>OY856340.1:2500000-5000000 GCA_963693475.1 Ectropis crepuscularia
AAAAAAGTTATAAACTTTGAAAGACTTATTCTCAGAAACTATTGGGTATACAGAGACAATTCTAGTACCATATTGTAGCAAATTTAGTCTACTTTATAGACGCCATAAGAAAGTTTTTACAAAAACTAGTCGTTTAGGGTTATAATCGCCAAAATTTGAAAAATAAACGATTTTTTCGCGGTTTTTTTCGATTTTTGACAAAGTTGCGCTCGTCGCTCGAGGTCACAAACTTGGGACAATCATTAGGCCAACATCATAAACAAGTCTGCAAAAAATCAGATCTACCGGATTTAACGCATCCTACTCCATACATTCAGGTGACAAAGTTACTGGACTATGATGTCCATTCACTTTTGTAAGAAGACATTTTAGCTCTATAAAGTTTTCGAATATGTAGAATAGCTAAAAAAAGTTTATTTTATGTGGAAATAAAAAAAAAATGACAGTCATAGGGACTGCCGGTAAAAGTGCAAACTAATAACTCAGAATTTGATAGCTCACTTTAGAAACTACCCATGAAAGGCCCATGGCCATCTAGATCATCCGAGTTTACCCAAAAAAAATTTCATTAACGAACTTGACGTTTGAGTTCAATTCACAGCCCACGGAAAATCTGTACACGGAAATTCTGGGACGGCAAAAGAAGTTTTCACTTCAAATTATTTTTGACATTCCTGTTAAACCTTTTCGGTTAACCCAGGATCCGCATTCACAATAACCTCAGACCAACTATTACACAATAACCAATAAACTAAAACCAGAATAAGTTGATTTTCTATTGCGCGGATTCACAGTGAATCCAAGGCTCAAGATATTATAAATAATATCTTGAGTAATCCACCTGTTAAGCTTATTGGTCGTTTGAATCGAGCCGTAGTATAGAATCTAAAACCAAAACGAAAACTTTCTAAATCTTTTTTCCAAAATCGCGACCGACGACCAATAAATCCAAAAAGCCCAAATGGATTGAGATACTGTTAGCGCAAAAAGCAATCCGTTAGTCCTTGCTGACGGCGCCTGCGCCTGCGCCGGCCAATCGTAGAATAGATTCTAGTTTGTTACGAGTAGAACTTTAAAATGAAAAGTTTAGATTTTTATTTTTAACTGTTTTAGAATTCGATCAAAATATGCTGTTTACGATTTATGCATCACGGGGATTCAATTTTTTGTTAATTTCACGACATTAAGTTGATTTATGTTAAAACATTGAAAACAGATAGAGAGAAAACATAAAGAGATATATGTTTAAAAATTAATTCAAATATGCAATTTTGCGGATTCAAAATTAAAGTACTTACAAGCTTTGCTAAGTTTGGGGTTAAATGTTATGTGTGACATTATTAATTAATTTATTTATATAAAAACTCTCCAGAACTCGTTCAGATTTTTTTATTTTCTTTTTGCTGGAAAGTGTTCCTATTTTTTTAATAATAAATAAAGACGGAACAAGCAAGACGTGCACCTGATGGTAGGTAAGCAACCGCCGGATAATTACCACCACACAACCACTGGAATACGAGGAATCCAACTCACTGCCCAGCAATGTACTGCGCTCTATTTCATCAGCCAGAAATATAAGATGATTTAGCTCCTTGCCCTGTGATTCTTTGGCGTTTTTGCTTCAAACATCGACTCATCTTGTTCAACTCATTTTTATCTCAAGTTCAATAAATAAATATTAGTGGACAATTTGCACACAACGCCATCTGACCCCAAACTAAACAAAGCTTGTACCATGACGGCCAGATAGCTGATATAATACTTATATTATAGTTCTAAATACATGCTTATTACACAATGTAAACAATTATGACTATTTGAAATTTCAAGTGATTTTATATGTAACTTCGTATAGCACCATTTATATGTACATTGTACAGTTTAACAAAATCTCTGCAGCCGAGGAAGAATTTAGGAAATACTTTTGAACGGAATCAATAGCCATTGAGATTTTCCCACGCAATAAATTTTAAACAAGGGAAACGAAATTCTTTAGGTTAGATCTCCAGTTTCGTGTGAGAAGATATGATAAGAGATACGTGCTGTAGTTGCCACGGTCCTGCGTATTTTACGCTAGTCAGATGGTTAGCCAATTTCGTTGGCAGTAGGACCATCTGAGGTCAACTACCATAATTCTGCTAATATTATTACTAATGTGGAAGTTTGGATATTTGGTAGTCAAAACATATTGTAAAAACTGAAGGGATAAACCTGAAACTTTGAACTCAAATAGATTATATGTAGTTTGTAATAAGACAAGCCACTTGTCATCCCAATAAAATGAAATGTTCCTTAGGAAAAAATATTTTTCTTAATGTTACGCAGAAGCCTTAATGTTATTCTTCCCCCAAGCAGTAATGTGCAAACATTACTGTGTTCCGGTTTGAAGGGCAATGTTTCCAAAGAAATTACAGGGCTGAGAGATATAACAACTTAGATCTCTGGGTGACGAGCGCAGTGCAGTGCTAGGTAATGATTTGGACTCTTCATGTTCCAATAGCTGCGTGCCACTGTGCTGTTATGTGGCAGGCATGTTGTTTACCATCAGGCACATGTCCGGCTCGTCTCGTCATTCTTTATTTAAAAAAAATAAAAAAAGGCATCTCAAGCAGAGCCTAGCACCTTTTAAAAATAGCCGTAGTAGTCTATGATAGGCAAGCTGCCGTGTGTCGAAATAAAAGTGTTAACGTTTGAGAAATGTCTCAAAACTGTATTACAGAGTTATTTTCTGGGATATTAAAAAAAATCTCGTTTTATCGTATCTCTTGCTTCGGTGAAGTCCGGGTCTTAGCCAAGCCGAGCCTGGTCGCAGTTTCCACCACTGCCCAATAAAGTCATACATTACTCGTCGGGCCGCGCGCAAAACGACACAACCCCAAAAAGCGAACTTTCACCTCCCACGTTTTTTACTACGTCTCATTGTTTTTGCCCGATGGTTGCTGGCATTTTCGGAATTCAGCCATTTACATAAATACCTGGCGGTCTTTGTTGAGCCGTAAAGGCGCCGCGGATGGAACGGGTCGCGACTTGCGTACTCCACGATATCGCATAAATGGCAAACTATACGTTGGGGTTTTTATTTGTTTTTGCTGCTCAAAGTTTCAGAAGTTGCAACATTTGTATTTATAGTTACTATTTCGTATGTTTTAAGGACGGTTTTGTAATGTTAGTTGCTAGTTTTGAATATGCAATTGCGCTGACATAACTTGATCAGAATTTTAAATTACAATTATTAATGCCTCTTGATTCGCTCGTTTGTTTGACACTGCAATTCTGAAACTTTGGCAAATTCTAGACTTAGCCCAAATTGAAAATCATAGAAATGAATTTCTTGTAAACTTTTTTATAGCAAAGTTCTACTTTACTCATAAATCGTGTTTTTGCCTTATTATTCGTCGTATCTGGCAATAAGCTTATATTTGAAATACAATCTTTAGTTCCGTTTTTGTTCATGTTTGATAGTAAAAAGCTAAAGCTTTAAGACGGTTCTAAAAGAGTGAATTATTAAGATAACAATATAAACCTTAAGCTCTAATGAGTTTTCAATATAATCCGGTGTCAGGATCGGGAGTCGAACCGGCCATCAATCTTAACAGCCGTGGCGCCGTCATTCGCTGACCCCAACACCCCATTTTGGTAAAAAAATAATAAAAACTTAACCGACGCTACTATAAAGAATGGCTAACAAAAACTTCAATATTGAGTGCAAAAATTTTAACCGAAACCAAACTTTAAGAGAAGGACTGAAGGGCGTTATTGATAGAAAATTGAGTTGGAAACTTTGGTAATTAGATTCTGACAGTTTGAGATCGGCAAAGAGACCGACTGTCAAAAAGCCGGCGCCAGAATCAGCTCGGCGTAAATAAAGCATCGTGAGACCAAAATTTACGATTTTCGCGTTTGCTGTTTTGTTGCAAAAGAAGGCGATCTTTAGGGATAGGAGATAAGAAGGTTAGTCACATAACAAAAACTATATTTATGATACTACACTGACCATTTCATTATTCCTTACCACCATAATACCACATTTGATAGGTCAATTCTGTCCTTACGGTACGCTTGACGTTAACATCGACAAATTAGTTATGAAAGTGTATTTAAGCAGAGTTTTACGAATTCGGTGTTGATTCGATAAATATTGTAAATACTAAAGTTTGAATTTTTGGATGTTTATTGCTCAATTATGTCAGAACGGCTGAACAGATTCAGTTGTAATTTGGAACACGGTAAGAATACAGCCGGGAACAGCACATATGATACTTTTTATCTCGAAAAAAAAAAAGGAACGGTAGATAAAACTGCGGGGCGCTGTTAGTGTTCAAAATAATACTACAGAGGCGCTTTGGTCATAAAATAGATCTATGTGACAGCAAGCCGCGGCTAGTGAGGGCTACTGAGTTCGTCGCGTGGAGACGGCGTAGTATTTTCGTATCGAGAACCAATGAGTCACATTTAGCGGTCGGTATTAAAAAGTCGCATATCGCTCATTGGCATTGCGCACAGAAAATTTATAACATCACCTTTGGCAACGATTCGGGTACAAATTACCCGTTTTACGGAGTTTCCGTACGATTACCGACGAAAATATAGGGATGGTGGATTTAATAAATCAGAAAAAGCATTTCTCATCCGGCAAGATTGTTGTTAAAATTGTTTTTGATGTAATCTATTATTAAGATGTTAGGTATATAAAATTAATAAATCTTGGGCAATTTTGAAAGAACTTTCCAAATTCATACAGTTAATAAGTAGTTTTCAATTTAGACTATTATGTGAGTTTCTTTTACTATATATCTTGTATGTGTGTCAGACATTTCACATTTTTTTTCATAGAAATGATTTGGCGTAAGTAACTAGATTGATAAATAATTTAGCATTTTTTTATTTTCAAACTAGCAGGCCGCACGAACTTTGTTTGGATTGAACTGCTAATGTTCATGTTTCATCTAAAACAATTTTGCGACTGTAAATTATTGAGCTTTAGACCACAAATGGGATCAACTTGCACACAGTAATATTAGAATAAAATCGGTTTCGTAGTTTAACGTGGACATACCACGTCATAAGATTATGTATATTTTTATTTTTACTATAGGTAGGTATGTATTTTTATTTCGTACAGAAATACGAAATTTTTGCATAGAAATGTCAAAAACTTTTCTTAACGTTTGTCTCCTTGAATTATGTATGAACTTAAAAATATATTAAAAAACAACGTTTTAAGCTTTTATTTTAAGCTCACGGTTATGTTGCTTTACTACCTTTCATCAGGTACAGTTATGGACAGATTATTTGATTAATTTATTTAATTTGCTTACGTTTGTTTACACTGTTAATACATTAATAATTGGCGTGAACAATGACAATTATCTATCAAACAAATCAGCGGCTAATACATAAACTATCAGAAGTCGTGGATCATCAAAATGAGTAATCGCAAAGCCTTAGTGACTTGTTCCGAAGAAATGAGTCATCAGCACGGATTATGTTCTTAGTTCTTAGCTTTTATAAAGTGACACATGACGGGATAACGACTTTTACAGACCATTATCTAGGAACCGAGTCAAGGAGCCGAGTCTTAAGGGGGCGCCTAAAGCCAGAAAACGAAAAAAGGACATTTTCGAAGCCGCTCACTGAAGTTAAGAAACTAAAAACTAGGACAAAAAAAATATTGACGTGTGGGTACAATCAAGAAGAAGCACAATAGCCGAATAGAATTTTAAAAATAGATCAGAGTTTTTTACAATAAAAAAATAAAAATGACACCGAAAAAACCCGTTTTAATTCGAGTACTCGAAATTGTCAGCGATGACCCCACATTATTTTTTGGTAATAAAATTCCTATTTGTACGTTCTAGTAAAGTAACCGAACACTTTTTTAAATTTATGTTTAGTTATTGAGTAATTAAATAAAACTTGGTCAAAAATGGACTTCTGATTAAATATTGATTTTTCCTCCAAACTGTGTCATGCTATTCTCGACTTTATGTACATCACATTAAGAAACGCGTCGCGCGGGTGACATCTGATTTTTCCTTGGCATTAGGCGCACTCTTAACAATGGTGACTTAACTTTGAATCGATTGCGATCAGAACTAACATCGGAAATATCCACATATCTTACTAATACAGATAATGTGACCATGAAGCCATACAAATGGAATGAACTAGCAGTACACACGGTTTCGCCTGCGTATTTCCCGAACCCGTTATTTCCCGGGATAAAAATATCCTATACCTTATTCCAGACCATTATCTATCTATATAACAAGTTTCATCCAACAACCAAATCCTTTTGGTAGTTTTTGCGTCTAAGAGTAACCTGTATGTTACATACATACATCCTTACAAACATTCGCATTGGTAATATTAGTAAGGTAATGATGGACCTTGTCTATCGATCTACCCCAAACTTAGCAAAGCTTGCACTGTGGGAACCAGATAGCTGATAGTATAATTCTTGTATAATCGTAAATTTGTATATACTTATCTATACTAATATTATAAAACTGAAGAGTTTGTTTGTTTGAACGGAAGGATCTCGGGAACTACTTGTCCGAATTTAAAGAGGCTTTCACTGTTGGATAGTCCATTTATCGAGGAAGGCTATAGGCTATTTAACATTGCGCTACTATCAACCGAAGCGGAGCATGAATATATAAAGTGGCCAAGTGCGAGTTGGACTCCCCCATGAAGGGTTCCGTTGCAGCAAGTAACATAATATACATAGTACACATAGTTCTTGTAGTTCGTTGTAACTTTGATCGAAGTTTCAATAATAGTGTATTTATGACGTACTAAATAAAACTACTCATCAGATCGAGTTCAAACTAATTTTCGTTGGTAGTTTACATGGTAATGTACATCATATATTTTTTTTAGATTTTTCATTATCTTACTTTAGAAGTTAGAGGGGGGGGGACACACATTTTACCACTTTGGAAGTGTCTCTCGCGCAAATTATTCAGAGTAGACGAAAATTATATAAGAAACCTCAACATCATTTTTGAAGACCTATCGATAGACACCCACACGTGTAGGCTTGACGAAAAAAATATTTTTGAGTTTCAGTTCTCAGTATGGGGGGCAACCCTAATTTTTCTTTTTTTTTAATTTTTTTGTTCAAATCTTGATGCGGTTCACAGAATACATCTACTTACCAAGTTTCAACAGTGTAGTTCTCATAGTTTCGGCAAAAAGTGGCTGTGACATACGGACGGACAGACAGACAGACAGACAGACAGACAGACATGACGAATCTATAAGGGTTCCGTTTTTACGTTTTACGGAACCCTAAAAAGGTGCATTGATGTATATTTTTTTTTCATGTAAAGGTCATGAAATAGATCGCGATGAAATTCGGTATTTTGTAGTCTGAAATAACAGATATATTACTTTTTCATCGGGAAAATGTAGGGAACGGGAACTACGCGGGGAAAAACTAAAAACTCTGCAAGCTATTATTTATGTTATGACTAAATATTATTTTCGAGTAATTTACTGTTAAGCTGATTGGTTCTTCTAAAAATATTAGAATATCTGGCATAAAATAATTACGCTACATTTCTGTGTATTTGTTTCACAAGAAAGAGATTTCTATCCATCTGTTTTTGGCAATTTCATTCAAAAACATTCCAAAAACTACCACATTAATTTGACATTTGAAAAAGCTTTTAATAATTATAACATTGTTATTGTAATTTGAAAAACGAAAAGCGTGTAAAAATAATTTACACTTTTCACTCCACTAAAGTACAATCACCGCGGAAAACTTATGCAACAAAAAACAAACCATTGAGCTATTCCCGCTGCATATTCATATTCGGAATGCCGGCTCGGTCACAACTCCAGACGATTTAAATTTAGAACGCTCAGTTTTTTTACGTCGCGTCAAAGTATTTTGGTTGCAAAATACCGTTTCAGCGCAATCGTCGGTGGAAACGCGAAAACGAAAGCTACAACTGTCGAATACCTCACTCGTTAAGGGTGGATCAGAGATGTTCCGCAGGTAGCCAAATCCAGACGCACCAAAATATCCAAGGAATTAGTGAATGGATTTGAATAGGAATTAAAGTAATGCTGCTCTGAAAACGGTTCTCGTTCTTTTTGGATGTTGGTACACATACTTTTAGAATTTGCGTCTAGAAACTTTATGTAAGTACAATATTGCCGATGTTATAATTATAATATTAGTTTTGTTAATAGCTAGATCTATTTATAAGCTAGATATTGTATGTTATCAGATAAATCGTCTGCGTTTAAGAATATACGAAGTTAATATTTAGAAATAAATAATTCCATATTCCATATTGAATCATGCAAAATACACATTATACAACAATGTAAAAGTATTTATGAATAGATCGAATAATATGTCAATAATCGATAACTATAGAATCGTCAGTTAGCAAGCAATGCCAACACATAATCGAAAAAAATATCAAATTAGATACACTTGGCGTTAATAATGTCAAAAAGCTGGCTTAGCGCCACGAATGTTAATTTCACAACCGTGAGGTCGTAGGTTCGAATCCCGCTTGCACTTTTGAGTATTTTTCTCTGTGCAAATGTATATAAATATGTTTACCAGTGGTTTTAATGGTGAAAAAAACTATGGTTTGGAAACGGGTATCTTTCAAACAAAACACTTTTTGAGAACATAAATATATCATGTGCCAAATAACACTTGGGCAGCGTGGTGCTTTATGACCTTGGCTCTCTTTTCGTGAGAGAAGACCCCGAGTGGCAACAGTGGAAACATGAAATTAACTGTATATGCTTATGATTCTGATGTCAGTAATAAATAAATATGAAAAATAACCTTTTATCTAATACACCTCATTTCAGTTCCATCCATACAAGTCCCCAGTACAAGTCCAGATGTAAGAATGAACGTAGATGGCAATGTTTGTTTAAATAAACAATATAGACAAGGCAACCGAAACTATGAAGTATATATTTTAAAAAGATAACGAACAATACTCGTATAAAAATCTGGATGTTTAAAAACTTGTCAAAATCTTTTCCGGTGAAAACTAAAGGGTTACCATTGGAAAATTAATGGTGATTGATGGTGTTTGCTCTCCCGCATATTATGTCAGTATTTTTAAATATTCGTGCATATTCTACATTAAACTGAACATTTATAAATTAGTTTTAGTTTCAACTTCAGTTATTTGGGTTCCCTTTGAAAAACCGGGATCAACGAATTAAAATTCTAAAAACATTAACAAAATTTCATTGAAAGAGTTTTACTGATCGGATTGAAATTTTTAACGTAGATGGATTATGGTCTGAATATACATAGAACAAAGCAAATTTTTGTCCCTATTACCTAAGTAAAACTTTGCATACATTTATCAATTGTTCGCAAGTGAAACAACGGGTATAAACTCATACGTAACTAAGCATTTTAAAACTTTTTTTCATTTTTTTCAAAATTACTCGGTTTCAGGTCGTGTTCAAAAAATTTGACAAGACTTAATCGTGATTGCGATAAATACATGTTCAAGTGCCCTTAACATATCAGTCGAGCCACAACAACTGTGGTCCTTAAAGTCTTCTGGTCAATATAAACTATTTACGTGTATTTGAAAGTTAATAAAATTGACATTATTGCATGTCCGTCAATAGGTACAGTATACTTATAAAATTATTCAAGTATAATCGTAAGCATAGTATCACGAACACAAACATACTTTGATTCATAAATGTACAATTTACACGTCAAACCGATTCTTCATAAGTTTTTTTATCCAAATAAGCTATTACAGCTTATATGAATGTTGAAATAGAACTTGATGAAAAGCAGCAGACTAATCGAGGCGAGAACGACTAAAAGTTCACTGACATATTTTGCGAAAAGGACGCTGACAGATTAGGTGTGAAGTCCGCGGATGCGTGCGTCGGTTTCCTCCTGCGGTTTTCGTCACCGGTTATTTATCACGCTGAGTGTACCTGTGACCCGATTTTTTTAGATTCACGCGGTAAGCTCGCAGTTTTCAGAACTCGTGACGTAGGATCGTTATTAATTTGTTGTAATTGTGGACATTAACACACGACACGGATTTTTGTGTCAGTTTTAAATTGTTGTTTGTGGAATAAACCGGCTAAAAATATGAGAAACATTGATCATAAAGTAGATCTTTAAGGACAGAAATAAACGGAAAATAAGTAAATAAGACTGAAAATGTTCCGATAAACATATTGTTTATTCCTGCTGTTGTCAAAGGCATACCTACCTTTTATTAATAATATCAATTACATAACATGAAAATTTCGTACATTGTATTTTGAATGAAATGATATTATTTTTGTAAGCACTGGTAGGATCCCTGGCAAGAGTGGATTTGGGACATTAACATTTATATTAATTGCTAAGTCCTGGGTACGGTTCCGATTGGTAGTGGTCTTGTTAATTATCTTCAGACCTTAAGCCAAGCAGCGAATATAACATTGTGTTTCAGTTTGAAGGGCAATGTTTCCAGTGAAATTACAGGGCATAGAGATAAAACATCTTTTATCTCTGGGTGACGAGCGCAGTGGAGTGCTGCGTGTCACTGTGCTGTTATGGCCATGCACATGACCTGCTCGTCTCATCACTGTATACTATAAAAAATATTTGTATTGATTCAAATAGAAATGTAACAGCACATTTTTATATTCCCGCCAAATAGCCATCGACCACATAACATTGCAGACACGACACGTAATAACCGATGTTTATGAATATTCGCTAGTGTAATGCGATACCCACTCACACTCACACTCGCACTCGCACTCGCAGCTCGAAGCTCGCCTGTAATGTCTCAATCCGAAATGCGTTCTTAGGACGAAAAAGAATGAAATTTACGTACAGATGGCAAATTCACAAACAGAATTCTGTTCGAAACTGAAATTTATCGAGTGTTTTTAACAGAAATAGCGTTAACAGGTTTTGTTTATTTTTGTGCAATTCAATTACTTCATAGATTATTTTTAAAATTTGCGCTTAAATTATTATTTTAAGCAAAAATATATTTGCACATGACTGTCATTTCGCCTGGTGTAAAGCGACAACGCGGACTACGATGGAGTATCTACGACAATTTCAATTGTTTGAAGCCACGATTAATTGTTTAAAGTAGATTATTAAAATTCAACAGATTTATCAGTCATATTCCTAAAATAGCTTAACATTTTATGTGCGTGTTTCTACTTTTGGGTAGGCTAGTATTTGTTTCTAGGAATCCCCAACACAGGTGCGAATCGCGAATTACTGTCTCTTCGAAGTCATGTGCGGAATATAGTAGGTAACAAGGTTAAAAACGGCGAAGGAAAAAACATTGGCAGTCATAGGAACTGCCGACAGAAGTGAAAACTTATAACTCAGAATTTGAGAGCTTACTTTGGAAACTCCACGTGTATAACCAGAGGGAGTGGCCTGGCCGTCATGGCATGGCCATCTAGATATGTGCCAGCATTTCCCATTGGCTCACGCATTTCTAGATGGCCATGCCAAAATGGCCGGGCCACGCCTTTTCAGCATTTCCCATTGGCTGACGCATTTCTAGATAGCCAATGGCCATGGTCCCGAGTTTACCCGAAGATTTCTTATCATACCCGAGCGTGACGCTAGAATTCAATTCATACCCCACGAAAAATCTGTTTAGGCGCGCCAAAAGAAGTTTTCACTTCAAAAATCGCGAGGAAGCCGATATGTACCTAGAAACTTTCGAAGTCGTGTGTCATCCACCAATCCCTGCTGAGCCAGCGTGCTTTATACGTTGATACTCTCCTTGCGAGAGAAGGCCCCGCAGTGGTAACATTTAGCGGGCTACTTTACCTATGCGTATTCATACTTTGACGTATGTCCTAGTTTTGTTTCTAAGTATCTCCGACTCAGAGTGCTCTGGTGAAAAGCTATTCAAATTGTTACCAGCTTATAGATGTAGTAGGTACTCGTATATGAAAAGTAGTGGTAGGCCTCTTAGCAGAGTCCGCCTGGGGAAGTACCACACCTTTGTCAGTTATTCTACCGCCAAGCAGCAATGTGCAAACATTACTGTGTTCCGGTTTGAAGGGCAATGTTTCCAGAGAAATTATAGGGCTTAGAGATATAACAACTTAGATCTCTGGGTGACGAGCGCAGTGCAGTGCTGGGTAATGATTGCGACTGTTCATGTTCCAATAGCTACGTGTCACTGTGCTGTTATGTGGCAGGCATGTTGCTTACCATCAGGCACATGACTTGTTAGTCTCGTCGCTCTGTATTTAAAAAATAAAAAAAAGTACTTTTTGTGTCTTTTTTACTTTCTTGCTTATTATTGTTTTGCGGTCAGTACTCGTTGTCTCAGGCTATTTTTGTCGACGTCCAAAAAGGTAACATTTTTGTATTTTTATTAATTACCGCCACAGAAATCTAAATAATAAGGTACTAGAAGTCGCATGACCGCGTGACATTGTCGCCGCACAGGTGACTTGTAGGCCACCAGTGCTCGAATTGTAGTTTAGTCTTGTTCGAACCGGCAGGCGTGAATCATCTTTAAAAACTTGTGTTATGCAGCATAAACAACTGTGGAAGTTCTTCCACAACTTGCAATTATACCAATAATTAGATTACATTTCACTGATAGGTATTTTATTTTATTTTAATTGTATTTTTTAATAAAATAAACGGAGCCCAATGATTCACTATGATAGTTATAAATTTTTGGTGTGATCGTCATTTTGCATACCATTGCTGCATACATTAATTAACATCTAAAGTGGTACAAGCATAAACAGCAATGTAATGTAAAATTAAAGATATCGTCATAACCTCTAATCTTCCATGGTACAACCGCAGGTAGCGATTGTGAGTTAGTGCTGTGACGGTCCAATTTTACTTTCCCAAAAATAAACGATGAAAATTTTATTTTAAATTTTACATAGTTTTATCGATAAAGTAACATAATAAATCGATACAAAAAATTGTACGCAATTAACATTACACCCGTACGTACAATCTTTTAATTCGCGGTAAACATTACTTCATAATTCATTAATTATTAACAAAAGTATATACATACTGGCTATAACGCGCGATTGTTCGTCCGTGCAAAATAAATATTAAGATAACTGAGGCAGTATTTATCTATTGTAAGCTTTTATTTTTAAGACTTTATTAGTTTTCATACAAAATCAGCGAGCAACACGGAAGGGAGTAGGCATACACAGCGTTTCCCCTCTGTCAAAGTACAAGTCCGCGTGGACCATGGAGTTTGATAATATACTGTGGCGTGGAATACACTGAGGGCGGGGCTAGATTTGTGAATGGTGCTTTATTTGTTATGTGTTAGTGATTTGGCTGTGTGAGTATGGTCGGCAATGGATCGGTACAGGTATGTTTTGTATGTAATAGTGCGGCTTTACGCTAGTGTGCAACTTTCCCCTCCCGCAAGAAATGACAGAAAGATTTGAACAATAATTTTTAGCAAAGGCTACTTCCCTTCCGTGCTTGCGCGGAAGATCGAGTTGCTCGATGTACAAAATATACAACAACCTTTGTTCTTCAACTATACCTAAGCCCATGTGGTGTCAGAATTACATAGTTCAGTTTTCGAAACAATAGTATACCCCAACATGTGACTCACTTATTTTATAGGTAGGCATATCGACTTTGTTGTAGTGTAATACACCTAATTAATGAAATCAATAATAACCTTTATCGATTGTTAAAATTGGACCGTACTTTGAAATATCGAAATGTTTTAATTTTTGTCAAGCACTAGCGTATATGTGAAAAATTGTTAATTTTTCAATGTATTAGTAGGTTCACTGATAAGCGTTTATGGATGTGTGTGGTGCAATCACAGACCCAGGTTGATAATGTGCCGCTATTGATGTGTGAGTGGAGCTCTATTTGAATACTACGCGCATGTAGTAGTGATCGCGGGGGTAGGGGAAATGTGGCGACAAGCGTTTTGCAAGTAATTTGAGAGTTATGCCATTTCTATTACCTTATTATTTAGATTTCTGTGATTACCGCTCTACTCCTACTCTATCAGTTTCGATTTGTTTTCAAACTTGTAGACATAATATTTCTGTTAAATGTTAAAAAAATATAATTTACTTTCTTATTTGCCACGTCACAATAGAGATAATATTAAAAGTCAGAGTAAATAGAATTTTAATATTATAGGTCTGCATTTAATTTTGCTACTACACCATCGTTTACAAACAGATAACTTTTGATTTTTGATACGGTGGTGTTATCTTGCACTTACTTCTTTATCTGGGCTGATTTTTTTTTGGATTTGAATTTATAGATTACAAATTATAAACATAATTTTTTGCTAACAAAATGAGACATTAACGTTCTCTTTGGAATAGTTGAGAACTATTTTGACTAGTTTTTGTATTCATGTCACATCTGAACACGCTCGTTCTATTATCAGTTATACTTAGGTGAATAAATTTTAGAATTAACCTAAAATTTGCTCACTGTAGCGTCACGCTAGCGTCACACAACTGACGAAACCGGGTGCAACACATGGTATGTTCTCAAACACTGATTGGATAGAGGCAATTTGGTATTGGAAAAGTCTTTCTGTGATTGGTTAACGTTTTCGTGGGCATAGATAAGCCTCACCTGTTGAATGGGTGAAGGTATGATTGTGTACATGTAAGCAAGAGTGAGATGACACGATTTTCATTGACTAGGTACGATACTCTATACAATATACATAATATATATGTATTTAACATAGAGTATATCTTACTAGTAGTAGTAGTAGTGGATCGAATGACGTTTGTTACTCTTTAACGCAAAAACCACTGAAGGGTTCTGGATGAAATTTAGTACGAAGATAGATAATATTCCGGAATAACACATACGCTATTTTTTATTCAGGGAAACTAATGGAATCCCGAAATACGCGAGTAAAACCGCGGGGCACTGCCAGTTAAAATATAAAAATAAATCCTCATTGTCATCCGTCACGTCATAATTTGAGTACCTACAGTTTTACAGATTTAATTTTTTTTGTAAATGCTACAGGATACTAATACAGCATAGCGTCTGTCGGACTAACTATTTGATAGATAAATGTTTATTATACTACTAGCGGCCCGTTCCAGCTTCGCTCGGATAATAACCTAGATACTAACTGCAGCGCCATCTGCCGGGCTGATTTGTGAATCTAAACCATCGAGGGCCCTACCCAAACGCATACAGAAAAAATCATTCAAATCGGTTCAGCCGTTAAGGAGGAGTTCACCAACAACGAAAAGTGGCATTGATTTTTACCCGACTGAAAGAAGGGTTATGTTTTTCGCGCGTATCTTGTATGTTTGTAAATTTCTTTATTCCCTCGTATCTTCCAAACGGCTGGACGTATTTTGACGATTCATATATCGTTACATTTGTCTCAATTACCCAAGTGTCCTTAGATAGATAATAAATAATAAAAAACAATATAGCCGATTTTTGAGGCAAAATTGTGAGTAGTTGAAAAAAATAATGTTATCTAGCATATCGAGTAGGGTATCAAAATACAGAAAATTTAAAGAACATTACAAATATGTAAATAAGTTGTGTAGTTAAATGCCATTTGGAATAATTTCAAGCATTTTAATTAAATCAACAGTGTTTTTCTTACGTGTTGTTTTTTAGTCGGGTTTTATAATTTTTTTAATTATTCTTGTTATATATTATATATAGATATGTTTATCATATTTGATAAATTATTTCTAGTTTCATCCTATTAGTAATATTATAGGTAAACGTGAAAGATTGTATGAATGTAGGGATGTTACTCTCTCACGCAAAAACTACTGAAAGGATATGGATAAAATTTGGAATACATAGATAATTGTCTGGAATAACATATAGGCGGCTACTTTTTATCCCGGTATATTAGCAGGATCGGGAACTACGCGAATAAAACCGCGGCACGCTGCTAGTTAGATATAAGAATGTGGATTTTGTATTTCTGCATTGTGATCAATAAGCAGTTCAAAAAAATATTTATTTGGTCCCCACTTCGGAAGGACTAAGAAAAGATCAAAGAGAACAAACAAACATTTCCCATTTATTTCAAGTTAAAATAGATTGTAATTGATGAAGCGATATTTTACAATTCTGTTATTTTGTTAACATACGGACGTGTAACTAACATTGTAACTAACTTCAGGGCACTACTTCCTGCGTTGGACATACTCCTATCACCCATTCTATGTACATAGTGAGATAAAATGAAAATAATTAGTTAAGACCGTTAAGACAATACACTGACAGTAGGTAAGTACCTATATTGTTTATTAATTGTCATTATAGGTGGTCAATACACTAAAGAGTATAAAATACTCTAGCATGAAGTACTGATGTTGCGCTTGATTGTACATGTCCCGTCAGACATAATGATAATCGGACATTACACATCACAGACATTTCGGAATTCAGTCATTATGGGAAAAGGTCATTTTGAGCTTTGTTCATTACGGTTTTACAATATAACATTCAGTCCAAACGTGCCGCAACCGATCTTAGCACGAGCAATACAGAAAAGAAGTAAGTACCTATTAACTTATTGCATGCGTAGGTACACTAAACTTGTTTTTTCTATAACTGTCGTATTATAAACATATACCCAGGTAATCTTACGCAAACCAACAACTTGTATATTTTTTGAGAAAATTGTGAAACCATCGATGTTTGTAATATCAAACAAATTAAGTTGCAAAAGTAGTTTTAAGTAAAAAGCTTTTGAATATATAAATCGGGTCAAGAAAGTTATATCTAACTAGCAGAGCCCCTTGCTTGTACCTACCGGCGTAATTCCCGTAACGCGATAAAAAGTAGCAGATTTCACTATTCCAGATGATAATCTATACTCGTGTATGTTCCAAACTTCAATGCGCTCCGTTTAGCCGGACCGAAGTGATCGACCAACAAACGTCCAAAGATCCAAACTTCCATCTATAGTACGTTTTAGTGGGATATTAGGATTAGTTGAAGAGGCGAATTGTCGAAGTGAGCGGATTGATCTGCAATCGGTACGCGCCGTCGCGATCTATTTCCGTGCCGCCCGCCGCCCGCCCAGCCGAGTTTAATGAACTGCGCCGCCCGGACACTGTGCCACTGTCAACTTACCGCCACTCACTGCTACGCAGGTGCACGGTCCTTCCTTGACCGCCCAGACACTGCCACTGTCAACTTACCGCCACTCACTGCTACGCAGGTGCACGGTCCTTCCTTGACCGCCCAGACACTGTGCCACTGTCAACTTACCGCCACTCACTGCTACGCAGGTGCACGGTCCTTCCTTGACCGCCCAGACACTGTGCCACTGTCAACTTACCGCCACTCACTGCTACGCAGATGCACGGTCCTTCCTTGACCGCCCGGACACTGTGCCACTGTCAACTTACCGCAGCTCACTGCTACGCAGGTGCACGGTCCTTCCTTGACCGCCCGGACACTGTGCTACTGTCAACTTACCGCCACTCACTGCTACGCAGGTGCACGGTCCTTCCTTGACCGCCCGGACACTGTGCCACTGTCAACTTACCGCAGCTCACTGCTACGCAGGTGCACGGTCCTTCCTTGACCGCCCGGACACTGTGCCACTGTCAACTTACCGCAGCTCACTGCTACGCAGGTGCACGGTCCTTCCTTGACCGCCCGGACAATGTGCCACTGTCAACTTAACTCCACTTACTGCTACGCAGGTACACGGTTCTTCACGGTCACTTCCTTAACCACCCAGCTGTGGTTTCCAACTAAGCTCTACTGTACAAAATAATGTTTCTTCCTTAACTACTCAACTAACCTTCCGCCACTTGGTATAATTATGTTAGTAGGGAGCGTCAGACTAGCCACATATTCGAGGAGGCATTTGCTAGCAAGGCCCCTGCCTACGCGGGCTCGCTTCGGGCCTGGCTTGCGGGGCATGCGGCAGCCGTAGAATAAGGTCTCGGGCCCTGGGCTTGTGAACGCCATGGAACCACCCGGGCCCTTTCGACCTTGTTCGACCCTGTTAGTAAGGGCCTGTGCCCTCTGCGCTAAGGCGAAGATCGGTAGGCAGTAGAGGCCACTCATGCCCAACTGTCATAGGTTAATTCTAAATTTCTAAAAATTCTAAATCTATGAAGAAGAATATTCTGTTCGGTAATGTTTTGAGATTCGGATCTTTGGATATTTGTTCTCAATTACAGCTGAAATTTGGAACATAGAAGGATCATAGTCTGCAATAACACGTAGACTATCTAATCTTATTTTACATTATCGCGGGAACATTATAGAAACAGGAATGACGTGTGGGACGTTGTAAGTGAGCTTACATAGCATCCTACTTATATTATAAATACGAAAGTGTGGATGTTTGTTGCTCAATCACGTCGGAACGTTTGAACGGATTGTGTTAAAATTTGAAACATAGTATTTAATCTGGAATAACACATAGGCTATTGTTCTTTAACCGACTCCCAAAAAGAAAAAGAAGGAGGTTATCAATTCGAGCACCATTTTTTTTGGTTTTATGTTTTTGTCGAGGACATATAACAAAAACGGGAACTACGCGGGTAAAACCGTGGATTGATGCTAGTTCGCAGTAAACACGCCGTCGTGTTCATTAAAAATATGACTTTAGCGAAATTTCGTAAAAAAACAACAGTGTTGTTTGTGTAGCGCGAATTGGCGCATCGCAACGTGCGCCGGCGCAGCTGACGCCGCATCTGCCGCGCGGGGAACTAAACGGCTGCGTCGGTTACGTCATCGATCCGCTGCGTCATTACACTTTCCTAGATTTGGTTATTTTCTTTCATAAACACTCGAATATACCTCGGAGAGTGTGCAACTGATTTGAATGATTTAATTTCACCTTGCCCTTTTTTCTATCGTAATGCTCGTACCTCGAAAGAGCGACACCGTTTCATGGTTCCAAACGTTCCAAAGACACGAACGAAGAGATATGACTCTACTTTTGTGATATAGAACATCTAGGTTGTGTCTGAGTGAGTTGGTTGGTTGGTGAGAATGGTTTCTTCTAGGTACACACGCTCTATAGTAGACCGCATCGTCGTTTAACATCAGGCGAGATGGCAGTCAAATGAAAACCTATAAAAGTTAAAAAAAAAACAACATTAACGAAGATTTTTTTATTTAAAGAGATTTGTCGTTGGACGCTATGATCTAAATCTAAATAATAAATTATTTAGATTTTAATTATTTAAATCTAAATAATAAATTATTTAGATTTCTGTGTCGTTGATCTATGGAAGATATATTATAGTGCACGTTTTGAGTGAAATCGTGATATTTACGTTTTAGCGCTTGAGGAAAACGAAACGGCTGCATCGGTGACGTCATCGATCGGCTGCGTCATTACATTTTACTATCGATTTACAAATTTTCTTAAAATCTTGCCTATTTCTCGCCACGATTTCTTTTAGATATAATCAGGTATACACAAGTGTCAAGTTAGTATTTTTTTGTAAAAGGAAATAAAACTACTTATTACTATTAGTTTTTTAGGGTCCCGTAAAACGTAAAAACGGAACCCTTATAGATTCGTCATGTCTGTCTGTCTGTCTGTCCGTCCGTATGTCACAGCCACTTTTTGCCGAAACTATGAGAACTACACTGTTGAAACTTGGTAAGTAGATGTATTCTGTGAAACGCATTAAGATATGAACAAAAAAAAAAAAAAATTACGGTTGCCCCCCATACTGAGAACTGAAACT
Organism: Ectropis crepuscularia; assembly: GCA_963693475.1. NCBI lineage: Eukaryota > Metazoa > Arthropoda > Insecta > Lepidoptera > Geometridae > Ectropis > Ectropis crepuscularia. Next base: position 2,519,705 of record OY856340.1, read on the forward strand.
CAAATTTTTTTTTTTCATCAAACCTACACGTGTGGGTTCTCTGTTGGATGTTGAGGTTTTTAATTAATTTTTTGTCTACACTGACTAATTTTGCGCGAGAGACACTTCCAAAGTGGTAAAATGTATGTCCCCCCCCTCTAACTTCTAAAGTAAGAGAATGAAAAATCTAAAAAAAATATATGATGTACAAAACCATACAAACTACCAACGAAAATTGGTTTGAACTCGATCTGATGAGTAGTTTTTTTTTGCACTATTATTGAAACTTCGATCAAAGTTACAACGAACTACAAGAACTATGTGTACTATGTACTTATATTATGTTACTTGCTGCAACGGAACCCTTCATGGGCGAGTCCAACTCGCACTTGGCCACTTTATTTAACAAAATCTGACTTCAGCATATTTTTGTCTTCGAAATTTGTACGATTCGATTTCTCTTAACTCAAACTTTTTACAGGTGTTTGATTCGTGAAAATATTACTAAAATGTTTGTAAAACGAAGTAGAGACTAATACGTATTGTGGTTTAGTGGTGGAATGAACCCCGATATTTGGAAACTGTTTTATGCACCATTCAAGTGTAAAAGTTTACCCGTGAACCATCGCATGAAATTGCATCAAAATAGCCATTACATTTATGACCACGGTAAAATTCTGTAATCAATAATAGGCATTATGAAAGTGTGGAGTGGAGACCGCAAATCGGTAAACGTAGGACGCCTTGAGACTAGATGAAGTGACGATATACGAAAGAAGGTTCGTGGTGGTTGGGAACGTAAGACCGAGGATCGGGCTGAATGGCGTATGGAAGAGGCCTATGTCTAGTTAGTCTAGTGGTTGACGAACATAGGCTGATGATGATGACTATGAAAGTAGGAAATGGAGTTTGGACCAAAACTTTTATACAGCAACTAACATTTCGGTTTTATAACTTAGAAGTTGAGACAGCCGGCACAATCAGACCGCTCTCGTCGCATTAAACTAAGCTAAGTACGTACTAAGTACGGTAATTAGCGGTACTCGAAGCGACCGCTTTGTTCCACAGCCCGTTCCCACGACCTGTCTACTCTACATACATAGTAGCATCCGCGGCGGTGTGGCGTTATCTATTTGTATGTACTTGAATTTAAATATGCAAAACATATCTGTATGACTATCTTCTTTATTTTGTAACTGTTATAGGTTTACAATGGACTGACATCTCGTCTGATGTTAAGCGACAATGCGGTCTACGATGGAGTGTGTTTGCCTCAAAGACAATATACCCCAATATACACAGGCTACATAATCTTTGGTTTGCCTAGAAAAAAAAATCACACTCGATTTGAAGACACCTAGATTGTAACTCTCGAGAAAAAATCACTCAGGCAAGGCATTCTACAGTCTAGACGTTCTAATCACATAAGTAGAGTCCAAATTTTCGAGTCTTTCGAACGCATGAAACAATGACGCTTTTTCGACAGAAAAAAGGTAAGGCGGTATTGGAACATGGAGATCAGTTGCATACTCCGAAATGTATCCAATATCAGATTTTTTTCATGGTGAAAAGTAGTCTCATTATTATTCTTATTGGCTCAATACCTACAGTCAAGTCCGAGTGAGGTCCTGGCATAACTAGAAAAATATTTTGCATCGAAACATTGTCTTAAAAGAACTTGCTTTTCAAGACACAATATTGTTGTGATATAATTCTGTGTGTGCTGTGAATCAAGGAGTGCAAATGCAAACATTAATTTTCTTATTTTTTCTTAGTTCAAAGATTATCCGTGGGTCTTATTGTAGTGGGTCGTGGTATAGATCAAAGTACGACGCGTTGTAAAGTTGACGCGACGACTGCCCCGTTACCGTTGAAAGCGCCACCTACAGAAATCTATTAGCATATTGTTTACAACCTTCCTCACCTATGTAGCTATGTACCAATGCCAATAGTATCTGGATGTAAGGTAATTACCGTAGTTAGGTCAAGGCCCGCGTCCGCTGCCAACTCGCGGTATTTTTGTTGTATTCTTTTGAATTGAAACGTTTGCGAAATTGGAACGTCTCTCCTTTGGGATTCGATAGAACGAGCTAGGATTCCTGCTTGTTATGTGATCCTAGTACTTTGAAATTAAGTCTGCTGTTTTTTAATTCAATCATTTATACATAGTTAATAAGCTTTTCCATAATCAATAATCAACGTTCTGGTCTTTTTCTATGTCTCAAAATATATACCAGACCATGCAACAAGGGAATGCTTCCAGTCACTTTTGGTTGGTGATTTATGATCTTATAATAATCGTAGTCACCTGATTATCAAATAAAACGTATTTCGCAAAGTAATTTTACAAAAATAGCACATTCTAAAGTTCTCTTTTGACTGTTAGGAAGCTCTAGATTTTATTTAAGAATGACCTAAAAAAGTCAACTTTAATGCCATAGCCACAGAGATGAAACATTATTGAAGGATTTTAGATGAACACCTTAAAACCGATGGGTGTGAATTTGTATGAGAGAAAAATAATATGTCAGGATGCTTGCATGTGCGAGGATGATTCTCTAAGAGATGCCAGAAAAGTGGATATTCTAAGGATGTGTTAGGTGTTGGGATATAAGTGATGTGATTTAATGTTATTTAATCCATTGTTCATAATACTGAATACGAGTATATGCCATAAATAAACTCAAAATTATTCATACCGAAAATGATACAAGGCGATTGTCTAGACTCTAGACAATCATTAGACAGGAAATGCTAGGACGTTATATGAAACCATCAGCGTAATATGTGCTTATTACAGCGGATAGGTGACCTAAGCTACAGTTAATAACAGACACAGTATAAAAAAGCTATGCCACTTTTTTAATATTCATTTTAATTTCCTATTTCGTGCTGCTTTATTTTAAATGTTTGGATCACCATTCTGGTAGATATTAACAAAACTTAAGACAACTTTGCAAGCCGATAAAATTGAGCATTTCTTTTCCATTTATTACCATAACTTCTGAGGTTTTTCAAACATAGGATCATCATAATAATAAAAAAAATCATTAAAATCGATTCACAATTGACGGAGATGTCGCGTAACAATAAAAAAAGAACAACCGAATTGTCCGCTTTTTCGAAATCAGTTAAAATGTTTATCATTGTTTCATTGTCATTATTTCGATATATTTTTTTGTAATTAATAGTTTACTAACTATGGACTAACGCTGGACTGTTTCATTTTCTTTTTACTTGTTTTAGTTGATTGACATGGTATTATATTAGTATGTATAAATAAATGACAATCTAATGTAATAAATATATTAATAGTTAAACATGTATCAAGCGTAAGGGTATTTTACGTGTCACTTTGTTAGATATAGCGCTTAAAAGCAGTATTCTGTGTTACCTGTGACATTTTCAGACCTTGGACTTCCATTCTATTGTTTCAAATTATCTAACAGATGGGCTGGAGTCTTGTGCGGATTCTGTTTATTCTTGGTGTTCACGTTCACTTCGTTACTTATTTATGTTTTAATTTATAAGGAGAGTAGTAATATCGTATTAGATAGGATCTATATAATTATCTATTGTAACTATTTGAAAAAATATGTATTTGTTTAGAGAACAGCTCATTACAATAAAATAACTACACTACAAATCAAACTAACTCACTTAACATGAGCAACTTCATGTTCCCCTAGTGAAAAACTCCAAGGTGTTCGTAAAAGTTATATCACAATTTTAACGTTTTGTTGTAGTTAAACGATATTCTAAGAATCAATTTAAAATCCAATAAAAACTAACACACGTTAAATTAAACAATAATTTTTATATCAAACAATAACTCTGCACTAATTAGTAGCCATAATTAGTTTGAGTTTTTCGTCAAAGTTCAGCGACCTCACACGCGCTTCTCTTAATGCCTATCGTAAAACAGCCTCGCAGAGGCTGATTAAAGACGTTATTCGCTTTTAACGATGGGGAGACGACCGATACACATATTTTGTTTGTTTTACGCCAATTGTGTAAATGTGTAAATCTTTACACGTCGAATAACGACTCAGGATAATAGTAGCCTTTTGATGATTGTTTGCGTGGTTAAACGGCCTTTCTTTTAGGTGAGAATGTGTTGACAATGGCGGTAAATCATTTTGACTGTTACGCACGCGATAGATCTAATGAATCTAGTATTATCTATTTATTTATTTATTTATTATTTATTAACTAAAACGGGCGTACATACCAATTACATTAGTTAACCAAAATATCAAATAATATACACCATTCATCTCATTTAAATTCAGTAATTACAATTATTGAGTAGTACCTATTCAACAAAATACCTATCAATAAAACAATTATTGCAGAAACGCGTAACTGCGAACAACAGACATGTCAGAATATGCGTCAACTTACAAATATAGTCACAAGTAAATACATAGTTAAACAGAATACATAGTTAATCAAAATACCTATACTAAACATTAACAATTATTTCTTACAATTTAAGCATTTTTTCATTAATAAAAGAATCACCATAATGGTGCAGAATGTTGATAGTCAAAATTAATTAATGTAGTCAAATAAAGATTCGTCATCCTCGTCATATACCCTACCTGCTTTTATCTCGCAGTACTTCAGACATTCAGATCTGATGCTCTTCCAGGCATCCGCAAACAAATCACATTCAGGTGTCATGGCCAGGAGAGAGTTGAATGAGATAAGAGCATGCTGAACAGGAGAACGCGCATGGGCAATGGTTCTTCCCCTAGGGACTGAGAAAAGCGGATGACGCCCCCGACGGAGGGTGCTACCGGGATCGGGTACGAAGAGGCGGGAGAGCTTTTCATGTAGACTAGTTGCATCGATTCTACTATGAAGGATCTTGCACATAACTGTCATCTGGTTCAGTTCACGACGGACAGCCAACGAATTGTATCCTAGAGAGCCCAAAATAAAGGAGGTTGGGTATAAATACGGATAATAACCATAGGTACGTTTATATAAGGAACGCAAGAATGCTTTTTGCACTTTTTCCAGGACATAAATGTATGCTTCTGTATACGGAGTCCACACGCATGAGCTGGCTTCTAGTTTGCTGCGAACCAAAGTCTCATAAAGCAATCTGATAACACGAGTGTCCCCAAAATCCCTGGAATTCCTCAACACAAATCCCAGTCTCCTATATGACTCCTTTGCGGTATTAATTATATGCTCATTGAATGTTAGCTTTCTATCGAATGTAACACCAAGATCCTTTATACTGGTGCACCTGCAAATTTCGTGCGGCCCCAACCGATATTTGTGCTCCATCGGATGCAACCTTCGGCCGTAAGTCATACAATGGCATTTAGTATGGTTAAATTCCATTTCATTTTTTCCCGTCCATCTAAAAACGGCGTCGACGTCTAACTGCAAATTAAGGCAGTCCTCTCTCGTCTTAACTTCAATAGCCAGTTTAAGATCATCTGCATATAGCAAGCACTTAGAGTGCTGAATAACGGCAGGGAGATCATTGATCATAAAGAGAAAAAGAAGAGGTCCAAAAATAGAACCCTGACTTACCCCAGATCGTGTATGATAAGTAGCGGAATCATACATACCCCATCTAACAAATTGCTGACGATCTCTGAGATAATCCGCAATAAATTTAAGTAGGCCTGGAGCAAAGCCTATTTCTCGAAGTTTGTCGAGTAAAACGTCATTATTGATCCTGTCGAAGGCCTTACGAAAATCAAAATACAGAACATCTACTTGGTTGCCTCGATCGAGACATTCTGAGATAAAATCTGTGATTTCCAGAAGATTCGTATCAACAGACCTCTTCTTTCTGAAACCATGCTGTGCGTTAGATAAATACTGTTCTATCTGTCTATAAATTTCGTTGTGGATAATTTTTTCAAAGACTTTTGCCGGCGTTGAGAGGATCGCTATAGGTCTGAAGTCGTCCACGCAAATTCCATTGGATTTCTTAGGGATAGGTGTGACTCGAGATAGCTTCCACCGCGAAGGGTACGTTCCTGCTGCCAGTGCACAATTAAATATATGACACAACGGTGATACTAGATATTTCATGCCTTGCTTCAGAAACCACGGAGGAATACAATCTGGCCCCACAGAACTACTGGGTTTAAGGTCATTAATACCATCTACCACAGCCTTGGGCTGTATTTTAAAGATATTTATGTAGTTGCTTGCCGAACAGTCACTTGTGTCTGTAAAATCAGTTACCAAACGCGGCACATCCGGTAGAAAAACACTGGCAAAATGTTCAGCAAACGCGGCCGAGGCTTTGACACCCCCGATCAGTACACCGTCATGGCTAACCTCGGGTTCAAAACCTCCCTTAGATCGTAAACCAGAAATGTGCTGCCAAAATTCCCTAGGATTTGCTAATAAATTGTTTTCAACACGTTCCAGGTATGAATCATGGGCAGACATAATACGGGTTTTCAGACAGCGCCTAAGATCAGAGAATGCCTTATAATGTTCTACAGATCCGCTAAGTCTCCATAAGCGATGGAATTTTAATTTACGCCTAATATCTCGAATTATGTCCTGCGTGAACCAAACCGGGTATCGTCGAGTGAATGTTTTCTTACGAATCCTCATAGGTGTACACATGTCAAATAGACCGTAAATAATTTCATAAAACAAATCGGTACATGATTGGACGTGGCTTGTTTGGAGAACGTCATCCCAAGAAACTTTCGAGAGCAATTCAAAAAGAAGCTCCCGATTACACTTTCTAAAGTTCCAATCCCTGGAAGAGTCTATGTTACTAGGCTCCACAGAGCGAGCACCACGTGACACTGCCATCGTCAGTGCCACGTCTAGTGGAGGGTGATAACTGTCGGGATTCACGAGTCCCTCAGTGGCCCGGACGCGCGCCCCATGTACACTTGCGCTCTCCCGGACCAGTACAACATCCAATATTCCCCCATGTTTATTCACCACGCTATTCCTCTCAGACAGATTACAGAAGAACTTAAAGTAACAGTAATAGTTGCAAATAGAGTCAGACGCGCTATTAAGGTTCAGATCCCCCAAAACAAGTACAATTCCTTTCATATTATTGATAAAGGTCTCTAACTTACAGAAAAAGTTCATATAAACACACTCTTTAGCCCGAGGATGAATATAGACAACACATACGTAGACAGTTCGGCCATGCCACACGAAGCTCGCCCAGAGATCCTCGCCACAGTCGGTCTCCAGTGCAGACATCCTCCTTAAAACGATTGGTGCACGAGCAGCAAGTAGCACACCGCCACATGGTGTCTCCCTATCTCGGCGCAGAATGCTCCAGTCTTCATTTTTTAGCTCGGAGTCCTCCACGGAGCCATCCAGAAACGTTTCAGTCGCTGCGATGAGGTGATGTTCTGACAGAGACAAACTATTCCTCCAAGACTTTAACTTAGTCTTCAAGCCGCGCACGTTTTGATAGAAAACGTTGAGAACATCTTTTTGCCCCGGTATTCTTGGTTCAGCAACCGAATTATTTCTTTGGGAAGACGTCACATTCTGCAGGAGTTGATCTTGACTCACGAAAGGGCTGCATGTTGGAACAATAAGCACTCCGAGTCGCAGAGTCCGCGAGCTGGTGGGGATGACAAGATTGAGTCTTTCCAACAGGAAAATGTGCACGGACAGTGTTCCTCGGGGGTCTCAGATTAACCCAAACCTTTATTCTGGCATTAACGGGCCAAACTTCAGCTGACATACATTTTTCAAAGCATGGACCTGGAATTCCTAGTTTGTAGGACTTGTAGTTGCCTTTAGGGGTAAGCTCATCCACAGTACACAGTGCTGAGGGACATAATAGTGCGAGGTATCCACGGACCTCCTCGGCATCCGAAGCCATGTTCCATAAATGAATAAATTTCTTCTCTTCCACAGCTTTGAGAGCAGTTACGGTTGCATCGGCTGTTCCACGTGTTGAGGTCAGCTGGCGGTTTTTTCTTACAACTTCTGTCCATCTCTGAGTGTCATCAATCTTTCGATACTCGCTCACTGTGTTATCCAACATCTGATCTTGGTCTTCTACGATCGGATTATTAATATTGTAATGCTTATCTGCTACGTGTGACAATATGCACTGGTGCAAGTCCAGGGCCTGAGTATCAGTTTCCGGAAGCCGTGATTGTAAAGGGGTCCGTTTTTCAGATAGAGTCGTAACAGGTTGTGTGATCTTGGAAGGTCCATTGACCCCCTGCTGAACTGATTTAACTGGTGTGGTTTGTTTAATTGTAGTTGATGATGGTTGCTGGGGCTTTGGTTCATGTGATTTTGCTTGATTCAAATCGGATGGGACAGGCTGCCGAAACAAACCGTCACGATTCTCCAGTTCAGCATGCAGGGCCCTGACTTCTGCGACGCAATCTACGAGTTTAGCCTCGTGCAAAGCCAACGAAGCCGAGTATTTAGCAAATTTAGAGTCATAGCTTTCCTGTTTTGCCTCATAAGAAGTAATGGTACTAAGAGCTCGACTCAAAAAACTCTTCAAATCATCCATTTCCGACCGCATGCCACGGATCTCCGCAATTAGCTCACTCTCGTTCTGTGCCACTTTAAAATTACCCGTATCAGTACAGTTACTACTTGCCTTCTTTCTGAAGGTTACATTCGGGTCACGAATCTTCTTGCAAGCTCCGACAGGGGTCGAGCTATTGTCACCGCCTCGTTTAGAAGCACATGAGCACTCTGGACAAATCCAAAGTTTAACGTCCTCTTCAGTAGGCTTCCTTTTACCACTACATATTAGGTGGTAAACCTTCCCACAGCCAATCTTCGTACACTGCAGAGACCCATCCTCTTCAACTACAATAGTACGACAGGCAGCACAATTCATCGTTGATCGGGAAGAAGCAACAAGTAGAAGCTGCTTTATTTGTGTTTGAGTCTTTGTGTTAATATAGTTTTCCTCTATTCTTTTGTGTTTTTATTCAGTATGTACTTTAAAATTTATCGTATTCTAAGAAATTGTTATATATGGCAAATTAATCAGAGAATGATGCCAATCTGTACGTTGAGATGAGTGGTAGAATTATCAGCTTCTTTTAAAATCCTGTTACTGGCAATACTATACTGTCGAATGCTCGAATGTCAAAGTCAGTAGAACAAAGACAACGTCATTGAGTTGTCAAAAGGAGTGAATCAGTCTGGGATTCTCCGTTTGTAATATTTCCAAAAAATGATTTCAGATGCTTAATTTTCGAAACAAAATGAGGGTGATTATTGTTGAGAGAACGATAAGTGATTGGCTGCTGCTGAGAAGTATTTATAGCATAATTGTTAGTGTGTGTGTAAAAATCTTTCTCTTGTTGAGCAACATCAACATTTCTGACGTAAATAGTGGTTCAAAAATGCACTTGCCAATCCGAAGAACAACTGGAAAACACTTTCTGTGCACTATTCCACCACTTATTTACTTCCACAGTAAGTAAAACATAGATATTACTCAATTTTACTCAATTTTTCTTAGCAGTGTTGTAACAGACTGTTGTTGACTGTTGTTGTTTTTAAGTGCACACACACTAATGTCTATAATAATAATCTATCTTCGTGTAAATGAGTAACTCTTATAATTATAGTTATATCTTAATCCATTTACATTGTCGACTACTACTATTTAAAATAATCGTTAAGACTAATTAATTGTTTTTTATTTATTTGTTAATAGGTATTTAGTTTTTATGATGGAATGAGTTAGGTTTCAATAAGACTATTATTGTTATCATATTACTAAATGGTGTGTATAACTAGTTACGCTTTAAAAATAATGTTACAATTAGCCTGGGATTCCATTACACAACTTAAAGAGTTTTTCTCGTATGTTTTAATTATAGCATGTATTTATAATTTTTATTGTCAATCAATGAGTACGTGATTTATTTGCCGACAGTCTAACTATGACAATAATATAAATGTATTTACTCAATTATTTTTCCTAATTGAATGTATTATACTAATCGTATTACAATTTTATCTAAGAAGAGTGACATTCATTGAACTGAAATGGTAATAAAAAGTGTATTATCGTTGATTTATAGCGACTTGTAATAATTTCTAAGCATTGTAACAAAACTTATTAGGTTATTATAAGTTTTTGATAGATCATAACATTTTATTCAGAAGAAAATATCGATAATAGATCGGCATCTATCATTTTAATACGATACAATATTTTCATGGGGTGTTTATAGGTAATAAACACGTTATTTTATTCTGATTTATGACTAGTCTATGGTATTTTGCTTTACATAAAATTGGCTGGCAATCGGTTAGTCCTTGCATTTACAAGATATAAAATGTTTCTCAGTAACATTGAGAAATGTGTAAAGGTTTGAAATGATATGAAAAAGCTGGATATTTTGCTATAGGTGAGTTCAAGAAACTCTAACTGAGCTGGCAGAAAAAACGTATAAGCTAGCTCTTGATCTCTTCAATGATAGTTTTTTTTCGGCTTTACTTTGATAAATACTTTTAAAGTCAGTAATCAGTGGGGTCAATGGATATGAGGGTTTTGGTGAACTTGGTCGATTACTAGTCGCTACGAGAGACAGTGACATAATTTGTTAAAAATAATGAGAACAAATAAAAATAACAAGAAATAATACTAAACGTTTCATGTTCTTTTGCTTTTATGTAAGAGTTCAGTTTTACAATTCATTTGCTGAAAAAAGAAAAACAAAGTAATCCTCATCGAAACATGCACATCTGTTGTATTAACTACTCTAAGTGCATAGTGTTGAGCGTTGATCGATCCCCGATTGTTCCGAGTACGACTCGAGTAGCTACTGACAGATTCGATTGTTATTGATTATTCTCGATGAGTAGTGATGTACTTGAACGTAATTCGATTGAGGTGTAAAAGATTATCGTTATTGCAGAAATTGTTTATGTTATTGAACTGAAAGACAGATTTATTACGTTTGCTGTGAAACAATTTAGACGCGTTCGTTTTATTGATTTCGACAGTATTGTTTCTGTTGTAAATGTCAAATTGTATTTTTTAAGAACATTGTTTTAGACAATGATTCCCTAACATAATATTCCATCAAAAAAAGAGAATTTTTGTTGACAGTAAAATAACTACCTAACTTAACGCAAATTTTGTAGTGTTAGAGCTCCTTGCAGAGTCCTCCTCGTGAAGTACTTACCACACCTTTGCCAGTTCTATCACCAAGCAGTAATGTGCAAACATTACTGTGTTTTAATTTAAAGAGCAATAATATCTCCGGGTGACGAGAAAGTGACGTGCTAAACTGCGATTTGAACTTTTCATGTCCAAATAACCACGTGCGTGGTACTTGGCTGTTATGGGAAGGCTTGTTGCATACCATCAGGGACATGTCTTGTTCATTTAGTCACTCTTCTTCCTCATCAAAAAGTTTAAATAACTGGTGCTTTAGTTTTAGTAGTGTTTTAATTATTTTTTATTTGAATCTGTTGACTAAGATTAAGTCTCAGAAAGATCAAATGTAACCGAACTTCAAAAATTTCACATGAATCAGTGTGCCTATGGTGATTTAGTTATGACTAATTAAAACGAACTAATTTAAAATTGTGGTTTTCCAATCGTATTGTGAGGACATAGGTTCCACCTGCACACTTAAGTAAGTATTTTTTAAGCGTGGATGTAGAAGTTTATTTTTACTATTGATTTTGACGGTGAAGGAAAACAGCGCGAGGAAACTGACATGTTTCAACAATCTTTCAAGGTCATGCATCTTCCGCTAATCCACATTGGGCCAGCTTGGTGAATTATGCGTTATACCCAAAATCTCAGCAGTAGGAAAATTTGTTGTAAAAATATATATTGCTCTAAAATAGTAGATCCTTCTCTCATGTCCTATTAAACAATTTGTTGTCAAGTGATAATTCTCTTTACCAAATTCCTTTTTTATTCCAACAAATGAACATATTTCTTCTAAACAACTACTGAAATAAAATACATTACTACTTTGATGTTCCACATTTTTCTGGTGTTATTTTCGTAGACGTTTAAAACGAAGCATTTAAATGCTCATATTTTTGAAAAGTTTCATATAAACGCAGACGTGGTAATGAGACTTTTTATTACTATCACATATCTCAGACTTCATCTATTTCTAACGTTAAAGCTTTTAGCAATAACTCATAACGGAAAAATGTGAGGAATGTCAATTACCGGCCTTGCTCTTGATTTTCGCGTATTGTTTACAAATACGATCGATTTTAAAAATTACTATCGACATTTTTAGCATCACTACACAACGATTATTTGTTTTGGAAATATTTCGACAAATCGTGGGAATTGATTCGATTTATAAATAGAACGATTGGCTCAGAAACTATTAATTATAGACACCATTAGCAGTTTTTGTGTGTAAACAACGTCAGCGAACATTAGTTTAAGTTTTCAAACAGACAGACAGTTTTTTGACAACACTCGAGGGCTTGCGGTAAAAAACGCACCGAAATTTATGAGTAACCGACGACAGATCGGGATATGATGTTATGCGAATATCCCGAAACGTTTTAATCAGAATTATTTAGTTGTTTCTCTGAAATCAATAATGTTGTGATGTTAGAGGTTTTGTAATGATATCTCATATTCGTAACGGGAACATCAATATAAGTAATTTAAAATATGATTAAAGCGCTAAAGGCACATTAATAAAACAATTGCCAATAGGTACACTAAAATATGAATATATTCATAATCTATTTGATGGACAGTTGGCCACTGTATTTTTCATTTTAAAGTTTGTTTAGTTTAATTTTATTATTTTCGAATGCCTTATAGACTAGTATTCTATTTTAATAATATTGGTAACAATAGTGACACCTTTGTGCAGGGCTTATTTTTGGCTCTTAATACAGTGTTAGCTTACTCGTAGACAAATAAATGCACTGAGAAAGTACTTACTCATGAGTACCTATTGCTTTAAACATATCAGCAGTAAACCAATCAAATTTTTTCCACCCTCATGCTTTATCATTCTTCTCCTAGTACTTGAGTTAAGTTGTCTTAAACTGAATTCATCACTACGGGACACGTTTATTAATAACTCAATAAAAAAACGTCCTATTACTTACAAAAGTTATTTTGATTATATGTAAATTTTCGAATGTGTTTTCTTTTTGGCAATTTGAAAATTGCCGAAGCCACCAAACTATTAAATAATCACAAAATTAAATAGTGGATGTAAACGTATTTAATTTTAGTTTAAAAAATCTTCACCAGCAATACCTTAGTTACATTATTCTAGTATCAAGTACATGTTTCAGCCTTTGCTAAGAATCTCTAGATTGAATATACATTCGAGATTTCAGTTAAATAGATAAGTATTAATTTACTCCCAATCAGTAGGCCAGGTGTCGAGTTACGTCTCGACGTATCGTCTGCAGCGTCCGTTTTTTGTCGACATTTTTTCATCAAGTCTTTTTCTATCGACACCGGAAGCGCGAGCACTCGCCCGTCACTAATTGCCGTAGTGGCGCTAGCAGTTAACGATTACCGCCAGACGAAAAAGTGCCCTTTTATAGTCGACCAGTCTGCGAGGCGCAGGGCACAGAATACGTAGCACGAGCTATATCATACGGTTACTGTGCATCGCGTATGTTGAAAAAAATCATATTAATATTATTATAGATGCAAAAGTTTGTTTGTTTGAGAGTTGGTTATTAAGTAATTTTAATATTTTAAAATCTTTGATTATTTAGTGAACATTACAAAGTAAATTCTTTGGAGTCGGGTAAACATTTAACGGCTCAAAAGCTGTGGGCGATGAATAGCATGAGCTAACTTTTTATGTTCCCACTGCTGGGACTCGGGACCTTCTCTTAAAAGGATAGAGTCAAGGCGAAAATCCATCATGATGGCGTGCGTGTTGGTGGATAACATAATATGTTATAGAAAGTTGTCTTTCTTGGGACAATGTCGGATTCCTCCCTGTACATAAGGAATCCATCTCATTTGAAACTAGTGGTGTAAGAGACTCGTGCAATAGGAATTTGGTAAAATAATCAGGGACACTGGCTTTATTCGACCCTTCGAATTCGCTAATGTGGAGCAAACGTTCTCGCTACTAAGCCGCGCCGGCTTGATAAATAAATAGATGTAATCCTTTACTTCACGTTCATTTGAGCGTTCAAAGTCAAAGAGCATCGTAAGGTCGAGTTTTTGTATCGGATCCATCGAGCGCGTTTGAAATCGATAGTCGATGCGGCGGAGCGTGGCGCAGCACTTTTTGCTACTCCTCTAAACTGGATTAATTGTTGTGTCAAAATCATTGATATAAGTTATTTTGCTACTAAAGTTGTCGTTTATCATGGTACAATGCGATAGTAGCTCCGTTTATTAATGGTCATGAGTGGTGGTGCGGAGTCTAAAGGCAAGAGGTAATTCGAAATAGAGTATTTTATCGAATAGAGCATTGGCTCGTAATAATCCCAGCATTTGATTCGTGAAATCTAATATTAAGTGTAAAATGTTGGAGAACATTTGAATTAACGTGATTTGAATCCGTGGAGTTTAAATTTAGTTTACTGAATTTTAAATCATAGTTCAAGATTTTTGTCAGATTTGAGCGGTGATGAAGATTGAGCAATTGAAATGAGCATGAAATAAAATTACGAGTACCATCAATTTAATTTATTGATTAAATTCGACGAGTAGGCGTTCCCTAATTCACATTTGATGACCGTAGTAAAATATGTAGAGCTATGGAAACCCTGCCTCTTTATTAGGAGTTTCCAAAGATAAACTGAAAATTCAAGAATATTCACAAGTGTTCGTTGTTGCTAAGCCATAGAGTTGAAAGGCAAATTATATACGTGTCTTAATTCACACTGGTCAGTGGTAATGGACTGAAATGGCCCAACCTCTTTTCAAAAAGAGTCCCGATTCCAGTGAGATTTAGGTATTTGTATCTAAATTCAAAGTCTAAGATAAATCAAGTTAGCTACGATATAGACACAAGCTAGCAACTGAAATAAATAAATGTTTTCATTGTTATTCGATTGATTGATTTGATCGATGAAAATGTTCGGAGAAAAATGAAAGTTTACTACTTCCTTATTGCTCCGTACCAAATTAAAACAACACTTAAGTAAAAGTAGTGTTAATTAGTGGATTGACACGGCCTAAACTTTTTATTGGTAAGTGATCTGAGGACAGTAGGGTGTGGAATGGAAAGAGCTAATCAAAATCTATGACTTGTATGTACCTACCTATTACTAGCAGCGCCTTTTGGTTTTACCCGTACAGTTCCCGTTACATTCATGTGATAAAAAGTAGCCTATGACCTATGCGTTATTCCAGACTATAATCTATGTTCCAAATTTCAACCCGATACGTTCAGAAGTTTCAACGTGATTGCGCAACGAACATCCACATTTCGACATTTATAATATTAGTAGGGTTTCCTTTGGTTCTTGAAGTCTTCTAACCTACAATTGGATATAATAGTAGACTGAAATGGCTTAAAATCTTTACTGAGTAGTACATTTCAAGTAGGACGTGAAATCGAAGGCGATAAGCCAAAAATCCAAGAAAATTTATGTATTTTCGTAGTTTTCCTATTTCGTCAGCGCTTGCGCTCGCCGCATCGACAGTTGCAACAATAGTCGTTACTCCCTGACACGAGTGGTGCGTATAATTAGTCAGCGCCGAAAGTGGCGCGCTCTGCGTCCGTATTTATAGCTGAACTCTGTTTTTGTGAGCTTTATTTTGAACCACAAGTACGAGTCTATGCGAGTTCGAAGTCAAATGCAAACATATTTACTAGTCTGGTAGACGATGAATGGCGGAATCGTGCTTCAAGCGAGAAGTATTCAAATATGGACAAGGTATTAACAGCGTTTGTGGCGTTGCAACGGGGGAAGCGGTGACCGCTTACCATCTGGTGTCTGTCTTTTTATCGATAGTACACTTGACCACCGTCTTGCATTAAGCAAAGCGACAATACGGCCAGCAATGAAGACTTGAAGACGCTCAGATTACATCCATCAGGGGATACTCATTCTTAAGAGATGTATTTCGTAGTTTAGAACCACACATCTGCAATTAGACTGAAATAAATTCGATGGATAGGTAAAGTGTCCCATGAGTAGTTAATTTGAAATAAAGCATGAGAAAGCTAACAATTTTTGTTTTGCTAATTTCCAAATTAACAAAAGTGTGGCTAACTAAGGTCTGTGTTAGTGCATTCCGAACTCATATACCTATTGTATGGTATATGCTCGTTACTGGTACAACGAATACCAGGGATAGATGTACATATGTTCTTATTGCCAAATATAAGAGCATACCACCTCACCCTTGTAGTAGCTTATTTAATACTTGTATGACCTCATAGCAGTGTCATCGTTAACCTGTGCCAGCGAAGCCGATAAGCGATGATTAAAGTGACCATAGTTGTTTATGGGACATAAAAAATACAGAATGATAAAACAAACTAATTTGTATATTCCTAAAGTTCAAAAATAAAAATATCATTTTCTTATGATTGTTTGAATCATCTAAACATTCAAAATTTTGCATTTGCCGTAATATTAGTAGGATATGAAAGTGTGGATACTTGTTGCTCAATGACGTCGCAACGATTGAACTGATCGGATTCATCGGGATGAAATTTGGAACACAAATTATAGTTCAAAATAGCAAAAACAAAAAAAAAGCTACAGACACCGGAACTATACCTGCAGTTTTATCCACACAAAACTACAGGGCTCTTGCATTGCAAAAAGCACATATTTAATCTAATCAAATGAATTGAAAAAAGCACAGATCCATTCAAATGAGTTTGAAAAAAACACATTTCCATTGATTTCCATTGAAATCGGTACGTGTGGTCACTGCGCACATGACCTACGAGCTCTATAAGCGCGGCTTGCAGGTACGGTTGTAGGTTGTAGGACGGGTGACGGTACGAGGGAGCAATCCCATCGTTACTGCGGCCGGCGGCGGCGCGGGCGCAAGTGGAGATTGAAGTGAAGAAGAAGATTGAATTGAAAAAAACAAACACATTTCCATTCAAATGCATTGAAAAAAGCATATATATAATCTAATCAAATGAATTGAAAATATCATAGTTTCATTCAAATGAAATGAAAAACCACAATTCCATGAAAATGAATTGAAAAAAGCTCATTTCCATTAAAATTAATATAAAAAAGCACAGTTCTATTAACATTTGTTGAAAAAAACACAGTTCCATTCAAATGAATTGAAAAAAGCACATGTCCATTGGTTTCCGCTGAAAACGGGTCGTGTGGTCACTGCGCACATGACCTACGAGCTCTATAACCGCGACTTGTAGGTATTGTCACAGTATAAAGAAATACTACCAGTAGTTCATTGCCTTTGATCTTGGGAGAAACACCGATAATGTCTAGACACGGGTAGGGTTGTCGCAATTTTAAAAACGTGGCACCAAAATAAAATTAAAACATACGGAAAACGTCAGCCCTGAGCCGCGCTCCTGCAATACTAACATTGTAATGTAGGCAATGCAGGAGCGCACTTCCCGCGTCTCACCCCGCACGCCCCGCACGATTGCCCCGTCGTCTAGACGGCTTCGTCGAACGACTGTATGATTTAATAGACTGTGGGTACAAGGGAGCAATTTCGTCGTTATCGCAGCCGGCGGCTCGGGCGCAAGTGGGTGAAGGTGGCGTGAAAGGTCAGGACTCCGTGGACACCTGTTGTTGTCGGCGCCTCTTTTAACTTCGCCACCATACATACTGCACTGAATTTTACCACAATAACTACCTACTTATAAATAAGCCATTTAGTTTTTAATTTAGGTGCTATTTTTTCGGTAATTTCGGTCTCTTAACATCAGGCGAGATGGCGGTCAAGTGTAAACCTATAAAAGTTAAAAAAAAAAAAAAAAATTAGTTGTATCATAATTGGGATAGGATTGCGGAATAACAGATGTGTGAATAAAATTGTAAAGTTATTAACATTGAATTTCTCTTGCAGAACGAAACATTATTAACGCCGTCTGTGGGGCTGTTGAGGTGAAGACTGGGTTGAACATGTATCTTTTAATTATTCGTTAGTAGATTATGGAAAAATCTGAGACGAATATTTTCAAAAACTGCGGAATGCTGATTGTTATTTGGAGGTGTTACGGCTGGTCTAGTCGGGAGAACGGCGCCTGCCGATCCGGAGACCCCGGGTTCAAACCCCACAAGTTCCACTCTCTTTTCGAAGTCATGTGCGTAATGCCGTTAACTTAAAACGGTGAAGAAAAACATCGTGAGAAAACCGACATGTACCTAAAATCTTTCGAGGTCATGTGTCATCCACCAACCCGCACTGGGCCAGCGTGGTGGATTATGGCCTTAACTCTCTCCTTGCGAGAGAAGGTCCCGAGTCCCAGCAGTGGGAACATTTAGTGGGCTGTTGATGATGATGATGATGATTTGGAGGTGTATTGAGGCGGATGGAACTTATCGCTCTTAACGATTTTGTATTTTTTTTATTGTCTCATGGTTGACGTTCCGAAGATTCGAACGAAGAGATTTGACTCTATATTTGTGATAAGAACGTCTAGGCTATAGAATGTGTTGCTTGAGCGGGTTTTCCCAATAATTACAATGTTGGTGTCTTTAAATCGACAGTGAATTGGTTTGTTCTAAGCACGTTCCATCGTAAAGCACTTCGTCGCCTAACATCAGGCGAGATGATGGTCAGTGTAAAAGTATCCTACTATATAATATTATAAATGTCAATGTATGGATGTTTGGATGTTTGTTGCTCAATCACGTCCTAACGTATGAACGGATCGGGCTGAAATTTGGCACATAGATAGATTATAGTCAGGAAGAACACATATGCATACATAGGCACATATTTTTATCCCGGAAGAACAGCGGGAACGGGAACTTCGCGGGTAACACCGCGGGGCACTGCTAGTAATAGATAAAAAATCTTAAAAATGTTGCCCTAACCACGTGAATTGCGTATAAACTTCCTCAAAGCGGTCAGTGAGGAGATCATGCGTTGTTTACCTCCCAGCGCCTTGTTCTACGAGTATGCTACACAGCTAGACTAGCTAGCTATATATATTATAGCTTGTTTACCGCATAGACCGCTCGCTGGCGCCGCCCCTGTCTTCCACGAACATTACCGAAATATCGAGTTGTTACATCTGCATTGTCTCTTTAGAGTTGTCGCTTATTTATAGGCGAAGTGGCCTTTGTCGATGACTGATCTGCTTTGAGTGTTACGCGCGAGTATAAATTATTATGTCACAATAATTTTACTAATGTCTTACCTATAATAAATAATATCTTACTAAAATTATAAATGCGAAAATTTGTTTCATCACGTTGAAATGTATGAACGGATCGGATTGTTGATGTTTGGAACACAGCTATATTATAGTTTGAAATAGCTCATGGGCTTTGTTTTTTATATGATAGTGACGAGACGACCAGGCCGTGTGCATGATGGTAAGCAACATGTCTGATCATAACGACACGGAGCTTTTGGAGCAAGAAGAATCCAAATATTTACCTAGCACTGCACCCAGAGATATTAAGATGTTTTTATCTCTATGCATTGTTATTTCATTGGATACATTACCCTTCAAAACCGGAACACAGTGATGTGTTCACATTACTGCTCGGCAGTAGAATAATTGGCAAAGGTGCGGTACTTCCCTAGACGGACTCTGGAAAGAGTCCTACCACTACTAGATACTATACTTTATATTTGTTTGTAGATACTTTTTATCCCGGAAAAATAATTGGAGCGGGAACTGCGCCAGTAAAACCGCAAGGCACTGTTAGTATATTGTAAAAAGAAAATTCGCAGTCAGGAACTACCGATAGAAGTGAAAACTTATAACTCAGAATTTGATAGCTTACTTTGGAAACTACGCGGGTGAAACCGGAAGGCGTGGCCATGAGTTTGCGAAATGCGTCCGCATTTCTAGAGGGCTAATGGCCATGGCTCCGAGTTTTCCCTTCTATCATTCCCGAGGGTGACGCTAGAATTCAATTCACAGCCCACGAAAAATCTGTCAGTGGTTCGACAAAATAAGTGTTCATTTCAAAAACTAAGATATAAAATTTACCTATCTGCTGATCGCACCACTTTCTCAGCCTCACCTTGATCATGATGGAAAATGATGACGGCTTCCCGGAACGGCACAATGCGTTGACCTGAATGTTTACCCTGCGAGGCGCGGGTACTCGTACGCTTCAGTCTAATTTAATATAACAGATACTTGCAGTTATTTAAAACTTCTTTACGCGGACTGTGTTTAGACTACCGCGGCCGGTCCAGTGTACACCGGGGATCTGTCGCGATGCTGGACTGTTTGGATGCAGGTCATGTGAAATGGGTCAAGCTTTGAACACAAGCCTTCCTTAGTGGGGTTTTCTCAATCCTATAACATTTAAATAAGGTTGATCGAAGATGAGCGTAAGTTTGTTAGGACCCTGAGAGATCTGCTGCTCTCGAGAGCCTATTATAGTATTAGCGAGTTTTTAACCGACGACTTTAGAATTTTCGAGGATGGAAAACTTGGCTCTTGACTGTGGAATAAAACACTTCGCTCAAAAATTATTATCTTAAATTGCAACGTCCATTGGGGTACGTTGTGTTACGACTTAAACTGTTAACTGTTCTTGTAATCCTGACTATCTGTGACATGATGAAACAATAAATGATTGAGTATTGAGTATTAAGGTTGTTTGTTACGCTTTAACGCGGAAACTATTTAACCGATCAACATGAAACTTTGTACACATATTTTCGGAGGTATTAGTAATGACATAGGCTATTTTTTATCCCAGAAAATAACGAGATCGGGAATTACGCGCGTGAAAGGGTGAAAACCGTGGGGCACAGCCAGTATATACGAAAATGAATGGCTGTTTGTCCTCGCTAGAACTTTAGAACGGCTGAACTGATTTGGCTGATTTTGGGTTTGAATTATTATCCAGGGAAGGTTTAAAAGGTGAAATGAAGTTTGCTGGGTCAGCTAGTAAATAAATACAGTAATTTTAGTGGACATTTTATACACATCACCATCTACCTAACCCAAATTAAGCAAAGCTTGTCTTATGGAAGCCAGATAGCTGATGTAGTAATTATATTTTATTTTTCAATAAATAAGTACTTTTTTAAGCCCCGACCAAAAGAGGGGTGTTATAAGTTTGACGTCGATGTCTGCCTGTCTGTCTGTCTGTGTTGATGTGTCTGTCTGTAGCACCGTAGAGTTCAAACGGATGGACCGATTTCGATGCGATTTCTTTCGTGCGGATATTCTTAGCTATGTTTGGTTGATATCTATTCAAGATGGCCGCCTCCATAAAATGGTGGTCAAAGTATTTCTTCACAACCTACCTCAATATGGGTATCAAATGAAAGGGCTTAACTAGAAAAATACTATACACTATAACGAATTTCAAATCCAAGATGGCCGCCACCACAAAATGGCGCATTATATTTTTTTTCACTACTTCTTCAATATGGGTACCAAATGAATGTGGACTTGACTAATAGAATGTTGTACTTACAAATTGCAAATCTGAGGTAGTCGGGGGTTAGTCAACATTTTTTTCTTATATACATAGAAAATAACCAGGGACAGTTCAAACACTTGTATAAATCTCACAAATGTTTGCACTAGATCGAACCCACAACCCATGGCTTCGCAGGGAGACTTACTACCAATTAAGCCACCAGGCCAGCCACAATATTCTCACAGTATTGTATTCAAGTAGAGGGTGAATCGGTTTCTCCTTATCATGAACACTCCATCGAAGAGAGCATCGTCTAACTATGATAGGTTTGCGCTTGACCACCATCTCACCTGACGTTAAGCGACGATGCGGTCTACGATGGAGCGTGTTTACATAGAATAAACCGAATCACTCTCGATTCGTAGACACCTAGATAGCTGCGGGATAAACCCACTCAGGCAACGCATTTCACAGCTTAGACGTTATTATAACAAAAGTGGTGTCAAAGCTCTTAGTTCAAGTCTTTTGAACGTTTTTCGAGCTACGAGAAGTTCGAAAAAGAGCAAGGTGATATAAGATTTTGCAGATCAGTGGCACACTCTCCGAAGTGTATCCGATAAAAAACCGAACATGCTTGTCCATAACAGCACAGTACTGTACAGATATTTGTACTAGAAGAGTCTTCCGCTCAGAATAGCATTACGATTGTGACTTGGAGTTTTCACCTGGTCCCAGGCAACTGAAGTTAAATTTGACATTAATTTGAATTGCGCTTTTATAATTCCTTAGAACTGTCGATCTAGATCGCCGCACGCCTCGAGTGCCTCCTTAGCGTGCAAACAAAATACCAAACGTGAGTTATTTTCTATTTCCATACAATTCTATTATTTCCCCACTAAATTTACGAGGTGCGAATCACGAAGCGACTACGCTTGCATCTGTGGCGCCCCTTTGATCCACAGACATGGAATATATACTATTAGACGTGGATCTAATCATTGCTTTCAGCGCAGGCCTTCTACGCTAACCTAGAATGGCTTGGCTATGGCTATTGCTGTCTCGTAGCTTCTGAGGTAAAATCTAGAGAGAGAAATAACAGGAGCGTAGTTAGGAGGTTGAATTTCGGGTTACCATGAGCACACCCCGGACACTCGGGTAAAACTTCATACAAACGCCACTGTCCAACTACCTACTGTTCACACAACTATGCAATGTAGTACAGACACACGCATGTGTGTGCGCGTTAGTTATAGGGCTACCTACTGAATACTAAATTGTTTTATTGAATAGTTGTGCCCCTTGAGTTCACACTTTGTGACGTAAAGTGGTTTACAATCTTACTCTAATGTTGAGTTACATCAATAGATAACGCCGCGTAAAATCAAACGCAAACGATGATAGATACCTAAGTAGATTCCTACCTATTTCTGTTAATAGGTACAAAGTCGCATATTATTTACACTTACCCAAGAAAGAAGCTTTATTCAGCACATGCATTATCCATTTTAAAATCAGTGGTGACCAGAACTGGCCGCTTGTGATACCTACTAAATTTCACAACACAATAATACCTGTTCCATTGCACATTTTTAATTGCACTCAACAATGCATTCACTTTTCACTCAATAATACACTACTGCCTTAGTGCACTGCAATAAGTAAACTATAATTATTCACAAATACGTCAGTAAACAATGAATTACGTAAATATGTATTATAGGTATTATGATTGCACAACACAACAAAAAAGTTTACGCTTCGCGATTCATGCCAGCCGGCCGACTGCCAGTGTTACTAGATCGGGATTTGGTTTTCTCCTAAAAATTACGTTTTAATGATAATAATCACAAAATTAATTAAACATTCTCATATTATTATGTTATCAAACTCTTAGAAAACACATATACGTAGTAGTACATTTTCGATTTTCTATAGAAGTTATTTTATGATAATATCCACAAAATGTAAATGCACATGTCAAAGATAATCCATTTCGCCAAATGCGTAATTTTGTAATGCGTGTGTGTCAATGTTTCATTGAGTAGGTATATGATCTACGTTATCGCAGCATCATTTTTGATTAAATATTTTATAATGCAACATTGGGGTTCACTTTGGCGAAATTGAGAATTATCTTTGATATGTTTGACTTATTTTTTCACTCATGTCACATTTTTTTGTTGAGCAAAAAAGGATTGAAGTAAACCCAGTAAATTTGTGAGTATAATATTTACCTGATCAATAACCAACGCAGTGTTGTTTATTACATGTTCAATGATTAAGTAATATTACAAAATTATGGAGCGATTCTCCTACATTCTGACGCAGTTCCTATAATCCGATGCACCATGTTCATAGATAAACAGTCGATGGGACTTGACACACAAGTTTTTAATCACGGGCAGATACAATAGGGTACAATCCTCAAAAAAACTAATTAGTCCGTCAGTTAGATTGCTAAAAAATATTGTACACGTATTTTTTCTTTTGTTTCACAATCAAAAAATTACGAAGATACAGCGCTTAGAAGTTTCGCGTGACGTCACTCGTGTCTACGATTTTTACTCACGAGTGACGTCGCGACCCCCCACTCTCGAAGTTAGATGTTCTAAGTATATTTTTGTCGAAATTTTAATATTTTGAGAAAACAAAAAATACGTGTCCCATATTTTTCCATGATCTAGCTGACGGACTAATTGAAATAGTGTATTTTTGACCCAGTCCGGTACCCTATTTACTTCCCTTTTTGTTAGTCTTTCAGGGTGAGTACCTACTGTTAGTCAAATTCGAATGTACATATCGTCGTCGTTGTCGTGTTTGGTCGAATGACAAAACACGCTTAATCCATCACTATTTTTTATGTTTGGACCACACTTAAGATGTGTATTTTTATTTCAAAACCGTGTTTCATGCACTGAAAGAGTCTATGACCCTCATTTCAAATTAAATTCCGATATTTCGTAACGACGAAGACACCAATCAAGAAGTTCCATCCAGTGACGAGGGCTTAAGTCTAGCGAAAATTGGTAGGTTCAATAAGATCTTAAATGTCATCATTGAGAACTTCATAATCAACCTTACGGTATTCAAATATTACGTTGTCTATGACAATAAATATGACAACACACTTTATAATTCACTACTTAAAGCTGCATATTCAAGGTCTGTGAATATCACTTTCACTTCAAAAATTGGCAGTCACTGCCGATAGAACTTATAACTCAAAAGTTGATAGCTTACTTCGGAAACTGCGCAATTGAAACTGGAGGGCGTGGACATGAGCATGGCCATGATCCTAATTTAACCCGAAGATTTTTTATCATTCCCGAGCGTGATGCTAGAACTCAATTCACAGCCCACGAAAAATCTGTATGTGGCGCGCCAAAATAAATTTTCACTGCAAAAACTAAAGTACTCAAGTTAATTAGATTATAGGAACTACAAATAATGATATTGCACGGTACTTGGAAACTTGATAACATATTGAGATGTTATTATTAAACGTTTTTATAATTAATCATGTCATTAAAAATACTTAAACACAAAAACTCTGTCTATTTTGAAGTCAGATAAAAAACAAGAAAATACAGAAACATCTAAATAAACTATTACCAGTTTTAGTAACTATTCCCTAGGTTGGGCACACTGTAGAGGCCGAGTAAGTTACGAACTTTGAGGTAAAAAATATTAAAACTTACGTTATTTTATCCTTAGGAAATTTAGAAAAGCTTTAATTCTTGTCCCGTTTAGTTGACGGACAGCCGTAAACAGCACAGCAACCTACCCTGATAATATTTTGTTAGAAATTAGATGTTGGATACCGGCCCTTCGTTGAGGGCTTCTCGCGTACTTGCGGGGGAGGAAGCTTGATATTGGCGGGGGGTGGGGAGTGTCCGTTCTATCTATATTATCTATTCTATGCCATGAGTCAGTGTTGAGGGAATTATGCGTCAGGTCGATGAATACGTTGCCCATTCAAGGATTTTAGCTACGTTTTAGGGTATATCTATTTTTGAATTGAAAATTTCTTCCGCGTTCAATGCTTGGGTAAGGGAAAATTTTACGGGTTTGCGTCTCCATAAAAGGGGTGCAGGAAGTGCAGTGAAGGAACATAACATAATGCAGTATTGCTTTCTATTTTTTCAGTTATAAAACATAAGCTCTGTAACATAGTACCTGCTGGTTTCAGATAACACTATTCAGCAGCGACACACGGTTTTACCTGTGTACTTCCCGTTCCTGCAATTTTTCCGCAATAAGAGTAGCCTATGGGTTCTTCCAGGCTATAATTTCAAGGTGTTGCAAATTTCAGCCCGGTCCGTCGTTACGACTTGATTGAGCAACAAACATACAAATTTGTCGAAACATCCAATAATTAACATTGAGTTTTATAATATAAGTAGAACTTAACTTTTTAAAACGAGTTAAAAAAAAAAGAAGAGCTTCTCAAATCGTTTTTTGGAAGTAGGTATATTACGCGATAGCTCAACCAACTGTGAATCGATTTTGATGATTATTTTGTTTGGTGGATCATGCTTCAGAGGTCCTATATAAATTAATTTAAATTGGTGCAGTGGTTTTAGAAATATCAACCAAATACCATACAATTATAATACCAATTGAATTGGCTTAACTCGATGATATAGGTAATCATACTACCTCGTTGTTTCAGTCTATTAAGTCGATATCCCAAAAGTGACAAAATTTTGTCGAGCGTCTGAGTTTAACCTAAAATTGAAGTCGGTATCAGTTTTATGTAGAACATTAAATTGCACAAGAAAGTTTTTTCAACGTCCATAATGAATGTTCGCAAACTTTACACATTCCTCCACCTACCTATGCAGGATGCCACAAGCCTAATGAATTCCCGGAACGATCCAGTCTCGTCTGATGCCTCACTCTCTGTTTGCGCCAGCTTGTTTAGTCTAGCCTCCGGCAGTCTAGATGTCCACCGGAAGGGGTAAATAAAGGTTGGGTTACGTGGACGAAACGTGATCTGACGATGTGATAGTCTAGATTCTAGATGGAATCGCTGTGGTGGCGAAACAATTTCACACGAACACGACACAGAATAATTATTTTTCACTAAAAAGGAAACAACCTACTTTAATTTCAAAGTAAATTCATTTTGATAAAATATTATGGCAATTCATCGATATTTGTTTTTGTTAATAAAACTGCCCCATCGATTTCCTTCAAATAAAAAATAATCATCGCCGATTTACAATTGAGACCGACTGATGAACTTCCCGACGATGCGCGCTGTGTCAAGGACAACCGCCTTCTGCATCTGACCTTTGGTCCGCCTAGCAAAAGTCTCTTAAGTTTTAGTTAGTCTAAAGTTCTTTTTTTTATAGCATAGAGTGATGAGACGAGCAGGACATGTGCCTGATGGTTTGATGGTAAGCAACATACCTGCCACGTGACTGCACAGTGGCACGCAGCTAATGGAACGTGAAAGTCAAAATCATTACCTAGCACTGCACTGCGCTCATCACCCAGAGATCTAAGATATTATATCTCTAAGCCCTGTAATTTCTTTGGAAATATTGCCCTTCAAACCGGAACACAGTATTGATTGCACATATCAGCTTGGCGGTAGAATAACTGGCAAAAGGGTGGTACTTCCCTAGGCAGACTCTGCCAAGAGTCCTACCACTACAATCTACCACTCTTCGCTACACAGCCGTTCATTGACTAACTATCCAGAATATGATTGTCAGAACTATCTAGAACAGAACTTAGGCTACTTTTTACTGTGCGAAAATGACTGGAAACTACTCGGGTAAAACCGTGAAGTGCTACTGGTTGCTATTCAAATCTTGAGATATCTTTGCATCGTGGCAATCCATTGGCGGATCTCGAATGAAATCACAATCGCTGAATGACAAATAACTCTCGCAGAAAACGGTTGCTGTCTCTATTACAAGGCGATTTCAGTTTACTACCGACTTTACACGAGCTGTTCCGAGTATCGAGCCGAGCAGTTGGCAATCCTCGCGCTCCATCGGCTATATCCAATACTTTGACTCATCCGAGCTGAGTAGACAGCGGCAGAGGGAAAAGAACACAAATAAACCTGCTGGTAACTCACTTGTGTTAGTGTAGCGAATTAGCTTGCTAAGCTGGTCTCGGGTTTGATTACCACCGAGAACTAACATTTGTGTGATTAATATGTGATGAATGATTATCTTATCTTATTTTATTATAGGGAAAGAACACAAATAAACTTGGTGCTTGGTAGCTTACTTGCAATAGTGTAGTGAGTTTGCTTGCCAAGCTGGTCTCGTGTTTGACTACCCAGGACTACCATTTGTATGATGAATATGTATGTTTGTACTGTATTAATGTTCTGTTTCTTGCGTGTTCAATCCTTCCTACTAATATTATAAATTATGCAAAAGTTTGGATGTTTAAATATTTGTTACGGAATGACGTCGGGATGTTTTAACGGATCAAACTGAAACTTAAAACTCAGATTATACCTGGAATAGCATATAGCTTTACATATTTATCACGATTAAATAAATGGAACGGGAATAGTAGATAGTAGTGGTAGGACTTTTGGCAGAGTCCGCCTGGGGAAGTATCCACACCTTTGCCAGTTATTCTACCGCCAAGCATTAATGTGCAAACATTACTGTGTTCCTGTTTGAAGGGAAATGTTTCCAGAAAAATTACAGGGCTTAGAGATATAATATCTTAGATCTCTGGGTGACGAGCGCAGTGCAGTGCTAGGTAATGATTTGGACTCGTCAAATTCCAATAGTTGCGTGTCACTGTCCTGTTATGTGGCAGGCATGTTGCTTACCATCAGGCATATGTGCTGCTCGTCACGTTGCTTTTTATAAAAAAAAATACGCGGGGTAAACCCGCGAAGCGCTGCTAGTCACGTTCTAGGAACTGAACGGATCAGTCTAAAATTTGAAAGTCAGATTACGGTCTCATAAGCTATCTTAGTGTAAACCTATACAAGTTGAAACAAATATTTTATCCCAAGAATGTAGAGTTTCTAACGTATTTACTTTTATGTACATTTTGCATAGAAAAAGTTACGGGCAAATGCAGCATATCTAGATAGCTATATAGAAATTTTTAAGTACATTTATAAATTAGAATCAGGCTGTTTCAAGGAAATAAAGTTACTATTTATTAAAAGTGGCAAGCTTGCGCAATATTAAAATTTGTCTGTAGTTATCTCTCTATTCGCAATGAATCTGTTGTCGAAGGTGATTTTAGCCTCAAGACAAATTGATAAAGTATCGCAGAGTCACAATAGTGATTAGGTCATTATCAATGCTAACACGGCCTGTGTTATACTTTATGGCTGTTTAGCTTCAATTACTTTGTTAGTTCTAAAGCAATATGCAACGTGTATATCGCAAAAAGTAGAACTTTTGTAATAAATATATATACATATGTATAGTATATTTTTCTCAATTATGTAGAACGCTGTCACTCTACAAACTCTACATAATAAAAAAGAAATGTTGAAGAAGATCTGCCATAAATGATTACATAATTATTTGTTTCAATATTTTTTGTCTTCTTTCAAAACGCCTCATGTTATTCAATTATTTTTTGTAGTTGTTTATAAAAAGCACGGGCTGAGATATTTGTGTAGAGTAAAGCCTATCAAAAAAAAACAGATTTTACAGGTCAAACATACAACAATCTTAACACTTACAACTTAGAATTTTAGTATTACACCACTAATGTTGCACAATAATAAGTCACCTGTATAGCTACTACAAAAAGCGTTTAAGCGTCACGCTCAAAGAGTTTACATGTTCTACGTATGGAATTAGAACAAACGCTGTACACCGAAAGCACGGGTCTGATCGCTCTCATGAAAGTGTCTTACTTTTGTCGCGGCACATCACTATGTTTCCATAGATAACATACACCTCATTTGCTTACGATTGGTACAAAGGAACTGTGCGGAAAAAACTGATCTATGTACCGCTCCAACGCTAAGCCGCTAACAATACCAAGTCAGTGACGCCCTTAAGATTTTCCTTTACTAAAAAGAGCTCAAAGTAATTTTCCCTACGAAAATATTAAATATAGTCTATATGTCAGTCAGACGAAGCCGCGGCTAAATCTAGTACCTCAATAAAAAGCTGAATGTCTTTAAAGGCATAATGAGAATGAGTCGCTCAGTTAGCTGGACAAATGAACTGTTAGACCAGCACTGGGATTGATGTGTACACGTCGGGGCCGGCTTTTAGCGCTATATGTGATAGATTGATTAGAACAACTCGGCAGGCGCAAGACATGCGCGAGAGCGGACGTTTGCGAAATATGTAGGCTTAGGGAAAAACCCACTCAGGCAATCCACGGCCTAGACGTTTTTATTACAAAAGTAGGTACATCTTCGTCTGTCAACCATGAAACTACATCGCTTTTCCGAGCTGCCAACCTCGGTAAAAGCCGGGTCACACAGAGGCGATCCGATAGCGATAGCGATCCGATAGCGAGACGGGATTTTTTGTAATGTTCGAGTTTGTATGCAACCTGACACACAGCAAGCGGTTGCGATCCCATACTCGGTATCGGATCGCTATCGCTATCGGATCGCTATCGCTACCGGATTGCCTCTGTGTGACCCGGCCTTATATGTAGTAGCATGATAAACGTAGTCTACGTGTATGGTTGCACTGATGGAGTTTCAGGTCTTCTCTTACGGCAACGCTCCCACTTCTTTACGCAAGATAAATAAATATAAAACATAAACAGCTCTAAATACTCCTACTGCTGGGACTCGTGGCCTTCTCGAGAATCATGGCCATTATCCACCACATTAGCTTAGTGCTGTTTGGTGGATAACGCTTGATCTCGAATAAATCTAGGTACATGTAGGTTTCCTCACGACGCATTCCTTCACAGTTCGTAAGTTAGCGGCATGATACACGAATTTATTGTACATTGATGGATAAAATACTTTGACTTTGATTGAATTATTCACTCAGTCAAAAATTCACTAAAAAATAACGTCAACAATAAATTAATCATTTACACAATGGCATAACTCACCCCGTACGGTACCCGGCACAAAGGTCCCTTTTACGGTGGCAGCATTACCCCGCTGAATAGCGATGGACAATCTTTGTGCCAAGTACAAGCCGAAGCGGCAGTTTTCGCCATTTTCCCTCATTCGATGTTTCTCTCGAACTAGCTAACTATTATCAAAGGATTTACCCTTTGATATTTAGAAACATATAATTTCTTGCATCTCGTATTCTCCTCTGTCTTGTACTACAGGTTAAAAGTACAACCGAGGTCGGTCCCTACATATTAGGCGAGCAGACTATGTGACTAGCGTAAGGAATTACCACTACTAGGACGTACTGCCTACCTACTACTGTAGTAGTAACGAGGGGCGTACCGCGAACTGTTTACTACTTTACCGTTCGGTATGCGACTGTGGACCGCATGGCTTGGAGATAAAGTTCGCAATTTATAGGTATGATGATGGGATCAAAAATACACCATTCTAATTAGCCCGTCAAGTAGATTTGAAAAAATATATATGGGATACGTATTTTTTGTTCTATCAAATCATTGAAAATCAACAAATATGTATAATTGTATATAGTAGTGGTAGGACTCTTAGCAGAGTCCGGCTGGGGAAGTACCACACCTTTGCCAAATATTCTACCGCCAAGCAGTAATGTGCAAACATTACTGTGTTCCGGTTTGAAGGGCAATGTTTCCAGAGAAATTACAGGGCTTAGAGACATAATATCTTAGATCTCTGGGTGACGAGCGCAGTGCAGTGCTAGGTAATGATTTGGACTATCATGTTCCAATAGCTGCGTGTTACTGTGCTGTTATGTGGCAGGCATGTTACTTACCATCAGGCACATGACCTGCTCGTCTCGTCACTCTATGCTATAAAAATATATATATATATATAGACCATCAAACTTCCAGAGTGGTTGTGACGTCAAGTCTACATAAAAGTGACGTCAATCGAAACTTCTAAGCTTCTTTTCTATCTTCGTCATTTTATGTTTTTGAACCAAAAGAAATAAAAGCGACCAAGTGCGAGTCCGACTCGCCCGTGAAGGGTTCCGTAGCAGCAAGTAACATAGTAAATAAGTTCTTGTAGTTCGGTGTAACTTTGATCGATGTTTTAATAATAGTGTATTTATGACGTAACTACTAAAAAAAACTACTCATCAGATCGAGTTCAAACTAGTTTTCGTTGGTAGTTTGCATGTACATCATATATTTTTTTAAATATTATCGTTCTCTTGTTTTAGAAGTTAGAGTGGAGGGGGCGGGACACATTTTACCACTTCGGAAGTGTCTCTCGAAACCTGCCCATAACAGCATAGTGACACGCAGGTATAGGAACGTGAAGAGTCTAATTCATCACCTAGCATTGTACTGCGCTCGTCACCCAGAGATATAAAATGTTTTATCGATATGCCATTTTATATTGCCCTTCAAACCGGAACACAGTAATGTTTGCACAGCGGTTACTTAGCGGTAGAATAACTGGCAAAGACGTGGTACTTCCCCAAGCGGACTCTGCAAAGAGTGCAGGTAGGACTCTTTACTAAACTGAAACTAAACTAAATTTACTTTTTAAATAAGTAATCACACTAACGCAAAAAATGCGCATATAATATTAAGTATATTAAATACACCAAACTACAGAATAATAATAAATCCTACCTGGCCAACTCTGTAGAAAAAGAGAATCCCTGCTGTACCAAAACAGCATTAGTCCAAACTCATCAACTTATTTGTCCATCATGTATTTTCATGTATTTGTCCATTTTGGGCGTTCCGTCGTCGCGTCGCTTAACATCACACGAGTGTGCAAGCCTAATCATTTAATTATTCTATCCATCTTAATCTTTTTTTTTTAACTTTTATACGTTTATACTTGACCGCAATCTCACTTGATGTTAAGCGACTATGCGGTCTACGATGGAGCGTGTTTACCTAGAAAAAAACCGACTCACTCTCGATTTGAAGACACAAAGATTGTAACCATCGGGTAAAACCCACTCAGGCAACGTACTCCACAGCCTAGACGTTCTTATCACAAAAGTAGAGTCAAACCTCTTCGTTCGTGCCTTTGGAACATCAACCATGAAACGATGAAAATCTATCTACATTTCAGTACCAAAGTAAGTTTACCCTATCAAAATCAGAGAAAATTATATTATAATTATAAATAAACTGTCAGCAACACAAAAATGATTGTAGATAGCAGGTCAATATATCTGCGTAGTGCATACCAAAACTTGGTAGAATCACTAACACGAAATAATCACCATGAAAATAAAATGTCATCCAGGTAGCTTTAGCTTAACATAATCGCGAGTATTTCTAAGAACGTTTGATGAAGTTATTATATGATCCAATATCATTTACGAGTTTTCCAACTCGTGATGGAGTTCCCACATAAATGGGTCCCGTTGCAACCCTATTAGCTGTCAGAGGACAGGGCTGGCGCGACACGGAAACGTTTCCTTACATTAATTACTATATTCCTGAATTAATTGTTTGTTATGATATAAATCGAATCGAATCGGTTTGGTATATGTATTGTTGAGAATGTTTGCCTATGAGCAGCCTATTTATTCTACCTCTAGTATTGA
The DNA here is from genome assembly GCA_963693475.1 of Ectropis crepuscularia. Taxonomy (NCBI): domain Eukaryota; kingdom Metazoa; phylum Arthropoda; class Insecta; order Lepidoptera; family Geometridae; genus Ectropis; species Ectropis crepuscularia. The sequence goes on from OY856340.1 coordinate 2,552,767, forward strand.
AGAGGTCCGGATTGTATTCTACCTCTACAGAAAGCACCGAGACTGGGAGAGCATTTCAATTTTTTTGTGACAAGCAGTAAATATTTTTTGAAAGATTTGAGAGTGGATCGAGTTGAAATCAATGAAATGTTTTGTTAAGCTCATTTTAACATTTTACAATAATTTGATTGAGCCGAAGCGACGGTAAGGATAAGTAGAAGTGAAAATATTCTGAAGAAAATATCAAACAATATGTTGCTTAGTTAGCTAGCTTAGTTAAAGCTTAAAGGCAGTACAGTAGAAATATAATGGAAAATCGTTCGTAACTTTATGGATTAACTATGTTTATTTATAAGTAATGATAATCATTTAAATTCGTAATGGATGACTTCAACATAGCTTTCAATCCTACTATCCTACTAATATTATAAATGTCAATGCATGGATGTTTGGATATCTGGATGTTTGGATGTTTGTTGGTCAATCGCGTCCTAACGTATGAACGGATTGGGCTAAAATTTGGAACACAGATAGATTATAGTCTGAAAGAACACATAGCCTACTTTTTATCCCGGAAAACACGGAACGGGAACTTCGCGGGTAACACCGCGGGGCGCTGCTAGTAATATAATATATCACTAGCTATATTTATGTAATTGTTACCAAAAGCTAAAAAATAAGTTTCAAGCCTTCTAGCTTCAAACATAACAAAATTTTAATCCCATATTTCAACCATTAAAATCCCATTTCTTGCATAAAAAGTAGTCTAAGTAATACCAGGCTCTAGACAATCTTTATATTAAATTAAATTTAAATTGGTTCAACAGTTTGGACGTGACAGCGAAACAGACATAGTTACTAAGGTTAAAGAAGTACTATACTACGTACCTACATTTGTTATGGGGCGTCTAAACGGGCTATATTTTACGACAATTTGTGGCTGCAATTATTAGCAAACATTGCCCAGCCATCAAAAAAACATTTTAGTGCATTTTATGGCTGAGCAATCAATTGGAGGCAACATGTTGCAATATGGCTGCAATAGTATGGCCTTTGATGCAGAACTCTTTAATGAGCCACACAATCCAGCAACAATGGCCGACTAAATGACGCTCATCGCAGCCTTTATACATTGTTTTGGCAGAAAAACGAAAAAAAAGGACACGAATGTGGATTCGACCCTACCTAAGTAGGCGTGACACTTTGGATTCCGTAGACAAGGAATTAATGCTGGATAAATACTTATTTAAAAAAATTACAAGAATGTCTAAGAGCGACTTCGAATTCCTTGTGAACAGAATTGGACCAAACATACAAAGGCCAGATACAAACATGAGGAATGCAATACCTGTGACTACAAGATAAGCAATAACTCTACGGTATTTAGCGACTGGAGATTCTTTCAAGAGTTTAATGTACCTTTTCAGAGTGTCCGCAAAGCAAAGCACTTCACGTCGCAGGGAGAAAGGGACGCGCATATACAGTAAAACAGAACAACAATATAGATAGCCCAGATATATTGCAGTATTTTCGATTGCGAGGCGATCGTTCGGCCACACGCCGGCAACACATAAAAACATTTTGACATACCAAAAAATATGTGGCTATAATGCCGGGCCATCCTTAAAATATTGCATAGTGTGGCTGGTATTGCTAGCAATGTTGCCGGCCACAGTATTGCAGCCACAAATTGTCGTAAAATATGGCCCGTTTAGACGCCCCTTTAGAAAAATACTTTTGACTATAGTTTTGAAGCTTTCGTGAAGTTTAGACATACATGGTTTTCTTTTTACCCGACTGAAAGCAGAACTTTGTTTTTCGTGCGTATCTTGTATGTTTGTAAACTTCTTTATTCCCACGTATCTTCCAAACGGCTAGATGGATTTTGACAATAATGATACTCACGATATCATTATTGTCAAAATCCATCTAGCCGTTTGTAAACATTCGTCTCAATCACCCAAGTGTCCTTAGAGAGTATATTTTGATTTTCTGCAGTTGGGGTTTAAAAAAAAATAAAGTTATTTAGTATTTACTTATATGTTTCTTGAAACATTTAGTATCAGCCCTATGGCGACTGCAGCGCGGTAGGGCTGGCGCAATCTCGTGGACATTAGCGGCCACAGGGCCACCCGCGCGCAGACGCCCCGCGTGTAAATTGAGTATTGCGAATCCACTCCGCGAACTACGCGCGGCGAATTATCTACATCGAGATTATACTTGTATACTCATCAATTCTCACCAAAAAGTCAAGGTCAAATGCAAGCACATAAAAACAGTTACGAAAATTTTCTTCGTAAAGACAAGGGATCTAGTTTCAACATAAAATGCATAAATAAAAAATTTGGCAAACAATTTTTACTATAACAATACCTCATTTAACAGCTGTAGGTACTAGAAAATTTCAATAAGACCTTAGGAAGTTAGAAATAAATTAGGCGAATGGACTGTTTATTTGAAGAACTTGCCATAAGTAGTTGGTTTTAATTTTGAAACTTGTATTGAGATTAATATTTAAGATTAATTTACTATAAGCGTTTAATATTTTTTTTATAATACCTACAGTCGACCACTCTTTTCTATTATTTGTGGTTCAGAGTGTACTTACGTTTGTGAAGGTAGTTAATTAAGTTATTTCATAAATGTCTGATTAATTATTGACACGATTTTAAAATACGTTGCATAAGAACCACATAAATCTAAATAATGTACCTTATAATTTAGATTTATGTGATAATAACATAATGATATATTGATACGACATTTCATACTGTACGATAGACAAAATGTCGGTAATCAGTAGAACCCGCATGAGACCAACTAATAGAAATTGACATTTTCTTGTGCTGTGTTGTGCTGTGACATTGATTGTCTTGTGCTGTGACTTATCGAAGGCCTTCGATGTCGCAGACCACGAGACCTTAGCTTTAAAGCTGAAACACTATGGCATAGCTGGGAAATCATACGAGGTGTTGACTGACATGTTACGAGGCCGCTCTCAGGTAGTGGATGCTGGCGATAGCGATAATAAATCAGATCCGCTGCCTTCGTCTATGGGAGTACCGCAGGGTTCGTCAATTTCAAATATAATGTTCTCTCTCCTACTAAACGATCTCCCTGATGCCGTAAAGGGTGCAGGCATATTCATGTATGCAGATGATGTGGCTGCCGTAGTAACAGCTCTTTCAATTGAGGATTTAGAAGAGAAATTAAATATTGTAATTAACGGCTTAAATTCATGGTTTAGAGCTAATGGTTTTATGTTAAATTCAAAAAAGACTCATTTCGTTCACTTTTGTCTGTCGGGCCATCATACAAAATCGCTTAAAGTTTCGCTAAACGGTGTAAGGATTGAACAAGTACAGACCACCACATTTTTGGGATTCGAGATTGATCGCAGCATGACGTGGGAACACCACATCGACAAGATGTGTGCTAAAGTCAGCAGTGCGTGCTTTGCGCTAAGACGAGTATCCCGAGTGGTGTCTGCGGAAGTGTCACGTGCGTGTTACTTCGCCACAGTGCATTCTCGGTTACAATATGGCGCCGAGCTATACGCGCGCGCTGCCGACTGGGAGCGTGCGTTCCGCGCCCAAAAACGTGCCGTACGTGCCATCGTTGGCGTATCGCAATGCACATCCGTCAGACCATATTTCAAAGAGCTTGGTATACTTACGTTACCTGCTATATTGATCTACCAGGTGGCTGTGTATGTCAGAAATAATCTAGAATCATACAATACGCGAGGAGAGAGACATTCTCGAAACATACGTAACGCGGACAAGCTGGATGTCATATCACACTCTCTCACAAGGTCACGGAAGCTAACTCACATTATGGGACCTGAAGTTTATAACACTCTTCCCAAAATAGTTATATCTGCCCCAAGTTTCGGCAGCTTCAAAAACAAATTAAAGTGCTGGCTTATCGATCAAACTTTTTATAGTTACACCGAATTTTTAGAGAGTGATGGCAAAGTCCTATAAAAATGTATACAAAAATTTGACTTGGGTCAGTACAATTGTTATAAAAACATATTATACTCACATAATGCATGACAGTTTTCTGTACAATAATTTTATTATAATACAGCAAAGTAGTCATTTCAAACTTTGAAAATGTATACAATTTGTATGCTCTTTCTTTTGTTTTAATTTTTTATTTATTGACGTGTAAATTGTACATTTATGAATAAAGTACTTTGACTTTGACTTTGACAAAATACGTGGTGAGTTTTGGTGAGTTTTGGTGTTAAAATGCCAGCATTCTAATCCTACTAACATTGTCAACGCGAAAGTTGGTAAATATAGATGGATGAATTGATGTTTGTTACTCTTTCACGTAAAAACTACTAAACATAAAAGACTGAAATTTGGAACATAGATAGATTAAAGTCTAGAAAAACACACACACTACTTTTTATCCCGAGAAATTGGGAACGGGAACCACGCTGGTAAAACCGCGGGTATAATACGATGGCGAGCATAAAGTATTGTTTTTTGACTAACCCTGTATTAAACATCGAGTTAAATGAAAGCCCACGGCCTGTAGAGCGATTAATCTCGATAATTACTACAATTTCAGTATCTCGGGCGCAAAGATCACCGCCGTTACGTAACGAACAAGCTTGGCAAATGTCGGGGGCATGGGGTGCCCAAAAATAATAAAAAAGCGATAAAAACATATTTTTGAAACACTTTACGATTTACTTAGTTTTGTCTGTAATCTGGTTATCTGTTGTAAATAAAATATTTGTTTAGGTTAAATAAATTAACAGTTTTATTATGAGTCTAAAATGATAAGGTGGATGAGGTATTCCACTGAATTAAATTGTTCAATTCATTCCTTTTTAATAAACCACGCTTTTTTTTAATACAAAATTTTCGATATCTTTACATTTTTATGTAAATGTGAAATAAAAAGTAGATGTTATTGTCACTTATGTATGTACATATATGTGCTTTTATCGGCAAACTCAAAACTGGGCTGAGGCTAATCTTAACATTGTTGTTAAAATTTGCTAAAGGGAGAGCAATATATGCAGATAATTTTATTTGACGATAATTAGCGCTTGTGAATAACGTTAACATTTAGTATTTATTTCATTACATTGGCACATACAAACATATTTAGTATCGTTAATCAATTAAAGTAAAACGGAATTATTATATCTTGATTTGATTTTACTTCATACATAACCAGTAGCATCCACGGTTTCACTCGCCTAGCCAGGAGCTTATCCCATTATTTTCCTTGGATAAAAGGTAGCCTATACGTCGTCCGTACTATTATTATCTAAGTCTTCAATAAAGTATTCAAAAGTCTTCAGTAGTTTTTACTGGAACGAGTAACAAACTTCCATATACACAAACATTCGCTTTTATAACACTGATTGGATTACAACTATTCGCTGTAGTGTCTACCTTGGCCCACAGACGGACCCCCGAATTCATATGACATTTAGAATTAATTGCAGGGCGGCGCACGCGCATGGAAATGTCGAGTAAACTGGAAGAAAGTGAAGCACCTGCATTCTGGGGCAGTAAAGTTCACAAGCTCGGCGAATGATAGTTGTCATATCTGTCGATTAATCTTTGGCCGAAGTTAGCCCACTTCGAAATGGAAGGTTTCAGTTCGACTGTTTTAAATTAGTATTAGGATAAATTATATTTTTTCATATACCTACATAATTATATTAGGCTATATTTAGTAATTAATTAATAGTTAGTAATTAATTTATAATAAGTTTTTTTAATTTAATATTTATAATAGCGAGATCTTCGAAAATTAACAAAAATCAATAGTTGGAACTTTTCAAAATCTATTAAAATGAAAACGGCTTTATTTATTTTGTCAGTTCGTGTACTTAATTTGATTTCCCTGTCAAGACATGATAGTATTTATTTAAAAAAAGGGTAGAGTTTTTTTTACCATAATTGGCATAGCCTTGGTTTCTTTTGTACCATATTGTACCTATGCCAAATCATTATGAAAAAACGTAATGAAAACAATTTAAAAAATTTGGTATTTTTTTGTACAATCTTATTCGATTTTGATTAATTAATTTATTCTATTATAAAATTACATTGACATTGACGTCCACGGGATCTTAGACCTTAACGTCATGCGTTTTAATCAATACCGTGTGTGTTTCCCCTACGACGTCAGAGTAACCTTTATCTTCGAATCAGCCTCTATCCATATTCAACGGTGAGGCTAAACAGAATCAGTCCACGTACAAATCGACCAATCAGGCGCCGTACCATGAGCTTACTTTGCGATCAAGATTCACTGTTTTACCATTAAAAATAAATGTTTCAAGTAAAAAGTTCAAAAAGCCGCCAAAAACGGTGTTTCTGGTCATGTGACGCGCGTGACGTCACACGCCAGTAATCAAATCACTGTTCTTAAAGAAACCGTTCACTGTAGACGGAATATTTACTGGCATGTGACGTCACGCGCGTCACATGACCAGAAACAGCGTTTACGTCGAAGATCGAAATTCAGTATTCTTAAAATATTCATTTGTGTATTATACAAAAAATACACACCATATTTTCCAAAATAGAGTGAAATGTGTTTATTTAATGTGCTATCTAAAAGGATGATCATAATTTATGCTACATTTTCAACATTGTCAGATACAGTATTGTAGTTGTAGTGTTGGATGCCATTTTTACTAAGGGGATTGATTTTATGGCTAGTAGCGTTATGGAGTAGCCGTTAGTAACTGCGCAGTACCTACTCACTGATCCATAAGTCGTTCCGATTTACAGCCAAGGCAAACCTTTGAGCAATGATTTCGAAAATTGTACTGTGCCTGAGTGTTTCTATTTTACATAAGTGTGTATTTAAAATTATTTATGTATTGTATCAGATATCTGGCTTCCATAGTAAAAGCTTTGCTAAGTGTGGGTACTAGATGGTGTTGTATCAAAAAAGCCTGTCAACCAATATGTTCAATGTTCATTTATAGTACCAGTCACTTACAATACCAATTTCTATGTTCGGTACTTGCACTAGTCTTTAAAGAGTAAAAGTAACTAAGAGAGTTAAATCACGGCCGCATTATTTGCTCTGAATTTATAATATTAATGAAAATTAAAGCGAAACACGATCGCAATAAATAAGAGCACGTAGTAGCGGCCGCATGCGCGGGCGCCGCTCCATATCTAGAAGTCTACAGTTTTTCTGCTCGTTCGAAAATTAATCGAAGCTTTTCCTTAAACAGCTGTTGGGCAAATCTTTACTAAAACCTAGGTATATTTCGTAGGATGTCACTACTATCGAAATTTTCAAACCATATTTACCACTTTAAGTAAGTAATTTACGTCAATAATTTGGACAATTTCGCGATTAGTTTGGTCTTGTAGTAGAGTTAACATAGGAATATGTCATCTCTGATTGCAGTATGTGAATAAAAAGCTGATGGATTAAGCAGGGATTTAGAATCGATTGGTCACTGTTATTTAATCCATGTTTATTAATCTTTTTGAAGTGAAAACTTCTTTAGGCGCGCCTAGACAGATTTTTTGTTGGGTGTAAATTTGATTTCTAGCGTCACGCTCGGGTATGATAAGAAATCTTCGGGTAAACGCGGGTCCTTGGCGATTAGGCATCTATAAATGCGTCAGCCAATGGGAAATGCTGAAAGGGCGTGGCCTCGACATCATGGCATGGCCATCTAGAAATGCGTGAGCCAATGGGAAATGCTGACGCATTTCTAGATGGCCATGCCATGATGGCGAGGCCACGCCCTCCGGTTACACCCGTGTAGTTTCCAAGGTAAGCTATCAAATTCTGCGTTATAAGTTTTCACTTCTATCAGCAGTTCCTATGCCTGCTAATATTTTTTTTAGTACCTACCTGGACAACCGAGTTTTACTCGATATCTTTTTTTCAACAATAAGTAGGTACACGTTAAGATACCTAAATAACGTCATCTAAACTTAATAATTCAACATAAAATTTGGCATAAACTGTAGACGGATAGTGCATGAAACTACATCGACATAGCATGGACTCGCTCCACAATATAGGTACTCACGGTAAATACCCCGTAATTAACAATAAAATAATGTTTTGAATACAATTTGCGAATTTTACACCCATATTGCAAAATTTTATTTATATTAATTTTGTTTTATTTTTGTCTTGAATTCTATAGACGCCGACGTCACAAATGACGAAAATTTCCATAGCCACATAATCTGGGACTTTAAAAGATAAAAGTGAACAGGTATCTTCTAACGCAGACCTATGTGCATTAAAAATGCTACACAGATTTGACTCAGCTTGTTGCGTTGCGTAAATATTTAAAATATGGTGGAAATTATTAAAAACCTTATGGAAAAATACGCTTATAAGGGATTTGGATCCATTTTCACAATTTTACCAAACAATATAATTATTTTTAAACTCATCTTTGTTTCAATTATGGATTGATTGTTAACGATTAAGTTAAAATAATATCTGAGATGAAATAAGTATTTGTGATGCATAAAATATACAAACACACAGATAATCATATTCATTACACAAGATATTAGTCCTGAGTAGGAATCAAACACTGCACCCCAAGTGGAATGACAACATAACAACATAAACAGCCCACTAAATGTTCCCACTGCTGAAACTCGGGGCCTTCTCTCGCAAGGAGAGAGTCAAGGCCATAATCCACCACGCTGGCCCAGTGCGGGTTAGTGGATGATACATGACTTTGAAAAATTCTAGGTACGTGTCGGTTTCCTCACGATGTTTTCCTTCACCGTTCTTAGTGGAACTACAGTGCCGACCATTGGTCTCTACTTTTGCTCAGAATTAGTGGGACTGGAATGTCGATAGCAGAGTAGATCCAGGGGTAATAAATCTACGGTTCAACAGACAAACTCGCTACTAATGGAGAGTGTGCATTTGCTGTTCATAATCTCATATTTCCGAGCCTTTTTTCAATCAGACATCCTGAAACTCGAAAAAGCGACAGCGGTGGGTGACGTTCCGAAAATTTAAACGAAGTGTTTTGAATTTACATTCGTTACACGCATTGAAATTTACTACCCAAGTGGATCTTTCTCTATGCATACAATCGAAGTGTCTTCAATTCTAGATTGAATCAGTTTTTTTCTAGATAAGTGCGCTCCATCCTACTGCATCATCTGTTTGCATCAGACGAGATAGTAGCCAAACGTAATTCTATATTTGTTAAAAAAATCTTAGCCTTGACGCCAATGTTGTAGATGTATAAACATAATGTGTTTGATATTGAGGTTTTACCAAATTAGATTAGCGAGAAACGGTATTAAATATAGTTTAAAATTTAAACAAATTATAGATAAATAATTGCAATGTTTTTGTTAAGTCGCCAGTATGTCTCAGTTATATGAAAACAAACGATAACCTTTGTTTTAAAAACATACTTGTCGAGTAATTGACCCAGGTCATAACCAGAAAAAATGCAATTGATAACAGTCATTTATATGTAATCATTTTACATCTCGTTTTGTCCCGTGTAGCATAACGTTACTAATTGACTGACGTAATGGCTCAGTGCGTAGTGAGTGTCCTCAAAGAGTCGTAGGTTGTAGTTTCGATTTCCGCAAGATAAGACAAACATGTGCTATGATTGCAACTGCTTGAACTGTGTCCTACTAATATAACAAAAGTGAAAATATAGATGTTTGTTGCTCAATTATACCGAAACAGCTGAACGGATAAGGTTAAAATTTTGAGCACAGTTGGATTATACTCAGAAATAAGCACGTAAAATGCTACTTTTTATCGAAGAACATTTTCGAGAACGGGAACCACGTGAATTAATGTTGAATATGTTGACATTTGATGTTTACATATTTTGATTTGTCTTGCTCTATCACATCATAGTAACTTAACAGACCACGCTGTAATTTGGAACTCGGGCTATAGTCTAGAATAAAAGATAGCATATTCCTCTTCACAAAAAACAAACTAATGAAAAGTTCCTTTTCCAAAATCTACGCAAATCACAGAAAGATACTAGAGTTAACATTATGATAGAAGAAAGGCCTAACCAAACGACGAGGTCTAGACGAATAAACCTTTCCTTATCGATAAAAGAAAGGCCAAACGACAATGCCCTAGAGCCCTAGACGAATTATAAACCTTTCCTTCATAAAATAAAGGTCTGTGGAAACGACGATGTTTTAGACGAATAAAGCTTTTCCTAACGAGAGCATGTCTACCGGCCACCGGCTTCAGCGCGGACGGACGACAAGGCGCCGTCTCCCGACGCGGATGTAGACCACGTTTCACGTTGATCTCCAAACCGCTCGATTCGCGTTAACGTTTGCCTTAAAACTTCGTCCTAGCTTATAATTATACCACCGGTTACGTAACGCGTGAAGTGGTTCGACTGAAATATTATTTTAGGAGTTCACAGACCGTTCGGCCGCGACCGCCTGCACAAACAGATCTCGACCTTGCTCTCACCTGTTAGAGTTTATTTTGCGATGACGGCGGACGCGACTTTTGCGCCTTTCCGTGGCGCGTGAGGCGTCATGTGTCGCGTATCACTCAGCGAGGCGCTTCCTTTTGGACAATAATAAAGAAAAAAAGTTGCTTCGGTTCGGATCGGGCCGGGTTTAATGCTGAAATTAAAAGGTGAGACATTCTTTGCGTTACTTCTCTTTGATATCGAATGGGATTGAGTTTCTAGGAAGTGTTGGAGTTCCTAATACTGGAGCTTCAATAGTACACATTGACGCTGCTTCAACACAAACAACCTAGGTACTTAAGGTGCGTCCCCCAGCAAAACGGTTTTTTGTCCAGTTTTCAGAGCTATCTACTCATTAGTCAAAACATATATCAACTGGTAAAAAATACATTAAATTTCTACAACTTCTTGGCTTCAAAATGGTAGTTTTATTTTTTTGATAATGGACTTATTGTTTAAATAATCGCCTCACAACGAAGCCATGAAAAAAAAAAAAAAATGTAGTTATCATGCATCTCCTCGGAAAACCTCCATTATTTTGATTTTGTACTTACACCAACGGATATACAATTCTATTACGAACATTTTGGTAGTTTTATTTTTTTCAAAAGACCAAATTCTGATTTTATAAAGAGTGTATTCTAAAAATTGAGCGTAAAACGGCAAATCCTACTGTTTCTCTCTTGCTCTTTCTTGCGGTGTGCGATAAGGTAAGAAATACTCAAGGTCATTTGCTCGGGGTACGCCCTTAATACCTATTCCCAACTAACAGTACTTCACGGTTTTTACCTGTTCCCGTTCTTTTCTCGTGATAAAAACGTAGCCTAGGAGCTATTCCAGACTGTAACGTTTGTTCTAAATTTTAACCCGTTCCGTTCAGACGTTCCGACGGTTTGTTGGTCACCAGTAGCAATACAACAAATCAAGTTAAAATAAAAAAATAATTGACTAGTAGCGCCGCATGATTTTACCCGTGTAGTTGCCGTTCCAGTTGTTTTCCCGCGTTAAAAAATGTTTTTTTAAAGATTTTTAATCCTGACCATTAGGTCATGATTACATTTCGGGGGGGGGGGTCATGATTACATGACCCCCCCGAAATTGTATACGTTAAATACGATTTTGGGGAGGGTCATGTCCCCTACCCCTTTTGGACCGCGCATGTACACAACTTTGAGATTAGTCTTGGCCTTGGTCTTGACCAGACCTTAGAAACAATCAAGAGGCAAGGGGAGTGCCCACAGAAATCTAAATAATTCCCACAGAAATCTAAATTACCTTATTATTTAGATTTCTGTGAAAGTGCCAAAAGGCTCATAGGTTACTTTTCATCGAAAAAGACTTCAAAGTTTTGAAGATCGCTGAAAAATTGCTAGCTCATCAGTTTTTATCGAATGCAATTCGGAGAGTGTCCACCTGTTCTGACACCACCTCGTCCATTTTTTACCGAACTACTCGTAGATCGAAAAAGTGTCATCATTTCATGGTTGACGTTCCAAAGACTCCAACGAAGAGTTTGACTCTACTTTTGTGACAAGCACGTCTAGGCTGGGTTTGCATTGTCTGAGTAAGTTTTTTCCCATGGTCATCTGGATATCTTCAAATTGAATCTGATTTTTTTATGTAAGAACGCTCCATCGTAGACCGCATCGTTGCTTAACATCAGGCGAGATGGCGGTCAAGTGTAAATGTGTTTTTACAAGTTAAAAAATAAACATACCTCTCTTTTTTTTGAAGTTAACAATAAAATAGACAAAACTATAAGTGACAATCAAAATATAGATTCCTTGGACCATTCTCCTTGAGCCCGAAATAAAAATTGCCCACTCATGCTACAAAACTTTCAGTGAACATAATCTCAAGTGGCATCAAGTAATCGAAGCCATAACAATTTGTCGTCTTAATTACAAACGAGTAATAACATAAATATCAAGTACACAGTGCTGGGCTGCAATTCCATTTAACCTATAACGTAAACGCAAACACACACCGGTAAAACTTGACCTAGAGTACTACAGATACAGGTTTTTAATATACTAGTGATTCCTCGTAGTTTTGCTCGCGTAGTTTGTATTCCCATTATTTTTCGCAATAAAAAGTAGCCTATGACACATCCAGCGATCTTGCGTTCCAAACGTCAACCCGACCTATTCAGCTGTTCTGACGTGAATGAACAACAAACATCCCAACTTTTGATAGTATAGGATTCATCGTAAGTACATACATTTTGTATTATTTTGAAGTTTGTCATTTAACAATTTTTTTTAGTGGTGTACGTTTTTCTTCTAAAATAAGCTTTCATTTAGTTTTAAAAGAGTGTTGGATTTAGCAAGCATCTGAGAAGATAGAAGTTACGGCTGGTCTTGTCGGGAGAACGGAAATGCCCGATTCGGAGCCCCAGGTTCGATTCCCAAGCGCAACAGTTTTTTCGAAGTCATGTGACTTGAAAACGGGGAAAGAAAATATACCTCTAGTGAGTAAACTGCGATCATGTTTCAATGATCTTTCGAGGTCATACATCATCCGACAACCAGAACTGAGCCAGCGTGGTGGATTATGATCTTGACTCTCTCGTCGTGTAAGAAAGCCCCGAGTCGCAGCAGTGAGACTCGGAATTTATGCATATGCAACGAGCTGATTTCTTCTATAGAATTTTTGTGAAGGAACAAGTACAGAAGACGCGGTGACGTATTTCACGACGGCCGTTTCTTCTTTTTTGGGCTAACAAAAGTGATGTATTACTTGTCTAGTCGGGAGAACGGCGCCTGCCGATCCGGAGACCCCGGGTTCAAACCCCATACGCACCACTGTCTTTTCGAAGTCATGTACGTAATGCCGCTAATTAAAATGGTGAAGGAAAACATCGTGAGGAAACCGACGTGTACCTAGAATCTTTCGAAGCCATGTGTCATCTACCAACCCGCACTGGGCCAGCGTGGTGGATTATGGCCTTAACTCTCTCGTATGTGTACATCGCAGTAAGTCTACAGGTCTCGTTATAGCAGTCAACGCAGACGTTTTGGTTCCCGACCACCAGAGTTACAGGTCCTTCAATAATCGTCACTCCGATACGGTGCCGGTGCGTCGAGTTTTTGTCACGTGTGCTTCTGCCTTACATACCACTGTACTCGTCCCGCGCGGCCCGTTACTCTGCGCTACGATTTCATTATAAGCCACCGATGTAAAAAGAGATATAAATATATATTCGTCGACATTTTTTTCAGACAGTAGGTACTAATCCCCAAACTAAAGCAAAGCTAACTGTGTGCCGCTAGAGAGAGACGAGACGTACTTCTTAGCATTCCATGGATTCACCGTGCGGGTGCCGGGTCCATCGTGTGGCAGAGAGAGAAATCTCGAGTAGACCCCGAGACTTGTGACTCGGGCGTAGGTTTAAAAGGGGCCCCTTATATATTGACGTACGTCAACACTCACCTTCACTACTCGTACTTCTCTCCCTGCCCAGCCAAATCCGATATGATCCTACTAGTGCAGCTTTAGATACTCGTTCTAGTATAGAACTTACTGCACTTCTGGACAATCCAAGGTCTTTAAGCAGGTTATAGAGAGATTTTGCTGGTATACCTCTCGCTCCTACTTCTACAGCGTATAAATTAACTACATAGCCATTTTTTGTTAATTCATTTTGTAGGTCGTAATACTTATTTTGTTTCATCACGTGGTCTTTAGGTATATTAGTTTCCCACGGTACGGTAAGTTCTACCAGGACTATGCGTTTCGTAGCCCTAGAAAAAAGGAAAATGTCCGGTCTGGATGACGAAACACCCACATCCTCTGGGATTTTGTAGTGCTTTTCATACGTGTCCATTAAAATAGTCCAATCAGGTGCTGAACCCAGGATTGAGTAAGGCTTGTTCTTGGAGTTTGAAGTTGAGCCCTCTTTTACAAAGTTAATTTGTCTTTTGTTTATCGTCAATCCCTTTTGGGCTCTAGCTACCGAAAGGCTTACGGCTTCACGTATGATTTCAAGTACTCTGTCATGGCGCTGAGAGTAATGACCCCTATTAAGGAGCACCTTGCAACCCACCAATATGTGCCTTGCTGTACATATCGCCTCACTACAAGTATAGCAACATTTTTCAGAGGCTTTTCCCCACCTTACCAAGTTACTCTGGTCAGGGAGGGTCATTTGGAAAGCGTTCAGATAAAATTTTAATAAGGCAGGAGACCAGTCATATAGCAAGGTGCGCCACTTTAGAGCTAATGGGATACAAAACTCACCTATGGTTAACCACTCACTTTGCATTTCTAAATTCATAGCGTGCACTTTGTAACTATCATTTTCGTCTTGTTGTAGAAAGGTTTTTACCATGTCTGAATGTCTGATGTCTGATGTCTGTGATGCTAGCTGAAATTGTGCGTAAATGATTTTAAATCCTACTCATATTGTTAATGTAAAAGTTTGGATGTTTCTGGCTCAATCACGTCAAAACGGTTGAACGAATCGGATTAAAATTTGAAACGCTGTTGGACTATATTCTCGAATAGCACATAATTTATGATACTTTTTATCACGGGAAATTCACTGAAACGGGAACTACGTGGGTGAAACTGCGGGGGGGGGGTCTGTCAGTACAAAATAATGAAAATTTAGTCTCAAACTAAGTAATACATGTACCTACTGTATACTATACTATGTAGTGAGCCAGATAGCTGAAATCCTACTAATTTTATAAATGTCAATGTATGGATGTTTGGATATTTGAATGTTTGTTTCTCAATCACGTCCTAACGTATGAACGGATCGGGCTGAAATTTGGAACACAGATAGATTTTAGTCTGGAAGAACACATAGGCTATTTTTTATCCCAAAAAAAAAACGACGGGAACTTTGTCGGCACCGGCCGGGTAACACCGCGGGGCACTGCTAGTTGTACATAAATGATTTTAAAACATACCCACTTTATCCCTCTTTAGGCTGGTGGGGTCAGTACAACACGTACTTTTCCTCCATTCATCTCTGTAATTCGTCAGATCTAAGCTCACTCCTTTCCTACTTATATCGTCTTTCACACAATCCATCCACGCTTTTTTTGGTCGACCTCTCCCATAGCATCCATCTACATTTATGGCGTTACCATCCTACCAATATTATATATTTCAATGTTAAGGTGTTTGTTGCTCAATGACATAGGAATCGGTTCGGCTTGAAATTTGATTTAGGATTATATTAACAAATTACTACTTTTTAAAACATATTTGCGCTGCTAGTTTATTATAAAATAGCATTTTCAATAGGAATAAAGTAAATAAATAGTGTGGTTGGATCTGTCAATTGAAGTTAATGGTTAAATTGGATCTAAAAGCTATCCCACGGCAATTGCCATCTTGTTTTACAACTGCACTGCATTGAAGTGTTTAGTTTATTGCTCGGTCAAGTTCATTATTGCACTAATTGTTGGAGCTGTCACCTTCGTTCTATACAAAATGTCTTTTAGTCAGCAATGTTTCATGTTCAATCAAGAAAGATAGAGAAGGTCTCGAGTCCCAGCAGTGGGAATATTTAAAACAATATTATTTAGCGCAGCATACTATGATAGACATATTATTGATTATTTGTATTGGGTAAAATTATTGATGTTTTTTTAGTGATGATTATTATTTTATTTCTGGTAAAAAATATAACATACCAGCAGCACCTTTAGTTTTACTCGCGTAGTTCTCGTTATTTTTTTGGGATTAAAAGTAGCCTATGTGTTCTTCCACACTATTATCTAACTGTGTTCCAAATTTAAACCCGATCCACTCATACGTTAAGACGTAATTAATCAACAACATCCCAATATCGAAACATTGACATTTATAATCTTAGTAGGATATTACTCAGGGATGTAATAGTAGAATAATTTGAGAAATCGAATTAGTAGTTTTTGAGTTTACTCGTTAAAAAGAAGGAAGTTACAATTATGTTCTTTAAAATGTTAGTGATGATAGACTTTTAAGATTTTGATTAATTAACTTCATAACTTATACGATGAACATTTTCTTATCATTCGTGAAATTAATTAGCAAGCTTGCAATTTACTTTGTTTCTACATAAATATAAAATGACAAAACTTAGGAAAAACTTGACAAAAACGTGTCTCTCAAAAACACTTAAAATTCATAATTATATGTAAAAAAAATTAACTGCAATCGATAGCCGTACATTTAAACACACTGAAGTATTAAAACATAAAAACCGTGTAGTTTTCATCTATTTAAGTGTTGTTAAGATGGATACAAGGCTAGCAAATAAAGAATTTAGTGCAATCCAGTTAGGTAACCGTCTAGACGCCACGAGTTTCGTAGACGGACCGACGACCGACGGCCAATCGGGAATCGCAGGAATGCCTAGACGACGTTAGTTGACAGATAAAATTCGCAATTCAGACATATATATGTATAGAAGTGGACAGACTGTCTGCGGGTTAATACAAAAACGACGACGGAAATAAACTTTACGGGAGAATAAATAACAAACATTATTGGAAACACGGAGAGAATTGGCAGCCAGTTGGCAGTCTGGAGAATGTGATGAGAACGAAAAGATTTGAAGAAATAATCAAATTTGACGAAATAAATGTTAGATTATATTTATCCCGTTTACCCACTAATGTTACAAAATAATAGTACTAACTCGCTGCTGATTTATAATAATAGTGGTTTTACCCAATAGTTATCGTTTTCGTCAATTTACTGGGATAAAAGATTTTGTGCTATTTCAGACTATTATCTGACTGTGATCAAAATGTCAACCCTATCTGTACAGTGATTAAAAAACAAACATTCATACTGACGTTTTTTTAAATTAGGAGATGTGAAATTTTGGGTAAATAGATCTTTATTGATCAATAACGTCAGAGGAAATAAGGAAGACGGAAGTAAGTACAGCTAAGTATCAGCTGGAGGCTCTGGAATCCATCGAGATACGTGCCAAAAGACTCATAGGCAACGACACCCTTGTACGAACAAGACTTCAAAGTCTTACACATTACCGCAATACTATGAGTCTGATGGTAATGATTACTTTACAAAATAATAGTTTCCAATATTTCGTTGAATTCTATTCATATTAAATGTTGTTTATGTATCTATTTCATATTACTAATCTTGATTTAAGCTCAAATATACCTTTTGGATTTCAATTGCTCATAGGTTTTTGGTTTGAATGAGCGTTAAATATTTTAAGTTTCCGCATTCAACAGTTGGTTTGATATGAACGGTATCATGTTCATTATCACTAAAAACCAACGTCACAATTACCAACTAAAATAAAGATATGTTTTGAGAATATTCTGTCTTGTATGATCTCAATATTTTACTTCCTTTCGTCAGACACTTCTGCATCACGACGGCAAGCTTAGCTATCTGGGAGTACATTGTAAGTCGTTAGTTCGTCACCTCTAACTATAGATAACCTAAGTAACTTAAGTAATTTATGACCTTAGTTGTAATGACACCATTTCGTGTATCTGGTAGAAATTTCCATTCCTTACATCTTCCGTAAGATCTTCCGTAATATTTTGGTAGTGTTTTGCTCTTTTAGTTCTATGACCGGGATTAATTTTATGCTTCACCAGTTCCTAACAAGTTTAGCAATCTGTTGTCAAAGCATTTTAGAATTTTCTCCTGCAAATGTCATTTCATATCAGTTGGTACTTTGTAAAAGACTCTCAAATAACAGCATTTATACATATTATAAGTAGGATTAGTTATATTAGAGGTATCATTATATAGATTTAGAGATCCACAGATTTTGTTTCTTCTGTTGGTAGCTCGGACTGAACCATTTCCCTAGGACCTAGGAACGAGCAAACTGTTGTTGGTGCGTTGTCGATCTGTCTCATACATCGCACCTCACATGTCCGGTGGCCTTGCCAGAACGCGTGCTTCCGCCGCCCCTCCCTGTCGCGACTCGATGCCTCCTATTGTATCCTCATCGACGCTTGCATGCATCATTACAGCTACGGTATTAAACACAATGTTCATTGGCACATCGAAATATTTGACTCAACTATCATCGCATATGCTGGATTGCTTTATAGGATTTTGTGTTGTTACTTTGGTGGATCAAAATCAATGTAGGTTGGGATGTTGATTTGTTTTTGACCGAATTAAAATAAGGAGGATGTTCTCAATTCGTTAAATGTTTTTGAAGTGTAGGGAAAAGAAAAAGAGAGAAGAGTGAATTTTTATGTTTGGCATGTACACCGTCACGAAAACCCGATACCCTGTTAGCTAGTCAACATATTTCTTCAAGTTAATAATGTCTTAGTTCGTCCTGCGTTGAAGGTATTTATCTCTTCTATGGTTGAAGTTTGAAGTATTAGCACGAAGATTACAGAGAAGAAACGTTAATTTTTGCGTGCGTACATAAGTACAGACCCTTTTAGTTCTGCAGGTATGGTACGCGCTAGTTTCGCCAATTGTAAACAGTAGTTTTGATAGAACATGATTTAGATGGACAAGTATATGTTTAATCACAATCAAAGCGGTTGTTAAATTATCAACAGAAATATAAAATTACCATACATCGATGATATATTCGTTTACTCCGAAGCGTGAGTGTCTTTAGAATAAGTGTGTTTAGTTGTTTCACAAATTTTATGAAATTTAGTCAAGTCTGGGGATAATTTTTAAATTCCAGTCGGTATATGTTTTTTCGGAGTAAATTTAGTAATTTGAGTGTTCTCCTTTTCGTCTTCGAGTAAGGGAACTATTATTTACCAGCATCGCCCTGCGGTTTCACTCGCGTGGTTCCCGCGCTTTTTTTTTTTTTTTTTTTTTTTTTTTTTTTATTTAATTTAAACACTCCACAGACTCCGGGGTCCGTGACTTTTGTCATTACATTAATCTTTTTTTATTTACATAGTTCTTGGATTAGGAGAAGAAGAGGAAAATAAGGGGGGGAGTAGGGGGGTGGTGAACATTTTAAGCGTAATTCTAAAGCTAGTCAGTCCGATTTCGTCTGTTGAGCCGATCACTACCGGTTGGGATTCCGATAGTAATCGACTCGACATCGTCTTTTGCCTAAGCCGCCTCCTCCTGGCCCAGAGCCTCCACTACAGCCGCATTTCTGTCTCTAATGGCCATCTGCAGGTTGAAATCTTGAATGGTCTTTGGTGATGCAGCCAACGCTCGCCGCACGAACCGACCGATGGCGTCGTCGGTGTCGTCAGCGTAGTATGTGAAGGTCCCCGTGTGCCGTGAGATTGCAACAACCGCATGGGACACGCTCTCGTGCAGCTTCATGTTTGCCTTAGTTTTAATTACGATTACCGACTCGTATGTCAATCCCTGCGCTTCATGAATGGTAAGGATGCGTGACCCGGTGCCTGACCCGTAACCCTGGTTTGTCAGGGTCTCCTTTTCCTCTTGAGTATGCACTAAAAAGAGGGTGTTGGGTTGGGTGCCGGGTATTTGCGCTCCTTTATACCTTCTCTGCTCCAGGGACTTTATACGGGGTACTGAGGAGTACATACCTGAGTATATTTCCCTCAGCGCATATGCAACATCCATCGGGTTGCGATGTGTGCAGAGCAACTCCTGGCTGATCTTTGCTCTTGGCTGGTTCCCGCGCTTCTACCGCCTAACTAAATCGGCTATCGCTTTGCTAATGCTGTCTCTATCATTTCAACCGAAAAGAAAAGAGAGAGAAACGTCAAAGCGATTACATTTTTCGTTCGGCGGTAGACCCCTGGATCCTGTTATTTTTTCGAGATAACAAGTTACCTTTATGATATTCCAGACCATTATCTATATTTATGTACCAAGTTTTATTCAAATGCCATTCAAATCCATTCAGTAGTTTTTACGTGAAAGAGACATCCATCTTTCCATGCATACCTTATCGTTTGTAATGTTAGTAGGATAGGATAATACTTCCGATATCAATAGTCCATTAACTTTTGTAGATGAATGTGAATTGAGACGTTTGAAGTTGAATCCTCTAGAATCATGCTTAAATGTTCATGCTTGGGATGATTGTCGCTGAAATTGCTCGTAAAGCTCTGAATAGCTAAATCACACTAAAGGCCGGGTCACACAGAGGCGATCCGGTAGCGATAGCGATCCTATAGCGATAGCGATCCGATACCGAGTATGGGATCGCGCCCGCTTGCTGTGTGTCAGGTTGCATACAAATTCGAACGTTACAAAAAATCCCGTCTCGCTATCGGATCGCTATCGCTATCGGATCGCCTCTGTGTGACCCGGCTTTAACACGTACATATACGTATGACTGTTCAGGTCTCCCTTTAAGCTTAAATATGGCTGCTGTAAATTTAAATTAGAAAAACTTAATATAAAGCCTATGAAGGGTTTCACACTTAGATTACAGAATCTGAGGTTTCAGAGATGATAATTGGTTCCTCAGTGAAAACAGGCTTAATTCACTAGCATGCCGTCCCGGTTCCGCCCGTGGTAAATAATAATAATATGTAGCTTGTACCACTGAGGGATCACGTATACATCCAACGGTGAAAGAATTTT
The DNA here is from genome assembly GCA_963693475.1 of Ectropis crepuscularia. NCBI lineage: Eukaryota > Metazoa > Arthropoda > Insecta > Lepidoptera > Geometridae > Ectropis > Ectropis crepuscularia. The sequence continues at coordinate 2,573,705 of OY856340.1, forward strand.
TGAAATTGGTCAAGTAGTTCCTGAGATAAGAACGGGCTAGTTCACACAATAATGTTTCAGCTATATGATATTAGTACGAGTATGTTTATATTCATTTCGATCGAGACAATTTGCTTTTATATTTATTTATTTACTGACTGATCTGGTTATCAGCGTTTTGCCTCATAAATTGTCATCTATGAAAGTGACACGACACTATAAACTACTTCACGTCAATTCTGGGAGACGATTTAAATGATTAGAATATTGTTCTCACAAAAATTACTATATCGCGATTTAAAAAAAAACTAAATATCGGAACTGGAAGATTAATAATACTTTACAATGCAACTTACCAAACAAATATAAATAAACTTACGTTAAAATATCACTAACAGGCAACAACTTTTGTAGTGGTAGGACTCTTAGCAGAGTCCGCCTGCTTATTCTACCGCCAAGCAGTAATGTGCAAACATTACTGTGTTCCGGTTTGAAGGGCAATGTTTCCAGAAAAATTACAGGACTTAGAGATATAACAACTTAGATCTCTGGGTGACAAGCGCAGTGCAGTGCTAGGTAATGATTTGGACTCTTCATGTTCCAATAGCTGTGCGTCACTGTGCTGTTATGTGGCAGGCATGTTGCTTACCATCAGGCACATGTCCTGCTCGTCTCGTCACTCTTTATTTAAAAAAAAAAACTTTCCCATTCATAATATTAGTGCAAATCTTGTAAGTTGCTAGAATAACATTACGCGCTCTAGTACAAAACATACACCCGTTTACTTTGATTAGTGTATTCGTTCTTGTTTTATTATAAAGTGATTTACCTTCAAAATGGCACGTGTACTCGGCTGTCTATGAATAGTACAATCAAAATAAACATTTTTCGGAATTTACCGTTTCACGGTCCAGTTCATAAATTTTATCTTTCTGAATTTTATAGCCCTCAGAATGTGTAATTGCGTTGAACAATGCTATGACTTCATGTTTTTTTTCCTGATTAATTACTACAGTTAAATACGCCTAGACTTCAAAGACCGTACGTATGTCGTATATTGTATTGTAAATTGACCGTATTTATATATTGTTTTATGATAGGCCCCTGCTATTATGAGACAAAATATAAATACTAGTAGAATCCCGTGGTTTTCCCGCCCAGTTCAAGTACCTATTATTTTACTGAAACAAAAGTAGCATAAATATATTATGAACTATTCCAGACTAGGTATTATCACACTGCGTTTCAAATTTCATTCAACTCGGTCCTTTCAGACGTGATCGAGCAACAAACATGTAAACTTTGATATTTTTAATATAAGTAGAGTATTAAGATTAGTAGGGTAGTTTATCTTATACCTTTAAACAAGCAATTCTTGTATATATATATAGAATCTGAATCTCGGAAACGGCTGGAACGATTTTCATGACAGTATATATGCAGGGGGTTTTGGGGACGATAAATCGATCTAGCTAGGTTTTATTTTTTAAAAACGTCATTTATTGCGTGTTTTAGACACTGAAAAACTGTCATATTAGACATTAGAATGCGAAGGTAAATTTCGCCACGTGTCGTAACAGTATAATCAGCTCAGGAGGGAAGTCAGGCGGTCACGAATTAGTAGGTCCGGGTTCAAATCCAGACGGCTTCTCTTTTTTTTCAATTTTTTTTTGTAGAAAGCTTTTACTCGGATCCTTTTATCTGTCAGTATCTAAATATATTTATTATTAAACCGAGCAAAGCTCGGTCACCCAGGTACTAGTTTCGTTATGTGATATAGTATTGCGTGCCTTTCGAAGAGATACGTTTGTATGGGCCAATTTAATTTAAAAAAATCTGTATCGTGTTATCTTACTTACAAACAGCACAAAGAAATGTGTGTGTGTATGTGTGATAGTCAACTAGGTCTAGATCTAGTAATGTGTATAAACATAGCTTTTTTACATCCCTATGATTGAAAAATTAGAAATAATTTGAAAAGGAAATAAGACTTTAAAGTCTTTGATGTGTGAATGTTAGAAATTCTTTGACGCTGCTTTCAATTAGTACTTTTGGTACGAATGTGTTATTTTTATATTGACTAGATAATTTTTATATTTTGAATTTGTTAATCCAATTTTACCGTGAAGATTTATTTGAAGGAGCTATTGACAAAAATAAATATTTATAAAGTAAAACTTATGGTCACACTATTATTTCGCGTAATATTATTGAAATTTCGTATGATATTATTGATTACATAATACATTAATGATAAAATCAAACTCATAATCTACAACTGTCGAACAGGTTACGTTATGTTATAACTTCGTGAGTTTCGACAGTAAAATGTATAAATATAAAAAGTGACTTCTGTGATAATCATTGAGATGAACGTCACAACAGTTTTAAATAAATACATATTGGTACACATTCCTCACATAACACGAAAACTCAAACTAAGCAAAAATTGTATTATTGGAGTCAGATAGCTGACATAATACTTATATAACTTAATAATTATTGTCAATATTATTGATATTATGAAATTTTTGTTTCTTTTTGTCTTGCTTAATGTACTACATGATGGCTATAAAGTTAATAAATAATCTAAATCTCTCAATAAAACGTCAAAGTAAATAACGCCGGATACATAGAATGAATGCGACGCTCATTTGACTGCTACATTCAAACACTAAAGTCCTTCAAATAACAAAACTAATGTATCTACGAGTATTTATCAAATTACACACTTCCCTAGAAATCAACCCGAGCCCGCTGACTAATTTAAACCTACCTTTATTTATAGTTTCTATTTTATTTAAACCTACTCATTCGGAATCATCAAGAATGACAGATTCATTTCCACGCAAAAAAACTGACGATTCGGAACAATAGTACGAAAATACGCGATGCGTCACACGCGATACGAGTCTAGCTCGGAGCCGATCTAGAACGTAAAAATCTAAAGATAACGTGATCGTAAAACATAGTAATTTCACGTACATATGTTAATATTTAATAGGACAGTAAAGCCAGCAGACCGGCACTGCCATAATTGAAGTGACCTGGGGCGGAACAAAGCTAAGAGTGCTGTTAAAAAATTAAAAGATCACTTTGGTGCTGATAAACATGCACGTAACAAGCTCGAGAGAAATTAATTAATCAACGTACGGCAAACAAGGGAACCGAGAATTTATAAACAAAATGCGAACATTCACGAGAAAGCTCAGGTTGGTACAATTTTTTAATTTTGTAGTGTGACTAGAGCAAGACATGTGGTTGATGCTAAACAAGACGCCTGATGCTATAGCAAACTGTCATGCATCTATTTGGCTATGAATTCAAAATCACTTTATTGCGGGTTTCACTCACATGTGTGAAATATGATTTATAAATTTGCCCAGTAATATCTCTGGAATCATTTCCATTGAAACCAGAATACAGTAATGTTTGTATATTGCTGGTTGGCAATAGAATAACTGACAAAGATTTAGTAATTTGACTCTGCAAAGAGTCTTACTCCTTCAAATATTTTGATATCATTCTAAATTTAAGAAGAAAAGGTTTATCTTTACCAATATCACATCACAGATCACGACCATACATCGTTGTAGAAATAGTTGTTATTATAGAAATGTTTTTTCAAAAGTTTTCAATACTGCATGAGAATAAATGCCAAGTCGAAACACACGTTTTTGCGAATCTACACGCAGTAAAAATCACCAAATGAAAATCAACCAAAATCATATACCCATTAGAGTTCATTCATCATTAACATGCAAAACATCTCAATGTAATTTAGCTTAAACCAACACTCGAAACGTAGATAAGTCAAAATGATGTACAGAGTACGTGGGAAAATGTTTTTTGCCTCACATATAATAACAGACTAGAAACTGGCTATGATTTAAAGAACGCTGCTAATTTGCACCTACAGAAACATGAAGAGATTACTAAAGCAATAGAGGTGTTACAAAGATAATCAAAAAAGTCGATGAATGTTTTACGATTGGAAAAAAATCTATTAAACAGTATTAATGTGTGGTTTCGTTTGTATACATCAAAACAGTCGAGACAGATTTACAATGGCGTATGGAGCCAAAACGAAAATTAACAAAGATTGTACAGATAGGGTTCCCATACGACATACGACTAATTGGGAATAAAATCATTTTTTGGAAGTACTAAAAATTGATCTTATTATATTGATATCTGAAATTGATATTATGAGAAGATTTCGATTGTTTTCTGTAAATGCCAAAGTAGATAATGGCGAACGAAATAGATATGAAAAGCTGTAAATATAACGATAACAATAACTTAAATAGCGTTATTCCATATTCCCTAGTTTCCCGAGATCTTGGTTCTCTTGTCCCACTTCTGATGAGAGCGATGGTAACACCACATGACGGATGATAGCCAGAAGATAAACATTTTGCCAACGAACCGGGGAGAGTAAACACGTCAGCGTAACGCCACACTTTTAAAAGTTCACTATACCTTTTTACGTTAGACTTTGAATGTTATCGACTCTGGTTCGAGACTCCTCTAATGTCGGCGGCTATACAAGCTCGTGTGAATCGTACGTCTAATTTTTTTTGTTTACTATTTCGTTATTACAATAGTTTTATGAATTTCGTATAGATTAAATATCAACTGTACTGTGTAAGCATCTCTGGTGACTTTGTACAAACGATCTATTGTAGATTTTGATTAATTATACGTGGCTTAGAATAATACTACTTTTAAACGTAAAACAGTTTGTTGACCTTTTGTTTTTAAACAATAATTAAGAGTCGAATATGAATAACTGATTCTACGAGTGATTTGTCTTTTAGATTTGAAATAAAAACTAGATAAGGCCGCCCAAGTAGCGTAATGAAATGGACGATATCACCGAGAACATTGTTAATCCCGACACAGAGGCCGGTTCCCAAACACGGCCCAATCCTAACCAATTACTCCAGATTAAAATGTCGGTCATCGATATCGGATAGGTATCATCAAGTCAATGGGTGACGTCATTCAACGCTCCAGTTCAGACTTGTCTAGCGACGCCGGAACACCGGCCTTTGGGCTTGTATCTTTTTTTTTTCCCCAACTATAACTACTGTTTTATCGTTTTTTGGCACTTGACTTGCCTCAGCATTTCCGGTGTTTGATTTATTTGTGAGATTGTTAAATCTTGAAATAATGTCGAGTCTCCGCGCGATTGTGAAATAGATTTTCGGTGCACGTGCTCCAGAATTTGACAAAAATTTAAATAGGACATAATATAAATCAGAATTAATAGTGGATGCTGTGGCTTGCTTTGGCGTAGGAGATAGATAGAGTCCTAGTTTCTGTTAATTAGTTTTTGTCTTTTAAGTACATTTCTAGTTATTAATATATAAAGAATGTAAGATTTTAGAACGCAAATCTGGTGATAGAAGTCGCTTTTCACATCAAATTGTCGAGTTTGTTAGGAGAATATGAACAGTTTTAATTCCAATTAAAGTCATAGGAGCTTAGCCGGGTCGTCTGCAGCGAAGCCTTTGTATCTATTTCCTTATCCAGCGACCGTTTCTGAAGGGTGCATAAATGAGCCCGGCGCACGCGCACGCGCACGTATGTTTTGCGTCGGCCACGTTAGTCGCGACCACTATTCACTCCTCGCCCTAAAATGGACTCATAATGGCCACTCGTTCCGAGATACACCTGCCGCTATCGCATATTTGTTACCAGTACAATTTGTTGTATCTTAAATTCTATTTCTGTACGAGCACGGACGATCGCAACGATAAACTCATTACCGTTAATAACGTCTAAATCTACATGCATTCTAGTTCTAGCCCCGGCCACATGGATATGGACCCGGAATGGTTGCGAATGTCAAGAAGAAGGTGGTACCTTTTGGGGTATGGTTGCGAATGTGAGTTTCAAAAAGAAGTCGGTACCTTTCGGGGGTCGATATCCATGCGGGTGGGAGTCGCGTGCACTATGGATCACATCACTCACTGTAGCCGGGCTTGTAGACGGCGCGGACCCGCTTGAGGAGGTTGTCGGTGCGCTTGAGCGGCGGGCCCAGGGCCAGGGCGGCGTGGCCGCGTCGCTCGGCGAACACGATGTAGGTGCGGCGGTTCCTCAGCGGCAGCTCGAAGCGGCCGCGGCACGGGAGCGCGTCCGCCGGCAGCCGCAGCCGCAGCAGCGCGCCCTCGCGCGGCCAGCGGGCCTGCGCGCGCAGCACGCGCCGGACCTGCACCGTGGCGGCCCCGGCGGCCAGCGACTGCACCCGCGCCTCGAAGGCGGCCGGCGCGCGGTAGGCCCGCCACGCCACGTCCGCGCGCTCGCAGTACGCGCGCCGCGGCGCCGCGCACCACCCGCTCCCGAGCACGCAGACCAGAGCCCACCAGAACGCCGCGCGGCCGCGAGTCCTCATCGCTCCATCGCAACGGCGCTCGCTGGTGCGTTGTGCTGCCGCTAGCGACCGCGCGCGACTGCCGGCCGGCGGCGAGGCGCGCGCCCACGCGCCCGGCCCGGCCCGGCGCGCCGCCGCCGGCCGCCCGGACCGGACCGGCCCGCACACTGCGCCGGCTGCAGTTGCCCAGCTCGCACTTTTCTCTACAACCGCTTCACTGCATCGGCTCTCTTGGTCTCTACAATAGAGACGGACCTACCGACTAGGATAACCATGCAGTATTCTGCATCCATAATAAAACTTTAAAAAAATTATAAATAAATATTTTTTTCCAGATTAAAGAACATTTCTTGAATTTATTTGAAATGCAAAAAAAACAAGAGTGTTAGCAATAGTAAATAAAAAGTTTTAAAATGTAATTATGTATTATTAATACATACATTTGAATACATATTTAATTATGTATTATCAACGATGTTTCTGTAAATCTTAAAAACATAAAACTCAAGTATTCATTTAAAGAAATTGTTTTCTGAAAAACTCATTTAGCGCATTTGTAGCTTCATTATACGCCGTATTGCAAATCAATATACCTAAGGTAAAATTAAGAACAAGTGGATATCTAGTTATGTCAATAAATGAAAATAAAACGTCAACATCACAAACATTATTGTAAAAAGTCCATCGAACATAAAAAACTGAAGTGATACTGAAGCTTTTTAAATGGTGTATGTTAAAGTACTTTTTCGATATGCAAAATGGTTTTTGAAAAAGTTTTTGAAACGTTTTATGTACTATTTTAATAACATTGATAAACATTAATAACATTAATAGCGTTTATTTTTTGTCTTAGTCAGTTTAAGTTTCCTTAATTCATAGGATCACGTTGACCACATACAATCACGAGATAGCCGGCGAATGATACCATGATACCGTATGTGGTATGTTACTGGCAAGCGATGTGAGCTCTTTTCTTTGTCTGACCTAGAAGATTCTAGATCACTCATACATCGATGAAACCAGCAGATTTGAATAGTAAATTAGTCAGAACTAATTTACTATTTATGATGACATTCACTTAAAGATTTTTTTGTAAATTTGTGTGTTGAACGTTTTTTAATGTATTGATTTTTAAATAATTTGGTATCAATATTTGAAACATTTCTTCGAGGGAATCTGAGAAGACTTTTAACTATCAGTGGATGGAATAACTGAAGTTAGTAAAATTAAATGTTATTAATTTAATAAACATTAATTTCTTGTTAGTCAAAGTACTGCGGCGTGTGGTTGCAATATTTTTGTCTTTGTGACATTATCTTACAAATAAATTCCACAAATAAGGAGATTCTTCACATTATCGATTAGCATATTAAGGCTGCTATAGACACCTCATATCCGTAAAGCTCGGGTACTATTTCTATTTACAGCCTTATTTAATTTCAATATCCATTTCTTATGTCCATCTTCCAGCTTCATCATCAGATCAGCTCATTGTCAAATTAATTTTGCATTGTCATCCGATTTCAATCATCGTCAACAGCCCACTAAACGTTCCCACTGCTGGGACTCGGGGCCTTCTCTCGCAAGGAGAGAGTTAAGGCCATAATCGATTTACACATGTTTTATTCGGCGAAAGATAATACAATTTTACTTGACTTTAGACCCACCTCACCTTATTATACCGATATGAGGCGACTCTAGTCACCTTACCATACCGATATGAGGCAACTCTAGTCACCTTACCATACCGATATGAGGCGATTCTAGTCACCTTACCATACCGATATGAGGCGACTCTAGTCACCTTACCATACCTATATGAGGCGACTCTAGTCACCTTACCATACCGATATGAGGCGACTCTAGTCACCTTACCGTACCGATATGAGGCGATTCTAGCCACCTTACCATACCGATATGAGGCAACTCTAGTCACCTTACCATACCGATATGAGGCGATTCTAGTCATCTTACCATACCGATATGAGGCGACTCTAGTCACCTTACCATACCGATATGAGGCGACTCTAGTCACCTTACCATACCGATATGAGGCGACTCTAGTCACCTTACCATACCTATATGAGGCGACTCTAGTCACCTTACCATACCGATATGAGGCGACTCTAGTCACCTTACCGTACCGATATGAGGCGATTCTAGCCACCTTACCATACCGATATGAGGCAACTCTAGTCACCTTACCATACCGATATGAGGCGATTCTAGTCATCTTACCATACCGATATGAGGCGACTCTAGTCACCTTACCATACCGATATGAGGCGACTCTAGTCACCTTACCATACCTATATGAGGCGACTCTAGTCACCTTACCATACCGATATGAGGCGACTCTAGTCACCTTACCATACCTATATGAGGCGACTCTAGTCACCTTACCATACTGATATGAGGCGACTCTAGTCACCTTACCATACCTATATGAGGCGACTCTAGTCACCTTACCATACCGATATGAGGCGACTCTAGTCACCTTACCGTACCGATATGAGGCGATTCTAGCCACCTTACCATACCGATATGAGGCAACTCTAGTCACCTTACCATACCGATATGAGGCGATTCTAGTCATCTTACCATACCGATATGAGGCGACTCTAGTCACCTTACCATACCGATATGAGGCGACTCTAGTCACCTTACCATACCTATATGAGGCGACTCTAGTCACCTTACCATACCGATATGAGGCGACTCTAGTCACCTTACCATACCTATATGAGGCGACTCTAGTCACCTTACCATACTGATATGAGGCGACTCTAGTCACCTTACCATACTGATATGAGGCGACTCTAGTCACCTTACCATACCTATATGAGGCGACTCTAGTCACCTTACCATACTGATATGAGGCGACTCTAGTCACCTAACCGTACCGATATGAGGCGACTCTAGTCACCTTACCATACTGATATGAGGCGACTCTAGTCACCTAACCGTACCGATATGAGGCGACTCTAGTCACCTTACCATACCGATATGAGGCGACTCTAGTCACCTTACCATACCGATATGAGGCGATTCTAGTCACTTTACCATACCGATATGAGGCGATTCTAGTCACCTTACCATACTGATATGAGGCGACTCTAGTCACCTTACCATACCGATATGAGGCGACTCTAGTCACCTTACATACCTATATGAGGCGACTCTAGTCACCTTACCATACCGATATGAGGCGATTCTAGTCACCTTACCATACCGATATGAGGCGATTCTAGTCACCTTACCATACCTATATGAGGCGACTCTAGTCACCTTACCATACTGATATGAGGCGACTCTAGTCACCTTACCATACCTATATGAGGCGACTCTAGTCACCTTACCATACCGATATGAGGCGACTCTAGTCACCTTACCGTACCGATATGAGGCGATTCTAGCCACCTTACCATACCGATATGAGGCAACTCTAGTCACCTTACCATACCGATATGAGGCGATTCTAGTCATCTTACCATACCGATATGAGGCGACTCTAGTCACCTTACCATACCGATATGAGGCGACTCTAGTCACCTTACCATACCGATATGAGGCGATTCTAGTCACCTTACCATACTGATATGAGGCGACTCTAGTCACCTTACCGTACCGAGATGAGGCGATTCTAGTCACCTTACCATACCGATATGAGGCGATTCTAGTCACCTTACCATACCGATATGAGGCGATTCTAGTCACCTTACCATACTGATATGAGGCGACTCTAGTCACCTTACCGTACCGAGATGAGGCGACTCTAGTCACCTTACCATACCGATATGAGGCGATTCTAGTCACCTTACCATACCGACATGAGGCGACTCTAGTCACCTTACCATACCTATATGAGGCGATTCTAGTCACCTTACCATACCGATATGAGGCGATTCTAGTCACCTTACCATACCGATATGAGGCGATTCTAGTCACTTTACCATACCGATATGAGGCGATTCTAGTCACCTTACCATACTGATATGAGGCGACTCTAGTCACCTTACCGTACCGATATGAGGCGATTCTAGTCACCTTACCATACCGACATGAGGCGACTCTAGTCACCTTACCATACCTATATGAGGCGATTCTAGTCACCTTACCATACCGATATGAGGCGACTCTAGTCACCTTACCATACCGATATGAGGCAATTCTAGTCACCTTACCATACCGATATGAGGCGACTCTAGTCACCTCACCGTACCGACATGAGGCGACTCTATTCACCTCACATCGGCGAAGCTCGGGTACTGTCTGTCGCTCCACCGCGCACTCGAGGAGGGCTGCACGGCGGCACGCGCCCCTGATTTATCTCTATAAGATGATGAATTCGCGCTTCTTAGCCGCAATTAGTCGCCGCTGGACTTAATTGGTCGAATACATGTCTATATATATTCAAATGTGTTGATATGAAAAATACGTCTGATTTTTAGTTTTTCGATTCAAGTCTTAATTTTCAAAGTCAAGGTGTTACATTCAGAAGTTATATTTATCAATGTTTTTTGATTTTTTTTAATTATCTTATTCTTACAATACATATTAATGTATACGACAGTTGCAAAGAAATCGTCAATTGGTATACATTTTAAGTCTACTAAAAACATACTAATTTTGTTTTATTCTAGAAAATGTTAACTGAATTAAACAATACTTAAGACAATACGAACATAAAAAAATGTTTCAATGTACTTTATAGTAGGTATGACCGAATAATAAAATAGATTTAAAACTTAGTTTTGTAGAGTTTTATACAAATTAAATTGATAGTTCACAATGTTTTTAAAACCTTTAATGTTAAATAGAAGCTTTTGTGCTAAGTTGAATCGAAGCTTTCTTGCTAAGGTTAATAATAACTTTCGTAGCTTCTCTACTAGACGAGAACTAGCCGTGATTTTTCGTAGCGGGGCTTTTCAAATACTTTCGCTTCGTAGCCGTCTACGACGTAGGTCTACGTGACCTCTCGTAGACCGACCTTGCATTCACATACATGTAAATAAATAAATTTAAAATAAGTATATATTTTTAAGTTTAACAAAATGTTTTCTCTTATTTTTCAGTACCTACAATTGAAAAAAAAATGTTTTCCTTCTTCAGTTTGTCTGACAATAATGCTCTCGCAGAAAAACTCTTCTGAAATTTTAGATTATGTTTCAAAAGCAATGAAAATGTTAAAAAGTGTCTCGTATGTTTTTCTTTTACAACGTGATGTTATGAATGGGGTCATGTTGAAACGTTTTTATAAAAGTAGAAGCCGACTGGAATGTATACGTTAATTTTACGATGAAGTTATAGTCCAATATTTTTCGTTTATTCATTTATATCGACAATTTTTTTTTTAAGAAATCGAGAATTTTGAAATTGAGCTTTTTTAATTTTTCAATACTTTTTTTAATTGGAAGAATTTTGTACAACAAAACATAATTAAATTGAAAAGAGTGCAACGTAGTGCTAATAACAGTTCTACCAATTTAACAAAACATAACAACTAGTATCTGCGATAAGAAAATAGGTGTGTTACTAAAGGTGTTGCTAGTTTATCAATATTCCTAATTTTTTTAACAATACAACTAAAATCATACTTTACGTCATGACCATGTTTGTTTATCTCATTTTGAAACGTCAATTTTGAGTTATATAATTTTGTTATGCTGTTTTCCTGTCACAATCATCATCATCATCATTAACAGCCCACTAAACGTTCCCACTGCTGGGACTCAGGGCCTTCTCTCGCAAGGAGAGAGTTAAGGCCATAATCCACCACGCTGGCCCAGTGCGGGTTGGTGGATGACACATGACTTCGAAAGATTCTAGGTACATGTCGGTTTCCTCACGATGTTTCCTTCACCGTTTTAAGTTAGCGGCATTACGCATATGACTTCGAAAAGACAGTGGTTCCTGTCACAATGTTCCTAATATATTCACACATATTTGGACACATACAAATATAACCCTAAAGGCAAACTTATGATTGGATGTTTTCTATGTATAATAAGTATGTATTTAAATATATATAACTATTACGAGTATCAGCTATCTGGCTTACATAGTACAAGCTTTGCTTAGTTTGGGATCAGATGGTGTTGTGTGTGAAATGTCCACCAATATTTATTTAGGTATTTATGATACATAGAAAGGGACACTCAGACTAGACAGAATATCAGATAGAACAGACATCCATGTTCATTACACAAAGATTAGTCCTGGGTGGAAATTGAACCCACGACTTACGATTCAGTGAGCAGATTTACAAGCGACTGAGTCACAAGTGGAAATTGGTCAAACTATTCTACTGCGAAGAAATAATCTATACTGATATTAAAGTTGAAAAAGTTTTTTGGTTATTTCACCGTTGGATATGTACGTGATCCTTGAGTGCTAAATATGCACCGTAATAGCAATATATGTGCACCACGAGCGAAGCCAAGGTAGATCACTAGTAATACAAAATTGGCAGTCATAGGAACTGCCGATAGAAGTGAAAACTTGTAACTCAGAATTTGATAGCTTACTTTGGAAACTACACGGGTGTAACGAGAGGGTGTGGTCTGGTCATCATGGCATGACCATCTAGAAATGCACCAGCATTTCCCATTGGCTGACACATTTCTAGATAGCCATCCCATGATGGGCAGGCCACGCTCTTTTAGCATTTCCCATTGGATGACGCATTTCTAGATAGCCAATGGCTACGGTCCCGAGTTTACCCGAAGATTTCTTATCATATCCGAGGGTGACGGTAGAATTCATTTCACAGCCCACGAAAAATCTGTCTAGGCGCGCCTAAAGAAGTTTTCACTTCAAAATAAAAAAAATAAAAAAATAAATGACATTACATTGAGTTACGCACACTACTTATTTACTAAGCCAAAGGTGACGTTGTGCTCATTATTACGAACAACTTTTTTAGTGAGATCACAAAAAATCAGCAGTTCGGAAATGAACTTTGGACTCGGTGGTCTTTTTCACGATTTCAGACTTGGGCCCCGATAGTAAAAGTTGTTTTAAAGCTGAGTACATTAAGTTCCTTTTCGTTCAATAAGTTGTGCTGTGTAGGGTTATTTAAAGCACTCTCACACAAACTTTTACATCAATGATCAGGTAAAAAAAAGAAGCCGTGATAGGTCAGTGACGAGACGTCAAATTTTAAATGCGTAAGGTCCTAGGTTCAAATCCCGTTTGCATCTATTTATTCCTTTCGAAAACTGTAGAAACTTTGTCAAGTTTGTCATCAACGCTGACTTTAACAGTAAAGAACAACATCATCAAAAAACCATCATTTTCAAGAACTATTTCTTTCGATGATATCTGTCATTCGCCAAACCGTACTTAGCCAGCGTAGTGGAATTTAGCCGTGACTCTTTCTTTGTGAGAGAACGTTCTGAGTCCCAGCTGTGGGAACCATAAATAGTATATCGTAAGTAAAACGACCTACTAGAATCGTTTGTAATGAAGCGAAAACCAAACTTTTACGACGAAAAAACCCTTAAATCGTTTTAAAGTTTCTCACAGCCCACTGAATAGAGATCCTAACGGTTACCGACACCAATTTGCTTCACATCCGGTGAAAAAAAAACCCGAAATAATCGAGTGTAGGAAAACAACCTCACCTCGCCTCCCTCGGATCAGAGGCCAGGTAGGCGGCTCATTCATACAGGCACATGAATGACCGGTGAGTATTAGGGATCCCTACTAAAATACGAACATTTTGGTTGACGACCGAAAACTATTTACAAACTCTTAATTTTTTTTAACTTCAGTTGTCTGGAGAAAGGTATCTTCCATCCTCTCAATTTATTCCAGTCCTAAGCTTTCATGGTCCATCAAGAATAAATAATAAAAAAATATACTGGTGAAAGTTTGCGCGTTTGTTAGTATCACGCGTATTTATATCTATGTAACGACTGAACAGATTTGGTTGAACACATAGTATAAACTTTTTTTTATAGTATAGTGTGACAAACGAGATACGTGTGCCTGATGGCAAGCGACATGCCTGCAACTATGGACGTATAAAAAAAGTCGGACGTAGTCTCGCTAAAACAAAAACTGTGTCCATCGAGGCGGCCAAATAATATGCACGTGTGCGCTGTCACATACAAGCTGACACGCACACATCAGTGAGTCATTACACGCGCTACCTGTGTATATGTGTGCGTGTCAGCCTATGAGTGACAACCTGACAATGCACACGTGCAAATGTGGCCGACTCTAGTGACACAGTTTTTGTTTTAGTGAGACTCCGTCCAACTTTTTTATACGTCCATGCCTGCAACATAAAACATTACCCAATTATAAATATAAAAATCTTTATTGCTGTTTGCAGGTAAGAGGAGATGATACTAAACATTTGAAAAGTTGACCCTGCTCTTCAACACAGTTCACAGTAATGTTTCCACATTACTGATTGGCGGCGGAATAACTGGCAAAGGTGTGGTACTTCCCCAGGTGGACTCTGAAAAGAGTCCTACCACTACAAAACATTACTTGGAATTAACAGCTATTTTCCCGTTAATGTTAGTGGTTCTTGTCGCGATTAACACTGCGAGATGCAGCTGGTTCAGTGTATTTGTTCCTAGTAGAACCTCGCGGTTTTTCCCTGTTAATTTCACGTCACAGAAAGTACCGTATGTGCTATTACATAGTATAATATTTCAAATGCTTTCCAACTTGATTTGTTCAGATGTTCCGACGTGGTGACGTGCACACATTGACTATTATCTTCTTATAAATAAAATTCTCGTGTCACAGTGTTTGTTTCCTTACTCCTTCGGAACGGCTTTACTGATTTTTACCAAATTTTATATGCATATTCAATAGGTCTGAGAATCGGCTACTAGCTACTTTCCATACCCCTAAGTGACAAGGGTTGTTCAACCCAAATTTTTTTTTTAATTTTCGGTCAATTTTTTTTGTTTTTATATTTTTATAATGTGGCGTTAAAATATACATACAACCCTAAATGTTTACCCTTTTATCACCAACCCCTATTTTTTAATAGCCATTTTAGTAATTAATTTTTCATCCCGCTCGATAACTGATCAATTATAGTCTTTTTTGTCATCATGTAATTAATAGTTTGCCATATAATATGCCATATCAATTATAACATCATGTAATAATTTATATGGCAAAACAACGTTTGCGTTGTCAGCTAGTAATTATATAGTAGGAAAGTAAAATGCTGTTTACCTGTGAGATTATTCCTTACTTAGCATACATTGGTTACATAATTGATTGATCAAGAGCAATAGAAAAAAATCGAATAAGCTACAGAACCACCCAAACTTTCACGTGCAGTCTAAAATAATTTTGAAGTAAAAAATGGTCTCAGGCCGGAACTTACTATTGTCGTGCGTGAGACCTTCTTTGAAGCACGCGCGGCCGCCACCGCCACCGGCTGCTTGCGTTGCAAAAACATTTATAAAAACATTTAATTCACTTTTAGCAGTTTAAAATTTGCCGCAAAATCGTGGACATGCGCAGTAGTATAATTATAGGTGATATTTAGATTTTATAGGTATAATATTGTCTTTTATGTATGCTATGCTATGGGGTGAAGAGATGAACAGGACATGTGCCTGGTAATCAACAAAATGTCACGCAGGCATTGAAATATGAAGAGCCCAAAACAATATTGGCTAGCCTCGTTACACGATAGATCTGCCTATATTGTACTATAGCTCTGCCAATTGTGAACGATATTATTTTTGATTACCAGATAATATTTTATAAGTGGTCCAATATACATTTTATTGAATTAATCGATTGTTAGAGATTAATTTTAAATTGAAATCGATTGTTGTTATTTTGGAGAAAAATAGATTATTGTGACTACGCTCGTTACATTCCGAAACCGTCGAGAGATACCTAATTAAAAAAAACATAGATCGAGATTCAATTCAGAAACATAGATGAATCTTGTGTTATATTCTCCCTATATAGCTGAACTTAAAATGTTGTTTAGTTACAACAAAGTACAACAAACCATCTAAATAGGATTACATAAAACAATAACGCAATCCCTATTGTAACATACAAATAAAAAAATGTCATTATTATCTTAAACTTCGAAGCGCATCCCTATCAGGTGTTACAAACACCGCCCTAAGCCGTAAACACAAAACTACCCACAACTGTTACCTGTATCTAAACAATAGCTTAGAGATAAGAAAGATATTGATAATAAAGATATTTGAGGCATTGTTTGGCTCCACGTGTTACCAATTACGAAGCCGTGAGAAAGTTTTTTTCTATTCGTTCGAATCCTTCATATTTATGTCGTTTTCTTAAATATTTTGTTTCACTTTTTCTGCGCGTGAGTTTGTGAATGAAAGCCGTCGCATGTTGGAGAATGACACAATTGCATTAGTCATAGATTTAGACGGACAGTTTTTTTTTGTCGTCTTTGATGGCCGAGCTACACGAGACTAGTTTTTCAAGCTAGGATAGCAAGCTAGCGAGCTAGTACTCCAAGCTTCGTGGAGACATCGCTACGCAACGCTAGTTTTGTCTACACGAAGCTAAGAAGTACTAGCTTGCTAACACTAGCCACGACTGCCCTCGTGGCTTAGTTGGTAGTAGCTCTGCCTGCGAAGCCGAGGGTCGTGGGTTCGATCCCCACCCAGTGCAAATATTTGTGTGACGAATTCAAATGTTTGCACTGTGTCTGGGTGTTTATATGTATAATAAGTATGTATTTAAAACTATTTAAGTATTATATCAGCTATCTGGCCGCCATCACACAAGCTTTGCTTAGTTTGGGGTCAGATGATGTTGTGTGTGAATTGTCCACCAATATTTTTTTTAATAATTTTTTTAAATCCTAACTTGAAAAACTAGCGTCGTGTAGCTCGGGGATTAGATTGTTTATATTTACGTAGATATCTTTATAATTTTGAATATGTACAGAGAGTATGTAATAATGATAGAACTATCTCGAAACATACCTTAAAAAAATACATACAGCTGAATTGAAAACCGCCTTCTTTGAAGTCGTTTAGTAATTCCAAGTAGCACTTTATCCTCACCTTACCTACAGCCGATCCCGAGGGAGCCCGCGTGGGGCAGTTAGTCGTGATGTCTTCATTACGCCGGCGCGGGCGCATCCCACTGTGGAGCGAAATGACTAAATAAATTGCATCGAACTGGCAACATTTGGAGTTTGCGGCTGACAAGAGGCTCTACTTTGAATTTATTTTACAAAATGTTTAAAGAAAACTAAATAAGAAAAGCTTTAGTTTTTGTATCTAAGTTTTTTGACTTTTTATGAAGTGAAAAATTACTTAGCCGCTTTAAACACTTTTTGTAGGAAAGGATCTTATTGGTTTGCATCACCGACATACTAAATTAGCGGAGCGGCACCGGAGCACCGGAATCGCAAATTTTTGAGAAATCAGCTAAACACGCTATACCAATGAGTCAGCGAGGTAGCCAGTCAAATAACTAGGTAAGGTAGTTTCATATTTTTGTTGACATTTCAAAAACGGGTACACTTAACAATATGGAACCACCCAAGAGCGGATCCCGTTGTAGCGCCAGGGGTTCACATCACCATCATCAGCCCACTAAACGTTCCCATTGCTGGGACTCGGAGCCTTCTCTTGCAAGGAGAGAGTTAAGGCCACCACGCTGGCCAAGTGCGGGTTGGTGGATGACACAGGACTTCGAAAGATTCTAGGCGCATGTCGGCCTCACGATGTTTTCCTTCACCGTTTTAAGTTAGCGGCATTCCGCACATGACTTCGAAAAGACAGTGGTGCGTGTGGGGTTTGAACCCGGGGTCTCCGGATCGGCAGGCGCCGTTCTCCCGACTAGACCAGCCGTTACTAGAGATTCACATAGTGATGGTCAACTCACAAGACCGTGCGACGAGTGCGTGCGTGCGTTTTAATTAGTGATCCATCTAAGGTCTGAGTTCTGAACCCAGCCCTACGGTCCTGACCCCCATGACTCCCCCTTGGATCCACTTTTGGAACTACCTCTGAAGTACTACCAAATTAAGTAATAATCATCAAAATCAATTCACAATTGGCAGAGATATCACGTCACGTACACAGACAAAAAAACATACAACCGAATACAAAACCTCTTTTTGGTTTTAGTAGTGGTAGGACTCTTAGCAGAGTCCGCCTGGGGAAGTACCACACCTTTGCCAGTTATTCTACCGCCAAGCAGTAATGTGCAAACATTACTGTGTTCCGGTTTGAAGGGCAATGTTTCCAGAGAAATAACAGGGCTTAGAGATATAACATCTTAAATATTTGGGCGACGACCGCAGTGCAGTGCTAGGTATTTTGACTCTTCATGTTCCAATAGCTGTGTGTCACTGTACTGTTGTGTGGCAGGCATGTTGCTTACCATCAGACACATGCCCTGCTCGTCTCGTCACTCTTTAATATAAAAAAAAACATAGTTAAAAATCTAAAATCCCAAATTTTTAAGTAGATTTGTAACTTGAAAGTCGAAAGTAAATTACGTATCGAGAAGTGGAAGAATGAATAAAGCTATAAAGTGAAGTGATGAAAATAAAAGAGAGAAGGAAGCATGGTAGAGCGTCATGCCCGCCGCGCTTCGTGCCACCCTCGGCGATTCTCGCGGTTTCTCGTTAGCCGTGTAATTGTTTAAATTGTCATAATTTCACCCGCATAATGTTGCCACATAAATGTTTATTTATCGATAACGATAATTGCGGACTGACGTGGCGTTTTTCAAGATTTATTGGGTTTTTAAGATGGTACCCGAAAATTTGGTCGTAAAGAATTTTGATCCCAATTTCGCCTTTACTGCGGTAAGATAAAGGTCATGATGTGTGCGCTTGATAACGGTGTGATTGATATTTCAATCGATGCCGCATTAAAGCTTTTTAGTGAGAACAATTCGGAAATTTCTTACTTGAGGTAAAACATTGCATGAAATGTAGTACGTTTTAGCCGAATTTAAAAAAGGATGAGGTTATCATATTTTACATAAAAAATTATGTGCTTGATTAGTCCAGTCGGGGCAGACAATGAAATAGAAAAAATTCCGGGGAGCGATTTCTTTTTTTAAAACGTCGGGGAGGGTTCTTGGAAGTATAAATCTCGATTTTCTAACTAATCTCGGTAGAGGGTTCGCCGCCATCTTGTTTTAAAGTTTTTGTGAAATAACTCGTTAATTTTATTTTTTTAAAAATTATGGTAAAGTTGTTGGAAATTGAAAACTCACAAGTTTGGTCGAAATAATTTTTACGCTAGGATCAATATTTGCAGAGATATACTATCAAGTTTATCAAAAAAATCGTAATGGGTGTAATTTTATTTTCTTCAACTTTTGTGCTCCAACCACCCTCTTCGACGTTTAAAATAAGAAATCGCTCCCCGGATTTTTTTCTATTTCAGGCAAATTTTATGTCTGCCCCGACTGGACTAGATTTCTTGAGAAATTCCGAACGCATTTTAAAATTTATTTTTAATAACTCTAGTGGTCGCCCTGTGTTCGAAATTAAACCCAAAGTTAAATAAATAAAATAGTATGCATGCGTGTGTAAAAAAAAGCTTTTTACACTTTTTTCTCTATTTAAAATACAAGTGTGCGAAATTTCATACTTCTTCGTTCGTGCAATTTCGTAAAAGTACAAAGTATACTAGGAGGGTACAAAGTTTTTACTTCACGTATGTAGATTAGTTTTTTTGACGAAAGGAGGAGGACATGTGCCTGATGGTAAGTAACATGCCTGCCACATAACAGCACAGTGACACGCAGCTATTGGAACATGAAGAGTCCAAATCATGACCTTGCACTGCACTGCGCTCATCATCGAGAGATCTAAGATATTATATCCCTAAGCCCTGTAATTACTTAAAAAGTAATTAATACTGGTAGAACTCTTTGGGAAGTTTGGAAGTCATCTTGGGGAAGTACATCACCTTTGCCTACTTGTTACTATACCACCACGCAGTAATAGGCAAGCATTACCTACTTGATTTCGGTTTGAAGGACAATGTTTATCAAGAAATTACAGATCAAAGAAATGAATCATCATACGTCTCAAAGTAACTCGTCACCCAGGGATCTACCTAAGCTAATTTATCTCTTTGTCTTTTGTTTTTCTGGAAACATTGCTCTTCAAACCTGACACTCTTATGGATTGCACATTTCCGTACGTAGTATCGATAAACTGACCGGCTACGGTGTGTTACGTCCACAAGCGAATTCTACAATGAGTGAACACCACATGAATGTTAGCTAGTTCAAAATAAAATATTTAGTTAAATTAAAAACTAATTTTGTTAAATCTATACCAATATTATAAAGCTGCAGAGTTTCTTTGATTGTTTGAACGCTAGGATCTCGGAAACTACTGGTCCCAGTTAAAAAGAGTATTTTTCTGTTGGCTAGTGCATTTATCGAGGAAGGCTATGTAACATTACTGTAATATCAATAGGAGCGGAGCATGAATGAAGCATGTAACAAAATCGGAAAAAACATGCCTTTTTGAGAGCTTTCCTTGCCCGCACTGACGGGCGCCAAAGTCCGTCACAGCATGTGTCTATTTTTTAAAGTTGAGTAATTATAACCAAAGCCAACCAAATTTGTTCTAAGTCTGAGTTAGTACCACGAATTTTCGATAGGTGGCGTAGCAACGCGCGCGTGCGTGAACCGTGGTTCAGCTAGTATAGAAAATAAAATGAAACACCTTATTAGGAACAGGAACGTAACGTGACATTTCCTATTTAGTTGGTTAGAATCAGATCAAATTTACGTCACTAACTATCCTCACGTGATGTGGAAGTGTGAGTATGAGGCCTACTAATGATTTTATAATCTTACTAGCAGTGTACCGCGGTTTCACCCGTGTAGCTCTCGATCCCGTTATTTTTTCGGTATAAAAAGAAGCTTATGTGTTATTTCAGATCACTATCTATGTATGTACCAAATTTCATTCAAATCCCTTGAGTAGTTTTACGTGAAAGAGTAACAAACATCCATCCATACTCAGAAACTTTTGCTTTATAATATTAGTAGGATTTGTTTTTGATTTGTAGTTAGGATTTGTTAGTCTAGTCAACAAGTGCTTTTAGGTCAAAATTTTTTTGCCTTCTCCTATCATTATGATTGAGATATTATTCGACTCGCAATGGAATCTAGATATTTTTTGAGAAAATTTCGAAGCCCGTTCGCTAAAAATGCAATAGATACAAACAATTTAGTGAAAATAAAAGTAGTGTTTCGTTATTTGCCAATATGTCAAAAACTATTTAAGATACTTCCAATTTAATAAAAGATTCAAAAAGAAGAGGATATTTACTAAAAAAAGTTTTTAGTGTTGAAACTGTAGAATCAATATTCATAACTTTTCCAGAGGGTTGAAAATACACCCGAAAACAGTTGCCCTGGCTTACGCCCCTTCGGACCTTGATAGAACAAACATGATTTAAACTTATTAAATATGAGAATAAAAAATTGAAAAAAAATCACCTATAAGATAGGTTAATGAACAATAATCCATGGTTGAAAACTTTATTTCGCGATTTTTCAATAAGTTATTAATCAGTTAAAACTAACATTTTTTTAGCAGCACGAGCATTTTAAGTATTTACACGAACATTGTAAGTGCGATTAATGTTAAATTATTAATCTGAGGATTTTTTGCCTTTTGCGGAACTATTTTTCAAAGGTTTATAAGTATAGACTCCCGTTGAAAAAAAGAGTTTACGTTTTATTAAAGATTTTACTGAGGTTCACTTTTAAAAAAATACATCGTTGTATTTGTATTTTTGAGTAGAAAAAGAAAAAAGTATAAACAGGTACTTCATTTATTTGTAATAAATGAATATGGATAAGAATTATGTTGCCAATTGTTGCCGAAAGAGTATTTTTGGACAAAATTATTCCATAATCCCAGTAATTCCAGATCTCAAAAAGATGTATTTTTTTAAGACCTATGCTGTTTTATTTCTATGTGACCTTCTCATGAACTTCCAGCAGATAATTTCCAACTGGTGTCTACAATAGAACTTATAGCTCTCAACTGACTCACGATTTTTTGTAAGTGGTAAGATAAAAAGAATG
The DNA here is from genome assembly GCA_963693475.1 of Ectropis crepuscularia. NCBI lineage: Eukaryota > Metazoa > Arthropoda > Insecta > Lepidoptera > Geometridae > Ectropis > Ectropis crepuscularia. Next base: position 2,596,131 of record OY856340.1, read on the forward strand.
GTATAGCGAAGACTGTGGGTGATGATACCAAGAATCCACGTTAGGCAGCTTTTTAATTTTTGATGGACCAATTTATAATATACAATATTTTATCATATACATCTTCTGTGCTTGTGTTTGTATTACTACTATACTATGTTTCTCATATACGGCAAGACCAATTTTGGTGAATTTTATTGTTTGTTTGACCATTTGAGAATTGATTCAAAATTTTAACGTTTTTTATGATTTTGGCACTTTTGGAGATAAATATAAATGTTCAGGTAACAATTGACGGCACCACTGAACAACTGCACTTAACAAAGAAACTGGGTTTCATATTCAAATGATCACAGAAATTAAATTGTTATTTTATTGACAGAGATTTTAAACTACCAATAAGGTTTAAAGTTTCTACTAATATAGGTTTACACTTGACCGCCATCTAGCCTGATGTAAGCAACCATGTGGTCTACGATAAAGCGTGCTTATCTAGAAGAAATCGACACACTCGCGACTTGAAGCCACGTTTGTACAAACTTCAGATAGTTGTCCTAACCTTTAAACTTTAAAACATTTGTAAAAGGAATCGGATTGATATCATTCGATAACCGATTACAGTAGTAGTGCCCGCCCTCGACGCATCTCGAAGTTATATTTACTCCGAGGTGCTAACGAAATAAACCACACTCTCCGTCGAGATGTAGGCGTGCCAGTGTTGCCAGGCCTCTGCCGCAAGTAGCTCCACTGGGCTTACGAAGATGTGGGGAGAAATCTGTACTTTTAAGACTAAAGACATCTCTTTTTCTCTGTCATACTCCCAAACGCCAACACAAGCTTTTAAAAAAAAAAACTTTTTGTAAAAAGTTAGTGCGTACGTTTTACCCGCGTAACTTACGTTCCCGCTATTTTTCCGTGATAAACAGGAGCCTATGTGCTATTGCAGACTACGAGTATAATCGAACTGAGTGCTAAATTTCAATCCGATCCGTTGAGATATTTCGTGATTGAGCAACAAACTTTGGCCGTAGGATAGGTACTCTCAAACGGGAGCGTGCACATCTCTATTTTTTATTATTATAAAAGGCTTAAACTTTAAAGCTATAGTAATTAAAAATGACTTCCTCAGTAGCTGTGGTGGTTTTGTTGCGAGAGTGTTTAGTTCACAAACGCGAGGGAGTTATCAATCTCCTACTTCGCCTTTTTTTTAAATAAAGAGTGATGAGAGGAGCAGGACATGTGCCTGATGGTAAGCAAAATGCCTGACACATAACAGCACAGTGACGCGCAGCTATTGGAACATGAAGAATCCAAATTATTACTTAGCACTGCACTGCGCTCGCCACCCAGAGGTCTAAGTTGTCATATCTCTAAGCCCTGTAATTTCTCTGGAAACATTGCCCTTTAAACCGGAACACAGTAATGCTTGCACATTATAACATAATTTAATTGACATGTAATTTTGAATTTTAATTTAATTGAGATTTTATTTGTATAGTTTATTGAATTGACATGTAACTTGTATTTATCATTGATTTGGAATTGTAATTATTTTTTAATAGCCTTTAATATGACATGTAACCACTCGTTATCAATTAAAGAGTATGAGTATGAGTATTACTGCTGTAGAACAATAACCGCGGTAGAATAACTGGCAAAGGTGTGTACTTCTCCAGGTGGACTCTGCCAAGAGTCCTACCACTACAATCTGCTACACCAGCCTACACCGCTTTTCGTGGGCATGCGTCATCCAGCAACCCGGATTTGGCCACCATGATAGATTCTAGTCCTAACCTTGTGAGAGAAGGCCCGAGTCCCAGCAGTCAGAGTTAATGGTCATGAGTGACTTCCCAAACTTGGGTCAAATTTGTTGAAGTAAACCATTGAACTCTTAAAACAGTTATATCAATGAAGTGAACACATGAAATTTTAAAGACGTCCTTATGAAAAGATGAAAACGTTCTTGTAAATAAAATTTTCTAAAATTTCGCATCAGAACTTATTAAACAATGTACTACCAGTCGGTATCTCTATAGAAGTAACTTTTATCAAACGTAGGCACGTTGCTTATTTGCCTGCTTTTTAAAGAAAAAGGTCATTGTAGATTTTTTTTATATTAAAAATGACGAGACAATCAGGACATGTGCCTGTAGTAGACAAGTAGCTATTAGAACATGCAGAGTCCAAATCATTACCTATCACCGCACTAACTCATATCTCAGAGATATTAGATGTTTTTATATCTATGCCACCAATTTCACTGGAAACATTAAACATTGCCCTTCAAACTGGAACACACTAATATTTGCACATTACTACTTGGCGGTAGAATAACTGGCAAAGACATGGATGGCCCTTCCCCAGGCGGATTCTGCAAACAGTCCTACCATTACAAAATGTGCAGATATACTACGCGAATGATAATGATGAATGTATTTGTATTTATAGGATTGCATGTATGTATTTATATTGAAGTTAAGCCATAATTGACGCTACGGCTGGTCTAGTCGGGAGAACGGCGCCTGCCGATCCGAAGACCCCGGGTTCAAACCCCACACGCACCACTGCCTTTCGAAGTTATGTGCGTTATGCCGCTAACTTAAAACGGCAAAGGAAATATCGTGAGGAAACCGACATGTACCTAGAATTTTTCGAAGTCATGTGTCATCCACCAACCCGCACTGGGCCAGCGAGGTGGATTATGGCCTTAACTCTCTCCTTGCGAGAGAAGGCCCCGAGTCCCAGCAGTGGGAACATTTAGTAGGCTGTTGATGATGATGATGATGTATGTATTTGTATGTATTGCAGCCGCGTGGTATCAGACGCAGACGCGGCGGTAGACGGACTCGGCGGCGGTCGCGTGTCGACCGGCTCAAGACTTAATTAGACGCACACGACTGCTGTAGAGATGACGTTACTGCATCATAATTTGATAGGAAAATGTATTATTTAACATTTGTGAAATTTACAATCTGCTATTCAGCCCCTATATTTTTTCGCTTTAAACCAATCAACCAATCGTCGCCATTTTGTTAACGGTTTAATGTTAAATTAAAGTTTGAGTTACTTTTGTATCCAATCATCGCATCATCGTAATATTCAAAATGATTTGTTATAAAATGATGCATTCCAACTATTAGATAGGTACCTATTGATTATTATTAATTGTTTTGAAAAATAGTGGAAAATAAACTGTAAATAGTCATTAGGCATAGTACTAGTATTGTATTGTACATATTTGTCTTTACTACCATATACGTAGTAATGTGCTAACATTTGTATTATGGTGCGGTATGAGGTGCAATTTTTGCAATAATTTACAGGGCAAAAAAGTAACTAAGAGTATAATAAGTAGACGTGTTGTTTATAATTAAGCGTATGTCTTACTCATACCGTTAGTTTATTTTTGTATCATACAAGTAAAATATATATTTGTTTACACTAGTAAATTAAAATTTTATTTTTAAAAAACGGTGCTCCGTATTCTCGCAGATTCATTTCCCGTTATTTTCTCGTAATACAAATGTGTCATTCCAGACTCTAATAAAACATAACTATGTTCAACATTATTTAAACCATAATATTACGTCGTGATTAGCAACAAACATCCAAACATGTACAACATTTGAAATATATTCCGGGTTAAAGGTTCCCAATATACACAGACGACTCCATAACTTTCTCTGTTTTCAAACGGTCACCGCACACCTGTACTGGGCAGAGTGCCGACCCTACACTACCTGAGACAGTACACAAGATACCTGAGTATTCACATTTGCACAAAAATAATTGCTACAAAAATGTTGATATGTGTGCCAAATGCCAGAACACAAATGGGCAAAAGTTTTCACTGGATTCCAATACCTACCTAAACGATGAACTGGAAACACACGATAAAAACTGGTTAACCAAAGCCATAAATTGGGCTATCTGGAAAGAAGAATTAGATGCCTTTGCCCCGCAGTGGGATAAATTAGGCAAGTACCATAACATTTAACAGTTTTACTACAAACTGTTACGGCTGGTCTAGTCGGGAAAACGGCGACTGCCGATCCGGAGACCCCGGGTAGAAAATGCTGTTAACTTAAAATGGTGAAAGAAAACGGACATGCAGCTAGCTAGAATCTTTCGAAGTTATGTGTCATCCACCAGCTGGCACTGGGCCAGCGTGGTGGATTATGGCCCTGATTCTCTCCTTGCGAGACAATTTTCCGGGTCCCAGCAGTGGAACATTTAGTGGACTGTTTAGCTGTTTATGCAAACCGCGAACCATTCGTAGATTTTCCTTCTTTCAGAAAAAATAGTTGAATCTTGGGTCAAATTAATTTGAAACACACGTATTTGAGTTAGAAATACAGAAGTATAATTTGAATCGGTTGTATCGTTTTTCTGATGAAATAGTTATTTTGTATCAAGTTAGTGTACTGGTACTTCTTATTTCTATATGTCAGCCTGGACTCTATATGCCACTACACATACTTTAAGTTTTCATAAAATTCGGGTGCAGCCGCGGGCGATCGCGGACCTTTATGAAGCACCGATCAGACGTACGATGATCGCGATTGCACACAAGTGTTTATTTTGATACGGACGCAATTTGAGAAGGAATGCGCTTGAATTACGCTTCACGAGTTACGCGGGTTTCTTAAAAGCTGTTACGTATTTTAACGTTTGCCGCTCCGTTGCAACATTGTTTCAACTTTGTTTGGCCCGCAATAATGCGTTAATAAGTTTGCCAAACTAAACGTATTAAGTGTATTTAATTAGTTCTTAAATTTAGGTAGACCCTGCGCCTTCGGTAATAGGCCAAAGTTTGGTGGATAATAGTAGCTGTCTGTGGCCAAGTTAGTACTTAGTGAGGTCCTTTAAAAACTAAGCCGAAAAATTGAGCCTAAGATATTGAAAACTGTAGTGCGAGGTTCGACACGAAGTGTACCCTGGGGATCATATCATAGCTTGCCTCGGTAAGATCTTGACTTGATTGATTGGTAATCTCAGTGGCAGTGGGAACGTTTATCTGCACAGTCTTCGAGTAGCGTGTGTAGATGTTATGCGGTGAGAGGGATTAGAAAGATACGTTACGTAGGTACGTTACTTGAATTATGCCTCCGTCAAGCCAAGTAACTACTAGCATATTTCTAGAAAGATCTAGAGCATACTCATGGCGTTGACCGGGGGTCTTCGGGCCCGAAGTGGACCCGCTTGGCTAGGTTATGTCCGACAGCAATGAGACCATGAGGGAATCAAGCGGTGTAAAACGGGGTGCGATGCTTGGTGATGGGCATCGCGGCAGTGCCCGCCGCGGGTGAGGAACGCCGGTATTACGGTGCACTATTCTCCATGCCCACCGCAACCAGTCGAACATTTGTTCGACTCCGTCCCATTGTGGGAGTCCCAGGATTTCCAAACGTAACAGAGTATTCGGTTAAGTCGCCTCCTTTTTTGAAGTCGGTTAAAAATGAGTAGAACTGAAAGGCGCAGCTTGTAAAATACAAATAAGTACTACAAATATAAAAGCTTCGATCTTCATTCCTTAATCCTACTAATATACCTCTAATATATCATGTTTAGATGTTTGTTGCCTAATCACGTCTAAACCAAAGGAATCAAGCTGAAATTTAGCACTCGGATAGAAGATAGTCTGGGACAGCACGCTATTTTTAGCCCTAAAATATATAGTTTCTCAAATAAAAGTCTTATTTTAAATTCACCGTGGACACAATCACGAAGAGATACTAGGACAGCATATTTGACTAAGTAGAGCATTTAAAGTAAACAAATAAATTAGTGTGTTCTATTTCAAATTCGCTAGTTAGCAGAATAAGCCCCCTCGCGTTGCGGTAGGTCGCTCTGACCCAAATCTCCGATTTAATTTAATTCTGTAGGTGACTATTATTCACCACGAACCCATGTTTAAATACGTGCGTTCATTTTATTTGGATGCCGGTATCAGGCCGCCACATTGTTTGCATAAAATATAGATCGCTTTTAGTGATAAGGCCGCCGAACGTCGCACTAGTTTTAAAGTTTGTTTAACTCTTTCTGTTTGTCTTTGGCGTGTCAATAAAGCATTAGAATTAGCAGGCTACTAAATGTTCCTATCCTGTAAATATTTGTACGGCCGTTGTACGGCCATAATCCACCACTCTGGTCAAGTGTGGGTCAGATTTTTTGAAACTGTTGTTAATTATGGCCTTGTCGCGTCTGTAATTATGTATACATTAATTATTGTACTCAAATGAGACGTCGGCTGGACTTACTTTAATTTTGAGCCGTCTTCAGAGTGGGGGTCTAACAATAGTTTGAATATTAGGCTAAAAGTTACAACAAATATTTTGTCATTCGTCATATTAATTTGAAATCTTCTACTAACCATAGATAATACAATAACACACGGACACGATTTATGTTGATGTAACAAAAGTAAAAATAAAAAGAAAAAAAATAAAAAGTAAAAAGAGTTATAGAAATGGTAATTCTTACCAAAATAAGTTCGACAAGAAAATATCTTGGTCGTCTCATCACACTATATATTATCCTACTAATAATATAATGTGTAAGTTTAGATGTCTGGATGTTTGGCTGTTCGTTTCTCCATCACGTTAGGAACCTCGGAACGATCGAACTGATCGGGTTGAAATTTAGTACAAATTAAATATATGTACTCGTAGTTTGACACATAGGCTACCTTTTATTGCAGTAAAATTACAGGGACTGTAACTATGTGGGCGCGAATTAAAGCGCGAACTGCTGCTACAAAAATAAAAATATGTTTACAACATCCAGATTTGGGTGGTCAAATCAATTCGTTAATTAAAAAATAATGGCCGCACATAAATTATATTTTTACTCTTGTTAAATACTCGGAGTGGATTCCAGGCATTTTCTAAGAAAGCTTAATTTAAAAACACAGAATCTAGGTGTATTCGTAGTGATAAATCTTTGAGGTTTTGTTCACGTTTTGTTTACATTTTTGGGACCTAAATAAACCTACCTAATATAACTGTTCAGATTTGAAGTACCTTCGCACCTTTCAGAGGATTCTGTGGAACAGAGGAAAAAATACGTGTGCATAATTTTTATAATCTAATTGATGTACTAATATGCTTGCTTAGCCATCTTTCCTATTGTGTGCGCTGTGCATCAACACTGTTCTAGAAGATTCTGAACAGTGCATCATAAGCAGCCTACTAAATGTTCCCACTGCTGGGACTCGGGGCCTTCTCTCGCAAGGAGAGTGTCTAGGCCATAATCTACCACGCTAACCTAGTGCAGGTTTTTTTTTATAACATAGAGTGACGAGACGAGCAGGTCATGTGCCTGATGGTAAGCAACATGCCTGCCACATAACAGCACAATGAGACGCAGCTATTGGACCATGAAGCGTCCAAATTACCTAGCACTGCACTGCGCTCGTCACCCAGAGATCTAAGATATTATATCTCTAAGCCCTGTAATTTATCTGGAAACATTGCCCTTCAAACCGGAACACAGTAATATTTGCACATTACTGCTTGGTGGTAGAGCAACTGGCAAAGGTGTGGTACTTCCCCAGGCGGACTCTGCCAAGAGTCCTACCACTACTGGTTGGTGGAAGACCTCAAAAGATTATAGAAACATGTCGATTTCTTCACGATGTATTCCTTTACTGTTTTAAACTACTTAGTGGCATTACACACATGACTCCGAAAAGAAAGTGGTGCTTTGGTAACCCGGGGCTTCGGATCGGCAGTCACCGTTCTCCCGACTAGACCGTAACTTGAATAGTGCAGAAAATGTAGTAATTATATATGATCGGTACGCACCGCGGCGCGCCGCGCGCCGGCCGGGGTCGATACGCACTGCGGCCCAGACGCACTAATTGTGCGATGGCGGCGCGCGCGCACCGTGACGGCGGGTCCACGATCGCGGGGTCATCGCCATTTTTGACAAGCTGATCTAATCGATGAATAGATTCTAGTGTATTATCATCATCAGACTGTGATGTTCCACTGCTGAACGAAGGCTCTTTCTAACGCATATGTCCTTTGATTAGTTAAAGTAAATAATCAAAGCGCACGCCACTAGCTTCGGTTAGCTGCTCGATTCACCTTATTTTTTACCTCTTCTTTAAGCAGGTTACTTAATTTGGCTGCAGCAACCTATTTTACCTTTGTCTAAATGAGGTAGCAGGTTAAATAATGCAGAACTCGTATCATAACCCATGGTCTCCCTGCCACATCAGATTTTTTGGATCTAACGTTGGACGTTAATCTTAGGTGATTATCCTATCTATGTATATCAGTAAAATAATAATTATTTTACTACAAAAACATACGACTAAGAATAGAGGGAATCGATCTTACCCAATTAATACAATCTGGCTGGCACTTCATATCACTTAGCTTCAGGCTTGTCGGATACATTTCGGATTTCGGAGTGTGCACCTGATCTGCATGATCGAATTCCCCTTAGCCCTATTTTCTATCGGACGACGCGTAGCTTGAAAAAGCGACATGGTTTTATGGTTAACGTTCAAAAGTCTTGAATGAAGAGATTTGAATCCACTTTTGTGATAATAACGTGGAGGATGTGGAATGCGTTGCCTGGGGTTTTGCCTCATGGTGACAATCTTGGTGTCTTCAAATCGAAAGTGAATCGGTTTCTTCTAAAAAGCATGCTCTATCATAGACCGCATCTTCGCGTCGTTTAGCATCAGGCAAGATGGTGGTCAAGTGTACACCAATAAAAGTTTTAAGTAAATTGTAATTAAGTTTTAGTAAAATTGTTTGATTGATATCCCAAGTGGTTGTGGCATTTCGGTTTGATTGATATCGCAAATGGTTGTTTTCTATGTACCAGTATGATACGTATGCATTTAAAAATACGTAAGTATTATATCAGTTATCTGGCTTCCATAGTACACGCTTTGCGTAGTTTGGGCTATAAGTCTAGATGGTGTTATGAGTGAAAAGTCCACCAATATTAATTTATTATGCGTAGATATGGTGGTAAAAGTTGAGGAAACAATCTTAGCTTGCAAACAACGAGATTGACCACATCGTGACCTCGAGTGGGAAGCTACCCTCGGCTATCTCGCGATCTACCCCTCCCGTAGAGCGTGGCGTCTGCGCCCGATCTTATCTGCAAGTCCGCCGTCTGCGGTGGCCTGCAAATATTAGCGTTGCAATGTACAAATACGTTGCATATACAATTAATTGGTCTTAATGTCATAAATTGTGTTTTTTTTCACTATCAGCAGCATGACTGTGTTCTGATTTAAAGGACAATGTTTTCAGAAAAATGTCTATAGATGTAGAACTGTATAATAAAGAAATAAATCATCCTACATCTCTGGGTTACAAGTGCATTGCAGTGTTAGGTAATGATTTGGACTTTTCATGTTCTAATAGCTGCGTGTCACTGTGCTGTTATGTGGCAGACCTGTTGCTTACCATCAGGCATATGTCCTGTTCGTTCCGCCACTCTTTAATGGGATGTGTGTGTGTGTAAACACGCGGAAAATGTAAAAACTGAAATAGGACATAGCTATTTAAAACTAGTGAATAATTTTAATAAATAAAAACTTAATTAAAATAAGTTACGGCTGGTTTAGTCGGGAGAACGGCGCCTGCCGATCCGGAGACCCTGAGTGGTAACTGTCTTTTCGAAGTCATGTGCGTAATGCCGCTAACTTAAAACGGTGAAGGAAACATCGTGCTGAAACCGACATGCAACATACATAGAATCTTTCGAAGTCATATCCAACAACCCGCACTGGGCCAGCGTGGTGGATTATGACCTTAACTCTCTCCTTGCGAGAGAAGGCCCCGAGTCCCAGCAGTGGGAAAATTTAGTGGGCTATTGACGATAAATTGAATATATACTATAGTCAACACTGCGTCACGACAGTGACAGAAGATGCAACTGTAGGAGTATACACGGTCAAGAATAAATCAACGTGTGGTGCGCCCAGGGGATAAAGTGACGTCACAACTTCCGTAAACGAGATACACAGTAATAGGTAATTAACCTATTACTTGTAAAGAAGAGAAAGAGATACTGATTTTTCGTCCTTATCACTGTGGCCGGCTTTTTCTCTGGCTAAGTTACAAATCTGACAATCTGACACCGGGTTACCAAATAAAAGTCTGTTCTAAGCTCTGATTCGGATTTTTATATTTTAATTAATATTGTGTATGTAAAGAAGACTTAAAACTTGTTTGTGAAAGACTTCCAAGAGATTGGTGATATTTATGTTATACGATGTTGTGTGTATGATAATGTGTAGTGTAATAAGCTGCAATAGTGCATATTAGCTGCAATAGTGCATATAAGCTGCAATAGCCGCTGTGAAAAAAAAACAATGGAATCTCATTTTACACTATCGCTGTGTGTGGGAGTTTAACGAGTTCCTTCCAATTCTTACTTACAGATCCCGATTCTAACGAGGTTAAATGATGCGGTTTTATTTAGTAAATAAAACCGGCCAAGTGCGAGTGGGACTCTCGCACGAAGGGTTCCGTACCATCCTACTAATATTATAAATGCCAATGTATGGATGTTTGGATATTTTTATGATTGGATGTTAGACATCATCTGTGAAAATTTCAACTGTCTAGCTATCTCCGTTCTTGAGATACAGCCTGGTGACGGACGGACGGACCGACGGACGGACGGACAGCCAATTCTCAGTAATAGGGTTCAGTTTTTACCCTTTGGGTACGGAACCCTAAAAGTAGGTCTATTGTGTGAGTAGGTATGAAGCCATGAAGTACTAAGCTTTAAAAATAAAAGATTATTCCTACAAATTTTCACTTCTGATTTAACCCTTTTGTTGGAACTTTTACAAAAATAATTATGGAATTTGAATTTATCAGTAGATTTCTGGTAATAATTTTGGTTCGTTTTATTTATTCAAATTAATTATTATTTTGCTGATGTGCCACTCTGAAGAATAGGATAAAATATTGTGTGACTATTTAGTAAAAGCAATATTTTTCATGAAGTACAGAATAAATCAATATTATCCTGAATTACCATAGAATTAATTATCTGAGGGTGCGCCAAAAGAAATTTTCACGTCTATAATCGTAATCTACCGAATGAAAAAAGAAACATTAAAATCAGTTCGGGCGTTCTCGAGAAATCAGGTAACAATCAGATATCAATTTCGAAACCCACATCCTTTTGGGAAGTCGGTTAAAATGCGAGGAGCCAGAAACTCAAGGGAGGTTGTGAGTGGAGCGAACCATGCGAGGCCAGGCGCAGCGAAGAGGGCAGGATTTCCCAGGAACTGTATATTGTATATCTTAAATAACTTTTAAAGCAGTGAAGGAGTTACTTATAATACCTACATTTCATGCATATACGGTAACATAAACAGTAACATCTGGTCCTTAAAGGTAAGATAAGTCTTTATTTTCCTTACGTAGTGGTAGGGCTCATTGCAGAGTCCGCCTGGGGATCCAGCCGCGATAGTTGCGTGTTACTATGATGTTGTGGCCTGGCACGTTGGTTGCATCCGTCCCGTCACCGTAATAAGATGATTTATCTCTATACCTTGTTGAGTAAGATCCCAGAGCAGCCAGACGTCACCTATTTTCTGATCAGTGAAATGTGGACGATTGAGTAGAGTTTAGGGGATGATTGCCCCCTTAGATTGGTCTATTTTATTGGTTATTGGAAAAAGCTTATAAATAGTTGTTTGACGAACATATTTACAAATGTTGTATGAGAATTTAAGTGAAGTTAAATTATTACTTTGGAGTTGTTAAGCAAAACGGCCGACGGAAAGTGTCTGGGAGTATTGGGACCTTGCTTTTAAGGATATTGCCTACAACATACGTGAAATCACTTATTAGGAAAAACGTGAAGTAAGTAATGTTTGTATGTACCTTCATTACCCCATATCTCAAAATTGGCCGTCTAAGCAAGTTAGCGAGTAACCATGTGTTCTTAGTACTTACTAACTCTACTCAATCATCCACATTTCATTCATCAGAAAATAGGTGACGTCTGGCAGCTCTGGGATCTTAAACTATTGTAATTTCTCTGGAAACATTGTCCTTCAAACCGGAACACAGTAATAACAGCACTCATGTCAAATGAGTGGTGGTGCGTAGTAGTGTTTTAATCGCCTAAACGTTTGAGCGCCGCCGCCGGTCCGCCGAGGGAGGGTAGGTCGGAGACGCCGCGGCGGGCCGGCGCCGACCGGTGGCGCCGCCGCGGTCCCGGACTACCCTCCGCCTAGATGCGACCGATCGCTCCTCACACAACTATATCATTAATTGGATTTATTACACGTCAAGAGTATAAAATATTGGATTTTTGATTGATCGATTTTGTTACTCGTCGTAAGTGATGCTCATTCATATGACTAAATATTATGATTTTAGCTTCCGATGCAGAAACGATGGGTTGTCAAAAGATGAGTCTCTCTTTCTGTGTCTGTAACGTTATAGCTCCTGATTTTGATTTTTGATTGAAATTCTAATTAGTCATGAGTGTTCTTAGCTATGTTTAATGAAACTCTGTTTAGCCGTTTCATAATTATTATTATCAGCTCTTTTGCTTGCTGCGATATAATTAGACGTATAATGGGTATTTACTTTACTTGTAAACATTTGTAAGACCTAAAATTAAAACAATTGAATTGATTTTCGCAATTTTAAATTATGTATTTGTAGGTAAAACTTGTTTCTTAAACATCCTGTCGCATTCTATAACCATCTGTTTCTGCGAGATTACGCCCACAAGCTATTTTCGACAAGAGGAAAGAAGATACATAAATATATTCATAAATAAACATTATAATAATAATGGTAATAATAGACAAAAGGCTGTACTGATCATGAGGTAACACCTAAAAGCATCTTGCATATACTGACATTTCAGCCGTTTTTTTTTAATATTGGCGGACACTTCATACACCACATCAACAGACCCTAAACCAAGCAAAGCTTGTACATTGGAGCCAGATAGTTAATATAGTCCTTACATAGTTGTAAACACATACTTGTTAGACGTAGAAACACCCAGACACAGAACAATAATAATATTCAATACACAAATATTCGCACTGAGTGGAAATTGAACCCTTCGCAGGCATATGTACTACCAACTAAGCCACGAGGCCAGTCAAATCGTCAAAATTGTTGAGTTCTACGCGACAGAGATACATCCATCGGATCTAAGCCGCGGTCGCCGCAAACTGCGGGTTTAACAGGCTGTTTTAATACTCTGTAACTGGGAAACGATCCGCACTCCGCTTAGTTGCTGTTTATTGATATTACCACATTTTATAGACTAGCGTCTCCATAGTCTTTATTCATGACGGAGAACTAAAACGCGTTTGCCAGCGTAATTCCGTCCCAAAAACTGTCGATTTACGTAATCGTAGGTCAGATTAGACCAGTCGAATTCACATCTTGAATTATCTGTTCTGATGTTTCTGAAGTGAAGATTTTTTGGCTAAGTTGAACACGTTTGGATGGGTGAAATCTTGTGAATCGAATCACCGACATGCATACTAGTCATATACCCATGCATCGTAGCTATAACATATCGGGAACTGTAAGGGAACACCCCTGGTGCGCTGCTAGTCTTACTAATATTGTAAACGCTAAAATTTGTAAGAATATATGAATGTATGTTTGTTAGTCTATCACTACTAAAAGGAAGGAAGGAGTAGCAGGACTCCTAGCAGAGTCCGCCTGGAGAAGTACCACACCTTTGCCAGCTATTCTACCGCCAAGCAGTAAAGTGCAAACATTGCTGTGTTCCGATTTTGAAGGACAATGTTTCCAATGAAATTACATGGCTTAGAGATAATATGATATCTTAGATCTCTGGGTGACGAGTGCAGTGCAGTGATATTTAATGATTTGGACTCTTCATGTTCCAATAGCTGCGTGTCACTGTGCTGTTATGTGGCAAGCAAGTCACCTTAGCTTACCATCAGTCACATGTCCTGCTCGTCTCGTCACTCTATAATATTTAAGAAAAAACCCGGGTTAAGCGGGATCGGCACTATACGGGTGAAACCGTAGGGTGCTGCTAGTTTAAATATTTTAGCCCCCAAAATCGTTACCCGTAGTGGCGTAGAGGCAAAAACGACCGGCTTATAACCGTGAGGTGGTGGGTTCAAATCCCACTCGCACGTCTGTGTTTTTCTAATACGAATTCGTTATTATTACTGGTTTTAAGGAAAACATCGCGAATAAACTGGGATGTTCCAAGAAGTATCTTTCGCAATTAGTTCTAATTTGGATAAGAATTTTGATACAAAAATGTACAGTTATTCATTTACTAAACTTAAATTAGCACTGACTCAGCGAATGTCGCCCAAATGAGAATGAATAATTTGGTTATTAAAATTAAAATTATTTAAGTCGGATATAATTTTATTAAGGCATCAAAATGTACATTTTCCACAAAAGCCACAAATAAAAATATAAATATCAAAAATATTACCGTTCAAAATAGCTACAACAAAATAATACCAATAAAAATTAAATTTAAATTCTACTTCCTGTACATACACACATACATACACACACATTTGCAATAGTTTGTATGGATGTTTTTGAAGTGAAAACTTCTTTAGGCGCGCCTAGACAGATTTTTCGTGGGGTGTAAATTGGATTCTACCGTCACGTTCGGGTATGATAAGAAATCTTCGGGTAAACTCGGGACCTTGGCGAATGGGCATCTAGAAATGCGTCAGCCAATGGGAAATGCTGAAAGGGTGTGGCCTCGCCATCATGGCATGGCCATCTAGAAATGCGTGAGCCAATGGGAAATGCTGACGCATTTCTAGATGTCCATGCCATGATGGCGAGGTCACGCCCTCCGGTTACACCCGTGTAGTTTCCAAGGTAAGCTATCAACTTCTGAGTTTTAAGTTTTCACTTCTATCGGCAGTTCCTATGACTGCCAATTTTTTTACTCTTTCAAGAAAAACCCCTGAAGGGTTCTGTATAAAATTGGGTACATAGAAAAATATTAGTCTAGACTCTAGAGTAACACATAGGCTACTTTTTATCTCGAGGAAATAAGTACTTAGAAGCTATGCGGGGAAACCGCGGAACTAGTTCTATTTTACAACTAATATTATAAATGCGAAAGTTTGGAAATTTTGATGTTTGTTGCTCAATCTAGTCGCAACGGCGGAACGGATCAGGTTCAATTTTGTCACACAGGTATATCATAGTGTGGTATAGATCATCCGTTACATTTCTAAGCAGGAAAATATTGGAAAGGGAACCACGTGTATAAAACCGCGTTGTGCTGATAGATAGATAGACATACTCTTTACTGACACACCAAGTAAAATGAAACACAGAAAAAAATGAACAATACATTTAAAAGAAGTGCGGCAGTGAGCGGCATTATTGCTAAAAGCGATCTCTTCCAGGCAACCTTATGATGGAAAATAATATTCGGACAAGTATACCGTTATTCATCTAATTCTAACATTCTAATTGTTCGAGGCTTGTTACCTGTTATGGTATTTAAAAAATAAAAGGCTATTATGAAATTTTATGACTGAATTATGCCCATAGTGTTCAAATAGTTAAAGCGTTCATATTCGCAAAAAGGTTGTAGGTTCGAATCGAGCAATCTCACACCACTAGTTACCTACGTCACAATATCTGATATTAAAACGGACCTATTTATTTTAATTGATTTTGAAGAGATTGTCAATTCGGGTGTATGTTTTTTAAGTGAAAAGTACTTTTGGCGCGCCACAGATAGATTTTTCGTGGTCTGTGAATTGAATTCTAGCGTCACACTCGGGAATGATAGGAAATCTTCGGGTAAACTCCATTGTCTGCATTTCTAGATGACTGATGATGAATGAGCATGCATTGCCTACGCGCTCCGGTTTCACCCGCGTAGTTTCCAAAGTAAGCTATCAAATTCTGAGTTCGGGTTCTTCTCAACCTAAATCTAAAAAACTAAATCATATTTTTGGAAACTATAGCCATGGCAAGTTTAGTTATTTCAGTGCAATAGCAAGTGAAACTGTAAGTCGAAGCTAGTAGGTTTAGCATGAAAGCTATAGGTATTATAGTTGTGTTCTTCGGTCCCCGAGTTCCCACGGCCGCCGCGCCGCACTGACTGTCGCCGACACTGTGGCGGGGTTAAGGTGCCGCGGTGTCCGACATAATTATGTTAATCAGTTCAATATTACAGCTACAAATATATTGTATCACTGAGAATTTGAAAAAAAAAATGGTATTTATTTTTGAGGATATTCCATATATGTATAAGTACCTGCGGTTTTATCCAAGTAGTTCCTGTTGTTTTTTTGTTATGAAAAGTGGCCTACATACCTATGTGTTAACAATAAACAAGCACTGCACTGCGCTCGCCACCCAGAGATCTAAGGTGTTATATCTTTAAGCCCTACTTTCTTTGAAAACATGGCCCTTCAAACTGGAACACAGTAACGCTTACACATTGCTGCTTGGCGGTAGAATAACTGGCAAAGGTGTGGTAAGTACCACACCTTTGACCCCAGGCGGACTCTGCCAAGAGTCATACCACTGCAATATCATCCAAGTGCCATTATTTCGTGTTACGCCTATACTCTATTACCTCATCCAAGGCTTATCTACTTAACCTTCCTCGTCATACGTCATCTCATGACGTCATAGTGGCTAGCTCAGAAAAGGGCCGTGGAAACCGATGCAAACGTCGCGATGTCTTTGTATTTCTTTATTGGCAAGAAAAAACGTATGTGGACATAAGAGCATTTTTCTGTATTTGGCATTATGTGTTCATAGGTTGATATTTTAAATATGTGTTCGGATTAGTTATGGAGTTAACTCGTGTAGGTAATGATATCAATTGTGATAGATTGATTCTTTGTTATTTTTCGCTAATATATATCCTCCTTTTTCATTGGAGCAGTTTGTTTAGTTGACCTATGTGTTCCATGTATTTGATTTCATTTAGGTATTAAATTGGTGAGGTTAATTTTTATCATATAAATGCGTTTTTGCTTTGGTCTACCACCTATTATTTTCTCGAGATAAAAAGAAGAAGGCTGCGTTATTCCAGCCTTTATGTCTCTGTACTTAATTTCATCCAGATCACTTTGGTATTGCTATAGTTATTGTTTGAAAAAAATAACAAACAATCGTACATACAAACGTACATAATACGTTTGTATGATGGTAGCTAGTCTAGTCGCAAGGACGGGATCTGGCGATGACGGAGCCCTGGTACAAAAGTTTTCAAAGTCATGTACGTAACGCAGATAACTTGAAAAACGCTGAAGAGAAACATTGAAAAAATCCAAATAAAACATCCGTACAAAACGGTTTGAATCCACTTTTCTCATACGTACAGCTTTAGAGTTGAATAAGTTGCCGGCCTCCTTGTTCCCTGAGAGATACAATCTATGACTTTTCAAGGTTAGAGTGAATAGGTACTTTCTAGGTCAACGTGCGTCATCTTCGACCACACCGTCGCTTACCATCAGGCGAGTTGGTGGTCAAACGCGGATATGTACGCGATAAAAAAAAAATGTGAGGATATCGACATGTTCCTAGAATGTTTTGACGATATGGGTCATCCGCCAACCTGCACTAGTCCAGCGCGGTGGATTATGACCTGTATCTCTCTTTGTGAGAGAAGACCCCGAGTCCCAGCAGTGGACAGAATTTTTGGACACGTAATACTATGCATGCTCATTGCTCATGCATATAAACTTCGTGCATGTATACTACTCAATCTACTCATCAGTAGGATTGTACTTAGTGTCGTATGGCTTGCTTTATCAACATAGCTCGGAGTGCCGTAGTAGCCGGGTAGTACCGTACAGTAGTACCGGGTGTCCCGTGGAACAATCGAGCCCGCTCCTACAATCCCTCATGCGTTCTCGCTATTTAAAGGCGGCCCTTACACCGTAGAAGCGAATATTGCATTCCGTGCATTCCGGGCCGCGGTGGGGCGAGGCACAGGCGACGAGCGGCTGGAGACTGTATGTCAGCAGACTTAGATATCTCACCGTAAAATTGCAATCACCGTCAGGTTACAATGTAACGCATGAGATTATAATTTTAGGGTAGGCTAGGTTAAAATCTAACCTCGTTAGATTGTGAATGGTTGTTACATTTTTTCTGACATGACATGACAGATACATCTTTTGCAACACCATGTAGATCACACCACACAAAATTATAATATTAGCTCTACATATCCGCTACAAGTCAGCACGTATTAGTTCGTCCACGCTGATGCCGTAGGGGAATCTATCGTCTGAGTTGCCCTTACGCTATTCTTCTTACGCGATTTTGTATAAGATTACGTTAGTAGGACTTTGCGTCATCTGCGATAGCCCAAATAGTTGGTAGGAATAATATAGGTCACAACAGGTCAACTTGCGGGACAATAGACCCTCAATGATTAGTACTCCAACCGCAAATCTTGTTACGTATTGTTCAGACTGTGACATTACAAATTTTGCTTAGTTTGGGGCTACTTTTTTATATGTTTACTTAGTTTAGCGTTATATGAGCATACGCATAAACATCTCACTAAACGTTACCACTGCTGACTAATTACTATTTATATTAAGTTCTTCTAACATTTTTGAAAAAAAATGTACATAAATACTTGTAAAAATTATTACATGTAAAAAAACCCCATGACAAAACACAAATGATGTGAAATCGTCGAGTCTCTCGTGCCTTATGGCAGGCGCTCCCTCGGCCGATGTGAGAATTTGCATCGAATGGCCGCTCAGCCTCCGAACCGACACACGCACATTATCGCGCAGATAATCGCAAATCAATTTGGTTCTTTCAAATACGTATTTATTGTTTTATAAACGTTTATGTTGCTGAATAAAATAATGAAAACTAATTCAAGTTGGAAGTGAAACGTCTAAATGGTAGCGCACAGAAAGCACACATCTATATTATCTATCTAAATCTATGCAAATTATGTAGCTCGATAGGTTTTTTAACGCGCTAATCTCAAGAACTACTGGAGCTATTTCAAAAATTCTTTTTCTCTTGGATATGTCCGTGATCCTTGAGAGCTATAGTTTAGGCTAAAAACTCGTACGCACGTACGTATCACGGGCGAACCGCTAGTATTTTTTATATTTGCCAATGCGCTGTCTGGGAAACCGTGATACCCAAGTGGAGAGAACGTACAATTCTAAGGTGTGAAGACATACCTACTGGTTGTAGTTTTACTCCCCGCATGCACCTTTGTATATTTAATATTAATTATTTGTGAAAGAAGAGGGGCATCATAACCACTAGGTTTGACGGCGAAGGAAAATATTGTGAAGAAAACGACATCTTTCACCTTTCTGGGACATTTATTAAGAACCCGCCTGGCGGCAAAATTAAATATGTTACCTTTTTTTTTAACTATAATAGGTTCGCACTTGACCACCATCTCGCCTGATGTTAAACTACGATGCGATCTACGATGGAGCGTGCTTACCTAGAAGAAACCGATTCACTCTCGATTTGAAGACACCAAGATTGAAAAACTCACTCAGGCAACGCATTCCACAACCTAGACGTTCTTATCACAAACGTGGAGTCAAATCTCTTTGTTCGTGTTTTTGGAACATCAACCATGAAACGATGTCGCTTTTTTGAGATAGCTTTGCCGAAACTAAAAAAAGAGGAAGTTTTTGTCAAACTAAAAGTTGTCACCTCCAGCCTCTCACATCAATCCTGCCGCGCAGCCAATGCCGCAGGTACCGCCATCCATCACCGCGTCCCGGACGTGTCTGCACACTACTGCGCGGGATTATAGAGGTACAATCATAATTAAAAAAAACCGAGCGGTACCGGGAAGGTGACTCGACTCTACGGAGACTTTGGCGGATGATAGCTGACGACACTACGTGATGACAGTATGGCAATTTTAGTAAAATAGTAATTTGTTGTACAAGAGTGCAAAGTTGCTTTTTAACCGCGTGCTCAATTTTGATGACCGAGCAGGCGAAGCACGGGGAATTAAAACGGCACAAGGTGAAAAATCTTTGCACTCGAGTGCAACACGTAATTTTTCATCCCACCTTGGCGAGGAAATTACTAAATGCTTTGCGCATTATTAACAGTTTCAGTCAATTATGTTGGCGTCAATAAACTTCATTGTCGCTAGAATCACTTAATTCGATTTTCCACTTGTATTCAATGTTTCTGTTTTTAACCTAAGGTCTTAACTTTTATTTGAGTTTATTTAGCTATGGTTTTAACAATAACAATATGACGTGAAAATATGGAGAGTTGACCGGTTGAGGTAAGGAGTGTCATCTGTGTACATGAAAAACTGTCCGCCAAAAAGCATTAAATTATGGTTGCGCTAAATTAGCATCAGGGTAAATTTTAAAGGTAATAAAGAAACGTATTATTCAGAATTCATGAATAACAAATTCTAGATGTGTTGATGTTCTCTACGTGTTTTCTCAAAATAGTAATTATTTCATGTTATATTTACTACAAAACATTATTTTATACTAGGTGCGCAAGCAGTTGAAATTTTCAGTACGTAGATAACTATTTTAGTAGTCACGAATATTAAATTAGTTAATTCGACATACTTCAAATCGAAATAACATCCCTTACCCCTATCCTCCATACGTGAAAAGAAAATTAGGCACAAAGGATTTAAAAAAAAGTTTACCAAGGAGGTTCCGAGCCTGAGTTTTTAAAACGTTATTGGTCGATATATCTCGAAAAATATGCGAACAATTATGAAGGTTATTAGTGTAGAGAATAAAATTTCGCCTCTTTTGTTTATTGTAAACTTTTTGTTAAACTACGGTAAGTTTTTACGATTTATGACCCATTTAATGAATCGGTTTTGCTATCGCTGCCGATAACTCTTGAAATATTAGATTAATTGGTTCATATTAATGAACCATTAGGTTAACGATAAGTTTTCCAAAAAAGTCTCTAAAGTGCATAGTTTCTGTGATATCCGCCAAAAAGATTTTTGAAGATTACACTTGAAGCTCCATCTGGATCTATCAGCATTTTGTGACTTTATGCTCAGTTAGTGATCCTAAATTGTATAAAAAAACAAGAAACAAATTAACATGCCATACCAAAACAAGGATATATAGAAAAATAAATATATAATATGATATTAAAATGACGACATCAGGTAAACATGGAAACACCAATACATCAAAATTCCATCCACACAGTTTCTGCGGCAGACTCCTTACTGTTAGCACGGTGGCTCGGTGTAGTGTGGGAGCGCAGTGGCACGGAGAGGTGGGAATGACACGTCTGCGGATCAGCGGGCGATTGTCGGCGGCACGTCACCCGCCGTTGTGGGAACACCGCGCGGGGAAACGGAGCTTGTATTGTAAAGCTGTTTTAATTTACAGGATCACAGAGCTGGCACTTGCTTTGCCTAAAAGTTAAATCTAGCGATGAAATGTTGGTGTTTTTTTATAAGTTATAGGTACTGCTTTTGGCGCGTTACGGGAAAATGATAACTGGCGAAATTGGTGCGATGTTGCCAAAAGCCATATGAAAGAGAAAAAAAATGATAAAAATTTAGTTTCACGATGTGCGCGCACACCGCATCGTCACGAAAAATCGACACTCTAAAGTAAAAGTAAGCTAGTCAACATTTTAGTAAATATTATTACTTAACTTCTGGTTAATACTTCCAAGTTAATGGGCTGAAAATATGATCTGCTAGCGATTCGCCTCAGATTCGTGGTAATATATATATATGTTACTAGCTGCGCCGTGCGGTGTTACCCGCGTAGTTCCCGTTCTCGTTGTTTTTTTCGGGAAATAAATAGCGTGTTCGTTTTGTATCTAAATCTATTTTCAAATCTATAAATTTTTTTTGTTAAATAAAGAGTGACGAGACGAACAGAACATCAGCCTGATGGAAAGCAACATGCCTGCCACATAACAGCACAGTGACACGCAGCTATTGGAATATGAAGAGTCCAAATCGTTACCTAGCACTGCACTGCGCTCGTCACCCAGAGATTTAAGATCTTATATCTCTAAACCCTGTAATTTCTCTGGAAACATTGCCCTTCAAACCGGACCACAGTAACGCTTACACTTTACTGCTTGGCGGTAGAATAACTGGCAAAGGTGTGGTACTTTCCCAGGCGGACTCTGCCACGAGTCCTACCACTACAAAAATACATCCATAAACTATACATCCATACATATAAACAAACTGAAATGCCTGTTTGTAATTCCAAATAAATAGTTTTTTAATGTTTTTTTATATGAAAATGTATACGGTTCAAAATGTTTACATCCGCACTTTGAATCCTCAAAAATGCCGCCGGGATCCGAACCTGCGCCCTCACGATTAAGAATCGACGTTATCACCACAACGCCACTAAAGCTTCTTCAGTTATAAAGAGTGACAAACAAGCATACCGGCCCCTAGATGGTAAATGTTAAATTACACTGGAATCTTTCAAATCAAATCATGCTTTACTCACACAAAATTTAAAACAATATTCAAAGTACAAATACCATTTCACGTAAAACAAAGTAGTAGTTATTATACTTAGCTTTTATTTTCACATATGAGCTTCTGTCAGCGGACTCCAAACTAGGCTAAGCCTGTATCTTGGGTATCCAGAGACCAGGACGTCTACTCTAATTCAACGAAAACGTAATTTCGTAATAAACTCGCGATTTTCCAACTCCGATTCTTTTTCGATCCGTCGTTTTGTCCGTTTAAATATTCTAAGCCTACTCTAATTAGAGTATGCTTAGAACATTTAAACGTCAAACAATGTTGTATCGGACGAAACGAAGTAGAATAGACTACATGCCCGTGAACAAAAAATACGGGTCAAATGAACCACCAGGAGACCTATGTAGGATGATAGAAGGGTATAAAGTAATAAGATTCAGCACTATGCCGTCCCTTGTAAGCTGTCCAACTGAGTACAGTTCTGTTGAAGAGGGGGGGTTCCATTCCTCGATAATTTCTCCTTATCGCATGATTTTTGTACGGCGTTACGGAATAATAGATTAGAAAGTAAGCAACATGGTTGCCAGGTTGCCACATAACATCTCAGTGACACGCAGCTATTGGAACACGAAGAGTCCAAATAATTACCTAGCACTGCACTGCGCTCGTCACCCAGAGATCTAAGATATTATATCTCTAAGCCCTGAAATTTCTCTGGAAACATTGTCTTTCAAACTGGAACACAGTAATGTTGCGTTACTGCTTGGCGGTAGAATAACTAAAAACACTTTTTGGGTGAACAAAAAACAGGGAACTCGCGTCATCGTCACTTAATGCTTTCATTAAAATTCTAAATTTTAAGTTTGAGGCAGTCCCTATGACTGCCTATTTCGTTAAGAGGGCTATCAATTTCTAAGTATGTAGTTACAAGTTTAGTTTTCACTTTTATCACCAGTCCCTATGACTGCCTATTTCATCAAATTCTGAGTTATAAGTATTCACTTCTATTGGCAATCCCTAATTTATGAAGTGAAAACTTCTTTTGGCGCGCCTAGACAGATTTTTCGTGGGCTGTGAAATTAACTCTAGCGTCACGCTCGGATATAATAAGAAATATTCGGGTAGACTCGGGTCCATGGCCATTGGCTATCTAGAAAAGCGTCATCCAATAGGGAATGCTAAAAAGGCGACGACTGCCCATCATGGCATGGCCATCTAGAAGTGCGTCAGCCAATGGGAAATGCTGGTGCATTTCTAGATGGTCATGCCATGATGACCAGGCCACACCCTCCGGTTACATCCGTGTAGTTTCCAAAGTAAGCTATCAAATTCTGGGTTATAAGTTTTTACTTCTATCGGCAGTTCCTATGACTGCCAATTTTTTTTAAGTAAGGCATCAAATTTTAATTTATAAGTTTTCACTTATATCGGCTATCCCTATACTGTCAATTTTATTAACTAAGCCATCAAATTCTAACTTATAAGTATTCACTTCTATCGGTAATCCCTAGGACTGCCAATTTTATAAACCCTCTTTTTTATCCTGATTTAGAAGCTTTTTCAAAAGATAAAGGCCTCCGCGGACGTCGAGTATTCCGTGGCCCTTATGTAATTGTTATTATTGGTACAAACATTGACGTGTATTATTAAGTAAGGCCTGTGTCGTACAGCCTCAGAGCCTCGGAGACAAGCGGCCGCAAATTAAACGGGGTCCACACCGCCCGGCTCGTTAGACGCAGACTGGGGAGCGCCGCGCCCCACGCGGACGATGCGACGCTATATTTTCATCTTTTTAATGTGATAAATGCGAAATTTTGGGTGATTGTTGCTAAATCAGTTTGAACGGATCAAGCCGAAATTAGGAGCACAGTTAGATTATATTGTCTCGAATAACACATTGGCTTTTTTATCACCAGAAAATAACGGGAACTACACAGGTAATACCACGGTATGCCGCTAAGTAATATAAGATTTATTTATCTTTATATTTGTATGTATTCTATGTATATGCGGGACTTTGCCAGTATATTTTTTAATGACAAAATATATAGATACGAGGCGAGTATGTCATATACCTTATGGTAAGCAACATGACTGCCCATAATAGCACTGTGACACGCAGCTATTGGAACATGAAAAATGGGACCTGTCACTGCACTCGTCACTCAGAGATAAAAGATGTTATTTTCCCGCCAAGACGTAATGTGCTAACACCTATCTATCTATTACTACATTGGCATGTGCATTGGTAACGTGAACCCTTAAGATTAAAAACTACTCACCGTGCGAAAATAAGTTTTCAATAATCACCCATCAACATCAACAGCCCACTAAACGTTCCCACTGCTGGGACTCGGGGCCTTCTCTCGCAAGGAGAGAGTTAAGGCCATAATCCACCACGCTGGCCCAGTGCGGGTTGGTGGATGACACATGACTTCGAAAGATTCTAAATATATGTCGGTTTCCTCACGATGTTTTCCTTCACCGTTTCAAGTTAGCGGCATTACGCACGTTACTTCGAAAAGACAGTGGTGCGTGTGGGGTTTGAACCCGGGGTCTCCGGATCGGCAGCCGCCGTTCTCCCGACTAGACCAACCGTAACTTCACCCATCTACTGGCTACAATATAGCATATCTCGGGCTCGGTGGGACGCGCGCAGGCCGCGGCGCGGACCACCGGCGCGCGCGCCGCGCTCTGTAACCCGAGCGCGCGCGGGCCGCGCTTGCTGTGCGCCGCCGCGCCGACGCGATGCTACACCGCGCCGACCACGTAAAAAGAAGGTTGTCGAGATTTCAAATTGTAAAAAAAAAATCATGGACTGTTCATACACAACGTCATCTAACCCCACTAAAAACTTTACTAAGGAAAGATAGCTATAAATGTTTTATTTATGCATGGACAATTCACACACAACACGTGTGTGAATTGTCCACCAATATTTATTTATTTATATTCTTGCCGTCCTTAGAAAAAATGATGATAGTACATTTTTAACGATGCGAAACTACCAACCAAAATATACCAAATAATGATAAGATGGATACCGATACCCGATTTCGGCACACTGAAGTCAGTTGCGCCTTTTTTTGAGGGCTTTATGGCAGATGACCTCAAGTTTAGTCTAGCCAGCTTTGAGCTAGCACAGAAGGAGCGTAGTTGTGCGTTAGCGTTCGAATAACATTTCATTAAGAGTAACTTTGCAATATCACAAATCACAAGCTTTAATATCCATGAGTTTAGAAGACCTTGGGGTCGCTAGATTTCGAATGTGGCTCTACCAGCAGGCTTGTTCTCAATGTGTAGTATTTATAATTCTGACACTTTCATTAAGCCAATGTACTCGTAAGTAGTAGTAGCTAATTTTTGCGAGGCTAGGAATGCTTGAGACTTGCTTATCCAAACACCGATTTCCTCAAATGTATGTCATATCAGAGACAGTGGAATCTTCTTCTTGAACTTGAAGTGGAACTTCCTTATCGTTACGCACCCAAGTATCGCAGTTTGTGGAAGTTTTCTTACGGTATTTGTTTGGGGTTTGGACATTGGCTTACCGCCAGCCTATTAGAGATTTAATTGCATTTCGTCCAGCTGTTAGCTTGCGCTTGGGTGCGAAGTGCTAAGAAGTCCATCGCTGCTATGCTACTGCAGTCAGTCTACTCTAACCACGTAACCACGGTCTCTTTTGCTCAAAAAGTGCGGGCCGTAGGTATTAGCCGTTATACCAGCCTGAATGATATTGTTCGCCGGGATTTCATTTTTCACACATAAAGCAACGGGGTGTTATAAGTGTGTTATTTCTCTCTCTATGTGTGCGTGAGGGCGTGGCATCGTAGCTGCCAAATGAATAAACAGATTTTGTTTTTTTTGGTTGAAAAGTGAAAGCCGCTGCTACAAAACGGCGGATAACATATTTTTCCACAACTCTTTCAACCCTTTAAATATGGGTGTCAAATATTGCAAGCAAAATACTATATACTTACTATAACAAATCCAAGATGGCCGCAACCACAAATGCTGATTTTCATTTTATTTCCCAATTCCTTCAATAGGGAGATATCAAACGAAAGGGCTTGATTAGCACAATACCAGCACTACGACAAATTTTAAATCCAAGATGGTTGGGGGTCACCCAAAATGTTTAATTTTGTTTCTGTTCTAAAAGACGTTACGGCCACAGTACGAGCCATGTACCGTTCCGTGCACACGAATAAACGCCCCGCTGCAATTTTTTCCCCAAGTTTATTTCCATCGCCGAGCCTCCAAAATTGAGTTGTTCGCCTTTTGAACACTTTTTGTTTTTTCGTCTTTCGCGGGTTTTTTATTTTTATTCGTTTTCGCTCACAGGCGGTCCGGTAATCACGTGCGTGTTTATTTATTGACTGGGACGGTCAACTGCGATCAGTAATTAAAAGCGGTTGCGATCGGGCTTTGCTTGCCACAGATATTTGTAATATTCTAACTCAACAAAATTTTTATTTTAGCAAATATTTTGGCAAAAATTACTGCTGTCCGAACAGGCAGTCTTCAAACCTAACCTTTTTAACAAACGCGGGATAAAAAGCGATCGCGTTTTACTCCAGACTATAAATTGTTTTTTTTTTATTATTTTTACTGTCGGAAAAATGTTTTGATTTTCCGGTGATTTACAGGGTAAATTTGGTCATTTAATTATGTACGGCATTGGTTCTATACAGTTCTCTTCTTCTTCTCTTCTCATCCATTATTCCGCAACTCCGTACAAAAATCATGCGACATGGAGAAAAGGTCGAGGGTTGCAACCCCCTCACTTGCACATTAATTTTAGGTGCGTAAGAATTTTATGAAGCCAATCCTAAAGCCGAATAATTACCAAGAATTCCAAACTAAAAGTAATTAATACTACTAATATTATAAATGTCAATGTATGGATGTTTGGATGTTTGTTGCTCAATCACGTCCTAACGTATGAACGGATCGGGCTGAAATTTGGAACACAGATAGATAGTCTGGAAGAACACATAGGCTTATAAAAGGAAAAACAACGGGAACAACGGGAACAACGGGAACGGGAACTTCGCGGGTAACACCGCGGGACGCTGCTAGTGTTCAATAAATGTACGAGTACAAATCAGAGTGATGTTCGATCCCGACCGTTGCAAAGTAGCTTCTTTATTGGTTTATTATCGGACATATTTCTGAGAGTGCGTGCTCTGCATAAACTAATAATATCACCTAGCCTTTATTCATGTAGTTACGGCTGGTCTAGTCGGGAGA
This sequence comes from Ectropis crepuscularia, assembly GCA_963693475.1. Taxonomy (NCBI): domain Eukaryota; kingdom Metazoa; phylum Arthropoda; class Insecta; order Lepidoptera; family Geometridae; genus Ectropis; species Ectropis crepuscularia. The sequence goes on from OY856340.1 coordinate 2,623,797, forward strand.
ACGGTGACTGCCGATCCGGAGACCCCGGGTTCAAACCCCACACGCACCACTGTCTTTTCGAAGTCATGTGCGGAATGCCGCTAACTTAAAACGGTGAAGGAAAACATCATGAGGAAACCGCCATGTACCTAGAATCTTTCGAAGTCATCCACCAGCCCGGACTGGGCCAGCGTGGTGGATTATGGCCTTAACTCTCTCCTTGCGAGAGAAGGCCCAGAGTCCTAGCAGTGGGAAGGTTTAGTGGGCTGTTGATGATGATTTATTCATCGGACATCCCGAAACCCGCCTAAAACTCAAAATCTGATATATTTTGATTCTACTTTCGTTAATAGGTTCATACAACCAATTAATGGAATTTGCTACCTGATTGGGTTTTTTCCACACTTACAATCCACAACGCAGGACCAGTGCCGATTGGTGGATGACACATGTCCTCGAAAGATTCTTGGAAAATGCCGGTTTCCTCACGATGTTTTCCTTCGCCGTTTTTAATTTAGCGGCGTTACGCATATGGCTTCGAAAAGACAGTAGTGCGCGTGGGATGCGAACCTGGGGCTACGAATCGTTCTCCTGGACTAGACCAGCTACTTATTTCTGGTCTAGTCCAGCCGTAACTTTAATTGTAGATAAATCCGCGCTATTTTGATAGTTTTAGCGTATTTTGTGTATTTTACCGTATTTTTAAATGATACTAGCGGCCCGTTCCGGCTTACCTAAATACCAACTACAGCACCATCTGCCGGGCTGATTTGTGAATCTAAACCATCGAGGGCCCTACCCAAACGCATACAGAAAAATTCATTCAAATCGGTTCAGCCGTTTAGGAGGAGTTCACTAACAACGAAAAGTGGCATTGATTTTTATATTATAGAAGATAGATTTACAGTGTTTACAATGTTACTAATATAATTTAACGAAGACGTTAGAATTAAAACTAACCAAACCTGCCATCCATCTAATATTCAAAGTGTCAATGTTTGGATGTTTGTTGCTCAATCACATCGTAACGTATGAACGGATCGGATTGTTTAGAACACAGATTATAATCTAGATCAACACATAGCTACTTTTTATCTCCAGAAAATAACGGGAACGGGAGCTACGCGGGTAAAACTGGGCGCTGCTAGTATGTTTATAAGCTCACGCGTTTAATTATTAAATGGCGGTATTTACAATTTAGGGCTCCCGCACAAAACTGCGATGCGATGCGATGCGACGCCGCATCGGAGCAATTTGCTTCGCATCGCAACGCATCGCAGTTTTGTGTGGGAGCCCTTAACGGTGACATATACAATCAAAACATGTTCGTATCTTAAATAATGAGTCCGCTAATAGCCCACCTGGTCCTGGTTTGACCGCCAAATTAATTGTTCGATTCGGCTCTCGGTCATCGTAACATTCCTCTCGGGGTGAAAGCCCAGAATTTGACAGACGCTCGCGAGAACAATTCTTGAAGCGCTCGACTGACTTGTAGCGAATGATGTTTTGGAAAAAAAGTCGTTTATTTTCGCTACTCAATAATAGATGCTATTGAAAGTATTGATTTGGTTGATGAGACGGTTTTGATGATACTGGCATCTTATACAGGGTTACTGGTAATCAGCCTGCATCCTCATAAGGGGATGTTAAGTACATTAAATAGGTCTGCAACAATGGTTCTACATTTTATAAAAAATCGTATATATTTTTTCCCGTACCAAATTTAAAAAAATGTATTTGCTCGGTCTAAAAGCATCGAACTCTTCGTGAGAAGACCGCGCACACTCTTTAACGCTCGATAAATGAAGTGTGCGCACTAAGCACTGTTTAGTGTTTATTCACTTCGTCGCACACAACAGAGGAAAACAAACTCTAGTTTTTTTTGGGACATGTTTTGATTTTTAATAAAAGTTGTATAGTATTTATGCCAGAAATACCGACTTGGGGCCCATAGCAAGTCTAAAACATTATTATTTTGCTTTTATACCGATTTTAATATTTACCTCCTAATTGCAAACAAGGTACCGAAAAGAAATCACTTACGTAGGGTTCCCGGCGTCGTACAAAGCCCAGTTTGGTCGATAGGAATAAGGAACGGGAGCAAAGGGGAATATGGATACCAAACCAGACAGATTCCAGACGATCTCCCGTCCCAGCACAAGCAACGGTCCGGCGTTGTAGAAAAAGGCCAATCCAGTAGCCACTTCACAAATAATATTCCAGCACTAATCCAGTAGTAATTAACACTTTTAATAACGTATTCCCGCACAATATTAAAGCTTTTATCCCGAAAAACCAGGTTAGAAAGAAAACGTGACTCGTCGTACCGGCGAAACGAGACAACGTATAAGTGACAGCCGGCTGTCAACCATAGATCCGCTATGATTTCGATGGCCGATATAATGTTGCTCGATTATACGGAACAAAACCCCCGACCAATTGAACTCCAGCTCAATTTTAGAAACCAGTATTTAGTAGTATCCGGACCCCAAATAAAACGAAATTCCCAACCTTGACCCGAAAGTGGAAATCAAACAAAAAAAAAAAAAAAAAAACTTTACCAAAAATAGCAATAAAATTAAATAAATTTTTAACCATGAAAAATACGTATATCTAATAAAGAGGCAAGCGTGCCAGAGAGGACACCGCGCGCTGAAGTCTGGAACCAGAAACCAGAATCTCCGCCACGCGGGGTGTGCCATCAGTACCAGATATCAATTTTAAAATACGTCCCCTACGCCAGAGTAGGGGGGGCAAATTTGCCTCTTTTAATAATACTAAGTCCCCTTCCCGAGGGGCCTCCGTCCTATCTGTCCATTTTACCCGTTGTTGCAACAGATGCAAGTGTAAGGGTCCCCGGCTAGCTTCCCTCACAATGTTAAGTAATCTCCTAAGTAGGATAAAATAACAGACACACTTTAACTAATTCACACGTTTATTACTGCTTTTCAAATGAAATAACACACTTATTACGCCGTAAATCAAAGAGGCGGGAACTTACAGCTAAATGCTGATTAAAAACTTAACTTAAATTATGTCAGCATACAAAAATGTTTAATGATCAGATTCTCTTGGCTTCTGCCTCCTGGTTAAGCCAGCTTTTACAATTTATTAAAGATGAATTGAAGACTACACCACTTATGCGGGTTAGAGAGATCTGATCTTAGTAGACAAAGAATGAGTACATGTATTTCGGTTTAAGATCTATTTGAAAACAAAATATAGGAAATAACCCCTGATAATTTTACATTAGCAATACCGTTGTAGGGGATAAGTTCAACTATGAATTACGAGAAATTTATACATAAGGATTCTAATATTTAAGTAAGCAACCTAATAATGATAGCCTTGAAGTGTTAAATACAAATATAGATGCTTGTTTTCTGGAGCAACAATTAAATGAGGTAATAAGGAATAAGGTACGTTCACTCAGCAGGACGTCAACAGGGTTTAAGATAAATTCAGACTAATAAGATAAACTGTGACGTCACGAGCGGCACGACATAGCCCGCGTTGCTTCCTTCGCTTTGCTTCTACACGCTGGGAACGCGCGAGGAAGAATGTACGCAGATATGTTAACGGTTGTATATCACCCACCTGAGATGTTGTGAACGGCGTTTGAAAGCACGTCAGGTGCAGAACTGATCACCCGAAGATAGGAGCTGATCGTAAGAAGGTCCAGCTGGTCGTCTGAAGCTAGACGTCTGAAGCTGGTCTGAAGCTGGTCTGAAGGTTGAAGCTGGTCTGAAGGTGAAGCTGGTCCTCTGAAGGTGGTCTGAAGGTTGAAGCCAGTCCTCTGAAGGTGAAGCCAGCCGTCTGAAGGTGAAGCCAGCCGTCTGAAGGTGAAGCCAGCCGTCTGAAGGTGAAGCCAGCCGTCTGAAGGTGAAGAGAAGTGGCCTGCCTGGTCTCGGCCCTCTGGATCTCTGGAATAGCTTTCTGGATAGGCACAGCTCCCTTGCCGAACACTTCTCTGAAATAAAACATCAAATTATACACTGCCCCTTCAGGACTATCCACGATTTTCTATGAACGCAACTTGCTGCTACAGGAATCAAATCACACCTATCGAATTTAACTAATAATATTCTTACCTGCACCTTCAGGATTATTCACCACTTGTTACAAGAACGACTTGTCGCCAGAGGAGTAAAACGTAGAATGATCTCATTCCCTGCTCTTGTCAAAAAGGTGGACGATTTCATATAATGAACTTTGGACTTTTTGCACACGACTTCGACCTTGAGTGACGCTGGCAGAGGACCTCTCACCATTTCCGGGTCTATTTTCAATGCCTTAAGGTCGATAATCGCAAAGCCACGAGGAAGGTTCTAGAAATCTCCAGAATGTGACTGTTTCCGGCTTCTAATATGACGGTTACGCCATCTATGCGTTAGGTGGCGAAACGCGTTGCCCACCGGAGACGTTGCTTCTTGACAGAGCCTAAAGCTTCGAGTGTCTTACTATAGATGTCGCTGTAAGTCAATTTTCACGTTCTATTAAAAATCCAATCTCTTTCCACTAGCACAAAATTTAAACCGTTACACAAGTACTCGGCCGACCAGCGCCTCCAGAAGTCTTGACTTATTTGCTGCAATAACTGAAAACGGGACAGGCGTCCGGGGCGCTGGAAGGATCCAGGGATACTCCGGCAACGCGGTTAAAGGCTGACCGATCAAGAAGTGACCCGGCGTCAAGACTTCTAGATCGTTAGGGTCAGGCGAGATTGGACAGAGAGGACGGGAATTAAGCACTGCCTCCACGCGGCATAGTACCGTGACTAACTCTTCCCAAGTTAACACGGTCTCCCCGATGACACGGCGGAGATGGGTTTTAGCAGACTTCACCGCAGCCTCAAAAATTCCTCCCCAGTGAGGACAGGCCGGCACACTAAATTGCCAGCTGATTCCCCGCTGGGCGAGAGCCAGACTTAAACTATTATTACCAGAATTTAAAAAATTATTAACTTCGCGTAAATAATTCGCCGCCCCTCGATAATTTGTGCCATTGTCCGAACGTATTAAAGAGGGTACTCCTCTTCGCGCTACAAAGCGATCCAGCGCCGCGACAAAGGCCTCCGTAGACAGCGCAGAGACCAGCTCCAGGTGGACTGCTTTGGTGGCCAAACACACAAAGAAGCACAGGTAGGCTTTAACGACCTTGGCGTTACGCAACGTCGATGACTTGACCGAGAAGGGCCCAGCGAAGTCCGTTCCGACCCCGTCGAACGGCCTCGAGGGAGAAATCCTATCCGGAGGAAGATCTCCCATCATGGGCTGCATGGTAGACACCTTGAGCCTATAACAAGGGACACATCTAAACAGCACCTTTCGGACCGCCCTGCGAGCCGACAAGATCCAGAATTCACGCTGCAACACAGCGAGAAGCGCGCCACATCCAGCGTGCGCGTTACCGATATGCCGATCGGTGATCAGCAGGTCCACCAGAGGACCTCCTTTCGGTAGCAACAGGGGGTGCCTGCTGCCGTACGGCAGGTTGGCTTTCCGGAGCCGACCTCCTACGCGCAGAAGACCATCCTGATCTGTGAAAGGGTTCAACTTGGCGACCGCACCCTTCAAGCGAGCGCGTCCGCAGCGCAGCGCCTCAAGTTCCGTCGGAAACCTCTCACCCTGCACCAGCCGAATGAGGTGCAGCAAGGAACTCCGACGCTCCTCCACAGTGGCGATCTGGTCACTCCTCCTCTGACGAGGGTGACGACAGTTGTGGATGAAGCGTTTAATCCAGCTAGTTACCCCCAACAACTTATCCAGCTTGCTGTAACGACCCGTCAACCAGTCAGGGTCTGGGGGCACTTCCGCCACAATCGCATGCACGCGGACTCCGGGCAGCTCCGCTCGCTCCGAGTCCGCGCCGAGAGCTGGCCAGGAAGCTTCTGGCTCCCGCAGCCAGTCCGGACCCCACCATAAGGGGTGATCAACTAGCTCCGGCGCGGAACAGCCGCGCGAAGCACAGTCAGCGGGGTTCAACTCACCCGGGACATGTCTCCAAACCATGTCCAGTCCAATGTTTTGGATTTGGGAAACCCGATTTCCCACAAAAGTCTCCAAGGTGTGAGGGGCTGCTCGTAACCAGGCAAGTACGACCTGACTGTCTGACCACGCATAGACCTTCCGGATGTCTATCGAGGTGGACAGTTCCTGATATACGTGCTTAAGCAGCCGAGCAAGTAATGTGGCTCCGCTCAATTCCAGTTTCGGAATAGTGAGTCGTGTCCTGATAGGAGCTACCTTGCTCTTCCCCAATAAGAGCGTGACATTGACGTGGCCTCCAGCGTCAACTGTACGCAAGTACACAGATGCGGCATAGCCCAGCTCGGACGCATCACAGAACCCGTGCAGGCTGATCCGGCTACAGCCTGGTGGCAGAATGCGCCGGGGCAACGCCACTCTATTGACCGTTTCGAGGTCAGATATCAAACGAAGCCAAATGTTAAGCGAGTCTCCGACCAGGGGGTCGTCCCATGAGACCTTCAGAGTCCAAAGTCGCTGTAACAGACACTTGGCTGCGAACAGAACCGGACTGATCCAACCGTTTGGATCAAACATCCTGGCGATGGTGGACAAAACCGTCCGTTTCGTCCACGCGCGTATGGCTTCCAGTGCCACCCGAAAGGTGAAGATGTCAGCAACCGGTTGATACTGCATGCCCGGAACCGCAATCCCGTGCGGATCGTCACCTTCCTCAAAGAGCCCGGGATCCTGCTGGTGATCGTCCGGGATACCAGCCAGGACGTTGGGGTCGTTAGAGAGCCATTTCCGAAGCTCATAGCCTCCAGATGCGAGAAGCTCTGTAAGCTCATCCCGGAGCAACAGAGCTTCCTCCACCGTCTGCGCACCAGTGCCAACGTCGTCCACGTACAGGTCGTGTTCCAGAACAGCGGCTGCGCGTGGGTACCGAGCCCGTTCTTGCTCCGCCAACTCCAGCAGTGAGCGGATCGCAATGAAGGGGCTTGATCTCAACCCATAGGTGTTGGTGTTCAACTCATACACCATCATAGGGTCCTGAGGACTTTCCCGCCAGAGGATCAACTGGAACCTCCTGTCCTCGGGGTGTATGACCGTTTGTCGGAACATCATACGGATGTCCGCTCCCAACACCACCTGATGCCTACGGAAATTCAGGATGATGTCTACAATATCCCGATGTAACTTCGGTCCAGCGTGGAGGCACTGGTTCAGTGACACTCCTGTCGAAGTCGGAGCGGATCAATCGAACACCGGCCTGAGTTTGCCTGTCGACGCTTTCAAAACAGCGTGATGAGGCAAAAAGTAGTGGTCCATGGTCGACCAGTCGTCGCGAGCCGGAGACATGTGGCCCAGTGCCTCATACTCCCTCATGAACTCGATGTACTTTTCCCGAAGTACAGGATCTCGAGCCATGCGTCGCTCCATGGACCTGAGCCTTTTCTCGGCCAATGATCGAGACTGGCCCAGACGCGGGGGGTTATCCCGGAAAGGCAGCCTAGTCTCCAATCGCCCAGAAACCATTCTCCGAGTGTGAGCCTGATAAAAGTTCTCACACTCCACGTGCTCGGGATCCAGCCGAGACACGGTAGGCGGCTCTTCGATCTCCCAGAACCTCTGCATGATCTGAGCGAGGGCCGTTCCCGTAAAAGAAGCCTGATTCGACTGCTGCCACTCATCCACCATTCTCAAAATGGCGTTCCCGTAGATGGTGGGCAGCGCCATCAGCGAAGACTGATCCAGCAGTCTAGGCTTGCCGTTCATGATGTAACCCAGTACATCAGAACCCAACAAAAGGTCTACCGGACCCGCCATCCCGAAGCGGGGATCCGCCAACCTGAGACCCTTATTTATTTATTTATTTATTTATTTGCATCAATTAGCACCGTTACAAACAACGACTTACACCAATGAGAGTTAAGCTAGACTAAGTACGAAGAACATTCTAACTGATTATTTTAAGACAGCAATAATAATGATAATAAAATTAATTATAACATGATATAAAATCATCTGTCAAAACAAGAACCATAAAAAATGTTAATAATTATTTCAGAATTGTTCGCCGTCATTTTTACATTATAATGATAAAAATATAGAAAAACAACTTGCAAATGAACACCAAAAATTGTACATAATTAAAACGAATATTAAAAAAAAAAATAAAAAAATATTACTATGTCAAAAATAATAATAACCCTTAGTACAGGACAAAAGATCCGGATCTATGTCCGCCTGAGGAAGCCAACCGACAACCGAATCCATGACGGTGGCCCTGACCGCAATCCTTTCCGAATAGGAATGTACGGACGAGAAGGAGAGGCGGGTCTGTCCAGCCAACCGCACCTCTGTGTTCCCGACTCCTCGCAACGGAGTCGGTGACGGAAACCTAGCCAGGCCCAGGCGATGAGCAACCCGGGTTGTTAAAATGCACCCCTGGGACCCTGTGTCCAAGAGCGCTCGTATCCGGACGTAGTCGCCTCTTGGACCCCAAACCCTTAACCAGAGGGTGGGCAGCAGGACCACCGGTTGATCCTGTGCCAAGGGAACGGAGGCTAGTCAATCCCTCCGAGGCCCGTCCGAACCCGTCGGACTACCGGGCCCAGCCCAGTATGGCTGCCGAGTGCAAAGGGCCATCGGAGGGGGGGCATATCCAGCCGCCCTGCCATACCGAAAGTAGGGCGGGTGGTAGTCCAGCCTCGGATATTCGTGGAGGGGAGGCGTGAACGGCCTCCATTCCATTGGTCGCGGATCCAGCGGCGGAGAAGGATAACGCTGGGGAGGTGGCCCCCGTGGTGACTCCTGTATCACCCTTCCACCTCTCCAGTTCGCCCGCGTCCGCGCGGGCTGTGAGGTCGGTGACCGAGCCACGTGTAGGACGCCCCTTGTTGGGCTGCCCGGTGCTGCCGTGGGTTGGGGTGGAGGGGGTGTGCTCCACGCTGTAGCCACTTCATTGTTGTACAATGCGTGGCTCGGCGTGGGAGCGCCCCCGCCCGTGGAGGGCCCCCTCCCTGAGGGCTGTCGACCAGCACCATCGCTCCTGACGCACAAGAGCTGGTGGTGTGGTCCCCCACACCCAGGACACGGCCGTGCTGTGGGGCAGTCATTGTACAAATGACCCCCCAGGCACCCGTAGCACCGACGCAACCGCCGAACGATCCCTCGTCGTTCGGAAGTCGTCCGCGCAAGCAGGGCCGGACACTGCACCAGCGCGTGAAGCTGGCCACAGTTCGGGCACTCCTGCTCCGACGCAGTCGTCACAGTCGCCGACCGCTTTACCCCACCCAGAGTGCGGGGATTGGTAGGTTGCGGTCCTGTTCCGGCAGGGCCACGAGCTGACGCGGCGGGCTGCGCCTCCTGAGGCGCCGACTCTGCCATCCTCGCCTCCCACTCCAGGACCCGAAGTAGCTCCTCAAACGTGGGGAAGACCTTCGGGTCGGCGTGAAGGCCCCTTTCCCGCTCGAACCGGGCGCGCAACTCCAGCGGCACCTTGCCCAGCAGGATGTGGACCAGCAGAAACGACCAGTGTTCCACTGGCAGTCCCAAGCTGCGCAAGGCGTTGTACGCCACCTTCACGGGCGTGAGGATTAGCGGCCTCAACTGAGACCTCTCAGTCACCTTCGGCAGCCCCAGTATTTGGGACACGTGAGCGTCGGCGAGGAGCCGAGGGTTTTGGAACCTCGTATCCAGCAACTCCATCGCCGTGCCGAAGTTGTCGTCGTCCAGCTCCAGGTGCTGGATCATGGAGAGTGCCTCACCCTCCAGTGACGTGCGGAGATAGGCCAGCTGCTCCGCCCTCGTCAAGTCCGTGCGTGAATCTACGAGAGAGGCGAACATGCTCCGGAAGCCGCTCCCCTCCGCAGGTTCCCTGTAAACCTGGGCAAGTCCAGAGTGGGAAGGCGTCCCACTACACCCGAGCCCGCATCCCTGATGACGGGTCCCGAGCTCGCCCTTCCCTGACGAGACCTCTCCAGCTGGCGAACCCTTTCGGAGACCTCGTCGTACACATCCAGGATGCGCCGCATGTCCGCGTCAATCCTCTCTATCTGGTCCTCAGGTGGAGGCGGCCTTGCATCCCGCAGCAATCCTGTGCTCCTCTCAGCGACCTCCAGGCGCCTGTCGAGCTGTTCTGCCCTGTTTAGCAGCGCCTCCTCCCGGTCTCTCCGGCCGACCAATCCTTGTAAGGATTCGAACCATCGGAGCTGGTTGGCCAAATCCGAAGCCATTTTTAAATTTAAATTTAAACCAACCTAAAGTTCGGACAATGTCACAACAAATATATCCGCAACCTATTAAACCGGATACCACTTAATACTAATTTCCCGACAGTTTGGGGAGAAATTATAAACTGGGAACCCCCAAATATCTGGCCTACCCGATATATTTTCCCAGAAAACTAAAAACAAAAAAGGGGTATTTACGGCTAACCGCGCTCTGTCTACCAAAAAATGTATAGTATTTATGCCAGAAATACCGACTTGGGGCCCATAGCAAGTCTAGAACATTATTATTTTGCTTTTATACCGATTTTAATATTTACCCCCTAATTGCAAACAAGGTACCGAAAAGAAATCACTTACGTAGGGTTCCCGGCGTCGTCCAAAGGCCAGTTTGGTCGATAGGAATAAGGAACGGGAGCAAAGGGGAATATGGAAACCAAACCAGACAGATTCCAGACGATCTCCCGTCCCAGCACAAGCAACGGTCCGGCGTTGTAGAAAAGGGCCAATCCAGTAGCCACTTCACAAATAATATTCCAGCACTAATCCAGTAGTAATTAACACTTTTAATAACGTATTCCCGCACAATAGTAAAGCTTTTATCCCGAAAAACCAGGTTAGAAAGAAAACGTGACTCGTCGTACCGGCGAAACGAGACAACGTATAAGTGACAGCCGGCTGTCAACCATAGATCCGCTATGATTTCGATGGCCGATATAATGTTGCCCGATTATACGGAACAAAAGTTGAAGAGCAAAAGTTGTTTGTTTACATATACAGAACATGTCCTTAAACGGATGATTATTAGTAACCTTGTAGTTACGTATGTGTTAGAATCGAACAGTAGCGGCGGTGTGGGAATTCATGAGGAGCAAACCGAAAAAGTAATAGTCCCGGTTTGCCTGGTAATTCTTACAATTTGAAATTGAACTCATACATTCAACTAAAGGGGTTTGGGTACTTTTGTATGGGCCCGTGGCGTCGTTTTTTTTTTAGCGGCCAGAGATCTGTTATCATTTTCTTGTAACAATAAAATACCCCGATGCTATCTGTGCAATCGGATTTGCTCTAAGTCATATCGGAGCTGAGTTATAGCCTGTCAAAGTTATTTATTTTTTTGATTTTTTGTATGGGCAAGTGGCGTCGTTTTTTTATTTTAGCGGCCATCGATCAGTTATCACTTTCTTGTAACAATAAAAAGACGTGTGGCACTCGGGGACTGCCGCGGTAAAGCTATTGCATGCATTTTTTATCAACTTATGCAATTATATTTTTTTAAATTTGATTTCTACAGTATTTTTGGGATAATGTTGAGTCTGAGTCACATTTGTTTTAATCATAATCAATCTATTCTATGCCATAATGCTGGAAAGGTTGAGTACAAAATAATATAAACTCATTAAGGTAAAATTTCTACAAAAGATTTAATACAAAATGCTACTTATTTACATTAAGGTTAAAGTTATACAAAGAGATTAAGTACAAAATATCACTTATTTACAGCAATTATTCAAAACAATCTCAAAATCAAATGAGTCAAACAAACTCTCTTACATCATCATACTGTCATAAAATATACTTCTCTTAAAATTAATCACACTAACTAAATAAATATTGGTGGACTATTCACACACATGAAAATCTGACCCCAAACTAAGCAAAGCTTGTACTATGGCGGCCAGATAGCTGATATAATACTTATACAGTTTTAAATACATACTTGCTTTACCCGCAACTTCGTCTGTGCAAAATAAATATTAAGGTAATAATACAATTTCATCAAAATCGGTTCTGTTGTTTAGATGTGAAAGCATAAGATACAATCGTCGCCCATTTCAACTCCAATTTCATCCCCATACAGGTCGAAATAACAAAATTGCTAGAACAAACATTTATTTGTTTCGTGTCAAGTGTCTATAATATTATACAGAGGTTCATGGTTTTATCTTCAATGGTTGGGAATTTTCATATTGACATTCATCCCCTATTTCAACCCCAATTTCACCCCATACAGTTCGAAATCACAAAATTGATAAAACAAACATTTAAGTGCATATCAGGTATCTAGAGACAAAATTTGATAACTTTGAAAATCACGAATTTTCATACAACAGTTCATCCTGGTTTCACTCTCTTAGGGGTTGAATTTCGCAAAACCCCGTCTTAGTGAGCGCCTACGTGCTAAAAGGGACCTCCATACAAAATTTCAGATTCCTAGCATTTGTAGTTTCGGAGATTCCTTGATGAGTGACCTTTCGCTTTTGTATTTATAGAAGACTAGCGGCCCGCTCCAGCTTCGCTCGAATAATAACCTAGATATCAACTGCAGCGCCATCTGCCGAGCTGATTTGTGAATCTAAACCTTCCAGGGTCCTACCCAAATATATACAAAAAAAACATTCAAATCGGTCCAGTCATTTAGGAGGAGTTTACTAACAATGAAAAGTGGCATTGATTTATATTTATATAGATAGATAAAATATGAAGAAACACCCAGCCACAGTGCAAACATATTTTTTTTATAATGTGACTCATCACTCTATATTATAAACGAGCAGGACATGTGCCTGATGGTAAGCAACATGCCTGCCACATAACAGCACAGTGACACGCTGCTTTTGGAACATGAAGAGTCCAAATTATTACCTGCAGCACTGCACTGCGCTCGTCACCCAGATATATAAGATGTATTATCTGTATGCCCTGTAATTTCACTGGAAACATTGCCCTTCAAACCGGAACACAGTAATGTTTGCACATTACTGCACTGGGTGGGAATCGAACCCACAACCCTCAGCTTCGCAGGCAGAGCTACTATACCCACTAAGCTCATGGCTTCTAATTCGCTCGCCAGTCTAATTCACTAACATAATATTATTTTTATTAGTTTATTATTACTTCATTATCCAACTGTTAATGTTTAATTTTTTTTATTTTCCTGTTCAATTCAATTCATTTATTCGAACCATAAATCCATAAGAACATGTGGTAACGTCATTCACAAAAAATCAAAGAATCTGTGTACATAATAAGATAAAATAACTAAGGTAAAAATTAATGTAAGCAGCTGTAAAGGAGCCTCAGCAATTTAAAGCAGTGAATTGTGTGTGAATTGTCCACCAATATTTATACAGTATACTAAGTACATGATTGAGTACAAACAATGTTACACCAAAAGTTTTATAAATCTACTATTTTACCTTACTACAAGATTCCAATTTCAACACATTTCTCTTCCATATGTTATCTTTAACTTTGACTAACACTTGACTTTGTTGCCTTGCTCAATAGGTTTTTATTTCATTTTTAAACTTGATTTCATTGAGAGCTTGTGTAGGGATTGCAAAAATATTGAAGCGTAGGAAATACAATTTTGTGTTTATGGTGTGCTTTAGGATTCAGATTTAATTTCTGCCATTGACTTTGATTTTTTCTTACATACATTATACATTGATAAATATATGTACAATGATCCCTTCATTGCTATCATACTAAAGAGAGACGAACTTCTTAGCATTCCATGGATTCACCGTGCGGGTGCCGGGTCCATCGTGTGGCAGAGAGAAAAATCTCGAATAGACCCCAAGACTTGTGACTCGGGCTGTAGGTTTAAAAGGGGCCCCTTATATTGACGTACGTCAACACTCACCTTCACTACTCGTATTTCTCTCCCTGCCCAGCCAAATCCGATATGATCCTACTAGTGCAGCTTTAGATACTCGTTCTAGTATAGAACTTACTGCACTTCTGGACAATCCAAGGTCTTTAAGCAGGTTATAGAGAGATTTTGCTGGTATACCTCTCGCTCCTACTTCTACAGCATATAAATTAACTACATAGCCATGTTATGTGGTGAAAATCTCCCGTACTGATTCTCTAGCTGATAAATTATATAAACCATGGATTGCTTTCTTTTGCAATATGAAAACATAGTTCCTGTCCGCAGCCTTTGGCTGTAGCTTCTTCCACAGATTTATCATAGGCACAGGTATTTTCAGATGAAGCTGCTCCTTATCCCATATCCAAGGCTGTTTCATATTTTATTGTGTTCAGGACATACGCGACACTTGACAGTACACACATTTAGATCTCTTTTTATTTGGACATATCCAACAACATCATCGCATAAGATCTGAAACAAGCAAACAAACGCTTATTATATTTTACGCACATAACCTAACTTTGTAAACAGTGTTAAAGATGAAGTTCTAAGCCGAAAATCATCTATTACATATTTATGTACTAGGCTGCTTTATGTATTATACTTAGGTAAATAGTATTAATACTTCCTCGGTTTCTCGAGTTGCAGAGTTATGAACCTCCTGACGATGTGCACTGTTGAAAATTTCAGTTTTCTGCGGCTGAAGCTTTGATACAATTGTGTAGCTTCTAGCGAAAGCTTCTTAAAATGTTGGTCGATGCTTTTCGTCATACGAGTATAATAAGCTTATTAAACGACACAACAAACGAAACCATGATCGTCGAATCAACATCCAACATGACCTTATTAGCAAAGGCAGGTTAAACGTAAAACTGTACTTACAAAGATGTTTTCACGTTCATGAATTATTCTGAACTACTAAAGTCTTTGTTTCTTGATTGCAAAAAAGTTTGCCTTCTTTGGTAAATTGGAACTACCTATTCCCTTTAGTAAATCCAGATTCCATATTGTTAAGCCAAAACATCTCAATTATAGCACGCTTCTTGGAACATGAAGATTTTCAGCTTTTTCACTATAATATTTTGCTGTTATGGCACTTTGTTTTTTGTTTATTCATATTTAGTGACAAAGTGACATTGACGTTCATGTACATCCAAAAATTTTAAACGTCGCGAAATCAGTGTTCCACCTACTCAAAATATTTATCCCTAAACTTAAGTTAAATTAAAAATCCCTAAAATTGATTAAATAGTGAGCTAGTGAGCTTTTACGCTGACATTATTGCTTCATTGATATACCTATTCCAAAACATGCTATGATAATAGCCGTTAGAAAGTTATTTTCCCGTTCTCTACGTACTCAAATCCACTACGTATCACGGGAAATCCGTTAAGTTGGCAACACTGCTAAGAGCATTTAGTCTGTAAATGTAAAACAATAAGATTGAAAGTCGAATGACCGAGTGGGGAGGACGGCGTGACAGTCTTCCCTCCCTCTTTTTTTGTGAACATAAGAAAGAGATGCACCATTAGTAACAATCGGTCTCCAGGCCCGCGATAAAAGCTATGCAATAGCTTAAAATACCCTGATGCTATCTGTGCAATCAGATTTGCTGTAAGTAATATCGGAGCTGAGTTATGGCCCCTCAAAGTTTTTTTTTTGGTTTTCTTTGTATGTACTAGTGGCGCCATTTCCTATAGCGGCCAAACATCCGTTAGCACTTTTGTGAAACATTATTTTTACCCTAAGGTACCTGTGTAATCAGATTTGTTGCAAACTATATCGGAGCTGAGTTATGGCCACTTAAAGTTTTTTTTTTTGGTTTTCTTTGTATGGACTAGTGGCGCCATTTCCTACAGCGGCCAAACATCCATTAGCACTTTTATGACACATAATTTTTACCTTAAGGTACCTGTGTAATCAGATTTGTTGCAAACTATATCGGAGCTAAGTTATGGCCACTCAAAGTTTTTTTTTTGGTTTTCTTTGTATGTACTAGTGGCGCCATTTCCTACAGCGGCCAAACATCCATTAGCACTTTTATAAAACATAATTTTTACCTTAAGGTACCTAAGTAATCAGATTTGTTGCAAACTATATCGGAGCTAAGTTATGGCCACTCAAAGTTTTTTTTTTGGTTTTCTTTGTATGTACTAGTGGTGCCATTTCCTACAGCGGCCAAACATCCGTTAGCACTTTTATGAAACATTATTTTTACTTAAAGGTACCTGTGTAATCAGATTTGCTGCAAATTATATCGGAGCTGAGTTATGGCCACTTAAAGTTTTTTTTTTGGTTTTCTTTGTATGGACTAGTGGCGCCATTTCCTACAGCGGCCAAACATCCATTAGCACTTTTATGAAACATTATTTTTACCCTAAGGTACCTGTGTAATCAGATTTGTTGCAAACTATATCGGAGCTGAGTTATGGCCACTTAAAGTTTTTTTTTTGGTTTTCTTTGTATGGACTACTGGCGCCATTTTCTACAGCGGCCAAACATCCATTAGCACTTTTGTGAAACATTATTTTTACCCTAAGGTACCTGTGTAATCAGATTTGTTGCAAACTATATCGGAGCTGAGTTATGGCCACCTAAAGTTTTTTTTTTGGTTTTCTTTGTATGGACTAGTGGCGCCATTGCCTACAGCGGCCAATAATTTGTTTTTGTTTGCAACAATTTGCAACAATTTGTTTGCAACAAATCTGATTACACAGGTACCTTAAGGTAAAAATAATGTTTTATAAAAGTGCTAACGGATGTTTGGCCGCTGTAGGAAATGGCGCCACTAGTACATACAAAGAAAACCAAAAAAACAACTTTGAGGGGCCATTACTCAGCTCCGATATAGTATGGAGCAAATCTGATTACACAGGTACCCTAAGGTAAAAATAATGTTTCATAAAAGTGCTAACGAATGTTTGGCCGCTGTAGGAAATGGCGCCACTAGTACATACAAAGAAAACCAAAAAAAAAACTTTGAGGGGCCATAACTCAGCTCCGATATAGTTTGCAGCAAATCTGATTATACAGGTACCTTTAAGTAAAAATAATGTTTCATAAAAGTGCTAACGAATGTTTGGCCGCTGTAGGAAATGGCGCCACTAGTACATACAAAGAAAACCAAAAAAAAAACTTTGAGTGGCCATAACTCAGCTCCGATATAGTTTGCAACAAATCTGATTACACAGGTACCTTAAGGTAAAAATAATGTTACATAAAAGTGGTAACGGATGTTTGGCCGCTATAGGAAATGGCGCCACTAGTACATACAAAGAAAACCAAAAAAAAAACTTTGAGGGGCCATAACTCAGCTCCGATATAGTTTGCAGCAAATCTGATTACACAGGTACCTTTAAGTAAAAATAATGTTTCATAAAAGTGCTAACGAATGTTTGGCCGCTGTAGGAAATGGCGCCACTAGTACATACAAAGAAAACCAAAACAAAAACTTTGAGTGGCCATAACTCAGCTCCGATATAGTTTGCAACAAATCTGATTACACAGGTACCTTAAGGTAAAAATTATGTTTCATAAAAGTGGTAATGGATGTTTGGCCGCTGTAGGAAATGGCGCCACTAGTCCATACAAAGAAAACCAAAAAAAAAAACTTTAAGTGGCCATAACTCAGCTCCGATATAGTTTGCAACAAATCTGATTACACAGGTACCTTAGGGTAAAAATAATGTTTCACAAAAGGGCTAACGGATGTTTGGCCGCTATAGGAAATGGCGCCACTAGTACATACAAAGAAAACCAAAAAAAAAAAACTTTGAGGGGCCATAACTCAGCTCCGATATTACTTACAGCAAATCTGATTGCACAGATAGCATCAGGGTATTTTATTGTTACAAGAAAGTGATAACAGATCTCTGGCCGCTAAAATGAAAAAACGACGCCACTTGCCCATACAAAAAATCCACAAAATAAATAACTTCGACAGGCTATAACTCAGCTCCGATATGACTTAGAGCAAATCCGATTGCACAGATAGCATCGGGGTATTTTATTGTTACAAGAAAGTGATAACAGATCTCTGGCCGCTAAAATGAAAAAACGACGCCACTTGCCCATACAAAAAATCCAAAAAATAAATAACTTTGACAGGCTATAACTCAGCTCCGATATGACTTAGAGCAAATCCGATTGCACAGATAGCATCAGGGTATTTTATTGTTACAAGAAAGTGATAACAGATCTCTGGCCGCTAAAAAAAAAAACGACGCCAACTTTACCCAAACCCCTTTCATATACTTACCTATTTTGTGAAATCTACGAGTACTTAATCCAAGAAAGGGTAAACTAATTTTAATTTTTGTTTATATGTTAGAAACCACCCCACACATATAAACTTATATGGAACCACATATAAAGTATTAATAATAATAAATAAATATTGGTGGACAAATCACACACAACACCATCTGACCCCAAACTAAGCAACGCTTGTGTGATGGCGGCCAGATAGCTGATATAATACTTATATAGTTATATATACATACTTATTATATATAGAAACACCCAAACGCAGTGCAAACATTTGAATTCATCACACAAATATTTGCACTGGGTGGGAATCGAACCCACGACCCTCGGCTTCGCAGGCAGAGCTACTACCCACTAAGCCACGAGGCCAGTCAGGCCATTGAATTTCCTATTGATGTAATTGTATGATGCCGAGGCCACGCCCTTTCAGCATTTCCCATTGGCTGACGCATTTCTAAATGGCCAGTAGCCATGGTCCCGAGTTTACCCGAAGATTTCTTATCATACCCGAGCGTGACGCTGGAATCCAATTCACAGCCCACGAAATATCTGTCTAGGCGCGCCTAAAGAACTTTTCACTTCAAAGATTGGCAGTCATAGGAACTGTCAATAGAAGTGAAAACTTATAACTCAAAACTTGATAGCTTACCTTGGAAACTTCACGGGTGTAACCGAAAGGCGTGGCATCGCCATCTTGGCATGGCCATCTAGAAATGCGTCAACATTTCCCATTGGTTGATGCGTTTCTAGATGGCCATGCCATGATGGCCTGTCCTCGCCCTTTCAACATTTCCCATTGGCTGACGTATTTTTAGATGGCCAATAGCCAGGTCCCGAGTTTAATTGAAGCTTTCTTATCATACCCGAGCGTGCCGAATGAATTCAATTCACAGCCCACGAAAAATCTGTCTAGGCGCGCCTAAAGAAGTTTTCACTTCAAAAAACATCTAAATCGATTCACAATTCGCTATCGCTATCGTGTTACATTCATCATCATCAAAAATAAACAAACAACCGAATTGAAAACCTCCTCCTTATTTGAAGTCGTTTAAAAAAGTCAACTATTTTTCAACGATGGCTACAAACCCTATCTAAGTTCTCGTTGATCGTAAGATATCCACATCGAACGACTTGGAGAATAGAGCTCTCGTAACGGAACGCTAAATTACTGCATAAGATAAAAATTTACGCGAACTTATCACGGGCCGATGTTGGTGGCACTCGACGTTTTTTTACCTTTTTTTCTTCGAATGGACCTCCCACCCTTTGGGGCTATAAATCATTTGTGTGGTTAATTATTTTGATTAAAAGACGAAGAGAAATTGGGATATATCTGGGGCACATTCTTTGTTTTGGAAGACTTTGTCAAAATTGTAATATGAAGTAGGTATCAGGCATACGAAATGTAAAGAAGAGGTTTGATTCTACTTTTGTGACAACGTCTAGGGTTTGGAATGCGCTGCCTGAGTGGAGTTTTCCCGATGGTTACAATCTTAGTGTCTTCAAATTGAGAGTGAATCAGGTTTCTTCTAGGTAGGGTAGACCGGGGGCAATAGTACCACGTGTTAATAGTAACATAGCCAATATTTCGGTTACTAAGCAATGCTTAGATGTGTGAGTGTAAGAAACTAAAGACCCGTGCGTGTGCCAACTAGTTTGCCAGTACCACGACAAAATAAGGTTTGAGTTTGTTAATTTTGTTGATTAATTCACAGATATTTTTGTATATTTTTGAAAATTGCGTTTATGGCACAATTGTACCACAACTCGCGGGGTTAGTTGTAACGGTACAATTAACCCGGTGTTACTTATTACCCCACTATTTTTTTTATACAAAAAATGTTTTTTTTTCTCGAGACCACTTGACCACTAGGTCACCTAACCACTTAATAAGCCGCTAACACTGGCCTAAAGTGGTATATTCTATGACCCATGACTATCAAGTGAGGTTGGTGCCGATTGAATGTAATTCTCTTAGAAACCTTATTTTTTATTTCTTTGTTTTTCTTTACAGATGCCGCGAAATCGTGCTAAGACAACAAATCGTGGGTCGAAAGATCTACTTTTGTATGAGCAAGCCTATGAAGAAGTTCTTGAAGGGAGATCTATCAGGAGTGCCGCACAAATGTTTGATTTGTGTCATGTTTCGTTGATGAGATACAAGAAGAAACGAGAAAAAGCAGCAGAAAATGAAATTGTAAAAATGGGCTATAATCCAGCTAAAAAAGTGTTTGACAATGCTCACGAAGCTGAAATTGCAGACTTTCATATAAGAACTGCGGACATTTATTATGGATAACATATTGCAGGACTAATTATTTTAGTTGTTTTAAGTTTTTTTTTTTATCTTGTACTTTTTTTCAAAGACTGGCCTTCTTTGTTTGATGTCGGTTAAATTAAATATTTGGGGATAATTGTAACATGGGTCAAAAGTAACACTCATGTTATGTTTGGAAATTTTAAATTATTAAAAACATTACGTATTTTGGAATTATAATGATAATCTTTGTATGTATTGCAGTAAAAAGTAAGTTGAGATGTTTCGTTCAATAAGAATTGTAACTATTTAGTTTTTAACGAGAAGACATTGTTTTGTTTTTGTTGTCCATTATGTTAAAGTTTTAAATAGAAATTATAAAGTATTTTTCGAGAGACTGAAACTTAAGACTATGATTAGTAGATGGTAAATAAAGACTGATTATGTAACCACTTTTGTTTTTATTTCATTTTTAAACTGTGTTACAACTAACCCTATGTAAGTGTTAATAGTAACACTGGTTAGTGTTCACTTTAGGAATGAATTACATTAAGTCCTATGTAATATAATAAGAATTTATCTCTAAATTATATCGCTTCAAATGTTTCTTTTTCGTAATGTATATAGTTTTTTCCAAAATTATGAACTATTTCGCCACAATCTCAGAAAAAGTAAAATTTGTTACTTTTGCCCCCGGTCTACCCTAAGAACGTTCCATCGTGGACCACATCAGCTTAACATCAGGCAAAATGGCGTTCAAGTGTTAACCTACATATTAAAGTTAAAAACAAACTTATTTAACATTTTTAATATAACGAGAATACTATAGAGTGAAGGGGAGCAAGAGATGTGTCAGATAGTAAGCAACATGTCTGTCCGTAACTCCACTCAGAGAGTGAGACGCAACTGTTTGAACATGTAGAGTTCAAACTTATGTCCAGCTACTTACAGGTATGTAGTATAGTGTAGTACTTCTCATTGTAATCATTGTGTTATGTTAATAAAATCTCTGCCTAATAAAAAAATTGGCAGTCATAGGAACTGGCGATGGAAGTGAAAACTTATAACTCAGAATTTGATAGCTTACCTTGGAAACTACACGGGTGTAACCGGAGGGCGTGGCCTCGCCATTTTGGCATGGCCATCTAGAAATGCGGCAGCATTTCCCATTGGCTGATGCGTTTCTAGATGGCCATGCCATGATGGCCTGTCCACGCCCTTTCAGCATTTCCCATTGGCTGACGTATTTCTAGTTGGCCAATAGCCATGGTCCCGAGTTTTCCCGAAGCTTTCTTATCATACCCGAGCGTGACGAATTAATTCAATTCACAGCCCACGAAAAATCTGTCTAGGCGCGCCTAAAGAAGTTTTCACTTCAAAAAATTACAAGCATTCTACTCCTTACTAGTATTTTAATTACAAATGTTAGATTTGTTTGTGGTTCAATCACGTCGGTACAGATAAAAGTATGGAATAACGTATAGGCTACTTTTTTGGCGGGAAAATTACGGAAACTAAGTACGGTAAAACCGCGGGACGCTGTTAGTATGTATTTATCACAATGTATTTAAATCACTGTAAAATTGTAAATTATACCATTTGATTTTAATTTAACGCGTGAGATTATAATTCTACTCTAAGTTAGGTTATTTTATAAGCTGATGTCGTTAGATTGTCATCTACATATACATATGTTTGCGGTGATGGTTATGTAAAAATGTTACATACTTTCAAACAGCGGTGTTGGTAATGGTAGCAGTGTCGCGAGTTCAATTGTTTCCCATCTCTAAAACTTGAAGCTTTAAAAAAGTTTTAAAATATATTTATTTTATCCAAAATAACAAAAGCCGACTTCAATTTAAAATTAACTTCAGATACTCGACCACATTTCATAGGAATCTCAAAATACTATCCTCACTATCCTCGAAATACATGGAAGTATTTTTTTGTTCATATATATATTATCTCACAAACCACCGCACTGCACTGATTTCGATAAAATTTGTATGAAACCACCTCTAAACTGTAATCTACCAAGCAAAAAAAAAACATCTAAGTAAATTGATTCACAATTGGCGGCGCTATCGCGTAAAGGCCGATTCACATCAGACGAGCGAATGCTCATTCTATCCCCACTGTATTAAATTCATTTGGTGTAAACAAACGTAGCACATTATTTTGTTATTTTGTTTGCGTTCGCAAAGATTCTATGGAATATTTAATATGCAAAACGCTAAGAACGATCTTTCGTTTACACTTAAAGATCGAGAAAGAATGCTCTTGTTCCAGCTCTAGCTCTATGTTCGTTCAGTTTAAATCGGCCTTTACATACATAGATACATACATAAAAATACAGTCGAGTTGAGAACCTTCTTTGAAGTCTGTTAAAATAGTAAACAGAAACTATAAATAACAAATAAATATTGGTGGACTAGCAACAGAGTAACAAAGTAGATAACTCGCAGTAAACCGTCTTACATCGGTACAAAGCGACCTAATTCACTAGTTTCAGTGAAGAGGTGTGAATACGGGAATAGATCAGTTCAAGTGGGTTCTATACCGTCTGCGTAGTGTGAGTATGACCTAGGTTAACGATTCGTCACTTTTATTCGCTGGATTGCTACCAGTTGTGGTAGGATTCATTTCAATAGTCTACCTGGGATAGTAACAACATCTTTGTCAGCTAGTCTAACACTTAGCAGCAATGGGAAAATATTACCTAGGTATAGCAGTACATAATGGGTAACCTTTGCCTAGGTATGTTAAAGAGAAATATACAAGTACGGTGATTTATCTCTACGAATGCCCTAAGTATTTATCTGAAAACATTGTTCTTCAACGATGTATCTTCTTCATTGCTCTCTGCAGAGCCCGCTTTGGGAAGTACCACATCTTTGCCAGTTATTTGACTAGTTATTGGAAGAAGAGGTTTGATTCTACTTTTGTGATAAGAACGCCTAGGCTGTGGAATGAGTTGCCTGAGTGGGTTTTTCCCGATATTTATAATCTTGGTGTTTTAAAATCGAGAGTGATTCGGTTTCTTCTAGGTAAACACGCTCCATCGCAGACCGCATCGTAGCTTAACATAAATCGAAATAGCGGTCAAACGTAAACCTATGCAAGAGTAAACTTATAAAAGTTATTTTACCGCCAAGCTGTAAAGTGAAAACATCACTGTTTCCCGGTTTGAAGGGCTATGGTTCATGTGAAATGACAGTGCATAAAGATAATCTAAGATAAGAAATTGGCAGGCATAGGGACTGCCGATAGAAGTGAAAGCTAATAACTCAACATTTGATAGCTCACTTTGAAAACTACGCGAGTGAAACCGGAGGGCGTAGTCACGACCAAGACCATCTAGATCTAGATCATCCGAGGTTACCCTAAGATGTCTTTAATTTACGAACGTGACTCTTGAACTCAATGTTTCCAGAGAAATTACAGGGCTTAGAGATATAACAACTTAGATCTCTGGGTGACGAGCGCAGTGCAGTGCTAGGTAATGATTTGGAATCTTCATGTTCCAATAACTGCGTGTCACTGTGCTGTTATGTGGCAGGCATGTTGCTTACCATCAGGCACATGACCTGCTCGTCTCGCCACTCTATATTTAAAAAAAAAAAAAAAAAAAAATTCACAGCCCACGGAATATCTGTATGTGGTACGCCCTTGCATAAAGTATAAGTAAACTCTTTGGGTGCGCCAAAATAATCTTTACTTCAAAAATTGTCATCGTCACACTGAGTTAGGAGTTTAGGAGCTCGCGTCAGCCCGACTCCCCAAGTAACGCAAGTGTCTAGCGTGTGATGTGGGGCAGGTTATTCTCGGCGATCAAAGAGGGCACACGGAAGCAATGGGATCTTCTATTGGATGGTTTATCGAGTCGACATTATTACGACTTGTTTGGAACGGTCCTAGCGGCTTGTTTGGACGGAATCTTGCGGTTCCGTAGAAATCGAATAAGGTTTTTGTTTGAATGAAACTATATATGGTCACAGGAACGGTTTAAAGGTTAGGAATGGTTTGCGCGGGATGTGTTGCGAGGTTTGAGACATAATGTACCAGCCAGTCCATAGACGTAGTCGCAACGCATCCTCGCACCACACATTATTCACAGCTCCGCTACACATTCTCATACGACACATTTTCCTCGCACAGCTTTCCTTCTCACATTTTCACAGCACAACTAGGCATTCTCGCACGACACATTTCTCTTGCACATATCTGGTGGAAAAGCAGCCTTACCCTTAGCCTACCCCTTGAACACTCTGATCACTCTGTAGTGCTCAACGAGGTCTAACAAGTTCACAATTCAAAAGATCAGTGTGTAAAAGTAAGTTTAGGCTAGAAGTTCCTGCGTCTATATCGCTAGCCCTAAGTAATAGAGGCCATCTGGAGGTAAATGCTATTAAGATGAGTCCCACTGCAACAGTCGTAGCTTAGAAAGCTAGAAGCTAGCTTTTTCTTTGAAAATTAGGTTTTAAAATTTGATCAGATTATGCAATTTTAGTAAGTCACACAGACCAATTTTGACGAAGAGGACTTTCACTTACCTCTTTTTAAAAGGATGGTTTGGTAGTTGGCCTCAAATGTATTCTACTGCTTGCCGAACTTAAGGATAGCCCAGAAGATGCAGAGCCCTACTAACCTATTCCAACCGCACTCAACGAGTATTACTACAATTCGCACGACGCGATATCTAGAGTAGGGGTTCTCAAACTTATCTTGACTGCTGCCCACTTTGAGAATAAAATATTTAGCGCCTCAATTTTTTCACACACTTAAAAGCTACAATAGCTTCATATTAAATTAATAGTTATTGTGAGATGTATTAGCGGAGATTAAACATTCATTCTGAACGAGACTTTTACTATAGATAATATATAACCCGCAAGAGATCCGATCCCAGTAGGTAGTACCTCCACAACTTACTCTAAGCCCCTACACAACGCCCTTTTTTCTGGGTCTCTTACCGCCCCCCTTTAGGCCTGCAACCCCCCTTGTGAGCGCTACCGTTATCGCCCCCTTTGGGTAAGGCTGGTCTAGAGCAAGTCACGTCAGACGTTATAACCTCACCTTATGCTGCCGCCGGTATGGTAAGTAGATTGAAAAAGGTCCTGGGTCCTGGCTTCACCGAAAAGGAGGAAGAGAGTGTTCTATGGACCTAGCGGGGATCTAGCACCTGTCTACATGTAGGTGGTATGGATACTAATATCCTATTTTTATTAGCAGTTGTCGGTACCTATATGATAAATATGAGGAGGACTATAGTAGTTTCAAATGGTTCGTGTAATAAGTATTAGGTACACATTTAGGTACACGAACCATTTGGACATTTGCACCACTGGTGTGGGTCGCAAGTTTACTTGAATGAACTTGGCTGGCCACACTGCCGTGTGTCTAGATAATAATTTCGGCTTTGTTCTGCTCTTGTTTTGCCTAAGTTCTGAGAGAACTATTCGAGTAAGATCCCAGAGCTCCCAGACGTCACCTATTTTCTGATGAATGAAATGTGGACGATTGAGTAGAGTTAGTAAGTACTAAGAACACAAATGTTTACTCGCTAACTTGCTTAGACGGGCAATTTTGAGATATGGGGTAATTAAGGTACATACCTACCTACAAACATTACTTACTTCACGTATTTTTAATGCTGGGGCCACACTAACGAGAAATGCCATTAATTATCGCGATAATGGACGTCAACTGTAGGTGTAAAATACTCCTTATAGACATAAACCGTAGGTTTAAAATACACCTACGGTAAACGTCCATTATCGCGATAATTAATGGCATTTCTCGTTAGTGTGGCCCCAGCATTAGAGAGTTAGTATAGATCTACCAAAATGTAGGAAGAAGTTTATAATTTGATTTACATAACTAAAACAATATAACTACGTACAAACATGAAACATATTTAAAAAAATACATTAACATAATTAAAACGTGAGCTTACCTACGTAACAATGTATATTTTATTTATTTTTGCGCCATCTATGAGTTCCTCATAGAACTAACATTATTCTGCTTCACACTGCACGCACAGCTCACTTCTTGAATGAAAACCATCTGCGAATAAGAAACTTTGTTACGTTTTAGTTTGCCGCTAATTATACAGATGGCACTACCAGTACTTCTCGTTTTCGTTTTGGTGCCTCCTATCTATATAAAGCTGGAGGCAATGAAAAAAAAGAAATAAAAAACTTGAAAAACCCATTTTTGAGACATTGAAGTATTGATAAATATTGAATATAGAGTATTGTGAGTGGCTCTGACGATGGCGGGATAATAAATAACATTTTGGAGAACATTTTCTATCGTTTAAAGAATTAAGTAGGCATTATTAAAAAATATGAACTGAACATAATTTTATCTAACTAGGTACCTATTATTATCTATTGAACTATAATTGTTAGCAAATTATAAAAAAAACATTATTTTATTTAAAGACCAAACGATTGAATATCTCCATAATTATGTACATACCAAAGGCTAAGAAATGATTGATCTTTTTCTCAATTCGGTCGTATGTTTTTTGTAACGAAGTCCAAAAAAGCAGGGTTAGAAGAAATAAAGATTTTGTTGCGCGTCCGAACTTAAATAAAAATCACCTATGTGAGATTAAAACTGTAACAAAAATAAAATATAACGAAAGTGAAAAAAAAACTGCCCGTGGCCAGTGCCCTCTGAAAAATAAAGTTGCCGACTTTCCATAAACTAAAACTTAAATGAAGCAACGCGTTTTGAAAATTCGTTCCTACTTGATGTAGAAATTAGAGATAGAAATAAGTGAAGATAGAAATAAAAAAAAACTATTATTTTAATTAAATATACCTAGAGATAGGTATTATTGCTGCAGTAGGTAGTATTACGGACTCCGATGCAACCTCAGTAGATTTTAGGTACCTATCCAAAAAGCGAAAAGTTTTTTTCCAGTTAAAATTCTTGATGAATCCCACCGCCTCCGGGGGAGCGCGGGATTATGTGGAACTCTCCATCATACAGCGACTAATAGGCTAAAGCTAGTTCTAGTCAGGTAAAACTGTCGATTCTCCCAGCTACTTCACCGTAATAGCCCCTAGAAGACCTTGTGCAGCGATTGTATTGGCCTATACATATATTTTTAGTTTTTTATGGACTTGAGAGGCTATTGCCACAGAATAAATATTAGCTATTACGCTGAAGTAGCTGGGAGGATTAACCTTAGCATATTGGTTACCGCTTTATCGAACTCCATAATTACGGCCTACCCACTAAAAACCCTGGGGTGTTCTTTCCGTAAATGGAAGGAACACCCCATTCCATCTTTCCGTGTCCTGAAACTACGGGAACACTCTTGCACTAAAAGCGCAAACCGTTTTTTTTTTGTGGTGAAATGCATTGACGCACCTTCTGCTGTGTAGGGACACGGCAGGTGTGTCGGGCTCGACACCACTAAAAGTGGTGCCCCTACCGACTAAAACCCCCACAGGTTTCTCCGGCATAGCAGTGGGTCAAAGTAGCGGGGTCACTCTGCGCACTCCCTCTACGACTTCGATCCAACGCCGGCACCTCTGCGGGCTGCCTCGCGGGGCACGAAGCCCCCGCACTTGGCTCCAGTGACGCACCAGACACCAGTGGCGCATCACCGCCTCGGGAGGAAAAGCGCAAACCTAAGCTAACCTAACGCGACGTCGCTACATTACCAAATTACCATGTCGGTGACGCCATACAATTTTCACTTCAAAAAGTCAATTCTTAACATAACTTATAATTAGGGATGTTATGGATATGATATTTCGGATCTGGATACGGATATAGGATAACTTTTAAAAGTATATCGGTTTCGGATACGGTTACGGATATGTAATTATTTCGGATTATCCGGTACTTACGGGTTGTTTCGGTTGCGTATATTAATAAAAAGCATTTTTGCAGCCTTATAACCTGAAAGTCTATTTTAAAATCCGAAATTATCCGAAACCTGTGAATCGGATACGGTTACGGATATATTTTTATTTCGGATATCCCATAGTTTCGGTTACGGTTACGGAGCCTCATAACATCCCTGCTTATAATATTTTTACGACGATAAACTCGTTCACTTCCTTCCGTTCCGGAGTACAATAATGTGGATCGTGGTTGAGATGGTCCATCTCCATCGTAAGCTGGTGTCGGCAGGATTGGTTTACGAGGGGCCAATCAAGAGGCGACGCGGCGGCTGACTGCCGCTCCCGAGGGGAGGCCGGTTCCACCGACGACGGTGGGGCTAACCACTGATTTAATTTTAAGTTTTTTGAAGTATGAAATTATAGACTACAGGCCCGTGAACAAAATTTACGGGTCAAATGAACCACCAGGAGACCCATGTAGGATGATAGAAGGGTGTAAAGTATGAAAATTCAGCACTATGCCGTCACTTGTATGCTGTCCAACTGAGTGTGATTGAAGAGGGGTGGTTGCAACCAAAAATAATGCGACAAGGAGAAATGGTAGACCATTTCTCCTTGTCGCATGATTTTTGTACGGCATTGCAAAATAATGGATTAGAAGAGGTATTGAAACTGTATGGAACCAATCTCTTCGTACTCCGTACTTAATCAAATGACCTGATGCTCTGTAAATTACTCGTACTCTGTTTCTTTTTCCGGCAAACTAATAATTAAAAAGTTAAAATACATAATTGTTATAGTTTCTATACCTATTTTAATCAATTACTCCGCAACGCCGTAAAAAAATAATGCGACAAGGACAAATGATCGAGGATTGCAACCCCCCCTCTGCAATTGCACTCAGTTGGACAGCTTACAAGTGACGGCATAGTGCTGAATCTTATTACTTTATACCCTACTATCATCCTACATAGTTCTCCTGGTGGTTCATTTGACCCGTACATTTTGTTCACGGGCCTGTAAGTAGTCTATTAGCTGTTGAGAACTAGGACAATTTTGTAGCGTTGTCAGCGGAGCAGGACGTGCGACGTTAGACGCTTTTTTTACAGTTTAGAGTTTAGATGAGCAGGATATGTGTATGATGGTAAGCAACACGCCTGTCTATAACAACACAGTCACACATTACTATGGAAATCCAAAATTATTACCTAACACTGTATACTGCGCTCGTCATCTAGATATGATGTCTGATCATTATGCATTGTAATTTCACATTAAACATTACACAGAACACGTGCCGAATGAGAAGCGGTTACGCGCGTGTTCTCTACACGAAAAAGGCCGTCGGATGCGGCTGAAACTGAAGTTTAACTGGACTGACTATAGCACACGTAAGGTACCCATGAATTAATTTAGAATTGCATAGGACTTAATCACGATTTAAATTACTTCGACGTTTCGGCAGAGTTACAAGTTACAACCCTCGTGGTCATGAAAAGACTGAAGAAATGATTGAGGGTCGTCTAAATGTAAGTTAGTCAATCAGTTATAAGTAAGTTTTTTCCCTTTATAACAGTACTCAACGCAGCCAAACCAGCTTTGAATTTAAAAAGTACATACAGAACTAATATAGAAATAACCGGGGCTTATTTAAAGTAGGTTAAAAGGCTCTTCTCATTGTCCAGATTTTTTGTAAAAATGTTGCTTCACGAACCAGATAACCTTCATATATTATGCGTACTGCTCGGCGGCAGAATAATTGGCTAAGATATTACATTTATCAATTAGCTAATACTAAAAGTGCGGGCTTAAAATGATTAGTAAGGGCATTAATAAGATTAACGGATATACCACATTATTATATTGTACAATTAACACTGAATGTGTTACAAGCTTCTTGAAAAATAAACGAAAATAAAAAAAAACACATTTCGGTAATATTTTCATAGATAGATAGATACTCTTTATTGTTCACACGAAAAGATAAACAGATATACAGACAAAAAAATCACACATCTGCTACAACAGGCACTACTCCAAACATTTCATTTACTCCAAAACCTTGCTGTCTCATTGGAACATCGTTTTTAATTGATTTCACGTAACTTATGAAGTTTAGTCGAGTGTTTGACTTTAATTTTAAATTGAAGTGTAACTTGTAAAGCTAGTTTCTTTGATCGGCAAGTTTAAAATTACCTATGTAAAACGGCTGTTAACCTAACCAGAACTTGTAACTTAATACATCAGTTATAAATCCAGTGCAAGCGGTCCCTCTAAAATCCAAGCGTTCAATATTGGTTTATAAAGCAATGATCATGAAAGTTGGCGCCGGGACTACCATCATGCTGCGTCCTCGATCGCAGCTCGCCTGCGCTGCCAACTACGGTCTGTGTTTATGGAAATACAACGAATTACTTCATTAGGCGGAGTTTAGAGTGAGACTTGAGGTTTTTTTTATTTTTTAAATAAAGAGTGACGAGACGAGCAGGACATGTGCCTGATGGTAAGCAACATGCCTGCTACATAACAGCACAGTGACACGCAGCTATTGGAACATGAAGAGTCCAAATCATTACCTAGCACTGCACTGCGCTCGTTGCCCAGAGATCTAAGCTGTTATATCTCTAAGCCCTGTAATTTCTCTGGAAACATTGCCCTTCAAACCGGAACACAGTAATGTTTGCACATTACTGCTTGGCGGCAGAATAACTGGCAAAGGTGTGGTACTTCCCCAGGCGGACTCTGCTAAGAGTCCTACCACTACATGCGAGGTAAAAATACTAACTTAAAATTATAGTATTTTTTATCTAAGTATTAGTAATTTATTTCGTAACCAGATAATGTACATCAATACTTAGTAAATAATCATATATTCTTGCTAATTTATTATGCTTCTCATGAAAATATATGTATATACAAATAAGCATAGCATATATTTATGTATAATAACAGTTAAGTTGCAGAATTTGTACAATGATAATAATTCTAATTTCTTCGTTTCACTGTGTTTATCGTGGTGTTTATGCAGTTTATGTTTCCGAAGGCACCTCAACTAGCTTGAAGCTGTATGTCAGGTACCTACTGTGTATTATCTGTGCTGTAGGTATGGTTTCACCCGCCTGCGTTGTATATTGTCTCTCGTGGAATAGTAGAGAGTAACAGACGTAAACAATACTTTTTTGAGCAAACTGTTAATTCTAAAGATTAGCCTGTTAAAAAAATGACAGTCATAGGAACTGCCGATAGAAGTGAAAACTTTCAACTCAGACTTAGCCAACTTACTTTGGCAACTACGCGGGTGAAACCGAAGGGCTTGGCATTAAGGATTGCCATCTATGGCATAGGACAATGGGAAATGCTGACGCATTTCTAGATGAACAATGGGAAATACTGACGCATTTCTAGATGGACAATGGGAAATGCTGACGCATTTCTAGATGGACAATGGGAAATGCTCACGCATTTCTAGATAGCCAATGGTCATGGTCCCGAGTTTACCCAAAGATTTCTTATCATTTCCGAGCGTGATGCTAGAATTCAATTCAATTCAACACAGTCCACGAAAAATCTATCTGTGGCGCGTGAACCGAAGTTTTCACTTCAAAAAAAAAAAATACAGTCTTAGGGATACCTACACCATAACTTTTTATGTAGTTATAAAAAGTTGATATTTCCAGGTTAAGAAACTCATCTACGAAAGTGGATAAAATTTTATTGTAAAATAACCAGTTATGAAAAGAGACAAAAAAATCAATTTTCGTAGCTGGTTATGAATCATGGTTACGAAAACGGCAAGTACATTCCGTTCTCGTAACTGGTTATCAAGCAAGAAAAAAAATCCATATTCGTATCTGGTTATCAAAAATCAGTTACGAACGTGGACTAAAGGATTTTATCCCGTAGCTTATATTTATTCTAGACTATTATCTATCTACGTTTCAAATTTCATCGACATCCTTTATATAGTTTTTTCATTGAAAGATAAAGTAACAAACTTCCATCCATCCATCCTCATAAACTTGTCGAATGTTTGAATTTAATTATTTTAAAATGAAGTCGAAGATTTTGTTTTTTCGGGTAATATTAAATTGTTACATACCAGTATAAGCACAGCTTTACCGCGCCACCAATAAACGGAATCCCCAAAGTTAAAGCAAAACAGTAAACTATGAAAAATAAAAAGCAACGCGCTTGTTTGTCGTTCGGTTAATTCTGTTCAGTTTATTGTCCACACTTATTGTATCATTTCGTTAACTAGTTTTGTTCTCGGCTCCCGAGGGAGCGATCGTAATTATTTTTTGCTACAAAGTTGGGGAAATGAAATTATCTCTCGGAATATCGAGATGGCAATATTCATTTTATATAGAAATAAGTTTTGAGATAGTTTCGTAGATTTGATACTCGAGATGGTGATAAAAAACAGTTTATTGTGTGATGGTGACATGAGGTTTTCTTAGAGATGTGATTTTTCCCAAACCTTCTAATGGAACTTTCATTGCCAAATAGCTGATAAATATTATAAAGAGAGGCTAATTTTATTTTAGAAAAACAGACACGAGCAAACAAAATTGAAACAATATTGAATGGAAATAAAAAATAAAAATAAAATAATAGAAACATACTAGAGAGACAAACTTCTTAGCATTCCATGGATTCACCGTGCGGGTGCCGGGTCCATCGTGTGGCAGAGAGAGAAATCTCGAATAGACCCCAAGACTTGTGACTTGGGCGTAGGTTTAAAAGGGGCCCCTTATATTGACGTACGTCAACACTCACCTTCACTACTCGTACTCTCCCTGCCCAGCCAAATCCGATATGATCCTACTAGTGCAGCTTTAGATACTCGTTCTAGTATAGAACTTACTGCACTTCTGGACAATCCAAGGTCTTTAAGCAGGTTATAGAGAGATTTTGCTGGTATACCTCTCGCTCCTACTTCTACAGCATATAAATTAACTACATAGCCATTTTTTGTTAATTCGTTTTGAAGGTCGTAATACTTATTTTGTTTCATCGCGTGGTCTTTAGGTATATTAGTATCCCACGGTACGGTAAGTTCTACCAGGACTATGCGTTTCGTAGCCCTAGAAAAAAGGAAAATGTCCGGTCTGGATGACGAAACACCCACATCCTCTGGGATTTTATAGTGCTTTTCATACGTGTCCATTAAAATAGTCCAATCAGGTGCTAAACCCAGGATTGAGTAAGGCTTGCTCTTGGAGTTTGAAGTTGAACCCTCTTTTACAAAGTTAATTTGTCTTTTGTTTGTAGTCAATCCCTTTTGGGCTCTAGCTACCGAAAGGCTTACGGCTTCACGTATGATTTCAAGTACTCTGTCATGGCGCTGTGAGTAATGACCCCTATTAAGGAGCACCTTGCATCCCACCAATATGTGCCTTGCTGTACATATCGCCTCACCACAAGTATAGCAACATTTTTCAGAGGCTTTTCCCCAACTTACCAAGTTACTCTGGTCAGGAAGGGTCATTTGAAAAGCATTTAGATAAAATTTTAATAAGGCAGGAGACCAGTCATATAGCAAGGTGCGCCACTTTAGAGCTAATGGGATACAAAACTCACCTATGGTTAACCACTCACTTTGCATTTCTAAATTCATAGCGTGCACTTTATAACTGTCATTTTTGTCTTGTTGTAGAAAGGTTTTTACCATGTCTCGGTCTTCCCTTTTCTTTCTCGCACCCAACCCAGCTGTATTTACTTGTGCACCTGCCATAAATTGTTTATGGAATTGAAGTCTAGATTCAAGGTCCGAAGCGCTTTTGTCTTTTGGGAGAGATGCGATTAATTCGTCTTTCGACTTTCCCAAAACATGCGTTTTTGTAACTCTTAGGTGTTTGTGGAGTTCGGATGGTTTTTTTAGTTTCAGGCCAAAACTATTGTGATCCCTAAAGAGAGTAGAGGGATCAGCCGGATGTGCCAATCCAAACCATGACTTCAATATCTTTATGACATTAGCATCTAGTATTGTGAGGAGGGTTTTACCGATGTCATATACTAGGAAAGGCCAAGTGAGACGTTATGTGAGATAGTTGTCATATATCCATGCTTTTTTGATATTGCTGATAGGCTGTTGGTCTACCTTATTGAGGTCGTTCATGAAATTTCCAACAACTACCTCTAATGATGGTGTACGTCCTTTGTAGTCTATCTTTCTACCAAGAAATTTGAAAGGCACAGCCTCTGCAATTGTGGCAACTCTTTGGCGACTTATGGAGATCCGGAGAGTCCCGGATCGTAAGAAGTATATTTGGTATCTCGTCTACCCAGACATAAACAATGACATTTACTTGGTTTTGCCCTCATTCCCTCTGTCCATGTACAGAACTCATCAACATCATTCAACAATTCTTGACACTGTTTGGGATTTCGTGTAAGTATTGCAAGGTCGTCCGCAAATGCTATAATTGACTCAGTGTACTTATTGTTGATTTTAAACCGGTAGCCCCATTTCTTTTCACGGGATATTAATTTATCTACTAGAATATTTATAACTATATTAAATACTATTGGTGATAAGCAGCACCCTTGGAATAGTCCCACATTATATTTAAGTGGTTTTGAGTATTCCTTGTTTACTGCTATAACGAATTTTAAGTGATTATAATATGAATTAATTATGTCAATAATTACAGCAGGAAAGTTATACCATTTTAGGGCAAATAACATAAGTTCATGCTGCACGGAACCAAATGCGTTCTCTAGGTCTATCCAGCAGACTGTTATTTGTCTCTCATGTGTTCTGGCATCTTTCAAACTTTCCGCTAGTAATGTATTGTGTTCCAGGCATCCAGAAATACCAGGCAAGAAGCCTTTCTGGTGGTTGGGCCTGAAATACCTATTGCTAGCCATAAATGTGGTCATTTTTGTTTGCAATATACTGAAAAAAATTTTAGAAATTGTATTGGTTAGGGCTAAACTGGTGAAAGTTTCAAAGTTTGTTCTGAACTTCGGAATTTCAGATCGAATTTGGTTGAAATTGGATATAACACAGAACAGAACAGATAGATTAAAGTCTGAAATGAAAAAAAAGGCTACTTTTCAACGCAGGGAAACCACGGAAACTACGCTGGTAAAACTGCGGGGCACTGCTAGTATCGCAGATAGGTGTTCAAAATCTCGTTACATATTGTTTGTTTTCGTCTCTTCTGAAACGACTAGACCGATTGTGGGTACTGATTTGCTTGTTGTAGGTAGGTCTATTTGATAAGTATGATAGTAGGTAATAAAGTTTAAAAACTTTAGTAGGTTCATAATTATTATTCAACTAGGTATTCCAGTTTTATGAGATTAGAAAAGCTTAAATGAAAATGCAAAACATTTCAGATTTAACTTAATATAGTTACAGTAGTTCGTTAACACACCAGTAGGTAATTCTCAGTTAGATATTTTTTACTAAGTACCTCTTGTAGTGGTAGGATTATTTACATAGTCCGACTCTGGAAGTACCACAACTTTGCCAGTTATTCTACCGCCAAACATGTAATGTAACATCACTGTGTTCCGGTTTGAAGGGAAATGTTTCCAGTGAAATTACAGGGCATAGATATGAAACATCTTATATCTCTTGATGACGAGTGCAGTGTTCTGCTAGGTAAGGATTTGGATTCTTCATGTTCCAATAGTTACGTGTTACTGTGCTGTTTATATGCAGGCATATTGCTTACCATCAACATGTCCTGCTCGTCTCGACACTCTATACTATAAAAAACTGGCAGGCTTACGCTTGACCGCCATGTTAAAAATATTTATGTTTTGCTTCGGTTTAAATTATGTGATCACGATTATTTCGCATTCTCCTGCACCGAAGTACTTACAAAGCACAATCGCAGAGAAATAGAGTTGAATGATATTTATAAGGCCTATTCGTTAGGGTACTCCGCAATATTTCATGGCATGTTTTCGTCGCATAGCTAATAAGGCATAACGTACGCTTTGTTAGCAGAAACTTTATTTATGCCTGGATGATATGTGGTGCTTCATGTTTTTCGTAATATTCCACTGAAAATAAGATTATTTTTGTCATTATTTGGCTAGTTGCGATTGTTGATTGTTTATGATGATATTTTCTAAGATTTGGTCAAAATATTAAGGCGTTTGTTTAATTTGTGATGTCATCTTGTTATCACAAAATTATTTGACTTTACCCAAAAAACATAAAGTTTTTTGGACTGGCAGAAATCAAAATGCAAGTTTTGAGTATTTTTTTTAGAAATAGGGAAGTAAGTTTCAAATAAATGTACACATTTATCGGAACTTTACAAATGTATATTACTAAGTAAGTACCTTGATATAACAATGTTCGTTTCACCACTATTTAAAAACTTATAAATATTTATTGCAATTAATTTGAACAAAAAAAAAATTCAGTACAGTGTCCTGACAATAACTAGAACAAAAAAAAAACAATATGAAGCAGTCCTTCGTAAATTAAACACGCTATTATATTATGTATTAAACGTGTATTTGGGCGATACAATTTTATTTATGTAGACTTCAATGACAATAACATAATAAAGCAATAAATTATGAAGTACATAATTGATTGCTTCATTATGTAATAGATCGGAAAGAGAGCAGATACAAAGATGAGCCGTAACACTCCGAACCCCGGTACGGCATTGCAATTCAACAATCATCTTGTTCAATTTCGCAGTCAAATACAAAGTTTTTCATCTTGTAATTTTATTGGACGGCTAATAACTCGGATTGACGAATAGGCTTTTAACAGCAGCAGATCTCTCAATTTATGAAGGTACCATTTTTTTGTCTTAGACAACGGTAGTTCCCCGCAAACCACTCCATGCAGATGTATTTGGGTTTCCCGAGGATACATAAGTTAAATTTGTGTTGTATTTTGCTGTTTACCTTTGTTATTTGCTTTATGTTATACTTTTGTTTATAAACTCTTAAGAATCCTTTCTCTAGAACTAACTTCAACCATACCTTCTATAGGTACTGATATTAAACGTGACGAGGTAACGTTTTAATCGTAAGATCCACTATGTCCTCGCTTCAAGTAAGTACGAGAAACAGCTACAAAAACAATCGTCAGAGCGATAACGAGGAAAGGATTCACATAAAAAGCGGAAGCCCCACTATTTCCTGCGTCACAACATCATCAATCAGCTCGGGGTCTCGACTCGCACT
The DNA here is from genome assembly GCA_963693475.1 of Ectropis crepuscularia. Classification (NCBI taxonomy): domain Eukaryota; kingdom Metazoa; phylum Arthropoda; class Insecta; order Lepidoptera; family Geometridae; genus Ectropis; species Ectropis crepuscularia. Next base: position 2,661,200 of record OY856340.1, read on the forward strand.
CTCGGACTAAGGGGCAGCACACGCAGTTAAAACATATATGTATTTAGCCAACATAGTTATTAGCCATGGTAACCATGGTTCACTAGTACAAGAACAAAATAAATAAAATAAATTACCCCGACTACCTTGGATTTAAAATGTGTACAGTGTTGTGCTAGTATATTGAGGGATTTGTGAAAACATATTTTAGCTGCCATTTTATGGAGGACTCCATCTTGAATCGATATTTCTTATATATAGCTAAGAACCATCGCAAGAAAACTATTAAATAAAAAAAAACTTCGTCGAAAGTGCTCCATCCGTTTGAGTTCCATCCATCCATGCTCCATCGCTACTACGCTATGGTGCCAAAGATAGATATACACACACAGACAGATAGACATTGACGTCAAACTTATAACACACCCTTCTTTTCTCCTAAAAATAGCTGCTCAGTCAGTTAAATACCGTTGAAAAGTGGCTAGTAGCCAGTTTTTTTATCCAGATAACATGACTTTCCCTTACCTTCCCCTTACCACAGGACAAGTCGGATTGCCGGACTACTACTAACGGACTACACACTGTAGATTTTCCCAAAATTCGTACCAAACGGTTAAGGTCCACTTTTCTCATCCGAACATTTTTTATTTTTCATTTAATAGTAGAACTTATAGTGAAATTAATTGCCGTCTTCATTGCTCCCTAAGAAATACATTCTAAAACTTTCAGATCTTTTCAGAGAAGATCAGATAGTATAAGTATTTTCGAAATCAACGCGCGTCATCTTCGACCACATCGTTGAAGCTACAGCTAAAAAAACAGTGGTTTTGCATTGACCCTTTTGAAGTTGATACCACTACGGCATCATACGACATTTATCGGATTTCTATGTACTTAGAGCAACTCCTGGCTGATCAGTACTTAGTTCCTAATTATGTGTCTAACATTGATATTAATTTTCAATTTTACCACTGACTTGTTTGCAAAAATACTTTTAAGTTTAGCACTTTTTAGTTTTAAATACGTTTTAGTGTGTGTTATGTTTTGTTATTTATTGTTTCAAAACTTTATTAGTTTTTTTGAAATATTAGTGTTTTGCACTCCTTCTCTAAAGAAACTATAAACTTGCGAATTTTGATAATTTTTCACTAGAGGATTTTTTGTAAAAAGCGGTGCAAAGTCTTTTAACATATTTATAATGTAAGTTATAGGTAATGTAGGTGTAGACAGAGCCTTACATACTCTCTATAGATTTTATCCATCAATGGGGAGCAAGCTATATCTACTGATTGACCATATAAAAAACGGATGATTTATCATTTTTATTGCGAGAAAAACATGTTTATGAGAATCTTAAGAGGGGTGAATACGGAACGGGCTGGCCTATTCTGGAATAGATTAGTGGGTAGGATCAAAATCGAAAACACAAATCCGTGTTGATAAAACTAAACTCTTTTAGGCTTGAGACAACTTTAATATACCTCTATGATGGAAGGCAGATTTTTATTAGTTTGTGTTTATATTGCTGTTATTTTTTATTAATAAACTGGACCATTAAGGTAAGGCAAAATGAAAAAAAGATAATTAAACCAATTACCGCAAAAGGTTATTTTTCGCTTTTGAGCGCAAAAGTGAAAAATAAATTAATGTAATTATTACAAGCGCTACCCACTCATAGGTATTATATTTGAAGTCGGTGCAAGCCAAGTCAAATAGCTAGTAAATAAATTGGTTATTGGTATTTATACAGAAGCGGTCCGCCCCGGCTTTGTCCGTAGTACACATAAGTATAGCCTATAGCACTCAGGAATCAAGTGCATATGCAAAGGTGAAAGAATTCAAGTCGGTCCAGTAGTTCCTGAGACCTGAGATAAGCGCGTTCAAACAAATAACATCTTCAACTTATAATATTAGTAGATATAGACAGTTGATAATTTATTTTCTGCGAAAAAAGCAAATTCCGACTTACATTTCAAATTAAATTCAGACCAAACACGACCAAATTTCATAAGAAACAATCACAAAGTCATCGAGGTTATGAAAATGAATTTTAGTTTTTTATTCATAAATATTTTCAAAACCACCACACCGATTACGATAAAATTTATATGGGATTACTTTTAAACTATGATCTAGCAAACAAAAAAATAACCATCAAAATTGATTTAAAATTAGCGGAGCTATCGCATAACATACACACAAAAAAAATTGGCAGTCATAGGAACTGCCGATAGAAGTGAAAACTTATAACTCAGAATTTGATAGCTAACCTTGGAAACTACACGGGTGTAACCAGAGGGCGTGACCTCGCCATCTTGGCATGGCCATCTAGAAATGCGTCAGCATTTCCCATTGGCTGATGCGTTTCTAGATGGCCATGCCATGATGGTCTGTCCACGCCCTTTCAGCATTTCCCATTGGCTGACGTATTTCTAGATGGCCAATAGCCATGGTCCCGAGTTTACCCGAAGCTTTCTTACCATACCCGAGCGTGACGAATGAATTCAATTCACAGCCCACGAAAAATCTGTCTAGGCGCGCCTAAAGAAGTTTTCACTTTTAAAAACATGCAAACGAATTGAAAACCTCTTTTTTTCAAAGTGTGTTAAACTAACATCATTTTGAAAATACTTTTTGGCATCAATTTCGTCACAGTCGAAATCGAATTAGTTCTACGATCCCAAAAATACACTACTCTTTTAGAATAATCGCCCTCAGTTGAACAAAATAATCATTGGCCACTCATAATGTCCCCGGGGGATTGTTTCCCAACTATGATCGAGATATCGAAACTACCCCACTGGAGAAGTTTGCTCGTTTTTTGCTTAGTATTTTTTCAGCCATTCATCGAAGTTTGATTTAAGATAAGTTGAAAAAATTAATGTCAAAATAAATGAGCTCTGTGAAATGATTAGTAGCTCAAAAATTCACACTAATACCAACGATCTCAATACATTGGTTTATATCGATGACTAATAGTCCGAGATCCCGGAGCTCCCAGATGTCACCTATTTTCTGATGAATGAAATGTGGACGATTGAGTAGAGTTAGTAAGTAAAAGCAACAAAATAGTTGTCTCACGAACATAACATTTACAAATGGAGCATGATAATTTAAGTAAAGTTAAATTATTATTTTGGAGTTGTTAAGCAAAACGACCGACAGAAAGTGTCTGGGAGTATTGAGACCTTGTTTTTAAGGATATTGCCTACAACATACGTGACAATCACTTATTAGAAAGTACGTGAAGTAAGTAATGTTTGTATGTACCTTCATTACTCCATATCTCAAAATTGGCCGTCTAAGCAAGTTAGCGAGTAAGCATGTGTTCTTAGTACTTACTAACTCTACTCAATCGTCCACATTTCATTCATCAGAAAATAGGTGACGTCTGGGAGCTCTGGGATCTTACTCTATAATACCCATTATAACGGCGAAAGTTTATTGTGTTCTTTAAATACGTTACTTTTGTGCAACGAGATATTATGTTTTTGAGACTCGACGAAAAATAAAAAAGAGTTTACGCATTCGTAAATTTATAGCAACTTATTCAATTTGTTCGCAAACTAAATATTCAAATATACTGAACTTACGGAGATTAAACAATAACTAATTTTCAGGACAAAAATAATAATTAGTTATTTTGACATTATTTTTTCTGTAGTGGTAGGACTCTTGGCCGAGTCCGCCTGGGGAAGGACCACACCTTTGCCAAATATTCTACCGCCAAGCAGTAATGTGCAAACGTTACTGGGTTCCGGTCTGAAGGGCAATGTTTCCAGAGAAATTACAGGGCTTAGAGATATAACAACTTAGATCTCTGGGTGACGAGCGCAGTGCAGTGCTAGGTAATGATTTGGAATCTTCATGTTCCAATAGCTGCGTGTCACTGTATTGTTATGTGGCATGCATGTTGCTTACCATCAGGCACATGACCTGCTCGTCTCATCACTCTATATTTAAAAAAAAAAAAATCTTTAAAACACATACTTAGTAAGTACTTGCACAAAATTAGTGGCAGTGGTTGGACTCTTTGCAGAGTCCACCAGGGTAAGTACCACTTCTTTGTCAGTTATTCTACCGCCAAGCCGTAATGTGCAGACATTTCTGTGTTCCGGTTTGAAGGGAAATGTTTCCAGTGAAATTACAGGGCATGGAGATATAACATCTTATATCTCTGGGTGACGAGCGCAGTGCTAGGTTGAACTCTTCATGTTTCAATAGACATCTACTATCACTGTGCTGTTATGTGGCAGAAATGTTGCTTACCATCAGGCAGATGCCCTGTTCGTCTCGAGATTCTATCCTACAACAAATAAAAACATAAATAATTACGTCACTGGTAACTCACGTGCGAACGATATAGTCATCATCATCATCATCAGCCTATCTAATAGTCATCCACTATTGGACGTAGGCCTCTCCTATGGATCGCCACACAGCACGGTCTTCTGCTGTTCGCATCCACTTGCTGCCAGCCGCCTTTCGTAAGTCGTCGCTCCACCTGGCTGCAGGGTGCCCCACTCTACGCTTGCCAGTACGCGGTCTCCACTCTAGAACACGTCTACCCCAGCGGTTATCGGTTCTTCTACAGATATGACCAGACCATTGCCACTTCAGCTTACTTATTCGCTGAGCTATGTCGGTCACCTTAGTTCTTTGTCGGATAATCTCATTCCTGATTTTATCCTTCAAAGAAACACCGAGCATAGCTCGCTCCATAGCTCGCTGTGCGACTTTAAACCGATGGACCAGTTTCACTGTTAGTGTCCACGTTTCGGCTCCGTATGTAAGTACAGGCAGGACACACTGATCGAAGACTTTAGTCTTCAAGCATTGCGGAATGGACGCTGAGAAAATGTGACGAAGCTTCCCAAATGCTGCCCAGCCTAGCCGAATTCTCCCGTCTACTTCCTTCTCGAAGTTTGTGAACGATATAGTCGAGTCGGTCCATTTACAATTGTTATGGTAAAAATAATAATACCTACACAAAAATTTCAATAATGTGCCCAATATTATGATGACGTAACTATAACTGAAATATATTATGTCTTCCCTAATTCTCTTTCTTTCTTCCGGAATTTACAACCTTAACATTTAGTGTTTTCAAGTCTTAACATATTTTTTGTTTTATCAAATCACCAAAAATTTACACACATATAAATCATCAAACTTTCGTAGTAGGGGGTTGTGACGTCACACTATAGTAAAAATCGTACCAAACCATGACGTGACTCGCAACTTCTAAGCACTGTCACTTCGACGTTTTTTGATTATACATCAAAATGTTATGTTGAAGCACAAGGAAAAAATATGTATACAATATTTTTTTATGATCTAGCTGTCGGACTAACTACTTTTTTTTAGTGGTCTCGGCTATTAGTACAAAGCATATTTAAATGTTTTGATTTTGAAAGCTTTATTCCAAATTCAAACTACATATATAAGGTAAAACAGTCGTGCGCGGAATCCTCCAAGCTCAGTCTCAAACTAAATCCACAGACGAGTAACCCCGGCCACAAATTACCCAAGTTTGAATATCGTTTCAAAACAAATATGCATAATATTAGGTACATGAGTTGAAGGCAAACAAACAGTTGTTCTAGCGCGAGCAACTCCGGGGGACACACACTGTCTTATGTTCAACCGAGCGGATGCGGGGACGGATGTGAGAATTATGGATGAGGATTTTCGAACTTACTTTGATTTGAAATACATACACAGATTAGTTTCTTGAAACAGAAGAAATCATGAAAAGAAGAGTCGCGCAAATCGAGGGCCTAACAAACACTGTTTAAGTATAAAACTTAATTATAAACTTGAAGTTTACTATTTTTTTAACTAACAATAATAAATGTAAAGCTCCACTGCCACAGCCTCTTAAAAATCCAATAACACTTATGCTCAAGTATCAGTTATTAACTTGTTATTTTAAATTGGAAGCTCAGTATTATGTATCATAAATATATTTAAAAAAAAATCAATCTAAATGCGCTTTGATCCCAAATAAAATAAACAAATATGTGTGGTCTTTTTTGCTTTGCGTTTTCTGAGATTATTTACCATAGTCATGTATATTTTTTTTTAACATTATCAGAAAGAAGATACCTATTTCAAAAAACAAAATGCTTACCAATTTTATTGAAACAGCTGATATATTGACGTGAGATTTTTTTCGATAGATTAAAAATTGGGGTACTTTTTAATATTAAATCAATTTAAGGCGAAAAAAACAATTATTTTAAATTAAAAAAAATACAGTGGATTTGAGACATAATTTGATTGAGATTGAGATATAATAAAGTGACATACGGACGGACAGACAGATAGACAGACAGACAGACATGACGACTCTATAAGGGTTCCGTTTTTACGTTTTACGGAACCCTAAAAAGCCAATTTTATATAAAATTTTGTGTAATTTTAGTTTTTTATATGAGATAAAAATTAAAAACCAAAAATTTAGTTATTCGAATTTTTCTCATGAATTTTGAGGCTGTGTGAAAAAAGTGTCTATTCAAAAGTTACCTATGTATATTGTAAAGTATTACCTATTAATTACCATGCATCTGTATACCTTTTATACCTACAGAATAAGCACGTGGCCATCCACATTAGTGATTTATTTTCAAAGTAACTGATAAAACACCTTGCATCACATAAAGGGCTAGTTTCGTTACCGCATCTCCTCATATCTTCGAACATGCGTGATGGTTTCCGCGACATCGCCCCGCTCGGCACTCGTAACTCGGCAGCCGAGTTATGCAGATCTCGCGTATTTATCGCCCAACTTCCAGATACGACGCGACACGCCGAATCTGATTCCGCTTTCTATTCACGCGATTTATCGACATTACCATGTACTGTAGGTATTGTAGGAGCTACTGATGCCTTCTCAGATTTCGGTATGTCACATAAGATTATGTTTGCTATTTCTGTTGTATTCTATGGCCAGTCTTCAAATACTCTTGGCACAGGACATAATTATTGGATGTGCGTACATGTGAGCTCATGGCAAATAAGCTGACCTAGGCATCATTATCAAATCAAATAAGCTTGCCTCGGCCGCCGTTTTACTCACTGTAAATCAACGATATCTAGGGTTTAAAATGCAGCATGTTTCCCAAGAAGCAACTGCTATAACTTGCATTGGAGTTTGTTTGTAGATGCTTTCTATTCTGTTACTATTTTCCGTGATGAAATGAAAATGTTTCTATGTGTCTATCAAATTCGACTTGTAGAGCAGAAACTTGAACCAGATTGTATGTACATTGAGGAAGTACCCACTTGGCCTGGTTCTAATCAAATGTGTGTCAAACTCGGATAGCACACGGGACGTGAAAAAACCGAATGCTTAATTTTCCAATTGACACCAGAGTCGTCGATCTTAGTTTTCCAATTGACATCAGAGTCGTCTATCTCAGTTTTCCAATTGCCACCAGAGTCATCGATCTTAGTTTTCCAATTGATACCTGAGTCATGGATCTTAGGTTTCCAATTAATACCAGATTCATCGATCTTAGTTTTCCAATTGATACCAGAGACATCGATCTTAGTTTTCCAATTGACACCAGAGTCATCGATCTTAGTTTTCCAAGTGATACCAGAGTCATCGATCTTAGTTTTCCAATTGATAACAGAGTCATCGAAATTAGTTTTCCTATTGATAACAGTCGTCGTTGGTCTTAGTTTTCGCATTGACACCAGAGTCGGTTCCACACCAGATCTTAGTTTTTCTATGAACGCTTTGAAGTTATAAAATATACATAGCATAGTATGGAAAGAGTACGAGAGCATTACAAGGGTTTACAGTTTCCGTGTTTTTCTTACCTCCGCGAGGGTCCTTACGTATCGTTACTGGTAAATGTATTTTCTCCTCCATTGCTCCTCTTTATATCTTGTATGGATATTTGTTTATCGTAGAAAAAATCTAAGAAATTATTGGGACCCAGTTCTGAAATTTTTACCGTCTGTAAGTTATGGATAGCGGTACAATTGAAAAGTGTACCACCAAATAAAAGGGTAAGTTAATGCCTCTTTTTACTGGATTTTAAACCAACAATTACTTATTAATAAATTGTACTGTATTATTATTCTTTTGTTTCCTGGCTTTCAGAGGATAGATCACCGAGCCCAATGTCATGGTAGGCTCGATGGCTCGTGCCGTGGAAAATGTTCTAGACTTTACTACAAAAGTTAAGTCTAAAAACATAATATCTTCTCCTGTTACTAAAACATTTAGTATTTATATAAACTGGGCCCAGTTGCTTTTTCTGTACAATAATGATTTGTATTTGAATGTTTTATCAGATAGCACAATGCACGGCTTTGAAGGACTTGCCATTATCGTGCGATTACAGTTCGCCACGCCTGTTTTGTATGTCTAGGTTGACCTGGAAGCCATTTTGTGTAAATGTTAGTAAGTGAAAAAGAAATAGATTAGAAACCAATAGAATTTAATTATGTATTTGGTTCTTATCTGCTCTTGATAACTCTACAGAGCTAAAGCTATTTTCTTTTGCCTAGGATTACCAATTAGATGGGTTTGAATTCGTTTATCGAAACAATGGGGCCATATTGGTCCATTTTTCACAATACACATTGTTAGCGAAAGAATCAGAGTATTTTTACGCATTAATTCAATTATAATTACAGCTCTCGATTTCATCTTATATAGTAAAGATAAACCGGGGGACTAATTCATAAACTCCAAATCACAGAACTTGGGTACTAGTACTAGGCTATGTTTTACAGATTGACGCGGCGGCACAGATCCAGGTTACAGTTCGCTATTTGACTACCCTTGCCATAATGCATACAGCATTAATGTCGTAGTATTAAAAATACCAACTATTTACAGTTGTAAGAGACTTCTTAATACAACTCGCAAAGCCCTTTGTACAAAGTATTCGTGTATTATATAAGCTATGTATATATTGGTACAGTTGAAAAAGGTAGGTACACAAAAAAAGGAAACGTTTTTAATGAACTGAAAGGTAAAGTAACAACATATTGTATGAACGATAATCACACTGTCGGCTAAAAAAATAATTTCTGATTTCTCCTTTAGCCAACCCGTTTTTAGCCAGCGAGGTGGATTATGGTCTTGATTCGATTCTCTTTGTCCCGAAACCTCCGAAACACAGCTGTAGGAACATAAAGCTGGGTAGTTCTAACGCTTAGCAACGTATTACACTTTCGCACTTTTACAATATTTGTCAGATTCAAGACGTACCAAAGGAAAAAGAAATAAATAATAATTATTTTTATGAAGAACAGAAGATAAAATGAGACACGGCAATCACAAGACAGATAGCAAACTCATAAGAAACAAACAGCCCTGTTAAAGAAAAAAGTGTTTTCCCCCAGATTGAGGTCCCATACCATATTCCTTCAAACAACCTTGCGTTCCACCCTATCTCCGTCGTTCCGTTATCAGGCTGAAAGAGTTGCGGCGCCACTAACTGTTATCGCCACTCGGTATTCAGAAGGTGTTCCCGCGCATTACTCCAGACAATATAGATGTTTAAGCGGTGGTTAATATTTTATTAGTGTTGCCGCGAAACTGCGTAGGGCTGGCTCTGTAAAAAGTTAAGATTAAAATTCGATATTTTACCCAAAAAAATTTAGGCTATACTTAGAAAACTCAGAAAACATACAATTTTATTCCTTACTTACTTAAAACTTTAATTAGGTTAAACCTTTTCGAATCTGACGACAACAAATTAATGTCATTCGGAATTGTCAAAACCAATATGTGTCTACAAGGTTTAGATGTTTGTTGATTTTCCAAGAACAGCTCCACCAATTTCGAAAAAATGACTATCTGAGAAGTTAATAAAACGCACTAACTAGTCAAAAGATTTCACGATCAACAGATTTACTAGATGAAGCTTTGTTTTACTAGCTGAAGCTGCTTTTTCGATATTTTTCTATAATACATTATCACGTTCTCTTTGACGTCTCCGGCAACGGCGAACGTGGTTAATTCATATTGTGAGCTTAGCTAACTTAGTTTTGAAACTGTTATTATATGACGCTTAACATTCACCATTCATACATACACCATTATATCTGCCCCAAGTTTCGGCAGCTTCAAAAATAGAATAAAGTGCTGGCTTATCGATCAAACTTTTTATAGTTACACCGAATTTTTAGAGAGTGATGGCAAAGTCCTATAAAAATTCATGCAAACATTTGATATGGAACATAATATACTCATATAATGCTTGACAGTTTTCTGTACAATAATTATTCTATTACAGTAAAGTAGTTATTTTAAACTTTGAAAATGTATACAATTTGTATGCTCTTTCTTTTGTTTTTATGTTTTTATTAATTGACGTGTAAATTGTACATTTATGAATAAAGTACTTTGACTTTGACTTCAGGTCTTTGTTTTGCAAGTTCTTCTTCTGCTTTTAATATTATATACAATAACAGAATCACCCAGATTTAAATCATAATTACACATTAATGGTGCGTGGTAAAATAACTGGTAAAGACGTGGTACTTCCTCAGACGCATCTGCACAATATTGTTACATAACGATTTTATTTTAGTATGAAAACCGACGTGGTTATTACACATTTTAAACAAAGGCACGGCTAACTCACGTTTGATATAGTCAGTCCAGTCCGACTCAAATTTGATCGTGTCCGGCGATTTGCGTCTGTCTATATCAAACGTGAGTTACCCGTGTTTGTATTTAAAAATACTTTAAGTTTTAAAATTTATTTTTACTAAAATTCTGCAGCTTTACAAGAATACTTCCCGTTTCTGTTTATTGTCTGACACATTATGTTTATTATCTCACACATTACTGTAAACTGGCAAAGATGATGTACTGTCCAATGCGAACTCTACTAAGACATAGCACTACAAATCTTTTAAACTAGCTATACCCCTACGGTATATCCTGTATAAATAAATAATTTACTGCTGACCGAGTTCAAAAAGGTTGTCATTTTGTTACATATTTTACATTTTGAAATCGCTAAAATTATTTGACTCATTTTTTAAAATTGTTTTTCAAGTTAGTGTCAGCCCTACGCGTCAAGAAGCTCGCTCGCCGCGCTATCTAGATCACGTCCCGCGTCTCCGCTCGCGACTTGCATATTCCGAGCTCTAAACCTTATCGTTTTATATAAATTAATTGCGAGGAACAGAGACGGCGCTGGAAACGCGACTTTACACTGCTCATTGTAATTAATTATATTGATTATAATACAGAAATTACAAAAGACTAAACTGATATGAAATAGAAATCAGAGTATGTCAGAGGATTCTTATTGGAACATTTATTACGTATTCAAAATTATAAAATTTATTGTTCATCAGTTACTTGGCTTCCATAGTGGGTACACAAAGAAAGTGAGAGAATTCCCTTTTCTGCGTAGGTGACTGGTGAGACGGTCAGATATCCATGTCGAAGGTCCTAGATGTGCCCGCATACGTAATATTGGTGGTGGTGGTGGTGGACAATTCACACACAACACCATTTGACCCCAAACTAAGCAAAGCTTGTGTGATGGCGGTCAAATAGCTGATGTAATACTTAAATAGTTTTAAATACATACTAGTCATACTTATTATACCCAGACACAGTGCAAACATTTGAATTCATCACACAAATATTTGTTCTGGGTGGGAATCGAACCCACGACCCTCGGCTTCGCAGGCAGAGCTACTACCAACTAAGCCACAAGGCCAGTAATTAGCTCTTGGTTTTTATAGCGTAGAGTGACGGGACGAGCAGGACATGTGTCCGATGGTAAGCAACACGCCTGCAGCCACATGAAGAGCTTAGGCCACCTACCATGCCCAAAATGCTGGTGATCAATATACTAACATTGACAATTTACTTGGCCGCCAGCCACCTAGGTCGCACTATCCACTCACCATCAGCCGCGGCAGAGGATGCCGCTGATAAGAAGAAGCGAAAGTATGGTATGTTGGTGTCGCAGTACGAATTTGTACCTGTTGCCGTGGAGACCTTGGGTTGTTGGGGCGCAGAGGCTAAAGGGTTCCTCTCAGAATTGGGGCGCAGGCTCAGGGAGAATACGGGTGACTCCCGCACCAGAGCGGGCTCTGGTGCGTTCCTGGAGCAAAGGTTGGCCATTGCCATTCAGCGTGGGAACGCGGCGAGCATCATGGGCACTTTTGCGCCGGGAGCAGTTAGAGGTGGGTTATTCGGAGATTAGTTGGTTAAATTATTATTTTAGTTAATATGTAATTTATCTTTTATGTCTCATAGTTAATTCAATTGTATATTTTTTTCTACCTAAGTATTTTACGCCACAGCTTTTGATCGATTGTGAAAAACAGACTTCTACATTAAAAGACAATACATACACATACACATCATATTTACTTGGTTTTAATGAATACGGCAAACCATTATATTTAACTTACAAACTGAATACAATCAAATAATTCAAGGTAACTGAGTACAATCAAATACTTCAGTCCTACTGTTTCCTGAGCAAAAACAAAGATAATTCACGAAATAGACTAGACCCATCACAAAAAACGAAGCTATTTTCGCCTGCGCCTAAACACTTTCCATAAAAGTAATCTGTGCTGTAAATGCTTGGCCCCGAAGTGATTACCTTGCGGAGAGTAGAACGTCCCTCAATATGCCGGCCGGCCGACCTGCCAATATGGATATTGCATATTTTAGATCGGACCTTGTATTTTTTACTTCGCACACCAGATTTGACCGAGAGTTATGAGTTATGGAAGTGATACGTTCAAATATTATAGCGTATACTAGCGTTCCGCCCCGGCTTCGCCCGTGCTAAATTATAACCAGTAGTACTCAGAAATTACGGACATATCCAGAGGTGAAAGAATACTTGAAATCGGTCCAGTAGTGCTTGAGATGGGCGCGTTGAAAAAAAAACTTTTTCAGCTTTATGATATTAGTACAGAAGTATGGATTTAGCAGTACTTACATGTTACTTATATCCATGTTGGCTTATCATAAACCAATCTCGCTGATGCAACGGTTCTTTTTTTACCTGGAGAAAATGATTCACACTAGGATTCAATACCACAAATGGTGCCCCTAGCAATTAGCACCTTCGCAGGGTTCCACTTTTGTCCTCACAGTGAGAACGTGGCAATAATTGTGCAATGTTTCCAGAGAAATTACTGGGCTAAGAGATAAAACACCTTATATCTCCGGGTGACGAGCGCAGTGCGGTGCTAGGGTGACTAGGAATGATTTGGCCTCTTCGTGTTCCAATAGCTGGATGTCACCGTGATGTTATGGGCAGGCTTGTTGTTTACTATCAGGCAAACGTCCTCCTCGTCTTGTCACTCTATGAAATAAAAAAATGCATGAAAATAATGTATTTCTTTATAAATTTTGTTGACATTAGTGTGGTGGTTTTTGAAGTATCATCAAAAAAGTAAATTTTGCTTACTATTATCTGGATGACGTTATCATAGCTTCAATAAAAATTGTGAAAGTTAGTCGAGTGCCGGTGTTTAGTTATAAATTGAAATCAGTTTTTTCTTAGGAGAAAATTATACTACGTAACTACGTTTAGGGCAAACGAAATATTGCAAATGCTTTAATATTTTACTACGTCACTTCCATTTACTCTATGTCTGCGGTAACGTTTGTTTCCCTGTAGCCCGCGGCCGTAAGGTAATAGAGAGGCGTGTCCGGGGCGTAAAGCTATACTACGGACATCTCATTTGCTACTCCGCTATGCTAATAACATATTTCATGGGGTTTATGTAACTATGTTTGTTTGTATTTTCCTGCAGGTTAGAAGTTGAGTGCGTTAGATAAATAACTATTTTTAAAAACAGGTAAGCTGATAAAGTAATGGTAGGAATCTTTGCAGAGTCTGTCTGGGGAAGTACCTACCACACCTTTGCCAGTTATTCTAATGCAAAGCAGTAATGTGTGAACATCACTGTGTTCCGGTTGGAAGTGTAATGTTTCCTGATAAATTACAGGCATAGAGATAGGGCATCTAATATCTGTGGGTGACGAGCGCAGTAGGGTGCTAAATAATGATTTGGACTCTTCATTTGGTAAACAATTGTTCTTGTGAAATCCGACATGCATCTAGAATCTTTCAAGGTTATGTGTTATCAATCAACCCGCACTTGACCAGCGTGGTCGGTTATGGCTCTGACTCTCCTTGCGAGAGAAGACCCTGATTACCAGCTCTGGGACAATTTAGAGGACTGCTTATGCTATGTTACAATACGCGTGCGTGACGCTGTCCTAGTGTGGGCTGGTGTGTTACTTCCTATCAGGCAAATGTCCTACTCGTCTTGTCACGTTATAATCTATACTATCTATACTAATATTATAAAGCTGAAGAGTTTGTTTGTATGTTTGTTTGTTTGTTTGAACGCAAGGATCTCTGGAACTACTGGTCCGAATTGAAAGATTATTTCTTTGTAGGATAGTCCATTTATCGAGGAAGGCTATAGGCTATTTAACATTACGCTACTATCAACAGGAGCCGAGCATGAAGGAAAAATGTAACAAAAACGGGAAAAAATATTGCTTTTTGAGAGCTTATGTTGCGTGACAGCATATGTCATATTTTAAAGGTTGCGTCATTAGAACCTAAAGTAACCAAATTTGTTCAAAATTTGAATTGGTACGGTCAATTTTTGATAGATGGCGTAGCAACGCGCGCGCGTTCAGCTAGTTAAAAATAAATGTATACATATCTGCTGCACCCCTGTCAAAGAACGAGACGACATCCCACGTATGATATACTCCCGTAGGTATCACCTATATGCAGCAATCAAAAACCTGAAATTGGACCCTCATCTCCCCTCCCCCCGCGAGCTGCCGAAGTACTTCCGGCATTCGGGGCGCGCCGCCCGCCGCCCGACTTCCGGTGCGGCCGCCCGTATGTAAATGCCCGCCTCAAACTTGGTTATATGTTTACGCCGGTTCGGATTTCATTTTATTATTGCTAGTTTTGAAGTCGTATTTGGACAGGCGACCCTATTTCATGGAATGATTTATTTAAGAGAAGAGTTTATTTTTAATTGAGAGTGAATGGGTTTCGTCTAGGTAAGCACGAATAATCGTAGACCGCATCGTCGCTTATCATAAGGCGAGATGGCAGCATAAACAGCCCAATAAATGTTCCCACTGCTGAGACTCAAGCCCTTCTCTCGCAAGGAGTTAGTCAATGCCATAATCCACCACGCTGGCCCAGTGCGGGTTGATGGATAACAGACACATGACTTCCAAAGATTCTAAGTACATGTCGGTTTCTTCACGATGTTTTCTTTCGCCGTTTTAAGTTAGCGGCATTACGCACATGACTTTGAAAAGACACCGATGCGCGTGGTTTTGAACCCGGGGTCGCGCTTTCTCCCGACTAGACCAGCTTTAACTTCCAAGGCAAAATGGCGGTCTGGTGGTAAATCTACAATGTTAAAAAAAATAGAAGTGTTTTATTTTTTTCATTTCATGAAGTAAAATCTCATTAAGCTGTTTTGTGGACTTATCGGTAAGAAAACCTTACAAGTACGATTGTTTAGTGATTTAAACAAACAAGGGTTGCCATTTCTATCCAGTTTAGCAACCAGGACAAAAAAAACGTGAAAACCCCGGATTTAAGAATCCAGAACCCGGACATGTCAACAGGTTTTATTTTTAAACAATTGATGTAATTAAGACAGTTGAAAATGTTGTAAATCATCTTTTTTTGTAAATTTTTAACACCATGATAAATTTAAACGTATCACTTAATATTCATAGAAACACAGATTTTTTTATCTATCTCACACTTATTGGTCCTGGGGTAATCAATCCCACCATCTTCGATTCCGCGAGCAGACTTGTTACCAGTTAAGCCACAAAGTCAATGTAACGTACAAATTTAATATTACTGCCTACCGTTACAATAACTAGCAATGGTGTAGTTTCCTCAAGTGGAGTCTAAAGAGACAGCTTTGAATAAATATACAGACTATCGCGGTTATTGATAGAATATTAGAATACCATATTTTCGCAAAATTCCATGTGTTTGTTACAATTACTGTAATGGCATTTAAAGCAGCCGTCCGCGTCGGTAATGTTGTTTGTGCGGCGGCCGCGGCATACGGAGAGGCTTTTACTTGAGATTGAATGCGCATATTGTTGCCAAAACTATACAGGGACATGACAACTTATAAGTAGAGCTGTCTGACCATCAAACTGACAACGAAATATGTTTCAGTTGAGCTGAGCTAAATCTACAGGAACAAAATGAACAATTTCAAATGAAAACTAGGTTACGTCCTTCGGTCATTTGCGTGTGTTAGATTAGAGATTCCTTTTATTCGTAAATCTCACTCGCGATCTTCGTTGACTCTAGAGGGCTAGGGTCAACGAAGATCGCGAGTTACTTGAAACGAGAGGAATTGGAATAACTTGGAACGTTATTCGGCTGATAGTTCTACCTGGATGAGCAACAGACGAAAGTCATTCTAATGGTGGAGCCAATGGCTAGGGCTTTGCGTTATAAGTCGTGGTTGCTGTAATACTTGGATGACATGGGCACCGCGGCCGCGGAAGCAGAGCTTTGGCTTTCCTTAGCCCCGTGGGGGTGGACCTCTCGCTGCTGACCATCTTAGTCAAGAATCTAGACGCGTCAGGTGAAGGAGCGAGAGGAGTAGAAAATTCTCGTTCGTCTGTGGAGGTGAAAATCTGGTAATGCGCTAGAGACACAGCGGAGCGCAGCTAATTACCGTTCAAATACTTTTATATACATCGACAAGTAATAATCACACACTTGACACTTGACTATTAACTCTCCTTTTGAAAGCCCTGGGTCCCAGCATTGGGAACTGGCTAGTTAAACAAAGACAACTACAAATATTGTTGATTTTTTAGGAGCAACATATACTGAAAATCAAAATTATTTTTTCATAAATGTTCAATATACGCTTCAATTAAAAAAAAAAAAAAAAAGGAGCATACAAAACTGATCTACTACAAAACTACACTTAAGCCATAAAAAACTCAAACAGTTCATTATCTCATGTCGAACATTTAATGTCTCAAACATCGAACAATTTCTTCAGTTGCCCTTGAATACATTTGAGTGTTCCGCCTCTGCCCCGTTCGTAGCTCTGCCCACAGTCGTATTGTCGCCTGCCCGCACTTTATAGCGAAACAGTTAAAGTTACAGTCGTGTTCGAGCTCGGTTCAGTTTTGCAGCAAACTGTTTCCCATTACGGCCGACACATAATGGGGTTGTTATTACATTTGCTAGCGAATTATTAGAAGAGGCGCCGTAAGTATGAGCAACTGTAACTACGTCTTTTTTATACAGATTGAAAATTTCTTTCATTGTGGATTAGACTGTCACAATGATAATTTGGTTGCAGTGGTCACCTGGTGAGAAGAAGGTAACCTGTTTGCTCACAGGAGCTTAGTCTCATGTAGCCCTTGGTACATAATAATAGACCATAGTACTTAGGGATCATGTACGTCCGTGTACATAATTTTTTTTGAAATCGGTCCAGTAGTTAGTTTCTAAGATTAGCGCAGTCAAACAAAAAACCTTTTCAGCTTTATAATATTAGAATAGAATACATCAGAAAGTAGAATACATCATAGAGTAGAATACATCTGTACATCAGAAAGAAATACAATTAAGCGATACAAACCATTATAACTTTTATCTATTGTGATAAATTAATGGTGAGCCATCAATTTAATAATGGGCCTAATAGCGACGGTAGTGTTTTTAATACTAAACTAGCTGACCCGGCAAACTTCGTACCACCATATTTTTTTAGGCAAAATTTTCAAAATTTTCTGCCATACAATCATTGTTCCTACAACGAATGCAATTTGTCAAAATATAAGCAAATTAGTTAAAAGGTACATTTTGACAAAACGTATTCAAATCACGAGAGGTTTCAAATTGGCACCATCTATTAAAATATCATTGTATGAATGTTTTGTCTCGTTCGAAATCGGATCAAATTAATCTACTCATTAATTTTTTTTGCAGACTGTCGAAAGTAGGCAAATACACAAGAATGGAATGCCCTCTCCACAAACGTGTTATATTCCTGCGCTTGTGCAAAGTTGTTCATGTGTAGGGGTGTTAGTTTGTTTATTCGAGTTATGTGGTAGTTTTATGGCGATTTCTATATGTTGGCGTGAAGGATGTTCCCAGAAGTTGTGTCTTGAAGGCTAAAGATGTTTGCGATATTGGCTTGCAAAAACTTTGGTTTCTCTCTCGCGTAAATTTAAGAAGAAACATGTTTATTTCGAGGCTTGTGTTTGTTTTAATGTTACCTTTTTGGCTTACAGAGGAAACTTTGTTTTGGTTATCATAAGCACAATTTCCATAACTAGCTATGACCATAAAGTATACAAGCAATAGACATATTAAGTTGTCTGTCACACTGTCCTGTACACTTTCTAAAAAAACTGTTCTCAAATCCGTTTGAACATACACAAAAAATATCAAAATTGCGGGAGGAGTTTAATTACGAACACATGTACATAATATTTAAACATGTAGAGATAGTACCTACTACATAATGGGAGATAAATAACCCCACAACATAAATAATATGTCCATTGTCTATCATCCAACTCTAATGAACACAGTTTTTAAAAGCAAAAAGAAGTCATAATCTTAAACAACGTAACGCTGTAAAGTTGCTAACTTATCGGCTACATTTACAGCGTGCAGCTGATTTGCATCATGTAATCTTTGCTCTTCTTCCTAACAGACTACTTGTTGTGCGAAAAAGTAACATCGTTTCATAGCTGAGACTGTAAAACGAGAAGATATGAATATTTATTCACACAAGGACAAATAACTACAAATAATATTTTATTTGAAACAAACATGGTAAACATAAATTAAAAATATTGTACAGATGATAATTAAAGTGACAGCTTCACATATTCCTGTGTGCAAAAAGAACAAAAAGTAATTTAGCAAAATAAGTTAAAAATTATAAAGAAGGCAAAGATGTACTAACTGGTAATTGCTGAAAATTAACCGTCAAATGTCCAAAATTAACATAATGTTATCAGTAATAAAAGTAGGTAATCATAGATTATCTTTTTTATATTTCATTGTTTTTCCGATCACATGACCGCTGAATGCACAACGATCGTTGGACCAGGGTTTTTACAGAGTGGACGCCAGCGGTCAGTCGACCTCCAACAAACAAAAGAAGAGTTCGTTTAAAAAAATAGATGTTGGAATTCCAGCATTAGATTAACTGGAAGAAATTGAGGGAGACCTTTGCCAGCGGTGGGAAAATAGAGTTCATATTATAAAAAATGTTTTTGGTGTTATCCAACGTACCCGTATAAGATTTTTGACGTGATAACGTCTTATAATTCGGTGAAGCCGGCTGCACGCCCGCAAAACATGACGTCATGTAACGTTACCGTTAGTTCGTCGTCAGTGCCATGCGGACGAAGCTGAGCGCTGAGGGCGCCACCCGCCGAGTCGAGCGGTATCACTACTCGCGCTATCAGCGTACTGATTTCTTAAGACGTTGACACGTTTAACTATCGTCAGTAAGCCGACTTTACAGACAACCATTTTTTTTATTACTATTATTTTATTCACTTATTATACTTTTTTACTGTATAAAAATCATAACCCTTCTTACAGTCGGGTAATTAAAACTGAAACAAATTGTTTTGCCAGACATATTGCATGCCTCTAGAAGGAGAGGCCAGTTTGTAGGGGTCTACTTTTTAAATGCTTTGTAACATCTTATTTTACCTGCAAATAGCTATAAAAAAAGTATTTATATAATGTTTTTTTTCTCTCAAATCATTTAACTAGGTACTTTGATAAAAATAATGAGAACAATAAGAATTGTATTAATTAGTAAAGGATACATTTTTTATCTGACTTACACAAGAAACTTTTTTTTTGATTATCATAAACATAATTTTCATAACTAGCTATGACCATTAGGCTAATAAAATATTATATTTTTGCTACGTCAATTAGATTATTAAGAATAGTATTGTTTGAAAAGAATAGCATGTAAGTTAAAAAGGTCAGTCAATAATGGCTTTTATTAGTAAATATTATTATATTATTATTATGACCATTAGGTAGGTATACAAGCAATAGACATATTAAGTTGTCTGTCACAGTCTCCTGTACACTCTCTAAAAAAAAAGCGGCCAAGTGCGAGTCGGACTCGCCCATAAAGGGTTCCGTGAGTTTCGAGTTCCGTTCCTGAGTGAGGATTCCTTGACAAATGTAATCTGGGTGTTTTCCAGCCTAGAGTGAATTGATTTCATTCAGGTTACCGCGCTTCATCATAAACTGCATTGTAGCTTAACATCAGGCAAGATGGCGTTCTAATACAAACCTATGAGACGAACTTCTTAGTATTCCATAGATTCACCGTGCGGGTGCCAGGTCCATCGTGTGACAGAGAGAGAAAGAAAGAAAGAGAAAGAAAGAGAAAGAGAGAAAGAGAGAGAGAGAGAGATAAATCTTGGGGTCTCGAGTAGACCACAAGACTTGTGACTCAGAGAAAAAAAAAACTTAACCATAAAAGAGATAAACTTAAGATAAAATTTTAGATATGATAGAAAAGAGCGATTATATTGCTAAAACGATATGTTCTAGGCAACCATGGGATGAAAAAGGAGTTATGTAAAGGCCGATTTACATCAGACGAGCGAATGCTCATTCTATCTCCACTGTATCAAATTCATTTGGTGTAAACAAACGTAGAGCATTCTTTCGTTGTTTTGTTTGCGTTCGCAAAGATTCTATGGAATATATAATATGGAAAACGCTAAGAACGATCTTTCGTTTACACTAAAAGATCGAGAAAGAATGCTCTTGTTCTAGCCCTAGCTCTATGTTCGTTCAGTTTAAATCGGCCTTTATAGGAAAAGCAAATCATATCGCAGTGATGTATGGGGGTTAATATTTTAAAGTGTCGTGTCGTGTAGTGTCTGGTCGCACCGGTCGCGTATTTCATCTGACGTCGTCGCTTCGTGGGACCCTATTCTGAGAACCACTCCGCAATAGAAACGATAGATCTATTATTTTCTAAGTTCCTAACATTTGGTATGTATCAACACGATTATATGAAGATATGAATGGGCCAGGGTGGAATGGGACGTGTTATAGTATTTTATTTATTTAAGTTACGGCTGGTCTAGTCGGGAGAATGATGACTGCCGATCCGGAGTTGAAATCCCACGCGCATCACTGTTTTTTTGATGTCACGTCTTCGAAAAAAAAAGTGGTGCGCGTGGGATTTCAGCGTTATGCCGCTAAATGTTAGGTACATGTCGGTAGGAATATTTCGAGGTTATCATCCATCAAGGGCCAGCTCGCGAGAGAAGGCCCCGAGCCCCAGCTGTGGGAATATTAGTGGGATGTTTATGCTACAGTATTTAACTAAAATGAAGACTTCTTTAGGCGAGTTCGGCCTTTTTTTTGAGATGGGAAACAGTTGAACTCCAGGCACTGTAATCGTAACCGACACCACTGTTTATAAGTCTGTAGATATTGTGTACTAGAAGCCACGCGGTCTACCCACATAGCTCCCGTACACATAGCCACATAGCCCGTGACAAAAAGTAGCCCTTGTATTATTCTAGATACTCTAATGTGTATTCCAAATTTCAACCCGATCCCTTCAGACATTCCGATGCGATTGAGCATCAATCATATATCCAAACTTAGACATTTATTACTTTATTTTCAATTTGACCACCACAAACTTTAACAGTAGGTAAACTAAAAATAATGTCTGCGTTATTTTTTATTGATTCCAAATATAGAAGTTTATGCTTTTTTTTAAATATTTGTATTGTGGACTCCATCTCTATATGAACTAGCAGCGCACCGTAGTTTTACCCCCGTATTTTCCATTCCCGTATTTTTTTCGGAACATACAACAGTAGTCTATCTGGTCTTCCAGTCTATACCTAATCTACGTTCACAAACAACCAAACATCTAAACAAAAAAAGGTTTCATTTCTAAAAAGTGTTGTACAGAATAGTCCCCCTGTCCGGCTACCATAATTTTGATTGAAATTTACTGGTGTATTGTGTTCGGAGGGCGAGCGAGCGGTAACTACGTTACTGCAATAAGGCACTTTGGTGATTAAACGGCGACACTGCGCCCTGACGTGACGACTATTATTATGATTTATTGGGATTCAAATAAAATGAGGACATTTCACAGGAGATGCTTTCTTAAATCGTTGAAAACATGTTTAAAAAGGCAATTTGTTATATGTGGGGGGTTCATTTTGCTACTAGATGTCCGCCCCGGCTACGCTCGTGGTATATATATAACCTATAGCACTCAGGGATCCCGTACATAGCCAACGGTGAAAGATTTTTTGAAATCGGTTCAGTAGTTCCTGAGAATATCGTATTCAAACAAACAAAAATGGCAGTCATAGGAACTGCCGATAGAAGTGAAAACTTATAACTCAGAATTTGATAGCTTACCTTGAAAACTACACGGGTGTAACCGAAGGGCGTGGCCTCGCCATCATGGCATAGCCATCTAGAAATGCGTCAGCATTTCCCATTGGCTCACGCATTTCTAGATGGCCATGCCATGATGGCGAGGCCACGCCCTTTCAGCGTTTCCCATTGGCTGACGCATTTCTAGATGCCCAATCGCCAAGGTCTCGAGTTTACCCGAAGATTTCTAATCATACCCGAGCGTGACGCTAGAAATCAATTTACTCCCCACGAAAAATTTGTCTAGGCGCGCCTAAAGACGTTTTCACTTCAAAAATAGCAAAGGTTTATAATGACGCAATCTTAGATGCACGTCAACGCACGGTAGATATACGAAAACTCTAAAAGGAATATTTTTCCCACATTAAATTTGTTACATTCTTCATTCATGCTTCGCTCCTATTGGTAGTAGCGTAATGTTATAAAGCCCACGGCTTTCCTCGATAAATGGACTATTTGTCCCGAGAAAATAACAGGAATGCGAACTACGCGGGTAAACCGCGGGGCACTGCAATTCTGCCGTCCGCAAACTACAATGCCGTTAAGTACCAAAATGTAGTTTCGAGATATCGCGGGAAAACTGTTTCTAAATTTTAAAATTATGCCATTTGATAAGTGAAATACATATTTCCATAATGTTGATACCTTTATATAGACCTGCAAAAACACTTTGAAATGATAGTATTTTCAAGATAATAAGGTGTGCAAAACAAGAGTTATAAGCGTTTTTGCATTCTAGTCTTGTAATTTTGTCTTAAAATCTTTTCCAAATCACCACTAAAATGCCGTTATGTATAGTTTAACGGCATTTTAGCTTGATATTTTCTTTAATTTCATTGGATGGTACTTGACTACAGAATTTGAAATCATTCCAAAACTAAAATGCCGTTATATCATGAAACATCCAAGATTACAATGCGGTTAAAGTCATTTAACCGCATTTAAAACTAGCAAACTTCATAAATTTGTTTTAATCGGTTATTTCAGAGCATTTTACAACACTAAAATGCGATTAAATGCAAAACCTTTACCTTTAACTGCAATTAAGCTAAGCATGACTCACAAGATATTTAAGAAAATACAATAAAAGTGATGATTTATGTGAAATAAGTGAACAAAAAATGACATTAAAAACTAAATATTTATTGGCATTAAAAAATAACAAACAGCATTTTTGTTATTCTTTTTCGAATACAAGCCTAAGTATCTAAAAATACAATTTCTCAAGAGTTAAAATTTAAAATAACAAGGCAAAATTACAAGGTAAAATTACAAAATTTAAAATTTAAAATTAAAATACTACTTTTATTGCCCTTACTTACAACAGGTTTTCAAGAATCTACAATAGAGATCAATTGTTTTTGTTTTATTTTTGTCACAATCACTTAAACTTTTGGATAAATATTCCTACAAAATAATTAATAATACCTAAGACTCAAAGATTTTTCTTGAGTCTAAATATTGCTTTACTAGCATTATCATTCTTTGTCGTCGGTCGACAAGTTCTTCCAAAACAATAGCTTATGTGTTGGCGCTATGTTGCTCTATGAATTGAACTAAATTAATCTTCCGCTTAGAATTTCTGCATTTTGCTTTTGATTTGAAACGAAGTTTTATAATTTCTGGTATTTTAAGTATTTGCCATTGAAGAAAGCAAAATAATATAAATAATCTTTCTGGCAATAATTTTTGTACCTACAAGCTATCACAATATAACTCAAAATCAGAGTAAATCCACATGTGCGACATATTTTTGAGATTAACTAAGGGGCTTAATTTGAATTCTTTTTTCTGAAGCGTTATTTGGCACAATGACGAAATTGTTTGGTGCTATAAACTTCATATTTACTTTTGAGTTGCTAACTCATACTGTCTCATCAAAATGGTCAAAATCATACAACTTACCTTTATTGCATTTCTTACTTTACTTTATGATCTTCTTGTTCGCAACTCATGAAACTGTGTTCAGATTTGAAATAATAAAGCGTAATTTGTTATATGCAGATGATTTTGCTTTAGTAAACAAATGCATTTAGTAAATAAATGACACTGAGAAGAAGTGAACATAATTAAATAGTCAATTTTATTTTGTGCACTGCAACTGCATTGCACTGTTAACAACCCAATTGTATACATCAGATCTTTTTCTTCGATTCAGTCATAATTTTTATTTTCCAAACTGTCAACTGCTTTGTGGTCGTAGCATAAACATTTAAGTAGATAGGTATGGAAATACTGACAGTTTTTTGAGGTTCATTAATTGAGCTTCTACGCTTTTCCAACCAGCTTTCGGTTAGTTTTTCTGTATTCTGTATAACGGCATCGACAATGTTTTAATACAACGTTAAATGGTACCGTTTTTAAGCTAGTTTTCTGTAGGTATTTATTAATGATGTTGTGGTTCTTAAAGTCAGACTTATGGTTACGTTTAAACTTATGATTAATGGATTTCTTGAAAATAGTTACTAACATTTTCACTTGAATCAGCTATCTTAAAATCATTATAACGTGCAGGTCATCTGAATTGAAATCACACTGTAAACTTGATTGTGGAGTTTAAAACAGATCCGGTATGGTGCTATCATCATCTGGCTGTAATATTTTATGTTAACTCTTCAAACTGAATGTTTGTTTTGATGATTTTGTAGAGAATTACTCTACTTTCCTTGTAAGTCTATTAAAACCTGATAAAGTTTCAATAGATAGATTTGTGATTTCATTAAAATCTAAAGAAAGACGAGTACGGTAACATGATTTATACGTCTCAAAATGTATAAATGACACTGGAAGAGTCGGAACAAGATGTAACATAAGGATCATTTCCGTTTTTTTCTATACAAGATCTAGTTTGACTCATCTAAATGTGTTTTAAGCCATCGTAACAAGTTGGAGGGAACGAAAGCATCTTATTCATCTGCACTTGATTTCTTTCACATAATATCGTACTGCATACGCAAGAACTTGTAACGGCATTTTAGTTAAGTAATGTGGCATAGCCGCATTTTAGTCTAGTATTGTAAAAAATAAATAATTTATATCACATAGTTAAGGTAGCTTTTTGATATTTTCTGTTTTAAGTTTACAAAATTGCATACGTATTTACTAGTCTAAAAAGCCGTTAAGTATGTTTAACTGCATTTTTATGTTGTATTCAAGCATAACGGCTTTATAGCGTTGGACAAATACAATATAAATTGTAAATGAAACTTTGTTTAAAAACATTTAAGTGCCTTAACGGCACTAAAGTGTACAAAAGTCAGTTAACGGCAATTAAGTAATGGAAAATCAAAGAAAATTTCAGCCAAAGGTAACGTTAAAATACCTTAGCGGCTTTTTAGGTAAGTATTGTTATTTAACTGCGTTTTAGCTTTGGAACCATACAAAATAAAATGACTTAACGGCATTTTTAGTTTTGGTATCTTAAAAACTAACATACCTAGAGAAACACGGGTTACACAGATCGATAGATATTTTTTTTCTGATTGTAGTGCCATTTAAATGTCGAAATCGACCCAATGTTAGATAACGGCATTTAAGCTTGCGGACGGCAGAATTACAATCTTATCTTCTTAATATACATAAATCTCCTGTCACGATGTTTGTCCGCGATGGATTCCTAAACTACTTAACTGATTTTAAATTAAATTGGCACACCCTGAGTAGTCTGATCCAACTTGAGAGATAGGATAGTTTTTATTTCGATTAAAAATAGATAGTCTTTAAATGACAATATCCGAGCGCAGCCGGAATGGACCGCTAGTAATTATATAAGAATTGCAAAATACCAAATTTTTTATTTTTTTTAATGTCAGAATGGACTTTTTATTTTTCGATTAGGTACCATAATTTGAAGTGTTTTTAATTGATCCTTCAAATGCGTATGTGTGACATATTGACCGATGTCATACGACGATGTGATCTTCGAAAAAGTGCGCTTAGTTTTTCGTTTCTCTTTCTTCGTTTCGCGCTGATGGGGTACTTTTTGGGCGTGGGATATAATTTGTTGCATGGAACTGTGTTAGTACGAGCATGCATGTCGCTTACAATCAGGCTATAGTATTGTTTGTAAGGGGACAACTCACACTCTATACAAGGTGTTGCAGAAAGGTGCAACAATATTTATGGTAGTTCATCTACATTAAGTTTTGAATCATGTATGTGAAAATTAGGCATGAAAGCACAAAATTTTTTTTCCATAAAATAAAATATTTTTTTCGGTTGTTATTTCATTTGACATACCCCTAATGGCCAGATCTCCGCACGGATTTTTGTACGATGTCATGGCGTCGGCGGCAAGGTCGTTTGTCTGCTGTACATGCTTTAGGGTTGAAGCTGGTGATTTGGTGGGAATTTTACGTCAAACTTTGACTCGAATTATCTCGTGATCTACCGTGCTGAAGGGAAAGAGACCTTGGGTGATGAAGTCATCAGTGTTAGAATGGACTGTTAAAATATTGTTGGGGGTAAATCCACCACGTTGTATATTATAAAAAATGACAGTCATGGGGACTGTCGATAGAAGTGAAAACTTATAACTCAGCATTTGACAGGACACTTTGGAAACTACGCGGGTGAAACAGGAGGGCACTGCTAGACTGGAATAAATCTTCAAAGCATTGTCATCTAAATAAGTCTTCTAAGCATGGCCATCTAGACCTCTCTACTTAGTCTGTGATCTAGACTAAATAGTAACCATGGAAACACGCATAACAAGCATTTCGAGATGGTCATGTTCCCCAGTTCACCCGAAGATTTCTTTCATTCACGGGCGTGACGCTTGAGTTCAATTTACAGCCCACGAAAAATCTGTATGCGGTACGCCAAAAGAAGTTTTCACTTCAAAAATGTAACTCATACATCAAATAAATGTTTATGTAGGCAATAAATGTTATTGCCTACTTATATAATATAATAAAGTGGGCAAGTGCGAGTTGGACTCGCCCATGAAGAGTTCTGTTGCAGCAAGTAACATTATATACGTAGTACACATAGTTCTTGTAGTTCGTTATAACTTTGATCGAAGTTTAAATAATAGTGTATTTATCAATCAATCAATCAATCAATCATTTATTTCAGAATTTACATTATTCCATATCAATTAAATTTCATTGGGTACAAAAAATAAAATAAAAATAATAATAATCAAATGAGAGTGATGTCCAATATTAAAATTAATAACAAGTTTGATTAGAAAAATAAATAAAATTGAAAATACACAATACAAAACATTTAAAGTTCTTGGGTGACCGAAATGCTCATCTACACGGTTATCCTACAGTTTTTCGCCCATCAACACTCGCATCCATCTGTACTGGATGGGACAGTCCACACGCGACACAATCATTTGAAGGATACCGTTACAACTGCCCCGAGTCCGCCACCGTATAGATGCGACTTTTTTTCGCATCACTGCATGAAAGTCGTCAGTACGCGCCTCCGCGAACATCTGTAATGCGCTACAAAAACGAGGCAGCCGCATCAACATCCTAAATATGTCATTATATTGGACACGTATTTTTTTATTTCTGACGTACTAAAAAAAACTACTCATCAGATCGAGTTCAAACTAATTTTCGTTGGTAGTTTACATGGTAATGTACATCATATATTTTTTTTAGATTTTTCATTCTCTTATATTTTAGAAGTTAGAGGGATAGGATAGGAGGGATTATACACATTTTACCACTTTGGAAGTGTCTCTCGCGCAAATTATTCAGTGTAGACGAAAATGATTTTAGAAACCTGAACATCATTTTTGAAGACCTATAGATAGATACCGCACACGTGTAGGTTTGATGAAAAAAAAAGTTTTGAGTTTCAGTTCTCAGTATGGGGGGCAACCCTAATTTTTCTTTTTGAAGTGAACACTTCTTTAGGCGCGCTATAGACAGAATTTTCGTGGGCTGTGAAATGGATTCATCAATCGTCACGCTTGGATATGATAATGGATCGGATCGGATATGAAATCTTTGGGTAAACTCGGTAAAAACGGCCAGGTACCAGGTACCAGGGCAACAAAAACAGTAAAGAGTTTCGATTACCTACCTCCAACAGCCCAGCGTTTATCTCCAGATACCAGGTTAACAGAAATATAAAAGAGTTGCGTTTGCCTCTAGGTACCAGTACCAGGGCAACAGCAAGTTTTCACTTCTATTGGCAGTTCCTATGACAGCCAATTTTTTTTTTTTTTAATTTTTCTGTTGAAATCTTAATGCAGTTCACAGAATACATCTACTTACCAAGTTTCAACAGTGTAGTTCTCATAGTTTCGGCAAAAAGTGGCTGTAACATACGGATGGACAGACAGACAGACAGACAGACTGACGTGACGAATCTATAAGGGCTCCGTTTTTACGTTTTACGGAACCCTAAAAAGTGTCGATCCCGCTGGTGAAATTGCTCACAGCCAGTCTTTTTATATAACGTGAACTTTAGAAAACATGCAATCACGTAGAGTATCCGCCGTCAGAAGCGAGTCCAGGGAAATATTAAAATAGCTGAGAACTTGGCAAACATAATTAAATTGGACAACGGAACGCAGCGGAGCCGTCCGCGTCGTCCACGCGACGCGACGTGCCGCGGAGCTAGGAAAATTTACACATGTAACAGTTTTTTTTAGTAATATCTATTTTATTATTTATTATTATTTATTTTATGATTATGTGTTACGATATAACATTACGTACAGTGTACAGTAGGTGTACACACAATATAGGTATTAATCTGTTGCTATTGGGATTGGTTCAAAACTAAAGGTACACTAAATGGGCCATAAATCTTAAACGGTAAGTTTCACAATAAAGTTTACTGAAAACAAAAGATGCGAAATTTTATTTTCTACAATAATAAAGTCCATGACCTGCCCCAAAACGCATGGTTTCTAAGATATCGGTCATAAAAGCTTTATTAAGATGGCGCTTGAAGCTCCTTTTGGATCTGTCAGCATTTTGTAATTTTATGCTCAGTAAGTGATCCTAAACCTTATAAAAATAACAAATTGGATCGGAATGTAGCGCAAAGTTGACAAAAAAATGTCTATTTTACTGGTCTAAACGTATTGAATGACTTGTAACAGAATTTTATACAAATAAACTAATAAAAAAATTGGCAGTCATTGGAACTGCTGATAGAAGTGAATACTTCTAACTCAGAATTATAAATTTATTTATAATTAAATGCAGAGGCTAAAGGGTTCCTCTCAGAATTGGGGCGCAGGCTCAGGGAGAATACGGGTGACTCCCGTTCTGAAGCTTTCCTGGAGCAAAGGTTGGCCATTGCCATTCAGCGTGGGAACGCGGCGAGCGTCATGGGCACTTTTGCGCTGGGAGCAGTTAGGGGTGGGTTATTCGGAGAATAGTTTTTTAATTAATATAATATTTGTAGGGTTCATTTATTTCTGTCATTCAAAATTCATTTACACGTCAAGTCATGTTTGAAATACCCAGAATTTGACAGGTTACTTTGCAAACAACTCGTGTGAAACCAGAGGGCGTGGCTATGAGGATGGCCATGGTCCCGAGTTTATCCAAATATTTCTTATCATTCTCGAGCGTGACGATAGAATTCAATTCACAGTTTTCACTTCAAAAATCCTGCCAAAGAGTGTTAACCATGGTTAAAGAACTTTTCTTTTCAAAAAAAGAGGGATATTATCTAAATATTTTCCTAGTTCCATGCGGCATTAAGTGGATTGGAGAAGTCAGCTGTCGCGGCAACAGACTGGCCGGTGTCGGAGGTCGCAGGCCAAGCTGCGAGCGGGCAAACAAGTGACGCACCAATCTATGGGATGTGGGGTTTGGGGAGTATGTTAACAAGGCACGCATACTGGCCTCGTGGCTCTGTGAGGACAGCCATGTCTGTGGTACAATTCTTATTGGTAAAAAGTACAAATCATATTTATGAAATTAGTACATTTGTGTGATGAGATGTTTGTTATATTTTTGGGTGTTTGCTTGAATCATGTGGATGTAATTAAAATGCGAAAGATTGGATGTTTGTTGCTCAATCACGTCAGAATGCCCGAACACATCGGACCGAAACTTGGAATACAGATAGATTGTGGTTAGAAATACCACGTAGGTGACATTTTTGTTGCAAATAAATACGTGGCAAAAAGGCGGGGTGATGGTAGTTTTGTATAAGTATTTTATGCGATATCACAGCTGAGCTTTGCTGCCTTGGAAACCCGGCTGTTCTAAGAAATACATGTTTCAGAGGTTTTTGTAGGGTTCCGTACCCAATGGGTAAAAATAGAGCCATATTACTGAGAATTCACTGTCCGTCCTTCCGTTTCGCCGTCTGCGAAATGTGTCTGTAACTTGCAAGATTAGGTTACAGATAATGGTACGAAACCCTTCGTGGGGGAGTCCCACTCGCACTTGGCCGGTTTTTAATTATTTTATAGTACCTAGGTATAGAGTGACAAGACAAGCAGCAGGAGATGTGTCTAATGGTAAGTAACTTGCCTCCCATAATATAGCGCAGTGACACGCAGCTATTGAAACGTGAATGGTCCAAATCCAAATCATTACCTAGTACAGCACTGCCCTCGTCACCCAGAGTTATACGATGTTTTATCTTTATGCCTTGTAAAATCAATGGAAACATTGTCCTTCAATCCGAAACACTTACCGTAAGTGATAAATATACTAAGCGATTATATTAAGCGATAGAATAACTGGCAAAGATATGATACTATCCCTCTCGACTTGGCGGACTCTGTACAGAGTTCTATCAAAATATTTACTGTGGAATAAGTTCTTTGTTATACACATAAGTTAGGTTTCATTGTATTTTCGAATTTAAATTGAAACTTTCGTTTAGTTAATTACGCGATCAGATTATTTTCAGTTTTAACAATGTTGTGAGTCGTGTTACATTAGCTGCATATTGTCCGCCCCTGCAGCGAGTGCGGGCAATCTGCGGGGAGTGGGTAATGAATTGGCTGGCTGTGATCGATGCGGTTATCTCGTCATCCGCTAATGGAGACTATGTACAGAAACAGAATCAGGATGCGATTCTCACTCATTTGACTACGCTAGCAATAGGGTACAATCCTCAAAAAACTAATTAGTCCATCGGTTAGATTACTAAAAAATATTGTACACGTAGTTTCAGGGTTCCGTATAACGTAAAAACGGAACCCTTATAGATTCGTCATGTCTGTCTGTCTGTCTGTCCGTCCGTATGTCACAGTCACTTTTTGCCGAAACTATGAGAACTACACTGTTGAAACTTGGTAAGTAGATGTATTCTGTGAACCGCATTAAGATTATTACAAAAAAAAATTAAAAAAAAGAAAAATTAGGGTTGCCCCCCATACTGAGAACAGAAACTCAAATTTTTTTTTTCATCACACCTACACGTGTGGGTTGATTATCGATAGGTCTTCAAAAATGATGTTGAGGTTTTTAATATCATTTTTGTCTACACTGAATAATTTGCGCGAGAGACACTTCCAAAGTGGTAAAATGTGTGCCCCCCCCCCTCTAACTTCTAAAATAAGAGAATGAAAAATCTAAAAAAAATATATGATGTACATTACCATGCAAACTACCAATGAAAATTGGTTTGAACTCGATCTGATGAGTAGTATTTTTTAGTACGTCATAAATACATTATTATTAAAACTTCGATCAAAGTTACAACGAACTAAAAAAACAATGTGTACTATGTATATTATGTTACTTGCTGCAACGGAACCCTTCATGGGCGAGTCCAACTCGCACTTGGCCACTTTATTTCTTTTGTTTCACAAACAAAAACTTATGAAGATACAGCGCTTAGAAGTTTCGCGTGACGTCACTCGTGGCTACGATTTTTACCCACGAGTGACGACGCGACCCCCCACTCTCGAAGTTCGATGATGATCTAAAAAAAAAAAAACGTGTTCCTTTTTTAGCTGACGGACTAATTAGAATGGTGTATTTCTCACCCAGTCCGGTACCCTATTGCTGAGAATTGTTTAATCGAGTCTATATTCTGGGTGTGTGCAATCTACGTTTAATCGTGTAAATTTTCTTAATGCGTGCAATCCAGAATGTTGACCCGATTGGCATAGGTCTCCTTAGTGTGCGATCTAGTGCACGTTTTCACAATATTGGTTTATATATGTATTTTTTTACATGACAGATCCTTTATTTACAAAACTGAAATATTATGACAACTATACTAAGTACGAGTATAACTAATTATATTAAACACTTCTGAATATACTAGCTGTGTCCCGGGGTTTCACCCCGTAATTCCTAACCCCGTTATTTTCCCAGGTGTGTGTTCTAAATTTCACCCGGATCCGTCTAGTCGTTCCTATGTGATTGAACAACAAACATTTCAACATCCCAACTGTGACACATAATATTATTACAGTTGTAGCATTACACTACAGTTGTAACACTATTTTGTCATGAATCCTCTTCATAACAATCACATTTAGCAAATACCTACCGATCCACTGCTGTGCGTCAATCTTAACTATGCCATTGATCTCTATCCACAGTGTATATGACGATGTATATGACGTCACCAACCCATCTGGAGTCCCAGCCAGATGGATTGATGACGTCAGCGTGCCAACACAATGATTAATTATAAGCAATCGGTTGCCACTACGTCAGATATACCTGACGTCACAACACGTGGTAACGTAGAATTACCAACGATTTCAATACAAAGATGTGCCCTCCCAAACTTCAGGGCGCACGGGATCATGTTATCGTTGGGAAGAGTGAGCTCACTCTTTTCGTTCTAGTCGGTTGCAGGAAGCGGTGGACGCCGGGCGTTTTTACCTATCACTATTCTTTGTCAACAACCAAAATAAGTAGAACCAAATCATAAATCGCCGCTAGCGATTCAAGTCAAGTCAAGTAGATTCAAGAGGTCAAGCAGATTGGTTGTTTGTCAACCATTTACGATACACACAGAGACGCAATTAATTACCAATTTCAAGGTGCTCAGGGCACATCCATTGGTTTAAATCGATGATAATTACTAGCAGTGCCTCACGGATTTAGTCGCGTGGTATCCGTTCCTGTTATTTTCACTCGATGTAGTCTATGTGGTATTCCAGTCAGCAATGTGTTCCAAATTGAAATTCTATCCGTTTAGGTTTCCCCACGTTATTGAGCAACAAACATTCAAACTTCCACATTTATAAAATTAGTGGATTGTTATCACCTGTATTTGTTTGTAGTGTATTTCACTATAGTATTGTATTTAATACTGGGGTTTGAGTCTAAATATGTGTCATAAAAGAACAAGTATCTGATTATTGAAAGACTGATAAAATGTAGTGTAGAGGGCGCTGGTGGGATACCATTCACTTCTACCCGCCATCTCTTTAGAGGGGTTTGCGCTATAAGTAGATGGAGCTAAGCCGTTGAAGAGCATTCCTTTGTGAAATTTTATATGGGAAAGATCGAACAGTTGTCAATATAAATTCTTACATTTATTCAATTGGTTTACTTTTACTCAATTGATAACAGGATATTGACGTTGTTGTTGGTACAATACTTGTTTTAATTACGTGTTATAAGTTTACACAAGATCACCGACTACAATCTTACCAAAAGCTTACCCAGCTTACCCAGAAGAAATTAACCTACTGGCGATTTGAAAACACCAAGATTGTAACCATCTTGGAAAACCCACTCAGACAACGCATTCCACAACCTAAACATTGTTTTCACAAAAGTAGAGCACTTCTTCACTGTCACTTGTTTGAGCTACACGCAGTTCGATAGAAAAAACGAGCAAGGTAGTATTTTTATTAGTAGCTTAAAATGTCCCGAAGCTGGGCAAAGGCTATAACCACGGCAGCGCTAAGGTGCGGTGGATGCTAGGGAAAGTTTATCCCTTAAAATAAAAATAAAAAGTGTTTAAAGTTGTGTAGAAGCAAGAAGTTGTAAACCACCGTGTAGCCTGGATCACAGTTCACAATATATCGTGTTATTACGGTTAAGTGCGTACAACTGTGAGTGCAAATTAGTAAATTACTCGGGACATCTATTTGGACAAATCCAATACTTAATAAATAATAATTATATCTACCCCCAACATAAATAAATAAACAAATAAATGTATTAAAACTCCTGATAAAATAGTCAGAGCACTAGTTCTTGGAGAGTTTTGAGTTTTGATGCATACAGATTCGAACAGTAACGCTGTTGACGCAGCTTGATTTGTAATATATAGTTATAAATAAAAAGCAACAAAGCTAATAATATACCTATACCAATACTGAAATTTATTCTACAAGAAACTTCTAAATTATATATTTTAACAATGTCTGAAGTGAAAGTCAGCTGGGGGTGTTGCGATCTGGGTCTAGTCGATGGCAACTATGTAACATGTATTAATTGTAGAAAAGCCTATCATTTGGAGTGCCTTACTATCATTATAAAGAATACAAGTATTTGGAAATGTCCATTGTGTTCAAGTGTCACGCCGAAAGGTAAAAATCATGACGGTAAGCCAGTTCGTCCAACCACAACAAATACATCGACGCCGAGGGAAGTATTTTTGAGAGGCTCAAAAAGACCGGCTGTATCATCCCCACCACAAGATGTTATCAACCCGTTCACACTTGATGAGGTACGTGACATCATAAAAATAGAGATGACTAAATTGTTGGCGAAAATTGATGGTACAATAACCGCGGCGTTAGCGAGGGAGTTGACGTCTATCAAAAGTGATATATCTGAATTAAAGGATTCCATCTCCTTCCTTAGTAATCAATACGATGAGGTAAAAATGAAGCTTGAAGAAACAAATAAACACGTAAAGAAATTACAGACCGAAAATGACAACTTGCAAGTTACTGTAGCTGAGTTGTCCAATAGGCTCAATCAGATGGACCAACGGAATAGGCTAAGTAATATTGAAATACAATGCGTTCCAGAAAATAAATCAGAAAACCTGGTGAACTTAATGCTACAGCTTTGCTCTTCTGTCGGTTGTACTGCTGCGAAAGAAGAGAATATAGTGAATTGTACTAGAGTCGCTAAGATTAATTCGTCTAGTACGAGACCGAGATCGATAGTGATGCAACTGAGTTCGCCAAGACTTCGTGATACTATACTGGCGGCTGTCATAAAATACAATTCATCACACCCTAAAAACAAGCTCAATACATCGCATTTTGGTATAAAAGGAGAAACAAGGCCAGTTTTCGTTGCAGAGCACCTATCGTCACACATCAAATCTCTTCATGCAGCGGCCAGGATCGCCGCCAAAGATAAAAATTATAAGTTCGTGTGGGTGAGAAAGGGAAAAGTTTTTATGCGTAAAACCGAAAACTCTGAATTTATATATATTCGCAACATGATCTGTATTGATAAGCTAGTTTAGCAAAATAAGAGTGATAGGACCATGTTTTTGTTTTGGTGCTTTAATGCGATAATTATGGCTAGCTCATTACATTTATATTATCAAAATGTACGCGGACTTAAAACAAAGACATCAACTTTCACTACTAAATTAGCAAGCTCTAATTACGATATCATAATGTTAACGGAGACATGGTTGAACTCTACAGTATTTTCTTCGGAACTTTTTGATAGCAGATATAACGTGTTTAGAAGAGATAGAGAGACGTCCAAATTAAGTATGAAAAGAAAAAGGAAAAACAAAGTTATAGAGGAGGGTGGGGGAGTACTAGTTGCAGTAAATAAAAAAATTGATGTTAAACGTATGTTCCAATGGGAGAGTGAATGTGAGGATCTATGGTTGGTTTTTAATGTAGAGACTTCACAAATTAATCAGTATTTTGTATTTTGTGTAACGTATATACCCACACCTGTGGATAAAAAGTACCTAGAACATTTTCTTGATAATTGCAGTCGCATATCAGAGTTACATAATCATAAAACATGTATTGTCGGAGATTTTAATTTAAGCTCTGTTAACTGGTGTCTTTTAGACGATCCAAATTGTCAGTTTACTGTACCATCGGTAGCGCAACCTCTTGTGGATTACTCCTACTTGAATAGTTTTAAGCAACTGAACAATATACCTAATAGTTTAAATAAAATACTCGATTTAGTATTAACTAATATCAATAATATTGAAGTTTTAAAATCTGACTTTGAGATCAGCAAATTGGACAAGCAGCACCCGCCTCTAAATATTTACATAAACACCAATAAAACAAAAAAAATGAAAATTCTGGTTAATCCGAGACACAATTTCAATAGATGTGACTATACTAAATTGAACGCAATTATGAAAGAGGTTGACTGGGTTAATGCTTTAAATGACAGCAATGATATTGACAAAATTGTAGAAACATTTTATTCCATCATAAATGACATTATTAAAATACATGTTCCTATCAATAGACCAAAAAATTCTAAATTCCCTTCGTGGTTCAATAAAAATATAATTAGAGCAGTTAAAGAGCGAAATAAAGTATTACGTAGATTTAAAACCTATAAAAATCCAATGGACGAGATAACTCTTAAAATGTTAAATAAACGTTGTGACAAACTAGCCACTGAGAGCTATAATAAATATCGTGACTTTATTGAGGGTAAGATCCCAACACAACCAAAGTTGTTTTGGACTTTCATGAAAAGTAAAAGAAAAGGTAACTCTACCTATCCTGTTTCATTATCCAACGGAGTAGAAACGGTTACAGGTGGAGTTAATATTTGCGACCATTTCGCGAAATATTTTACTTCTGTGTACCAAAAAGACAGAGGTATTAATGATGAATGCCAAAAGTTTCTATCAAAGCAACTATTTAAAATCAAAAACAATAGTCACTGCTTTCCAAATCTGCAGATATCTGAAGTTTCCGTGGAAAAAGCTCTAAACAATCTTGACATTAACAAGGGAGCCGGACCAGACAGCATTCCTCCCTCATTCATAAAAAATTGTGCTAGTACACTCTCAGTCCCTCTGTGCTTCATTTACAACAAATCTCTCAGATCAGGAGTATTTCCTAATGCATGGAAGATAGCAAAAGTAGTGCCTGTTTTCAAAAATGGTGATGAAAATATGGCTAGTAATTATCGGCCAATATCCATTATCTCTACATTTGCAAAGTGTTTTGAAACTCTAGTATACCCATATATGTATGAACACTTTAAACAATTTATATCTGACTGTCAACATGGTTTTATAAAGCAACGATCCACTTGTACGAATTTGCTGAGCTATGTTGAAACGCTCGCAGAGGCTATCGATAGAAATAAGCAAATAGATGTAATCTACACAGACTTCAGTAAGGCTTTTGATAAAATTCCGCACTCTGTGCTACTCTACAAGCTTGAAAGTTACGGTTACTCTGGACCTATGCTAAATTGGATTACTTCATATTTACATAACAGATATTTTTTCGTGGTAGCCGCTGGTTTTGTGTCCACTGTTCAACCTATAATCGACTCAGGCGCACCACAGGGAACTCATTTTGCTCCTCTATTTTTCAATTATTTTATTAATGATCTTCCATACTGCTTAACCCATTGTATGCCCTTTATGTTTGCAGATGATGTTAAAATTTTAAAAATTATAGATACATATGAAGATGTGGAAAAATTGCAGGTTGATCTGAACAGTTTCAATACTTGGTGCAAACTAAATGGAATGTCCATAAACTCAGAGAAATGTTTCTTAATCACTTTTAGTCGAAAAATTTACAATTTCAGTGTAAACTATAAATTAGGATCAACGGAATTAAAAAGAGTAAAATGTACAAAAGATCTTGGTGTCACGTTTGACGAAAAATTAACTTTTGTACCTCACATAGACAATATTATAAAAAAAGCGTCAAAGATGTTAGGATTCCTAATTAGAAATGGTAAAGAGTTTCACAAACCAAAAACAAAAATTTTATTGTATAATTGTTTAGTTAGGAGTGTTTTGGAATATTGTAGTCCAGTGTGGAGGCCTCACTATGCCATACATAGTTTAAGGCTAGAGAGAATCCAGAAACGATTTCTATGGCACTTGACGTTTGCTGCAAAAAAAACTAAAATTCTGCGGTCTTATAAGGAAAGGCAAATGTTTTTCAATTTGCAATCATTGTCTGATCGCAGAATTTACCTTGATTTAACGTTTCTTCATAAACTATTGCATAGTAGAACAGACTGTCCTGAACTCCTTTCTAAATTCAAACTTAGAGTTCCGTATAGATATCCAAGAATGCCAATTGCTCCGTTCGCACCTGTATTTAGGAGAACAGTACTTGGTGCTAACTCACCTGTACCTAGGTTAAGTAGACTTGTAAACGAGTATCAGAATTGTTCGGAAATAGACATATTTGGTAACAATGTCATTAACTTCAAAGTTAAGTTAAATAAAATTATTAACAGAAGTTCCTGACTCTCGTTTTCAATTCAATTATTGTAGTAACTTTATTAATAATACCCCTACACATAATTAAACAAAGCAAAATATTTTAAAAGTAAATTGCATGTTGTGCTTTGTTTTAATGATAAATACACTTAACTATATTAGTATAAGAATAATTAATGTAAGAAGCAATGTATTATTGTAATTTATCAATACAAAGCCAAATAAATAAATAAATAAAAATAAATAAATAAGGCTTGCCTACCTTCTTTCCACTTGTCCCTATTCTGAGCCAGTTTATACCAATCCTTGAAATGTTTGTCGCGGTTATCCCGACAAGGTGGTATAAGATCATACTTATCAGTACTCTCCGAAGTGTATCAACGTTGCACATATTTTTTGACGTGATAACGTCTTATAATTCGATGAAGCCGGCTGCACGCCCACAAAACATGACGTCATGTACCGTTACCGTCGGTCGTTACCTCGCCGCATGTTTGTTACAGTTGTATTAATTATTTCGACCAGTAGTTCAAGCGGGGATGTAGCTCAGTGGTAGAGCGTTCGCTTTGCATGTGAAATGCCCCGGGTTCGATCCCCGATCTAAAAGCTTTTTTGCATTATTTTTTGCATTGTTTTGATTGAAAATGACTAAATTCTACTGATTACTTTTTACATACAAATCTATTAAACAAATGAAATTAATTTTTTTTTTTAAAATGCTACAATTCCATCAGTATTTTCTTAAGACGTTGTCACGTTCTATCGTCAGTAAACCGACTTTACAGACAAACATTTTTTTAACCTCAATTAATTGTTCCACTGCTGGGCAAAGATCTTCCCCAACTTTCTCCACTTAGTCTGACCCAGAGCTTCCACCAATACGTTACGATAAACATACGGTTATTACGCATGTCACTGACGTGAGTACACAAGAAAGACCTCACCCACACAAAAGGTGTTGAATCGCGAAAGTTCCTCCACGCCACAGAACAGTATCTGTTCAGCAGGTCTACTACAAAGTCCGATAAACGATATATCGGCCGAACTTATGGAAATTTCCTACCTCGATAGACAATCGGTCGGTTGATCGAATCGGCCATTTCGTTCGATCCGACCCTCATCCGACCTATGTTTATAACTTCCAAGCGAGATGTATCGATCCGAATGTTTTTCGTGGTAGGCTACAGATACGATTCAGCTGTCGGTCGGATCCGATCATTCGGAGTTTGTTTTCGTAGTAGACCTGCTGTGCTCCACGCTAGTTTGCCGCCGCCGCCGCGTCGACGCTGTCGCTACACTGATGGAAAGCCACATGATTTTCTTTCACCATAAAGAGAGTACTCAGAAAGCGGCTTTTAAGCTTTCAATCCAAATGCTAATTTTCTTTGAAAAAACACAAGCCGACTTCAATATTTTTTTTATTTTAACTAAAGAGTGACGAGACAAGCAGGCCATGTGCCTGATGGTAAGCAACATGCCTGCCACATAACAGCACAGTGGCACGTAGCTTTTGGAACACGAAGAGTCCAAATCATTACCTAGCACTGCACTGCGCTCGTCACCAAGATACCTAAGATGTTATATCTCTAAACCCTGTAATTTATCTGCAAACATTGCCCTTCAAACTGGAACACAGTAATAAATAAATAAATAAATAAAATAAAATCATTTTATTTCAAGTTACAGGACTCATATGTTGTTAGTGAAAACTTAAGGCTATGTTAGGACGAATTTCTAAATAAAAGTCAACGCTAATTTATTAATAAATTAATGAAAAACACATTAAGTAAACATTAAATAAATACTTTTGACATTGAAATTTGAAATTAATTAATAAAATAAAATTATATTGATCTCACTAAATACTCAAATAAAAACATACACAAGACAGACACAATTGTTTTAGTTCAAAAATCTTTTTATAGGGACATTTGGATGTTTGGTAATGTTTGCATATCACTGCTTGGCGGTAGAATAACTGGCAAAGGTGTGGTACTTCCCCAGGCAGACTCTCCCAAGAGTCCTACCACTACAGATTAAATTTGGACACTCGACCAAATTTCTTAAGAAGCCATCATTAAGCCATCGTAATAAATTATTGTAAATTATAGTTTTTTGTTCAAAAAGCATCACTCCAATTTCAATATTAAAATGTATATGGGACCACCTCTGAACTAATAATCTTCCAAACAAAAAAAAAATAAAAATAAAATGATTCTAGACCTATACTTTGAGGATAAGAATAGTTGGTCTGAGGAGCTATAGCGTAACAACGAATCAACACAACCGAACCATACCTACATACATACGTACACAGAATACAACCGAATCGGAAACCTCCTATTAAGAAGTCCGTTAAAAAGCTCAATCTAACAGCGGTAAAACATTACAGAAACATACTTAACAGTAATAAACACAAACCGTCAATAGCACTCGACACGAATTCGGCATTTTCATGCAAATTCTTCCGGCCATGATGGCGTGGAGCGGTGTAAGCTGGCTAATTACCGAACCCTTCCTCTGAGCGGGCGGGGCGCACCAATCACCGCGCGGCGGCCGGCGCACTCTACACACACTCTACAGCTTGGCTAAGAGAGAGCCACCAGAGCCAGCGACACAATCGCGAAAACTATACAAAATTGGCGATGTTAGTATGAAAGCTAACGTGGTTATTACGTTTGGTTTATGAGCCAAACGGGTAGAGGTCGCGTGCTTGCACTCTCCTTGAAAAATGTCGCAGGACACGGGCGAAATTTAAGCCGCACTAGACTGACTATACATCACGTCAGTTACCCGTGCATACTTTTAAGAACTTAATCGCGATTAAATTATTATTTAATTCAGCATAAGCAGTCCATTAAATATTACCGCTGCAGAGACTCGCAGTATACTCTCGCAACCTCGCAAGGAGAGTTGAGATCATAATCCACCACGAAAGATTGTTTAGTCGCGGGAAACACCGCGGGTGCGGCTAATAGGTCATAAATAAAGTCCGATAGACAGTATGCCTCGTGGAGCCAACTGTCACAAATTCTTCTACACCTCTGAAGTCAATCAATCAAAAACTGATGTTAAAACATACAAACAATGACATAAATCTAGTGCTGTAATGACGGCTTTAGTCAGAAACGGTCGCAGCGTCAAATTTGGGGGGTCACCAATAATAAAAGATACAATTTGTAGCAGTACACTTTATCAGTAACGCCCTGCAATTTTACCCTAATTTTACCCTAATGTAAAAAATAGCCTATGCACTAATCGATATTTTAATGATAAGATTTAGATGGTTACAATTAATGTAACAACGTTGGGGTTATGACCACTGCGGCCATATAAAGGGGGGGGGGGGGGGGCGCTTCCGACCGCGCCTGACCTTATTGCTCATAGAGATAAACCTATTAGTTTCAAGTATTGCCTATTGGCGCCACATTACAACACTTGACTTGGGCAAATTTTGTCACTTTGAGTTCTTTACCAGTCAAATATCGAAAACGTAAAAACTTGATTAGAAATAGAGAATGGTACGCCTTTCAGGATTATAGTTGGTCTGAGCCCGCTCCTTGAAATGAAATGTCTGGAATACCACCTTATTTGGCAAACTATACGAAGTAGGAATATTGGCGTGACCACAGACCGTTAGATTACTATTATAGTCCAAGATCCCAGAGCTCCCAGACGTCACCTATTTTCTGATGAATGAAATGTGGACGATTGAGTAGAGTTAGTAAGTCTCTCCTTGCGAGAGAAGGCCCCGAGTCCCAGCAGTGGGAACGTTTAGTGGGCTGTTGATGACGATGAAGTACACATGCTTACTCGCTAACTTGCTTAGACGGCCAATTTTGAGATATAGGGTAATGAAGGTACATACAAACATTACTTACTTCACGTATTTTCTAATAAGTGATTTTCACGTATGTTGTAGGCAAAAACAAGGTCTCAATACTCTCAAACACTTTCCGTCGGCCGTTTTGCTTAACAACTCCAAAAGAATAATTTAACTTCACTGAAATTCTCATGCTCCATTTGTAAATATGTTCGTCAGACAACTATTTTGAAGCATTTTCCAATAAGATAGACCAATCTAAGGAGGCAATCATCCCCTAATTCATAATATTTAATATAGCTATTGTAGGGCCTAAGCCTAAGAGCACAAAGAAAGAAGAGAAAAATAATCGAGGGTTCTCCAAAGACCCTTTTCCTTCTGTGCAATACCGCGCCTATACTAATGTCTGACGCGTCTGTCATAAGAGTGAACCTTGCCCCTGGACCCGGGTCCTATAACTTGGCAGCATTTTGTAAGCTTTCCTTACTTTTCAACGCTCTAATTGCCTCTTTAGTAGCCCATATTGTCTCTTTTCTTTGCACATTGTCTGTCAATATCTATCAAAAATTCGTTGTACTCTTGCAGCGTTTGGTATGTATGCTATATAAAAATTAAACATACCCAAAAACCTGCGTAACTACTCTACTGTCTCCGGTTTGAGATAGTCCTGAATAACCTTGACTTTGTCAGGCAAAGGACTTATTCCATTTTCCGAGACTTCGTAACATAAAAAATCTATTTCACTTTTCTCAACATACATTTACCTATTTCAACTTCCATGTAATATATCCGTAAACGCTCAAATAACCTACGCAAATGCTCTTTATGCCAGGTTGCATTTTTCGAGCCAATTTGTTATGTCATCTAAGTAACCAAACAAAACTGATTGCTTAGCATTATTACTACTACCGCTGTCATTGACCCCAATATTTATTTGTTCTACGCCAGTTAACCCAAAGGTCAATCTCGTAATCGAAAATACCAAACGCGTAATAATTGCTATTTTTCTATATCCTCTGTACTAATTTTCTACCGTCAGCTTAAAATTCCTTGAACAATCGGCTCCAATTAACTGCTGTTTAACATCGCATAGCAATTTTCTTGAACCGGAAATGTAATCTGCACAGCCACTCTGGATCACCTGGTGCCCTTTTCTTCCGCGAACCAGTCCTATTTTCGCTCCATTTTTGGCTCCTGCTTCTTCCGCGTTCTTGAACTTGAACCTTACTGCGTAGCGATGTCGCTTCTAACTCCAGCTTCCTCATCTGCCTGACTAGCTCCGTGAGAGGTAAATGGGGTACCTGTTCGTTACTCCCGTACACAGCAGCGATGTCGTAGCACGTGGTGTTCTCTATAATTTTGTTCTTGTTGCTAAGTTCTTGTCGCTCAGCACTATCCTCATAGACCTGCAGCAGTCGGTCCTTCAGCGCCGTATACTTGTTGTTCACCGGCGTCTGGAATGAGTCTCTCCCCAATTTTGATATGACCATGTTGAACTTTCCTCCATCCCTTTGTTACTGCGATGCCATCACTGCTTGAAACTGGGCCAACCATAACCGCTGCATGTCAACCCAAAAATCTGGAAGTCTCGTTGACACACCTATAGCGGCCAGGGCACAATCAGCGGAGTTCGTTCGCTCGTCTTTCATGCCCTGCTGACCCACTTGCCCACTTACTGGTGCAACGTGCGGAAACATTGTTGAAAAACAATTTACTAACGCAGTAACACCAAACAAAATCTTCTGAATCTTCTCTTTGACTCACTGATCAAACGTCGGGGTCACCACTGTAACCACCACTGAATCACGTCGAGCTGGATCACGTCGGGGTCACCACTGCACTGTTAGTGTTACTGGTACGGAGAGGAAATGAAACCACGTCACTGTATAAACTGCTGACTATATTGATGTTAATTATACACAAGTGACGCGGGGCGAGAGACTGATCGCTCGACCGCTGTCATCTGCTTATATACTAAATCTTACCACATAAGTACGTGCTCTTAGGCTTAGGCCCTACACTATTATCCATGTACTTATGCCAAGATTATAACTGTACAATTAATATGGCTATGCCCTTACAGGGTAAATAATACTCGGCATATTTTGTCAGCTCTGCTAGGCAATAAATGATATTTTGATTTATAATAATAAATCTTTTTATAGTACGTATTAATATCTTTACTTTCCGAATCTCCGAAAATTAGATACAATTTCATGCACTATCTTCATGTTAACTAAACCAAAACCGGTATATATAAGTTGCCATTATTTTGTGTTTGAGTGTATAACTGTCCATATGAAAATAATAAATCCGTTTTGAATGTGTACAAACGTGCCACGTAACCGCGTAAAAGTGTTTTTAAAACAATATCCAAACTCTATTCA
The DNA here is from genome assembly GCA_963693475.1 of Ectropis crepuscularia. NCBI lineage: Eukaryota > Metazoa > Arthropoda > Insecta > Lepidoptera > Geometridae > Ectropis > Ectropis crepuscularia. The sequence goes on from OY856340.1 coordinate 2,706,169, forward strand.
AAAGTTATCTCCCCGAATTACCAATTCACCGCCAAACACAATATTTTCACGCAACAGGAAACGTACTATGAGCTCTAATTGCGATCGTTTTTCGATTCAATTCATGCAAAGCGATTTATGCATCGCGAATATAGATAATTTCCAGTTAGATAAATTACGAAACACATACGAGTTTTTTGTTTAATCCAAATTTTCGCAAAAAAGAAATCAATTCAAAAATCTTTCTATGGCAATGTGTCGTTCGCTAATCTTCACTTGGCCAGCGTGGTGGACCATGACCTTGCAATAGAATGTGCCGGGTTCATGCTGTAGAAACGTAAAATGGGCTGTTTATGGTATGTTTATGATATATCACAGATTACAGATAGGTACGTGTTAGAAACAGTTGATTAAAACCGAACAGTGTGCAATTTCCACTCGCCCATAATATGTGGGTGACATCAACAACCCTTTTATGTCAAAATAAACAGAATAGTAGCTAATAAATAAGTATACTACAAATTAATTCATAAAATAAAAACATAAATAAATAAATAAATATTGGTGGACAATTCACACACAACACCATCTGACCCCAAACTAAGCAAACCTTGTGTGATGGCGGCCAGATAGCTGATATAATACTTATATAGTTTTAAATACATACTTATTATACATAGAAACACCCAGACACAGTACAAACATTTGAATTCATCACACAAATATTTGCACTGGGTGGGGATCGAACCCACGACCCTCGGCTTCGCAGGCAGAGCTACTACCCACTAAGCCACAAGGCCAGTCATTCCTGAACTAAGAAAAACTTGTGAGCACTTTAGAAGCAATATAGCTGATGATAATATTTTATATATGTTTATCTGTAAATACATAGGTACTTATTTTACATTGAAACGCCTATATACAAATTCGCGCTGGGTGGGCATCTAATCCACGACCTACGGCTTCGCACTTACTAGCAACTAAGCATCTAAGCCAGCACGATGGTAGGGGTTCCAACTAGCGGCCGCGCCCGGGGCGGCCCGCGGCGGTGCGAGATTGGAATATGCAAATAGCAGATCCTATTTTAACTTCGACAACTGCTGTGAGAGTATTTAGCCTGCAGGTGAAAACGATCACTTTGCCTTTACACCGTTTACTGAAATACGTGTTCCTATAAAAATATATTGAAATAAAATAATAACATAAGCAGTCCGTTCCACTCATTCCACTCATGTTCGCATGTTCCCACTACTCTACTTATTGGGACTCAGAGAGTCATTGTAATTATAATTTATTTTGTAAAATCAATTTAAATGGCAGAATTGTAAGCATTAACAAAACGTAAAACAAGATTCGGTATAAAATTCTTATCTTTTCACAAAATAGTGGCAAATATTAAAATTACAATTTCACACAATGCTAATGACAAATAAATGTCAATACACAATTTTATAATAAGTAATAAATACGTTTTCTTAGATAAAATGAGATAAAAGTACAAGCCCCTCTCCAGTCCAAGTTGAAAAACTGTGAATTTTGGCCAAAAGTGCTCGGTCTTGGTATGCAAAAACATTTGTCTAAACTTGTTTGACGTTCTACGTCTCACCTCATGATCCTACTCGGCCATCATCATAGCCTTTTTTCTCTCCTTTTGTGAGAAGGCCCCGAATCCCAGCAGCGAAACTTGAATTGGGCTGGTTATACGGAAAAAACCTCACAGAATATTCTACTTTTTAATTTTTCTGAGGAACCTATACAGGAAAAAAATTCCACGTTTATAAAACTCGGCACACCCCATCGTGTCGAAGCAACGTTCAATCGTGGTGTTCGTGGTGCGAGTTTCTAAATCAGTTAGCGAAGATTGTTCGCGAGATGACTCCGTAACGCGGTTTGCGCGGGTACGCTACTGTTTAGCGCCCCCTTTCAGCGTAGGGCTGCCACTTAACAGAATAAAAACTATTCATAGAAAAAATGTTTTCAATCATATTCAACAATCAAAGTTGTGTTTTTTTTTTTTTGGATTTAACTTGAAAACAAAATAAAATACATAATTATAATTAGGAGCTGTCTCCCACGACACAGGACCGACCTAGTGTGGGATACAGAGTTCACATGTAGCTGAATAAGCTTACAATTTTCGTAATCTTACGATGTTAACTACCGTGTCATGTAAATTTTTCAAATAAAGAGTTTTTTATTTTTTTTTATTTTAATCAAGAAGAGTTTACAATCATCAATATTTCAAATGTGCTAAAATTTGTTTGTTGTTTAATCCTATTAATATTATTATTGTAAAAACTCGGATGTTTGTGTCTTAAACACGATGTGAACGGAACAAGTTGACATTTGAAATAAAAATAGCAATAAGTCTAGAATCAATTCATATCCCGAAAATCATTAAATTTATATTTCGCCTCGATTTTTTACCGAACTTTAATGTTAAGTTGATTGGTATAAGAACAGATCTACGAATACTTTTATTAAACTCGTAAAAGTTAAAAAACTATGTTCTTCTCCCTCCTGACCTTACTCTTTATTTTCTTTGTTGATATTTTATTTTCGAAGAATTAATTGTGCATACTTGATCATTATTTTAATCGAAGTTCCCCGACATTTGTATGAACTAAGTTACCAAGTTTTTACAAAACCGAGCACAATTAAAATGTTTGATTTTTCATGTTACACATATATTCTTTGGACTACTACTTTGTTTACCGATTGACGGTCTCCACTCCAGAACGCGTCTACCCCAACGGTTTTCAGGTCTGAGACAGATGTGACCGGCCCACTACCACTTCAGCAAACGTAGTGTAGGACTAGGTGGAAGGACGATATACGAAAGACACGTGGTGGCGGTTGGAGACGTAAGACCGAGGATCGAGCTAAGTGGCGTAGTATAGGAGAGGCCTAAGTCTATATGCCTATGATGAATACTTTGTTAAGAAATGAATGGAGTCTATTTATTTTACCAACGAAACGCCAAATTGGGTATTTTTAGGATAAACGGATATCTATTTTTTTTCTATTTATCAAAGTTACTTTAATCGTACTTCGGGGATCATGTTTAACCCTATTCTTGACATGGTGTACAATTTGATACATAGAACTTTCGAAAAATATTGAAAAGTCCCAAAACATACTTTAGGTTTTTTAATGATATAGAATGATCAGAAATATTGTACTTATTACACCAAAAATTATTTTTGTGTTATTGATAACATTAAAATAATAATTTGATGCAAAATAGCTGACCGATTGAAAACGTCTGCGCAACGCAAAATAAGAATATATTATTTTTATTATATTTTGATCTAATTTACTACATTTACAGTTTGTTTTACATAGAATACAATACCAATTAGTCAAAGAATCTGTTTTCGAATTCAAAAAAGTGTAGTAAATATATGTTATACGATGTTTTTTTCGAATGTATCAAATATGACACGTTGCCGGATAGCTAACGTTCTGAAGTGTCATTATATTTTTAAAATTTTACATTTTTGAGTTTCTAAAAACACTTTTTTAATTTATTTTTCTATAACAGGTCTGTGCTAAATTAGTTTGACTAACAACAACAAGACAGAGCTCAAAAAATCTTAGCGTCTGTTTTCAAATCAGGGGTAAATCTGATTTGGACGAAAGAAATTTATGTAAGAATGAGCTTCAGTACTGTTTTCGCCCAGCATATTTGGACGACGGTTCCTCACCATCTTACCTTCTTCATTTCATCTTCATGGAAAATTTACATCTTTTCTCAGACGACGAAAATGATTGCAGCCAAAGGGCTGCGGTAACATTTTTGACGCCAAATCAACAATTATCGCCGTCAATGCAGGCAGTTTCCATCAATTTTAACACCAAATGCATCAGCAACGATCCACAATGTATTGATGTTAGTCCTTTGACCCCGCACCAATTTTTATTACGTATATATGATACATACATTTTCTAAGGTAGATCGTTAAGAGTCTGGCAATGTACCATATTTGATACATTCAATAAATCCTAAATTAAAAACTTTTTTTTTTGTATTTTTTCTGTAATTTAAACATACCTAAAAACACAGAAAAACAATAATTTATGAATATTTTAGGAAAAAAATTCTTTGCCAAGTATAGAGTTAAAAAAAATAGATAGATAAAATGGTCTGTGAATATATTGCGCATCCAAAGTTGTGTCAATTAACGAATTACCAAGGGCTGATTTCTTTTAAAACGCTATTTTTGTAAACAAATGTTAAATAACGTCAAGCAATATTTCGGAGTTTAAGTCATAAAAATCAATGCCAAAAAAATATTAGCGTTAGCATTCAAAGCGACAGCCCTATTGTGTCCGGACTATCGCCCAAAGGGTTTCGTTCCGAACCCCGGGTCGTTTAAAAACAGCGTTATTAAACAAACCGCGCGCTGATGCGTTTTGCGACCTCATAAATATTAAGCAGACAACGTTTAACGTTTGCGAACGACCGCTTCCATCTCGTTTGCTGGCAACACTACTTCGTTCTAATTTTGATTCCTTTTAAAAATGTTTGATAATATAATTATGTGGATTGTACTTAAAGAGACGAGACAAAAACATATTAAAAAAATGTGAGGTGGTGATTATTTGTGGATTAATACCCAATTTCAGTTCAAAGAGAATGTAACTATGGTTCAGTCAAAGATAATTTTGCAAAAAAATATCTTTGATGGGATTCTTTTACAAATAACAAAATAAAAAACTTTGGCAGTAAATTATGTTGGTATGATAAATGGAAAAATAATCGGTGATGCAAGCGGAATTCTAATATCCTGTACCGATATCGGTCCTTTACATCACTAGGCGACTCATATATTTAACGCAAAATAATCTAAGTGACAAACAAGCATACGCCCCACTCGATGGTAAGTTGTTAATGACGCTGGAATCGGCAGCAACAAATACGTTAATTTTGTTTTTTGAATTGTGCGTCCAGTAGTTATACGTAACAGAATATATATAACTTAGAATTATTAAAATATCCGTTAAAAATTTCCAAGATAGTAATAAAATTGTTTTAGCATATTTCATCTCGATTTTGTTTCCACCCAAGATACGATAAGTATAGCGGCAGTGTGAAAACGACCATTACTAACACTATCATAATGATTAATTATTTTTCGTAACAAAAGTTAAGATCTTTAATAATAAAAATTACCATTTTTGATTCCATCTTGAACTATAAAAAAAACGTAAGATTAAATATTTTTAGACTTACTAATAAACTACAGGCCCGTGAACAAAATTTACGTAGTAAATTAACCACCAGGAGACCTATATAGGATGATAGAAGGGTTTAAAGTAATAAGATTCAGCACTATGCCGTCACTTGTAAGCTGTCCAACTGAGTACAGTCGAAGAGAGGCTGTTGTAACCCTCGATGATATCTCTATGTCGCATGATTTTTGTACGGCGTTGCAGAATAATAGATTAGAAGATGTATCGAAACTATAAAAAAAATAAGTTTTTAATTATTAGTTTGTCGGAAAAATTCGTGATTTTCCGTCGATTTACAGATTCAATTTGGGCATTTCATTATGTACGGCATTGGTGCCATACAGTTTCATACCTCTCCTAATCCATTATTTCGCAATGCTGTGTACTGTACAAAAATCATGCCAAGGAGAAATGATAGAAGGTTGCACCCCCCCTCTTGGGATGTACTCAGTTGAACAGCTTACAAGTGACGGCATAGTGCTGAATCTTATTACTTCATACCCTCCTATCATCCTACATAGGTCTCCTGGTGGTTAATTTACTACGTAAATTTTGTTCACGGGCCTGTAGTCTATAATGCATACCTACATTACTATACGTGTCAAAAGCGTTGTATGTATATCTATCATGAGAAAAATATAATGGAAATAGTGTTAGTACATTTTCAAGGTCATTTATATGATTCAACAATCTTAAATTAATTGAAAGTAGTAGAAAACAATTAGTAAAAACATGATGCTGACTTGACTGACATTGAATTTATTAGTTAGTGTCATTTACCTATTGACTTTCTCTCTTTTAGGTCAGTGCGTGTAATTTTCGTTTTCGCCTACTATGTTAATTTCCATGAGATAAGTTGGTGATTAAACGTGGATAATAAAAATGTTAACCAATTACTCCACTACAGTGCGAAAACGAAAATTCTAATTACCAATGAACTTAGTACTTAACTTCTGCGAATATTAACATTAGGAAGGATTAAGTTCTGAGATAATATTTTTTGGTTTTGCGTAATTATACTTGCTGAGAAAAAACGTTAAAACGGTAGTAATTCGTAGGTTTAATTGATATGGTAAATTCAAAGAGTTTCTCAGACTTCATCATTAGCATTTCACATTGCATTATCATTTTAACAACTTGAGGCTTCGAGACGGGTTGTGTAATTAAATAATAAAATGAATCCAAAGTTAATGTGCATAATTAATGTTTTACTACACGTTAATTTGTTACAATGTCACGCAGCAAGAATTTTAGTATTTATGGCAACGGCTTCTGTTAGCCATCAAAATGCAAACAGAGACTTATCGCTGGAACTGGTAAGACGTGGACACGAAGTTGTAAGAATAACATCGAACCCTATTTTTATAAATGGAAATACACCAGCCAATTTTACTGAAATCGATGTAAGTGAAGCTGGTTATAAAGCAAAAAATACGAGTATGGCCAAAGAAGCTCACAGTAAGAATGCATCCAACCACTTACGACTAATTGCATATTTTTCTTACATTTTTACTGATATGTTTATAGCAGAAATAAAGACTGAGCAAGTTCGAGCGATTATAAACGATAAGAGTAATAAGTTTGATTTGCTAATATTAGAAGCTTGCACAAAAGTATCCTTGGTACTCTCTCACATTTTTGATGCCCCAGTAATACTTTATAGCAGTTTTGGGACCTTGGAAATGTATACTGATTATGTTGGTGCGGCTGCACATGCAGTACTATATCCCACAGTAACACATAAGAAGCTTTATAATCTGTCAATTTACGAGAAAATTCTAGAAATATACAGGCATTATGAATTTGAGAATACAATAAGGAACGTAGAAACAGAAGAAGATACAATTTTGCAAACACATTTTGGACCTGATGTACCTCCTTTGAAAGAGTTGAAGAAGAATATTGCGATGGTTTTTATTGCTGAACATCAAGTGTGGGATAATAATCGTCCTGTGCCCCCCAATATGGTTTATGTGGGAGGAATCTATCCACAAACACAGACGGTTAACATATTACCGAAGGTAAGAACTCCAGTCCAGTGATCGAATCCAGCGCTGGATTGCTTACTGGAATAACGTAAACCGGCACTGGAAAACCTCAATCCAGTGCCAATGCATTCCAGTGCCGGCTTACATTTTTCCAGTGAGCAATCCAGCGCTGGATTGGATCGCTGGACTAGAATAATCTAAACCGGGTTTAATATATAAATAATAATTTCAACTCAAAATAACTCTTGCAGGAAATTGAAACATATTTAAATGAGTCAGTAAATGGAGTCGTTTACGTTAGTTTTGGAACCACAGCTTTCGCATCTCTATTACCTGATGAAACAATGAAGACCATTGTGAGAGCATTTTCTCAGCTGCCTTACGATGTCTTGATGAAGTGGAATAACGATGACTTGATTGGAATATCGAAGAATGTGAAAATATTTCGTTGGGTGCCGCAATTTGAAGTTTTACGTAAGAATATTTTACGAAATTTATGAACTTTACCATTAATATTCCTGTTAATATTTCTTGTCTTACTTTACTTTTAGATTACCCTTACTGCAGTTGTAAAAAAATACTACCATTACATCTTTTCGCATATTTTCGCGTTTATCTGTAATTTTTACTCACTCCACAAAAAAATAGATACGTAAATTCTATGAAAAGAAAAGCATTGTTCATATCTAACCTGATATCAAGAGAAATAGCGCTGATTTAGCATGTTTTAAAATCGCTATCCGAAACCGATGCAGAGTTTTTCAATAGGCACCTACATATAACCTAAATAATTATCTAAAAATGTGTCTCTAGAATGAATTTCTAGGTAAATGTATTATATCGTAGGCCATGATATTGCTAAGCGACAGGTAAATCGCGGGTAACCTTGATCTATCACATCAGAAACTTTAAAATTGTACCTACATTATTCCAGATAATCGTCGGCCATGTCATTTATCTGTCCAAAAGCTGGTGACGGTAGCTACTTACCGATTTTTTGAGATAATTAATAATCTGTTACTGTTATAGAATAATGAATTGAATATGTACGAGTATTAACTAGTTTAATTTGGAGGTTCTTAGGCGACGACGCCCATGTTACATAAATGTATGTCATCGTAAATAGTTTACAATCTAATGAGGTTATATTATAAACTAGCTGAACCGTGCGCGTGTAACTACGCCATCTATTGAAAACAAATTTTGGTTACCCTGAGGTTCTAATGACACAGCTTTTAAAAGATAGACACATGCTGTCACGCAACGAAAGCTCTCAAAGCACAATATTTTCCCCCGTTTTTGTTACATTTTTCATTAATGCTCCGCTCCTATTGATAGTAGCGTAATGTTAAATAACCTATAGATTTTCTCGATAAATGGACTATCCAACAAAGAAAGAAACTTTCAGTTCGGATCAGTAGTTCCCGAGATCCTAGCGTTCAAACAAACAAACTCTTCAGTTTTATAATATTAGTATATTAGTATAAATTAAATCGAATATCTACAAGCCCAGCCCTAACGGTACTCGGTGCAAAAGTGCCCATTACGATGGCCGCATTGCCTCACTGGATTGCTATGACCAGCTTTTGCACCATGTCCAGACTTAACCAGGAGTTACACAATTTTTCCCTTCTTTTGCGCCTCAACTCGTTTACCAGAGTTTTGGCTTCAGTTCTCCAACGGCCTAAACCTAAAGTCTCCGCAGTAAATAATACCAAGTCACAAATAGACTCCAACGTAACTATGTTAGCCTCTTGTTCTTTGTAGCATCCTCTGCAGCAGCAGGTGGCAGGATGGAACGACAGTATTAGATGCTTAACATTTAGACTTAACTTTTCTATAAACAAGAAAACAATGTCAACAATACTAAGATTATCGTCCGATTTAAGAGTTTTGTTATATAATGATTACCCTTCACAGGTCACCCGAAAGTCAAGTTGTTTATTACACAAGGCGGCATGCAGTCGACGGATGACGCCATCGCAGCCGGAGTGCCGTTAGTCGGTATGCCGATGATCGTCGACCAGTGGTACAATGTCGAGCAGTATTTACGCTTCAACGTCGGCTTGAGGGTTGACATCGAATCAGTTACTGAAGAAAAACTTTTAAATGCAATCCATACTGTCATTAATGATGAAAGGTAAGATTTGACGACAATAGGGTACCGGACTGGGTAAAAAATACACCATCCTAATTAGTCCGTCAGCTAGATCATGGAAAAATATTGGACACGTATTTTTTGTTTTTTCATAATATTAAAAATCGTCACATATATAGACCATCAAACTTCGAGAGTGGGGGAGATAATAGTGGGGGGTCGCAACGTCACTCGTGAGTAAAAATCGTAATCACAAGTGACGTCACACGAAACTTCGAAGCGCTGTATCTTTGTCATTTTTTGTTTGAGAAAAAAAATAAAAATACGTGTACAATATTTTTTGGCAATCTAACTAATGGGGTACTTAGTTATCTTTGATGTCGAATCATTCAAGAGACGTCCACTCAGGGAGGCTCTTTTGCATCGACACTTTTGTTCAAAATGCGATAAGTTTATTAGTTTTTATCGGATACATATCGGAATGTGTATCGAATTGTGCTGATCTGTATGATCACCAATCCTTTTTTATAACCTTTTATTCTACTTGCCCTATTAGTATGTTAGTGGGGACAAATCTTGCGAGTTAAATTAGAATCACTTCCTGTAGTTAGATTAGGTTGAAATTTTGTATACTTACGTAACTTCGGTGATAATGCAATTATATGGTACCAGAAAGCTGATCTCAAGATGAAGAACGAAACTGTTTGAATCTACTTTTAAGAACGTGTAGGCTGCGGATTGCGTTGTTTGAGTGAGTTTTTCCTAGTTTTATAGGTTAGTTTTAGTTGTAATTTGTTGTTTTTTTTTTTAAATAAAGAGTGACGAGACGAGCTAGACATGTACATGATGGTAAGCAACATGCCTGCAATATACCAACACAGTGACACGCAGCTATTGGAACAGGAAGAGTCCAAATCATTACCTAGCACTGCACTACGCTCGTCACCCAGAGATCTAAGATATTATATCTCTAAGCCCTGTAACTTCTGGAAATATTGGTCTTCAAACCGGAACACATAAATCCTTGCACATTTCTGCTTGGCGGTAGAACAACTGGCAAAGGTATGGTACTTCCCCAGGCGTACGCTGCCAAGAGTCCTACCCCTTTTATACTCTAACCTCGACAGTAGCATCAAAAACGTGTAACAATTAACAAGCAAGCGATATTAGACTTAATATTCATAGAGTTAATGTTAATTTTTCATTTGCAGTTACCGCCGCAATATGGTCAATCTTCGTGACGTCATGAACGACCAACCCCAGACCGCATTAGACCGCGCAGTTTTTTGGTCAGAGTACGTCATTCGACACAAAGGGGCGCCACTACTGCGTTCTTCTACGGCTCTGATCTCAAATTGGGATTACTATCAGTTAGATCTCATTATAATGGCAGCGTTATGTGTTACAATAATTATTGTGTCGGTGATATTATTGATTTCATTTCAGTTCACATTTTTCCGTAGAGCATGCAACAAAATGAAAACTGACTAGAATTTAATCTTATCCATGCTAGTATTTTTGTAAGAGAAGATTAGTTTTACAGTTTGCAAAAAAATATTTTAAAAACTATTGAATTGATTTTTAAAATACAAATATTTCAATTACATAATACCGCATGTACGTCGATACAACTTTTTGAACAGATAATATGGAGTTTTAATTAATTGTGTGACTCTGTTTTTTATCTATACTAATATTATAAAGCTGAAGAGTTTGTTTGTTTGTTTGTATGTTTGTTTGTTTGTTTGAACGCAAAGATCTCTGGAACTACTGGTCCGAAGTGAAAGATTCTTTCTTTGTAGGATAGTCCATTTATCGAGGAAGGCTATAGGCTATTTAACATTACGCTACTATCAACAGGAGCGGAGCATGACTGGAAAATGTAACAAAAACGGGAAAAAATATTGCTTTTGAGAGCTTTCGTTGCGTGACAGCTTATGTCATTATGTCATGTGTTAAAGGTTGCGTCATTAGAACCTAAAGTAACCGAATTTGTTCAAAATTTGAATTGGTACGACCAATTTTCGATAGATGGCGTTGCAATGCACGCGCGTTCAGCTAGTGTACAATAAATTCTGTGATACAACGGCTGCGTCTTCCGTTTGTTCATCTAACTATGATGTGCAACAACATTGTTAATCGAGCTAAGTTAAGGATCTATACGAAAACTCCAAGTATTAATAAACACTCCTAATATTTCCTCATTGGAACTTAGTTTTATTGGGAAAGGCTCCGGACATTAAATAAAACTTTTTACCTTGATTTGCTTTCAATACGAGTGAATAAATTTTGGCTAAACACAACAATTTGACAATTTTACTTGTTATATACTCTACATAAAATCCTACTATTAAAGCAAAAAATACGCGAAGTGAAGTTGGTAAAAATAGGTTTACATCAAAACGATATCCACGAATAATATTTTATTACTTTCGAATGCACAAAACATACATTAAGCAATTCAAAAGCAACACAAAAATTCCCTCAACGATTTTCACCTGCTAATGTGCTGTTCCTGGGCCTCTATCGCCGAACTAAAATTGTGATGGCCTTGTTATTCCTATCTCTATAAATCGGTTTAAAATGAAAGAGATGGCAATAACAAGAGCATTACCGGTTTCGTTATGCGGTAGACCCCAGGTTTCCGTGTGATGCGATGTGTGATGTCTGATACCTCACTAATGTCGAACACGGCTCAAATGGTATGGAAGGAAGGATTTGTTCAGATGATTAGCAAAGGATTCGGCATGTGAGAATTATAATGCAAATTCTGTGGTACGTGATGCGTAACAGGTAAATAGGTACCCCTGAAACTCTTTTTAAATATTTAACGCTAAAATGCTAATGAAAAGTTATAAGATGAGGTAAGAAAACTCTTTGATAAAGCAATACGATGGAGCATACTTATTTATTTCTGTAATCTGTGCTTAAAACCTAGAAGTTTTTTTTTTTTTTTTTTTAACTTTTATAGGCTTACACTTGACCGCCATCTCGCCTGATGTTAAGCGACGATGCGATCTACGATGGGGCGTGTTTACCTAGAAGAAACCGATTCACTCTCGATTTGAAGACACAAAGATTGTAACCAACAGGGAAAACCCACTCAGGCAACACATTCCACAGCCTAGACGTTCTTATCACAAAGGTAGAGTCAAATCTCTTCGTTCGTGTCTTTGGAACATCAACCATGAAACGATGTCGCTTTTTCGAGCTACGAGCATTCCGATAGAAAAATGAAATTGAAAGAATAATTCACTCTTGAGGTGAAGATTTTTAATTTAGAGTTTTTTATTAAGAATTATTTAGGCAACTCATAGCCATAATAACCAAAATTGCCTTGACGTACTTATTACGAAAGGGTACTTAAGTAAGTACTTATTTTCACGTTCGGAACCATGGCACTAATTTCATGGTGTTAACCATGAAATTAATTAGCTTTAATGAGCTACGAGTGGTTCAGAGTAGTGCAAATTCTATCTTCTTTTTCCACCATGTGTCCCGTGGCTCCGAAAAGGTTTCCGACCCTTGTTCTAAGGCATAACATAAGGTACTTTTACTTCAGGAAAATAATCAGGGTTCCGTGAAAAAAAAACCTAAAAACGCAGCGGGCACAGCTAGTAAATTTTATGAAATCGTTGCTTCTATTATAGACGTTATTACCTTGTAGAAACTCTCATTTAATTCCCACAGATCGCACAAAGTTTTGAGCATTGGCAACGTAAAGAGTTTAAATTTAACTCTGGTGCTCAGTGATTCGGCTCGGCGCCGATAAGATGACCGAATGAATTCCGAATTTGTTTCCCGACTTTAACAGCCAGAGTTTAATTTACGTTAGTGAACGGCCAAAAAGGCTCGTTAACTGCCAGATACTAATGAAATTAAGCGATTTCAGAAAGACTGATGGAGGTAAAAAATCTGTTATAAATAAATGGGTAAGACGTCGCGTCGTTCGCTTCTGTTAAGACACGTGTAGGGACCTACACTCGCGAGGCAAGCCAATTTGATCCACTGAAATTACTTAGGCACAATGACATCTAAGATTTTTTATTTAATGCAAAACGGTATTTACAATGTGAGTTTCGTTTGTTAAAATAAAATTAAACGCAAGATAAAGTTTATTACGAGTACTTAATAGGTATATCATTCGTAGATAGGAATGAACGCGGACGAAACGTTTCATCTTAGGTATGTTGTTAATGCATTTGCAACTGTAACTATCTGCGTTTTGCGTTCATACGACGTGAACGAGCAACAAATATCCAAATTTGAAATCAAAATATTAGTAGGACTGCATCAGCTTTATGATTCCTACAATACGAGGTTTGGTTATATTAGGGCTAATAAGTGCAGTATCTAAGCATAAATCTAGTTGTTTTACAGGGCGAATTGATCGCTTAGCGACAAAGTCCTTTAAATAAATTAAAAAAAAAGTGGAGTAAGAACGAGGAATTTTCTATGCATGGACGATTATTACACAAATGAAAACATTTTAGGCCACATTTTTCAAATAACATCAAAACACTGTATTCAAATGACCTCAAACAAACAACACACCTAGCCGTTATCCACCTCAATTATAACTCAAATTAGAAGCGACCTGAAACAAGCAAGCATCTAAACACCTAAAGCAATTGGAAACATTAATTAGAGTTTGAAAACCGGCGCGCCGGTTCCGGCGTTCTGGCGTTCCGGGCCGGCCGCGGCCGGGGTCTAATGATCCGGGGACGGCCTATTCGGGATTAGGAGCTTCACTCGACAGTCGCCAATTATCATTTATTTATTTTACCTTTTGTTACAAGACTCATATAGAATGATGTTATTTTAAAATTTGATGTTAAATTACATCTAAAAGTAGGTATATTAGAAATGCAAAAGTTTTGTTTCGATGTTTGTTGCTTAATAATTTTGGAACGCCTGAACGATTGGATTGAAATTTGGAACATTGCTCCGTAATAGTCTGGAATAGCACATTTGGCAGGACGTCTACTCTATATCTACGAAAACGTATTATCGAAAAAAAAACCAGACTCATAATAATAAATATGAAACCTTTCATGATTTGAGTTTGTCTTTGGTTTGTAGAACTCTGTAGGACTCTTCCCTTTCTCTTTCTCTAGGATTGCTAGGACTGCTAGCGTCAACAGTGAATCTGACTGTCCCGACCCACCACGCCATTTGCAATGCGCCTAAGTTGCAAAGCTTAAGTTAAGATCTCAGCCATGTTTTTACCTTTTACACTTATGTTATACCAGACTAAAAAAAAGTATGTAGTAAGTAAGTATGTTGTTGACATCAACTTCACATTAGTCTTACATTTGTTTGTCAGTGTTATATGTCTTACTATTTTGTGTAAAAAAATAATGATTGTTAGAAAGAATAGAACCCGCACCTAACGTCCATCCAACCCCTGAACATTAAGGTCTGGAGCGGTCTCTGAACGAACCGTGGTTACACCGTTGTCCATTGTTCTTACTGAAATATTGCAATAGCCAGGGATGTCAAACTTTTCTTGTAAATTTTTATCTTATAATTTCTAGGTAGGGCTTTGTACCTATGTGTGGATTGTAGAGCCTTGAATCGAATACTATAGATGCGGAGGTATAAAGTAGGACTTAAATTGTGGTCCTTCACCTTTCAAACAAGTTTATGTGACCAACAGATGCGCGATGACTGCCATTTATTTATGACTTCTTGGTTGACTAGTCGCACAAGTTGAATACTTCTTAATATATGACACTAGCAACGCCCCGCTGTTTCACCTGCGTAGTTCCCGTTCCCGTTATTTTCTCGCAATGAACATACCTAATATATATATTTTTTAAATAAAGAATGACGAGACGAGCAGGAGATGTGCCTGATGGTAAGCAACATGCCTGCCACATAACAGCATAGTGACACGCAGCTATTGGAACATGAAGAGTCCAAATCATTACCTAGCACCGCACTGCGCTCGTTACCCAGAGATCTAAGTTCTTATATCTCTAAGCCCTGAAATTTCTTTGGAACATTGCCCTTCAAACCGGAATACAGTAATGTCGTCCCATTACTGCATGCTGCTGAACTAACTAAATTATCTAAACATTCAAACCTTTGCATAAATAATATTAGTAGAATAAGTAGGATTATGTATTTATTTGTATTATGATATATTTATTAAACTATAATGTTAAAATATATGTATTAAAGAGCTTAGAAAACAATGCCAACCTCACATTTTTATTTTATTTATGCGTAATACTCATATTCCGTTAAGTTCTCACATACAACTTAGTAATTCGATAATTGGTTTAACGCCACTTTACCTGATTTTAATCAACTCTGGGGTTCAGGATAAAGAGTAGGTACTTATCTAGTAAAAACTGATTAATTAATTAAAATATTTTTATTCAATAACTTAAATATGTATCATAAGACTTGCCTAAACTGGTAAAATAAACAATATCACTACTGTTTTAAGAAAACACAAAAGTTTGTGCCACTGGTTGCGTACCCCTGCACCCGAGTTGTCATTAATTCCGCCGAATCGAGTATTGTTTCCTGTGGGGCCGCCATTTAACCACACATTCAATTTTCACTTCAACCCCCCGCTCTCGCCGTCTCTTTCTGTCGTCGTATTACAAAAACGAGAGGGAAACGAATCAGCACCGCAGGATTTATGGTGCGTTTAGACGGGTTAAATGGGTTCAAATAATAGCGTTTAAAAAATAAGTGTGTTAGTCTTCAAAGCGAAAACCTAAAACAGAATTTGCTTCTAGAATCACGTGCAGTTACTACCTAAATTGATTAATATCTATATATCGTGTTTATAACAGTCAAAAGATATAAGTTTAAAAATATGTAGCAGATTTACCGCGGTCATCAGATTACTTTGCTATAGGCGCACGCATCCTCACAAAAACCCACATAATATCCACACACAGCTAAATTACACATCTACATGTTCGCTTTCAGATGAAATTTATATGAGACGACTAGGTACTTATTCGATTCTTTATTTTGGATTAAAGTATTATTACCATTGAAAGAATTTCCATTTCCAAAGAATTGTTTCCGGGCTAACATTCTTTCCCATTCCTGAACCTTCGAGGGGTCCCGAAAAAGATGCTGTGATAGCATTGATATTCACTGAAAAGATGCTGTGATAGCATTGATATTCACTGAAAAGGCTGCATAACATTAACTCTATTTTTTATTTAAGATCGGAAAGTTTATTTATATACGAAATGTTTGCAAATAAAGACTACTCATATTTTGCTAAATCAACCGTTTCCAAAACTCCTTTGTTTATAATAATTTTAGTGTGATATTATAAACTCACTAATAATATAAGTTACAAAGTTCGTCCATATTTATCAAGCTAGATAGAAAGACATACCGTTGTATTAGCGGAGATACATCGATCATCCATACATCGATATCGGGACGAACCACTCATATACCATTGTACAATTAGGTGTGGCTATCAGAAGTAATTGATAACTTAATAACGTTACAATATTTACCAATAATAACTTAAAGAACTCGAGTCGAGTCACTGCCGCGCGGCAGGGTTCCCAGAACGCTGGCAGCTTAGCCGCGTTGGATGGCGATACTTAGTTTTTGGGCGAAGTAAGTCCCAGCTCTGAGATCCCCTGAGGCGAGAACCAACCGCTTCGACAGTTGTTTGGAGAACTTTTTAATGTCGGACGACCACGGGCCCATAGACTCCACAGTCAAGGTTAAAAAATAATTATGCCTTTTCGGCCGCAGCTCCAACGGTTTGAGCCAAATTACCGACATGAGACGGAGCCAGGGTGTCCACACACGTGGCATCCCATACCTACAAAGGGAATTGAGCTGTTGACCTTAGATGGCCTCTACTGCTTAACGAACGTGAATTTTAGATTAGAAGAGAAAATATATTTTACTTGCTTGGTAACTGTGCTCGTGTAGTCACTGCTTTAAATCGCCGGTTCGTACCGGTATCCGGCGTTTCGCGTCCGGTTAAATCTGAAAAAAGATTTCAGCACACGCGCGCCCATTGTGGCCCATGATGGATGTCCAGCCTGTATTGGTTTTGTTGACTTGTGACCGCTCTTTTTGTTACGGGTATGCTGCTGAATATTGTTTTATGCTGAATATTGTTATTTTACAATGAACTGGATTTTTTTGCAGATTTTGATTTTTTATGTAGACGAATTTTTTAAAGTGAAATGTTGTTAAATTGGTGGAATACTCAGTTTCACATTGATGACTTTGGAAACACATTATATAGGGTTATGCTTGATCGCCCCATCTTGATTTCACGCAATTATGCGGTCGACGATGGAGAGCGATTATCTTTATGTGTGTGATTTGTCCACCACCACCAATATCTTAAAGAACCCAATTTACTCTCGACTTTGAAAGTATTATAACAAAAAAAAAACAGAATTTTTAAAAACTACAACAGCTTGTGATCATCGCCAATAATGTCTCACATCTACCTCTTGTAGCTTAACTTTGGAGTAATATTAAAAGATCTAGTCTAGTATTTAGTCATTAAGCGACGATGTAATAATCTACATCTACAACGACGCGTGATAATACAAAAGAAACCAATTCACTGTCGACGGAAAAAAAAAATCGAAATCAATAACTTAAAGACTCCAAGATTGTAACCATCGAAAAACACACTGTGACATCGCATTTCACAACCATACGTTCGAATCATAAAATTAGAGTGAAACCTCCTTGTTCAACTCATTAGAACGTCAACATTGAAACGATGTCGGTTTTTTGAGCTACAAGAAGTCCAAAAGAAAGGAGACCAACGTGGTATTAGGTCATGCAGATTAGTTGCATACTATCCGTAATGTATCCGATTAAAAAACTGATGTTCAAGTCTTTGAAGTTTTTTTCGATCAAGGGTTTCGTTGTCTGCGAGCCTTTTGCCAGGTCTCTCGATTCCAGAGCCTCCACTTGGTACTTAACCGACCGATCATAAAGACGCCAACAGTACTTCATACGTGAGCGAATATATGTGCTTGGTACAACATGAATAACTAACTATTCAGATTTATAATACTTTTACCATTCGGAAGCCAATTTGGGCTCAGATTCGATGTAAGAGCCAAAGAGATATCTTGTTGAAAATGTTCCACTGTAGATAGATATACTATCTATGTACACAAATGGTGCTTTACAACCGGATAGAAGCCAGAAATGAAAAGAAGATGAAGAAGAAGATTACTTTTTCGACAGTCAGTCTGTAAATCAGCTGACTTTTTTTTTATAATTAATACTAAAGCAAATTGTTTTGCCAGACATATTGCATACCTCTCGTAGAGGTCAGTTTGTATGGATCAACTTTTAAAATGTTTTTTATCATCTTTTATTACCTATATACAAACAGCAATGAAGATTTTTGTAAATGTGTATTTGTAAGGTTCACGTACCGCTCCACTACTCTGCCACCATTTTGACCACACGCCACTACGTAACTACGTCACTACGACGCCACCACTCCACGATATTCGCGTGTCAGTGACGCAAACACAAAATATACCTAACCAAAAAGTGTTCAACACAACTAAATATCGTTTCATGGTTGATGTTCCAGAGATACGAACGAAGAGTTTTGACACTCAGACCAACTAACTATTCTTAAATGGTTTGACTCTACTTTTGTGATAAGAACGTCTTAAGCCGTGGAACGCGTTGCTTGAGTGGGGTTTTCCTGGTGGTCATAACCTTGGTATCTCCAAATCGAGGGAGGTTTCTTCTAGGTAATCACGCTCCAGTTTAGACCGCATCGTCGCTTAGCGTCAGGCGAGATGGCGGTCAAGAGCAAACCTATAAAAGTAAAAAAAAAAACACACACAAAGATGATGATGACAACTTTTACATCAAATGCTCCAACAAAAAAAGCTAAAACAAAGATAAAATCCATAAAGCAAGCGACCCGGAGTTCCGCAGCCCATAACTTCGCGTAAGTCAGCGGTTTCGCATATTCAAACGCGAAATATTGTCTCCAGCGATATTTGCTGCGCGAATGTCTTCCGTTCGATGCCGGCTATAAAATATTGACAATTTGTTTTGCAAATATTGTTCAGATAACGCTTAAAATATGCGCAATGGAGATAAAAGCTTACTCACCGTACCTTTCGCTAAATATTCTCCTAACCGATTTCAAATAATCAGGAGGTTCTCAATTTGTCTGTATCTTTTTTGTGTTTACTTATTTCAAAGACGCCTAAACCAATTTCATAAAAAAACCTCGCTTTAGTACACGTCGATGATGTTTTTTTATCTACTCTGAAATCCCTAATCTTATAGTAGCAATGCGTTTCGTTGGCCTTTGCACAGAAACAGATTACTTACATAGTCACAGATATTACTTTGTAAAACTAAGTTTAGTGCAGAAGTTTAATTTTTAAATAGAAATCTATTTTTAACAAAAAAAAAAACAAAAAGGTGTGATTGTTACTAAATAACCCGTTGGGCTAAACAATGTATGATTTTTTCTATCGGGATGCTCGTAGCTCAAAGAAGCGACATTTTTTCATGGTTGATGTTCCAAAGACACGAACGAATGTGGCTGTGGAATACGTTGCCTGAGTGGGTTTTCCTTGTTGGTTACAATCTTGGTGTCTTAAAATCGAGAGTGAATCGGCGTCTTCTAGGTAAACGCGGTCTATCGCACCGCGTCGTCGCTTAACACCAGGCGAGATGGCGGTCAAGTGTAAACCTAAAAAAGTAAAAAATATGTATTTCTGCTTTTCGCCCTGACTTCTCGTCAATTGAATTGATATTTATCCAAACTCAAATAAAATGTAATTCATTTGTGGTTCCCAAGATTATGTCACACATAGAAATATAATAGTGTTGATTACCATCAGGCACATGTCTTGCTCGTCTTGCTTGTCTTATTATCGGCACTATATATTTTTAAAAAAAAAAGTCTGGAATAAGTCAGTTTGGTTCAAAAAGTTTTAAGCTTTCTACAATATAATTTTTAGCTACAAAAGCAACTATAAAGTGATTGAACCTATAAATCTGCAAGATCAATACCTTGGAGAAAGAGCGGCGGCCCTACATCCTACATCACACAGACAATCATCTAGAGCACATTCGCGATTAGAAATAAATCAGCTATCGGGGCCGCGTCACTATTTCATCATATTCTTGTTAAGGGGCTGTAACGCACGCTTTTCGACCAAAATTATATTTTATCTAGAAGTCTTTAATAATACTACAAGATTTTTTTATTAACGGTGTAGTATTTGTTATTTTCAAGATAATTTGATGTCATTTTGTAGATAAGCAAATGGATATAATAATCAGCATAAATAAAAAATAGGCAAATCAATACACTAGTTGGAACGAAGTCCCTTATGGCGCGACCGATATCAAAAATATGTGAGACGAAACCGTAATAAAAATATATAGCAGAAGTAACGTGTAATTCTCTCATTCCTGGAAGTGACGTGTATTTTTTTTTAAACTTGAATAGGTTTATACTTGGGCGCCATCGCGCCTGATGTTAAGCGACGATGCGGCCTACGATGAAGCGTGCTTACCTAGAAGAAACCAATTCACTCTCGACTTGAAGACACCAAGATTATAACTATCGAGGAAAATCTAGTCTGGTAGCTTATTCCACAGGCTAGACGTTCGTATCACAAAAATAGAGTCAAACCTTTTTGTTCGTGTCTTTGGAACATCAACCATGAAACGATGTCGCTTTCTCGAGCTACAAGCAGTCCGATAGAAAAAGGGGCTAGCTGGTATTAAGTTATGCAGATCAGACGCGCACTCTCCGAAATGTATCCGATAAAAAAACCGATAGGCTAGCAATTTTGCGGCGATGTTCAAGATTGAAGTCTTTTCCGCACAAGAGTATCATTGCCTATGAGCTTTTTGGCACGTTTCTCAATAGATTTCACGAGTAATTCTAACAAGCAAACAAAATGAGATTGTCCATTATTCATATACAAACAATCAACCCGACACACAACTTCCTCCAACCTATTGCTACAATAAAGTACCTAACCATTTCATTTTCATACATTTATTTATTTTAGTCTTTAGTGAAAAAGTATTTTACCGTGACTTACCTACGCATTTTTTATTTCAATTAAAATACCAATAACTTCAACATTAAATTTATTAGCACAGCTTCGCCTTAATACCATACTAATCTTTTTCCGCGGAGTCACTCCATGCATCAAGTTAACGTGAAGTTCAATTTATGGGCGCAAATCGAAACTTAATGGATCAAGTGGTAATATCTATACGAAAGACAGAACGCTACTTTAGACAATTTGTAATTTGGCTCCTTTTAAGACATGGTTATTTGATTTAAGCTTACTTGGGACAATTGGTGTTGTGTGTGAAATGTCCACCAAAGCTATCATGTTTTTTTTAAACATTTATAGGTTTACACTTGACCGCCATCTCGCCTGATGGTAAGCGACGATGCGGTCGACGAAGGAGCGTGCTTACCTAGAAGAAACCAATTCACGCTCGATTTGAAGACACCAAGATTATAACCATCGGGAAAAACCCACTCAAGCAACTCATTCCACAATCTAGACGTTCTTATCACAAAAGTAGAGTCAAACCTCTTCGTTCGTGTCTTTGGAACATCAACCATGAAACGATGCCGCTTCTTCGAGCTACGAGAAGTCCGATAGAAAAAAGGGCAAGGTGGTATTAGATCGTGAAGATCAGTTGCACACTTTCCGAAGTGTATCCGATAAAAAACCGATAAGCTAGCAATTTTTCGGCGATGTTCAAGACTTATGTTCACTACACCAGTGTTATCATTAATTACGGAATATTTATTAAAATTTTACAAATCTTGTTAAAGGATATTTTAAAGACTGATTTTCGAATGCCCTCGTGGCTTAGTTGGTAGTAGCTCTGCCTGCGAAGCCGAGGGTCGTGGGTTCGATCCCCACCCAGTGCAAATATTTGTGTGATGAATTCAAATGTTTGCACTGTGTCTGGGTGTTTTCTATGTATAATAAGTATGTATTTAAAACTATATAAGTATTATATCAGCTATCTGGCCGCCATCATACAAGTTTTGCTTAGTTTGGGGTCAGATGGTGTTGTGTGTGAATTGTCCACCAATATCTATATAATATATAAAAGCGAAAGGTCACTCATCAAGGAATCTCAGAAACTACAAATGCTAGGAATCTGAAATTTTGCATGGAGGTTTCTTTTAGCACGTAGGCGCTCGCTAAGACGGGATTTTGCGAAATTCAACCCCTAAGAGGGTGAAACAAGGGATGAACGGTTGTATGAAAATTCGTCGTTATCAAAGTTATCAAATTTTATATCTAGACACTTGACACGAAGCAATTAAATGTTTGTTCTATAAATTTTGTAATTTTGAACTGTACGGGGGTGAAATTGGGGTTAAAATGGGGGATGAATGTCAATATGGAAGTTCCCAAGCGTTGCAGATAAAACCATGAAACTCTGTATATAGGCACTTGACACGAAGCAAAAGAATGTTTGTTTTAGTCATTTTGTAATTTCAAACTGTACGGGGGTGAAATTAGGGTTGAAATGGTGGATGAATGTCAATATGTAACATCCCAACCGTTGAAGATAAAACCATGAAACTCTGTACATAGACACTTGATACGAAGCAAGCGAATGTTTGTTCTATCAATTTTATAATTTCGAACTGTACGTAGGTGAAATTGGGGTTGAAATGGGGGATGAATGTCAATATGGAAGTTCCCAATTCCCAACCGTTGAAGATAAAACCATGAAACTCTGTATATAGGCACTCGACACGAAGCAAACGACTGTTTAGGTATTCTATCAATTTCGTAATTTCAAACTCCACGGGGGTGAAATTGGGGTTGAAATGGGGGGATGAATATCAATATGAATTTTCCCAAACGTTGAAGATAAATCCATGAAACTCTGAATACTTATAGATACTTGACACGCAGCAAACGAATGTTTGTTCTTGCAATTTCATAATTAAGAACTGTACGGGGGTGAAATTAGAGTTGAAATGGGGGCTGAATGTCTACTACTCTACGCTTTCAGATCTAAAAAACTGAACCGATTTTGATGAAATAGTATACAGTTGTTTTATTATAAGCCGTTTTTAGTAACCGTAAATGTGTCTGGGTATACAAATAGGTACTGCCTGAGTTACCTTAGTATTTATTTCGCGCGGACGAAGTCGCGGGTAACAGCTAGTTTATTTATAAAAGATAAAAAAACGAGTCTAAATTGTGTTTCTGATAACAAAAACAGTAAATGTTTTGTCCAGATTTATGTACGATAGATAGACTTTTTAGTCGAATTCAGCGTTTCAGATATTCTTTGACATAATTATTACAATTTGATCTCAGATTTTCAGTAAAATAGAACAAGATCAAATAGTTGTTAATCATCATCATAATCATAATTAACCCTCACTCGCACACTACTGGACATTAGTAGGTCTCTGTTACTCAGCCGTTCCTCGGCTGTACATTTCCAGCCGCAGACCAAAAGACGGGTCCTTTCGTAAATCGTCACTCCATTTAGCCTCAAGACGTCCTTGACTACAAAAACAAATAGCTGTTGAAACATAAATATTTTTGTTACCTTCCAAAAGATACCTCACGAAGCTTCGAACAAAGGTACCCGACTCCGAAACTAACGCACTTCCGGCGTCATCCGGTGTGACGCACAAACTTACAGACCGACAATGTTTCTCTACAATGGAGCCAAATGTTCGTAACCCTTCCGTGGAAACATTGTTTATTAGTTTTGAAACAAAGGTGCGTCATTTTATGTGTGTGCTTTTACGATACCTATTACAACTGTTACTTTCTTGACTATTCAAATATTTTTGGATATTTTATTTTCTTTTGTGTCCATATAAATATTTAAATTAGCCTTTTCCTGGATTTCATATTTATTTACTAGCAGCGCCCCGCGGTTTTACATAATTAATATTTACTGCGTAAATATTTGTTGTATCATGTAACTAGAGGTAAAACTAACATATATTTTTACATGTATGCTACAGATATCAGAATTCTTTATTGCGTAAACTATGCACAAATGTGATTTTCCCAGTTGTGAAATCAAGTTATACTTATTTCTTTCAACTAATATCAGCATCATCGTCAGCCTGTGTTCGTCCACTGCTGGACAGAGGCCTCTCCCATATTACGCCACTCAGTCTGATCCTCGATCGTCAGCTGTCTAATATACCTACATACAAACAAAAGTAGAGTCATACCTCTTTGTTCGAGTCGTTGAATCGTAAACCATGAAACGATGCTGACTTTTGAGCTGAGGCGGTGGAATGCGTTACCTGGGTGGATTTTTGCAATGGTTATTATATAAGTGTCTTTTTTATATCAAGAGTGAATCAGTTTCTTTTAGATAAGCACGTTCCATAATATCAAGCAAGATGAATTTCACGTGTGAACCTTAAAAAAAGGGTAGAACAACTAAATTACATAGTACATTAAATTTCCACACATAAAAGTCTGATTTACTGTCCACATCACACGTAAGTAACTTACAAATTAAAGAAGAAGTCCTGTGAAATCGCGTAAATCTAGTCCGAATATTAAATTACATTTCAAGCTTTTCCCTTACGTTTCTTGGCTATATTTCCTTATTTAAATTAATACCATAAATCTATCTTAGTTACGACGGCACTCGACTTCGGGTGGCCATCTGCTAATTCAGGGAAACAGAGTCCTCGTTTTATAGGCATAAGTAAATATGCAATTGTTTTATTTTACATACTCTTTTCATTCAATTGTTTTAAATAGGTAGACACTATACTAACAATGCTATGTAAATTAAAATAAAAACTACAATACGCAACATATCTAATAATTTTATTTTACAAGAAGCGAAATCATTTGTGCAACAGCCGTGGCAAAACGCCTGATCTCACAATAATAAAAAATATTCACACACAACACCATCTGACCCCAAACCAAGCAAAGCTTGTACGATGGCAGCCACGCAGTCTGATAGCTGATATAATACTTTTATACTTTTTTTAAATACATTATTATACATAGAAACAATCATGCTGTCATTAGTTAGTTCGAATTCCATCTACATCTCTGAATATTAAAAAAAAGTGCAGATGTATGAGTTTAAAGTTACGGTGGTCTAGTCGGGAGAACGGCGGCTGCCGATCCGGAGACCCCGGGTTCAAACTCCACACGCACCACTGTCTTTTCGAAGTCAAGTGCGTAATGCCGCTTAAAAAAAAAACTTAAAAAAAAACGGTGAAGGAAAACATCGTGAGGAAACCGACATGTACCAAGAATCTTTCGAAGTCATGTGTCATCCACCAACCCGCACTGAGCCAGCGTGGTGGATTATGGCCTTAACTCTCTCCTTGCGAGAGAAGGCCCCGAGTCCCAGCAGTGGGAACGTTTAGTGGGCTGTTGATGTTGATGTTGTATGAGTTTGTGATTGTAGGGACACTTATACACTGTCACATGTATGTGTGTATGGAGGTTAATGTATATCCAGACTTTGAAAAGTGAAAAGCAGTTATACATGTACCTACAGCGCATAAGGCTGTGTTTCCACCAGAGATGTGCGAGAAAAATGTGTCGTGCGAGGATCTCTAGCTGTGCTGTGAAATTGTATAGAGGTTTCCACTAATGCTGTAGGAGGAAAACATGTCGTACGAGGAAGTGTAGCGGAGCTGTAAATAATGAGTGGTGCGAGGATGCGTTGTGATTCCGTCTATGGACAGTACAGTATTTCGCAAAAAACCTCGCCATACATTCCTCGCTTGTTTTGTATGCGCAAAAATCTTAGTTCCGCTGAGCCATTTCCACGAGAGCTGTGCTGACCGAGGTGAGATAAATGAAGCGATAGTATTGGTTCTTTACAAACACATCCCTCGCTACTCATCCTAGCACATCTCTGGTGGAGAAGCAGCCTAGAGTGGTATATTATCGTGCCCGCTTTAATTGATGAGTATCGTATTATGTTGTGCATACCCGAAATATACCGATATTTAGAACATTCGTATGGTTTAATTTGCGAGTCACCTTATTTAGACTAAATATTTAGAATTTACACTGTATTTACAGCGATTACCACTGGCTTTTACGGTGATGGAAAAATATATGAAACAAATTAGGTTAAACTGTTACAAAGTAATCAGCTCTTTTTGTAGCTACGGTAGAAATCTTAAACGTATAATGGGTATATTATTTGTCTTGCAAACTAAAGTCCGAAACAAAATTTGATCCATAATTAAGTCCGAGATTCTTTAATATTTTTAGAATTAAGTGTATTCTTTTGAGTACATTAAATTGTAATAATAATAATGTAATGTGGGCAGCTTATCAATGGTGCGTTTAATTTGTACGCCACAGAGCGTAGTTATCAAAACTACCAACTAATTTCAATGAATATAACAAAGTTCCTCTCAAATAGCTGGTTGACAAAGCCGCTCCTCTATTTAGCATATGAATTAAATGCGGTGAAATATGGTTAAAATTAATATGGATATATGCTACCGAGCACACCACTGAGCATGTTTCAATTGGTTTAAAATATCTACTAGGAACACAATCAAAACAAATACGGAGTACTCTTCGCACGTTTGGGATGGATCGGCTAAGTATCAGCTGGAGGCTCTGGAATCAATCGAGAGACGTGCCAAAAAGCTCATAGGTAACGACACTCTTGTGCGAAAAAAACTTCAAAGTCTTGAACATCGCTGAAAAATTGCTAGCCTATCGGTTTTTTATCGGATACACTTCGGAGATTGTGCGACTGATTTGCATGATCTGATACCACCTTGTCCTTTTTTCTATCGGAATGCTCGTAGCTTAAAAAAGCGACATCGTTTCATGGATGATGTTCCAAAGACACGAACAAAGAGATTTGACTCTACTTTTGTGATAAGAACGTCTATGCTGTGGAATACGTTGCCTGAGTGGGTTTTCCCCGATGGGTACTATCTTTATGTCATCAAATCGAGAGTGAATCGGTTTTTTCTAGGTAAACACGCTCCATCCGCCGCATCGTCGCTTAACATCATGCGAGATGGCGGTCAAGTGTAAACCTATAGAAGTTAAAAAACAACACAGTGATGTTTTCACATTACAGCTTGGCGGGAAAATAAGATAGTATTAAATAACAGTGCAATGAATAACTGCAGCAAACAAATAATATTAAAAACGTGTTTGTGCTAGGACCAAGTGGAACACACTCTCCAAGTCGAAAATAATAAGCGGCCTCCGCAATATTCCCTGAATACATTACACTTCTTCTCTTCCACCCCCTCTCATCCCCCCTGCCTTACGTACTCGAGAATCATTATTCACAACTCCACGAGAAAACATCTTATATGGGAGAAACTTTAAGAAAGAGTATTTAAGGACTCCTTAATGAGCTTCTGAATACCAAGTAGCTGTTTTATGGAGTAGAAGTACAACTAACTAAGGTACCTATTGATGCCGTCTACTAGGCATGTGTAATGATATTAATCTTTGCTTATTTGGAATTTTGGGAACAATGCAACAAATACTCAGTGAAGCGTTATCACAGTTTTCTTTAAAAGCAATGTAATTTTGGCATTTCTAGGACTCGGAACTTTCTCTCGTAAGGAGTCACGGCTGTAATTCACTACGCTCGCTGGCCCAGTTTGGGTTGACGGTATTTATTCAATAAAGGGATAATTGCTCTGGCAGACAGTCAACTTGATAGTTATACATGTACTATTATGTGTTGCCACCTTTGGAACGGCTCAGAAAAGTCCCTGCTTGAAGCTCTTGACCCAGTGTAGTGGCATGCTGTTCGAATAACAGGTGACAGTAAATTAGTACCTATAATTTTTTATTTTTTAATAAAAAGTGACGAGGCGAGCAGGGTATCTGCCTGATGATAAGCAACATGCCTGCCACATAACAGCACAGTGACACGTAGCTATTGGAACATGAAGAGTCCAAATCATTATCTAGCACTGCACTGCGCTCGTCACCCAGAGATCTAAGATGTCATATCTCTAAGCCCTGGAATTTCTCGGAAACATTGCCCTTCACACCGGAACACAGTATTGAAATTGCTCATCTTTGAAGATCCCGAGAAAGTGGCCAATCTGTAAAAAAATGTACATGCTGCTGAAAAGTGAGAGGCGGCATTCTATCATCATCATCACATCATCTACCTATCTTAGTCCACTTTTTTCAATTCACTGCTGGACTGCATGGCTCACTACTCAGCCTGATCCTCTGCTATACGATGGCAACCCCTGACTGCTGTCTTCCGTGTATTATTACTCTATCTAGTCTGAGGGTGACCTAAACTACGTTTGCCGATTCACTGAAGAACACGTCAACTCCAACACAACGAACATTATTTGTAGAATCTGGTACGAGTACAACTCAACGAACTGAAGTTCGTTCTAGATTTGTCGGTCACAATTTTTTGGTATTTAGTTAATTGCCACTATACATTAAATAAATTATGTCAATGCTGTCGAGTTTGAGTCACTTAACCTTAGATAAAGTGTGTATAAGTAAAATATTTTATAACATATTTGCTCGTAAAGGGTCTCTTATTGGACCAATTTCTGTATCGTAATGTATCTTATTACGCACTAGTGCTGTAATGTGTAATGTAAAACGCACGGTTTCAAAATGCTGCGTCCACAGACTAGGTAGAGAGATATGCTCCGTCTAAAACGAACGGTACCTTTTTAAATCTTAGTAAAGAGTTTTTATGTCAGAAAAGTGTGGTCAACATTTTATGAATAAAATTAACTTTGAGAGGTAAAATATAATAAAGAATTATTAAATTCGTTAATTTAATTAATTTAGACCATAAATTACTTTAATTTTTCTGTAACAAAACACAAAAATATTAATTTACTTTATTATTAATGGCATACCGGCTGGTTCCGTGCCGTTGCTTAAAAAAAAAGGCGCCGATGCGCGCGCATTGCTAATCTGTGATCCATAGTGATTACTTACTCTGTGCTGTGGATCTGTGATCAAGTAAATATTATCCCGCGCGTTTTTTTTCGCTGTATTGTTTATATTTGAAAATGTCGTCAGAGTTTTGTTTATTTCCTCGCAAATATGTTATAAAACGTCGTATGACATACGTGCGCTTTGATAATTACAGCCTCTGCTAATTATAGCTCTCGCCTTCGGCTCGAGCTAGCAATAAAGCCTCGGCTGTAATTATCAACTTACCGCACTTATATCATAATGTACTATTACATATTACTCCTACTCTTTGCGCTTTACCTTTTCAGCTGTACAGTTTTTTAAAGTAAAGAATGACGAGACGAACAGGACAAGTTAGTGATGGTAAGCAACATGCCTCCACATAACAGCATAGTAACATGCAGCTATTGGAATATAAAGAGTCCAAATCATTACTGCACTACGCTCGTCACCCAGAAACATAAGACGCTCCATCTCTATGCCTTGTAATTTCACTGGAAATATTGCCCTTGGAACCGGAACACAGTGATGTTTTCACATAACTGCACGGCGCTAGAATGACTGGCAAAGAAAAAAAAAAAAAAATCGTTTTTGAAAGGAGGCATTTTTGTATCATTTTGATTTACTTATATGTTAGTCAGCTCTGTTAACATAGTAATATTCTGTGAAAATTTGAATTTATTAAGATTTAGATTTATATTATTTAACTAGTGACCCGCCCCAGCCTCGCAAAGATTCCTTGCTGCTGATACATTACCAAATATTATAGGTACAGGATGGGCCAAGAATTCGTTAACATTTAAATCTAACAACCCACGCAAATACAAGCCGTGCCGTACTCAGCCGTGGGGGTGAGGGCAAAGTTCTAATCACTAGTTGTTTCTCGGTAATTTTGTCCTGACCTGATGGACCGCATCAGGGGCTCGCGGGTATTGCGTAAAACAATTTTATTTGAACAACAGTTTGCTAATTACTGTGAGACGCTTATTTCGCGTTAAATTGTTTTACACGACTTAAGTCAGTGTCCGAGTGCTCCTTTAATAAAGAAATGGGCAAAGCAGTTCGAAGGGCTGGATCTACACTAAATGTAAAGCAAAGCGGATGCCTACGCACTTTTTGGACCTAAGAGAACGTACCAAGTTTCCGCTTCTGTTCGACGCGATCCAGATTTACCCCGCGCAAACGTACGGCTGAATTAGGATTATCCCATACATCGTTACGCCGTATTTTGAAATGAGATTTGAAATTACATCCATTTAAGATCCTAATAGTGCAAGAACTAAAACCTAATGACTTAAATTTACACAAGTCGTATGCCCACAGAAATCTAAATATTACCTTATAATTTAGATTTCTGTGCGTATGCCGAAACTGATTTCCAGACGAGGTGATATCCCATGGCCACCCAGGAGTCCGGATCTATCCCCAGCAGACTTTTTTTATATAATTTATTATATTTAAATTTTATTTAAAGGGATATTTAAAGAGTCGAGTGTATATCTTTAATTTACAGATTTAGCTTATGCCAAATTCACTGCTTCAGCTAAAATAAATAAAGTGGCCAAGTGCGAGTTGGACTCGCCCATGAAGGATTCCATTGCAGCAAGTAACATAATATACATAGTACACATAGTTCTTGTAGTTCGTTGTAACTTTGATCGAAGTTTTAAAAATAGAGTATTAATGACGTACTAAAAAAAACCACTCATCAGATCGAGTTCAAACCAATTTTCGATGGTAGTTTGCATGGTAATGTACATCATATATATTTTTTAGTTTTTTCATTCTCTTACTTTAGAAGTTAGAGGGGGGGGACAAACATTTTACCACTTTGGAAGTGTCTCTCACGCAGATTATTCAGTGTAGACAAAAATTATATTAGAAACCTCAACATCATTTTTGAAGACCTATCGATAGATACCCAACACGTCTAGTTTGAAGAAAAAAATTTTTTTGAGTTTCAGTGCTAAGTATGGGGGGCAACCCAAATTTTTTTTTTTTTGTAAAATTCTTAATGCGGTTCACAGAATACATCTACTTACCAAGTTTCAATAGTGTAGTTCTCATATTTTCGGCAAAAAGTGGCTGTGACATACGGACGGACACACAGACAGACAGACAGACATGACGAATCTATAAGGGTTCCGTTTTTACGTTTTACGGAACCCTAAAAACCTACGAAGAAATGTCGGCGATCTCACAGTCTCTTTGTCGACAAGTATTTGAAAATTTCGTTGTTTGTTTTAAATGTGTTGGCGCGCCACACACATTTCTCGTGGGTTGTGGATTGAGCTCAAGCGTCACGCTCGTAAATGAATAATAGCCATCTAGTCCAAATGACTATGCCTAAGAGACTTATTTAGACGACAATGCTTTGAAGATTTATTTCAGACTAGGTCCAGACCCTCCGGTCTCGCCCGCGTAGTTGCCAAAGTGTGCTATCAAATTCTGAGTTATATGCTTTAACTTCTTCTACCTATCTGTGGTCCCTGTGACTGCCATTTTTTTTAGAACGAGTCCATCTCTGAAACTACTAGTCCGATTAGAAAAATTCCTTCGGCGGTTAATTGCTCAATTCACAGGCTATATAAACAATTAAAACTTTTGTAGTGGTAGGACTCTTGGCAGAGTCCCCCTGGGGAAGTACCACAACTTTACCAGTTATTCTAGCATCAAGCAGTAATGTGCAAACTTTATTGTGTTCCGGTTTGAAGGGCAATGTTTCTAGAGAAATTACCGGGCTCAGAGCTATAACATCTTGGATCTCTGGGTGACGAGTGCAGTGCAGTGCTAGGTAATGATTTGGACTGTTTATGTCCCAATAGCTGCGTGTCACTGTGCTGTTATGTATGTGGCAGGCATGTTGCTTGCCATCAGACACATGTCCTGCTCGTCTCGTCATCTATATATATAAAAATCAATGCCACTTTTCGTTGTTAGTGAACTCCTCCTAAACAGCTGAACCGATTTGAATGATTTTTTCTGTATGCGTTTGGGTAGGGCCCTCCATGGTTTAAATTCACAAATCAGCCCGGCAGATGGCGCTGCAGTTAGTATCTAGGTTATTATCCGAGCGAAGCTGGAACGGGCCGCTAGTTCCTTATAAAAAACAGTAGAACGCAGTAAGTAATTTGTACTAGGTTTATTTAAATGTTTGTTGAGTGGCGGCGGCGGGCTGAGGCCGTGACCAACGGCTTCCGTCTGTTGTTCACTCCTTATGTCTCGAGAGGAAGTCCGACCCGCTGCCAGCCGGCTTTGTTCCTAGACGCTGCTGCGTGACGACTACGAGCCAGTTAAATCCTACTCTTAATATAAATGACAAATTTTGGTGCTCTAGATATGTAGTTGGATATTTGTTGCTCGGAACATCTGAACGGATCGGGCTGAAATTTGGAACATAGATTACAGTCGAAAATAGCACATAGACTACCTTTTTTTACAGAAATACCGGCGCGGTAAAACCGTAGGACGTTGTTAGTCTTAATATTATACGCAGTGCTTCATTTTTGTTTGTTTTTTTTAAATAAAGAGTGACGAGACGAACAGGACATGTATGTGTGGTAAGCAACATGCCTGCCACATAACAACACAGTGACACGCAGATAATGGAACATGAAGAGCCCAAATCATTACCTAGCACTGCACTGCGCTCGTCACCCAGAGATCTAAGTTGTTATATCTCTAAGCCCTGTAATTTCTCTGGAAACATTACCCTTCAAACCGGAACACAGTAATGTTTGCACATTACTGCTTGGCGGTAGAATAACTGGCAAAGGTGTGGTACTTCCCCAGGCGGACATTTGATTTTTATGTTGCAATAGCTGCGTGTCACTGATTTGTTATGGGCATGTTGCTCAATATCAGGCAGAAGACTAAATAGAAAAGATAAAAAGAAAACTAAAAAAATAAGCATAAACTCATCGTTATAAATCAGTGGATATGCCCTGAGCGCATTGAAATTGGTAATAAACTACGTCTCTGTATGTATTGTAAGTGGTTTACAAACAACCAAACTACTTGACCCCTAAAATCACTAGCGGCGAGATATGCTGTGGTTCTACTTATTTTGGTTTTTGACAACGAATACTGATGGGTAAAAATGTCCGGCGTCCACCGCTTCCTGCAACCGAGTAGAACGGAAAGAGTGGGCTCACTCTTCCCAACGATTACATGATTCCGTGCGCCCTGAAGTTTGGGAGGACACATCTGTGAATCTGTGTATTGAAATCGTTGAATAAATTGGTTCCAATTTAACTCTTCACCACGTCAACCGACATTCACAAAAGTCGGCATTTGTGGGTAATTTGATTCAACTTAAGAGATACAATAGTTTTTATTTCTATTAATGATCTCAATAGGTAACATTAATAATAACAAATCACTAATTTGATTTTTATTTTTGAACGTAAGCCTCGGACAGATGGCGCTGATTAAGACCTAGACTCTCTCCTTGCGAGAGAAGGCCTTGAGTCTCAATCGGAATATTTACTAGGCTGCTAGTCTAGACAAGATAAAAACTAAATTTTATTCGTTTAACGCAGCCTATACTTTTCATTCATTCATACGTTCCTCCCCAGAAGTAATTCCAATTCAAAACTTATCTCGGAAGCACAACAGTGTCGCTAAATAGTCACTAAACGTCACTTAATTCAATAACAGAGATCCCTATCAACCACGCCCGGTTATCTCTTCACCCCACGCCGCAATTTACATACAAATACATACAAATCGGGTACGGAACCCAAATCGGTTCCGGATCACGTGTTAGCGAAGAGAATCGGTTAAAGAGACCATTCGTTCACGCTTAATAAAGTCACAAGCTTCTCACAATACTACCGCGTGCCACTATGACTGAGCGATCACGGAAAAAAAAATACGAGGGTAGAACAGATTCCAAATTTGAATTTGATTATCGAAGTGTGTCGACTATTTATCATTTGTAATGACGCCTCGGCGGAAGGAGGCCGTGCGCTCGCTAATATTGTAATCTTGTAAATGCGTTCCGTAAAATACATATTTATTGCATTTCGCATTATGTGGAGCTATTTGAGTGGAAAATATTGTGCTTTTGGTATTGATTGTGCGCGACTGTCGAACGGTTTTGAGAGGTTCTGTTTATTTCATTTGGGCCGAAGCTTTGTCAGCGTCTGATCATGGATTTGAATAATCTGATTATATTTTTCTGTATTCATATGTTCCGTTCGAATTGGATGAGAGAAATAGTAAAAAAAATAGAAAAAGGTTTGTCTCGTCTCTCTGTTACTCATTTGACAAAAATCATTTTATATTTATCCATCTTAAATTCCAATTTTAAGAATAAGTATGAGAAATTGTCTTTAATTGTTCTTCTTTTTTTGATAATGTTTTCCTCCTATACTATAATTAGGTATACCTACGAATAAGAAGTTCTTCATTTAAGCATTTATTAACCTTTGTCCTAAAAACCGTGACGGACCCACCATACCACTAGCCCTACCCCTGGTGGTAGGGTGGGTCCGAAACCATACCACCATCATGACATCAAGTAATAGTGTTGTGACACATTTGTAAAACAAACGTTTTGTTTAGACTTATTATTATTTACAGCAAATAAACTAAAAGAACAAACTGTAAAAATGTTCCTACGCAATTCGTCTAATTCATGACCAATGGTAATTTGTTTGTTGACTAACTGCATTTGTACGCCCATTATAAAATCGTCGTTAATAATTTGGTTTATTCGCCGTTTTTTAGGTATCTTTGTTTCATGAATCTTATGTAATACATTCAGCAGTTTTCTTGTTCAGCAATTTATTTATTTTTGAATGAAATGATTCTAATATGTTGGTTGTGCTAAATACTACAGGGGGAATGTATTTTCAACCAAAAAGTTTCGATGTAGTTTATAAACTTTTCCATTCGTTTCAAACTGTGACATTCCGATTTTATATAATGAAATCCTGGTAACACCTCATCAAGAGGTAGTAGTCAGTAGTAGTGGTAAGGCGGTAGTGAGAGCTACTATTCTCCTTTCAGGTTTAATTTACGTATTCTTCAGGGACTTCGCCTTTTTAGGGTTCCGTAAAACGTAAAAATGGAACCCTTAAAGATTCGTCATGTCTGTTTGCCTGTCCGTCTGTCCGTCCGTATGTCACAGCCACTTTTTTCCAAAACCATAAGGACTATACTGTTGAAATTTGGGAAGTAGATGTATTCTGTGAACCGCATTCAGATGATTTTTATACAAAAATATTAAAAGAAAACAATAAATTTTGGGGGTGCCCCGCCCCTTATTTAGAACTGAAACTCAATTTCTTTTCATCAAATCCATACGTATGTGTGAGTCTTTATGGATAGGTCTT
The DNA here is from genome assembly GCA_963693475.1 of Ectropis crepuscularia. Taxonomy (NCBI): domain Eukaryota; kingdom Metazoa; phylum Arthropoda; class Insecta; order Lepidoptera; family Geometridae; genus Ectropis; species Ectropis crepuscularia. Next base: position 2,741,747 of record OY856340.1, read on the forward strand.
CAAAAATGATGTTGAGGTTTCTAATATATATTTTTTTCTATACTGAATATTTTGCGCGAGAGATACTTCCAAAGTGGTAAAATGTGTGCAACTTCTAAAATGACAAAATTAAAAGAAATATATGATGTAAGTACATTACCATGCAAACTTCCACCGAAAATTGGTTTAAACTTGATCCGGTAAGTAGTTTCTTTTTAGTACGTCATAAATACACTATAATTAAAACTTCTATCAAAGTTACAACAAACTACAACAACTTATCTATTTTGTTACTTGCTGCTACGGAAGCCTTCATGTGCGAGTCCGACTCGCACTTGAGCGCTTTATTCCAAATATTGCGCTTCTAAAGTCACACGCGTTCGGAAACACTTTTAAAATTGCGTTAATTGCCAAAATCGGCCCATTTAATGTAAGTCAGTATAATAAATATAATGCAAGGAATATTGAACTTGAATAATTGCATAAGACTTAAATTTTTGCAACAAATAGATAATAATAGTTGCGGAAAAAATAACCATCTTAGATAAATCACAATATGAGTACTTTGTCACATCATTATGGTGGTATGGTTTCGGACCCACCCTACCACCAGGGGTAGGGCTAGTGGTATGGTGGGTCCGTCACGCTAAAAACTAAGTAGACAGTACCTACTCACAGGAAACCATCATTCTTATTTTTATTGAATTTCATTTTACAACCATCGATATAAATCAACTTACAACCCTCAAAAGTACTGAATGATTTTGATAAATCTGATAATAATTATTAGGCAGATTATGATGATTATTTGCAAAAGTATTATATCAGCTATTTTTAACCCAATGAAATTAGGCAAAAAAATGGAATAAAAAAACATTAAATTATGTAGTTTGGGGACTATAAAGGATCGATAGAGGGGTGCATTCTGAGCTTATATTCCAATTTGAGGGATTCTGGCATAGTCAGCTCAAGGTCATTTCGATGAAAACGCGTTTAATTCGATATCTCGAGAACTGTTAGTGTTAGGCAAAAAATTGTTAAGACCTTTTCTCTTCTAAATTAAATTTACTAACTTTTATATCCACAACTTTTCTTTTTTTCATCAATATTTTCCAAGTTATTGCTTCCGAGAGGCAAAAATTTAACCTTTTTTCCTCCCTTTCGCCACTTCCTCCCCAACCGTTCAATTTTATGAAACTTTACCGATAATCAAAAGTGTACATCTTTTAATAATAAACAACTTTTTCCTTGAATTTTTTTCTGTAATGACAATACCTTCAGAGTTATGTTACTTTACCGAGCGAAATCCGCGCCACTGCGACACCTCCGCGACACTGCAAAAAATCCGTGACACCTCCGGTCTTAGGGCTGAACCTAAAATTCATTGTTGCATTGTGTCGGTGGGTTTCTTCTACATAAGCTTATGTGGGACAACCACGTCACCTACTCCGATATATGCCAGAAATACACTCAGATACACTCAGACATAGACATAGAGGTGAAGCGAGCCGTAGAGGATGCGGATGGTCTGATTATCAGTACGGCTAAGAGCATTTTGCCGGACTCTACGGCTTGCTCCACCTCTATGTCTGATTTTACTTTTGATTATGGGTAAAGTTGCATAAAATTGAACGGTTGGGGAGGAAATGGCAAAAGGGAGGAAAAAAAGTAAAATTTTTGCCTTTCGGAAGCAATAACTTGAAAAATATTGATGAAAAAAAGAAAAGTGGTTAATATAAAAGTTAGTAAATTTAATGTAGAAGAGAAAAGGTCTCCACAATTTTTTGCCTAACACTAACAGTTCTCGAAATATCGAGTTAAACGCGTTTTCATCGAAACGACCTTGAGCTGACCATGCCAGAATCCCTCAAATTGGAATATATGCTCAGAATGCACCTATCGATCCTTTATAGTCCCTAAACTACATAATTTAATGTTTATTTATTTCCTTAATTGCACTGCATTATTTCTCATAATATACAAATTTTATTTAGTTTGACTTTAAATTAATGTGCTGTGTGAAGAATGTCTAATAACAAATTATTTACTGTTATAAAAATCTTTTGAATCACCTTCATTTGCTTGATGATCATTTTCAATTAAGATTATGAGAGAATTTGAACAAGTGATCGATAAATAAAAGGACTAAAGAAAAGTGAACGTCCCCATTACAAGTAGTAGTACCTACAAGGAGTTGTCTGCATATTTCTTGGCCGAGAAGGGGGTATGTATAAGCAACGTATTTCAAGTCGTCGAGCTGTAGTATTCAAATGTAGCTTGCGCCGCATTACTGTCCACATTTATCATGGAGACTCTGTGCATAGTGTCTTTACACAGGGTGCTTGCAAATCAATTGTACCTACTCTGTGTTGTTTTTAGCCTATGATCTCCATATTGGACAAAAGCCTGCCAATTCGTCTTCACTGCTCTCTGTATAATTGCACAGTAATGGTTTTTATAAACGTTTAAATCTCAACACTTTTTTGTAATATTCTATTAAGTATGATCTTAAGAGCGCCTGGTAGTACAGGGAAAGGTCGAAGGTACCAAGCACGTGGTAGCTCACCGATGAGGTGGACGGACCAGATTAGGGCCGCGGTGGATGATCATTTACGCGTGTGCACCAGGAAGGTGGCTGCTAGGAGTGAATGGCGACGGATTGTGAAGCGGGTCATTGACGAGGGAAAATGACGACCACGACCACTCTGCGAAGAGTGTACCGACTAAGAAGAAGAATTAAGTATGATTATAATTATGACATTATAGATAAGAACATGCTCAGAAAAGTAATATGATTGTTTCAGTTTTTTTATCAATTCACTAGCTGCTATACCCCGCGCGTGCTGCTACGCCATCTGTAGAAAATTGGTCGTACCAATAATGTAAATAGCTCACAGGACTTAATCACGATTAAAACTATTATTTCATTACGATTTTCGAGACGTTTCGTCAGCGTTACAACCGCCGTGGTCACAAGAAGACTTAACTGGTCGTACCAACTCGGAAAACTTTTTTGGCCCAAGCACAGTTGAACAGTTGCTTACATTATATCAAGCACAGATTCGCTCCTGTATGGAGTACTGCTCGCACCTTTGGAATGGGTCGGCTAAGTATCAGCTAGAGGCTCTGGAATCGATCGAGAGACGTGCCAAAAGGCTCATAGACAACGACACTCTTGTGTGAAAAAGACTTAAAAGTCTTGAACATCGCCGACAAATTGCTAGCCTATCGGTTTTTTATCGGATACACTTCGGAGAGTGTGCGAATGATTTGCATGATCTGAAACCACCTTGTCCTTTTTTCTATCGGAATGCTCGTAGCTAGAAAAAGCGACATCGTTTCATGGTTGATGTTCCAAAGACACGAACGAAGAGATTCGACTCTACTTTTGTGATAAAAACGTCTAAGCTGTGGAATACGTTGCCTAAGTGGGTTTTCCCCGATGGTTACAATCTTTGTGTCTTCAAATCGAGAGTGAATCGGTTTTTTTCTAGGTAGACACGCTCCATCGTAGACCGCATCGTCGCTTAACATCAGGCGAGATGGCGGTCAAGTGTAAACCTACAGAAGTTAAAAAAAAAAACAGCAAGCTTGCTAAAGATCATCACATGATCAAATGCATAGTTTACGATTCTATAAAGGACATATAGACAAACATTCATTTTCATATATTTAGAAGGCTACTCACGTGTGATATAGCTGGTCCTGTACCTACAACTTGAGTTTCAGCCGTCGTACAAGGAGAGTGCTACCGCTACTGTCAACGAAGTAAGTTAGCAGTGCCAAAAGAGCAGCCATCACGCGTTACATTTGAGTAAAATTTTGGAAGATGAAAACAATTTAAACTCAAAATTGAAATTTAAACCATCAATGTATTTAGTTTTATATTTTAAAAGAAGACTACTGCCGTTAACAAATACACAACTTACTGCAGTGTGTAAAATTTGGATGTCAGTGTGCGCGCGTATCTTTAAAAATTCACTCATATTTTTTACGAAACGCACCAAAAGAAGTTACTGCTTTTGAAAACGACTTGATCTTAAATGTTTTAAAACCAACCCATTAAATGTGAATACAACAAGCACCCTGTATAACGGCGACAAGGGCGCCGAGCTCTGTCCCCAATATGAATATTTTCTATTGAATTACTTACGGTTCGGCGAGCCAGCAAAAATATTGTTCTCCTCGCACTTTGAGAGCACCCTGTGAAGTTTCCTCGCTCGCCATCTTGCTGTGGTGGTTAATTTATTGTATGTGTGGATACAATGTGGACGGCAGCTTTGTTAGATTAATCTATCTGAATCAGTTTGTTTTATTAAATAACTGATACATTGCTGTGTTCCGGTTTGAAGGGCAATGTTTTCATAGAAGGCATAGAGATAAATCATCTTATACCTCTAGTTAAAGAGCGCAGTGGAGTGCTAGGTAATGATTTGTACTCTTTATGATCCAATAGCTGTCTACTTCTACTAATCTACTTGACCCCTAGAATCGCAAGCGGCGAGGTATGCTGTGGTTCGACTTATTTTGATTGTTGACAACGAATAGCTATAGGTAAATACGTCCGGCGTTCACCACTTCCTGCAACCGACTAGAACGGAAAGAGTGAGCTCTCTCTTCCCAACGATGACATAATTCCGTGCGTCTGAAGTTTGGGAGGGCACATCCAATGGTTTATATCGATGGTCGCCATGGGGCACGTGTCCTGCTCGTCCCGTCACTCTGTAGTATAAAAACTGGATTAGTTCATAGTGGGCAACAATAATTACCCAGTTTACATTATTCCAGTCCAGCGACCGAATCCAGCGCTGGATTGCTAACTGGAATGATGGAAGCCGGCACTGGAAAGCATCAATCCAGTGCCAATGCTTTCCAGTGCCGGTTTACATTATTCCAGTAAGCAATCCAGAGCTGGATTCGGTCGCTGGACTGGAATAATGTAAACCGGGTATATAGCTGAAAAAGAAGCCAGAAAAGTTTGTAACGATAGCAGGGAGTTCCTTACTTCCTATACTTGTAGTATACTAAACTTGACTGCCTATCCTACTAATATTATAAATGTCAAGCAGAGCTTGTAATATGGCGGACGAATTCTACTATAATATTATGAATATATAAATAAATACCTATAATATTATAAATGTCAATGTATGGATGTTTGTTGCTCAATCACGTCCTAACGTATGAACGGATCAGGCTGAAATTTGGAACGCAGATAGATTATTATAGTCTGGAAAAGCACATAGGCGACTTTTTATTCCGAAAAATCACGGGGCGCTGCTAGTACGCCAATAAGTATATCTGACAAATATTATAAACTAGGGGAATTCATTCATTTTGAAGTAGAGTTCCGCGGTTTCACCGGCACAGTTCCCATTCCTGTTATTTTACCGTGATACAAAGGACCCTATGTGTAATTCCAGAATTTACACTATGTTCCAAATTTCAACTAGATCTGTATCTATATAGCGACATGATTGACCAAAAAACATACAAAGTTTGTTTGTTCAATCACGTCGTAAGAGCGGTTACAGACTAGCGTTTTATACGCGACTTTAATTTCATTTTTGGGAGCGCATGTAGGCGCGCCTTTTGCCACACGCGTACGAGCTTTGATGCGTATCTAAGCCTTTAAGTGCGAGCCAATATAGTTACTGAAGAGACAACACCGCCAGTTTGAGTGAACCCGCTAAAATGTGCTCGTTTAGTCGAGCCCGGTTTTTTGAAGCGTGTAATGTAGTTCAAGCGCATATACCGAAACGACCGTTTAAACACAGAAAAATACGCTAGTTTGAACACGCCTTAAGAACTGAAGGGATCAAACTGAAATGTGGAACTCAAATACATGTAGTCTAAGGCCCGCCATACACGCTACGGTCTACCGGAGAGGTCTACCTGTGCAGTTATGCCTGCGCAGGTAGACCGGAGTGTGTGTGGGAAGCCTGCACAGGCGACCGGAGCAAGATCGAAAATCAGTTCTGTTCGGTTGGACTGCGCAGGCATAACTGCACAGGTATACCTAGCGTAGCGTGTATAGCGGGCATAAGACATCAAATAGACAACTCAAATAAATTATAGTCTATAAATAATCTATAAATATTCATAGTTACAATATAATATATCTATAATCTATAATAGAGGGAAAAAATCAAAATATACAAATCAAATTAGGTCGAAGAAACCACTTATATTAATCTACATTGTATTATTATATAACACATCAATAACTTGCTACTTTTCATCTCAAAAAAAATCGTAGTGCTCCATAGCTTATAACCATTTTCTAAATTTTACGCGGACGAAATTGCGGACAGATACTAGTAAAGATTATATCTACAATTGACCTTGAGAAGAAAAACAATCTGTACATTCCCATCCGATTCGCTACAGCACCGCCAATCTGCAGCGCAGTATTACTGGCGTTCACGCTGCGTGCTGATCGCGCTAACATGGGAACGCTAGGGCCGCCGGCGCGGCGTTCGCAGGCGTTTAGTCACGCTCAGTTCACTGGACTAATGATATTATTGACTGGGGTACGAATTAATCAATTTTAATGTTCTAGGTCGTGGTATCATTCTGTTTTAGATTTGAAATACTTTAAACTAGCAATGTTTTGTGGGTTTACACGCGTTATTCGCGTTCCTGAACCTTTCTCGGTATAAAGAGCCTAGTCTATGTGTTCTTTCAGACCATACTCTAGCGATGTTTAATTTTATTGCACAATCCGTTCATTTGTGCCAACGTGATTCAGCAAAAAATGTCCAAATTTTAACATTTATAACATTGTTTGGATTTCAATTACCCTTGCTTATATTGAACAGTTTTATTTAATTTGTTAAGGTCAACTTTAGTAATAAAAATTTTACCCCTTTCCCCTTGTAGAGTGATTTGATATTTCGTACACAACTTTAGTTCTGCTGGGTTCTTTTTTCATTAAAACTGTTTAACTAAAATTTTTTTTAGTTCTTATACTTGTTTTCACGTCATGTTTTCGCTCCTCCTCAACGACTTGCCTGAGAGCATTCCTGATGGGCCTATGCTCATGCAGAGGTGAGATAAACGTTTATAAAAGTTTGGAATTATTCTAATGATCTTTCTGTTTTGACAAATAACACCATTACTACTATGGTATGTAAGACATCAATCACCATTCATAATGGTTATTAAGTACATAATATGAAAGGAAAAGTTTAGAATTAGATATTTTGATTATCTTTTCTGACATAATTATAAATACATCACCATTATAGAGTGCAAGCCCGTTGACGTCAGACCTTCGTTATTTTAACATAGCTAAAAGTTTGTCAGCGGATGCTACCGACATAGGTAAGAACGATGGACCAATATGAAGTTTGGTCATCCTGGCTTTGGCAGACAAACGGTAATATCAAAGGTGTGTGAAATACAGATCTAAATTTGCCAAACTAAATAGTAATTATTGGTATTATGGTTTAATATCGGTACCAAATGAAAGGGCTTGACTATTAGATTACTAGACCATTAGGAATATCACCCAGATAAGGAGCAAGCTAAGGGCCAAACAGTGCGTGATGCACTGCTGGGTGGCGCTGGGTTGTGTTGGACGTGCTAGGGACAATTTTACAGTACCTACATATTTATGATTGCTGAATTTTTTTGATTGCAAATAATTATATTATATAATATAAAAATACTTCAAAATAGTTGTTTAACGAACATATTTACAAATGGAGCATGAGAATTTAAGTGAAGTTAAAGTGTCTGGGAGTATTGGGACCTGGTTTTTAAGGATATTGCCTACAACATACGTGAAAATCCCTTATTAGAAAATACGTGAATTAAGTAATGTTTGTATGTACCTTCATTACCCCATATCTCAAAATTGGCTGTCTAAGCAAGTTAGCGAGTAAGCACGTGTTCTTAGTACTTACTAACTCTACTCAATCGTCCACATTTCATTCATCAGAAAATAGGTGACGTCTGGGAGCTCTGGGATCTCGAACTATAAGGGTAATACGAGTACTACAATCAATAATAATTGTTCTAGACAATAGTCCCATAGCGTCGCATTTAGTTAAAACGTATGAACGTTGTGTTATAAGTTCTTTTTTATTGAATTGTTAGACTTGTAAATGTTTCTTACCAATAAAGTATCTGTATCTGTAATAGTTTAGAATTATTCTGATTATCTCTTTTGACATATAAATGCGTCCCCGTTCTGGTTAGTAAGAACATCCGAGGGGTCATGACGGCTTTATCTCCACCCTTGTATTTGATTCGCTGCGCTACGGCTTGTTAGGACAGAGCCGGGAACCTATTAGCGATATTGTATGGGAATACGGCTTTGGATGTCATTTGAATATTTTGTCAAGTGTTGGGCTTTGTGATTTAATTAGTTCGCGAATTGATTTAAACTATTGCAGAACGTCTACTCTCTTTCTACGATAACGTAATTTCGAAAGAAACTCGCGACTTTCTAACTCCGATTTTACTTCGATCCGTCGTTTTGTCCGTTTAAATGTTTTAAGCCTACTCTAATCAGAGTATGCTTAGAAGATTTAAACGTCAAACAAAGTTGTATCGGACGAAATGAAGTAGAACGAGTGAAGGAAAGTCGCGACGTTTTTTTCGAAATTCTATACGTTTTCGTAGAATTAGAGTAGTCGTCCCATTGTTCACTACTGAGTGCCTGAGTGGGGTTTTCCCGATAGTTACAATATTGGTGTTTTGAAATCGAGAGTGAATCGGTTTCTTCAAGGTAAGCACGCTTCATCGTAGGCCGCATCGTCGCTTAACATCAGGTGAGATGGATTCGTATTCCGCATTGACGCCGCTTAATATAACACGAAATGGCGGTCTAGTGTAATTTTAAAACAGTAAAAAAACGGGATTGTTAGAGTGGTTGTGTGGTGGAGCGAGAATCCAACAGCGATTCAAGCTCCACCACATGATGAAAAAAAAAATAGTTTATTAGTTAGAGATTATTAAAACATATTGTCCTCGTATCTTTTCTTTTGTTTCACACACAAAAAACACGAAGATATTTATGGTGCTTAAAAGTTTCAAAATACGTCACGTATAGATACGATTTTTATGTAGACGTGACGTTACAACCCTAGGTTAACCCTTGTGTACTCCAAATGTTTGATGATCTTTATCGATATTTAATAATGTTAATAAACAAATAATACGTGTCCCGTATTTTTCCATAATCTACCTGACGGACTAATTTAAATGGCACGTTATTGACCCAGACATCATCCCAATTAGTGACTGCAAAAACCTGCCCAAAATAGTGTTCAATTGCGTCACAAAACAGTTAACGTTTCGTTTCATTCAATAAATTTGATATGTAATATTAAGTACAATACGTGAATATTAATTATTATTTGACCCATTTTTTTACCAATTTTTTTACCGACGGTAGGTACGGTCTACAATGGAGCGCGCTTACTTAGAAGAAACCGATTCACTCTCGTTTTGAAGACTCTCGTATTAAAAACGCAATGACCGAGCATTGTGTTTTTAATACGAGTACTGATAAAAAAACCGACCAAAATTAGTAAACTCGTCCTTTTTTAGCTCTGTTAAAAATAAATATTTTACGGAGATAACTTCATTTTTTCAATATTTTGTTATACCTACCTATTAGGGAAAAGTTAATTTAACGAAATAGATTAAAATGTTATTATTTAACTGATCCTTTGAGCTATGCAGCTGTTTCTCTCGCTTAAGTAGGTACATCAATTAAAAAAAAAAAAATAACTGAGTTTTTTTTATATCTAACCATTTAGCTGCAACAATGTATTTTATGTCTATCTGTTCAGTTGATGGCAATAAAATCAAGAACTCAAAAACACAGTCAGGAATAAAGTTAAGTACCAATGTGATGAAAAGATAACGAGCTCTAACGAGCTTTTTTTTGTAAATCCACAATCTTAAAATATAGTTTAAAGGTTATAATGATAGAATTTTAAAACAATACGGTACGAAAAAGTTAAAATTATTGCTAAATATTATCACAGAACGGGCTACAAAATCAAACCAGCCAATTAAGATTCTTAAATATTTTAATGTTCTTCTACTACAATGATATTACATTATTTACAAAATAAATACTAAGCTAATATTGCACATAGAGGATATAATTAAATAACAATAACGACTTAACAATCAAAAAACAATAGTGATAAGTGGAGCTTTTAAATCTATCGGTGGAGTGCCTAAAGTTAACATTGACCAATTAAACACTTACATTTAAAATGCTGTGCACATTTGCACAAATATTCTATTTATGGACGAGGGAGCTAGCGTTGTGAGGGAAGAATTGCTTGCCCTTTTTATAACCTTGCGAGGGTGACACGTCATCCATATCTCCCTCTTTGTCCTGATGGGCCGTCATGTGTCTAGTTAAATGGTGTCTTTCCCTAAAACTTTCGTTGCATACCGGGCACTTTAATTTCTCCTCCCTCTTCCTTCTATTTGGGTCAGTCGTCGTCTCACTCTTGTGGTGGGTTCGCATATGATACACCAAGTCCGATGTCATTCGGAAACTGATACTGCATTTTGCGCAAACGTTTTGTGCTGGCAGTGAGAACGCGGCCAACGTTGGAGGCAGCAAAGTGCTTAATATAGCAGCGGCAGGATTTGCAATCAACGGACTAACAGGCTCTCTCGGCGGTCCCGGGAACTTCATAAAATCTGAATTGGGTTGCTGAAAGTTTTGCACTCCAAACGGATATGACGACCCCGCCTGAAGGTACGGAATGTCAGGACGAAACGGTAGAAAATTCAATTTATTCGTTGACATTTGAAGGGTCTTCGCATCGGACTTTGCGGGGTAATCTATATTTTTATTGAAAGTGGTAGATCTTTGAACACTCGGATCCGTGTAGTTAGGCGACGTCGATGGGATGTTATGCGCTTTGAAGAAATTCCCTCCGTTCAGAAGATGAGCCGGAGAAAGTAGGTTATTAAATCCAGGTGATTTATTGTAAGAACTGGTCGGTGGACTCGCAGCGGACAATGGAGGACTCACAGAATTTTGATACAAAAGATTATCCGGACTAACTGATGGATTCGGCGATCTCAGATTATAATTGGACACTTTTGTGAACGCACTTTTTGGGGACATATCAGATTTATCCATAAATCTCCCTTCAAATCTAGCCCGCGATTGCATAGTGATCAAAGTCGGATCATCGAAAATTTTGTTCTTATATTCTGGCAGAAATTTTGGAGTCCTCGCAGCACTCTCGTTAGAATTGGGGCGACTCCGAGAACGGTCTGAATTTTCTGAGTCACTACAGTACATGGACTTGCCTGGGTACTCGTCCGTGCCGACGTCGATGTTGATATCGGAGCTGAAGCTGGGTGATATGTTGTTGTTGCCGCGGAGTCTCTCGTCTTCCTGCTCCTTGGGTTCAGAACTGGTATCATTGGAGTACTCGTGATGTTTATAAATCTCTGGAATTCGCTTGGGGGCATGGTGCCATTCATCATTTTGAAACAATTGCTTTGAAACTCTCAGTTGCCTCTCAGGTGGTTTTTGACGGCTTTTATCATCGGGCATCATCAAAAACGCAACGTCAAAAGATCTCTTCGCAGCTTTCGGGTTCAAAACTGTCGACTGCATATCGGCTTTGCTAATTGATGTTCTCGCACTTTCAATACTTAAATTAGTCTCCTTTGAATCTGGAGAGGCTTCTTTATAACTCTGATAATTATTATGAACGTCCATTGTCATTGTTTAAACATTTACTATTTCGCACTGACAACGAAACTTTTTACACTTATATCGCGATACGTTGTGGAATAGACGCGTGCGTACTACCCGCCGGCTGTCGTACAAATGCGAGGGAAACATAAGGGTGAAAATATATAAGTGGGGTATAAAGTACTGGTAGCAGAGGCTTCGAAGTTAGGAAGGCGTGGCGGGATCGCCCAATGAGTACCGAGCGAGAGGCGTGCGAGGAACCGGTCGACCAATGAGCGGGCTCAAAGCGATGGAGAGCAGGAGAGCTCAATCACCAGGTCAAGATAATAATAACTGCCGTGAATTGAGAGCGCATTGAGTTTGGTAGGGTCAGCGCGGCAATCGCGTTGAGGTATTGAAAGTCGTTCTTCGACGAATTGAGTACAGTTTGCAAAAAATAAAAATAGCTAATTTTGGCGTACTCAGTTTCATTGGGTATTTAATGTAATTTAATCTACCTACTTGTAATATACATGTCCTTATGCGATAAAAAAATAAGTGAACTTTTTGAACTCATTTGATTGTTTTAACTTTTCATAATAAAAATAGCATAATTGTGTACGTATTTATTTATTATGTTTTATTTTTACGTAAATTGACACAATACGTAATCGAATTATTGCTTTATGAGATTGTCCTATACCCAAACAATGAGTTATAAAACTGATACTGTCCAATAAAATAAAAATAAGTTAATCGATAAAAAAAGTTTCCCGCAGTTATATTCTATTTATCTCGTCCAAACATGGCGCTCGAGAAACTCAAACGATTATGATTGCAATAAATATGTTTTATATGTCGCATAAAAAATGATACTTCGTCCATAGAAGGCCTAACCCCCGAGTGTATGGATGAGATTGCGTATAATGCTATTAACACAGACGCTTCTGCTCAAATTGATATCCTACTCTGAATCTTTTCACTTAGAATTGGACCTTATGATTCAGAACATAAAGCTGATACCTCAACGTTGGCTGATGAAGCTAATACTAGAAACGTTGCTGAAGTAAAATTAACTTTAAGTTAAACGGTAGAAAGGGTAGAGTTGTTTGGAGATGGAGATATAGAGTACCTAAAAGAAGACCCAAATGAGTTCTGTTCGGTAGTGGGTAACGATAATAAGATGGGCGCAGACGTTAAAGGAAAGCCATTTGTCAGATTTTAGCCATTTTTTTCGCCATTCGTTCGCTCTCAATGAAAATCTGTTCCATTTATTTTGTGGAGGCGTTAATGAGATTTTTAGAGAAATATTTTTTCGAGAGCTTTAGATTCTACGATAGCGAAGGCTTGGGGAATACTTCGTTTTAGATTAGAATACGTTCAATTATTTAAATGGTATTTTATTCAGTTTCTAGCCTCAAAGAGGGTGTATAGAAGTAACATAGTATACCTATATATACATAAATGTTGCATTGGATGAACATTTGAATGTTTTAACGACTTCAAAAATTGAGGAGGTTCTCAATTCGTTTGTATGTTTCTGAAGTGAAAACTTATTTTGGCGCACTACGCACGGATTGGTGATGGTGATGAATTGAAGTCAAGCGTCACGCTCGTGATTGAAATAAATCTTCGGGTGAACTCGGGACCATGGTCGTCTAGTCTAGATGGGCATGCTAAGAAGACTTGTTTAGACGACAATGCTTTGAAGATTTTTTCCAGACTAGCAGAACCCTCCGGTTTCACCCGCGTAGTTTCCAAAGTGAGCTATCAAATTCTGAGTTATAAGTTTTCACTTCTTTTGGCAACCCCTAGAACTACCTTTTTTTGTTGTTTGGTAGATTACTAAGTTTCAAAATTAGTCCCATATCCATTTTATCGAAATTGGTGTGGTGGTTTTTGGAATATCATAAAAATTAAAAATTTGCCACCTTTATCTGGATGATGTTACAGTAGATTTCAATCTACTGATGTGAAACAACAAAAAAATGTGAAACTTTGTCGATTGTCTCAGTTTAATTTTAAATTAATTATAAGCAATTATTATTATTTGTAATGCTTGCGAATCCAAAAGAGAGATAAATCAAAATGTATGTACAAATGAAATCAATACAATAATATTACCGATACTATCCATTTCCAAAACCATAAACTTACAATATATTTTAATCATTACATTTATGATTAAAATAAAATCAATGTAATAAATTAATTTAAATCAGCAGTTAGACAGTTAATTTAAAATTGATAAGATTGTCAAATTCATACAACGCTTGTTCAACCAGCCAGTTCTTCAACTTTAATCCTGGAAGACGTCTCCATTATGTTTAGTGGCAGTCTGCTGTAGACCTCCGGTGCAGTTACATGCATCAGTTTCGATCTTTTCGCGAGCTTATGATTACACGTCACCGACATTCTAATTACTTAGATTAGTAGGATATCAATCAAAGTTTGGTTATGTTTGTTGCTCAATCAGTCAAAGTCAGAAAGCCTGAACCGATCGAGTTGATATATATTAGATTCTAGTCCGGAATGGCATATAGGCTACTTTATAACGCGGAAAAATCTGGGAACGGGAACTACGCCGGTGAAACTAGCGGGTAGTTTACAATACATCGCATTAGTAAGATTCACCCTTGTTTATAATTTATTTATTGTTAATATGGCTAAAAGCGCAACCAGGTGACCGTAAGATGGAAAAGGAATTATAAACCATAGACCATCTATAATACCCAAAAGATCACAGAAGGGGATCAATTTGACTTACTGAAAAATTGGTCATTTCGAGTAAGTTTGGCAACAGTGTAGCGACTTTCTCGTTCTTTGGTTTCCACCTCCAGTCTTCAGTCCTACGTCCGAGGAACAAATTGGCCAGCCTCCGGGGGTCATCCATCACTCACCCGGCCGCCTGACGGACAATAATGGGATCCAGCGATCGGACGCGGCCGACAACTGGACATGTTCTACGACTGATAAATGAGATGTATTTGTTGCAATTGACGTCAAGACGCCTGAGATTTAGATGGATATGTTCATTGAATGCAAATGTTTTACACCCAGTAAATATTTACCTAGTCGTCGAGTCATTAATTTGGTCTCCATGCTCGTCGAATCAATGACCAAAACACAGATTACAGAACTTTTTATTTCTGTAATCTGTGGACCAAAAGTACACATGAAACTGGCGGCATTGCTTCGCTTTAGGACCAAAGAAATATTTTGAGGCAGACTTGACACCGTCGCTCAGTATGAGGAGAGATGGTTGTCAAACGCGGACCTATGCGCGATAAAAAACAATGAAGGGGTGGTAGTGCTTGGGCTGACGAATAGTCCTACTATTAGTGTAGTCCTACTAATAGTATTAGTACTACTGCCGGTTTGAAGGGCAATGTTTGCAGAGAAATTACTGGGCTTAGAGATATAACATCTTTGATTTTACGTTACGGCTGTCCGTTTGTGGAATGTTTTGCCGGGCCTTTTGAGACAGTCGCAATCCTTGAACATTTTTAAACAAAGATTAAAGGATTTTTATTTGTCGCAGTGTAAGACTGTTGACACCACTAAATTGTAGGTGGTGGCACTGTTGATAATATCTGCTGGTTCATACTGTAACGTGCTGAGTGTTGTCCTAATTTACTGTATATCATGTCCGCACTTTTGGTAGTGATAGTTTATTATTATTAGCATTTATAAAGTAAATTATATAAATTCATATTTATAGGGAAATATTTATTATTTTATGTAGTTATATAAATATATATTTAGTAGTATTATAAAATTCATGTCGCTTCCCCCGCCTACGAGTGTTTGTAGGCTTTTTTCCTTGATGCTGGTTGCCTGGAAGAGATTGCTCTCAGTAATAAGGCCGCCATTTGTGCCGCTAGTTAATAAGTGTATCTCTGTGATATTTTAAGTTTTTTTTTGTGTCACAATAAAGAGTTTCTATCTATCTATCTATCTATTTCTGGGTGACGAAGCCAGTGCAGTGCTAGGTAATGATTTGGACTCTTCATGTTCCTACAGCTGTGTTTCACTGTGGTGTTATGTGGCAGGCATGTTGCTTACCATCAGGCACATGTCCTGCTCGTATCGTCAATCATTAATATAAAAAAGTAACGTTCTACTGTATAGTCTGGAACGGTACTACTTTTAATCACAGGAAAGTAACGGGAAACGGCGAAAAAACGCGAAAGAGAAGTGTGTGGGACAAACCGCGGGACACTGCTAGTCGAACAATAAATATTTAACCCCCCCATTTATAATAATACTATTATCACACATTCACTACTGTTATATTATAGTACCTACTTATATCAGAATGTCTTTCGATTTATGTGTCAAATGAAAATGTTCTTCAAAAAGTTCCATAAACTCAAGATCATAAAACGTGGTCATTGAATAGCCAACTAACCTGAGGAGAAAATATTTGACGATTATTGGCGCTCTACTTCCCGGGCGTGACCTTTTCATAGAGCGTTCTTATTTATGGAACCGACTTACACACATAACAAGTAGTGGTAGGACTCCTAGCAGAGCCCGCCTGGGGAAGTACCACACCTTTGCCAATTATTCTACCGCCAAGCAGTAATGTGTAAACTTTACTGTGTTCCGGTTTGAAAGGCAATGTTTCCAGAGAAATATAACAACTTAGATCTCTGGGTGACGAGCGCAGTGCAGTGCTAGGTAATGATTTGGACTCTTCATGTTCCAATAGCTGCGTGTCACTGTGCTGTTATGTGGCAGGCATGTTGCTTACCATCAGGCACATGTCCTGCTCGTCTCGTCACTCTTTATTTAAAAAAAAAAACAAAGAAAAAAATAAGATTTTGAATAAACAATTTCAGTTTTTTTTTCTATTTTGACGTTATATAGTTTTGTAAGTATAGTGCTCGCAGTATAAGTCTGCGCGCGACTGGTGGCGTACTTAATGTTGCCAGGTCAAGCTAATAGGTTCCCTTCCTGTTCATTGGGAACGTACAACTTCATAAAACAGGAACGGGAAGGGATTTTTCAGGGAAGCAATTTAAGTAACTACACGACAACTGAGACTCAAGAACGAATGTCTCGAAGTAATGAACGCCTTTGCAGTGCTGGTTTGGTTCAGTATGTGACCAAGTATCATTGGTAATTGGTACAGGCTGTCTGAGTCTCTTACCACCAGGAAAACTTT
The DNA here is from genome assembly GCA_963693475.1 of Ectropis crepuscularia. Classification (NCBI taxonomy): domain Eukaryota; kingdom Metazoa; phylum Arthropoda; class Insecta; order Lepidoptera; family Geometridae; genus Ectropis; species Ectropis crepuscularia. The sequence continues at coordinate 2,758,570 of OY856340.1, forward strand.
ATTATAGTTATTACATTATAAAAAATCTGTCATTTTCAACCTACACCAACAAGAATTTAATTTAAACTTGTAAATCTTTTATTGAGACCATAAATAAAACTATTTTAAAATTTGGCGCATGAGCGTTCTTTTAATGAGTCATTGGCTTCCATAGAGTCATCGTCTTTTTTCAATAGGGTTAAAATCACAGTGGTAACCGCTAAACTTCCTGTCCATGTTCCTTTAACAGTTATTCTACTTGGTATTGTGGGTCTTTTTTGTGCCTCTTTATTCGAGTAACTGCGGATTTGTCCTACAATCGTCGAAATTTATTTAATTTTTCTTAAGCCACTTTTGGCTTTCTTCTTTTACATTGCCCATTGTATCCGCTTTATTTATCTGAGTGCAGTGGTATAATGCGTTGTCCATTGACAGTACGTTCTGAAACGCCTATAATAAAATACAGTAATTAATACAGAGTTAAGGATCAAAGAGCATCCAAGCTAACGTTGAAAAACAAATTAAGTGAAATTTCTTTTGGCCCACAGATTTTCCCTTAAGTGGTAAATGAAGCTGACGCTGTTAGGTGAAAGGGTCGATCGGGTGAACATGGAACCGCCGAGTGTACCCGAGCGAGAAAGATACAATCAGCTGATCTTCACTGCTGTGTTACTGTGTTTTCTATTTTGATTTGTATATTATGAAAAAAAACATTAATAACTAGTTTCTCACATTGGGTCTTAAGCACTCACATTTTTTCCCACGGGTAAATTGGCGATAAAACAATCAAACCCAAAGCCGCACCTCAACCTAAAGCCTCAGCTTTAAAATATGCCGATAATAGGTGGAGATTTGATTGCTATGGTATCCCTAAATATTAGTTGTCAAATAGCTCTGCGTTTGGAAAACTGCAATTTTGGCCCGTTATTGTATCGTTCATCTTCACAACCACGATTGATTTTCAAGAACCAGCCACGGCCAGCACTTTTAATCACTTTCGGCATAATAAAAGCTATTAATTACTTTGGAAATTAATAAATACATCAATCGTAAACAAACTTTTGTCAACTGACGTAAACAAGAAGTTGACGGCCTGTCAATTAGTTCCATATTTTGCTACGCGCAGAGTTATATTGCGAGCACTCTAGGGTGCCCAAGTGTGGATTGACAAGTTACACATGTCGTCTAAAAAAGTTTTTTTTTTTGGAACATGATGGTTTTTCACCTTATTTTTCTTCGCAATTTCCATGTTAAGGCCAGTTGTAACGACAAATTGGTACTCCACGTTTAATACGTACCTACTCAGAGGTGCCGGCAAGATTCAAACCTACGATATAACGACAGTGAAATCGGATGTTTTCGCCACTAGGCCAGCACCTCTACCGCCGAACTAAATCGGCTATCGCTTTGCTGATGCTGGCTCTATCATTTCAAGCGAAAAGAAAAAAGAGAGAAACATCAAAGCGATGACATTTTTCGTTCGGCGGTAGACCCCCAGGTTTGAAATCATCACTGGAAACTAGACATTTCTGCTCCAACTTACATAAACTTATTGCAAACTGTACGTACCTACTAGCTACATATATCATTCTTATGTACGAAATTGTAAATGTAAATTTAGTAATTATAATTTTGGATTCTTCTAAAAATGTACGAGTAGGTCACAGAAATCTAATTATTTAGATTTCTGTGATTTGAACAGTACGCGCATGTAGTAGTGACCGCGGGGGTAGGGGAAATGTGGCGACAAGCGTTTTGCAAGTAATTTGAGAGTAATACCATTTCTATTACCTTATTATTTAGATTTCTGTGGAGTAGGTAGTACATGTAAACTTTTTGTGTAGGTAGGTATAGTAGGAGATCCCGCTATACAACGACCATCACCGAGGTGGTTATTGGATGAAAAGTATTTTAAAAATACATTGCAATACTGCAAATGGGTTGTCTTAAAAAAATCAGTTCAGAATATGATTAATTATCATTAAAAAAAAACACTTAAAATGATTGTATTTTTGAAAAAAAATGTATTACATAACTTATTATTTTGGCTTTACTCGATGCTTACGAAATTTCATTCTCACTACCTGAAAATGTTTGAGTGACTGTAATAAATCCTACTTCCTACTAAAATGATATATGTGAAAGTTTAGATGTTTGTTACTCAATCACGTCCGACCGCCCGAACGGATCCAGTTAAATTTGGAACACAGATAAATTATAGTCTGAAATTGTATCGCGAAAAAATAACGGAAACATGAATCTCACCGGTGAAACTACTAGGAGAATGTAAACGTTTCAAACCCTCAAACGATTTAGTCGTAGGCTGATTGCCTATCAATCGATTAGTCGCCAAATCCTGTGATAAGTAATCGAAGACACGTGGACGGGCCACAACACACGTGCCGACCGCTCGGGTGCTGGAAGAGATTTCATATTTTGTGGGGTTAATTTTATCACACCAAAATATTGTAACTTTTTTATAGTAAAGAGTGTCGAGACGAGCAGGACATGTGACTGATGCTAAACAACGTGCCTGCCACATAATAGCACAGTGACACGCAGCTATTAGAACATAATGAGTCTAAAATATTACCTAGCACTGCAATGCGCTCGTCACCCGGAAAGAATTGTAATTTCTCTGGAAACATTGCTCTTCAAACCGGAACACAGTAATATTTGCACTTTACTGCTTGGCGGTAGTATAACTGGCAAAGGTGTGATACTTCCCCAGGCGGACTCTGCTATGAGTCCTACCACTGCTTTGTTTATAGAATAGAGTGACTGGACCAGTTGAACATGTACAACAAAAAAGGTAACATGTAAGTACAACAAGGTAAGCAACACGCCTGCCTATAACAACACCATGCCACGATGCTATTGGAACATGAAGAGTCCTCATTGCTACTTAGCATTCATTGCGCTCATCACCTCCTCGCTTATCCTGATATCTCTCTTTGCTCTGTTATTTATTTCGAAACATAAAAAAGTAATAATGCAATTACTTTACCACCAGAAGAAGAATTGCAAAGATGTGGTGATTCCCTAAGGAATAGTCTTACTCATTGTTTAACAATTTTGGAATAAATAATGTTTGTAGAATTTTCAATATTTATGTTAATAATAAAAGTATTCCATTCTATGCAGCTTAAGCCAGATTTGCAATCACGTTGGTTGGCCAACCAAAAAAATCTGCCTTGTGTAAGTTGGTAGTAAGTCTGCTTGCAAAGCCGTAGATCGCGGGTTATATTCCCACTTATAACAACTATCTGTGTGATGAATTCAAACATTTGTAATGTGCCTGGATGTTATGTGTATTTACAACTATACATATAAGTATTATATCAGTTTTCTAGCTTTGCTTGGTTTGGGATTAAATAATGGTGTTTTTTATGAAATGTCCACCAGTCCACCAATATTCATTTATTTCTGATCTAGCATGGCGAAGTCTACAAAAGTCCCATCTGTAAGTTAGATTGCTCCCAACCCCGAGGAGTCAGTCGACACAGGCTAACAGATTATCTCAGCAGTCGATATCCGACGACGGACGGTATTCCTCGGGGAAGACGAGAAGAAACGGGTTCTGATTGCAATCAAACTGACAATGATGTATTATGTGACAATGGGAAACAATGATCCTGTTCGTTGTTCAATCTTACTATCTTACTAATATTAGAAATGCCAATGTATGGATGTTTGGAAGACTTCTTGCTCAACCACGTCTGAACGGATCGGGCAGATATTTGGAAGTATGGATTATAACACAAAGTCTGAAAGAACACATAGGCTACTTTTATCCCGAAAACAAAACGGGAACGACGGGAACGTGTACTAAGCGGGTAACACCGCGGAGCGCTGCTAGTTCTATGTAAACTAAAGTTGGATGGTTAATATTACGAGCTTTTATTTAGTTTAGCCGGCCGGTGATGAAATATTACTAATTACTAGTTAAATTTGACTCACTTCTAGTTATTCAATGGATCTAAAATTTTGCATACATGTGGAAATCAGATGACAAGGCAAAATTGTTATGACATGGATAGGATCTGATGATGAAACGGTAGGCATAGGAACTCGGTTGGTAAACGTTATAACCCCAGCGAGCTTGGGCGAGCTTGATTTGTCTTGACGAATATTTTGCTCTAGAAAGATGCTACTTATTGGTATAGAGAACTAAAGTCTGATAATGGAGCTGAAAGATGGCCTGGATGGATGGATTTCGTTCTTTTTTTAATTACCAAATAACAAAGCCTTGACTTTTTTTTATTTTAAGCTTGTTTTTAATTTATTATGATGAATTTGAATGACAAATTATGTGCCAAACGAAAGAAAAAATTAAGTAGATTTATTTAACCCAGCGTAGACTACAGACTTTGTATAGATATTATTAAAAAGTCACCGAACAGCTTAACAATGCCACCTGAACCCGTTATTAAAATATGTTTACGATAATCCACCATTATGGATTGAGTACTAATACCGGCGGCCATATGGTGTGCTGATTCCTAACAATAGCGCACACTACCCGGCCGGCACTGCAATCATCCCTTACGCATTCAATGCTCTTCGCTTCTGGATCGCTCACCCTATTAATTGTCAAAATTTCTTTATCAACAACTCCCCATTAAAATTCAACTTTAGCTTCCTTGGTTTTAAGTTCAATATTAACTGTAATACTATTGTAATTCACAAGCTCGTTCGTAGAAGTTTCATCGTTTTTAACTTGTACTGGTACTTTGGTGTTCGTGGTTTCAATGAAATTATTAATGTTGTACCTTCTTTCGTATGAAATAAGGTTCATTTTATGATTAAAGTATTTCTGATCCATAAACGCATAGTATTAAAACTGATTTTGAACCTTATGCCTTTAAGTTTTGGTTTAATTTCGGTTGTTGTAATTTCACAGCTAATTCAAAAGAATTATTGTTTAGCATTAAAGTGGGATTCAGCGAGCACTTGTTTATGAACTTCTGGACATATGGTGTAAAAGCCGCCGTGGACAATGCACCCCCATAGCCCTATTACCATATGCGACGCGTTAAATACGTTTTCAAGAGAATTGTATTGGGTTTGGTGACCTCGGACGTTTAATCGATAGAATTTCTGTGTTTAGGAGAGATTTCATTTTTTTTTCGATTTTTTGAACTTAATTTAACATGTTCGTTGTGATCATGTTACAGACTTATTATAAGTGGATTTTTTTATTTATCTGTTCTATAAAATTGAATAAACTCACGAACTATAGTAGTCTATTGTTATTTCCTTAAGTCCACATTTGACCACGAACTTAGATAGATAAACGCTTTATTGTACTTATTTATAAATAAAACGACAAAATCTACACATTAACCTAACCTATAGTAATCGACGGTATGTTTGAATGTAATATATCATATGTTTGTAATGCACGGTGACCTTGAACACTTAAATATATATTAGGGTGTCCCTTATATGGCAAAAAAAATTTTTTTTTTGAATTTCGAAACGCATACCCTCTATTAAATTTATATTTGTTTATTTTGACATAATAATTTTTAAAATTAGTGACATACACATTAAAAGCGTAAAAGCTTGACTAATATTATAAAGCACATTATTGTTTCTATTTCATCTGAAGCTATAACATGTTATACACCAAAATAAATACAGAGTAATCCATCATAAATGCAATCCACTTGTCGTTGTTGTAATGTTTTCGTGCGGCGCATGCGCAGGTATACATTTTGCACAACACCATCCAACTACGCGCATTGTATGACAGGACAATAGTGGATCAATGGGACAGTAGAACAGTCTTGATACTTTGTTGATTTTGCTGATACAATGGAATATTTTAACTGATACTTCGCTTATGCTTGACCGCCATCTTGCTTGCTGTAGAGGGACAATGCAGTCTACGTTGGTGTGCGTTTACCTATAAGAACTGATTAACTTTCAATTTATATTATAAAAAATATTACAACTTTGTTTCGAAGTACCACTATTTGACCTGACTATATTGTAGCTGAGAAAGTGTAAAATCCTGCTATTTGGTTAAACATTTTTGAAACGATAAATTCTAATTACTGAGAACAAAAGAGTTTGAACAAAACAATTAAAAAAAAACATTTATAATTACAAGTACTAATGTACCTAAGTAATCATGCTTATTACATGAACAATAAAAACCCGACATTGTGACATTCACATAAACATGAAAACCGACCCAGTTATTTTTTCGAACAAAAAGTAGGGCTTCGAGATATAACATCTTAGATCTCTGGGTGACGAGCGCAGTGCAGTGCTAGGTAAAGATTTGGACTTCATGTTCCAATAGCTGCGTGTCACTGTTCTGTTATGTGGCAGGCATGTTGCTTACCATCAGGCAAATATCCAGATCGTCTCGTCACTCTTAATTAAAAAAAAAAAGTTACCTAGGTATGTGTTATTCCATGCTATTATTTGTCCTTTGTACCAAATTTCACCCCAATCCCATCAATGAATAGTTTTAGCTTAAAATAGTAAAAAACATATATATATGGAAACTAGACCAAGTATCAAAACAGGTATCCGTAGTATGTCTCGATCACACAGCATATGGGCGCACACCACCATCTGATCTCGCATAATGGTCACAGGCCAACCCCTATCTGAGTAATCAGAACGTTTGCTTTGAACTCACAATTACGGGCATTGGCTCATGTGCAAGATGTGTAATAATGGCCATTTGTGCTGATTTCAAATATATTTTGGATGGTTTGACTTTAAACAGCGAATAATATTTTTTTGTGGTTGTTATAAAAGTGTGCCTGGCGATAAGCAATGTGGCTGTCCATAATAATAATAACATAATAGCACAGTGTTGCAACACGAATCCTAATCATTTGTTAGCTCTGCTCTAAGCTTAAATCTCTGGGTAACGATCGCAGTCGTTAGCCAGAGATTTTATATAATTTATTTATTTCTTTGCCTCCATAATTTATCTATGTACTTAGAAATATTGTTTTTCAAACCAGAACACAGAGATGTTTGCACATTTTTCTTTCGGCATACTACTCCTGCAGGTCTACTACGAAGTCCGATAAACAATATATCGGCCGAACTTATAGTTGTTTCCTACCTCGATAGATAATCGGTCGGTTGATCGAATCGGCCGTTTCGTTCGATCCGACCCTCATCCGACCTAAGTCTATTACTTCCGACCGAGATGTATCGATCCGAATGTTTTTCGTGGTAGGATACAGATCCGATTCAGCTGTCGGTCGGATCCGATCATTCGGAGTTTGTTTTCGTAGTAGACCTGCTGGTTTGCCACTTAATTATCGATTTGGATTTTTTTCATTGTACATTTAAATGTACAATGAAAAAAATAGGTTAGATTTGGTTCTTATTCTCTCAATCATTTCTAGTTGTGGCTTTATCGAAGTTCTAAAACCATTATAAAATGTGTGGGAGAAATTGTATGCTTAAAAGCTTAAGTTAAAAACTTTTTTTTTGTTCATCGTGCTAGAAATCTAAGTTAAACCATAGATAATATCTCTAACGTAAGGAATATTAACCTGAAGTTCAATGTCTACCAAATAGTTGACTAGCTAACATCATGGTGTCGGTTTTTGTGACGGTGTGCGAGCCCATAGTAAAAAAAATGGTTGTCTGTAAAGTCGGTTTACTGACGATAGTTGAACGTGACAACTTCAACTACGCCTTAGAGCGAGGTAACGCCGCATGACGTCATACGGCGAGGTAACGGCGTTAACGGCACATGACGACATGTTTTGCGGGCGTGCAGCCGGCTTCATCGAATTATAAGACGTTGTCACGTCAAAATTACTCCAATAATTTTTCCTAAGCACGCCAATAGAAGTTTAGCTTCAAACATTAGAGAATTTTCCCCAACATCAAAAGCTGTAATTACATCATATTTAATATCTCGGTGAACGTCTAACCACATGTTAACCATCGCAGACCGCATCGACGTTTTAAAGCGTCAAGGGCTGAGCAATACGATGAACATTTACACGCCATATGTACCGTAGGGCTTACGACTCGCCCTGGGGAATACGCCCTTTGATATCGAGCACTCGGGGAATTCGACCTAGAAACGATATATGATGCAGTTTCTCATTTGATGACAATAATATTGTTTATTTTTCTTTTATTTACAAATCATTAAGACGAGACAAAAAAGATAGAACAATAAGTACACTTGATACTTGTCACCGGAAAATTGCAATCACCTTCAGTTTACAAATCTAACGAGTAAGATTACAAACCCACCGTAGATTAGATTGGGTTAGTTTATATTCTGACACCGTTGTGTGAAATCTAACGGTTGTCATAGTTTTACGGTGACTTACACACAAAAATATATTTAGGAGAAGTAGAAAGAAGAAAAACCAGTCAGTGTTACAACCGCTGCCCTTATCGCTAGTAGCGATATATTCCAAGAAAGTTTAGGATAGAAGTGATCTTTAAGATAATTTTTATAATTGTATAAACATCCCGAACCAAAATACGGCTAATTGTGTTCTCTGTTGGCCATTGTTGGGACTCTGGGTCTTCTTTCACTAGAAGATAGTCAGGTCATGAATCGAATCGAACTTGAATTAGAAAACTATGGTGCATTTAATATTATTACTGTAAAATTAACTGCTGCAATGTAGTTATATATTTTTTTTGTATTCATCAATACTCGTATTATTACCTACTTTGACTTTTGCAATTAATAATTATCTCTACATTGAGACATTTTTTTTTCATTAACTGTTGACTGGTATATTTTTGTTGGTGTTAATAAAAATCTATGAAAAATATACTATAGTTCCCGTTATTTTTGCGAGATAAAAAGTAGCTTATGTGTTTTTACAGACTATAATCTACATGTTTTTCAAATTTTAGACCAATCTAGCATAAATAAACATCTCTTCGATAATATTAGCAGGATGAACCTTGGAAGTTTGTTCGCATTGTTTCGTATAAAAATGTATGTTTACGACAAGTGCACGAGCAGTAATACAATATTCATCCACGGGTCCATTTGCAGCACATATGTGTAAGTGCGTCGTCGTAATTAAAAGTAGGGGCACTTAGGGTGGCTTGGGGTAACGTAATGCAATTACAGACCCGCAAACTTATCTCGCTTAGCGACAAAAATTTGAACTAATAATGTTAATATGAAATGTCAATGGCGATGCTGTTCTAGCGACGCTTTTTAGACTTTTAGTTTAAGCTGGTGTATTGCAGAATTTTTCACGACATATGGCGAGTTTGAGTCAAGGGAGTGCGGTTTTTTGACGCAGCGTCTGTTCACGGGATGCTTTGAGGTGGTTTTGGTATTTTTTTGATTGATTGACGATTTCAAAGTAGTTGTAGCATATTGGCGATTCCAACATTGGATTCCGCCGAATTTGCAGAACGCAATACAGAACGCGAGTGAATGGCAACCGACCGGCACGATTGGCACGAGTAGAAATTATTAAGATTAATTTAATGTAAACCGGACATTAACCTTAATAATTTCTACTATATGGATTAAAAAAAAACCATGAAAAAGTAAATGGAGGTGCTTATTAGCCTTCATGTGCTTTTCCATTATTTTTACGTTATATGTATTAATCGGAGTAGGTAATATACTTACGTACTGCTTACGTATTCAATTTCATTAAAGTGTAGGTTTTTTTAAGCAATTTTTTTTAACGTAAACCCGTTCTAAATAATATAAATATGGTACTGATTGGTACCTAGTAATACAAAACATAACAAAATACATAATACTCGATAATCTTAAACATTACCTATACGAATACCATTATTTTTGAAACTGCGCAAAATACAACATGTTTTGTAGGTATCTGCTGAAATAGTTATTTTCTTAGATATTATGACAACTAATTTAAGTCTATTGTATTATACCTATATAATGGACATGTTTATTTGTCTAGTATCAATAACATAAAATAAACTATCCAGAGCTTACACAAGATACCAAAACAACTGAACAGAAAATAAAATTGAATAAAATTAAAGATTCTCACAGCTCGCAACAAAACGTAATAAACATCTAGAGAACGAACTCTGGATGCAAATCCCTTACAATATGAACATGAAATATGGGTTCAAGAAATCCTGAGCAAAGGTGAACAAAAAAAAAAAGGAAAAAGCGAAAAACAAATGAACAGAAAAAGTTCACAAAAGTAACAGAACACAGGGCAGGAAACGTCGCGTGAATAAGTAGGTATCCTTTGTTGAAAGGAAGCGACTGTATTTTTCTTTATTTTATTATTGTTTGGGGCGGGAATTTTAATAATATAAGTTTGGTTAGAAACGGCGATTATGAAGATATTTATTGAAGTGGTTTACGTCCTCGGGTTCAAAGTGTATAAATAGGTTTTTGTTTTGTTTATGGCGTTGGGAATATAAAGACAGTCTTCTCTCTTTATAATAAGGTTGTTGGTAAGTTATTAGGTAAGCAGAAAGTTTCGGTTTGATATCTTATTGTCGTACTCATCTATTTTATCTTTGCCGATGTTTTTTTGACTACGAAAAGAATGGGGTGCTATAAGATTGATTTATTATCATTCTGTGTATCTGTGTGCGATTGTTAATTGTAACCGACTTCAAAAAGGGTGAAGGTTCTCAATTCGATTGTATGTTTTTTTTATTTGTATGTTATTCAATTGTGGATCAATGTTTATGTATATTTTTTGGTTTAGTTGGATATGTATCAAAAGTGGTCCCAAATATATGTTTTTGAAAGTGGTGGAGGGGTTCTTGAAATAATGATTAAAAAAATACGTTTGTAAGTAAGCGACATTACGCAAACGACTTCGAAAAAGATAGTGGTGCGCGCGGATCTTGAACCCGAAGCTCTGGATCGGCAGTCGCCGTTCTACCGACTAGACCAGCCGTAACTTCGTTCTGATTAATACCTATTTATTGAAATATTACGTAAGCGAGAATTCGTACGAAACGATAAAAAAGCGAAGTAACCCTCGAATGAATGGGTTCATTACATATTCCGGATTCAGTGGGTCGGTCCGTCTGGCTCGACGTGATTTACGACTAGCTAGCCCCGTTTTGTGGACTCACTCACAATTATTTAATGATAAAAATATGTGAACAAACAGAAGAGACAAAAGTATAATTTGCACACTCGAAAATATACCAATACTAACAGCGCCCCAGTATTTTGTGTCATAGTTGTAATAGTCCGAGATCCCAGAGCTCCCAGACGTCACCTATTTTCTGATGAATGAAATGTGGACGATTGAGTAGAGTTAGTAAGTACCTACTAAGAACACATGCTCACTCGCTAACTTGCTTAGACGGCCAATTTTGAGATATGGGGTAATGAAGATACATACAAACATTACTTACTTCACGTATTTTCTAATAAGTGATTTTCACGTATGTTGTAGGCAAATCCTTGAAAACAATACTCCCCAGACACTTTCCGTCCGTTTTTGCTTAACAACTCCAAAATAATAATTTAACTTCACTTAAATTCTCATGCTCCATTTGTAAATATGTTCGTCAGACAACTAACTATTTTAAAGCTTTTTCCAATAAGACAGACCAATCTATCCCCTGAACAAAAAATACATATTTATGTATACCTATAGTTTTATTCGTATTTTTTCCATATTTTCAATGGTTTTTGTTGATTTTTCCCCGAGATCCAGCTACTAGCCAAGATCTTCGAAGCTGGTTGCCAAAACTTCTGTACGGTTCAGCATATTGATAGAAATGGGCTAATTAAATTATGTTTTAGGCTGAACTTGGTACTTATGGCGTGTTCATTACGACGTCTGGAGAAACATATCGCAACTCTCGTGTTGTAGTTACGAGTACTACCATAGTTCTCAATTATATAATACTCATTTCTCTGTGGGAATGTTAGCTTACTATATTTGAGCAAACATTTTTTAATGGTATCTATCACAGTTGGCTCTAAGTGGCCTCTGCTGTCTACCAAACTTTGGGCTACTACAAAGCCTATATTATCTATTCCATGCTTTGGGTTATCGTAGAAGACACAGTTTTTAACTAATCTTATCTTACTATACTCATCATCAACAGCCCACTAAACGTTTTCACTGCTGGGACTCGGGGCCTTCTCTCGCAAGGAGAGAGTTTAGGCCATAATCCACCACGCTTACTATACTCGATGAGTATTATTACACCTCCCACGACAACTCGCGCATGGGCACCTCAGACGGTGTGACCTCGGATTGAACTGCCGTCGATACAGATCAAGGGACGACCTCGCATCCCAGAAGGCGGTGTGTAGAACAAACTATAGTTACTAAACATTAATGTAATTTGGCAATCTTATTGACATGCCGTTGGCCGATTGTTGGAATGATCGACGGTTATTGCGAAATTAACTTAAATTTTATAGGCTTACACTTGAGTGCCATCTTGCCTGATGTTAAGCGACAATAAGAACGTGCTTACCTAGAAGATACCGATTGACTCACGATTTCAAAACACCGATGTTGTATCCCTCGAGAAAACTCATGCAGGCGTCGCATTCCACAGCCTAGACGGTATTATCACAAAAGTAGAGTCGATCCTCTCCATCCAGTCTTTGGAACTTAAAATTGATTGGGCTGATCGTCTGGTGATTTGTGATTATACTATAAAATTAAATGATTTGAACTCATACTGAAATGTCGGAAACTATTATCACATTTTTTATACTGTGCTATTATAGTGGATTCAAGCCGAAAGTTATTCGATCGTTTGTGATTGCCAAAGCGCCAAAGAATCGCCGAATGAGGAAATAAGAGATAGTTCCAATCATGATGTCTTCGAATCAAGAATTAATAGAATGAATTTTAGCATGGTAAGCACGCTCCATCGTAGACCATATCATCAGCAAACGTTTGTAAAAATGCATGGATGTTTTTTACTCTTACACGCATAAGCTACAAAAAGGATTTTGATGAAATTTGATACCTAGATAGGTAATGGTCTGACATAAAACAAAGGCTGTTTTTATCGAGAGAAATTGACTGGACTGGAACTAAATCGGGTGAAACCGCTAGGTTCCATAGTGGGATATACCATATAAGTTCGAGATACCATCTATCAAATGAAACGCATCTCAAATCCGTAGCTTCCGCATTGAATCCGCATTACCCCGGGTGTCACAGCGACCGTTAACACAAAGCGTTCCGTGCTAAATGTCTCAATTCAACGTTACGACCGTGTCGCCCTCTGCTGAGCTCTTTACGATCACAAATGGAAATTATACACGTATACCACGAGTATGGATCGTCTATTTGAAGTGAAACATTCTTTTGGCGCGCCACAGACAGATTTTTCGTGGGCTGTGAATTGAATTCTGGCGTGACGCTAGAATTTAATCGGGAATGGTAAGAAACGTTCGGGGAAACTCGGGACGATGGCCATGGCCATCTAGAAATGCGTCAGCATTTCTATAGCCATGCCATGTAGCTACGCTCATAGCCACGCACTCCGGTTTTACCCGCGTAGTTTCCAAAGTGAGCTATCAAATTCTGAGGCATAAGTTTTCACTTCTATGGGCAGTTCCTACGACTGTATTTTTTTTTAAATGTAAACTACCTTTGCTGATCTGAACAGTTTTTTGTTGGGGAAAATCTTATGGGTTACCGCGACCGATGTGCCAATATAGGCCAGCAGCGACGGCGGCGTAGCGTCGGAGCGGCGGAGAAGCAGCACAAGCAATCTGCCGAGCTCTCACCGTGCTCTCACCCAGAGATAGAAGACAATTTATCTCTGTGTTCTGTAATGTCTCAGAAAACATAAAATTTTTAGACATTGATGCTCGTTGAAAAATATCTGGCGGTGTTCCCAGGTGAATTCTATAAAGAGCTTGCATAACTACACATATTTAAAACAATTTTATTGGAATAGATTTTTTTGTAGTATAGAGTAACGAGACGAGCAGGTCATGTGAGCAACATGCCTGCCACATAACAGTACAGTGGCACGCAGCTATTGGAACACGAAGAGTCCAAATCATTACCTACACACCTACACTGCACTGCTCTCATCACCCAGAGAAATAAGATGTTTTATCTCTAAGCCTATGATTTCACTGGAAACATTACCTTTCAAACCGGGACACAGTCTCGTTTGCCCATTACTGCTTGCCGCTAGAATAACTGGCAAAGGTGAGGTACGTCTCCAGATGGACTCTGCCAAGAGTCCTACCACTACTAAGATATAGCTAATGTGAAGCGTGCGGTGACGATGGTGCGAGTTTTACGCTTTTTGTTCACCCAAAAAGTACACATCCTCCTAATATTATCACGCAATCGGAAACTACACGGGTGAATCCGCGGGATACTGCTAATAAAATATACACATTTAACATGTTGCTAATGCGTTCGATGACGATTACGCGAGTTACATGGTTTCAGTTCATTCAAAAATAGTTCAACGCATAAAGTTTTCACTTCAAAAATACAAGCAGGGGTGTCCATACTGTCGACTCTCGTGTACCGTAACCGCACTAAGTGTCGAAGGGTTAATTCGATGGAAAGATTCGTCCGCGGTTTTAACCCTACAATATTAGCTGGCTTGTAATGTCTTTGGTTAATGGTTCTGTGTTTCAACTTGGAATCGTTTGTGTTGTCGTTCAGTTTGTATCCATCTATGCACAAATAAATAAAATTAGAGTGTTTGTATGGTATATCACATAAAAATTAAAAATATAATAAATTTTTACTAAGTTGAAATGAAAGTAAGGTCCGGGGAGGTTATTGCAACTAAAAAATGTACAAACAATTTTTCAAACTAGTGTACTATCGTCGACATGAACCAAACTGTGAAAAAGATGAATTTTACTAGCTATACATATATCAACGAATACATTGAATGTAAAAATACAATATTAAAGCTTTTCATAAAGCTAAAATGTTTTTTTTTTTTCATACTGCACCAAAATAGTTACAATAACCCCTCAAAGGGGTAAATGCGTCTAATACACGTAAAAATTATTATCTTTCTTTTTATAGCAATTTGAGATAGATGTAGCTGACAACCACTATGTATATTTTCTTATTCTGAACCTTATCTTATTGCAACAAAATTGAATTTGCTATAAATTTTAATCGAAGGTTATGAGGGGCTATAGCAACTTTTTCGATAGAATTAGTGATGGGATGAGAAGATGTCCAGTTTATCGAAAACTGTTGGAACAATTTGCCTGCCTCCTTATTATTATATTACTACAAACTACTTATTTAATGTTTAAATAGTAATATAACCAACTTTTAAACATATATAACTGTAAATCTGTAACTTTTATTACAAAAAAACCGTTTTTGGCAAAACTGGAAGTACTTTATGTTTGTAAGTATGACAGGACGACGTCTGTGGGTGATCTAGTCCTTGGTGGGTAAATAAATGAAACACGGTGAATATAATGACATTAGTTTAATTATTATCACCTATTTCTCGCAAAAAGAAAAAAAATATGAAATTTTGAAACTTGCGACATGTTTGTCGCAAGTTAAATCTGACAATTTATTAGTAAATACATATAATCCAAGCCAATATAGAAGTGGAAATTAGGTCTTTTATTGAATATTGAAAGCGCTAAAATTGACATCAAATATTAATTGTCCACGTCGAGCAATCTTTGGCTCGGGCAACACGGAGACGATGTCATCTATATGTTTAATGACACAAACGTCTTCTATGGTTGGATAAGTAAATACCATGCCCTTTTCATATTTCGAATTTTTCACTTTTCTGACGAATGTTACTGTAGGGCATTTGTAATCGTCTTGGGATAAAACTTTGCCAACAAAGTGTTTTACACTCTTTTTGGTAGAGAATTGGACCACAATCCAGTCATTTGTTTTAATGTTGTTATTTTTTTCAACAAAATACTCAATTTCATGCAAACCATACGGCATTGCTGGTGCCACATTTTCTTTGTCTTCTAATACTTGGCGTAAGCATTCCACCTCAGCTTCTTCTTCTTCTTCTCTTAAACATTCAGTTACGTAATCGTGCAATGTATCGAAATTGGAATTGTCTGAGTCAGCTAATTCAAAAGAAGGGTTTGAAGATATTGAGCTTGATTCACTTATACGTTTAGTTCTGCGCTTTCCAGTTGCATGCTTTTGTGGTCTCTTTTTTCCCTTGTTTTGTTTCAGTTTAGATTTCTTTACTACGTGCTGATTAGATGTTGCGGTTGTCTTTTTTTTCTTGGTTTTCTTCTCTTTTCTTACTTGCAACTCACTTTTCATACGATCTATTGTAGATTTGTATGTTAACACTTCTGCTCCCTTTGTATTTATGCGCTTCTTAGTTTTCTTGGGTATGTCATTACGTGCTATTGACTGCAATATTAATTGTTCAAATGATATGTTTGGCTCATATTCTTTAAGATTCAGTTCTTTATGGGAACTAGATGCTTTTGCTGGATGGATGACTTCATTGGACAATATTTTTAATGAAGGTGCCCAAGTTACCGGGTATTTGTTAGGCAATGGCAATAAGTAACCTTTGTTTTCATTGTTTGACCTAAACATAGCCTGTTCAATGAAGTCTTTTATCTCTGGTTCAATATTTGAGTTTATCTTGGCAATAACCAAACTCAAAAGACTTGGTATTTCTTGATAAGGTGCATCGTGAATAAACTGGTCAAATTTGGTGTTGATATTACTAGCCACAACGGTTTCAGTATCGTCATTGAGAATTTTTTCATTTTGATTAACAGCGATCTGTTCGATATGTTCCTTCCATTTTTGCAAAGACAAGGCGTCAAATTTTTCATCTCCGATAACTTGTCGGTTTAAAGGAAAAATTCCTGTTTTACGGAATCCATTTTGCAATATAACGGGATTCAATGCATCCCAAATTTCCGTTATTAGGCGGGCAAACTCTGCTTTTGGCAATTTCATTCCTACGTGCAGCCGTTGCCACTTTACTAGGGAATCTTCCCATTTATCTTTTAATGGCTTCATCGTGCTGCAATCTAAAGGTTGCAGCACGTGAGACGAATGAGGTGGTAATTTTAAAATTGTGATTTTTTCAGATGCTGCTAGTTCCACTACACTCAAATCTACATGAGTAGAATGTCCATCATATATCAGTAACACGGGTCTTTTAGATCCGATGGTGGGTATAAAAACGTCTCTTAGATATTTCTCGAATATAGTAGTCTCCATCCATCCTTTCTGGCTAACTGCATATGCAGTATTCACGTTTTCATTTTTGTACATCCACTCATTCCAGAGATATTTTCCTTGAAATATAACTAATGGTGGTAGTTTTGCACCACTAGCACTGGCAGCAAGTAAAACAGTTGTATTTTCTCGACCTGGGCCGCTTGTCGTTCTAGTCGATTGGTATCCAGTTAAACCTACAATTTTGCCTTTTGAAGGATCCGAACAAAAACTTGTTTCATCTAGATTGAAAATTTGATCGGGCTTATCTGTAAGTTCTAATTCTTCAGTAACTTTTTCTAGCAAGTCAAAATACTCATTTACTATGAAAGGGTTGCATGCCCGTTTTCGTGCTATTTCTACAGATTGTGGTTTTTTATATGACAGTTTATGTCGTTTACGGAATCCCAAAAACCACTCTTTTCCAGGCACATCATTTACAAATGTAGTTATAATGCCGTTTCGACGAATATATTCAGAAATCATAGCTATTATTTCTTTTTTCGTTAAGGGATATCCACATTTCTCCAGGATGTGTATATATGATGCAATTTTTGTCTCCACTCCTATAGAAAACACTGCAGGTCTTCCAGCTTTAGGCATTTTCGCTCCTCGGGTACCATATAGTCGAGATATGATAGTGGATCTTGGAATGTCGTACTTAACAGCAGCTGCGTAGCTGTTCATTTGCTTTTTTCTAACGAATTCAACAGCTTCATCAAGCTGGGCTTGAGAATATTTTTTTTCTTTTTTTCTTTTATAGTTCCGCACCATCTAAAAAAATAAAAAATAAACTCGCATAAATTTTGAATTGAAATAAATGGATTCATCGTACGAATCCTACTTCACTCGAGCTTTTTAATTTAATACTGTATGAAAATACCCAGACAAAGGACAAATATCTGCTCATTATGTACAGTTATTAGATGTTGAACATCGAATAAAAAGGTTTCTCGCACACGAGCTTAGAACAAATAATTATTTAGATTTTGTACTTAGCTTATCTAGTCTTCATAATATATTATACTAGCAGTGCCCCGCGGTGTTACCCGCGTAGTTCCCATTCCCGTTGTTCCTGTTATTTTTTCGGGATAAAAAGTAGCCTATGTGTTCTTCCAGCCAATTATCTATCTGTATTCTAAATTTCAGCCCGATCCGTTCAGACGTTAGGACGTGATTGAGCAACAAACCT
This sequence comes from Ectropis crepuscularia, assembly GCA_963693475.1. Lineage (NCBI taxonomy): Eukaryota > Metazoa > Arthropoda > Insecta > Lepidoptera > Geometridae > Ectropis > Ectropis crepuscularia. Next base: position 2,776,888 of record OY856340.1, read on the forward strand.
CAAAATATCCAAACATCCATACAATGCCATTTATAATATTAATACGATAAAACTAGCAACCTGCGCCGGCTTGGCGCAGGTATGAAATTTAGCCTATATTACTCGTTAATACTTGTAGCTTTATATTGGTAAAATATTATTTTAAATCGGTCCATTTGTTTCGAAGCCTATTCAATGCAAACAAACAATCAAATCTTTCCTCTTTATAATGTTAGTATTGAAAAAGATAAACAAAAAATATTTATTTGTTGTTGTATTATCGTACAAAATATCGACATGGGACAACACTAGCGTTTGTAACTTTCATACAAATTTGATCGGGGTAATTGCAACTAACCTAAAAGTTGCAATAGCCGCGTAACGGAATTTTGAGGGGTTATTGTATCTGTAGATAAATTACATAGAAAACGCAGCATTTATAGGAAAAACATTATGAAAAGGACTTACCTTGTCTTTATTCTATTTTTCAATTAAAACACCGGGCGTAAACAAAATATTTTTATATTTTTTTCAGAAAAAAATCTGACGACTGTCGTTTCGTTAAGTACACCAAAACAATGGCGGATTTTTCAAATAGCTGTCAGCAAAACAGTTTGCACGACAGAGGCTCCATCTATTATTTTGTACAATAATAATTGATATCGCTAACGCTTCATAGATGTCTCTATTTCGAAAAACAGAGTTACAAAAAGTTATTTGAATTAGTTGCATTTTCCCGGTAGTTGCAATAACCTCCCCGGACCTTATATAATTATTATGGTACCTATTTGTATAAAAAAAATGTTTATTTCTTGTCAGTCTGTTTGTTCCGGAAAATCTCTGAAACACCAACATTGATTTTGTTAATTTACCTCACCGGAATTAAGACTTTAGGAATGCAGGCTTCTTTTTATGCCAAACAAGGCAGATTTCCTTAGAGGAAAGTAAACTTCTAAATTATACGCTGACAAAGATTTGGACACACTAACAGCGGAGACAGGGAAAAATATAATGTATAGTAAAAATCTTTAGTACAATAAGCAATTTCTTTAAAAAGATAATAAACTTTTTCAAAACTCTGGCCACGAACAAAAACGTTCCCACTGGACAGTGCTCGTAATTCAAAATGGAAGCACATTTTCTGCTAAAAAATAAAAAAAATATCCGACCACAGATATAATTAAGCGTCTTATAAAAACACCTCGAGCGAATTATCTTAATCCACTTCCATATACCAACTGTCAGGGAAAAGAAAAAGTACGAATTTACCAACTTAAATGTTACTACCAACCAAATAACCACACTAAAATTTACCATTAATTTAGTTTTGGAAATCCAACACAGGCGCCATCGTAGAGGTATACATATAATTTGGCCGCATTGTATAAAAAATCCTGCCCTTATCACGATCCACAGCGAACAAAGGGGACCGGATATTTAGCATAATGAGTGACATCGCCGAAACGTTTAGCCAGACAGAGACAGCGATACGCGTTTAACTGCAAGTTAGAAAGAGATAGTTAAAGATTTAGAGCATTTTAGAGAGAACAATAACGCAATCTTGTTTCTAGACCATTTCCTTTAATTAGGACCGAGCAGCAGGCAATTTGTTTGCTTCGCGCTTAGATAGACGGAATGTGGCAACAAAGGGTTGATTTTAAGATTATGTGTAGCATTTATGATAAATGTTACTATAGAACTTAGTTTCATTTGTGGTTTGAGGGAGCAATCACAAAGGATAAAACAATAGCTTAAAAGTATCATCATCAGTCTATCTTAGTCAAAATCTTAGTCCAATGCTGGTAATAGTCTTCTCCCATGGCTCGGCACTCAGCAATATCCTCAGCCATACATACGTCTCCATCCCCTGCCTGCTATCATCCGTAAGTATATCACCAGATCACCACACACTCCTTAGTACTTTTGTCGACTCGCCGTCTCCACTCAAAAACAAATATTTGGCCAAAATCTAAAATTGAAAATCTTAATATAGAGTTCAAAATTATAGTATCGCCACTATCCCACTAACATTATAAATTCGAAATCTTGGGCATTAGATCTAATGTTTGTAACTCGATCACGTCGGAATACCTACACGGATCAGTTTGAAATATGGACGCAATATAACTATATTGTCAAAATAATTTGATGAGTTAAATAATACTTATTACTACTTAATACTTATACTTATTAATGGGATTAAATACGAAAGCTTGGATATGTAAAATTTGGTACACAATTAATTTATAGTCTGGCAAAACACACAAACAACTTTTTATTTACGGGAATGGGTTCTACGTGGGCGTAACCGTCAGATACCGTATATTATATTCCACAAAAATTAAATCAAACCTAACAAACGAGAATGAAATTCAGGAATCAGTTTCAAACCGGCTGCATATTGAAAAACGAGCAATTTTTAATAAATCGTCGGGAACATTCCCCATTACGGCGGAACACCTTATTTCATTACGCCGTTCCATTAGTAATAGACTACAGGCCCGTGAACAAAATTTACGGGTCAAATGAACCAGCAGGAGACCTATATAGGATGATAGACGGGTACAAAATAATAAGATTCAGCACTATGCCGTCACTTGTAAGCTGTCCAACTGAGTGCAGGTGAGAATTCAAAAGTGCAAGTAGAGTGGGTACATTTTGGTCATTTGTTTCTGTACGGCATTCTTACCATCCAATAGATCCATGTAAAATAATGAGAAAACGCGTAGTGCCGTACAAAAATAGTGGTCCACGAAGTCGGAAACATTATTGATAATCCGGAAATTTTGAGGGAAAATTTGGTCATTTGATACAGTACGGCATCTATTCCATACAGTTGCAATACCTCTTCTAACCCATTATTCCGCAACGCCGTACAAAAATAATGGTCCAAGAGGAAATGATCTGGGGTTCAACTTCCTCTTTTCAGTGATCCGGAGGGGTGATTTGAAAAAGTACGGCATCGGTTCCAAATGATTATCTAGCACTCAAACGAACAATTAAAAATAATGCCGTCTAAAAATAACTGTTCATTTTAATGTTTATCGATAATTACCTTAATTTCATCGTATACTTCATTTATAAAGGTAGTAGGTCATTTAATCCTGTACGGCACCTTATTTTTCTACATGACATTGCTAAAAACTATTGTTGTATAATAATGCCGTACAAAAGAAAGTGTTCTGAAAAGTTACAGAGGAATACACAACATGCAAATTTTCATTTATTTGAATAACCATAGATTAATTAACTATAGCAAAGTTCAACATATTATCATTGTTTTAAATAGTATTCAAGTAAATAAATTTGAAAAAAATAATGCCGTACATTTTGACCCTTAATCAAACAAAATATGTACCACTTAGTTAGAAACTTGGAAACTCAGAAACTATGTTTTTTAGGGCAAAAATTATTGAGCTAACTATTGTAGAAAATAAAATTTTACACTTTTTGTGCCGAGAAAACTTTTTTGTGAAACGTACCGTTTGCGATTTATGACCCATTTAAAATACCGATTTTTCTATCACGGCCGATAACTCTTGAAATATTTGATTAATCAATAAAACGCATTGAACTATTCTTAAAGATCAGTTTATTTTCTACAAATTTAGTAAAGCGCTTTTTTTTGTAATGTCCATACGTTTTGATTTATAAGAAGTTCAAAATCTGTTATTCCGCCAAAAATATTATAAAACGTATTAAAATAAACAATAGTTTTGTTTGTGGTGGGTTATTAGACGATGAAAACTTTGATAAAGAATAAGTAAATAAATAGATCAGGTTTTTCATGCAGATGAGCTATATGTTAGCTATGGCAATATAGTGATGCGTTCAACATTAAACTTCTTATAACTCAAAAAGCACAGACTTTAAAAAAACAATTTTGGCAAAAGTTGTAGAGAATAAACTGGTCTTTAAACATGGATTGATGCGTCTTATTTATCTAAATATCTCAAGAGTTATCGGCATATCGGCGATAGAAAACCCGGTTCACTAAATGAGCCGTAAACGGTAGGTACTTTTAACAAATAAGTTTTGGGCAACAAAAGGTGTAAAATTATATTTTCTACAATAATGACTTCAATAATTTTTGCCCTAAAGTCCATAGTGCCCGAGACAACGTTTTTTCAAGATGACGCTTAAAGATCCACCTGAATCTGTCAACATTTCGTGATTTTATGCTCAGTAAGCGATCATACTTGAAAATTTAAAAGTTAAATTCTATTTTTACGGGCCTTTAATATGAACTTTCAGATTTGTACGGCATTAACTTTTCTTAGACATATATTAAATTCAAATAAATTATCAGAATGCCGTTAAAAAATCGTACCAACTATCACCCTAAAGTACATTTCGTCATATGCAATGTTCTGGAGGTTTATTGCCATTTACTGACTATTGGATTGGACTAACAAAAATGTACGGCACGTATAAAATGTGTATCTATGCACAAAATACTTTCGGAATAAATTAATTTTACGTTGTGTCAAATCACCCCTCCGGATCACTGAAAAGAGGAAGTTGAACCCCAGATCATTTCCTCTTGGACCATTATTTTTGTACGGCGTTGCGGAATAATGGGTTAGAAGAGGTATTGCAACTGTATGGAATCGATGCCGTACTGTATCAAATGACCAAATTTTCCCTCAAAATTTCCGGATTATCAATAATGTTTCCGACTTCGTGGACCACTATTTTTGTACGGCACTACGCGTTTTCTCATTATTTTTCATGGATCTATTGGATGGTAAGAATGCCGTACAGAAACAAATGACCAAAATGTACCCACTCTACTTGCACTTTTGAATTCTCACCTGCACTCAGTTGGACAGCTTACAAGTGACGGCATAGTGCTGAATCTTATTATTTTGTACCCGTCTATCATCCTATATAGGTCTCCTGCTGGTTCATTTGACCCGTAAATTTTGTTCACGGGCCTGTAGTCTATAAGATACGCCGAATTCTATTAAACTCTTTTTGAAACAACGGTTGAGCCAGCTTTTCTGGAATGCGAGGGAAAATTTACCCTATTTCGCGGGGATATAAGGTTTTCAATAAGTAATTTTAATACGGCTTTAGTTAGTGTTGTGCTGGAAACGAAATGAGAGATTAAAAATGATTTTAATAAAAATCTTGAACTAAGCTGTTCAGTGTTTTAGACTAGCAGCATAATTCGGTTTTATCCACCGTCATTTGCTTTCCCCTGGATCATTTTCTCGGGATGGAAGTAGGTAATCCACTCGGTATTCCGGACTATACTCAACAATGTTCCAAATTTCATTCCGATGCGTTCAGCTGTTCCTTGTTCAATTGCGATTGTGCAGCGAACATCCAAACTTTCACATTGACGAGTTGGTGTAATTGAAGTGAAAACTTCTTTAGGCGCGCCTAGACCGATTTTTCGTGGGCTGTGAATTGAATTCTAGCGTCACGCTCGGGTATGATAAGAAATCTTCGGGTAAACTCGGGACCGTAGCCATTGGCCATCTAGAAATGCGTCAGCCAATGGGAAAAGCTGACGCATTTCTAGATGGTCATGCTATGACGCCCAGGCCACACCCTTCGGTTACACCCGTGTAGTTTCCAAAGTAAGCTATCAAATTCTGAGTTATAAGTTTTCACTTCTTTCGGCAGTTCCTATGACTGCCATTTTTTTTAGTGGGATTTCTGGATTATATGATAACAAAATAAGAATGGCCTCCATTAAGTTTCATTTATTATTTAAATATTATTTGTGTTTTTCAATTCTGAATAAAAAACCGAGCCACTTTCAAAATAACAGATATAATTAAATGGTCGGTGTCCAAATTATTAAAACCTGCGCCTTTCGATATAACCCATGGCTTACCAGTTTTTCATTATAATGAATTTTCGCCAAATACGATTCAGGGGTAATTTTTTTACTTTTCTAATATTAGTGGGCTGTTTAAAAACAACTTGTTTTGGCTACCTAATAAAAATATTAGGTTACTAACGCAAGTTCAATTTATTGTAAAAGTCCCAAAATCAAGACTATCAAGGCCACACCGCCCATCCCTACTCAATGATTTTCGAAACAGAAAGGGTGAACGCGAAAGGGTGTGCGATTCTAAATTTAAAATTTATGTTTTGTTAGATTTGATCGCGCTTACCGGCATGCGCCGTTCCGAATGGAGCGATAGACTTTTTTTAAATATGATTTATTTCTGAGTGTATTTTAATGTTTCAATTTGATTCGGAACAAATAGATATAGGTAGGGTTTGTGTCAAAGTGGTTTTGGTAATGAGTTGATATCTTTTGAACTAGTCGATGATGAGTTGGTACGTTTTTATTTGGGGATTATTTCGGAGGAATGCATGAAGTGGTCACTTTTAATTCAAGACTTCAAAGTCTTGAGCGTTGTTGTAAAGTAGCTTATCGCATCAAATAATAATCAAAAGTAGAGTATTAGCTCTTACAACATGTTTTCAACCGAGTGATTACCGAAAACTTATCAATTGGCGCAGGAGAGTGAGTATCTATGTTATGGAAAATATGATTAATACGGGCATTATAGGTAAAAAATGCCCGGGCACTATTGTGTTGCGGGCAGGCGTGTTTGCCAGGCATAATGTATCCTGCTTGTCCCGTCATTTTTTACTATAAATATAAAAAAACAATGTCTAGATCTTAAATAACATCAACCTTTCGATGTTTTGATTTAATTTTCCAGTCATCTGATTTTTAATTGCTTCTTGGGGCATGTAGCTCCATGATACTGTGCGGTTATGGGTAGACATGTTTCTTACCAATAGATAGGCACATAATATCCTGCTCGTCCTGTCGCTCTATACCATAACAAAAACCATAACCAACAAGTGTGTGTGTGTGCTTATGTATGCATACAAGAAGTTACTTCTCTGTATTCCTCATGCTAAGAAGTCTACTTCAGCCATAGAAATAGATAATATTTTCAACGCTAAGACAAATGATTCATAGCTAAATACTCAAAGCTTCAACGCAAGAAGAATTTATTAACCAGAAGTTTGTTACGTTTATACTAAAATATTGACCAACTAACTATAGGATGTCGGATTGCTGTGACGGTGTGCGCGTATTGTAAAAAAAAAATTGGCTGTCATAGAAGTGAAAACTTTTAACTCAGAATTTGATAGCTTACCTTGGAAACTACATGGGTGTAACCGGAGGGCGTGGCCTCGCTATTATGGCATGGCCATCTAGAAATGCGTCAGCATTTCTCATTGGCTCACGAATTTCTAGATGGCCATGCCATGATGGCGAGGCCACGCCCTTTTAGCATTTCCCATTGGCTGACGCATTTCTAGATGCCCAATCGCCAAGGTCCCGAGTTTACCCGAAGATTTCTTATTATACCCGAGCGTGACGGTAGAATTCAATTTACACCCCACGAAAAATTTGTCTAGGCGCGCCTAAAGAAGTTTTCACTTCAAAAATGCTATCATCATTTTCCCTAACGCGTTAACACAAGTATAACTTCAAAAACTTGAAAATTAATCTTATTGTGAACATTCCGAGAATCAAAATTCGTAAAAGGTCAATGGGACTAATCCATCGTATTATCTCGAAGTCTCCTCCTGCAAAATAACAATAAAATGGCAAGTGATTATCACGTAACAAAGCGACGTAGAACAACAAAAAGGCAGGTGTCACACACAAAGCGAAACATTAGGGCTGTCCGGGACAATACGAGCGGCCGTCATTAGACGAACAAACGCGGGGCGATGAGGTGACCCTAGCCGGGACTCGCGGTGAGGGTAGCGCATTTGTCCTACGTTTACAAATTATCATCATCATCATATCATACAATATAGAATAGTTCTCTGCTTTGGTTAAGAAGAAGAGAGTTTGAATTATTGAAAGTATCTGTAATTTATTGAATTGAAATTAAAAGACCTGCCATCCTAGATTAGCTCATAGGTGACTTTTATCGACGATAATAAAAGATTCATCATAAATATGCTGACTGGACGAGTGAAATCGAGATATGCTCCTTATCGAGTTATATTGGACACAGCACCATGAGTGAATATGGGGCTACCACCGGCTCAAAACCTCCAAATTCCATATTTACCGCGAAATTGCTCTTGCATTCTGGATCCCACAACACAGGTAACCCTAGTGTGGGATCCAGTGCACGCTGGCAAAACATTGCCCTCCTGATCTTTGCCGTGTCCCGGTACCTACTTAGGCAGTGCTTGGTTGGGAGCTTGGACCCGGCAACGGCTGGAACCTACTCATAACTGGGAATCTGGAAATTGGTACTTAATAAGTGCTAAATTCTAGTTCCTACGATATTAAAAATATGTAATTTGTCAGTCAACGTTTGTAAACTCAGTATTTGTGTAAATAAACGTTTTTTCATTTTTTTTCATGCCTGTGCAAACCTTCGGCTCGCCCATCTCATACAATGAAAAAAATTAAAGATAAAGAGATAAAGATAGTCAGCTGATTAAAATTTTCTTCTTCGTCTTTTTTTCATTTCTGGGCATTCATATTCGGTTGTGTTATTTATGTCATCTGATTTTTCACATTCTATTCATTTCTTGCTTCCATTTGGTTGTGCTATGTATGTGAGATACTTTGTGCTAGAGCACAAAATGCAGTGTCGTTACCAAGAATACATGTTTGCAAACCAATTGTCGTTTTGTTAAGGCACCCACATCACCCTATTTAGCATTAGGGCTGTCCGTTAGATCGCCACACTGAACACCAGAAAACTGAATTATAACTGCACTAGCACCGCCTTGCGGTATTACCGGCGTAGTTCCCGTTCCCGTCCCGACAAAAATGCCTAGGTGTTGTTCCAGATTATAATCTATCTGTGTTCCAAATTTCAACCCAATCCGTTCATACGTTAGGAGTTAGGACGTGATTGAGCAATAAAATATTGACATTTATAATATTAGTAGAATAGTAAATCTTAGAATGTGTCTGACGGATATTCCAAGACATTAAGTTAAATTTACAGAAAAATTTATGCAACGTTTTAATATTTTATCTCATTTATCTGTCGCCCGCGACGTAACATGCGGATTAAAAACCTACGCGTGTACGCTTGAACGCTATTTGTGCGAAATGCTACCGTCGGCATCGATGCGTATTTACTTAGCAGAAACCCATTTTCACTGTCGACGAAATTACGCTAAAATTAAAGTCTTGAGAAAAAAACTTTCGTTAGCAGCTTACTCCATAGTCTAACTGTTCGAGTAATGTTAATAGCACCAAACTATCGTGTAACTATATAAATTAACTAAAAGCGCCTTGCGGCTTTAGCCGCGGCTTGCACAAACTATTGAATGTCATCTTTATTTATTTCGTTTTCGTGTTTTTTTTTTATTTTTTAATTACCTTACGGCATCATCAGAAATCTGTCAGAGAGAGACCCGTTGGTCCAGCCGTTTCAAAGATTATACGGAACAAACAAATAGAGAATTTTTAAGTATTTTATCTACAATCATGTTTTTCACAGTTTACTGAAAAGCTAAAAATTGTATAATACAAAAAGACATTTTAATTTATTTGGTTGTATATTATATCAAACTTCTTCGTTCAAGTCCAGCTCCGTACTAGTATAGGCTGATGATGATGAGTGCGGGGCAGCCCTACCGCTGTTCTCTAGGCGACAATGGCCCGACTCGAATAGTTATCTATTTAAACCTGGATTAGCACTCGATAACCCGTGATTAATGGCCGCCCGACGGACGGTAGAGTTCGCAACTGCAGACGAAACTAAGCTACGCTTTTCATATCGGATTCTTTTAATTACTAAACTAGCCATTATTATAAAAACATTCAAAACAATGTTGTTTTAATAGCATGCATTCCATAGCTGGACTACACACTAGCATACCCTTTTTTGTGGGATCCAAAAAATGAAATGTAAGAGATCACTGTTAGCGATAAGATTATCTTTTTCTGCTGAATGTCTTTTTTATTGTTTTTTTGTATGATTTTTGTGACGTCAGAAAATATTTCAAGTGAAAACTTTTGGCGCGCCTAGACAGATTTTTCGTGGGGTATGAATTGAATTCTAGCGTCACGCTCGGGTATGATAAGAAATCTTCGGGTAAACTCGGGACCATGGCCATTTCCATTGTCCATCTAGAAATACGTCAGCCAATGGAAAATGCTGAAAGAGCGTGGCCTGGCAGTCATGGCATGGCCATCTAGAAATGCGTGAGCCAATGGGAAATGCTGACGCATTTCTAGATGGCCATGCTATGATGGCCAGCCTACGCCCTCCGGTTACACCCGTGTAGTTTCCAAAGTAAGCTATCAAATTCTGACTTATAAGTTTTCACTTCTATCGGCAGTTCCTATGACTGCCAATTCTTTTTATTGATATATTTTGTTGTAAGTAATGTATTGTATTATATCAAAGAATAAGAAATTTTCCATTATCTACCATGCTGTAATGGTCTACATCAAATGCAGGTTGGAGAGTGACTTATGACTCCGAAATATTCTAAAATTTTAAATCACCGTTAATGCTGTAACGAGAAACTTGTCCCTACAACGCAAGTTGTACAAGTTTCTCGTTACCAGAGACGAACTTCTTAGCATTCCATGGATTCACCGTGCGGGTGCCGGGTCCATCGTGTGGCAGAGAGAGAAATCTCGAATAGACCCCAAGACTTGTGACTCGGGCTGTAGGTTTAAAAGGGGCCCCTTATATTGACGTACGTCAACACTCACCTTCACTACTCGTATTTCTCTCCCTGCCCAGCCAAATCCGATATGATCCTACTAGTGCAGCTTTTGATACTCGTTCTAGTATAGAACTTACTGCACTTCTGGACAATCCAAGGTCTTTAAGCAGGTTATAGAGAGATTTTGCTGGTATACCTCTCGCTCCTACTTCTACAGCGTATAAATTAACTACATAGCCATTTTTTGTTAATTCATTTTGTAGGTCGTAATATTTATTTTGTTTCATCACGTGGTCTTTAGGTATATTAGTTTCCCACGGTACGGTAAGTTCTACCAGGACTATGCGTTTCGTTGCCCTAGAAAAAAGGAAAATGTCCGGTCTGGATGACGAAACACCCACATCCTCTGGGATTTTGTAGTGCTTTTCATACGTGTCCATTAAAATAGTCCAATCAGGTGCTGAACCCAGGATTGAGTAAGGCTTGTTCTTGGAGTTTGAAGTTGAGCCCTCTTTTACAAAGTTAATTTGTCTTTTGTTTATCGTCAATCCCTTTTGGGCTCTAGCTACCGAAAGGCTTACGGCTTCACGTATGATTTCAAGTACTCTGTCATGGCGCTGTGAGTAATGACCCCTATTAAGGAGCACCTTGCATCCCACCAATATGTGCCTTGCTGTACATATCGCCTCACCACAAGTATAGCAACATTTTTCAGAGGCTTTTCCCCACCTTACCAAGTTACTCTGGTCAGGGAGGGTCATTTGGAAAGCGTTCAGATAAAATTTTAATAAGGCAGGAGACCAGTCATATAGCAAGGTGCGCCACTTTAGAGCTAATGGGATACAAAACTCACCTATGGTTAACCACTCACTTTGCATTTCTAAATTCATAGCGTGCACTTTGTAACTATCATTTTCGTCTTGTTGTAGAAAGGTTTTTACCATGTCTCGGTCTTCCCTTTTCTTTCTCGCACCCAACCCAGCTGTATTTACTTGCGCACCTGCCATAAATTGTTTGTGGAATTGAAGTCTAGATTCAAGGTCCGAAGCGCTTTTGTCTTTTGGGAGAGATGCGATTAATTCGTCTTTCGACTTTCCCAAAACATGCGTTTTTGTAACTCTTAGGTGTTTGTAGAGTTCGGATGGTTTTTTTAGTTTCAGGCCAAAACTATTGTGATCCCTAAATAGAGTAGAGGGATCAGCCGGATGTGCCAATCCAAACCATGACTTCAATATCTTTATGACATTAGCATCTAGTTTTGCGAGGAGGGTTTTACCGATGTCATATACTAGGAAAGGCCAAGTGAGACGTGATGTGAGATAGTTGTCATATATCCATGCTTTTTTGATATTGCTGATAGGCTGTTGGTCTACCTTATTGAGGTCATTCATGAAATTTCCAACAACTACCTCTAATGATGGTGTACGTCCTTTGTAGTCTATCTTTCTACCAAGAAATTTGAAAGGCACTGCCTCTGCAATTGTGGCAACTCTTTGGCCACTTATGGAGAGTCCCGGATCGTAAGAAGTATATTTGGTATCTCGTCTACCCAGACATAAACAATGACATTTACTTGGTTTTGCCCTCATTCCCTCCGTCCATGTACAGAACTCATCAACATCATTCAACAATTCTTGACACTGTTTGGGATTTCGTGTAAGTATTGCAAGGTCGTCCGCAAAGGCTAAAATTGACTCAGTGTACTTATTGTTGATTTTAAACCGGTAGCCCCATTTCTTCTCACGGGATATTAATTTATCTACTAGAATATTTATAACTATATTAAATACTATTGGTGATAAGCAGCACCCTTGGAATAGTCCCACATTATATTTAAGTGGTTTTGAGTATTCTTTGTTTACTGCTATAACGAATTTTAAGTGATTATAATATGAATTAATTATGTCAATAATTACAGCAGGAAAGTTATACCATTTTAGGGCAAATAACATAAGTTCATGCTGCACGGAACCAAATGCGTTCTCTAGGTCTATCCAGCAGACTGTTATTTGTCTCTCATGTGTTCTGGCATCTTTCAAACTTTCCGCTAGTAATGTATTGTGTTCCAGGCATCCAGAAATACCAGGCAAGAAGCCTTTCTGGTGGTTGGGCCTGAAATACCTATTGCTAGCCATAAATGTGGTCATTTTTGTTTGCAATATACTGAAAAAAAATTTAGAAATTGTATTGGTTAGGGCTATCGGTCTGGTGTCTTTTGGGTGAGTTACTTCTTGCATTTTAGGAATCAGGACAAAAATTGCTCTTCCAAATGATTTTGGGATTTGCTTTCCTGACCAGATCTTACTGAATATATTTAAGATATGTTTACGAACTGATGGACACTTTTTATACACTATGTAAGGAATGCCATCAGGGCCTGGAGCTGATTTAGTAGTTTTCTTCTTAATTTGATAGTTTACTTCCTCTTCACTAGGTGGAGTGCTTTGAAAGTTTGTTAGAGGATCATTAGGTCTTTGGATGTTTGGTACTACGTACGAGCTCCCGCGTTTAGGCACTTCGTATGTGCTTTTAAAGTGATCGTAAATTTGCTCATTAGTCAAGATAAGCTTTCCATTTTGTTCTCTGAAAATATTTTTCGAGTATTGAAAAGGGTTTTTATCAAAGTCTACTTCGTGTTTAGCTCTGTAAAGATTATCACGATTTTTACTGATTTGTAGCGATATTCCTTGTATTAATTTAAGGATTGATCTTAGAGCCCTGGACAGTTGGTGACTTAGATGGTTGTCGCCCATGGTTTTAGCTACACGAAGACGTTTTATTAGTTCTCTTTTCTTCCTCCTTCCTTCTTTGGGTCTTGTTTTGTACCAGGATGTTCTAACAATATAGCCAAGTTTTCGTCATGGACTTTCCAGGTGGAATTTTTTAGGCTGGGTATGCCAAGACGTGTCCTGATGACAATGGACTCCTGGTAGTTTTCACTCGATGGTTCACCTTGGGATATATGAGGGTCAACTCTATCCATAGTGTTTGTCGAAGTACTGACCGACGGCTGTCGTGCTTCAACACACTTTGAATCTTGAATCAACACACTTGAAATCTGTTTTTTTTCTGGATTGACTCTACTTGGAATCGTTTGATTTACCACGAAATAGCAAAATCAGACTCTTAATTAAAATTAAACTCAGACACTCGACTAAATTTCACAATTGTGAAATCTACAAACACCTGTCATCCAGGTAAGCTAAGCTAATTTTAGTTCTAATAGATCTATCAAAAACCACCATACTGATTTCGATAAAATTTACAAATGTTACCATCTCAGAAGTATTCTGTATAATACAAGTGAAATGAATATCATCGTCAAAAAAAAAAAGGAATCATAAAAATCGATTCTCAATTATTGATGAAACTATCTCGGAACATACCTACATATAAAAATACAACCGAGCCGAGACCCTCCTCCTTATTTGAAGTCTCTTTAAAATACATTTCCCTTAATACTAATAATCTTCGTTATCTTCAATACTAGTTGTCTTCATTTTCTTCAATACTAATTATCTTAATTTAATAGTTTTCTGCGCACGGTACCCCGTGCGAGGCGCGCGCGAGCGTATTCGCGGCGCGGCGCGGAAGGCCGCTGCCGCCGCCGCTGCGCTCAACAGATAGAGGATTACTGAACACTTTGATTTACTGCTTTTTAAAGGTTTACTTTTCACTTCGCTCCAGTAATTTGTGGCTTAAACCTTCACAAAGGATATTGCACGAAATATAATATATATTATTACTAGCGGCCACCAGGCCAGGATCCTAAGTAAGATCGATCTTCAACCATCTGCTGGCCCCATGAAAAATATATTTTAGCTAAAAATAATGTACTTTTAAACACATACCAATTAGTCAACTCCAACTCAAAAATGAGAGCCACACTGAAATTTTAATGAAATGACTATTGCATGGAATAACTTTTTATGGACTTTATGCTGTTCTCGTAGTGATAATATAACATATTATCGATTATAAGGTATGTAGTTTTATATTTAACTACCATCTGATGTTAAGTGATGAAAGTCCAATGATAAAAATAAATAAATATGACGGAATATGATAACTTAACATAAACGATATACTCTTAATTTCAATACATTCTAAATATTTATCTATCAAAAAATATTTTTTTTCAAATTAAGAGTGACGAGACGAGCAGGACATGTGCCTGATGGTAAGCAACATGCCTGCCACATAACATCACAGTGACAAGCAGCTTTTGGAACATGAAGAGTCCAAATCATTACCTAGCACTGCACTGCGCTCGTCACCCAGAGATCTAAGTTGTTATATCTCTAAGCCCTGTAATTTCTCTGGAAACATTGTGAACATGTTGAAGCCAATGAGGGTTCTTAAAAAAATAGGGTCATAGAGACAGAAGAAATATCTCCGAACCCACGACCGACAGCTTTAACATTTTTAGAGCCAGTGCAATTTCAATGAAATAACTTACTTTATGGGCTTTTTGTTGTTCTCGTAGTGTGTTTTATCGATTATTTATGATAGCTTTATACTTTATATGTAACTACCATCTGATGGTAAGTGACGAAATTCCAATTTAAAAAAAATGACGGAATGCGTTAACCTAGCAGAAACCATATAAATAATTATACTGTGTATTTCAATATACCCAAAAATATTTATCAATCAAAAGTTGTCCATTAAATAGGTTTTTGATCTCAGTTGTCATCGCTTTGCAACCAACAATACATCTTTAACCTAAGAAAACTCAACTATCGAAGCTAGGAATCGTCTAGGCTGTGGAATGAGTTGCCAGAGTGGGTTTTCCCTGATAGTTATAACCTTGGTGTCTTCAAATCGAGAGTGAATCGGTTTCTTCTAGGTAAACATGCTCCACCGTAGACCGCATCGTCGCTTAACATCAGGTGAGATGGCGGTCAAGTGTAAACCTATAAAAGTTAAAAAAAAAAAAACTCAACTATCGAAGCTCAGTTAATTCAGCAGCCTCAGTTATCCCTGAAGTTCACCACACCCACATCTCTTGGTTATTCAACATGTTAATGTTAATCTAAGATTGAGTTCACAGTTCCGTGTATCT
The DNA here is from genome assembly GCA_963693475.1 of Ectropis crepuscularia. Taxonomy (NCBI): domain Eukaryota; kingdom Metazoa; phylum Arthropoda; class Insecta; order Lepidoptera; family Geometridae; genus Ectropis; species Ectropis crepuscularia. Next base: position 2,792,582 of record OY856340.1, read on the forward strand.
GGGGGCTCAGTCTTCGGAGGTGTATCGCATATGTATTAAGTACTGTATACATGTTGATTTTAAGTTAATTGCAGTTTTTGGTTAGTTAAATTTTGGAAGTAGAATAGAATAGAAAACTCTTTATTAAAAGCCACACATACATACAAAAAAACAAAATCACAAAAGAAACTTAAAAATAACTTTTGCTAGACATTTTAATTGGCGGCCTTATCGCTTAGAGCGATCTCTTCCAGGAAACCGTGTAGGTGCCGTTTAAGTAGGTACATTAAAAAAACAGTGCGTGTCACTTTAATAGCTAATTTTTAAAGTGAAGTTAAAATGCGTATCGTCCTGGCTTAGTACACACGCAAATTTTTTTACTGCTAAAATAAGATCCTAAAAATATGATAAAAGATACACATAAATAAGCACACACTTCACATCCTAGTAACACCGTTTTCATTCGGTTTTACAGAAAACAGCATTGTAAAATGGCAACACATTAGTAAGTACTTTTCTACGGTTTTACCCTAGTATGTATAGTAGGTACTAGGTACTACCGGTTTACATATTTTTTCCCGTAATGCAAATACTCTGTTATTCCAAATTAAAAACTATCACTGCATCGAAACGTACATAATCTATTCTACAACCGTTAAGATTATGAAAATTAATTTAAAGTTTACATCGACTATTTCATTTTTCTACTGTATACTTGGATAAAACAACGTGACGAACTTACAATTAAAAATAGAATTGTGGCGAATTTACACATACTTTTTTTTTGCTTTGCGGCAGATGAACAACAACCCGATATATTGACCTCGTTGAATACAAAGTTATCTAAGAAAAATCAGCCTGTATACGTATCAAAGACAGTCCACCCGATTATGTAAACTATAAGACGGTGGGAGCCACATGTCCCGCCGCACCTGTCTCGGCCACCCTGTATAATCCTCAGCAACACACGAATGCTAATTAAATCTCGCTACATACTGTATATAGCGCCAGGATTTGGGGCTTAACCTATTTTGAGCTGCGTTCAGGAGACCGGAACATGGTTCATATAAATTAGGTCTTAACCATGGACGTACCTATAAAGAGTCGGATGTAGTCTTGCTAAAACAAAAACTGTGTCACTAGAGTCGGCCACGTTTGCACGTGTGCGTTGTCATGTTGTCGCTGATAGGCTGTACAATAAAAGGAAGAACAAATATGATGATGATGATAGGCTGACACGCACACATATACACAAGTAGCGCGTGTAATAAGCCACTGATGTATGCCTGTCAGCCTGTATGTGACAGCGCACACGTGCATATTACGTGGCCGACTCGATGGACACAGTTTTTGTTTTAGCGAGACTACGTCCGACTTTTTAGGGTTCCGTAAAACGTAAAAACGGGACCCTTATAGATTCGTCATGTCTGTCTGTCTATCCGTTCGTATGTCACAGCCACTTTTTGCCGAAACTATGAGACCTACCTACACTGTTTAAACTTGGGAATTATATGTATTCTGTGAACCGCATTAAGATTATTACAAAAATATAATTTAAAAAACAACAAAAAATTTGGGGTTGCCCCATACTTCGCTTTATACTTAACTGAAACTCAAAAAATGTTTTTTAATCAAACCTATACGTGTGTAAACCTAAACCTATTTTTTTTAACAACTAAAATAATGTAAATTGTTTGATGCATTTTGAAAAAATGTGATTTGTTTTTGTGTTTTTTTATACTTAAGTAGAGATTCCGAATTGAGTTTAAGATTGTAAGGAAACCGGAATATCCCAAGAATCAGCAGGTCTACTACGAAAACAAACTCCGAATGATAGGATCCGACCGACAGCTGAATCGGATTGTAGCCTACCACGAAAAACAGTCGGATCGATACGGATCTCGGCTGGAAGTTATAGACTTAGGTTTCGAGGTAGGAAAAGTCCATAAGCTCGGCCGATATATCGTTTATCGGACTTCGTAGTAGGCCTGCAGAGATCATGCGTCATCTGCTAATTCGCACAGGGCCGTCGTGGTTGATTATGAACTTGTCTATCTCTTTGCAAGAGGATACTCCGAGTTCCAGCGATTATGATAGGTGATAGCCCGAATATCAGATTCTGATAAACAAAAAGTAAATAAATAATCCAACACAGAAAAAATACCTATATTCATTAAAAAAAGGCAATGAGAATATTAAGGGAGTATAGAAAAAAAAACACTATAGAAATGCGAAGTCTCGATTTTGGCACTTAAAAAATTTAAACAGTTGTCGTTCACATTTCGTATAATACACACATTACCGCACGGTCCAGTGCCCACCAAACTCGGAATCGATTCGATATCAATTTTAATTCGATTTCATACCGATATGACATTTGCTCGCCACTTGAACAGACTTTTGACTCGATATCAATGGGGTTTTGAAACGATTATGGCGGTAGTGTGGTTATGGTGTTAGTTTTACTTTATGGCTCCATAAAATCGTTCATGAATCACTGAATAGTAATTATATTACTTTCGGCTGATTTCTGATTAACTATTATTTAACAGTCAGCTCTGAAAGAGAAAAATGGTGTATTAAATTGTACCGTGACTGACGTACATGTGATACTTATTTTATTTTTATCCGACCTCAAAAAGGGAGGAGGTATGTTTTATGTAGATATGTTACGCGATAACTCCGCCAATTGTGAATAGATGTTCTTTTTTTTGTTAGATTTAGTTTAGAGGTGGTCCTAATATTATCAAAATCGGTGTGGAGATATTTTAAGGGCTCCCACACAAAACTGCAATGTGATACGATGCGAAGCCGCATCGGATGAAATTGCGATGCGAATTGCTGCGATGCGAATTTGTGCGGCAAATCGATGGAACCATACCTTCAACGGTGGTCAGCCACGTTGAACATGTTTTTCGGAAGCGTAACATGGATCGCAAAAAGATTGTTGTACTGTTGTTATTGTGAAAGCAAAAAAAGATTTTGGTTTCAAACGCATATTACGATTATAAATGCTGAAGATAGAAGTTTTTATTATTATTTTAGAATGAGCATATCTTCGTTTGAAGAGCGTCTTTCTCTTCTGATGGTGACACCATTATGACCAGTATTATGACGTAGGTAATATCGGAGGAATGCGCGATGCGAATCAAATCGGAAGTTCTTGCGATGCATTCGTGCGAATTCGCAGATACTTCCGATGCGATGCGAATTCGTAGTTTTGTGCTAACCCTAAACATCAACAAAAAAATTAAATTACCTTTCATTTATCTAGACGACGTATGTAGGTAGTAAGTTTGTAATGAAATTTGGTCGCGTGTCTGAATTTAATTGCAACCGGGGGGTCTACCGCCGAACGAAAAATGTCATCGCTTTGATGTTTCTCTCTCCTTTCTTTTCGCTTGAAATGATAGAGACAGGATTAGCAAAGCGATAGCCGATTTAGTTAGGCGGTAGAAGCGCGGGTTTCACTTTTTCGAAGAAACTAATTCAATCCTTCGCAAGGAGATAGACAAGGCTATAATACGTTGGCCCAGTGCGTGGGGTCTACCGCCTAACTAATAGGTACTGTCTTAGCTTTGATGCTTCTCTCTCTTTTCTTTTCGCTTGAAATTATAGAGACAGCAATAGCAAAGCGATAGCCGATTTAGTTGGGCGGTTGGCGGGTGGGTTGGCAGATCACGCATGACCTCAGAATTTTGAAACATGCCGGTTTTCTCACAATCTTTTCTATCACCTTAAAGGGCTGTAGTGAGTACGAGTACAATGGGCCTAAGTGACGTTACAAACGTCGAAATATTTCACAATCAATAGGTACACACAATTTCGAAAATTATTGTTAGTGTTGATGTACGTTAGAAAGGGGGCCCTTAAACCTACACCCGTGTCACAAGTCTCGGGGTCTACTCGGGATTTCTCTCTCTGCCACACGGTGGACCCGGCATCCGCACGGTGAATCCATGGAATGCTAAGAAGTTCATCGTTTTAGTTTAATTGTTTGACTACAAAAGCGTGTTTTTTAGAAATTATTCGTACTTAACTTTTTTTCAACGAAGGTGCTTCCTGCATGCTTGTAGAAGATAGGGATAATGCTGCGCGACCGAACTCAAAAAAAAAATTAGACTAAAATGTAAGAAAAATGTATAACGGAAGTGACGCCTAAAACTGGCCGTGCAGTGTTACCAACTTTGTACCAAATGATCGTACCTTAAACAATGAAATTACCTAAGATGCACTTTTTTGCAAATCGTGTAGCTTCTATATTGATCGAAGGAACTTAGTTCTTTCCTGGTGCCCCATGGCACCTTATCTTTGTTTTCATGTACATTTATATAATAATAAAATAAATAATAAAAATTTATTGATTCAATCATTAATTTGGCTTAAAAAACATCAAAATACTTAATTACCTACTTGGAACAAATACTTAACATAAGTTAGTAGTCCATTAGCAGCCGTGCTAGGCTGGAGACCTGTGTTACGGCTGCTAAGATTCCCACCTCCGGCGCTCACTCAGTCACGTAAACCCTTTTGTCTACAGAATGTTACTTAATTTAAAGTAGTTATTAATTTTCATTTTTACTGTGGGTATTTTTGCCTTAAGTTGATAGAAACGTAGTTGTAATTTTTTTATTGTGGGTACTTTTGATTCAAGTTAATGATCTTGTTGTATGGTCTAAGTTAAGAGGGAGCGCCTTAGATGTTCACATTGGTCAATTTCATAGCATGTTAGAACAATTATTAGAATGTATGTTATTACAATATTATTAAAGTTACGTAATAATTATTTCATAGCCAAATAGTACATAATTATTGATATGCTTAAAAATATTTTATTTTGATGATTACATTTTAAATATTACAGTCGGTTTCGGTGCTACTTAATAAATATTAATTTAAAAAAAAAAAAAAAAAAAAAAAAAAAAAAACTTTTCTCATGTTCGAAATTTAATATTATATTCGAAATTTAATAGTTCGATATAAATTTACTAACCCAGATTCCACCACTTTCAAAACTCCAATCTTCCGTTCCGTCTCAGAAAACACATTCGACCTCCTGTCCAAGATCCCAATATTAATAAGGAGCATTTTTTACGAGTTCCCTCGCGGTCGCTATCTCGCCGCGCCGTGCTCTGACCGACATATTCTTAGCACTGCCTTACGATATTACTTGTCCGGGACACAGAATACGTGGAGACGCAGAAAAACTTACGTTCATTAAGTTTCCCTAGATGTTAACGCTTTTTTTTATCATTGACATGATTTGTTTACTCTTGTTCATATAGGTATGTTTATCTATATCTGTCCTTCTGTAGTAAAATAATAGCAGCGCCTCGTGGTTCTACTGGCGTTCTCGTTATTTCATGTGATAAAAAGTAGCCTAACTGTGTTCCAAATTTCACGCCGTTCAAACGTTCCTGCTTGTTTGGGTAACAAACATCGAAAACAAACTTTCGCGTATTATCGATTATTTTTATCGATATTATTATTATTATCGATATATCGATTATTATCGATATTTTACAATGCGGTATTCGATGAGATGCATAGATCTAGATGATATTGATTCGTTTAACACTTTTTTTACTCTGAAATACTCCATCATACCTGACAATTGGCATCATTATTATAAAAATATGCTTATTCTGCCTTCGCTATTTTTTGTTTATACAAAAATATAAAAGAAAAATATAATACACAGCCTTCTTTATCCCACTATTAGGTTAGGTTAGGCCTCTATTTTGTCGGCCCTGTGTTAATATATATATATAAGCGCGATAAAGACAATATCGGCGACCCATCTTGCAGCTAGACGTCCTACAATCCGCGTTCCTTGCCTCGGCCACCACTCGGTCACAACCTTACTCGACCTTATAAATATAGTGAAATGGAATTGCATTGACTTCTCTACATATTTCCTGTTCTAACAAAACGAATATACTTTTCCAAATGTGACAGTGTCGTCTTGGATCCGATGAGTTGTCGTCGCGGCTTCCCGCGACGTATGCTGTTCTATATTCAAATTGAACGGCGCAAGGCGACGCCCGCCGCCATTTTGTCGTCGACCGTTCCGCGAAATGGCGGACTGTAAGCCGCTTACCACGGAATGTGAGGTTCATATTTGGAAGATGGTGATTTAAAAGCTGGTTTTGATTAGAATGTAGGTACTTACCAAGGAACATTTTTGGAATTTTATTTTATATTTCTGTATAAATACTTACATAGGTACTAAAATAATAGTACCGTTTTTAGTCCAATTGCCCGATCGGACCCTAAGCGGCTAGTATTGTTTTTTTTAAGTATCATAGAGTGAGGGGACAAGCAAGAGATACGTGTACGTTGATGTGTTCTTCCAGAGTATTTATTATCTATTTGTATTCCGTTCAGACGTTATGACATGATTGTATGTGCATATCGTGAATGTATACCCACATTGTGTGATTACCAAATATCTAAACATATTGACATGTATAATATTATTAACCTAGTAGGATTATACCTCTAGAAGTATATAAGTACGTAGCTAAAACCTGAACGGTAAAATAATGAGCACGGCACAGTCCTTCCTCTCTCGCCTCTGTTTTTTCCTAAGCCTCCATTTTTGTATGATTCTCCTCCGTGAATTAAAAAACAAAAAATCAATTTAATATAATGTATGTGTTAAAAACAAACCGTCAACGTGGTTCATATTAAATCAAAGTTATTTAATTTATTGCTAAACAATAATTCCCACAAAACAATACTTCGCAAAGCTAAACTGGAGCAGTGCTGTCTTGCCGACCACTTTCCACCAATATTTAGAGAGCTCTTCATAAGCCGTTTTGTATGAAATCATTTTCACGATACCCTCTTGCACCCCTCTACAAAATAAACTATACACCTCCCTAAACATAATACCACCTTTGTTGCAAGACTATAAGGTTTGTGTTATAGTTCTGTAACGGTAAATAAGGGTGTGGTAATTTGTGAACCCAGCAATGTGATAGCCACTTGACGTATGAAGTGGTAAGCTTTGAAATAGAAAGTACTATAATTGTGAGAGATATCGGTTCGGTGGTTCTTGGAGATCGCATTGTTTTTCGCAGTTTCTCGCTGTTTGTTTTGAAGTGCCGTGTGGTCACCGCTGTGGTGGGTTTCCTGTGAGAATTTTGAACCATTTTTTACTTGGAATCGGATATAGGTGCTTGCCATTGGGACACAGCTTGCCTAATTTTGAGTACCCATTAAAGATGGTGGTAATTAAGTATAAAAGATTCACTTAAAGTCAGTTTAGTAGTTCAGGCGTGAAATTTAACACATTTAATTATATTACTAGCAGCACCCCGCGGTTTTACCCACGTAGTTTTCATTACCGTTATTTTTGTATAGTATTTACATAGGTATAATATATAGGTATATAGGTACTCTCTCCTTGCGAGAGAAGGCCTCGAGTCCCAGCAGTGGGAACGTTTAGTGGGCTGATGAAGATGATGATGATGATAATATATAGTAGTAGTAGTAGAGTGACGAGACGAGCAGGGCATGTACCTGATGGTAAGCAATATGCCTGACCATAACAACACCGTGACACGCAGCTATTGGAACATAAATAGCTCAAATCATTACCTACCCCTCCACTGCGCTCGTCACTCAGAAATATATGTTATGTTTTATCTCTATGGCCTGTAAATTTGATGGAAACATTGCCCTTCAAACCGGAACATAGCAATGTTAGCACATTACTGCTTGGGGATAGAATAACTGCCAAAGACGTGGTACTTCCCCAGACGGACTCTGCAAAGAATCCTACCACTACAAAAATATTTCTAGGATTAAGATAAGAAAGATAAGATAAGAAAACTCTTTATTAAAAGCCACATAAAAAAAATAAGAACATACATTACAATAAAAACTTAAGTAAATGTTATGCTAAACATTTTAATTGGCGGCCTTATCGCTTAGAGCGATCTCTTCCAGGCAACCGTGCACGGATAGGATATTATGTCAAATAATGCGGCCTTAATGTATCCCATAGATTAAAATCGTATAACTAGTTATACAACTTAAGTATAAAATAAGAAATATACACTACTTACAATAAAGAATACATTACATAGGATTCTCTGTGTTCTAAATTTCAGCCCGATCCGTTCATACGTTTCGATGTGATTGAGCAACAAACGTACAAATATTTACATTTAGAATAATATTAGGAGTAGGTTATTTTAAATAAATACACGGGTTAGTCACGACTGATATTATGGTCAGTCCAGTTTGACTAAAGCTTTTCAAGCATGCGCGCGTGATCGCATCTCGTTTACAACTGAAATTAGTAGGCTAAGTTATAAATAAATAGGTATATTTTAATTCAAGTAGGGATGATAAACATTGACATATGATTCTCAATTTGTTTTGCAATAAAATGGAACATGAAGCAACAATTGAGCAACAAATACCTATTTGACATTCATCTGACATTTTCATAGGTACATTTCAAGTGAATTAACTTTGACACTTATCTCCTATGAAACTAAGATGTCAATTCTACTCTACCCTCAAGGACTGTTCCAAAAACTAAATTACCCATTATACTCATACGTTATAGCTAGGTACAGTCGCGTCTGAAATCAATCAGCGCCACATTTGCGCGGCCGGTCTCTCCCGACTCCCGACGTCCCGACTCGACCCAATATTTTACGTTATCGACTCTCAGCTCCTGCGGCCGCTAAAAACCCAATACAGTATTGCTTTCACAGCCAAATACTGGCGACGAAACTAGTGTGGACATTACTTTTCAAACATTTTTAAGCATAATTGTTTTTCTGTGAAAACCTAAATATCCTACTAATATATGAGCTCGTGGCTTAGTTGGTAGTAAGTCTGCTCTAAAACCTGGAGGTCGTGGGTTCCATTCCACACAACAAATAGGTCACAAGCCAAATATGTATGTATATGATGAATAAAAATATTTGTTCTGTGTCTGGGTGTGTTGGTTGGTTGGCAACACTTGCCAAGTAAATAGTAAACTCGGCTCATGGACAAGCATCCAAGCCATGTATATAATAAAATAAAATAAAAAAAATAGTAAACAAAGGGCTGTGCTCGTTTTTAAATCTAAAACTGTGTTAAAACGAAAGCATTTGATATAAAATCACATTGCATCACAGAAAAATACCGTTACACAGTCTGAAAAACCACACACACTCACAGGAAATTTAAAATTCTATCATAATTACACAAAGTACACCTGTAATTAATTATTGTAAATCACAGATGTACCTACTTTTAATTTTCGATCAAAACAAAGTGACATTTTATCTCAGGACACAACTGACATGTGACATCGAAATGAAGTTGAGCGAATGAGTGATGTGCATTCAACAGACTGACGAACGACATTGACAGTTAATTGTGTTCAGATACTGGTGGATGCATTTCTGTTAAGGCACTTATTGTACTTTATGAATTTGTTCCGAAATATACTGTTAAATGTTTAAGCTTCTGATTGAACGGAGTTCTTGATTACTTTTAACACAACATATTGATTTTAAAAACACGGTGATACAAATTTTTGTTAACCATCAGCACTGTGAAATACATAATCATGAAAACCCGACAAGCATCGCTCCGAGAGCTAGAACAAAAATTAAAATTGACCTTACACGATCTACAAGTAGAAAAAAACATGAATAATAAACTATTAGCTGAGAGAGAGGAGGGTGAAGTTGAAATAAGAAATATGATTGACCAAAATACACGTCTTAAAAATAATATGTTGAAACTTGAGTCTGATCTATCAGAAATGCGAATGGAACGAGATCAACTTTTACAAACATTATATATCCATAAAAATAGTAGATCAGAATGCGATGAAGCTCATTTGAAAACACACAACCTCCAGGAAAATCTTAGAAAATCTAAAGCCCTTATAGAACACTTGAACGATCACATTAATCAAAGAGAGCGTGAGAGTATTTTCAACCAGTATGACAAATTAACATCAACAATAAATAAAAATACAGATTTGTCTACCATTGATCTCACTTCAGAAAATAATGACTCGATGACCCAAGATAATAATAAATACAATTTTATGAATAGAAATAAACTAAAAAAATACATCAAAATTAAAAAAACTATAATTAAATGTAAAAAAAACCTAAAACGTAATAACTACAGCAATACAATTCTTATCAAGCAAAAAATGAATTTAAGACAAATTATAAATGATCAAGAAAATATTATGACTAACCACCAAGAAGTTTATAACGAAAACGTAGAAAGGATAATGAGACTAGAAAATGAACTCAAAGATATAAATTGCAAATATTGTTTAGCGCAACGAGAAATTCAGGAATTGATATCGGCGATAAACAGTTTAGTGGGTTTGAATTCCCCTGAACGACGGAAATCATTAGCGAGCATAGAGACACCAATAACATTGGATTTAACTACATCCGAAGAAACACAGCAGAGCGTGAAAAACATACCTTTTAATCCATCGTACCAAGAAAACAATACATTTATATCGTTAATTACCCCCTCGAGGCGCGAGTATTCTATACTAGCAGAAGAACCAAATGTGTCACAAACAGGAAATAAAATCGGCGATATTGAGCTTTTCTGTGACAATATAGGCATTGGACTTGGAAGTATTTTTACCAACGATGTTAATGAAAATGTAATAATAAATTGTATGCCAAACATAGACTTTAAGCAACTCATAGACAAAGTAGTGACGAAGAAATACGAACATACTACCAGCATAGTAATCATGATGGGAAATACTTTTGGGCTTACGAAAAAAATATTGATAAATTGTGTAGAATCACTCATTGAACTGTACAAAACCGGTGTCGTAAACAAAATAGTAGTATGTACATTCCCTTATTTAGACTCGCTAAACGACGCACAGATAAAGAGAATTTATTCCTTAAACCTTACTTTGTATAACCTCATATCAAATAAAAACAGGGAATTTTTAATGTTTGACATAAATGCAATTACACCTTTTAAATCACATTATTTATATAGACAACAAAAAATTAGGATTGCTAATTTGATATATTGTAATTTGCTAAATGAGAAGAATAGACAAAACTCAAAAAACTGTAACGTTGTTATCACGATAGACACAAATCAAGATATCGCTTTAAACTGACACATTTGACAACAGAGAGACCTTGCGCTGCATTTAGAAGCAATCAAGTTCGCTCTGGCAGCAAGAATAGAAACTTTAATATTTTATACCAAAATGTAAATAGATTGTTAAGAAAACTACTGGAATTAGAGCTATTTTTAGAAAGTGAAAGTCATGAAATATTATGTTTTACGGAGACATGGCTATCCAAATCTACACAAAATTTTTGTTTGAAAAATTATGACGTGGGTAGCATTTATTACAGAAAGAAATGCATTGGTGGTGGTTGTATAATTTTTGTTAAAAATAATATCAAATATAAAAATCGCAGGGATATTGAAAGACTTACTGAGGAATGTCACTGTGAACTTGCATGTGTCGAATTAGACACATACGTTGTATTATGTGTATATAAACCACCTAGTGCTGACACAGATAGGTTTTTGGCTGTTCTGGAAGAAGCGTTATGTCGCATCACGAGTAAGTGTAAGGCGATTGTAATGTGCGGAGATTTTAATATTGACATGCTCAGAGAGTCGTCTGTCAGGAACAAAATAAGGCTATTGTGCCAGTCTTTTTGTTTGGTGGAAGTGTTTATGGAGCCTACTAGAGTTGCCACAACAAAGAGGGGTACTTCTGCAACCTGCATCGACAACTTTTTTGTGAACTGTACGTATCAGGAAAGTAAGATTCTTGATCGTATCAAATCAGATCATAGAGGTCTGGTTATAACTCTACTCTCTGATACAAAAATATCGGAGGTAAAAATTAGGACTAGGCCAATTACATCAATTCGAATGGAATCTTTTAAAAATGCTATTGATAATTATTTTTTGAATTTTGACTTTGACTTAATATTTAATGATCCAGATCGTAGTTTTAGTTTATTTTTTGACATGTTACAAAATGAATTTAATACAATTTTTAAAACCAAAGAGGTGAATGTTAATAGTAAACCTACTTTTGCCGAATGGGCAACACCTGGCTTATTTATAAGTAGAAATATTCTGTACAGTCTATATGATTTGAAAAACATATGTACGGATGAGGCTACCTTGACATACATAAAACAATACTCAAGTATATTTAAAAAAGTTTGTATCCAAGCAAAAACAATTTTTATAAGGGATAAATTAAAAACATCGGAAAATGTTATCAAATCAGCATGGAACATAATAAATAGGGAAACAGGTAGATCTACCAAACAGGAAAAATGTAGAAAACTAAAAGTAAATGATAGATATATAACAAACAAAACTGGTATAGCAAATGCTTTCGAAAATTACTTTGCAAACATACCGATTGATACCACACAACACCTGACATCTTCACCAGAACTAGCTGAAGAGACATTAAAGCAAAATGTTGAAACAACCACAACAACATTTGCTTTTCATGAGATTACGAGTAATGTCATAGTTAAGACCTTCAAAAACATAAAAATTAAGAAAACTGAAGACCTATGGGGACTGTCTACAAAAGTGCTCGAACATATTATTGCTAACATTGCCCCTTACCTTGCTCTGCTGTTCAACTCTTGTATAAGCACCGGTACATTTCCTTATATTATGAAACAGAGTAAGGTAGTACCTCTATTCAAAGCTGGCAACAAAGACAATCCAGGCAACTATAGGCCTGTTTCGATACTGCCCTGCTTTAGCAAGGTTTTTGAAAAAATCATGCTGGACCAACTAGTTTCTTATTTTAATTTAAAGAATTTGCTCCATGACAACCAGTTTGGATTTACCAAGGGTAAATGCACTACTGACGCGGGCCTTAAGCTGATAAAATACATTCTGGAAGCATGGGAGGATCGTCACGATGTCATTGGTGTGTTTTGCGACTTGTCGAAGGCTTTTAACTGTGTCCACCATCAAACTTTGTTAAATAAATTGGCGCATTATGGGTTGATAGGCTCTGCATTGAGTATGGTTTCTTCCTACTTGGCTGAACGAGTTCAAATAGTAGAAAGCGATGGAGCCAGATCAAAGGGAGCTCCTATGGGTATAGGAGTACCTCAAGGATCCATATTGGGTCCTTTTTTATTTTTAGTATATGTACACGATCTTCCACATTTAATAAAAAAGCAAACAGACGTTGAAATAGTTTTATTTGCAGACGATACTTCTGTGTTATTTAAAGTAAAGAGAGGGAGACAAATGGATTATCATGTTATAAATAAAATTTTGAATATTTTGAGCAACTGGTTCGACGCCAACAACTTAGTTTTAAATCCAGAAAAAACAAAGTGCATACATTTTTCTCTATCAAATGTACAAAACTGTGATATAAAAATTTATATAAAAGGTCAAGTGATTGAACCAGTTCAATCCACATTATTCTTAGGAATAAACATAGACTCCAAACTTCAATGGAGTCCTCAGATTAATAAAATGGCGGACAAACCTAGTTCAGCTGCACATGCTGTTCGCCAAATTAGAAGAATCTCAGACGTGGCAACTGCTAGGCTTGTGTACCATGGATACTTCCACAGCGTAATGTCTTATGGTATATTATTGTGGGGTTCGGCGGCGGATAAAAATACCATTTTTGTGCTACAAAAGAGAGCAATACGCGCTATATATAAATTAGGTCCGAGACAGTCTTTGAGAGAACTGTTTAAAACAATTGGAATCCTCACAGTGCCGTCGCTTTACATTTATGAATGCATCATGTATGCTAGAAAAAATAGACACCACACGGCAAATAAGTCCAATGTAACACATTATAAAAATAGACTTGTATATCCGCGATGTAGATTACATAAAACGGACGTTTCTTTCATAAGGAATAGTGTTCGTTATTACAATATTATTCCAGAACAGGTAACGAACCTGAATGAGTCCAAATTCAAAAGAGAAGTCAAAAAGTATTTGATGTGCAGAGCTTACTATAACGATAAACAATTCTTAAAAGACATGAACAATTGGAAAAAATCATTTACATTGACATACATTTTGTAATATGGATTTCATAATTTTTAACCAATATTTAATTTAATGCAATTTATTATATGACAACGCCTCTTTACAGCTGCATTGAACTGACAAGGCCAAGATATTATAACCGCTATTTATTTTTTAAAATTTATTTTTATATTTATATTTTGTATAATTTGCATATGTAATTTATTGACATAATTTTAAACTCATATTTGAATTTTGTAAATGACGTAACCAAGTGTATATCTGTTATACCTAAGGTCCGAAATAAATGAATCTGAATCTGAATCTGTTCCAAAAGTGTGAATGTACATTTATTATTTTTCAAGTAAGCGGGTGAAGCCATAGGATGCTTCTAGTTATATTCGACTATTATTACATAATAAGATCACAAAAAATAAATGATATTTGTGGAACCAAATAATAGGTATGTGTGAGGCAGTTAAACAAAATCTTAGGCAGTTAAATAAATACGAATTTTTTTTTCAAAAATAAATTTTGACTAAATTTGGGACCAACCTTGGATAGGTTGGCCCAACCAAAGGAGCAACTGAAAAATAAAGAATTGAAAACAAAAAAAAAACAATCAACAGCCGATAGAAGTCAAAACTTATAATTAAAATTATAATGTTGCCCTATTCTTCACCTGTTTACTTGTAGCTACAGTTAGTTGTACTGCTATTACGCATAATTAAGTATCAGTGACTCACTTACATCTACTATCACTTACAAGACTTGGGTGGGCAAAAACTCAAACGCTCCAATGGTACGCCGCCAAGCAGCCGCCACCTAAGATTAGCATGTTAGTGAACGTCGGTGTTGGCAACCCAAAAGATTTCCCCTACTAAAAAAATGGTTGTCTGTAAAGTCGGTTTACTGACGATAGTTGAACGTGACAACTTCAACTACGCCTTAGAGCGAGGTAACGCCGGCGGCGAGGTAACGGCGTTAACGGCACATGACGTCATGTTTTGCGGGCGTGCAGCCGGCTTCATCGAATTATAAGACGTTGTCACGTCAAAAATAGGTACTAAATTTGGCAAAAAAATCACGTCAAAAATAAATTCGTATCCACACTATTCCACCCAGTGCCAGGTCAGCGCGACAAGTCGTGGACATAACGAGTTTAACAGAATATGATTCCCCGACGAGAGACGTTTTAGCGACGCTTTTTATATTTCCCCACGGACTTGTGTTGCAAGACTGTACTCGGAATATGGAGGGAAGGGGTTCGGGGCCCAATTATCTGGGCCGAGTGGGGAATTGCCTTTTTTAAAACACTTATGTGAGGTGTGATTTTGAATTTTATGTTGAAAAAAAGTAGGCAGCACCGTACAGCAATCCACATAATATTTTAATGCAAAGGTTTGGATGTTTGTATATTTACATTTATGTTTGTATATTTGGATGTTTCTTGCTCAATCACGTCATAGTCAGAACGCTGCCGTCCGTAAGCTACAACGTTTTTAAGTCCTACCTAAGTTTAAGTTTACTTAAAGTCAAGTATGTGTTAGCGGAAGAAAAAAAATTAAAGTCCCCGGAAGACGTCTTTCTTTCTTTCTTTTATGATCCATCGGTACTACCTACAAATATCTGCCTACTTATTGCATTCATAGTAGGTATCTGTCTATCGACTAGCTATTTGACTTGGCAGGCCCCGACTTCAAATAATACATAGATGAGTGGGTGGATAGGTAGAGCTTACAACAATTACATTAATTTATTTCCGGTTTGGAGTGCCTAATGCCTATTTTTTGTAGTTTCGAACTCGGTATTTTTAAACCAAGTTTATTTTACTTTTTAGTGTCTGTAATAGATGGTTATGTTAACTACTGTAGGGTTTTTGCTAGATTACTTCAGGTAGATAATGTTGTATATCAGATAATAAATGACCTATAGGCTACTTTTTATCACAGGAAAGTAACAAGAACTGCGCGGGTAAGCCCGTAGATGCTGCTAGTAATAATATATAATCAGTTAGGTATGAAAATGTCTAAAAAGCCGTACATAAACTTTAATTACATCGTCCGGACAAACAAAGACTTTCATAAAAAATATATTTAAATAAAAACTGCTTAGCCAAACTGTACGAAATTTCTATGAGACCACGAGGCATCTATTGTGCATCATACAAAAAAGAATCATATAAATCGGATCAGTATTGTCGGAGTAATCAATGTAAATACATAAAAAAAATGCCGGCCGAATTGATAAACGTCCCGTTGAACTTGGTAAAAAAAATACTACTAGAGATGGCCATTGCAGATCGCAAGAATCGCAATGCGGCGGTGATGGAGGCTCTTAGTCGGAGGAAACTTTTCAGGAAAATTAGACGTATAGAGATAAATATTATATTTATTAATTAATACATTGTTCCTTCATGCCCAATGTATAATAAGCTCGACATAAATAAAAAATACCAATAAAATATTCAAATAACTTAATAAAAGAACGTAAAACGCGTTCAATGAATTTAATGTACTCGTAATAATGTTTACCCAACAATGCTTCAGCAAGCCATAGCACCGTCAAATTTAGGAGCAAAGGTAAATTGGACTAAACATTTTCAAATTCCGTTCCATCAAACGCACTGAAAAAGAAGAAATCGAGCTTAAATCGTTCCGTAACAAGGTGTTTAATCTATGTTACAATTCCCAAAACAAAAAAGCACCTGTCCCCAACAAAATAAATCCCGCGACATACTTAAAGCGATGATCGCGCGCGCGACACCGCGAAATCATAACACGGAGATTTTGTCCTAAACCGCGTTAATTTCCTCCCCCGCACCCCGCGCCGCCCCCTCCGTGGCCTGTGTTTCCCCCGCACCGCCCGTCTCACCCCCCTCGGTTCCCCGCGACCGCGTCAAACACAATTTTACGCTGGACTGGAGTCTGAGCCGATTGTGTGGGACAGGAGACAAGCCTGCACCACTGGGACCCGTGATGTGGTAATATTTGGATGTGACAATGAACAGTGATCGAAAATGATTGCTTCACGCGGAATAAATTTTAATTAATCACTGTTCTTAGTAGTTACGGAAAATAAACATGCGTAATTTCGGATAGTTACATTGTTTGGAATTTGTAGTACAGACTACTAACTACAAATTTTTGCAGCAGCGTTTTCCAAAATTCTGTTCATTGTTATGAAAAATATGAAATTAACTACTTTGAATTTCAGGCATCAAATTAATTTTCCAACCAAAAGTATTTAAAAAATTTGAAAGAACCTGTTGCAATTTGTATTTACTGAATAAAATGTATTATTCTCTAATAGGTTATGATCTTACCCAACAATAATTTATGTGTAATTTAATCATACTCTGTTTGGGTTCATTAATTATTTAAATATTTATGTTTTATGAATCAAAAGCAACGTGGTTATTTATTATTAATACATTTTTAAATTAAAACACCGGCAGCGTGATTGGTAGCTCACGTGTGCCATAGTAAGTATTGTATCTTCATTCAGCCTAGTCTTAGTCGGACTGGACTGCCTATATCACATGCAAGTTACTCGTGTTATTATTTAAAAAGTGTTTATTTGGTCTTATTTAACTTTCAGTGAAGGTGATTAAATTCCAGATCAAATCGAGCAAAACTTCAAAAATCATTAAAGCTTTGAAGAACGAAAATGCATTTTTATTCTATATGCACTAAACATGTTATTTATTATGTACGTAAATTAAGTAGGTATTAATTTTATGATTGATTAGTTGATCATTTCATAAAATCAATTCAAAGAATTGCCAATAAGATGTGTCCCTAATGAGTAATTTTTAGAATTGCCGTATCCATCCATAAATAGCGTCATTCTAGTTGTACCAGTGGTCACGTATTGGTTAAAGGGTAGGCGAATGTTCACAGATTATAAGCGGTAGATCGCATCTCGTAGCTCTCAGCCCGTAGCTCGGCCGTAGCAGTGCTACGGAGGAAAATGTATTTTCACAATGTATGTATAAGGTTTGCAACACTCCTAGAATTAATGGTTTATGGCCATAACGGACAATTTCGCCAGTAATGGTGTAGTTTGAATTGAGGCTGTAATTTTTGCTGTTTATAAAAAAAATCTTGTATCATAATTATATCCTTGTACATTTACTATAGTCAGCCATTTAATATATATATATATATATATATATATACAATTAATAGTATAATACAATACTGCGAAACGCACCAATGCGTCAATCTTAATTCAGCTCCGAATAAAAGTACGCCTATCGACTATATTTATGTCGACAACGCATCCTTTCATATTTTGGTCATACAATGCGAAGGGGCGATGGGAATCTGGAAAAGCTGATCATAGTTGGGAACACTGAGGGCAAACGATCTCGTGGTCGCTCACCAACCAGATGGACCGATCAAGTAAAGGACCCGTCTTTCTCAAAATTTTACTCGGTCGTAAGAGACGCGCGGGACAGAAACCGGTGGAGGCAGATCATTCGCTCCATATGCAACCCTGATGCTGATCACGATCCTCAGATATGAGGGAAAGACCCAAGAGAGAGAATATAATACAAAAACTATGTTTAAAAAAATCGTGGTGTCTAGTGGCTGTAAAGTACGAGTACGAGACCACTGTATTTTATCACTACTACACTTTCATTGTCGATCTTCATATATGAACGTACGAATCGATTTCAGTCTCTTTTCTTCGTTCATACAGCTAATAACAAGCAAAATAAAAACTATTGAAATTTGTTAATATGTTACCAATAAAAGTTTTTTGTAACATTTATAGGTTAACACTTGCCCGCCATCTCGCCTGATGGTAATCGATGATATAATTTATCATCTACGATGGAGCGTGTTTACCTAGAAAAAATTAAAACAATTGACTCTCGATTTGAAGACACAGAGATTGTAACCATCGGGGAAACCCCGCTCATGCAACGCACTCCACATGCTAGACGTTCTTATCACAAAAGTTGAGTCGAGCATTCCGATAGAAATATGGTATTAGATCACGCAGATCCGTTGCACACTCTCTGAAATGTTTCCAATAAAAAACCATAAAATAACCAAACGACAACTATGCAAGGATGTATCTTTTGTTAATCAGAATGTCTCATCTCGCCACGTGCACTAACTACAAAAATCAATTATTATAGCATCACCATAATAATATAATCGAATAAAAAACACAACAAACGAATCTTTATTCGAACGCAGCGTCGCGTAAAAACACATCAGCTTACGGGCGCCAAAAATAATGAAATTATGTATCAAAACTATAGCAGATATTTAATCAGATAAAGGTTTTAATTTTGGTAACGGCCACTATAAAAAAGTAATTCGGGATGTGGTTTGTTAGTATTTTTGAAGTGAAAACTTCGTGCCTAGACTGATTTTTCGTGGGGTGTAAAATGGATTCTAGCGTCACGCTCGGGTATGATAAGAAATCTTCAGGTAAACTCGAGACCTTGTCGATTGGGCATCTAGAAATGCATCAGCCAATGGGAAATGCTGAAAGGGCGTGGCCTCGCCATCATGGAATGGCCATCTAGAAATGGGTGAGCCAATGGGAAATGCTGACGCATTTCTAGATGGCCATGCCAAGATGGCGAGGCTACGCCCTACGTTTACACCCATGTAGTTTCCGAGGTAAGCTATCAAACTCCGAGTTATAAGTATCCACTTCTATCGGCAGTTCCTATGACGGCACATTTTTTTAAAACTATATTATAATTTTATTTTATTAAATTAAAAACGTTGATTTTATTTTTATATGTACTTAGTATAGAGTAATGTGACGGGCAGAACATGTACCTTTTCATAGTAGGTAGAGAGTGACAAAACGAGCAGGACATGTGCCTGATGATAAGCAACATGCCTACTCATAACAATACAGCACAGTGTCACACAGATATTGGAACATGAAGAATCCATTTGTTATTATCTAGCACTACACTACGCTTGTAGTCCAAAGACATACATGTAAGATGATTTGTCTCTAGCCCTGTAATTTATTTCAAAATATTTCTCTTCAAACCGGGATACAGTGATTTTTATACATAACTGCTTAGCGGTAGAACATCTGGCAAAGGTGTGGTACTTACTCAGGCTTACTCTTACTCTACAAAGAGTTTCTACCAATACAAATATTTAAGAATCTAGGTATTTTTCAAAACTTTCCAAAGACAGGAAAGAAGAGGTTTGACTCTACTTTTGCGATAAGATCGGCTCGACTGTGGAATACATTGCCTGAGTGGGTTTTTCTTGATGGTTACAATGTCGATGATTTCAAATAATGGAGAGTGAATTGGTTTCTTCCAAGTAAACAGGTTCCATCGTAGACCGTATCGTCGCTTAACAAGGCGAGATAGCGGTCAAGTTCAAACCTATAAAAGATACAAAAAAAAGGCAGTCATCTGCCGGTAGAAGTGAAAACTTATTACTCAGAATTTGACAGCTTACTTTGGAAACTACGCGGGTGAAAACGTAGGGTGTGGCCATGAGCATGGACATGGTCCCAAGTTTGCCCAAAGATTTCTCATAATTCCCGAGCGTGACGTTAGAATTCAATTCACAGCCCACGAAAAATTTGTCTGTGGCAAGCCAAAAGAAATGTTCACTTCAAAAATAAATATAATGCGCGTATAACCGCGGACCGTTGCTAGTTTTGTAATAAAAAATGTGATAAATCGCGGTGGGAGAGCGGACACTTGTTCCCGGTTCCCGTGAAATAAGTTTGATGAGACCCCGGGACACCGCAGATGCCGGGACGGGCCTGGACAGGGGATTACTAACTTGTTTTAAATAGATAACTATACTAAAACAAGGTTATGGATAACAGAATAAGCTGAACTAAAAACCACTACAATTAGATTGAACATATTTCTTACCCCCTTACCCCCCTTTTATTGGCCTTTTTTCTCCTAATCCTACTTCCTATCCTACTACGAGTAATATTATAAACATCAATGTTTGGATATTTGGACGTTTGGATGTTTGTTGCTCAATTACGTCGTAGCATATGAACGGATCAGGACGTTGACAGTTAGATTATAATCTGGAAAATCAAAGTCAAAGTTCTTTATTCATAAATGTACAATTTACAAGTCAATTTTAAAAACAAAAAAAGAGCATACAAAGAGTATACATTTTTAAAGTTTAAATTTAACATTTTATTGTACGATAATGAGTATCGTACAAATACTCGTAAGTGCCAACCATTAAAATATAATAATTATGTATTTATTACAATTGTAATGAACAATGTCATTATTTTTTTACAATTTTATTGTGAGTTTACCATCACTCTTTAAAAAATCGCTGTAACTATAAAAAGTTTGATCGATAAGCCAGGTTTTTAATCGGTTCTTGAAGCTGCCCAAACTTGGGGCTGATTTAACTATTTTAGGAAGAGTGTTATAAACTTCCGGTCCCATAATGTGAGTCAGCTTTTCCGATCTTGTGAGGAAGTGTGGTATACTATCCAGCTTGTCCACGTTGCGTATATTGCAAGAATGTCTCTCTCCTCGCGTGTTGTATGAGTCTAAGTTATTTCTGACATACATAACAGCCACTTGGTAGATCAAGATTGCAGGCAACGTAAGTATGCCAAGCTCTTTGAAATATGGTCTAACGGATGTGCATTGCGACACGCCCACGATGGCACGTACGGCACGTTTTTGGGCGCGGAACGCACGTTCCCAGTCGGCAGCGCGCGCGTATTGTTCGGCGCCGTACTGTAACCGGGAATGCACCGTGGCGAAGTAACACGAACGAGACACATCCGCAGACACCACTCGGGACACCCGTCTAAGTGCAAAGCACGCACTGCTTACTTTAGCACACATCTTGTCGATGTGGTGTTCCCAAGTCATGCAGCGGTCAATCTCGAACCCCAGAAATGTTGTATTTTGTACCTGCTCAATCCGGACACCGTCAAGCAAGACTTTTAGCGGTTTTATATAGTGGCCCGACAGACAAAAGTGAATAAAATGAGTCTTTTTTGAGTTTACCATAAAACCATTGGCACAAAACCACGTGTTTAATTCATTAATTATAGTATTTAATTTATCTTCCAATTCCTCTATTGAAAGGGCGGTTACTATGGCAGCCACATCATCCGCATACATGAATATGTCTGCCCCCTTTACGGCGTCAGGGAGATCATTTAATAGGAGAGAAAACATGATGTTTGAAACTGACGAACCCTGCGGTACTCCCATAGATGAAGACAATGGGTCTGATTTATTATCGCCATCGCCAGCATCCACCACTTGCAAGCGGCCTCGTAACATGTCAGTTAACACAGCGTATGATTCCCCAGCTATGCCATAGTGTTTCAATTTTAACGCTAAATCACGATATCACGATATTATACACGTGAGACAAGATATACGTTAAAAAAAATATCTAAATGACAAAGGCCACGGGCCAAGGAGCATCTATGCACGGTTGCAAAAGTTTAAATTAAATTTGTACTGAGCTCTAGAACTTTTTTTATACTAAATGTCAAAAATGTAATTACGTGGAATATCTTTACTTTTCTTTAATGGTACTAAAGATAGAAAGTTGTATCACTATACCTCATTCCAAATTTCTGTGGATAAAAGGTAAACAAACCAATGTCACTCTCAATATGACAGACCAGCATTTCTCAACCATTGTTTTACAAGATAGTTTGTAGTACCTTTCATTGCTTGCCCATTTAAATTTTCGTCGCAAAACAAGGCTAAATATATATGTATGCATATCATAAACACCCAAATATATGTTCCCACTGCTGGGACATGGAACAATCAACACATTGCCGCTGTAAAAAATCGTCAGACACAAGAATCTGCAATTGCTGAACATTTGATTGATGCTAAAACTGGTCATTGGATCGAGATCCACGACCCGAAGGTTCTATCTACCGAATGTCATTACTACGCAAGAATGGTCCGGGAAGCATTGGAAAATAAAAAACATAGGTATATATTTCAACTACGACGCGATGACCACGATGCCAATAACCGAAAACTACCCGGTTTACGGTTATCGGCGTCGCGGAATCCTCTAATAAATAAATGTGTGCATAGCGCACTGAGTTTAGAGAAACCTGATATGGTTAGTGTTGTTTGTAGTGTTGGTCACCCTGCGATTTTTGAAGCCCAAATGAGGGTAGATGAAGATCTCCTCTCATTTCATAATGAGAGTATGGCGGGCATACGTACATTTATTTCCCCCACGTAAAAAAAAGAAAGGCAAAGCATTTGAGTTCGGAGAAGAATGTAACACTAGAACCAGTGACTTAGATGTTTCCTTATATGAAAACGTTCATTTTATTTTTAACAATAATTAAATCTCGTTCAAATTGTCCTCGTATTACCCAAAACTGATCATAACACTATGATGTAATATTCTGGAATCACATACAAAAGTCACACAAAATTTATGGCATTTTAGAGTGAAAATTATACAAGCTTTTGATAGTAAACAGCGTAATTTGGAACACGTATTCAGAGGTTTGCGACTTTTGCTCAACTCGTTACGACACAAGAAACCTTTTTCTCGGAGTTCTTTAGTCATACTCTTACTCTTATATTGATAACGAGTAGTTACATGTCATAATATTCAAGATATTCAAATATTACCAATACAAGTCAATAATAAAAAAAAAACAGACGTCAATTTAAGATCCCATTACAATAAAAATCAAATAATACATTACATTAAAATCAAATTACATTACAATTAAAAATTCCAAATTAATGACAAAAATAAATAGAGTAAAATTAATCCATACTTGAATATAATGGAAATGGGCATTTTCACAATATGGGCATAATAGGGGTATGTTAGAAAAATAGGCGCGTCCTTAATAAGAATAATTTGATGAAAAGAAGTATAAATGTCTTGAACATTGAGAGTTTGAGAAACACATATCAAATTGCTAGTACTTAAAATCATTTTTCTATCATCCTACCATTACTTTCTATAACTTTTAAAATAAGATAGTATATAATTATTGGATCAATACAAATCTAAGTATATGGTATTTAAGATCGCAATAAAGTCGAATCCTATTTGTGAAAAATATTTTAAGGCAATTTCATAAAAATACTAAGATTAAACAATGTTCATGTTATGGTATCACCTTTTTTTTGGTTTGTTTTGGTTTTCTACACACCTTGCTGGAACGCACTATAGTTCCATAAGTATCGGTTGACAATTACGGGGGAATATCTTAATTTTTCTTTAATAGTACTTATTTTTTGAAGTGAAAACTTCTTTAGGCGCGCTATGGACAGAATTTTCGTGGGCTGTGAAATGGATTCATGATCACGTGATCATCACGCTCGGATATGATAAGAAATTTCGAGTAAACTCGGGATGCTAGAGTGAGAAAGATAATGTGGTCAACAAACATGCCAGACCGAGAAAGATAATTGTTAGAGGAGGACATGGAACAATAGATACTCTCTCTCTCTCTCGCTGCTCGCTACCGGCTACCAGTGTTGACACCTTAGCGACTTTGTCGCTGAAACTGGCGCATTTTTAAAACCTTTTAGCGGATTTAGACGACGTGTTACCGACAAAGGGGAATATACTAGTGTAGTATAGAAGGTTGGAGAAGGAAAAACACAAGGTCATTGGGAGTCAGATCATATTTATAAGGAAATTAACTCATTCTCTCAAACATAAACAACATGGAAGTCTACTATAAACTACTTCCAATTTCTATACATACAGATAAATATACGCACATTATAGCAGGAACTTTCCCAATTATATTATTAACATTTTATTCAATCATTTGTATTTTCGTTTGAATCTTACATGATAATAATGTTAATTATTGCCTTAAGTTATTCCTTTTCCCTTTTTTTCTTTTAATTTAAATTGCCTAACATTGTATAGGTACTTAGACCAGTGCCATTTTATATTCTTACTAGCAGCTATATTTCCGGGATAAAACTAGCTTATGTATTCTTCCAGACTGTTATTCCCTTAATAATTCACTCAAAACCGGCGACTTTGTTTCATAACTATTTGGCGACAAGCTCAAAATCATAGTGTGTTGCCACTACCAACTCCAAAAGACTTTTCTTTGGGCGGGAAAACACGACGGGTGCTCTAAAATTTTCACAATCAAATTAATTAGTTTTGCTGTGTAAATATTTCGTTTCTTTCGTGTAAATATTTTGTTTTGTATATGGTCAATAGTATAAATAAATATGAGCGTCGCTAGCGACGGGGGTGACCCCGTCGAACAGACCAGAAAAAGAAAACTATTGAAGCCAAATCCAAGTGAAAATGTTTCTTACAAACTATTTAGAAAACCCCTTTATAAGAGACTATTCCCAGAAAATCGTAGTGGAGACTGTGTAGTGTATGTGGAATCGACGGAACAGGACAAAGTAGGTAACAAAAATCCTATTACACTCACCAACCTTTTTGCGGACAATGTTAGGGACATCATAGAGGTGCACCGTGTGAATGCATACAAAGTTGGAGTAACTTTTAAAAAGCCGGCCCCGGCCAACAATTTTTTGAACATGGACACTTTTTTTACTAACCATAAATGTGTATACAAATAAGTACTGCCTGAGTAACCTTAGTATTTATTTCGCGCGGACTAAGTCGCGGGTAACAGCTACTTTGTATATAAACAAAATTTAAATAAATATTTACTTTAATTTCTGGCTTGTTTTACTCGTTTATTCAACTAATACGATCCATAATATTTTATTATAATACGACATACCTACCTAATACAAAAATCAGCTAATGAAGTTTTCACTTATGCCGTGTGGTCTTAAGCACACACCTTTTTTTTTTATAAAGGGTGACGAGACGAGGAGGACATGTGCCTGATGGTAAGCAACATACCTGCCATATAACATCCATCACCTTACGCGCAAAATAATTTTAAAGTGTATAATAGTTTTAATGTTTTGAGATATTATTAATTGTATTTGTGAGTAGAATGTATTTTGAGGCGAGAATTGGTTGTCTAGATAAATCGACTAGATTTTAAGAACAAACCGACATGTTTCTAGAATCTTTCGAGGTCGTGATTCCACAAACCTGCACTGGGCTAGCGTAGTGGATAATGGTCTAGACTCTCTCTTCACGAGGAAAGGCCCCGAGTCAGAGCAGTGGTAACATTTAGTGAGCTGCTTATGCTGAGCTGGCGTTAAAGCCGGGTCACACAGAGGCGATCCGATAGTGATAGCGATCCGATAGCGATAGCGTTCCGATAGCGATAGCGATCCGATAGCGATGCGATAGCGATGGGATCGCGCCCGCTTGTTGTGTGTCAGGTTGCATACAAATTCGAACATTACAAAAATCCCGTCTCGGATCGCTATCGCTATCGGATCGCCTCTGTGTGACCCGGCCTTTAAAGTGCAATCCTATTATTGTTTTCAAAAAACTCTAATTAATTACCCAACTTTTTCTATTAACAAAAGCTAATATAAACTGTTTCGTAGTAAATCCTCCGCTAATCACCCGCGAAGGGGCGTATTCTGTAAGCGGTTTAGCTGTGATCGAGTTAAGCTCCCAAGATTCGAACAATTGGGACGGGTTCGCAATCGTGGACACACGTGACTGGGGTTAGCGAGCGATCATAGAATAGGGGTGCTTACATGTT
Organism: Ectropis crepuscularia; assembly: GCA_963693475.1. Classification (NCBI taxonomy): domain Eukaryota; kingdom Metazoa; phylum Arthropoda; class Insecta; order Lepidoptera; family Geometridae; genus Ectropis; species Ectropis crepuscularia. The sequence goes on from OY856340.1 coordinate 2,819,219, forward strand.
ACGGACAGACATCAAGTAAAGATAATTGTTTCAATAAAAAAGTTAAAAAATTGGCAGTCATAGGAACTGCCGATAGAAGTGAAAACTTATAACTCAGAATTTGATAGCTTACTTTGGAAACTACGCGGGTCAATCTGGAGGGCGTGGCCATGAGCATGGTCATCTAGAAAAGCTAACGCATTTCTAGACGGCCATTGGGAAATGCTGACTCATTTCTAGATGACAAATGGTCATGGTCCCGAGTTTACCCGAACATTTTTTATCATTCCCGAGCGTGACACTAGTTTCAATTCACAGCCCACGAAAAATCTGTCTATGATGCGCCAAAAGAAGTATTAACTTCATAAATGACAGTCATAGAAACAGTAGTAGTTGATAGAAGTGAAAACTTATACACGACGACTAAGCGCCCGCCGACGGTCCGTAACTTATCGCGAAACCGATTGTACAGTGTTAAAGCTCAAGGCCGGGTCACACAGAGGCGATCCGGTAGCGATAGCGATCCGATAGCGATAGCGAGCTTTGCTGTGTGTCAGGTTGCATACAAATTCGAACATTACAAAAAATATCGTCTCGCTATCGGATCGCTATCGCTATCGGGTCGCCTCTGTGTGGCCCGGCTTGCGGTTGCGCAATATGTCAGCTGTATAGCTTCAGCTATAGGTACTTATATTATTATTTATCTGTAAACTCACAAGGTTTGCCATCCAAATAAAAAAAATGCGCTGCTCCGCTGCCGCTCCGATGCTACGCCGCTACGCTACTGAGTACATCAGCATGTTGATGAGGTGACGCAAACCCATACCAAAAATGTTCAATGGGAGTAAAGAAGTTTTCATTTCAAAAATAATATTTTAGGTAAAACCATGAACGTATAAAAAAAGTCTGACGTATTCTCGCTAAAACAAAATCTGTGTCTATAGAGTCGGCCACACAATATGCACGTGTACGCTGTCATATATTTATACAGGCTGACACGCACACATACTCATTACTCGCGCAAACTAGGGTGTATGTTGCGTGTCAGCCCATTAGTGACAACTTTATACTGTGATAATACTTCCCCAACCGAAGTCTGTAATGTACTGCTACTCAAACACTACGTGTTGTTTTTTTTTAAATAAAGAGTAGCGACACGAGCAGGACTTGTGCCTGATGGTAAGCAACATGCCTGCCACATAATATAGCCCAGTGACACGTAGCTAAGCCCTGTAATTTCTCTGGAAACATTACCCTTCAAACCGGAACACAGTAATGTTTGCACATTACTGCTTGGCGGTAGAATAACTGGCAAAGGTGTGGTACTTCCCCAGGCGGACTCTGCAAATAAAAAAAAAACATTTATTACCAGAAATATACACGTATATTACAAATTAGACAATACAAATACTGTTGACAAATACTGCTAAGAGTCCTACCACTACAACTAATCAGAATCAGAATTTCTTTATTGCGTAAACTGTGTACAAAGATGTTTTACAGTAGAGATATTATAGACACAACAGTTTTACCCTTTGCGGGCATGCAAAAATAAGCCTCTTTGGTATGAGTACTAACTAACTAGTTACCATCGGAGAAGTCGTACTGTATAAAAGTCTCCACTTCAAGCGAAGTCTCATGCAGCGTACAAACCGTCCTCAAGTGTCCACAATCCGCACCGTTCCTAAATACGGATTTACTTATATAGATACCAGCTTACCCAGCAAAATAACGGATAGAGCTACTATCGATAGTATTCAAATAAAATTCTTACGAGTCATGGAAACAATTTAGTGTGGGATTTAGCCAGGCGTGTGGTGTGTTGGTCAGACTAATTCTACTCGGGATACTTTGTTCTCGTCTTTGTTTATTGTAGTTCGAAAGGCTTTATCTGTAGAGGATTTGGATGTTGAGAATCTTAGAAATGGATTTATGTAGAAGTGCTGTAAGTTGCGGTGTCCATTATTGGGTAGTTGTAATGTAGGACGCTTCGCAGAGCCCACTTAGGGGAGTGGCACACCCTAGCTATTTATTTTGCTGCCAAACAGTAAGGTGCAAATATTACTGTGTTCCGGTTTGAAGGGCAATGTTTCCAGTGAAATCATAAGGCATAGAGATAAAACATATCTCTGGGTGACGACCGCAGTGCAGTGCCAGCTAATGATTTGGACTCTTCATGTTCCAATAGCTGCGTGTCACTGCGCTTGCAATCAGGCACATGTCCTGCTCGTCTCGTCACTCTATACATTAAAAAGAACCTGTGCATTGTATTTTACCTCATTCCTTCCTACCATCAAATTGTCGCGTGAGAAAATACCAACTATTCTAAAATGGACACAGAATACAGCCAAAGCTATCTGTAAACCTCACCTTTTTGATATATTCATTGATTGCTCAACCTTTAACGCTTCATTAGACTTCAAAATCTCCAACGGAAAGGCGAGCGACCGGCAAAATTCCAATTTCCGTACCGCAATTTGTGATAAAGACAGAACCACACGAAACCTAACCGGGGGAAAGAGACAGTAAATGTTATTCCAAATTTTTCGAATGCAGAAATGTGACTGAGGTACGAGCTACTTACAATATTTTGGCTCCATCAAAAGGAGTCGATGTTTGAAGAATAATTTTGAATTGAGAATACGCTTTGGCGCCAAGCGCCTTTTGTGCAATCAATATTCAATGTTGGCAACACTGCTAGCCACGTTTGAATTTAGAATCAATCATTTGGAATTTCAAATTTCGAAGACGTTCGAAGTGCAAATTCCGGGCAAAATGTGCGGGGAAAATTCAAAGCTGAAGAGGTAATAGTACATTATGATATAAGTGCGGTAAGTTGATAATTACAGCCGAGGCTTTATTGCTAGCTCGAGCCGAAGGCGAGAGCTATAATTAGCAGAGGCTGTAATTATCAAAGCGCACGTATGTCATACGACGTTTTATAACATATTTGCGAGGAAATAAACAAAACTCTGACGACATTTTCAAATAAAAACAATACAGCGAAAAAAACGCGCGGAATAATATTTACTTGATCACAGATCACAGCACAGAGTAAGTATAATCACTATAGATCACAGATTAGCAATGCGCGCGCATCGGCGCCTTTTTTTTTAAGCAACGGCACAGAACCAGCCGGTATGCCATTAATAATAAAGTAAATTAATATTTTTGTGTTTTGTTACAGAAAAATTAAAGTAATTTATGGTCTAAATTAATTAAATTAACGAATTTAATAATTCTTTATTATATTTTACCTCTCAAAGTTAATTTTATTCATAAAATGTTGACCACACTTTTCTGACATAAAAACTCTTTACTAAGATTTAAAAAGGTACCGTTCGTTTTAGACGGAGCATATCTCTCTACTTAGTCTGTGGACGGAGCATTTTGAAACCGTGCGTTTTACATTACACATTACAGCACTAGTGCGTAATAAGATACATTACGATACAGAAATTGGTCCAATAAGAGACCCTTTACGAGCAAATATGTTATAAATATCTTTACATATCTCTTGCTCTGTAAGTACACCCTTACACCCCTGAATGCCGGGGTGTATGACTATCATTATAGCATAGGTTTTGGAATTTGAAAAAAGAACTGTCATACTCATACTGCACGAACTATAATGTAAATATATAGTTGTGCATGAAGCATTTGCAAATTATGTTGAAAAATATCAAGCTCTTCGGCCTGAAACGTGGATACAAATAGTTTTTTTCTTAATTACAGTAAAGGAAAATGCCACAGACAAGTAATAGGAAAAAACAAATTTACAGGCATGCCAAAGCAAATAGCCACATATTTAAAACTGAGTAACGTAGAGTTATATACCGGGCATTGCTTTCGCAGAACATCAGCGACTCTATTGGCTGATTCGGGAGCCAACCTCACTCTGTTAAAAAGGCACGGCGGCTGGAAGTCCAGCAAAGTGGCCGAAGGTTATATCGAAGATTCGATGGCAAACAAAAGCAAAATTACTTCTAAAATAACAGAAAATATAAACTTGAAATCACCACGTCAATGCACATCATCTGAGCCATTTTTTAATGAAGAAAATAGTACCAGTCAACTGCCGCCATTTACGATGCAAGAACCTCAAGTCACTCAAGCTCAAGTCTTATCATCACAAACTCATATTCAAACTATAAATATTCCTAAAAAGAACGTGACCATATCTCTTACAAATTGTAATAATTTTACTATTAATTTTAATTAAATACACATTTTTTTCTTCTTAATAAATGTTCATTGAAACCTGCTGTCTTGTTGTTTACTAACCTCACAATCGATAATTATGTAAAGCAGAGTATTTATCTCGGGTGTAAGCATCAATTGCATACTCGGGTTAATTACACCCCTTACACCATTAAAAACAATTGTAAAAACCTCGTATGCAATTGATGTCATACAGCCCTTGGTTCAACATCAACAGCCCACTAAACGTTCCCACTGCTGGGACTCGGGGCCTTCTCTCGCAAGGAGAGAGTTAAGGCCATAATCCACCACGCTGGCCCAGTGCGGGTTGGCAGATGACACATGACTTCGAAAGATTCTAGGTACATGTCGGTTTCCTCACGATGTTTTCCTTCACCGTTTTAAGTTAGCGGCATTACGCACATGACTTCGAAAAGACAGTGGTGCGTGTGGGGTTTGAACCCGGGGTCTCCGGATCGGCAGCCGCCGTTCTCCCGACAGCCCTTGGTTAATAATCTACTATTCCTTTGAGTAATAATCATACAAGATAATGTAGTTATTATAATAAACTTATACTTACATATTTCTTCTTACATGTTTCTACTCAATTTTATTAACAAGACTCAATGTGGAGTCGATTACTAGCGGTAGAATCCAAACCGATAGTGATCGGCTCTACAGACGAGCTCTAGAATTAAGTTTGAAATGTGCCCAACTCCCCCCATTTTCCTTTTCTTCTCCTACTCCAAGAAATCTGTAAAAAAAAATTGTATTGACAAAGATCACGGACCCCGGAGTCTGTGGAGTAGATATTTAAATAAAAAAAATAAAATAAAAAACTCAATTTTATTAGACTGTTTACCTGAAAATAGAATGTGATCGAACGAACTTGCAATCGTCCAATCCAAACGATAATTATTAAATGAGTCATTTCTTACGAACATATAAAACTGATTGATCAAACTGCAGGCGAAACAAAACTACTTACTTCGTATTTAAAGTTAGTTGCGCCCTAACCGTAAGTTAGTTATTTTACCCGTAGGTAGGTATCCTAATTTTTTCGTGATAAATTGTTTAATAAAAGGACTATGATTTATCTCTTTACCAAATTGTGTCCTGGTCCATTCAGTAGCTTTTGCATGAACGAGCAACAAACCATAGATTCAACAAACATCGATTTATCCGTCCGTCCGAAAACCGCCTTTAGCGGCTTAATTTTGGCCTATTTTTTAAAGTCTAAATTCTTCTAGAACCTCCTCTTCACAATTAATAATAATAATAATAGACTACAGGCCCGTGAACAAAATGTACGGGTCAAATGAACCACTAGCAGACCTATGTAGGATGATAGAAGGGTAAGGTAATAAGATTCAGCACTATGCGTCACTTGTAAGCTGTCCAACTGAGTACAGTTGAATAGGGGGATTGCAAGTTGCAATCCTCGATCATTTCTCCTTCTCGCATTATTGTTGTACGGCGTTGCGGAATAATCGACTAGAAGAGGTATTGAAACAATAAAATTATAAATTTTAATTTTTCAATGATTAGTTTGTCGGAAAAATTCATGATTTTTGGACGATTTACAGAGTAAATTTGGTCATTTGATTATGTACGGCATTGGTTCCATACAGTTTCAATACCTCTTACTCTTATCCATTATTTCGCAATGCCGTACAAAAATCATGCGACAAGGAGAAATGATTGAGGGTTGCAACCCCTCCTCTTCAACTGCACTCAGTTCGACAGCTTACAAGTGACGGCATAGTGCTAGATCTTATAACTTTACACTCTTCTATCATACATAGGTCTTCTGGTGTTTCATTTGAGCCGTAAATTTTGTTCACGGGCCTGTAGTCTATAAATATTGGTGGACATTTCAAGCATAAACAGCCCACATAAATGTTCCCACTGTTGTTCCTAATGTTCTCTGGCAAGGAGAGAGTCAAGGCTTTAATCCACCATGATAGCCCAGTCGTTTCGGTCGGGAAATTTGTCGATTTTTTTTTGCGTAGGTAGTTGAGCCAAGCTGCAAACTTGTCACAAACCTTTACGGAGGTTTAAACATTATAAATTATTCGCCTTGTTTAGTGCAAAACAAGTTTTCATTAAAGCACTTATACAATTTCGTGTAGATGAGGGCGTTGTCATATTTTTCAGTTTTTTGTTCATATTTTGAAAACTGTCACATCGATTTCAATAACTGGAGAGCATACCTTTTCATAGAAAAAAAAATTGGCAGTCTTAGGAACTGCCGATAGAAGTGAAAACTTATAACTCAGAATTTGATAGCTTACCTTGGAAACTATACGGGTATAACCGGAGGGCGGGGAGTCGCCATCATGGGATGGCCATCTAGAAATGCGTCAGCATTTCCCATTGGCTCACGCATTTCTAGATGGCCATGCCATGATAGCGAGGCCACACCTTTTCAGCATTTCCCATTGGCTGACGCATTTCTAGATGCCCAATCGCCAAGGTCCCGAGTTTACCCGAAGATTTCTTATCATACCCGAGCGTGACAGTAGAATCCAATTTACACCCCACGAAAAATCTGTCTAGGCGCGCTTAAAGAAGTTTTCACTTCAAAAAAGAAATATTAAGATCTGTTCGGGCGTTCTCGAGAAATCAGGTAACATACTTACCTACATTAAAAAAATAGTAGTCGAATGTAACCTCCTCCTTTTTGAAAGTCGGTTAATTCAATAACATTTATAAATATGACTATTCGGGGCATACTCTTTCGAAGTAAAAAAAGGACCTACTATGTTAAAAACATTGTGTGTTCCTTGAAATCGAGGGGTTTTTTCGATTTCTTAGGATATCATCGTCAGACCTGGACGTCTACTCTGATTCAACGAAAACGTAATTTCGAAATAAACTCGCAATTTTCCAACTCCGATTCTACTTCGATCCGTCGTTTTGTCCGTTTAAAGGATCTAAGCATACTCTAATTAGAGTATGCTTAGATCATTTAAGCATACTCTAATTAGAGTATGCTTAGAACATTTAAACGTCAAACAATGTTGTATCGGACGAAACAAAGTAGAACGAGAGTAGGAAAGTCGCGAGTTTTTTTTCGAAATTTCGCTTTCGTAGAAACAGAGTAGACGTCCTGGTGCTCATGGGACCAACTTGGAACTGTACCTAGTCTTTTATAAGGAAATTTAAAAATCCGCTCAGAATCGACGGATAAATCGGTGAACATACATGAAAGAAATGTATGTATAGTCGAACTCTTTTTTGAAGTCGGTTAAAAATGAATTCAGATTACCTGATAAGTAGAATCCACATTTTTTGTCATAAATAAATAACCAATTATAAATTCAAATTGCCTCTAGTAGGTACACTTTTTATAGTTTTTGCAAAACATTTTGTCTAAAGACATTTGCCAAATTTAAATTCAAATAAAAATTTGAAACTGCTACTGCCATCTTTCAATTTCATTTGAAGCTAGTTTTCTGTCTATCAAACTGAGAACTCCAAAGATTGAATAAATTTTATGTTTTACTGCCATCTAGTTAGTAAAATTCATGACATTTGGATGTCATTAAACACAGTGGCCACCATTAAGTCGTTTAAGTTAACTGGTATAATTTAGTTCTGGGATAACTCAGCAGATGGCGCTTTCACAAATATGTGAAATGTTTCACGTTTCATTGATTTGATTACTTATAGCGCCACCTATGTATTATTACTTATACTAATGTGATGCCACGAAGTTAGGCAAAACAGTAGTTTAGTAGTTTTAAAAGACAAGCAGGCCCTTGTTAAGTTAAATACGCTTTGTGATAGATGGCGGCACAAGTATGCGAATCAACGCTTTTTGAAGCTTTTTACTGCAAAGCTTTATTAGAAATTATAACATTGAATCATTCTTAAATTCAGGACGTTACCTATTCATACAGATCAATATTTAAACAAAATAATTGAAGACAAGAAATGTTTTAAAATTTCATAACACATGATTTTCACGAATTTATGGTAGGTAACGGTATTTTTTATAGTCCACCCTAAACATGTGTAAGTTTATTTAGGGTTTAGGATGTGTACTCATTTTTATCGTCAGAATATTTTTAGCACTAAAAAGAAGTACATAACTATGAGTTTTAAATACGTTTAGAGAATTAAGAACGCTCTACCACTACATTTTAATAACCTCAACAAAATAAAAGCTCTATTGTGTAAGTTCCTAAAAATCAACACCTGCCCACTAACAATTCCTAAAACGTTACACGAGAATCAAAAATCACGAGCCCATGGAGAAACCATAAAAATAAAGGGTAGCCATTCAGTGATCCGCGGGACCCCATGTTGGGCGTACGTATCGCGTCCCTAGCCCAACTCGGCACGTGTGCGGAAAAATAATTCGCGCCTTTTTGGATTTCGAACTCTTTGGTAAATTTTTTGACAGCGCGCCTTTTTTCTTAGTGGCCTGTAATTGCTTACGTAGTATTTGAGTTTAGAAACAAACGTTCTTCACTTATCTTTGGAATTTAACTCGTTGAGAAGGATTGTGATTTAAATTTAAAATACTATGATTAATTAGTTATTTAAACTTTGTAACAATATTATAGCAATTTTTCAGAGATGTGCGTGAAATATCTATTTGAAGTGATTGTGGTTTCAACGCTTATTGGATTAGTGAGAAATGGCGGTAAGACAATTTAAGTTACGCTTACTTCTTCAGATGTGTTGTTGTTTATTTTACGTTTATAAAAGTTCGTTTACGATTGAAAATAATTAGGTCTAATAATAAATTAAAAGTTAAGCTGTGATCGTTTCATTGATATTAGAATGTTTAACTTAGATAGCTCAACATCAATTTTAAAATTAAATATTCGTTTCCGCATCGAATAAAGCATGACTAGAATATGAATAGTAGCGCCACTAACACAGTTAACGTCACGTAAATGCTATGAAATGTTTCAAAATTCATTTCCATTAGCTATGATAGAAGTCTGATATTTGCTAGCGTTCAAATGGAGGTCTTAGTTTTAAGTTAGTTGCTTCTAAGCAATATGCCTGTTAATAACAGCACCGCGCATAACAGCTCTTTGATTATGAAGAGTCCAAATCATTACCTAGCACCGCACTGCGCCCGTCACCCGGAGATATAGGGTGCTTTATCTCTTAGCCCAGTAATTTCTCTGGAAACATGCCCTTCAAACCGGAACACAGTAATGTTTGCACGCTACTGCTTGGCGGCAGAATAACTGGCAAAGGTGTGGTACTTCCCCAGGCATACTCTACAATGAATCCTAGCACTATAGGTACTAAGCGAAGCGCTTGTAATTCGCTTGACTGCCGAGTAACATAAAAACATGCTTTCGATTTTGTTATGACATATTACATCCACGTTAGTACAAAAAAACTTTATTAGTGATATTTTATTACAGTGATTACCAATTATTATAACAATATTTTAATTTATAAAAGTATTATATCAGCTATCTGGCCGCCATAGTAAAAACTTTGCTTAGTTTGGGGTCAGATGGTGTTGTGTGTGAATTGTCCACCAGTATTTATTTATTTATAATTTAGTTTCGAATATTACATTTTTCATTGTAATGTTAAGAGATTGTATCCAAGTACAATATTCATTAAAGTAAATAATTATTGATTATTGGTGTGGTTACCGTCCTCCAATCTAAGTCATCATCATTATCATCTCATTTTCATTTAATTATCATTTGATATTCGTTCATTTGACCTCTTATAAATAACGAGCGCCACAATACGGTCTTCTACGAGTAGGTAGTACATTGCGGTTGCACTATTGGCCTTTGCAGGTCCTTATATAATAATTCCTTATGTTACTACATCTGATGGAGTGTCTTACTCTACAATTTTGTACGTGGTCTCGTCTCTAGAACCCGTCCACCTCGGCAGTTATCGGGTCCTTTACCTATGTGGATGTAAGTCTGTCGTAGTAACAGTAGAGCGTTGGGGTAAACATGTCCTAGCGACTAAAGATTGCAATTCTGGTAGTGGTAGGACTCTTGGCAGAGTCCGCCTGGGGAAGTACCACCTAGTACCTTTGCCAGTTATTCTGCCGCCAAGCAGTAGTGTGCAAACATTACTGTGTTCCGGTTTGAAGGGCAATGTTTTGAGAGAAATTACTGGGCTGAGAGATATAATATCTTAGATCTCTGGGTGAAGAGCGCAGTGCAGTGCTAGGTAATGATTTGGACTCTTCATGTTCCAATAGCTGTGTGTCACTGTGCTGTTATGTGGCAGGCATGATGCTTACCATCAGGCACATTTGTCCTGCTCGTCTTGTCACTCTTTAGTATAAAAAAAGTAGTGTCAGACGCCCTGAAATTCGTTGGACTAATGGTATTACAATTACTACTAATGGTAAGGCAGAGCAGTCTATGCTTATGATAGGGTGATAGAGTAGCGTTTTTAGTACAATAGCCTATTATAAATATGCCCAGCAGTGGACTAGGGTAAGGCGACGGTGGTGGCAATTTGGTGTCTATCACCATATTGCCCATCCTAGTCATCTAGTCAACCTGTGTAGGTATATGACAAATTTAATAACAATAATGTGCTTAAATATGACATTGACAAAGCTAACATAAGTCCATATAAAAGTATCGTGTTAAGGGTTCGGAATGTGTAACATTAGCATCGTTTTCCTTTTATTGCGTTTCCGAAACCGGTAACAGGAGCATCATCGATAAACTTCAATTTTTATCGATCGCCAGCAGCTGACGTAGGGCTGCCACGTATGACTTGCGATATTGGAAAAATTATTGAAAAAGATAAGCGAGAAATAGATGAAGTTTATGCCTTTTTTGTAGTGGGGGAAATGTATTTACGCAGGTCCGTCATGTAAGAAAGTTTACGGCTTGTGGTAGACTGAAATTACCTATGAATGAAGAAAGATTTTCGATATCAAAAATTTTTGTTTGAAATCAAAATTTTCTTTTGGTCACTGTTATGCAAGCTTTCAGATATCCAGCTATAGGGTGCAAGGATTCGGTATTATAGTTATACAAATAAGACATAAAATATGTATAATTTATATAGATATACGTACCAGCTGCCCACGCAAACTTTGTTCTGCCATAATTGAGCCATAAAAAATATCCTATTCCTCAAGTTGGATCAAACATCACACAATGTGCAAAACAATTGGAGTCCGTCATTTCAGAGCATCTGCAATATCAGAAATGCTGATGAAGTTTTGTTCGCTCAATTTTTTTTTTCTTAACCTGGTCTTGAAATTTAACGTCGTTTTAACGTGAATACGCTTTTATAATTGTTTCGACAAGTCAATAAATGGATGATACCAAAATCGGGGTATACAGTTTGGTGTTGCAACTTCATAACTATCATCCCTATCCTAAATAATAATTAAATAACTACTTTTTTGTTGCTTAGTTCAGGTGGATTTTTCAAGGTGCCGAGGCACAGATCAGAAAATAGTTACGCCGAGGTTAGACTAGCGCAAGATGGATATTATTATTGGTACATCATTGGTAGGCTTATGCTTGACTGTCATTTCATTTATTGGTAAATGAGAATGCGGTCTATAAAAGAACGCGTTTAACTGGAAGAAACCAATTCACTCTCAACTCGAACACACCAAAATTATACTCAACAGGAAAAGCCCACTCAGGCAACACATACCACATCTGTTCGCACAAATAAAGTATTTATTTATTTATTTATGTCATAGCTACTTAACATACTCACAGTCAAGCCAATACGTATGTTAAGCCCTTAATTTAAAAAAAAACATAGTTATCCAATTATTAATTACACTTATGATAAATGTATGTCATTACAAACCAAATTAAAATGTCAATAGTAAAAAAATAAAAAAATACATAGTTATTCAATTATTAATTAAACTTAAGATAAATGCATGTCATTACAAAACAAATTAAAATGTCAAAATTCTAAAATTGTCGCATCATATGCTTGATCGTAATTTACCTTGCCCATTTAAAATAATTCCAATACAATACAATCATAATTCTTAACATACAACAAATTATACTGCATTTTTAAATTCCGCAATTGAACAAGAGAATAAATCAATTTTATCTGCAACTCGATTTAGCGTCCGTAGCCCCCGCACCAGCGGCGCCCGCTCCAGCAGGCAGGTCCGCGCGCGCGGCGCAACATGTACTCGTCCGGAACGCATAGCCGCATACCTTCCAGTATGTCTGGGTCCGACAAAACCCCCTTAAACACTCTCAGCATATAGTAAAGGATAGCCCAATCCCTTCTCACCTCCAATCTATTGTATCCCACCATACCCAAAACGAATAAGGTTGGATACATGAGAGGATAGAAAGGATAAACGCCGTAAAGCCTCAGGTACCTCAGGTACCTGGTAAACTTATTTTGGATTTTCTCCAACATCTGGATGTACTTAGCTTCGTGTGGAGCCCAAACTGCGGAGTTGTACTCGAGCTGGCTTCGGATCAGAGCATCATACAAGGCCGATATAGCTTGGACGTTCTTAAACCCTGAAGCGTGGCGCAACACAAAACCCAGTCGCCTGTATGCTTTCTTACAAACTTGAACTATATGAGTTCTAAATGTTAGATCGCTGTTAACAGTGACTCCCAGATCTCGGATCTCTTTCACACGCTTCAAGACCTCGCCTTCAACTTTGTAATCGAATTTCAACTGATCTCGAGCTCTACTCAAGCTGATCACTGAGCACTTTCCAATATTAAACGGCAGTTTGTTTTCGGTACTCCATCTCAGTACTCTGTCGATGTCTTCCTGTAACCGCTGGCTGTCACTACCGTTTTCCACCGCCAAAAGTAGCTTGAGGTCATCCGCAAAGAGTAAACATTTAGCTTCTCGAACAACCTTTGGCAGGTCATTGATCATAATAATGAACTCCAGCGGTCCCAAATTCGATCCTTGACTGACGCCCGTTTTAGTAAAATATGTTTCGGACCTGTAGCTGGCGTACTCCACGTACTGTCTTCTTTCTTTCATATAACTCGCAAAAAAGTGCAATAACTTATCGGTGCATCCGACGGCCGCCAATTTCGCTAACAGTATATGATTGTCGACTAAGTCGAATGCCTTTTTGAAGTCGAAATAGGCGGCGTCTACCTGCACTCCCGCGTCTACTCGAGGGGTTATGTAAGCCATAGCGTTGAGCAGGTTGGTGGCGGTGCTGCGGCCCGGCAGGAAGCCGTGCTGCGCTGGTGTGAGCCGCGGTGCCAGCTGGCGCTGCACGCTACGCTGCACGCACGACTCGAACACCTTCACCGGTGTCGACAGAATCGCCACTGGCCTATAACCGCTCACCTCCGAACCGCCCTCTCCCTTCAGGATAGGTATTACCCTCGTCACCTTCCACTGTGTTGGGAAATATGACGCCTCCAAGCATAAATTATAGATGTGATGCAACGGTTGCTCTAATACCACCCTACAATCTCTTATGACAAATGATGGAATACCGTCTGGCCCCGCCGACCTCTTCGGCACAAGGCGGGCGAGCGCCGCGGCCACCTCCGCGCGCGAGAGGCTCGCCAGCTGCACGACCGCCGCCCCGTCGCCCCCGCCGCCGGCCGCGGCCGCCGCCGCCCCCACGTCCAACTTGGCCGCATCCCTGCCATACACCGAACGAAAAAAATCCGCAAACTCAACTGCACATTCCCTTTACGAAATTTTTATCCCGTTTTTAGTAATATTTTTAGGGTTCCGAGACCCTTGTCTCGTTCGCAAATAATTCCAGAATGCTTTAGGATCATTCTCAAAATTATTCTCGACTACCTCCACATGTCGTTCGTGCGCTTGCGCAATCATGGCCTTTACGCTAGCTCGGCAATCAGAAAATTGTTTATTACTTTCTGGCGTTTTAACACATTTATAATGCTTGTGCAATTTAGCTTTGCGACGTATCGCTCGGATGATATCCAACGAATACCACTCTGGATATGTGTAATTCTCGGATTCGGTCTTACCGGGACTCTTTTCGGGTACACAGCTCCGAATGACAGCGCTAAACTCTCCGTAAAAGTAACCAACTGCCAACTCGGGGTCGTCTATGTCATATAAGTGACTCCAGTCGATATTGGAAATTAGTTCGTACAAAGTAACGAAATCAGCTCTGCAAAAATTATAATGCGCGAGCGCGGGTGCAGCCGAGAGCGCAGGCGAAGCATCTCCTTCTCTCGGGTTTTCGGAAGGTCGACCATAAAACGGGTTCGCCTTGTCGGGTATCGAGGAGATGAATGGCAGCCCTAAATTGATAGCACCCGCGCAGCGCGCGCGCAAGACTCGTTGTAAAGTTTAACCACATGCCGACGTACTGTGATGTTACTTATTCACTTAGTTTTATTTGGTTTTGCACACAAACACACACAGAGAAATGTAAGTCAAAAAGCTTATGGTTTTGCAGACTGTGCTACTGTAATCAATTGCCTAAAAAACAAATGATACCACACTTAATCTCACCTTTTTCCATTATCAAAAGATTCCCCTTTTTGGAAATCACTACAAGGAAATTACTATCAGATAATATTTTAATTTGAATATAGGTAATACGCGGAGATTCTGTGCATAGCGCATCGAAATTCATGAATATAAAAATTTCTGCTCCATAATAATATACATAGGTACTTCGAAACTACATAAATGTGTCGTTACTAAATGAGAGATGGTTTTCTGGGAACATGTGAGTTTGGTAGAGCAGGCAGTGTTCGTACTTACGACCTGCATATCGTGAAAACAGATTTCACCACTAGGCCACCACGGCTAAAGGCCTGTTCACACCGGAGCGGTATTCGCTGCCGCCTGCGGTAGAGAAAACGAAGTAATATTACTGTTCACTCCAAAAAATACCGCCTACCCAGGCGGTACGTACAAAATACCGCGCGGAACTCGCGCGGATCCCGGTATTTACCTCTACCCACAGCGGTAGCGAATACCGCTTCGGTGTGAATAGGCCTTTACATAAGCAAGCTGTTCTACTACTAAACAAAGTGAACTAATAGCATCCCGCGGTTTCACCCGCGTGGTTCCCAGTCATTTCCTAGGCATTATTTTTTAAAAGTAGCCTATGTGTCACAACCAATATCCATCTAGGTATGTAGATACTAAATTTCACCCAGGTCCTTTAGGTAGTTTTTGCTTGATAGAGTAACAAACATGAGTACATACATTAAAATGTTCTCATTTTTAATAGTTATTAGAACGACATATTATCTGGTATCACACATTAAGTCCACAAACACACACATTAACTTCACAAAGAGTTATACAATCTTATAGAACATTATCGATACAAAGTAAACCCAGTATAATTTAAGTTTTCCGAGAATATCCCAAGTTTAATGTTTCGCTACAATCGAAGTTTACTGTAACATGATATTTTATTTTATTAACAGAAGCCGTCTTCGCACAACGTTGTATTAATAATATATTATATTATTATAACACTGGCTAAATTGCACGAACAGACTGTAAAATATATCAGCACGGTCCTAGGTATCGTATAACAGCTGCAAATTGTACTTGAAAGGAGATATGTAATGGGAAATTATTTATTATACTATACTAAAATGTATTATACTAAAATTAAAATTGTAAAACTATCTTTGATAAAATTATTGACTGAAATCTGAAAAAATATGTTTGAAGTTTGGAGATGTGTGAGGGATTAGAGGAGTTGGCACACAATTTTAGCTTGAGTGCCTCTTCTAAATTTATGTACAATGAACAATATTGATTTACCCGGACTGCCTTTTATCGATTTGAAATTTGGTATAGTATTCTACTAGTCGAGCCCTTTCATTTGATACCCATGTTGAAAGAAAAAATCTTCAATATTTGGTGGCGGTCATCTTGGATTTTAGCAATTTATTATAATGTAGTGCGAGCGTCGAGCCCTTTCATTTGACATCTATAACATTGAAGTTTTGAAAAACCATAAGTTTATTTGCAAATCGTTAATAAGGCGTTTAAGTTCTAAATGCAATGTTACCGGAGAAATTAGAGTGTGGTTTATCTTCTCACTTTCGGAGTACTATGTGGCGTTGATTCTTCAACATTGTTTTTCTTACGAGCAGACACCCGACCTCGTCTCGTCACAGTCATAAAATACTGAAGTTATTTTTAATACGTACTGAGTGTTCAATTTCTTTGTTGCAGACACGGAACAAACAACAGCCAAAGAGACGCGTCCCGAATACATTCACCCAGATGGACTCTTAAACTTCGACCCCTATCTCTCCGACATCAAACCTGAACCGGACGAAGATGACTACATCCCTCTACCAGAAAACGACGAAACTATTGACGGCTTACCAATATTCCAATTAGAGCCCAAAGACTCTTATGTGTTAAGGACTAAACCAGCTACGTTGGTCTGTCGCGCAGCCAATGCCCTCCAAGTGTTCTTTAAGTGTAATGATGTGAGGACAGATAAAGCTGTGCAGTTGGAGCATGTGGATCCTCAGAACGGAGTCAGGGTGGTGGAAGCGGAGCTCAACGTGACCAGGAATGAGGTCGATGAGTACTTCGCTGGGAAGTACAACTGCGAGTGCTACGCGTGGAATAGCAAAGGGAAAATACGAAGTCAGGCGGTGTTTATTGAATTTGCGTGTAAGTATTGCCAGCATAACTAGAATAATTGTAGTGTGAAAAGTCAAGGCACATTTTTAATTATTTCCCGGATACTCACGTGCGATATGGTCGGTCCAGTTCGACTTAAATTTTAGTCGCATCCTGCGGTGTTTTTCAAGGAGAGTGTGCACGCGTGTGGCTTTTGCTCGTTTTCGATGCTCTGAAAACTTAAGTCGGGCTGAAACGGCCATGTTAATACACGGAAGTTACCCATGAATTAATTTATGCTATGTTTCACTCAAATCACCGACTTGAGGGAAATTTAAAATATGTCCGCGAAGCATAAATCTTTGAACTAAGTATAAAAATATATTTTACAAATTAGTCTAGGCATTTCCAAATAACATTTGATAAAAAAGATTCCGACGATTTGAGAAACTTTTCCTTGCAGTTGATTAAAATGATGTAGCTCTTTATTTCGACTGTGTTTTAGTAGCAATGAGCTTATCAGAAAAAGTAACAAGAACATATATATGTTTTTCTTAATATAGCCTATTTCCATCGCAATTTGTTTTGTTTATAACAAAATAGGGACAGACGGATCATCAAAAAAATCTTGATCAATCAATAAAAACTTAAGAGTTGGTTAGGTTCGGTTTGGTAATGACGCAACACTTATTACATAAGAAACCAACAATTTCTCGTTTGAAAAGAAAGGGCGTGTAATTTGAGACGTATTTAAATAACTAATGTTGATCAAACAACTTGACCGTTCCCGGAAGAATGAGAATAAAAAGTGGCGAACAAACAATTTATGCTTGAAAATATTAGTTAGCGCTCAGTAAACTGAAGAAAGAGTTTGGTCAGGCTTCAGTTTACCTTAAAAACCTCGACAAACAATTAATGTTAAACGGACACTGTATCAAAATATCGAAAGGTTGATGTTTCTTTTTAAGATTTAGACATTGTTTTTTTTTATTCTATTCATAGTAAAAGATGACGGGGCAAGTAGGACATGATATTATTATGCCAGGCAACATACCTGCCCACAACAGCAAAATTTCTTTCAGCGAGTGAAAAGTGTGCAGTACGCATTATTACCTAGTACTCGTCACCAGAGATAAAAACTGATTTATCTGTACGCCCTGTTATTTCTCCGGCTACATTGCCCTTCAAATCGGAACACAGTGGTGCTTGCACATTTTTGCTGCTTCACAATAGAATACCTGGCAAGAGTATGTACTTTCCCAGGCGGCTTCTACAAAGAGTCCTACCACTAAGAAATTAGTGATATCGTTTCTTAGAAATATAGTTATTCATTTTGATGAGTAGCATTGCCACTTTGGTATTATTAGATCTCCTTATTAATCCACCTTATATTAAAACATACATAACAAACAAACAAACATAACTTCTACCACATAACTCAACAACATTTACACTTCTCAAAGTCGGGTAACTACTTTTCCAAAGTCGGCTACAGTAAGAGTTAAATAGTAATATAAAATGCATAGTAATAAATGTAGAATTTTAACTAGTTCTAAAGTAACTTAATGAAGTTGCGCCAAGATAAACCGTTGAACTTTTAAAAGACCTCTAGAACTTTTACGGTCGTGACGTCACAGTTGAAAAATGTACTTAGCTGTTTGTTTCCAAGAATAATATAGTTCTAAGAACCTAAGTTATGCATGAATTTAACAATAGAAGGTAACTCTCGGAAATGCTCCGAGAAACATGATATCCATACAAAATGAAGTATAAGTATTTGTCGCAGACTGCTAGCTTAATTAGCCGTTCAATCGATAGCCTAGCCTCGTTACTAAACAACGCCTTTTAACTAGCTACCTGAATGATGTTCAGCTGTATCGTTTGTTACATATAAGTACATTTAGTGTTGTTATATTTATGTTATTTCACTTAATTATAACTTAGTTACGAGTGATTCATATCACTCCACGAAATAACCAAGGTATGCTGATAGTAAATATTTTATGTTAAATATTACTACTTTAAATTTGTCATGGTTTTGAAATATTGTTTTCGTCATAATATTAGTTCGTCTTTATACTCGACTGACTGGCTTCGTGGCTTAGTTGGTAGTAGCTCTGCCTACGAAGCCGAGGGTCGTGGGTTCGATTTCCACCCAGCGCAAATATTTGTGTGATGAATTCAAATGTTTGCACTGTGTCTGGGTGTTTCTATGTATAATAAGTATGTCGATTTCACCCTTCACACCCTTCGATAAGTTTCCATTACGAAGAAACTCTCCTATTGTATGTATACAGGGTTATTGGTAATCATCCTGCAACCTTTTAAGAGCATGTTAAGTACATTCAATATGTCAAGTTTTGTTCGACAGTTTTAAAAAAAATGAAAAAAAATCCCCATTCAAAATGAAAAAAGTGTAAGTTTGCCCAGTTTAAAACATCGAGCTCTTCGTATCAAGAGCGCGCAGACACTTTATCACTCGATAAAAGAAGTGCTGACACACATATTATAGCTAAACAGTTATAGAAAAGACAAAAAAAAACATTTTTTTTAAATGGGATAGCATTGTGTTGAGTTTAAAAAAAAGTTGTGTAACAAGTTTAGTATTGTTTGTTGAACTATACAGAACATTAAATGCATTACGAGTAACCCTGTATGTATGGATACTGAGAGGCGTAGCTAGTAAATCAATATAAATGATAATTACAGATGTTAATTGAGATGCAGTACTAGAAACAATAATTAAACTGTCTGTTAATAACAGGCCCCGGTTACAGTACTAGTAATTTACGAGTCGGGTTCATTAAAACATTCTGTTTTAGTTAAGAAATAGCGGCGACTACAAAAGGTAGATTAACATGTAAATAGTTTGATTATATGATAGAACAACGTGGAGAGTGAAAAGTTTACTAGAAATTCAAATTGTTTTTACGAATGATAAATATGGCGGGCATGCTTCCAAGTCGTAATAAATTTGATCATATATATTATCTCTAAGCTTTTCATTCCATTTTATACATATTTTAATTGCTTTATAGAGTAGTGTGCTTAGTCATATGTGACTAATGTCAACCTAAAAGTATAGTACTTATTTATGATCTATCTTTCATCATCTATCTCATCTTAGAGGTATTTGAATGGATAATTCAAATTTTCTTAGCATCGGTCTTGTTATTTATAGAAAGCCTTGGGTCCTAATAGCAGGAACTTAAAATAATATGATATTTATTTAAGAGCTATACGTATAATATGACATTTAATAGGGTTCTAATTGAAAAATTAAAAATGACGTAAATTACAATTAGCAGTTAAAATTCAGAGATAAAAATAAGTATTCATCTTATTGTATTTTTTTTATTGTATCATAGACGAGACAAGCAGGACATGTGGCTGATGGTAAGCAACATGCCTGCCACATAACAGCACAAGGACACGCAGCTATTAGAACATGAAAGTCCAAATCATAACCTAGCACTGCATACCGCATATATGTAATAAATACAAATTATATTTTAATGGTTGACACTTATTTATACGATACTATCGTACAATAAAATGTTAAATTTAAACTTTAAAAATGGTTATTCTTTGTATGCTCTTTTTTTGTTTTATAAAATTGTCGTGTAAATTGTACATTCATTAGAATAAAGAACTTTGACTTTGACTTTAGCACTGCACTGCGCTCGGCACCCAGAGATCTAAGATATTATATCTCTAAGCCCTGTAATTTTTCTGGAAACATTACTCTTTAAACCGGAACGATGTGGTACTTCTCCAGCGGACTCTGCCAAGAGTTCTACCACTACAAAATTTTAAAACTCTTAGTAAAAAGATGAACCAAACATAATCGTGATTAAAATAGGCAGCCAGGTATTTTCTCCTTGAAAAAATTACAAATTGAAGGGGAAAATACCAGTAAATTAAAAAGAAAACGAAATAACAAGACAATGCTAAAAATAAAACGTACAAATAATTGTCATGAAAAACAAAAATAACCGCCCCAGCGACGCGCGGCGACCGGCGACCGAACCTGCAAACAATTAAAACGTTCGCGTGCATTATCCAGGAATAGCCTCGGGAACTAAACTAGTACAAACATTTCTGGTGCACTGAAAAGCGTCGCTACTGCTGCATTTGGTAAATACAAACAAATCGTGCGAACTGGTTAAGCGGTTTTCCTACTAATATTATAAATGCGAAAGTTTTGATGTTTAGATGTTTGTTGGTCAATTACATCATAACGTATGAACGGATCAGGTGGGGAACAAAGATTGTCGTCTGGCTACTTTTTGTCCTGCGGGGCGCTGCTAATCGAAAATAAAATTCAAATTCAAAACTTAATTTTTCTAGCCGCCCACTATTAGTACTTAATTATTTAGTGTATCGTTTGACTGCATTGTACACCCCGAGTGGGCGTTCGCTCAGCTCTGTTATTGCCATGACAAGAAGAACCATAGACATTTCCGAATATGAAATGCCATACAAGAAGTAGAGTTACCCAATTCACTCTGACTTTGAAAAGATCTCAGTTAAGGTGCGTCCCCCAGCAAAACGAGTTTTTTGACCAGTTTTCAGAGCTATCTAGTCATTAGCCAAAACAAATATCAACTCGCAAAAAATACATTAAATTTCTACAACTTCTTGGCTTCAAACTGGTAGTTTTATTTTTTTGTTAATGAACTTATTGTTTAAATAATCGCCTATCAACGAAACCATGAAAAAATAAATAATTGTAGTTATCATGCATCTCCTCGAAAAAACCTCTATTATTTTGTGTTTGTACTTACACCAACGGATAGACAATTCTATTACGAACATTTTGGTAGAAATATTTTTTTCAAAAGACCAAACCTGATTTTATAAAGAGTTTATTCTAAAATTTGAGGTAAAACAGCGACAAATCCTACTGTTTCTCTTGCTCTTTCTTGCGGTGTGCGATAAGGTAAGAAATACTCAAGGTCATTTGCTCGGGGTACGCCCTTAAGGGGTCAATCTAGCCGGCAATTTTTAGCTGTACGGTTCAGAAAAGTAGACTCATAGCGTAGCAAATTTAATAAAGTTAGAACACTATTACACTATAACACTAGTACCTCTTCAGTTAACAGTAGAGGTTATGAGAGCTCCTACGTAGCTTAGGTCCTGTATAAAAGAACAGTGGCACTTTGGCCATGTTGAAAGAATTGAAAACACCACATACATATGTGCATATGTAATTATTTATAGGTGTCGATAACTGTAACAGTACCGTGAGTTAATTAATTTAATCCCAACTCAAAAATGCCCAAACGCGCTTAAATAAGTTTATTCATTTTCAATAGCCCAGTAATAGCGGTTCAGCACCGAGCCAGTTAAGTTTGTGGTTATCTAACTATTCCCTAACCTATGATCATGATGACAAACGTAATTGTTTTGTGGAATTTTGATGTATGATTTGATATACGAGTAGGTTTGAGGCTGGGTAAAAATAACGAGCTTAATATACGAGTATTTAATAACTGTCAAATTAATCATGTAAAAAAAATCAATTTGTTAGTAACAATTTAACGCTACAACATTTAACATATGATAAAATTTCAATTTTTTATAAAGTTACTTCAAAAAATTAATTCAAGATTACTATTTTCATAGATACACGTTACATATGACCTTTGAAACAAATGAAACGCTACAAAATTAAAATTTTAAGCTACTCTTCACAAAATTAAACTTTCTTAAAACCCTATCATTGTATTGAACAAAAGAACCCTTGGCACAAAACAGGTCATAGAAATGTCTCGAATACTTTTCCATTATCAAGCCTTTGTAATAAACCTTCTGCATTCAATAACCACTCCCACCCTTGCAACCCCCCTGAAGCTCTACAAAATTGAGTAAAATTGCGAAGTTGAAAAATCAGACTTCCAACCATTAGACATCCTCACTTTCTATTGATAGCTTTAGTTAGGGAAGAAAAAAATCATAATTTTTAACGAGTGTTTTTATTTTCATCCCTCGATTTGGGAGGGTGAACCGGATCCTATTTTTAAATACGCACTGTTTGACTATTTCCTTTTACTCGATCATCTGTCGAGTGAAGTGACTAAAACGATGTAATCACTCGTAAAATATCGGTTGTAAAAATGCTTTTGGGCATTTATTTTGTATAACGTTATATATGTTAGTTTTGTATATTGTAACATGGTTTTCCTTCTATACCTACATATGTACGTTTCAAAAACTACATGTTAGGCCTCCGATTTTTAAACACTATAGAAATCTCACGTGTTTTACCGTTAGTCTACTTTTTAATTACTTGCAATGATTCACGAACAATGTTGCATAAAGTCAAAGTCAAAGTACTTTATTCATAAATGTACAATTTACACGTCAATAATTACATAATTGCATAATTTACATAAATCATCGGTTATTTGTTCAGTTTGCAGTAGGATTAATCTAGTAACATCTTTAGTCCTTCCTTGCTTTATGGATAATAATTCAGATGTACTTTAGTGTCAGTAGTTACTCATGTATGTAGTGTACTGTAATACTCATTACATTTTAGTTTTGTTAATAAAGGCTTTAAAGACTAAAAAAATATACATTCCAACGCAAGCGAACGAAAACCACTCAATCGGTCCGTTTTAAATGAACACGCTCGTTTTATAAGCTTTGCTCGACAGCAATATAACTGATCTCAGTCGCGTGACTTCAAAAATGAGTCTCCAGGAACCATTACGCAGAGGAAACGTTTCCGCTCGTTAACTCGAGTACTTTGCACTTTGATAAATGCTTACTAGCGTTTTGAGATGTTTGGGGTGTGCGATGTGGCTGAAGCGAGTGGGTTAAGTGACTATGAGGTTGCTTAAGTGTCATCTGCCTCGTTGACGTTAAGTAGCTCTCGCTGTGGTCCACAAATAGTTATAGAATTACATGTTGGGACATTCGTTTCACTTTTTTATTTCTTAATAATACCTATGACTACGAAATAATTACATAATTTAGATGAAAATAAAACAGGCCAGCAAATAAGACAAATTGGTCAATTTTACACCAAACTTCCGACCCAATTTCTTTTTCAAGGTCTGGGACTACTTACTTACTGAGCATTAAATCACAAAATTCTGAGAGATTCACGAAGCTTCAAGCGAAATCTTGAAAAAACGAAACGATAGCTCGGAAACTATACATTTTAAGGTACCAATCATAGATACCATTATTGTAGAGAACCAAATTTAGTTTTCAGTGAACTTACCGTTTACAAATTATACCCAATTTTTTTTTTTCTACAATAATACACGCATAGTATACTCTGCGTACAATAAACTACAATAACACATAGCGTTCTACAATAAACTGCATAGTATCTTCTGAGATATCGGCCAAAAACTTTTTCATGACGGCGTTTGAAACTCCACTTGGATCTGTCAGCATTTTTGTCACCTTGTTATAAAAAAGAAAAATTGGATCGGAAATTTAGTGCAAAATTAAATTTATTTTACTTTTATTTTTTCTTTTTTTAATTTCCTAAAATTGCGAATTAAAACTGAAAAAAGAGATTTATTTCACACTGGTTTGACTCATTTTACAGATAATTTTAGAAAGGTTAATAAAAATGATAATTACAGAACACGTGGACCTACAGAAATTGTTTGTTTGGCAATTCATTGTACAATGTACATGCGTTTGAGTTCTGAGGCATCGAATACACACAAAACCATAATAGGAGCAAGTATCAGTGTAAAGCGTTTTACAATAACGTAAATATTAAATTCGTTCTTTGTATGTTTTTCCTTTGTATCTCTAAAGACTCAACGGATTTTAATGAAATTTGATATAGGGGTGGCTTGTACGCTGATTCAAGATAACCGGTATACTGTATGATAACCGGTGAAACCGCAGGGCGTAGATGTAAATAGGTAGATACCGCCATTACAATAGAATTTTAGATTAATAACTGCCATACACATGTCATAATACCGTTACAATCTCTAAAAAGCTCGTACCAGGGAACTTGAAAAACACTGACTATATTTCAAACATTTATGTTTAACTGTAATTGGTTTACACTTGACCGTCATGTCGCCTGGTGCTAAGCGACGATGCGGTATGATAGACGATGACTGGCCTCGTGGCTTAGTGGGTAGTAGCTCTGCCTGCGAAGCCGACGGTCGTGGGTTCGATTCCCACCCAGTGCAAATATTTGTGTGATGAATTCAAATGTTTGCACTGTGTCTGGGTGTTTCTATGTATAATAAGTATGTATTTAAAACTATATAAGTATTATATCAGCTATCTGGCCGCCATATTACAAGCTTTGCTTAGTTTGGGGTCAGATGGTGTTGTGTGTGAATTGTCCACCAATATTTATTTATTTATTTATTTATAGAGCGTGCTTACCTAGAAGAAACCGATTCACTCTCGATTTAAAGACACCAAGATTGTGACCATCGGTGAAAACCCATTCAGGCAACGCATTCGACAGCTTAGACGTTCTTACCCCGAATGCAGAGAAACATCGAGTCTTTGAGACGTCAATAATGAAATGATGTCGCTTTTTCGAGATACGTGCAGTTCAATAGAAAAAAAAGTAAGGTGAAATTACGAGTAGATCACGCATATCACTCCGAAATGTATCCGATAAAAAACGATAAGCTAGCAATTTTGCGGCGATGTTCAAGCATTTTTCGCCCAAGGGTGTCGTTGCCTATGAGGCTTTGGACACGTTTCTCGGTCGGTTCCAGAGCCTCCAGCTGGTACTTAGCCAATCCATTTCAAAGGAGCAAACAGCACTCCATACTATCTAGAGCGAATCTGTCTTGTAGTATAACGTGAGCAACTGTTCAGACTTGGAAGTACCTTCGCACCATTGCGAAAACGCCTAGTTTTTTCGCAGCTAATTTAGCATAATATACAACTCTATATTTACAATAATACAGGCAAGCTTTGTTTAGTTTGGGACTCGTTATTGTAGTATGAGAAATGTCCTGTAGTAGTAGGACTCTTAGTAGAATCTGCCTGGGGAAGTACCACACCTTTGTCAGTTATTCTACCGCCAAGCAGTAATGTGCAAACATTACTGTGTTCCGGTTTGAAGGGCAATGTTTCCAGAGAAATTACAGGGCTTAGAGATATAACAACTTAGATCTCTGGGTGACGAGCGCAGTGCGGTGCTAGGTAATTGATTAATAGGGTATAATAATTAGGCTTGGCGGTAGGATAACTGACAAAGGTGTGGTACTTCCCCAGGCAGATTCTACTAAGAGTCCTACTACTACAGGACATTTCTCACATTGCTAACCATCAGGCACATGTCCAGCTCGTCTCGTCACTCTTTATTAAAAAAAAAAAGCCCATTGCTCACCTTAACACATTTTTTGATACTTTAACTCTCAAACGATCTCGAAAGAGAAAATATTGAGCTTCACTCAAGGTTCGTAATACGGTAGCGAGGTTCGTATGAGGGCTTCAATTTTATTCACAGCAAACCATTCTAATTTAATATAAAGAAACTTGTTTGAGTACAAAGTAAGGTGCTAACAGAGTAACTATGGGAACACGTTTAATTACCGCGTTCGTCTCATCATTGTGCGGCGGTTCCATTTCACATGCTATAAAAACTTAATTCAATTAAGCTTCCGCGGGAAACATCCATTACGAAGTAGTGAAGGCTTAAAAGAAAATAAATTATTTCTACAAATAATTCTTTATAATACCATACATAAAATTATACAAAACATTTTATCCGAATAACTAGCCAGATTTTACACATAAGCAACCTCCTTTGGGTTGATTATTATGTGCAAAATCTGGTCACGCTCTGTTCGTCCCATGAGAGAGTCTCGAGTTCCAACAGTGGGCACATTTGGTGAGCTTGTTATGCTGCTTATGCTAGAATGTAATCTTACTGCGGGCCCCAAATAGATAAGGGCTGTTGAAAACAGGAAGCAATGGAAACTACTGCAAGAGCCGAAAGGCAAATTGAGTTGAGAGACATTCTATAGTTAAACTAACCAAACGATAAAGCCATAAAGACCAAATCTCTCATCCAGTTTAATAAAGTATGTTGCTTTAGAATAGTGTTCTTTGTTTTTAATTTAAAAACACAGACTCCTTTGTCATTCGGGTTCTTTTTTAGGGTTCCGTTAAACGTAAAAACGGAACCCTTATAGATTCGTCATGTCTTCGTGAAACCGCATTAAGACTTTTATTTTCATCAAACCTACACATGTGGGGTGTCTATCGATAGGTCTTCAAAAATGATGTTGAGGTTTTTAACATCATTTTTGTCTACACTGAATAATTCGCGCGAGAGACACTTCCAAAGTGGTAAAATGTGTGTGTGTCCCCCCCCTCTAACTTCTAAAGTAAGGTAATGAAAAAACTAAAAAAAATATATGATGTACATTACTATGCAAACTACCAACCAAAATTGGTTAGAGCTCGATCTGATGAGTAGTTTTTTTTAATACGTCATAAATCCACTATTATTTAAACTTCGATCAAAGTTAAAACAAACTACAAGAACTATGTGTACTATGTATATTATGTTACTTGCTGCAACGGAACCCTTCATGGGCGAGTCCAACTCACACTTGGCTACTTTTTTACATTTATTTTTGATTGGCAGAAGAAAAGGAAAAAAAGAGAGAGAGTACATTTTCAACCTAATAATAATTCTAGTGCTCTTTACTCCGATTTTCTAAGCCATCCTTCCGGCTCAGAGCCTTCACTACGATTTCTGTCCATTTTGAATAGCCCTTTCTTAGTTTAACTTATTTTTCTTTCCCCCAGACATAAAGAAGCAGTTCGCACAACAGCCTCAGTCGGTGAGCATCGAGGCCGGCAAGGGCGCCACGTTTCGTTGCCGGCCGCCGCCCGCGGTGCCTCCGCCCGTCGTCAGGTGGACCAGGAACGGAGTCACGCTGGAAGCCGGGGACGAAATGCTGGTGCTACCGAAAGTCGAATTACAGGTTATGATTTATAAACAGTTAGATATTTGTTAGACGTTCAGTTGTTTTGTCTAATCTATATCAGTTATTCTACCGCCAACCAGTAATGTGCAAACCTTACTGTGTTCCGGTGTGAAAGGCAACGTTTCCAGAGAAATTACAAGGCTTGGAGATGTAACATCTTAGATCTCTGGATGATGAGCGCAGTGCAGTGCTAGGTAATGATTTGGACTCTTCATGTTCCAATAGTTGCGTCTCACTGTGCTGTTATATGGCAGGCATGTTGATTACTATCAGACACATGTACTGCTCGTCTTGTCACAATTTATTTAAAAAAAACCTCATCTCATTAATACGTTAAAACAAAGTTTTCTGCACGATTTTACGAAAATTGCCCGAACGGAGGAATTTGAAATTTCGTACACTAATAATTCTAATTTATGTAGTCCAGAATGCTATTGTTTTATTTAAATTATACGTTAAAATACTTTGAGCGAAAACATTACAATTTTAACATTTAAATCGTAGGATATGGCGAACTACACATGCTTGGCGGAGAATATAGCTGGCCGCCGGGAGTCAGATGTTGCAGTGCTATCCGTCTACGGTACGTTGCTCATTTGATATTTATCTTAGAAGCAGCCCACTTAAATAGTCCCACTGTTGAGGCTCGATGTCTTCTCTCAGATGGAGAAAGCTGAGGCCATAACCCAACACGCTGATCCAGTGCAGGTTGGCAGATGACGTCTGGCTTCGAAATGTTCTAGGAATATGTCGGATTCTTCACGATGTTTTCCTTCACCGTTTTTAAGCTAGCGGTATTACAAACATGACTTTGAGAAGACATTAGTACGTGTAGGATTCAAACTAGGTCCTCCTAATCGGGGGTCGATGTTCTCGACCAGACTAGCTGTAACTTAGGATTGATAAATTAGTTCGAAGTAAAAACAGTATTGTTTTTGGTTAATATGTACACTTGCTTCTTAGATCAGTGAACAATAGCTGAAAACTACACGGAGGAATTTAAAACAATGACTGGATTATACAACGGTTCTAGGCGGAACATTGTATGCCGCCGTTACAATAATTAAAACATGGATTTCATAGAATTACATTGTTACTCATTTTCCTGACTGGTACGGAAGAATACAATCTTTTCTGTAATATTTTGCCAGGTTTGTATGTTCTTTATTACATTAAGTTTTGTGCTTAGATAACTACTTTAGTATATCATCAGTATATTTATTATCAGCGTGAGCTTGAATAGATCCTTGCGGTCCCGAATCCTAGCTGTGGAAAAATGGAAGTGCCTTAGGTTATGATGTGCTGTGCTTTATTTAGGCGTCTTTCATAATGTACTTACTTCACATATTATTCGTCAGTTTTGGGCAGCAATAAAACTGACGATGCTGTCCATGATTTGTAATGGTAGGACTCTCTGCAGAGTCTCCCTGGGGAAGTACCACACCTTTGCCAGTTATTCTACTGCCAAAGTAATGTAAAAACATCACTGTGTTCTGGCTTGAAAGGCAACGTAAAGGTATCCAGTGAAATTATAGGGTAAGCGCGTACTAGATAATGATTTGGACTTTTCAACATTTTCCAATAGCTGTGTGTCACTGTGCTGTTACGGGCAGGCAGGCATGTCATTTACCGCCACTTTACTCGCACCACGTGGTCTGGAATCTATTCTTGTGACCCCGAGTCCTAGCAACATCACATACGCAGCCACTTAGGGTGCCAAGTTCGTCTAAGTTTACTGATATGTACGAACGATTTATATTTATGTATTCTTTGATTTACCAATGTTTGTTGATGAAATAAATGATTTGATTTGATTTGATTTTGATTTGACTTAATGTTCTCAACATTAATTGACTGCTTAATGCTGCATGGAAGCCTCTTCGTTATTAACATCTGAAGCTTTACACATTCAAAAAAAATAACACATGGGTGATTCACGTTTGATATTGTCAGTCCAGCAAGTGCTAAACGAGCTGAGAACACGCGTTCGCACTCCCCTTGAAGAATTTCACCGGACGCGATCGAAACTTGAGTCGAACTAGACTGACTATATCAAACGTGAGTTACCCGTGTACTTTTTGAAGTGAAAACTCTTTTGGCGCGCCTAGACAGATTTTTCGTGGGGTGTGAATTGAATTCTAGCGCCACGCTCGGGTATGATAAGAAATCTTCGGGTTAACTCGTGACCATTGGCCACTTAGAAATACGTAAGATAATGAGAAATGGTGAAAAGGCGTGGCCTGGCCATCTAGAAATGCGTGAGCCAATAGGAAATGCTGACGCATTTCTAGATGACCATGCCGTGATGGCTTGGGCACGCCCTCCGGTTACAACCGTGTAGTTTCCAAAGTAAGGTATCAAATTCTGAGTTATACGAGTACATAAGTTTTCACTTCTGTCGGCACTTCCTATGACTGCCAATTTTTTTACAAATCTTAAGCATCAGTTTCTGACGCCAATAAAAGTCAAGATGTTGAGCATGGTAAGTTTAACGTGTTGTGAGTTCCGCAGTGAACGGCGGCTGGTCGGAGTGGTCGGGCTGGGCGGCGTGCCGGTGCGAGGGCGCGGCGCGCGGGCGGCGGCGGACCCGGGGGTGCACGCACCCGCCCGCGGCCAACGGGGGCGCGCCGTGCCGCGGGGCCGCCGCGCAGGCCAGCGGGGACTGCGAGCCGTGCCGCGCCGGTCAGTGGGGACCATCCTCAACCTTGTGCTACTGCTGACGACGCCGGTGATTCCACCGGTCGGCCCGTACGTCGAGCGTGGGTTAGCGGGCCGTAGCCCGTCTGATGCGAGGCGGACTCGAAAGGCCGGTGGCCATGGCACGACCTGACATACTCCGCCAAGTCCCTGCATGGCGGACGATGCGTTCTGTTTTGACGATGATGGCTTTCTCCTTGCACTCTTGATCCATAGCGATAGTCTTTTAATAAGTTAAAAGCCTTAAGAAGTTGAAAGTCTCTCATTAATGCTAGGTATATCTGTTTGTGTGGTGCAGCGGGCGCGTGGTCCGCGTGGGGCGGCTGGTCGGCGTGCTCGACGGAGTGCGTGCGCGCGCGCCGGCGCGGGTGCGCGGGCGCGTGCGCGGGGTCCGCGCTGCAGCACGCGGCCTGCGAGGATGGACTCTGCGCCCCCGGGATAAGTACGATATTCCCTTACACTCTTTACAGCATATGCAGCTAAATGTTTCCACTGCTGACTTGGGGCCTTCTCTTGCAGGGGAAAAGTAGTCTAGCCCATAATCCAACACACTGGCTCAGTGCAAGTAGCGTGACTCATGATCTCGAAACATTCTAGATACATGTCGGTTTTCTCAAGATATTTTTCCTTCATATTTCTAGTTTATCTGCTACGGTCTCCCCCAACAGTAATACATACATACTAGTGTTTGGTATAAATCCTATACCTGGTGTAAAAACAATACAAAGATAAGCATGACGCGCATCTGATGGTAAGCAACACGCTTGTCCATGAAAACACAGTGCTACCCAGCTTTATACATAATTACATAAATAGTACAAATCTCTGTCCAAGTAATGTACTGGGTGACCACACCCAGAGATATAAGATCTGTAGATGTTGTTTCTGCTTCGAGTAACCGGCACGCTGTTGCAAAATATACGTCCATTCGCACATCCTGTCTCACGCAATATTTAAACCCCAAATATTCGTCTGCAAGGTCTCAGAAATAGGTTAATTAAGCCAATTTATTCGTCAAGCCAGTTACTAAATAACTGTTTAAATAAGATGTAAACCAGACGCTACTGGGATATAAATAGGTAGCAGACACCCGGTCCATCAATCTAGTGAGTGGTAGATAACCGCACTAACATTAAATGGTAACGTTATTTTCTGCTCTATATTATACAAAGAACGTATAATAATTTGACAGTGTCGCATTTTACTCATCAGTACGTGCAGCTTCCACTACATAAATTATCCGAAAATCGCAAAAAAAATCCTAGTTCGTATTAAAATGAAGCTTACCTACCCTGAAATCACGTAAGCTTTTGTTATTCCATAGAAAAAAGACAAATATCATGAAACCACGAAAAAGAAATATTTTATACAAAAATGAGACTTAGGCCAATTATCCACGTAGCTACACGATATCCGCACGATTTCGACAATTGTCGGATGCAAGACGAATGTTTGCATCTTGCGTACAAATAATGAAGTCTGTGTCCACGAAACGACAACGGCACGACAGCACGTCTTGCGTTTGTTCGTAGGATGCATGCGTTCGACAAAAGACGCGTGCGTGGACAGTAAGCCTTACACTGAAATCACAATAACATTTTCTATTCCATGAGAACTTAACCTAAAATCGCGAAAACATTTGCTATTCAACACAAAATTGGAACTTACTCTGAAATTCTTTACATAAATAGAACTTACCCTGAAATATCATCCTACAGAGGAACTTATCCCGAAACCGCTAAAAACTATTTTATAATAATTAATTCTAAAATGCTTACCAAAAAACAGCCGTTACAAACAAACTGTTTTTCACTATTTCGTGGTAATAGTCGATATTATTGTAATGAGTTTAGCACGCCTTCTTCATAATAGTACATTATGATATAAGTGCGGTAAGTTGATAATTACAGCCGAGGCTTTATTGCTAGCTCGAGCCGAAGGCGAGAGCTATAATTAGCAGAGGCTGTAATTATCAAAGCGCATGTATGTCATACGACGTTTTATAACATATTTGCGAGGAAATAAACAAAACTCTGACGACATTTTCAAATAAAAACAATACAGCGAAAAAAAACGCGCGGAATAATATTTACTTGATCACAGATCACAGCACAGAGTAAGTAATCATATGGATCACAGATTAGCAATGCGCGCGCATCGGCGCCTTTTTTTTTAAGCAACGGCACAGAACCAGCCGGTATGCCATTAATAATAAAGTAAATTAATATGTTTGTGTTTTGTTCCAGAAAAATTAAAGTAATTTATGGTCTAAATTAATTAAATTAACGAATTTAATAATTCTTTATTATATTTTACCTCTCAAAGTTAATTTTATTCATAAAATATTGACCACACTTTTCTGACATAAAAACTCTTTACTAAGATTTAAAAAGGTACCGTTCGTTTTAGCGTTTCGGAGCATATCTCTCTACCTAGTCTGTGGACGGAGCATATTGAAACCGTGCGTTTTACATTACACATTACAGCACTAGTGCGTAATAAGATACATTACGATACAGAAATTGGTCCAATAAGAGACCCTTTACGAGCAAATATGTTATAAATATTATTATACATACCTAGTCTAGTCAACAAGTGCTTTTTAGGTCGATTTTTTTCGAATTCTTCTAATTATTGAAGTATTATTCGATTTGGAATGAAATCTAGATAGTTTTTGAGAAAATGCTAAGCCCGCTTGCAAAAATTGCCATTGTTATAATTAATGAAGTAAAAATAAAAAGGGGGCTTCGTTAAAGGTAAAAATTACCTATATTTCGAGAACTAGTTGAGGTAATTCAAATTTGAATAAAAGCTTTAAAAATAAAAATAAAATCCTAAAAATTGCCTTGACTTCAAGAACTGTAGAAGTAATATTGATCTTTTCCCAGAGTGTATAACATATTTCCGAAATCGGAATTTAACAATTTTTTAAATATCTTTCCATCGGGAATCTATTCTAAGCTAACAAGTTCCACGAAAGAAAAAATATCCCAGGTAGGTATTAATAGTTTAACAATTGATAATTTATGGACGAGACTTGCGCAAGCCAGAGCTCCCGTTTCCTTTCGTGAAGCATGTTTTCAAAGGTCACAAATAATAGATTACAACAATAAAAAAAATGTTACATTCCGTTTTCGTATTTTCAATCCTCAAAAAATATCGGTCCTACTGTGCCGGGAGTCAAGATTATTTAAAAAAAAATGTCCTATTCTTTTTGAAGCTTTGTTCAATTTAGAATTATCTCAAATAGTTTTTTAAATATTGGCAAATAACGAAACCCCCTTTTTTATTTGTACTTAATTGTTTAAAAGTATTGCAATTTTTGTGAGCGGCCTCAGTTAGCACTTTCTCAAAAACTATCTAGATTTCATTCCGAATTGAATGACTCATCATAATGTCAGGCGAATACGAAAAAAAATCGACCTAAAAAGCACTTGTTGACTAGACTATTAGTAGACCTGTTCTGTACAGCCATCCCTGTATTTAGTTTAATTTTTATTTACTACTAGTTTTCATAAGTGAAATAATGTGAACCAAAAACTTGTAAACCAAACCCAGCCACTTCATCTTAAAACTGATATTTCATACTCAAGATGATCAGCAAGTAACATTGATGAAATATTATCTGGACTAGTTTTTTTTCTAATAAATGAAAAAAATGCAGAATTGTCGCGGAAAATACTATGTAGTTTTTTTTTTAATTATACGCGGTCAAAGTCGCGTGAAAATACGAGTTTATATTATTCTATACATTTAAATATTATTTTGTTCTTGTTTCATTGGTTGGGAATTACGTAAGTTTCCGAGCGGTCGGGTTCCGCAAGTCTTACCATGGTTTGATGCTGCGTGGACATCAACATGTCTGGAATACAATACCGTATTAGGTACTTATTTTAAAGTACAATTTTCTGCTTAACTTTTAATTCCTTGCCTTTTGCAATGATCTCCTTTTCCATTGCAATGCCTTTTTATGACGTTTAGCCATACATTTGCTGTAATGTCCAGTACATAGATGTCGCACCACCGAGATTGTAAATTTAGTTTATCACTCCTAAGATACCGGGTTGACCAGACCCAGGTTTGTTTTGTCCGAACTGGCATTAGTCAGTCTTATTTATATTTAAATAACTTCAAGGCCAAGTGATCATTATCACCATTAGACCTCTTTCTCCCTCTCTCTCCCTCTTTTCACTTCCGGTGGTTTTGTGCCCGAATCTAAGTATTCGTCAGTTTCAAAAAAGTAATGAATATTCTAGTAAAAAATCATCTCAAATCAAGACTGTTTCAAAAAGCATAAACTGAAGACATTTACAATTTTACGACATCGTACTAATATTACTCGTATAATTGTCAATATTTGGACGTTTGTTGCTCTATCACGTCGAAACGTCTAAACGGATCATATTTAAATTTGCAACACTATAAGATTATAATCAGGAATATCACCTAGGCTATTTTTATCGCGGGATATTTAGGAAACTGTGCGGGGAAACCCGGAGCTCGCTACTAGTTTATAATATAAACTATAATCAATAATTTCCCGTGTAAAGGAGCAGTTACTCAATCCGCAGTAGCCCGCTACAAGAACTTGTTACATCGCTCGTTCCACATTTCACAATTTGCGATGGGATGATATCCCATAAATCGAGCTACGCAGACTTCCAAGACTCGATTATAATGGATGAGGTTTTTCCTGTGTTGAGAGCTTCTATGAATAACGTGGTTCGTGGACGCTTTAGCGATTATGCAGTAGGAGATGCATTTTATTCATGAAAAAACAGTACCTTGTAATTTCCGTCTTTAATATATTCACTTTTGTTTACATCACATCAAAGAATTAAAATAAATATTAATAAAGTTAGTCTTAAAAATCGTCACAAAGTTGCATGGTTATTGATTATTTATTTATCGAATATACTTTCAGCAAGTGAGCTACTGATCTGTATGATCTAATTCGATTAGTATAGTGTTTATCGAACTCTTTGCATTGTTCAACTAATGAAGTCACCACACAGTCGGTCAGTTACTATACTGCCAATAAGTAACTGCTGAAAAAAGGCAAGTAGGTACTCGTTCCGACATTATTTACTTAAAAAAGATATGATGACGTAATTGTTGGATCATTAGAATAACAAAAACATACAATATACCGCCTGTTCTCATTAAGTAGTCTGTAAACCTCATTGTAGGCGTGTAGCAAACCGCAGTTGGCTACATCGCCGCGCTGATTCATCAAGGAAATTATAATTTTCTCGCACTAACTTGTAGAAATGTACTTGTCTTACATTATTTATAAATATTTTTCAAATTTTCTTAGTTCTAGAAAATTATTTATTTGCTCTGAAAAAAAAAACAAAAACAGAGATTTATGATGATTTATGTGCCCTGTAATTTCTCTGGAAACACATTACACTTTAAAACGCAACACAGTGATGTTTGCACATTGGTTTGCGGTAGAATACACGGCAAAGGTATTTCCCCAGGTGGACTCTGCAATGAATCCTACCATACAACAAGCATACTCCTGAAAACCATTACCTACAGCTCTTGAGTAAAGGACTGTTTGCATTTCAATTAGTGCGACTGAGTGAGTGTAAGACTTTACTACGCAAGTTACAACACACTCTCACTAATCAATCGGTGTCCACACGTGTTTGCTACTAATCACTCGCACTAATCAAAATACAAACAGGCCTTAAACCAAAATTGTTAATAACAATAATAGTTAAAAAAATACGCTTTGGAACGGCCGCCATTTTGGATTTAGGTTACATGACTAGTTTTTTCGTATCCCATTGAAAAAACTTTTCATTTAATACCCATATCATGGGGGTGTATTTCAAATAGCCAATCCACCATCTTGGATGTCCGTCATGTTAGAATCACGTAACTATTTTTTTCGTATTCCTGACAGCAAACCCTTTCATTTGATACCCATATCATGGGGATGGATTTCAAACAGCCAGTCCGCCATCTTGGAGAGGCTTGTAATGACGTTTCTTAGCTGGTCATGTATTGTCATCAGAACTCAGAGCGTGTGCAAAATTTCATTCTAATCGAAGACCAGAAAGTGGGTCAAATTAACATTCTAAGATTTTCTTACATACATAGTTACGAGTGAAGTTTTAAATAGACCGTATTACAGGGTTGTACAGCAGCAACCTGTCTCTGTACGTGGGCGCGGGCATCACCGTGGCGATGTTGTCGGCCGGCGCGGCGCTCGCCTACGTGTGGTGCAGGCACAGGGACGCTCGCCCGGGGTACACGCAGGGGCGGCCTGGTGAGTCAATGCTTTACTTACAGGGGATTGGATTTGCTCATAAGCGTTTTCACAAAAATGTTGTAGGTACCCTTCTAGACACTGTTTAGTTTATGGAACATTCCATTTTGTGACCGAATTTTGAATGTTACTACTCCAAATCAAATTTAACCTAAATTAAATATTCCGGAAAGTGACAAGAGTTATACGGTATACGTTTTTGTGAAAACACCCCATTCACCTTCGTGTTTGTCTTCGTCTCTAAGTTCGTATTCGTGGTCATGTTCACATTTCAGGCTCTTGCTCATACTCATACTCATATATATTTTTTTTTGACATTGGCAGATAGTAGCCATTAACTGAAAGTAGTGGAAGAAGAAAACGGAGGCCTTTGTCCAATATAGCGGACTCTACAGGCTAACAATAAATAAATAGTACCTACTAAATCATCTTAAAAAATGTGTAACTTTCAGTTATCAAAACTTAACGTAAAGATATTTATCGTCCATATTTTCTTCACATCAATCACGTTAACCACCACACTGATTACTGAAAAAATTGTCAGCTTTTTGGCTGGCGTAAGTCTTGATACGAGTTATTTTATGTTATTTCATGATTCATTTGAAAAAAACAAGTATTTACATATTGTAATTGTTGGTATCTTGCAGTAGTAGTTGGAACGAGAATCCGAATTTAAAATAATTATATTATGATGATTAGGAATTCCAAAATCGAACCGCAGCGACAAGAACGGGCCGGACCTGACTCGAACCTGCAACGAGTACTGGATGCAACCAGACAACCACTACGACATGCCGCACGTGCGGGACAGGTGAGACTATCAAGAATAAACCTATTGTGAAAAAAATAGTTCGTGGAAACCCATATTTATTTAACACTTCATGTAACTTTGCCTGTTGCGATTTATTTTGCCTTTGCCTTTTATCAAAAACAATTTTTTAATAAAAGGCAAAGGCAAAATAAAAGGCAAAATAGTGCCTCGAGGTTCACTCGCGTAATTCCCGATACTATTATTTTCTCAGGGTAAAAATAACTTATGTGTTAGTACAGACCATCATTTATTGTAACGAATTTCATCAAAATCCTTTCAATAGTTTTTGTAACAAACATAGTAACAAACATAACACCACACACAGATTTTTCGTGGGCTCCGAATGAAGCTCAGCGTCACGCTCGGAAATGAAAGAAATATTCGGTGGAACTCGGGACCGCAGAGTGTGTCAGAGCGAGACACACAGTCAGGGGTTGCTGTCTGCTGTCTTTGTCTTTTAAGAAAAATATTTTTGGACATGGATACTTTGTCCTTCAGCCGCATCTGTCACAGTATCGCTGTGTTTACTATATTCATCTAAAGTTTAACCGGTTTTATTTTTAACTATTACAATTATTCAATACTTTTATTAGTACCTATTTTTTTTATATCAGTTTTTACTTCTTCCATGCGGTCTTAAGGATACTTGTTTTTGTTAAATTATTTATAATTTGAATCCCTCAGCTACTCGTCCCCGTTCGGTCCGCGCAGTCACCCGCCGTCATCCCACGGCAGCGCGCACTACGAGATGAAGCCCTACAGCCCCTCCGCAGAGTCTGCTTCCAGCTGCTACACCAACTGTGAGACGTTATCACTATTCTTATACACCTTGTTAATTTCTCCTAGGAGTCAACATTATCACTATACACAACACCTTGCATATTTCCCCTAGGAAAAGACAGAACAGGATTGTGAAAAAAAATTGTTTTTCGTGAATAGGTGTACAAACAAATATCTAGGAGAGCACTACTGGTACGTTCATCAGGAAATCCCAGTGCTCTTTGTAACACACAGAGCCAGCCCTCTGAGGGGGTTTTAATGGGTACAATCCTATATAACCTTAGTTGTACCCCAATGCAGCTCTGCTATGGTACCTATCTTAGGGAAGTTTTTCACCATCCCACCCAACAACACCCTAGTTGAATCTCTCATTCCATCGTACGGTTGCTAGGAAAAGATCGATTTTAGTGATAAGTTCGCCAATTTGTACTTTATTTTGTTTTATTTTAAGTCACTTTAGTTTATATTTAATAAAGTATAATAAAGAGTTAATCTAATATCCAGAACCTATTAAAACACTAATAGTAATAAACTTGTAATAATAAAGGTTATAGCCCATTTTATGCATGCGGCACTCGGTCAGCATAATAACATCTTGTACTGTTAATATTACTTTTAAGTAGTTCTACAAACATGCTCTCACTAATTAAATACTTATTTTCAAATATAGTTATTAAACTTTTGCGATTCAAACTTCAATTGCTAACATTAAACGTAATTAAATAATATTAGGGTAGTTACGGCTGGTCTAGTTGTTCGAACGACGACTGCCATTCCAGAGCCTCGGGTTCAAATCTTACGCGCACCACAGTCTTTTCGAAGTCATTTGCGTAATGGAACTAACTTGAAACGTTGAAGGGAACATCCTAGGGAAACCTTTCGGGTTATGTGTCATCCTAAAACCCGTACTGGGCCAGCGTGGTGGATTATGGCCTTGACTCTCTTCTTGAAAGAGAACGTCTTGAGTTCCAGCAGTGGGGACATTTAGTGCGCTGCTTATAAAATAATAATTTAGATCGCGGCTAAGGCATCTATAATGTTTTTAATACTTAGTTTACACATTGAAATTCTTGCCGTTGATGTTATATTTCGTAAATAGGGGCTTATTGACTTTAGGTATTTGTGGCCAATCCACAATTGTCTACCAAAATGTTCAATAATAGGTACATTTTACCACAGATACATTTGCCACCACCCTACAATCGCTAATAAATTGACTACGTTATTCACTAGTTTACTGCGTGACGTTTAATTGTGAGTCACTTTGTAGACGATTTGTGTACAAATATGACGAGGCGATGTTGGTCGGGTGCTAGGTAGTCTAATGTGCCATTATCCGAATAATCTTTCACGTTTTAACAGATTTTACTTACCAGGTTTTCTAATCTTTGTTGTTTTTAACGATTTAAATGAATATTTTAGTATAACAAGGGTTATGGAAGGTAGTTTCTAAACGAAGATGTGTTTCGTTTTAACTTAATGATATTTATGTATATTGAAATCCCACTGGTACATCTGTTACTCGTATATTATTCTTTTTCGGTGTTTTTTCAGCAACTATGCTTTTAGGTGCAAAAAGCACCTAATTGTTAATAGGGCGTTTTTTTTATCATAGAATTTACCTACGATAAGAAAGTTCCGAATTCCGCAGTCCTAACAAAAGTTTCCCTCAGCAGCGCGCACTATGACGTCACGGTCGAGCGAGTGCTCGTCTTCCCAGCTGGCCGAGCTAGTGACGTCATCGCCTATCTCCAAGGTGGACGTGGCCGTCACCCTCCCCACGGGACACATCGACACCAGCTATCGGGACAAGATATGTTTGACCATTGTTAAATAGATTTATTGCCCCAATTTTTTTGTTATATTTGTATTAAACTTGTGTTAATTATATGCGTGCAGGCCTTAACAATGAATTACTTTACAGAGAAAGGAAGGAATAATAATTATATACAGGGTAATTGGTAATCATCCTGCGTCCTTTTCAGGGGATGTTAAGTACATCAAATACATAAACTTTTACTGAACAGTTAAAAAAAATCGCATATTTTTCCCCATACAAAATAAAAAAGGTGTATTTGCGCGATCTAAAAGCATCAAGCTGTTCGAGAAAATTGGTAACAGGATCACGCGCGCTTTTTAACACTCGACAAATTATGTGACTTAGTTTTTGGAATTGAGTTTTTACAAAAGTTGTTTGTTTAAGTATACTTACAGAACATGCCGTGCAGATGCAGATTATTAGTAACCCTGTATACTAGAATCAATACCACTTACATACCATAAATATTTGCAAATTATTTTAATATTGTTATTTTGATATAGTTTTAGATTAGCCGTCTAAGCTAATTCATTTGCGGCAGAAATAGTATGTAACTGGTATTTTTTTCCAGAATGTACACTTACAAATAGTAATTTTAAAATAATTTAAATATATGTATTTGTAATTCGAATTTATTTTATTATCATATTAATATATTCTAGTATTTTTTCTTTATTTTATCACTTTCAAATACTCCTTTTCTCGAAAAACTTATCTTTGGAATTTTCATTAAACTATTATTATTTATAACTGATTACAATGAAAAAATCAAGTTTAAATAAAGCAAGTAATAAATATGGTATCATCTGTTGTAAATGGGTGGATTGAACACTAGAAAATTTTACAATATATTTTTTTTTCGCATGGTTCCATAACGAAATAAAAATGTATAAAAAATATTGCTGAAATGCTTTTTTAGAT
This sequence comes from Ectropis crepuscularia, assembly GCA_963693475.1. Taxonomy (NCBI): domain Eukaryota; kingdom Metazoa; phylum Arthropoda; class Insecta; order Lepidoptera; family Geometridae; genus Ectropis; species Ectropis crepuscularia. Next base: position 2,860,198 of record OY856340.1, read on the forward strand.
AGCTTACTCGTAATGTCTTAAGACTGAAGTAACAAAGAAACTGCCAATTTTGTATGCATTTATTTTGTTAAGAGAATGGTTTCTGTTGAAGTATTGATAACTAGATGTAAATGATAATGTAACTAAATAATTTTAGCTCATTTAAGTAGATTTCAAAACTAACTTAAGATAAATTATTATTATGTATCGTAATCTGTGATATTTCAAAATAAACTAACGATTATAAAACGTTTTTTATTTATGCGATGATTTTGTTAAGCAGGTTTACTTCTCTTTTCTATAAAATTACTTGAGCACAATCAGTGTTGTCATTGGATGTCGAAAACGGTATTTGATTAAAATTTTAGATCATTTTGGTTAGGTGTGAAGAAAAAGTTAGTTGAGAAAAAGTTTTGTATGCAGCGGTAAGTTTATTGGGTAGGATTAGTCCTCGGGATGTATTTTTAATAGTATCGAGTCACGAGACGAACAGGTCATGTGCCTGATGGTAAGCAACATGCTTGCCCATAACAGCACAGTGAGTGTTTTAATGAGTCTTTCAATCATGGATAGTTGATGTTTTAAGAAAAAACTCTGGATATTTTAGTGTAGTAACATACATTAATCAGTTTAGGTAAGCCGCGGGGCGCTAATAATAATTTAAATTAATTAGTTAATTAACAACTGTAATTAATTAAAAAAATGTGAAATTGTGATGTTTTTACTAAATCATCATCATCAGCCGCAAGACATCCACAGCGTAACATAGGCCTCCTCACTAGATTCCTACAACGAACGGTCCTGCGTCCTGCGCAATGATCATAGGCCTACATTTCCACAACGAACGGTCCTACGCAACCTGCAACCCAGCACTGCACTGCGCTCATCACCCAGAGATCTAAGACATTATATTATCTCTAAGCCCAGTAATTTCTCTGGAAACATTGCCCTTCAAACCGCAACACAGTAACGCTAACACATTACTGCTTGTCGGTGGAATAATTGGTAAAGGTGTGGTACTTCCCCAGGCGGACTCTTCCACTACAAAACCACACACCTATTAGTGTTAGCGATTCGTTTATATATAGGCAAGCCGTAACCATTTTTAATGCGGTAGATAAATAAATAAATAAATTTAAATAAATAAATATTGGTAGACAATTCACACACAACACCATCTGACCCCAAACTAAGCAAGGCTTGTATGATGGCGGCCAGATAGCTGATATAATACTTAATATATAGTTTTCAATACATACTTATTATGCATAGAAACACCCAGACACAGTGCAAACATTTGAATTCATCACACAAATATTTGCACTGGGTGGGAATCGAACCCACGACCCTCGGTTTCGCAGGCAGAGCTACTACCAACTAAGCCACGAGGCCAGTCAAATATAAGTATAGATAAGAAGATACTGCTTATATCTACGTATGGACTCCATCGAAAACTAAACAGTAAATCTATTACTCAAGAGCGCAGAGGACACCGACCTACAATCCACATGAATATTTAACCGAGTGACAGGAACCGCGAGCGGTAACAGCCGGAAACTGATCGACTAATCAATCAATTAACTCATTAGCTCTGATGCATCCGATCATTGTGTTCAATTATTCGAATATCCTCGTTAATTATGGTAGCAGCTTCGGGTATAGTTATTGTGTGGACTTGGTGTGGGGTCACGGTTAGTTGTACTTGTAACTGCATCATTGAGCAATGGTAGATAGTAGATTTGATGGTATTTAGAAAGTTTTCGATTTCCTACCAGTAGTCATCGTTCTGTAGGTACATATTATGTAGTTTAACTTCTCTGACTAGGCCGCTTTGATCGTTTTTGAAGTGAAAACTTCTTTAGGCACGCCTAGACAGATTTTAAGTGGGGTGTGAATTGAATTCTATCGTCACGCTCGGGTATGATAAGAAGTCTTCGGGTAAACTCGGGACCATGGCTATTGGCCATCTAGAAATGCATCAGCTAATGAAAAATGCTAAAAGGGCGTGGCTTGGGCATCATGGCATGGCCATCTAGAAATGCGTGAGCCAATGGGAAATGCTGACGCATTTCTAGATGGCCAGGCCACGCCCTCCGGTTACACCCATATATTTTCCAAAGTAAGCTATGAAATTATGAGTTATAAGGTTTTACTTCTGTCGGCAGTTCCCATGACTGCCAATTTTTTATAATATAGAATAACGCCACAAATAGGACATACGTCAGTTGGTAAGGAACACTCCTGTGCCTATAACAGCACAATGCCTGACAGCAATTTGAACTTGAACGATCTCATTCGTAAATTTTTGTAACTTTTGTAATTAAATACCACACAATATGCTACTACAAACATTAAATAGCGTCAGTTAGATTGCTAAAAGTTAAAGTTAACGTATGTTTGCTTCACAAACAAAAAACGATGGAGACACAGTGCTTAGAAAGTTTGAAAGACCTTAGTACCTAAGGTATCTGAGTTAGCACATACTAGAACTAATGTACGTCCGCGTTTTGGAATAAAGTCAGAAGAGTCCAAATCACTAGGTACCTAACACTGCGCTGCACTCTACACCCACAAATACAAGATGAATTATCTCTCTGGAAACATTGATCTTCAAAACGCAACACAGTAATATTAGCACAATACTGCTTGGCGGTAGAATATCAGTTAAAGGTGTGGTACTTTTCCAGGTGGAATTTGCAAAGAATCCTACCACTACATAGTGTTATCATAGTGTTACACTACTCTTATCTATGGTATGTCACCTGTCAAAACCTGTGTTTACATTCGGACGTACGTTCCCGTATTTAAATTCTTATAATATCACAATGTCACTAAAAATCATTGAAACTCACATGATGGAGGTGCTCAAGACCGTCGCGTTCCTGAAGGATGAAGTGGGTGCACTACGAGTGTTGGTTAAAGAACAAAACACATCATTATCCAGGCAAGCCACAACAATTTCCATGCAAACTGAACTTATCACTCAACTAAAATTGAATTTTGAGGGTAGAACGCAAACCGAATTGACGAAAACTACGACTACAACTGATGTTGTTCAAACAAAACAAAGACCGATACGCCAAGCTCGGCTCAACTCTGCAGCTGCGGCCGCTGCAGCATCACAAGGCAAGACGACGAGCGCCGGAACTACCGGCACTCCGACCGATCCCCGAACGCCTACTTTAAAAACTGTCGAGGTAAATACGTCCAAACCAAAACACCAAACTGCTAGGGAGAAGCCAATTCAAAATGTATTTGTATCGGATAGTAGTGTTGATACTGGATCCGGTGTCGTTACTGATATAGGCGAAAACGATGCATACCGTAAAGACGATTGGAATAAGGTGGAAAAAAAGCGATCGACCCGTAAGTCGAGGCAAATAACAAAAGGTAGTGGAAAAGTCGACAACGAACTACAAACTGTCGAGCAACTGAAACATATCCAGGCATGGTCGTTCAAACCCGAAACGACGGCGGAAAATATATTACACTACCTGAACAGGATACAACCATGCGAACAATACACGGTGACAAAACGCAACATCTTATCAGGAAAACATGCAGCTTTCGTAATAGGATTCCCTGAGAGTATGTATTCGTTAATTAGCGCCTCGAGTAGTTGGCCACCCCTAGTCCGGCTGTCCGATTGGTTTCTCGGCCGCCGCCGCGGAGTGGGGAGCGACGCAGCCCGCGGCGGCGCCCGGCGCGACCAGTCCTCCGGCGCGGAGCCGCAGCGCTCACGCGCTTGCGACAATAATTGATGATCACTCGAATGCGTCTACGCTGCGAAAATCGATTATTGTAAGTCACCAAAATATTCGATCCATTAACAGGAAGACGGGAATGTTAGAGGTGTTGTTACGGGCAGAACTCAAGTGCGACGTAGGTACTTGCAATTACGGAGCATTGGAATAAAGAAGCGAACCTCAAATGTGTGGCGATAGACGGGTATAAGCTCGCGTCTTATTACTGCAGGCAGCTTAATGAACACGGCGGGTCGTGTATTTTTGTTAGTGATGCTACAAAATGTGTAGAAAATACTGACCTTACCTCATTGTCGGTAGAATTATTTATTGAAATCTCTGCTATTAATTTAATTGACTATGACATATCTGTAATTTGTGTGTATCGAACGAATTTAGTTAGCACGAAACAATTTTTAAGTCATTTTGAAAGATTGCTCGAGAAGATATCGGAGTTAGGTTTAGATTGCATAATCGTTGGAGATTTTAACATAAATCCAACATATACATTGAAAAGTGACGAAAGGACATTAATTAACTTACTGTCGGCTCATGGCATGACCAACAGGGTGGACTTTCCTACCAGGGTGACCTCTTCAACGTCAACAAGCTTGGATGTTGCCTATACAAATTTACTCGCGGACTATGTAGTGGCGGAACCTGTAGCTACCAATGTAAGCGACCATTACGGAATTAAATGTAGTTTGGTTGCTCATAGACAACTGCCTATCTCCCGTTCCATAAGAAATTTTACTCACGCCAATCAATGCAACTTTGTTATATCCCTGCATAGCATTGACTGGAATAGACTATTCACTAGAAACGGCAATGCGTCTCAAAAAACTGAAGCAGTTTTGAATGTTATTAGGAATACATTCGATATCTGTTTTCCACTTAAGAAAATGTATAATAATTTCAATAAAAATAACTCGTCGTGGGTAACGCCAGATGTAATAGATTATAAATGTCTACTTTTCGACATCATTGAATTTAGTAAAATAGTTCCTAATAATAATACAATTAATAGATTTATTTCTGACATGTCTAACCATTATGACTCGCTAATAAAAAGTACGAAATCTCGACATTATTCTAATTTGATAAATTCCGGCAATAATGCGTCCAAAGCGATGTGGTGTGTTGTAAATAAGGAGAGAGGAAAATATAACGCTCCTCACATTAATTTCACTGACACGATCAAAAATGTAGACGGCTTAAAATTTGAAAATGAAAAGGCCGCGTTAAACGCAATGAATGAGAGATTTGTTCAGGCGGCCGTAGCGTGTCGCGCGCCGCGCGCTAACGTTATCCAAGCGCTCAGCTCGCTGGCGAGCGCTCGCACGCCGGCTGACCGCTCTCTGCGGCTGAGGAGGTTTACCGCGGATGAAATTCTACGCATCGTCGTAAATAAAATACCATCGAAAACTTCCAAGGACATTTATGAAATGTCATTAAACTTAATAAGATCAGCTATTGTGTCTTTAGCTCCTATATTTGCAGAACTGTTCAACAGTTGCTTAAGGGAGGGCGCGTTCCCAAGCGTTCTTAAATTAAGTAAAGTCTCTCCGATTTATAAGGGTAAGGGAAATCGAGATAGTATAGATAGTTACAGGCCAGTCTCGATCATACCCGCAGTTGCAAAAATTTTTGAAAATGGACTAAGTTCTCGGCTTGTCGAATTCTTGACGGAGACGGGCGCTCTTTCCGATAGACAGTACGCGTATCGTGAAGGGCGGTCGACCACCGCTCTTACTCGTGAAGTGGTGCGCCGTGTCATGATGGCCCGGGAGTCTAAGCCCAAGCTGCTAGTGGCGATTCTTTGCTGCGACCTGTCTAAGGCTTTTGATGTCGCCGACCGCGACGTGCTGTCCGTTAAACTTCAGCATTATGGTGTGGTCGGTGTTGCTCATTCGCTTTTGACGGGTCTGATGCGGAACAGAGCTCAGGTAGTCGTCGGTGGATTGGGGAAATCTGACCCCCTGACGTCGGAAATGGGTGTGGCTCAGGGGTCATCAGTATCCAACATCCTGTTCTCACTGCTCATGAACGACCTGCCTGAGGCGGTGACCGCTGCAGAAATATTGATGTACGCGGACGACGTAGTCGCAGTGGTCACAGCACCGACTGTGGAGGATCTGGAGAAGAAACTAAACGATGCTGCCGCTCAGCTTTATACCTGGTTCAACCGGAGTGGTCTGGTTCTGAACCTTACCAAGACTCATTTCATGCAATTCAGCTTGTCTGGTAAGCCATCGAGACCGCTAAAAGTGCTGGTGAATGGAATGAGTATTGATGAGCAGGAATCGACCACATTTCTCGGTTTTGAGTTGGACTGTGGTTTGAAGTGGGATCGCCACATCGATAAGGTATGCGGAAAGCTCGGGAGCGCGTGTTTTGCACTGAGTCGAGTGGCGAGGCTGGTCCCCAATGAAGTAGCACGTGCATGTTATTTCGCGACGGTGCACTCACAATTGCAATACGGCGCTGAAATGTGGGCAAGAGCTGCGGACTGGGAACGGGCATTCCGTATGCAAAAACGGGCGGTTCGGTGTGTGGCGCGAGTGCCGTGGGATACCCCGGCTCGCCCTTATTTCAAGGACCTGGGGATACTGACATTACCCGCCATTCTCATCTATCAGGTGGCAGTATACGCCAGGGTCAACCTCGGCGAGTACCAGGAGTGCGGTGCCCGGCACTCGTACCCCACACGCGCTGGGCACAAGCTGGCAGCGGTCCCACACTCCCTCACTAAGTCCTCCAAGTTGACGCATGTCATGGCTCCGATTGTCTACAATCAGTTGCCCCATGACGTCACGGCAACAGAGAACCTAAATCCATTTAAAGTAAAGCTTAAAAAATGGCTTGTCGAGCAGTCTTTTTATGACTTTGATGAATTTTATAATTTCAAAATTTAAGTTTGACATTGAATTTATGATTAAGTGCAACGGCACATTTACTAGTTTTTATTTAATGACATTTATTATGTATTTATTATTTTGTTGACATGTAAAATGACATTTTATTAATAAATTATGATTATGATTATGATTATGATTATGAATTCTCAAATGGTGTCGACAACAGTTGGACCCGATAAACACCACCACATGAAATGAAATGAAATGAAATTTATTCCACACAAAATAGAGTACAGTTTAAGATGTTCATAAAATTAATTAAGCGATCATTCTATTTTGCCAAGATCTCTGGCATATGGAATTATAATTATTGTTTTTGCATAAATTATATGTCAGTTGAGAAATTATACATAGGTAATAAAGAAAGAAATATTAACATACATGAGTATTCTATGGCACGAAATAGTAGTAACTTTGTAGTTTTTTTTTTAACCATAATAGGTTCGCACTTGACCACCATCTCGCCTGATGTTAAGCGACGATGCAATCTACGATGGAACGTGCTTACCTAGAAGAAACCGATTCACTCTCGATTTGAAGACACCAAGATTGTAACTATCGGGAAAAACCCGTTCAGGCAACGTATTCCATAATCTAGACGTTCTTATCACAAACGTGGAGTCAAATCTCTTCGTTCGTGTTTTTGGAACATCAACCATGAAACGATGTCGCTTTTTGAGATACGAGAATTCCGATAGAAGAAAGGGCAAGGTGTTATTAGATCATGCAGATCAGTTGCACACTCTCCGAAGTAGTAGTAGTAGCAATATTTGTAGCGTACCCCTGGGGAAGAACCACACCCGTTTGAGTTATTCTACCGGAAAGTAGTAATGCGTAAACAATCTTTTTAAGTTCCGATTTACAAGGCAATGTTTAGGTTCATTTGGTGAAATCAATTTCCATCACGAAACATTCCAGAACAAAATTCGTACACGGCTGTAAAACTGTAGCAAGAAGTCTTATTTAACTTGTTTCGGCCTGGCTACCGCTCACAAGCGTGTAACGCGCGATAAGGAACTCAGTTCTTATTAACTTAAAACCTAGTGCTACCCTTAGTTTTCTTATCGATAAAAGCGATCTCTTCAAACCTTCGAAGCGCTGGAAAATAGGACGTAGATACATATATTAGAAGTGTGTAATTTAGAAGTTATATGATTTTGGTCAAGTTTCGCTTGAACTGTCTGAAACTGAATCAAAATATAATCGGAATGGTTTGCTCTATCATCTAACAACAGTATTTTTTATAGTACAGAATGACAAGACGAGCATGGCATGAGCCTGATGGTACGCAACACGTCTTCCCATTACAGCAGTACCACACAGCTATTGGAACATGAAGAATCCAAATCATTACCAAGCAACATCTTATTTCCAGCGATATCTATGCCCTGCTGATACTTATTTTTCATTTTGAAAAAACATTGCCCTTCAAACAGGAATAGAGCGACGTTTTCAGACTACTTTTTGGCGGTAGAATGACTGACAAAGGTGTGTGGTACTTGTCCAGGGTAGACTCTGTAGAGACCTACTACTAACTGCACAATAATATCACGTTATTATGAAGAAATCGTATTTTTTATTGCATAAACTGTCTCCAAAGATATTTTTTTTATTGTAGAGTCAACAGTTCAATCATTTGCAGGCATACGATAATACCTTATTGTCATAAGTGTAGTGTACAAAGAAGTACTAACCTTAATAATACACACAGATGTTAGTTACATGCAGAAAAATTACATGATGATAGTCTGTCGATGATTAATTTCAGTTATTTTTATGACTTCAAATTCAAACTAAGTGCAAGTAAATAAGTTTAAATCAACCACTCGAGAATACTCCGAATTAACTTTGAATGTTTCTAAAGGCCCAATTAGAGGATAAAACTGACAAATGTCCAGTTGGGCAACTTTGAACTCGTTTTACTCGACCAAGACTAATGCTTCTAATATAACATTGATTTATTTCTTAACAGTCGGTTCTTACATGGGACGATTACGACACGACTTATTTTGTTAAAATTTTGTTGGTCGTAATGTAAAAAAATGATTAGTAAGGATCAAGTTAGCGTGACTTTAATGTTTAGGTTATTAACAAAATCTTGTTGCCAGGAAGCATTTAGGTACTGGCCATAGAGATAAATCATCGCGTATCTCTGGGTAACGAGTGCAGTGCAGCGCTAGGTAATGATTTGGACTCTTCATGTTCTGACAGCCGCGTGCCACTGTGTTGTTTTGGGTAGGCAATACACCTGTATTGCTTACTATCAGGCACATGTCCTGCTCGTTTCTTTACTCTTCTGCTACTTAATAAAAGCTATTTACAACGTCAGTCATCTATACTAATACTATACTAATATTATAAAGCTGAAGAGTTTGTTTGTTTGTATGTTTGTTTGTTTGTTTGAACGCAAGGATCTCTGGAACTACTGGTCCGAATTGAAACATTCTTTCTTTGTAGGATAGTCCATTTATCGAGAAAGGCTATAGGGTATTTAACATTACGTTACTATCAACAGGAGCCGAGCATGAATGAAAAATGTAACAAAAACGGGGAAAAAATGTTACTTTTAGAGAGCTTTCATTGCGTGACAGCATTTGTCATATGTTAAAGGTTGCGTCATTAGAACCTAAAGTAACCGAATTTGAACAAAATTTGAATTGGTACGACCAATTTTTGATAGATGGCGTAGCAACGCGCGCGCGTTCAGCTAGTCTATAATATAAAAATGAATCGCAAAATGTGTTGGTAAGCGCATCACTCAACAACGGCTGGACCAATTTGGACAATTCTTTTTTTAAAATGTTCGTTGAAGTCCAAGGATGGTTTTTACGGCGAGAAAAAAACAAAGAATTGTCGGGAAAACCCTGAAAACAGCCCATTTCTTTTTCCCATATACACGTTTTCTAACTAAAATGTTAAGGGTATTTGAGCTTTATTGCTATGTGATAAAGTTCATATTAAATAAAGCGCTTTCCCATACAAACGTTTTCTAACTAAATTGTTAAGGCAATTTGAGCTTTATTGCTAAGAAATAAAGTTCATATTAAATAACAAGCACTCACTTATGTCTAAGCAATATATGTGTGTTCCTAACGTCAATGAGTCAATTTGCACTTTATTCCCGCTGCACAAAGTTCAATTTCCATCATATCTATCAAAACAGTGTGCGTGTTGCGTTGCAGAATAGGAGATGTCGCCGGATGTCACCGTTCCGAAACTCACTCAGAGAAACTCAACAAAAGAGATGACATCGCGAGCCAGATCAAATTGAATAGTCACAAAACGTAAGACTCATAGATCATTCGTAATGATTTTCAATTTGGTCGGCTTCACGACATTATTTATTTTGATTTAGTTTCGGAACGCGATGTAAAATGCGTCAGTTTTCACGTCATTATATCAATCAAATGTCAGTCAAACACAAACCGCGTAACAAAATTGTTTTATTATTTTGAATTATTAATTTAATATCTGTGCAAAATTATTTAAATACACATGGGCTGTGGAGCGCAGTATTTTTGGAGTAAAACTAACGGACAGAATACGAAACACCATACTGCTTTCCAAAACCAGAATAGCCGATGTGACTAAAAAAGCAGCCAATTTGAAGTGGGATCGTGCATGACATGTTTGCCGCATATCGGATGATCATTGGGCCAAAATTACCACACGGAGGAAGCCAGATTGCAAACGTCGACGCGGCAGACCAAAGAAACGATGACAAGTCAACCTCCACAAATATTGGAAAGACTGGACTGTATTAGCCATAGAAAGGAAAAAGTGGAGAGAGGGAAGCCGTTGCCCAACATTGGAACAAGACAGCCACATGATAAATAAATATTAAAACACATTACGTAAATGAGATAGATGCAAATGAATTTAATTTCAAAATTCAAGAACAAATTACAGGCAAACTGAGGATTTATAAATCAGTTGATTCGGTGACTTATCAAGATGATGTCGTCAACTACTATCCACCGGAATTTTTGAACTCGCTGGATTTTCCAGGATTGCCACCTCCCATCTTCACTAAAAGTTGGATTGATAAAAGTTAAAATGTTGCGAAATATCAAAGAACCGCGTTTTTGCAACGGCACACGGTTAGCTATAAAAATACTGAACAACGTAATAGAAGCAACTATACTGAAAGGAAAGTATAAAGGGGAAGACATTTTGATACCACGAATCCTAATGATTCCAACTGATGTACCATTTGAGTTTAAACGACTACAGTTTCCAGTGCGGCTTGCTTCTGCTATGACCATAAACAAGTCCCAGGGCCAACCATAACACGCTTAGCGCCAAGCCCTTTGCAAATATACTACCAAATTTTCACAACTTTTAATTTTTTTTTGTGTTGTGATATAATGTTAAAATGGTATAGAAAATAATCACACCCCCTCCCCCGTCATCCCTTTCTTTTTTACCGGTGTGTATATTTTTTACACGTGGCCTGGGAATACTTTATCTAGATAAACTATTCCCCAGGTCATGCGTATCAATAAAGATACACATTTCGTAATGTTATTTCTCTTTGTTTCTCTCTAGAATGCACATTTATTACTCAACCAAATATTATCTCAAGAAATTTACTATCACACAATTCAGGGAACAAATAATTGTAGTTTTACTAAAACGATCTGCTCAGTTAGCCGGAGATGAAGTGCCATCAGCCCCTATTATGACAAGAAGATCGTTTAAGAGAAAACATTATCTCATAAGTAACAAAGATGAAGAGAAAATTGTACGCTGAAGATGTGCTATAAAAATTATGACAGGAAAGTTATTGGTGGCAAGACTTTCTGAGCAGCTCAAACAACTACAAAATGTATGTATGTGAAAGTTTTCTGTGTCAAAAATGTTTCAATAATATTTACTGATTTATTTTGAACTTAATAAATTGATTATTTATTTAGGTTCTAAGAAACTTTGTTTTTTTTTTTTAAATATTTCAAGGTGATTATAATAAATTTTTCTCTTAATATCTCCTTAACTGATTGTCCGATTCCCAACCCAAAACCACTGAGAAAATATTCGGATACACACTGCTAGCTGAAATGAGTAGTGTGTATCAAAAACTATACACACTCCTTACGACAGCGTGTATCCTAAACGATACATATGGCGCTGAGCGTGTTAAAATGTTTGTGGTATTAATCTAGAAAACCCATGTTTCTCACATGGTCGATTGTATGTTACATATTCCCTCCCGTGTTCGAAAACCATCATATTTGTTTGTCTATGTGCCAGGTAATCAAACAAAAAACAACGTATATTTTAAAGCACTACAATGAAAATAAAACAGATTTTTGGTAATAACTTGACCATGGACATATAAAAAAGTAGGACGTAGTCTCGCTTAAACAAAAATTGTGTCACTAGAGTCGGCCACATTTGCACGTGTGCGTTGTCAGGTTGTCACTGATAGGCTGACACGCACACATATACACAAGTAATGTCCCACTGAAGCATAGAATAGATAATATAACTGAAGTGTGTGTATTAGCCTGTATGTGACAGCGCACACGTGCATATTATGTGGCCGACTCGATAGACACAGTTTTTGTTTTAGCGAGACTACGTCCGACTTTTTTTATACGTCCATGAACTTGACTAACAATAAAGGTATTTATCATCATCATCATCATCAGCCTATTTAATATTCGTTCACTGCTGGACGTAGGCCTCTCCTAATGAACGCCACAAGGTGCGGTCTTCTGCATTCTGCATAAAAAGATTATTACTAGCTTTTAAATGTTTATGTACGTTGAAATAAATATGTTTTTCATAAAATAGTTACTTTATGCGGTTCACAAAATACATCTCTTAAGTTTCAACAGTAAAGTTATTATAGTTTCGAAAAAAGTGGTTATGACATATGGATGGACAGACAGACAGACACAACGAACCCATAAGGGTTCAGTTAGTACGTTTTACGGAACCGTAAAAATGGATCTTCGAAATGTATGTACGCTCATAACTTTTGAATGACTGCACTAAATATGATGATTCTTTTCTCTATATATTTATTATTGTCGGGAAAAGGTTTGTACAGCAGAAAGGTTAAAAAATGTAGACGAAAAAATACATGGTGGTACGAAGTTCACCGGGTCAGCTAGTAAATTATAAATAAGTTACTGAAAATATTATGTCCAATAATAATTGAGTGACATATTTATGTTTATTTATTTTGGCGATGTGGTCTACGATGAAACGCGCTTACGATGTCAATATTCCGAGAGCTGGCAGCAAATTTTGCGTAGATATTTCAGGCAAGGTGAAATCTGGTCACATAGCTCACCTATTATACCCCAACGTCTCCAACATGGAGGTGCAGACCTGGCTGGTGAATAGAGGAGCAAAATGAATCCCTCGATTTAGATCACCCGGCAGGTAGAAAGTCTCACCAAAATGACTAGTTGAGAATTATTTGATAGTAATTAATAATACTTACCCTAATAAAATTTTAAATTACCTGAGATACATCTTTTATATATTTAGCAAAAACAAGTGTACGCTTGTGTCTACTACACTGTTGTGATGCGACAAAATATGTTCAAATAATGTTAGGTATCAGGTAGGCGTAATATACTGTAACTTTTTTTTATCTCTTATGAAAGCACCTAAACAACTTCAAAAAGAAAAAGAAATGTTCAAGTAACGGTTTAAAATACGAAGATAGTAAACTATTAGATCAAAACACAGATGCCATAAAATTTAAATACGTCGATACCAATCCATCAGACGAATCCAATCTCCAAAAAAGCCCTAGTTATAAATGGGATCCGTCTCGGCCGACGTTATCTATGGAGATGGTCGAGAGTTCCGGAGCATCGATGCACTTACATACCTCTCGAGGATTCTGGGTGGGCCGGTGATGCATGGGCAAGTAGCTCTCTGACACTCATTTAGGGTTAATCATTTAAAGGAATATTTTACAGAGGGAGTATTACTTTACCATTAGAGGGAGTGTTACGGCTTTGCCGGTCTGTGTTTAATGTAGTTAGTTTTGACCGACTAGTCGGTATTATAGTACCTAGAGTTACTGAGGGTAGACAGTGATCAGTCAAATTCATTGTCCAGTTTAAATTGTTTGTCTTTTCAGAACTACTATACCAGTAATAATGCAGAAATATAATATTCTCATCTTTTTTTGGCGAAATATGCTGTTCTTTAACTACATTGCAAAGAAATGATGTTGTTTTAATATGAAGCACGCTTTCCCATACGGTATTTTACACTGTAGCGATTCATATTTTTCAGGAAACATGGAAAACGAAAGGCATTCTATTTCATCAATTTTTATTTCAGCATGTTATACATGTCATGATCATCATCATCATCAGCCGCAAGACGTCCACTGCTGAACAAAGGCCTCCCGCCTAGATTTCCACAACGAACGGTCCCGCGCAACCTGCAACCAGCGGTTTCCAGCGACCTTTGTGAGGTCATCTGTCCATCTAGTGGGAGGCCGTCCAACACTGCGTCTTCCGGTTCGTGGTCGCCACTCGAGAACCTTTCTTCCCCATCGGTTGTCAGTTCTTCGAGCGATGTGGCCGGCCCATTGCCACTTCAGCTTGCTTACTCGTTGAGCTATGTCGGCCACTTTAGTTCTTTTGCGAATATCTTCATTACGGATTCTGTCGCGCAAAGAGACTCCGAGCATAGCTCTCTCCATAGCTCGCTGTGTGACTTTGAGCTTTGTTATGAGGCCCACAGTTAAGGACCACGTCTCAGTTCCATAAGCCATCACTGGCAACACGCACTGGTTAAAGACTTTTGTCTTTTTTTGTTATACATGTACCTATTTATATTTACATAGTTTTAGAATTACATAGGTAGTTTCAGAATAAATTAATCTTTTTCCTATAAGTGTTGTTTGTCATTATCATCATTTAAGTACATAGGTACCATAAAATATAATTATATGGGTAAAATGCTAATAGAGAGATAAAAACAATCTTACAATTAGTGCTCACTTAAAAATGGAAACGCTGTCATAGAATGACACGACATCCAGTAGCTGATACTGTATCTAAGCTTGTTAATAATGTACTGTACAGTGTTACCATGTAAACATCGTCAATAAACATGGCGTGGGTGCCAAGAATTGGGTTAAATGAAGCCATAGAGTGCTTGATTCGGTAATTGCTGGACTTTTATCGAAGGGTGATGTAATTAAATGGACGCAGTTATTTTTGTATGTTCAAACATAAGTGAGTTAAACTTTATACTCAGCTGCTCAGCTCAGAATTTCCCTGCTAGATATATTAATAATAAAACTAAAGAACTTTAATTTGAAGATTTTGATGTTTTGATTTATTTTAGTGTTATTACAATTTACCCATTGTTATGACTTGGGGTTTCTCTCACAAGGATAAAATAAAGAACATAACACCAAGCTGGCCGAGTGTGGCGGATTGGGTGGTGTCTTACTTGGAATATATAAGTTTTCTCACGATATTCTGGTTCAATATTAAAGCCAGTGTTAACAACAAACGTATACATACATATATATATATAGGATAAGGGATGAGGATAAGATAAGGGGTAGGCGGTAGGCGGGATTCACACTAATGAATGATTTTCCCGGTAAATAAAATTACCCATTTGTCTCAAAAAACTACTGCCAACTACATACCTACTCGATCTTAGTCTTGATGCCATTATTTCTTTACTTTTTGAGGGATTAGTGTTACCTCTCATTCTGTTATTTGCAGTCACTCGTGAGTTTCGTGAATTTCTGTTGTTTACGATGTCGTATTGTCGAGTATGTAGTTGGCAGTAGTTTTTGAGATATTGAATAGGTAATTTTATTTACCGGGAAAATCATAAGTTTGTGGTGAGTTTGTTTAACTGACTTTAAAAACGAAATAACAAATTGAATACAATTGGCCCAGTTGAGTGTATAAATGAAATCGGTTGTTTTTTTCTTCAGAGCAAAATATTGATTTCAGTACAAATAGGAGTTTAATGAAACTAAGCAAAAGTGGTGGTTTAAACTATCACGGTTGATCACTAAACTAATATTATTAATTTCGTGATTTTTACCGTGGCTAAACAAACGGTGGAGTGAACCAACGGGAAAATAGAGTTTATTTCCGAAATGCAATTTCCGTGCATGAAACTGCATAGAAATACTGGGGACTTGCACTCCTATAACTTTTCACTAGTATAATTAATTACGCAATATTTATTGTGGGTAATAAATATTGCGTAATTAATTATATTAGTGAAAAAAAACAAAAATAATAGACCACCAAAATACAATACCAAATTTCAACCAGACTTCTCGTACCAAAAACCTTTGTCGGTTTCCACTTAGCGTTACTATCTGATATCCGATACATTTTAGTTACCAATTCATGTTCCAAGATTTTCGTCAACAGATATAAGTGGTTGGTACACTATATGTACCTAAAGATTCCTGACTCACATTTTCTATTCCACGCGCTATTTCCGCCAGTACTGTCGTTTAGGATTCCGGGAAGAGTGAGTAACTCCGCCGAAACAAGGTAATTTAGGTTCGTGACTCAGGATGCTCAGCTAACTAGGTAATTTAAGAGAAAACTGCCTGCGAGCATAAAAGTTTACTATCTCATTTATTTTTGTTTTGTTATTCTCTGTTCCTTGAATATATAAAATGTTGAAGGGTAAAGTTTTATCTAGATTTCTGGGTAGGGGAAATAATATCTTTATTTTTGTAGCCAATAAATACCTTGTTATTACCACGCATATTTCTTTCGTTCACTTACGTTTAAAGAATTGAATAATAATTTCGTAACGGATTTCCGAATTTTTAAGGTTCCATAAAACGTAAAAACGAAACCCTTATAGATTCGTCATGTCCGACCGTATGTCACAGCCACTTTATTCCGAAACTATAACCACTACCTATACTGTTGTAACTTGGTAAGTACCTTGATGTATTATGTGAACCGAATTAAGATTTTCACACAAAAATATAAAAAACAACAAATTTTGGGGGTACCCCATACTTAGAACTGAAACTAATTTTTGTTTTCATCTATTCTAACCTGTATGTGTCTTTATGCGGTTTCTAATATCGTTTTTTTCTATACTACATTATTTGCGCGAGAGACACTTCTAAAGTGGTAATATGTGTGTAACTTCTAAAATAAGAGAATGACAACTCTTAAAAAAATTATGATGTACATTACCTTGCAAACATCCACCGAAAATTGATTTGAACTCGATCTAATTAGTAAGTAGTTTTTATTTTAATACGTCACAAATACACTCTTATTATTAAAACATCGATCAAAGTTACAACGAACTACAAAAACTTATGTATTATGTTACTTGCTGCTATGGAACTCCTCATACGTGAGTCCGATTCGCACTTGGCCGCTTTTATTTAATACTATGTCATATTAACAGCTAAAATCGATTTTGAAATTTTCAAAATTTCAATTTCGATTCAAATCTATCGCTGAGTTAGATAGCGCAAATAGCTCGAGAAGATACATTTATAAAACAAACACGTATAAAAATATATTTTATACGTGAGTTACCCGTGTATTTGTTTAAAATGTGTAATAACCACGTTAGTTTTCATATTAAGATTACGTAAATGTAGTACGTAATACCTATCTACTAAATTTCGACAACTTCATTAGAACGATCTATCTTTGGCATATCACTTAGGCTTAATGATTAACTAAATTATTCCAGTATCAGACGGTTTTAGCCCTTATTGTATTATCATAAGAGCCAATAGAGACCACGACCACGACTAGAGTTAAAAACAGAACTAAACGGTTACAGAACTGCTTTCAATTATCTAAGCAAAACACGACAGTGGCGCTTCTTGTGAACAATAACGAGTTTGCCACGGTTTCTACAGGGTCGTACCTATTTAGAGTAAAGTTATCGTTTAAATCGGCTAAATACACGTAAGTAGGTTTTAGTTATTTGTTCATAACTCAAAAACCGCCAAACCGATTTCGATAAAATTTGTACGGCTGAGCAGCAGGTCTATTACGAAAACAACTTCCGAATAATCGGATCTAACCGACAGCTGTCCGAATAATCGGTAAGGTAATTAAATGCTTTCGGAGTAAGGTTTACGACACAAATCTGTCAAATCTATGTCGGTCAGAATTCCGAATGAACGAAACGCCCGATCCGATCAACAGACTGATTGTGTTTCGTGGTAAGAAACGTCAATAAGTTCGGTCGATATATCGTTTATCGGACTTCGTAGTAGACCTGCAGGTCTACTTACCTTACTGATTATTCGGACAGCTGTCGGTCGGATCCGATTATTCGGAGGTTGTTTTCGTAGTAAACCTGATGATCTACCAAACAAAAAAAATAACCATCAAAATCGATTCACAATTGGCGACGCTATCACATAACATACATATAAAAAAACTAGAACCAAATTGAGAGAACCTCCTCCATTTTTTTAATCGGTTAAAATCCCTAAATCGCGTAAACAAGCTTCAATTTCAATCCCACTATCCCACTAATATTATCAATGTCAAAGTATGGATATTTGGATGTTTGAATATTTGGATGTTTGGATGTTTGTTGCTCAATCACGCCGTAACGTATGAACGAATCAGGCTGAAATTCGGAATACAGTTAGATTATAGTCTGGAAGAACACATAGGCTACTTTTTATCCCGGGAAAATAACGGGAACGAGAACTACGCGGTTAAAACCGCGGGGCACTGCTAGTAATTACATAAATGATGCGTAATGGTTATAGGTTTCGGACAATCAGAGTCAAGATCTCTTAATTAGATCACATGAGATCCTAGCTACATCCCTGGGAAACTACCTAGACATTTCACAGACAGCGTAGTGTAGGTATTTGCACAGACACTGGCCACATATTCATTAAGATAATTGTTCTCTCTCCAGGCTGAATCTATTACGTTAATTCATGAACATAGCCAGCGACAGAGAAGGATGGTGCTTATGAGAATAGAGCTCTGGAATGTGAGATTGTATTTATATTAATTACATTAGTTACGGAATAAATAGAAATAGATGATGGTGGATATTTTTGACACAACACTAAGCTCAACTAAGTAAGATAAAATAATAATTAATAGTTTGGAGTGGTAGGACTGTTTGCAGACTCCGCCTGGGGAAGTATCACACATTTGCTGGTTATTACACTGTATTCCAGTTTGAAGGGCCAGGTTTCTAGAGAAATTTCGAAGACAAGTGAAATCTCGCACAGTTGATCAGCCTTTTGAATAAATAAATAAATAAATATATTGGTGGACAATTTACACACAACACCATCTGACCCCAAACTAAGCAAAGCTTGTGTGATGGCGGCCAGATAGCTGATATAATACTTATATAGTTTTATACATACTTATTATACATAGAAACACCCAGACACAGTGCAAACATTTGAATTCATCACACAAATATTTGCACTGGGTGGGAATCGAACCCACGACGATTCGCAGGCAGAGCTACTACCAACTAAGCCACGAGGCAATTCGGCAATAGGCATAGATAGGTGGTGATTAAAAAAACAAATTATCCCGCCCTTCAGATATATTATTAAAAATATTGTACACGATTTTTTTCTTTTGTTTCACAAACAAAAAACAACGAAGATACAGTACTCAGAAGCACAGAAATCTAAATAATATTACCTTATTATTTAGATTTCTGTGCTCAGAAGTTTCGTGTGACGTCACGTTCATAAACGATTTTTATGTAGACGTAACGACACAACTCCGACAATCTCCGAGATATTGATGATATCTCTATCTTTGTAGATTTTTTTATCATTTGATAAAATAACCTGTCCCTTATTTTTCCATGATCTACCTGTCGGACTAATTAGAATGTTTGATCCAGTCATTCCAGTCATCATCCCAATTATGGTCTCTTGCTGTGGAGAACTCTTATCGTGAAAGATTTTACCAAGTTCCATTTTTGCGTACAGAAAATAGGAGATTCATGCGTTGTGAATGCTATTAATATCAAATAGATACATATTAACTGACGAGACAGACAGTTTCATTCACCAATTTCACATCGATACCATTCCCACATCCTATTTTTGTATTTGTTAAGCAATTACAATTCTTATAGTTTAAGACATAGAGTAGTATTTAACTGAGCTTGTTAAGTTTCTACTTCCAAGCTTTCAAATACTATTGCTATGTCATTTTGACTTCTATATTAAGGGGTATAGAGTAAGAAATAGTGATGGTAGTGTTTGAAGGCGGATTCTCTGTTATTCGGGAGAATGTAGCCGAGATGTTCGATTGCAGTGAATCTGACGTTCCGACTCCGAGGTTTGCAATGGTTGCCGCTAAAATGCTGCTGAAATATGTCTACCGTTATTATCTATTTTCAATACCACTTCCTAAAAATCTATATAAAACATGACTGGGGTCAGGTGGTGTTGTGTGTGATGTCCACCAATATTTATTTATTATTATTTATTTTATTTATATCGTTGTTCTATAATATAAACAAATATCTTTTTGACTGAATTTATGACTCAGTCTATAGTGAGTCTACTCACTGAATCGCAGTTCGTGGGTTGGATTCCCAACAAAGAAAAATATTTGTATGCTTGATATGTTTATTATGTGTCTGAGTGTTTCTAGTATTAAAATGATACATGTATTACATACTATTACTATATCAGTAGGTTCTGTCATTAGGAGTTAAAGTAGTTAGTTATATATTGCTGGATAATTTACGTACAACACCATCTGACGCCAAACTAAGCAAAGCTTGTATTATGGCGGCCAGATAGCTTATTTTAATACTTGTATAGTTGTAAATACATACTTATTATTCATAGAAACACCCAGACACAGAACACATATTTGAATTTATCACACAAATATTTCTACTGGGTGGGAATCGAATCCACGATCCTCGGCTTCGCAGGCACTACCCACTAAGCCACGAGGCCAGTCAAAAAAGTTTAGTGGTAGGTAGTACTCGTAGTGTTCATCTATAAGTTACGGCTGGTCTACCCGGGAGGAGGGCAAATGCCGATTTGGAGCCCCTACCGGGCCAGCATGATGGATTTCGACCTGATACGATTATTATTGTGATCCTTTTTGTGAGAGGCCACGAGTTCCAGCCGTGGGAACATTTAGAGGGCTGCTCATATGCGACTAGATAACTGTAAAAAAGCGACAAAGCGACAACTCGACGTTCCGGTGAGCTTTGCTAATAAAAATTGACAGTCGGGATAACCGATAAAAGTGATAATTTTTAACATAGTATTTTAGTATTAAACAACACTAATGTTCCACCAATGTGTCACCTGTATAGTTACAGTTCTATTATTGTGCACGTCGGTGACTATAATATAAATTAAATAACACCTTTTAGACAAATGAAATTTATCCAAAAAGCGTCTAACGCGTCCCATACCGCTGCTACGACTCATACATACATCACTATAACATATAGGTGGTGACGTGAAACCATTCAAATTGTCACTAAAACAAATAATGTATAAATGGTGAGCTAAGCATCATTTTAGCCCCTCCCGCCTCGTCCGTCCAATAGCACGACATTCGCAGCACCGTGCCGCTACAGAATGTGTGGTGTAACGCTACAGCAAGCCCCGGTATTCCCTCGCTATCTACCGGCCGTCCTGCTCGAGATATCCACGCATTCTCTGACTGGGTTTGATCGTGACAGAATTTTGGAGTAAAAGGTATTTGAGCTGAGTGGTATCAGAGCAGTATGTTATATATTTTTTTTTTTTTCCTGAGCCTTTATTAACAAAACTAAAATACAATGAGAACTACACTACGCTACATACCTAACAACTACTTACACTAAGCACACCTGAATTATCCATAGACCAATGAAGGTCTACAGATAATCAAGATATGTTATGTATATGTATATGTTATGTATGTTATATATATATATATATATATATATTATATATATATAACATACTGCTATATACTTCCAATGCTAAAAAATAATAGAAAAAAGTCATAAACATAATTAAGCTTTATTGAAATGTAAACTTTGCTTATCTATCTCTCAAAAAATCTCCAAAATTAACGTTTTACCAAATATAAATAAACTAAAAAAACAGTGAAATGGATTTGAGATAAAAAAACAGTAAAATGGATTTGAGAATCTCCTTTTTTGAAGACGGTTAAAAGTTATGAAATTACTTGAAAAAAATTCAGTTCGAGTTTCAGTCGTTCATTTTCATAAGCAAATTAAGCTTATGAAGGTATTTTAATGAAATTACCGTAAAGTTGGGCAATTTCTAACAGATCATTTAAAAAAAATACAAAATGTATTTTATCATTAAGTTCATAGAACTCACCTCAATGTTTTCTTATAAAATGTTAATTACTATAAACCACAGTATGGAGTATGAGTGTACAAAATAAATACACTACTACATTATCAAGATCCAACGATATAACAACAGGACTATATTTCCAATTAACAACAGATAAGTGGAATACCTTTCAAATCAAGATTTATTTCCAACAATTGTATCATCCAAAACAAAACAATTTATAAGTTTTCCTTCTAATAAATGAGAATACTTGGTCGTGTAGGTAAGTGAGAGTGACAGAACTACCGGCAGTTGGCTCCCAGCGGTCCCGGTATCAATCCAGGTAATATTGATTGTAATACGAGTATAGCCACGAAATCCCTAGCGTTTTAAATCAATTGTACCATTGGGCAGATAAGCAATCACATATAGGATTTAGGAATTTCTAAATTTATGTGGGTCAGATGCTGTGGATTTAGGCGTGGCCAGTTATGACCGCCTAGTAGGTTTTTATGCTGAAGTCGTGGAGTTGATGAAACATAACTAAGAATCAGTAATTTAAAAATGGCATAGTTAAATTATATGTGCATCAAAGCTCACAAGATTAGCGACCTGTATTTAAACAAAGGTGATCTATTTTTTTTTGGTAAAACGTCGGATTTAAAAAAGTTCGAATGGTGCTTGCAACTCTGAATATTTTTGCGAGTAAAGATGTACAAATTTGATATCAGCTTTATCGGTGAAAGAAACCCGAGGATTGTTATAAAGGTATGTTTCAAAAAAGAGACATCTTTCAAGGACTTGTGTCATCCCCGACCCGCACTTGGCCAGCGTTGTTGATAATGGTCCAAACTATTGCCTTGTGAGAGTGGCAACATAAGCTGAACTGTTTAATATGTTAACGGATCGGCGGGTCTACCGCCTAACTAAAACTGTCTTAGCTTTGATATTGCATTCTCTTTTCTTTTCGTTCGAAATGATAGAGACAGCAATAGCAATGCCATAGCCGATTTAGTTAGGCGGTAGAAGGGAGTGTTGAAACTTGGAACAGATTATAGCCTGGAATAGCGCATAGGTTATGGGATTTATAACTAGACGGGTTTTGGAAATAGGATGGGAATAATAACAAGATTGCGAAAAATTACAAGATTTGAACCATTTTGGAAGATCACCAAAAATCGTGGTGGCACAAAATTTGCAAATATTATGGGCTATCTAAATCCCACACAAAGAAAAAAAATGACTAAGAAACAGTGTAAGTTTATAAACGCTCACAAAGTGGCGACGCAATAACAGCCCATAGCTCTCTCTAGCTGATTTCTCCAAGCAGGTACCAATCACTGTAGGTAACAGCGACGATGTGATCTAGTTAGGAAATCCCAGCGGCTCGGCCCGATTGAATCATTGGGCTGCTTCCGAACGGACCCTGGAATCTATTGACTATGTTGCTGTAAGATGCAATGCATCAACGTTACAGATCTTCTTTATTACTGAAATTCACATCCTACTAATGCTACTAATACCCATTATAAATGTAAATGTTTTTGGATGTTTGTTGCTCAGTCACGTCGAAACGTCTGAATGGGTCTGGTTGATATTTTCAACGCAGATTATAGTCTGGAAGAATACATAGGTTACTTATTATCCCGGAAAAATAAGAGGTAACGGAAACTACGCGAGTAAAATCGCGGGGTTTTACTAGTAGATATAAATGAAAAGTAGCAAGTCCCGCAGTTTCACCAGCTTTGTGCCGATTCCGTTATTTTCCTGGGATAAAAAGTTCTATTAACATACATTCTATCGTGATTGAGCAACGAACATAGATAGATAGAAACTCCTTATTGCCACACCAAAAAAAAATGCTGTTCATATTATTAATTAGGATCAATAAAACAAAGCAAGTTAAATAAAATCTTGTAAATTACAGCAACTACTAACAATAAACCGACTCATTCGTTGGCAGTCTCCACACTCAACCGTAAACCCAACCAACCTCACATTACCGTGTCATTAACTAGGCATTCGCTAAATAACTTCATAAAAAGCGCATAAACCGTTAATTTACGTGCCCATTCGCCATCAACTTGAAACATGGGCTTTGTACTGGCCGGTGACTTTTATGAGGGCGTAAGGCCCTAATATGGCCGTTTGGGTGCCCGTGCACATCAAACGTACTGAAATTTAGGTAACAGCATATTTCCAGCTGTTTATTTTTGATTTGTTTATAATAAATATAAATATTGGTGGACAATTCACACACAACACCATCTGACCCCAAACTAAGCAAAGCTTGTGTGATGGCGGCCAGATAGCTGATATAATACTTATATAGTTTTAAATACATACTTATTATACATAGAAACACCCAGACACAGTGCAAACATTTGAATTCATCACACAAATATTTGCACTGGGTGGGGATCGAACCCACGACCCTCGGCTTCGCAGGCAGAGCTACTAACCATTTAGCCACAAGGTCAGTCATTACCATGTTGGTAATGGGCTCTTTGCAGAGTCTGCCTGGGGAAGAACCACATTTTTTCCAATTATTCTACCGCCAAGCAAACATTACTGTGTTCCGGATTGAAGGGCAATGTTTCCAGAGAAATGACTGGGCTAATAGATAAAACACCTTATATCTCCGGGTGACTAGTGCAGTGCGGTGCTAGGTAATGATTTGGACTCTTCGTGTTCCAGTAGCTGCGTGACACTGTTGTTATGGATAAGCATGTTGCTTACCATCAAGGCACATGTCCTGCTCGTCTTATCACTTTTTACTATTTAAAAAAAAACTCGGAACACAAGCGCCAGTTGGTTTTCATCGCAGGAAATTTACGGGAAAAAGAACTATGCAGGCAAGAAAATCGTGGGAGATTTTATGTCTTATGCTGATCTGTTATTTATGACCATAATCTAACTGAGTTTTAAATTTCAATATGTTCCGTTTTTCCATTTCCTCGTTTCGTTCTGAGTAAGGAGCCCACTGCTGAGACTTGGAGCCTTCACTCGCTAGTAGGTGAAGTAGAGAGTCAATGCCATAATGCACCACGCTGGCCTAGACCGAGCTGGTAGATGACGTATGACTTATACTGATTTCAGGAAGACATCGGTGTCCTTACCATGTTATCCTTCACGATTGCTAAGTTAACGGAATTTCATAGTTCATACATGACTTCCAAATGACCGTAGAATTCACAGGGGTTTTGGATTGGCAGTCGCTGTTCTTCTGACTAAACCAGCCGTAACTTTATGTCCTTACGTTTATTGAGATTAAAATTTAAAATAATTTTAGAATGTTTCTCATCTTTGACTAGCTAATCGGTGAAGTGCACAACCAACCAACGAACATGCTGTAATGGTATGTTAATAAATTTGTTTGAATAGTTCATACTTTAAAATACCCTAATTTATCAATAAGTAAACAAACAAATCGAGCTTTAATGACAAGAAAAATCAGTTCACCTTTTTATGTTAATCTTCACGATCACCGCGTCTTATAATAACGCTTCAGTAACCACTTATCCTCTCATACAAATACCCCACAATTACAGACTTAGGTCCAATCAAAGTGCACTTACACAAAATACCGCATCTTTTGATCAGCTCCCATTCAGTTCTCCCCTCGATTCTGATTACTCTTGCCCGTGAAATGAGAGTTCTGCCGTCGAGCCCTTGGCTTTAATCAAACGGCTATACACCTAATCCCTTGGTAGGTATTAGTATAAAATTACGGTACTTGTGCTATGTACATAGCACAGTTGCCTGGAATAGATATCTGTAAGCGATACGGCTACTACTTAAAATGTCTAGCTAAAAATACATCTAGGCTGTGTAGCCTGAATGGGGTTTTCGCGGTGATCTTGGTGTTTTCAAATCGAGAGTGAATTGTTTTCTTCTAGGTAAGCACGCTCCATCGTAGACTGCATTGTCGCGTCGTGTCGCTTATTGTGTAAATCTATTCAGGTCAAATAAAATATAATAAAATATTATTAAGTTTATTTTGTGTTTTTATTTCTTTTTGTGGCTTTTCATAAAGAGTTTTCTTATATTTTCTTATATTGAAAACATTGTCGTCGGTCGTTGTACCACATTCGTTCATATGAATACGTTCCCTGAGTGGGTTTTCCCTGATGGTTACAATCTTTGTGTCTTCAAATCGAGAGTGAATCGGTTTTTTCTAGGTAAACACGCTCCATCGTAGACCGCATCGTCGCTTAACATCAGGCGAGATGGTGGTCAAGTGTAAACCTTTAAAAAAAAAACACAATAGTAGGTACCGGAACGTCGGGGTCGGGAGTTAAGTTAGTGAAAGAATTTGATCGCATTATTGTAAAACCTGTGAAAATCTCGTTCCAAACAACAGAAATTAGCCGAAACAAACACATGTGTAAATAAAATTTATAATCATACTATTTTTGTGGTACCTACAAAACTATACTGCACATACTTTTAAATGAACTAAGCGAAAAGCTGTTAATTTGGAATACCAAACAGACACTTACTTAAACTTTACTTACGTCTACGTATAGACAAAAATTTAAAACCCCAGAGCTCAGATAGTATTCAAATAGAGGTTTGCAAGTACTTAATGCAACTTCGATTGAGTATTTCCCTAGGGCTGACGTCTGCGTTTGCGGACCTACATTTCTTCTACCTACTACTACAGTGCAAAGAAATACTACTAGTAGATCTTCGTCTTTGATCTTGTGAAAAACCACGATAATATCTAGACACGGGTAGGTTTGCCGCAATTTTAAAAACGTGGCAACAAAATAGAATTAAAATATACGGAAGACGTTAGCCCTGAGCCGAGCTCCTGCAATACTAATATTGTAATGTAGGCAATGCAGCAGCGCGCTTCCCGCGTCTCACCCCGCACGCCCCGCACGATTGCTTCGTCTAGACGGCTGTATGATTTTATAGACTGTGTTACTACTTTGGTTTGCAACAGATCTCATCTCATGCAGTTAGCTTTGATTAAAACGGGAAAGAGGCAGCTATTTTGTGTTTACATACGAAGGGTCTATACCTAGAAGATTAATAAACCTTTATTTATAATTATAGGACTTCCGGTTGGACACTACTAAGAGTAGTTTGTTATGTGAATCAGTACAGCAAAATAAATTGGAAATAGTGTATAAACGAAGATATACAGTACCAAAGTCATATTCGAAGAAATATCCATCCTGCACAATTGTCACAAGGTACGTTTTACACCAAATACATACGTAAAATTATGTTTTTCACATGAATTCTGTTTTTGTTGTTCCAGTATAACGGAATTTTATTTTGGAATTTACTCTGAATCACTGAAAAACCACCAATCACGCAAATAATTGACGAACATCCGCTTTGTTTATATTCCAACCCGCCTTCTTATAAAATTCATGAAGCTTTGACAGTTTGACGTTAGAAAACTACGGTAAGCGACTTTGACAACTAAAACTGAGTAAATCAAGCGGCACAGATTAAAAATATAGATGCTTGATAGACTAACACGATTAATGACGGCTTGACATCAACTACTTCAGATTTGATTGTTTTTTGTTTTATTGATACAAAAAATCCGAAACACTCTGAATTTACGTTTCGTTACTTACTGTCATAGAAAATAAAAATATAAAGTAAATCAAACCAACGAAGAATTATTTCTCACAACTTGAAATTGTTATATTCGCTAATATGAAAACTAGACAGAATAGCATACGCGAATTGGAACAAAAATTAAAAGAAACCTTACTTGATTTACAAAACTCTAAGAAGGACAAAAAAACCTTATTACAAGAAAGAGATGAAGGTGAGGTGGAAATTCAAATTGTTTTGGACAAAAACACTCAATTGAAGAATGAAATGAGAAATCTCGAAGAGATAAATAGTCAATTACAAGAGAATAGAGAAAAAGAAAGAATAATTAACATCAACGGAAATAGAAATATTGAATTAGAGGAAGCACAAAATAAAATAAAAAAATTACAAGATGAATTAAATCAAGCAAGCATTCTGATCGAAAGTATAGATTTATATAAAAATGAAAAAGATGCAGAAAATATATTAGGTTTGTATAACAAATTAATGGTGGATAGCAACAAACCTAAAGTAATAGAAACCATTGATCTGACAGTGGAAAAACGGAGCTCAATTTTGGAAAATAATCATGTGTTGATTAAAGGAAGAAACACATTTAAAAAGTACTTAAAAGTTAAAAGAACAATTTCAAAATGTAAGAAACACTTAAAACATTGTCATAATCGGTGTAATATCGAACTTATCAAGGATAAGATAAGGTTAAGGGAGGTGATCAGAGATGACAAAAACACAATTATGACAATTCAACAACACTACGACGAAAACGTAGTAACGATGGATAGATTGGAATACCAACTTAAAGACTTAAACATCAAATACAGCAGGGCACAGAAAGAAATAGACCAACTGATATCGGCAATGAATAGTTTAATAGGTCTTAGTCCCTCCAAGCAACGGCAATCGATTTCTGCTGCAGACCTATTGTCGGCCACAACTACGTCACTCACAAGTGACGTATCCTGTATGATAGGCCCCGACCATGCTACATCCTTATCATTAGTGTACAACAACAGGCAATCGAACATAAATTCATCAACTGGTACGACTGCTAATGCTAGCGTGTTTCAACATGTTTTTAGTCAAAAAACTGAACAAGATGTAAGTGGAATCGAAAAAACCGGCAAAGTTGAACTTTTCTGCGACGGAATTGGTGTTGGGTTAGGAAATATTTTCAACCATGTAAATACTAATAATAATCAACTGACTAACACGTGTATACCAAATATAAATTTTCACCAGCTAATAGATAAAGTAGTGGTCAGTAAATTTAAACAAAAGTCAGATGTTGTAATAATGATGGGTAACTCATTGAGTACTACTAAAAGAGATCTTGTAAATTGTATAGAATCATTAGTGGATTTTCACAGTTCGGGTAAAGTTGGTAAAATTGTATTATGTACATTTCCTTATTCGACTTCTTTGAGCGATAGACAAAATCAAAAAATATATTCTTTGAATGTTATTTTACACAACCTTATTTCAAACAAAGGCGGAGATTTTATATTATTTGATATTAATAATTTTATACACAATTTTGTATTGTCCAATGCGAAACAATTCTTAGCCCCACACTTAAAAGTTAAAATAGCTAAACTGATTGTTTTTACATTGTCAAACGAGCGAAAAAGGAAATTTCAAAACTTGACAAATATTGCGACAACCAACAGTGACTGTTTAAACTGAAATCCCTGACAACAGAGAGGCCTCATTATGTTACAATAAAGCGTCGTAATATACTAGGTCCCCCTTGCAACAAAAGAACTGTTACTCAGAAGGTTCAAGAGAACACCGTTTATATTTTATACCAGAATATAAACAGGCTGTTAGGTAAACTAGAAGAAATAGAGCTATTCTTAGAAAGCTCACACAATTACGATGTAATTTGTTTCACTGAGACCTGGTTATCGAAATGTGAATTGAATTTTTGCCTAAACAATTATACAATAGGTAGTATATACTATAGAAAATTGGCAATAGGAGGTGGTTGCATAATTTTTGTAAGCAACAATGTGAAATATAAGTCCCGAAAAGATGTAGAAAATATAACTGATGAACGCCATTGTGAACTAGCTTGCGTAGAATTGGATCGATATGTTGTTTTATGCGTTTATAAGCCACCTAGTGCCGAAATTGAGATCTTCCTAACTACTTTAGAGGAAGCATTGAGTAGAATATCTAAGAAAAATAAACAAATTGTGATGTGTGGAGACTTCAACACAGACATACTTTCGGAATCTCGTAATAAGAGCAATATATTAATGTTATGCCAATCGTTTAATTTGACAAAAGTGTTCACGGAACCCACAAGGGTCGCAGTAACTAAGAAAGGTTGTTCTGCAACCTGCATTGATAATGTTTTTGTAAACTGTGAATACATTCATTCTGAAGTCCTAGATTGTTTGCGTTCGGACCATAGGGGCTTGAGCATTTCTCTTCCTGCCTGTATGAAAAGGGCGGAAGAGAAAGTGCTTGTTAGACCCATTACATTGTCCCGTATGTCAGCTTTAAATACCGCGATATCTAATCATTTTTCGAACAATTTTTTCGACATGACTATTGATGATCCTAATCGTAATTATTCTGAGTTTTTTAAAATGCTGAGTACACATTATAATAATATTTTTCATACCAAATTAATTAATATTAACGCAAAACCGAAGTTTGCCGAATGGGCAACACCAGGACTTATTAAAAGTCGAAACAATCTTTACAATTTATATAAACTAAAGACATACTGCAACGACGATGCAACAAAAGTCTATGTTAAGAGGTATTCAAATATTTTTAGAAATTTGTGTATTCGAGCAAAAGCAATATTCATTCGGGATCAAATTAAAAACTCCAACAACGTGATAAAAAGCACGTGGAAGATAATAAACAAGGAGTCTGGTAAAACCAAAAGTCGTGAAATGATGCGCGCAGTTCGGGTTGGCGAAAATGTCACTACAAAAAAATCGGACATTGTAGATGCTTTCAGGGCTTATTTTGCTGATATTCCCTTAGAGACAACTAAACACCTAACTTCGTCTCCCTCTCTTGCAGAGGAAATGTTGACAGAAAATGTTGATTGTCCTTCATCTACATTTGAGTTTCATCATGTTACTGCCACTGCAATACTAAAAACGTTCAAAGACATTAAAGTTAAGAATACAGAGGACTTATGGGGATTATCTGTTAAGGTACTTGAGGGGATAATTAATAACATTGCCCCATATTTAGCAGAATTATTTAACGAATGTATCAAAAATGGCACATTTCCTGACATGATGAAGTATAGTAAAGTGATACCCTTGTTTAAATCTGGAGACAAAAACGAACTTGGAAACTACAGACCCATCTCGGTTTTGCCCTGCATCAGCAAAATATTCGAGAAACTAGTTCTCAAGCAACTTTTGTCTTACTTTAATATTAATAACCTTTTACATAGTAACCAATTTGGATTTACAAAAGGACGTTCCACTACCGATGCAGGTATTGAACTAACCAATTATATATTGAAAGCCTGGGAAGACCATCATGACGTTCTAGGAGTATTTTGTGACTTATCAAAAGCTTTCGACTGTGTTCATCATGAAACTCTTTTGAAGAAACTGCAGTTCTATGGGGTATCGAAACCAGCTCTAAATTTTATTTCATCATATCTTAAAGACCGTGTACAGATAGTCGATGTTGACGGTGTGCAATCAAATGAGTCGCCTATAAGAATGGGTGTACCACAAGGTTCCATACTTGGACCTTTCCTGTTTCTTATTTACATAAATGATCTACCTTTCATGATTAAGAAACATAAAAATATAGAAATAGTTATGTTCGCCGATGATACATCACTTCTATTCAAAGTGAAGAGAGGAATAAACGATTTCACAGAAATTAACGTAATTTTAGACATTGCGTACAAATGGTTTGATGCAAATAATCTATAGTGCATTCCAATAAGCTGTGTAGAAAACCAAAACAAACCAAAACAAAGGTGATACCATAACATAAACATCGTTTAATCTTAGTATTTTTATGAAATAGCCTTAAAATATTTTTCACAAATAGAATTCGACTTTATTGCGATCTTAAATACCATATACTTAGATTTGTATTGATCAAATAATTCTATACTATCTTATTTTAAAAGTTATATAAAGTAATGGTAGGATGATAGAAATATGATTTTAAGTACTAGCAATTTGATCTGTGTTTCTCAAACTCTCAATGTTGCATTCAAGACATTTATACTTCTTTTCATCAAATTATTCTTATTAAGTACGCGCCTATTTTTCTAACATACCCATTTTGCCCATCATGCCCATATTGTGAAAATGCCCATTTCCATTATATTCCAGTATGGATTAATTTTACTCTATTTATTTTTGTCATTAATTTAGAATTTTTAATTATAATGTAATTTGATTTTAATATAATGTATTATTTGATTTTTATTGTAATGGGATTTTAAATTGACGTCTACTTTTTTTTAAATTATTGACTTGTATTGGTAATATTTGAATACCTTGAATATGACATGCAACTACTCGTTATCAATAAAAGAGTAAGAGTATGACTAAAGAACTCCGAGAAAAAGGTTTCTTGTGTCGTAACGAGTTGAGAGAAAATCGCAAACCTCTAAATACGTGTTCCACATTACGCTGTTTACTATCAAAAGCATGTATAGTTTTCACTCTAAAATGCCATAAATTTTGTGTTATTTTGAGCGAAACTTTTGTATGTGTTTCCAGAATATTACATCATAGTGTTATGATCAGTTTTGGGTAATACGAGGAAAATTTGAACGAGATTTAATTATTGTTAAAAATAAAATGAACGTTTTCATATAAGGAAACATCTAAATTACTTTTCTAAGTCACTGGTTCTAGTGTTACATTCTTCTCCGAACTCAAATGCTTTGCCTTTCCTTTTTTTACGTGGGGGAAATAAATGTACATTATTAAATGAGAGGAGATCTCATTTGGGCTTCATAAATCGCAGGGTGACCAACACTACACACAACACTAACCATATCAGGTTTCTCCAAACTAAGTGCGCTATGCACACATTTATTTATTAGAGGATTTCGCGGCGCCGATAACCGTAAACTGGTTAGTTTTCGGTTATTGACATCGTGGTCATCGCGTCGTAGTTGAAATATATACCTATGTTTTTTATTTTCCAATGCTTCCCGAACCATTCTTGCGTAGTAATGACATTCGGTAGATAGAACCTTCGGGTCGTGGATCTCGATCCAATGACCAGTTTTAGCATCAATCAAATGTTCAGCAATTGCAGATTCTTGTGCCTGACGATTTTTTACAGCGGCAATGTGTTGATTGTTCCAAGTCCCAGCAGCAGTGGGAACATTTATTTGGGTGTTTATGATATGCATACATATATATTTAGCCTTTTTATGCGGCGAAAATTTAAAAGGGCAAGCAATGAAAGGTACTACAAACTATCTTGTAAAACAATGGTTGAGAAATGCTGGTCTGTCATATTTTGAGTGACATCGATTTGTTTACCTTTTATTCACAGAGAATTGGAATGAGGTATAGTACTTAATCCAACTAAAACGAAATGTATAAAATTCTCACTCTGCAATGTAATGTGCGATAAACTTGATTTAAGACTGAAAGATGAACTCATCGAACCTGTACAATCTACTCGATTTCTGGGTATTTCAGTAGATTCAAAGCTTCAATGGGGTCCTCACATAGAGACACTGGCTGACCGACTTAGTTCAGCTGCCCACGCTGTTCGTCAAATTAAAAAAATATCGGACGTCGCAACAGCTAGGCTTGTTTATTTTGGCTATTTTCATAGCATTATGTCCTACGCGATTTTATTATGGGGTTCAGCTGCGGACAGAAACTCAGTTTTCATATTGCAAAAGAGAGCAATCCGTGGTCTATATAATTTATCAGCTAGAGATTCAGTACGGGAGATTTTCAAAACTATAAACATATTAACAGTCCCATCATTGTATATTTATGAATGTATAATGTATGTAAGAAAAAATCGAAGTCGACTGAAGAAACTAACTGATCTGAATCCAAAAGCGCACCATAAGCACAAAATTGTATTTCCTAAGTGCAGACTTCAGAAAACAAATAACTCTTTCAAATGTAATGGTATTCGCTTCTATAATGCAATCCCTGCACAAGTCGAAGGTCTTAATGAAACAAAGTTTAAAAATGAAATAAAAAGCTACCTATTGAGCAAGGCATATTATAATATAGATGACTTTGTTAAAGATAGTAACGTATGGAAGAGAACTGTGTTGAAACTAGAATCTTGTAATAAGGTAAAGTAATAGATTTATAAACTTTTGATGGAACATTGTACTCATGTAGTATCTGTATACTGTATGTATTAATTATTTGTTATTTTGTCTTTGACAAAGCCTTTTTACAGCTGCATTTGATTGACGAGGCTTCTTTACAGCTTTATTCATTTTGACATTGTTATTTTATCTTATTATGTACACGGATTCTTATGCCTTTTTGTTAATGACGTTACCAAGTGTTCTTATGAATTTATGGTTCGAATAAATGAATTGAATTGAAATGAATTGAATTGAATTGAACAACTATTGATAAAAAAAAATCGCACCCTCATCGAATAATTTATTGTTGATTTATTTTTTAAGAAAACATTTTCTGGAAAAGATTGCTTTATCAATGAGATCGCTTTTTAATGCAAATAATATTTATTTGTTGTATAATTAGGAAAAAATTATATGGCTAACTTTGTACGATGCGCGCGCGCACCGTCATCAAAAACCGACACCCTGAAGTCAGAAGCTAGTCAACTAACTGCAGGTTGTAATGAATGCTTTTTGCGTTGAAGATAATTATTATCTATTCTATCAATCATCAATCAAAAATTTTATTTCAGAAAAGATTCCATACAATAAATTATTACATTTCATTATCATTTTACATGATACATCTATGGTTGAAGTTAAACTTCTTAGGACGAGGAATAAAATGAAAAAGTATTAACTTTTTGCGTGCGTACATTTTTACGTAAATAAAGAGTGGCGAGACGAACAGGACATGTGCCTGATGGTAAGCAACATGCCTGCCACATAACAGCACAGTGACACGCAGCTATTGGAACATTAAGAGTCCAAATCATTACCTAGCACTGCACTGCGCTCGTCACCCAGCGATCTAACATGTTATATCTCTAAGCACTGTAATTTCTCTGGAAACGTTACCCTTCAAACCGGAACACAGTAATGTTTGCACATTACCTACTGCTTGGCGGTAGAATAAATGGCAAAGATGTGGTACTTCCCCAGGCGGACTCTGCTAAGAATCCTACCACTACTCGTAACATCGTAATCGTAACTACACACTTTTGGTTTGTAAATCAAGGACTCCATCAATCATTATTGTAGAGAAACACTGGCTACAATCTTTTGGCTTAATAATAGAAAATCGAATTGTTGCCTTGCCAAAATCAAATTACCCGACGCATTTTCTGCTCTCCCCATCTTGTAGGGTAAATATACCCCACCAACGAGTGGCGGTCGCCAATAAAACACTAATTTTCCCAGACAAGGATCACAGGGTAGTGAAAGCTATAATTTTTACAACAGCTTTGTTTTAGTTGACTTCTGCGTTCATTACCTAAGATGACGTAGGTACCTATGTTTGTCATTTTTTGAGAACGCCCTTTTGTTTGACATCTCAGCTGATATTCCGAGAGCTGGTTGCAAAATCTACGTAGTTATTTCAGGCAAGCTGAAAACTTGTCACATAGTTCTCCTATTAGGTATATCCCTACACGGATGTGTACCCCACCTGGCTGGTGTGAGCCCACCTGGCGAGTAGCGAGGCAAAATCCCTCAATTTAGATCACCTGGCAGTAAGTAATCCCTCCAAAATGATCTCTCCTTTTGAGAATTCTTTTTTTTCGCTATAAATAACACCCAATTTAAATGTCAAATTACCTCAAACCCATTATTTGGATATTTTGCAAAACATATTTGCACGCGCCTTGTAATGTCTTGACTCCGATTAAATCATCTGGGTTTTTTTAAGTGAAAACTTCTTTAGGCACGCCTAGACCAATTTTTAGTGGGGTGTAAATTGAATTCTACCGTCACGCTCGGGTATGATAAGAAATCTTCGGGTAAACTCGGGACCTTGGCGATTGGGTATCTAGAAATGCATCAGCCAATGGGAAATGCTGAAAGGGCGTGGCCTCGCCATCATGGCATGGCCATCTAGAAATGCGTGAGCCAATGGAAAATGCTGACGCATTTCTAGATGACCATGCCATGACGGCGAGGCCACGCCCTCCGGATACACCCGTGTAGTTTCCAAGGTAAGCTATCAAATTCTGAGTTATAAGTTTTCACTTCTATCGGCAGTTCCTATGACTGCCAATTTTTTTTTTATTCTTTAATCATTAAACTACAACACATAAAAATTACATTTTGCCTCAAACATATTCACTGAATGAACAAAAAACAAAATGTATGAATCCATATTGCCCCGCCTCTCACCAGCCAGGTCTGACCTCCGTGTTGGGCATTAATAGGAGAGCTTTGTGACAAGTTTTCAGCTTGCCTTATTAAACATCTCCCTAAAAGCTAGCAGCTCTCGGAACACGATCTCTTCTTAAAAACCATATTCATCCTAAGATTGTCTGGACGAGACCATTTCAAACGGTAAACTCGCCTCGTGATATTTTTGTATTAGTTTTAGAAGATTTTTTTATTGTAAAATGCTTTCTTTTCTATTTTCTATCTATCTATATATCTAATGCGATCTACAATTTTCATTAAAACAACAAAAAATCGATACCTTATCGACTGTAACACAAACAGTAATTAATTATAGCTAGATTTACAAACATCTATTAAAATGTTGTCATCAATCAATCACCATAAGTTTGATCAAAGATTATACGAATCAAAAACCTGAGCAAAGTTCAAAGTTGTAGTAAGTAGTACTTAGGACTCTTTGCAGAAGTTTACTTGGTACTTTAAAGGCTCTACAGACAAACCCTTTTAACAGAGGAACTGACGTAGAAATGACGTAGAAAGTGGGTGGAATTGATGCAATTTATCGGGCCCAACACACTTTTACGTCATTTCTACGTCACTTCTTCTGATAAAAGGGTTCGTCTGTAGAGCCTTTTATTAGTACTAGTTTAGCTTAGTACTTTCGCCTAGGTAAGTGTCACACTTGTGGCACTTATTCTACTGCCAAATAGTAATGTTCAAGCACAAGACTGCGCCCGTAAATCTGATACGTCAGATGCATTCATTATCTCTTTGCCCTGTAGTATACATATCTGGAAATATTGCCCTTCAAACTAGACCGTTTTCTACTACGACTACGACTACGACTACGACTACGACTGTTTTCTCATTACTGCTTGGAAATAGAATAACTGACAAATACTTGTAGGTATACATAATAGGTAGACTATGGAAGAAGTTTAAAACACATTTACCTATATCCAACTAATATTGATAGTGTTAAAGGATGTTTGTTACTTAACCTGGTTGAAATTTTAAACAGAGTTATATTATAGTATGGAATAACACATGTGCTACTTTTTAACTCAGGAAAACAACGGAAACATGTATTACAAGGGTAAAACCGCGGAGCTCTGCTACTAAACTTTAAATAATGATTTGACGAAACAAAACGAGTTTGTGATATTTTGCATGCTCAAGATGAAATTTTCCTGATTGACACGATCATATGTTTGCGATGGACGGTGATTAAAAACCCGAATTGCTTGTCATCAGATGGTTTATGAGATACTTTTAAACAAGATTCTGATTGTGAGCTGGGCCGGGTACGTGACTGACAGCCCATTATAATATGAATGGGTTTTAATGATTTATGAAGAGCGAAATAACAACATAAGATGAAAGTAAAACATGAGTCGAAGGTTATTGTGGTGCAAATGTAGACAGATGTTTTAAGGCAAGTATAATTATTATGGATATAGGTTTTTGTACTATTATGTTATTAATGTATCAGATAGGATCAATACAAGTATCAAAGCGGCGTACGCGAAGAAAGGCATATAAGTAAAATATAATAAATATTGGTGGACAATTCACACACAACACCATCTGACCCCAAACTAAGCAAAGCTTGTACTTTGGCGGCCAGATAGCTGATATAATACTTATGCAATTGTAAATACATAGGTACTTATCATACCCGTACGTAGAAACTTATTATAATAAAAATTTGACAATATGATAGATAAATTATGACTAGTAGAGGGATGTAATTAAAACAAATAGGAAAGAGGAAGATTTATAAGGGACATTTTTTTCATCGTAAACGTAAGTGATGCTTTCAAACTTATCTAGATATCTGAATTTCAAAAAATAATATGTACCTAGTAGATTTTGACTTACGATATCATTCTTGGATGTAAAGCTATTTTGCCACTATGCTATCCTTGTTTCTGCTCTGTCCCAATGCTGCATCGCTTAGCACGCACTACGCCACTACCCCGTGATCACAGACTGGCCAAAACAGGAAATTAACTTCTGCCCTCTCGCGTGACAAGTTTATTAACAATACTTTCGTTATTTATACTTTTATTTTGCCTTTTGTTTTATGAGCGTGTTGAAGGGCGCCGGTTTCCTCGTTCTCTTGTTTTATTGCTATTTATTATGCACTGGAGTTGGAACGTTAATCATAATTAGGGGGAACAGTTGGATTCAACTTCAAGTTTTGGTGCCGAGCTTTGTGAGGAACGAAGATGAAAGAAGCGCCTTGCAAGTTGAGAAATGTTGGTTTGTTGTTACATTGGACTTGCATAAGCAGCTTTTTTAACCGAAGCAGCTCTTTTTCATCTATAAAAGAGGAGGTTATCGATACGCTTATAGGTAGTATATTGTTTTATGTACCTATGTTACGCGATAGATGTTTTCAATTTTGATGGTTATTTTTTTGTTTCAGTTCGTAGGTGGTTAGGTTTCAGTTCAGTTTAGAGGTAGATCATAGTTTAGAGGTGGTTTTGTATTATTTTTTTTGAAATCGATGTAACAGTTTTATAAATATTTATGAACAAAAAACTGAAATTTGCTTTAATTTATTTAGACGATATAGATTCTTTTGAAATTTGTTCGAGTGTCTGAATTTAATTTTAAGTTGAAGTCGGTTTTTGTTTATTTGAAGCAAATAAATAAACATTGGTGGACAATTCACACACAACACCATCTGACCCCAAACTAAGCAAAGCTTGCATGATGGCGGCCAGATAGCTAATATAATACTTAATATAGTTTTAAATACATACTTATTATACATAGACACACCCAGACACAGTGCAAACATTTGAATTCATCACACAAATATTTGCACTGAGTGGGAATCGAACGCTTACCACCAAAATATGTTGTTACGTCATTCTATTCCAAACACCTAGAACTCTATCTTTATTATTTATACTTTTTTTTCAACGCTGAAAGTACAGCATTGCTAGGTTACTACGTCCTAGACGCGCCGTCTAAAAAACCAGCATATTATCATCTTAAATATTGATCTTACAGTATTATATAACAACTTAAAATTAAAAAAAAAAAATAGTGTAATCTAAATACTTAAGCGTACAAAACCTCGGTAAATGAAATAAAATATGACGATGGTATCTGTTTTTAAAAGTTACGGCATAAAAGTTGAAATAGTTGGTCTATACATTTTTTTCTTCGTGGAGCTCTTCTCATTAAAGTAAGTTGCGGGTAAAAATTGCTCCGTGAGTTCTTAGCTGTAAATGGTGGAATGACTGATAATGGCGCAGCAGTTGCGAAATTACCACACACATAAAACACAACTGCCAGCTCAGCAATTTCTCTTTGGAATATTAGTTGTCCACAATAACGTTTGTGTTACTATTTTGGATAGTTCGAAACCAAAATTGAATTATTTAAATCAAAATTACCTAGACGTTAAACGGTTATAGCGTTAACAACAACAGTCTCGAAAAGGTGTACTGGTTTGTACAAAATTGTTCGACCTCAAAGAAACGGGTATCATAAATTACAATATTTGGCCTAAGGAAAATATCCAAATTCTCTGAAATACGAGCAAAAGCTGCTTCAACCGATACGAAATTGACCGGAACAAAAGCCATAAAGATGCATAGGATTGGTCGTCGGTTGGTTCCCCGTACCAGGAGGACGTAAAACTGATTTACTATGCGGAAGCGGCCGATTCGTGCTAAACCTATCGAATTCCTCTAAGTAAAGGCACGGGTTAGTTAATATTTAGTACCGTTAAATTTTGTAAAGGAATCATATGAGCATATAATTGGTTAACCAATGCCTAGTTTAATTACGTCTCGGTTCAGAAATACAGAATTAAATTTAGAACTTCGTTCTTCCATAAAAAGCTATGTAATCTAACTGGGAGTGCAACAAGGTGATCCTCTCTGTCCATTAGTTTTCGTTTTGAAAGTGTACATAGATCGCTACAACATCCCTAAAATTTGCCTTTTAGAATCGTAATTGGATAAAAGTGACTTCGGAATGGGTCTAATTTTGAAATAAAGCCAAGTTAAAGTATAAAGTAAAACTTGTTGTGGTGGGGATCAACCTGAAGAAAATGTTATTGAAAATTATAATGTATGGTTTTATTTAGTTCTAATTTTTGACGAACAACGTTCTCATACATGTTCCATATTTTCCTAGCATCTTTTGCATGACTTCAAAGAAACACAACAGTTTTTTTTATCTTTTCCGTAATTACATAAAATATCTGTATTCTATGTAAATATATACCTATAAACAACCTTTGGCTGTTCTTTGTCGAAGGTGCTAAAACCTTGCAGAGGTGCGTTAAGCAGAAGTGGAAATCGCTAACATACATTGTTGAGTGGCAAACGACCGAAGATGCCGTTTTATTGTTGTTATTACCGCCGCATACTCGGCTATTTTAGTTGTGGAAATAAAAACTAACAACATTTGTAGGCACATTCGGTGTAAAAAAATCTCTAAATTGGATTTTCGATTTCATGGTTATATTTGACTGACCTCTTTTTCACATAATTTACTACAACACATCATTTGGTATTAGTATGTAAAATACTATTATTTTACACATTTAACGTAATTTATCGATCCGGACTCCCTGCTCCGGGTTCCCACGCGCACCACAGTCTCTTCGAAGTCATGTTTGTGCGTAATGCAGCTCGCTTAGAAACAGTAAAGAAAATCCTGAGAAAACTTAGTCGTCGGAGAAGATTTAACTCCTCAATCACAAGTGAACTCTGCCAACCCGAAACTTGACCAGCTTAGTGGACTATGGGCTAATCCTAGATACTTTGTTACCTGGGTCGCTTGGCGGATGCCCGAATCCAAGAAGTGGATGGAAGTGGGTTGATTTCCTCATTTTCCAGTAAGGCAACTTACATATTATTCGTCTCGTAATTTCCAAGTCGTTGTACGAGTAAAGCGGCCAAAGCGTCGGGAAGTAATTAAATCCTACTAATATTATAAATGACGTCGGAATCACGGATTAGATCAGATGAATCACGTGGGAACAACTTAACGGACCGTACTGAAATCTAAAACACTGTTAGAACATAAAATGTAAACAGCACATATATGCTATTTTGATATATTTGAATAATCAGAACAGGAACTACGCGAGTAAAACTACAAGGCGCTGCTAGCAATAATGTAAATCGCCATTAAGGCCTATGTAATGTTTTCAATATCAATTCAAATCGTGAAAGTTAAAAGCTTTATTTTGAACTAGTAGTGCCCCGAGATTTTATCCGCGTAGTTCCCGTTCCCGTTATTTTCCCAGGATGAAAAGTAGCCTAAGTATTCTACCAGACTATAATCTAACTGTAATCTAACCAAATTTCAACCAGATCCGTTCAGACGTTAGGATGTCATTGACCAACAAACATCCAAATATCCAAACATAGCCGTTTATAATATTAGTAGGATCATCATCATCAATCATCATCAACAGCCCACTAAATGTTCCCACTGCTGGGACTCGGGGCCTTCTCTCGCAAGGAGAGAGTTAAGGCCATAATCCACCACGCTGGCCCAGGGCGGGTTGGTGGATGACATATGACCTCTTGACTTCGAAAGATTCTAGGTACATGTCGGTTTCCTCACGATGTTTTACTTCACCGTTTAAAGTTAGCGGCATTACGCACATGACTTCGAAAAGACAGTGGTGCGTGTGGGGTTTGAACCCGGGGTCTCCGGATCTGCAGGCGCCGTTCTCCCGACTAGACCAGCCGTAACTTAGTATGATACGGCTCATAAAAGTGTGGAGTGTGCGCCGTGCATTAGTCGTGTATTCAGATATTTACAATAGCCATTGCAGCGGCTGTAAACAACGTGCGCAGATTGAACGTAAAACGATCGTAAACCGCGGGATTTTTGTTATTGCTTCAACCCAAATGCTAAAATGTATTTATGTCAAATATATAAAACCGCGATAACGGTGACTAGCTTTCCTTTGGTGGCACCGCAGTTACATAACACATGGGTATAGATCAAACACCTCTCCGGCCACTCTGCACCTGAATTAGAAAAAGCCGTGATGAACTACGGGACTCCATACAATTTCGCAAACGCAATTTTTAACCGACTTCATAAAAAAAGTATCCTCACTTTGGTTGTGTGTGTTTTTAATGTATATTACGTGATAGCTCCGCCAATTGTGAATCGATTTTGATGGTTATTTTTTTGGTAGATCATAGTTTAGAAGTGGTCCCATGTGGCGGTTTTTAGGGTACCGTAAAACGTAAAAACGGAACCCTTATAGATTCGTCATGTCTGTCTGTCTGTCTGTCTGTCTGTCCGTCCGTATGTCACAGCCACTTTTTGCCGAAACTATGAGAACTACACTGTTGAAACTTGGTAAGTAGATGTATTCTGTGAACCGCATTAAGATTTTTACAAAAGTTTTTTAAAAAAACAAAAATTAGGGGTGCCCCCCATACTGAGAACTGAAGCTCAAACATTTTTTTTTCATCAAACCTACACGTGTGGGGTGTTTATCGATAGGTCTTAAAAAATGATATTGAGGTTTCTAATATAATTTTTGTCTACACTGAATAACTTGGGCAAGAGACGCTTCCAAAGTGGTAAAATGTGTCCCCCCCCCCCTCTAACTTCTAAAGTAAGAGAATGAAAAAACTAAAAAAAATATATGATGTACATTACCATGAAAACTACCAACGAAAATTAGTTTGAACTCGATCTGATGAGTAGTTTTTTTTTAGTACGTCATAAATACACTATTATTAAAACTTCGATCAAAGTTACAACGAACTACAAGAACTATGTGTACTATGTATATTATGTTACTTGCTGGAACGGAACCCTTCATGGGCGAGTCCAACTCGCACTTGGCTACTTTATTTAAATATGAATAAACAAAAACTACGATTTCTTTCATGTATCTAGACGACGAGACGTGACGGTCTTATGAAATTTGATCGAGTGTCAGAATGTAATTTGAAATTGAAGTCAGTTTTGGTTTTCACAGAGAAAATAAATCATTAACGTTATTATTATAGCCTTGACTGATCCGTCGCATTATCCAAACATAATACCCGGTTTACATTATTCCAGCGGTCGAATCCAGCACTGGATTGCTTACTGGAATAATTTAAACCGGCACTGGAATGCATTGGCACTGGATTGATGCATTCCAGTGCCGGTTTACATTATTCCAGCCCAGCGACCGAATCCAGCGCTAGATTGCTTACTGGAGTAATGGAAACCGGCACTGGAATGCATCAATCCAGTGCCAATGCATTCCAGTGCCGGTTTACATTATTCCAGTAAGCAATCCAGTGCTGGATTCGACCGCTGGAATAATGTAAACCGGGTAATATGTTTGGATAATGTGACGAATCAGGCAAGGCTATAATGTAAACCGGGTATAAGAATCATAAGAACACAGTTATGTTCTTTGGAGAGACTATTATAGGCTATCGAAACACAATTTGATACTAGTTCGAAGCCATTATCAAAGTTAAAGTATTTTTATGCATCATTTAATATGTTGTAGGTACCTTGTGCCCTCTATATAAACTACACGTACGAAATTTAATACGCCTCTGTCCACGCTATTTTCGTGAAAAAGGGTACAAAGTTTCTGATGGATATTTTTGTTACATAGTCGGCTATGACGTATTTTTAAAGACTTCATAGAACGCAGGCTCTAAGATTTGTGATAGCATAGAATAAATGGCAACACCACATACAAGTCTATTCTATCTCAATCTTTACACTAGACTATTATTTCTCAGTCTCTCGCAGACTCTATATCTTATTGACGAATTTATTTATCGTGTCTTTTTGGTATCGCTTTTTCGTTCCATCG
Source organism: Ectropis crepuscularia (assembly GCA_963693475.1). Lineage (NCBI taxonomy): Eukaryota > Metazoa > Arthropoda > Insecta > Lepidoptera > Geometridae > Ectropis > Ectropis crepuscularia. The sequence continues at coordinate 2,904,041 of OY856340.1, forward strand.
TATTTTATATCAGAACTCTGTCGCCTACATACCAATTGCAAAAAAAAATTGGCAGTCATAGGAACTGCCGATAGAAGTGAAAACTTGCTGTTGCCCTGGTACTGGTACCTAGGGGCAAACGCAACTATTTTATATTTCTGTTGTCCTGGTATCTGGAGATAAACGCTGGGCTGTTGGAGGTAGGTAATCGAAACTCTTTACTGTTTCTATTGCCCTGGTACCTACCTGGCCGTTTTTACCGAATTTACCCGAAGATTTCATATCCGATCCGATCCATTATCATATCCAAGCGTGACGATTGATGAATCCATTTCACAGCCCACGAAAATTCTGTCTATAGCGCGCCTAAAGAAGTTTTCACTTCAAAAACTTGTTAATATCAGCCAAAAACGCAGTTCCTTTAGATTTTCCTCATTCCCAGTGAGTGAGATAAACTCAAGCGATCTGTTCTCATTACCTCCGCGCCGATATTAATTCCCGGCCGATGTTTTATTGCGAAAAAGATGAGCATAAATTTCCAGAACATTCGTTCTCATTTGGTTCACTAGCTTACCTCTATAAATAAAACAAATAATAAGTAAAGTTGGACGTTTCACACACAACACCATCTGACCCCGAACTAAGCTTGTACTATAGAAGCCACATAGCTCATTTATTGGCTACTTATATAGTTGTAAACACATACTTATTAGACATATAAGACACAGTACAAATATTTGAATTCATCACACAGATATTTGCACTGGGTAGGAATCGAACCCACGACCCTCGGCTTCGCAAGTAGACTTACTACCAACTAAACCACGAAGCCAGTCATTATACAACGTGACTGCCAATTCGGCCAAGAAATAATTCTAACTTTTAACCGACTTAAAAAAAGAAAGGTTTTCCATTCGTTTGATTTTTTTGGATGCTTGTTACGCGGTAGCTCCGCAAATTGGCTGTCGATTTTATTTTTATGCTTATTTTTTGTTTGGTAGAAAATACGCTAAAAGTAGTCGGGTACATTTTTTTGCGATGTGTTTAGGCGTGGCGGTTTTAGAAATAAGAACAAGAAACCACCAAAATTTGTTTTCAATCGTCTCGTAGACATACTTTTATGAAATTTAGTCTAGTGTGTGAATTTCATTTTAAATTCAAGTAGGTTTTTTTTGGGAAAAAATAAATTATTATTATTTTTCTTGTATAGTGTTCGCAGTATAAGTCTGCGCGCGACTGGTGGCGTACTTAATGTTGCCAGGTCAAGCTAATAGGTTCCCTTCCCATTCATTGGGAACGTACAACTTCATAAAACAGGTACGGGAAGGGATTTTTCAGGGAAGCAATTTAAGTAACTACACGACAACTGAGACTCAAGAACGAATATCTCGAAGTAATGAACGCCTTTGCAGTGCTGGTTTGGTTCAGTATGACCAAGTATCATTGGTAATTGGTACAGGCTGTCTGAGTCTCTTACCACCAGGAAAGTTTATTATCGTTTATTACATTATAAAAATCTGTCATTTTCAACCTACACCAACATCGAAATAACAAAAAATTTATTTAAACTTGTAAATCTTTTATTGAGACCATAAATAACACTATTTGAAAATTTGGCGCATAAACGTTCTTTTATTGAGTCATTGGCTTCCATAGAATCATCTTCTTTTTTCAATAGGGCTAAAATCACGATGAATCACGGCGGTAACCGCTAAAGTTCCTGTCCATGTTCCTTTAATAGTTATTCTACTTGGTGTTGTGGGTCTTCTTTGTGCCTCTTTATTCGAGTAACTGCGGATTTGTCCTACAATCGTCGAAATCTATTTCATTTTTCTTAAGCCACTTTTGGCTTTCTTCTTTTACATTGCCCATTGTAGCCGCTTTATTTATCTGAGTGCAGCGGTATAATGCGTTGTCCTTTACCACGTGACAGCACGTTCTGAAACGCCTACAATAAAAATACAGTAATGAATACAGAGTTAAGGATCAAAGAGCATCCAAGCTAACGTTGAAAAAAAAATTAAGTAAAATTTCTTTTGGCGCACCGCTGTTAGGTGAAAGGATCGATCGGGTGAACATGGAACCGCCGAGTATACCCGAGCGAGAAAGATACAATCAGCTGATATTCACTGCTGTGTCACTGTGTTTTCTATTTTGATTTGTATATTATGAAAAAAAAACATTTATAACTAGTTTCTCACATTCGGTCTTAAGCACACACATTTTTTCCCACGGGTAAATTGGCGATAAAACAATCAAACCCAAAGCCGCGACTCAACCTAAAGCCTCAGCTTTAAAATATGCCGATAATAGGTGGAGATTTGATTGCTATGGTATCCCTACATGTTAGTTGTCAAATAGCTCTGCGTTTGGAAAACTGCACTTTTGGCCCGTTATTGTATCGTTCTTCTACACAACCACGATTGATTTTCAAGAACCAGCCACGGCCAGCACTTTTAATCACTTTCGGCGTAATAAAAGCTATTAATTATTTTGGAAATTAATAAATACACCAAACGTAAACAAACTTTTGTCAAGTGACGTAAATAAGAAGTTGACGGCCTGTCAATTAGTTCCATATTTTGCTACGCGCAGAGTTATATTGCGAGCACTATAGTAGAGTGCATTCGTCATCCGCCAACCTGCCATCTTAGCTAGCACCTTGCCTCTTTACTTGTAAAAGAAGGCCTCGAGTATATTCTACTGATGAACCTACCTTTGAAACAAGCATGGGATCCAAAAATCAGCCACCATTTTGACCACAACGAAATCGTTACCTATAGATACTAACGTAGTGATTACTTACTCTGCGATAGATATCTTGGACGTTCGACGCAAAGGAATGTAACCATTGAAATAAATAGTTATTTAAGAGTTCAATATGAATGTAACAAAATACTCAATTTATTTTGGATTATTTAACAGTATCAGTTTTTTTCATAAGTTATTACAGACAATACATGAAGAGTCAATGACAAGTCAAGATGTCAATGACAATGTCAAGAGACAATGAACATGAAGAGTCAACATTATTAAAACTGCGCTAGTCATCCTGGCAGATAATAAATAGAACAGTATGATATAAGTGCGCTATGTTGATAATTACAGCTTAGGCGTTATTGCTATAATTAGCAGAGACTTTTAGTAGTGGTAGGACTCTTAGCAGAGTCCGCCTGGGGAAGTACCACACCTTTGTCAATTATTCTACCGCCAAGCAGTAATGTGCAAACATTACAGTGTTCCGGTTTGAAGGGCAATGTTTCCAGAGAAATTACAGGGCTTAGAGATATACCAACTTAGATCTCTGGGTGACGAGCGCAGTGTGGTGCTAGGTAATGATTTGGCTCTTCATGTTCCAATAGCTGCGTGTCACTGTGCTGTTATGTGGCAGGCATGTTGCTTACCATCAGGCACATGTCCTGCTCGTCTCGTCACTCTTTATTTAAAAAAAAAGGCTGTGATTATCAAAGCGCACGTATGTCATACGACGTTTTATAACATATTTGCGAGGAAATAAACAAAACTCTGACGACATTTTCAAATAAAAACAATACAGCGAAAAAAAAGGCGCGGAATTATATTTACTTGATCACAGATCACAGCGCACAGTAAGTAATCACTATGGATCACAGATTAGCAATGCGCGCGCATCGGCGCCTTTTTTTTAAGCAACGGCACAGAACCAGCCGGTATGCCATTAGTAATAAAGTAAATTAATATTTTTGTGTTTTGTTACAGAAAAATTAAAGTAATTTATGGTCAAAATTAATTAAATTAACGAATTAAATAATTCTTTATTATATTTTACCTCTCAAAGTTAATTTTATTCATAAAATGTTGACCACACTTTTCTGACATAAAAACTCTTTACTAAGATTTAAAAAGGTACCGTTCGTTTTAGACGGAGCATATCTCTCTACCTAGTCTATGGACTATGGCATTTTGAAACCGTGCGTTTTACATTACACATTACAGCACAAGTACGTAATAAGATACATTACAATACAGAAATTGGTCCAATAAGAGACCCTTCACGAGCAAATATGTTATAAAAACTCTTTACTAAGATTTAAAAAGGTACTGTTCGTTTTAGACGGAGCATTTTGAAACCATGCGTTTTACATTACCGCACAAGTACGTAATAAGATACATTACGATACATAAATTGGTGCAATAGGAGACCCTTTACGAGCAAATGTTTATAAAATATTTTTATAACATATTTGCTCGTAAAGGGTCTCTTATTGAACCAATTTCTGTGTCGTAATGTATCTTATTACGCACTTGTGCTGTAATGTGTAATGTAAAACGCACGGTTTCAAAATGCTCCGTCCACAGACTAGGTAGAGAGATATGCTCCGTCTAAAACGAACGGTACCTTTTTAAATCTTAGTAAAGAGTTTTTATGTTAGAAAAGTGTGGTCAACATTTTATGAATAAAATTAACTTTGAGAGGTAAAATATAATAAAGAATTATTTAATTCGTTAATTTAATTAATTTTGATCATAAATTAGTTAATTTTTTCTGTAACAAAACACAAAAATGTTAATTTATTTTATTAACTAATGGCATACCGGCTGGTTCTGTGCCGTTGCTTAAAAAAAAAAAAGGCGCCGATGCGCGCGCATTGCTAATCTGTGATCCATAGTGATTACTTACTCTGTGCTCTGTGCTGTGATCTGTGATCAAGTAAATATTATTCCGCGCGTTTTTTTTCGCTGTATTGTTTTTATTTGAAAATGTCGTCAGAGTTTTGTTTATTTCCTCGCAAATATGTTATAAAACGTCGTATGACATACGTGCGCTTTGATAATTACAGCCTCTGCTAATTATAGCTCTCGCCTTCGGCTCGAGCTAGCAATAAAGCCTCGGCTGTAATTATCAACTTACCGCACTAATATCATAATGTACTATTATATGTATGGTATGTTATTTCTCAGTAAACATGGCTCTTCAAACTGGAACTCTGCGACGCTTGCACATTACCATTTAGCGGTAGAATAACTGGCAAAGGTATTTTTACTTCCCGAGACGTACTTTTTTTTTAAAATAAAGAGTGACGAGACGAGCAGGACATGTGCCTGATGGTAAGCAACATGCCTGCCACATAACGGTGACACGCAGCTATTGGAACATGAAGAGTCCAAATCATTACCTAGCACTGCACTGCGCTCGTCACCCAGAGATCTAAGTTGTTATATCTCTAAGCCCTGTAGTTTCTCTCGAAAACTCTGCAAACAGTCCTACCTACTCCAACATTGTAGCTAAGCAAGTAAGTATTCCAACAGCAGTGTCTTAACTTTCTTTACTAAGTACACATCGTTAGTAATGTAAGTTCTAATAGCGCTTATTAGAGCTCTGGATCCCAGGGCAACGAAGCCGTGAATTTTTAATTAAAAACCTTATGTTAAACTTGGAAAGTTCTTTGTTAACTAGACGTACACGTCGCATGGAAGCCCTCCGCACGCTCGATACTTGTTGATCTTAGACAACAAAAACTTGGCTATCTACAAAATTATAATGGTAGTAGAGATTTTAGATAGAATCTTAGTTACGGCTGGTCTAAGTAACGGCCGGTCTAGTCGGGAGAACGGCGACTGGCGATCCGAAGACCCCGGGTTCAAAACCACGCGCATCACTGTCTTTTCAAAATGAGGTGTGGAATGCCGCTAACTTAAAACGGTGAAGGAAAACATCATAAGGAAATCAAAATGTACCTATAATCTTTCGAAGTCATGTGTCATCCACCAACCCGCACCGGGCCAGCTTGGTGGATTATGGCCTTGCATCTCTCCTTGCGAGAGAAGGCCCCGAGTCCCAGCAGTGGGAACGTTTAGTGGGCTGTTTATGCTATGTTTATGCTAGAACAAGTATGGAACACTGAACAGTAAGTACTAATGTTATACAATACGTCATGTGTATAGCGTCACCGATCTCTGTCATGAACAGCCCACTAAATGTTCCCACTGCTGGGAATCGGGGCCTTCTCTCACAAGGAGAGAGTTAACGCCATAAACCACCACGCTGGCCCAGTGCGGGTTGGTGGATGACACATGAATTCGAAAGATTCTAGGTGCATGTCGGTTTTCTCACGATGTTTTCCTTCACCGTTTTAAGTTAGCGGTATTACGCACATGACTTCGAAAAGACAGTGGTGCGTGTGGGGTTTGAACCCGGGGTCTCCGGATTGGCAGGCACCGTTCTCCCGACTAGACCAGCCGTAACCGATCTCTGTAGTTATACAGATTTCGGGACGCATTATTTATTGATTGAAACAAAACTCTTTACTATGCTTTCCAAATAAAAAAAATTCGCAAGTTGAAACCATTTATACACGTAAAGCTAGTGCTACGTATGACAGTTTCATAGCTGATCTCGCCCAGACAACTAAAGGTCGGGACACACAGAGGCGATCCGGTAGCGATAGCGATCCGATAGCGATAGCGATCCGATAGCGATAGCGATCCGATACCGAGTATAGGATCGCGCCCTCTAGCTGTGTGTCAGGTTGCATACAAATTCGAACATTACAGACAGACGCGTTCCGATAGATTTTGGATAGCTATCGCTTTTGGATCGCCTCTGTGTGACCCGGCTATTAAAGTTATAAGTTAAAATAAGACAGGATGCGCTATTATAATTTGAACTTGATAAAACCACACAATGGATTGGAATATATCTGAATGAATTGAAGAAATTGAAATGAATGAATCTGAAATATAATTATGTATATGAAGCTGAAACAGATTTACGTAATAAAATAAATATACACTAGTACGTCTAACTATATTCATGAATCATAATGTTTAAACATATAAACTAGACATAGGTAAGTACCTAAATGATAAAAGATTGGAGCGTGCGGAGAGCAGTAAAGGGACTCGTCGAGTATACGCAGGTAACTACGTAATTAGCAGCTTTTCATAGAAAGTTATAACGAGGTCAGCGAGCATTGATAATAATTAGGTCCGTTTTGAATCAAAGGCTGGAAATTAGCGAGTTTCAGCCTAATGATCTTTTATAACTCGCTACGCTTCATAAATTATACTAACTCATAAATATACTTATTAAGGGACTTCCAAGCTTGGCTGGAAGTTTGAGAAATATAGAATAAAAGTGGCCAAGTGCGAGTGGGACTCCCGCACGAAGGGTTCCGTACCACCTCCTCTCTCAACCTCTGGCTTTATTGGAATTCCGTATACATAAACCATCGCAGTAATAAAGAGTGACAAGAGGAGCAGGTCAAATGCCTGATGTTAAGCAACATGCCTGCCACATAACAGCACAGTGACACGCAGCTATTGATACGCACCAAAAGAAGTTTTCACATCAAAAATCTCCAAATATCTAATGATAACGTGGTGAAGACATTATTGTTTCAAGTATTTATACTTGTTGTTGAAGACAGAAGCGGGCTGCTCATGCTTACACAGGAGAGATATTACGAGTATGATGACGCATGATAAAGTACCCCAAATTTAAACCAGATTTACACCTCAAAAGCGTTCAATCAGCGTACGAAAGCCGCAGTCATCAAAATTGAGCGGCACCAATCAATACGCTAACAGTGGGAAGTGCAAGCCAGCGTTTGTACAAAAAGGGCAAGGGGTGGGTACCGGGTAAATACCCGCTGCGGGTAATTTACCCCAGCTGGGTAGAGGTGAGGCGCGACTACGAACTATTTGAAATTAGGTACATTTTTTTTATCAAAACGCATGGCCACGTAATTTTGATTTAATTGGCCCTTTGAAGCAAAATTTAATAAATAATTACTTAAGTAATAATTTTCTGATAACAATATGTTGAGCAACTAAATTCATTAATAAAATAATAAGTGTTTGGTGGACAATTCACACACAACACCATCTGACCCCAAACTAAGCAAAGCTTGTACTATGGAAGCCATATCGCTGATATAATACTTATATAGTTTTAAATACATATTTATGTACTTGTTATACATAAAACACACCAGACACAGTCCCAATATTTGAATTCATCACACAAATATTTGCACTGGGCACACTTTTTTTAGCTTCAAACTGACAAAACTTTAAGCTATAGGTACTGTTTTTGGCTGTACCTTCGCAAAAATCTTAATTTCTACCACCCCCATTTTGCGCAGGAGCCATCTTACATCACCTATGACACTGACAGCAAAACAAAAAAAAGCCGATCAAAAAACGAACGCCACAAGCGTAAGTTTGTTCCAAGTCCACAATTCATGTAAACAAAAGCATTGAGTTGAAGAATAGTCAAACACGGGCATGACCGACGGCGCTACTCGGCTGGAACGTATAATGAAGCAAACGCGCTGACTTCGCCGTTGTAAATGATTAATTATTTTATATCTCAGATAAGGGGTTCCTGGGACGACGGGTTCAAAAGGTCATAGGTGGTTACAGTCGAGGAAGACAGACACACAGACAGAAACACTTTGTTATGCTCGCTAGAAAGTAGAAGCTAAAACTATTTTAAACTTGATATTTTAAAGGACTTTTAGTTGAATTAGATTTAGCAAAAATTCTATTCAAATAGGAAGCTTAAGCATTCTTGTCAAATGAGTATGTCTATGTGCCTACATAGGCATGTGATTATTGTTATTTAACAGTACCTATAATTGTTGTCTTTTTGAGCATTTGAGACGAACTTCTTAGCATTCCATGGATTCACCGTGCCGGTGCCGGGTCCATCGTGTGGCAGAGAGAGAAAACTCGAGTAGATCCCAAGACTTGTGACTCGGGCGTAGGTTTAAAAGGGGCCCCTTTGTGATGTACGTCAACATACTCACCTTCACTACTCGTATTTCTCTCCCTGCCCAGCCAAATCCGATATGATCCTACTAGTGCAGCTTTAGATATTCGTTCTAATATAGAACTTACTGCACTTCTCGACAAGCTCTGCTGGTATACCTCTCGCTCCTACTTCTACAGCGTATAAAACTACATAGCCATTTTTTGTTAATTCGTTTTGAAGGTCGTAATACTTATTTTGTTTCATCGCGTGGTCTTTAGGACTATGCGTTTCGATGTAATTTTTATATTTATCTCGTAATTTTATTAGAATATCAATAGTTTTTGTTTGAGTTTTCCATATGGCTTGATGGTAGATTTAAATAAATTGTCAAAATCAGTTTTTGTTATTTTGGAGTCATTGAATTTTTATAATTGTTTTGTAATTTGTAAATGTAATTACTCGTATTTCAAGTGCAGACATACCATTTTGTCATCACCTTTGGCTTTACCATTAAGAAAAAACGTTATGAGGAAACTGACATCCTTCGAGGGCATGTATCATCTGCTATCTTGCACTTGACCAGCGTGGTAGCGTCTCCTTGACCCAGTCCCAGCAGGGATAACATATAACGTGAGCTGCCTATGTTTTGTAGAAGTCGATCGTTCTTACACCAAATACTAAATTACCTCTAAAGATTCAAGAATGCAAGCACCCTCAAGTAGCCACGAACCCTGAACCCATTACGTTCTGTTGGCGGGGGCAAGCCGTCACGCCTCCCTCGACGCAATGTTGGACACTTGAGGAATGTCTCCGAGATTCTACATGCAAGGCTACTTAGAACCGGAATATTTGGACAAATGCGACGTGTTGTTATTTAAAAACTTTAAAAACAAACAATATAATAAAACACTTTTTGTTGTTGGCCCGAAAATGTTTACTGCAGCGCGTCCTGGTGAGCTATCACCATAATATTATGTATTTTAAAACATGCTCCAATCAAACTTTATCCTATCACTCAAAACTACATCAAAATCAGACAAGTAGTTTTGGAGAAAAATGAACGTGTTTTCACAAACATCCACTCACCCCGAATGCATAATATGCTGTCTCCGTAACGTCGCGGGTAAAAAACACAAAAAAATAGTACAGAAAAACAGTGATTTAAACTTAACATTACAAAATATAAATATTAGATGCGGTCGAGTTGAGAAATCTAATTTTTTGAATTCAGTTAGGGATCTCTTTCATGTAACTTTTGTTGGTTGTTAGGAAAATTTATATATAAGGGCAGTGGTGCGGTATTCCTGATACATGTGCGTAATTAAATCCACAAGTATAATTCATATAATTTAAATAAGTGCAAACATTTGGATGTTAGTTGCAAATTCTTGTCGGAACTAAACAGGTCAAGTTGGAAATCGAAACACAGATTATAGTTTGAAATATTAAATAACAGTGGTCACACAATACCGTCTAGCCCAAGAAGATAAGTTAAATTGTATAACGGATTCGAATTGATACATTTTTTTTTCTGTCAGATTTTGGAATACCGATGTAAGTTACGCATATAATCTAAAAGTAATTAAAATCAAAGTATTCAAATTGACGGCTCGAGTTCCTAATTTCCTCCGCAGGCCCTCAAGACGGCACGGAGCCGCCATTACGGTCTATTTGCTGGGGACGCGGACGTGACGTCACGGCTCCCCTGCTGCATTGTTGGAGGCTGGAAGAATGTCGCCGAGATTTCCGATGTGTCAGTCGAGCCTGTCAAGTTAGCGGGACAAGGGAGGGGCGGGCTATAAGGTGCGAGGTAGCGTGTAGCGTGCTACCACACTCTAGTAGTATTTTTTGAAGTGAAAACTTCTTTAGGCGCGCCTAGACATATTTTTCGTGAGGTGTAAATTTAATTCTACAGTCACGCTCGGGTATGATAAAAATCTTCAGGTAAACTCGGGACCTTGGCAATCGGGCATCTAGAAATGCGTCAGCCAATGGGAAATGCTGAAAGGGCGTGGACTCGCCATCATGGCATGGCCATCTAGAAATGCGTGAGCCAATGGGAAATGCTGACGCATTTCTAGATGGCCATGCCATAATGGCGAGGCCACGCCCTCTGTTTACACCCGTGTAGTTTCCAAAGCAAGCTATCAAATTCTGAGTTATAACTTTATAACTGAGCTTTCACTTCTATCGGCAGTTCCTATGACTGCCAATTTTTTTTTTATAATATAAAGAAACACAATCTGGTCTTCATTCAGTTTCTTCTACAGAATTTTAGGAGTTCATCCAAAATCCAAAATTTTTGACATTTTTAAAATATTTTTTTCGTTCTTTCCTATTGTTCTTTTCTTGAAATTCGTTGCTTACCGATTGGAGGCAAAACTGTATGTTCGCATTCAGTTTTTATACTTTCAAATAAACCTGTTTCAAGATCTTTAAGTTAGTATCATCTTCAAAACCTCAAGTTAATCAAATAAAGTTGTTATGTAGGTAATGTATGTAGAATAAGACCACTTTTTTTGCAATAATCTGTAACACAACCATCACAAAACGATAATATTATTAAGTAAGGAATTGTACCAATGCAAAAATACCTAACAATTATTGTTAAAATAGTGACTGGTTTGATTTGTGCTACTCTGGTATATTCATATGTATTTATACTACTTCCTACTAATATAATCAACTAGCACCACCCTACTGCTTTACCTCTGTAATTTCCAACTCCGTTCCAGACTAAAAAGTATGTACAAATATAATAATTTTTTTCAGCCCGGTTGGGCAACAATTATCAAAATATCCAAACATTGACTTTTTTAATTGTAGTAGGATTTAATATTAATGTTTGGATGTTTCTTTTTCAATCACGTCGGGAGGTCGGGACGTCTCAACGTCTGAATGGTTGATACGGGTTGAAATTTAGAACATACATTATAGCACAAGCTACATATTTTTATCGTAAGATTTAGGTGAAACCGCGGGGCGATTCTTGTTAAATTACACAGTCATGTAAATTGTCTCGTGAAGATTATCATTGTGGTACTGTTGAAAATAGTTCGTAACTAATTAAATAATTTTTCCAATTGTAAACCGGAACATTGGGCAAAGTTTCCTGAGAAATTACGGGCATAGAAATAAACCATCTTCTTTGGATGACTCTAAAAATATGTCCTACGTATGTAGGTATTACAAGTTTGTTTAAAAAAAAACAGCTATGTCTATAATTAAGGAATCGTGGGGAAGATCACAGTGCTAGACAGTAATTGCGATTCTTCATGTGCAACTATCTAGTCACTGTGTTATATAATGGACGGGGGCGTTGCTTACTATCAGGAGCATGATTTGCTTCCAATTACAGAAATTGTACTTAAATTGTACTTTGACTTTGACTTTGTGAGAAGGTATTATAGAAATAAAATTGTTACTTAAATTGTACTTTGACTTTGACTTTGTGAGAAGGTATTATAGAAAAAATAATTAAATGTCCTGGTTATGTCCGCTATTCTCGTGGCCACACGTCCCGCGTCTCCCCATCAAGTGATTGCTTACACTACAGGGGTATATTGAATAACGCTTTGTTTATTTTCGTTCCTACCGTCTACCAGCCACCATCCACCATCCACCGGCAGATTATACAATACAAGCTATGCTCTATGGTTGCACGTGGTCAGTCGATGAATTTAAACTTAAAAATAATCTTCTTCGTGTTCGAATAGTAATAAGTGACATGTTACCAAACCGCCTGCTGCAGTGTTTACTTAGTAATGGTAGGACCTGGGGAAGAACCACACCTTTGCCAAATATTCTACCGCCAAGTAGTAATGTGCAAACATTACTGTGTTCCGTTTTGAAGGGCAATGATTCCAGAGAAATTACAGGGCTTAGAGACATAATATCTTAGATATCTGGGTGACGAGCGCAGTGCAGTGCTAGGTAATGATTTGGACTATATCATGTTCCAATAGCTGCGTGTTACTGTGCTGATATGTGGCAGGCATGTTACTTACCATCAGGCACATGACCTGCTCGTCTCGTCACTCTATGCTATAAAAAAAGTGTTTACGTAGCTTTTTGAACACGTAGAGTTCAAATCACTACCTCGCGTTTCACAGCGTTCACTACCTAAAGACATGATATGATGTATCTTTTACTTTTAACGATCGCATAAAAAAGGAGATTCTTCAATCGACTATATTTTTATGTTTGTTTTTTTTCCACCTCAGAACTATAGATTGGGTGAACCAATAGAAAAACTGCCGAAGGTTTGTATTTTCATAGACAGACAGTTAAGAATCTCTACAGAATTTCAGAACTAAAATAACTCAAGATGATTAAAAAAAATTGTTACATAAAATTACAATTACCTACTTATTGTTACCGATAATATCAATAACCAGCGGTTCGCCCCGACTTTGGTTGTGGTATATAATATATATAGGTAGCATATAGCACTCAGGGAACATGTAGAAATCCAACAGTGAAAACAATCTTGAAATCTGTCCAGTATTTCCTGAGAACAGTTCCTGAGGGGTGCTTTAGTGGTGTACCTCCAAGCGTGCCTGGTTGCAATGCGGTCCTGGTGGATCTCGATCACCTAGGAACGCAATGCACTAGGACGGTGTACCCCGGTAACAATGGTTAGTAATGTACCTACGGGTACATCACTAGCTATTGGCTAAAATACCACACACACTACACAAGCACACCACATATACACCACATACATACACTCATTAGGCACGCAACCACACACACACACATACAGATCACAATCACGCCTCACTTAGTAAGTACACCACCACACTCAACTACACTCAGACACACTATACAAGCCTACACATACGGCCGAACCGTGGCGGCCTATATCCACAACTCCGGCCCGCAAGGCCCTGGGGCACCAAATACCCCCAAAAAGTTGCGCCACACATACCAAGGGCAGGTTGTGTGTGAGATTTTTAAAACCCAGCTCAAAAACCCTAATGTCGGCACAACGTAAAAAGATTTTACCCCAGGAGGGTACCACTGGCTCAGCCAGCGGAGAATCCCTCACCGAGCCCAGCTCGGTCTGCCCCTCGTATTCTGGGGGGGGCAACTTGTGCTCTCAACCAGGCTCCAGCCTGGATTTATCAGGCCTCATGAAGGCAATCCCAGCAACTCAACCCTCCGTCAAGTCGCCGTGGACTGTAGTCACGCATAAGCGTCCCTGCAAAAGGGAGTCCACCGACGCGAAGGCTGACACCCAAACCCAAGGGCAGAAGAGCAGACCAGAACGCGTTCGCCATAACAGGCGCGCGAGAAGGAAAGCACTTCAGCCAAACAAACCCAAAATTATCGCAGCAGCGGAAACGCAGCGCGAAACCACACCATCCACCTCTACAGGGGCGGGACCACCACCGCCACCACCACCACCAGTTCCCAGCCAATCGGGGAAGAAAAGGAAACCGAGAGGTGCTCGCGGTAGACGGACCGCTGCGATGGCTCCCATTCCTGAAAAGGAACAGCAGGGGCAAGGGTCTTCGACGGACGAGAGAGCTTCATCGAAGCGCGCTCGCCTGGACGAGACCCAATCTCCCAGAGGGGACGCCAAACGCGCGAAGACCGACCCAAAAGCAAAACGGACGGTGAGCTACGCAGACGCGGCTCAATCCCACCTGAAGGTGGTGATTACTACCGTCCCGCAGAGGGACCTCTCGCAGACCCAGGCAGAGGCGGTGAGGGTAGCTGTTGCTGGCAAAGTTATCCAAACCGCACTGTCTCCATCTTCCTCGAGCGCGCCCGCACCGTCTTTCCGCGGTCGACCCTTCCTGTTGGACGGGGCGTTAGCGATGTGGTGCGAGGACGCGAATTCGCTCAGGTGGCTGGAAGAAGAGGTGAAAAACATCGAGTCACCAATTCCTGACACCACCCTCACGGTCATCAGGCAGTCGGACATGAAGAAGAAGCTCAAGGCTGGGCTTCTAATTCATACCAGCATTACCGACCCTGCCATACTGCAGCGAGTCCTTTGTGCCCAGAATCCGTGGTACAAGGTGGACTCGTGGCAGTGCTACGATATGACCGTGGACGACCAACCACAGGACGCTATGGGCTCCGAGGATAAGGTAGTGCACCTTACCCTGGGAATACCTGAAGACCAGAAGCAGACGATCCTGGACCGAGACCGCCGGGTAGCCCACATTACGGGGAGTGGGTACATCCGCTTCTTCTCCACAGTCGAAGCGAAAACGGCAGGAAAACAACCCGTAAAAACAACCTCAACGAGTGAGACTGAAGCAAAGGAGACGTCGACTCTGGAGCCCTCAGTTTCCGCCCTCAAACAGAGTTTGAGCGAGGTGGAAGTAGTCTCACCGTTGCCGAGTGAGGGGTGCTGCAGCAGTGACGAAGATGGCGTCCTGCGAAGCCCATAGCCCCCTCAAGTTCATCCAGACCAATCTCCAGCACAAGCAGATAGCGGCGGCCACTCTACGCAGAGTGCTGGAGAAGAACAGCAAGACCGCCGCCATGATCCAGGAGCCCTGGATCAAAAATAATAAAATCTGCGGTCTCAGTAACATCGGAGGTAAGTTAATGGTAGACACTACTGTTGAAACCCCAAGAACATGTATTTATATGCCTAAAACAACAACAGCCACTTTGCTTAACCAATTCTGTTCTAGAGACCTCACAGCAGTGAGACTTACTACAGAAAACCAAACCGTCTTAGTACTAGCATCAGTGTACCTGCCGGGTGAGGGGGATATTCCCCCAAAAGAACTGGCCGACCTGGTACAACACTGCGAAGAACATCACTGGGAGCTGATCGCATCCGCGGACAGCAACGCTCACCACTCGCTGTGGGGAAGTAGAAATACCAACAAAAGGGCTGAGTCCTTAGCCGAATATTTATTCCAGACAAACCTCAACATTATGAACAGGGGTACGGAACCTACTTTTGTAAGCTCTAGGTACCAAACTATCATAGATATTACACTGGCAACCAACGCGGTGGCTAGCCAAATCGAGGGATGGCACGTATCAAACGAGCCATCTTTTGCGGACCACCGCCGCGTTTGTTTCCAACTGCGATATAAGTCAACAGACCCTGTTCCATATCGTAACCCCCGTAAAACCGATATAACAAGGTACACAGCATTATTAAACAAAACATTAGGAAACACACACCTAACTGACACAACACTTTGTACAAACAACATAGAAACGAACGTACAATTCCTAACAAAAACACTATTGGATAGTTACAAACTGGCATGTCCGGTGGTAAAATCAAACAACGTAGGTAAGGGTTCTTGGTGGGGGCCAGAACTCGAGAGACTACGCCACAAACTAAGGACGCTCTATAACAGGGCAAAAAACACCAGATCCATGGTGGACTGGGACAACTACAAAGCTGCACAAAAGCATTACAAGAGGCGAATCAGGTTCCGCAGAACGGAATCCTGGCACAACTTCTGTAATAGCATAAATTCAACAAACCAAGCCGGAAGAATAAAGAAAGTTCTAGCCAAAGGCGAGCTCAACCTCCCGGGCTCCCTAAAAAAGGAAGACGGCACTTACACAAACACAGACAACGAAACAAGTGCAGTACTTCTGGAGACTCACTTTCCTGGATGCCAGATCACAGGAGAACCAGAGTGGCCAGAAGAAAACCACTGCACACCAACAACCCAAGAATGGGAAGTAGCAAATAAAGTAGTAACCGCGGATAGAATAAAATGGGCACTTAAAAGTTTCAAACCTTTCAAATCCGCAGGGCTGGATGGTATATTCCCAGCGTTACTACAATGGCAACCAAACCAGGTAACAGAGCACCTTTTACCAATTTATAGGGCCTGTATAGCCTTTAAATATATCCCGAAAACATGGAGGGAGGCGAAAGTAATTTTCCTACCAAAACCCGGTAAGGAGGACTACACGCACGCCAAATCGTTTAGACCTATTAGCCTAACGTCTTTCCTTCTGAAAACGTTAGAAAGATTAGTGGACCGACACTTAAGAGATGGGGCACTAAAACATAAACAACTGCATCCTCAGCAGCACGCATACAGAAAGGGTAGATCAACAGAGTCAGCATTGCATATGGTTGTGCACAAGATAGAATCGGCTCTCACAAACAAACTTTCAACACTTGCAGCCTTTATAGACATAGAGGGGGCATTTGATAAAACAATGCACAACAGCATAAACCATGCTCTATGCAAACTCAAGGTCGAACCAGTGATGAGGAACTGGATCACCGAGTTGGTCAGTAAAAGAGCAGTCCAGATAGTGATGAACACTACCATAAGGGCAAAGGTAGTAAAAGGATGCCCCCAGGGTGGCGTCCTATCACCACTATTATGGAACACAGTAGTAGACAGCCTCCTAAAGACGCTAAATAACAGAGGGTACACTACTATTGGTTATGCGGATGACCTCACTATACTGATTAGCGGAAGCGCTGAAAATGTGCTTTGTAAGTCCATGCGCTCGGCTCTTCAGATTGTAGAGAAATGGTGTGGCGAACATCAATTGTCAGTAAATCCGAAAAAAACAGAGCTCATTCTTTTCACCAACAAAAGAAAGTTACCAGAACTACAACTCCCAAAATTATTTAATACCAAACTCACCCTATCATCGCAAGTGAAGTATCTGGGCATCATCCTTGATAATAAACTGAACTGGGCGAGTCATATAGATACAAAAATTAAGAGGGCCTGTCTAACTTTTTGGCAATGCCGGAGACTCATTGGGAGAAAATGGGGTCTCAATCCAAAAATTACACTGTGGTTGTACACTTCAGTGATTAGACCCTCTCTGACCTACGGATCAGTTGTGTGGTGGCCCAGAACACAACTGACCACAATAAAAGCCAAACTCCAAAGTCTGCAACGCCTGGCAAGCCTAGCAGCCACTGGATGCATGAAAACCACACCATCAGCCGCTTTGGAGTATCTCTTAAATTTGAGACCTCTACACTTAGTCATACAAGAGGAGGCCACTGCAGCCGCCCTGCGACTAAGAGCTCACGGACTGTGGAAACAGGGTACAGAAACAGAACACACAAAAGTTCTGAAACGGGTGCTGAAAGAAATACCACTTCTTGAGGCACCCATGGATAGAACAATATGCCAACACGTCTTTGATCGAAGATACAATATCCAACTTAATGCAGAATTAAAAGATAGCTCTGGTAGCAGAGAAGTAAGGATATACACAGACGGCTCCAAAACCTCACAAGGTACAGGAGCCGGTGTCTTCTCAAATGATTTAAACATAAAAATATCAACATCACTAAGTAAGTTAAACACAATCTTTCAAGCCGAATGTATCGGTATCACCAGGGCGGCACAGGCGATCGCAGCCAGAGATGTCGGGGACTTAAACATCAAAATTGTCTCCGACAGCGCGTCAGTGCTTCAAGCCCTAAAAAACAACACTATAACCTCTGTCCTTATACTGGAATGTCACAATGCACTCCAATCCATAACAGGGACGAACAGAGTAACCCTCCAATGGATTAAAGGACACAGCGACTCACTAGGTAATGATGCAGCAGATGAACTGGCCAAGAGAGGAGCAAAGGCAATAACATACGGTCCGGAACCTTTAATGCCTATACCTCAGGTCCAAATAAAATCATGGCTGCAGGAAAATACCGAAAAAGCACATTCAATGGAATGGAGAAACATTGAAGGTTGCAGGCAAACAAAAATTGCTGTTCCGGTAGCAACAAAAAAACTTGCCCGCAACCTTATCAGACTGAGCAGGGATAGGATCCGTAAAGTCATAGGTACTGTGACTGGCCACTGTCCCCTTAACAAACACTTATTCAATTTAGGTGTAACAGATAGCCCTCTGTGCAGAGGATGCATGGAGGAAGAAGAAACGCCACAGCATGTGATTGTGGAATGCAGGAGCGTGGCGGATCAACGGGCAGAATTCCTCCACTCCCCAGCAGCAGTCCCGGAGGCCTTCAACAACCTGAATAGGTTGCTTGCCTTCTGGGATAGCCTGGGATGGTTGGAGTGATAGGGAAGTATGAGCCACGCACAATGGCCCACTTTGAGAGGCTAAGTGCGGAAACAGCCCCGTCAAACTAAACTAAACTAAACTAATAGCACTCAGGGAACATGTAGAAATCCAACAGTGAAAACAATCTTGAAATCTGTCCAGTATTTCCTGAGATTATCGCGTTCAAACAAAAAAAGTCTTCAGCTTTATAATTTTAAATATAGATTTTATCGATTTAAAAAAGCAGTATTTGCCTAGTGAATAAATTAGGTAATATCCAATTTGACATCGTGAGATCTAAGTCCAAAAAAATGTTTTATCCGCACTGGCTTTTAAAGTGAAAGAAACCATTGCAATAATGTTTCCCAATGAACAAACAAACGTTTCAATTAAATCATATGATGTGCGATAAACCATAAGCCGAAGCGGGATCAGAACAATAGCTCAGATTAAGTTTTCATGTTGGGGGATAATTAGTTTATTCTGTAAAGTAAAGAAATATACAAAAGTAACGTAGGTGAGTTTCGATTGAGAGAATAATATACACTGAGTTGAAATAACTTCCTTTTGGTTTTGAGTTGATTCTCGTGAGAAACGAATGGAGATTGTAAAGCTGTTTAATGTTTTGAGAATTAGCTTGATTGGATTATTTTAGAGATTAGATTTAAAAGATTTAGCTTTGTAATGGTTGTACATTTTTATTTTAGGATGATTTTGATTTTTGTGTTTGTTTATGAACAAATAAAACGAAAGTTGGTGGACATTGCTCACACAACACTAGTCTTCCAAAATAAAAGGCTTGTTTCGTCATTTGTCAAAATTGTATATAATACATATATATACATTTGAATTGCATAAATAATGGTATCGTAGTAACCCATACCCAGAACAAATATATGTATTCGTCACACAAATATTTATGCTGGGCGGTATTTGAACTCACGACCTATGGTTTCGCAGACTGCTTAGTAAAGCTTGGTAGTAACCAACTAAGCCAAAGATCAGTTATTTGTCAAATATCACAAAAACCACGCGAAGGCCCAGCAAATAAAGCATAGGCCACACCGGAAATTAACTTAATTTGTCTAAATAAACTTTTTTTTGAGGTTAAATTAACCTTAAAGATCATCTAACTGTGCAATCCCAGAAATCGCCAAACAAAACATTTCTTCGATCTGATTCAAAAGTACACCTCACCTATGAAATCAATCTACAACCTTGGTGTTAAGGTTTACTTTGGTAGACTGACAAGCATTACTTTTTGCAATGTCTGTACGTTGCTAGATGGAAGTGGATGCATGAAAACGCATACAAATGGCATGTTTACTGTCTGGCGGCTGATGGATCTTTTTGTGTGCTTTCTCTGCCTAAATACAGGCAGGGGAGAGGGGAGGGGAGATGAAGAAGGGAGACTTTCAGTGTACTCAGGCTTGGGCACTTAGGAATGAGTTTTAACGTATTATCTGGTTGGTTATAGCTATGTTGAAATGCGTAGCATTTGACCACAACTAGTCTGGCAGAATGCGATGATGTGGTTTGAGACAGAGCATGATTGCCCATGAAGAACATAGTATATTCATTTTACTTCTTTTTGCGCACCAGTTACATATTTATCGTGGGCTGTGAATTGAATTATAGCGTCACGCTCGGGAATGATAAGATATCTTCGGGAAAATCGGGACCATGGCTATGCTCATGGCCACGCGCTCCGGTTTCACCCGCGCAGTTTCCAAAGTGAGTGATAAAATTCTGAGGTATTTATAAGTTTTCACTTCTATCGACAGTTCCTATGACTGCCAATATTTTTTTCAAGATAGACCTGGTGAGCTTTCCACTCTCCCATTCATTCCACTCTCCATTTTTAGGGTTCCGTAAAACGTAAAAACGGAACCCATTCGGAAGATTCGTCATGTCTGTCTGTCTGTCCGTCCGTATGTCACAGCCACTTTTTGCCGAAACTATGAAAACTACACTGTTGAAACTTGGTAAGTAGATGTATTCTGTGAATCGCATTAAGATTTAAACAAAAAAAATAAAAAATAAAAATTTAGGGTTGCCCCCCATACTGAGAACTGAAACTCAAATTTTTTTTTTATCAAACCTACACGTGTGGTATGTCTATTGATAGGTCTTCAAAAATGATGTCGAGGTTTCTAATTTAATTTTTGTCTACACTGAATAGTTTGCGCGAGAGACACTTCCAAAGTGGTAAAATGTGTGTCCCCCCCCCCTCTAACTTCTAAAGTAAGTTACTTGCTGCAACGGAACCCTTCATGGGCTAGTCCAACTCACACTTGGCCACTTTATTGGACTGATCGTAGCTCGAGATAGTGACATCGTTTAATAGTTGATGTTCCAAAGACACGAACGAAGTGAGATTTGACTCTACTTTTGTGACAAGAGCATCTAGGCTGTGAAATGCGTTACCTGGGTGTACGTTTATGGTTAAAAATCTTGGTGTCTGCAAATTGAGAGTTAATCGGTTTCTTCTAGCTAAACATGTTCCGTCATAGACCGCATCGTCACTTCACATCAAGTGACCTGGCGGTCCAGTGTAAACCTGTAAAAGATTTAAAAATTTTACCTGATCTTATTTACAAGTATTACTTAAGCTCATACGTAGACGCTATGATAGGTACACAGTAACGCATTTATCATTACCATGGTCTATTGTTCACTTGTTAAACTAACTACGAATAAATGTAATGTGAGAAATCTGCTTTTCTCTCATTGTGGTTTAGTATTCTTTCATCACTGTCTTAGAATTATCTTTATCGATAGCTATAGGGCTTGTCTCATAATTATTATAATTGCTGACATTTCTGTTTAAGGTGAAACCGTAGTGGCATAGTGACAAGAACGTCCGTTTTACTGTTGTGAGGTCATTGGTTTGACTCCGCTAACACTACTGAGTATTATTCCATGTGCAGATAGGGTAATATACATAGGGTTCCTATATAATATATGGGTTTGTTATTTTCGAGTTTCATAGTAAAATAAACATAGTGACGGATCCAACATGTTCCAAACAAACTTTTTTTTAGTTTAGAGTGACGAGACGAGCAGGACATGTGCTTGATGGTAACATGCCTGCCATATAACAGCACATTGACACCCAGCTATTGGAACATGAAGAGTCCTAATCATTGCCTAGCACTGCACTTCGCTCGTTACCCAGAGATATAAATATGTGGAAACGTTACTGCGTTCTGGTTTAAAGTGCAATATTTCTAGTCAAATTACAGGTCGCAGAGATAAAACATCTTAATCTCTGATAAAATAATAACTTAACTTTACTTAAATTCTCATGCTCCATGTTCGTCAGATAACTATTTTGAATCTTGCCAAATGAAGTATGAGAATTTAAGTGAAGTTATTCTTTTGGAGTTGTAAAGCAAAACGGTCGACGGAAAGTGTCTGGGAGTATTGGGACCTTGCTTTTAAGGAAATTGCCTACAACATACCGTGAAAATCACTTATTAGAAAATACGTGAAGTAAGTAATGTTTGTATGTACCTTCATTACCCCACATCTCAAAATTGGCCGTCTAAGCAAGTTAGCGAGTAAACATGTGTTCTTAGTACTTACTAACTCTACTCAATCGTCCACATTTCATTCATCAGAAAAAAGGTGACGTCTGGCAGCTCTGGGATCTTACTTTATGGTTATGCTCCGCAACGCATACGTTATCACGTCGCTATCGCCGCGGCCTCCCCATTTTACCATGTCAGTGACGGGAATCCATTACAATGTCCCCTATTCATATATTATTCAACGCTGCAGAAGTTTGTATGTCAAAACACTAGCAAGCCGGTACAAGCCCACGGATAATTAATTCCGTAAGTACATAGAAACTAAATTTATCTTCTCCAAGTAGAACTAAGATCTGCTTCAGGCGAAATGAGCAAATTGGCACGTAGCCATGTCCAACCTGTAATAACCGGATTCAAATAGCTGTACCAATATTGATGATACTCTGACAAACAGAGCGTCTCCCCTGGAGGAACCAATTTGAACGCCACAAATTGCTCAGAGTTGCTAATTAACGTTTACTGTGTCAGCTGACACGTGGGGCCAGTAAATGCGCGAGTCGCTAGGCTCAAATCCTGTGTCGCTATGATAAATAAAAAAAAAAATGATAAATATTTCTAAATCTTTATTTTTTTTGTACACGGTAAGCATTTATTTCTTTTTTGGCAAAAAGTAACATCATATACATAGGTACTTCTAATAATAGTTAATCAAAGCAAAACAGCCACACTCCACTTGTGTGAGTCGAATATTTTACTGCGATGTATGAGATATCTACGATGTATTGTTTGGTAAACAGTAGTAATTATTGACATCAGAATTAAAATTATGATACATAGTCCTACTACTAATTTGACGGTGCATTGCACACTTTCCAGTTGTTTTAATTATAATAATGATGGCGGAATCTATCTCCCGTCAAATATTATAAATACAAGAGATTGTATATTTGGATGGATGACTTCGCCATTATTTTATAAAAGTACTAGCGGCCCATTCCGGCTGCGCACGGATATTGTCATTCAAAGACTATTAATCGAAATAAAAACTATCCTATCTCTCAAGTTGGACCAGACTGCTCACGGTGTGCCAATATAATTTAAAATCGGTTAAGTAGTTTAGGAATCCATCGCGGACAAACATCGTGACAGGAGATTTATATATAAAAGTATTAGCAGCGCCCCGCGGTGTTACCCGCGAAGTCCTCATTCCCGTTGTTCCCGTTGTTTTTCCGGGATAAAAAGTAACCTATGTGTTCTTCCAGACTATAGTCTATCTGTGTTCCAAATTTCAGCCCGATCCGTTCATATGTTAGGACGTGATTGAGCAACAAACATCCAAACATCCAAATATCCAAACATCCATACATTGACATTTATAATTAGTAGAATTATACACATAAACCTTCCTCGTATCTGTTAAATAAATCCACATTGAAAATCTGTTTGGTAGTATTAAAGATCTAAGCATACATAAGGACAGATAGACGCGGGAAGTGACTTTGTTTTATACTATGTAGTGATAAAGAAAATACACCATGCTTTTGAAATGTAATTATCTACAGACTGCTAACCTCTCTCCATTTTATGACACTAATATTGTAACCATCGGAAGAACCCCACTCAAGCATCGCATTTCAAACCCTATACGTTCTTAACACAAAAGTAGAGTCTTCGGAACATAAAACCTCGAGTCATTGTTACGTCAACCATGACGTTTGTTTACTATATATTTCTCCAGTTTCATGGCCCTACCATGGTAGGGAGGTGCAACAATAATTGACGTCCCCGAGACTCCTCAGCCCTGTTAATCCGGCAGCTGACAGCGTAAATACTCCGTATATCAAGAATACCTGCGTCTGTTTGTACGCCGGCTTGATTTTATGCTTCGGAACATGCAAAAATTGGAAGCGGTGTTTGTCTTGAGGCGGAGGTGTTTGGGTAAATTTTGTTTTCTTTGGTTACATCTCGTGTGTGATCTTACTTGCTATGCTATAGACAGTTAAAAAAGTACGTAGATATAGAAGGTAAATCAAAAAAGAACATACAAAAACTGATGGGTTGGCGGAGCTATCGCGTAAAATACCAACATACCAAAACACAACCAAAATTGTGAATCTCCACCTTATTTGAAGTAGGTTAAAAACTAGTATTTTTGCATGCTGTTTTGGTTTCTTTACGTTTCTTTCACTGTTAAATCCAGAAGCGATAACAAACTTGTGCAAAAAAATGCCATGTTTTTTTTTTTTTCGAAAAATATCCCTTCAATCTGGACTGGACTTCAGACTGGACTACACGACCACGCGACAATCGCAGTGAAGTGCTAAACAATTATTTGGGTTTTCATGTACAGATATCTACTAATTCGTAACTGAGCTGATTTTGACAGAAACGTTGCTTGCCATCAGGTTCATGAACTTCTCGTCACACTACATTAAGAAAAAGGAAATTCCTTGGATAATATCCTTCTTTTAATTTTTCTAAAATAACGAACCCTGTATTCACATAAACAAATTCTTAATATTCTATCTTCAGTTAATAGTAACTAATAATAAGTTGTGGTCGATGTTACTTCATTTGTTTTATTTTCAGTAATATTTGTTTATTTTAAATTAAGTGCAATAAAAGGTTTCAAAGTTAACAAATTTATTTTGTAGGTACTAGCTGTTACCCGCGACCTTGTCCGCGTGAAATAAATACCAAGGTAACTCCAGTAGTACCTATTTTCATAGTAGACACATTTACGGTTACTATAAACAGCTTATAATAAAACAATTTCATACAATTTCATCAAAATCGGTTCAGCTGTTTAGGTGTCAAAGCGTAAGAGACATTCGTCCCCCATTTCAACTCCAATTTCATCCCGATACAGTTTCAAACTACAAAATTGCTAGAACGATTATTCATTGGCTTCGTGCCAAGTGCAAATATAAAGATATTCATAGTTTTATCTGCAACGATTGGGAACTTTCAAATTTACATTGATCTCCCATTTCGACTCCAATTTCATCCCCATACAGTTTGAAATTACAAAATTGCTAGAACAAACATTTATTTGCTTCGTGTCAAGTGCCTATCTATATACAGAGTTTTATGCTTTTATCTTCAATGATTGGTAGCTCTGCTTCCAGTATACTTTCAACCCCCAATTTCAATTTCATCCCTATACAGTTCGAAATTACAAAATTGCTAGAACAAATATTAGTTTGCTTCGTGTCAAGTGCCTATATTCAGAGTTTCATGGTTTTATCCTCAACGATTGGGATCTTCCATGTTGACATTCATCCCCCATTTCAACCCCAATTTCCCCCCCGTACAATTGAAAATTACAAAATTGCTAGAACAAACAATCGTTTGCTTCGTGTTAATCGTCTATATACAGAATTTCGTGGTTTTATCTTGGCAGAGTCCGCCTGGGGAAGTACCACACCTTTGCCAATTATTCTACCGCCAAGCAGTAATGTGCAAACATTACTGTGTTCCGGTTTGAAGGGCAATCTTTCCAGAGACATTACAGGGCTTAGAGATATAACATCTTAGATTTCTGGGTGACGAGCGCAGTGCAGTGCTAGGTAATGATTTGGACTCTTCATGTTCCAATAGCTGCGTGTCACTGTGCTGTTATGTGGCAGGCATCTTGCTTACCATCAGGCACGTAACCTGCTCGTCTCGTCACTCTTTATTTAAAAAAAAAAAAAACTTCAACGGTTGGGAATTCTTATATTGACATTCATCCCCCATTTCAACCCCAATTTCACCCCTGTACACTTCGAAATTACGAAACTGATAGAACAAACATTTAATTGCTTCGTGTCAAGTATCTAGATACAAAATTTGATAACTTTGAACACAAATCTTCATACAACCGTTCATCCCTTGTTTCACCCTCTTAGGGGTTGAGTTTCACAAAACCCCGTCTTAGCGAGCGCCTACGTGCTAAAAGGGACCTCCATGAAAAATTTCAGATTCCTAGCATTTGTAGTTTTTGAGATTCCTTGATGAGTCTCCTTTCGCTTTTATAGATATATAATATATATGTAGATACCTAGAACCCGTTACCTACTCACAACAACCACCCGTTACATTTTGTATCCAAAATAAGATAAACATTTCTATTATAACGACCCAAATAAAAACCAAAAAATGCCAATTTACAAATAGAATCAATAACCCTTTAATCTGATAAGTATCAATAAAAAAGATTTAACCCAACTTTAGGCAATCAATGGCTTAAAACGTTTCCATTTCGACCATTTGCCCATTCGGATGGACGTTTTACATAAACACCATAAAACCGGTATAAACCGATATAAAGCTGTATAAACTGGTATAATCCGGTATACGCATGTTGCTAATCCGTTAATTGATGCAATGCGATTGGACTATTGTAATTTATTCTGTGGTATCTTTACCGGACTATCGGATGTTTATTATACTAAAAAAATAAATTTCATGTCACCTATTTATTACGTGACATTCATTTATGTTGAAATAATTATGAAAATTATATTCCCCATGTATTAACGTAACTACTGTAATAAAGTTTTTGTTATGATTGCAACCATATTTATTCGGAAGATTTAGATACAAAGTACGTAGATACCGTCAAATTAATCAAATAACTATTCTCTAACTGTATCTGGCATTGTATGTAGGCATTGCCCCACTGAAGGGTGATAGCCTGATAGCTGATGACACACATTTGTTGGTAGATACCAAGTATTTTTTTTTTTTAAATAAAGAGTGACGAGACTGGCAGGCCATGTGCCTGATGGTAAGTAACATGCCTGCCACATAACAGCTCAGCAACATGCAGCTATTGGAGCATGAAGAATCCAAATCATTACCTAGCACTGCACTGCGCTCGCCACCCAGAGATCTAAGTTGTTATATCTCTAAGCCCAGTAATTTCTCTGGAAACAATGCCCTTCAAACCGGAACACAGGAATGTTTGCACATTACTGCTTGGCGGTTTAAGCTATAATATATAATTATATAAGCAGTATTATAAGCTGGAGCGGGAGTTACCGTTATTTCCCATACTTCTGTGGCTTGACTCTTATTAATTATTGTAGGTATTAATTAAAAAAGCTCCAGGTGTTCATGGAGTGCATTGTCAATATTGAATAGTGAAAGCGTCGGCGTTGCAAGTTCAATAATCTCATCAAACCATTCAAATTCCCATCTTAAAAAATACCCAACGCATTATAAACAATTTTTGACTCACGTGTAAAATGGTCGGTCTAGTCTGACCTTAGTTTCAACCGCCTCCGACGGCCTTTTTCGGGCAGAGTGCACGCACGTGACCGCTGCCCGTTTGTCACTGACACGCGAGTTACCCGTAAATTAATCCTGCTAATATTATACATGGCAATGTTTAGATATTTGAATGTTTGGATGTTTGTTGCTCAATCACGCCAGAACTAAGCGGGCTGAAATTTGGAACACAGATACATTATAATCTGGAAGAACACAAAGGCTACCTTTCATCCCGGAAAAATAACGGGAACAGGAACTACAATAATACATATGTAACAACCACATTAGTTTTCATACTATAAGCGTATACAAATGTTATCACTTCGAAGAGTATTCTTAGAAAAGCCAGTTCATTTGATCACTGTCGTATGAGTGTATTTTGTCATAATTTTCGTACATTGTCCTCTATATCAAGAAACAAAGTTTCGCGTTATCCTACTGCGTAAGAGTTCCACGCAATCATGGAGACAGTCTGTGGAGACGCACTACTGGGAGATTTATCGCGCGTCGGGAGATAACGGGGCTCGGGGGATATCGCATGTACAGGACGGTTTGGATTGGACTATGTATCTATGTTTATTAAAACAACTATATCCTAATAATTATATACTAAAATTATGAACGCGAAAGTATGCGTGTTTGTTGCTCAGTCGCGTAGAAACGGCCGGAGAGACACTACTGGGAGATTTATAGCGAGTCGCGAGATAACGGGGCTTGCGGGAGCGGGGGAACTGCGGATTTATCATCTACAGGTCAGTTTGGACTAGTTTATATGTATATATCTACTAGCAGCGGCCGGCGGTTTTACCCGCTTTGTTCTCGTTCCCGTGGTTTTCCCGGGGTAAAATTAGCGTATGTGTTCTTCTAGACTAATATAGTCTTAACTCGATCCGTACATAAATTTCAACGTGATTCAGCGATACATATCCAAACATTGGCATTTATAATTTTAATAGTAATAATAATACACCTACATAAATTTAATATTATAATATATTATCTATACACCTCTACATAAACATCCTAATCACACACACTAATTTTAATAGGTTAAATAATACATCCACATAAATGTAATATCATATTATCTATACACCTCTACGTAAACATCCTAATCCTAATGACACACACACACACACAAATTAATTTAATCACAACAACACACACAAAACTCAATTAATTTTAAGTTAGTATTAGAATGTATGGTTTTTATAAATTTTAGGTTACTAACAGCACCCGCAGTTTTACCCAGGCGATTCCCGTTCCTGTCATTTTGCTGTGATATAAAGTAGCCTAATTGCCATACCAAGCTATCATCTCCACAGAGTGCTGGGTCTGTGACCTTTGTTATTTGTTTTTTTTACATATATGTTATATTAGATTACGAGAAGAAAAGGAAAATAGGCGGGGATAGCACCCTCAGAATGGAACATTCTCAACCTAATTCTAGCACACTTCTTAGTACAGTTAAGTAGTAGTAACAGAAACATACTGTATAATATACTCTTCTCTAAAGCACTCTCTGTAGGAGCGTGCACTATTCAGCGTGTAGTTCCGAGTCGCGATTTATTCTCATAACATTGCAGAAAAATAGAGAAAAATTGAAATTTACGACACCGACACACTTCACGTAAAATATGGGGAATAAAAAACCTATGCAAAAGAAACTATCGTGGTATTTGTGTCAAAGATATCACAGTTCTGTGATAAAATAATGAGTTCTTAACATAAGGAGTTCTTAAAATAATGAGTAATATAAAATTAAAATAATATAATAAATCCCGCTGCTTATTTAATTGCATGGATATTTCGGAAGAATGACAAGTTAAGGTGTTGTAATAATTCCCCAGCCAGGGCCTTCAAAGCGTCTTACCACTACAAAAAAAATCTACTCCAAGCAGTTATCAATGAAAATTCGTTTACTAATAATAGGACTGTTCAAAAATTCATCAGCTATTTGGCTAAACTTTGGGTGAATTGTTCCACATTATGCATTTTCTTTAAAACTAAGTGCTCACACTTATTGTTATCCCTACTCTCACACAACATGGAACTTGATATACTTACATCTTTAGATTTAATTTGATAGAATATCATGAGAACTGTTGTATAATGAAATTTCTAATAATTTAATCAGATTTTTGGTCCAGGCCTTGTGTTATCGTTCGACACATATATATACTTTATTATTAGTAGCGAACTGCTACAAATAATACTTTTGACCAAAAAAAAATTGGTTGCCTGTAAAGTCGGTATACGGGCGAAAGTTTTACGTGACAACGACTTTGAGTGGTAAAAGCGAATCGGCGACTCGGGCATGGTTAGCCCGCCTAAGAGCGAGAGAGACAGACATAAAAAATGAAAGGCACGCGTCCCTCTCACTCGCTCTCATTGTGAGCGCATAACGTGAGCGGAGCGTAACGCAGTTTCTTGAAGTGTCACCCGGCAAACCAATTTATAAGACGTTGTCACGTCAAAATATATTTGTTGTAAGCATAGCTAACTTAACTGTTTTGCCTTCTTTTGCAAGACATAAAACTGGATTTATGCCTAATGTAGGCACCTTACAACCATAAAATAATAAAGGGATTATTATTACTATGCTTACAACAAATATATTTTTGGTCAAAAGTAGAACGCTCTAACCACGGGAACTACAAGTCGGAATTCAAAACTATTTTACTCGTAGTATCCATGGACGAAAAAAAAAACGCGGACAGAACCCATCCAACAACAACACTGAGGCACGAAATTTGCGGCGGCTACTTATGTGTGCATGAATTCTGGGTTGCCATGATGACAAAATTTACACCACAAAAAAACACATACATGTAATCAATAGTAATATATCATTTTTCTTACTGCTGAATCTTAGATAGAACATTTAGCTATTCGACGGAGGTAAATTGGAAGTAAGAAATTTCGCTTCCTTAAAAAATGGTTGTCTGTAAAGTCGGTTTACTGACGATATTTAAACGTGACAACGTCTTAAGAAATCAGTACGCTGGTAGCGCGAGTAGTGATACCGCTCGACTCGGCGGGTGGCGCCCTCAGCGCTCAGCTTCGTCCGCATGGCACGGAGGACGAACTAACGGTAACGTTACATGACGTCATGTTTTGCGGGCGTGCAGCCGGCTTCACCGAATTATAAGACGTTATCACGTCAAAAACTTTATCACATTTTTGCGGGGCGCGGGGGAAACGTATAAATCTCACAACTTAAACTGGAACTTACTCTCTTGGAATTAATTTACTCACGACTTTCTATCTTACGATTATCTTAGATCTTAGACAGTAAAGTAAGACCGGCAAAGCAAATTGGTCCCTTTCGGGACTTAAAATTAAAAAACGAATAAATTTTACTCTGCGGTCGCTTTTATGGCAATCTATAACTACAGAAAAATAAAGTTGGAATATATGTTTGTAATATTAAAATATCAGCTTTTTATTAAATGCATATGAATATATAAACAATAAAACGGACTTGTTTGGTTTTTTTGTTTTGTCTGTCCGTCTCTGTGCTTGTTCCTAATCTCAGAAATGACTAGACCAATTACGACGGGGTTCTCTACTAGATAGCTGATGTAGTAATTAATGACTTAGGCTACTCTGACATGAAGAAAATAAACAGTGTTCCGCGAAATAAACAAAAAACCTTGAAAAGCGCGTAAAGCTCCGGGCACAGCTAGTCTTATCTTAATATATAAATATAAATTATGGTGTCACTTTGTTTGTCCGCAATTGACTCCTAAATTAGTTAATCGATTATAATCAAATTCGCACACCGTGTGCAGTTTAATCCAACTTGAGAGATAAGATAGTTTTGATTTCGATTCCATTTCTTTATCTGACAATATCCGAGCAAAGCCGCCATTGACCGCTAGTTTTAATATTATATACATAACATCGTAAAATAAAAATTTACAAAACTAAATTGCCGTAAAATTTGTAAGAGCCATGTATTAAAAATATCTTTAGAATGCCGTTTGTTTTGTCGTGATTGTTGTGAAGTGAGATTATTTTAATTAATTGAAAACATAAAACTATTTTGTCTTCCCTTTACTTTATGATAATGTACCTCCAAAAACATTTAGAAATTCAATCAACAGTAAATTATGCTCACGTGTCAAACTTTTAGGATTTTGGAACGAAGTTTTCCGTGCTTTTCGTATGCTTTCTATCGACATTTGTCCGAGTGCTCAACATCCCAGATGCTGAGTAGAGAGCCAGCTAGCTCTGATATAATACTCATCAATATAGTTATATAATACATACCTACTTCTTATACATAGAAACACCCAGACTCACAACAAATTGTATTCATCAAAAATTTGTACTGGGTGGGAATCGAATCCACGACTATCGGCTTCGCAAGCAGACTTACTTCCAACTAAGCTACGAGTTATAAAATATCATACGAGTTTTAACTTAGATTGTTAATTTACCTTTTGAGGTATTGCATGTGTAGCAATACGCCGCGGCCCTCCTTTTGTTACATATATATTTTCAGCTTCGAAATGTTTACTGCAAATGACACTGTATTTGTTTGGGATCCAATCGCTTTCACAGTTACAATTTCTAATTATATTGATCCAGTCATTTCGCCAAACTACATTTTCTTTAGGAAATCTTGCAAACAAATTAATGAATTAAATACCTAGTGGCAACTAATATAAATTAATTAAATGTATCGATATAATGTCCGAGTCTTTATTCACACAGTTCACTAATTTTACTAGAATTAATAAATCAACTATTAATGAATAATGACAAATAATAATCAAAGTCCCATATATTTCGGGTAATTATCACAGACTCACTTTGGCAACACTGCATTTGGAATTCCCCTTTTTTGTTTTAGCGAATGAATATTTGTTTTAATATTGAAAACGTGGAAATAAGTAATTGAATTATGCACCTACCTGTGAAACGTGATTCCTAGATGTCGTTTGCGTTTGTCACTACGGCTTTTACAGCATTTCACTACGCAAGACATTATGTGTGATGAGATTTTCCTTTACCGCGAAACGTGTCGACTGGCTGATGTTTGCGCGCGTAATGGCCGACTCATGTATGTATGTAAGAGTGTCAACCTGTATGTGACAGGGCACTGGCCGACTCGATATACACAGCCTTTGTATTAGCGAGACTCTGTCCGACTTTTTTTAAACGTCCTTGGTAGTATCCGATAGCCCAATTCACGAGAAGGAAAAAATTGTCGCTGAAGGGGCGCGTCTGCGATTTTAACGAAATCGATGTGTTTTTGTAGCCAATTCATGGCCATAATACATTATGTGGAAGTGTGAAATTAATACATACTATTACACATATCCTGAATTTCAAACTGAACTTTTAAAAATCGTTGCATATGCTTCTTGTCTCTTGAAACTATGAAATTGGTTTGGCCAAATTTGTTTTCACCCGTAATTTTGATGTGAAAAAATTATATGAAAACCGTGTTTTTAAAGATTCTAACTTTTATGTAGATACATATATGGGTTAGATCTTGTATGCCAATCTACTTATTAATCAGCAGATAGCCAGGGATAGTTTTTGAACGTTTTTAAAAAAAGCCTACTGAATACGCCTGTTGTTTGAGTGACAGCAAATACATGTTGCACAGATGTATTTGCTATCACTCAAACAACAGGCGTTTTTGTAGTTGCTCGGCCACGTTATTCACAGTAGTAACTATTATCATAATCTGTGCCAGCCATAGAATGCATAATGACAGCCACTGTTTGGTTGCTCGCTCGTTTTGTACTTACGTTTGCTATGTTTCGAAAGAGTTGATATAGGTATGTATTTATACCTACATGTAGAGGTGCATTTCAATATTTTTTTCGCGTACACCTAGGTAGAAACTGATTGCCGATGTGCGATATAGAATTCTCACATACTAGGTATTGATTGATTGCTATAATCTGTTAAATGCAATGTAATAAAATTATAAAATAATCTATACATACCTATACAAATAAATAAAATTGGGTCATCTGTTTGTAATATCAAATTAACAGTTTTTCACTTAGCTCCAATGAAACTCTGCCAAGAGTCCTACCAATACTAAAGATTTCCTAAGGCATGACAGGTTACTCTTACTTGAGGAAAATAATTAGAAAAAGGAAACCCTCAAAACGGGCGGGCACAGTAAGTGGTTATGAACCAACGTTCATAATGTTTTTTTTTTTCATCACAAGCTTCGCGTTTGTGATAAAAGTTATACGTTGTTTTGTTCGGCTGCATCTATCGGTGGTTAGACTTCTTCAAAAGGTGGGTACTGTTCTTAAACACGTATACAGGGTTACTATAAAGACAGTGAGTTTTTTTTATCGCGTATATGTCCTCTTTTGACCACCAACTCGCCTGATGGTAAGCGACGGTGTGGTCGAAGATGACGCACGTTGACCTAGTAAGAACGTATTCACTCTAACCTTGAAAAGTTCTAAATTGTATCTTTCAGAGAACAAGGAGGCCGACAACTTATTCCACTCTAAATCTGTACGTACGAGAAAAGTGGACTCAAACCGTTTAGTACGGATTTGGGAATATTGAGAAAATTCTGTTCGAGTTGCCTTAATATTTAATTTGTATTTCTCGCGGACTAAGCCGCGGGCAACAGCTAGTTTAATCATAAAGGCATATACCCTAAAACTAAGAACAAACATAGAAACACGACACTAAAAAAAACTGCAACGGATTCTGAAAGAAATAACACTTCTTGAGGCACCCATAAACATAACAATATGTTTATATACAATATCCAAATTAATGCAAAATCAAAATATAGCTGTGGCAGCAGAAAAGTAAGGATGCACAGATGGCTTCAAAGTCACTTGGATACGGGGGCTGTGGTGTATTCTTAAAATAAATAATAAATTAATAATTTATTTCCGAAACTTTGAATACAACACAATTTAACAAGACGGTAATTCAGCAAGAGGTTAACATAAAGTGTAAACCTTGACTCCCCGTTAAGGTAACGAACGAAGACCTCGCGCGCCTAGAATAGGATTAGATTCTACTTTATACCGGTATTTAAAAAAAAAAATAAAAAAAAAATTGGATTCTTTGTAGAAATTAAATATACACGTGATTTTGGTTTTAGTTGTAAACCTCACCAAGTATCACCAAGGGGGAGGGAGGGGTTAAAAATTTAAAAAAAAACATCACGTGATTAATGAACAGCCCCTATATAGTTTGACACCAGATTTTGCATCCCCAGAAATGGCCCAATTTATGTAATGTAATCAGAATTTATCCAATCAAATTTCGATAGAGGAACTATCAAACTGCATTAAACGATCAGATACAGCACCCGGCATGGACAATATTTCGTACTTTATGGTTAAAAACCTTCCAGATATAGGTAATCTAGTTTCTTTATACATTCGATTTTGGAGTACTAATTTTGTTTCCAAACAATGGCAGAAAGTTAAGATAGTTCCTATACCAAAAACATGAAATGAAAACCGGCCAACGTCAGCTGTCCATACTAAAATTTTACAAGCTATACTTACTCGTAGACTTGATTGGTTTCTTGAGAAAAAGACCTGATTTTCAGAGGAAACTGTCGGTTTTAGGCGGTCTAGATCATGCCTTGATAATTTAGCTAGGTCATATATTCAGATTGGTCACACAGAAAGTTATCCAACTACAGGTTGTTTTGTAGACACTAGACATAGAAAGCGCCTACATCAACGTCAATAATATAACAAGTCTCTTGCAAGTATTGGATGGTTTGGAAGTGGGATCAGATTTCTGTAAATATCTATGGCAATTTCTTCATGAAAGAGTCTTGTTGGTTCCGATAGATGACAATGTCACATTATGCCGAACTACGGGAGTTGGTTTAGCCCAAGGAGTGTTCAGAATGTGATGTGAGATGTGATAGAGGATGTCTAACATATTTTGACGGAGTACGTCCGAAACGAAGTGCTCCGTCAGAGTCTTTTTGTACAAAACACTAATGTTGGAGAGTTTAATGGTATTTTGCCTTCATCATCATCACAGGAAGCAAAAAAGCAACTGCGGCTTTACTTGTTTCTCTTTGAAGCGGGTTCCTAAGCTTAATTATTTTTATTTAGGTCATTAAAAGTGTCATCCGTTATTTTATAAGTTATTGATAGTTTTTTTCCTTGTGTGGTCTTTTAATAAAGAGTTTTTTATTATTCTCTTAAATAACTCTATATATTAAAATCCGCATCAAAATCTGTTTGGTAGTTTTAAAGATCTAAGCAAGCATAGGGACAGACAGACAGTGGGAAGTAACTTTGTTTTATACTATGTAGTGACAATGTATGATTTGAAATGAGATGACCAGAATGATGATTTTTAAAAAAGTTTAAAGAAGAAGATGACTCACAATCGTAAAGCAATGATAGGGTTATAATCTTACAACATCAGATTAAATTTTTTAAACCAATAACAATTGATCGTTTTTTGTGAATATTGATTTTAGGTACCTACTCAGGCGAATTTGAAAATATCTAGCCAAGAAATGAATAAAAACAGGTTTACTTCATATGAAATTAATGAACTAATACTTGTGTAAAACATTTTTTTCTAACACTGCATTTGTCCTTCCTGTACGTTTGTCACAGTAACCCTGTAGAGGTAAATTTCCTAATGTCAATGTTTGGATATCTGTTGGTCAATTACATGGTAAAGTGAGAACGGATCGGGCTGAAATTTAGAACACAGTTAGATTATAGCCTGGAAGAACTCATAGGATATAGTTATCCCAGAAAAATACGGGAACAGGAATTACGCAGGTAAAACCGTGGGAGCCTATTAGAACGCATAATTTTTTGTTCCTAATTTACTTTGTCATAATGAATGTAGCATAATGTATAGTGTCATAATGCAACTTTCGCATAATAGTTTTTTTGCGTTATGTGTTTTAAGCATAACAATCTATTGTACTACATTTAATTCGACTATTGATGAGACGCATAATAGTTTTTAGGCATTTTTTTATTTGATCTCATTTTTTTAAGGTGCCTTTTAAATCGCATATTATTTTTCACCTAATTTGCTTTGTCATAATGAATATAGCATAATATATAGTGTCATAATGTAACTTTTGCACAGTCGTTTTGTGGCGTAATGTGTTTTAATCATAAAAATCTATTGTACTGCATTTGATTTGACCGTTGCTCAGACGCATTTAGACATTTTTTAATTATTTGTTGTGCTACATAATAAATAACCAAGTTACATAGGACCCAGATCCGATTCGGAGCACCCCGACTTCACCTAGTCTTGTCACTACTACCCCTAGAGTGTATTTAAAAAATGCGGGAGCCAGAAGCTCAAGGGAGGTCCTGAGTGGAGCGATCCATGCGAGGCCAAGCGTAGCGAAGGCGAGCGAAGCGAGGCGGTGACCTCCGTAGTGGAGCGCAGGCCGAGTATAGAGAAGCAACACTCAGGGCTGACCGCAGAGCTTCTGGCGGGAGCCCACCCGGAGTCAAAAAGTGCACCGTTTGTCTTAGGTGTATGTAGGTTTTTAAGTCCTAAAAATGTTGTCTACACATTTGTGTAGACAACAGTATAGCAATGTTTGTACTAATTTTAGTACAAACATTGCTATACTACTGCATAAATACCGTTTATAGTACCTACCATAAAAATGGTGTTTACCATAAAAAAAATTATGGTGTTATTCTCAGACCAACGATTCTTAATCCTCAAAATATACTAAATAATTTCACAGCAACAGTATGATAACACGAATGCGATAATGACAGATACTATTGGCAATGATATTCCATTTAATTAGTAGATACCTACATTACGAGTAATAAATATTGTTGTCAAAGTACCCACCCGCATTTGACTTGTTTTTTAGTTAGGCGTTTAAAGTTTATGCCGTTGATCATTATGTTTAAGTATAGTTATGCTTTTCTCAATGTGTGCCTTTAAACATTAAGCTATTTATGGTTATGCGTCGAAACTTTATACTAAGTATATGTTTATAGCATACAGATATGCTATAAATGGCTATGCGGTTAAACATTATGCTAAGTTATCGTTATGTCATATATGGTTATGCTAGTTAACATTATGCGAAGTCAGTTATGCGTTTAGTTGTTATGGTAAATTATCATTAGTCCTAAAAACGTTATGCCTACCTAAAATAGGGCAAAAAATGTTATGCCACCCCATATAGACCCTAAAACCGTAAAATCGAGAGGAGCTGCTGGTCTTTACAAATGTATGTAAATGTTTGAATGTTAGCAAATGTGTTGCTCAAAGCTTGGAAAACTATTTCACGGTAATATTATAAATAATACTTATATATTGGTGGACAATTCGCACTCAACACCATCTGATCCAAAATTAAGCAACCTTGTAATATGGCAACCAGATAGCTGATATAATACTTATATAGTAGGAAATACATACTCATTATAGATATGAATACCTAGACACAGTACAAATATTTGCACTGGGTGGGAATCGAACCCACAACTCTCGGCTCTCCGAAGTGTATCCGATAAAAAACCGGTAAGCTAGTAATTTTTCGGCGATTTTTTTTACTTCATATGAAATTAATGGCTTAACCTAAAAAAACACTTATGTAAAACACTTTTTCTATCTAACCCTGCACTTTGTCCTTCCTGCACGTTCGTTACAGTAACCCTGTAGAGATAAATGTCCTATTAGTACCTATTTGCTATTATGAAAGTCAATGTTTGGATATTATGTGGATGTGTTTTGCTGAATGACAGTTTGGAACATTGAGATTATAGCCGTTTGTTATTGTCACATTCCAAATCGAAATGCAACTTACAACAGAGCACACTAAAGTCTAATATTCCTAAATGGTGTATGATATTGAATACGTAACAGTAACTTAACATGGCATATGTAGCAGTTCGCACCTGCTTCGGAATCCCCGTTTCGTAGAAACTATGGCTCTGTCTGTGGGCGCCTATCAGAATACGAATAGTGCTATATCTGTGTGAGTAATGTTGTCAATGTAGTTATGCAATTTTATTTTCCCACGCTCACAGACTACGGTCTGAATCTAAACACAAACTTCAATGTTTAAAAAGATTTGAAAGTATCAATAACAGTCCGCAGTCCGTAACTAAATACGATGAGAACACAGATTATAGAAATAAAACACAGATGGAACCTTCGTGAACAACACTGTGAGGCCCGTGATTAGTCATGTTGACGTAAAATTGACAAATCAACGTTCCAAATGACTTGTATAATGTTGTCAGTCTTAAGAAAAAAGTACCACTATTGTTGTCTTAGCATGGGAAATCTTCACGTATAATAAACACATCAATTGATATTTTAAAATATTAATATTATTACACCGATTATGCAAGGATTTCTTGCTACTACTATTTCCATTCTATGAAGAAAAGAATTATGATTTTGCATGCAACTAGAAATTAACTTGAATCGCAAATAATAAAATTAGTGTAATTTACTCGCTTAGATAGGTTAAACAAAAATTAAAACAACCATCTTTACCACCAAACTATTTGTGATAAAATGCATATAGGCTACCTGTATGTTATAGGTCGAAACAACAAACAAAAAAAAAACTAACAAAATAATCATTTTAACAGTTCACTTATTTTTTTTAGCACTTATTTTCACTTTCATTTTCATTTATTTACTTATTTTCACTTATTTATTACACACCTTTTTTTTTTGACAAAACAAGATTTTAAAATCAAGTAACCGTATAATGTTAAAAAACTTTACAATTTAAAAATATTTCATTTTACAAACAACGTTATGCATAATATTAACTTCAAAAATATCTTCCTTCAACAAATGTTTTATTTTATAAACCATCATTTTATAACCAATTATATTTAGCCACCGTTTCACTTAGATAATATATCGAATGACATTACAATACAATACAAGACAAAACACTTTATTGGCACCATAAACAAAGTTGACAAGAAGAAACACACATAATAACAAAACAAAATGGGCACAAAAGGCGATCTTGTCGCTAAAAGCGATCTCTTCCATAAAACCTTTTGATTCATGAGGAAACAAAATTTGTAATATTTTGGGCAGTGGTGCAACTAACGAAATAAATAGATACACAAACAAATTGTATGATGTATTAATGATTTTGTTTTTTGTTAATTTTTATGTCATAAATTACTCATTTTATAAATTTAACATTTACTAAAATTAAATTTGATATTCAATTAAATTGAATAATACAATGCCTATCATTAATTTGGTCTACGAGTGTCTAAAAAAATATATAGGTAATCTATATTTTACCCTAAATTCAGGGAAAATAATTTACATTTAGTATCGCCACACTAACCTATTTTCGTTGAGGTGTTGTGTTCCATTCATCACCAAAATGAAATCGCCTAAATTAAATAAATAACAGTAAAAATATTCAAATTTTCCTATGAAATTATATTCCTCTTTCCTTTTTTTGTTATTGGGAACATTGTTTGCAATGTTTGAAGACACAAGACGGCATATTTTAAAACAAAACTTAAAATCACACGGGACTCCCGTACAACACGGAAGTCCGTTTCATACTGACTGGAGTTTGTATTTGCTTCGGCGTTTGTATTTCCTTTGTCTGCTTCAGTAGCTCTGTTCTGCGCGCTCCATCTGGTTTTATTTCTGTAATCTGTGGATGAGAAATTCAATTGCAGAAAATATTCCTATTAGAAAAATAATCCTACAAAATCAAATTTTTTTGAATTAACAATCTTACTGTTCTAGACTTAGAGCTGAAAATATTTCGCCGTTACTTTTTCACAGATTGGCGACCGGCCACGGTAACTATGGAAACGGCACGAACGTAAGACAATCATAAACGCAAACCCGTTTCGACTCTTATCGTAATGGGATTGAGATCAAAATAGAGTTTTATGTGTGTTAAATAGTAAAGTTGTTGACAAATAACAAACTCGAGTGAAATGGACAATGGCATAAAACTGTTTGCTTCATTCAAGAGGACTTAAGGGCTATTAGAAATGTCTACGAGTCTCATAAGGGGCACTTGGTACGTTTCGATGGCTGTCTCCTATTGTAGAACGGTAGCGAATTGTTTGCGCCGACATTCTTGTCGTTTTGTCTGTAGGTCGGTGGAGGAATCCTTGTGAACATTGATGTTTTTGTTTCTACGATGTCTCAAGGAGTTGTATAAAAATAAATAAAGAATTTATTTTGTCAACCAGAAATGTAACATTCATTTTACAGTTTTACGACTGTAATATCACAAAAAAATCTGAAAACTTTGTTGAGCACGCAAAACTATGGAATGCAGCAACTCATTCACAACAATCTTATATTTTTGCACTTCAGACTCTTTTAAATCAACTTCAAAAAAGTAAAAGGTGAGTAGGTACTTTTTATGCACAAGTACGTTCACCTATTAATTATTACGTTTAGTAAGTTTTTGAATTGCGTAAGCAAATATTAATATCTGAGCATAAATATTTGGAATTTTGATTTGAAAATACTCTAACACCAGGTAAAGTTTTTTTAATTTAAATTAATAAGTATTCCAAATTAGATTTATTAATGAGCGATGATTTAAGAATTCAAAAGCGCGCGTAATATCGTACATAACAAAAGCACGAATTTTGTTTCATAGTATTTTGATTTCATTACAAAAAAAATATTGATTGTTTACTTTAAAAAAAGCACCTATAATAATCTCCGTGTTACAGCAATTCAAATTCGAGGAAAATTCTTCTATTTTTATTAAAAAAAAATCGGCCAATTTCAGTATTTTAAAAAGCGCGGGAAATATAAAAACTGCACAGGCGTGAACTTAATTTGATTAAAAACCAATAATTTAACGATGATCGTCGAGAAATCGCTGCTTCTCACTACGCAGTCGACAAACTCATGAAATAAGTTGTAACAGACAATATATGAGAGTTGCCACAAAAAAGAAGAAGAAAGGTTAAAGATGAACGTTCACTTGAGTGGCCGTGTCATTCATACTGCACAAAGAGCCTTTTGTGGGTACAATTTTAACAAACTATTGTAAAACTCATTGCTGCTAAAATTATTTTGTATTAATGTATGCAAATTCATTATCTTTCTATTTTAGGTTGGAACCAAACGAGCGTATTTTTTTCGCCTGTAGTGCTTTTTTAGGCTGTAATTTTAGGCTTATTAATTGTCGACTATACATAATTGCAACTCATTTTGCTTCTTTGGTGTGGCATAGCCATGACTTTTATAGGTACCAAATGATAATAATAAAAGGGACCAATTGTAGTAAATCTCAAGTACCTAGCATCTATTTTAGTGTCTACACAATTTTGATATAGCACAGAAAACACAGGGTCTTGCCCTTGACTGACTAACTAAACTTAAGCACATACTGTATAAAAAATATCAAAAAACATACTTCATCAGCCTAGTCTACTGATATACGTAGTCCTCACTCATGATACCACTACTCAGCCATATCTTCGGCTTTTCTTCTCCAACCACACCTTGATACCTTACGTTTTGTATCACTCCATACAGTTTCAAAGTATTTTAGGTATACTACTTTTTTCCGATTCCAGTTATTATATTTATAAGATCAACTGTCACTTCAGCTTGCTGATTTATTGAACTACGTTGGCGTTTGAAGCATTACCTTAGTTCCATTATGAGGAGCATACCTGAAAGCATTCAATTTACTTATGTTCAACGAGAACAACATCTGAATGCAGCTTTTGCGACTCAAATCACGTCCCTCACAACTGAAAATATTACGCTCGTTTGGACCCAACCTTATATTTTAGCGTCCCGTACAATTTATAAACGAACAAATAAAAGCACAGTACAGCTGACGTAACTCTGTCGGCGACAGTCATCTCGTCGTTCGCGCGAAATGTAACCGACATTTTAAAATTTTAAAAGCCCGCTTTTTTTTAATTAGCACAAGAAATGCCGGGAAAAGTTGGAAACTCCGCGATTCAGCGCGCGAATGATACGGATTTAATTAAAGTTAATTGCAAGGGGATTTTAAAAATGGAATGTG
Source organism: Ectropis crepuscularia (assembly GCA_963693475.1). Lineage (NCBI taxonomy): Eukaryota > Metazoa > Arthropoda > Insecta > Lepidoptera > Geometridae > Ectropis > Ectropis crepuscularia. Next base: position 2,946,540 of record OY856340.1, read on the forward strand.
TTTCTGAATGATTTTATTGAATCGTATTATTAACAGCAATAAACATTATAATAGTTAGCATAATTATTAAATTAACCAGCTTTGTATAGTTTAGGAGTGAAAGTGATCCCACACATGTCGCTGCTACGCTCAAGGCATAGGTACAAGAATTCTTACCGAATATTATACAGCTCAGTCTAGTTTACTTATTTTAGTTCTCAAATGGTGGTCGAGATAATTAGGTACCTAGTATAGATTTGTATCATTTATATACGCATCATCGCTCAATATCAGACGAGATAGCGGTCAAGTACAAACCTAACATAGTTATAAAAATCGTCTTAGGACGTTTTGGGCTATGTTTGTAATAATTTAAAAATTTAACTTCAGAATCTTTTTGAAGAATTGATTGATCCGAGCTAGCGAAGACGTTCAGTTTGTGACTTCTTTTGTTGTCTTTTTACTTCTATTTGCTATATATCCATTTGCATTTTATGTTCAAAAGGCTATATATACGAATTACTTGTATGAAATACGTCTATTTTCAGGCCAAAATGTAATCAAACGTACACTATCTTACTAGCTGTGGTACTATACGCTGTGGTGGCCTAGAAGTAAGGACGTCAGATTTCGCCAAAACCTCTTAGCCCCTATATTTTTACAAGTGAAGATGTACAATGTTATCACCACTGGCTACAAGAGTGAAAAAAAAACATCCTGAAAATACAGCCATGTGCCATCCGCCAACTCACGCTTGGCTAGCATGGTGCATTACAACCACAACCTTGTCCCTCCACATATGAGAAGGCCCCAATCCCCAGCAGTTGAGACATAAAAGTGAGCTACCTACTTATGCCGTTCACAGTACGCACTCCAGTACGTTTATAACTTCCTTGGTTAATTGTGTAAAATTACGGGAGAAGTGGACACGACTGTTTCACAGTACGCCGATACTTTTCCCGGGATCCCTTGGATTAAAAGTTTTGGAGATTGTATTTTTGGACGATTTTTACGTAGTTACGGAATGATTTTGTTGTTTCTTTCGAAATCGAAAGCTTTTTGTGGAGATTTGATTCTTTTGAAGAATCAGGTTGCAAAAAAATGTATATGTGATTTTTTTGTCTTGGAAATTTTTACTGTGTTTCATTCGAAGGTTGATATTTCCAATTTCGTATTTGTATCCTACTAATATTATAAATGTTATTGTATGGATGTTTGGATGTTTGTTGCTCAATCACGTCCTAACGTATGAACGGATCGGGCTGAAATTTGGAACACAGATAGATTATAGTCTGGAAGAACACATAGGATACTTTTTATCCCGGAAAAACAACGGGAACGGGAACTTCGCGGGTAACACCGCGGGGCGCTGCTAGTTTAGAATAAATATATAAATCACAATCTTATTTTTCATACAAATCGATCGATAACAACAAACCTATAGTTGCAGACTTGATTCGAACCAACCATATCACCATTGCAAAGTTGAACCTTCGCGCTACTAAGCCTACAGGGCTATTTAGTTAACCAGTTATTTCAACAATCTTCCATCTTATATTCCAAAAAAATAATGTGGTCTGTGCTGTTAATGTGAAACATAATTAATTAAATTGTCCAAACCAAACTAAACACATGTACGTATAAGCCAGTTAATCCTCAATCCATACCAATTTCTCATCTCGAGACGTGAAATAAATTCAAATCACAGTTACAATTTACGAGAGAGATTCACGAAATTCTGTATTGTGTTCGTTACTCATTAAGACATCCGCATGTAAAGCAGCTTGCTTGAATTAAAACTGTGGCCGGGTGGCACGACCTCCGGATAACTCCCATCGCTTTAGTCACGGTAATATTAGAATATTACTGTGCTTTAACTGTTGTGTTTCAATTCGGAACTAAAAAAAATGGTTGTCTGTAAAGTCGGTTTACTGACGATAGTTAAACGTGACAACGTCTTAAGAAATCAGTACGCTGATAGCGCGAGTAGTGATACCGCTCGACTCGGCGGGTGGCGCCCTCAGCGCTCAGCTTCGTCCGCATGGCACGGACGACGAACTAACGGTAACGGTAACGTTACATGACGTCATGTTTTGCGGGCGTGCAGCCGGCTTCACCGAATTATAAGACGTTATCACGTCAAAAATAAAACTAAAAGTCCTGTGATGAATTTTGATAAGTTAAGATTTATTCTGTTATTTATGTATATCGACCTATAGCTAATATACATCTATGCTTATCGATTTATTTTATAGTTTCTTTCAAGTTTTGTTCAATGTTGCAGTTATTTGTTTTTTTTAGAACTGATTCTATCTATGATTTTTTTGATAGTCTGATTTTTGTTGTCGTTTTTTTGGATTATTTTAGTATGCATATGCGTTATTTTGTTCGTATAATACGCCAGTCTTAGACAATTAACAGTGCATAGAGATGAGTGTTCTTAAATCTCAGGGTGACGAGTGCAGCACATTAATAATGTTTTTAAACTCTTTTTGTTCTAATAGCTGCGTGTCAGTGTGCTGTAATGGACAGGCATGTTATTTACCATCAGGCAAATGTCCTTCTTTGCATCACTTTATACATATAAAAAAAAAAACAGCTCGAGGAACTATTGGATTTTGCCTAACCGGAGGCAGTGCAACCGACCTGTAGACATCCACACGTAAGGGTCGGGTTAAATTAAAACTAAATGTCGCTTTGCTTCTGTCTGTCGGCCGAACACTTCGGGAGCTGATCGTTTGTCACAGCAAACAGACCGTGCGGCTTCACGTAGGTACTGGGGATGAGAAAACGTTTCAATTTTAACGTATATTTAGCGTCCTGCTGAATAATAATTAACAGCAAGATCTTAGGAGGATGGATTTAAAATCAACACAGAACAGATATCAAGTCTATATCTTGATATCTGTTCTGTGGAAACCACAGTGAAATTAAGCATTGCTTGGGATGGCAAGCCAAGTATTTTAAAAAGTGGTTAAATTTAAACATCAAAATGTATAGGTAATAATATAATATTTATTTTATTTCTAGTCTATGAAAATAGACAATAAATAAACAAGTTACTATGTGTTTCTAATGCATTGTTATTGCTTTCGTTTTTAATAAAACCTTTTTAAAATTTAATGCGTTCATCTTAAACCACATCGTTCAATTACCCTGTCATTAATTTTATTAAAAACATTAATGTATATTGTCCACAGTTTACTATCTACTAAGACCTGTTGTATATCGCTGTCATAACAAAAAAAAATATCAGTACCTACATTAAATTATTTTTAATAACAGTATTTCTTATTATTTTTTAGATAAAATAGATAGAAATATATTATAGATTTTTTTTTATATTTCATTCTAAAAGTCTGTCCTGACATTTGTTTTAATTGAATTGTCATCAACAATATCACTACAATATATATCTTTCTCTACATAGCATTAAACTTGTTGAATATCCCAATTCCAAATCTATCTCATTCGTTCGCACAACAAAAGTTTATTCTATAAATAAAATTACTTAACACGGGCGATTTGTAAGCATACAAAATATAAGTACATGCACCCTGAAGACTAGCGATTTCTTTCTTTATTTCTGCAAAAAACAAACAGTCAAACAACAAAATATAAATTACCTTTTACCAACTTTGATATGACATCTGAAGCTTCATAAATCACTTTCCTTTGTTAAACAAAGTGCGACTTCAGTGGCCGATGGTACTTCGCAATGTGTCATGACAGTAATGACGTCACGCCGCACATTTGTCAGTCGGTTCGCTAATTGGCCCCAGGCGTTGCGCGCGCGCACACGATGTATCGGGTTTAAAGGAAATAGGAGCGATTGATATTTCCGATGACGTGATGTATGGGTGTAACTTATTGCTTGGATTTTGCATAATAACTGCTAGATATAAATATTGTGTACTCTGTAATTTCTTATTGATATTAGATAAATGGCTTTGTACCTACTGTCTGTATCTCTGTATTTTTGAAGTGAAAACTTTTAGCCGCGTTCAGCAATTTTTGGTACTAGAAAGTTTTATGGGTGAAGCCGCGACGTAGCGTCAGTGCGGCGGTCGAGCAGCGAGGACATGCGTGTTTAGACGATTTTTTGAATTGGTGAAATTTTGTTTGTTTGCGTCTTCGATATGTATAATAGAAGTAAGGTATATTTGTAGCTACACAGGTGGCGTATTATTCAAGATTAGTTCTGTTTAATACTAAAATTCTAAGTTATACGTTTTCACTTCTATTGGCTGTCACTATGACTGTCATTTTTTTTCTATCTGTAGTTTTGGGTCTAGATGGTGTATGAAAAAAATTGGCAGTCATAGGAACTGCCGGTAATAGTGAAATTCAGAATTTGATAGCTTACTTTGGAAAATACGCGGGTGAAACCGGAGGGCGTGCCCATGAGCATGTTCAATGGGAAATGCTGACGCATTTCTAAACGCTCAGTGGCCATGGTCTCGAGTTTACCCGAAGATTTCTTATCATTCCCGAGCGTGACGCTAGAATTCAATTCACAGCCCACGAAAAATATGTTTGTGGCACGCCAAAAGAAGTTTTCACTTCAAAATGTTGATGGATATTCTATAGGGCTTAATTGTTATCTATCCTCTCAGTTGCTGGGTAAATCTTGTAAAGTGATTTCATGAGGGGGGCTGTAATAAAATAAAAAGATGAAATTATAGTCTCAATTATTACAAAGAATCAAAATAAAAAATTCAATGTCAAAAGATATCCAAACAATGTCTAATTTTTTCCTCCGGCTTGAGCATTGACAAATTAATGTTTTTTCCAACAGTATCGGAGAAATGCACAGTCCAACCAACCCGCATCAGTCCCACAGTAAGTCGTTTGTGGATTCCTACCAAAATTCCAGCATAACTAGTAGCACATAAATACTCGACAGTCCGCCGTCTGCAATCAAAACACTGCAACTCAATAAAAAGAAAATAAACAAAAATCGACCGCTTACACTGTCACGTCACTTGCGTGACCGTTAACAACATACCAACATAAAAATTAACTGCTGTTTAACTCTAACTCCTTTGACACAAAGACCAATTTACATCAAACAGTGTTTCAAGATGTTGGCAATGTAAACAGACAACTTAATGTCAAGCTGTCATTCGTGGATTATGCAAAGTAGCCAGCGATAATTTTTTTTTTTTTTCTATTACCATAATGCTTGGCAGAATGTTTGATTTGATATAAAGTAACGTGGGAAAGGCTAATACGGTCTATGTTACTGTCCATTTTCCGGGTTCATGGGCAGACAAACGATAGTGATTCTTATGCAATTGAGAATAGGATATTGAAATTTTATCGTATGCGGGAGTATTTTTGAGAGAGCTGCGTATCAAATTTCAGTACTATCGCGTTTCTCCAATGGATCTTTTTGTTTTGTTGTGTTGGAGGGTCTTTTTGATTGATTTCTTGCCTAAGTCATTTGTGCTATTAGATTTTATTTAAAACAGCTTATATGAAGCATGCATTACTTGCTGTCTTACAAGCAACATCCAAGCATTTGGAAATGAAAGTGATTCTCTTTCGCATGTTTACGTTTGAAAATGAAAATAAGATGTGGTGTTATGAGACACCAGGTAGGAACGAAGTTAAGTTAAGAATAGATAGAATAAAATCACCACAATTTGAAAAATCCTACTAATATTATAAATGTCAAAAAGAAAAGAAATTAGAAATCAGATATTAGAGAGATTAGAATACAATCTTTGTGTCTTCAAATCGAGGGTGAATCGGTTTTTTTCTAGGTAAACACGCTCCATCGTAGACCGCATCGTCGCTCAGCATCAGGCGAGATGGCGGTCAAGTGTGAACCTATAAAAGTTAAAAAAAAAATTAGAAAAAAAAAGAAGTTTTTTATTGTTATGGGTAGGTCAGATCACGTTTATTTTGAAACCAAAAACCGTTCACATCAGTCCATTTGTATAAAAAATATTATGTCACTGATAGACACAGGCAAATATAAGTACGTCTAATGTATGCCTTTTTTCTACATCAAGTTAAAATTAATATTTATTATTTTATTCTGGGCCTATGTAATTGGTCTATACATATCTTTTACCACCTGCCGACCTATGTGTAAAGCTATGTTCACTGAAATAAATGATTTAATAATAAATACAAATTAACGCTAGCTTGGGAGTAATTCTACCGTAAAGCAGAACTGTGTAATGATACTGTGTTCGATTACGTCGGCAATGTTCCCAAACAAATTCCAGTACCTACAAAGGAATTAACATCATATTTTATGTCCGAGTGCCTAAAGCTGTGCAGTAGCAGGCAGTGGTTTGAACTCTTCATGTTTGAATTGCCACGTTGTACTATTATAAACAGGCGTATCGCTTTCTATCAGTCACACGTAATTTGATTTCAAAAGCTTACCTACTAGTAAACCTTAAGAATGTTATCTATTCGAAAGTCCAAAGTGTTCCTTGATGGCTGCCACAATATCTAATTCTATCGAATGACATAGATTGCATTTGATTTTGAAGTCAAAACTAATGCCCATTATCTGGCAATTTGAGAGCCAAGTGTCAAAATAAGGGCACGAAAACATCCCAAAATAAGTGTCGTAAAATCCTATTTTATTCTTTTGTTTTGAATCTTTTTAATGCATTCGAAATGCGCCTCTAATGGACTCAATGGAGAGAAGGAGATAAATGTCAGTTACATAACTGTTATACGTTATTTATCGGAATGCGTTTTATTTTCGTCTATGAAGTACTTAATTCTGATAATGTTGGAGTGTGCTGGTTAAAATAGAAACACAAGTTCAAATAAGCTATTAAGTTTGTTTTGTTTTGGAATAACGATCTTGTTTTACATTTTTGTGTCACGAGTTGGATCAATTTTATGAAATAAGTTTTACCGTCTTTAATGTTGATAGGGTTCAGTTTAGACTGATTCCAAACAGCATTACTGTCATATTAAGGTACTACTGATACTGATATTAAATAGCTTTTGATTTTGAATTGCAAATTAATTAGAGTAAGATCCCAGAGCTGCCAGACGTCACCTATTTTCTGATGAATGAAATGTCGTCCACATTTCATTCAAGGTATGTAAGGTACATACAAACGTTACTTACTTACGTATTTTCTAATGAGTGATTTTCACGTATGTTTTAGGCAATATCCTTAAAAGTACTGTATGTAAAGGTGTACTGTACGTAAGGTACATACAAACATTACCCCATATCTCAAAATTGGCCGTCTAAGCAAGTTAGCGAGTAAGCATGTGTTCTTAGTACTTACTAACTCTACTCAATCGTCCACATTTCATTCATCAGAAAATTGGTGACGTCTGGCAGCTCTGGGATCTTGGACTAAATTTTATTACTGTGTTGTCAAAATTTGAGATGTGCTAGTTTAAAGGCCTTCTTTCATTCTACCCTTTTCACTATCGACTTCAAGATACCACTATAATCAATAATAAAGTAGCCAAGTGCGAGTTGGACTCGCCCATGAAGGGTTCCGTTGCAGCAAGTAACATAATATACATAGTACACATAGTTCATGTAGTTCGTTGTAACTTTGATCGAAGTTTTAATAATAGTGTATTTATGACGCACTAAAAAAAAACTACTCATCAGATCGAGTTCAAACTAATTTTCGTTGGTAGTTTTCATGGTAATGTACATCATATATTTTTTTTAGATTTTTCATTCTCTTACTTTAGAAGTTAGAGGGGGGGGGGGCACACATTTTACCACTTTGGAAGCGTCTCTCGCGCAAGTTATTCAGTGTAGACAAAAATTATATTAGAAACCTCAACATCATTTTTGAAGACCTATCGATAAACACCACACACGTGTAGGTTCGATGAAAAAAAATTTTTGAGCTTCAGTTCTCAGTATGGGGGGCACCCCTAATTTTTGTTTTTTTACAAAACTTTTGTAAAAATCTTAATGCGGTTCACAGAATACATCTACTTACCAAGTTTCAACAGTGTAGTTCTAATAGTTTCGGCAAAAAGTGGCTGTGACATACGGACGGACAGACAGACAGACAGACAGACAGACAGACAGACAGACAGACAGACAGACAGACAGACAGACAGACAGACAGACAGACAGACATGACGAATCTATAAGGGTTCCGTTTTTACGTTTTACGGAACCCTAAAAACCCCCTTTGGTAACGCATTCTTTAGTCTAACAACGTATAACTAAGTCGACATCAATCGTCTCTGGTCTTAAAACGTCAACCATGAGATGGTGGAGCCTTTAGAGCTCCGAGCGGTTTGATTGAAATAAGGTGGAATGTTATATATGGGTATATATGTAATACTATCAAGTATCTGATTTGTTTACACATACTTACTTTGTGTTCCCACTGCTTGGACTCAGGCCCTCTCTTACAAGGAGAAAGTTAAGGTGATAATCCAGTAAGCTGTCCAAGTGCAAATAAATACTAATAATAAATTTTGGTAGATAATTCACACACAAAACCATCTGACCCAAACTAAGCAAAGTTTTGGTTTATTTCCGTTCGTCCCCACATCGTCGTCCCCACTGGGGACGAGTGGGAATAAAAAAGTTTCGATCGTCCCCAGTGGGAACGAATGGGAAAAAAAAAGTTGCGTTCGTCCCCACTGGGGACGAGTGGGAATAAAAAAGTTTCGATCGTCCCCAGTGGTACCTACCTAACGATTGCAACTTTTTATTTCCCCATTCGTTCCGCTATTGACCGAGAGTCTAAAAGCAATGATCACAACATTATATTAATTTAAAAAAAAATACTATGGCGCCCAGATATCTGATATAATACTTGTAAATACATGCTTATTATACACAGAAACACTCAGATTGGTGTGACTCAAGTCTTCGAAAGAAGTATTTCATGACATATCGTGTGTTTTTCTACACGATGTTTTTCTTCGCCAGTATTGACGACAAAGTTGTACAATATTTCAACGGGCTGCTGGTAAATAAATAGTACATAAAACTTATATTTTGTTTCGTTTAAGGTAAGGATACATTACATTCATAATTTTACATGAAGAATAAGAAAAAATTGTTCGGTTCTTTTACGGGTCCATGTTTATTCCGGAACATCAAACGCTGGAAATTTAATAACGCAACGTTTTATTAAAACATTTGGGATACGGAGATTGGCCTTTTGAAAATCAAGGGTGAATAAACGTTTTCGATACTATTACGAATATGGAAAAAAACTTGAATTCAAATAAAAATATTGGTGGAAATTCAAGTGGAGATTGGAGGGGTACCGTCCAACTCCCAGGCTTAGTTTAGTTTGGAGCCCACGGATATTTATATTCTGTACCTGTTAATTTGAGCTAAATTACCATCATGTTATATCGTGTTATTCTCATTTTGGAAGATAAATTATTAAGTACGTTATTCCTTTATTTTGGATGGAGATGGATAGATGAAGGATGGTAAGGTAATATTGGATTCAATACCACTAGTGGTGCCTCTATCGACGAAAACCTACAGAAGAATCCATCTTTACCGCTCTATTTGCAGTCTCTACAAATACTTCTACAAGCCCGGGGAAGCACCACATCTTTACCAGTTACTGTACCTTCAAACTTAGACCTGTGAGTAGTGTGCGAATTTGTAGTCGATTGAAAAATGTTATAAATATTTGTTTCTTCATTGTCATAGCTTTGAAATTATGGCAATGTTGCCATGCTCCTCGCATCCGTAGCTATAATTTCAAAATCACGACGATGTTGCCATGCTACTGCACATAAATAGCGACTCAATAAAATGGATGCAAACTTCGCCGGAGTTTCAAAAGAATTCATTTTCTTTCGTATTTGCAAAGCGAAGTTTACGTAATGCGCCCCGCTATCCCGGGGGATGATCGCAATTCCCCGGAAAAACAAGGGTTACAAACGTAATAACATAAATTTATAATGTCCATCGATTGCTACGCCATCTTATTTATGTTTTTAACGTATATCTTTTTCTATAAATCTGATTTCTTGAATGTTGTCACTTTGTTCGACATTTTAACTTGTCATCATCATCTGCCGATGTTTACTGCCTGGCCTTATACACATCTGCTCTTGGAAAAATACTCATAGGTCCAAGCCCAATTCATTTGCAAGTTTCAGACAATGTTCAAGATTTCGAAGTTTTTACGTTCAGGAGAGTGGTTGCCTATTATATTGGCATGTCTCTCGATTGAAAAGGCCTTTATAGCACATTATGATATAAGTGCGCTAAGTTGATAATTATAGCCGAGGCGATATTGCTAGCTCGAGCCGTAGGCGAGAGCTATAATTAGCAGAGGCTGTAATTATCAAAGCGCACGTATGTCATACGACGTTTTATAACATATTTGCGAGGAAATAAATCAAAATTCTGATGACATTTTCAAATAAAAAAATTGGCAGTCATAGGAACTGCCGATAGAAGGGAAAACTTATTACTCGGAATTTGATCAATCATGGCATGGCCATCTAGAAATGCGTCTTGTTTTTTATTATTATGTCTTAGTAGCAAATATTAATTGGCACTAAGTCTGCCTACGAAACCGTGGGTCGTGTGTTCGACTCCCATCTAGTTCAAATATTAATTAAATATTAAATTTGACTGGCCTCGTGGCTTAGTTGGTGGTAGCTCTGCCTGCGAGCCGAAGCCGATATAATAAGTATGAATTTAAAACTATATAAGTATAGCTATTTATATATATATATTTATATTTATTTATTTTATCTATATATATAAAAATCAATGCCACTTTTCGTTGTTAGTAAACTCCTCCTAAACGGCTGAACCGATTTGAATGAATTTTTCTGGATGCGTTTGGATAGGGCCCTCGATGGTTTAGATTCACAAATCAGCCCGGCTGATGGCGCTGCAGTTGGTGTCTAGGTTATTATTCGAGCGAAGCCGGAACGGGCCACTAGTTATATATAAATATAAATATAATATAGCTATTTGGCCGCCATCACACAAGCTTTGCTTAGTTTGGGTTCAGATGGTGTTGTGTGTGACTTGTCCACCAATTATTGTATTAACAACATCATCAACAGCCCACTAAACGTTCCCACTGCTGGGACTCGGGGCCTTCTCTCGCAAGGAGAGAGCTAAGGCCATAATCCACCACGCTGGCCCAGTGCGGGTTGGTGGATTGTATTAATAGTGTGATTTAAATATTAATATTGAAATATAATAGTGTGATGAATACAAATATTTGTTCTGTGTAATAAGAAGATAAAAAGTATCTAGTTGCAACTATATAAGTAGAACAGCTATTTGGCCTTCATAGTACAAGCTTTGCTTAGTCTGGTGTTAGGTTGTATTATGTAAAATGTCCACCAATATTAACTTATTAAGGGCCACATCACACTAGCTGCTTTTAGTATCTGCGATCGGTGATTTTGTGATAATCTGTTGTACCCTAACTAATTCAAATAAATATAACCTTGTGCTTCGAAGTTTTCTATCACTAGAGCTACTTTTGTACATCCCCAAACGTACTTACTTTTAATTCTATTCATTCGTTATTATAATCTAAATATACATATCCCTAATGAAGTTAATTAAGGTATGCATAGACGTTGGTAGTTAAGCATTAACTCATTTACAATTAAGGCTACGAGATTCCTATTACGTATTCAGGGGCTAAGACTATTTGCATAAGGTAGCATATTATGCTGTATGTTAACTAACTATGGTGGCTATTACTTGTACGTGTAGATGTACATTTGTAAGTCAATGAGGGTAAATAAGTTTTAATCATCTTGGTGAAGCAAAACCGGTTTTTGGTGAGTTTTTTCGTAAAGAAATGTCTTTTGAAAAGAAATGTCCCACCAATGGGTGGGCATGTTTATTTTAACACCTTGAGCATATTTAAAAAGCAAAACACAAGCAGCCCGCAAAACAGGTCGCGGTCGCGGTCTCGGCGCGAACTGACGCCCATACAATTCCGTAGTGTCAAGTGCCTGTCGCGGTCTCCGGTCGTGGTCTCCTGTCGCGGTCTCGCGTCGCGGTTTCAGCGCGACATTGTACCTTTAGAGTAAAAAAAAAGTTAGCAGATGACACATGACATCGAGATATTCATGGAACATGTCTTCTCAGTCTCAGTTTTTTTTTTACTTTAATCGTTTTACGCTTGACCGCCATCTCGCCTGATGTTAAGTGACGATGCGGTCTGCGATGGAGCGTGTTGACCTACAAGAAACCGAATCACTCCCGATTTGAAGACGCCAAGATTGTAACCATCGTGGAAAACCCACTCAGACAACGCAAGTAACAGCCTAGATGTTCTTATCACAAAAGTAGAGTCATACTCTTCGTTCGTGCCTTTGTAACCATAACCATGAAACCATGTAACCATGAAACGATGGCTTTTACGAGCTTCTAGCAGTCGGATAGAAAAAAAGGTGAGGTGGTAATAGATCATCTTGATCAGTGGCACACTCTCCGAAGTCTTCACTGCTAAGCCCAGTTGTGATGGAAATCTCGGAAAATGCTAAGAGAAGCAGGCAAGAATTGAACCAACGACGTCATGGTTAAGAAGTTAGACTACGTTTACATTTTTTTTTATGTATTAAAGAGTGACGAGACGATCAGGACATGTGCCTGATGGTAAGCAACATGCCTGCCACATAACAGCACAGTGACACGCAGCTATTAGAACATGAAGAGTCCAAATCATTACCTGACACTGCATTGCGTACGTCAATCCAGAGATCTAAGATATTATATCTCTAAGCCCTCATTATTTTCCTCTATTGAGTGACAAAGTAAAACGTAACCGGCGTGATAAGTGTAGACTGCTCATAGACAAACGCAAAAAAAAGATTATGAGTGACAGCATTTTTTGTATGGCTCCTCTTTTATATAATAAGCTGCCAAATGCCATAAAAGAACTTAACATAACAATGTTCAAAAGTAAACTAAAAAAAAATGCTTATACACAAATGCTATTATACTGTAACTGAATTTTTAAATGATAAGGAAATTAATTGGAATACTAATATTTTAGACATTGTTTAACATGAAATTTTTACAATCTTTAAACCTTATTCCATTAATATCTCAATAGATATTATTATTCCATTATGAAATTTGACATTCAACTGACATAAGACCAAATAATGATATATTGTATCATGATGAATTAGTTTGTACTGTATTACATTTTGACACTCTTTGAGTATTTACATGAATATTATAATTAACGACATTTTTGATTTTTTGATTATATACATTTATTGCACTTGATACATTCTTTGACATTCCTCACATGGATGAACTGCAAGATCTACTAATGCAAGACCTTAGACCCTGGATGGACATATTGATCAAACTCAAAAACACAAGACAATATCCTGATGAAACACAAGACGTTGGCGAAATTGTGCTCACCAAACATTTATCTCACACAAATATATATCACAACCAAATAGAAGCCAGAAATGATAGATAGATAGATAGATATTCTTTATTATTACAAAAATACACAATTATCATTATAATATAATAATAAATGCTACATTCGTAACTCGTCAGTCTAATACATTTTATAATATTTGTTTACACATTCTTAGATTCAAGTGTACATGTTAAAGTTTTCAAAATAAATAAATGATTAATTAAAAGCTGTATAAAGGCTTTTTATAATAAATAGTGAATTTGCTACGTATAAAAATACGCTTTGTCAATTATCTATCTCTTACAATATAATGTTTGAATCAATTCCAGTCAGTCTTTCATAAAAAATAAATGAATAAAATAATTATTTAAATTAGGCAGGATGAAGCATTTTATAATTGCTGTAGTCACTGTTTAAGTAGTCTTTGACTTTATATAAGGTTTTTGACAGCAATAGATCCCTAACATTCGAACAAAACACATCAAACGACGTACTTTCCTTAATAGAATTTGGTAGTTTATTGTACAGTTGTTGGCCTATCACTGATGGATTTTTGGTTGAATTGTGTAGTCTATGTTTTACACCTAACAAATTATCCTTGTTGCGAAAATTAGATTTTGTATAATCTCCGCGAGTCTGGTAGATATGGATATTTCTGCGAACATATTTGACTATCTCAAAAATGTATAATGCTATAGACGTAAGAATGCGCAGGCTCTTAAAAATATCTCGGCATGATTCCCTATATTTGGCATTGACGAGAATTCTTACCGCTCGCTTCTGCATTTTTAATATGCGTTCATTATCGGTAGAATTACCCCACAGCATAATGCCATATGTGTTAATGGGGTGTAAGGGGGAAGCGTATATCATCTAGTTTCCTCAAATGTCAACCTCCCCTGCACGTGGTGCACCCTGCTGCCAACTAACGAGGCTCTGACGACCGAACCAATGGCGGTATATCCATTTAAAAGCCAGTCCTAAAATTGACCAGGCCAGTGACGGGCAGCGGCGTCACTGGTGCAAAGGGCTGGCCCCGCGGTCACCAACCCGCCTGCCAAGCGTGGTGACTATGGCAAACACCCCCCCTTATGAAAGACACAAATAAGAAACGGCCCCTAGTCCCCGGCGGCTCCGCTATTCCAGGCACTGGTGGCAGCCTTGGTTCCGGCAGAGCATGGGGTGCAAAGAATCTCCGGCAGATGCCCCGCCACCAAACCCCACGACTCGACCTGGCAACTTATAATGCACGGACGCTGAGGGCTGACGAAAAGATTGTGGAGTTGGAAGAAGAAGTGGACAAGTTGCGCTGGGATATTATAGGGTTATCCGAAGTCCGAAGACAGGGCGAGGGCAGGATAACCCTCGATTCCGGCAACTTGTTCTACTACCGGGAGGGAGATCAACAATCCCAAGGGGGTGTCGGGTTTATCGTCCGCAAGTCTCTTGTTAACAACGTGATAATGATCGAGAGTGTGTCGAACAGGGTTGTATACCTTGTACTTAAAATTACCGACCGATACTCATTGAAGGTAATACAGGTATACGCACCGACCTCGACACATCCCGACGAAGAGGTTGAGGCCATGTATGAGGACATCTCCAAAGCCATACATGTCTCGCCAACACATTTCACAGTTGTGATGGGAGACTTGAACGCGAAACTGGGGAAACGTAGCGGTGATGAGTTGAGAGTAGGGCAATTCGGATATGGGCAGCGGAACCCAAGAGGGCAACGTCTAGCTGATTTCTTGGAAAGGGAGAGCCTCTTTATGATGAACTCCTTTTTCAAGAAACAGCCACAACGAAAATGGACATGGATTAGCCCAGATGGTTCCACAAAAAATGAGATCGACTTCATTATGACGACTAAACGGCAAATATTCAGCGATGTCTCTGTGATCAGTAAGGTCAAAACCGGCAGCGATCACCGTATGGTAAGAGGCACGCTGAATCTAAACATTAAGTTCGAAAGGTCACGTCTAATGAAGTCCACGCTCCGACCAAATTCTGCTCAAATTGAGAATCCCGATAACTTTCAACTCGAACTTCAAAACCGCTTCGAGTCCCTAAATGAGTGCGTAACGGCGGATGAAATTAATGACAGGCTAGTGGAAACTGTTCACGCGGTTGGCAGAAAATTCTACAAGAGCCGACGCCAAAATAGAACACAAAAACTCTCCGATCATACTCTGAATCTCATGGCGGTTAGGCGAGGTATGCGGTTGCAGTCTTCGGTAGACATGACGGTCTACAGACGGCTCAATAGACAGATTTCTACTTGTGTGCGACGCGACATACGCTGCTACAATACTATGAGTATTGAAGAAGCGATTAAGCGGAACAAAGGCTCGAAAGTGTTCGCAAGAAATCTGTCTCTTGGGCAAAGTCAATTGACCAAATTGAAAACCGATGATGGCAACGTCACCTCGTCGAAGCCCGAGATTTTAGAGGAGATCGAGAAGTTCTATGAACAGTTATACACCTCTGCGCAAGCACAACCTGTCGTTAATATGGCTAAGGACCCCAGAGCCAAGCTGACCCGACACTTTACCGAAGATATCCCGGAAGTCAGCCTGTACGAGATTAGGATGGCCCTCAAGCAACTTAAAAACAACAAGGCACCTGGCGACGACGGAATTACGACTGAGCTTCTGAGAGCGGGTGGAAAACCGGTACTTAAAGTCCTCCAGAAGCTGTTCGACTCCGTCATACTTGACGGTAATACGCCAGAAGCGTGGAGCAGAAGTGTGGTGGTGCTCTTCTTCAAAAAAGGTGACAACACCTTGTTGAAGAATTACAGACCCATCTCACTTCTGAGCCACGTTTATAAGTTGTTTTCGAGGGTTATCACGAATCGTCTCGCACGCAGGTTTGACGACTTCCAGCCACCCGAACAAGCCGGTTTCCGAAAAGGCTATAGTACCATAGACCACATCCATACGCTTCGGCAGATTATACAGAAAACCGAGGAGTATAATCGGCCACTATGTATAGCGTATGTGGACTATGAGAAAGCCTTCGATTCCATCGAGACCTGGGCAGTGCTTCAGTCTCTCCAGCGATGCCGCATGGACTATCGCTATATCGAAGTGTTGAAGTGTATTTACAGAAAAGCCACAATGTCTGTTCGATTACAGGACCAGTGCACAAAACATATCCAGCTACAGAAAGGCGTGAGGCAGGGAGATGTTATATCTCCGAAACTGTTCACTGCCGCGCTGGAAGATGTTTTCAAGTTACTGGACTGGAACGGACATGGCATCAATATCAACGGCGAATGTATCACTCACCTTCGGTTTGCCGACGACATAGTCATTGTGGCGGAGTCGCTGGAGGACCTCGGTGCTATGCTCAGAGACCTCAGTAGAGTATCCCAACAGGTAGGTTTGAGGATGAATATGGACAAGACGAAGGTCATGTCAAATGTTCATGTCTCACCTGTACCGGTTATTGTTGGGAATACCACACTCGAAGTTGTTGACGAATACGTCTACCTGGGTCAAAAGATCCAATTAGGTAGATCCAACTTCGACAAAGAGGTCCAGCGAAGGATCCAACTCGGATGGGCAGCGTTCGGGAAACTACGGCACATCTTGGAGTCCAAAATACCCCAATGCTTGAAGACGAAAGTCTTCAATCAGTGCGTGTTGCCAGTGATGACTTATGGAACTGAGACGTGGTCCTTAACTGTGGGCCTCATAACAAAGCTCAAAGTCACACAGCGAGCTATGGAGAGAGCGATGCTCGGAGTCTCTTTGCGCGACAGAATCCGGAATGAGGATATTCGCAAAAGAACGAAAGTAGCCGACATAGCTCGAAGAGTAGCTAAGCTGAAGTGGCAATGGGCAGGCCACATCGCTCGCAGAACTGACAACCGATGGGGAAGAAAGGTTCTCGAGTGGCGACCACGAACCGGAAGACGCAGTGTTGGACGGCCTCCCACTAGATGGACAGATGACCTCACAAAGGTCGCTGGAAACCGCTGGTTGCAGGTTGCGCAGGACCGTTCGTTGTGGAAATCTAGGGGGGAGGCCTATGTCCAACAGTGGACGTCTTGCGGCTGATGAATGAATGAATGAAAATAATGCCATACGACATCACTGAGTGAATATAAGCAAAATAAACCTCCTTAAGATAACATTTCGTAGCCATGGGTCGCAATTGTATTAGTGAGTAAATTCCTCGGGACATTTTACTACATGTTGTGTCTATATGGGTTTTCCAAGTGAGGGCCGAGTCTATTTCGAACCCAAGTAATTTTACCAAATTCGTACTTTCAATAGTTTCAGCGTCTTGAAGTGTTGGTATTACAAATACTGGCTGTTTTGGAGACACTGAGTTAAAAACAATTACATTTGTTTTATCTGCATTTAAATTTAGGCCATTGTTAGCAAACCAGATTTTAAGATGTTTCATATTTAAAGCAACATTGTTTTTAAGTTCATCGATATTTTTACCATATACCACAACAGTAGTGTCATCAGCATATTGGATCAGGTCCCCTTTCAGTGGTATTTCAGCCATATCATTGAGAAACAGAATAAACATAGTATTTCCTACTGAGGAACCTTGTGGAACGCCAATTTTTAAGGTCTTCGGGTGTGATTTAATTGTCTGTCCTTTAACTTTTATTTCGACTATTTGGACACGATTAGTTAAAAATGAAGACACCAATTATTCACTCTGACCTCTTATTCCGTATCTTCTTAGCTTGTCCACTAGCAATTGGTGATTGACTGAGTCAAATGCTTTTGACAAATCTATAAAGATAGCAGCTACTTTTTGTTTTTTATCAAGAGCAGTAATAATTCTATCAATAAAGTCATGTGTAGCTGTTGAAGTAGACTTACCCTTTCTGTAAGCATATTGGGTTTCAGATAGCCCTTTATGGTTCTCTAAATGTTTCATTAATTGGCTAGACATCAGGGACTCTATTAATTTTGAAATAGTAGGCACAATGGTAATGGGTCTATAGTTTTTTACATCCGTCTTTTCTCCTTTGCCTTTATGGAGTGGACTCAGACGACATACCTTTAGAGTGTCAGGATATATTTCAGATTGCAAAATGTTGTTAACTAAATACGTTAAATGATCCGACAGAGGTTGCATTATTTTGTAAAGAAATCTCCCTGAAATGTCATATATATCTTTAGTCTCAGATGAATTAATTTTCTTTTTCGCTAAACTCAATAGGTCCGTAGGGTAAATACATTGAAATTTAAAATCAGGCAATTCTTGCACAGCTTCATTCAAGAACTCAATGGCTTTTTCTCTGTCTGGAGGATACTTAATACTTATTTCATCGCCAATTGAAATAAAGTAATTATTTATGTAGTCAGGAATAGTATCATTTTTATGTGTGAATTTGTCTCATTATTAATTAGTTCCCAGTCCCATTCTTTTATGTTTCTATTTGTATCTTCTTTTATTATTTTCCAGATCTCTTTCTTTGGATTTTTTGAATTTGATATTCTATTTTCAACATATTGTTTTTTTCTATCTAATATTAATTCTTCTCTTAATTTTACTTTTTTATTTATAATGTCCTTATTTATGATTTCAGGATATTGTCTCTTAAGCTCATACAAGCCATTAATATCTCTCTGCATTTTTATAATATCTTCAGAAATCCACGGAACTGGTTGCCATTTGCGTTTCAGTTTCAGTATGGGAAGAAATACATTAATATTCCATCTTATCTTAGACACAAAATCATCAAAAGTTTGCTCGTCGTAGGAATCAAATAAGGTGTTCCAATCATATGATAACATCGCGTTACAGAAATTTTCAATTTTTTCGGGATTCAAAATACGTTTCTCAATGTAATCCATTTTTTTAAATCCAATACGTACTAACTGTGCATCATGATCAGTACGATCCATTGCAGCTGCTATTCCTTTTATGGTAAAACGATTATTCTCAATATTAGTGACCACAAAATCTACAGAAGTTTTAGAAGAGTTCTCAATTCGAGTTGGAAAATTCACAATGTTTTTAAAAGAATAAGTTTCTAAAATATCTAATATCGATCTTTTATTGGCGGAGCTATTCAGAAAGTTAATATTCCAATCTCCTGCGAGAAGAACATCGTCATACGACCTCTCATGAATCAACCTAAATAATTTATCCATAACGTTTTCAAAAACAGCAAAATTACCTTTGCCCGTCCTGTATATACCAATTATAATCAGTTTTTTACCCTTTTTATTAACTGTGACTTCAGCAGCGGTCAATTCGCAGTGATATTCAACTGCCAATTTGCTTATTTCAGTTATTGGTTTAGTTTTAAGTTTATTTGTTGTAAATATTGAAACACCGCCATGTACGTGAGATTTCCTAATAAAATAATTGACATGACAATAGCCGTGTACTACAATACTGTCTACATTGCCTCTATTCAACCATGTTTCGGACAAAATTAATATATCAGGTTTATATGTAGCAGTGAGACTATTCACAGATAGTACCTTATTTTGTAAACTCCTGCAGTTCTGATGCATTACTATTATTTCTGGAGAATTCAAGTTACAATGTTTGTAAGACTGGTTGTCTCTAAAAAACTCTGATTTGTTACACTGGATGACATCAAATTCTGATTTTCACATTCTATTTTATTTGTATGATCCATTGTTAGTAAAATTAAATTGGAGTATTTATTTTGTTTTACACATGTCAAATTATACATAATCCGCTCATACAAAAACCTCATAAAACTATATGTTAATTTATTTTTATACAACATAAATTTGCCTTTAAAAGCGTTGATATCTATGATTGACATGGAAGGAGATCGATCCACGAAGTCAAACATTTTTTTATTTAATAAATACAGTTCATTATTATAATCATTATTCTGGTTGTATAACAATCCATCATTCAAATCATCATTGTAGTTGTATAACATAGTGTAGTGATATGGTAGAGTGGTTAATTGTAGTTTAAACCTATTTAAGTTACAAAAGTGTCTTAATTTTTTTATGCATTCAAAACGGTAGTTAATCGGATTAGATGAAATGATGATGATGCTGTCGCCCTCCGTCATATTTTTGGTAAATATTTCTACACCGCTTGTGACAGACGTCAGCGTTGCGCCGGGTTTGCATATAGATGTTATTGACTGATTGTTCAGAGGATTGCATTGCATGAATTCGGCCAAACCTTTTCCATATTTGTCACAAAGGATTAATATTTTTTGCTCTCGTTTCTTTTGTTGTACATTTGCTTGATTCGTAGCTTTATTTGTTTCGTAGGTTCTGGTATATTCTTCATTTCTGCATTTCTTACCGACTTTTGGTATTACCCCATGTTTACTAGGCTTATTATATGTGACTTTTTCAATTTTGTATTGTGTGCCATTATCCCTTGTACATTCCATGTCATTAGTTATGATTTCTGTATCAATTTTATTTATATTATTTTCCTTATTTAAATTAATCAGTTGGTCTGGAAAATAATTATTATTACTAATTGTAGAATCAATATTATTTTCTTCTTTGATCTTAATAATTTCACTCTGTAAGTTTATAATTTGCTGTTTCAGGCCATTAAGTTCTTCAGTTAGCTGTGTAACTATGCGATCGTGTTCCGCCTGTGAATTTTTCTGCAATTCATTGAATAGTGCAGCATTTGTTTCATGCATACGAATTATAGTTAGTGATTCTTCATATGCCATTATGTCCGCAGATTTTTCCACAAGCGTCACCAATATATTTTCTTTTTCTAATAAGGTGTCATTTATCTGTACTTCTTTCTCAGCCAACTGGTCCTTTAAGTTGGAGTTCTGTAGCATTAGTTTCTTATAGTCTTCAAAAAACTCTTCATGTTCTTTCATCAATTTGATGTTTAGGTCTTGAGATTTTTTTAACTCAAACGTAAGTTCTTTGATCTTATTTTCAGAATCTTTAAGCGTTTGAGTTCTTGTACCTAGTCTTGTCGACATTTTAACAGTACCTACTAGCCAACAAATTGGGTATTTAAAAACTTTATTCTGGAAACTTCTTGTATGCGACCTTTTATTTTTATAGTTAAAAGTTTTTTCTTTTATTCTGAATGTTTAGTCATAAAATATTCAATACACACTACACCCAGTAAACCACATACCTAGTTTAGTAAAGTTGTGGTGGTTGGGTATCCGATATATTGATTCAATTTATACTAGATGAAAAACACAATAGTTTCGTAAATTATCCAGCTCAAATAATTCAGAAATGTTTTTCTTAAGTGTTTATATAATAGATACAATTTCACACATCTAATATTATTATATTATTCATCCGTTTCAGCAATCGCACATATCTATTAACATAACGCTGCAGTAACGTCTTTCTACATAAGATTGGAGCAATTTTCTGATTTGTTGTTGTTTCAGTGGTACACAGCAGAACGTGCCTCCTCACTCGACACTTAAGAGCCTCAAAGTATTTCGGAACTGCAAAAACTGTTCTAAATGTCAAATGTCACTTGTCTATCTCTAGTCATCTTGAAATTTAGGTAGTGTCAAAGTCAGCTGTTCACAATTAGCGTGTCATTACTCGTTGAAGTGAAAAACTGTTTGTTTACTTACATTTCGAGCTTTTACAGTTATTTCGGCGTTGTGTGTGTGTGGATTTAAAAGTTCCAACGGTTGTTATCAATTGTGTAATGTGTATAATTACGACAATGCAGCTCACCAGGGATATTCTATGTCTCCTTTTGTTTCGTAGGTTATACTTGTATATGACGAACACTTGTAAGTTCACTTTCTTTGATTATTTCTAATAATAACAAATACAGATCGAACAGCAATCACTCCGCAATGTTTACCTGGCCAGTGTTGCCAGTATGTGATTGAATGAATGAATGAATCGAAGATGAAGAATCAGATGACATAAATAAAAACCAGAAATTAATAGAAGATGAGGAAGAAGAAAACTTTAATCAGCTGACTATTATTTAATTATTTTTTTGTTTTTATTTAAAAATTAAGACTAACAACTTGTCTTGCCAGACATATTGCATGCCTCTCGCAGAGGCCAGTTTGTATGGGGCAACTTTTAAAATGTTTTGTATTATCTTATCTTACCTACAAACAGCAATAAAGATTTTTGTATTTGTATTTGTATAAGCCGAGTAATTGATCTGGAAACATTTACCTTCAAACCGGAACACAGTGATGTTTGCACATTACTGCTTGGCGGTAAAATAGCTGGCAAAGGTGTGGTACTTCATGCGGACTCTGCCAAGAGTCCTACCACTACTAAATACTACGTTACTAGGCCACCACGGTTTTTCCCTAACTACAATATAAGAAAACAAAATACGAAGCATGAACAAATTTGTAAATAGATCATCTCCGTCAGTGGCACAAAACAAGTGCTGAGAGTGTCGGGTTCCGAGGAATACAGCCATCGTTCACTCTGGCGGCGGAGTGCCATCTGAAAGATTAACGATCTCTTCTCATAACCGGTGAGCGGTGAGTATGGACGCTATTTTCATGATACGTTTCGAAACATAGTTATTTTGTGTTTTGGTATTGAATTATTTATTTATTACACGAAGAATCCTGTGGCTTCACCCGCTGAGTTATCGATCCGTAATTTGCTCCAAATAATAAATAAATAATAATAATAAATTTTGGTGGACAATTCACACACAACACCATCTGACCCCAAACTAAGCAAAGCTTGTGCGATGGCGGCCAGATAGCTGATATAATACTTATATAATTTTAAATACATACTTATTGTACATAGAAACACCCAGACACAGTGCAAACATTTGAATTCATCACACAAATATTTGCACTGGGTGGGAATCGAACCCACGACCCTCGGCTTCGCAGGCAGAGCTACTACCAACTAAGCCATGAGGCCAGTCAATAAAAAATATTCAAGACTATAATCGATAAAATCTACATTATGTACCTATACCAAATTTCATTCCAAACTATTATCAATCTGTATACCAAATTTCATCCAAATCCTTTCAGTAGTTTTTGTGTGAAAGAGTAACAAACAACAACATAGTCTGTAAAAATGTATGGATCTAACCATCGATATAAACCATTGGATGTGCCCTGAGCACCTTGAAATTGGTAATTAACTGCGACTGTGTGTGCAGCGTAATAAGTACATGCCACCAATCTACTTGACCGCTAGCGGCGAGGTAAGCTGTGGTTCTACTTATTTTGGTTGTTGACGACAAATAGTGATGTATAAACATGATTTATAATATACCTACCATGGTTTATATGTATTATGTACCATATAAACCATGTATAATTGGCGCACGGTATTATGTCCTCGTTGGGAAGAGTGACCTCACTCGTTCCGTTCTAGTCGGTTGCAGGAAGCAGTGAGCGCCGGACGTTTTTACCTATCACAAACGTCGGCGAACCGTTGGTTACCAAGTGATAAGCGGCCAATCAATTTTCAGCGAAAAGGATCCCGATTTATATCGATGGATGTAAGTAACACATTCTTACAAACATTCGCTTTTGTCATATTAGTAGTAAGATATTATATTTTAAGTGGTTCCCTGCAATAATTGATAAGGGTAAATCGTATTTAGCGAAAATGAGTTTTCGAAACTATTACTTCACCGGCAGTTTCAGTTTTAATACAAACTCTACCCCTATTACGCTGAATTTAGCAAAATCTACCAAAAATAGAATTTCCTATTCTATGAAACCAATCCAAAGTTTATTGAGTTGATGTAACTTCCCGAAAGGATGTGTCATTATGTTGGACCGCATCCAATATAGTTCAGGAACTGATACGCCTCTTCCATGTTATGGGATCGTAAAAATATTATTCACTTCTTCATTTTGTATGACATGTCGATATTAAGGCGATGTTATTCAAATTGTATTCAAACTTGAATTGAAATATGATTGAGTACTGGATTTATAAAGTATCGATAACTTTTTTTATATTGTAGAGTGACGGGATGAGCAGGACTTGTGGCCGATGGTAGACCACGTCCGCCCACTAAATGCTCCAAATGCTGGGACTCGGGATATTTTCCTTGCTAGAAGAGAATCTAGCATACTAAAATTCACCACGTTGGCGCAGTGCAAATGAATGAAAGAGGACACAAATATATCCTCAAAAGATGTGTTTCTTGGATCATTTCGGTTTTCTGGATGTTTTCCTTCACCGTCAAAGCTAATGGCGATAAGAAACTTGTACACCTGCGCTTGGAACAATATTTATCATCGCAAATAAGGCCGAATTTTAACTAACGACCTCACGAGTGTGATATACACATTCTAATGTTAATTTTGATCGTTTTTTAAAAGGACACAGAGCCTATATTAACAAAACTCTAACGCAATGAGAACTGCACTACGCTACACACCTAAATACTTTCACTGAGCATATCTGAATTACCTTATTTATAGTATATACAAGCAGGACATGTGCCTGATGATTAGCAACATGCCTGTCAATAACAGCACAGTGACACGTAGCTATTGGAACATGAAGAGCCCAAATCATTACCTAGCACCGCACTGCACTCGTTACCCAGAGATAAATAACATAAACATATATTATTATTTAAATAATAACAATTAAATTATTATTATAATAATGATTATTTCCAAACTTCGTCTTAACACCAGTGGTGTTCACCGCGCGCCCAAATGTTTTCCATAAGCGAGTGCGTGTTGAACGTAATAAACATCTCACAGGCCTCCACCATCCACTCCGCTCCTCGAATTACCAATAAATTGGGCTTAATTACTTCCGGGATTATTCATTTGTATATTGAGATTAACTAGTCATTGTGAGATTTTCGTTTTTGTCACTACTTGTCATATCTCTTTTCGTTGTTTTAAATGTCCGTGAATGACGGATATTTAATGTAGAATAATCCTATTATAATAATGAGGAACAATCGTATTAATATTAAAATGTGAAAGTATGGATGTGTGGTCGCTTAGATATTTGAATGTTATGAACAACATTTGCTTTTACAGATTTTTATTTTTATTGTCATTTATATTTTAGCTCAATTGTAATTAACTCACTATTTCTTACTTAGGTACGTTTTATATTATGCGCAATAAAGATTATGATTGATATGAACGTCTGCATTCTATTCGTATATATTATAAATGTCAATGTATGGATGTTTGTTGCTCAATCACGTTGCGTCGTAACGTCTAAATGGGTCAGAGTGACATTTCGAACATAGTTCGATTATAATTTATAATCTGGAAGAACACAAATGGAAACACATATTTGTGTCCCGGGGAAATTATAGACACAGGAACCACGCGGGTAAAACTGTGAGACGTTGCTAGTTAGGACCATTCGGAAAATCTACCCTTTCGAGAAAAAAAGCTATTAAAATCTACCCTTTCGAGAAAAAAAAGCTATTAAAATCTAGCCTTTCGAGAAAAAAAAAGCTATTAAAATCTACTCTTTCGAGAAAAAAAGCTATTAAAATCTACCCTTTCGAGAAAAAAAAGCTATTAAAACCCAGGGTTCACCCAGGCACAAGTTATGAGGTAACAAACATAAAAAAA
This sequence comes from Ectropis crepuscularia, assembly GCA_963693475.1. Lineage (NCBI taxonomy): Eukaryota > Metazoa > Arthropoda > Insecta > Lepidoptera > Geometridae > Ectropis > Ectropis crepuscularia. Next base: position 2,972,409 of record OY856340.1, read on the forward strand.
AAACAGTCGAATATAGAACCTTTTCCTTTCCATCTATTTTGAAGTCGGTAAAAATGGGCAATGTGTACCTACAGTAGCATATAATATCATTATAGTTATTCTACTGCTGAGCAGTAATGTGCAAACATTACTGTGTTCCAGTTTGAAGAGCAATGTTTCCACTGAAATTACAGGGCATAGAGATAAAACAACTTATATCTCTGGGTGACGAGCTGTAACACTTTTTTTTCCCTTCCGTAAATCGGAACGCGACTCATTCGTTAGTCTGTGGTTGCGAAATGAGAAAGTTTTCCCCTCACTAGTTTTACCGCGTCCCTAGAGCGTGGGTTCGGTCAGCGGATAGTGAAAGGGAGCGTCCATTTTGCTTTTTCTGTCACGAGCGGCGGTCGTGGACCGTCGTTTCGTTGACAAAAATGTAGAATCATTGAATTGTTTGATCGTTGGTGAGTTATGTACTGTGATTTCGCTTGATCGACCGTGGATCGATCGAAGTTCGCCGCGGCGTTACGAAAATGTGTTTTTTGTCGTAGTTACGTGTGACTCGAGGGTCCACGAGCGACGCCGTTCCCCGCGAGCGACGCCGTTCACCGCGCCTGGTGTGGAAGTTGTGGTGGAATTGTTGCCTCCTTCATAAGGTAAAATTTAAAAGTATTATAGTGTTGAAGGACCGCGTGGCGCATGTAGGTTGATATGGTGTTCATTTCGTTGTTCTTTTCAGGAGGTGTACGGTACGGGCTGCCCTGTTCTGTTCGGTTCAGTTCGGGTCTTGTGTCCCGTTCTGGTGTGCTCTGTACACGGGCTGTGTGTCGGGTGCTAGTGGTATGCTCCGGGCGCCGGGCCTCTGACTTCGTGGCTGGGAGCGCGTGCGCTCGCCTCTCGACCGTTTGAGTGGGTGAACCGTGAGTGAATATGGGGAGTGGGGCGCGGGCATATTTGCCAGGCCGGGCTATGGGCCGTGGGTGATGAAATGTTGATTCGGGGAGCCTAGGCTTTAGCCGATATGATAGTGTAGTGTTAGTGTTTGTAGTGGTCCATTCCCCCCCGAGGAGTTAAGTGTCATGTAATGTCCGACCGTGGTCGGTTAATGAAGGTCAGTTTTTTGACCTAGATAGATAAGATTCTATGTTTTATAATCTATACTTTTTCCTGCAGTTACCCGAGGTAATCTAGGTGTAAACGTTATTTTCCTAGGGGCTTACAGTAGTTAATTACCTAATAGTTTTCCCGGGTCCACAGCTAGTGTCTAGTTAGTGTACTTTCGGTTATCACTCATGTAAACACTATAAAGTTTAATTAAGATAGACACAAGTCTAGAATTTCCCAGGGGTAACTATACGCTGGATACCATACTTCCTGTAATTGACAGAGAGTCAGTCATAATCTGACGGATTGTTTCCTCCGTACTTGAATGTTGTACTGGCCTGTCGATATCATATTATTAATGTGATGTTATAAACCTTAAAGTATATGGAGTGTAATTACCTAATAACGTTGGTACAACGGTCAACTCTTAGTGCGTTGAAACTGACTTTGTACTTGTAATTTGTAATTTTGTCACTTACCTTACTTAGTCTACTAGAATTATAGTTATAAATTCCATGGTCTTACACCGTACTTATGAAGGCCTATTGGCCCTTTTATTTTGGTTGATATTGTCAGTTCTCTGTAACAGTATAGGTTCCTGGAGGTAAGGAGGGGTTAATTTTTGCCCAATTACTTATCTAACCTAACCGTGGAGTTTTGCCTTTGCTGAACCCCGCTCTAACCCGGGTGGTATTCGGAATTTACCAATCCTTACTTAGGGGCCCTGTACTGGGAATAACTAAATTTTAATTTCGAGGTTGTCGAGGAATTCTTTAGATTCCTTTTTTTTTTGTCTTTTGAAGGAACAGTAACTCAACGATCAACCCCTGGCCTTTTACCCTTTTTATTATTGATGTATACCTTTGTTTCATATAAATAAACGCTTGAAAAGGTCTTCCTTTTTTATTTTATACTTAAACTTTAACTTTTTCCCGGGAAGGTTTGGGAATTCAATTTTAACCGATTGAGTTCTCAACCCTTGACACCCCGGATACCCTTACAGAGCGCAGTGCAGTGCTGCCCGTAATGATTTGGACTCTTCATGTTCCAATAGCTGCGTGTCACTGTGCTGTTATGTGGCAGGAATGTTGCTTACCATGATGCACATGTCCTGCTCGTTTCGTCACTCTATACTATAAAAAATATGTACAGTTTTTCCGAACAAGCTCGTACGAATAAAAAAAATACTGGAAAACCCTGGTTCCAAGATCAAAAACATCTCCGCAAGTACCGTACAAAGGCGAAAGAACTTCCGAGCTGGTAACGATTTCCTCCCCAATTTCACGCGTGAGTAGCGACTTGCCTTCGTTATCTGCAGAATAAATTAATCTGACAACTTACCCCGGTCAACGGGGGCTCTGTCATGTAAAGATGCTAAAAAATCCGTTTTTAAATCAGAAAAAGGTCACTTTACCTATTACAGGGTAAATAAAGTATTTATAACTACGAGTATACCGGTATTATGAAATGGAGAATGAACTATATGAAATGTTTCGTATTTTACAAATAATGATACAGTATGTCGAATAAAACATACTTTAAGGCCACGCGTAGTTGCTGTTCGTTTACTTTTAAATCGTCAAAAAATTAATGTTTGATTTAAAAACACTTGATGTAATCTATACTAATATTATGAAGCTGAAGAGTTTGTTTGTTTGAACGCAAGAATCTGGGGAATTACTGGTACGAATCGAAAGATTCTTTTTCTGTTGGGTAGTCCATTTATAGAGGAAGGCTATAGGCTATTTAACATTATGCTACTATCAACAGGAGCGGAAAAATATTGCTTTCTGAGAGCTTTCGTTGCGTGACAGCATGACTGTGTCTATCTTTTAAAGGTTGCGTCATTGAAATCTAAGGTAACCAAATTTGTTCTAGATTCCAAGCGACGTTCTAGGGTTTTTGCCAAATGGTAAAACGATCTTTTATTTGTTAATAACTTTATTATAGTTCAAGCGGTGATTTCGGGATGTACTTCAGCGCGTCAGATTAATATACAGGTGGGTGCCTTGTACCCGGTTAAGTACCTGAACCAAATATGTGCCCCATATATAAGGGAGATACCTAAAAGAAAAAAAATGGTCATCAGTAATTCTCAACCACGTGAGATTAAGGTAGGGTGAGTTAGTTACATAATAAAAAGTGTATATTCCACAAATTATGACAATTGAGAGTGACATATAGAAAGGTGAGGGCTACAAAGTTGTAAAAAAAGTCTTCTCGATATTCTCGAGCGTGGCTAATTTTTTTTATTTTGTACGAAATAGTTCAATACGTCTCATGATATGTGAAACACATACTTGAGACTCTATAACTGCTTCTCCCACAGCATCATCTAAGCTTTGCAACCAATAGTCCCTATGACGTTGGAGTAAATACCCATTTAGCATTGTGGGTTCCTTTATTATAAGACACGTAACCGTAACCCTGAAAGATCATCAATCATCAACAGCCCACTAAACGTTCCCACAGCTGGGACTCGGGGCCTTCTCTCGCAAGGAGAGAATTAAGGCCATAATCCACCACGCTGGCCCAGTGCGGGTTGGTGGATGACACATGACTTCGAAAAATCCTAGGTACATTTCGGTTTCCTCACGATGTTTTCCTTCACCGTTTTAAGTTAGCGACATTACGGACATGACTTCGAAAAGACAGTGGTGCGTGTGGGGTTTGAACCCGGGGTCTCCGGATCGGCAGCCGCCGTTCTCCCGACTAGACCAGCCGTAACTTTAACGGAACGTAACGTAACTTTTGTAACCCTGAAAGATACGGGTCTCCTTTTCTCCTTACGTGTAGTCCTGTATATTTGCGATTTGTAAAATACTTGTATCAAGTTAATTGAGGGCGAGCATACGTCTGCACCAAGCACCCTTCCTGCCACTCCCAGGCACATCATTACACGATCATTCGCATACCCACAGCTGTGTTTAATTATTGGTCACGTGGCGATAACGATAGCGTTACTGTTATTGAGAATTTATTACTTTTTTTAAGTATCCGCTTGATACACCGGTGTGTAATATAGTACCCAAAAACTTGGTTGATGACGAAATATACAAACTTAACTTTGCGGACGGGTTTTTGGCGGGAAGCATTTTTTTTTGTAATTTTATTTGGGAAGGTATACCGATAAATTTTTGTTTAATGGCGTCTACTTGAACTGGTCTTTATTTTGATATAATCCACATTAAAATTAGAGTCCATTTACATAGAAAAATCGTAAAATTAAAAAAAAACAAAATTTACAATTTTTGGCGGGAAAATAGTCCCGAAGTATTGAAATATTTTTTAAAAATATATTTGTGCTATCGAATGCAGTTATTTTTTGTTTTTCGAGTTTGTTATTTTGTATACAACACATTTAAGCCATAAAACCACTGTCTCCTTCATAAATTATTAATGTAATAGCTGATCGACTACTTGAGAAATCGCAAAAAAAAATCTCAAGTGTCAAAAATGTTAGTTTACATTTTAAGTACATTAATTATAAACAAACGATACCGCTAGAAGCGTCTTGAAATGCTCTTGAGAATAAATGGGCTCAATCGGATACAAGTAGGGCGGCACTTCATATGTCGAAGCACAAACACCGCGCTTATGTAACCTGACACCCGTTTTCCCGCCAAAATTGTAAACGCGAAGATCAGGCGGTGTAGCAAGCGGGTATAGAGGAACAAGACAAGCTAAATATATGTGTGATGTTATACAATATGCCTAATTGAATCAGGACAGTGTTCTGCTGCTATTTGGATATGAAGAGTCCAAATACTGTCTAGAAATGCACCGCGCCCCTTATCCAGATATTTATTTAAAACTATGAGTATCTATCTTTTTGTCCTGAAGTGTCAAACATTACCTGTTAATCTTGAATATAGTCGAGACAGTCACACCAGTAATGATTTCATGCAGTTTACAAGAATTTGCTCAAATCTCACGCAAGATCGTCAAAATTTTGAGTGAAATCAAATTAGAAATTTAATATGTGTGTAACGTCAACAAACTAAATAAAGACAAAAATTCACGCTGAAGGAACAATTTGAAATACGGCAGCTTTTTTTTATAACTATTATAGGTTTATACTTACTTGACCGACATCTTGCCTGAAAACCCACTGAGGCAACGCATTCCACATCCTAGACGTTCTTATCACAAAAGTAGAGTCAAATCTCTACGTTCGAGTCCTTGGAACTTCAACCATGAAACGATGTCACCTTTTTGGACTGCTCGTAGTCCAATAGAAAAAAGGGGGCAAAGTGGTTTTAGATCATACCGATCAGTTGCACGGTGCACACTCTCCGCAATGTATCCGATAAAAAAAAGATAAGCTATATCTGATTATCGACCTACACTGATAATCTTGCGACCGTGTCCAAGATTGTGATAGTTTTTGCCGAAGCTGAGATGACTTAGGTAATAGCAGGACTTCGATTTCACAACCATGAGATCATGGGTTCAAATCGTGGCTGTACCTCACAATATGTCTCCAAGTGCAGATGCATACGTTTGTCATTTCCATTTAAGCAGTGAAAAAAACATCGTGAGAAAACCCCACGTGTTCGAAGAAATCTTGCAAATTTACGCTGCCCTAGTGCGGGGCGGCGCATTTGACCAGCATGGTGTGTAATGGCTAAGTATTACTCCAGACTTACTGTTATTATCTATCTCATCATCATCAGCCGCAAGACGTCCACTGTTGGACATAGGCCTCCCCCCTAGATTTCCACATCGAACGGTCCTGCGCAACCTGCAACCAGCGGTTTCCAGCGACCTTTGTGAGGTCATCTGTCCATCTAGTGGGAGGCCGTCCAACACTGCGTCTTCCGGTTCGTGGTCGCCACTCGAGAACCTTTCTTCCCCATCGGTTGTCAGTTCTGCGAGCGATGTGGCCTGCCCATTGCCACTTCAGCTTAGCTACTCTTCGAGCTATGTCGGCTACTTTCGTTCTTTTGCGAATATCCTCATTCCGGATTCTGTCGCGCAAAGAGACTCCGAGCATCGCTCTCTCCATAGCTCGCTGTGTGACTTTGAGCTTTGTTATGAGGCCCACAGTTAAGGACCACGTCTCAGTTCCATAAGTCATCACTGGCAACACGCACTGATTGAAGACTTTCGTCTTCAAGCATTGGGGTATTTTGGACTCCAAGATGTGCCGTAGTTTCCCGAACGCTGCCCATCCGAGTTGGATCCTTCGCTGGACCTCTTTGTCGAAGTTGGATCTACCTAATTGGATCTTTTGACCCAGGTAGACGTATTCGTAAGGTAAGGTGTAAGGGGGAAGCACTAAACATCTAGCTTCCCCAAATGTCAACCTCTCCTGCGCGTGGTACACCCTGCTGCCAACTAACGAGGCTCTGACGACCGAACCAATGGCGGTATAACCATTTAAAAGCCAGTCCTAAATTGACCAGACCGGTGACGGGCAGCGGCGTCATCGGTGCAAAGGGCTGGCTCCGCGGTCACCAACCCGCCTGCCAAGCGTGGTGACTATGGCAAATACCCCCCCTATGAAGAACACAATAAAGAAACGGCCCCTAGTCCCCGGCGGCTCTGCTATTCCAGGCGCTGGTGGCAGCCTTGGTTCCGGTGGAGCATGGGGTGCGAAGAATCCCCGGCAGACGCCCCGCCACCAAACCCAACGACTCGACCTGGCAACGTTTAACGCACGGACTTTGAGGGCTGACGAAAAGATTGTGGAGCTGGAAGAAGAAGTGGACAAGTTGCGCTGGGATATCATAGGGTTATCCGAAGTCCGTAGACAGGGCGAGGACAGGATAACCCTCGAATCCGGCAACTTGTTCTACTACCGGGAGGGAGATCAACAATCCCAAGGGGGTGTCGGGTTTTTAGTCCGCAAGTCTCTCGTCAACAACGTGATAATGATCGAGAGTGTGTCGAGCAGGGTCGTGTACCTTGTACTTAAAATTACCGACCGGTATTCATTGAAGGTCATACAGGTGTACGCACCGACCTCGACACATCCCGACGAAGAGGTTGAGACCATGTATGAGGACATCTCCAAAGCCATACATGTCTCGCCAACACATTTCACGGTTGTGATGGGAGACTTGAACGCGAAACTGGGCAAACGTAGCGGTGATGAGTTGAGAGTGGGACAATTCGGATATGGGCAGCGGAACCCAAGAGGGCAACGTCTAGCTGATTTCTTGGAAAGGGAGAGCCTCTTTATGATGAACTCCTTTTTCAAGAAACAGCCACAACGAAAATGGACATGGATTAGCCCAGATGGTTCCACAAAAAATGAGATCGACTTCATTATGACGACTAAACGGCAAATATTCAGCGATGTCTCTGTGATCAGTAGGGTTAAGACCGGCAGCGATCACCGTATTGTAAGAGGCACGCTGAATCTAAACATTAAGTTCGAAAGATCACGTCTAATGAAGTCCACGCTCCGACCAAATTATGCTCAAATCGAAGATCCCGATAACTTTCAACTCGAACTTCAAAATCGCTTCGAAGCCTTAGATGAATGCGTAACGGCGGACGAAATAAACGACAGGCTGGTGGAAACTGTTCAAGCAGTTGGCAGGAAATTTTATAAGAGCCGACGCCAAAATAGAACCCAAAAGCTCTCCGATCATACTCTAAATCTCATGGCAGTTAGGCGAGATATGCGGTTGCAGTCTTCGGTCGACATGACGGTATACAGACGGCTCAATAGACGGATCTCTACTTGTGTGCGACGCGACATACGCTGCTTCAATACTTCGTGTATTGAAGAAGCGATCAAGCGGAACCAAGGCTCGAAAGTGTTCGCAAGAAATCTGTCTCTTGGGCAAAGTCAGCTGGCCAAACTGAAGACCGATAGCGGTAACGTAGTCTCGTCGAAGCCCGAGATTTTGGAGGAGATTGAGAAGTTCTATGAACAGTTATACACCTCTACACAAGCACAACCTGTCGTTAGCATGGCAAAAGACCCCAGAGCCAAGCTGACCCGGCACTTTACCGAAGATATCCCGGAAGTCAGCCTGTATGAGATTAGGATGGCCCTCAAACAACTTAAAAACAACAAAGCACCTGGCGATGACGGAATTACGACTGAGCTTCTGAGAGCGGGTGGAAAACCGGTACTTAAAGTCCTCCAGAAGCTGTTCGACTCCGTCATACTTGACGGTAATACGCCAGAAGCGTGGAGCAGAAGTGTGGTGGTGCTCTTCTTCAAAAAAGGTGACAACACCTTGTTGAAGAATTACAGACCCATCTCACTTCTGAGCCACGTTTATAAGTTGTTTTCGAGGGTAATCACGAATCGTCTCGCACGCAGGTTTGACGACTTTCAGCCACCCGAACAAGCCGGTTTCCGAAAAGGCTATAGTACCATAGACCACATACATACGCTCCGGCAGATTATACAGAAAACTGAGGAGTATAATCGGCCACTATGTATAGCGTATGTGGACTATGAGAAAGCCTTCGATTCCATCGAGACCTGGGCAGTGCTTCAGTCTCTCCAGCGATGCCGCATTGACAATCGCTATATCGAAGTGTTGAAGTGTATCTACAGCAAAGCCACAATGTCTGTCCGATTACAGGACCAGTGCACAAAACATATCCAGCTACAGAAAGGCGTGAGACAGGGAGATGTTATATCTCCGAAACTGTTCACTGCTGCGCTGGAAGACGTTTTCAAGCTACTGGACTGGAACGGACATGGCATCAATATCAACGGCGAATGCATCACTCACCTTCGGTTTGCCGACGACATAGTCATTGTGGCGGAGTCGCTGGAGGACCTCGGTGCAATGCTCAGGGACCTCAGTAGAGTATCCCAACAGGATGGTTTGAGGATGAACATGGACAAGACAAAGGTCATGTCAAATGTGCATGTCTCACCTATACCGGTTATTGTTGGGAATACCACACTCGAAGTTGTTGACGAATACGTCTACCTGGGTCAAAAGATCCAATTAGGTAGATCCAACTTCGACAAAGAGGTCCAGCGAAGGATCCAACTCGGATGGGCAGCGTTCGGGAAACTTCGACACATCTTTGAGTCCAAAATACCCCAATGCCTAAAGACAAAAGTCTTTAACCAGTGCGTGTTGCCAGTGATGGCTTATGGAACTGAGACGTGGTCCTTAACTGTGGGCCTCATAACAAAGCTCAAAGTCACACAGCGAGCTATGGAGAGAGCTATGCTCGGAGTCTCTTTGCGCGACAGAATCCGTAATGAAGATATTCGCAAAAGAACTAAAGTGGCCGACATAGCTCAACGAGTAAGCAAGCTGAAGTGGCAATGGGCAGGCCACATCGCTCGAAGAACTGACAACCGATGGGGAAGAAAGGTTCTCGAGTGGCGACCACGAACCGGAAGACGCAGTGTTGGACGGCCTCCCACTAGATGGACAGATGACCTCACAAAGGTCGCTGGAAACCGCTGGTTGCAGGTTGCGCGGGACCGTTCGTTGTGGAAATCTAGGGGGGAGGCCTTTGTTCAGCAGTGGACGTCTTGCGGCTGATGATGATGATGATGATGAGACGTATTCGTCAACAACTTCGAGTGTGGTATTCCCAACAATAACCGGTACAGGTGAGACATGAACATTTGACATGACCTTCGTCTTGTCCATATTCATCCTCAAACCTACCTGTTGGGATACTCTACTGAGGTCTCTGAGCATAGCACCGAGGTCCTCCAGCGACTCCGCCACAATGACTATGTCGTCGGCAAACCGAAGGTGAGTGATACATTCGCCGTTGATATTGATGCCATGTCCGTTCCAGTCCAGTAACTTGAAAACATCTTCCAGCGCGGCAGTGAACAGTTTCGGAGATATAACATCTCCCTGCCTCATGCCTTTCTGTAGCTGGATATGTTTTGTGCACTGGTCCTGTAATCGAACAGACATTGTGGCTTTGCTGTAAATACACTTCAACACTTCGATATAGCGATAGTCCATGCGGCATCGCTGGAGAGACTGAAGCACTGCCCAGGTCTCGATGGAATCGAAGGCTTAGTCTAGTCTAGTCTAGTCTAGTCCACATACGCTATACATAGTGGCCGATTATACTCCTCGGTTTTCTGTATAATCTGCCGAAGCGTATGGATGTGGTCTATGGTACTATAGCCTTTTCGGAAACCGGCTTGTTCGGGTGGCTGGAAGTCGTCAAACCTGCGTGCGAGACGATTCGTGATTACCCTCGAAAACAACTTATAAACGTGGCTCAGAAGTGAGATGGGTCTGTAATTCTTCAACAAGGTGTTGTCACCTTTTTTGAAGAAGAGCACCACCACACTTCTGCTCCACGCTTCTGGCGTATTACCGTCAAGTATGACGGAGTCGAACAGCTTCTGGAGGACTTTAAGTACCGGTTTTCCACCCGCTCTCAGAAGCTCAGTCGTAATTCCGTCGTCGCCAGGTGCCTTGTTGTTTTTAAGTTGCTTGAGGGCCATCCTAATCTCGTACAGGCTGACTTCCGGGATATCTTCGGTAAAGTGTCGAGTCAGCTTGGCTCTGGGGTCTTTAGCCATATTAACGACAGGTTGTGCTTGCGCAGAGGTGTATAACTGTTCATAGAACTTCTCGATCTCCTCTAAAATCTCGGGTTTCGACGAGGTGACGTTGCCATCATCGGTTTTCAATTTGGTCAATTGACTTTGCCCAAGAGACAGATTTCTTGCGAACACTTTCGAGCCTTTGTTCCGCTTAATCGCTTCTTCAATACTCATAGTATTGTAGCAGCGTATGTCGCGTCGCACACAAGTAGATATCTGTCTATTGAGCCGTCTGTAGACCGTCATGTCTACCGAAGACTGCAACCGCATACCTCGCCTAACCGCCATGAGATTCAGAGTATGATCGGAGAGTTTTTGTGTTCTATTTTGGCGTCGGCTCTTGTAGAATTTTCTGCCAACCGCGTGAACAGTTTCCACTAGCCTGTCATTAATTTCATCCGCCGTTACGCACTCATTTAGGGACTCGAAGCGGTTTTGAAGTTCGAGTTGAAAGTTATCGGGATTCTCAATTTGAGCAGAACTTGGTCGGAGCGTGGACTTCATTAGACGTGACCTTTCGAACTTAATGTTTAGATTCAGCGTGCCTCTTACCATACGGTGATCGCTGCCGGTTTTGACCTTACTGATCACAGAGACATCGCTGAATATTTGCCGTTTAGTCGTCATAATGAAGTCGATCTCATTTTTTGTGGAACCATCTGGGCTAATCCATGTCCATTTTCGTTGTGGCTGTTTCTTGAAAAAGGAGTTCATCATAAAGAGGCTCTCCCTTTCCAAGAAATCAGCTAGACGTTGCCCTCTTGGGTTCCGCTGCCCATATCCGAATTGCCCTACTCTCAACTCATCACCGCTACGTTTCCCCAGTTTTGCGTTCAAGTCTCCCATCACAACTGTGAAATGTGTTGGCGAGACATGTATGGCTTTGGAGATGTCCTCATACACGGCCTCAACCTCTTCGTCGGGATGTGTCGAGGTCGGTGCGTATACCTGTATTACCTTCAATGAGTATCGGTCGGTAATTTTAAGTACAAGGTATACAACCCTGTTCGACACACTCTCGATCATTATCACGTTGTTAACAAGAGACTTGCGGACGATAAACCCGACACCCCCTTGGGATTGTTGATCTCCCTCCCGGTAGTAGAACAAGTTGCCGGAATCGAGGGTTATCCTGCCCTCGCCCTGTCTTCGGACTACGGATAACCCTATAATATCCCAGCGCAACTTGTCCACTTCTTCTTCCAACTCCACAATCTTTTCGTCAGCCCTCAGCGTCCGTGCATTATAAGTTGCCAGGTCGAGTCGTGGGGTTTGGAGGCGGGGCATCTGCCGGAGATTCTTTGCACCCCATGCTCTGCCGGAACCAAGGCTGCCACCAGTGCCTGGAATAGCGGAGCCGCCGGGGACTAGGGGCCGTTTCTTATTTGTGTCTTTCATAAGGGGGGGGGGGGGTGTTTGCCATAGTCACCACGCTTGGCAGGCGGGTTGGTGACCGCGGGGCCAGCCCTTTGCACCAGTGACGCCGCTGCCCGTCACTGGCCTGGTCAATTTAGGACTGGCTTTTAAATGGATATACCGCCATTGGTTCGGTCGTCAGAGCCTCGTTAGTTGGCAGCAGGGTGCACCACGTGCAGGGGAGGTTGACATTTGAGGAAACTAGATGATATACGCTTCCCCCTTACACCCCATTATCTATCTAAGTCCCTTCAATAGTTACTGGCTCAATGTAGTATGCAACATAGGCAGGCTACTTTTTATCTCGGACAACTAATAGAAACAGGAACTGCGCGGGTCAAACCGCGGGGTGCTGATAGTAATGGGTTTTGTAGTGGTAGGACTCTTGGCAGAATCCGCCTGGGGAAGTACCACACCTTTGCCAGTTATTCTACCGCCAAGCAGTAATGTGCAAACATTACTGTGTTCCGGTTTAAATGGCAATGTTTCCAGAGAAATTACAGGGCTTAGAGATATAACATCTTAGATTTCTGGGTGATGAGCGCAGTGCAGTGCTAGGTAATGATTTGGACTCTTCGTGTTCCAATAGCTGCGTGTCAGTGTGCTGTTATGTGGCAGGCATGTTGCTTATCACCAGGCACTTGTCCTGCTCGTCTCGTTACTCTATTCTATAAATACAAAAAAAAACAATAAATATATTTGTGGAAATTGTAGAAAGTGATTCAATTGTAACATTTTCATATAGAGGTGTATATATGTTTCATAGCTACATGTGGTATTGTATCGTCCCGGCCTGCGGCGGACGGGTGGACGGCTGTCAGCAGCAAGCCGCCATTTTTATATCGCTCCGTTGCATGATTGTTCTATTGTTGCGGAAATATATTTTCATATTTTCTTATCTAAACATGTTCCGAATGTAAATCTTTCTTTTTAATTAACCTCTGTTATCACACTGCTAGGCAAAACTCTTAATAAATACAGTGATGATACAATAGATTTTTTTTTCTCAACAAATTTTTCAAACAGTCAACCGATATTCACCAAGGTTAGCATATTAGTCACTACTATATATTTAGTCCAATTTGACAGATTTAGTTTTGTGGTCGCATTTTTTTCAAAGTTCCCAAAGACAGGATATGGATTTTGCTGCGCGACAGAACTGTGTGAAAACGAATGTGAGACTGTTCTGTTCATCCCACCTATTCGAAAAGGACGACTTTATTCGCCTTTATGTGCGCCCAAAAGTAGTGTATTCTACAAGAAACTTTTAGCGGACAGTAATGAGTTTTTAATCCTCTATATAAGGACGCGGAATAGTTATTTGTTGTACAAGAGTGCAAAGTGGCTTTTTAACCGCGTGCTCAATTTTGATGATCGAGCAAGCGAAGCATTCTAAAGTTGAATCACGAGCGTAGCGAGGGATTCAAAAATTAGAATCCTGAGCGAAGAATTAGAATTAGAATCCTGAAAGATTTTTCACAAGGTGAAAAATCTTTGCACTCGAGTGTAACACGTAATTTTTCATCCCCCGCTAGCGAGGAAATTACTAAACGCTTTGAGCATTTTCAGTTTCAGTCGATTCTGTTGGCGTTAAATAAACTTCTTGGTCGCTAGAATCACTTATTATTATGGTATTTTGGTTTTTCACTTGTATTCAATTATATAAGTTTTAAACTTAAGTTTATTTAGCCATGGTTTTAACAATAACAATATGACGTGAAAATATGGAGAGTTGACCGATTGAGGTAAGGAGTTTCATGTGTACATGAAAAAGTGTCCGCCCAAATGCATTAAATTATAGTAGCGCTAAATTTGCATCAGGGTAAATTTTAAAGGAAATTAATAAACGTACTTACTATTCAGAATTCATGAAAGAAAAATATTGGCAGTCATAGGCACTGCCGATAGAAGTGGTAACTTATAACTCAGAATTTGATTTTTACTTTGGAAACTACGTGTGTGAAACCGGAGGGCGTGGCTATGAGCATGGCCATCTAGAAATGCTGACACATTTTAAATGGCCAATGGGAAAGGCTGAGGCATTTCTCAGTAGTGGTAGGACTCTTGGCAGAATCCGCCTGGGGAAGTACCACACCTTTGCCAGTTATTCTACCGCCAAGCAGTAATGTGCAAACATTACTGTGTTCCGGTTTAAATGGCAATGTTTCCAGAGAAATTACAGGGCTTAGAGATATAACATCTTAGATCTCTGGGTGATGAGCGCAGTGCAGTGCTAGGTAATGATTTGGACTCTTCGTGTTCCAATAGCTGCGTGTCAGTGTGCTGTTATGATTTCTAGATGGCCATTGGCTATGGTCCCGAATTTACCCGAAGATTTCTTATCATTCCCGAGCGTGACGCTAGAATTAAATTGACAGCCCACGAAAAATCTGTATTTGGCGCGCCAAAAGAAGTTTTGACTTCAAAATATATTGTACCTACATGTTTTCTCAAAATAGTATTTATTTGTTTGATGTTATATTTACTACATTATTTTGTACTGCACAAGTAGTTGAAATTATCTATTAGTTACTATTTTAGTAGTCAATAATATTTAATTATTTAACTCGGCATACTTCAATTCGATTACAATTGATTCATTCATAGCATTTTAAAATGTTCTGCCATTTGAAATAACATTCTTTACCTCTAACCTCCATACGTGAAAAGAAAATTGCGCGCAAAGCATTTAAAAAAAAGTACACCAAAGAGGTTCAGAGTATGAGTTTTTAACAAATTAAAAATAAATGTATGATGAATTCGGCACCAAGGAGGTAGAAATAAATAGGTTAAATTATGTTTGGAATTCAAAACCTCAGTACACACGATGTTCTAAATTCAAATTTACTTTAACCTCTAGAGGGTAAAAACGACTTTTGCGCCCTGATATCGAGGAGCAAAAGTACTCTTTCCGAGCTGGTGGGATGAAATAGTACATTGTTCACCGAGAGGAGAAAGTGACCGATTACTTAGGGCTTTAAAACACCCGAGATCGGGAATCGCACTTTCTCTCGAGTGATACATAGTGCTTTATACTACACCTACGAGGAAAATAAAAAACTAAATCTTTACTAATTGAAATTTATATTGAAATTGTTGCAGTTAGTGAAGCTTAATGTAACACTTTTTGCTGTTTCCTTCAACTGCGGCGGAGTTAAAAAATCTTCATCATCACTATCACTACTTATCATTTTGATAGTTTTATTTTACTTTTCTACGAAAACTGAATCCTCAAACAACACACAAATTGAAAATGGCGCCAATGGCGTCTGCAATTTTCACATGTTCTTTTTTCAAATTGTTTGACACCATCCAACACACAGCTAGTGGCCAGTGTAATTTTGCGAACTTGGAGATAAAAACTCACTGTAAAAACTTTTTGGCTTTTGATATTTAGGTTACCAGCGCATAGTCTTACCCAAAATTAAAAAAGAAAAACCACGTAAGAAATGGATTTTCATACACTTTTCTCTCCCGCTCAGATGCGTTTTCTCGCCGCATATTTGTTCGATATGCAATGACGTACTTTCTAACGTAAATTTGATAAAGTATCAAGGTACTTTCCGAGCAGGTGTAGTATAAAAGATATTTTATGTGCAATTATCGATAACTACGCCGCAAAGTTCTTTTCCGCGCATTTTTAGGGTTCCGTAAAACGTAAAAACGGAACCCTTATAGATTCGTCATGTCGTCGTCGTCATTCTCTTACTTTAGAAGTTAAAGGGGGGGGGGGGCACATTTTACCACTTTGGAAGTATCTCTCGCGCAAATTATTCAGCGTAGACAAAAATGATATTGGAAACCTCAACATCATTTTTGAAGACCTATCGATAGACACCCCACACGTGTAGGATTGATGAAAAAAAAATTTGAATTTCAGTTCTAAGTATGGGGGGCAACCCTAATTCATTATTTTGTTTGTAAAAATCTTAATGCGGTTCACAGAAAACATCTGCTTACCAAGTTTCAACAGTGTAGTTCTCATTGTTTCGGCAAAAAGTGGCTGTGACATACGAAGGGACAGACAGACAGACAGACATGACGAATCTATAAGGGTTCCGTTTTTACGTTTAACGGAACCCTAAAAAATAAGAAATCGAATTAAAAACGCGCGGACTATAACCCGCGCTTTCGTCAATTTTCACGTATTGTTGGAAATTCGTGGTTCTGTTTCAATAAATAAGTTCTTCGAGTGACAGTGAAAGCATAAAATTAACTCCTAAAAATATGAGAACTGTCTCAAAAAACGTGATGGATAAAATCTATAAACTGCAAAATTTCGGGAGACATAATATATGACAGCCTATAGTAATTTTAGCCGCGCCGTGAAAACCGGCTCTTACAGAATGGAGAAATGCAAGACGCGCCAAGAACTTAATTGTGAAATGTTTCATAAGAGAATGTAAGTTATTAGTTTTTTTATTATTAGATACTATTTAATTGTAATTTAGTTGTTATTCCGTTTTAATAAATAATAATATTACAATTATACATGGGGTGCCTCTTATTTTCTCATAGTGGGTGATGAAAAGTATAGTGTATCACTTGGGCGCAAAATATTTTAAACTCGGGCGACGTACTTTGAATCCCTCGCTACGTTCAGGATTCTACTAATCTACTAAATAATCCGTCGCCACGCTCGGGGTTCTACTCTAGAATCCCTCACTTCGCTCTGGATACAAAAAAGCGCTCTCGCCGTAAAAATATTACTTTGTTCCTTTGTGATACAATCTAATAGATACTGTAAGGGCTCTTAGTATTCTAAGAAGGATCCATAACATTGTCAATTAGCTTAAAAAAATGTGCAAACATTATTGTACTTGTTCCAATCTGAGGCATTAAACGTCAGGGAGTCAAATGTAGGCTTAATTATATCTTAATTATTTGAACTCTTTAAATTCCAATAGGTGCGTGTTACTGTTGCTTACCATACCTTACCAGACACAATACATGTCCTGCTCGTCTTGTCACTCCATACCATACAAAAAAAAAAGTGTTCATAAGGAAATGTAGAAATAGGCCCCATCATACATTTATGCTCTCCACAGCCCTGAAATATGCCCATGTCCTTATAACATAGAAAAATACAATAAAGCAATAACGGAAAAGCAAAACTCTCTCCTTAAAATAAAACTGTCAACGAGCATTTTCTCTTTGAAATACGAAAGTATTGTATTACTAAACAAGTGAGGGAAGCCTGTTTATGCGTTTAGTCTTAAAACGTTTACCACATACATTACAACGGGAAAAAGAGAAAAATAAGCCTTATTATTATCAATCTAAGGTGGTAGGTGTCGGTATGTGGTAATGTGGTGATATGAGTATTTTTATTAGGTTTTCCTTTGTAGGGTAGGTCGGGGTGGGTTGCCATGGTTACGGCACGGCTGTCACTGATGGATGAGACAATAGTTTGCGTTGATAACTGCTTGTTTGAAATAAGAATGTGTTTGAAATTCGAATTCCCTGTCGTGTATTTTTAAAACCGTTTTTTAGCCTTTCTCGATACACGAATATTTTTTAAACTGTATATTTATTTGTACCTCTTTTTTATAGTATAGAGGACAAGACGAGCACGACATGTGCCTAATGGTGAGCAACATGCCTGCCCTTAACAGCAGTGACACGCAGCTATTGGAACATGAAGAGTCTTAATGTGAACTACGCGGGTGAAACCGGAGGGCGTGGCCATGACCATTGCCATCTAGAAAATAAATTCTAACGCATTTCTATATGGTCAAAGGCCATGGTCTCGAGTTTACCCGAAGATTTCTTATTTATCCCGAGCGTGACGCTAGAATTCAATTCACAGCCCACGAAAAATCTGTGGTGAGCCAAAACAAGTTTTCAAGAAATTGTTGTAATTTTGCAAGCAATCACTTTATTAATAAAAATAAAATTCAACGAGAACCACACTACGCTACATACCCTACTACTTACACTAAGCACAACTGAATTACCCCTAGATCACTGAAGGTCTACAGATAATTAACATGTTCAAGTCCACTACTAGTCGGCAGCGCGTCCAGCATTCTGACGGCATTATTACCAGGCTTAATGGCAACGCTTAAGCTTTGCTTATCACTCTACGCTATTTCATTGTAAGTGACATCAGATACGTGAGTCATTTTCGCTAGAGTTAAGCACAAATTGGTATTTAGCGGCCGTGTAGCGGATGTGTCACATTTAGCTCAGCGATATAAAAGTCAATAGAGATCGTCGGAATCCATCAACATTCTGAGGAGCGAGTGACGCGCGACCAGCGACTTTTAATGCAGGGCATGGCTTTTAATGGGCATTGTAGACGAGCGACATAGTTTTGAAATGAAATAGTTTATTTCTAGATTTTCATCCATTAATTATTATATAAAAAATTACAAACATATATGTATATAATATATTTATATACATTAGCAACACAATAATAATAAAAGAATAAATTATAAGTGTAAAAAAAAAATGGCAGTCATAGGAACTGCCGATAGAAGTGAAAACTTATAACTCAGAATTTGATAGCTTAGTTTGGAAACTACACGGGTGTAACCGGAGGGCGTGGCATGGGCATCATGGCTTGGCCATCTAGAAATGCGTCAGCATTTCCTATTGGCCGAGGCCACGCCTTTTCAGCATTTGCCATTAAATGGCTAATAGCCATGGTCCCAAGTTTTCCCCTAAGATTTGTTATCATACCCGAGCGTGATGCTAGAATCCAATTCACAGCCCACAAAATATCTGTCTGGGCGCGCCTAAAGAAGTTTTCACTTCAATAAATTGTGATATGAGCGTATGATATGCCCTCCACGTTTTATGGAGGGGACTGTTCACCCAGTCCCTGACGTCTATGAGCAACGAGTTATCGGAGCGGTGCAGGGCGGCTGCAGTTTTGAGCTGATTTTTGACGTTAATTACGCAGCCCTGCTACATGCATATCGCCGACGTTGCAGATCCACCGGTTCCCAGGCCAACACTTTGCTGACGCGGCATTGCGCAACCGACCGAGTTGTCACCAATTTTAATTATAGGAAGGCATTCCATTTTCCCACATCGAAGTGGTCTCACCTTTTTTAGTTATAGTAATTAATTGTAATTTTTATATTTTAAATAAATTTAATTTAAATCATTTTTTTTCGATCCTCCAGCTGCCGCTAACGTAATTGGCGCAGTCGGTAGGATACTCACGGGTAGATTTCGGGACTATCTCATATCGATATACGCGTCGCGAGCTACCCGGGTGGCTATCAAGCACCAGCACCGAGTATCCAGAATCTACGGACCTGCAGCAGCCTGGAAGGAGAATCTAATCCTCGATTCACGAAGGGAAACCAGAAATGAAATCCATGTAAGTGCACTTGAATTACTCTCGTGTTGCTTTCCTTTACTCCTAAGTCCAAATCTTTATCGTCAAGATTTACCACCCTAGAGCCTCTAGTTCTCGGGAGCCTGAATCACGCCAGGCCCGCCGACGTGTAATAGATAGTAGTAGAGATATTTTAGAATTAGATAATATTAAATTAAATATTAAAATGGCTGTTGACCCGGATACTATCTTCAAGGCCCTCCGCCTTGTCCCGGAATTCGACGGCAACCCAAATATCCTGACTAGATTTATAAGCATATGTGACCTGATAGCAACGCAGTACCTTAGTTCTGCAGCTGGCAGTGAGTTCCCAAATTTGTGTCTATTAAACGGGATACTCAACAAAATTACAGGAACAGCAGCTTGTACTATAAATTCCAATGGAATTCCGGACAGCTGGCTAGGCATTCGAACTGCCTTGATAAATAACTTCTCGGATCAGCGAGACGAAACAGTTTTATATAATGACCTCTCATTAGCTTCTCAAGGTAACAAGTCACCCCAAGAATTTTATGATCATTGCCAAACTTTGTTTAGTACGATAATGACATATGTGACTTTACATGTGTCGATACTAACAACTATTGCAGCTAAACGTGAGCTATATAAAAAGGTTACAATGCAAGCATATGTGCGCGGATTAAAAGAACCCTTAGGTTCCCGCATACGTTGTATGCGCCCCGCTACCATAGAAAAAGCGCTTGAGTTTGTACAAGAAGAGCTTAATATTATGTACCTACAATCTAGGAACGACACCCCCAAAGCTCAGGTAACCCCTAAGGTCACTCCCAATTTATCTGCAATACCATTCACACCCCCGCGACTACATAATTTACAAATGACCCCTAACTGGCCTGTTCCTATGGGACACCACCCCATGAGGCCTCCGCCTCAACCTTTTAAATTTGATAACCAACATCGCATGCCCACGAACACACAGCGAATGTTCGCTGCCCCGCCACCTAATTATAACGCACGTAGTAACATTTTTAGATTACCACCCCGCGGTAATCCACCACAACCTCAAGGCCCTCAGCCTATGAGTGGAGTTCAACGGTTTACTCCTAAACAATTGCCCCACACAAAAATGATCACGGGCCATGATTGGAGTAAGTACGGTAACCCGCCACCAACAAATTATTTTAAGACCAGAGAAATGAATATGAACGAGTGCGCGGCGTATGACCCGTATTACAGCTGTTATCAGCCGGTGTCGGATTACTACACTGACTATAGCGATAGCGGTTTAAACCCCGACTTCGCTTGTGACCCGACTTACGAGACTTACGAGACGACTCCAGACAACCAACTGCCTGAAGACTACCAAGTAAGCTCTAACAGTGAAGATCAAAATTTTCGGAAGGTTTCGAGGTCACCAAAACCACCATAGAACTAAATCTCCAGACGCAACGGCAATTACCCTATATACAAATCGCGGACCCACCTTTAAGGGAAGGTAGACGTACAGCGTCTAACCCCATTAGGATGTATAACTCACGCAACGTGAACTTATACGAAGACATAATTCCAGCGGGATCATCTAAACTCATACGTATTCCCGTGGATACTACAGATGGCGAGAGCTCAACGCCTAACGACGTAATATTCTCACGCGACCGGCCAGTGCACGCGGAATTATTTAATGCTGAGTGCACGCGTACCCAACAACTGCCTCGCGCCCAAGACGTTGTCTCACGGTTACGAAGAGATCATTTAAACAAAGAGGAAACTGACCAACCTCTGAACAAATTTAATCAACAAATAAATTTCACTCCTATTAGCACCGTTAAAAAACGACCCCCTAAACCCTTTGACCCCCGAGATTGCCTAGACATTAACTTGAGAGAACAGCTATTACAGCAGTACGTTCAAACTCATAGAGACCAGATGAAGGAAGTCTATGAAATAATAAATTCCTCATCTCTCGCTAACCGTACCGCACTAATAGACAGACGAAATACGACTCAGAAACCCGAAAAACAATTTGCACCCCAACAGCATTTTTTTATAAAGAAACCACCCCCTCGCTTGTCGACAAAAGACCGCCCCACGTTTCACGCAAGACACCGTTTTAGCTGACTTACCTATCCACATATATACTTCTAAAAAACGAGGCCCCGTGGCCAAATCAAGGCTAAAGCGTATCCCTAAAGCAGCCAATTTGTTACAGAATCCTGCTAGTAACGATACTCCCAATGATACGACTTCAAGAGATAACACTTGAAAGCCTAGACGATGGACCCGGACTACTACCCTACAAACTTGGACTCATGAGACTTACTACTCACCACCATACGTTCCTACAGTACGTACAATTGAAGGACATCGAAGACAACATACACTCACTACAAACTCAACTACTAAGCTACCAAGACCGAATGACTAATGACACTTACTCACTGTACGAAATTCAGATAGACTATCTTACTAAAAAGCTTGGCAAAATTCTAGATCAATTAAAATCTTTAGAACCCAATAGAGTTAAAAGAGGTCTTATAGACGGCTTGGGTTCAGTCGTTAAAAGCATTACCGGAAACCTAGATCACACAGATGCGTTAAAATTTAATGAAGCCATCAAATCACTAGAAACCAATCAGAATGAAATAGTAACCGAGTTCAACAAACACATTAGTCTGAGTAAAGAATGGATGTTCAAGCATAGTAATGTAGTAGCACAAATAATAGATAATGAAATTAAAATCAATACGACTTTAGAATTAATATTACAAAGTAATGCAGCTAAAGAAAATAGTTTACTTAAATACGCTAAGTTCGCCCAACTTTTAGAAGTTATAAGCGAAAACGTAGAAGACTTGGCGCAAGAGTTGCTTAGAATAGAGAATAGTCTAGCTTTTATTCGAGTTTCCAGTACGCATCACTCTATGATAGACATAGAGATACTAGAAACTATGGTTAATAAACTTAAAATTATATATGGTAGAGAGCAGATTTTAGATTTAGAACTTAGAGAGTATTATAATATTATTAGACCGGGATCATACTATTTGAATAAGCAGATAGTATTCATTTTTAAATTCCCGATAGTTTCTAAGGATACGTATGACTTATATAAATTAACTATAGTACCTAACAGACACGCTCAGGCTCTCATCCCATCCTTTCCCTTCATAGCAACTAACGAGATGACATTCGTGTACATAGAGGCAGAATGCCCGAAGTTAAAAAACTGGTACCTCTGTGAAAGCGAAGTCACCCACCAGATCCGCATCAGATCTGATTGCATCCAGGAGCTGATCATCAACCAAGTACTGCAAGAATCCTGCCAATTTACTACAGTCACCCTGAAGAGAGAAGCCATGGAGAAACTAGATGACCAGCACTATGTCCTTTCTTTTCCCCAATAGACGAAAGTACAACTCATCTGTCTCGAAAGGAATTACACCTCGCTTCGTGGAAGCTATCTCACCACGCTTCTCATAGGATGTCGCCTGAAGACTGAAGAATTTACCATCGCCAACGACAACGATGAAATCAAAGGTCAACCCCTAAAGTTAACGAAAATAAATTATAACATAGAGAAACAAGGAACAACAGGAACTCAAATCAATCTGGACTCCATTGACCTCCAAGGACTACACAGCATTCAAGACAAAATTATGGTCCAGACCCCTCTACAAATAGACAACGTGCAACCAGATGTACTATACCACACGACAGTACCATTCTATTCAGTACTGTTAAGTGCGGCTGTACTCACTATCATTATAAGATTTCGCAGCTACCTATTCAGATGTAATAAAGATATGAAAAAGGACCAGCAGCCACTGACTCTAATCCTGAAGGAAGAAGATCCTGGCAACGTCCCGGCAACATTTTCATTGAACGTGCTAAAATAGTCGCCGTTCTAAGGGTGGAGGAATTACGCAGCCCTGCTACATGCATATCGCCGACGTTGCAGATCCACCGGTTCCCAGGCCAACACTTTGCTGACGCGGCATTGCGCAACCGACCGAGTTGTCACCAATTTTAATTATAGGAAGGCATTCCATTTTCCCACATCGAAGTGGTCTCACCTTTTTTAGTTATAGTAATTAATTGTAATTTTTATATTTTAAATAAATTTAATTTAAATCATTTCGGTTTTTTTTCGATCCTCCAGCTGCCGCTAACGTAATTCGTTTCATAACATTCCAAGAGCTGGTATCAAACTTTAGTAGGCATTTGAGGCAAGCCAAAAACTTGTCACATACCCTTACACGGAGCTGTAGACGTGGCTGGTGAGTAGCAGAGCAAAATTAATTCCTCAATTTAGACCTGGCAGATAGAAAGTCCCACCAAAATGACTTGCCTATTTGAGAATCCCTATTTTTTAGACATCAATAATAATAGTTATAAGTTTACACTTCTTGGGTCGACAGCCCCTAAGCCATTTTTTATCCAATGATGATTGACTGTCAACTCAGCTGATGTTTAGCAACGATACCTTCTATGATGGAGCGTGTTTACCTTGAAGAAGCTGTAGCACTCTCGACTTGAACACACCAAGATTTTCAAATGAGCGTTTTCAACGCCCGTCTGCAGCAACGCTTGACACGTTGCCATTACTTACCGACATTATCAGTGTACCTGCGAATACCACGTCTGGACCGTTTCCTATCGTTTGTTACACTTGATCGATGACTTTTACGACGAGTCATATATCACTATCAATATCCCTGGCGTTTATTTGCCCCATAATATAAGCTTTGCCATTCAGCGTGGTAATGCCGCCAGCATGCTGGGCACGCTTCGGACCGTGGGCTTGATTATCTTGATTTTCTTTAGACCTTCGTTAGTCTGGACAATTCAGATGTGCTTAGTGTAATTTACCAAAACTAACTGGTGATTTTAAGCTAAAAAAACTTGATTTTAAGCGTATGCCAGGGATTCTTACCATTAACTTTTATGTTAAAAAAATGGCTATCATAGGGACTTCCGATAAGTTATGCAATAAGTATAAGGGATGCAATAAGTTCTTAATATTAAACAGTAGAATACGTGTCGTCACTTGTATAAATACAGGTACGAGACAAACTAAAAACTAGTAAATACGGCAAAAAAAGTTTTCCCTCCAAAAAGAAAAAACAGAACACACCTCGATGATATCCGCGGGAACCCAAAACTTCGAAATCCACAGCTAAATTTAAACTCAACCTATTTACTTACTCACCTAAAACAAAATGGCTTAACCGCCTATAATCGTCAATTTCCAACTCACACATCCCAAATTGCTTTCAAAGCCTTTTATAACCATAAATCACGCGCCAAACTCACTAATAGAAAAGTTGGAAAGCTTTTGAACGCACCTGGCGCCATTTTGAAATTAAATGGCAAGTCACACCGGTGATGAGAGTTTGTTTCTGGGGTGTTCGAAATTTAAATATGTGGAAATATTGCTTTTTAATCTGTGGGAGTTTTGGTGGGTAAATGACCAAAAAATTAAAAATGTAGTTTTCATTTCACTTTTTTTGTAATTTGATTGGCAGGCTCTTCACCATCGTTTTGCTTGATGACAAGTGGCGATGCAGTGTACAGTCTATGATAGAAATTGTTTACCGTAACGAAACTGATTCACTTTCGACTTAAAGATACCTAAATTATGGTTGAAATGATTGCACGATACATTATAGATAAAAATATATACACATTTCTTTGGCGTACCACACAGATTTTTCGTGGATTGTGAACTCATCGTCAAACTCGGAAATGAAAGAAAGGTTCGAGTAAACTCGGGACCTATCGAATTTCTAGATGTCTATCAAGAGAAGTCTTCTAGCATAGAAGACTTCTCTTGATGGACATGCTTATAATACTTACTTAGAATATATGGTCGTGCTTAGAAGATTTATCTAGACTAGCAGCGTCCTCGAATTTCACCCGCGTAGTTTCCAAAGTGAGCTATCAAACTCTCAGTTATAAGATTTCACTTCTGTTGGCAGTCTCTATGACTAACATTTTTTGTAGTTTTTACTTAAAATGGTATTATCAAATCAAAATAATTGATAAATCACACACAATTAACACACACAAGCGAATGATGTGACCTATTTCATTAATAAATATTTTAATTATATTGACAGAGGTTCCTCTACCCATAATTCACCGAGTTGGATTCCATTCCATAGAGGAACTACGGACCATAGAGTTTCCTCGCGGGTGTTTTAATTTCCGCTGCAGAATGAGCCGAGGTCATACGTACACTAACGTTCTACGTTAATGGTTATTAAATTTGTAGCCAATTTGTAGAAAACCTGATATTCTACTAATATTATTAACGCTATAGTTTTTAAGGATAAATGGATTTATTTAATACTCTTTCCAAAATGCCTGGATGTATGTTTGTTACTAACTATTATTAAAGTCAACATCGAACTAAATAGTATGAGAATAAGTTTCAGAATGTTCCCTGTTCCACTCCTATGTGGTAAAAAACCAAACGACACGAATGTGTCACGAATACAGGAGTAGGTAAGTACCTATGTAGAGTGGGTAATTTTTAGGATATATATTTATATATTTTTGTTATGATACGGTTTTATGATATTATAATAGTTATTATTACATTGCTGCTTATCGTTACGTCCTAATCTACCTCTATATATTTACTTGAAGCAAAAAATAAAAACATGTTATAAAACAATTGGGAAAGTTACTAAAACCTGTGTAATGTTTTGAATAAATCGCCTAAGTTATGTTAATTAAGGAGTCTTAAAATAATTAGACAGTTATGTCTACTTAGCATAGCAAATTTGTGTACACTCATAAAATTATTAGAAATTTATGTTTGTTTGGTAAAGCTTAAGTAGAGCTATTTTAAATAATGCCAGTTCATTAACCAGTTCATAACTTCCATTTACATAAAATCCAGTTTCAATTTATGAGTTTATTGGCATTATCTCTAGATATAATACCGTAAACTCTTATTTTTAAAACGAAACAAGGACAGCTAAATGATGGTTCGAAAAAAATATTTTAAAACTAAACACCATTTAATTTGAAATATTCTATTATATATCAAAATGTCTACAAAACGTATTATTATTTATAAACTTATTTCAATTAAACTAAATACTTTTCTGCAACCTGATATCTTAAACTAAGATTTAGTTTAAAAAACGAAATCTTCTTAAACTAAGTTAAGACGAAATTTATGAGTCATAGTATACCGAATTTAATTGATTGACTGAAACTTCTTCATTATCCACATTAAATGATACACAAAGTAGTTAACTAATCTGAGCAGAAAACGAACGGAGAACGGCGACTGCCGATCCGGAGACCCCGGGTTCAAACCCCACACGCACCACTGTCTTTTCGAAGTCATGTGCGGAATGCCGCTAACTTAAAACGGTGAAGGAAAACATCGTGAGGAAACCGACATGTACCTAGAATCTTTCGAAGTCATGTGTCATCCACCAACCCGCACTGGGCCAGCGTGGTGGATTATGGCCTTAACTCTCTCCTTGCGAGAGAAGGCCCCGAGTCCCAGCAGTGGGAACGTTTAGTGGGCTGTTGATTGATTGATTGGAGCCCTAAATGAAGTAAAGTTATTACCTATATTTAAATGAAACAAAACGTTTATTAACTTTTGACTCGACCATTTCTGCACTGAACTTATATTTCGCGTAATCCTAAATTATTTATTCATGAAAGGATTTTTTTGTGCCAATGAACCTTACTAGGACAGGTCGGGTCCTTCCACAGCCAATAGTCAAACTGGCCTAGTTCGTCACAGCTTTCGATTTTGTTCCTGAAATGAGAAAATATTTTTAGTATAATAATATCCTTGGAAGTTTCATAGAACACAATCTGTTCCTAGCATTAACAGCTACGAATAATAATTGTTCTCACTGCTACGAATTGGTACTTTCTTTAACAAGGAGCAACAAAGCCAAAAGCACATGTATGTTATTACCTATGTACGCACACATGAAACTTCTTTAATTTTTACCCGACTGAAAGAAGGGTTATGTTTTTCGCGCGTATCTTGTATGTTTGTAAATTTCTTTATTCCCACGTATCTTCCAAACGGCTGGACGGATTTTGACGATTCAGATATCGTTACATTTGTCTCAATTACCCAAGTGTCCTTAGATAGGTATTGAATAAAAAAAAACAATATAGCCGATTTTTGAGGCAAAATTGTGAGTAGTTGAAAAAAGAAATGTTAAACAGCATATCGAGTAAGGTATCAAAATACAGAGAATTTAAAGAGCATTACAAATATGTAAATATGTTGTGTAGTTAAATGCCATTTGGAATAATTTCAAGCATTTTAATTCAATCAACAGTGTTTTTAGAATGTTGTTTTTTAGTCGGGTTTTATAATTTTTTAAATTATTCTTGTTAATAACTATTATGAACTCTAACGCACAACTAACATTTTTGTAGTGGTAGGGCTCTTTGCAGAGTCCGCCTGGGGAAGTACCACACCTTTGCCAGTTATTCTACCACCAAGCAGTTCTGTGTAACATTAACAGTAACATTACTATGTTCTGGTACGAAGAACAATGCTTCCGGAGGAATTATTGGGCTAAGAGATAAAACACCTTATATCTCCAGGTCGTCACCTGGAGATATCATGATATGGATTACAAAAAAGCTCTGAACTTCTGAACAACCTCTGAATTATTATCTAACAAACAAAAAAGGATCATCACAATTGATTCATAATTGGCGGAGTTATCGTATACCATATTATACAATATACATACAAAAACATACAACCGAATTGAGAATTCTTCCTTTCTAAGGGGAATACGTATAAATGTTGAAGTAATGAATACTTACCCAGGTCCTGGTCTCAGGAAAGGCTGTGGTTGTATTTCTGTGACGCCATCTCCAACGGTACACACAAACCTAGCCATTGTCATCTTTCTGATCTCCATCAGTTGGGCTGAAATCACAGTAATAGGGTACAATACAAATCGAATTAAGGGTTAAAAAAACTAATTAGTCCGTCAGTTAGATTGCTAAAAATTATTGTATATAAATTATTTCTTTTGATTCACAACAAAAATGACGAAGATACAGTGCTTCGAAGTTTCGCGTGACGTCACTCTTTGGAACGTTTTTTACCCACGAGTGACGTCGCGACCCCCCACTCTCGAAGTTTCATCAAAATCATCAACAGCCCACTAAATGTTCCCACTACTGGAACTCGGGGCCTTCTCTCGCAAAAAGAGATTTAAGGCCATAATCCACCACGCTGGCCCAGTCGGTTTCCTCACGATGTTTTCCTTCACCGTTTTAAGTTAACGGCATTACGCACATGACTTCGAAGAGACAGTAGTGCGTGTGGGGTTTGAAACCGGTGTCTCCGGATCGGCAGGCGCTGTTCTCCCGACTAGACCAGCCGTAACTTCTCGAAGTTAGATATTCTCTATCTTTGTCAAGTTTTTATATTTTGAAAAAACAAAAATGTATGTCCCATATTTTCCATGATCTAGCTGACGGACTTATTAAAATGGTTTATTTTTGATCCAGTCCAATACTCTATCATATAAAGAAGAATGTCGATAGTTCTTCATGTAGGAGATATACATAATATGTGTGTAAATATCCTACGTATTTGTAACGGCTGAATTTTTTAAAATGAAATTAACTAGTTAGTCCATTATTTGGATTTATGCACAGGCTAATCCCGTTAAAGTTATTAATTTTAAAGCCCCAGGTTAGAACCTTAGGCGAAACTAGTTTTAATTAAATATATTTTGTAGCCGTCTCATTCGATGTCGAGATTATAGGTAGGTATATATTATCTTATCTACTAATCTGACTCATAATATAAATACGAGAACTTTATGTAGATATGTACCTACATATGTATAAAAAGATGTGTATTAATTAACTACCCTTTCAAGTAAAAACTATTTAATGAATCTGGATCAAATTTGGTAAATTATTAGATAATAGACTGGAATAGTCATAGGGTATTTTTTATCTCAATAAAATAACGGGAGTTGGACCCACAACGTTTTTAAGTTAGCGGCATTTCGCACATAACTTCGAAAAGACAATGGTGTATGTGAGATTGGAACCTGAGACTCCGGATCTGCAGTCTCCGTTCTGTCGACTAGACCAGCCGTAACTTAAAGCATTAGGCCAGACAATAATAAGTTATAATGTGTAGTACTGTATCTAGGTGTTTCTATTTATAATAAGTATGTATTTACTACTATAATATATGTAAGCGTTATATATCAGCTATCTGGCCGCCATAGCCGCCATACGACTTTGGGGTCAAATGGTGTGTGTGAATTGTCCACCATATTTATTTAGTGCAAATACTCACGGAAGTTGAAAGCGTTCGGTCTGTCTGGACGCTCGTACCAGTGGCGATCCATGACCACGTTCCTTAGGAGCTGGTCTGCCACCAGGCAGTAGAAGGTAGACGGCGCATACCCCCCGTATATCGGCCTCTCCACCCAGATACCAGCCATCAGGTCAATGTCTTCTACATGCTCGTAATGCTCTTTCAGGATTTCGATTCTCTGTTAATTATACAAAGTTTTTTGAAGTGAAAATTCCCACGGCGAGTACTTTTAGTAGGATAACAGCTAATGGGCTCACGTCACTGACTGCCAATTTAATGCCTTCGTGTCAGAGTAGCTCTAAGTGAGACGTGCACGTTAAACGTTTTTTTGTATTAATTTAATTTACGTAAATAATATAATATTCAATAATTGTATAATTGTAATCTTGTGAATTTACGTCACCAGGATGTGTTCCAGCAGTATATATACGACATACTTATATAAATTACATCTTGACATATCGTGCAACATTAGTGGTGTTTAACTCAAAGGTTCTAAGTAATAAGTTTGCACTTCTATCGGCAGTCATAGTGATTGCCAATGCTTTATTCAGATTACTTTAGACTAAGAATTTGAAAACACATAAATTAATATTTTTCCAAAAAAAAAATATTTCAATTTTAAATTAAGAAGCTCGACTAAATTTCCTAAGTTCTCCATACACATATTGATTCATTATTAGTGGAGCTATCACGGAACATATTATGTACATAGAAAAGCATACAACGTAATTGAGAACCTCCTCCTTTTTTGAAATTGGTTAAAAATGGTAATATTTTATGTTGTATCAGGAAGCAAATTTATTTAGAAAAAACCTACTACATCCTTTCCAGTTTAAAACACAACGGAATGCAGCGAAAAAAAATAGGAAGTTTAAACGACCTCGAGAACCATTTAAACTCACCTCAGGGTCTATGACGTCAGCGAGGTCGTCAAAGCTATTAATGGGAGTACCGAAGCAGAACTCCCTGTATTTGATGTAAGGCTGGAAGCCGAAGTATCGAGCCTTGGATACGTCGTTGGTGCTCAAATCTGAGGCTTTCTGATGGGGGCCCATACCAGTTTCTGCTACCTGGAGAAACAAATACAAAACATGATGATGTCAAATATTTTAACACTAGCAGCGCCACGCGGATTTAGTCAAGCAGTTCCCGTTCATACAATTTTCCCTTAACTCTGCGTCAAAATAAAAAGTCTTGTAAATTTGTGTCCCAATATTGGGTGCCCATGCCAATATTGTGCGGCTGGTGGCGGTTGGAAACCTAAGACTGAGGATCGGGCTGAGTGGCGAAATATAGGAGAGGCCTATGTCCAGCAGTGGACGATTACGGGCTGATGATGATGATGCCAATATTATAATTTTTGTGATTTAATTTTCTTAGCGCTGCTTTTCGTTCTTGAAATTTTCATGCAATAAAAATTTTCTATGTGCTATTTAAGAGTATAGTTAAGGGGTTTTCAAAATTTCAACTCGATCTGTTTAGATGTTCCGACGATTGATCAACAAACATCCCTACATCAAAACTGACGCCTTTGTAACATTAGTAGGATGAAAAATGTAAGTAAGCAAGTCAAGCTATTTTGAACTAGTTGAAATGTTTACGTTCTTTGTGAATAGCAATTATCTAATTGCCGTAATTATTCGTTGATCCACAATGTTGAGTATGCTGTGATTATAAATATAATGTTTAGATTTTAAATGTAATAATTTTTTGTATACTTTAACATTGAAACAAATTGAGTTATCCTACAGTTCAATGTCAAAGTATTTCTACTGTTAAAAAAAATAAAAAATATGGTGGTCGAATTGATATACTCCTCCTTTTTGGAAGTCGGTTAAAAATAGACTTCGTCATTTTAGTAAATTATTAGGTACTAAGAGCTCTTTACGCCCAAATATTGATATAATTAAATTTTGTTGAAAACAATTATGTTTTCTACCTATTTTATTTTATGATTGGTGCCCCCTACTAAGCCCCTACCCTACCCCTACCGACTAAAACCCCCAAAGGTTTCTCCGGCATGGCTGTTGGTTAAAGTCTCGAGGACACTCCCTCTCGCACTCAATCCGACCACTCTAACCCAACGCCGGCACCCCTATGGGGCCCCCGCATTTGGCTCCAGTGACACACCAGAATCCAGCGGTACGTCAGTATAATTTGTAGGTACTATTCCAGCCTATCGTAACCGTGTAAGCGATAAGATCGCCTTTTTGACCCAAAATGTTTTAATTTTAGGTTTAAGCACTGTTTTCCTTTATTGTTTTGTGATGTAATAAAGTGTTTTTGTATTGTTCCGAATTTCAACCCTATCCATTCAGCAATATGGAATATATTAGTAGCAATATAATTCAACACTTATAATAATTAGTAAGATAATCAAGTTACTACCATAAATGTACTTACATCAGGGTCTATAATGTAATCCTCAGCACCAGCCCCTTGCCTGAAGGCTCCCTGAGTTAGATACACTATATTATCATCCACGTCGAAGAAACCAGTTCTCAGCGTCAGGTTTACAATTGGAACTTCTTTGAGGTAATGCCCCTTTGGGTCGTACATTCTGGAATAATAAGAGTACAACTTTGTACACTTGTTTTAGACAAAATAAATAAATATTGGACATTTCTCACACAACAAAATTTGTCCCCAAATTAAGTAAATCTTGTAATGTAACTGTAGATGCTACTTGAATATGCAGACGGATATTTTGAATTTGATAACGCTACATAAATTTAGCAATTGTTTAGCTTTAACCTTTGATGAAACAGTGTTTTAAGACTTCAATGGCTTTAACGCCCGAGGTACATGAGGCTAGTTTTTCAAGCGTTAGTGTTAGTAAACTAGTACTTCTAGCTTCGTGTAGACAAAACTAGTATTGCGTAGCGTTGTCTTGCTAGTTTACTATCACTAGCTTGTTATCCTAGCTTGAAAAACTAGCCTAGTGTAGCTCGGGCATAAGGAAATATTTTCTAACATGCACATCCCGGTCCCGCCACCGCTCCAACGTTACACCATTTCATTGGTATGTCGGTGACGCAAATTTATAAGATATTCTCCTTTTAAAAGGTGCTCAAACCGGCTAAAGAAGTTTTCACTACTAAAAAAAATATTGTACTAAGAGGAACCCATGTAAAATTGTATCATGATTATCAAAGATACAGTCAGTGAAAATGTGCCGTTTTTTTAATCTACCATAATTGTGTATGATAGAAACTTGGACAGCAGCTAAACTTACTTCCACCTTCCTTCTTGCATAGTGTGCAGCCAACGCAGTACGTAAGGAAATTCCAAGGACACTTGTGGCAGAACCTTCGGGTCATAGATATCACGGAACCCGAGAGACGGTGTCAGCACCCCCGATTTCTGCAGATTGTCGAGCCCTACAACAATTAAAAGAGTTGTATGTATGTCATCCACAATGCTGTTGACCTGGGTTTCTTCTTGTTCTGATCTTAATTCTAGACCAGAACTTGGTATAGAAGCAACACCGAAACTGGTGGTGAAAAAGGATTTTCAAATAAGCATTCTCAGTCTTTTGAGAGAGGTTTTCTTACCAAGAAGCAGTGGCATCATTTCGTAATAATACATCTGCAGCGCTATAGCGATGTTGATATCCCTGGCGGTCTGGAACAGCTTCTCATCGTCCCAGCATGGGTTGACCTGGGCCAGCTGTGTTGCGATCTCGTTGTGCATCCTCCAAAACCAAATCACATTGATGTTGATACCAGCCAGGCCGTTTGTTCCGTCGTCAGCTAATAGGACAAAATATATTAATTTGGACGTAAAAAATTCAATTTTAACTTTTGAACTGGCTAGTTCCTAGATAGGTTTACTATAGCTACTTTTTTATATACGTAAGTAGAACATAGAATACAGCAAATACATTCTAAAAATCCTAACTCAGAACCTTTTCTGACCTAGGGGTGAGAAAGGGCAAGGATGAAGCTTTTCTGCTGTGAACAATTTTCGCGCTGCATGAATGATGATTCTTAGATTTAATTTACTATCTTTAATTTTGATAAGCTATTGATGATGCAAATTTAACAATAGGAGTGGTAGGTAGGTATACTTAGTAATAAATTGAAAGGAATTTTGGTAACATACGTAAATTGACCAAAGATGTCCGCAATGGTACCTACCATTGCAATTTTGTAGAGGTCTACTTGCGGAAGTACCACACCAGTTATTTTACCGCCAAGCAATATTGTGTAATATCTCTGTGTGCCAGATTGAAGTGCAATGTTTCTAGAGAAATTACAGGGACTAGAGATGCATCATCTTAAATCTCTGGTTGATGACCGCAGTGCAGTGCTAGATGATGATTCACTCCTTATGTTCCAATAGCTATGCTGTTATGGACAGCGATTTTGTTTAACATCAGGCATAAATATGTCCTGCTGTTCTCGTCTTTTTATATCATAAAAAAAAGATTGTGATTATGGTCGATGATCTGTGTGGGCTATGTTAGTATCATAATACTGTTTCCTTTAATAGTTAAAACTACGTGTACATCTGCGTGTACAACTACGTGTACATTCTACTCGCAAGTGGGATAATATTAGGTAATACTATAAGTACCGATTTGGAGTAAAATATGATAAGTAAAATTAAGTTAATAAAATGTATAGTTCAATATAAAACTTACGTAAATCATGACATCTCGTTTCCTGAGGTTTGACATTTAAAAAGCAGAAATTGACGGGCCCCTTAGTACTTGGCGGCCAAATCTTCCCATTACTGACGTCATACTTCAGAAGCCCTCCTTCATACTTCCTCAGCTTTTGCTTTGCAAGTCTATTAGAAGATCCGTATATTGTAGAAAGGTCCATTAATGGTGTGGTTGATGTGATCTAAAGAGGTAGAGATATATAAAATAATCTGATAGAAAAAAAGGTGATAAGGGTGTTCATACATAATATAGTGTTTACTACTACAGGGATTGTTAATTGCTTTGGTACAGTGGTTTATTACTATAGGTGCTCGAATTTATGATCAAACCCACAGAAAAAAATATAATGGATGACGCGTTGAACTTTGTACCACCATTTTTTATTCGGCTATTTTTTTAAAATTTTCTACCATACAAACATTGTCCTGATAAATACATAATACGAATACGTAAAACTAAGAATCATCTAATTTGGTGCAGTCATTCAAAAGTTATGAGCTTACATACATTTTGAAGATCCATTTTTATATACAGAAAATGCACTCAAAAACTGAGAATAGTGAAATATACTGTTTAAAACAAGTATGCAAACTTAATGTCGTTGTTCGTGGTCCATCATCATCATCAGCCGCAAGACGTCCACTGCTGAACAGGCCTCCCCCCTAGATTTCCACAACGAACGGTCCTGCGCAACCTGCAACCAGCGGTTTCCAGCGACCTTTGCGAGGTCATCTGTCCATCTAGTGGGAGGCCGTCCAACACTGCGTCTTCCGGTTCGTGGTCGCCACTCGAGAACCTTTCTTCCCCATCGGTTGTCAGTTCTGCGAGCGATGTGGCCTGCCCATTGCCACTTCAGCTTAGCTACTCTACGAGCTATGTCGGCTACTTTCGTTCTTTTGCGAATATCCTCATTACGGATTCTGTCGCGCAAAGAGACTCCGAGCATAGCTCGCTCCATAGCTCGCTGTGTGACTTTGAGCTTTGTTATGAGGCCTACAGTTAAGGACCACGTCTCAGTTCCATAAGTCATCACTGGCAACACGCACTGATTGAAGACTTTCGTCTTCAAGCATTGGGGTATTTTGGACTCCAAGATGTGCCGTAGTTTCCCGAACGCGGGCAGCGTTCCGAGTCGGATCCTTCGCTGGACCTCTTTGTCGAAGTTGGATCTACCCAATTGGATCTTTTGACCCAGGTAGACGTATTCGTCAACAACTTCGAGTGTGGTATTCCCAACAATAACCGGTACAGGTGAGACATGAACATTTGACATGACCTTCGTCTTGTCCATATTCATCCTCAAACCTACCTGTTGGGATACTCTACTGAGGTCCCTGAGCATAGCACCGAGGTCCAGGTGAGCATACCATCGACTCCGCCACAATGACTATATCGTCGGCAAACCGAAGGTGAGTGATGCATTCGCCGTTGATATTGATGCCATGTCCGTTCCAGTCCAGTAGCTTGAAAACATCTTCCAGCGCGGCAGTGAACAGTTTCGGAGATATAACATCTCCCTGTCTCACGCCTTTCTGTAGCCGGATATGTTTTGTGCACTGGTCCTGTAATCGGACAGACATTGTGGCTTTGCTGTAAATTTTACAGAACATTTTTTTTTTGTTCGGGTGGCTGGAAGTCGTCAAACCTGCGTGCGAGACGATTCATGATTACCTTCGAAAACAACTTATAAACGTGGCTCAGAAGTGAGATGGGTCTGTAGTTCTTCAACAAGGTGTTGTCACCTTTTTTGAAGAAGAACACCACCACACTTCTGCTTTACGCTTCTGGCGTATTACCGTCAAGTATGACGGAGTCGAACAGCTTCTGGAGGACTTTAAGTACCGGTTTTCCACCCGCTCTCAGAAGCTCAGTCGTAATTCCGTCGTCGCCAGGTGCCTTGTTGTTCTTAAGTTGTTTGAGGGCCATCCTAATCTCATACAGGCTGACTTCCGGGTCGTTCGTGGTTCAGGTTCGTGGTCCGCAATTGCGAAATGTCTTTATGATAGTGACGTCGTGCGTAATTAGTAACGGAATACGTAAGGCGAGAACCTTCTCAAATTGCACCCTGACGATCAGTCGGCAACTTCTCAATCTCCGGTGGGGTCTTGTCGCCTGGTCGCTAATCCTTGTTTTTGTTGATATTTTCGTGGAGGTATGAAAAGACTAGGGTTACTTGGCTTATATATCACAACGTTCACTTCAAAAGATATCTTTATTTCAATCAACTTACCCTGTCAGGAACGGTATCATTTCTGACGCATCCAACAGACTGGAAAGACTCCGGCCTGGTCATGTTGAGGCACCTGATGTCTGAGAACCGATGCACCGGGTCATCATCAGGGATCTTGTTGGGGACGCAGTCGCGATCAGACTTGCCCTTTTCTGAGCAGCAGTAAGGCTTCCAATGGATGTATTTTACTGGGGAGATAAAGTTATATTAAAAATCAAGTAAATGTATGTTTATTGTTACAATTTTACATTATGACGTGGTTGAAAAACAAATATCCAAACATCCCAATGTTTCCTTTAATAATTTGAAAATACTATTAGGTCTGGTCTAAATGTAACTATCAGAAAAGCGTCGATAAGTCATGGATTGCAGGTTTTTCATGTAGTAATTTAAAATAGAAGGAATAATACTAGTTCACATGCTAATTTTAGATGTTTGTTGATTTAAAAGAATAATCCAATTGCGTCAGTAAAGTATTCTGTTTTTTGACTTGATTTTAGATTGTAATTCGTCTAGCGGAAATTTATTTACATACCCAAAATAATTACAAATTGATAACATATTCCCACAACTAATTTATTTTGATTATAAATACGCAATAATTTGTGGGACTAACATTTTTCCATGTGTATATTTATTTTTATATGTGTTTTGTTTATTTTTGTAGTGCGACTCTTTCCAGAGTCTTTTAGAGTCAGAGTCTAGTCTTTTCGTTCGTTTAGTTCTTAGTCTGGTATATCGAGCGCAGCGCAGTGCTAGCTAATGATTTGAACTCTTGATGTTCCAATAGCTGCTTGTCGCTGTGCTGTTATAGGCAGACATGTTGCTCACAATCAGACAAATTACCTGTTCGTGTTGTCATAAGCAAAAGCACCCCACTGTTCCCACTGCTGAGACTCGGGGCCTTCTCTCGCAAGGAGAGAAAGTCAATTCCATAATCCACGCTGGTCCAGTGCGGGTTGGTGAATGACACAAACATCTCCTAGAAAGATTCTTGGAACATGTCGGTTTCCTCACGATGTTTTCCTTCACCGTTTTAAGTTAGCGACGTTACGCACACAAATGTATCACAGTAAAACAAACCTTACCAGTATCATGTTGAGACACAATATCGCCCGACATGAAGACGAGGAAGTTGATCGCCAGGTGCGTGAACCGGCGACTCGCCACGCGCCCTTCAGACAGCAGGCGCGTGCGCAGGACTCGCGGGAGAGGCAGAGGTCGCCCTGACTTGGACTTGCGGGGTTCGAAACCTGGGGGCAGACCAATATCTTAATAAACAATAAGTTTTAATATACTATAAGCAATGCTTTGCAAATACAGGCTTTCAAAGCAACGCGCGAAATGTCAAAAAGAAAACACGTTTAAAAAATCATTTGAATTGAATTCTCTATAGGTAATTTATAAAACCAAAGTAACATTTTCTCTGCAATGCTATAAAAATAGCAACTATTTAGCTGTTTCTTAAACTAATAGGGGAAATGTACAGTATCTACTTCTATTTATTTACACTTTTGTCTTTTTTTTAAAGGGGCAGAGCCTTTATTAACAAAAACTAAAATACAATGAGAACTACACTACGCTACATACCTAACAACTACTTACACTAAGCACACCTGAATTATCCATAGACCGATGAAGGTATACCTACAGATAATCAAGATGTTCAAGCCCACTACCGATCGGAAGCGTACCCAGCATGCTGGCGGCATTACCACGCTGAATGGCAATGCTTATGCGTTGGGCCAAATAAACGCCAGCGACGTGTGACCAAAAGTCACGCGTCGCGTCGACCAAGCCGAAGTAACTATTTTCTGATCTATGACCAAGCGCTCGGAAAGGCTTTTGAAGATGAGGTGAGCTCCCGGCCGCCACGGACCCAATGTCTCAACCCCAAATGGCTCAAATATGTAACCTCTTGGTTGACTTGTAACTGCCATGGATCCTTTTACAAAAAAATCCTAAAGTTGACGATAAAAGAAAGATTCGTGCAACTGAGATAAATTGAGATGGATATCCATCTCCATCTCAACCTATCTCAGTGAGGTCACAGGAATAGGACACAAAACAATTAACAAATCGGAATGAGTACCTACTGTAGAAAAAATGGGTAAAAACAAATGGTTACAATCTGTGATTGACAAAATAAAATGTTTCAGAATTTTCTGGTAGGTACTTGTATGATAAGAGAAGAGAAAAGAAACATATTACTAGGAGATTTACTGAAGAGAGAGAGATTGGAGATTTACACTAGATCTGATGGTAAGGGACCACAATGGGAGAGGGTGCCCAGACAGGTGTAGATAACAAGAGAGACGCTATGTTTGCGAAAGGAGTGAGTGAAAAGATAACGAATAGATTGAAGTGGAAGAAAATAACTGTGTTGTACCAACCACAGTTTGTGGAAAAAGAGCACGTACGACATACGATACATATACGTGTACGATAATGTACCGGACTCTATTAAATCGGTCCCCAGCTTGTTAAGCTTCAGACATCGCCTTCAGCGCTGGCTTGTCGAGCACTCATTTTATGACGTGAAAGAATTCCTTGAGTTACAACTGTAACTATATATTTGTATATTGTATTGTGAATTATATAAACTTATTATTATTTAGGAAGTTCATAAGCTTTAATTATTAATGTAGTAATGTTGTTTATGACATGTTTATGCAATAATTAATAATCAATTTGACGTGTAAATCGGTTTTACCAATAAATATGAATATGAATATTTCTTGTCATAATTTAAATTTTTTATTTCATTTCGAGTACTTACCTAACACAATAAACATTACTTGCTAACCCTACTTTATGCAAAAATGACATAAAACAAGAATCTGTGACGAATTTACAACAATTTTATTCACCTCTGAAGTTTTTCATTTGTTTTTTTATAACATGTGACGAGTTTACTTTGAAAGTATGGAGATTATAAATAGTGACAAATTAACTTTAGGACGAATCGCCTATAACCCATACGATGATAGATTGTGTAGCAAAAACTTAAGTATAAAAAAAAATCAGTAAATTAATTCAGGTCCTATTCCGAATCCCAGGTAAGTTGTTGTATATATAATCAAGAATCGTGATTTTACAGGACAGTGTTCTCAAGACAAAACGTTGCATTTAAATTGTAATTTCTTGTTATAGTTTTGTAAAATTTGAGCAAAACAAAACATACAACATACATTCAACAAATGTTACAAAATATAAAACAAAACATATTATTTTGTCTTTGGAACGCTGTGTAAATTCAAGATGTACGTGGAAGGCATCGATTTATTTCAATGGATAAATTTAAAGAACGGAATTATGTTTCACACCTTCGACTTGGATTTTATGACAGTAATAGTGTGAGAAGTGATTATCTAAGATTTGGCTCCAGTAAAGGCATTTAATCACAAATTACTGAAGTTTCACTTTACCTTTATCATAAACAGAAGGCAGCACCTTGTAGAAGGGCGTGTGCCCCGCGCCCCGGGTGGGGTGCTCCAGGTTGTTGCAGGACCCGTCCAGGCGTCTGCCCTCGTGCGGGTCGCATGCTGCCTCCAGCTCCGTCACGCACCAGCTGTCAACAAAACAACCAGTAACTTACTGAACTTCAGTACAGTACTTTTAGACTACATGCCCGTGAATTGATGGGTCATATGGACCACCAGGAGACCTATGTAGGATGATAGAAGGGTAGCACTATGCCGGCATTTGTAAGCTGTCCAACTGAGTGCGTGTTTCGAAGAAATCGTTATGGCTAACCTTTGCAGCACTTACGAGTCGGAGCGGTAGAAACCTATAATAAGGGAATTATCTCTCCTATTTTACCCCGTTTTAAAAAAACACTTGGATTTAAACAATATTCTAAGCTAATATTATTGTACTAAAAATGTGATATTTAATTTGAAGTTACTTTTATTTTTATTATTATTGTAAATATTTTCTTATTTGACATTATTTCAGTTTTTCTTAAAATAAATTGCATAAATAATATAGATAATCAAGAATTGACGAAGTGTACTTGCATAGATTGACGTAGAAACGAATAGGTCTAATACCGAAAATGCAGGTGTGAACTCACCTAGTTTGAGAAATTAGTAATATAAGTGAAAAATGTACCGATTTTTATTGGTTAAAATTTTATTTTTATTATATTATTTTAATAATAAAAAAAACCCAAATTCTTCTGACTTGTAATGGGCTTGATCATCTTGATTGTTTTTATTTTACTAGGCTTACAATATACTGTTATCTCGCCTGATGTTAAGCGACAATACGGTCTACGATGGAGCATGCTTAAAACACTAAAATAAAGCGATTTGTAGACACCAATATTGCAATCATCGGAAAATTTCTGCTATTTTAATTTTTTTAAATATATTAATGAAAAAATGATACTCACAACGTAGTGTTTATTTTATCTCGTCTTTTCAGTTCATCTAAAGAAATAGGCTTTCCCGAATAAGCGTCATAATATAACGCGCAATAACCGCTACAAACAACCAACATTAATAAAAATAACTTCATATTTATTCTCACTCAACTTTAACTAGTTATCAAATCATATGACAAAGAAAAATAAAATAATGAAAATGTTAAAAAAACTTTTTGTAGATTAATAATAATAAATAGTAAATTATTATAACAAAATAAACGTATTAGCAGTTTCAAGCTCCGAAATAGGAATGGCGAGGACCAAGCGGATTTATAATTAAGGCTATAACTATACTAAAATAACTATTACAACGGTACCGTGAAACTAGTTTCAGATTTACAAAGGAAGTTAATATTAAAACCAGAAATCCTTAGTTTACTTAACAATGTTGAAGTTATTTAAAAGTGACTAATAAACAGTTTTTTAAAACTCGTGTCATTTGAGTCCGATGAATACATTTCTTTTATTACATAGATAGAGGTAGGATGGGCAATACGCGCGCCTGATCGTAAGCAGAGTAGAAAAAAATAAAATACTGAAGCTTTGCTTAGAAGTATGATACCTACCTACATACTTGTAGGGCTCGTTCATTCTTTTTTTGAAGTGAAAACTTCTTTAGGTTTTTCGTGGGGTGTGAATTGAATTCAATCGTTACGGTCGGGTATGATAAGAAATCTTCGGGTAAACTCAGGACCATGCCCATTGGCCATCTAGAAATGCATCAGCCAATGGAAAATGCTGAAAAGGCGTGGCCTGGGCATCATGGCATGGCCATCTAGAAATGGGTGACCCAATGGGAAATGCTAACGCATTTCTAGATGGCCATGCCATGATGCCCAGGCCACGCCCTCCGGTTTACCCGTGTAGTTTCCAAAGTAAGCTATCAAATTATGAGTTACTAGCGGCCCGCTCCGGCTTCGCTCGAATAATAACCTAGATATCAACTGCAGCGCCATCTGCCGTAGCCTATGTTACTCGCGAATAATGTAGCTTTCCAAAGGTGAAAGAATTTTTGAAATCGGTCCAGTAGTTTCGGAGCCTATTCATTACAAACAAACAAACAAACAAACAAACAAACAAATATTTCCTCTTTATAATATTATAGTATAGATAAGTTTTCACTTCTATCGGCAGTTCCCTTGCTGCCTGCGAATTTTTTTACTTTTATGGACTGATACGTACTTGACCGCCATCTCGCCTGAATGCGGTCTACGATAGAGCGTGTTTACCTAGAAGAAACCGATTCACTCTCAATTTGAAGACACCAAGATTGTGACTAATTTTAAATGTCATTGGTGAATAATATATGGTTAGTGAAAATAATTTGTAAGTATGGTTAGAGAGTCTATAACAAGCGAGTCGAGGTGTCCGTAATGGTGAGACGAACTACTTAGCATTCCATGGATTCACCGTGCGGGTGCCGGGTCCATCGTGTGGCAGAGAGAGATATCTCGAGTAGACCCCAAGACTTGTGAATCGGGCGTAGGTTTAAAGGGGCCTCTTTTTGAGGTACGTCAACACTCACCTTCACTACTCGTATTTCTCTCCCTTAAGTACTTACTTACCTTATTTTTACCAGTTTTTCTACCGCCAAACAGTAATGTGATAAATCATCGTGTTCTGGTTGAAAGGGCAATGTTTCCAGAGATTATGGGGCATCAAGATTAAACATCTTATATCTCTCGGTGATGAGTGCAGTGCATTGTCAGGTAATAATTCGGACTTTTCATGACTGTGTGACACTGTGCTCTCATGCAGGTAGATG
The DNA here is from genome assembly GCA_963693475.1 of Ectropis crepuscularia. Taxonomy (NCBI): domain Eukaryota; kingdom Metazoa; phylum Arthropoda; class Insecta; order Lepidoptera; family Geometridae; genus Ectropis; species Ectropis crepuscularia. The sequence continues at coordinate 3,015,190 of OY856340.1, forward strand.
GTCTGATCGTCTCGTCACTCTATAATATCTACAAGGTGTTGCAGAAAGGTGCAACAATATTTATGGTAGTTCATCTACACTAAGTTTTGAATCATGTATGTGAAAATTAGGCATGAAAGCTCAAAAAATTTTCCCATGAAAAAAAATATTTTTTTTGGTTGTTATTTCATTTGACATGCCCCTAATGGCCAGATCTCCGCATGGATTTTTGTACAACGTCGTGGCGTCGGTAGCAAGGTCGTTTGTCTGCTGTACATGCTTTAGGGTTGAAGCTGGTGATTTGGTGGGAATTTTACGACAAACTTTGACTCGAATTATCTCGTGATCTACCGTGCTGAGGGGAAAGAGACCTTGGGTGATGAAGTGTACATCAGTGTTAGAATGGACTGTTAAAATATTGTTGGGGGTAAATCCACCACGTTGTATATGTAATGTACAAAAAAATGTTTTTTTTTCCTGTCTCAAAAGGTGCAATAACTGTCTAAAAAGGTTTCAACGAAGGGTTATTATATCGGACGATAATTTTCTATGAGAATACGACCATGATGCTGTATTATTTAACAAAATGGTACCAAATTTTTCGTCTATTATACGAAACAAGAATAAGAGATTTTTAATTTCATAAGAATTTCTACAAAGATTTAATCATTTTTAGGGTTCCGTAAAACGTAAAAACGGAACCCTTATAGATTCGTCATGTCTGTCTGTCTGTCTGTCTGTCTGCCTGTCTGTCTGTCTGTCTGTCTGTCTGTCTGTCCGTCCGTATGTCACAGCCACTTTTTGCCGAAACTATGAGAACTACAGTGTGGAAACTTGGTGAGTAGATGTATTCTGTGAACCGCATTAAGATTTTTACAAAAGAAATTAAAAAAAATAAAAATTAGGGTTGCCCCTCATACTGAGAACTGAAACGCTAAATATTTTTTTTCATCTATCCTACACGTGTGGGGTGTCTATCGATAGGTCTTCAAAAATGATATTGAGGTTTCTAATATAATTTTTGTCTACACTGAATAATCTGCGCGAGAGACACTTCCAAAGTGGTAAAATTTGTGTCCCCCCCCCCTCTAACTTCTAAAGTAAGAAAATGAAAAATCTAAAAAAAAAATATGATGTACATTACCATGAAAACTACCAACGAAAATTAGTTTGAACTCGATCTGATGAGTAGTTTTTTTTTAGTACGTCATAAATACACTATTATTAAAACTTCGATCAAAGTTACAACGAACTACAAGAACTATGTGTACTATGTATATTATGTTACTTGCTGCAACGGAACCCTTCATGGGCGAGTCCAACTCGCACTTGGCTACTTTATTATAAACTGTGTTAAGCTATTCTGGTTAGAAGTACGCGCCAACACTGAAGTCCTGTGACGAAATTATTAAACTCGTTGTTCGGCTTTCGTTGTCAGAATTGAATTGTCAGAATACACTTAACCAAAGAGAAATCTTTGGGTAAGTGTACCCACTTAACTAAAAATCAATTCGTACATGGTACCTTTATTATCTCCTATTTTGTTTTAAATCTTCTCCCTTCTGATTGTTGATGAAAGTTATATTTACCTACATTAAAGATCGAACACTAACTAGGTAAGATTGTAAGCCACAGGCAGGTGAACTCACGGGTCACAGCTATTCCATAAAATAATTCAGTAACCCTAGATGACACGCACACATGCGTAAATGTGTTCGAACAACATATGCGTAGTTGTGTGAGTGTAGGTATGTCGACTTCACCGTTTGTTTGGAGTTTAGGCCGAGTGTCCGGGGTGTGCTGTAACAAAAAACAAAAAAGGATTTATGCTTGTATGTCAAATACATGACAGCGTGTTATATTAAAAAAAAATTGAAATTAATTTTTGTTTGATAATAAGTAAAGTATTGCAAAAAAATCAGTATTCTGCACTCCTTCTCTGTATAAACTAAAAAGTTACACTCATCTGTCCGCGCAATTTTAATAAATTCGTAATAAGGGATACACAGATTTTATTTCACGTTTTAATAAGTATATAATATAAAAAAATAGAATAACCTTTTGGAAGAATGATTGTTCATGTACTAAAATTTAATTCCTAACAAACTTAGTTTGGTCAGATGGTGTTGTGTGTGTGTCCACTAATATTTATTTTTTATTTATTTAAGCAAGTCTTACATAAGCCAAATAGGTATCAATTTTTTTTTGAGGCTGGCAAAAAAGGCTGGAAATTTTTAATTTTAGTTTCGTCGGTTATTACGTAGGTACAATCATTTTATGCTACAAATAAGTCCGTTACTATAGAAAATAACCTATAGAAGTACGTACAATGGGGGCATTTCGTCAGTTAATCCGTTATCCCAACGCAATATTATGCCGGATCTTCTTTAGACAAACTTTAATATTTGGACTCATCCCGACAAATCTTGACGACAAACTCAACGTTTAATATCTGGGTTTCGTCAACAGATTTTGAGGAGATTTGGGTGATATTGAAATGTGTCATTTCGACGGTGTAAATGAAAATGTCGTGACGAGAGGAGCAAGTTGGATAGATAATAATGTAATTTTCTACGAAAAAATAAAAACTGACTTCCGTTTAAAATTTTAAACTTGGACCATTGATATAACTAAGTAAAGGAAGATGAGGTACGATCTAACATAAATGCAGCATCATCGTGAGATACGCTTGAATGAATGACAAAGACATCATGACAAGTAGGCAGTAGGTGCAAATGATATAGCTATACATCACATTAGTTTAGATATTTTTTTAATTGTTAGCGAACGTCCACTCAACTTGTGGCTCCTGTTATGACTGAGACTCAATCAGGAGACGTCACCTGATTTTGCATTGTTTTAAGAGATCAATGACTTGGACACTGGATTTTATAACTTTTGTGAAATCTACGAATATGTCGTCAAGATAAAGGTATGAAAATTTTAGTTTTATGTTGATATATCAAAAACTACAACTCGGATATTGATAAAAAAGGGACAGTCATAGGAACTACCGATAGAAATGAAAACTTATAGCTCAGAATTTCATAGCTCACTTTGGAAACTATGCGGGTGAAACCGGAGGGCGTGGCCATGACTAAATGGCTATTGTCGTCAAGAAAAATGCTGACGCATTTTTAGATAACCAATGGGAAAAATGGTCAACGGTAAATGCATTTCTAAATGGCCAACGGCCATGGTCCCGAGTTCACCCGAAAATTTCTTATCATTCCCGAGCGTGACGAATATAGCCTAGCGTACAAGTGACGGCATAGTGCTGAATCTTATTACTTTATACCCTTCTATCATCCTACATAGGTCTCCTGGTGGTTCATTTTACCCATACATTTTGTTCACGGGCCTGTAGTCTACTAGAATAATACACAGAATACAGATTCATCACGAAAAAACCAAGGAAACAGTAGTAACTACGTGGGTAAAACAGCAGGGCGCTAAATTTAAGAACATTGTTCAAATAGATTATTGTTTGACGTAATTTTCAATTGTCAAGTTAATCCAACTGTATTTAGCAGTCATTGTACACTTTAGTTAACCAATTCAACATGGCGTTGATATAAGTCTCCGCATTATTCTCAATGTACCTAAAATATACGCGTTGTACCTTTGACACAGACTTATGGGCCTTGCATTAACCTCTAGAGCTTACGATAAGGATGCGTTGTTTCTCCGACAAAATTAACTACCCAGTTGATTATAAAGTGGCACTATAAATTAACGTTTGACTGTGAGATTTGTTCATAAAATACTGTAGTGGCGACGTGATTAAATTACTGAGATATTCTGGTATCGTCGTAGGTCGGTGTCGCTCTGTTGGACGTCTATTGAGATAAAATGGCTGTGTCAAGAAACGGCACTTTAAACTCCTACATCAAATTCCTTTATATTCTTGTCTAGGTTGACTATGAGTAAGCTTTTCCTAAATTCTAGACATATTCCTATTAACAATTTTGTGCGATTTGAAAGCTGTGAAGTTAAATACACGTGAATACAAAATAACTTTCTAACAACGGAGATATTTTTTTAACTAGTGTATCTATTAGGGTTGTTGAGGAAGTGATTATGAGGAAGAGGAGGAGGAAGAGGAATTGTCACGCACAAACTTAGAGGATGCGGATGAGGAAGAGGATATTTTTTTGAGGAAGAGGATGCGGATGAGGAAGCGGAAGAGGAAGGGGATGATAAGAAATTATAAATACTAGCGGACCCAACCCAAAAGCCACTGTCCTGCCTGTACATAACTAGGTACACAAACATTAATTGAACAGGCTTTTTCCAGTGGACCAAACTATGAATCTAAACTATTCTCAAAACATACAGAATGAAGAATCATCAAAATCGATCAAGCAGTTAAGAACGAGTTCAGTAACAAACACAACACACGCACACAAAAAAAAGATGAGTGAATGATACAATTTTATTTAGGGATTCCATGAAAACTTGCCATGGATACGCTACGCGCATGCGTAGTGAAATTCCTCATAAATTCCTCTTAAATTTTGAGGAAGCGATAGCGGAAGAGGATTTTTTTATTTTAATTTATGAGGATGCGGTAACGGTTGCGGAACCCAAAATATTGCGGAACTTCCGCATTATGAGGAAGCGGAAGAGGAATCCTCAGCAACCCTAGTATGTATGTTTACACTAGACCACTATTTCGCTTAATATTTACTGAGGATGCGGTCTACGATGGAATGTGCTTACCCAGAAGGACTAGATTCACTATCTCGACTTGAGGATTGATTAAACCAGATTGTAACCATTGAGTAATACCCACTCAGGCAACGCATTTTACAGCTCTAAACATTCTTATCACAAAATTGGAGTCACATTTTACAAATAAATGTAACTCACGTATAAAATAGTCAGAACAGTCCGACTCGAGTTTCGATCGCGTCCGGCGATCTTCTTCAAGGCGCGTGCGCGCGCATGTTCGCAGCTCGATTAGCACTGCGGGCAGCCGCACGGCGCGCACGCAAGCTTAACGGTTGTTGTTGCGGGAGTGCAGGTGAGGGGGTGCGGGTTGCGATCGCCGGACGCGATCGAAACTCGAGTCGGACTGTTCTGACTATTTTATACGTGAGTTACCCGTGTATTTGTTTAAAATAAATTGTTGTTTGACGTAATTTTTGTTCAGTGCTATTTAAATGTTATTGTTACTAATTTTCTTTTTCAGGTTGTAATTGTTACTAAATTTTCTTTTTTAGGTTGTTGTTTCTTAAGATTTATTTTTGTTTATTTAGTGCAATAAAGAGTTTATCTATCTATCTATCTATATGCCAAATTTAATAATAATATAGACGTTAACATACATCTAGGCGCATAAGTAACGTGTATAACCAATAATAATTAAGTAAGTGATGTGTATGATAACTGATACAGAAACTAAATAAAAATACGCCAATTTAATCATTAAAATCACTTTATTACTCTCTTCACCCAAAATGTTTGATAAAAATCAAATCATCAAAGTGTGTGCCTTTAAAAAGCCTGCACAGGCCACATGTATCAAAATTATCTTATCTGAAAAAATATCTTCATTCCTGTAACATAACCATTTCACAACAACATAAGTAAACAAAGTAACACATCTAAAACTACGACATTCCCCAAAATTGCGGCGATTAGTTCAATATTTGTTCTCTACTAAGACGTACGCAGTAAGGACGTTTAGGACAAATAAGAAATCTTTTTTATGTAAAATAAGTATGTATATAAAAATATAAAAGTATTACATCAGCTATCTGGCTCCCATAGTACAAGCTTTGGCTAGTTTGATGCTAGATGGTGTTGTATGTGAATTTTTTTTTTAATAAAGAGTGACAAGACGAGCAGGACATGTGCCTGATGGTAAGCAACATGCCTGCCACATAACAGTACAGTGACACGCAGCTATTGGAACATGAAGAGCCAAAATCATTCCCTAGCACCGCACTGCGCTCGTCACCCAGATATCTAAGTTGTTATATCTCTAAGCCCTGTAATTTATCTGGAAACATTGCCCTTCAAACCGGAACACAGTAATGTTTGAACATTACTGCTTGGCGGTAGAATAATAGACAAAGGTGTGGTACTCCCCCAGGCGGACTCTGCTAAGAGTCCTACCACTACAAATTGTGAAATGTCCACCAATATTTATTTATTTACCTAAAGCTGCGTCTACGCTAGGAGAGCCGAGCACGAGCGTAGCACGAGCCGAACACAATTCGATTAGTGTGGACCGACTAACAAGACTCGAACGAGCGCGCTGCGCTAGACGAATAGGGTACAATCCTCAAAAAAACTAAGCAGTCCGTTAGTTAGATTGCCAAAAAAAATTGAACACGTATTTTTTCTTTTGTTTCACAAACAAAAAATGACGAAGATACAGCGCTTCGAAGTTTCGTGTGACGTCACTTGTGAGTACGATTTTTACTCACGAGTGACGTGGCGACCCCCACTCTCGAAGTTTGATGGTCTATATCTTTGACGATTTTTAATATTATGAAAAAACAAAAAATACGTGTCCAATACTTTTCCATGATCTAGCTGACGGACTAATTAGGATGGTGTATTTTTGACCCAGTCCGGTACCCTATTGTGTTCAGCTCGTGCTCTCGGCTCTCCTAGCGTAGACGCAGCCATAGAATAGATAATACAGATAGAACGGACACTCCCCACCCCCCGCCAGTTTCAAGCTTCCTTCCCCGCAAGCACCGCGAGAAGCACTCAACGAAGGGTTATATCGGACGATAATTTTCTATGAGAATACGACCATGATGCTGTATTATTTAACAAAATGGTACCAAATTTTTCGTCTATTATACGAAACAAGAATAAGAGATTTTTGATTTCATAAGAATTTCTACAAAGATTGAATCATTTTTATAAACTGTGTTAGCTATTCTGGTTAGAAGTACGCGCCAACACTGAAGTGCTGTGACGAAATTATTAAACTCGTTGTTTTCAAACTGCGGCTTTCGTTAATCGTTGTGAAATACGTCAGTGGCGCCAATAACGTATGGTAACGAGTGATGGCGCGGAGAATAGTTCGGAATTCACGAAGTCACTAGTCACTAGTGTTGCCAATTTAGTGGATTTTTGTACTAAGATTGCTACTATTCAGATTTATTGATAAGTGATTATTTCTTAGCATTCAACCGACTCAAAAAAAAGAAAGAGGTTCTATATTAGACTATCTGTACTTTTATGTGCGTCCATGTATATATTATGTCGGTCAATAGTGAACAATGAATATAGGATTTCATCTAGTAGTATGCTTATTTAAGATTTCGCAAAAACCGTTCATTAAAAGCAGTAAGAGGATACGAGTACATTGACTATTGGAATGGATAGTTCCAAAAAAAAATTAACGATATTTTTAAACTAAAACTTATTCAGTAATTAACGGCTTTGACATTGACTTATAAACTTTACCGGTTCTAGTACTACCGGTACTACTACGATTTAGTTTAATTTTTAACCAACTTCAAAAAAGGAGACGGATCTCAATTCGTTTATATGTTTGTTACGTGATAGCTCCATTTATTGTGAAACAAAGGACATAAGCCCAAATCACATTGAAAAAACCCAGGTGCCACACCTGGGTTTTTTGATATACCTCGGATTTTAAGTTATTAGTAATAATATTCTAAACTATCATCATCATCCGTTTGAGTGGCTAACCTGCGTTTTTTTGCCTGTAGAAGTTTTGTAGAAGTTCGTGTCAAAAGCTCGTTTTATGGAACAAAATATATTGTATAATTTGGTGTTAATGATACAAAAATAATATATACCGGCTGAGTCATAAAGATATATATCAAACAATGCACGAATATGCTTAGGTTCTTTTTGCGATGGGTGGCCTTGGAATTGAATTCATATATTTAACGAGTGTAAGTAAAATAATTCATGATAATACGCTTATTTTTGGTAATGTACTTTGGACTTTGTATTCAATTATCAGTATGCTTACATCGCGGGTCAAATCTGGACAAGTACTAGCACAAGCACAGCACTAGCATAGGCCTGGGATATGAGGCGTACTTGAAGAGAGGTATATGCTAAGATGTTATGATGATGATGATTACATCGGATTGCAAACAGTATTGGTGAACTTTAAAAAAAAACGCCTACAAAACTACACTAATAAAAAAACATGTTAGCCACTAATTTGGGTTATGGGAGTGGTGTAATTTTTTTTCGTAAAATATATTTACATACAGTTATTAGATTTTTTTGAGATTAGATACAATTATTTTGTGCCGAGGTCAGGGTACGATTTGGGCCATGTCTCCTTTGATGTTTCTTTTTTTTTGGTAGATCATAGTTTTGAAACATGAAAACAAAACTAAAAATTACTTTCGTTTATTTTTGTTCAAGTTTTTTATTACCGTCGTTGAAATTTGGTCAATTAAGTTTCTGAATTTAATTTGAAATTAAAACTGATTTTTGTTTATTCGGCGCAAATAAATTATTAAGTAATGACTTCAACCTTAAAATGTGATTTGAGTATAATAGACTCACTCACTATTCTCACAATATTTAAAGTTTTATGCGATCCTTACTATAATGCGAATAAATAAATCACTATTTATCAACATACAAAAGTTATATTTTTTTAAGCAATTAGTAAAAAAATAAATCCGGAACTAGCAACATTATCCCGCGAGACACAAGGCGGCCATAGTAACAACAATTCGTAATGTTTGTTTACAAAATTAAATTGTAGTTTTGAAGAATTAGAGTTGAAAAATTATGTTGTTCTTTACTGTGGTGAGAAATGCGATGGAAATAATTAATAATTAGTTTGTGCAGTGTATACTCTGATTATAGTGAACTGTGTGTAAATGCAACTTATGGACGTAGTTTTACCATCTAATGTGAAATACACGATATGTGGAGTGATTAATTAATATGTTGTCAGATTAAAGTTTTCTCTTTGGGTAAGTGTACTTAACTATAAATCAATTCGTCCATGGTAGGTACCTTTATTATCTCCTATTTTGTTTTAAATCTTCTCCCTTCTGATTGTTGATGAAAGTTATATTTACATTAAAGATCGAACACTAACTAGGTAAGATTATAGGTCACTTAACACAGGCAGGTGAACTCACGGGTCACAGCTATTCCATAAAATAATTTAGTAACCCTAGGTGACACGCACACATGCGTAAATGTGTTCGAACGACATATGCGTAGTTGTGTGAGTGTAGGTATGTCAACTGCACCGTCTGTATGGATTTTAGGCCGAGTGTCCGGGGCCTGACGCAGCTTAAATGTTTACAGCTTATACTTTGTTTTTACTGGCCGGTGGTATTCTAGGTCTAAGTTTTGGTAATCTACACTAGTATTTCTTTATTCCATGTTAATATAAAAAGGTATTATGTACCTACTTTTGGATGCAAAGTTACGGCAACTGCCGATCCGGAGTCTTAGATTCAAATCCCACGCGCAAAATTGTTTATTCCAAGTCTGGAAGAAATCGCTTTCAGCGATAAGGCCGCCAGTTGTTTCACTAGTTTTACTGTACTTCTATGTGTTTTATGTACTATCTTAAGGTGTGAACAATAAAGAGTTTTCATTCATTCATTCATTCATTCATTCATTCATTCATTCATCTGCGTAACACAGTTAAGTTAAAAAAATTATGAAGAAAAACATTGTGAACTGCCTTAATCCGCCCACGTTTGGCCACTCAGCCAGGGCGGTCGATTAGGACCTAATTATCTCTTTGTGAGAGAAGTTCCCGAGTCCCAGCAGTGGGAACATTTAGTGGTACATTATATATGGTGCCGAGTATAATAACAGTTGTTAACTTGCCCATACTGTCATTCGTATAACCAGCACGTACGCCCAACCAATGCTACACAAATGTGTATCGATTACCATAACACGAGGATTGAATCACAAACAGCCCAGCCGGTCGCATTGAACCAAATGCTAGAACTAATTTACACAGTTTTTGCTAAGAATGTGTTTACAGAAACAGTGGAGCAAAAAACATAGGTAGAGGATGTCATTTTAAAGTTAAAATAAAACACAGATAAACATTACAACTAATTTTATATGCAGTGTAATTATTTACAACAAAATACCTATACTTATTTATAATTCCGGCATCCGGTGACCTTGTGAATAGAAGTAATTAAGGATTTTTGGGTAATTGTGCTAGAATCATCCAAAGTCAAGAAGTATAATAAAAAAAAATAGACAGCCATAGGAACTGCCGATAGAAGTGAAAACTTATAACTCAGAATTTTAAGGCTGACTTTGGAAACTACGCGGTTGAAACCGGACTGTGTGGCCATGGTCCCGAGGTTACCCGAAGATATCTTTCATTTACGAACGTGACGCTTGAGCTCAATTCACAGCCCACGAAAAATCTGTGTGGGGTGCGTCAAAAGAAGTGTTTGCTCACTTCAAAAACTGGCTGTAGCATAATTTCGAGTCTTCTTTCTATTTCTACCGTTGTCAGGTGTTTTTGGGGTTTTTGCAGGCATGTTGGCGTAGTGGTTAGAGTGTCTGATTTTCCCTATTATGAGGTCAAAAGTTCTAATACCGCGTTTAAATCTAAATATTTTGCAAGTGCAGATGTAAGTACTAGCTTGTCTTGACCACTGGTCTTCCGGGCAAAGAAAAACATAGTGAGGGAGGGAACCAGAGTGTTCCCATAAAAGTACGTGGTGGTTTCCTCACGATGTTTTCCTTCACCGTTTTAAGTTAGTGGCATTGACTCCAAAAAGACAGTGATTCCCGTGGGATTTGAACTCGGGGCTCCGGATCTGCAGTCGTCGTTCTCCGGACTAGACCAGCCGTAACTTTTTTTAAGAGAATCAACTTACCGTATACAATTTATTATAATTACGAGTAGGTATATCACTAGGTGGAAACAATTAATTATAGTAGTACACTAAAATACCTATCTTATTCAACAGTAACATCAAGGTTAAAGTTATAATTATCATCTACGTCAAATTGATGTACGAGTGAACCATTAATTAATTTCTATTTTACGTTTATTACTTATTAAGTAATGTCTAGTCTCGGTCGAGCTCTACATCGTGCTTTCTCGATGTTTTCCTTCACCGACATATTCCTAGAATCTTTCGAGGTCATGCATTTGCTGCCAACCTGCACTTGACCAGCGTGGTTGATTATGACCTGACTCTCTCCTTGTGAGAAAATACCCCGCGTCCCGGTACATGTATGTTTAGCTATAATATCAATAAATATTTACGTTATACCCATACAAACATTGTCCATATTTAGTTTATGTAGTGTAGTATTTAGTGTTTACGTATTTACCACATATTTATAGACCTCTATAAGTGAGACAGATTCTCTCAGTAACTCTGTAACTTTAAAACTCAATAACTCTGTAACTTTAACAAAAACGATAAACACCTATAAGAGAAAAACAGATCGCGGTCCCACTCACGCGGCACTTTCTCTTATCCATATCTCTTACCATCTGATATGATGAAAACTTGTCGTGCCGATTGTAAAAAGTAAAGCTGGAGATTTGTCGGACATATCTAATTATAGGCCTATTTCTTTGGCAACGATAGTTGCAAAATTGTTTGACAGCATTCTTAACACTCAGTTAAATCAATATATTATACAGTTACATGATAGCCAATTTGGTTTTAGAGCTGGTTTATCAACGGAAACCGCTATTTTGTGTTTGAAGAGTGCTGTCAGGTACTACACAACCAGAAAAACATCTGTTTACGCTTGCTTCCTTGACCTCAGTAAGGCTTTTGACCTCGTCTGCTATGACTTGCTGTGGAAGAAGATGAGGGATTCTCATATACCTGATGAGCTTATAAATATGTTTAAGTACTGGTACGGAAATCAGACAAATAATGTGAAATGGTCAGGCACTATGTCGGACCCATACTGGTTGGAGTGTGGGGTGAGACAAGGGGGATTGAGTTCTCCCTCTATTTTCAACCTATATATTAATGGGCTGATTGGGGCACTCACTGAGCAACATGTTGGATGTCACATAGATGGCAGGTGTTTCAACAACATTAGTTATGCCGATGAAATGGTCCTTTTAAGTGCCTCAATTTGCGGCCTCAGAAAATTACTGAGAATCTGTGAGAGCTATGCGGCTGATCATGGATTAATTTATAATTCTAAAAAGAGTCAGTATCTGGTATTTCAGGGAGGTCCTAGAACAGTGACAGAGTTGCCACTAATATGTCTTAATGGTACTCCTCTGGATAGGGTATTCGAATTCAAATACTTAGGTCATCTCATTACACCCACTCTGAGAGATGATGCAGATATCGAACGGGAGCGGAGGGCGATGTCGGTCAGAGCGAACATGGTGGTTCGCAGGTTTGCTCGCTGTTTGTTTGCAGTGAAAATCACTCTTTTTAGAGCTTATTGCACCTCTTTCTATACCTGCAGCTTGTGGTCCGACTATGCGCAAAAATCGTACAGCGCCCTACGTGTCCAGTTCAATGATGCGTTTAGGATGTTGGCAGGGCTCCGCCGATGCTGTAGTGCGTCGACAATGTTTGCAGAAGCCCGTGTAGATTGCTTCTACACAACAATGCGGGCGCGCGCTACGTCACTGGTACGACGCGTGCGGCGCAGCCCCAACAGCATGCTGGCCGCGCTCGCGGGGAGGCTCGACAATCCGTACTTAAATCACTCCTGTAGACTGCATGTTGAACACAGCCAGAAATATTTTTGAGTCGAGCCTGCCATTGTGACATTGGGAATTATTATTATTTTTTTGTTAGTGTATGTGTACCTATCTACGTTTGTTTCGTTGTGTGTAAAATATGTTTTATTGACTTGTGTTTTTTCTATTGTAATGTGACGAAATTAATTTATGTTTGATTATGTTATGAGTCTATGATACCTACTTGAAATAAATGAATTAATTAAAAAAAAAAAATATCCAGGCGACTGTTTTAAAAGTAAATCAATGACGGACCAAAATGAAAACAAAATAATGTCTCTATTTCCTGTTTCAATGAAACAAACATAAAATCTCGTGATTTTATGGTCCGAACCTTTCTATAGCCGCGTTGAAAGCCCATGAAAACCGTATTAATTTACTCCGTTAGTAAAATTTACGGGCACGGCCAGGTGAAACCGGGCGCCGACAGTAAAGGATTAATGCGAGACATTAATTTGAAAAGCTTTAAAACCATGGCGAGAGAAAAGCCTTCCGCTTTTCAGAAAGAGCCTGTAATTTTTCAGAAATAGGCTGGCACTTCCTCACTTACTTCACTTCTGTCACTTTTCCTGATATTATGCAACTGTCACCGATGATGTAACTCATTTACAAGTATCTAAAAACATATTGATCCGAAGACACTTAGACTACAATTACATTCTTATTTGTATTTCCCGTCTTCCTATTCTTTATTTCTCTTTTCTCATCCTGCGGTTGCGTAGGTAGCGCAATTTTATCGCTAAGATCTAAATCATAGCGATAAAATTGCCGATTGTAATTTTATTTTTGAGATTTTGTACGTTTAGAAGTAAATCTATCCGTATATCTAACTTTAATTAAGATGCTTTCATTCTGGCAACGCATACTAATAGTATTTACTGTAGATTCAAATTCAAGATAAACTTGTACCTAGGTACCTACATCATGCAAAAATACTCAAAGAGTTTAGGAGGGATTTCAATCTATGACATCACGCTTGTGAAGTTAGACGTTCAAACTACTAGTTCGCAATTCACTCGTTTAAAACGAAAGCTTTCGATCGATGACTGCTTGACGGGCTAACTGGCTAGGAGGAAAAAAATACATAATATCATGTATGTATATAACTGGGTGACGAGCGCAGTACAGAGCTGGGCAGTTATTTCGGTCCTTCTTCTTTAAGTTGCTACGTGGCACTGTGTTGTATTGCCACCAGACTAATGTCTTAGTCGGTCAATGTGTCTGTAAAATAGACAAAATTTGTGTCTAAATTATGTATGGGATTAGGTAAGTAATTCACTTTTTTTTAGCCTTTATCAACTAAACTAAAATACAATGAGACTACGCTACATACCTAACTAACTAGGTACTTACACTAAGCCCATCTGAATCATCTATAGACCAATAATGGAGGGAGGTCTATAGATACTTTTTATACTTATTCACCATTTTACTTCTAAAATGGATTTTTTTTCTAGTAAGAAAATTATCACCCTGAACCAAAGCCAGTAAATATTCATACGAGAAAATCACAGATGCACACACGAACAAATAAATAAATCCTTGATCTTTACCAAACACTTACCCTGTCACTTTCATGCTATATTAATTCATCTGAGGATGCGAGAAAAATCTGATAAGCTTTTCTCACCCTCGCTACTACACTTTCAGCTTTATTGTTACCGCGTTAAAGTTGAAATTGGTGGGATAAAATGATGATTTAAGGCAATAAGTGGCGATCAAATTGAGATATCTCGTGACACGTGCAAGTTATTGGGACACAAGTGTTTGGACAAACTAGGATATTGCTCGCGTGAGGGAAACTGCCCTTAAGAGGGTCGATGATGACGCGGCGAATATGTGAGCTCAGAGGTCGTTGTGGTTCAACGTTGTACATAGTTTAAAATGACCTCTTCTTTAAACCCCGAAGCAAAAACTAGAATGTTTTTGACGAGTATTTGTGTGTTTTTTTTTTTTTTATAGCATAGAGTGTCGAGACGAGCAGGTCATGTGCCTGATGGTAAGCAACATGCCTGCCACATAACAGCACAGTAACACGCAGCTATTGGAACATGATAGTCCAAATCATTACCTAGCACTGCACTGCGCTCGTCACCCAGAGATCTAAGATATTATGTCTCTAAGCCCTGTAATTTCTCTGGAATCATTGCCCTTCAAACCGGAACACAGTAATGTTTGCACATTACTGCTTGGCGGTAGAACTTGCGGCGGCTTGGTGTTTGTTACATGGTAGTCCAAACAGATAGTGTTTTTTTTGTTGTTGGAATGGTTTTTAATTAGTTGCAAGTGTTTTTAGCTAAGTTTGATGAAAATCAGTTCAAAATGGCGGATTACATTTATATTTCCACGAATCTTTCAATATGGGTATTGAATAAAAAGGCTCCACTACATAGGTAATATAATACTAAACATTACTACTAATTTTAAATTCAGGATATGATATCTTATGTATAAAATTCTCGTGTCACAATGTTAGTTACCTTACTCCTATGAAACAGCTTTACTGATTTTTACCAAATTTTATATGCATATTTAGTAGTAGGTCTGAAAATCAGCTACTATTTATTTTTCATACTTCTAAGTGATAAGGGTTGTTCACCCCTATTTTTTTTTTTTAATTTTTGGACAAAAAAAAATGTTTTTATTTTTTTATTATGTGGCATTAAAAATACATACAACCCTAAATTTTTACCCTTTTATCATCAACCCCTGTTTTTTAATAGCCATTTTAGTAATTTTTCACCCCGCTCGATAACTGATCAATTATCGTCTTTTTAACCGACTTTAAAAAAAAGTAGGTTTCTCAATTCTACCGTATATTTTTTTTATTTTTTTTTTATGTTTGTTCGCGGATAACTTCGTTGTTTATGAACCGATTTGGATGATTCTTTTTTTGTTGGATAGGAGACATTCCAAGGGTGGTACTATGATAAGGAAACCAGGATCTGATGATGGAATCCTGCAGAAATTGAAGAATACTTGCAAAAATTGTAGGGGCGACAAGCGCGATTGTAAATTTTTCCATTAAGTATTTACAAGCACTACAATTTATTTTGGTTTGGCACTACGAAGATTTGGAAGCGATCTAATGATGGAGCCAAAATACTGTCGAGGGAACTCCTCAAAGATTTACAGCAGTTATCTTGTGTTTGGGCTTGATTAATTTGTATTGATGAGCACTTTACGTCTAGATGTCTTGGGACTGTCTTTCATCATCATTATACATGTCTATGTTTGGATGTTTGTTGCTCAATCGCGTTGTAACTAATTAATTAATCATTAGACCTTTAAAAACTGCAAGGGTAGACTAGTGCGTTTGAAAATGTTTCAATTAAGTATTTTAAAGCACTACAATTATTGAATGAAGGTCTGGAGTCGATCCGATGAAGGAGCCGAAAGACAGTCGAGGCTACTCCTCAACGATCTACAGCAGTTACCTTGTGTATAGGCTTGATAAAGCTGTATCGATGAGCACTTTACACATACCTAGGTGGGATGTGACTGTTATTAGGGGTCTGACGATGAAGACAAAGGACAGTTATGTGAACTGTTTAACGGTTTACAGTAGCTAGTGTTTGTGCTTGATTCATGTACTCTTAAATATTGATGAGAACTTGGCACCCACATGGGTACTGAGGACCATTTTACAGGTCTGAGTACACCGACCATCCTGGATTTTAACACTTTATCATAGTGAATATTATTCTACTAGTCAAGATTGCAAAATAATGCTTTATCTTCTCACCTAATTCAAGAATTATTCATCTAACCATCACTTAAAATCGTAAAATAAAATAATTTTAACAAAAAAAAAGAACCGACTTCAAACAGTAAACTAAAAAGTAAAAAATAAATCTCTTTACCACAAAGTAGAACGTACTTTGATTAATTTGAACAGACATGATTAAATAAGTATTTAACAATTCTGAAGTCGGTGCCAAGTCAATGTTGCAACAACCTTCCTGTCTATCATACATACGAGTATGTCCCCAACAACTTCTCTATGTTCCAAATGTCAGTTCGATTTACTATACTCTACGAATGTTAGCTTCAGCTGTAGTTGTTTTACTTGGCACCGACTTCAGAATTGTTAAATACTTATTTAATCATGTCTGTTCAAATTAATCAAAGTACGTTCTACTTTGTGGTAAAGAGATTTATTTTTTACTTTTTAGTTCACTGTTTGAAGTCGGTTCTTTTTTTTGTTAAAATTATTTTATTTGTAAATGTTTTTCACTCTATTTCGATTTAAATTTCCCGGAGCTTATGGCAAATCTAAAATTGTTTAAATGCAAATCTAAAATAAAAATAAACATTAATTTTTACTATTAAAGTTTAGGGTTGCCATGGATGGTTTAGATTCACAAACCAGCCCGGCCGATGGCGCTGCGGTTGGTATCTAGGTTATTATCCGAGCGAAGCCGGAACGGGCCGCTAGTGTAGGTATATATTATTATTTTACGTTTCTGTCTGTTTCAATAAATTAAACAATTTTCATTTTTTTTTTATATGAAAACTGAAACTGATGTGATCGAGATGGATTCTAGTTATAATTTGTGTCGAGGTTTTCTTATTAATTTTCTGTTTAAGGCGGAATAGATTACCAGCTTCATTGTTCAAATTAATCTAGAACTTTTCATAGCCGGTATGGATAGGTACGACTATTTTGGTTTTTGCCTCTTTTTTTCTTGCTTATTAATTAAACATCATGCTATAATTTCACAATCGTGTGATTTTAAAATATTATTAGAAAGAAAAAACCTGGTCATTTTTGCGTCAGGGATTGAAAATATTTATTGGTGACTTATTTATTCAGCATGTTGATATATTTATACCACGCTTGCATCTAGTCTTTATACATTTCTGTGTATTGAAACTAACTTCAATAAAATAAATATAAATACATCGTTACGGTAGCGCTCGGTCTCTTTGAATCCACGCCCAACTGGCTTCTGTAATGGTCTGCGAAATCTTTTCCACCGCCTCTCCGTCTACTGCCGCTTCTTCGAAACGGATGTTTTTCTTGTCCCCGTTATAAATTGTCTACTCAATTATTTTAAGAATCTCACTTTTAGGAAGTCAGTGTCATTAACAACAGCATCGCTTTGTTTTATTTACGTAGTTGCGAGTAACGCGGGATGGGTCGGCCATTTTAATTTATGAGCCGTGAAGTTATTAGATACTAGAAACATTGTTATCGTGTAGTTTTAGTTTTTGTTATTTTCTCGGGATAAAAGGTAGCATAAACCTAGTATCTATGTATTGCAAATGCCTATTATCTATCAATGTGTCAAATTTCATCCCGATTTTGCTTGAGAAAGAAGCAAATATCAACACTATAGATATTCATACACTTTCATACTTATTTTTAGTAAGAAGTATATATATAATATATAAGAAGTATAAGTTACTTAGTATTAGTAAGAAGTAGGAGAGAGATCGAAGTAGTGTCTTTTCTGTGTAAAACTTTTGTATGTATTTGTAGTGGCAAACATTAAAATGTCAATACTGTGTTCCGATTTGAAGGGCAATGTTTCCAGATAAATTACAGGGCTTAGAGATATAACAACTTAGATCTCTGGGTGCCGAGCGCAGTGCAGTGCTAAGTAATGATTTGGATTCTTCATGTTTCAATAGCTGCATGTCACTGTGTTGTTATGTGGCAGGCATGTTGCTTACCATCAGGGACATGTCTTGCTCGTCTCCTCACTCTCTGTTTAAAAAAAAAACAAAGGTAAAAATAAGATTCAGCAAACTTTTTCACCAATTATTCGTTTTTCTGTTTTTTTTTGTAACCCTCAAAAGGCACATTGAGCATTCTTTGAGTTGGCAAAAAAAACAATTCAACTTGCGATACTGAAATCGTTACCAGCACCGCTGCATTAAAGTACTATAATGTAATATGTACATATTTTAACGCCGCTGTATAAATAGTGTACGTGTGTACGGAATAATTGTTACAGTTTTCACTTCTGTCGCCTTTACCGGAACGTCACTGGTATTTTCTTTTGTGTTTTCACGGTTCTGGCAAAAGTAGTGGTCTGTACAGAAATACGAACCACTATTTATAGTAGAACCGCTGAAGAAAGAATATCTTAAAATGTCTGAGTGTATTTTCCTTCTAAGCTTCCTCTGGTAAGGAGACGCATTGGGAATGAGCATGTATTCATTTCGCAGCTCATTGCCAGTAGCTCGGGCATGCAGCCAAAGAGCTTCAATGGGGTGTGGCGAGTAAATCTTGTGCATTGGATCTTTGGTTCTGAGAGCATTGACTTTGTGAATCATTTCCGTGATAACGCTCGTGTGGGAACACTTCCAATACGATATTGAACAGCGCTGTATACGGCTAACTCCTAAAATCCTCATATAATTTGAAAACTTTTGATACAATTTTTAGGTGTCATAAAAAATCATCCATGTCAATCCTTCTGCTCCAAATTAAAAATTAATTAAATCCAGCACGCTGACCCATGCGGATTTAGTGGATAACGCATGACTTCGAAACATTGTTGCAACATGTCGTTTGCTTCACGATGTTTTTTGCCGTTTTAAAGTTGGCGGTAATGCGCACATAAATTCGAATAGACAGTGATGCGCGTGGATTCGAACCAGGGACTCCGGATTGGCAGTTGTTGTATAGTGTTAGGAGTCTTGGCAGAGTCGGCCTGAGGAAGTACCACACCTTTGCTAGTTATTCGACCGTAAAATAGCCAAGCAGTAATGTAGAAATATTTCTGTGTTCCGGTTTGAAGGGCAATGTTTCCAGAGAAATTACCGGGCTTAGAGATATTATATCTTAGATCACTGGGAGGCGAGCGCAGTGCAGTGCTAGGTAATGATTTGTCATGTGGCAGGCATGTTACTTACTATCGGACACATTTGTCCTGCTCGTCTCTTCAGTCTTGGCTTTAAAATAAAAGTTGCCGTTCTCCCGACTAGACCAGCGGTTACTTGTTAAATAGCTGTAAGTCGTAGTTAATAGTTAAAAAACACAGCATCAAATGCAGACATATCGCAAACAGTCCATTTATGAAATTGCCGATGTTAATCAGGAGCTCAAACACGAGTTTGTATGAATCGCTAATTATTGATTCGATTGAGTGATAGCTGCATTGCGAATGTTTATTGTTTAACTCGATTAATCCATTTTCGTTATTGACTGGGGATACAGTATCCAATCGGAACTAGCTTTTTTAAACAAAATGTTATGGTTTAATCCTACTAATATGTTTGTTGCTCAATCACGGCGTTACGTATGAATGGATCGGGCTGAAATTCGGAACATAGATAGGTTATATTCTAAAAGAACACATACCTAGGCTACTTTTTATCCCGGTAAATAACGGGAACGGGAACTGCGCGGGTAAAACCACGGGGCGCTGTCAGTAATATCATAAATTCGAAAGTTTTGATGTTTATATGTTTGGCTGTTTGTTGCTCAACCACGTCGGAATGTCGGGAGTCGATCGGACTGATAGATCGTAGACACAGTTGATTTGTCTGGAAGAGTACCTACATAGGTTACTTTTCATCACGGCAAAATAAAAGTTATCCAAAGTCTCACAGAACATCAAAACAGTTTAAATATAAACGTTTGATGTCACAAATGTGAGGTGCCAGGTTTGAACCCCGCCTGAATAAGTTGATGTTCATACTGCTGAGGGTCAGGGCCTTCTCTCATAAAGAGTAAAAGTCAAGAGTCGAGGCCATAGTCTCATTAACGTAATCTTTTGTTAATCTTGATGATTCGAATTTTTACTGTGTTTTACTAAAACTATGTTTTGGAAATAAATGAAAGTCTTGTACTTACTTAGTTTGTAGCTTAGTGCTAAGCAACAAATGCAATGTATTCTTTTGTTAATTTTGATGATTCTTACATTGATATAACTAAGTAAAAGAAGATGAGGTACGCTCTAACATAAAGACAGCATAAGTGGCGAACATTTCACACAAGCATACGCAATGTGCAGATAGCTTCAATTCCATCGTGAGATACGTTTGAATGAACGACAAAGACATCATGACAAGTAGGCAGTAGGTGCAAATGGGATAGCTATACATCACATTAGTTTAGATATTTTTTTAATTGTTAGCGAACGTCCACTCAACTTGTGGCTCCTGTTACGACTGAGACTGAATCAGGAGACGTCACCTGATTTTGCATTGCCATCGTAGAAGAGCGCGTGCCGCTTCTTAGTGTTTTAAGAGTTCAATGGATTCTTATTGTGTTTTATAACTATGTTTTGGAAAGAAATTATTTTTATTCATCTTTTAGTGGCTGCGGATCTAATACCTCCTTGTGAGAGACGGCCCTGAGCTCCAATAGTAGGAACTCAAAGATAGTTGCATGATATGAAAAGCTATAAACATCACTAAACAAAATACAAAAATATACGATTTGTTCTACTTTACGACCTTGACCCAAATCCTGATTTAGTGAATCGAAGATTACTCTGGGAAGAGGAAAATCCTCGTGACTTATCGTAGCAATCACATCGTATTTATGTTTCTTTCTACATGTTATGTTATTTATATTATGTATTATATTCTAGCAGCGTTTCGTATTTTTGTCCGCGTAGTTAGTTCTCTTTCCTCTAGTTTTTCCGGTATAAAAGTATTATGTTATTCCAAACTATAATAATCTGAATGTGCTCCAAATTTAAACTCGATCCATTTTGACGTTCCAATGTGATTAAGCAACAAACATCTAAACATTAATAGATTTCTATTAGTAGGATATATTTAATGAAGTGAAAACTTTTTTTGGCGCGCCACAGACACATATTTCGTGGGCTGTGAATTGAGTTCAAGCGTCACACTCGGGAATGATAAGAAATCTTTGGGTAAACTCGGGACTATGGCCATGCTCATGGCCACGCCCTCCGGTTCCCAAAGTTTTCAAAGTAAGCTATCAAATTCTGAGTTATAAGTTTTCACTTCTAGCGGCAGTTGTTATGACTACCTACCAGTTTTTTTTCTATATTTTAACATGTTACAAATCATATGTCAATAATTGTCTTCTTAATTAATTAGGTGTTTACAGAAAGCAAGACTGTAATTAATGGTTAACAAATAAGTCAAATTAATAACATTTAAAGTGATTTTATTTTACTAACAAAATGAAAGATATCGGTGTTATTAAAATGTATTATTATTCAACGTACCTATCTACATTTATTCAAATGTCTGAGTTTAATTTAAAATTAAAGTCTGTTATTGTTATTTTGGAAAAAAATAATTTATTAAGCATCACTTTCCAGTCTCCAGTATAAACCACAGACTGCGTACTGGTCAACCAATTTCTTAACCTTTTGTTAAACTCGACAGTCAAAAGAGTTTGATCATCCAAAGAGGTGTGATTCAAAATGGCGCACAGAAAGCGCGACGCGACAAAAAAATAGCAAGTAATTACAATCGCAAAGCGAAACGCGTCGCATAGGGGCGTAGACAAAACGTTTTGTTTTACTTTTAATAACTCACTGGGAGACTTGAAAAGATTCTCGTGATTAAAAAGTTCTCTTATGTGCGTGTTGCGCAGTTTTTTAATTTAAATCGTAAACTGTGTTTTTGCTTTATGGTCCTTCGTAAAGATATGTAGAAGTAGTAAAGATTTATTTGTGGAGCATGGATACAACAATAGAATGCTTACGAAATATGGTTTACTATAATAAACTGCCTTTCACCAAGCAAAATATCTATATTATACTAGAGGCCCGGTCCCTTCACTCGGATATTATTGTTTAAAGACCATTAATAGAAATATAAACTATCGTACGAGTGCAAATTTCATGAAAATTGGTTTAGTAGTTTAGGAGTTTATCGAGGACAAACAACGTGATACGCAATTCATTTATATAAAAAACAATGTTTGTCTGTGTGTTCTCTATAGAAACGTAAACAAACTATTCATTTGAAAATGTGATGACGCTTATCAAAGTTTACAAACTCCAGGCTATGTCTACTTAAACCAAATTTAATTTTAGTCTGTACAGCAGTTTAGACGTAAAAGCGTAACAGACAGTCAGAGCTATTTTTGCATTTTTAATGCTAGTTTAGAAGTAGATTTTTATTTTTTATTTTAACCTTAAGCAGACCAATTTTGTGTTTATAAAACTAGGTGTTATTTAAAAAAAATGCCCTCTCTTTGTTTCCATCATACTGTGAGTGAAAATATTTGCAACAATTTATTCCTTTTAGTAAAGAAAACGACAGAAAATTGTCAAGTCGAGGTGCGTCGTCAGCGACAGATGTTGTAGACCTTTTCCACCAAGTACAGTGCCACCAACATATCTGTAGAAAACTGCCAAAAATGCAACTACTGAATAACGAGGATTAAAGAACACAGAAGTTGTCTAATTTTGTAATAATAGGTGACAATACTTTTTTCTGTTCTTAAGCCACTGTCCTTTATGACTGAGAAATGAATCAAAAAGGTTTGCATGCCATCCACGGTTGGGCCTAGTGAGATCAAATTAGGTATACAACACATCTGTAAGTAGACCTAGTTTCACAAAAGATAGTTTAAAGATAGATAGATAGATAGACTCTTTACTGTGATACAACAAATCAAAATAGCATCATAAGTAGTGGATAGATAGAGATACTCTTTATTATAAACACCATAAACAAAAAAACACTTGTACAGGAGAGAATAACAATAAAAACAGTGTTACAAGCGGCGGCCTTATCGCTAAAAGCGATCACTTCCAGGCAAACTTAGGATGGATGGATGGATGGTATCATTGACCAACGTTTTTCGGTCGTAGCGCCATCACTACATTCTACAGATCAGTTGGTTTTGCTGTACATTCTTCCGCAGTTACGTATTGTTGGTGGTAGGGTCGAGTTTCGTGTAGTGACGAGATATTCATATTATACTAGCAGTGTCCCGCGGTTTCACCTGCTTAGTTACCGTTCCAGTTATTTTCTAGCGGTAAAAAGCCTACGTGCTATTCCAGATTATGAAATTTATACTGGCCTCGTGGCTTAGTGGGTAGAGTCGTGGGTTCGATTCCCATCCAGTGCAAATATTTGTGTGATTTATTCAAATATTTATACTGTGTCTGGGTATTTCTATGTATTATAAGTAATATGTATTTACAACTATATTAGTTTTATATCAGCTATTTGGTCGCCATATTGTAAGCTCTGCTTAATTTGGAGTCAGATGGTGTTGTGTGTAAATTGCCCACCAATATTTATTTATCTGTGTTCCAAGTTTCAACTCAATCCGTCCAGCCGTTCTGACATGAATGAGTCACAAACATCAAAACCATTTATAATATTAGTTGGTTATGGTGGCGTATGCTAATTAAGTTTTTGCTAATATAAGGTGACTGCGGGGTTACACAAATGTCTTCAAAAAGTCAGTAGTGCGCGTGGGATTCAAACCAGGGGCTCCGGATTGACAGTCGCCGTCCTCCTGACTAGACCATATTTTTTATTGGGCGTACGCCGTGACCACCTCGGAGACCAACAAGTGGATGCCAGACGTCTCCGCGTCTGGTCCCCCGCGGCGGGTCAGGTCTGTGGTCCCGCCGCCTACCACTTTTCGGCTGCAGAGGATAGGGAGAGCGGCGCACCGCAATACCGGCACTCCTTTTCCCCTGCAGCCCCACCGCGTTCGCCATCTAACGGTGTTGACCCCGTCTAGGCCGCGGCGGGTAGGGAGAGCGGCGCATCGTAATACCGACGGTCCTCTCCTGCCACGGCCTCCACTACACAGCCGCGATGCCCACCCCCCGACATCGCGGCACACCTCAGTTGCGCTAGTGCCACGACACTGCGCCACCTACATGGCCGCATCGTTAGCAAAAAATTAATTACTATACGCCACAAAATCCAACTAATATTTTAAATGTGACTGACTGTGTTTTGATGTTTGCTACTCGTTGACGTCAAAATTGCTGAACGGATTGGGTCGAAGTTTAAAACACAGATGGTTCCTAGACTGCAAACTTAAAACGGCGAAGGAATATATCGTAAGGGAACCAATATATGCCTGGATTCTTTGGATGTTATGCGTCTTCCACCAATCCACACAGCGTGGTGGGTTTATAGCCTTGACTCTCTCCTTGTGTCAGAAATCAAGATGTGGGAACATTTAGTGAGCTGCTTATGCTAACATTATACAGAAAATAAGTTCACTTCAATTCAAAATTATAAATGTCAAAGTATGGATGTTTGGATATTTGGATGTTTGTTGCTCAATCACGCCGTAACGAATGAACGGTTCAGGCTGAAATTCGGAATACAGTTAGATTATAGTCTGGAAGAACTTACGGCTACTTTCTATCAGGGAAAATAGCGGGAACGACGGGAACGGGAAGTACTCGGGTAAAACCGCGGGGAACTGCTAGTTTAAACATAAAACCTATGAATATCATGTAGACCGCGTTTAAATCGCGAAAGTTTAAAGTTAAAGTAAAAGTTATTTTCAATTAAGTACCATTTTCATATCTTCGTGCAATATTTAAACAAACATTTCCCGGAACCCGTAATCCTTTTCGCGGCATTTCGTAACCTAATCGAGTGTAAATCATGTTCTTATCTAAATCCAATATTTCAGATTGCCTCCAAAAGTAGGTTTTTCTTTTGGAAGAAAAAATACTCAACTTTGTGACACACGGACGATTAACCCAGCAACACAAATTAAAAATAAGATATTCGAAAATGCAATATTTTAGCTCACAATTGTTTCTTAAAGATCTATTAGATTTTTTTTAATATACCACGTGTTTTAAATAGATTTGCTAATCGCGTATTCCTCAATACTGCTGACATTGACGTTACGAACGTTCGAACGTCAAACACTTTTACAAAACATACTCAACTTTTCATATATCTATAATCTGAGGTAAAACTATCTTTGTCTATAATCTATTCTATAAGATTTGAAAACTGTAGGAAGTTACTTGAGATGTCAGTGATTGTGGCTAAACTAAAAAAAAACTATTTTTACAGTATATTAAGATAAACGCATGCGTGTTCTTACTTTTAAAATATGTGCTCCCTCAATTCGTACGTACATACATATTATACTTACAAATTGTATAAAAAATTACATTAAAGTTTTACTTTAGGTATTTATTTTATGTAACACAAAAACAAAACCTTCTTTAACTTTGTACAAAACAAATTAAAAAAAGGCTGTTCTAAATTTTTTACGAACATATTTGTGAACCTGTGCTCGCAGACTTTTTAATCCATACATCACTTCTAAGACTTTGTATCGCGTTGCTACAGAAATACCAACCACTCTCAAAACTGATAAGCAACTTTAAGCTTTATGTTAATGGAATAAACGCTCTAGATGCAGCAAACAAACTGTTGTTTTTCAGTAGAGTGAGAAAAATATGGCACTCGATGAATAGGAAATTAGATCGCAAAAGAGATGGGATATTGTAATAGATGGTATTTTCTTACAGCATAACAGAAACACGTACCAATTTCTTGTATTTATCAATTTTCTTTCTACAGAGACGCTGTGGGGGTTTTTGTAGACACAATTTGAAACTGACGTATTTGTGAACGTTGGTAAACTAATTATTCGACGGTCTGTGCTAGACCAAACACTCTGAAACTAAAAGAACATTGGCCTTTTGAAAGGTTTTTTAAACTGAAAACTAAATTTTAATTCCTGGTAAGCGATTTTTGGTAGGAGAAAATTTTATGGGTTCGTGTCAGCTAATATTAAATACAAAAATTAGCGAAAAAAAGTTGAATAATTTTTGAAGTTACGGATGGTCTAGTCAGGAGAACGGCGCCTGCCGATCCGGAGACTTCGGGTTCACACCTCACACGCACCACTGTCTTGTTTAAGTCATGTGCGTAATGCCGCTAACTTAAAACGGTGAAAGAAAACATCGTGAAGAAATCGACATGTAAGTACCTAGAACCTTTCGAAGTAATGTGTCATCCACCAACCCGCACTCGGCCAGTGTGGTGGATTATGGCCTTAATTCTCTCCTTGCGAGAGAAGGCGCCGAGTTCCAGAACTGGGAAAATGTAGTGGGTTGTTGATGATGATGAATTTTTGGAACCAAAATCCTATAAGTACTTAACTATTTTTTACGCTTTTGATTGCATTGACTTGCACAGTTCCAAATAATTCTATTCGTAAATGTCCTCTATGAAAACGCTCTAGTTTATTTGTGTAGGTACTAGCGGTCCGCCCAGGGTTCATCCGTTGTACATAATTATATTATAGCATATAGCACTCGGGAATCACATACAAGTTGGTGAAAGAATTTTTGAAATCGGTCCAAAGGTTCCTGAGATTACCGCGTCAATATTCTTATAAGTAAGTAAGTTAGTCTTGTAAGTACCTATATTTGTTGTTGAGCAGCGTAATTTGAAATTAGATTCACAAAAAATACATAACTATTTAACACTAAAAGTACGATTATACAAGCCTTATGTAATGTGTTACAATAACTACAAATAGTAGGTAATTATGAGACCTGTTTATATTTTCCATCACATTGTATTCGACCGCAAAAAGCAATTTTCTCCACGCTATTAATATCAATTCACATTAAACAAACTAACCATGACAATGTGGTTTTAAGTGCGGCGCAGACGTAAACACATCTATTAGCACACGGTACATCACTTGGAATCACAGAAATCTAAATAATATTACCTTATTATTTAGATTTCTGTGCTTGGAATATTACACTAACTCTAAATCCGTATTATATAGGTTTATAAGAAGAATATTTAAAGAAAAAATATCGATAGTACTCGTAATACTTTATGGCTGTTTCTTAGTGCAAAAACTAACCTGGTTGTTACAAGTTTTTAATTCATGCAATCATTTTATTTTCATTAAAATCCGTTCAGCCGTTACAGTGCCAAACAACATACATAATTATAAACCCACACACTTTAGAAATATTAGTGTGATATATAATATTTCTGGCCATATCTAGAACACACTTTAAACACACGTTTAAACAACACGCGACGTAATGTAGGTTAGTTTGCGCGGTACCTTAAAATCGCATGATATTACGTTTTGCAGTGCCTAAAAAAAGTGAAATAAGAAAAAAGTAACAGACGATGGTGAAAGTAATGGTCGGTGGGCGATAAATCTCAAACCCAATAAATGGTCGAATCGAAGGTGCTGCAATTACATCCCTCGAGATTAAATGGAGTCCATTCATTTGTGGTCTCGGACATGGGGGTGTGGTATAAGCCAGGAGATTGGGGCTTCTGCTTTCTAACAGATAATAGAAATAGGTATAACTGTAGCCATATAGCTACGCATTGTCAACATGCTGCTTAATAATTAAATTCCAAATTAAAAGTTTTCACTTCACTTGTAACTAACTATGTTTGTATGTAATAAAATCTTGGAATCTTAATTTGACCCACTTCCCTCCCAGTCTTCGATTAGGATGAAATTTTGCACACGCTCTGAGTTCTGATGACAATACATGACTAGCTAAGAAGCGTCATTACAAATTCAATATGGCGGCCTCCCCATTAGCGTCACTTGTAACTAATTATGTATGTAAGAAAATATTGAAATCTTAATTTGACTCACTTCCCGGTCTTCGATTAGGACGAAATTTCGCACACGCTCTGAGTTTTGATGACAATACTAGCTAAGAAACGTCATTACGTATCTAATATGACGGCCTCCCCAAGATGGCGGACTGGCTGTTTGAAATCCATCCCCATGATATGGGTATCAAATGAAAGGGCTTTCAACCAGAAATACGAAAAAAAATAGTCACGTGACTTAAATCCAACATCAAAAGGTGAGTAAGACATGCATCTAATCGTAAGCAACACATTAAGGTATTAGAGCAAATGCGTGTCATCATCATCATCAACAGCCCACTAAACGTTCCCACTGCTGGGACTCGAGGCCTTCTCTCGCAAGGAGAGAGTTAAGGCCATAATCCACCACGCTGGCCCAGTGCGGGTTGGCGGATGACACATGACTTCGAAAGATTCTAGGTACATGTCGGTTTCCTCACGATGTTTTCCTTCACCGTTTTAAGTTAGCGGATATTAAATGCGTGTCACGCAGTTAATATCGTCATCATAAGTCTTATTTGTCGTAGCATAAGCAGTCAAGTAAAATGAAATTATTTTCATAACGCAAAGTAACAAATAAGTAGACCTCGCGTTTGATGGCAATTGCGGTCTACGGATTATGTATTACCTACCTGATCGTTTTGTTATATTTTTATTTACATATTGACACACGAGTATTTTTTTTTTTATTTTTTTTTTTTATATAAAGAGTGACGAGACGAGCAGGACATGTGCCTGATGGTAAGCAACATGCCTGCCACATAACAGCACAGTGACACGCAGCTATTGGAACATGAAGAGCCAAAATCATTACCTAGCACCGCACTGCGCTCGTCACCCAGAGATCTAAGTTGTTATATCTCTAAGCCCTGTAATTTCTCTGGAAACATTGCCCTTCAAACCGGAACACAGTAATGTTTGCACATTACTGCTTGGCGGTATATACCTATTTCATATTTGTTAGGTACTCTTATATGAAATTGTCATCATCATCACATCATCATCAGCCGCAAGACGTCCACTGCTGAACATAGGCCTCCCCCCTAGATTTCCACAACGAACGGTCCTGCGCAACCTGCAACCAGCGGTTTCCAGCGACCTTTGTGAGGTCATCTGTCCATCTAGTGGGAGGCCGTCCAACACTGCGTCTTCCGGTTCGTGGTCGCCACTCGAGAACCTTTCTTCCCCATCGGTTGTCAGTTCTGCGAGCGATGTGGCCTGCCCATTGCCACTTCAGCTTAGCTACTCTTCGAGCTATGTCGGCTACTTTCGTTCTTTTGCGAATATCCTCATTACGGATTCTGTCGCGCAAAGAGACTCCGAGCATAGCTCGCTCCATAGCTCGCTGTGTGACTTTGAGCTTTGTTATGAGGCCTACAGTTAAGGACCACGTCTCAGTTCCATAAGTCATCACTGGCACCACGCACTGATTGAAGACTTTCGTCTTCAAGCATTGGGGTATTTTGGACTCCAAGATGTGCCGTAGTTTCCCGAACGCTGCCCATCCGAGTTGGATCCTTCGCTGGACCTCTTTGTCGAAGTTGGATCTACCCAATTGGATCTTTTGACCCAGGTAGACGTATTCGTCAACAACTTCGAGTGTGGTATTCCCAACAATAACCGGTACAGGTGAGACATGAACATTTGACATGACCTTCGTCTTGTCCATATTCATCCTCAAACCTACCTGTTGGGATACTCTACTGAGGTCCCTGAGCATAGCACCGAGGTCCTCCATCGACTCCGCCACAATGACTATATCGTCGGCAAACCGAAGGTTAGTGATGCATTCGCCGTTGATATTGATGCCATGTCCGTTCCAGTCCAGTAGCTTGAAAACATCTTCCAGCGCGGCAGTGAACAGTTTCGGAGATATAACATCTCCCTGTCTCACGCCTTTCTGTAGCCGGATATGTTTTGTGCACTGGTCCTGTAATCGGACAGACATTGTGGCTTTGCTGTAAATACACCTCAACACTTCGATATAGCGATAGTCCATGCGGCATCGCTGGAGAGACTGAAGCACTGCCCAGGTCTCGATGGAATCGAAGGCTTTCTCATAGTCCACATACGCTATACATAGTGGCCGATTATACTCCTCGGTTTTCTGTATAATCTGCCGAAGCGTATGTATGTGGTCTACGGTACTATAGCCTTTTCGGAAACCGGCTTGTTCGGGTGGCTGGAAGTCGTCAAACCTGCGTGCGAGACGATTCGTGATTACCCTCGAAAACAACTTATAAACGTGGCTCAGAAGTGAGATGGGTCTGTAGTTCTTCAACAAAGTGTTGTCACCTTTTTTGAAGAAGAGCACCACCACACTTCTGCTCCACGCTTCTGGCGTATTACCGTCAAGTATGACGGAGTCGAACAGCTTCTGGAGGACTTTAAGTACCGGTTTTCCACCCGCTCTCAGAAGCTCAGTCGTAATTCCGTCGTCACCAGGTGCCTTGTTGTTCTTAAGTTGTTTGAGGGCCATCCTAATCTCATACAGGCTGACTTCCGGGATGTCTTCGGTAAAGTGTCGGGTCAGCTTGGCTCTGGGGTCTTTTGCCATGCTAACGACAGGTTGTGCTTGCGTAGAGGTGTATAACTGTTCATAGAACCTCTCAATCTCCTCCAAAATCTCGGGCTTCGACGAGACGACGTTACCACTGTCGGTCTTCAGTTTGGTCAATTGACTTTGCCCAAGAGACAGAGACAGAAGATATTCGTATGAAATTGTGGCAAAAGGAAAAACGCCCGATTTCACTGGCATGAGGTTTAAGTTCCGTCGGCACATCGAGTGCAGTGCAGATAGTAAGTGCAAATGTTCAAATTTATTATCACCAAAAGCTTTAAAGGTGAAGGTTTGAAGGAAATACACCTTTGCACCTGCACTTGACCGAAATGGTGGATTATATTTATAGCCTTGACCTAGCAGTAGAAACATTAAGCGTGTTTCTTTTACAGGTAATCAAAGTACAGAATTTCTATTCTGCTATTATTACCGTTTGTTAAATGCAGCAATTAGAAAAACGTGAAAAATGATCCGTGCAGTAAAATCGCTTGATTCCTATCCCTTGGGCAGTGTTTTCCTGTTTTCTACAGCAATGTTCTTTGGACCACTGAGTAATTAATACTTCTTGCGTAACTTCTTACATTTTGTCGCTAGAAAATTAACGACCGTAGAAAGAAACAAATAGCAAAACAGTAGGTACATATTCGACAACAGTAGAAAGATTTACCGGAGCATTAAAATCCCGATTTAAGGTCAAGTAAAATATATTTTTTAGCCGGTTTGACATTACAGAAGTTGAACATTTTTATATTGATAATTTCAATTTACTCAAATTGTTGACGAGTTTTTTTGCTTGATTCAGATCCAGACATTTACATTACAACATGATATGACTATCATGTTGTACCTTGTATGACTACAAGGTACGCCATGAATGCAAGAATAATCAACACTAGAAATACACAAAGTACCTACATTTTATTGAATAAATGAAATTTACAATACAAATGTTTTGTGTATCAAAAACATCACAAATTCTCTTTCTATAGATAAACAAAAATAATATTTTTAGCATGTTTAAGTTTTTGATGTAAACGTGACGCATGTCAAATGTTATCTAATTAACATTAAATTAAATTAAATTAAATTAAATTAAATTACTAAATACATCGTTAATGTTTTAAATAAAAGTAAATATATGACATGTATTAAATGTCAATGAACACTTAATTTCAAATAAATCAATGAATAATGTCAACGAAAATAAAATGTCAAAATAAGTATAGATTCATAATTATTATCAAAAATCCTTGTGTAAGCAAAACATTGAAGGACGGTGCTAAGTCACTCATTTTCCGCATGTCCACTTATCATCATTGTATTCTTTAGTTATACCTAGTAGGTACAATTATTACTGTAATCGTGTTTTGATGATTACATACATGTATAAACTGTCTTAGAATGTATTGCTCTTAAAACATCCATTACAATTTTTTTGCGAAATCCTTATTTTTTTATTTAAAATTTTCCGACGACCCATCGTCAGATACGAAGCATCTTGAGCTACCATGGCTATTCATCTTATTATCATTAATTACGGGATATGTATCGTTCTTATACAGCTAAGGTAAATATCCTAGGTTGTGGTATTCAGAAAGTTTACCAAGAACAGGACCAGGGCTGCAGAAATGTAGTGCAGTTAGATGTAGTTCGACATTTGACGGCAGGTCATTAGACCGCAGCCGTGTTGAACGCAAGGCGCAGAGACTGGTGTCGTGCACTTCAAGCTCTACTAGTGACGGGATTAGTATCGATATATGGATAACTTTTAAAACATATTCTTATTAGAATGTTCGGAAACATCGATCTTTTGTAATCGATTTAATTTCTTAATGAAGAGTCATTTTTATAGTACAAAAATACCTGTAGGAAAGTAGGTATACGTTAAATTAAAACTTGAAAAAAAGCTCTTTACGCAATTGTTTCAAATTGTAGGTCACAAGAGTACGTATCTGAAGTAAATACTGATTCAATCGCAAGTGAAGGAAATACTGATTCATCTAAGGTTTTTACCGTAGCTAGTAGAAGAGCTAATAATTTTGTACGAACACGCACACAAAGCGGAAGCTAAAATAGTATCCAAGTTCGTCAAAGGTGCGAATATTTGGAATTTAAAATGGAGGGGTCATTATCAGCACAGAAAAGAAAGAAGATTTACTAAAGCTGAAACAATCCGTACAACTAAACTCTTCAGGTTTAACTTTGGACGAATCTTACAAACGTAGACCACGCGTTACAGTTTTAGGAGTACCAACGAGCATGACAGAAAGTGAAGTTTTTACCTGCATCTTCGAGCAAAATTTAACAGAGAAAATGACGATGGATCGCGACACATTTTTACATAATATCAAACTAAGCCATAAATCAGGCAAAAAGGACGCCCAGACCTGTAACTACATAATTGAAGTTTCCGCTGCAATTCGTAAAGCCCTCATCACGCAGAACCGAGTATTTATTAACTGGACATCCTGTCCTGTTTGAGATTTCACGTTGGTAACGAGATGCTACAAATGCCAACAGTACGGACATGCAGCTAAAACGTGCAGAGAGACCACGCCCACCTGTGGACACTGCGCGCAAGGAGGTCACGCAATGAATGAGTGCCCAAATAGAGCGCACACGCCGAAGTGTGCCACCTGTACTAGGTTTAAAAAAACGAACACGCACAAAACAGGCGACGCCGATTGCCCAGCTAAGAAGACGGCCGAAAACAGGTACATCAATTCAATAGATTATGAAGGCGCCTAAGAGCGCCACTTCACCTAGTTTACATTAGCATTTAGACCCTTTGAAATAATTAA
Organism: Ectropis crepuscularia; assembly: GCA_963693475.1. Lineage (NCBI taxonomy): Eukaryota > Metazoa > Arthropoda > Insecta > Lepidoptera > Geometridae > Ectropis > Ectropis crepuscularia. The sequence continues at coordinate 3,048,776 of OY856340.1, forward strand.
TTTAATGGAAATCAATTTGTTTAACGACATAGACCAGACGTTTCTAGCAGAATCTAAGATGTGCGATGTTGAGAGCTGCATACAATATTATCATAATTCCACTAACTCATTAACGATACTAACACAAAATATCCGAAGTATTTATAAAAATATGAACAGTTTTCTTGTTCTTCTACATAGACTGAAAATAAGTTGTGACGTAATCGTGCTGACAGAATGCTGGCTGTCTACCCGGGATAGAAATCTACCTACAATCCAAGGGTATACTACGTACTATAGTAAGATGAATCAAAATCAAAACGACGGGGTAGTAGTATATGTAAAATCGGCTCTAAATATCACAGTTGAGGAACCAGGACTATATGACTGTTATTGCCTAATTATTAAAATCGGAACAATATCCGCAATAATGGCAGTATATAGATCACCTTCTTTCGAAAACCTCGAACGTTTTAATCACTCGCTGGGAAAACATTTTCAAGCATTGTCAGCATTTAAGAACATAATACTAACAGGTGATATTAATATAAATATTCATCCAGATTGTAACGATAACACAGCCCATGAATATCTAGATATATGCTCATTTCATGGTTTACTTCCAGCACACACTTTTCCTACTCATCAGAGTGGATCATGCTTAGATCACGTAATTTTAAAAACCAGCTCATCATCACGTATTCTTCTTACTAACTCGACAATCATAATGCTGTATTAACAACCTTGAATATTAGTAAACCAAAACAACAATGCTGCCCTCAAATTAAAAGCATGATTGACTATACTACGCTTGAACGTGACCTATCCAATATTGACTACAGTACAGTTTACAACTGTGTTGACGCTAGCGTTTCCTTGTCATACCTAATCGAAAACATTCAGCTGGCAATAAATAAAAATACCAGAATTAAAAAAGTCAACAGAAAATACAACAATATTAAGCCATGGATTACGCCTGGCTTGGTACGGTGTATTCGAAACAGAGATAAATTGCATATGAAAGCAAAAGCTTCCCCAAAAAATCATATACTGCAAACCACATACAAAAGATATCGAAACTTTTGTAATGATCTTTTGAAAAAACTAAAAATTAACTATGACAGGGAACAACTAACAAAAGCCGGTAACAACAGTAAACGCATCTGGAATCACATCAAGAAGGTCACATTCACGACGAATCAATCTGACTCAAACTCGAAACTTCTCCAGACAGACGCTTCCCTAGCTCTATCAGCAAATAAAACCAATATTTTTTTGTTAATGTAGGGAAAAATCTAGCTCAGAAACTTCAATCGCAGCGAGCAATCTCACAAAACCAATCTTATTCTCAACCACGAGTGCAGTCATTTGTTATGCTAGATACCGACGAAAAAGAAGTAGAACGTATCATCCTTGGGTTGAAAGATGACTGCGCCGTTGGATGGGATAACATCTCCAACAGATTTTTGAAAAAATTCAAAGATATCCTTGTACCGCCTTTAGCCCATATTTTTTCACAGTGTATTACTAACGGAGTCTTCCCCAGGTGTCTTAAAAAGGCTGTAGTCATTCCAATTTATAAATCGGGAAGTAAAGAACAGGTAACAAATTACAGACCGATATCACTTCTATCCTCACTATCAAAAATCCTAGAAAAAATTATCAACACCCGCCTCGTAAGGTATCTAGAAAATAACAAGCTTCTATCAAACAACCAATTTGGTTTTAGAACGAAGCTATCAACAGCTGACGCAGTGCACCAGCTGACAGAGAATGTAACGCAAGCGCTCGATAGGGGTAACTAGACAATGTGTATCTTCCTAGATTTGGCTAAGGCCTATGATACGGTATATGGACCTTTCTTACTACACAAACTAGAAGCAATAGGCGTAAGGGGAATCCAGCTTAAACTTTTCACAGACTACATAAGCGACCGTATATAACTGCGTATGCAAAATCAATGTGTCAGAATAGGCAATGTGGTCAGCGTTGACGAGAAAAGCACTAATTTCGGAATTCCTCAAGGCGGGACCCTCAGTTCTACCCTTTTTCTGGTTTACATAAATGACCTCTGCAGCTTAAATCTAGAACATGGCAAGATATTGTCATACGCTGATGACACTGCAATTTTATTTTCCGCCCCAAACAAGATGATGCTGCACGAATTTGCACAGCGAGGTTTTGACAAGGTGAATAATTGGCTAACAAATAACCTACTAACACTAAACGCGAATAAAACAAAATACATATATTTTGCTATGCGTAAATCTATACAATCTACAGCTAACCCAAATCTATATGCGCACACTTGCACAAATCCAACAGCCTGCCTACACAAATGTCCAACCATAGAAAGAGCAAATGACATCAAATACTTAGGTGTTATTATTGATGACTCACTATCTTTTCGGCTACATATAAAAAATCTAGTAAACAGACTTCGTAAGCTTATTTATGTGTTCAAAATATTACGGAATATCGTAGATACTAAATTAATAAAGCAAGTATATAAAGCATTGTGTCAATCGATAATAACATACTGCATCTCATCATGGGGAGGAGCTACTAAGTCATTAATGATTTCTGTCGAAAGAGCACAAAGAGCCATATTGAAGGTCGCAACATTTCGCCCATTTCTCTTCTCTACGGAACGGCTCTATAAATCCTGTAACATTCTAACTGTAAGACAACTCTTTATATTGAATACGACAATAAAACAGCACAAACTACTTTCATACTCCACTAACAATACTAACAAGAGACGTAAGGATATTGTATGTATCTCGCTGGCACACACAAAACACGCTTTCACAAGTAGATTTTTCATATTTCTAGGGCCATTACTCTACAATCGAATAAATAGATTGTTATGCATATACAATCAAAATTTATATAACTGTAAACAAACTGTCTCCGAGTATTTGCTGACTCTGTCATATGAGGAAACTGAACATATGATAGTAGTTACAAAATAATTAAGGAATCGCATATGTACCTATAATTTTGATAAGCAAAGTAGTTCTTAAATACCTTTTCTTTTTACCGATTTCGTACCGACCGAATTATTAAAATAAATTGTTTAGTTTTATTTTCTTCCTAAATGTAACTCTTAGGTTAATAAGCATTTCTCTCGCCTGAAACACAGGTTCTACCTAGTTCAGGCAAACAAAAAGAATCTACCTGTTTATAGAAGTAAGAAAATATTGTATAGTTAAGATCTATATTTTATTGAAATATTTTTTATTTTTTTTTTATTTCATGTAAGATAAATTGCGCGATTTTGCGTATTATGTTCAAGATAATTACAGAAGTTACGTTCCATCGGACCATAAACAACTTTATGTTCTGGTTTAGTATTATTTTAAAGCGGATTTTAAGATCGTCTGCGTTAAATGTTTTATTAAAACTTTTAAAAAGTAAGAGATCCGGCTGCAACATCTTTACGTTCATCGCGTATTTAATCAAATCCACATTTGAACATACATTTATGATTAGGTGAATACATTGATCATAGGTTGCCAGTCTATAAGTGGCCGCAAGTAATTTTAACTAAATTAGTGTTAACTAATTTTCGAAACACAATTTCTTTCATTTGTTTTTTAAATAAAATATCATCTACATCAAAGCAATGTATGTAAATAATTCGAAAATCGATGGGTGCCGTTGCACACTCGGCAGCAACTACTTCGCAGCCAGGTGTAAACATCTAATATTTTGGTGTATTTATACGTTCATAACGTACATTATGATTTATATATCAAATTAAAGCTATTTTTTTCTGTTTAATATGATATACGGTTGCTTAATTAAATCTGGTGTGCATCGGCACCCATCGATTTTCGAATTCTTTACATACATTGCTATGATATGGATGATATTTAATTTAAAAAACAAGTGAACGAAATTGTATTTCGAAAATTAGTTAACACTAATTTAATTAAATTTACTTGCGGCCACTTATAGACTGGCAACCTATGATCAATGTATTTTCCTAATCATAAATGTATGTTCAAATGTGAATTTGATTAAATACGCGATGAACGTAGAGATGTTGCAGCTGGATCTTAGACCATATATATCATTTCTTTTGGTTTCGGTAGTAAATTAAACACTTAACGTAACGGGAATCCATAAGATTTTTTCCTGACAAAAAGTGCACAACGTGGCAAGAGAAGTTTCACCTTTGTATTATTTTATCGATGTTTCGAATATCTCAGTTTCCCACCACTAGTCGAGCCGGGAGTTAGCAGGATGTGTGACACGGTGCTCTTGAGGTAATTGCCGTATAACGCCTGCACTCACTCCTGCTCGGATTCTGGATCCTTCTGTTCTCATCTATGCATATAAATAAAATTGGCGTGTCTATTTGTAATCTACAGCTTTTCAATATAAATATTATAAAAGTATGTAGGTATCTATCAACAATATTATAACTTTAAATAGTCGGGTAATCTTTTTTTCTAAGATGCCATAACATAAATATTAAATCACTGAGATTAAAATGAACGTCCAAAAGAAGTAATTAAAAATACCTCTCCATCATCAGGTTACGTTCCGTTCAGAAGTTTCGACGTGATTGAGCTACAAACATCATAACAGTCGCTTTAAAATATTAGTAGGATTACGTCAACTATCTAGTTTCTACAGTACAAGCTTGTAGCTTGTCATGTTAGTAGGTAAATGGTGTGATGTGAATAAATATGGAGCAGTGTTTGAATAGAATATTGGAACTACTATTATTTTCATCGACATTATAGTATTAGGATAATATTGTAGTAATATCACAATCATTATCAGCCTAACTTAGTCCACTGCTGGATATAGCTCGCCATGGCTCGCCATTCAATCCAATCCTCATCTTTACTATATTTGCTATTTGTTATCCTTGCCTCACATTTGTTATCGGATGTATGCAAACGCATTCATCCGATAGCATATTTTGATCTAATTTTAGTTTCCAATCATCAAAAAAATCCTTGGTGTTTATTTTTTTCCACGTTATCAGAATAAGCGCGCAAGTCGGTCGGTTCTCGCGTTGAGAAATCCAGTGAATTAGCGCTCAAGTCTGAATCGAGTACTCGACGTCGTTGGTGCTAGTTCTCAGGTGCTTGGTGCTGCATGCGACGTTCCGAGATTTCTAATCATTAGGCGAGTGGAATTTTCTAAATCAGTAAAAATATAAAGCAGCCCAAAATGTTCCCACCACAGGAACGTATGTCGCAAGTAGAGAGCTATGGCCATAATACGCCATGCTTGCCCAGTACGGGTTGGTCGATGACGCATGATCTCCAAAGATTCTAGAAACATGACAGTTCCCTCACGAAGTTTCCACAGAGTGACAGAAAACCTCGTGAGGAAATCGGCGTCTTTCAAGGATATGCGTAATCCAGCAACCCGCACTAGACTAGCATGGTAAGTAGGTTATGGTTAGAGAAGGCCCCCAATCCCACCAATAGCAACGTAAAGTGGTAGTTGTGCAATAGCTATAAATGTATAATATTATCTACAAACTCTATTTCTCTAGATATCAAACGGACGCAATGCTCGTATAAATTTTACCTCCAATGTTGGTACGTCTCTATCAAACGTGCAGTACTCCCGGGATGTGTATCGGTGCAAGTAATGTCTCTAACGTGGCTGAGATTGCACTGGTATTGCTGTGTTTTCCGCTCGTTGCACTTTGGCCAATGTTTTGCCCAATACTACAAATGTTTGTATCAAACATTTAAAAATAACCAAACGTGAAATACCACTAAATAATGCAGAATTCAAGTAGATTATGTTCTAGGGTAATAGCTCTTTATATTAATATTATAAATGTCAATGTGTGGTTGTCTGGATGCTTGTTGCTCAATCACGTCGCTACGTGTTGGCGCATCGGGCTGAAATACATTATGCTAATTGTTACCCCGGGAAAAATACGGGAACGGGAACTATGCGGGTAAAACCGCGGTGCACTGCTGCTGGTCTATAATAAATATATTATACGCAAAAATAAAAAAAAATGCTTGTCTGTAAAGTCGGTTGATTTACAGACGATAGTTTAACGTGAGAACGTCACCACAAAACATTGATAGATGCGGCGCAAGCGTACAATGCGCGTAACGGGACATAACGGGACACTTTTTCGTGCACGCAGCCGGCGTTCATCGATTTATTAGACGTTGTCACGTCAAAAAACAAAATCCTTGAATAACGTTTTGTTTTGTATTCTACGCAACACCACTTCCCGCAATTGATATAAAAAAAAACTTAATTGTTAACAAACTATTTTGGACAATAAAACAAAAAAAAATGTTTACAATAAATTAGGTATATTGTACACAATCTTATTTGTTTTTATTTAGTTATTTTAGAGTTAAATAGAAGAACAATTTGACTCGCCTCGTGGCTTAGTGGGCAGTAGCTCTGCCTGCGAAGCCGAGGGTCGTGGGTTCGATTCCCACCCAGTGCAAATATTTGTGTGATGAATTCAAATGTTTGCACTGTGTCTGGGTGTTTCTATGTATAATAAGTATGTATTTAAAACTACATAAGTATTATATCAGCTATCTGGCCGCCATCGTACAAGCTTTGCTTAGTTTGGGGTCAGATGGTGTTGTGTGTGAATTATCCACCAATATTTAATTCTTCAAGACTTTGGCGCACAGATTGAGCGGAAAGATTGGTCCAACGTTTGTTCCAACCGCAGTTTCGCATAATCTCAAGCGTTCTCACGTGGTTCCATTGAATATAGGAAACGTCGAGAATATCGTCGAATGTACGCAGCAGTTGCATTTTATGTGTCTTTGATATTTAGGGTGTGATTTGAAATTTAACGGTGGCCATTTCGATTCATGACTCTATTGACAAGGCTGGCGCTACACCTTCGACGTGAATTGCATAATTTTATCGTATTGTGCATGAAATTAAATTACAACCCACTTGGTTGTGGAATGCGTTGCCTGAGTGGGTTTTCCTGATGGATACAATCTTTGTATCTTCAAGTTGAGAGTGCATCAATTTTTTCTTGGAAAAACGCACTTAGTCGTAGCCCGTAGCTTAACATCAGACGAAATGACGTCAAACTCTATCAATGATTTAAAACTAAACCATATTTTTAATCAGGGCAATTCTCGGCAAGTTTTTCATTATGCTTCAAAATATATCCCTAGATCACCTGTAGTCGTAGATTTTTTAATTCATAGAAAAGTGACGAAAATAGATTTAAAACCTTTATGCCTGTTTTGAAATTGTATCTAAATATATTTGATACAGATGTATGGAATTATATTTATGGAATCACACAAATATTATTCCGGCGAAAGTTTGAGAGTGTGTATATTTGTTTCTTTTTTACATCTCAACGGCTGAAGCGATTTTGATAAAATTTGGTATGGAGATAGCTGACACCCTGGATTGTCACATACACTAGTTTTATCTCCAAAAAAAGTTACGGGAACAACGGGAAATATACGGGTAATTTTTTTTATTATAAACAAAAAAAACAGTTTATCTCATAATACTTGACAGCCGCAATCCCAACATTTAGGTCCTTAGCTAAAGCTTACAAAAACCAAATTTAAAATGTTAAGACCAATTTTTTATTTTATGACAAATTTTAGAGTACTTTATATCAAATTGGTTTAGACAAAAATATATTTTATACTGATCATGTAACCCGATTCGTTCTGTTTTTAGGGCTAAGATAAAATAAATAAAAGTGGCCAAGTGCGAGTAGGACTCCCCACGAAGCGTTCCGTACCATTAGGAAATAAACGGCGAAAACCTCTTTGGCTTTATTTGAATTCCGTATACATAAACCATGGAAGTTTTCACAGACATGCTGTCATCCAAAGGTTTTACTAAGATTTTGATTTTCCCATACGATTTTAACGACGAGGTCGAATGCGTCTTTTGGTGTACTAGTGGCGCCATCTAGTTTACTTGAAACAGACTAATCGAGCAAAAACTGGTAAAAATCTAGTTTGTAGTATGGGAGCCCCCGTTAAATATTTATTTTATTTTTATTTTTGGTATTTGTTGTTATAGCGGCAATAGAAATACATCATCTGTGAAAATTTCAAATGTCTTACTATCATCGTTCTTGAGATACAGCCTGGTGACAGACGGACGGACGGACGGACGGACGGACAGCCAAGTCTCAGTAATTGGGTTCCATTTTTACCCTTTGGGTACGGAACCCTAAAAAAGAGGTGGTGTCATGGGACACCAGGTAGGAACGAAGTCCCTTCAGATAATACTCGTATATAAGCAACAGAGTTGACAAACATAACTTGATTTTGTTATTTATGGTACGATAATCTAAAAAATAAAGTTGGCAACAAGTTAGTTTTTACGCGTCACTTCCTGTATGTATTTTTCTTGCAGTTTTCGTCTCACATATTTTTCAGTTTGGTGGCGAAACAAAATCCTTATCTCCACCATGCCTGTCATAAGGAACTTCGTTCTAATACATAGGGTAAGTCGTAGGTAGCAGTGTAGCGCTAGGTTTAAAGTAACGTTTGGCAAGTTTCTAGTGTTTTGAATGTAAAAGTGACCTACTCTATATCTATAACGTTTCCTCCTACGCAAAGGCATCGGAATTGGCGATCCTTTGTTGGGTAACCAATAAAAAGGAGTGTTTACCTGACTACACTAGAATAAACTAAGAATTAATAGTTATTTGTTATACAAGAGTGCAAAGTGGCTTTTTAACCGCGTGCTCAATTTTGATGACCGAGCAAGCGAAGGATTCTAAAGTTGAATCACGAGCGTAGCGAGGGATTCAAAAATTAGAATCCTGAGCGTAGCAAGGGAATCAAAAGGGCACAAGGTGAAAAATCTTTGCACTCGAGTGTAACACGTAATTTTTCATCCCCCCCTAGCGAGGAAATTACTAAACGCTTTGCGCATTTTCAGTTTCAGTCGATTCTGTTGGCGTTAAATAAACTTCTTGGTCGCTAGAATCACTTATTATTATGGTATTTCGGTTTTTTACTTGTATTCAATTTTATAAGTTTTAAACTTAAGTTTATTTAGCCATGGTTTTAACAATAACAATATGACGTGAAAATATGGAGAGTTGACCGATTGAGGTAAGGAGTTTCTTGTGTACATGAAAAAGTGTCCGCCCAAATGCATTAAATTATAGTAGCGCTAAATTTGCATCAAGGTACATTTTAAAGGAAATTAATAAACGTACTATTCAGAATTCATGAAAGAAAAATATTGGCAGTCATAGGCACTGCCGATAGAAGTGGTAACTTATAACTCAGAATTTGATTTTTACTTTGGAAACTACGCGTGTGAAACCAGAGGGCGTAGCTATGAGCATGGCCATCTAGAAATGCTGACACATTTTTAAATGGCAAATGGGAAAGGCTGAGGCATTTCTAGATGGCCATTGGCTATGGTCACGAGTTTACCCGAAGATTTCTTATAATTCCCGAGTGTGACGCTAGAATTAAATTGACAGCCCACGAAAAATCTGTCTTTGGAGCGCCAAAAGAAGTTTTGACTTCAAAATATATTGTACCTACATGTTTTCTCAAAATAGTAATTATTTATTTGATGTTAAATTTACTACATTATTTTGTACTGTACAAGTAGTTGAAATTATCTATTAGTTACTATTTTAGTAGTCAATAATATTTAATTATTTAACTCGGCAATTCGGCATACTTCAATTCGATTACAATTGATTCATTCATAGCATTTCGAAATGTTTTGCCATTTGAAATAACATTCTTTACCTCTATCCTCCATACGTGAAAAGAAAATTGCGCGCAAAGCATTTAAAAAAAAGTACACCAAAGAGGTTCCGAGTATGAGTTTTTAACAAATTAAAAATAAATGTATGATGAATTCGGCACCAAGGAGGTAGAAATAAATAGGTTAAATTATGTTTTGAATTCAAAACCTCAGTACACACGATGTTCTAAATTCAAATTTACTTTAACCTCTAGAGGGTAAAAACGACTTTTGCGCCCTGATATCGAGGAGCAAAAGTACTCTTTCCGAGCTGGTGGGATGAAAATGTTTTTATTATATCTGGAGATACCTTTTTACATCGTTGTTAATTGATATTGTTTTGATAAAGCTATCATCAATGTTATGTTTAGCTAATTTTAGCCCATTGCAGGAACTTACTAATCTATAATGTTCTAATAATTGAAGAAACTGCCATTCATGATCAACCATGTTGTTTACCATCAGCCACACGTCTTGCTGGTTCTGTCACCTTGTGTAATAAATATACTGTTAAAAAGCCGCGGTGGCGTAGTGGCAAAACGTGGCCAAGCAGTAATGTTCAAACATTACTGTGTTCCGGTCTGAAGGGCAATGTTTCCAGAGAAATTACAGGGCTTAGAGAAATAACAACTTAGATCTCTGGGTGACGAGCGCAGTGCGGTGCTAGGTAATGATTTGGGCTCTTCATGTTCCAATAGCTGCGTGTCACTGTGCTGTTATGTGGCAGGCATGTTGCTTACCATCAGGCATATGTCCTGCACGCCTCGTCACTCTTTATTAAAAAAAAAAACGTTAGATTTCTATTGAGAAATCTTGATTTTGAGATTGAGAAACCATAACCTTATACCATTGGTATAAAGTTATGGTTTCGAATCCCGACTGCATTCCTGAGTTTTTATTCATGCCTGATAAAACAACAACCAACAATGGTGTGAATCACCAACCTTTTTTTAATTCAGTAAAACAAAACAAACTATAATAATATAAATGGCCAGTCCTAACTTTACAGACCTTGCTTATCATCACGCACATGTCTGGCAGGTCTCGTCATTATTTACTAAAAAAAAATCACAAGCAAACTCAGTAGTTTAAGATTTCAAAAAGTACCTACATATATGGTGAGTGGCGATGTATATAATTTAATGAGCAAAACGCCCCTTTCAATATCCTGCTTTTCTGTACAACTCCACATTATTTATTTTAAATCACAACATGTCTTAAAAGCTCCACCAACCCCAATTTATTTTAATTAAAACTACCAACTGACAAATTCAAAGATTTTCGGTAAAATTCTTTCGATTCCGCACCGATTCCTGACGGGAGATATTTCAGAGCATATCTCTGGATCTGCCGCCGAGGATCTGAGTCACGTCGGCGAGGAGACGTTAACGAGATGCACGCCAATGATCGTTTGACAGGGACGTTAATTTAGCGGCTGGTGCAAGGTATAGGACGCAAGACGCAAGTAATTATCTCTACAATAATTATTTATTATCGTACATTGAAATTTTCATTGTAAACATTGAAAATGTATAACTTTGATAATGTATACTATTTGTATGGTCTTTTACTTTGTTTTTTTTTTTAATTAATATACGCGTAAATGGTACCTACGTACATTTATGAAAAAATAATTTTGTCATGGTGTGCAAGGTTTTTGTAGTGGTAGGAAGGACTCTTTGCATAGTCCGTTTTGGGAAGTAACACACTTTTGCCAGTTATTCTGCCGCCATGCAGTAATGTGGAAATATCACTGTAATGTCATTTTAAATAATTTTGTGTCTGGATGACGAGCGCAGCGCAATTTTTTATTTTTTATTTTTTAAATAAAGAGTGACGAGACGAGCAGGACATGTACCTGATGGTAAGCAACATGCTTGCCACATAACAGGACAGTGACACGCAGCTATTGGAACATGAAGAGCCAAAATCATTACCTACTGCACTACACACCGCACTGCGCTCGTCACCCAGATATCTAAGTTGTTATATCTCTAAGCCCTGTAATTTCTCTGGAAACATTGCCCTTCAAACCGGAACACAGTAATGTTTGCACATTACTGCTTGGCGGTAGAATAATTGACAAAAGTGTGGTACTTCCCCAGGCGGACTCTGTTAAGAGTCCTACCACTGCAATGCTATATAATAGCTGCGTGATACGGTGCTGTTTTGATATAGGCGTGTTGCTCACCATCAATAACTATTTAATATAAAAAGTGGGGAAAAAAGTACGCCGAATTAAAAAATACTTCAGGATTTGCTAGGAGCGCAGTTTTACCGCTAGTGCAAGGTACGGGGGAAACACTGTTCAGTAGTTATAAGTTCCTAATACAAGGTCTGTTTTACGTACTATGGAATATGAAATCTCTATGATGCTTGAGAGCGACCCAATATATTAAAACTTCTGAAACAAAATGGCGGCTAGATTTTTAAAAATCTTCAAACAGTTTTTTGCAGAAACTTTGTTGTAGATAAAATTGTAAAAAAATTTTTGAAAAATTGTATTCTTTGGTACAGCGAGTAAAACACAACACACAACTACTTTTGTTCCAAATTCGGACACTTTTAAATTGTACCAAACACAACCTTAGATGAAATATGCTGCGCCACCGATATTCAATGAAGAAATGTAAGGATTGTGACTTTGGTGGTCTGTGCCGTAGTATTTAAATTCAACAATAAATTAATCTGATTAAAATCTCGTTAAACCAGGATAAACGAAAATTAAGGGGACTTTGTTTCTAGAGGAATAACAGCGCAAATAACGTTTTGTTTATTTACCTCTCATGTCTATGAATGTCGAGTGTGTTGTGATTTAGACTCTTATTCGAATAGCTACATGGCGTAATGCTGTTATAGACAAACATGTTGCTTACTATTAAGCGCATGTCTTAATCTTGATTTGGCTTCCAAATAACTCAATGTTGACAACAATGTTCATAAGATTAGCCGGAACGAACAAACAGACAAATAGATAGACTGTTAATATTATAGTTTAAAAGAAATACTTTTTATGCAAAAGTACCGTACATAGTTTAATACCTATGAATTTAGAAACAAGCTTTAGGTGCATAGGTGCATGCAGGTGCATAGGTGCATGCAGGAGCATAGGTGCTTGCTGGAATTAGACAAAATATACACATCATTTTTTTAATACGAATAGATTAAGTACAAAATGAGAAAAATGTGGCTTGATATTTTACTTCCAGAATAGTCATGATAAATAAGGTCACGATAGTATGAGAATATTATTTTTGTGTGAATGAGAACAGAAATGCACGTACCTACCTAATATGTCTTACATTATGAGAAAAGTGTTTCTGAAATGTACGATTGTTAAACAATTAATAAAATGAAAAATGCATACTTTTCCTTAATACAATCATAATATCCATGATATAAGGACAAACATCCACTAAAAAAATTCTCACAGCTCAGACTTGGGGCCATCCCTCGCAAGGAGAGTCAAGATCATAATTCACCACGCTGTTCCAGTTTGTCCAGTCGTTCTTTCTAGTGGACTCTGACAAAAGTACTACCACCACAAAATAATGAATGTGAAAGTTATAGGTATATAACCGCCTGAATTATCACATTATTTTAAATTTCTCCGCAACAAGAAAAACCCGACTTCAAATTAAAATTTTACTCGGACACTTAACTAAATTTCGTAATTTGTATAATAACGTCATCTAGATAAATAAAAGTAAGCAAATTTTAGTATTTAAGTTGATATTTCAAAAACAACTTCTCCGATTTCAATACAATTTCAACAAGAACCAAGCACATCTGAATTATCGGTGAATCAATGGAGATCTAAAGATAATCAAGAACCGTCCACTAGCAGTCGAAAGCATGCCCCGCATGCTGGCGATGTTATTACGCTTAATGGCAAGCAAGCGCCAGTATTTTGGTCACGCGTCACATCACAAGTGCTCAGGAAGGCTTTTTAAAATGAGACGAGCCGAACGCCCCAACGGGCCCAATGTCTCACCACCGGCTTTAAATAATTGTTTTAGATATGTAATTAATTTTAAATTAGCTTTTATGTTGCGCGGTATAAGATAAGCTGGGACAGTAATTTCGACACGTATTTGGCTACTAACCCATTTTTCCATCTCCAAACATCCTACGTTGCACCATCATACATTGACAACGCTATCTTGTTTACAATGTCATCATCAGAGACAATGCCTCTTTTGTCAACTTTTTGGGCTTAGAAAGTTCACTCAACTTGTGGCATACTCCTGCAGGATAAACAATCTCGTACCAAGTCTTTTTTCTCACGAACTGCATCTCTTATATTACCTATAAAGTCCTTAACCATTGCTTGGTGTCATGCAGTTATGTTAGCAAATGTTTTGTATAAGCCAGCGATGTGTTTGTTACTCGTTTAAGAGATCTGTGTAAAAGATTGTCGTAGTCAAGTAACATGATACCACGGAACCTCATGTGGTTTACACAGCAAACACAATATGAAGTGACTATTGACTATTCCTGTTCCCAAGCTTGGAAGTCTTTTTAATTTTGCATTTTCTATATACAGGATAGTGTCGGGTTTCAAAGCTGATTGTTGTTTTTGTTCGGTTATTCTGGGTTAAGTAGGAAATAATAAGAACGTTTTGAAGCGAGTGTCGGGTTTCGGATTTGAATTAAGTTGATTGACGGATGATCGATCTTTCTTTTGCAGTTTAGATATCCTGTGGGTTGAATCGTGCGGGATTGGAGGGAGTATTTATGCTTAGGTAGAGTTTTACTGAGGCCTGGAAACCAAAATATGCCGCTGAAAAAAAAGTGGAAGCAACTCTGAAATTACCTACTATGAATAAATACTAATACCCAATCTACTTTGTAAGTTGGTAATTAATTCTCCTAATATGATAAATGTAAAAGTTTCGATGTTGAATGTTTGTTGCTCAATCACGTTGCATGAACTGAATAGATCAAAATGACACTTTGAACTTGGATACATTATTGTCTGGAATAGCAAATAGGCTACTTTTATCTCAAAAAAATTAAAGATCCTTAAGGGATAGTTGTTTTAAAAAATTTAATAACTTAAAAGATAAAATAAATTTAGAAGTTTAAATTAATTAATTAATTAGACGTTGAAAGTAAATAATAAATAATGTTGGATATTTCTCCCATAACACCTAGCCGCAAACTAAGCAAAGCTCGTGGCTCGTAATATGTGAGCTAGACAGGTAGTAGTCAAGCCCCAAGAGGCCAAATTTGGGCAAAACCGGTTTTGGGACTTAAAAAACCTTATTTTTTCATGATATACATACTCGATTATTAGTTTATTTTGATGCCTAAGAGATAGGCGATAATATTAATTAGTACATTGTCGTTTACAGACACACAAACTTTGGTTTAATTTTTTAGTAATAAAGCACAGAATATATATATTCATAACATAAATAAATAATTTACTCTGGGTGGAAATCAAACACACAACCCACGGGTTTGCGGGCAGATTTACTACCAACTAAGCCACTACAGCGAAATTAGACTATAGTTTTTGGTCATTGCTGGCATGGAATACTGTCATAAATAAATGTATGCTACACAGAGTGAGTTTGGAGATGCTTGTCAATACGGTTAGTGTTGTGTGCCTCGGTGACAACCCTGCGACATTTGAAGCCCAAAAGAGGGTAGATGGTTATCTCCGCATTTCCCAATGATACGACCCGCATTTTTTCCCAGTCTTCGTCACGACCGCTGTAACGCGACCGAATCGTCGAAAGGTAATAAAAAATAATTCAGCAGGTCTACTACGAAGTCCGATAAACGATATATCGGCCGAACTTATGGACATTTCTTACCACGAAACACAATCAGTCGGTTGATCGGATCGGGCGTTTCGTTCATAGATTCGACATAGATTTGACAGTTTTTGTATCGTAAACCTTACTCCGAAAGCATTTAATTACCTTACCGATCAATTGGACAACTCTCGGTCGGATCCGATTATTCGGAGATTGTTTTCGTAGTAGACCTGCAGATGGTGATAACTTCCGTGTATTGTTTTCAATATTAATTTGTCCGGTGAAAATGTATCTATGTTTGTGCATACCGACAGTTAATACAATCCACAAGTTTAAGATCGTACAGCATGCTATAAAGCTAGCTATTCTCGGAGTTTCTCGTAGGTATTGTGTGTGAAACGAAGTCAGATGACCAAAGTTAAATAAATATTGGTGGACATCTCACACACAACTCCATCCGATCCCAAACTTAGCAAAGTTTGTTGTACTATGGGAGTTCGATAGCCAATATAACGCTTATATTGTTGTAAATACAACAATACATACATAGTTATTATATCGGCATAGATTGTAGCGAGGGTATTGAATTCTACGTACTTCCCACTTATAATGACCGCCTTTACGTACTCGTAATAAAAAAATTGTGTCGAGATTTATGGAAAGACTATTATGACAAAAGGTCTAAAGACAAAGTTATCTGGTTTAAACTATCCAGCCACAGCCACTACACGCTCCCTGGATTAATGACAGCCAGCTCTGTAGACAGGATCTAGTTCTGCTGCGACTCCGTGCCGGGCACCTCCCGCTGAATGCGTTCGCGCATCTCAAGCGCAAAGTTGATTCTCCACTTTGCTTCGACTGACAGAGAGTGGAAGACGCCTATCATATTATGATGGAGTGTGTCCGAAAAGAAGCTGCACGATGGCGCCCATTGTTTAACGATAGTTCCATTGGATTATGTAGGTAACTCACACCTATCATGTCCAACATCGGATATCAGTGAAGAAATAATAAACATGACAAAACTAGGTCTAGCCAATAGAACGAACCTTCCTTGATTTTCTGTTGTTGGTGTATTTGTTTGTGCTTTATGGAATGTAAAAGTGTGTGAGTGTATCCATTTCTTAAGTCTAGTCGTAAGTAATATTTATGTATCAATTATTAGCGCAACACTTTCTCAATGCGAAAAAGCACATGAATAAAGATAAAGATAAAAATAAAATAGATCAACGTAACAAGCTGACGTACCAATGGGCTGACCACAGATGTCGTCGAACCGATAAACGTTGGGGTAGACGTATCCTAGAGTGGAGACCACGAATAGGCAAACGTAGTATAAGACGCCCCAAAACTCGATGGAGTGGTGATATATGTAAGGCAGCCGGCAGTGGCTGGTATAGAAAAACGGAGGATAGGGCTGAGTTACGTAATAAGGGTGAGACGAGCAGTAGACTAGGGACTAGGGTAGACTGATGATGATCAGCTTCCATTATTCAAGCTTTGCCTAGCTTGGGGCTAGATAGTGTTGTATCAAATATGATCATTTATTTATATCTGAGATGAAAATATATGCATACATAAAACTCGCTCTTATGTCACCTACATACCAAATACAACAAAATGCAACATAATTGAAAGTTGCGAAATAAACAAAGTTAAATAACTTTTAAAAAATCTAAAAACGAAGGTAGGTAGATAAATACAAATGGATCTCATTACGAGATGCACAACTCACAGTACAAAGAAGTCCCTTGAAAGAAAGTCTCACAGTCACAGGCCGTTGATTGGCTTTTCACACTTTCCAACTATGGGCCCTCGCTATTTTAAAAAGTGTCAAATGTGACGTGTCTTCGTCAAAATTCTTTTTGACACGTTCACAATTTCACCAGTAAGGACGATTAATAAATTACAAAAAACTTAAAACAAATAAAATTTCTTTAAAATGTTTAAATCGCAAGTCTATTAGTCCAGTGCAATTACGGAAATAAATAAACATTAAATTATGTTGTTTGGGGACTATAAAGGATCAATAGGGGGGTGTATTTTGAGCATATATTCCAATTTGAAGGATTCTGGCAAGGTCAGCTCAAGGTTATTTCGATGAAAATGCGTTTAATTTGATATCTCGAGAACTGTTAGTATTAGGCAAAAAATTATTAAGACTTTTTCTCTTTTAAATTAAATTTACTAACTTTTGTGTTAACAATTTTTCTTTTTTGCATCAATATTTTTCAAGTTATTGCTTCCGAAAGGCAAAAATTTTACTTTTTTCCTCCCTTTTTTATGTTTCGCCATTTTCTCCCCAACCGTTCAATTTTATGAAACTTTACCGCTTATCAAAAGTGTAGATTTTTTAATAATGAACAACTTTTTTCTTGAATTTTCTTCTGTAATGACAATACCTTCAGAGTTATGTTACTTTACCGAGCAAAATCCGCGCCACTGTGACAAATCCGCGACACCTCCGGACTTAGGGCTGAACCCAAAATTCATTGTTGGATTATGTCGGTGGGTTTCTTCTACACAGGGTTATATGGGACAACAACGTTACCTACTCCGATATGCCAGAAATACGTAACATACATAAAAAAACACTACGGTACAGACGTGGTAAAATTTTTGCCTTTCGGAAGCAATAACTAGAAAAATATTGATGAAAAAAAGAAAAGTTGTTCATTTAAAAGTTAGTAAATTTAATTTAGAAGAGAAAAGGTCTCCACAGTTTTTGCCTAACACTAACAGTTCTCGAGATATCTAATTAAACGCGTTTCATCGAAATGACCTTGAGCTGACCTCGCCAGAATCCCGCAAATTGGAATATATGCTCAGAATGCACCCCCCTATCGATCCTTTATAGTCCCCAAACTACATAATTTAATGGGTTTTAAAAAAATAATTGCGTAATTGCACTGGACTATATAAAATATTCGTACATTTGATCCACACGTAATTAGAATGAAGTTACGGCTGGTCTAGTCGGGAGAACGGCGACTGCCGATCTGGAGACCCCGGGTTCAAACCCCACACGCACCACTGTCTTTTCGAAGTCATGTGCGTAATGCCGCTAACTTAAAACGGTGAAGGAAAACATCGTGAGGAAACCGACATGTACCTAGAATCTTTCGAAGTCATGTGTCATCCACCAACCCGCACTGGGCCAGCGTGGTGGATTATGGCCTAAACTCTCTCCTTGCGAGAGAAGGCCCCGAGTCCCAGCAGTGGGAACGTTTAGTGGGCTGTTGATGATGATGAATTAGAATGACAGATTGGCAAATTGACAGATATAAGTAAACTAGCAGAGCCCCACGGTTCACCTGCACAGTTCTCGGTCCCGTAATTTTTCTGCAATAAAAGGGAGCTTATAGTCTGTTCATGATCTATTTGTGTTCCAAATTTCAACCCAATCTGTTCAACTGTTCCGATGCGATTGAGCAACAAACATTTAAAGATCCACACTATCACAAACATGTGTAATATGGAAACTGAATTATTTTTACTGAAATGTATGTTTATGAAATTTAATATACGAGTATCTCTTCCAGAATAAAAGCGCAACGCCAAATTTGGCGCGATTGAGAAATATTTTAAAAGGTTTTTTTCCCACTTATTGAATACTAGCAGCGCCCCGCGGTGTTACCCGCGAAGTTCCCGGTCCCGTTGTTTTTCCGGGATAAAAGTAGCCTATGTGATTTTCCATACTTTAATCTATCTGTGTTCCAAATTTCAGCCCGATCCGTTCATACTTTAGGACGTGATTGAGCAACAAACATCCATATATCCAAACATCCATACATTGACATTTGTTTAGTAGGATTAAATCAGCTATTCCTATTAGTTCCTAAAATACAAACTTTGCTTCGTTTGGGACTAGCTGTTGTTGTATGAGAAATTAATGATTCGATACTGATAGTTAATCAGAGATAAGAGTGATGTTTCATTTTTCATCTACATCACTGGTCCTGATAATAATTGAAGGCAATTGCCATTCGTCGAAGTAATGACTGTATTTTAAATTCCTTTGCGATGAGAAGAGAGCAGTTAGGGTTGTTTGGTATTTGACAAGTCAAATAATAGTCGTAATAAACTAAGTTTTCACTTACAAACAAAATATAACAAACCTAGCCCAGAGACCACACTATTGGTAAACCCCGTTTTGACAAGTTGTAAAATTTTGACAAGTCATTTAAATAAATGTATTTTGTATAATTCATCATCATCATAAGCCTATCTTAGTCCACTGCTGGACATAGGCGTCTCCAATGGTTCGTCATTCAGCACTATCCTCACCTTTACGTCTCCATCCACTGCCTGCTGTCTATCGTATATCGTCACTCCATCTCGTCTCCTACGCTACGTTTCCTGATTCGCTGCTCCCACTCAAGAACACGTCACATTTTGAGTAGGTAGTTATTTCTTTTATATTTCTTTCAATGTAATCATGAGTAAATAATGAGCCTGGGGAAGTACCACCCTTTTGCCAGTTATTCTTCCGTAAAGCAGAAATGTGAAAATATATCTTGTGGTCCAGTTTGAAAGACCACACATTTCCAGTGAAATTATCTACCCTAGGTATAGAGATAAATCATTTTATACCTCTGGGTGAGGAGCGAAGTGTCAGTTCCAATAGCCGCGTGTCACTGTGCTATTATTGTGGACAAGTATGTTGCCTACCTCCAGGCATGTCTTTTGCTACACCCTATACTATTAAAATAAAGTGGCCAAGTGCGAGTTGGACTCGCCCATGAAGGGTTCCGTTGCAGCAGGTAACATAATATACATAGTACACATAGTTCTTGTAGTTCGTTGTAACTTTGATCGAAGTTTTAATAGTAGTGTATTTATGACGTACTAAAAAAAAGCTACTGATCAGATCGAGTTCAAACCAATTTTCGTTGGTAGTTTGCATGCTAATGTACATCATATATTTTTTTCAGTTTTTTCATTCTCTTACTTTAGAAGTTAGAGGGGGGGGGGGACACACATTTTACCACTGTGGAAGTGTCTCTCGCGCAAATTATTCAGTATAGACAAAAATTATATTAGAAACCTCAACATCATTTTTGAAGACCTATTGATAGACATCCCACACGTGTAGGTTTGATGAAAAAAAAAATGTTGAGTTTCAGTTCTCAGTATGGGGGGCAACCCTAATTTTTCTTTTTTTTTTGTAAAAATCTTAATGCGGTTCACAGGATACATCTACTTACCAAGTTTCAACAGTGTAGTTCTCATAGTTTCGGCAAAAAGTGGCTGTGACATACGGACGGACAGACAGACAGACAGACATACATGACGAATCTATAAGGGTTCCGTTTTTACGTTTTACGGAACCCTAAAAACTGTACCGAGCAAGTGCGTACATTTAAAAAACCCTAATAAGTTCCATACTGTTCCACGTTAGATACGATACGACGCGAAAGCTGACAGCACCGCTATTCCAAACAGTGATGGTAAATCATGCATTCATCTTATCGTGTCGATAGCCGAAGGTGTTGATTCGATTGCGGGCGATTTAATCGATACGGTATCGAATAAGGAAGTTGATGGTTAACTCGATTATGGAGCTGCGTAGTGATACCGGCTAAGGTAAATTATAGATACTCGTACTACTATCGTCGTATTGTGGTGTAGCAAGTTTTCTATGTCAGATTTATTGAAAATGAAAAAACGTTTATTTAGACAAATACTGAGTTTACAAACGTTGACTGACAAATTACATATTTTTAATATCGTAGGAACTAGAATTTAGCACTTATTAAGTACCAATTTCCAGATTCCCAGTTATGAGTAGGTTCCAGCCGTTGCCGGGTCCAAGCTCCCACCCAAGCACTGGCTAAGTAGGTACCGGGACACGGCAAAGATCAGGAGGGCAATGTTTTGCCAGCGTGCACTGGATCCCACACTAGGGCTACCTGTGTTGTGGGATCCAGGTTCCCCGCTAAATGTACAGATTAGGTAATAAAAATTTTTCAAACTTAGATCAGTTAAACAGTAACATACAGTAATATAAAACGAAGTAAAAACAAATACAAAATACAGTTAGAACTAAAGACAAGAAAGTACATATCTAATAACTAAAATCAAGATACAGCTACAATGATTTTGGATAAACAATAGCAACAAAAGAATACACGACAATTCATTATTAATTTTGTTTACTTGTGCTTTGGCTATATTATTATCTATTCTTTGGCTATGGCTTAAGTATTATCTATTCTATGCTTCTATTGATTACAGTTTTTAATGGATTTCTAATTTTGCTAGCTAGAAAAGCTCTAGAAAACATTTATTTATTTATTTATTTATTTATTTGCGTATATGGGTATACAAGCTATTAACAAATTTACAAATATACATGTAAAATGAAGACCTCCATATTCCACCTTTCGGCATGCAAATATAATACATTACAAATATTTATGAATAGATCAAACAAGACACTAAAAAAGTAAAAAATAAGAAGGCATGAATGTAGCATACATCAACCAATCGAAATCACAATTAAACAAAAATGGCCAATCAGATGCAGTTGTTCGCTCCAAAGCAAAGCAGTATGAAATAAAGAAGGCTGTTCACGGCCATACCACTATATATTTACCAAATATTATAAATTCGTCTGCATTCTACTTTTCTTGAATGGCATACTTGTATGTTACAAAAAAAATCAACATGCAATAGTGATAATTTATACATCATATGTATGATAGTATAATAATGTCAAATGTATAACCTTAAAACTAGTGTCCCTGATGCAAATATGTTACAAAAAAAAAAAAAAAAACAATAATGTCAACAAGAAATAAACAATTACCTACTATGACTACAACTCCATATAAGTCAAAGAAATGTCAAAATATCATGATGTCAAGTTTAAAATGACTTTATAATAATACTTTAGGAATATTTATGATAATATAATAATGTCTTTTTAAAATTTCAATGTTACAGATAAGAGTTGTCAATGAATAAAATACAATTATATTGTCAACAAGAAAAATAATAAGTGGTACAATTACAATCACAAAGTATAACAAATGTCATAATAATATAATGACAAGTTAAAACAATAATAACATTATGTACCCTAATCACCTCCTAACACGAAATGGCTAAAAAATAATAACTTCAAGTGAAACGACAGATTATGCCATAGTCAATCAAATAAAATCAAGAACAAACCATTAACGAAACTGTTAGTGATAGTGTTTAAAACTTGTCTTGTAAATATTCTTTTATTGTATAATAAGACCTTTCGAGCAAAAAACTTTTTAATTTCTGTTTGAAAACATGAATTTGTTCAACTTTTACAATTTCTATCGGCAATTGATTATACAGCATTGGTACCATACATACTGCACTATTGGCAAATAGAGTTGTTTGCCGTTTAGGCACCTTTAATTTATGTTTATGTCGTACATTGTTCAAGTTTTGAAACAATTCCATATTATTCCGGACAAACATAACACATTCATATATATATAGGCATGATAGGGTTAAGACTTCCAAGCTTTTGAAATATGGTTTACAACTTTGTCTTTGCCGCAACTGGCAAATGGCCCTAATACATTTCTTTTGCGCCCTAAACACCCTTTCTTTTGCTGTACTGTTACCCCAGAACATGATACCATACCGAAGTAATGACGAGACATATCCGTTATACGCAGCCAAAACTGTATATTTGTTTACTGTTTTTGTCAACATACAGAGGGCATATGAGTGCTGATTGATTTTTGAGCACAGATTATCTATATGTATTTTCCAGCTCAAATTGCTGTCAATATGCAAGCCTAGAAATTTTGTAGTATTTATAACTTCTATTGTATGTACAGAATTGTGAATGTCAAGATTATGTAGCCTATTTACTTTATTCTTAAATGTCATTAATTTTGTTTTGTCAAGATTCATTTTTAAATTATTAGATGTCATATAATCAGCAGTTCTATTTAATGTTAATGTAATGTCGTTTTCAATATATGTTTTATTTGGACCTGAGAATAATAAGGTGCTATCATCAGCAAACAAGACAGTGGGCTGTTTAGTAGCTTTAATAATGTCATTTATATATATGATAAATAGAAGAGGCCCTAAAACACTACCCTGTGGTACACCACATCTCACGGATCTATACTCAGATGAAAAGATAATTTCTTTTTTTAGCTTTGGACATACACTACTTATTTGCGTAGACTGCATACGATTAGTCAAATAAGATTTGATCAAATTGTTTATATTTCCCCTGATACCATATGCATCCAGTTTGTTTAATAGGACATCATGGTCCACGCAATCGAACGCTTTTGTAAGATCCATATACAGAGCACAGATAGGGACTTTAGCATCTAATTTGGTCATAACAGTGTTCAGAAAATTGAAAATTGCGAGGTTAATTGTTTTTTTTCTCCTAAAACCAATTTGCTCTGGCACAAACAATTTGTTCTGCTCAAAGTAATCATAAATGTTGTCATAAATGACTTTTTCAAAAATTTTTGATATAATTGGCACTAGAGCTAACGGCCTATAATTAATCATTTTCTGTTGGTCACCCTTTTTAAAAAGGGGCTTTATTATAGTTTTTTTCAGTTTTTTCAGGAAAAACGCCTTCACTTATACAAATATTTATTAGATGACTAAGTACAGGGGATATAGTGCTTGATACGTGTTTTAGTACGTGTGTAGATACTCCATCATACCCAGTACTTTTTGTATTTTTTAGACCCATAATTATTCTATGAATATCTTGGGGAATAGTAGGAGGCATAAACATAGACTTTGAGCACGGAGGATTATAAGATGGATTTGGTTTAGTGTTTTGCTTTGGTGGTGCATCAATAAAAAAGTTATTGAGCATGTCTGCAACTTTACAGGGCTCACTAATTAGATTACCATTAATATTTAGTGTTATTGACTCTTTTGGTAAATTTTGTTTTGTGCCATTTATAATCTTCCACATCGCTCTACTCTTATTCCGAGATTTATTAATAAAATACTCGTTTTGTGATTTTTGAGTAAGTTTAATTATGCGATTCAATCTCAAAGAGAGTTCTTTGAATTTTAGCTTATTTTCTGGTGTGCGATGCTTTCGATATGTCCAGAGTAGATACCATTTTCGCTTACAACACTTTCTGATACCTGCTGTAAGCCATTTTGGTCGTTGTTTAGGTGTAATCCTCACTCTACGCATCGGAAAGCATAAATTGTAAAAAAACAAAATTAAATCATAAAATTTGTCAAATGCGCTGTTCGGGTCAGTTTTATTGATAATGACACTAAATGAAATTGAGTCTAAACATTCTTTGAATTTATTTAAGTTTTTTTCAGAATAGTCACGTTTTTCGATAAACCAATGATTTAGGTAGCAGGTTGGTTTTATTGGACATGAAAGAATTTGAGCTGTGTGGTCCGATACAGCAAGTTCCATAGTGTGACCTTTACTACCTCGTACATTGCATAAAATATTATCCAGGCATGTACCACTTGCTAACCGTGTTGCCTCTTTTATGGCAAATTTTAAATTATATGCAGTAGCTATTTCTTTGAATCTGCTAACTGTGTTATTTTCTTTTAAAATGTCAATATTAAAATCACCACATAAAACTACTTTTTTAGTGCCTAAGCTTGTCTCTTGAAGCAATGTATCAAGTTTAGCAAAGAATTCATCGAAATGATGTACCAATTTTTTTGGGGGCCTGTAGACACAAATGATTATAATCTTATGGTCAATTAATTCCACACCAGCACATTCTATGATGCCTTCGACACAGTGTTTCTGTAAACCACTTATTTGTTTATATTTATGTTTTTTATGAATTAATATACATACACCGCCATGGCGACTCCTCCTGCAGTAAGATGAACCGAGTGAAAAATTTGGTATTTTAATTAGTTTTAAGTCTTCCTTTTTTAAATTGTGCTCTGAAACGCATAGCAAATCGATATTAATATTGTTTTTCTCTAAAATACTTAAGTTTGCGGTAACAAGATCTGATTTGCTTAGTATCCCATTTAAATTTTGGTGCATAATTTTTATTTCCTTAAGAACGAAAAAAATCCCCTATAGTTCCTGCTCTGGCTGTCTCACCACTATCATCAGGCAGGTTAACATCAGTTTGGGTACCTATGTCGCTTGTATTATGGCCACTGCCAGAGACGTCAATATTAACCGCATCATTTACTGTTTGCACCCCAACACACTCATTAGATCTCATCAATCTGGAAGTAGTACGCTTATTGTATTGATTTCTGTAAGTAATATGCAAAATTTCCTTTAATATAGATCTACACAGGTTTATACAAAACTCTTGTCTACGAGGTCGCTGAGTTGCGTAGTACATATCAATAAATGTGGTATGACAATACTGATTACATAATAACTTTAACTCGTAGTTTAGTTTGTCCTCTCTAAGATGTTTATTATACAACACTTCCACTGTTAATACATTAGTGTGAAATACCGACTTCAACCATATATGAAGGCATGAAATGAATTCATGGGGTAGACGATCATTAGTTCCTCCTATGAGGACAATGCAGTCATTTTTTGTAAACTGCGAAACGTCAATTCCTTTTACTAACTCACTAAATCTAGCTCCTGGTTTCCAGATAGAGGTAACCTCATAGTCATCTCCTAATAAACCTTGTACTGTGTTTCGTGTATGTTGCCCTTGTTCATCTGCTAGAATCAGAACCCTTTTCTTTGATATTTTGTTAGAGCTTTTCTGTTTTGTAGGGTTTTTGGTGACAGTGGTATGTTTTAAACAGGCTTTAGATTCCTTTTTTAATGTCTTAAGTGTGATTTGTTTTTCATTTGCAGGCTTATGTGACAGATACACTAGTTTACCACTAGCATTCGCTTCATTGATTTTTGATCCCATATCAGAAATATTTGTATTTAAATCAAGTTTCTGATTTTGTAATTTACTCGTGTTTGTGGAAGTCAGTTGTGTTGCATCATTTAGTTCTAAATTTGTACTGGTTTTGCATTTCTTTGTAAATGAATCCTTAGGTTTGATTGTTTCAGTGACATTTAATGTTATAGTCCTAAATTGTTGGTCCATATCAACATCAGTGTCTAAAGTCTCAAAATCGTTTTCAATGCGTAGTTGTTTTACGGTCACGTTTGGGCTCGATTTGGGTTCTTTGTTTCTATGCCCTAAGCGTAGTCGATTTCTAGTTGTTATCGGACTTCCTACAAATCCTATCTGTTTATATCTTTCCACGGTTTTTTTAAGATTATCATTCTCACACTGCAAGTGAATGTTTTCATAGCATACATTTTCAATTTCATGATGCGCAGATTGCAATTCTGTATTCAATTTTCCAATTTGTTTGTTTAAGCTCATACAAGTATGACATTCATTAAGCGTAGTTTCAGGCAAGCTCAATATAGTGCTTTCAAACATATTTGAACATGAAAGACTGTTTAAAGAACTTGACTTTGTTCGGAGAGGCCGAAAAGTAATGTTTTCTGAATCCATGTTTTTATTGACCAATAAAATGTACGCCGTCAATAGGAAGCTTTATTTTTGTTCAAATGGTATTGGCGTGGTAATGGCTGATTTTCAATATGGTTATGTCAAAGTCACTTGTCAGGTGCTGTCGAAGTCAATGTAAACTTTGATTGTCAATTAGAATCAGTGGTAATTAACGACAGCTGTGAAGTCATACCTTCCATCATAAAATAATTATTCTTGCCAAAACACAATGCAGTCAATTCCAAAAGCAATTTAAACTGATAAACGGTAAATTGTTGTTATAATGTGTAATGTATGAGAACAGACAAGTGAATAATACTGTGATTGTTCGTCTCACCAGTGCTAAAATAGTTTGAGGATGCTTGCAGGTTGTGTAGGTTATTTGTTGTTATCCGTAAGTTTCGCTAAAGCCACAATTACTATAACAGTTTAATTTAATCGCGCACAGTTAAATAAAATACTTGTTTACACGGCTAGGGTTATGCTACTAGGCTAGGGCATAAATGCTAAGTATGGCTTTACTTATAAAATGTATCTAAATAACTATCATTAAAACAAACTGCCTAAGTACTTAGTAAGTATTTCCCGAGGAACATATTCGATCAATTCATTAATTGATTAAATAAATTATTTATTTACACATATGAATAATCAAACTTGTTTTCTACTATAATCCTACTATATTTTTTTTTATTATTAATTGATGGTTTTTAAAGCTAACTGCTGTTAGGGGCTGCTGTTTATACCATAGTATACATAGTATGCAGTTATCTTTAAAAACCATCAAATAATGAATTCATCTATTCCCTTTCTCGTTGTTAACCCCGGATAAAAGTAGCTTATGTGTTTTTCCAGACCATAATTTAACTGTGTTCCAAATAACACTTCATACGTTACGACGTGATTTGGCAACAAACACCCAAAAATTGTAATTTTTGATGTTAGTAGGATTATTATCGCTTATTGTGACATTTGGATAATATATAATATGTGTTGCCTTTTTGGTCTGAATTGAAATAAAACTCATTTTAAGCATGGAATTATTATAAATTATATTTATTTTGCTGTTTTAAAACACAAAACATTTTTTTTGTCGAAATTAGGTACTTATTTTTTCTTATATGAAATAAACCTAAATACATATTATGTCTCTGGCAGGACGCATTTATCTTGTGGTTGTGTGGATGGCAGGACCTGCCAGGTCAAGATAGCGTCTCTTTGGTCTGATCGTCCCATGGCGCACACGCCGACGTTACTACTGTGTAATAAAACACATCATTATCAAGATTTTTGCACTTCATTATTTGCTACATAATCCTACTCGTCTTGGCAAGTACTGCCATCTTTACAACCACAATATAAGTGCGTATTTAATACATTTTTAGGATTATTTCAGCTAGAATCATTGTATTCCATCAGATAGGAAAAAATGAGTCAGCTGATTTCGACAAAAAAAAATTATTTTTAGAAGAACAAAATTTCAATTACAATTAATGCATGCTTTAAATCAGTTTTATTTCAATTCATAACCAAATAGGCAACATATACAGGCTCCAAATACCGCACACATAATTCAACCCTTTGAAACCGCTTGAAATAGGTTTTTGGTCAAATTGACCGCCCCTATCTGGGTCACTGTAATGCTGTTTTTATTTATTCAGACGGCCGCCGTTTTAGGACGGTGCATGTATTTTAAATGGATTAATTTCTGTCCCGACCCACGTCACGGGGTCCAAATGACCGCTAAATTGTTGACACGGGTTGAGTTTCACACATTGTGTTTTTTTATGTTGCTGGATAGTCATCAGAGATAATGATTTTGATGACAAATTGATTTTTAAATGTGAAAAGTTATTACTCTTCATTATTCTTCATGTGTAGCTTACTGTGTCAACTCTCTGAAAAGGTTGCGTTGATTACTATAATTCTGAGTATCACTAAGGATCACCGTACACAAACTATTAATATACAAACCATAAGTTACATTTTAAATTTTACTGCCAAAGTAAAAGCCAATCGCTTCAGCATTACGGTCTTTTTTACTCCGCTTTGGTCGGCGTTTGACCACTAACACGCCTGATGGTAAGCGATGGTGTGGTCGATGACGCACGCTGACCTAAAAATATCTATTCACTCTTGACCTTGAAAAGTTTTAGATTGTATGTCTCTCAGGGCACAATTAAACCGGCAACTTATTCCAGTCTAAGGCTGTTCGTATGAGGAAAGTAGACTCAAACCATTTGAAATGAACACAGACAAGCAGTTATAACGGAAAATTTGGCAAAACTATACACTGAATCCAGGAGCGCAGCCACAAGCCACACTCAAGGAGTCATCATGCAGCAATGTGCCTATTGCAGAGAAGGAAGGGACTACAGCCAGGTGCCTGATTATGTTTGGGTGGGTTTCACTCTTACCAAACCGAACCCCGTGCTCTTGTCCTTTTTTATAGTATAGAGTGATATACAAGATGAACAACACTTCCACCTGATAGTAAACAAGCATAAGCCATAACAGCACAGTGCCACGTGGACCTGATCATGAGAACCTAAGATATCACAAAGCTAAAGATCGTGAAAGAATGGTGACTAATGGAAGAAGCATTTTTGCAGTAGCGGGCTAAGATTGGTGGAAAACAACAATGGATTTAAAATCATTAGAATTTTCAAATCACTACATTCTCCTATCACAAAGCGCCTCAGTTGTCCCATAAATCATAATTATACAAGGTCCCACGTGCATCCCATATATTAATTATTAATTTCACAAGAATATTTTAAGGGTAATTAAGGACTCCCCAAAGCATGTGTCTCCAATTACTCGGCGGGTAACTATCGTGAGAAATGGATATTTTAACTTTTTAAGATGTCCGGGGAGGTGGGTGCTTGTATAAAAATAAACTAATTTCCCTTTACAAGTCAGCTTAGAATTAAGAGAAGGAAAGAGTAATAAATCCTATTGACATTATAAATGCGTAAGTTTGTGGATAGTCTGTTACTTAACCTAGTTTAGGTTGAGTAGTGTTAGAAATGGCTACACCGATTGGGTTGAAATTTGAAACACTGTTACTGTGCGATTCACAATCCTCAGGTTCTAGATTTAAATCTCGTCTGCATTTCTGAGTATTCTTTCTCTGAGTACTGGTTTGCCATCACCACTGCCTTTTACGGTGAAGGAAAACATGGTGAAAGATGCTCGATAGTGAGAGGTCGTGTTCGGCAGCGAGAGGTCCGTTCTTACGACCGCTGCTAGAAACAAGGTACAGCCGCAGTCGCCCCTCTGGGCACTTTGCGGCCCCTGTTCTACCAGAAAACATAAGAATATCAACCACGTCACCTTCCCAACCGACAAACCGGCGGTATATCTCAGCCATGGGAAGTAGGTGGATGGAGGCGAAACCAGGCCGGTAATTGTGAAATTCTTCGAGAGAGGTCAACCCAAAATAAGCAAAGCTTGTACTATGGACGCCAGGTAGCTCATATTAATACATATTTGTATATTTTTAAATATATATCTACTTCATTTACGTAGAAAACACCCAGGCACAGTACAAATATTTGCATTTATCACATGTCACATGACACATCAATATTTGCAATGGGTGGGGATCGAATCCACGACCCACGGCTTCGGAGGTAGTCTTACTACCAACTAATCCAACAGGTCAGCAATGCAAACATGATGATGCCATGATGATGAACTTTACCAAGTATTTCAGTCCCTTTCTCCGAACCTCTAGACTCGCTGCTAAAAAAGCAAGGAGCGCAAATAGAACTTCGCTTCCCAGACTGAATTATAGCCATCACACAACTGTTGATGATAAACTAGTATTGTAAATTTATTTAAAAGTAATCATTTAATTATTTCAACATTTTAAATAGAAAATTCACAAACTGCATTGCGGCTGTGTACAGCAAACAGCTGTTGTTCAACATGCCGTCTCCACCATCCGTCCCCAAACGCTCGCGGAATCAAACCAAATGTAAAATTCAATTAAGCACACACAATATTTACACTTCCCTCCACGGGCAGGAATAAATGCAAACGTGTGCGTACTAATATCTAGCTATGAGGTACTTTACTATGTGGAGCCATGATATGGTGCAATGCGATTGTAGAGGTACAATGACGGGCTGTTTCTGATGTGGGTTTTGGAAGATTTGAATAAATGACCACAAGTATCCCAATCCTACTAATGTCATTATGCCACTACGTTTGGATGTTTAGAAGTTTGTTGCTTGAAACATTGGAATAACTGAACAGATCAGATTGAAATTTGAAATATGTAATACTAGCTGTTACCCGCGACTTCGTCCGCACGAAATAAATACTAAGGTGACTCAGGCAGTACCTATTTGTATGTACCAAGACACTACTAAAAACAGCTTATAATAAAAGAATTGTAAACAACTCCATCAAAATCGGTTCAGTTGTTTAGATCTGAAAGCCTAAGAGACATTCGACCCCCATTTCAACTCCAATTTCATCGCCATACAGTTCGAAATTACAAAATTGCAACAACAAACATTCGTTTCCTTCGTGTCAAGTGCCTATATTATACAGAGTTTCATGGTTCTATCTTCAACGGTTGGGAACTTCCATATTGATATTCATCCCCCATTTCAACCCCAACTCACCCCCGTACAGTTTGAAATTACAAAATTTATAGAACAAACATTTAATTGCTTCGTGTCAAGTGTCTAGATACAACATTTGATAACTTTGATAGTCACGAATTTTCATACAACCGTTCATTCCTTGTTTCACCCTCTTAGGGGTTGAATTTCGCTAAACCCCGTCTTAGCGCGCGCCTACGTGCTAAAAGGGGCCTCCATGCAAAATTTCAGATTCCTAGCATTTGTAGTTTATTGTCCTTGATGAGTGACCTTTCGCTTTTATATATATATAGATATAGATTTAGGTATACAAAACAGAACACAGCTAATATAAACTCAAATAATATGTAGGAATTACCACTTATTAAGTGAATTGATTAAATTTTAATTAAGTGAATTGATCAACACGAAGGCTACTTTTTTGCGGGAACAAAAAACTACGGGAATGGGATCTGCGTGAATCCCATGGGAACTACTAATAGACTTCATAAGGTCAATAGTTTAAATTACCTAAACTAAACCGATTTTAATTTAAAATTAAACTTAGACACTAGTATCTAATTAATTTCATAGTTTTCGTGAAATCAACAAAACACTGTTCCCATAAAATGAATGAAAATGCGCAAGTACTTCAGCAAGCGAATTCAGCAAAGAGCCTTACCACTACTAAAAAATTATAATATTTCATGTACCTACTGTGATTCTACTAAACTGTATTATGTACTAGACTGACTGAATACGTGAGTTACCCGTGTTTTTTATAAAATGTGTTTGTTATAACCGCGTCAGTTTTCATACTAATACTGTGATCCCACAGTTCTAAAAATATGTGGTCTACTAAAACGAAATTTCGTCGCGCCTAACATTAAAACGTCCGCAAAACACGAACGGAACCTACGCAACGCTCGAAAACCGACGACTCTCCGAACAGCGCTCTACGTACAACGCTTCTATACCTCCTAACTTCCTATACTATACTGTTATACCTCCTATCCTGTAGTGATTAAGCATTCAATTAAGTAAAACGCACGCCTGTTTGCCATACACTCGTCGCTGCCGATATTTGCTGGCGTTTGATTGAGACGGGAGGGCGAGATGGATCATTTGCATTTGTCAGGTAAGCTGTAAATCGAATTTGATGTGAATATTTAGTTATAGAATTTAGTTACTTGAATATAAATTTTGTAATCTTTCGCAAGCATTATAATACCTAAGTGTATTGGTAGCATAATAACATAAACAGCCCACTAAATGCTCCCACTGCTGGGGCTCAGGGCTTTCACTCGCAAGCGGAGAGTCAAGGCCATAACCCACCACGCTGGCCCAGTGCGGGTCGGTGGATGACACATGATTTCGAAAGATTCTAGGTACATGTCGGTTTCCTCACGATGGTTTCCTTCAAAGTCAAAGTCAAACTTTGACTTTGACTATCTTTTTATTTTAGCCATCTTTTTACTGACTTCAAAAAAGGCCTTCTTTAATTCAATTCGATTCAAGTTCTTCCATTTTGCCCCACTATTCACCAGCCCCGTCTGCACCTCCGTGTTAGGGTATAATAGGAGAGCTATGTGACAGTTTTCAGCTTGCCTCAAATACCTACACAAAATTTGCTGCCAGCTCTCGGAATCTTCTATGTAAGAAGTGTTAACCTGAAATTAGTTAAAATATTATATAATAGCTAACTTACGGGTTTCGGATTTTTGCGCCGCACGTATCATTTTTTTTTAATCCGAACATATTTTGTTAATATGTACGTACTTATTTATTAAAAAATACCTAAACTTTTTGACGTGATAACGTCTTATAATTCGATGAAGCCGGCTGCACGCCCGCAAAACATGACGTCATGTGCCGTTAACGCCGTTACCTCGCCGCATGACGTCGCCGCGTTCGGCAGCGTTCGACATCTATTAAACAAATGAAATTAAAATTTTCTTTTGAAAAATGCTACCATTCCATCAGTATTTTCTTAAGACATTGTCACGTTCAACTATCGTCAGTAAACCGACTTTACAGACAACCATTTTTTTTTTAAATAAAGATTGATATGACGAGCAGGACATGTGCCTGATGGTAAGCAACATACCTGCCACATGACAGCACAGTGACACGCAGCTATAGGAACATGAAGAGTCCAAATCATCACCTAGCACTGCACTGCGCTCGTCACCCAGAGATCTAAGATGTTATATCTCTAAGCCCTGTAATATCTCTGGAAACATTTCCCTTCAAACCGGAACACAGTAATGTTTGCACATTACTGCTTGGCGGTAGAATAGCTGGCAAAGGTGAGGTACTTCCCCAGGCGGACTCTGCTAAGAGTCCTACCACTACAAAACACTTGAGAGATCCCTACTAATACTTTGTGAAGTCACAGGTTACGCCGCAGGGCGCAGCTAGTATTTATATGTACTTTTAGAGCTAACGTAACTGCTATAATAAATTATTGAAAGTGCGCGACCCTCGAGATAAAAGCAATAAGGGTCCCGGGAGTCAAAAGGCGCAGCTGGGTTCCGTACCAATCACCCTGCTGCTCTGGAAATGGCCTATTTTGAGGCACTTTCCATACAAAAATATATCGTTCACATCCTGAGTTTGGGTAAAAATTCGCAATTTTCGCAAGACACCGTAAAACTTACAGATATTAATCATCATCATCACTACATAGTATAAATCAAAGTCACTTCCCGCGTCTGTCCGTCCCTATATATAGGTAAATATGTCCCTATATATAGGTATATATATAATATAAATCTTTAAAACTACCTAACAGATTTTGATGCGGCTTTTTTTAGATAGAATGATTCAAGAGGAAGGTTTACATATAAAATACATGCATAAAATAGCAGAGAAAAACTGATTTTAAAGGTTTCTAATGTAAGGTCATAAATAAACATATTTTTTTCGCTTACACTGCAAACTCTGGCCGAACCCTATGAGCTAGATCATAATAATTAACAGCAATATTGTAAACAAACAGTCCACAAAAAGTCTGTAATAGTATACATATATCTAACTCCTAGGAATAACCCACAACAACCATTTTTATTAGTATCATCGTTCCACCCGTGCGAAGCCTGGGCACGTAGCTAATAGATAATAAATAAATATTGGTGGAGAATTCACACACAAGATGTTTTTTCTTAAATTGAAAATTGGACTCTGTTGCCATGGGTATGTATATTTTAAAGGAATATGTTTGTCACATTATTATGTAACGCAGAAGACGTGTGAAGATGATGTAGTAACAAAAACGTCTGGTTTCTCAATTGTTAAGTAGCGTGTTCGAATTCCTCCTGAGGCGATAGAATCCGGCAACTCTAGATGCAATTGAGATACGTATCAAATAATTCATAGTTCATTGACAACGACTCCTTTGCTCTAGAAAGACTTCAAAGCCTTTAACATCCCCACGAAGTTCCTAGCTTATCGATTTTTTATTGAATACTTTGCGGAAAGTACCTAGCACTTATCTATTCTATGGTAGTGCGATGAGGATATACGTACATGATACGAACATACGTTGGATTTGTTTCCAGTTATGGTCTAAGATCCGGCTGCAGAATCTCTACATTCATCGCGTATTTAATCCAATTCACATTTGAACAAACATTTATGATTAGGAGAATACATTGATAATAGGTTGCCAGTCAACAAGTGGCCGCAAGTAATTTTAACTAAACTGATGTTAATAAATTTTCGAAAAAAAATTGCGCTCACTTGTTTTTTAAATAAAATATCATCCACATCATAGCAATATATGTAAAGAATTCGAAAATCGATGGGTGCC
Source organism: Ectropis crepuscularia (assembly GCA_963693475.1). NCBI lineage: Eukaryota > Metazoa > Arthropoda > Insecta > Lepidoptera > Geometridae > Ectropis > Ectropis crepuscularia. The sequence goes on from OY856340.1 coordinate 3,084,132, forward strand.
AGTGCACAGTCGGCCGCAACTACTTCGCAGCCAGGTGTAAACAGGTAATATTTTGGTGTATTTATACGTTCATAACGTACATTTATGATTTATATATCAAATGAAAGCTAATTTTTTTCTGTTTATTATGATATACGGTTGCTTAGTTAAATCTGTCCGCAAATAAGGGTTGCCGGCTGTTAAAAATTACAAATCTTAAAGATAGAGTGAAAGAGAGCTAGCGCGTATCATCACTAGTCAGACGAGGATAGCGATTGCCAGCTGTACATGCTTCCTCACAGGGACAGCGTGAAGTATCTGGGCCTGTATCTCGACCGTCGTCTAACCTGGGACCAACACATAAAAAAGAAAAGGGAAGAGCTGAATCTTCGGTTCAAGAATCTTTACTGGATCTTGAGAAGAAACAGTGTACTCCCCACTGATAACAAATTGTTGATATACAGGACCATCTTAAAACCAGTTTGGACATATGTCATCCAGCTGTGCCAGCAACTCTAATATTAAAATTTTGCAAAGAATGCAGAATGCTATACTGCGCACCATATGTAATGTACCATGGTTCATTCGTAACTCCGAAATACATCAATACGCAAATATCACCACAGTGGCGGAAGAAGTAGGTACGTGCTATGGGAGAAGACTGTTGCTGCACCTAAATCCACTTGCGACTGCCTCGCTGACATTACCATTTACTAAACGTCTCAAAAGAAATGACATGTTGCCAATGGTTTAATGGCAACAATCCATGAGTTATAAATATAGAGTAGTGGTTCTAATGGGGACCACACTAAACCCACCTTCAGCACCATCAGCTATCAGCTATCAGCAGCCATCTGCTTATAGCACAGCTGATTGCAGATAAACCCGAAAAAAAAGGGTTAACGAGGATGAACATTTCTTATAAACGCTTTGGCTTTACGCCAACGACTTACAAAACGCGAGTGAAGCCGCGGGCAAAAGCTAGTGGTATATATTAAATAAGTTGATTTGGCCAAAATGGTTTACACGACCTTTCTACCCAAAGGTATCGATATATTTTAACGTTTGTATTACGAACTCTAAAACAACGTGATTTTCATGTTAGAATAAAAATGTTGCAGCTGTTGAGAACACTAGAACTCGACGCATGTGCAATACCTTTAAAGCATCGTGCAGCTGGCAATCGCTATCCTCGTCTGACTAGTGATGTTACACGCTAGCTCTCTTTCACTCTATCTTTAAGATTTGTCATTTTTAACAGCCAGCAAGCCTTATTTGCGGCCAGATTTAACTAAGCAACCGCATATCATAATAAACAGAAAAAAATTAGCTTTCATTTGATATATAAATCATAAATGTACGTTATGAACGTATAAATACACCAAAATATTACCTGTTTACACCTGGCTGCGAAGTAGTTGCGGCCGACTGTGCACTGGCACCCATCGATTTTCGAATTCTTTACATACATTGCTATGATGTGGATGATATTTTATTTAAAAAACAAGTGAGCGCAATTTTTTTTCGAAAATTAATTAACATCAGTTTAGTTAAAATTACTTGCGGCCACTTATTGACTGGCAACCTATTATCAATGTATTCTCCTAATCATAAATGTTTGTTCAAATGTGAACTGGATTAAATACGCGATGAACGTAGAGATTCTGCAGCCGGATCTCGTACTATTAGTTGATATTACTTATATAGTTTTAAACATTTACTAATGAACCACCCGTAGACACAGAACAAAAAGTGTTTGTATTATGACATAAATATTTGCCCTGGGCGGGTAACAAACCCACGACCTACGGGTCTGAGGACAGGCTCACTATCAACTAAGCTATTAGGCTATTTCCCATTACAAAAATTAGGTGGTATTCAAATATACGATCTCCCCAAATTATCTTAATCATCGCAGTTATGCTAATTTAACTTTCCGCGAAGTTCTTAGTTTGCATCAGCTAATGCAACTACCTGCTTTGTACGCCCAACCACATGACATACTTAGTAACACAAGTTGTAAGCAGTGCCCCGCGTAGCTTCCGCTATCCCGGAAAGACACGAACCTTATGTGTTGTTATTATTATTACAGACTCTACATTTCGGTTTGTGTTCCATATTTAAAACTGATCTGCTGAAGTGTTTCGACGTGATTGAGCAACAAGCATTTCTTCATTCTCAACAAGAAACTTTCGCATTTATTATAATAGGAAGTAGAATAATTTTTTTTTATATATCTTATCGAGATTAGCAGGACATGTGCCTGATGGTAAGCAACATGCCTGCCACAAAACAGCACACACACACACCTATTGGAACATGAAGATTCCAAATCATTACCTAGCACTGCACTGCGGTCGTCACTCTAAAATCTAAGGTATTATAAATATAAATAATAAATAAATAAATATTAGTGGACAATTCACACACAACACCATCTGACCCCAAACTAAGCAAAGCTTGTATGATGGCGGCGAGATAGCTGATATAATACTTATATAGTTTTAAATACATACTTATTATACATATGAACACCCAGACACCGTGCAAACATTTGAATTCATCACACAAATATTTGCACTGGGTGGGAATCGAACCCACGACCCTCGGCTTCGCAGGCAGAGCTACTACCAACTAAGCCACAAGGCCAGTCAAATCTCGAAGCCCAGTAATTCTCTGGAAACAGTGCCCTTCAAACCGGAACACAGTAACGTTTATACATTACTGCTTGGCGGCAGAATAACTGGCAAAGGTGTGGTACTTCCCCAGACAGACTCTGCCAAGAGTCCTACCACTACAAACATGTAAACAAATCAATATCTTTATCTTTGGACTATTTTGTATCTAAATATACGTTACAGTTTAACCGGCAATTAAGACGGTTCGCTTGTACAAGACGAATGGCCGAACTTCCAAAAGTAATATATTAGGGCGACGTATGATAAACGTTCGAACGTGGGGGTACACTCAGCGTAATTTGTCACATGAACTATTGGAATTTTTTTTTAATTGTATTATTGTTCGCATCACCATACTGCGTTCCATTACAGGTGTAACAGATGTAGGATTTAAAACGACCACACACGTACCCTATATCAGAAGGAAGTGACGTAGAAGCGGTAGGGAATAGAAATCAGCATTACTCTACACACGTACAAATCGGTCAGTACGATTCCGACCGTGCAACGGAGCGGTCGTTGATCAGAGCAAAGAGAATAATATAATTACTACGTAGAAGTCGGCACTCAGTACAAACTAACAAGAGCAGTTAACATGTCTGTTCAATACCAACCATATGGCAACGACTTTGTGGAAACGGTTATCTTCGTGAAAACAAGACGAGTACCAACCTAACAGATTATTGAAAGAGATAGAAGACATGGACCTGGTAAATTTCATACATTTATTTAAGTACTGGTAAGTTTCAGTTTCAATAGACTAAAAACTTTCAAAACTAGGGCATGTATTCCGGAATTCCGAAATCTTGGAGAAACTTTATCGAAATCTCAATTTCGAAATTGAAACACTTTAATATCGTTACTCCAATGTCGGTATTTTGACCACTAACTTTTTTTTAACACCTTTGCTGCGGGGCCATTTTTCGTAGACTTTCAACTAGTGCGTATGAGGTCTTTTCGAGGCAAAATTGACCTTCCTTGTAGTGCGTATGGGACCTTTTGTGCCTCACAAAATTGTTTCTAAGAATACCTTAAATATTTTGTTCATTTGTAAGAGTAATTGCTTGAAAATTTACCAATATTCATTTAAAGAGTTGTTAAAGTTGAATCCAGCTTCGCCCACAGTTATGACATTTAGGTATTGAGTAAACGAAAATTATATATATGACATCTATTCTGCCTCACATCGCATTGAAATAAAGTTCTATTAGTGTCTCGACTAGTGTTGTGAATAGAGATAGTTGCAGTTGCGATATTAAAATAATTGATGTAATAAGATTGATTAATATGTTTTTCATTAAAACCGGTCAAGTAGAAAGATTTTTTACGAATTGGACACGAAATACACGAACAATATTTGTTTTATTTTTGCTTCCTAACTACTTTTTACACAAGTCTTAATTTATCGTAGCAACCTACACAATTCTTTCGTTGACCATTTCGTCAATTTCGTTGAAATTGTCAGGAAGAACAATACGACCCTTTAATTATTCTCAAAACTGTATTTTTGCTACGATCTTGCTCGAGATGATAGCTTTCTTTGTCTCTATAAATAAGTGTACTATACGAGTATCCTTCAGGAGTATACGATTTATAATTATAGTTTGACTCCATATATGTATATGTATGTGATTTTTTTTATGTATTGGCGCAATTTAAGTCGTCCGCGCCACGGTATCATAGATTTATCAATTATCATAATTTTTCTAGGACGAAACACTTGTTAAAATCGAGAATTCAACATATATTTGGGGAATTTTATGAAACTTATCCCCAGTATCAATTTATAAGTCGCAGAAACAACTTAAAACAACAACAACTTAAAACAACGAAATTAATAAATGTAATAAAAATCTGTCCCTGAAAATTGCTGAGCACATGTACTAATTTCTATACAATATTGACTTGTTAGACCAATAGTCGTTAACATGTAGCGATGTGTATTAGCGAGTGCATCAACTTGCAGTATGCTTTCGTATCGATACTTTTTATCACGTCACTAAGTTAGGATACGCAGGTGCCTCGCCGCCCGCACCTCACTCCATGCGGCTGTGAGGCCTACAACTTTGAGGCAGATTAGACCTCACTTCGCACTGTACAAAACTAATTAATACTCAGTGCGTTTGAGGCCCTTTAAACCTCATTTAGTTTTAGCTTCACTCTTAGGCTAGGCTTTGCAAGAGAAGCAATTTCATATATTTGTCTCTGTTATACTCATATAAATGTTAATATAGTCGCCCCCCGCACAGAGTGAAAGACCACGATTTTGACTACCGCACCTGCGAGAAGCTACGCATGTGGCGTTTTCGACCTCATAATGCAGCAAACGTGTTAAACACAGCCATGATGTACAGATATACATACACACAATAAGTTATTAAAGATTCAATAAATAAATCAATCAGTGGAGTAATTCATTTGGCTTGAAAGTGACGAGCGCAGTGCAGTGCTAGGTAATGATTTGCCGCCCACTGTTGTAGAACTTTAGAATGTTTTATTCATTTTAAAAATAAAAAGTATATATAGATAGATAGATAGATAGATAACTCTTTATTGTGACACAAAAACAGAAATATTACAGTAAAACACTTACGAACTAGTACCACAAATGGCGGCCTTATTGCTTAGAGCAATCTCTTCCAGGCAACCAGCTTAAAGGAAATTCGCCTACGTACATGGTTAGGCGAAGCAAGGTGACATTTCTCCCAATACTACTAAATAAATACTATATAAAACAAATTAATACATAATATACATAAACATCCAAAGGTAAGTAACTATAATTTTACAATAGCAATAATAACTCTACAACATAGTTAAGTACAACTTAAGTGTAACTACTAATTGAAGACCCATAACCCCGAATACAAAAATGATGACTAATTAATATCTACCCACATAACAACAATGTGACATGAAACACAGCGCTATAACTAGCAGCGGACAACTTCATTACTTACGATTTACTGGTGACGACAGCCGTGCATTGTGAAAAGTAAAATTCCTTTACATTGCTCTTAAACACGTTTAAGGACTGCGACTGTCTTACAGAGGCCGGCAAAGCATTCCACAAGCGAACAGCCTTGACGGAAAAAGAATCTTCATAGAAAGATGTTCTGTGTGATGGAGTGACAAGGTTAAGCGCTACTGCCGCTCTCAAAGGACGGGGACGTGAAATTTCGTGGTAATAGGTAAAACGCTTCTTAAGGTATGACGGGGAGGCAGGATTAAACAGAATGGAATACAAAAATGACAGAATGTGTGCATTTCTGCGAAGTCGGATAGGAAGCCACTTGAGCTTAGTGCGAAATTGAGATACATGGTCAAATTTGCGCAGGCCAAAAATAAACCTTATGCAGAAATTTTGAAGGCGCTCAAGCTTGTTTAACTGTTCCTCTGTGAGATCCAAGTAACAAATGTCGGCATAGTCAAGGATAGGAAGTAGGAGGGATTGGACAAGCGCAATTTTAGTGGAAGTTGGAAGAAAGTTACGCAGTTTCATTAATGCTCCTGCCGCGGCATACAATTTTTTACTAGTAGCTTGAATCTGCGGACCCCAGCTCAAACAACGATCTATAGTAATGCCCAGATTCTTGACAGTGCTGCTGTAGGGTATTGTTACGCCATTAAAATCAATTTTTGGAAGCGTTGACCAATCAATGCAGGATATTTGTCTCGAACTACCTAAGATGATAGCCTGCGATTTGTTAGGATTTACATGCAGACCATAACATTTGCCCCACTTACAAACATTAGCCAGATCGACATTAACAGTGTTTATTGCCTCAGAAATGCTGGAAAGGGGAGCATGGGAATAAATTTGAAGATCATCAGCATACAGGTGATAGGACGACGAAAAGTTAAGGGAAATGGAATTGATAAAGAAGGAAAAAAGTGGAGGAGATAGGACACCACCCTGGGGAACACCGGCAGACGTCAGACACCACGAGGACGAAGCGTCCTCAAGGTGAACCCGCTGTCGACGACCACAGAAATAGCTGTTAAACCAGTCAGTAGCAGAAGAAGAAAAATTAGAGGAGCGTAGCAAAGCCAAGAGAACATCATGATCGACGGTATTGAAGGCATTGCTGAAATCAAGGAGGACCAAAACAGTGAGATTGCGATTTTCCATTGAAAAACGGATGTCATCAGTGATTTCAACCAAAGCACTGACCGTACTGTGCCCCTGACGAAAGCCTGACTGGAAAGGATTTAACAAATTATGACTGGAAAGGTACTTGTTAAACTGATTGTGGGCTAAACGTTCGAGAACCTTAGACAAAAACGGGAGGATTGATATAGGTCGAAAATCTGAGAAAGATTTAGGGTTGGGTTTTTTTGGCAAGGGAATAGTTTGAGCGTCTTTCCAAGCAGAAGGAAAAACACCAGTAGAAATAGATGTATTGAAGATGATACAAAGAGCAGGAAGGAAGTGTTCAAGGAAAGGGACCAGCATGTTGCGACTAATGCCATCGAGACCGACTGCGTTAGAAGTGATAGACAGGACGCTCTTTCTGACCTCGTCAGCAGAAAACTCGTTGAAGAGAAAGGGTGAATTATTTGGGATAGGCAAGGTGGAAAGAGAAAGAAGGGTGCTGGTTTTGGTTTGGATATCAATATTCGAAGAGGATGAGAAATGGAGGTTAAGCAAATTGAGGTCAATATCCCGGGGTATACCATCCATCCTAGATTTTCCGATTCCCATTGATCTCAGAAATTTCCACACCTTAGCTGGATCATCATTATTGACAGAATTGTGAACGTGACGTCTTAGAGCATCTCTACAAGAAGTGTTACATCGATTTCGAGCTTTTACATATGTTGCCTTACTACGATCAGTAGGATGACACTTGTATCTGAATCTTGCAGAATCTCTTTTATGCATTAGCAGCTTGATGTCGTTGGTGAGCCATGGAGCTGGAAGGTGTTTTATTTTTGTAGGTCGTAAAGGAGCATGCTTATCGTATAACTTGGTATATTGTAGGTACTTATCTATTTATATATGTATATAAATAGATAAGTACCTGGGTCACCGAGCTTTGCTCGGTATAAATACTAAAAATACATAGATACTCTAAGATTTTCTTAAAAAAAGAATACTTGAAAAAAAAGAGAAGCCGTCTGGATTCGTACCCGCAGCTATTAATTCGAGACCGCCACGAACGCCCGACTTCCCGTCTGAGCCAATTATGCTGTCGCGTCACGCGGCGAAATTTACCTTCGCATTCTAATGTCTAATGTGACGGTTTTTCATTGTCTAAAAACGCGCATAATATGCGTTTTTTTAAATGAAACCTAGTTAGATCGATTTATCGTCCCCGAAACCCCCTGCATACATAATTTCATGAAAATCGTTGGAGCCGTTTCCGAGATTCAGATTCTATATATATATATATATACAAGAATTGCTCGTTTAATGGTATAAGATAACCAATTTTACTTTTCTGTACTATCCAAATATTTTTCCAGTTTCGGAGCTGTTCCGGAATTCCGATATTGGATATTTAGAATCGTGACTCAGTTCCGGAATTGATAATCTTCCGATATTACATACCCTAGTTACGCCCTAATCAGAACAAAAAACATAGGTGTTGCCATGGGACTTACTTCTGAGAAAAGGTTGAAGACATAATTAATTAATTTACATACGAAATCATTTGAGATGTTTTTCGAACTGAAAACTTCTTATAGCGCACGTGCACAGCATTTTCATGGGCTGTGAATGTAAATGAAATGAAGGAAATATAAAGATGAACTAAGTACCGTCTGGATCAGGGATGATCGATATTCATCGATGGTGATGGATCTCTCTCTGAAAATCTGAATTTATATTGCAGATAAAAGTAGTACTGGGTAGTGATTTAAACGCAATCCGAACGGCGCATAATCCTTGCCTTTGTCATTCTAAACAGATAAAACAAAGAACGAGATGTGAGATTCCGTGTCGGAGAGTTTAGAATCGGTAGGTACGCTCTGGTTTGATTTAATTTCTACAATAAAATAGACCTAACTTAAATAAATTTCAACGAGTAAAAATAAAACATACCTACGCCTTTATTACAGAATTGGGTTACAATAAAAGAAAGAGATGTAAGCACATGACTGCCACATAATAACACAGTGACACACAGCTATTGGTACCTACATGAAGAGTCAAAATCCAAAAAACCTAGTACCTACTGCACTGCGCTCGTCACCCAGAGATATGAGATGTTTTATCTCTATGCCCGGTAATTTTACTGGAAATATTGCCCTACAAACCGCAACATATTAATGTTTGCACATTACTGCTTAGCGGTAGAATAACCGACGAAGGTACTTCCCCAAAAAGTCTTACCACTGTCTTCTTAACACAAAAAGATACCTCCTGCCGTGCTACCTACCATACTCCTTAATGAAACCCACATGGAACAAAACACACCAACACGTATTTACAATAAAATTATACTCATTCAGGTCTTCTCCATGTTGTTAATTATTGTTTAATGACAAAAAAGTGTTTATTCATTTCAAGATAAATAAATAACTATAATTTTAAAAACCCGACTGAACAAAAACAGCTTTAAAAACATTATTTAATACAATGTACTATCTAAGGAGACACTTGAGTGATTGAGACAAATCTAACGATACCTTAATTGTCATCCAGCCGTTTGGAAGATAGGTAAAGAAATTTACAAACATATAAGAAACCATAACCCTTCATTCAGTTGGGTAATTAAAATAATATTTTGTGTACAATTTCGATTACTCGATCGTATATCGTACCATAGCCAAAAAGTCGTAGAAATACGATTTAAATCATACTGTTGGCAATTATTCGGTCTCATTTTTTGGAGACAGGGAATTGAGTAAAAGTGGGTGGGACCTGATAAATTTATCAGGTTCCACCCACTTTTTTATCAGGTCCCGCCCACTATTACGTCATTTCTTCGCAACTTCCTCTGATAAAAGGATTCGTATGTAGAGCCTATTAGATCTGCCAAGCTTAAATGGGAGTGGGCGGGTCATGTGACCAGAATGCACCCCGATCGGTGGGCCCGGGTTTCTACAGAGTGGACACCATCGCCCAGTCGACCCCAGGGTCGTCCTCCAACGCGATGGAAGGACGAGCTCGGAACGTTTAAAAATGATTGGACGATGGTAGCTCAGGACCGGATAAAGTGGAGGGAATTGGGGGAGACCTTTGCCCAGCAGTGGGACTACTCAGGTTAAGCTAAAAAAAAAAAAACATTTTATAAACATTGTTGTAAGTAATTATTTGCACTCTTGCAGAACATACTGTACACATAGAAAACTACTCGTACTATACTTTTTTCAGTTATTTTGCTGCGAAAGCAATAATGTGCAAAGTAATTTTTTTTAAGGGTAATATTTTCAGAAAAAGTACAGAACAAAGAAAGAAAAGATTACTTACATAAATATCAACACGCCTAAGTGTAAAAAAACGTGTATTTTTTTAATGAAATAAATATAGCTTATGTTTCTGGACGGTACAACAACATCATGGCAGATACTGCAGCGTCTGCACTAGGCAACGCTTAAGACGTGGAAACCAAATACGAATATTCATTTATGTTGAAAGATGTCTCATAGGGTAACGGACTGGGTCAAAAATACACCATTGTAATTTAGTCCGCCAGATAGATAAAAGGGACGTATTTTTGTTTTTCCAAAATGTTAAAAATCGACAGAGGCATAGAACATCAAACTTTGAGAGTGGAGGTTCGCGTCACACTTTGTATAGTGACGTCACACGAAACTTTGAAGCACTGTATCTTCGTCATTTTTTGTTTGTGAAACAAAAGGAAAAATACGTGTACACTGTTTTTTAGCAATCTAACGGCCGGCCTAATTAGTTTTTTTGAGGATTGTACCCTGCAGAACTTTAAATAAATTGAAAAACAAGTTCAGAAACAAACTAATTATATACCTTATAGCGCAGTACAGTGCTAGTACGGTCATTTGAACATGGATAACTCTTCATTTTCAAATGATCGCGTAGCACTCAGCTGTTATTCTAGGCAGATGTATTAGGTACTAACTTTAAGGCACACGCCGTGCTCTTCACTACAATGGTCGGTACAAGTTATTTTAGTCCGACAAGATTTGATTTGGATATGTTGCTGACTGTACTTTTGTTTTAGAGTGATAGGCAGAGTTGAAAAGTGCGCGTTTGGCATTCTGGAGATTAATTCATGAGAATTTGTCTGAAAAATCAATGAATGTAGAAAAATCCGATTCAGTACGTTATTCTTTATTATAATGATTATGAACTTGGATTTTAGTGACATTTTGACGTGTCAATTCTACGTTTTGGGAAAAAATAGCCGTAGCTAATAAGTACCCAATAGCGGAATTCACCGATTTTTGTTAAGTCAAAAGTCCAACTCTTCCTCGCGTCCTTAAATGTACAATTGTACATACAGAAGATTTTCAGCTATTAGCTCAAGCGACACAGGAAAACAGTGTTTTTCATAGTGTAGAGTGACGACCAATACATGTGTCTGATGGTAAGCAACATCCTTGTCCATAACAGCACAGCGACACGCAGTTATTGGAACATCAAGAGTCCAAATCTTTACCTAACACTACGCTGTGCTCGTCACCCAGAGATATAATATGTTTTGTATTTATGCCCTGTAATTTCACTGAATTTAACTGACTTTCTACAAAAGACATGTTTCAAAGATTCGTAATATCCGTTCGTAATATATCGTTGTAGTGGTAGGACTCTTAGCAGAGTCCGCCTGGGGAAGTACCACACCTTTGTCAATTATTCTACCGCCAAGCAGTAATGTGCAAACATTACTGTGTTCCGGTTTGAAGGGCATTGTTTCCAGAGAAATTACAGAGCTTAGAGATTTAACAACTTAGATCTCTGTGTGACGAGCGCAGTGCGGTGCTAGGTAATGATTTTGGCTCTTCATGTTTCAATAGCTCCGTGTCACTGTGCTGTTATGTGGCAGGCATGTTGCTTACCATCAGGCACATGTCCTGCTCGTCTCGTCACTCTTTATTTAAAAAAATAAATAAAAAATATCCTCCAAACTAGGCAAGCGTAGCTTTGACTTTGCTTGTGAGAGACTTAGTAGTCCCAGCAGGAGAAAGGTTAACATTAAGAAAACTTTTTAAAACAAATACACGGGTAACTCACGTATAATTATAGTCAGAACAGTCCGACTCGAGTTTCGATCGCGTCCGGCGATCTTCTTCAAGGCGAGTGCGCGCGCATGTTCCCAGCTCGTGCTATACGTGAGTTACCCGTGTATACTGGATATATTTTAAAATGTGTAGTAACCACGTTAGTTTTCATACTAAAATTAAGAAAACTGTTTCTGCTTTAACTTAAATTAGAAGAATCTTTGTAGAATCCACATTTCCGACCGCCAAGCAGCAATTTTTTTTGCTTTGCGTACCCTTAGAATGAATAAGTTAGTACTTAAGTAGTAGTACTTTATAGTAATATATTCTGTTAGAGGTACAGAAAACTACGTTCATTTAGTTGCAGAGTGGTGGGCGGAACACGACCGAGCGAAGTGACTAGCTCGGCCAAACACGACCGCCTAATTGGTCGGCATTGTTCTCTACAGGACAAACTAGACTGTACAAGAACCCTTGTCTCCTTTATAAATGGAATGAAATCATATGCAGGGTTCCGTGGAACCTCTATCTTTATTTACCTTATAACCTATATCTTATATTACCCTCGTGGCTTAGTTGGGTTCGATTCCCACCCAGTGCAAATATTTGTGTGATGAATTCAAATGTTTCCACTGTGTCTGGCTGTTTCTATGTATTATAAGTATGTATTTTAAACTATATAAGTATTATATCAGCTATCTGGCCGCCATCACACAAGCTTTGCTTAGTTTGGGGTCAGATGGTGTTGTGTGTGAATTGTCCACCAATATTTATTTATTTTTCTTTATTTCTTAATTTTACGCTGTTTAAAATGTGTATTATGATAGTATCGTAATGAGTTTAGATATTTGTTTTTCACGTCAACATGGCGAAACGGAATGAAATCTTTAAATGTTTTTAGAACTTGTTTTAGTTAAACTTAGATTAGTTCTTGAAATAGCTCATGGGCTACTTTTTGTCCCAGAAAAATAACGGGAACAGGAATTGCGTAGGTATATAACCACAAAACGTTAATAATACTTGCATTTATCATTGTTGATGAATAATCTCATTCTAGATGAAACACGATGGATCGATGATATTGTCTCGGTCGCAAGCAGCCGGTGGATGGAGGCGCCACGATACCGGGCATTGTGGAATTCTTTGGGGGAGGCCTATGTCCAGCAGTGGACGTCTGCAGGCTGCGAATGATGATGATGAAATTTTATTTAATCCATTATATGTGTGGCATATTCTACATTCAGACTCTAGTCTAGTACTGCAAGTTACTCTGTGTTGTAATGCCTAGTGTTGTTATAATTCTTTTTTATTGAAATTTGCCACTCCACAGACTCCGGGGTCCGTGACTTTTGTCATTTCTAATCTTATTTTTTTTTACATATTTCTTGGATCTGCAGAAGAAGAGGAAAATAGTGTTGTTATAATTTTATTGTAATCAAAGGATTTATAACAACAATTTTACTTCCAAAACTCAAGTCACGTCAAAAAGTTCATCACCATCAAAATGATGTACAGCGGCATCGTGACCAATCCTCTAAATCACAATTAGTATTCCTCGCCCAGATGGACATCAAGATGCAAATCTCGGCGCCGTCCAGCCAATTTACTTAGAACAAAATAGGACAATATATAAGGGAACTGGTAACAGTAGCATAGCTTGAAAACGTTTACTTCCTACTCTCCAACTAATATTATAAATCCAAAAGTTTGGTTGTTTAGATGTTCCTAAATCATTCAAATTTTGAAACACCGTTAGATTATAGTCTGGAAGAACACATGGGCTACTATTTACCCCGGGAAAATAAAGGGAACGAGAATTATCACGTTAAAACCGCGGATTGCTGCTAGTACCTATATTATAAGTTTGTGCGTATGTACGGATGTTTGTTACCTTTTGAATTCAAAAACTACTGAAAGGATCTAAATGAAATTTGGCACAAAGAAAGATAATAGTCTGAAATAACATATTTGTTTCCCGGGAAAATACCGGTGAAACCGGGGGATGCTATTAGCTTTCTTCAAGTTACAATCTTACTGGAAGATGTTCTATAAGATGTTTGTTCATCATTAAAAATATATAAAACAAAATATACAACTTAATTGCATTATTATAGGATCCGGAATAGCTCAAAAGCCACTTTATCCTAAAATATGTAGAATAACAATACCCATTTTCAGCTACGCAGAGAAAACAGCGGGTTTTAACAAAGTATACCATATGCCAATGTTTTAATTCTGCTTAAGTTTTTGTCACACTGAATATTAATAAAAAGTATTATGAAGTATCATTATTCTGAAATCAGTGTAATAGTTTTCGCAATATGAACAAAGACTTAAAATTTGTTTACATCGATAACGTAGGCACAGAATAAATATTAGTACAGAAGCCACACTTACCAAAAACAATTATATAAATAGCGACTCTTGCTGGGACACAACAAAGTTCAATTCAGCTCGCAATACCTGTCGCGATTTTCAAATAAACATTTGCGCTCTTTCTAACGCGTAACTCTGTCCCTGTCTAGCGCGGAGAGTTTACGACATATCTAATAACAATATGCGCGGGAAACGTTTTGCGCGAGCACTCAGCCATGCGTCCGACAACCGACTGTCACTTGTTTCCTGGAAGGAACGGTCTAGCGGTAGGCTATAACCGCGCGACCTTAAGCGAGTGAGGGTGCACTGACGTAGGTACATATTCGTACTATCTCGCTGTCTCGGCGTGCTTAGCTGATTTCACAATAGTTTATTTTCCTCAAAAAAAAACCGACTTGATGTGTATTGAAATCCAGATATTCGACCAAGTTTCATAAAAATTAATCACTGTATTATCTAAATAAATGAAATCAAATTTCAGTATTTTGTTCCTATTTCTAAAACCGTGGCGGGTTCGATAAAAAAATTATGAGACCACCTCTGAAGTATGATCTACCAAATAAATAGAACTATCAAAATTGATTATCAATCGGCGGCGCTATCGCGTAACATACAAAAAAAACACAACCGAATTGAGAACCTCCTCCTTTTTTGAAGTCGGTAAAAAATATGAAATTCAGTTGTTTGTCTGATGAGAGTATCATTTTAAATTGAAGTCTTTTTTTTTTCTTTGGTAGTGGAGCGCCGTAAGGCATAAAAATGGTAAAATCTCGGAACCCAGGGCCAGTCAATGAATCATTATAACAAGTGTTTGACTGCATTATTAAAACCTCAAATAAAAATGTTAAAAAAAAAAATTGGCCGATCTCGATTACAACAATTTTTATGGGTAGAGTTAAACAATTGTAAATAGATAGTTTTATTTATAAACAAGACATAAAATTGCATCATTGCTACGTAGCTGTCGTCTAAGATGCTCATCTTGCAACCGAAAGATTAATTAGAATTTCAAATGATCGCGGCGTAAGTCTCTCAAATCCTTCCAGTTAACTTCGAATCAAAATGTTTACTGAAAACAATCCTTTTGAAGATTAACTTGGCACCGGAATATTTATAAGGGTTAATATTTTGAGATCTTTCTGGTAGGGATGCGGATCAAACATCCGGCTAAAATTGCATTTTAATTTTAGCCAAAAAATAAAAATTTTCTTCAAGATAGTGGTTATTTTTACTTAATAAAATACTCAAATTATGTCAGCTAGTTTGTTTACGTAAAATAATATTTACGGGTTCATCATCATCACCATCAGCCTATCTTAGTCCACTACTGGATAGAGACATCTCCCATGGTGCGCCACTTAGCCCAATCCTCAACTTTCTCAACTCAACTCCTTTACGTTTCCACTGACTGATATCTTTCAAATATTGTCACTTCATCTGGTCTCAGTGTATTTTACACTAGGTACGTTTGCCAATTTAGATATCACTAAATAAAATGTTAACTCGTAACTAACCAAATTTTTCGGGTTAAAACTCGTGGACTAATCCGAAGTATGCAGAGTAATCAATGTTCTTACAAGAACAAAATGTAGATACATTTTGCTCTCACAAAAACAAAAGTAGTGTTCTTCAAAATTATTGTTCTTTCAAGAGAAAAAAACTCTACATCCAAGAAAAAACTATTATAGAAATTGTTCGTTCATCCGGCAAAAAATATTCCATCCCTATCCATATTTACAGAAAATCTCCAAAGGTTCCAAAGGTTTATGTTTTATCGGAGAGAAAATTATGACGGAATTTTTGTTTTGAGATTCTTGAGAGGATCTGTTTATTGTTTTTGAGTCAAACGGCCGGCCCAGCCAGACGAGAAATTGCTTTCTACCCTCACTTTGTTAACTTTCGTATCGATTTCCTGTAACTCCGTAAAAATTAATTTAAATTTCGCCAAATATTTTGGTTTCGTTTACAGAGTTATGCAGCTAACCGGTACTAAGAAGAAAAGGTTTCTTTTATCGTTAAAAGGGTTTGATTTAACTGCCATATTTTACACCATAAAATAATGAACAATTTTTACGATTTTATCGATATAAAACGCAAAAAAAACAGTACAGTTGTATTTTTTTTTCATTCGAAAGTTCGATTTTCCTTTGGGGTCGACGACTCTTTATTTTTTCGCGATTTCAGTTATAGTTCCGTAATAAAGTCGTATTGCAAAGTAAACGGAAGCCGTAGTAAAGCTCTGATGACGAAAACGTCTAGTTTCGAATTTTGTCTCCACCTCTTTGCATTTCTCAAAGTGCAGATGAACAAATTTGTTATTGCCATGAGCAGGAAAACATAATCAGAAAACCAGCATGATTAAAAAAAAACAAAATCCAAATTTGAAACAGCCACACATTGACTAGCGTGGTGGATTATAACCTGGTTTCTCGCCATGTCAAAAGACTTCGAGTTACATCAGTGGGAAACAAAAGACGACTAACGCTTACCCTAAAATACACAACACGGAGAACGCTATAACAAAATTTGTACACAACGCTAAGAACGCTACCCTTTCAGTACAGTGCAGGTATCTTGCGCAACCTTGTTTTTAGTGTAGAACAGCTTTATACAGTATAAACAAACATCTCGTATTTGCATCCCCACATCTATTTCAGTTAAGTGTTACCGAATAATTTCGGTTGTTTGTCGCCGATATTATGTTTGAATTAGACAAAGTTCTAAATCATCGTTAACAAAGACTTTAGATTACGGGATTGGGTTTCGGAATAATATAGAACAGAGACTGAACTCAAATAAAAATGGTACATCATCGTCATTCATAACTGTATCACACTGCTGGGACCTCTTTTTTAAAATACGTTACAAAACCTTTAAATTTAAATAAAGCTTTCCAATGTATTTTTGTTATACATTATTAACTTTAGTTACATAAAATTGCACTATTTGTATACATGGGAAAGTATAATTATTACCGCATCTTTTAAGGGTGAAAACTAACTGAATGTCACACTTTTTTTTCTAAAATTATTCACCAAGTCACCTTGGATCCTATTACTGGACTTATTACAATCTAGCCTAATTTATTAATTCAATGCTAATTAGTAATTTATATCTAACTTAAATTGCTACATAGTTTATAAATAAGAAGGTGCACTTTTCTTATTGACTCTGTTAGGGGGAAGTCACTTCTTTCACTTGACTTACCACATTTAATTGTTTTATATTGTATTGCACTACCACTGCACTATACTAACTCAAAAGGTTTTGTTTCTTTTAAGTCTTCTCACTGTGTCCGTGTTGTCAAGGAGCTGGATAGCTTCGACATTCACATGATGATAAAGGCTGCATTCATGTGCTTCTGCGTATTTCTTTATCACATTGCCGACAAGATCCATTCCAAGATCTCGATGAATGTCGGCATTTCTTACATACCAGGGCGCATTGACAATATTCCTGAGTACTTTGTTTTGACGTTGTATTATCTCGATGTTGCTATTTTTGGTACAGCCCCACAACCCACAACTGTATACCATAAGTCCACACTGGCATAAGGACTTGTTTACATAATAATATTTTGTTATGTATTGACAGCACGGAGTTTTTACCAAGTAACCAATACATGTTTTTGTAGCGTATAGCTAGTTCCTCTCTCTTTTTTTGACGTGATTTTTCCAGCGTAACTTCGCATCGAGAATCACGCCTAAATATTTGGTTTTATTTTCGTATGGTATACATTGTCAATTTATGAATACTGGATGATATTGTTTTTTCTTGTTTGTGAAGTGAATGTAAAATAAAATGAATGAATAAATAAAATGAATAAAAACTCACGTGCGCTACTCAGTCATCAGTCCAGTCAGATCAGTTTCAACCGCTTCCAGCAGCCTTTTTCAAGGCGAGTACACGCTCATGACCGCTGCTCGTTTGGTACAAAACACGAAGCATCACATATTGCGCAGTTTGTATACCACTGAGTGGTAATAATTGGAATGTAGTGGTAGGACTCTTGGCAGAGTCCGCCTGGGGAAATACCACACCTTTGTCAATTATTCTACCGCCAAGCAGTAATGTGCAAACATTACTGTGTTCCGGTTTGAAGGGCAATGTTTCCAGACAAATTAAAAGGCTTAGAGATAGAACAACTTAGATCTCTGGGTGACGAGCGCAGTGCAGTGCTAGGTAATGATTTGGACTCTTCATGTTCCAATAGCTGCGTGTCACTATGCTGTTATGTGGCAGGCATGTTGCTTACCATCAGGCACATGTCCTGCTCGTCTTGGCATTCATTATTTAAAAAAAAAAATGTGTAGCAAACATTACGTTAGTTCTAAAAACGTTATGCCTTCTTAAATTAGTAAAAAAATTGTAATGCTACCACATGTAGACCCCTTATAAAAAACCTAGATTAGCAAAAGTGTAAATATTTTGTAGTGGTAGGACTCTTAGAGTCCACAAGTACCTGTACCTGGGGAAGTACCACACTTTTTGCCGGTTATTCTACCGCCAAGCAGTAGTATGCAAACATTACCAAGAACATTAGAATACCAAATCAACCTTCTCACGTTACACGAAAAATCGTACAGAATGTTCTCAAAAAACAATCATCATCATCATCACTGACGTATTGCCAGCCTACTACTGCTATGTTTAATAATTATTGTCTCTTTTATTTTTACTTAATACTAACACTTTTATATACACAACAATTACATATGCATATCCACACACAACTGATATCTATACCTACTTATGCGATCGGATTGGATAGTTTTCAGATGGGACAGAGCACTCGAAGGTTTAACTCATTACACAGGTTCTTGGCAAGCATGATTAAAATATTGTACATTAAAGAATCAAAATGGTGTGTTCACACTTCACATATCACAAATTAGTGATGTAATAAAAGACATTGACAACGTCAATGTCTCCAAGTCTTGTGTCTTGAGTGAACCTGAGGAATGCCCCAAGTATTTTCAAATCAATAATTGTGAAACTGTATCGATACTATCCATGAACATACGTAGTATTAACTGTAATCTTGATAAGGTAATGGTACTGTTGCAGCGAATATCTTTAGATTTAGACATTCTTGTCTTTACTGAATGTTGGCTGAACGAAAATTTTTCCCCACATCAACTATCAGGTTATAAAGCGTATCACACTATAAATCATATGAACCAAAATGACGGCATTGTAGTTTATTACAGAAAAAATCTTAAAAAAGTAAAATTATATGAAGAAAACATGAGTGATGCAAACTGTATAATTATAGAAATAGATGATATTTGCATTTTGGCACTATATCGACCACCTTTCAATAAAAACACTTCTAACTTCTTAGACTCACTAGATTGTAAATTGGACAAACTAAAAAACTGGTCAAATATAATTCTGGTAGGAGATATTAACATCAACATAGAAAATAACAGTATTGATAAAAATAAGGATGAATATCTTACCTTGTTAGCTCGACAGGGATTACTTCCGGCGCATGCCTTTCCAACGCGAGAACAAAATTGTCTGGATCATTGCATGATTAAAACTAAACGGAGAACAACCACGTTGATATTACCAGCCACTATAACAGACCACTCGCCGGTTGTTATGCAAATCGACTGTAAGAATTCCTGTATGAAAAAAGGGGTACAAAAATCGGCAACAATCGACTACGAAAAAATCAAAGACGAGCTATCTAAAACTATCTGGAGCGACCATCAAAATTTTTCAGATATCGAAAATGCTGCTGATTCATTCATGAAGTTGATATCTCTAGCCATCCAGAAACATACTAATGACAGAAAGTTACCAAGATCAAAGATTAACATCAAGCCTTGGATCACCCCTGGACTAATAAAATGCATGAGAAAAAGAGACAAACTACACATGACGATAAAAAAACAGCCAAACAATAAAGAAATTAAAATTAAATACACACATTATAGAAATATTTGCAACAAAATACTGAAGAATCTAAAAAGAACGCATGAAGAGAATGAACTAATAAAATTTAAGAAAGACAGTAAAAAGACATGGCAAACTATTAAAAAGATATGCAACTTTTCAGTAAAAGAAAATCCGGTTGAAAACTTGTTGAATATTAACCCAACAATAAGCGAGTCTCTAAATGTAGTGAATAATTACTTTGTGAACGTGGGTTCAAACCTCGCGAAAGACACACTTAATTCGCTAAATGTAAATGAAGACGAACTAGTTTCTGCCCATCACTCAATTAACAACAAAACCTCTTTAACATCTTTTGGTCTCCTGCCCACGGACGAAACTGAAATATTTCATATTGTCAAAAACCTGAAAAATAGCTCAGCTCCAGGCTGGGATAAAATAAACGCCAGAATAGTGAAAACAATACTGCCACATATTCTCAAGCCCTTAACAACAATATGCCAAATCAGCTTCGACTTGGGGATTGTGCCCGCAGCTTTCAAGAGGTCAATAATCTGCCCGATTCACAAAGGTGGGGATGAGAAGAAAGTCACAAACTACAGACCAATATCCTTGCTTCCAATATTTTCTAAAGTGCTGGAAAAACTTATGAACGCAAGACTAAAGAAGTATTTGAAATGCAGGAATTTACTGTCGTAAAATCAATTTGGCTTCAGATCTGGGAAATGTACTGAAGATGCAGTGCTAAGTGTTACCGAATATATAAAAAAATCTCTGGATGACACAAAAAAATGCGCTGCTGTATTCTTAGATCTTGCAAAAGCATTTGACACAGTCTCCATTCCTATTCTACTGGCTAAACTTGAAGCGATTGGAGTGCGAGGTACTCCTCTGAAGTGGTTTGATAGTTATCTCACAAGCAGAACTCAAATGGTTAGAATTGATGGAGAACTGAGTAGTGAGGCAGATATAAAGTTTGGAGTGCCACAGGGCAGCATTCTGGGACCTACACTGTTCCTGATATACATTAATCAATTGTGCGACCTGGAGATACCACAAGGGAGAATAATTACGTTCGCAGATGACACAGTAGTGTTATTTCAGGGCCAATCATGGAATAAAGTTGAGATAGCAGCAAATAAGGGCTTGGAATTGGTTTCTAGTTGGCTTAGAATAAACCTGCTATCAATTAATATTTTAAAAACTAAATACATGACTTTCACTATCGACAGAAGGACTAAACCAAAACATCCACTAGAACTCAAAATTCACAAATCCACCTGTGATATGACTGATTCCTGTATGTGCGGAAATCTAGGGCAGACTGCAGAAATTAGACATTTGGGAGTCATGCTCGATCAAAACTTGAACTGGTCTTGCCAAATTAAAAAGCTCGCAGGTAGAGTCAGGAAACTAATTTTCACTTTTAAGCAACTGCGACACATCCTTAAGTTTGACTCACTAATCAAAATATATTACGCCTTGGCTCAATCAATATTGTCCTATTGCATACAGTCATGGGGTACTGCAGCTAAAACGCACTTAATAAGGTTGGAAATATCTCAAAGAGCACTACTAAAAGTACTGGCTTTCAAACCTAGACTATTTCCGACCGACGAATTATTCAAAGTATGCTCAGTGCTGTCGGTCAGACAACTTTTCATCCGATCAGCAATCACCAAGCAACACGGCTTAGTCACAACAGAACTTTGGGAAGAAATGTCAACAAAAAGAAGAAAAGATCAAATGTTTAAAGTTCCTTTGAAAAGAACGAATTCTGGAACAAGAAGTTTACTTTTTCTAGGTCCGGTTCTGTACAATAAACTCAACAAAATCTTAAAATTCGACAACAAAATAAACTTTCAATGCAACTATTTAATAACTACTTACCTTCTAACCTTAAACTACACTGACACAGAAAAATTAATGGTCTCGCATCTATGATTGAAAATGTAAAACTGAAAGCTGTTTAATCAGACTGGTTGTCTAAGTAGGTATCAGATTAAACCACAATCACACACTCACATACATACAAACTCACCCTTACACAATTCTCACTTTCACTTAACAAACATCTACACATCTTCTTACTCCATCACACACTATCATTCATACTCACATTGCACAAAAGTTGTACATACATGCAGTCACACAATCACACACATGAACTCAACTCAATACAAAGCATCACAAACACAAGCACAATGCCAACTTCATAATGGATGGCACTGCATCCCACGATACAGGTAATTACCTAGTGTGGGAGACAGAGTTCTCAAAAGTGAAGTCACTCTCTCACTCACTCCACTCACGCTAATCACTAACCCATTAATAAGTAAGATTTCACAAAAAATGTTTTTTGTTTTTATGTACAATAAATAAATTTCATTTCAATTTCATTTCATTTCACTTCATTTCATTACTGTGGTCTGGTTTGAAAGGTAATGTTTTCAGTGAAATTACTGGGTAGAGAGATAAAAAATCATTTCTGGGTGACGAGCACAGTGCAGTGCTAGGTAATGATTTGAACTCTTCATATTGTCACTTTACACTTAAAAAAAAACAAATATAAAAAAAAATTGGCAGTCATACGAACTGCTGATAGAAGTGAAAACTTGCTGTTGCCCTGGTACTGGTACCTAGGGGCAAACGCAACTCTTTTATATTTCTGTTGTCCTGGTATCTGGAGATAAACGCTTGGGCTATTGGAGGTAGGTAATCGAAACTCTTTACTGTTTCTGTTGCTCTGGTACCTACCTGGCCTTTTTACCGAGTTTACCCGAAGATTTCATATCCGATCCGATCCATTATCATATCCAAGCGTGACGATTGATGAATCCATTTTACAGCCCACGAAAATTCTGTCTATAGCGCGCCTAAAGAAGTTTTCACTTCAAAAGAACTACCCGGACACTTAAAAACGGGTATTTGTATTTATCACACACATTGACCATCTGTGTATCCATATTGAATGATAGCGTCTTCTGCAAAGTTAGCATAGTTGTAGAGCGATAGTGGCGTGTTTGCGCGGGAACTAGCGGCGTGTGTGATTAGTGTTGGGACTGTTTAGGACCAAGGAATAGATTCACTTGGTTCAGGCTGTGTTACGTACAGAAACATTCACCTTCTTAAACTTGTAATTCACCTTCTTAAACTTGTATTTACATATAATGAAGGACTTTTACAGCGTGGCAAAATAACACGCAACTTAGATCTCTGGGTGTCGAGCGCAGTGCAGTGCTAGGTAATGATTTGGACTCTTCATGTCCCAATAGCTGCGTGTCACTGTGCTGATATACGGCAAGCATGTTCCTTACCATCAGGCACATGTCCTGCTCGTCTCGTCACTCTATACTTTAAGAAAATGAATAGAACTATCCAGACACAAAACAAATAGGTAGATATTTGTACATATTACACACATTGATCATCTGTGTATCCATACTGAATGATAGCGTCTTGTGCAAAGTTAGTATAGTTGTAGAGCGATAGTGGCGTGTTTGCGCGGCAACTAGCGGCGTGTGTGATTAGTGTTGGGACTGTTTAGGACCAAGGAATAGATTCACTTGGTTCAGGCTGTGTTACGTACAGAAACATTCACCTTCTTAAACTTGTATTTACATATAATGAAGGACTTTTACAGCGTGGCAAAACAACACGCAACTTAGATCTCTGGGTGTCGAGCGCAGTGCAGTGCTAGGTAATGATTTGGACTCTTCATGTCCCAATAGCTGCGTGTCACTGTGCTGATATACGGCAAGCATGTTCCTTACCATCAGGCACATGTCCTGCTCGTCTCGTCACTCTATACTTTAAGAAAATGAATAGAACTATCCAGACACAAAACAAATAGGTAGATATTTGTACATATTACACACATTGATCATCTGTGTATCCATACTGAATGATAGCGTCTTGTGCAAAGTTAGTATAGTTGTAGAGCGATAGTGGCGTGTTTGCGCGGCAACTAGCGGCGTGTGTGATTAGTGTTGGGACTGTTTAGGACCAAGGAATAGATTCACTTGGTTCAGGCTGTGTTACGTACAGAAACATTCACCTTCTTAAACTTGTATTTACATATAATGAAGGACTTTTACAGCGTGGCAAAACAACACGCAACTTAGATCTCTGGGTGTCGAGCGCAGTGCAGTGCTAGGTAATGATTTGGACTCTTCATGTCCCAATAGCTGCGTGTCACTGTGCTGATATACGGCAAGCATGTTGCTTACCATCAGGCACATGTCCTGCTCGTCTCGTCACTCTATCCTTTAAGAAAATGAATAGAACTATCCAGACACAAAACAAATAGGTAGATATTTGTACATATTACACACATTGATCATCTGTGTATCCATATTGAATGATAGCGTCTTGTGCAAAGTTAGTATAGTTGTGGAGCGATAGTGGCGTGTTTGCGCGGGAACTAGCGGCGTGTGTGATTAGTGTTGGGACTGTTTAGGACCGCGGAATGGATTCACTTGGTTCAGGCTGTGTTACGTACAGAAAGATTCACTTTCTTAAATCAGTGAAACTACAGGGCATAGAGATAAAACATCTTAGATCTCTGGGCGACGAGCGCGGTGCAGTGCTGCAGGTATAGACTACAGGCCCGTGAACAAAATTTACGGGTCAAATGAACCACCAGGAGACCTATGTAGGATGATAGAAAAGTGTAAAGTATTAATATTCAGCACTATGCCGTCACTTATAAGCTGTCCAACTGAGTGTGATTGAAGAAAGGGGGTTGCAACCCTCTACCATTTCTCCTTGTCGCATGATTTTTGTACGGCATTGCGAAATAATAGATTAGAAGAGGTATTGAAACTGTATGGAACCAATGCCGTACTTAATCAAATGACCAAATTTACTCTGTAAATTACTCGTACTCTGTAAATTTTTCCGGCAAACTAATAATTAAAAAGTTAAAATTTATAATTTTTATTGTTTCAATACCTCTTTTAATCTATTATTCCGCAACGCCGTACAAAAATTATGCGACAAGGAGAAATGATCGAGAATTGCAACCCCCCCTCTTCAATTGCACTCAGTTGGACAGCTTACAAGTGACGGCATAGTGCTTAATCTTATTACTTTATACCCTTCTATCATCCTACATAGGTCTCCTGGTGGTTCATTTACTACGTAAATTTTGTTCACGGGCCTGTGGTCTAGTAGTGCTTTGGACTGTTCGTGTTCCAATAGCTGCGTGTCATTGTGCTGTTATGTGGCAAGCATGTTGCTTACCATCAGGCACATGCCCTGCTCGTTTCGTCACTCTATTTATTAGTAGTATCCCGAGTTCATCCGAAGATTACTTTCATTCACGAGCATGACATTTTTATCTAAATTTACAGCCCACAAAAAATCTGTGTCCCCACACAGATTTTTCGACAGACAAAATAAGTTTTCACTTTTAAAACAGCTTCACTCTCGACCATTGGAAATAGAATGTAAATAGAATTGTTTAGTTTTTTCATAAATATCGTTACTTATAGAATTTCACTCTCACAAATTTAGACGCATTATCGCGTAAACAGATAAATCAGTCGGACGATGTTACGCACACGACGCGTATACCGCTGTTTTCTGACACGTTCGCTGTCGTGAAATATGGGACCGCGGTTTAGTGGGTACTTACTTGAATAAAACAAGCAGTAAGACTGTTTGTAATGGTTGGACTCTTTACATAATATGGTTGAAGAAGGACTTTTTCTAGTCAGAGAGTCAAACGTGGGCCTATAATAAAAAAAATCATAGAACGTTAGTCGGGACGAAAAAGAACGAGCATAACATTCGCCTGATAGGAGTCCTACCACCACAAAACCATTTTAACATAGCTCATGCAGCTCAACAAATCCTCTCCATGCTGATGTAACTCAGGGCCTTGTCTCAAAAGGAGAAATGGACCAGAGTTAAGTTAAAGACAAAATCCACCACGCTGGCCTAGTGTGGATTGGATGATGATGCATGATCTCGAAAAATTCTAGGTACATGTTGGTTTCCTCACGAAGTTTTCTTTTATCATTATAAAGTTAGCGGCATTTGGCACATAATTTTGAAAAGACAGTGGTGCACGTGGGATCCGAACTAGGGGCTACGGATCGGCAGTCGCTCCTACGACTGATATAAGCAACCCTAAGGCTTTTTAGCTTGCTACTAAGTTGAGATACATACATATACATATTTCATATTGAAAACCTTAGTCCTCTGACGGAGGATTTCGTTACGAATACGATTCCTCGGAAGAACAAACATTTTAGAAAACTATTTTTTTTATTGCCGCTAACTTAGAACGTTGAAGGAAAACATCGTAAGGAAACCGACATAAATATACCTAGAATCTTTTGAAGTCTTGTGTTATCTACCAACCCGCACTGGGTGAGCGTGATGGATTATGGCCTTGACTCTCTTCTTGCGAGAGAAGGCCCCAACTCCCAGCAGTCAAGTTGGATCATTTAGTGGGCTGTTTATATTTATGTTATTTTTGACGTGATAACGTCTTATAATTCGGTGAAGCCGGCTGCACGCCCGCAAAACATGACGTCATGTAACGTTACCGTTACCGTTAGTTCGTCGTCCGTGCCATTCGGACGAAGCTGAGCGCTGAGGGCGCCACCCGCCGAGTTGAGCGGTATCACTACTCGCGCTATCAGCGTACTGATTTCTTAAGACGTTGTCACGTTTAACTATCGTCAGTAAACCGACTTTACAGACAACCATTTTTTTTTTGCCTTATTTCTGTAGACTGAAACTACAGTCTAGACATAAGGTGCCAATAAACGTCTTTAATACAAAACAATTTAATAGCACGACATTAAAATAATAATGACACACTAATATACCAGTAATTTCAGGGAAAATCCAAGAAAACCGGACATACAAAGAAAATATGACGAGAAATAGACGTCTAATAACATACTAATACAGCCGTAATAACAAACCAGCCTTACTAATACGAGGCTGCTCTATCTACGTGAATATTGTATTATGTGAAACTCCAGCTGAAAGATGCTCGCCTATAATTTTCAGTATTTCTTGATATTACAAGTAGATTCTCAATATACACTTATGTAGGTTGTAAAAATGGATAAGTTTGTGATTGAGGACATTTTGTATCGACTCCACATAAAGTGGGATAAAATAAATAAATATTGGTGGACAATTCACACAGAAGAAACACCATCTGACCCCACACTAAGCAAAGCTTGTGCTTTGGCGGCCAGATAGCTGATAATGTAATACTTATATAGTTTTAAATACATACTTATTATACATAGAAACACCCAGAAGTTAACAAATTAATAATAAGATTCTTAAAATAAACTAACGTTTATACCTACATTGTAAAGGACAATGCGCACGTCCCATACATTGAAAAACCTGTCAAACTTTTTTTGATACTGAAAGTGCGTAGAAATGAATAGTGTTTAATTAGGATTGTTATTGCTTCTATAAACGTCTGCTTTTGGTGTTTTTCATTTTCTAAATACCAAAAATGAGTTACAGTTAAACCAAAAGTAAGGTTATGTTTACTGTCAAAATACATTAGAATTATGTTTTCTTTCGGATTAGAACAGAAAATCAAATAAAGAACTATGGCATTATCTTTCAAAGCATATTTTTATCAGAATAAATAGGAATAATAGTACCTACTTCTAACTACCAACTGATTACCATAAAATAGTTCTCGGATGGAATTATCACAAGGCTTAAACTAACTAAGTGCAGGGCTAGGTCTGATGATTTGGACTTGTCTTCATGTTCCAATAATGTATGACACTGTCTTGTTAGAGGCAAGCTCAGAAACAGGAATACATATGCAAGCATGTTTTCTTACTTACCGTCACGCACATGTACCGCTCATCCTATCATTGTTTACTAAAAAAATTTTTTTTTTTTTTATAGCATAGAGTGACGAGACGAGCAGGTCATGTGCCTGATGGTAAGCAACATGCCTGCCACATAACAGCACAGTAACACACAGCTATTGGAACATGATAGTCCAAATCATTACCTCGCACTGCACTGCGCTCGTCACCCAGAGATCTAAGATATTATGTCTCTAAGCCCTGTGATTTCTCTGGAATCATTGCCCTTCAAACCGGAAGACAGTAATGTTTGCACATTACTGCTTGGCGGTAGAATATTTGGCAAAGATTATACTTAAATCAGTGTAGATAATAGAATCCGTTTGTGGAATGTTTTGCCGGCCTCTTTGAGATAGTCACAGTTAATAAGGAGCACTGAATCACATAATTCTCAGTTTTGTTGAAACCAATATAAATTCCGTCATTGAAACATTTGATCTGGTAATCGGAGTTTGTTGTGGTGAATAATGCATAAATATTACACCGCTTAGAAAACAAGAAGAAAACCATTCATTTTGCTTGTTTACTTTTTTTTGATTTGTCAATTCGACATTGATCTTTGACCTATTTGGATTTGGTGAAAACGTTTCGTTTCACAATAGCATGCAAACTTCTTTCTCGTTTACATTGCTATAAAAAAGCTTTGACAGTTTCTTTGTCGCTGTATTTATACATATTGTTATTTAAATATATAAAAGTAGTAAATAAACGACATTGTGAAATAAATTGATATACATAACATCCATATTCCATTTCAATCTAACGCGGATCACTAAAACGAAACGCAAGTACCGTTTCGTTATTGCAATATTTTCCAAGTCAGCTTTGTTGGTAAATGGTAGGTTTAATTTAAACAAATGAAAATCATTTTATTTTGCAATGTTAGAAAGTTATATAACTTCGCACACGAGTACAACAAAAAATCACCGATTTTTTAATATATAACTCATATGTCTGCACGACAACTATTTTGGCGGGTCAAAAATGGACATTGTCCTTTTGAATTTCCTTCACATTCAAACATTTTTTTAATGTATAAAGTAACGGAACAAGCAGTACATATGCCTGATGGACAGCAAAACGCCTGCCTTTATCAAGACAGTATCACGCAGCTATTGGAACGTAACGAGTTCAAACCATGATCTGCTAGGTCATTATTAGCAGTGTGCTTGTCACCCAGACTTCTTTTTAAATAAAGAGTGACGAGACGAGCAGGACATGTTCCTGATGGTAAGCAACATGCCTGATACGTAACAGCACAGTGACACGCAGCTATTGGAACATGAAGAGTCCAAATCATTACCTAGCACTGCACTGCGCTCGTCACCCAGAGATCTAAGTTGTTATATCTCTAAGCCCTGTAATTTCTCTGGAAACATTGCCCTTCAAAACCGGAACACAGTAATGTTTTCACATTACTGCTTGACGATAGAATAACTGGCAAAGGTGTGGTCCTTCCCCAGGCGGACTCTGCCAAGAGTCCTAACACTTTTAAGATGATATATCTTTATGCCCTGCATTTTTTCTAGGAACATTGAGCTTCAAACCGGAACACAGTGCTGCTTGCACATTGCTGCTTGGTGGTAGAATAAAATTTAGTGTATGTGATGTAAATACGTCTGTAAGTATACGGCTCAATATACTATGTCTGTACATTCTTCTTCGTTTTACAACGTTACTTGAAAAAAAGTCCCCTCAAATTTATCTTGATACCTATTGCCACAAAATGAGAATTGAATTGTTTCTTTTGTCTCAAACTGTCATAATCCCCTCCTTGACACAACACCGGCGGACGCCATCATGCAATATGCATCAGCAAGTGGCGTACCTGCAATCGATACACTCTCAGTGCGCAATGGAAAAACATACAGTTACAAAGATTGTATAGGATTGGTATTGAAAGCATTACACAGGACTCTAGCTAGACTATAATTTTATTGTAAGTAAAACTATAGTATTTATTTGGGTAAACGGGAAACTCACGTGTAATATGGTCGGTCAATCCGACTCGAGTTTCGGCCGCGTCCGGCGGTCTTTTTCAACTGCACGCGCGCAAAGGGTGCCCGTTTGGCACCCAATTAAATATGTGCAACAACCACGTAAATTTGAATACTAAAAAAATAATATAGTAGTAAAATATACGGAGTCCAATAAATGTTTCCAATGCTAGGACTCAGGGCCTTGGACTCCACATGGTGAGAGTTAGGACATAATCTATCACGCTAGCTAAGTCGCTCGGGTCTACCGCCCAACTAAATCTGCTTTAGATTTGTTATTGCTGTCTCTGTCATTTTAAAAGAAAAGAAAAGAGAGAGCAATATCGAAGCTAAGACAGTTTTAGCTAGACGGTAGACTCTTGGGTGTGCGGATGACCTTGGTGCGTGTGTATTTGGAACTGGGGTTCCGGATCGGCAGTTGTCTTTCTTCAGCCTAGACCAGCCTTATCTTATTTACGATGGTTTCATATTCCTTTTTTTTTTTTGATTTGGAAAATTAAAAAAAATAGCTGGCTCTCAACGTAAATAAAATAAGTAAATACATACAGGCTTTTTTATAACACAGAGTGATAAGATGAACAGGACACGTGCCTGATGGTAAAAAATATGCCTGTCGACAACAGCACAGTGCCATTAGAACATGAAAAATCAAAACCGACTAGCACCGCATTGCGCTCGTCACCTAAACATTTAAATTGATTTATTTCTTAACTCTGTAATTTCTCAGCAAAAGTTGCGCTTCATACGAAAACACAGTAATATTGGCTTGGCAGAATTACTGACAAAGTTGTGGACCCTCCCCAGGTGGACTCTGCAAAGAGTCTTACCAATACAGTAGTTTATTATCTGTCACCTAATTATGCATTTAGCGATCAACTTCTAATTTATTTTTGGTTTCGTTATTTAAATTTTTGGCCACTGGTTTAAATTTTTTGTCTCTTTCTTATCAACTGAAATAAATGTTGAAACCAAAGAGTTTAAATTATACTTTATCTAAGGCACAGAGTTTACATATAGTACTACATATAGACTCGGCTACATATAAGTAGCAGTAACTTCTCATATCTCTTCTTCCTACCACCTCTATGCTGACGATCTCCAAGTGTATGCTCAAGCTTCTTTGGACGGCTTGGACGACGCGGTTAAGTCAGTCAATGCTGACTTGCTTCGTATTGAGAAATGGTGCAAGTCTTTTGGTCTTACAGTCAACCCTTCTAAGACTCAGACTACAATCATAGGAAGTTCGCGGTTAATTTCGAAGGTTGACTTTAACACAATCACAAAAATTGTTTTCAACGGTGTAACTATACCTTATAGTGCGGAGGTTAAAAACCTTGGAATTATTTTTGATAGGTGTTTCACATGGGACCCTCAAGTTCGATCTCTGAAGCGTAAGCTTTATGCTTCAGCAGCGTCATTGAGAAGAATCCGTAATTTTTTACCTACTGCCACCAAGGTTGCGTTAGCTCAATCCCTTCTTCTTCGCATCCTCGAATATGCGGACGCATACTACCTCGATCTTAGTCAGGAGCAATTTGATATGCTTGAGCGCCTCCAGAACCTTTTCATAAGATTTATTTTCGGCCGGCGTGGTGGATTATGGCCTCAACTCTCTCCTTGCGAAAGAAAGCCCCGAGTCCCAGTTGTGGGAACGTTTAGTAAGCTGTTGATGATGATGACATATATAGGCTCTATAAAACTCTATACTATAGAGTTAGAACAGATGCTTCACGTCGAAAGCACGGGTCTGATCGCTCTTGTCTTGTCGCTCTTGTGGAAGTGTCATACTTTTGTCGCGGCACATCACTATGTTGCCATAACTAACATACACCTCATCTGTTTGCGATTGGTACAGAGGAACCATGCGGAAAAACTTGATCTTATTCTTTATAGACTACAGGCCCGTGAACAAAATTTACGTAGTAAATAAACCGCCAGGAGACCTATGTAGGATGATAGAAGGGTATGAAGTAATAAGATTCAGCACTATGCCGTCACTTGTAAGCTGTCCAACTGAGTACAGTCTTTCTCCTTGTCGCATGATTTTTGAATGCTTTAGTTCTGTCTATGTCGTACACGACGCTAGTCCTGTCTTATTCTGTTTGAGGAGCTGATTGCGGCCGTTTACGTCGCATTTCGTATTTTTATTTCCTTGAAATTATTTTTGAAATTCTGTCTGAAAATGGACGGAAATTTTACAAATCGCGTGTTAAAGTTGACATTTAGAATTCCGAAGACAATACATCGAATGGGACACGTTAAATATATACCATCGCATCGCGTACATGCAATTATTATGGTACTTGTCTGCTTGCCGTTGGTAATTTTTCTACATTAGAAAGTTATTTATGTACTACCTACTATTACGATTATCTTAGTAAGAACTAACATTTTAAGTTTATATTTTTGTGATATTATTACGTAAAACACATTACAAATAATAATGTAACATTTCTCCAAAGGAAGAAAAATCGGCTTCAAATTAAAATTAAACTCTGACACTTGACAAAATTTTTGATTTTTTTGTAAAATATACGTCGTATTATATACAAAACATATTTTATGAAATATACGTCGTACAGACAAGACAAGTCGTCGGGCAAGAACATTTCAGATTTTTGTTGATAACATTTTAAGTAAGTACTGCTACACCGAGTATGATTTAGCCAACAAATAGTATTATTATAATAGTTTAAAAAACTAAATAAAAAAATATAATTTAAAAACTCAAAAACCCGACTGCGTAAAAAGTGAACCAAACTACGTACTCGCATACTAAAAAAAACTGAAAAGAATAAAACAAGCATTTAGATTTCTGGTGGTCTAGAATTCTATAATATGTTATTGTATTAATACTATTGAAATATATACAATATTTTCTAATAAAAGAACATTACAACTGAACAGTCGGGATCCATTGAACAATTACATTGTATGTCGAATAATAATGGATCCCGACTGTTCAGTTGTAATGTTCTTTTATTAGAAAATATTGTATATATTTCAATAGTATTAATACAATAACATATTATAGAATTCTAGACCACCAGAAATCTAAATGCTTGTTTTATTCTTTTCAGTTTTTTTTAGTATGCGAGTACGTAGTTTGGTTCACTTTTTACGCAGTCGGGTTTTTGAGTTTTTAAATTATATTTTTTTATTTTATACTTTTTAGTTATGAACAATGTTGTGAATGTTAATATGCTCAACATAATATTCTGCATTTTTTGGTTGTTGACCAAATGTCTTCGTTTCTGCTGATATAATATGTAAGATTTTCTACTGCATGTAATTCATATTTATAGTTTTGTGTTAGTATAGGTTTTCGATTGACGTTGAGTACCTACTAAATCGTTTGAAATTGGAGATGGGCGACCGAGGCGGAGCAATCCGAGAGCGGTTCCGTGTTCCCACTATCACGTACCTGCACGTATGAAAAAAAGGTAGTCCAATATACCTACTAGCATAGATCGTAGAACCCAAGATGGGCCCCATCCCAAACTTCACGGCGCACGCAATCATGTCAACGTTGGGAAGAGTGAGCTCACTCTTTCCGTTCTAGTCGGTTGCAGGACGCGGTGGACGCCGGACGTTTTTACCTATCATTATTCGGTGTCAACAACCAAAATAAGTAGAACCACAGCAAATCTCGCCGCTAGCGATTATAGGGGTCAAGTAGATTGGTTGTTTGTAAACCACTTACGATACATACAGAGACGCAGTTTATTACCAATTTCAAAATTCTCAGGGCACATCTATTGATTTATATCGATGCCTACTAGATACATTAGTATATAATGTCCATCCACATTCACACGTACAGTTAGTTATACGAAGTTTTCTGCTACCTATAAACCTATAAATGTGAGAATGGTTGTTACTCAACTTTAAATCGATATACATCCTAAACGGTCAGTCAAATCGAAAAACATTGAGAGAAAGCTAAACATTATTTTCAAATACCTATTCAACGATACCCCTCTTGACATATTTTGGTGATTTTCATTTTTTTAATTTGGACAATATGGCGTCCTGAATCCGCCATATTGGATTTACACTAATGTCATGTCTTTAGTGTCACTCGCCAGATTAAGAGGAATCGATTGACGTGTGAATCATAAAAATCGGCCCAGGCGTTTGGTCTGTATAGTGCCTCAAAGGAACATACAAACATACATACATACATACATACATACATACATAGACTGTTAAACACATTACCACGTCCTTTACCTTTGCGTTACCTGTTACCTTTGCGTCGCGCAGTCGGGTAAAAACACGCTTTTGTATCTTAAATAGCCAATCTGCCACCTTGGAACGGCCGCCATGTTGGATTTAGGTTACGTGATTATTTTTTTCGTATCCCATTCAGCAAACTCTTTCATTTTAATACCCATATCATGCTATCATGGTCATGAAATGCACATTTCAAATAGCCTGTTCGCCGTCTTGGACGTACACCATATTGGATTTAAGCCACCTTACTATTTTTTTCGTATTTCTGGTAGCAAACCCTTTCATTTGATATCCATATCATGGGGGTGATTTCAAACAGCCGGTCCGTCATCTTGGGGAGGCCGCCATTTTGGATTTGTAATGACGTTTCTTAGCTAAATGTGTATTGTCATCAGAACTCAGAGTGTATACTCAATTTCATCCTTATTTCATCCATAAGCGTGTTAAAAAGAAACATCAACTTTCTTCAATTTATATTTGGCGAAGCTATCGCGAAACGTTCGTACAATCCTACTATCCTATCCTATCCTACTAATCCTACTAATCCTACTAATCCTACTAATTCCTACTATTCCTACTTTCCTACTAATTCCTACTAATATATTATTAATGTCAATGAATGGATGTTTGGATATTTGGATATTTGGATATTTGGATGTTTGGATATTTGGATGTTTGTTTGTTTGTCCTAACGTATGAACGGATCAGGCTTAAATTTGGAACACAGATAGATTATAGTCTGGAAGAACACATAGGCTACTTTTATCCCGGAAAAACAACGGGAACGGGAACTACGCGGGTAACACCGCGGGGCGCTGCTAATTTTACAATATAACGCGCTAGATTATAAATAATCTTACGGTAGGTAAGTTTGTAATCTTTAGATTATAATTTCACGATTTTTTAATCTTAAATGCCGTAACCAGTGTCCAGGTTAACTTACCGACATAAGTTACCTGTAACTTGATAATGTAACGGTTTCCGGGACAAGTTAGCACGTCGTCCCTTCGTTACGAACGGTCGGTTACTTCATTTCACACTATTAGCGTCCTCTTGTCTACCGAACACCATTCAGAGCGGATGTTTTGTGGGTATTGTGTTTAAAGGACAGTCGTCTACAGATGTCATCTCACGTATTATTTCATAGCTTCATACACGCATCACTCAAAGTCTTGAGTATGTATCACATAACAATTGCTAGCTTATCCGCTTCCTTCACTTTTGGTGACTCGATTTTACAATTTTGGCGGGAAAACGGGTGTCAGGTTACCTAAGTGCGTTTGTATACGCTTCGGCATATTATGAAGTGCCGCGTTACTTGTACGTGTTTAAGCCCATTATTCTCAAGAGCGATATTATTCAAAAAGATTCTAGCGGTATCGTTTGTTTATAATTAATGTACTTACAATGCTAACTAACATTTTTGACACTTGAGATTTTTTTTAAAATTTCTCAAGTAGTCGATCAGCTATTATAATAATACTAGCGGCCCGTTCCGGCTTCGCTCGGACATAACCTAGACACTGTCTGCAGCGCCATCTGCCGGGCTTATTTGTGAATTTAAACCATCTTCGAATACACACACAAAAAAAACATTCAAATCGGTCCCGTCGTTTAGGAGTTCACTGTCAAATGATTAAATTACTAAAATGGCTATAAAAAACAGGGGTTGGTGATAAAAGGGTAAAAATTTAGGGTTGTATGTATTTTTTAACGCCACATTATAAAAAAATAAAAACAAAAAAATTTGACCAAAAGTTAAAAAAAAAATGTTTGGGGTGAACAACCCCTAACAATTAAGGGTACGAAAAATAGCTAGTAGCCGATTCTCAGACCTACTGAATATGCATATAAAATTTGGTAAAAATCAGTAAAGCCGTTTCGGAGGAGTAAGGAAACAAACACTGTGACACGAGAATTTTATATATAAGACGAGAATTTTATATATAAGATTAACAATTTATAAAGGAGAGTGGTTTTATGGCTTCAATGTGTTGTATACGAAATAACAAACTCAAAAAACCAAAAATAACTGCATTCGATAGCACAAATTACTTATTAAAAAAAAAACTTCGGGATCATTTTCCCGCCAAATTTTTTTTTTTTAATTTTCAGTTCAAGTAGATGCCATAAACACAAAT
The DNA here is from genome assembly GCA_963693475.1 of Ectropis crepuscularia. Lineage (NCBI taxonomy): Eukaryota > Metazoa > Arthropoda > Insecta > Lepidoptera > Geometridae > Ectropis > Ectropis crepuscularia. The sequence continues at coordinate 3,120,455 of OY856340.1, forward strand.
TTATCGGTATACCTTCCCAAATAAAAACACGACATTTTTTTTTCCCGCCAAAAAACCCGACCGCAAAGTTATTTTTTTTATTTTTTCGTCATTCGGTATAATATAGTTACCAAAGTGTATCAAGCGGTTATACATATTTTTATGAGAGACACTAGCAGCGTCCTGCGTTTTGCTTGCGTAGTTCCCGACCCCGTTATTTTCTCGGGATACAAAATAGCCTACACACAGTCGGAAGCGTGCCCAGCGTGCTGGTGGCACTACCACACTGAATAACAATGCTCATGTTTATACAAGTTGTGTAATAGGCAGATATTGTTGCTTCTATTTATGAGACACTATTCATTCGTTAGCGCCCGTCTGTCACTAGCTGTCTCATTACGCCGCTATTGCTTGCACTAAACATTACCGTTTTGGGCTTAGCAATTTGTTGGCCTGTTAGAGCTTTCACGCGACCCCGACGGACGGTGCCTTTACTGAAGTTGATTTGTTTGGTTTAGACAATACAAGTGTTGTATTTATTTTCACTCGCTTTTTAAGGTCCCGTAAAATGTAAAAACGGAACCCTTATAGATTCGTCATGTCTGTCTGTCTGTCCGTCCGTATGTCACAGCCACTCTTTGCCGAAACTATGAGAACTACACTGTTGAAACTTGGTAAGTAGATGTATTCTGTAAACCGCATTAAGATTTGAATAAAAAAAATAAAAATTAGGGTTGCCCCCCCCCATACTGAGAACTGAAACTCAAAATTTTTTTTCATCAAATCTACACGTTTGGGGCGTCTATCGATAGGTCTTTAAAAAGAATGTTGAGGTTTCTAAAATCATTTTCGTCTACACTGAATAATTTGCGCGAGAGACACTTCCAAAGTGGTAAAATGTGTGTCCCCCCCTCTAACTTCTAAAGTAAGAGAATGAAAAATAAAAAAAAAATATGATGTACATTACCACGTAAACTACCAACGAAAATTGGTTTGAACTCGATCTGGTGAGTAGTTTTTTTTTAGTGCGTCATAAATACACTATTATTGAAACTTCGATCAAAGTTACAAGGAACTACAAGAACTATGTGTACTATGTATATTATGTGACTTGCTGCAACGGAACCCTTCATGGGCGAGTCCAACTCGCACTTGGCAACTTTATTTATATGTATTTTCTGTAGTGGTAGGCCTCTTTCCAGAGTCCTCCTGGGGAAGTACCTCGCCTTCGTCAGTTATTCTACCATCAAGCAATAATGTGCAAACGTTACTGTGTTCTACATTGAAGAGACGAAATGAGCAGGATATGTGCCTGATGGTAAGCAACATGCCTGCCACATAACAGCACAGTGACCCGCAGCTATTGGATTATGAAGAGTCCAAATCATTATATAGCGCACTGCACTGCGGTCGTCACCCAGAGATCTAAGATGTTATAGCTCTAAGCCCTGCAATTTCTCTACTTGGCGATTACTGCTTGGCGATAGAATAACTGGCAAAGGTGTGGTACTTCCCTAGGTGGACTCTGCTAAGAGTCCTACCACTACCTTGTTGCCCTTTCTAGTACTGTTTAGCGACTTTTTAGCGTTTATTCACTTCGGCACATCATTTATCGAGCATTAAAGAGCGTATGCGATCTTGTTACGAAGAGTTTGATGCTATCAAACCGTGCAAATACACTTTTGATTTATTTTGTATAAGAAAAATAAACACCATTTTTTTTTTAACTGTAGAACAAATGTTGATGTTTTGAATGTACCTAACATTCCCTTAATGGTAGGGGAGCCCACGATGCTAAATGGGGAGTTACTCGAGCGTCATATTACCTATTGGATTGCAAAGCTAAGATACCTAATAAGAAGATTAAAAAAAAATACCTTTTCATCAGTGGGGGGCGCCGCTATAAAATTTCAAATGCGAAAAATTAGCTTTATGAGCTAATTAGCTATGAATTTTGTTACTTCGGCTTGTGGAATCCTTAGATATTATAGTTTACGTTATCCTTGAATTATTTTCTTTTAAATAAAATAGCCACGCTTTAGAATATAGAGATGACCTTTTAAAAACTCTGTAGCCCTCTACTTTCTTTGCGTCACTGTAGAATTATCAGATTAGTGGAATATACACTTTTTACCATGTAATTAACTCGCCCTACCTTAGTCTGACGAGCTCGAGAATTTCTGATGATCAAAAATATTTTTTTCTTAATCGGCCTTATTTATGGGGCTCATATTTGGTTAAGATACTTAGCCGGGGGTACAAGTTCCAACTGTATATTAATCTGCCACGCTGGAGTAAATCCCGAAATTCCCCTCTTGGGCTCCCCTACCATAAAAAGATGCAGGCTGGTCACCAGTAACCATGTACAGTTGTACAGTTTGAAATGCATACTTATCGTACATAGAGTCATCCAGACACAAAACAAATATTTGTATTCCTCTCACAAATATTTGCACTGGCTGGGAACCGAACCAACAACCCTCGGCTTAGCAGGCAAACTTAATGCTAACTGAGCCACGAGCTAATCTACCCCTTTTTAAAGAGGGTACAATCATAACACCCATTTTAATAATTACTTATTGATGGACATTTCACACACAGCACCTTCTAACTCCAAACTAAGCAAATATTGTACTATGAATATAATACATATAATTGTAATAAGTACGTACTTATATAATAAGTAGGTACTCATTATATATACAAATACCCAGATACACTACAACAAATATTTTTTCATTTCAAATCACCCAGGATGGATGGGAATCGAAATAGTCGAATCCACTACCCACGGCTTCGCAGGCTACTACCAATACAGCCACTAGTACAGTTATATTACAAGTAATATATTAAATACAACCATATCATAGCAACCGATAAAATGGTTATACCATACTCTATTTGCCACAACAAATCCAACTCATAGTCTGCAATCGGATTTAGCTCATAAACCTTGAAATCGTAAAGCTGTATTGACCGGCCGGTGTTGTATTTCACTGTGATCCTGTCTACTGGAACACACAATGATCATAACACTCGGTCTTCGGGAAACCGAACATATCGGTTACAACTTCATCTTAGCTTGTGAGTGCTAATTTTATAAGCTGCAGCGAACTTGATAGGACTGGAGAGTTGTAACAATTTTGCAACGATTTTTGAAGGCGAATGTACGCATGTTTATATTTATTAATTGACTGATTTCAAAAAAGGATGAGATTCGCAATTTTTGTAACTAGTTAGGTATGTTACGCAATGCACAATTTGTAAAGTAGATCTACTAAGAAAAAAAAAATCTCATTAGATAAAGTTTACTATAAAGTAGATCTACTAAGAAAAAAAAGTCACACTAGATCCATGATGGATCTGGAGAATGGATCTACTGAGATTGAAGGAATTACCCGAGGGTAATTGTGCATCAATTTTGGTCATAATTTTTTTGTTTTGTATGTAGGTACATTATAGTTTAGATGTGACCCCATATACATTTTATCGAAATCGATATAACTAGTGGCTTGTAAAATAACAATAAAACTATCATAAAGTTGATTCGATGATAGTTTTTAGGGTTCCGTAAAACGTAAAAACGGAACCCTTATAGATTCGTCATGTCTGTCTGTCTGTCTGTCTGTCCGTCCGTATGTCACAGCCACTTTTTGCCGAAACTATGAGAACTACACTGTTGAAACTTGGTAAGTAGATGTATTCTGTGAATCGCATTAAGATTTGAACAAAAAAATTTAAAAAAAAGAAAAATTAGGATTGCCCCCATACTGAGAAGTGAAACTCAAAAATTTTTTTTTCATCAAACCTACACGTGTGGGGTGTCTATCGATAGGTCTTCAAAAATGATGTTGAGGTTTCTAGAATCATTTTCGTCTACACTGAATAATTTGCGCAAGAAACACTTCCAAAGTGGTAAGTGGTACCTACATAGAAAGTTTTGTTTACTGAGCTTAATCTATATACATCAATAAGTGTTTGTCTGTACGTTCTTTAAATAATCGTAAACTAGGTATGCATTTGATCATGACTGTGATGATTTTAGCAAAGTTTTGAACCAAAGAAGGTTGCTGAGTTGGTAAAACCAATTTTCGACAAGTGACGTTGCAACGCGCATAGAGTACAACTAGTAAACTACATGTGAAAAACCCTTGCAAAAACGCTTTGTTCCCATATATTATGCTCCAAACAGGATCAGTCCGCCGCCCACCACCGATCTCGCGGCGCGCGCGCAGTTAACAGCGAAATGTCTTATTCAACGCAACACGATACTGCGCCTGCGCGCGTTTATTGCCACTTCTTATTCCTCGACAGAACAATGCTGTGTTCGATAAAAAGCAGTAAAGTAAATTAAAAAAGAAATTACACTTAAAAATTATCCTAGAACTCGGGCCTTTTCTTAGGGCAGAGTCTAAGCCACGCTGGCCAAGTGTGATGTCTTTCTTAGGTCCTGACGGTTTTCTCGCAATGCTTTGTTTAACATACCTATTGTTTATACGCACTGAAATGCATTGCCTATGTGAGTTTTTTCCGATGGATAAAACCTTGGTGTCTTCAAATCGAGTGAAGTAGGAGTAGTCTTTTTCGTAGTCATTTTAAATATGTACTAGTAGGCATATAATATGTACATAGATATTATTTTATAACATCCGATTTGTTCATTAATTTACATATACCTATTGTAAGTCGAGAGTGAATAAGTTACTTCGGAATAAGCAGGCTCCATCGTAGACCGCATCGTAATACCTACATATATTATAACATCAGGTGAGATTTCGGTCCAGTGCAAACGTATTATGAAATGTAAACTTATTATGGATAAAAAACGCAAGAGGGCAATAATTTATTTGTATGCTGTTCACTGCTTTTATAGTGAGTAAGCCTTGCAGTTCACTGTTGATTTTATTTCGTTCGTCCATTCAGGTCTTATTTACAGCAGCCTGGGTGAGATTAAGTTTATTTGGTTCTTCAATACGATTACTGGAGGATTATTATTTTAAATCTGACAACACTATCTGAGCATGTTATTTTATAGTCATAATACCTATATGTGATAGTATTGTCTGATTATTGGTTTGTTATTCAAAAATAGCCATTGTACGATGATTATCGTGTATTTAAAAAAAATTAAGTGCAATGTTACTATGGTGGTTTTTTGAATACTAGCTGTTTTTGTTGGATTTTTTGAAAAATTACAACAGTAAGTACTAATAACTACTGATATAGCAAAATAAATAGTTATACTGTATAATATGTACTTATGTATTTACAACTAAATATATAAGTATTATATGAGATATATGGCTTCTATAGAACAAGCTTTGCTTAGTTTATGGTCCAGTGGTGTTGTGTGGGAAATTTAGACCAATATTTATTTATATAATCCATATTGTTTGAACATTATGTATACAACTTGAACTAGCTCCAAGTGCTCCATACTAAGCAAATCAAAGTCAGTAAAGAGGAACAAAAGAAAAATTAAAATCTCGTAGAATGAAACGACAAAAACCATATTACCGATTCCAATAAAAGAAACAGAATTAACACTAGAATCAATTGAAATGCAAATACTTACCTTTTTAAATCGACAAGATCAACAGTAAACAAGGCTTAAGTTACTGAAGATTAGTTCTAATTTGGAATGACAATTAAATTGTCCTTAGAACGTTGTGCTTTAGAAGACACTCACTAATGGTCATGTTCTAAATCTTTTGTTTTTTTTTTGCTATGAAACGTAAACCCTCTAGGAATCCTAAGACCATGGTTTTTATTAACAGTTACAAACAATGACAATTATATTAAAATTGACATAAAAAAAAAACCCTAAAGCAATTGTTTTAAATTTCTGGTCAAATGTATTTTTGCAAGTAAAGCAAATACCCATTAAGAGTCTAAAATTACCGCAGCTAACAAAAAAGCTCATAACTTTGATTTCGCTGAACCAATTCTGATATAACGTTAAAAATAACATTAGTAGATGATGCCTCTGTACACAGATTGTCAAAATGTAAAGGTTCCGTAAATATCCATATATAATGAATCAGATTAATGACTTAACTGAAGTAAATTTTGAGAAATGTAGATAGAACTAATTCGTATACAAGCTAATAAAACTGACATTTTTATATGTTTACATGTTTTTTATATGTTTTTCATTAACTAGATTTAAGAACAGAAAATGTACAATCTGAAATAATACAGGCTAATTCAAGTACCTAACGGAAACGGGAACTGCGCAGGTAAACCCGTAGGGCGCTGCTAGTTTAAAAAAAATACTTTTTAATGTTTTTCCAGTTTTCTTAAAGGCCTGTTTTCATTTTGATTAGTGCGAGTGCGAGTGCGAGTGAGTAGTGCAGGTATTGAGTGACTAGTAGCAAACACGTGTGGAAACCGATTGATTATTGCGAGTGCATAGAAATCAGTCGCGATTACTCACTTGCACTCGCAATCGCACTCGCACTAAAGAAAATGCAAACAGGCCTTTACTTACACCATTCGTAATCCGATTTGAACAGTTTTAAAAGCCCCACTTTACAATCGCTACACAGAGTCAATGACGTTTATTGGTCGGAGTTCGCGACCGGCGCGACGCGACGGCGCTGTCTTCGAATCGACGGACTATAATAATAATATGGTTTCTATCTGAACTGACGATAAAAATAGCACGTGTAGTGTGTGCTTTTTATAATTATAATTCGCAAGTTTCTCTCCTTGCGAGCAAAAAAAGTTTTTTTAATTACTTAGCTTCGAAAGTCTTATTTTTCCTCTTTTTTCTTATGGGCTTTGAAACTCATTCATAGCCAATAGCCATGGTCCCGAATTTACCCAAAATTTCTTATCATTGCCGAGCGTGACGCTAGAATTAAATTACAGCCGACGAAAAATCTGTCAGTGGCGCCAAAAGAAGTTTCTATTTCAAAAATGGTGGTCGAATTGATAACCTTCTTGTTTTTGGAAATCGGTCCAAAAGAAATCGTGAAATTTAAATGATTACTAGCTGTTACCCGCGACTTCATTCGCGCGAAATAAATACTAAGGTAACTCAGACAGTACCTATTTGTACACCCAGACACATTTACGGTTACTAAACAGCTAAAATAAAAAAATACAATTTCATCAAATTCAGTTTAGTAGTTTAGGCTTGAATGCGTAAGAGACATTCCTCCTCCTATTCAACTCCAATTTCATCCCCATACTGTTCGAAATTACAAAATTGCTAGAACAAATATTTTTTTTTTTTTTTTTTTATAGCATAGAGTGACGAGACGAGCAGGTCATGTGCCTGATGGTAAGCAACATGCCTGCCACATAACAGCACAGTAACACGCAGATATTGGAACATGATAGTCCAAATCATTACCTAGCACTGCACTGCGCTCGTCACCCAGAGATCTAAGTTGTTATATCTCTAAGCCCTGTAATTTGCTTCGTGTTAAGTGCCTATATACAGAGTTTCATGGTTTTATCTTCAACGATTGGGGAGCTTCCATATTCCATAAATATATACTTTCATCCCCCATTTCAATACCAATTTTATCCCCGTACAGTTCGAAATTACAAAATTGATGGAACAAACATTTTATTGCTTCGTGTCAAGTGTCTAGATACCAAATTTGATAACTTTGAAAATGACAAATTTTCATACAACCGTTCATCCCTTGTTTCTCCCTTTTAGGGGTTGAATTTCGCAAAACCCCGTCTTAGCGAGCGCCTACGTGCTAAAAGGGATCTCCATGCAAAATTTCTGATTCCTAGCATTTGTAGTTTCTGAAATTTCGTGATGAGTGACCTTTCGCTTGTATATGTATAGATTAAACGAAGTCCGAAGTTCTCATCTAAGTCAATATTTTCCTATTAATATCCACGGCGCCTACAAATACTACTAGACCCAGTAATTAGAGTAGGTAAGCTGTTATCAACAAAGTTTATGTTTACGTACAACAAAATACCAAAGTAATCACTTCAGATAATTTTAGGTTCAGGTTGTAAATAAACCTGATAGATTATTGCCAGTAGCTGTGCAATTTCAATTCATGCGATAAAATTAATTAGGTACTCGAACGAGATTAATATAATCTATATTCTAGACAAAGCAAGAATGGGAATGTTGAAACCTGTCCCATTATAAAGAAACTTTCTTATTAAAGTTGTGAGCGGTAGGCATTGCTACTTTTTTTTCTGTACAAAAAACCCAATAAAAATGGGTGCCGATTATACGAACCAATGGCGGCTGAGACTAGCTCAATCACGTCGTAACGTATGAACGGATTGATTTGAAATTTGAAACACAGATAGATTATAGTCTGGAAGAAAACATTGGCTTCATTTTATTCATACTGATCAAACGGAATCAACAACAACAATAGTGGCGCCCTACCTACTAAAATCTTTACGTTCCACTTTTGCTATCGCTATTGCTATGGCAGGAACTTTTTTTATTCCGAGAAAATAACTGTAACTACACGGGTAAAACAATGGGGCAATGGCATACAACATAGTATGTCAATTTTGTCTTTTGCCTGAAATTGAACTGGAAACATTTCTCTTTTAATTTTTTTTTAATAAAGAGTGACGAGACGAGAAGGACATATGCCTGATGGTAAGCAACATGCCTGCCACATAACAATACAGTGATACGCAGCTATTGGAATATGAAGAGTCCCAATCATTACCTAGCACTGCACAGCGCTCGCCACCCAAAGATCTAAATTGTTATATCTCTAAGCCCTGTAATTTTTCTGGAAACATTGCCCTTCAAACTGGAACACAGTAATTTTTGCATATTACTGCTTGGCGGTAGAATAACTGGCAAAGGTGTGGTCCTTCCCCAGGTGGACTCTGCTAGGAGTCCTACCACTACAAATGGAAACAAAATAATGTTTGCATGTTACTCCTTGGCGGTAGCATATGCACAACATTATGTAGAATGGAAGCTGTCAAAAATATGGTATTTTCCCAAGAGCACTGCCATTAGTCCTACCAGTACAAAAATCATGATTTGGTTCATTTAAGTCACCTGGACTCAATAAATTCTCTTCCATGACAATTTCATTACAAGTCCTTAAGAAATTGATATCTTTATATGAAAACTATAATAAACTATATGGTATATGTGAAGATAACCTTATTTCAAACGATCTTATTGCCTCAGAAATAAGGTTATTTTTTCTATACGTAATCGGTGTGAGTTTTGAAGGATTATCCCAAGACCATAGTAGGAGCGTGTATCGATTTCGATTAAAATTGCATATTAAAATGTAAAGTATTCCGGAATTATGCATGTCTGCAATTTATATGTAAATGTAATTGATGTAAGATCGTTGTTGATGACACAGAGCCGAAGATTTATTTAGTTTACGTTGGGAACGAACTAAATAACTAAATATTACAGCTTTCTCAGCAGATAAAAATTAAAAACCCCGTATTAACGTTTGAAAAGTACGGTGTTAAGTTAAGTAAGGTACCTACTCGCAATAAATATATTCAAATATTAACGGCCCCATCCCGTTTCGCTCAGATATTGTCATATAAAGACTAGTACCTGGGTGACCAAACTTTGCTCGGTTTTAACACTAAGTATACTTAGATACCTACAGATAAAAGGCTCCCATTAATAGATTTTCTCAAAAAAAAGAGAGAAAGAAAAAATAACTTGAAAAAAAAGAGAAAACATCTGGATTCGAACCTGGGGTCCACTGCTTCATGATCGCCCGTCTTATCGACTGAGCTATTTATTATATTGCCGCGCAGTGTTCGAAATTTAGCGTCGCATTCCAATGTTAATGTAACAGTTTTTCATTATCTAAAATACGCGCATAAAATGCGTTTAAAAAAATAAAAACTAGTAATATCGATTTATCGTCCCCGAACCCCCTGCATACACAATTTCATGAAAATCGTTCGAGCCGTTTCCAAGATTCAGATTCAAAAATAAAAAACTATCTTATCGCTCAGGTTGGATCAAACTGCTCATGGTGTGCAAAGGAGATGGCTCATTTCTGCCCCACGTCGTTTCAAGTTTAGGTAGTTAATTAGCCCCGGAGACCTAAAAAAGTTATTTAAGTAAATTAACATTTAATTAAATAATGCAAACTGTACATTCAAAACTAACGTGCCAAGCGGGGATTGCAAATTGGTGTGATTAAAAGTACTTTAATGACTGTACCTAAAGCCAGCCATGTTTTTTCTCTTTTTTTCTTCTGTTGACGTTTACGTAAAGTCAGGCCTCTTTCACTCCATGTACTTGCGCGCGATAAGTACCTACCGGCCGCCGGGCAGTCGACTGCTTATTTCTCAGTGGGTTGCCGACAGCCGCGCGGAGCGTTCGTACGCGAGGAAATATTTTGTGTTACCGGACTTGTAGCCCGACGTTCGTTGTTTGTTTTGTTACTTACTAATTTAACATGGAAACTAATAATAAAAATAGTGGTACACTATGTGCAGTTGAAGGATGTAAATCCAGCAGGAGAAGAGATAAAAACTTATCTTTTTTCCATTTACCTGCTGATGAAGAAACGTGAGCACCTACCTACCTTTTTAATTCATTATTTGTTCCAGCGTATGAAAATACGTAGTGCAGGAGGTTTAGATATTTAGGTAATACATTTTCGTACCTACAAAGAATTTTATTTTTCTTGTCGTATAATTTCGTACCTCAGTACCTACCTATGTACTTGTATTTTTGCTAATTTCAAAGGCATGACAATCTACTCAATTCTCGAGTACCTAATCAAAATTGAATTCCCGATTATTCTGAATTTTTTGGTTAGTCAATATCGGGTGGGTGGTGGGTCGGTCGTTGAGCGGGCCGCGCGCGGGTTCAGGTTAGGCTGGTCGATCTAACAAAATTTATGCATTTACCAGAGCGATTTGAACCGCTGCTGTCATATCACGACTTGTCGTCATATCGCAGTCTGGCTGAACGGCGGGCGCGCGGCTTACGAAGTAACTATTTTCTGATCTGTGGCGCGGCGGCGGCGGCGGTTGCGGCATCTCCCGTGCGGCGGCGCATGCCAACAAAGGGATCAAAGGAAAGCCGGCCGTATGATGCGCGCCGCGCGCCCGCGCCTCGCACAGGTGTTGCGTCGTGTAAAATAGTTGAAAAATATTTCTTAAGTAAAATAGTTGAAGTAATGTTACCTATTGTAAAGCGTACTTATTGACTAATTAAATCAAGTAAGCGCTTAGGCCTACTTGACTTGCGAATAATGACGTCAATTTTGGCGATACAATGCGCCATGTAACGACACAAACAAAACATGCATGGGTTGGTATGTCCCTTAATCAAAACAAATACCTACCTACTTATTATATTTCTTATTCAGGGACAGTGAAGGTATTAACAAAGTATGTACCTACATAAATCGTCTCTAGTAAATTATGCTTGATGTAAATGAATACATTCGCTTGTTTGAGCTCCGCCCCCTCCCTGTATAGGGTTCCGTACCCAAACGGTCAAAATCGGACCCTGTTAATCAGACTTCGCCGTCTGTCTTTACGTCCGTCTGTCACCTCAAACAATTGAACTTTTTAAATTTTGTAGGTATTTATGTCGCTGCTACAATAAAAAAATCTAAATTTAATAAATATTAAAGGGGTTTTCCATACAACAAACGTGATATTTTTGCCATTATTTGAATAATCGTGTGGTACTCTTTGTGTCAAATTTATATCTACCTACATATAATTTTTTTTATTGGCTATTTGTTTGGGATGAAGGTATTTTAAATGTAAAAAAATATTTTATTTCAGGCGCAAAACTTGGACAGAACTGATAAGAAGACCAGATTTAGCAAGACCGGAAACGAAAATAAGATCGCATTTCGTATGTTCGCTGCATTTTGACCCATCTGTAATTAAATATACACCTAAATTATTACCTAAGGCATTACCTACATTATCCCTCCCGTCGTCGTCTCAGCCTACAACATCTAACTACAGCAATGAACCTAAAACAAAGGAAACCACTACACAAACCAAGTATTCAACTGTCAACATCATATCCGCTGTCACCGTTAAAAATGCTGATACCAAATCTGAATCAGTACAGACCACCGAAGCTCTGTCATCCAAAACGCCGAGAAAAAGAAAATTAATTAAAGAATTAAAAGAGTCCAACCTCAAAAAAAGAAGACTTCAAAATGAATTGGATAAAATCAAAAATGAAGTTCAATCCAAGGACTCAGAAAAATTTGAGCGGTTTTCTTTCCAAACTGAGGATGAAGTAACAAAACGATTTTGCAAGCTAGTAAAGTGGCAAAGCAGTTTAAAAAGTAGATGCAAAGGGAACCGTTACACCCCAGAGTTTAAGTTATTTGCACTGAATTTTCATTTTTCCAGTCCGCAGACATACAGAAGTTTAAAGTCTTTTTTATCGCTGCCTAGTGAAAGTACGCTTCACAGATTTCAAATGGTTATTCCACCTGTGATTGAGGACCGTACCTTGGAGTTTTTGTCTGCGAAGATGAAATCTTTGCCCAAAAAAGCCAGATATTGCACTCTGTGTATAGATGAAATGGTCATCAAACGACATTTACATTATGACACTAGAAGAGACGAAATGATTGGTCTCCATAACATTAATGGTGAAGTAACGCCTGAAATAGCTTCTCATGCTTGTGTGGTTATGCTCCGAGGCATTATAGTCAACTGGAAGCAACCTATAGCATATTCATTCCTAGGATCGCCAAAGCATTACGAAAGATTGGAACTCTGGCTGGATGAAATCATTTTGAAACTTTCAAATATAGGGATTGACGTTAAGGCGATGGTGTCCGATCAAGGATCAAACTTTGACAAGTATGCCAAACAGGTCAAAAATATAACGAAGGAAAAGCCTTACTTTTTCTTAAATGGTAAAAAAATGTACTACATTTTTGACGCCCCGCATTTGTTAAAATGTATTCGAAACAATCTGTTGACAAACGATTTTGTATACGATGATAAGAAAATATCTTGGAAACATATTGAAGAACTATTTTCACAACAGCAAGAAAAAAATTTAAAGCTCATTCCAAGAATCACTGAAGCTCACATTAAACCCAACAATTTTCAAAAGATGAGAGTCAAATATGCCGCACAGGTATTCAGTCACTCCGTTTATTCCGCATTGAATGCCCTTATACGTCTCAAAAGTCTACCTGAAGAAGCAAGACCAACGGCAGAATTTGTAGAGAAAATGAACAATTTGTTCGATGTTTTAAATTCAAGTTCAGTCAATGCCACATGTAAATTTCAAAGAGCTTTTTCGTTCAAAAAATACCAACTCGATGTGTTAGAAGAAGCTATAACAACATTCACACATTTAAGAGCCATCGATTCAAAAAAAGGTGCTGATAATACAAACAGGATAAAAACATTTAAAAATTTACAAATAACTATCCAATCCATAAAAATGCTATGCAATGATATGAAAAAAGAAGGATTTAATTACGTTTTTACAAGACGTCTTAATCAGGATAGTCTTGAAAACTTTTTTGGCACCGTGAGACAGCAGGGGGGAAACTGCCGCGATCCTACGGCAATTCAGTTTCAGAGAGCTTTTTCAAAACTGTTTCTGTCAAATATGTTGAAGAACTCCCCAAACACAAACTGTGAAGAAGACGTTTGCGAACTACTTCAAAAACAAAATGATTTTTTTGATAGGTCTACACCCAGAGAACCTACCCGCCGTCGTACTGCACCTTCAGCAGTCGCTTTAAATGGTGAAACAGACTATCGTTTCGACTTGCCTACTGAAAATGCTTTAGTATACATATCCGGATACTTACTTTATAAATGCAGTAAGAAGCATACCTGCCCAGAGTTCACCTCAGAATTAAATAATATTCCTAATGTCGATGAATCCAGAATGTTCATTCATTTTAAAGCTTTCAACAAAACATCGTCTTTTTATGGAAGTTTAAAAGTACCTTCAGATTCCTTTTACGATTATGTAAAAAATCTAGAAATCACATTTGTTAAAAATTTTGAAATTAACATGAGACAAAAACCCGGTCGCAAGCTCCTTGATCTTTTAAAAATTATTCCTTTTAACTCCCCTTGCCCTTGTTTCCCACAAGAATACCTACTTAAATTATTTATACGATTCAGAATATTTTCCACAATTAAGTTTAATAACCGAGAATTTCGCCAAGGCAAAAAAATTATTAAACATTACATCAAAATAAAACATTTGTAAGTTATGTATAATTTCTTGATAATTAAAAAATAAAACATGTTAAAACAGAAGAAATTATTTTTCTTTCAATTATAAAGTTTACTGCAAATACCTACTGACATATATATCGAAAGAGGCAGCCCTGACAATCTACGCTGAGCACGTGGCGGCGCGCACCTACAGAGCAAAGTCAACTTTATGTTCGTAAGCTTTGGTTCATTTTGGCTTGCAACGTCTAGCTACTAGAGGGAGTAGGTTATTATAGCAGTAGGTATTGTCATTTTTCCTTGGAGTGATTTATCTGTTACGTAGTAACTTTATTAATCTGTGGTAAAGTGAACGTGCTTGTGTCATTTTGCCCGGATTGCGACATTGTAGTTTTGGCGCCAACGTGAAAAAACATGTCGCCTCATTGTATTATTTTCTTTAACTTGTGTATTTTCAAGTGGCAATGTGCAATATAAATGGTGGGTTATTACAAATTACTATTTGATGTTTGTGAACGTACTTCTTTGACGATTTTTAGTAAAACTTGAAAATATTGAAATAAGTAATATGGGAAAACACAAAAGGCGTGCGACGCCAAAATAAAAAAAGGTTAACAAAATTGACACAACATCCGATTCGTTCGAAACTAGATTCCAAAAAGAATGTCAAAAATGCTCGATTCGTTCGAAACTCACACATCGCGTTATTTTTTTTCAACGTTTTAGTTGATATCTTTTAAGCCCCGCTATGCAGAATAAAAACATTAACAGTTTCTCAATATATATTAAAAATCCTATACAATGATCCAATTTTGGTTGAGTCTCCTGCACTTTTGCTGTGGGGCAAATGCCCATGGAAAATGGGCCGTCTCCTTTGATTAAAATAGGTTGCAGTTTAGGAGTCCATCGCGAATAAACAAGGTGACGCGTTTATTTT
This sequence comes from Ectropis crepuscularia, assembly GCA_963693475.1. Lineage (NCBI taxonomy): Eukaryota > Metazoa > Arthropoda > Insecta > Lepidoptera > Geometridae > Ectropis > Ectropis crepuscularia. The sequence goes on from OY856340.1 coordinate 3,135,516, forward strand.
TTTTAAATTAAGAATATTATAGAGTTTGACTTCTGTACACTACTTGTTTTGCAATACGGGTCAATCAAAGCCTCATTGAATTTAATTACCCACACTAACTCACTAACCTCACTTTTGAATGTTTTCAATGAAACATGTTATCAAATGCCGTTAGTTATTCGAGTTATTTAATCAGAATACAGCTACTCGGAAAACAAGAATTGCTGACACTTTCAATACAAAATTATCGGGCTGAGTTTCAATGTACTTGTTGTTTGGTGTAAGTGACAAAATTCAGCGACATTCATCATTCTATGTATAATAAGTATGTAGTTAAGACTATATAAGTATTATATCAGCTATCTGGCCGCCATAGTACAAGCTTTGCTTAGTTTGGGTTTTAGTTTAGGTATTTATTTATATTTATTTATGTATTAGTTGTAAGTTACGGTGGTCTAGTTGGGAGAACGGCGGCTGCCGATCCGGAGACCCCGGGTTCAAACCCCACACGCACCTCTGTCTTTTCGAAGTCATGTGCGTAATGCCGCTAACTTAAAACGGTGAAGGAAAACATAGTGAGGAAACCGACATGTACCTAGAATCTTTCGAAGTCATGTGTCATCCGCCAACCCGCACTGGGCCAGCGTGGTGGATTATGGCCTTAACTCTCTTCTTGCGAGAGAAGGCCCCGAGTCCCAGCAGTGGGAACGTTTAGTGGGCTGTTGATGATGATGTATTAGTTGTGTACTACCTACTGTGTTTTTGTAATGAAAACTAACAATGAATAAACTAATAGCCCATTTTAGTGATAAAGGCGAGTATTACTTTATAGTATAGGCTTATAAGACGAGCATGATGTCTATTTTAAGTATATGTTTTATGGGCATGTTTCAGCTATCGTTTATTGAATGAAAAGGTGAAAGTTATAGTCATGATTTGTACTTCAAAAAGTTTTTTTGTCAATTTTAGTAAATTAAGTTACTTATTGCCAAATTTGATTGCTATGGCCAGCCTCTTGCACTAAGTCCAAGAAAGAGAGGAATTTATTTTAAAATTAAATAGATATCTAATAGGGAAAGCTATAATTGTCTGAATTATCCGCTCAAAGAGTTGTTTTCGAAAATATTTCTGCTACTGGGACACGTGTCCGGTGAATTACTGGCGAGCTCCTTGAATAAGGATTTTAAATTTAAATTTGGACTTAAATATAAGAAAGCTTAATTTACAATAAAGAGGTTGTAAATGAATTATTTTGCATGTTGAAAACAAAATTACTTTTACATACTTACTTGTAAGTTAATCGTTTTTCTTACTAGTTGGGTAGTCGAGAATAAGAAATCGCTCAATTCTATTCACACGTACCACGTTTAACTATTTCTATAGACTATCGAAGTAGCCAGCAATCCTCCGGCTTGTTATTTGCGAATTGCTTAGCAGTTTATCGTGTTTAATACGATCGGTAGCCAGAATGCGGCCACGCTGATACCTCGAGAATGTTCTACAAATACAAAATCTACACAAATATTGTAAAACTGAAGAGTTTACTTGTTTGAATGCGCTAATCTCAAGAAATACTGGACGGATTTCAGAAACTCTTTCTCCGGAGGGTGTGTACGTAATTCTTGAATGCTATTGGATGTATGTTAATACTCGTACTATGTACCACGAGGAAGCTCAGTCCGCTATTCAATAATACAAGTCTTCCCTAGTGAGGGAGCGTCAATTTTATATTTTATTGTGTGTATTTTTTTTAGATCTCACTGCAATAATTCTCATTTTCCATTAATTTATCTACATAAATATATAGGTAGTAAGATAAGATAAGAAAACACTTTATGAAATCGGTTGTCTGTAAAGTTACTGACGATAGTTGAACGTGACAACTTCAACTTCAAGCCATGTAACGCCGCATGACGTCATGCGGCGAGGTAACGGCGAGGTAACGCCGCATGACGTCATGTTTTTTCGTGCGTGCAGCCGGCTTCATCGAATTATAAGACGTTGTAACGTCAAAAAGCCTCGCAGGTGAATAAAACAAACTTGTCTAAACACAAAAATAGCATTTGAAAAGCGCGTGCCACTTATAAAGCCGGGTCACACAGAGGCGATCCGATAGCGATAGCGATAGCGATTCGAGACGGGATTTTTTGTAATGTTTGAATTTGTATGCAACCTGACACACAGCAAGCGGGCGCGATCCCATACTCGGATACGATCCGGATCGCTATCGCTATCGGATCGCCTCGGCTTTTAGGGTGATTTGCTCCAACCGCGTACGGAAAGGATACGAAAGATGGCCCTTAACATGTATGTTAGATGAAATTTAGTACGTATCGGAATTATAATTAGTTAATTTTCTACTTTTATCCCTTTGATTATTTTATACACTTATCTAGATATACCGTTCCAGCGTAGAAACACCAAAAAAATATCAGCCTATGTTGGCTGATAAGCTCGATCTGTCAGTTTAGTTGCGACACTGACGTTGTGGAATAAACACGTGTTTTGAGCTTCTTGAATATGCCGATTTGCGCTATAAAAGTCTGCAAAAGTTACAAAGAACGATTTAAATGACTAAAAACGTTAGCTAGCCGGTAAGTAACCTTTACATTATTATTAAGTCACAGAAACAATTGATTTAAAAAAAATTAATTGTGTCTCAGAACAACGTCATTTGACGCCATGTTTAAAAACATGTCACGAACACAAGTGTCTGTGTTTTAACACTTGTGTGCGTGACACGCACACAACTGTTTGGAACCTGGCCTGTCACTTTTGTCGCAATTACAGCGTTACGCTCCATCTAGACAAGTATATAATCAAAGTTTTATCCCTTTCTCAGCAACAAAAGTCAGTTATTTTATAATATTTCTCTCACAGTGCTCTATCACTTCACATCACACGCTATCATACCTCGAGCCCTGTTGATGTATAATCTTGACAAACCGCGTCTAATCCGACCGCCGCCAGTGTTACGTCTTATCTGATGCCAGGTAGGTGGCGGAGTGAAGGATGGCTGCGGTACACTGATCTAACGATGCGGTCAACTGGAACATGTTTGTGGTTACAAAAAGTTTATGGCAACAATATAAAACATTGGATATGCCCTCCCAAACTTCAGGCGCACTGAATTATGTCATCGTTGGGAAGAGTAAGCTCACTCTTTCCGTTCCAGTCGGTTGCAGGAAGCAAACGCCTGACGTTTTTAGCTATCATTATTCGCTATCAACAACCCAAATAAGTAGAACCACGTCATATCTCGCCGCTAGCGATTCTAAATGGTTGTGTGTAAACCACTTACGATACACACAGAGACGCAGTTTATTACCAATTTCAAGGTGGTCAGGGCAAATCAATTGATTTATATCGACGGTTTATGGTACCTTTCTGGTAACTAAAATGTCTCAAATAATTTGTAGAATTTAAGACAACGAGCTCATTCACGCACTCACATTCGCACACTTGTACATACACTCACGCACACCAAAAACATTCACACTCATAATATTTCATTATTTTTCAACGTTTTGAAAAGGACTCTTGAAGAGAACCGACTTAAAATAAACACAATAGCACAGGGAATCCTAATTTAGAGACAAGGGCTCTAAGTTGTCGTTTTTTGTAACAAATGATAATTGTACACGTTTCTGTAATCTGTGTGTACACGTTACAACGTTAACGACTTGTTGGTCATTCAATAAAAACGTTTCGTATAGGTATTTTGATGTAGTTTCATATACGACACTGAGGATTAACCCTAGAATGTACGTCATTTTGACGTACACTCGGACAAAAAATCGTTATATTTTCTGGACGCATGGTTGAATCATCACGACTTCTCGAACCAACTTAGTTCCTGTCAAGTACGTCATTTTGACGTACACTCGGACAAAAAATCGTTATATTTTCTGGACGCATGGTTGAATCATCACGACTTCTCGAACCAACTTAGTTCCTGTCAAGACCTAACAGGAGACGGTTGTGTCGCTTCGCTAAGTTCTGTCACTTTGTTGTAATCACATAGTGAGTGATATTGAGGATGGTATGATGTACTTTATTGGCAATGCGAGTCCAGCAACTAGACAGAAAGTCCTTGAAAGCCCGGTTCCGTCTCAGCAGATCATGAGGAACCACTATCAATTTCAGGCTTCTATTCAAGGGTTAAATAACCACAAGTATAGCATGTATGAATCGAGGATCAATAGTAATGTCATTCATGAAAAAACTGAACACAGATTTGACGTAACCCTTGATAAAAAAAAACGTCTGGAAATACCAACTTTGAAAGTGATTTTACATGAAAATATAACATATGTGTTGAAAACGGTGTCAAAATATCAACGTGAGTTACATGTGATAATCCAGAATATATAAAAAACAACGCTAATCAGGGTATTGTTCTTATAAAAAAGATGGATGACTAAAAAACTGCTTGGAATGCAAAAAAAAACAATATGCAGAGAACACAATATTGACATAAATGTCATAACCATATATAATCACTGAATAATTATTTCTAACTATTTTTGTATTATGAGAGTTGTTTTGTTTTCTAAAAATTGTGTAAATGAAGTTGGTATTTGCATTAATTTTATTAGTATAGCAAAATAACTAAAAGGATCTAATTTTTTGTGAAATTTTGCTTGAGTTCCTAACATATGATTAAAAAGGTATAAATATGTAACGATTTCGATACAAATTGACGTTTTTTTATTTAATGAAACTATATTTAAGCTAAATAATTTATAACTTTGATAAATAGAATATAAAACATTTTAATATAAGCACTTTAAATATAACACGTCAATTTTACGTATGATTGGGCTTTATGGCTATAAAAATATGATTGGGCTTCTAGGGTTAAAAAACAATCAAGAAATTATATCGAAATAATGGCGAACGCGATCCATTATGGAACCACGATATTATAAAATCGTATCTACCAGCAGTTCACTATCTAAAATGTCTCCGACGTAAAGCTGACAAACTCGCAACTTTTCAGCGACATTAAATGCTGAAGCGATGATTGAAAATGTATGATTTCGTACTTAAATCTACTGAAATAATATCTTTCATAAATATACCTTAACAACCATTTTAATTGCCAGGCCCACTAATCCAATTAAGCTGTTCGGTTCCCCACAAATCGTTTATCGGATGGAGTCATATGACTCACAACATTTTACGTGTCCGTTGAAATCGGATTGAGTCATATGACTCACAACATTACGTGTCCGTTGAAATCGGATTGAGTCATATGACTTACAAAACCGGTTTCGATTTTTTTCTGCTTTCGGACCTTATTCTGTTCAGGCAAAGGTTTATTTTCCCATAACTGTTTTATTCACATAAGACCTATTGGATAGGGCTTCAAAATGAGACCGATAAAGGCATTCACTCGAAACAAATTTCTCGGAATATTGGCAGTTTAAACCGGCCGGTCCGGGCGCCATGACACCCGCGCGTGATTTACGACGTAGTTCAGTGAAGTGGTGATTATTTGTGTAAATTAGTGTGTTTTGTGATTATATATTGGTAAGTGGCTTATTTTAATACATTTTAGGGCCCTTTAGCTATCTGTTTTACTTATAATAACTAAATAATGTTTTTTAGATTTTTGACACCAAAGATCGGAATGAGCCATATGGCTTACGAAAATGGCGGCCATTTTTCAATTGTCGTTCCTCACATTTTGCCTAATTGAGTATAGATTATTTTAATTATCGGTTCTACTAGTATTTTAATAAGATTCCTGAATATATTTTCTATCGATCGGTATATAAATATAATGCCTAAATACCTAAATCGTACCACACGAAATGTTTTAAAAAACCGGTCCGAAACGGCACGCAATTTTTGTTCTGTTAGGTATTTTCAAATTTCAAAGTCGAAAATATCAAACTATAAGTATGAAAGCATATACTTTTTAGTTTCGATTTATAAGGGGTAGATATCACTGTTTATAAAAATCATAACAACCTATACATAAAACAATATACTTTCTTCACAAACACCCACTTTTTCGAAAGTGTAACTTTTTTCGACTTCGGGTGTAAAGAAAAATCTGTGTAAAATTAAGTAAAAATATAATACAGAACAATTATATATCGTTTTGTAGCTTATTTCAATAGCTTTATGATAAAGTAGCTCAAAGCATCCTAGATCGAACTAATCGATCACTAGGTATAAAATAATGCACATGGTGCGCACGCCGCGCGCAGAAAAGTGCGCGGCTCAAACCCCGCCCCGCCCCGCGGTGGTTTTGACGGGCAACACCCGTGACGTAGTTAGAAGGCCGTCATAACACGTAGTATTATTGACTGCCCTCGTGGCTTAGTGGGTAGTAGCTCTGCCTGCGAAACCGAGGATCGTGGGTTCGATCCCCACCCAGTGCAAATATTTGTATGATGAATTCAAATGTTTGCACTGTATCTGGGTGTTTCTATGTATAAGTATGTATTTAAAACTATATAAGTATTATATCAGCTATCTGGCCGCTATCATACAAGCTTTGCTTAGTTTGGGGTCAGATGGTGTTGTGTGTGAATTGTCCACCAATATTTATTTATTTATTAATGGTTAAAGGCTTAATATAATTGGCAAAATTTAGTGGAATGAATTTAGTCACTACTGAACTCAGTAACATTATGAATAAAGTACTTTGACATTCAGGAGGCTTACTGAATTTAGAAGCGAGGAGTGCTTACTTCCAAACTTGTTTGTGCATTCAGTTGGCTAACCTTGCTTCTAAGTTTGATTCTGAATTCAGTAACTAAATTTAGCCAAGTGTAATAAGCTTTTTAGAATAACTGGCAAAAGTAGTATTTTCTCAGGCAAACTTTGCAAAAGTCCTACCACCACAAAATGCAGACATATTTGAGTTTTTGAAACGTGAACGTCAAGGCTGTGGAATACGTTGCCTCCAAATCGAGAGCGAATCGGTTTCTTCTAGGTAAACACGCTCCATCGTAGACCGCATCGTCGCTTAACATCAGGCGGGATGGTAGTCAAATATAAACATATAACAGTAAAAAAAAAAGCGCCCAAGTGCGAGTTGGACTCGCCCGTGAAGGGTTCCGTTACAGCAAGTAACATAATAAATAAATTCTTGTAGTTCGGTGTAATTTATATCGATGTTTTAATAATAATGTATTTATGACGTACCAAAAAAAACTACTCATCAGATCGAGTTCAAACCAATTTTCGTTGGAAGCTTACATTGTAATGTACATCACATTTTTTTTTTTAATTTCTTGTTCTCCTATTTTAGAAGTTAGAGGCGACACATTTTACCACTTTGGAAGTGTCTCACGCGCAAACTATTCAGTGTAGGCAAACATGATATTACAAACCGCAACATCATTTTTAAAGACCTATCGATAGACAACCCGTATAGGTTTGATGAAAAAAAAAAATTTGACTTTCAGTTCTAAGTATGGGGGCAAGTTTCAACAGTGTAGTTCTCATAGTTTCGGCAAAAAGTGGCTGTGACATACGGACGGACAGACAGACAGACAGACATGACGAATTTTACGGAACCCTTAAAAGTGAACTAATTGTACTGAGCGTGTGTATTAATTAATGAGGGAATAATTCTAAGAGCTTGGGTTCATGTATGAAAATATTTATATTTGTCTAAATAATGATCACATACAAAAGCGTCATGTTTTATACTCGAGCACATTGTACCTCAACCAACATGCCTGCAATAGAAAAAGAACCGAGCAAGCAAAGGAAGCCTGGCACTGCAAAGTCGACGTGAATTTTTTATGGCTAGGGCGCCGTTACCCCTTAGAGAAACACCACCTTGCTGGGGAAAAGGCTAATATAGGTACGTCCAAATCAATATAGGATCCACGAAATGTTGAGAAGGCATCATAATCGACTTCTATTTAAAATTAAAGTCAGACACTGACAAAATTTAATATTTTTGTGAAATTTACGAATACGTCGTCTACGATAAAGTAAACAAATTTTAGTTTTTGTTTGATATGTAAAAACTATAATAATACTGCATCAATTTCGATAATATTGATAGTGGACCACCTCCTTAGTTTGATGCACAATTAGTAGATATATCGCGTAACATACATTAATACCTACACCTAAAATAAACATATTATTATGTTCAACCGATTTCAAAAACTCCTCCATTTTTGAAGCCGTTTAATGAACATAACCTCAACTTAACAAATAACCTCTCTCTGAGAGAGATTTACTCCGGAATATATTCCTCAGTTCTATGTTTGAGGTCCCTGGAACAGAGACGGTACACGGGTGCTAACATTTCACGCACTCTCCCGAACACCCTCTACTTGGTTCACACCCAGGAAGAGAAGGAGATCCTCATTGGCCAGGGCTATGGGGAAGGCGCGGGGTCCTGCGCACTGACAATCCAAGAGGCTCAGGGACTAACATTTGAGTCAGTAGTCGCCATTAAGACCAAGGCAAAGCTTAAGATACATGAAAGTGTTCCGCACGCAGTTGTGGCTTTATCTCGGCACACTGGGACCTTTGTCTACTACACCGACGACGTCGAGGATGATGCGATTTGTCGTTTTGTGTTGCGAACGTCGACCGCGCCACCTAGTGCCATCAGAGACTATAACTTCCAGATGGCCATTAAAGATCGAAATGCAGCGGTGATGGAGGCTCTGGGTCAGGGTGAAGCTTTAATTGCAAAATATGTTTAAATAGTTTAGGTTACGAGTATATATATGTAGATGCATGATTTTTTTTAGAAGTCTGATCTAATATTTAAGTCTTCCTGCATTAGACAAAGGAAAATAACAAAAAAATAAAATAATGTATAAAACGTTAATAAAAGGCATGGACTAGGAGGCCGTGGAGGTGAAACTTTTCAAATAAAAAAAATAAATAAAAAAATAACCTCTGTATTAATATTTATTTGTGCATAATATATAGGGGACTCATAAATCAAGATACACAACCTTTTGTTATTTCTTTAATAATAAATAAATAAATATTTTAAGGTAAATAAATAAAATTCAATTGTAAATTGAAAATAATTGTAAATCGCGAAAAGCCACATTCAGCGACGATTTTCGTCGATCCAAGCGACTAGCATCTGTTAGGTCTCAGGGGGCGCTATACAACCGACAGCCAGGACCGGACCGACAGACGCCTGGGGCGTTTAATTTGTGGCGCTTAATATGTGAGGTCATTATTGATGAGCGTCTTGGCTCGGGAGGCGTTCAAGTCAACGTTTTCAAGTTTAAAAAGTGACGTAGTGACCTAATGACTTAAACGTTACATTTAACAATTGCAAGTTAGTAAGTTCAAATGCAGGCTGCACTTCTGACTATTTTTCCAACTACAGGTTTGTCATTACTGGTTTTAAGAGTGAAGGAATGCAGTGTGAGAAAACTGATTTGCTCTAAGAATTACATCTTTTAAGGACATCATCCGATGCCGCAATTTCTATGAAGAAATCAAATCTTGGCTGATGTTTTGAAGTAATTTCTTCATAAGAACTGATAAAAGGAATCAAGCTTAATTTTGAAATTTACAAGGATAAAATTATACTAATGTAGTTCCTGAAGAAATGGTTTTTTCATTTTTTTAATTCTACGCGGACTAAGGCGAAACTTTCCTAGCTTTGGGTAACTTAATGTTAAAATATTATTCATCCTTTAAAATATGTATATCCAGCAAAAAAATCTGAAATTAATTTAACTATTATTCAACTATTTGATTTCCAAATTTCAGCTTTATTTCTTCAGTTGTTACGACGCGATCCAGTAAAGGCCGATTTACATCAGACGAGCGAATGCTCATTCTATCCCCACTGTATCAAATTCATTTGGTGTAAACAAACGTAGAGCATTCTTTCGTTGTTTTGTTTGCGTTCGCAAAGATTCTATGGAATACGTAATATGGAAAACGCTAAGAACGATCTTTCGTTTACACTAAAAGATCGAGAAAGAATGCTCTTGTTCCAGCTCTAGATCTATGTTCTTTCAGTTTAAATCGGCCTTAAGCAGCTCGAGCAATGGACGTTTTGTGGCTGATGATGATGATGATTGAGTAAGAAACATCCAAACATTATGAGCATACATTTATAATTTTAATGGGAAGTAGAATGTACTTATCGTTTGAGAATTATGTGTAGTTTATTGATTTGGGTTTGGAAGTTATGTTTGTTTAATATATTATAATATTATGTAGTGTTAGGATGCCCTGACGCTAAACGAACTGAAGATTTACAAAAGGCAGTTGGTGGCAATTGGCAACGTAGCCGAGTATCAGGTTCATTATGAGAAATGTTTCTGTCCAGAAGAGGACCAGTACAGGCCGATTATGATGATGATTGATTTTCTTATAGAGGAAGGATGCAACGCAATCTTATAGTATTCAATATCCATTAATACAACCGAGCCTTTTCCCGCCTAAAATAATGAACCAAAATGAGTCCACGGCCATTATCCCTTTTTTCCCGCCAATATCCATCAGTGTTTCGCTTACATCATTGTCTTCGCAGATAAGGTCCCCTCTTCCATCTTCTTTACTCTTTAATTCCGTAAGTAGCTCGGGCGTCATCGTAATGGCACCTACATCAAACCTACAAACCTACTCGTAACATTGGTCAAATACCTTAACCAAAAAGTTGTATCTAATTTTTACGACGTTGTATAGAATAACCGTTTGTGGTTCCCCCAACTAACGTTCAAAATAAAGTTGACAATGTCACATCAAAACCTTTGCAGGTCCCATCGATGTTTATATCCCTTTCTGTTTTAGTGATGACGTCGAAAGAGTGAGCGGGACGGAAGAGCACGTGCTAAGTTCACAGATTAAAATTGATTGTATGGACGCTTTTTTATCTGTGGGACACGGCTCGATTGATTCCTCATCAATCTTTATTCGCTGCGTTGAACTTTTTTTTTCTTATTTCTTCTGTTACATGCAGTTTTGGTTTGTTTACTTTTTGAATCAGTTTATAAAATTGACCAAATCAACAATTTCCAAAGTATACTAGGTTTATTTTTTGGAATTTGAGGAATCGGCTCTATGAAAGAAGTTGGTCATTTTGATTATTTTTGTGGTAAGTACCTATAGATTGGTGATTTGAACAAAACATGCGCCTGTTGAAAAAATCCTGCTCTTTACAGCCAAATGCAATTATTAGAATAGGAAGAATCAAAATCAGTGCCTAGGCTGTATAACCCGGAGATATAATTATTATATTTTTGTATAATTATTTGTATTTTTATTTTTTTGTTATTATTATGTTATATTTTTGTATAATTATTATTTTTGAAGTGAAACTTCTTTAGAATTGTTGTGATTTCAAACCGGATGCAACGGAAAAAACGACAGGTAAGAGACACAAATACAAAAATGTGCAGGAAAGAATGAGACAGAAATATACGTACTATTTTGTCCCATACTGCAAGTAAGCGTCATTTTCGACGCATCTCTCAAACGGCGTTTGGCGCAATTATTACGATCTCGCCTTAACGACTGTAAAGTATCAAAGTATAATCACTTGCGCGCAGCGCAAGTGATTAAAAAGTGAAGATTGGCTTGTGTATCCTACCCTTGTTATATTTATTCATCTCATTCTTTTGTCGATTTACTGAAGTTTCACTTCTATCGTGTGTGAATCGCACACACACCTTTTTTTATTATTATTGTTTTTGCACTATAGTGTTGAAACGACAGAAAAGATCAAGTTGAAATATGGAACACAATTGAATAAAATTTAGCAAATCCGTTACTACTAGGGTAAAGTAAAAGGTATCGAATACTATACCGCGCTTCAAGCGATGTAGTATTCGCTACCAGTAGGACAATTTTCTCTATGTCATTTGTTATCGCTGTTTGTTCAGCGGGTTCCTCTGGAGTCCCTCGCTTTCAAACACAGGAGCTTGAATAGGTGGCGAGGTGGAATACCAGAAGACCACCTCGACACCAAGCAAGCTGCCGCGGCCTACTCTAGGCCACCATCGGTCGCATAAACCCACCCATCTTGGTGGTCGATGCACGGACTTCGGACGCCAAACTGAGTCCAAAGGATCCCCAAAGGATGAGATAGGTTTCCTAAAGGAGATTAGGCCATATAGGCCTTCATAAAGGAGTGGATCTTAATTCCTTGTCCTAAGTATTTAATTAGTTGGCGTCCGAAACCGGCACGACGCACCAAGACATGGTGACGCAACCGATAGGTCAAACAGTAAGGAACTACAGAGGATGACCAATGATATAAAATCGCGAGCATTACCCGTATTACGTTGCAGAAACGAAACGCTTGCGTGATTCAGAATCACCACTTCACATTGTAATTACTCCACTAATAGAAATCGTACGATCACTTAACTCATTCTTTAAACACTAAAATTATGTATACGAATATTTTTTTGTATTGTTTTATAATTATTCATTCAAAATTTAAGAGCATTTCATGTTGTGACGTACAGAACTCCTATTGGTTGGCGCCGCAACAGGATACAAATGACGCATGGAGTGATAAATATGGTTCGCATAAACGAGTGTGTAATGCATTTAAACATCGTTGAATGATTTACGATTCTATGGAATGAATCTTAAGGTTGAAAGTTAATTCAATATATTCCTTTGTATTGTAGTGGCTATTTCAATGCAAGTCGACCTTGATTCACGATAGCATTTGTTCTTAATATCAGCAAACTGTTACAGATAATCTAGCTGCTAAACTTGGTTTACTCATGTATAAAAAAGTAAAAACTTAGTTATCGAAATTCTCTTAATTGTAGTTGTATTATAAAAGACATACTTAATTGTTACAAATTCTAGAATACACGTGTATTTCAAAGAAAAAGAAAGCCGATTATTAGTCTATGATTCCTACTGCAGCCAACAAAAGAGCTGTTAATTTTCGAATTGCTGAAAGCTGAATAAATTTTTATGAAACTTAGGTAAAAACGCTTTCGACTAATTCACTTTACAAATAAAAACAAACAAAATCAAAATTGGCTCAACCGTTCTGGATCTATGATGCTAGACAAAACCCGTTCAAAGTAGGAAAGTAATTCCTTCGCCAGTACCGTCAATTAGTAATCTGAAAAAATCGCTTACTTCTGATTTGAAGGACAATGTTTCCTGATACATTTTAGGGCATACAATGTCGTTTATCTCGGGGTGACAAGTTCCAATAACGTGATACCGTGTGGTTATAGATAGTCATGTTGCTTACCACCAGACACCTGGCAGTTCATCCTGTCACTCTTTACTATAAAAACGAAGTTTTATTATAATCTCGACTGCATAGTAAATATAACATGTACTCATCTCCTTTTATACTTAACCGTTTATTGAAAAGGCCACCGTGCGTGCTATCCTGGCCCCAACATGCTATTGGTGGATTGGTTGAATTAAAAATTCTTATCAGCCGGAAAAATTGCATGAAATATCTTGAATATTGTTAATTTCTAAGACATTTCTGTACCAATTTTGATACAAATTACATTAGATACCTAGAGCATCCGATTTCACAATGGTGAGTAAATTCTACAAAATGTTCGGACAAGAACACCAACAAAAATAATTGGCATGCTTTTAATTACTCATAGGTTTATTTGTATTTCTGTCATTCATATGGTTTGTCACTGGTAGTTGAAGAATTGAAAGTGTTTAGTGTTTAGCACAAAAGCAACCAATCATATTTCAAAATACGGCGTGCAAATTATGGTTCTATTTAGCTTTAATTTGTTGATGTCTTCTTTACCATCATATATTTTTGGAGTAACACTATTCCAGCGGGAAGTTGGCTTTTTCAAGCAAATGTCTCGCTTGTTGCCTGGAAGAGATTGCTTTCATATCAATATCATCAGTAAAAATGCCACTTGTGGCGCTAGACCGTTCATATTTGTTTGTGTGTGTTTTAAAAATAATTGAAGCCGACATTTTAAGTTGCAGAATATTTGACAAAATGAATTAATCTTAGCGATTAATTTCCTTTAAAAATACGATGGAGGAGCTCCCATCAAACGTTCAAGTTAAGATGGTTAAAGTGTGGAATAGTTTTATGGCAGCATAAACTCATACATTTTAAAACTTTATACTACAAAAATGTCTCTAAAGGAGCTACAGGTTGTAAGTGCAAAAGTAGCGTTTTACCGTCTATCTCTTACTAGAAAGGTACTATCCCCCGGTTTCCATTCATATTTACAATCAGGTTAAGTCAATTCTATTTTGGAGGCACGCTAATTCTCGAAAATTGTAAGTCTATACTTTATTGGAGAACAGTAAAACTTAGTGTGCCACCGGTGTGCCTTTGGACACACTGCATGTCCCCGCGTGCCCCCACAAAAGAACCCTGGACGTCTACTCTCTTTCTACGAAAAACATAATTTCTAAATAAACTTACGACTTTTCTACTCTGGTTTTACTCTGTAGAAGTAGGAGCGATACCAGCAAAATCTCTCTATAACCTGCTTAAAGACCTAGGATTGTCCAGAAGTGCAGTAAGTTCTATACTAGAACGAGTATCTAAAGCTGCACTAGTAGGATCATATCGGATTTGGCTGGGCAGGGAGAGAAATACGAGTAGTGAAGGTGAGTGTTGACGTACGTCAATATAAGCGGCCCCTTTAAACCTACGCCCGAGTCACAAGTCTTGGGGTCTATTCGAGATTTCTCTCTCTGCCGCACGATGGACCCGGCACCCGCACGGTGAATCCATGGAATGCTAAGAAGTACGTCTCTTGTTTCGTCCAATCGAACATTGTTTCACTCTAATTAGAGTAGGCTTAGAACCACTTAGAACATTTAAATGGAAGAAACGACGGATTTAAATAGAACCGGAGTAGGAAATTCTCTAATTTACTTCGAAGTTACGTTTTTCGTAGAATAGAAAGAAAGTGGACGTTTTTTTTTTACTACAATGAATTGCGGAAGAATGTCTATGCGTTATCCCTATAGCACGGTCGGGGCAGACATTGAAATAGAAAAAATTCCGGGGAGCGATTTTTTTTTTATGAAACGTCGGGGAAGGGTTGTTGGAAGTACCAATCTCGATTTTCTAACTAATCTCGGTAGAGGGTTCGCCGCCATCTTGTTTTAAAGTTTTTGTGAAATAACTCGTTCATTTTCAACTTTAGAGCAAAAATGATGGTCACCAAAATTGTTGGAAATTTAATTTCTCACAAGTTTGCTTCATATAGGTTTTACGGTAGGATCAATATATGCAGAGTTATACTATCAAGTTTATCATATCTCATTATATCTTATCTAAAAAGTGCGAGAACCAAAGTTGGAGAAAATAAAATTGCACCCATTACGATTTTTTTGATAAACTTGATAGTATAACTCTGCAAATATTGATCCTAGCGTAAAAACTATATGAAGCAAACTTGAAATTAAATTTGCTCTAAAGTTGAAAACTAACGAGTTATTTCACAAAAACTTTAAAACAAGATGGTGGCGAACCCTCTACCGGGATTTATTAGAAAATCGAGATTTATACTTCCAACAACCCTCCCCGACGTTTCATAAAAAAAAAATCGCGCCCCGGAATATTTTCTATTTCAGGCTAGTTTTCTACCTTGTCTACCTCGACTGTACTACTACCAGTGGCAAAGGAGGAACACTGTGGAGGTTTAGTCCCAGATACCAGCACATTTTCTTCGTAGCAGTACAGTACGCGTGTTCATTTCACGTAAAAAATAGGCCTTAGTGAATATAATCAACACAGTTTTGTAACAAGATGTAATAGCAAACACGCAGTGGCAGATCAACTATGTTTTAGTCAGCAACGAAGGAATCAGAGTAACGATAAGTAAATTTATCTTGGAACAAGTGGCATCCAAAAATGTAGCGCAGGCGATCAAATAAGCAGAAGCAGCACACTAAATGCATCTACAGCTGAAACTCGGGGCCTTATCTCTTAAAAAGAGATAGCCAGGCTATAATCTACCACGCTGGGCCAGTGCGAGTTCATGGATGACTCATAACCTCGAAAGATTCTTGGAACGTGCCGATTCCCACACAATGATTTTCCTTCGCCCTTTTTAGGGTTCCGTAAAACGTAAAAACGGAACCCTTATAGATTCGTCATGTCTGTCTGTCTGTCTGTCCGTCCGTATGTCACAGCCACTTTTTGCCGAAACTATGAGAACAACACTGTTGAAACTTGGTAAGTAGATGTATTCTGTGAACCGCATTAAGATTTGAACAAAAAAATATAAAAAAAGAAAAATTAGGGTTGCTCTGAATTTACTGAGAACTGAAACTCAAAATTTTTTTTTCATCATACCTACACGTGTGGGGTGTTTATCGATAGGTCTTTAAAAATGATGTTGAGGTTTCTAAAATCATTTTCGTTTACACTTAATAATTTGCGCGAGAGACACTTCCAAAGTGGTAAAATGTTTGTCCCCCCCTCTAACTTCTAAAGTAAGAGAATGAAAAATCTAAAAAAAATATATGATGTACATCACCATGTAAACCTGCCAACGAAAATTGGTTTGAACTCGATCTGAAGAGTAGTTAGTGGCTTTACGGATATGACTTCAAAAATGCAGTGGTGCGCGTGGGATTCGAGCCAGTGGGCTCCGGATCGGCAGTCGCCGTTCTCCCTTCTAGACCAGACGATCAAATGCCTCTCCCATTTTGCTTATGTACTCATTCAGTCAAACAATATTTTATTGCTATATTATGGAACTAAACAAACGTATTATTGCAAGACGGGCATGGCAACTAACAATGAAAACAGTCCACAGAGATAATTTAACTCCATTTCTTTTCTGTCTAAAATCTTGGAATCGTTACAATTTTTCAACGCGGCCATCACACAAACAATGCTAAATCTTTTGTCAACTTGCCAACATTAATATCAACACTTTCATACCAATAAACGGTGAGATGCTGAGAAAAATACTCGACTGACTAAAATGTTAGGGTCAGAGTCCACTAAGACGCGATTCTACAACACGATACGTGATCGCTAAGTACGAGTATTATGACAGAAACACTGTTTTAAGTTCTCCAGGTTGTGTATTATACTAGTATTATTAATTACGAGATGTTTATCCGCGAACATGTAGCATGAACTGCATTTATATAGCAGTGACTCGCTTATCCCAAAAACTATATTAAATAGTATCTCGTAAGTAATACCAAAAATGTCTACCACAAGAGAGACATTTCACATTGTTGTAATATATATTTATATGTACAATTCTTCTGTACGTGTGTTGACAATAAACTCCTCTTAAACGGCTGGACCGATTTGAATGATTTTTTTGTGTGCGTTTGGGTGGTGTCCTGGATGGTTTAGATTCATAAATCAGCCCGGCAGGTGGCGTTGCAATCGGTGTCTAGATTATTATCTGAGTGAAGACGGAACGGGCCGTTAGTGACGTTATCATCATATCAGCCGAAGGACGTCTACTGCTTGGCGAAAGCCTCCCCAAAGATTTCCACAAAGACCGGTCTTGCCCCACCCTCATCCAACGATTTCCAATATTCACCAGATCGTCGGTCCATCTTGTGGGAGGGAGGGAAGCCTGCCAACGCTGCGTTTTCCGGTGCGTGGTCGCCAATCAAGAACCTTTCCACCCCAAGGGCCGTGTTGTTATAAAAAAACTATATTATTGTTTTTTTAGCCGTTTTAGTTTTGCACTTGCCCTCTCATCTGATGCTTAACGACAATGTGCTCTAACATGAAATATGCTTAGCTAGCAGAAACAGATACACTTTTGACTTGATATACGGTACCTATATCTATAAAACCATTTTTAAATTTTTTATCTGTCTGTTTGTATTGGCTAATTTCTAAAGCGGCAGCCGAATTATAAAATAACTTTCACTACCAGATAGATAAATAATCAATCTTGAATATTATTCAAATGCAATGTTATCTGAAAAAAAGTTATTTCATATTTGTAAGTTCCTAATGAATAGATATTAGATTAGCATAATAATAATTGAAGAATAGAAGATTAATGGAGCAAATCAATTTAAAAAAAAGTAAATAAAATACCTAAAGGAGACTTTCAATATGTCATCAAAGCTGTGAAACGTCTGTTCAATAAGCCAGTTTCTCGCGTCATTTTGTCCCGTTGCTACCGTCAGTGAAGCTCAGTGGGGTTTGGCCTTTCAAGCTATTTTCGAGTTATTTTTTTCTAAATCAGGTGATTCAATAGCAATAACTTAAGCCGACGTAACTTAAGGCGATAAACCCGTTAGCTCGTTAACGAGCTCGTCGCTGCAGTTTACTTTAAACAGATTTAATTTGACGATTTATTTGTTTGGCGTTACTTTTGGAAGATCGGGAAAAATATTAAGTGTAATGAGATGAATTGTTGTTTTGTTTCTGTAACTTCTGTAGCCACCTTGAGCAATTTTTATTAGGGGAAATCTTATAACATTTCCAAGTCAGTGACGGATTCACGTCCATGTTTTCATAGCCTAGTACTCCACTTCGCACAGATATGTAAGAAAAATTATATCTTCGTCTTGTGAACATCTCTAGTAACATTGCCTTTATTAGTGACAGATTTAATTAGGTATTATCTTAGATGCTTAGTAATAAATAAAATTTCGTTATTTTGTAACTTAATTTGATTATTTTGATTTGATGACATGAATTTGTAAAGTTTTCTATTTTTTGTATCCGTATAGTAGAAAGGTGATTTTAATATAAGTAACGAGTTGTTAAGCTAATTTTGGTAAATTAAACTTATAAACTTATAACATCAATCAATCATCAATCATTCAAGAATTGGAAAAATATTTGTCTGCCTACCATATCAGGCAAAACATGACGACAAGCTACTTTGAAATTTTGTGACCTATTATACATCATGCGTTATGTGTGTTTGTAGTTTACTCATGTTTTGAACAAATAAATAGTCTTTGATCTTTTTATCACATTGAAACAACAATATTCAGAATTTACTATCTTTTCGAAACTTCATATTAACGGTCAAAGATGTAGTGGTTTCCCAGACTGACTCTGAAAAGAGTCCTACCGAATAAAAACCTATGTGGACCTATATTAGTAACCAAATGGAGACTTACATACGACAAAACATAGGACTTGATAGTAAGTGACAGTGTGGCTAATGGAATTTATTTGAGAATTGGATTAAACAAATCCAAATAAAAATCCATAATTTTATTATCCACCTACCAAAACCTTCTACATAATTTTGAAATAAAATTCAATTTTTATTTCTTATCATTCCCGAACGTGACGCTAAAATTCACAGCCCACGAAAAATCTGTCCATGGCGCGCCTAAAGAAATTTTCACTTCAAAAATAATTTTAAAAACAAAACAATGTACAAATTTGTTTTCCCACATCATCAACAACTTGGTACTTTTTTATTTCCATAGAATGAGAAAGGAAATGACCAAACATTGGAACCAGACCTTACAAAAGAGGACAAATTGTTACATGTAAAATAGCAATCTGTACCATCGGGCGTCGTGTACTATGGTAATGAGATATGGGACGATATGGGAAGTTGCTTGTTTCGGACCGGCGACATGTATGGGAAGTACCATTCAAATAGGTCAAGGTACTTTGACTTTTGAGTCGAATCGAAATTGGGTGCCATTGACTCGGATTAAGGTAGATAGATACCAAGACCTTAATATAGATACTTAAGTCTTAACAAACAACTATAAATCTAATATTCAGTCACACGGTTATTTGCTTTATGTGTCTACAAATATAAATGTTGAATTGTGATTTATTAAATTATATCTAGAATAATATCGGTAATTCACTACTAGCGGCCCATTCCGGCTGCGCTCGGATATTGTCATTTAAAGACTATTAATCGAAATAAAAACTATCCTATCTCTCAAGTTGGACCAGACTGCTTACATTGTGCCAATTTAATTTAAAATCGGTTAAGTAATTTAGGAATCCAATCGCGGACAAACATCGATATGTAAAAAAAACATAATTATGTAAAAAAAAACAATCACCCAACACGCATAAATATACTCCGAGAGCTGGTAGAAAATTTTGGGCAAGTATTTGAGGCAAGCTAAAAACTTACCACATATATACCCCATATACTCCTATTATATGTATACTCCTATTATACCCCAACATGCAGGTGTAGGATGAATCTATAAATATGTATAATATATGTATTTTTCTATTTATGGTTTACTACTACTCATTACGTGTTGCAAAATAATAGGAGAACTATGTGACAAGTTCAGCTTGCCTCAAATACCAACCCAAAATTTGTTTTCAGCTAATCCAGGAATAATCCAAAATAATCCAGGAATAAATTCAGGAAATAATTATGTCACCGCAAAACTTTTAAAATTTATTTAAATATCAACATTTAACGATGTTAG
Source organism: Ectropis crepuscularia (assembly GCA_963693475.1). NCBI lineage: Eukaryota > Metazoa > Arthropoda > Insecta > Lepidoptera > Geometridae > Ectropis > Ectropis crepuscularia. The sequence continues at coordinate 3,155,820 of OY856340.1, forward strand.
ATTACAAATTAACCTTTACTTGTACGTGAAGAAAATGCAGTTACGGAAACCCTTGGGGAAAACGATCGGCGCTGGAAAATGAAAGGAACGTTACTTACACGGGTAAAACCACAGGAAGCTGCTTGTATTTGTACATAAATCTGTATAGAAATCAAATAAAATTAGTAAAAAATTGATCGTCTTCACAAAATCCTATATCGTCTTTACTTTCTCCCGTACTATTTTAATTTGCCTCATGCATATTTAGCAGCGTAATGTGCTGGTCACGATCCTTATGACGTTCGGCCGTATTTGTGGAATAGCTTTTATTATTCCTTATTCCTTTTATTCTAATCTGTACCTACTTTGTACTTTGAATATTTAAAAGGTCCAAGCTCACTATAATAGATTGTCCTTTGGGTAATTAAACTTGATATTTGGGTAACGTTTCGGCTCTATCATCATTTATGTTATGCCATAAATTTTGATCGTTTTTAGCAATGACATTTTAGCATTTTTTTAATGTATTGTGTTTACAGCCTTTTAGTAACGAGATGAGTAGGACATGCCTGATGTTAACCAATAATACGCCTGCCCATAACAGCATAGAAACACTGTCATGCAGCTTTTGGAACATGAAGACTCCAAAGACTGCACTGCTCTTGGCGCCCAGAGATATCATCATCATCATCATCAGCCGCAAGACGTCCACTGCTGAACATAGGCCTCCCCCCTAGATTTCCACAACGAGCGGTCCTGCGCAACCTGCAACCAGCGGTTTCCAGCGACCTTTGTGAGGTCATCTGTCCGTCTAGTGGGAGGCCGTCCAACACTGCGTCTTCCGGTAGAGATAACCCAGAGATATACGATTATTTAACTCTAGGCACTGTAACTTCTTTGGAAACATTGCCCTTGAAACCGTAACGCAGTGATGTTTACACATTACTGTTTACCAATGAACGGCCAATAGTGTGTTACTTTTCGGTTTCTTCAGCATTCAGCTGTTAAATTGAATAATATTGGGACTTTTCTAACAAGGAGAGAATCAAGACCACAAATCTACCTGGCTGGTCTAGGGCACTTTGCGAAACATTCTTGGAGCGTGCTGATTTTCTCACTATATTTTTATTTATCTTTAAAACCTTCTGCTTCTGCATTTGCATTAGAAAATATACTTGGAAGTGCAGATGGGTTTGAACCTACGACCTTACTACTGAATTGCACATTACATATTTCCACTACCATTAATCATGGAGTACTTTTTCTACGTAAGTACTCAGTGCGGTTTGACCATACATATCCATTTATTATAATAATAATCTTCTTGTAGCAATTTCGGGAATAATAGTTGAAGCATTCCGTATAATTTTCTTATTACTTATCTTGGTTTAAGTTAATAACAGAGCTTTATCTTACAAAACTACCTGTAATCCGATTTGAGTTTGGTAATCTTGCTGTAACAGATTTTGATATTTATTCGTGTTAAATTGTGCTTAGAGTAAGTTATGGATAATTTTTTTGAGGTCACTCTTACGTTGGTGGTCTTGTATTTTTATTTAGTTTAATTATGTGTCTTCCTCGATTACTAATTAAGATACGCTTGATGTTCCCACTGCTGGATTCGAAATGTTTTTACGAAAAGTAGTAAGAACCTTCTTATGTAAAGAAAAAAGTAAACAACATGGTAAACACTTTTTAAGACATATCAGGGGCAGAAGAACTACGGTTTTTTTTAGAGCAGGCTGCCTCAACATTTTTTTGAAGTGAAAACTTCTTTAGGCGCGCTATAGACAGAATTTTCGTGGGCTGTGAAATGTATTCATCAATCGTCACGCTTGGATATGATAATAGATCGGATCGGATCGGATCGGATATGAAATCTTCGGGTAAACTCGGTAAAATCGGCCAGGTAGGTACCAGGGTAACAGAAACAGTAAAGAGTTTTGATTACCTACCTTCAACATCCCAGCGTTTATCTCCAGATACCAGGACAACAGAAATATAAAAGAGTTGCGTTTGCCCCTAGGTACCAGTACCAGGGCAACAGAAACAGTATTAAAGAGTTGCAATATTCTGTATAATTACGTTGATATAAAACTAGATGGCGCAACCATCGATTTAGCTGGCGGTGTTGAAATTTTGCGAATGTACATAGACCTACGATGGTTTAACAAATAATTTGTCTTTTGACAAAGTGATAAATAAATTGGACAATTCAATTAAAAGTGAAAACATTTTAGTCACAAGTTTTCGCTTCTATCGGCAGTTCCTATGACTGCCAATTTTTTTATTTTAAATTAATTTGGAATTATTTATTTATCACCAATAAATGGCATAGGTATAGCATAAGGTAAACAATAACGCCAGTGAAACAGCTGGCAACCTTATCGCAGAAAAAAAATCATCCAGGAAACCCAAGGATGCCCAAAAATTTTGTCAAAACTTAGAAAGTGGCGTGTAACAAAGATTATTTTTATTAATAGTATTTGTTATCTAACTTTAAACCTAATACACGAATACTTGACTTACACAACAAAAAAAGAATAATTAACTTTTCAAACAAAAAATTAAGATGCTACAGAAATGTATGCTGTGTGTATGAAATGTATGACCTACACGCACAAATACACGTCGAATTTATAACATCCAATTGTTTTTGGGTCGGAGAATAAATAAAAAAGTGTGCTCCGAGTAAGATTCACATCAAATCCTATTATTTTTGTCAAAACTTCAACCTCCGCCCCAAAAAATCAATTAGTTACGCGTACTATATTCGGCACGGAAGAAAGGCCATCGGTACACCGCCTATTCGTTACAGATTTCTCGCTTTTTGCTACTTTCGTGATTATGTCTTTTGTGTTTCGGGCTGTTTTTTTTTGGGGCTCAAACCTAAATAGTAGGACTGATCTATCATGGAGACTTTTGTGTTTGAGAAATAAAAAATTTGAATGCTTTGTTGTTGCTGACTTTCTCAATTTCCAACTTCGAACGAAATTAGGGCAACTTTGATGCATAAGCACACATAATGGGCCACACGACAAATAAAGTTATTTTTTTAGTACTATACTGCAGTACTATTGCACAATATAATATGTGCTATATCTTGCATAGCTCACTGTACAGATACTTGTATAGCTCACCTATCCAAACACGCTAACGCGAACCCATATCCCTCCCCCCAAACAATGCTCGTCATCATCATCATCAACAGCCCACTAAATGTTCCCACTGCTGGGACTCGAGGCCTTCTCTCGCAAGGAGAGAGTTAAGGCCATAATCCACCACGCTGGCCCAGTACGGGTTGGTGGATGACACATGACATTCGAAAGATTCTAAGTACATGTCGGTTTCCTCACGATGTTTTCCTTTACCGTTTTAAGTTAGCGGCATTACGCACATGACTACAAAAAGACAGTGGTGCGTGTGGGGTTTGAACCCGGGGTCTCCGGATCGGCAGTCGCCGTTCTCCCGACTAGACCAGCCGTAAACAACGTACAACACAAACTTCAAAAACAGTGCTCAACGAGGTTCAATAAGATTGCACTTACTTAAAAAGTGTCGGTATTTTCGTGATAGCTCTACCAATGGTGAATTAACTTGTTGGTTCTTTATTTTTGGTAGATCATAGTTTAGATGTGGTCCCATATATATTAGGTTTTATCGAAATCGAGGAAGTGGTGGAAATATGAACAAAAAACTAATAGTTACTTTCATATAGGTACCTTGCTGACTAAGTGATGGCTTCTTATGAAATTTGGTCGAGTACTTATCTGAATTTAAGTTTGTTTTAAATTGAAGTCGTTTTTTTTCGGTAAAATATTATATTCTGATCTTTCGTACTGTCTCATAATTCACCGACACATCAACATTACCGGATCAGATATAATCTTATCGCTATAAGGTTCGCCGTATTCCGGAACGGTACAGCCTAAACCTTCTTTACATATTCCTCGTGTGTGGTCTTCCGGGTAAGTCAGATGGCCACTGTGGATGGTTTAGGGGTAATTTAGTTAGTTAGAATACTTTACGATTTGTGCGTTAGATTTTGAGATGAGTTTCACGAATCTTTGTTTGAACAAAATTTTTTTATCTGGATTTAAATGGGGGTATTTCTGAGTTTTATGTATATGTAAATATGTCTTTTTAACGGACAAATCTTTGAAAACAAAACTAAAATACAATGAGAACTACACTCTACCTAACTACTTACTCTACGTACATCTGAATTAAGCGATGAAGATCTAAACAGGATGGTCAAGGTGATCAAGTCCACTAACAGTCAAACGCGTGCCCAGCGTGCGGGTGGGTGAACTACGCTGAATGGCAACGCAAATAAGTTGGGCCAAACAAATGACAGCATTTTAGTAAAGCGTCGAGTCCACCAGAATGTAGACCTGTGTCAATCGATCATTTCTCGGGTCGCTCATGACCCACTTGTATGTTGATCGGGTTATAAAGATTCGATCTTTCGATCATTTGGGTCGCAGTTCCTTTGTAAACCTACGACCTGTTTCGCGCGCGAACCAAAGGCAGAGTGAAATCGACTTATCGACATCCAAGTCGCACTCGAAGTAATATATAAAAAAATATTTTAGTTGGAACGTCGATGTGATTCAATCGATGCACGATGCAATCGATTATATGAGCAAGCAATTAGTAACGCATCCCACTAAAATTCTAAATATCAAAGTATGACTGTTTGGGTATTTGGATGTTTGTTGCTCAATCACGCCGTAACGTATGAACGGATCAGGTTGAAATTTGGAATACACTTAGATTATAGTTTGGAAGAAAACATATGCAAATTTCGGAAAAATAACGGGAACAACGGAATCGGGAACTACACGGGTAAAACCGCAGGGTACACAATATAGTTCAATTTGGTTTGTCTTGTACCTAAACTGATAATTGGGTTACAAAAGATCGGGTGTTTTAGAAAACCGTGTTTCGATCACTCGTGTACACGTTGCGATCGATTCCAAAGAATTCGATCGATCACGATCGACACAGGTCTACCAGAATGCTCTATGTGCTTGTATAATTCATTGCCTGTACGAGTATGTAGTTTCTAACTTAACTATGCTGCGAGTATGTACCTAATTTGTTTCGACGTTTAGATTTTTGTTAATACTTATCACATCGAAACACCTGAATAGATCAGATGGAAATTTAAAACACCATTTATATTCTTGAGTACCTAGCAAATAAGCTATATTTCATCACGGTAAAAATTACAGATACGAGATATTTGATAGTAAAACCACAAAACTCTGCTAGTTCATTCATAAAGATAAATTTAGCTTAGACACATTTAACCGACTAACATACAAAGGGACGTTCTTTGTACCACCTATGTGTGTTATGCCATAGCTTCGCCATTCCGAAACCGGATTGTGAATCTATTTCGATCGTTCTTTTTTTGTTTGGTGAATCGTAGTTTAGAAGTATTTTTTTTGTTTTTTGAATCGTAGTTCAGAAGTATTTTTTTTGTTTGGTGAATCGTAGTTCAGAAGTATTTTTTTGTTTGGTGAATCGTAGTTTAGAAGTATTTTTTTTGTTTGGTGAATCGTAGTTCAGAAGTATTTTTTTGTTTGGTGAATCGTAATTCAGAAGTATTTTTTTGTTTGGTGAATCGTAGTTCAGAAGTATTTTTTTTGTTTGGTGAATCGTAATTCAGAAGTATTTTTTTTGTTTGGTGAATCGTAGTTCAGAAGTATTTTTTTTGTTTGGTGAATCGTAATTCAGAAGTATTTTTTTGTTTGGTGAATCGTAATTCAGAAGTATTTTTTTGTTTGGTGAATCGTAATTCAGAAGTATTTTTTTGTTTGGTGAATCGTAGTTCAGAAGTATTTTTTTTGTTTGGTGAATCGTAATTCAGAAGTATTTTTTTGTTTGGTGAATCGTAATTCAGAAGTATTTTTTTGTTTGGTGAATCGTAATTCAGAAGTATTTTTTTGTTTGGTGAATCGTAGTTCAGAAGTAATTTTTTTTATATATTTTATTGAAATCAAAAAAAGCTAAAAATTGCTTACCGTTATTTGGATGTCATAATCACAGAAATTGTAAAAAAAAATATCGAGTATCATGTCGGTTTTTTTTTGAGTAATTATTGCCGAGTCACATCACATCTTCCGCGAATTAAGGTAGAATGAAATGCCAAGCAATCAAGCAACACTACCGTTACCAAACCTCGTGAGTACACACGTTATAATCCATTAACAGACATTCAATAGATCTTGTTTGACTACAATGTGCGGTAATTACGTGTGTCGGAGTCACTTCACTGATTAAACACTGGACCGAGTTCAGTTTGTTTGAGGGACGAAATCAATTTATCCTTTAATGAAGCAATTTAGGGATATATAACGTACATTCTACTATTATTATAAATGTGTGAGATTGGATGTTTATTGCTCAATCATGTCGGAAAGACTTGACAAACCGGAGAGTCTACCGCCGCCAGCGGCGTCGCTTAACTAAAACTGTCTTAGCTTGGATACTGTTCTCTCTTTTCTTTCCACATGAAGTTATAGAGACAGCAAATCCGATTTAGACTAAGTTTTTTACTATAGGAAATTTACGATACTGGTTAAGACAGTGTAACTCTGCTAATTCTACTAAAATGATCATTGAACTCTTAAAACACTAAGAAGCGGTACGCGCTCTTCTACGATGGCAATGCAAAATCAGGTGACGTCTCCTGATTGAGTCTCAGTCGCATCAGGAGCCACAAGTTCAGTGGACGTTCGCTAACAATTAAAAAAAATCCGATATAAGCCGTAATAACGCCTTATTGTGCTTTTACAAGGTGCACAAACAATTCAAAGACAAAGAACAAGTTCCATGGTAGGTCACTTTTCATGCGTAAGTACATAAAATCTTTAATTATTTCCATAACAGCTCAATAATTATTTCATCTAAAATTATTTTTCTGTTGTAAACAATTTTACGATTTGCCATTTCTAAAAAGATACAGATATACATGCAGCGTAAGAGTGCACCACGACCGGCGATTATGTTAGTTCCGGCTATTTTGTCTCTTTCACGCCAGTGCAATCGTATGTCTTTCTATTCTTGTCGAAAAAAATATCTAAACAAATGTGATGTATAGCTATCTCATTTGCACCTACTGCCTACTTGTCATGATGTCTTTGTCTTTCATTCAAACGTATCTCACGATGGAAGTGAAGCTGTCTGCACATTGCGTATGCTTGTGTGAAATTTTCGCCACATTATGCTGTCTTTATATTAGAACGTACCTCATCTTCCTTTACTTAGTTATATCAATGAATATGATAAATCCGAAAGTTTTAATGTTTGTTGCTCAATCACGTCGGAACGACTAGATGGATCGGACTGTAATTTAGAAAACGGGTAGATGACAATCTGGAATGAGACATAAGCTACTTTTCTTCTTTACGGGAACTAAGCGAGCGAGACAGCAGGGTGCTAGTATACATAGTAGGTACATATAAATGTAAATAATAATAAATATTGGTGGACAATTCACACACAACACCATCTGACCCCAAACTAAGAAAAGCTTGTACTATGGCGGCCAGATAGCTGATATAATACTTATAAGTTTTAAATACATACTTATTATACATAGAAACACCCAGACACAGTGCAAACATTTGAATTCACCACACAAATATTTGCACTGGGTGGGAATCGAACCCGCGACCGTCGGCTTCGCAGGCAGAGCTACTACCCACTGAGCCACAAGGCTAGTCATATACATACATGACAATGGGTCGGTCACTTCACTAGAAGAATCGATTACCGTTGGGGTATATGAGTTCTTGAGTGGAGACCGAGTCTAAGTATATATAGTGTCTTGCGGCCAGTTAGAGTGACTCTCAAAGCCTCCACTTTGAGATTATCACTATAATTTTTGTGATTTTTCACGCGTTCCTTAGAAAAAGATTTGATAGATTTTTACAGATAGACAGACAGACGGGCAACACAGTGCTCCTATGAGAAATCTGTTTTTTTTTTTTGCAGTGCAAGGTAACGATTTGGACACTTCTTGTTCCAATAGCTGCGTGTCAATATGCAGTTATGGGCAAGCATGTTGCTTATCATCAAGCGCATTTCCTGCTCGGTTCGTCACTCTATACTGTAAAAAACAAAACTTTTCTTTTATTGAATTTTTTATTTATTGGTTAATTAGGTAAGTACCTATCGCATTTACGGAGATGCCTACATGTGCGACCAGCTATAAGTTAGATACATTTGTTGTCGCCTGTATTTGTTTGTAGTATATTTCACTATAGTATAATATTTAATACTGGGATTTGAGTCTAAATATGTGTCATATAAAATAACATGTATCTGATTATTTAAAGAAATGGGTATGACTGATAAAATTTAGTGTAGAGGGCGCCGGTGGGATACCATTCACTTCTACCCGCCATCTCAAAAGAGTTTTAGAGGGGCTGGCGCTATAAGTAGATGGAGCTAAGCCGTTGAAGAGCATTCCGTTGTGAAATTTTATATGAGAAAGATCTAACAGTTGTCGATATAAACTCTTACATTTATTTAATTGGTTTACTTTTACTCAGTTGATAACACTTTCATGAAAATCTTCCTTTGCTTAATCCTATTATCCTACTTCCTACCAATATTATAAACTAGCAGCGACCCGCGGTGTTACCCGGGTTCCCGTTCCCGTTGTTCTCGTTGTTTCCGTTGTTTTTTCGGGATCAAAATTATTTTAGCCTCTTATTATTATTATTTATTATGTGTTTTTCCTGACTATAATGTGTCTGTGTTCCAAATTTCAGCCCGATCCGTTCATGCGTTAGGACGTGATTGAGCAACAAACATCCAAATATCCAAACATCCATACATTGACATTTATAATATTAGTAGGATTAGGACGTGATTGAGCAACAAACATCCAAACATCCAAATATCCAAACATCCATACATTGACATTTATAATATTAGTAGGATGTCAATGTTTAGCTGTTTTAATTTTTGTTGCTTAATCACGTCGTAACGTCTGAACGGGTAGGGCTGAAATTTGAAACATAGATAGGTTATAGTCTGGAAGAGCACATAGGCTACTTTTTATCCCGAAAAAATAACAGGATCGACGGGAACGAGAACTACGCGGGTAAAACCACGGGGCACTACTAGTAATAAACAAAACTTTATTTACACAATATTATATTTTTAAATTGGTTCTCGATCCCCGCAGGGAAATTATTGTAGGTACAATCTAGGTACGATTCATTTTCCATAGTGATTCCTTTCAGTGTTGGCACCCGCTCACGGTCCATTATTGTATTGAATTACTTAAAACAATTTTGAAATTGTACCAATTGTATTTAGTTTTGACAATATCTCCAGTAAGTTACTGGTCTACATATCAGCACACTATAGCTCCTCTTAAGTCACCATTGAGTTAGAAATGACTTAAAACAATTTTGAAATTGTTTCAATTGTATTTAAGTTTTGACTGGCAATATCTTCAGTAAGTTACTGGTCAACATATCACCACACTATATAGTTCCTTTTAAGTTACCATTGAGTTATAAATGACTTAAAACAATTTTGAATTTTTTTCAATTGTATTTAAGTTTTGACTGGCAATATCTTCAGTAAGTTACTGGTCTACATATCACCACACTATATAGTTCCTTTTAAGTTACCATTGAGTTATAAATGACTTAAAACAATTTTGAAATTTTTTCAATTGTATTTAAGTTTTGACTGGCAATATCTTCAGTAAGTTACTGGTCTACATATCACCACACTATATAGTTCCTCTTAAGTTACCATTGACTTATTACAACACCACACACATTAAGCGCGATCTGGCGGGAGGCCGTGTATTTGCGAACCCCGTGGTCCTCTGTAAACACGCGCTTGGGACCCCACCGGTGGGTCCCACGGGACATCCTTGTACTCTAAATTGGGGAGAAATCTGTTAAATTTCATGCGTGGGTAGCTGTTTTATTTAATACATACGTTTGATGGAAATTTGTAAATCCGTTTCGACCCCCGATACAGAAACGACGGTAAAAAATACGTTTGACTTGCCTCTCTCTGTGTGTCTACCTGTGTATGTGTGTCTGTCTGTGTATTTGTGTATGTCTGTGGCATCGTAGCTCTTGAACGGATGAACCGATTTTGATTTTTGAAGTGACAACTTCGTTTGGCGACCAACAGATAGATTTTTCGTGGGCGATTTTTAATTGTTTTTTATTGAGTTGTGTTGAATTGAGTTTTAGCGCCACGCTCGTGAATTATAAGAAATCTTCGGGTAAATTCGGGACCATGGCCATTGGCCATCTAGAAACGTGTCAGCATTTTCCATTGGCCATCTAAAAATGTGTCAGTGTTTCTATATAGAATCCGTTGTAAATGTTCCTATCTATGTTTGACGATAAAATGATGAAAATAGAAATTTTTAATCCTCGACTGGCACAACACTGCGCACAAAAGAGTATTTTTCTTATGATTAAAATGACATACAGACATACATACATTCATATCATTAATATATGGTCTGCATTTGACTGCCATGTCGCCCAATCTTAAGCGACGATACGGTCTATGATGGAGTTTGCTTACCACAGTGGTGCTTACCTAGAACAAACCGATTCCCTCTTGATTTGAATATACCAAGATTGTCCATCGCGAAAAACCACTTAGGCAACGTATTCCACAGTTTAAATGTCCTCATTACGAAAGTGAGTCAAATTTCTTTGTTCAGGTCTTTAGAATGTCAACGACGAAATTATGTCGGTTTTTCGGCCTATTCACTGTTCGATAATATATGGCAAGATGATATTAGATTGAGCATTTCACAATGTATAGGTACTCACCGAAATGTATCCAATATTAAAGAACCGATAAACCACAGTAATCTAAAGTAATAATTTAGATTTCTGTGCAATAAACCAACTTTGCCATCTTGATCGGACTAGTGAATGGTTGTCTATGAGCAATTTGGCGCGTTCTTTGAATCGTATTACTTTGTCGTATAATGGTTGAAGAAAAAATGACTTCCAAGCAGAATATTGCACAATATTAATTTCACATAATATTAATCTTTGCACAATATTATTGGACAACAGAATTAAAGACAGATCAAGACAGAGAAGATCAGGAAGATTTTATGATGATATATTTTATGTTGTAGTGGTAGGACTCTTGCCAGAGTCCGCCTGGGGAAGTACCACACCTTCGCCAGCTATTCTACCGCCAAGCAGTAATGTGCAAACATTAACGTGTTCCGGTTTGAAGGGCAATGTTTCCAGATAAATTACAGGGCTTAGAGATATAACAACTTAGATCTCTGGGTGACGAGCGCAGTGCAGTGCTAGGTATTGATTTGGACTCTTCATACTCCAATAGCTGCGTGTCATTGTGCTGTTATGTGGTAGGTATGTTGCTTACCATCAGGCACATGCACTGCTCGTCTCGACACTATTTATTAAAAAAATAAAAATAAAACACGTTACTTCATATTTTGCTCTAGCTTCAAAAATATTTAGTAGTTGCCAGAAAATTCAGACTGTGATAGAGTTTTTGATAGAACAGAATTACAGAAAAGTTAAACACTTTTAACGTTTACTGAATAATGGTTTGTTTCCTCAAGGAGATACATTTCAATAAAGTGACGGCAAAGCTTCCGTCACGCGTCACGACTATGGTGGTCATGCCGAGAGTAGCTAACGTAGATGTGATATTTCTTTGGACCTAAACGTAAACAACCTATTACGTTACTACTGTTACAACTAGGGGCCTTTTCACAAAATAATAGATTTTTAGTCAGAATCTAATGTGACGATGACGTGTTAACGAAAAAATTACTGTGTTCCGGTTTGAAGATCAATTTTTTCAGAAAAATTACTAGGCATAACAGGGGGGCACAATAAGTGACGTCACGACTTGCGGAAATGAGATAGTCTAATTACCTATCACTTGTGAAAAAAAGAGAAAGAGATACTGATTTTCCGTCCTTATCACCGTGGCCGGCTTTTTCTCTGGCTAAATTACAAATCTGACATGGCGTTGCCATACAAAAGTCTGTTCAAAGCTCAGACTCGGATTTTTTATGTTTTATTAAATATTGTGTGTATTTAAAGAAGATTTAAAGCTTGTTTGTGAAAGACTGTTAAGAGATTGGTGATATTTATGCCAAACAATGTGCGTTGTGTAGTGTTATAAGCTGCAATAGCCTCTGTGAAAGAAAAATCAGTGGAATCTCATTTAACACGTAAGTAGACAATATTTGTTATGACGACTTGATAGAAACTCATATTAATGCCTTCTAGATATCTACGTGAATTAAATTTATACAATAACGGCAGTATCTAATCCAAAATTTGCAAAATATGTAAAATGTAAACATAACCTAAATAACAAAACAAACAAAAAAGTGTGACCAGTTATTTCTTACAAAATTACCCATGAAATATACAAGTCGGTACATAATTTACAGTTTATTTACTGACCGTTTACTAATAATACGTACTAGATTTTGCCTGCGGATTTGCATTTGTTAGTTTTTTAAGTGAAAATTTTCTTTGGCGCACTACATACAGATTTCTCGTGAGCCGTGAATTGAACTCAAACATCACGCTTGGGAATGAAATAAATCTTCGAGTGAACTCGGAGCTATGGCCACAAATGCGTAAACATTTTTAGATGGTCATGGCGTGTTACCATGGTTACCATTATACATATCTAGTCTAGATGGTCATGACGCTTCTGTTTCTACTCTACCACTGCCATTCCAACTCTTGTTTTCTGGAGTAGGAATTGCATCAAACTCCCATTAACTTACACTATCTCATCTCGCTAACAAGATAACATCATGCTTTTAGTATAAACCCTACTCACTAGACCTACTTCATACCCACTCACACAAGAGACCTATCTATTGTGTGAGTAGATATGAAGCTCTAAGCTTTCAAAATAAAAGATTATTCATACACATTTTCACCTCTGATTTAACCCTTTTGTTTGAACTTTTACAGAAATAATTATGCAACTTAAATGTATCACTAGATTTCTGGTAATAATTTGGGTTGTTTTATTTATTCAAATTAATTATTATTACGCAGATGTGCCGTTCCGAAGAAGAGGATAAAATATTGTGTGAATAATAAAGCAATATTTTTCATGAAGTACAGATTATCAAATAAATCAATCATTCTAAATTACTACAACATCTAAATAATAGTAGCCTGTCTACTACAACAAGGTCTACTAACATTGAAATGTTTTATACCTAAGTTCCGAGTTGCCCCGTGCGAAGCCTGGGCGAGCTGCTACTATGATATAAATATGACAGGCAAACTATATTTTTATAACGTTGAATGTAAAGTACAATTTGAAATAAATGTTTTATTGCCCTGTTTTTGATTAGGTATTTATTTAAGTACTTACCTCCTATTTTAGTTATATTATATAAAACCCCTTTTTAAAATGTAATTTTAGAATGCATAGAACACAGGCTGAATTCATCGAAGTATCGCAGCACTACCCTTACCTAGTGGAATATTTTCTTTATGGCAATACTTTTTGAGTATTGAATTGAAAATTGAATTGAAATTGAATTGTAATTGAGAGAAAGAGAAGCACTGTAGTAGTCAGGAACTTTGTAACTCTATATTGTATTCCATACTCTAAGAGGCATAAAGATAGATCATCTAATATCTCAGGGTGACAGCTGCATTGTAGTACTCATTGTGGTAATGATTTGGACTGTTCATGTTCCAATAGCAGCAAGACACTGCGATGTTATGGGCAGGCGTTTTGGTTGCCATCAGGCACATGTTCAGCTCACTTTGTACTAAAAAAAAAATCCAACCTGATCAAATCTGAGCTAGCCCCCTTGACGTCAAGGACCCCCAACGTAGCTTCACAGCAACAAACGAGCCGAACGAGAGCCGACATGGGACAGGTTGAACCGCCCCGCTATGTCATGGCTTCGGAGCCGCGGAGTCATGCACGTAACGCCTTCATCGAATTCCTAGCCACACTGAGAGCGACAAGACAAGTCAACCTCAAGACCTGCGAAAACATCATGCAGTCTTATAGGCTAGGAAGTGAAAGCCTCTTAAAGGCGAAACTCGAGGAGGCCGAAGCAGCCATTTACAATAATGTCACTTCCCGGGTCATCAAGGGAACCATGACAGGAAAGTATATGGCAGCTTACAGTGTAGAAAATGGCTTCGTGACACTGAACGAGAAAGAGACAGAGCGCGCGGGAATGCCAGTTTATGCGACACCACCAAACGACCCAATCGTAGTTACCGCCCGATGCACCAAGATTATGCTGGACGATAGGATCCTTGAGATGGCCAAAACCATCGAAGGGAACTCAAACGTCAAAGCGGATTGGGAAACCTGGGAGGTACCGCGAATACAGTGGGTCAACGGAGTTCCAGGATGTGGAAAGACAACATGGGTAATTAGACACTTTGATGTGGACAAGGACGCCATCATCACTACAACAACTGAGGCAGCAAAAGATCTAAGAGAAAAGCTATCGCACCGTATCGGAAACCTGGTCAAAACCAGAGTGCGAACCATGGCTTCTGCTCTGGTAAATGGTTTCGGAAGAGAAAGCTTCAGTCGCCTCATGGTGGACGAAGCTCTCATGAACCATTTTGGAGCCATTGTGATGGCTTCAAGGCTGTCTGATGTTGGTGAAATTGTCCTCATCGGAGACGTCAATCAGTTGCCTTATATCGACAGGGAAAATCTCTTCGAAATGAGGTATCACCGCCCAAACCTGGTAACAAAGATCAGCCAGGAGTTGCTCTGCACACATCGCAATCCGATGGATGTCGCATATGCGCTGAGGGAAATATACTCAGGTATGTACTCCTCAGCATCCCGTATAAAGTCCCTAGAGCAGAAAAGGTACAAGGGAGCGCAAATACCCAACACCCTACCAAACACCCTCTTCTTAGTTCACACTCAAGAGGAGAAAGAGACCCTGACAAACCAGGGTTATGGGTCAGGCACAGGGTCACGTATCCTCACCATCCATGAAGCTCAGGGACTGACATATGAGTCGGTAATCGCAATAAAAACAAAGGCAAACATGAAGCTGCACGAGAGCGTGCCCCATGCGGTTGTTGCAATCTCACGGCACACGGGGACCTTCACGTACTACGCTGACGACACCGACGACGCCATCGGTCGGTTCGTGCGGCGAGCGTTGGCTGCATCTCCGAAGACCATCCGAGAGTTCAACCTACAGATGGCCATCAGGGACAGAAATGCAGCCGTAGTGGAGGCTCTCGGCCGGGAGGAGGCGGCTTAGGCAAATGGCAATAAGGCAAAGAATCGATGTCGAGTCGATTACTAGCGGAATCCCAACCGGTAGTGATCGGCTCAACAGACGAGTACTAACTAGTATTAGGTTTAAAATGTTCCCAACTCCCCCCTTATTTTCCTCTTCTTCTGATTATCCAAGAAACATGTAAAAATAAATAAGATTTTAAATGACAAAAGTCACGGACCCCGGAGTCTGTGGAGTAGCAATTTTAAATAAAAAAAAAAAAAAAAAAAAAAAATCTGAGCTAGCACATTTCACATGTTCCTATTTAACTCTATATTTTTTTTTTACCTGCGATGTTTTCTATGAGCTTTAAATTAAACAGTGGTAAGGCTCTAAACAAGGAGCAGAATTACGATTTCAGACTTTGAATTCAAGATTCATTTTAGAATACTTCCGTTTTTTTGTTTGGAACCAGCATTTTAGTGGAAAAAAATAAGATTTTTTACATTAAGGACACCCAAAAATATGATTTAGTCAGTTCAAAACAAGCGTTAGGTCGATCAAAACTTGTTTAACGTATTGCCTGAGATTTTTTTCTACCTATTTACTTATTACAATTGTTTAGATATATTGATATACTAGCAGCGCCCCACGGTTTTCTTCTCGTAGTTCTCGTTCCCGTTAATTTTTCTGGGTTAAAAATATGATATTCGTAGGATATTATATAGTAGGATTCGTAGGACGTATTTGAGCTGACTTGTTTTAAAAAAATTGAAATATTAAACATAACAAATTTAAGATAGTTAAGGAGAATCATTGAATCCATTGCAAAAATGAAAAAAATCCATAAATTAAAACAAAATAAAATAGCAAATGGCGACCTTATCACTTAAAACGAATTCTTCTAAGCAACCCCAAAATGTGAGATATTGTAAAATAAAGAGGCAAGAAAGTAAAAAGAACTAATACCTACTTATAATGTACCTACTGTGTAAATAGTAAAAAAGAAAAGAAATGTAAAGAAACCAGTTTCTGGACATATTCACTTATAATCCTTTTACGAGCTTCTCAGAAAATGCACCAACCATTTAACTTGCCTACCCAACTTTATCGCCTCTATCTCATTAAATTATTCTGTGTAATTGTCGCCATATTGCCGCCCGCGCATATAACCGGCTCTTTTGATCTCGGCGCGTGCGCACGAGCCCATTACAAATGTCAACGTCATTCGAATTTGGAATCTCAAATTTTGAATTTTATTCTATTTTTAAAAACAATAAGTCGTTAATTCATTTGTCTTGGCGGCATCGTTTTATTTTGTACGAATATAACGATTTATTAACAAAGCACGCTATTCGATCACAATTAAATATTTGTGTTTATTTTTGTGATTAGTTATGAAATTTCTCTGTTTCGTTTGTGTACTTCCATGACAAAACTTCTTTTTATTTTTCACAATATTTGATTACAGACTTTATTGGATGTAAAGTTTAATGTGCCATTGTGTTAAATTCCTAAAAAAATCGTAAAAAGAGAATATCGGCAAAACATAAGCAACTAAATTTATTCGGTCCAAGCTTGTCAGTAAAAAAAATCTAGCTAGTTTTCAATCTTATAGAACATAGGTACTACGTCATATGCCCACCCCCCACTTGGCCAGCATAGAGTGATGTCTTGAATATCTTCTTGTACAATAAAGCCCCGAGTATCAGCTGCTTATGATTGTACAATCCTATCTCGGGAAAAGTCGTGTTCAACAACTAGTCTTACGTCCTAATAATATAATGAACTACCAGTTTCCCGCGGTTATACCCACGTCGTTCCCATTTCCGATATTTCCCGGGATAAAAAGCCTACGTCTTCTTTCAGACTACATCGACTTATCTGTGTTATCCGTATATCCGTTCATCCGTGATTGAGTGACAAACATCCAAATAGCCAAACTTTGACATTTATAATATTAATAAAAAAATAGGAGAGGACGTCGAAGTTTTGATATTTGTTGCTCAAACACGTCAGACCATTTGAACGTCCTGAAAAAATAACGAAGTATATGAGTGAACCACGGAGTGCTGGTAATCTCATACTTTTTTTTTTAGTATGTTCGTCAGTATTCTTCTTGACGGAGTCGGAGTCGTGAACCACAAACAAAATGGTGTCAATCTTTAGATTTTCACATCTTTAATATAAGTTTAATCTCAGCAATTTGTACATAATAATAAAATACAATGCTCTGGTCATTAATCGTGTGATTTATAACCAGAAGCCGGTAGAGATTTTTTTCTATTTTTCCTTCCTTCTTCACTATGTTCTCAGTCCTTTTTAACCGACTTCAAAAAAAAGGAGAAGGTTCTCAATTCGACTGGTTTTTTTAAATGTTTGTTACCTCAGAACTTTTGGCCTGGGTGAACCGATTTGGATGTTTTTTTATTAATTGAAAGCTGGTGCTTCCTGTTTGGTTCCATAGCAATTTGGTTCAGTTCTGACAGTGGCATCCATGAAAAAACTGAATGAGTCTGAAATTTACATTAAGTACTAGCGGGCCGCTCCGGCTTCGCTCGAATAATAACCTAGATATCAACTGCAGCGCCATCTGCCGGGCTGATTTGTGAATCTAAACCTTTTAGGGCCCTACCCAAACGTATACAAAAAAAAACATTCAAATCGGTCCAGCCGTTTAGCAGGAGTTCAATAACAATGAAAAGTGGCATTGATTTTTATATATATAGATGTGCTCAACAAATGGACAATCAATAGCTCAATATCACGCCAATCGATTTCGATGATTCTTTTTTATTTATTTTTCATTGCGGTTCTTGAAAAATATAAAAAAGCAAAAAAAAAATCTTTCATGTATTTAGACGACATGTGTAGTGATAGATTCTTCTGAAATTTGGTCGAGTATCTAAATTTAATTTTAAATTGAAGTCGGTTTTTGTTTTTTCGGTAAAAATAAATTATTACTGCTAAAATCATACCAACATTATACAAAGTTACATATGCCGATTTGCGGTTCCCGCATACAAGATTGTATCACCACCGACAAATATAACCCCAGCCCGTCGTATCATGATAAAAATCATTAGCCCTAATTTATTCAATTCCCACCGAAATCATTACGGCTGTGCTGCCGGCAAACCATTTATTTAATCGTCACTTAGACTCGATGACAACGGTAATTGTGATCACGCCCCATGCGGGTTACAGTATGAACTGTAAACTGTTTAAAGAGATCTCTTATTTAACTGTTAATTAGCCAGGAGATGAAGAAAGATGGGATGTGACCCGGGGGGATAACGGATGTTGTGTGACTTGTGTATTTTGTATGACAACTAAACAACATTTTTTTAAACTATAATAGGTTCGCACTTGATCACCATCTCGCCTGATGTTAAGCGACGATGCGATCTACGTTGGAACCGATTCACTCTCGATTTGAAGACACCAAGATTGTAACTATCGGGAAAACCCCACTCAGGCCACGCATTCCACAATCTAGACGTTATTATCACAAACGTGGAGTCAAATCTCTTCGTTTGTGTTTTTGGAATATCAATCATGAAACGATGTCGCTTTTTTGAGATACGAGAATTCCAATAGAAGAAAGGGCAAGGTGGTATTAGACCATGCAGATCAGTTGCACACTCTCCGAAGTGTATTCGATAAAAAACCGATAAGCTAGCAATTTTGCGGCGATCATCAAGACTTTGAAGTCTTTTACGCACAATAGTTATTAACATGGTTGCTACACATTCTAAATTACATTACACACTAGCGGTCTGTCCCGGCTGCCCTGTCATACATCATAATATATAGACTATAGCTAGTGCATCATCACTCGCTCAAGGTCGCGCGGTTTTAGCCTCCAGCTAGACCGTCCCTCCCAGGGAACAATTGCCAGTGAAGTCGGTTGTCGGACGCACGGCTGAGCGCTCGCGCAACACGTTTCCCGCGCATATTGTTATTAGATATGTCGACAACCCTCCGCGCTCGACAGGGACAGAGTTATGCGTTAGAAAGAGCGCAAATGTTTATTTGAAAATCGCGACAGGTATTGCGAGCTGAATTGAACTTTGTTGTGCCCCAGCAAGAGTCGCTATTTATATAATTGTTTTCGGTAAGTGAGGCTTCTCTACCAATATTTATTCTGTGCTATAGCACCCAAGGATCACGTACATGTCCAACGGTGAAAGAGTGTTTAAGAGTGCGCCTAAAGCCAGGAAAAAATCAGATTTCACCCACGCGACGCGTTTCTTAATGTGATGTACATAAAGTCGAGGATAGCATGACACAGTTTGGAGGAAAAATCAATATTTAATCAGGAGTCCATTTTTGACCAAGTTTTATTTAATTACTCAATAACTAAACATAAATTTAAAAAAGTGTTCGGTTACTTTACTAGAACGTACAAATACGAATTTTATTACCAAAAAATAATGTGGGGTCATCGCTGATAATTTCGAGTACTCGAATTAAAACGGGTTTTTTCGGTGTCATTTTTATTTTTTTATTGTAAAAAACTCTGATCTATTTTTAAAATTCTATTCAGTTATTGTGCTTCTTCTTGATGGTACCCACACATCAATATATTTTTTGTCTTAGTTTTTAGTTTCTTAACTTCAGTGAGCGGCGTCGAAAATGACCTTTTTTCGTTTTCTGGCTTTAGGCGCCCCCTTAAAATCGGTCCAGTAGCTCCTGAGATTATCGTGTTCAAATAAAAAACCTTTTCAGCTTTATAATATTAGCCTAGATTAGTGTCAAACGAAAAGCAGGTCTACTACTATACGAAAACACACTTCGAATGATCGGACCCGACCGACAGCTGAATCGGATTGTAGCCTACCACGAAAAACATACGGATCGATACATCTTGGTCGGAAGTTATAGAATTAGGTCGGATCGAACGAAACGGCCGACCCGATCAACCGACCGATTGTCTTTCGTGGTAGGAAACGTCCATAAGTTGGGCCGATATTTCGTTTATCGGACTTCGTAGTAGACCTGCTGAGTCACGAGCGTGCACTCTCTTTAAAAAAGGCCGTCGGATACGGCTGAAACTTAAACCTTTATTTTTTTATCCCGATTTAAAGACCGGAGGTCTACCATCATCATCATCATTAGCCGCAAGACGTCCACTGCTGAACATAGGCTTCCCCCCTGGATTTCCACAACGAACGGTCCTGCGCAACCTGCAACCAGCCGTTTCCAGCAACCTTTGTGAGGTCATCTGTCCACCTAGTGGGAGGCCGTCCAACACTGCGTCTTCCGGTTCGTGGTCGCCACTCGAGAACCTTTCTTCCCCATCGATTGTCAGTTCTGCGAGCGATGTGGTCTGCCCATTGCCACTTCAGCTTAGCTACTCTTTGAGCTATGTCGGCTACTTTCGTTCTTTTGCGAATATCCTCATTACGGATTCTGTTGCGCAAAGAGACTCCGAGCATAGCTCGCTCCATAGCTCGCTGTGTGACTTTGAGCTTTGAGCTTGTTATGAGGCCTACAGTTAAGGACCACGTCTCAGTTCCATAAGTCATCACTGGCAACACGCACTGATTAAAGACTTTCGCCTTCAAGCATTGGGGTATTTACACTTGCTATTTGTTGTCCTACTAATATAATAATCGTCAAAGGTTAGATTTTTTGTTTGTTGCTTAATCACGTCGATCATGCTGAACGAATTGATTTAAAATTTTACACTTAGTTAGATTATGGTCTGAATTGACACATAGGTAAGCTTTTTATCGCGAAAACGTTACGGGAAGGGGAACTACGTAGGTAAAGCCACTGGAGGCTGCTAGTATCTCATAATTAGTGTACCGAACACAAGTAATTCAAACCTTTTAACATCATGAAACCGTATTCAAAGATCAATAATTTGAAATGATTATTTAAAATGTTTAACAAACATTTGCTCAAACCTAACGCAAGAACCCTTTTGAGGTGTTCGCGTTAACAAGTGTCGCTATAGCCCTGACAGAGCTATATGCTAAATCTAGGTCACACGCGCACCCTAAATAACGTAGGTAGTGCTGATCTAGCATAAGTTAGCTTTATGATGTTTTTTTTTTTTTTTTTTTAAATAAATATTGGTGGACAATTCACACACAACACCATCTGACCCCAAACTAAGCAAAGCTTGTGTGATGGCGGCCAGATAGCTGATATGATACTTATATAGTTTTAAATACATACTTATTATACATAGAAACACCCAGACACAGTTATAAGGTTCAATTGATAAACGGAGCTAGACCGATCAACATGTTTTCTTAATTCACCACCAACATCTAATATTACACTTTCAATAATTCGATATTTAGTGTCACTACAAAAAGTCGGAGAGGCAAATTACAATAAGTTTTTCAGTTGTAATTCATTAAAATATCATTAACTTTGTCAAATGCATCGTAATAAAAAAATACAAGGATATTCTAGTTGACTCATCAGTCATCATTCTATACCTTGCTCTTCCAATAGGGAACAATGTAATACTGAATCAGAATAGAGTAATCCAATCGATCATATGTCACGGCAATTTAGAGAATCGATTATTATGGTTTAATAAAAAACCGAAGCATGAGAACATGACGTTAATCGAGTGGATATTATATCGATGTCAGGGGTGGACTTTAGTGGCTTATTGGTTTACTAGCTGCGCCACGCGGTGAGACCCGCGGCTAACCAAAACAATTGAATGTATTTTTTATTTTCTAAAATAAAAATGAATGAAGTTAAACTTTGACTTTTTTCTCTCAAACAAAATCAATGTTCCTATAGCTACGCTGAAATTGACTCCATTTTTGAAGTAAAAACTTCTTTAGGCGCCGCTAGACAGATTTTTCGTGGGCTGTGAATTGAATTCATTCGTCACGCTCGGGTATGATAAGAAAGCTTCGGGTAAACTCGGGACCATGGCTATTGGACATCTAGAAATACGTCAGCCAATGGGAAATGCTAAAAGGGTGTGGACAGGCCATTATGACATGGCCATCTAGAAACGCATCAGCCAATGCGAAATGCTGACGCATTTCTAGATAGCCATGCCAAGAGAGCGAGGCCTTTTAGTTACACCCGTGTAGTTTCCAAGGTATGCTATCAGATTCTGAGTTATACGTTTTCACTTCTATCGGCAGTTTCTATGACTGCCAATTTTTTTTTTCTTATTGTAACAAATACATCTAAACTGAGGAATACCTGCCTAAATGGGTATTTATGTTTCACTGTTGAATACAATCTAAATGGCGTTTCCAAGTCCGAGGGTGAATCTGGTTTTTCTAGGTACGCGTGTTTTGTAGACCGCATCAATGGTTAACATCAGGAGAGAATAGATGGTCAAGTGCCAGTGCATTACTTCCATGTAAAAAAAATTAGCAAACTTTGTGTAAGCACAATCCTATAAGTACCTTATTTAACGCTCGAAGCACTATAAAATATAAATATACACTGTGTACAATATACTATAAAATATACACTGTGTACTATCTACAATCAACTCAGTCCATTTCTATTAGATCGGGTTAAGGACATCAATGAATAAATCGTAACTCGAATGGAACGGCTCCGATCGAGATAAATATCGATCAGTATCGAGTGACGGCCCAATTACATTCACAGCGACAGAATAGGTGAGAGTGACTATTGGATAGAGACTGGCAGAGAGCAGAAAATAAATGTGTGCATACGAAACAGCCAAAGTAAAATTGTTTGTATAGATGGCACATTCCAATTTCTAATCTTGACGAACCGAATAAATTAAATCTTTATGTGGAAGTTTTTACTTGTAGTGGTCGGAGTCTTTGCAGAGTTCGTCTGGGGAAATACCACACCTTTGCCAGTTATTCTAACGTGGAAATGTCATTGTGTTCGGAATAGAAGGGTAATATTTCTAGGGAAATGATAGGTCATAGACCTTCGATGCAAACGAAGGTGGCGTGAAGAATTGCAATATCACGATATAAATTGCACCACTAAAGCCATACAGCGCTATTTAGAAGAAGTTTGTCCAACAGTGGGCCTATTTTGTAATAGGTAATATTAACAAATAGTTCTCATGCATATGTCCTAACCATTAATTTATCTAATTGTAACACGTCCAGATTTACGATACGCTCTCAATCGGTTATCTTGTATCTGTCGCAGCATGATTTGTTTTTGTTTGTTTTATAATATATGGGAGCTGCCGACCGATGGATATCGGTCTGTGAGTCAGATTGCCTTTAGTTTGTAATACACCACTATTCCAGCATTTGGCAAAAATCTTGTACTAACCTCTTATAAATACAAGCTGTCTACTCTCATATAGAAATACACTAGTAACGCCATGTGGACACTGATAAGTGTAGTTGTAAGAGTTCTATTCACTAGAGAACCACATCGGAATGGGCCCGGCTAGTTCATTTTCTATTAGCTAGTGATAATATTGATTTAATAAATACAGTAATGTATCGTATACCTTTAAACAAGCAGCAATACGACAGTATAATAGTTCAGTCGTTAAGACGGGTGGTCATGAAATAGGAGACCCGGGTTCGAATCCAGACGGCTTCTCTTTTTTTAACTTTTTTCCGAGAAAATCTATTACTGAGAGCCCTTTATCTGTAGGTATCTAAGTATACTCAGTGTTTAAACCGAGCAAAGCTCAATCACCCAGGTACTAAGTATTTATACTTATAATATAAATACTTATATGGAACAGAATTTTGGCTCCTTTTCTGGAAAAATAGTCAAAACAAATAATTTTGTACATTGTACAGAGTTCAAATTTTTGAAAGTACTTATTACTTTATTTGGAAATAGTACTATTATTTGTGTCATGTCTTGCTTGTCTCGTCATTCTATATTATATACAAAAAGTGTATTTTAATAATACTATGCAAAAAAATCACTAAATATAAGAAATGTTTCAAGCAAACCTTTGCTATTGGTTTTGGTTCGATACTGTTTAAAACTAGTTGATATTAATTATCTACTAACTTTTTAACGTTTAAAACTTTCTAAAACTTAATTACAATTAAAATTACGCTACATTATACATCTTATTCTTATACATCATATATCGAGCGTCTCCAGAATTTTTGTATCAGGTTTATTTTCGGCCTTCGAAAATACGACCATGTTTCGCAGTTCCGTAAAAAACTCGAGTGGCTCCCATATCAGGCTTCGCCGGGATACACATATACTCTCTCTTTTCTATAATACACTATTTAATCCCATGTCACCCACCTATCTTAGTTCTCGTTTCATATTTCTTTGTGATACTCACTCTAGCAATCTTAGGTCATCTAATAATCTTCTTCTGTCCACTCCGTCTCACACTAGTTCCTTCTGTGGGTCTTCGTTCTGCGTGAGAGCGGTTGCTCTCTGGAATGCACTTCCGGTGGGTATTAGGCGTGCGCAGAGCTTAGACTCCTTCAAGGCTCAGATTAAGAAACACTATCTCTCTGAATTAATCGCTTGACTTATCTTATTTCTTATTGTTCCTGAATTATCACTATCGTTGGCTATGTATATTTATGTATGTTTATTTTATTTATTTATTATTATGTATTTTTATTTTAATATCTAAATTGTATGTGTAAAATTTTGTTAAGTAGTTTATTATTATTATTTAAACTATCAGTTTGTTATATGTTATTAAGTGACGTCACTTTATTACTATTTTTCTCATGTTCTTACTTTTGCACTCTATCCTCACTGTACTCTTATTGACATGTTTTTCCTGCTGTTAATGGTTGCTTGGAAGAGATCGCTTTTAGCGATAAAGCCGCCATTTATGGCACTAGATAGTAAGTAATTGTTTTTTTTGTTTAAGTGTTTGTAATTTACTATATAGTGTGCATAATAAAGAGTTTCTGTCTGTCTGTCTGTCTGTCTGTCTTACTTTTAGTAAACACATCTGGATTAATCACTTCTTTTGGATACCATACAAAACAAGGAGGCGCATAATATAGCTTCTGTGGCAAAGTTGAAGTGTGTAATAACTTAGAAGAATCTTGCGCTCTCAAATTAAACAAAAACAGGTTGTATAAAAAAACATAGTCCATTCTGATGTAATGGACAGATTTTCTGCCGAAACTGACAATATTATCGAGAGATGCAACGCAATGGGTTCTGGATTGTAATATGCAATTCTAGATTGCTATCTGCAATTCTGTACTGAAACTCGCTTTATTAAGAACTAGCTGAACCGTGCGTGGGTTGCTACGCCATCTATCGATTAATAATTAGTCGTATTAATTCAAATTTTGAACAAATTCGGTTACCTAATGTTCTAATGACGCAACCTTTAAAAAATAGACAAATGCTGTCACGCACCGAAAGCTCTCAAAAAGTAATCTTTTTTCCCGTTTTCGTTACATTCTTCAATCATACTCTATCTATCGTAACTATTGATAGTAGCGTAATGTTATATAGTCTATAGCTTTCCTAAGAGAGAAAGAATCTTTCATTTCGGACCAGTAGTTCCCTAAATCCTTGCGTTCTAACAAACAAAAAAATCTTCAGCTTTCCATATAATATTAGTATAGATAATGTGTCCCGGTCAACACAGATCAGTTTCGTAGACAGACGTGCTACTTTTCATCATTATATAATCAGTTTCTATATCCTACAATAAGCCAAAGGTGTTTCACAAAACCACTCGATATCCAACTCAATCTACCGCAACAAAAACCTGCTATCATAATCTATTTCCATTACCACGATTTCCAAATCAGTTTTGACGTTTTTACGCTGGTTTTTGTGGCGTTACGAAAGATTTCCCATTTGAAACTTATCTACTGGGTCTTTAGAAACTTTTCTATAAAATATCAAATGGTTTTGTTATAAAAAACGTCTTCGATCGATGGCTGATAGGTATCAGTTGCAGGGAAGTGGTTTGAGAGATATAGTATTGTTTGGTTTTTTTGTCGAAAATTGTACTATGTGTTGCTCGAGTAAGTTTATCTCGGGACTTTTCGCTTCAAAAACACTTTAATGGTTTCAGACACGACGAAGTTATCAGACAACACTCACAGAGTCATCTAAACAAATGAAAATTATTCATAGTAGAAAAATAGCGTAGTTCTCGATCCCGTAACTTTGCCGGATTACAAAATTAAATGTGTTATTCCTGACCAAAGACATAATCTTTGTTCCTGACTATCAAAGTATGTGCCGAATTCATCCAGTTCTCTTTAATAGCTTTAACTAAGAGTAGCAAACACCCATCTTCATAACTTTCGCATTAATAATATAAGTAGGACTAGCGGCCCGTTCCGGCTTCGCTCGGATCATAACCTAGACACTGTCTGCAGCGCCATCTGCCGGGTTTATTTGTGAATCTAAACCATCCTCGAATCCACTAGTACACACAAAAAAAAGTATATATAAAATAAAAGTATAAGAATAACTAGCGAAGATGTGGCACGTGTGGTACGTCCCCAGGCGGGCTCTGCCACAGATCAGAAAATAGTTT
Organism: Ectropis crepuscularia; assembly: GCA_963693475.1. Taxonomy (NCBI): domain Eukaryota; kingdom Metazoa; phylum Arthropoda; class Insecta; order Lepidoptera; family Geometridae; genus Ectropis; species Ectropis crepuscularia. The sequence continues at coordinate 3,182,510 of OY856340.1, forward strand.
GACGAGGCCCAGTAATGTTTGCGCAGTCCCACAAGGCGGCAGAATAGGTGTGGCACTTCCCCACGTGGGCTCTCCAAAGAGCCCTGCCACTATAAATTGAACTAGATGGCGCTGTACGGTACGCTGTACGTTAAATCGCAGTGGTGTTGTTTAACTCGTTCATGTGGCTAAAAACATTACAAACATAAAACATACATATTATGTCGTCGTAATCAACTTCATATTGATCTTTTAAGTATTTTTGACACTCTCTTTACCAATTAATGGTGAGTTGGTCAGAGAGTTGCAGATGAATCATTTACATTTTCAGTGCCATCGTAACTAATAAATACGAGTACTTTTGTGATAAGAACGTCTAGGCTGGAATGAGCTACCAGAGTGGATTTTCCCCGATAGTTATAATCTTGGTGTCTTCAAGTCGAGAGTGAATCGGTTTCTTCTAGGTAAGCACGCTTCATCGTAGGCCGCATCGTCGCTTAAGATCAGGTGAGATGGCGGTCAAGTGTAAACCTATGCAAGTAAAAAAAATGACAATGTATGGATGTTTGGATATTTGGATGTTTGGATGTTTGTTGCTCAATCACGTCCTAACGTATGAAGTATGAACGGATCGGGCTGAAATAGTATACTATAATAGTATAAATTGGAACACAGATAGATTATAGTCTGGAAGAACACGTAGGCAACTTTTTGTCCCGAAAAACAACGGGAATAACGGGAACGGGAACTTCGCGGGTAACACCGCGGGCGCTGCTAGTGTATAATAAGTATGGATTTATAAAAGTAGGTATTCTATCTGGCTTCCATAATACAAGCTTTGCTTAGTTTGGGGTCACATGGTTCTGTGTGTGACATGTCCACCGATATTTATTATATTTTAGCTGCGTGCTGTTACAAGCAGTTGTGTTGTTACCATCAGGCACATGTCCTGTTCGTCGCGTCACTCTTCAATAAAAACAGTTGTATTCATTAATGATTTTAACTGTTACCACCTAGCAACACTCATATTTTAGTCCAATCAATTCAATACCAACAGCAAAAACAGCACTTCAATACGCGAAATTCGCCAGTCATACACACCATTGTGATGTCCGATGTTATGTTCCAGCATTTTATCTGATTGCAGTAAGACAGATGATTAATTATGATTTTAGCTTTATGTTGTGTCGGCTACATCTGAGAGCGACGAGGTTGGTCAGATAGGTGCGATTGGTCTGTTATTTCATTTTCGTTTTGCATCAGTTCTCTCTTCTTATTTGTTTGCTGTTTCACTGTCTTTTGGTTAATTGTATTTATGTGTGTTTATAATTGACTAGCAACCCGTCCCGAGATTCGCATGGGTGCAATGCTTATACAAAATATACCAATGATAGAAGTGGTTATTGTGGACGATTCCTACAAGATAGAGATGTGTATTTATTTTCACCACGGTTTTTTGTAGATTTTTTTAAAGGGTACAATTCTGCAGTACATTATCTCGTGGGGCTCAGCCAGCATTTCCAAAATAAGCGCAAAAAATGTGTTTATTTAAGACCTTTAAAATTATTATCAGTGTTTATCCAATATTTTATGCTCACATCAATTTATCTAACTTAGCTGTGCTCCGAGTTTTAATATGATCCGTTCAGTCGCTCCAACATGATTGAGCAACATACATCCAAACATCGAAACTTTCGCATCCTACTATCCTACTAATTCTACTTATATTATTAATGTCAATGTATGGATGTTTGGATGTTTGTTGCTCAATCACGCCCTAACATATGAACGGATCGGGCTGAAATTTGGAACACAGATAGATTATAGTCTGGAAGAACACATAGGCTATTTATCCTGAAAAAAAAAAAACAACGGGAATAACAGGAACGGGAACTTCGCGGGTAACACCGCGGGGCGCTGCTAGTTTATAATATTAGTAGGAATTATTAATTAAGTATTCAAAAGGCATTAATTACGTAATGATGGGTGTAAAACGAACAGATAACCATTGAGATAGACGTGTTCTGGAGATCGCGAATAGGCAAATGTAGTCTAGGATGTCCTGAGACCGGATGAAGTGACGATTTGCGAAAGGCAGTTGATGGCGGTTGAAAACGTAAAGCCGAGGATCACGCCGAGTGGTGTATTATTGGAGAGGCCTATGTCCAGCAGTAGACGAGTTTTAGGTGATGATGATGGATATAATACGTAGTATTTGCTTTCTGCGTAGCCTTGTTTTGAGCTGTAAGATAATATTGTGACTGGTTGACGTTACGCTGATGAATTTCACTTATGTAACTGTCAATCTTCTTGTTATTTGATTATGTTGATGAAGGCTTTTTTAAACTTGTAAAATGTAACATTTGATGGAGTTACAAAAAAATTAAACGTCAATGACCAGCAAATTAAGAAGAAAATATGTATGTATGTTTCTATACATAAATGTTTTCTTTGTGAAATTTATTTACTTGTGGACCACATTTTTTTATATCAAAATTGATCAACCAATTTTTTCAATATTGATCCAAAACGTTGTAGAGTAAGATCCCAGAGCTCCCAGACGTCACCTATTTTCTGATGAATGAAATGTGGACCATTGAGTAGAGTTAGTAAGTACTAAGAACACATGCTTACTCGCTAACTTGCTTAGACGGCCAATTTTGAGATATGGGGTAATGAAGGTACATTACAAACATTACTTACTTCACGTATTTTCTAATAAGTGAATTTCACATTATGTTGTAGGTTCCCAACAAACATTTTAGTCGTATAAGTGGTAGTAACGTGATTCAAAATGCTATAAACATCGCACTGAAGTAATTTTGGCGTGTAACACGACTTAGTGCCTTTTACCTTTATACAACTTGTAGTCGTATATAGACATCGTATAAACTTCTATACGACTGCTTTGCAAGACTGTTATACAATTTTCAGTAGTATTAACCAGTGCGTCGCCATAATAACGTTTATACGGATTTTACCCCGACATTAATTGTATTAGAGCCGCGAGAACTACTTTTACATGACGATCGTATCAGAGTGATAAATTGCATTTCTTTACGATTTTAAGCAAATGTGAGCACTTTTACACAACTTTTAAATGACTCGATGTTCTATTAGTGTATAATAATTTAGTTTCTTACGTCTAATTGTATTACATCAAATATTTCTACACGACATGTCAAGACTAACCAAACTGTAGATGGTTCCGAACAAAATGTAATTTTGAAGTCGAAAGAATTAAGTCCTGTGCAGAGTGTGGGTGTAAACAATATGATGTAGCTTAAAACGCAGAAAGTAGATCTAGTGGATCCATAGTATTTTTTTAAAATGTTTGTTACTTGATTTCTCGTGAATGGCCGAACCGATTTAAAAAAATAATTTTGTGTTCGGATCCTTCCCGAATGGTCCAATTTAAATTTTATCGAAATCCGTGAGGTGGTTTTTGAAATATGAAGAAAAAACTAAAATTTCCTACAATTTTGTCCGGATGACATGGTTGTGGATTTCACAAAAGTTATGAAATGCTATCCTGACAACACAAAATTGTGTAAATGCATTAATGTAAACTTGTGTTGCACTAAAAAGAGTAGGTACAATAAATTATTTTCTACAAAAAACTAAACCGACTTCGAAACCACAAATAGGCATTACATTACCGTAATTTTTCGGGATAAGAAGTAGCCTATGAGTTATTCCAGACTATAATTTGTGTTCCAAATTTCAGCCCGATCCGTTCATACGTTACGGCGTGATTGAGCAACAAACATCCAAACATCCATACTTTCACATTTATGATATTAGTAGGATATCAGTTTATTTTACGATTTTGAGTGCCTATTTGTGGTTTTGAAGTCGTTTTGTAGAAAATAGTTTATTAAAGCAAGAGTAAAACCTTGCTTTACAAAGAATTTTGTTTATGAGCTTACAAAACTATTAACAATCCTGGCCTAACTGGCCTCGTGACTTAGTAACTCTGCCTGCAAAGCCGATGGTCGTGGGTTCGATTCCCACCCAGTGCACATTTATGTGACTAATGCTAATATTTAAAAAACATATATCATACACAACCTTTCAAAGATAACAACCTTTTCTACCTAACAGGCATGACGACTGATCCTATAACTTCATATTAAATTAACTCTCATTATGACAGTGATGATTATCTGGAAAAAAATGTACTAACTTTAATTTTTATATCTTGCGTTTAAATTACTTTGTGATCATTCAAAGTTGGATGGGTGAGTCCATTTTAAAAGTATGAATTTATTAGAAAATTTTATTTTACCATTGGTAAGCCCATTAAATTTAAAGTGTATTTTGTTATGAAACCAGTTTCCTAAACGCAATAACGCATAGAAAATACCGAACGGTGATGTCACGTTTTTGTGTGAAATCCAAAATTGTGATTTTAAAATAAAGAATTTGGTTTTTTCACATTAAATTTTCTTCAACTAGACCCTAAAAATTTCGTTAATATGGCTGACAATAAACCGATCAGAAAGAAGCGCCCGGAATGGAAAGTCGTTTAAATGTTGTATTACGGTTGTGTCTTACACCTGAAGTCGTATATAGGTAGCTGGTGGCACGTTCATTAAAAATATAGTTAAAAATATTTCTTATTTTTACGAATATATAAGGCGCGTTAGCTATATTGAGAAAAGTAGCTTAAACCACCCGATAACATTAATTTCCCAACAGATTTCTGTACTTGAACATGTTTCAAAGACGTAATATGTAGTTATGACGACATTGCTATTACCTTTCAAGTAATAATTAACGTAGATTGTAAATTGTCGATTTAGTTTAAATACACTACTTTTTATCAATCACTTTACATCGAAATCCCTTATAAAAGTCCTGGTGGATGCTACTTATTCGATAAAATGTCCTAAAGTAGCGGCAATTACCATCATAACTCGACGAAAAGAACATCTCACGACGTTTATACAACGTCGTTATAACCACTACACGACCATGTAGCTAGTTATACGACTGCTACGTAACTCTATTAAGACACCGATTCGTATAAAATGGGCCTATTTTCGTTTTTTTTTACGTTACAGTGACGTATTTGCGACCAGCGTATAGAACCAAAAGTAAGAATCGGCACGTTGTGGCGACCTATAAAATGTTTGTTGGGTTAACACGTTATTTCGAAAAAAAAAAACTCGCGACTTTCCTACTCCCGTTCTACTTCGTTTCGTCCGATACAACATTGTTTGACGTTTAAATGTTCTTAAGGCCGATTTACATCAGACGAGCGAATGCTCATTCTATCCCCACTGTATCAAATTTGGTGTAAACAAACGTAGAACATTCTTTCGTTGTTTTGTTTGCGTTCGCAAAGATTCTATGGAATATTTAATATTGAAAACGCTAAGAACGATCTTTCGTTTACACTAAAAGATCGAGAAAGAATGCTCTTGTTCCAGCTCTAGCTCTATGTTCGTTCAGTTTAAATCGGCCTTTAGCCTACTCTAATTAGAATAGGCTTTTTTTTTTTTTTTTTTAACTTTTATAGGTTCACACTTGACCGCCATCTCGCCTGATGTTAAGCGACGATGCGGTCTACGATGGAGCGTGTTTACCTAGAAAAAAACCGATTCACTCTCGATTTGAAGACACAAAGATTGTATCTATCGGGGAAAACCCACTCAGGCAACGTATTCCATAGCCTAGACGTTCTTATCACAAAAGTAGAGTCGAATCTCTTCGTTCGTGTCTTTGGAACATCAACCATGAAACGATGTCGCTTTTTCGAGCTACGAGCATTCCGATAGAAAAAAGGACAAGGTGGTATCAGATCATGCAGATCAGCCGCACACTCTCCGAAGTGTATCCGATAAAAAACCGACAGGCTAGCAATTTTTCGGCGATGTTCAAGACTTTGGAGTCTTTTTCGCACAAGAGTGTCGTTGCCTATGAGCCTTTTGGCACGTCTCTCGATTGATTCCAGAGCTTCCAGCTGATACTTAGCCGATCCATCCCAAAGGTGCGAACAGTACTCCATACAGGAGCGAATCTGTGCTTGATATAATGTAAGCAACTGTTCAGACTTGAAGTACCTTCGCACCTTTGAGAGGACACCTAGTTTTTTGGCAGCTAGTTTAGCCTTGGACTCGATATACGAGCCAAAGTTGAGCGTAGATGTCAAAGTAACGCCCAAAAGCTCAAGACGGTCAGAAACCGGCACGGATACACCTCTAAAAGTAGGAGTCAGTTCGAAAGGACTCCTTTTAGCGGAGAACAGACACGCCTGCGTCTTATTCTCGTTGAACTTGACCAGATTGGCATCGCCCCATTTGGACACCGCCTCAAGGGTCAAGCTCAAACGCTCGATCAGACTCTCTCTCAGTAACTGAGTTTGCTGCCCGCTGGCTCTCGCGCTAGATATGTAACTCTCTACAACGGTGCTATCATCTGCGTACCCAAAGATACCGGGCTTCAACAGATCGTTGATATGTAGCAGGAAGAGCGTCGCAGAGAGTACCGACCCTTGAGGGACTCCGGCATTAATAGCCATTTGATCCGACGAGCAGCCATCAATGACGACTCGTATGGATCGATCCCTCAAGAAGTCCGATATCCACGCAATGAACCCAGGAGACAAACCATAACTAGAAAGCTTGCTTACAAGGCCATCATGCCAAACCCTGTCGAAAGCCTTCGAGATATCCAGGGAGACTGCAAGTGCTTCCCCGTGTTTCTCAATAGCTTCACTCCAGATGTGAGTGACGTACGCTAGAATATCCCCGGTGGACCGGTTTCGGCGAAACCCGTATTGCTGGTCTCTGAGGAGGTCGTTCGATTCTAGGTACGTCAGGAGCCTGTGGTTTAAGACACGTTCCATAGTCTTGCAGAGTATGGACGTGACCGAGATGGGCCTGTAGTTGGCAGGGTCAGCACGACTGCCCTTTTTGGGCACTGGTTGCACATTGGCAAGCTTCCAAGACTTCGGTACTAGCCCAGTTTGGAGAGAGAGTCTAAATAGGCGCGTCAGAATCGGTGACAACTCAGGCGCACAAGCCTTCAATACCAGAGCAGGAATACCATCTAGGCCACTGGCTTTGTTCACGTCCAGATTGCGTAGCACTTTGCGAACCTCCATTTGGCGAATACGTATCTCTGACATACAAGTCGAACAGCCAGGTGGAGTGGGAGGTGTCGCGCTACCAGCATTTAGACGCGAAGATTCCGCAAACTGAGATGCAAACAAGTTTGCTTTCTCCGTTGCAGTGTGAGCCAGTGTCCCATCAGGTTTTAGCATTGGAGGCAGTGAGGGGCGGCAGAAGTTCGATTCGACCGATTTAGCTAGGGACCAAAACGCTTTGCTGCCCGCAGGGTACGAAGCTAGTTTGTTCCCTATTCGACTAATGTGGTCAAAACGAGCCCTCTGAAGAACCTTTTTGCTTGCCTTAGCAGCCTTGTTGAACGCTTTCTTCTTCTGATGTATGTCCCTTGCCTTACGCTGTCGAGCATCAACCCAGGCTAGGTATGTCTCATGCTTAAGTGCTTCAGCACTTTTGCATTGAGAACCAAACCAAGGGCGAGCTTTGCTGGATAATGGGACGTCGGAATATGGAATAAAATATTCCATAGCCGTTCGTATTACATTAGTCACAGCATCTGCGCAGACTGAGGGGTCACCAGAAGCGAAGCACAATGACTGCCATGGGTAAGACGCAAAGAAAGAGCGCATCTCGTCCCAATCTGCTGACTTGTATCGCCACATCCGCCGGTTGCCTCTAGGGCTGGGATCAGGCGGATGGTAGACAGATACAGATTTCACCAGACAGTGGTCGGAGCTGCCTAACGGCGAAGATACCGCCACGGAATAACGGTCTGGATCAGTTGTCAGCAGAAGGTCTAAGCAATAAGGTGTATGCGACTCAACGTCAGGTACTCTTGTGGCCTCTTGGACCAGCTGGGTTAGGTCTAACGATAAAGCAAGCTTTCTCGTTTCCTGCCCAGCGTGGTCAGTGTCCCGGTATGGGTACAGCCATTCCTTATGATGGCCGTTGAAATCCCCCAGTAACACTAATTGAGCCGAAGGGTACTTCTGTTGAGCCGCGTCCGCCGCCTCACTTAAATAATCCGTGAGCCTAGTCGTCTCCAGATCTCCGCTGTGCGACCGATACACACAGGCGTAGATAATTTTGTCTATGCCTGTGTCTATTAGTGCCCAAAGGACAGAATAGGAATATTTAGGCTATATTATAGGACAGAATAGGAAGGCTTAGAATATTTAAACGGACAAAACGACGGATCGACGTAGAATCGGAGTTGGAAAGTCTCGAGTTTATATCGAAATTACGTTTTCGTAGAAAGAGAGTAGACGTCCAGTTATTGATATATTGTGCTAAGTGTGTGTGATGAATTCAAATATTTGTACTGTGTTTGAGTGTTTCTATGTGTAACAAGTGTGTTTTTACAACCATATAAGTATTATATCAGCTATTTGGCCGCCATAGTACAAACTTTGCTTAGTTTGGGGTCAGATGGTGCTATGTGTGAATTGTCCACCAATATTTATTTACTCTTTTTTTTAACTTGAATAAAAAAAAATTATAATAATAATAAACTTTATTTGGTACAAAAAATAACATCATTACAGTATAAATTATGAACCCAATGGCTCCGAACTAGTATCACACAGAATAGGTTTACACTTGACCGCCATCTCACCTGATGTTAAGCGACGATGCGGCCTACGATGAAGCGTGCTTACCTAGATGAAACCAATTCACTCTCGACTTGAAGACACCAAGATTATAACTATCGAGGAAAATCCACTCTGGTAGCTCATTCCACAGCCTAGACGTTCTTGTCACAAAAATACCTACTCGTATTTATTAGTTGCAATGGCACTGAAAATGTAAATGATTTATCTGTAACTCTCTGACCAACTCACCATTAATTGGTAAAGAGAGTGTCAAAAATACTTTTAAGATCAATAGGATCTAGATTACGATGACATTAGGATGTCACGTATAAGATCATACATTAAAATGCTTGTAATGTTTTTAGCCTGCAATTTAACGCCGTACAGCGCCATCTAGTTCAATTTGTAGAGGCAGGGTTCTTTGCAGAGCCCACGTGGGGAAGTGCCACACCTTAACCAGTTATTCTGCCGCCTTGTGGAACTGCGCAAACATTACTGGCCTCGTAGCTTAGTACCCACTAACTTGTAACCTCGTAGCTTAGTAACTCTGGCTGCGAAACCGAGGGCCCTGGGTTCGATTCCCACCCAGTACAAATATTTGTGTGATGAATTCAAATATTTCTACTGTTTCTGGGTGTTTCTACGTATAATAGGTATGTATTTACAGCTATATAAGTATTGTATTAGCTATACAAGCTTTGCTTAGTTTGAGGTCATATTTATGGTGTTGTGTGTGAATTGTCCACCAACATTTATTTATTACTGTGTTCCAGTTTGAAGGGCAATGTTTCCAGGGAAATAACTGGGCCAAGGGATAAAACACTTTATATCTCCGAGTGACGAGCGCAGTGTGGTGCTTGGTACCTTATGATTTGGACTCTTCATGTTCCAATAGCTGCGTGTCAATTTGCTGTTATGGGCAGGTATGTTGCTTGCCATCAGGCACCTGTCCTGCTCGTTTTGTCACTCTATACTATAAAAAAATCTATATGTAAGTAATCTAATCTCATCATTTCAAAACTACAATTAGTGATACTTACTGAAATTTCAATAACGTAGCCCAAGACGACAAATAAGTATCTATTAACCGCGTATTTGAATTCGTTGCTCCGGAAACTACGTAATACGTAGTTTCCGGTAGTAGTCAGTAAAGTAACATACTATGTTACTTTACTGACTTATTTGTGCTTCTATAACGCAATAGCTATTATAGCAACAGTAGTGGTTGGACTCTTAGCAGAGCCCGCCTGGGGACGTACCACACGTACCACATCTTGGCTAGTTATTCTACCCCCAAGCAGTATTGTGCAAACATTGCTGTGTTCTGATTTGAAGGGCAATGTTTCCAGAGAAATTACAGGGCTTAGAGATATAGGAAGAACACATAGGATATTTTTTATTCCAATATAACGGAACGTACACTACACGGGTAACACAACGGCGCCTCTACCGCCTTACTAAATCGCCTATCGCTTTGCTAATGCTGTCTCTATCATTTCAAGCAAAAGAAAAGAGGGAGAAACATCAAAGCGATGACATTTTTCGTTCGGCGGTAGACCCCCGGGGCGTAAGAAATATGAAGTTAAAATCATATCTGCACTGCCCTTGTCAACATGACCCTGAAATATTTTCTTGCGAAACAGAACACAGTTATTGCTAAATTATCTCTTCATCATCTGCAGCTTGCAGACGTCCACTGCTGGACTTAGGCCTCCCACCAATGATTTCTACAATGACCGGTCTGGTGCCGCCTCCATCAACCGACTTCCTGCTATATGCTGTTACAATGGCGCTGAAAGTGTACATGATCCATTTGAATACTTTATAACTCCCTGACCAACTGACCATTAATTGGTAAAGAGAGTGTCAAAAATACTTTTATGAAGCTATTTACGGAAGCGAAGACTATGTGTGTCGCTTCTGATTCGAAAAGGTTTTAGCCACAAAAACGAATTAAACAACACCACTGCGTTTTAACGCCGTACAGCGCCATCTAGTTTAGTTTTTAGTAGTTAGAGAACCGAGGTGAGTTGTGATAGAGGAGAGTTGTGACCTTTGATAAAACTAAATAAATGAAGATAAGGTACGTTCTAATAAAAAGACAACATAGTGTGAAGAAAATATCACACAAACACACAACGTGCACACACCTACGCTCCCATCGTAAGATACGTTTTAATGAATGACAAAGACATCATAGCAAGTTAACAGTAGGTGCAAATGAGATAGCTATACATGCCACACTTACACGTTTGTTTAAATATTTATTTCGACAAGGATAGAAAGACATACGAAGACACTGGCGTGAAAGAGAAAGAATACCTAGTCGTTCCCGGTTCCGTGGACTTTGACCGGGCGGGTCACAGGAAAAAAACGTAATTGCAAAACGACATTTTTTTCGTAAACAAGAGTATGTATATTAATAAAATAAAAGCAACTAATATATTTAACAATATTTAAGTTTATGATTGTAATCGGATAAAATATAAATAATAATGTAATCTATATGTGTGTTACCGAAATACATGCAATTACCATAAGTTCGAGTTAATTATACTAACTCGTGAGATTATTACATTTTTTTATAGTACAGAGTGTACGAGACAAGCAGGACATGTGCCTGATGGTAAGTAATTTGCCTGCCACATAACAGCACAGTGACACGCAGCTATTGGAACACGAAGTGTCCAAATCATTTCCTAGCACTAAGATACCAAGTCACCCAGAGATATAAGATATTATATCTCTAAGCCCTATAATTTCTATGGAAACATTGCCCATCAAACCGGAACACAGTAATGTTTGCACATTACTGCTTGGCGGTAGAATTTTAACTGGCAAAGGTGTGGTATTTCCCCAGGCGGACTCTGCCAAGAGTCCTACCACTACTAAACCCATTATAAGCCCACGTTAGTTTTTTTTGTAGTATAGAGTAACGCGACGAGCAGGACACGTGCCTGATAGTCAGAAACACGCTTGCCTTTAAAAGTATAATGTCACGCAACTATGAAGAGTCCTATTTAGATTGCACTGCCCTTGTCACCCTGGGATATAAGAGGACTTATCTATATCTTATCACACAAGCATACGTAATGTGCACATAGCTTCACTTCCATCGTGAGATACGTTTGAATTAATGACAAAGACATCATGACAAGTAGGCAGGAGATGTAAATGAGGTAGCTATACATCGCATTTGTTTAGATAATTTTTGCGAAAATAATAGAAAGACATACGAATGCACTGGCGCGAAAGAGACATAACAGCCGTTGTTCATTATGTGGCTGATGTAAACATTTAAATTGACGGGTCACAGGTAAAAAAAACATAATTGTGAAACGATGATTTTTTGGAGAAACGAGTATAGTTATAAAATAAAACCAAAGCAGAGTTTTGACAACATTTATGAAAAATTATGACTATAAATTTGATAAAACATAAACAATACAATACAATACAATACAATACAAAACACTTTATTGGCACCATAAACAAAGTTGACAACAAGTAACACATATAACAAAACAAAATGGGCACAAAAGGCGATCTTATCGCTAAAAGCGATCTCTTCCAGATAACCTTTTGATTTATGAGGAAACTAAATTTGTAATATTTTGGGCAGTGGTGCAACTAACGAAACAATTAAAATACATACACATACATAGAATAGATAATATAGACACATACTAATTTTATGATATATAAATGATTTAGACTACATATAATGAATATAAAAATAAATAAGTATACATTTATATGTATAATATATACATAATGACATTCATATAAATATAATACGAAACACAAAATGCTGAGTAGGTAAATCAATGAACGTTTGTCAGAAAATGCTGTCGAATCTGAGTCCTGAACGAAACGACGCTCTGCGCACGTCTAATAGCCGCAGGAAGAGCATTCCATAAGGCAACAGCCTGCACGCAGAACGACGAACCGTAAAAGGAGCTTAAATGAGCTGGAGTAGACAATAGGAGATTTGTAGACGACCTAAGATTGGCCGAATGAGTGTCGCAAAGAAACGTGAAACGGGAGCTTAAATACGGAGGGGAAGAAGGAGTGAAAAGTGTGGTGTATAAAAGTGATAGGATGTGAGTATCCCGACGTAAACGGATAGGGAGCCACTCGAGTTTAGATCGGAAAAGAGAAACATGGTCATATTTTCGGAGACCGAAAATAAACCTAATACAAAAGTTTTGAAGACGCTCGAGCATTTCGAATTGGTCCCGTCTAAGGTCAAGATAGCAGACGTCAGCGTAGTCGAGGATGGGAAGAAGGAGGGATTGTACTAGCGCAACTTTGGTGGCCGTAGGCAAGAAGTTTCGAATTCTTCGAAGTGATGCTGCTGAGGCAAATATTTTACGTTTTGTAGATCGAATTTGTGGATCCCAAGTAAAACAACGATCAAAAATAATGCCAAGATTTTTTACTTCTGCACTAAATGGTACCGTCACGCCACCGAATACAACTTTAGTAGTAGTGCCATAGTCGATTCTCGATACAAGCCGCGAGCTTCCAATAATTATGGCCTGAGTTTTCGTGGGATTGACAGTAAGACCGAAAGACCTACTCCATTTTTCAATGCGGCGCAAATCATCGTTGACCAACTTAATAGCATCATCTAGGTTATCAAGTGAGGCTTGAGCATAAACCTGGAGATCGTCAGCATAGAGGTGGTAGGAAGAAGAAATGAGAGATGTGACTGAATTTATGAATAAAGCAAAAAGTATAGGAGAAAGAACGCCACCCTGAGGGACACCCGCACGCACTTCACACCAAGAAGAGAAGGTATCTTCTATATGTACACGCTGCCGGCGACCCTGCAGGTAACTACGAAACCAATCAATCGCCGTTGGAGATATGTTAATCGAACGGAGCAATGCCAGGAGGATATCGAAATCAACAGTGTTAAAAGCATTGCTGAAATCGAGCAGGGTGAGGACAGTAAGCTTTCTGTTATCCATTCCCAGCCTAATATCGTCAGATATCTTGACAAGAGCAGTAGTAGTACTATGACCGGGACGGAAACCAGATTGCAAGGGATTCAGGAGGTTATTACAGTTTAGAAAAAAACTGAGTTGGGAGTGGATCAGACGTTCGAGGACTTTAGAGAGGAAAGGGAGAATAGAAATTGGACGAAATTCCGATGGAGAGATGGGATTAGTTTTTTTGGCAATAGGTACAATTTGAGCTTCTTTCCAGAAAGACGGCACAGATGTCAGTGATACAGAGGCATTAAAGAGATGACACAAAATGGGTAGGATTTCATCGAGGATTGGAAGGATCATGTTACGGCTAATGCTATCACTGCCGACCGCATTAGAGGAAATGGATAGGATCGTTTTTTTAACATCACAAACGGCAAATTGATTAATAACAAAAGGAGAGTAATTAGGTGTTGGAAGAGACGAGAGGTGGTTGATGGTAGCACTTTTGTCATTTGCATCAATATGCGACGACGAAGAGAAGTGTTGATTTAGGGCGTTAACATCAATATTTCGAGGATTAAGGTTTTGCTGTGACTTACCAACACCCAATGTACGGAGGAATTTCCAGACTTTGGCTGGATCACCGTTCTCGACAGATTTATGAATATGTTGGCGTTGCGCGTCCCTGCACACTCTATTGCAGCGATTCCGGAGTTGATGAAATTTTTCTTTGTTATGGTCACAAGGGTTGATTTGAAATTTAGATTTGGCCAATGCTTTCAGATGTATCAGCTTCTTTATCTCATCAGTTAGCCAAGGAGCCGGGAGATGTTTTATTTTTACTGCATGTAAAGGAGCATGGGCGTCATATAGCTGTAGCAGCAAGTTGTTAAAACATGTGACTTTATCATCCACAGACTTGGCATTGAGTACTGGTGACCAATCGATATGACTGGCATCGTCACGTAACTTGTTACAATCCATAGCACCAAAGCTACGCTGCAGGAGAATTTTGGGTTTGATCTTAGGAGAACGGATTTTGTAGGATAGGAAGATGACGTCATGGTAAGACATGTCATGAGCAGTGTGGGCACACTGTCCATGCTTAGCGACACGTTGCGGCGATGACACAAATATTAGATCAAGCAAAGACGGGACGCAGTTCGGGAAGTGGTGTGTCGCTCTCAGGGGTAGGACATGCATGTTACTGGAGTGAATAATAGAATTCAGTTTAGTGGAGCGAGAATCAGATCTAAGTAATAAGTCTACAATCTAGTTAGTTAACAGTTTAGTCAACAGTTAGTTACACCATTTATTACTTAAGAACGCAGGACCTATATTTATGACTAGCTGTGCCCCGCGGTTTCACCCGCGTCTATTTGAGGAAAATCCATACTAAAATATCCATTGCTGGCCACTTTATTACGTTTCACGGAACCCTAAAAATACGTAAATAAGCAACAATGCATTGTTGTAGAACAAATTTGATTACTTCAAATGACACAAACTTCAAATGTAGACACGCGCCGTTACAGACTTCAGCGACCAAAGAGAATTTAAATTCACGGAACTAAAGCTCTCGAAGAGAAATATTTTTCCCCGTTTTCTTTACATTCTTCACTCATACTCCGTACCTATTGATGGTAGCGTAATGTTATATACCCTATAGCCTTCCTCGATAAATGGAGTATCCAACAGAAAAAGAATCTTTCGTATCGGTCCAGTACTTTCCGAGATCCTAGCGTTCAAACAAACAAACAAACTCTTCAGCTTTATAATATTAGTATAGATATATCGTTATAAGGAATATAATAATGAGTATTAAAAAAAATGGTGGTCTAAAAGATAACATCCTCCGTTTTGGAAGACGGTTCAAAATGTGTTTTGTACGGAGAAATTAATAAAATATTGACAAAAAGTATTTTCGGAAAAAGCGAAAATTTTTAGTTACGTTTCTTTTCGATTCTTTTCGTTTCGTTGACACAGAAACTTGATCGACGGTTACAGCTGGTCTAGTCGGGAGAACGGTGACTGTCGATTCGGAGCCCCTGGTTCGAACCCCGCGTGCACCACTGTCTATTCGAAGTCAAGTGCGTAATACCGCTTATTTAAAAACAGTAGGAAGCATCGTGACGAAACTGGTGTGTTCAAAAAATCTTTCTAGGTTGTGCTCCATCCACCAACCCACACTAGGCAAGTGATTATGACCTTGACTCTGCTGTGACTTGGGGCCTTCTCTCACAAGGAAAGGGTCAGGGTCATAACCCACCACGCTCGCTAATTACGGGTTAGCTGATGACGCATGACTTTGAAATATTTTAGGAGCATGTCGGTTTCGTGTTACAATATTTTCCTTCACTGTTTTTTTTTAAAGTTGGTAATATGCACATGACTTCGAAAAGACAGTGGTGCACGTGGGATTTGAACTCGGGGTTCCGGATCGGCAGTCGCCGTTCGCCCGACTTAGCCAGCTGCAGTAACTTACCGTAGCCGTAAGTTTTAACTTTCACTGGTCTATACCTAATTCAGAGACGCTAGGTATAAGTAGTTAGTTAGGTATGTAGTGTAGTGTATTTCTTACTGTAGTTTTGTCTTGTACAAGCTATAGATATCGTGGCTTCAATCAGGTGGTCTATCAGTGCCAGACATCACACCGCCATAACATACTTTCCACTCGAACAATGCTGTGTTGTGACTGGGTGTTAATTTGTAGAGCCGACCGCTAGACGGAGATCGAGGATAATGTAATGAGGTTTTAAAAATAAACGAGTATTCAAGGCTACGCAAAACTATACTTAACCGAAAGATAGATAGCTAGATAGATTTTATTAAACACACTAAAAACAACAAAAAAAAAACTTACACAGAAGAAAACAAAACCAGTAAGCATTAAATAAACAAGATTAAATTCCCTCAAAGCAATTGTATCACGCGTATTCTAGTAACGTACCCCTCAAAGCAATTGTATCACGCGTATTCTAGTAACGTACCCCTCAAAGCAATGAGGATCCGTAACGTTTTTATTTGAGTATGCAGATTTATAGAGCTAAGAAATCCTTAACAAACAGTGTAAAAATTTTTGTTCTACGACAAAAATTGATGAAGTTATGACCGAATTACTAGCGAAGTTCACCGAGTGGCCGTCGCGATAGCTGTGACGTCACTGTGACGGTCGCCGCCAGTTAGCCGTTGGCAGCGATAAGGCGCGCAGTCTTTTGTTTCTTTAATTGTGACTTTAAAACAAATTAAGTGTCCGATTTGTATGTAATTCACTTTATAAACTATGTATAAATATTGTATAGTGCCAAAATGTATAAATAATTCTATTAAAACGCCAGAAAAACTATTTTTTAACGTGCCGAAAGACCCAAAACTTCGTAAAAAATGGTATTCGGTTGTAAAAAGAGATCATAAAACTCCACCCTCTGCCCAGGCTACAAGACATTGCTGAGAAGATCATTTCGATGTGAGTACCTGCATAACTATACCTATTATTTGGTTGATATTTATTAAAATAAGGTGGTACCTACTAGGTATTAAGTGCAGTGTACCTTTCTATTTATCTTATTTTAAGCTGCTGTATTAATAGAAACATACCTTCTTACTTTTTCTGAGTATTGTGTATAAACCTACGTACCTACATATTTGCCCGTTCTTATTTCTATGTAATATTCCAAGGTTAAAGCACAGAAACGTACTTAGGTAAAAATCAAAGAGTGAATGATATATTTTTTATTTTTTAATCATCTACACAACAGCGGTGCATTTATGTTTCTGCCTCAGCTATGCCTTACTGTTAGAAGCAACTACATCCATATATCCTACTAATATAACACTCGCATAAATTGTAACACACGTAGCGCAGTCCGCTTGGTCGAACATAACCGATTACCAAGGTTTCAATCATCATCATCAGCGGGGCTTAACTAGTATTTTTATATTTCAGTTGGAAGAAGATATGGAAAATTACGTAAAGTTTAAGTTGGTTGGAGGAAAGCTTAAACTGAAGAAAGGAGTTTTGCCTCATAAGTTTGAATGTCAAAAGCCTCAAAAAAAGAAAATTGACCGACCAGGTTATAAGAAAAGACAAGATATAGAACTAGTAGTTTTGGAGAAAAATGGCAACATGGAACAAACAATGTTTGCTTCAGCGGCTCCTGGTTAGTTGTTACCGTAACACCTATCTAAGAACATGCACCAATCAAACCCAAACCCATAACTGAAAACTGCATCAAAATCAGACAAGTAGTCTTGGACAAAAATGGCGACATGAATTGCACAAACAAACATCCCCCCCCCCCCCCCCAAACGCATAGACCGTCTGCGTTGCGTCGTGGGTTATAAAAATAAAACAGAAATAAAATATATGCATAAAAAATGTTTTTGCTTTATATTCAAGTCATCCTACCTAAGTACATACTGAACGAACGATTTGTAACAAAACGCGAGATGGCAAAAAAAACAGCCATGACATCTTATATTGGATTCTGTCATACCTAGATCAGCAAGTGAGAGAACCATGCACTAAATAAAGCGCAAGTAGGTTAAAAAATAATTCGCGAAATGATCTACACATGAATGAAGGAAAACAATTATTTCATTTACATTCGATAGTATAAACACTACTCTTAAGTTCTGAATATGTCCCTGTACCTCCTACACTTTACATTCACTTTATTACATAGGCAGGTGTAATAAAATGAATGTAAAGTGTAGGTACAGGGACATATTCAGAACTTAAGAGTAGTGTATATTCTATCGAATGTAAATGAAATAGTTGTTTTCGTTCATTCATAATATATGTAGATCATTAGATCATTTCGCGAATTATTTTTTAACCACTAACTAACAAATTAAAGATTACTAATAAGTACCTACGTACGTAGATAAATAAGCAACATCCTTACCTTTGTAGTTTCCAACCACGGATTTCAACGCTAGTGAACTTGGAATTATTACCTAGATAATCAAATACCATAAAAGAATCCACTTTTGGAAGATTATCTGACTGAGCTTGCACAAAACCCGCTTCTACTTTATTAGTACTCATATTACTTATGTACGTTTTATACTTAAGTATCACAAAATACACTCCAACAACACTTTATGTAAATAAATTGCCAAATATTAGGGACCAACAGAGTCGCGCATCGCCGCTGCTACGTCGAATGTACCGGCCGACCGGCCGGCCGCGCTCGGTTCCGTCACAGTGACGTCACACGCTCCCGCGTGCATTGACTTTTAGCGACAGGAACGGTATATGTTTATTATTTAATATCTTCGTAATTAATGGTCCGATTTGGATAATTCAAAAAGATATATGATCCTTATGTCATAAAGAATAACGTGGATGATAGATCTATTGAATTTGCTATAACTTTACTGATCCTCATTGTATCACGCGTATTCTAGTAACGTACGGTTACAGGTATGTTTGCTAGTAAAATAAAAATAAGTACCTGTTATGGTCTAAATTCCAACTGTAGCTAGCAAAAAAACTAATGACTTTCGAATTTCGTTGAAACATATCTGAAAACATTACCGATTAAGCCACAGATTACAGAAATAAAACCAGATGGAGTGCGCAGAACAGAGCTACTGAAGCAGACAAAGGAAATACAAACGCCGAAGCAAATACAAACTCCAGTCAGTATGAAACGGACTTCCGTGTTGTACGGGCGTCCCGTGTGATTTTAAGTTTTGTTTTAAAATATGCCGTCTTGTGTCTTCAAACATTGCAAACAATGTTCCCAAAAACAAAAAAAGGAAAGAGGAATATAATTTCATAGGAAAACTTGAATATTTTTACTGTTATTTATATAATTTAGGCGATTTCATTTTGGTGATGAATGGAACACAACACCTCAACGAAAATAGGTTAGTGTGGCGATACTAAATGGAAATTATTTTCCCTGAATTTAGGGTAAAATATAGATTATATATTTTTTAGATACTCGTACACCAAATTATTGATAGGCATTGTTTTATTCTATTTAATTTAATTTCAAATTTAATTTTGGTAAATGTTAAATTTGTAAAATGAGTAGTTTATGACATAAAAATGTACAAAAAAACAAAATCATTAATTCATCATAAAATTTGTTTGTGTATTTATTTATTTCGTCAGTTGCACCACTGCCCAAAATATTACAAATTTTGTTTCCTCATGAATCAAAAGGTTATATGGAAGAGATCGCTTTTAGCAACAAGATCGCCTTTTGTGCCCATTTTGTTTTGTTATTATATGTGTTACTTCTTGTCAACTTTGTTTATGGTGCCAATAAAGTATTTTGTATTATATTGTAATGTCATTCGATAGGTATATTATCTAAGTGAAACGGTGGCTATATAATTGGTTATAAAATGATGGTTTATAAAATAAAATAGCAGTCATAGGAACTGCCGATAGAAGTGAAAACTACTTTAAACTTTATTTATTTATTTCTGTTGTCCTGGTATCTGGAGATAAACACTGGGCTGTTGGAGGTAGGTAATCGAAACTCTTTACTGTTTCTGTTGCCCTGGTACCTACCTGGCCGTTTTTACCGAGCTTACCCGAAGATTTATTATCATATCCGAGCGTGACGATTGATGAATCCATTTCACAGCCCACGCAAATTCTGTCTATAGCGCGCCTAAAGAAGTTTTCACTTCAAAATATTTGTTGAAGGCAGATATTTTTGAAGTTAATATTATGCATAACTTTGTTTGTAAAATGAAATATTTTTAAATTGTAAAGTTTTTTAATATTATACGGTTACTTGATTTTAAAGTCTTGTTTTGTCAAAAAAAAAGGTGAGTAATAAGTGAACTGTTAAAATGATTATTTTGTTAGTTTTTTTTTGTTTTTTGTTTGAACCTATAACATACAGGTAGCCTATATGCATTTTATCAAAAATAGCTTAGTGGTAAAGATGGTTGTTTTAATTTTTGTTTAACCTATCTAAGCGAGTAAATTACACAAATTTGATTATTTGCGATTCAAGTTAATTTCTAGTTGCATGCAAAATCAAAATTCTTTTCTTCATAGAATGGAAATAGTAGTAACAAGAAATCCTTGCATAATCGGTGTAATAATTTTAATATTTTAAAATATCAATTGATGTGTTTATTATACGTGAAGATTTCCCAAGCTAAGACAACAATAGTGGGACTTTTTTCTTAAGACTGATAACATTATACAAGTAATTTGGAACGTTGATTTGTCAATTTTACGTCATCATGACTGATTACGGGCCTCACAATGTTGTTCACGAAGGTTCCATCTGTGTTTATTTCTGTAATCTGTGGATTAAGCGATCTTGACCAAAATAAATGCTGTGCCTTTTAGTTTATTAAGAGTCATTGCTCTTCAAATCGGAAAATAGTAGTTTTTGCACATCACAACTACGCGCTCGAATAACTTGTAAAGTTGTGCCACTTCTCCTGGAGGACTCTACAAAAAGTGTTGCCACTACAACTAATGGTCAATATACATTTCCAAATTAACGTTGACAAAAAAAAAGGTGTACACTTAGTGGAATGTTTTAAATTCACTTATAATGAAGGTATATAATTATGTATTTTTTTCTACCCCTAAGTACAGGTCAGAATTTTCAATTTCACAATTGTGAACTTGTAGTTTCGAATCATGGTTGTACCTTTGTGTATTTTTCTAAGAGCTTCTTATTAGCAGTGGTTTTAACGATAAGTAAAAACAATCGACAGTCGACGAGAAAATCGGCGTGTTCTAAGGACAAAAATATCTTTCGAGGACACGCATCATCTACCAATCCGCACATGGCCACTGTGACGACTGCCTCTCTGCTTGGTAGAAGTAGGCCTCTAGTCCTAGCTGTGGGAACTCAGACTAGGCAGTTTTTGTATGAACTAGCTTATTATTTCTTAGCTCATAGATATTTCACGCAAATAAAACGTGCCTAAAATATAAAACGTCAACAGTAACCTCCACACCTTTACTTAAAACACAGCTCCTGGAAAATTATGTCACAACTATACATAATATGTATATTATGTACTTAGGTATATATTATATCACAAAGTTTAATAAATTAAGGAACATTACATACTATTTCAAACTCTGATAATAAACGTGTAAGATTTAAATTTGAAGTATAAATTCAAAGCGTAGAAGTTACAGACAGTAAAATTTTTGACTCTGTTGAATATGACCTAAGATAACAATTTGAAGTAAGTCAGAAAGTTTCGGTTGGAAAGGCAGTCAATTAAAATTTGAACACTAGAATTGAGAAGCTAAGGTTTAAAATTGAAGTAGTTAAGGATGAAACATTCCAGTTAGATCGATAAGCCTTGAACACGGAACACGGGAATAGATCGCGCTCCCACAGATAATGACAATTAACGCTGGTTGTCTAATTATAAGGAAAGTAGAACAAAGGTTAATGAATGTTGAAAGAACACGAACGTTTTAAAAACTTACTTCAGCACAGTCTATTATAGTTTATTGTTTTTTTTTATATTTATAGGTTTACGCTTGACCGCTATCTTGCCTGTTATTAAGCAACGATGCAGTCTACGATGGAGCGTGCTAACCTAGAAGAAACTGATGCACTCTCGATTGAAAATTTGAAGACACCAAGATTGTAACCATCGCGAAAAACCCACTCAGGCAATACATTCCATAGCCTAGAGGTTATTATCACAAAAGTAGAGTCAAACCTCTTCGTTGGAACAGTCCGATAGAAAAATGGGTGTGGTTTGGATCATGCATGTCAGTTGCACACTCACCGAAATGTATCCGATTATAAGATAGAAATCGATAATAAGATAATTCATGGATAGTAATTGTAGGACTCTTTGCAGTGTCCGGCTAGTGAAGTATCACACCTTTCCCAGTTATTGTACCGCCAAGAGGTAATACACGATTATTACTTCGTTCTGGATTAAAGCATAGTGTTTTTAGAAACAACAGGGCCATGATCAAAATTACCAAAAGAAGAAGAAAATCAATTGGTGCCAAAAAACTCTCCAGGTGCGATGCATGGCAAAATGTTATTCTTTCTGATATTGTAGAGAGAGGGTGTTGAGAAAAAGAACGATTTTTCTTTCTTTCATTATAGCCAGTATGATAATTGTACATCTGGATTAGGCAAATACAAAAAAGTGCAGGAAGGATTAAAACCCACAATCTTACTAGTG
Organism: Ectropis crepuscularia; assembly: GCA_963693475.1. Lineage (NCBI taxonomy): Eukaryota > Metazoa > Arthropoda > Insecta > Lepidoptera > Geometridae > Ectropis > Ectropis crepuscularia. The sequence goes on from OY856340.1 coordinate 3,205,253, forward strand.
TAATTTGCACGTTTTCACCTTTAGGCCACCGTGGTTTCCCAATCTACATAATCCCTGAATTATGCCTAACACATAAATCAAATCCCACCATTTCTAATTCAAGCTACGACATTAATAACTGATCATTCGATCTATCGGGGCTGAATTATTAATGATGGTATTCATGCGGATGAATAAGCCATTCAGTTGACTCGTGTTTGTTGCACTGAAAATTCTGCCGTGCGGAAGCTAAAAGCAGTCAACCGACATAATTAGAAACTAACGAAGTTGATCCTTGTCCGGTTTACTTTCTAAGTTAGAAAACCGATCTGTCATAGAAAGTTATAAATGTGATTGTATAGGACGTATGTTTATTATGCCTTCCTGGTGCAATAAAATCACAACAATTTGAATAATTCAATGCGTTGTACGAAATAGAATAGTTACTAATTAAATCGAAACATCTTATCATCTGAAGCTGTGGTAAACCAGTGGCGAAAACGTCCAATATCGCAATATTATAACCTACGATACATTTGAATCCCGTCAGTAACTTAGCATATTTTTCTTAAATGTTTGGTATCCACCAATACTAGCTTAAACGGTGAAAGAAAATTGGCATCGCAGAAATTCAAAAAGATTTTTTTTCGAAGACAGGTATTATCTTATTTATATTACAAGCAAGTTATAAGTATATTATAAGATTATAAGCCTTTATTTTATGAGCAAGTATTTGGCTGACGAGGTGCATTATGGCCTTAAATCTCTGAATTGGTGGTGTACAGACTCGAGAGCTTCAAGTTGATATATTTCTGAACCATCGCAGAAGTGACAGCACTACATTTCTCTAGGTAACCGTTTTTATGCAATTTAATTATCATGCTACTGCTGGAAATAAGTTTTTCCATTGGATCGCTACTAAGCCCGATTCTCGCCTTAGTAGCGATCCAACACAACAACTATCGGCTGTCTGACGTATATCGTTTGACGTACTCATTTGATTAAGTGTCAGCGGTTTTTCTTTTGCTTACGTTTGTCAAATGACTTTCTTCGCTTAAGAAGATAATAATAATGTGTTTTCGATTATTTTCTCTAGATTGCGTCGTTTTATTGATCAAAACTGCGAAATCGTGCACTGTCTTTATTATTTCTTGTAATTTTTACACTGTAATGACGCAAATTGTTGATTTTGCACTTCGTACACTTCATTGTAAACCACTAATAACAATTTAATACGGAAAATTCCAGCAATAGTTCAGATTTCACGTAGTCTTCACTTCATTGTTTTGCACGATTATTAGTTTGTTGTTCACTAATATTGACTTTTGTCCACAATATATTTCAAATTTTACTTAGTTGTGACTCTACTGCACTTGTTAATATAAACTGTTAAAAGTTAACTGAATATAAAGTATGAAAAAAGTTTTTTTTAAGATAGTATAAAATTCTTTGTTTTCTCCCATCTTTCCATAGTAAAACTCATTTTCCATTCCACCGTTGCCCGAAAACTAAAACATTAGATATAACGTCATCATTTGCAACAATATTAGTTGTTAACTTAAGTCTATTATGGTTTTGTAAGTGTAGTAAAGAGTTTATCTATCTTTGTTTCAACTGAAATCCTTAACGAGGAGTTATGTTCGCGCTTAAAACGATGAATGAAATGAAACGGGAATAAATTACAATTACTGCGTCTAGGTCACGGACGGCAAAATAATAACGCAATTTTAGATTTCTGCGGGGATCCATTAGCTGTTTGATGAAATCTCACTCGAGAGATTAATTTCGTTCTTGGATTAAAACTTACTGCGTCAAACTCTGAAACTTGGTCGGTTACGCGATTGAATTGTATTTAATACTAGCAGATTCCCGCAGTTTACCCGTGTAGTTTACGTTTCCGTTATTTTCCAACAAAAAAATAGCCTACAAGCTATTCGAGGCTACCTTTTGTAGTGGTAGGACTCTTGGGAGAGTCCGCCTGGCAAAGTACCACACCTTTGCCAGTTATTCTACCGCCAAGCAGTAATGTGTAAGCGTTACTGTGTTCCGGTTTGAAGGGCAATGTTTCCAGAGAAATTACTGGGCTTAGAGATATAACCCCTTACATATATGGGTGACGAGCGCAGTGCAGTGCTAGGTAATGATTTGGACTCTTCATGATCCAAAAGGTGTGGGTCACTGTGCTGTTATGTGGCAGGCATGTTGCTTACCATCAGGCACATGCCCTGCTCGTCTCGTCACTTTTTAATTATTCTCATCGTGTTCCAAATTTTATCGCAACCCATTTAGTCGTTCTGACGTGATTAAACAAGAACCATTGACATTTTTTCTGTTAGTAGGAAAACTATAGAAAAATAATTAGTTACTTGTTAAATCAAACATGCCGTGTAGGTTTTGTGGCTAACCTATCCGATTTCACAAGCATGAGGTAAAGATTTGAATATTGACAGCAGCTCTGAGTATTTTCTCAACACTAGTGTGTTCTCTTTAGCAGGGCAAAGTTTCCAGAAAAAATGCACAATGAGCGAAACACTTGCATATTTTTGGGCTAAAAGCGCAGCCCATTGACTAACTAGTGACTTTAACTCATTATATTTAATTAGCTACAATGTCATTTCATGGATATATGTGTTATGTTACCAAATATTGTCCGTCCTGTCACTTTTGTACAAAAAAATAATAAAAACTCTTCGACAGCCAACGATGAATTATTAAACAGATCTGCCAACTAAATTACTTTACACGTGCCAGAAAAAAAAACGATGCTTGTTATTCCAACAAGCATGATAAAGGAGACATATTCCAGTAAACTGTCGCCGTAAAAATATTCTCCAATGATTCAGTGAACTTCACTCTTGCAAATGAGATTGGATAAGTGGCGTTAAAAATGTTTATTTGTACAGTGTGTTTGGATAAAATATAATTTATTTCTGCCGAAAAAACAAATTCCGTCTTTCGAAAAATTTCATACTAATTTATTAAAACGTCATCTAAATACTTGAAAGTATTTTTTTTATTTTGTTGTTCATACTTCAAAAACCACCACACCGATTTAGATTAAATTTATATGGAATCATATCTGAAGTATGATCTACCAAAAATAAACCATTAAAATTCACAATAGGCGGCGCTATCGCGTAACAAGCCTACAAACAAAAAAAAAGATTCAACCTTGAGAACCTCTTCCTTTTTAGAAGTCATCATCATCAACAAGTTACAAGTTAACATACAAGTTACAAGTTAACATACAAGTTACAATAACAAGTTACGCCTGGTTTAGTCGGGAGAACGGCGCCTGCCGATCCGGAGACCCGGGTTCAAACCCCACACGCACCACTGTCTTTTCGAAGTCATGTGCGTAATGCTGCTAACTTAAAACGGTAAGGGAAAACATCGTGAGGAAACCGACATGTACCTAGAATCTTTCGAAGTCATGTGTCATCCGCCAACCCGCACTGGGCCAGCGTGGTGGATTATGGTCTTAACTCTCTCCTTGCGAGAGAAGGCCCCGAGTCCCAGCAGTGGGAACGTTTAGTGGGCTGTTGATGATGATTTTTAGAAGTAGGTTGATAAAAATATTCTCCGATGATTTACTAAACATCTTATATCTCTGGGTAACGAACGCAGTGCAGTACTAGGTAATAATTTAGGTTTTTCATAATTATTGCAGTAGCTGCTTGTTACTGCTTTCAGATAAATTACTGTGCTAAGGAGATAAATACATAATAGGGCTGGGTCAAAAATACACCACTCTAATTAGTCCGTCGGCTAGATCATGGAAATGTATGGGACACGTATTTATTGTTTTTTTTTCTTCAAAATATTGAAAATCGACAATGATATATATCATTGTCGATTTTCATTTATGTATGTAGATCATCAAACTTCGAAGCAAAGAATTTCGAAGCAAAAACGAAGCGACGTCACTCGTGGCTCAAAATCGTACCCACGCGCTGTATCTTCGTCATTTTTTGCTTTGATACAAAATAAAAAAATAGGTACGTGTACAATATTTTTTTGCAATCTAACTCCCGGCTAATTAGACTTTTTGAGGATTATACCCTACTATGTATAGAAGTATCAGTAACACTAACAGCTTTGCTATTTCAATTGTATATTTTTTGATCAAAAGATATTTAACACACTTGAAGAAGTTTTCATTTTCACTTCAACTAACCACACGCATCCCGAGAACTTACACCCTGTATTATGTAAGCCATATCTAAACAATCGCAGGGTAACGACCTCCAATACTCGAACTTAATAACTATGCACAACACAAACTAAAACACGATATATTAACCATTGAGACTTCGTAACCAGCCGTAAAAGAGCTTTTACGATCTATAAACTTCGACTAAGACTCGCGTTAACGTCCCAACGAAGACTAGAGAGGAAGCTCAGCTTATATTGGTGCTCAGAATGGCCATAGTCTTAGTCGATCGACGATTTATATATCTGTTAGGGATTCTTCGAAACAAAATAGCATTGAAATGTGTGTAATGAATTTATGTGCGAGAATTCGTCTCATTACCACATTCTTGTTGTAAAATGCGCCAAACGTTATACCTATTACTGTTTGTAATGTGCTATTGAAAGTATTAAGTCGTAAGGTTGTTGAATGTTTTTTTAGTCAATTATTTTTTATTTAAATTTCTTAAGTCGCTTTTTTTCGCGGATAATTTTGTGAGATCGCATCACCGACATGCGTAAAAGCAGTATATTAGGTAGGTATACCAGTGACGTGTTACTTTAACGAAGTTAAACGTCAATTTAAATAAAATTGTAGGTAAGTAATATTCTTTTTGAAGTGAAACCTTGGCGCGCCATAGACAGATTGTTCGTATGCTGTGAATTGAATTCTAGCGTCACGCTCGGGAATAATAAGAAATCACCGAGTAAACGCGGGACCATTTCTAACCTGACGCATTTCTGGATGGCCATGCTCATGGCCACGCCCTCCGGTTTCACCTGCGTAGTTTCCTAAGTGAGCTATCGAGTTTTGAGTTTTAAGTTTTCATTTCTGTCGGCAGAAGTGAAATTTCAACCACAGAAAATATTATAATGTCTTCAACGCCAGATATACTTGAAGTTAGTTACAATAATTACTAAAATGTAGACTAGCATTGACGTGTTTAAATAAAACCGGCCAAGTGCGAGTGGGACTCCCCCGACACTCTCGCACGAAAGGTTCCGTACCATTAACAAATAAACGGCGAAAACCTCTTTGGTTTTATTCCATATACATAGAAGGTACATAGACAATCGCAGTTTCCGCAGACAGGACTTCATCCAAAAAGTTCACTAAAATTTTGATTTTACCTTATGATTCTGACGACGAATTTGATAGCGCGTTTTATTTTTCTAGTGGCGCCGTCTAGTTTGCTTAGGACGGACTAATTGAGCAAGAAACGGTAAAAAATCAAGTTTGTTGTATGGGACCCCGCTTTAAGTATTCATTTTATTAACATACTTCAAAAAAAGGAGATTTCTCAATTCCACCGCATATTTATTTTTAGTAGGTATGTTTTGTTATAGCGGCAATAGAAATACATGAACTGTGAAAATTTCAACTGTCTAGCTATCACTGTTCTTGAGATACAGCCTGGTGACAGACGGACCGACGGACGGACAGCTAAGTCTCAGTAATAGGGTCCTGTTTTATTCCTTTGAGTTCGGAACCCTAAAAATTTTCTCTTATTATTTTCCCTGCCACGCCAAACTAAGAATGTCTTCAACACAATAGCTACAATAATTTCTATCTTAGTAAACCAAATTTTTATTTTTAAACATTTATTGGTTTACACTTGACCACCATCTCGCCTGATGTTAAGCGACGATGCGGTCTAAGATGGAGCGTGTTTACCCAGAAGAAACCGATTCACTCTCGATTTGAAGACACCAAGATTATAACCATCGGGAAAAACCCACTCAGGCCACTCATTCCACAGTCTTGTCGTTCTTATCACAAAAGTAGAGTCAAACCTCTTCGTTCGTGTCTTTGGAACATCAACCAATTATGTCATTCATGTCAATTATACAACGTAGGTACCAGTTGCGAACTAACATTACAAAGCCATTTCAATTCAAAAGGTGCGATATACTAATTATAAATAGATATTACGGACAGCCATTACATTTACAGCCCATACATCTCAAGCTTTAACACTAAAAACTAACCAACAAACACGTGTTATCTTTACTACTTGACATCTGACATCTGTTATCAGTCGCGAAGTGTCATAATACATGCGTTTACTCTCTCTGGTATATCTCGACTGATATTGCGCTCACTATCACTATAGCTGGGAGTGAATAATGAGTGTCATTGTGCTAACGTATCTGAAGGTATTTTTCACTTTAGTCTTGTGCCGACAAATTACTTGCCTCTTTGAAGTGAAAACTTTGTTTACCGAGTTGACCAACTTTTGATAGGGGATAATCTTAGATAAAGAATAAGTAAATAGATTAGGGTTTTTTGGCAGGGTTCCTTTGTACCAATCGTAAGCAGATGAGGCCTAAGTATGTTAGCTATGGCGACATAGTGATGTGGCACGACAAAAGTATGACAATTCCACTAGAGCTATCAGACCCGTGCTTTCGGGGTAAAGCGTTGGGGAGAATATTGTGAGTTCGTCTCACTGACATACGTAAAACAGTATGTATGTAGCCATATAGGTGAAAGACTGTGCAACATTAGCGCAGTTAAATACTAAATAACTCTAAGGTATAAGTTTTCACTTCTATCGGCAGTCAAAGGACTGTCCATAGAAGCTAGATTGAAGATATAGAACAAATACTAAAACTGCTCTAAACTTGTCCTTGCTAATGACTGCGACTTTTTTTCAAGCGATTTACGAGTGACGTGGTCAAATAAAACATCAAATCTATAGTAATACTAGCGGCCCATTCCGGCTGCGCTCGGATATTGTCATTTAAAGACTATTAAACGAAATAAAAACTATTCTATCTCTCAAGTTGGACCAGACTGCTCATGGTGTGCCAATTTAATTTAAAATCATTTAAGTAGTTTAGGAATCCATCGATTTATATATCTATAGTAAAGTAATAAGTAATATTATGAAACTGAAGAGTAAATTTGTTTGAACGCTAGGATCTCGGTAGCTACTGGTCCGAATTGAAAGGTTATTTTTCTGTTGGATTGTCCTGTCCATTTATCGAGGAAGGCTATATGTAGGGTATATAACATTACGCTACTGCCTATGGGAACGGAGCATGAATGAAAAATGTAATAAAAACGGAAAATTATATTTTTTGAGAGTTTTCGTTGCGCGCCTTACGTGCGTCTGAGCCCGTGACAGCGTGTGTCTTTATTTTAAGGTTGCGTCATTATAACATAAGCTATCCAAATTTGTTCTAAATCTGAGTTGGTCCGTCCAATTTTCGATAGGTGGCGTAGCGACGTGCGCACGGTTCAGCTAGTATATTCATTTTTTTATTTTTTTTAAATAAACAGTGACGAGACAAGCAGATCATGTGCCTGATGGTAAGCAAGATACCTGCCACATAACAGCACAGTGACACGCAGCTATTGGAACATGAAGAGCCAAAATCATTACCTAGCACCGCACTGCGCTCGTCACCCAGAGATCTAAGTTGTTATATCTCTAAACCCTGTAATTTCTCTGGAAAAATTGCCCTTCAAACCGGAACGCAGTAATGTTTGCACATTACTGCTTGGCGGTAGAATAATTGACAAAGGTGTGGTACTTCCCCAGGCGGACTCTGCTAAGAGTCCTACCACTACAGAAAACATATAAACTGAATATTAAAGACAACGACGACAATCAATATGAATCTATTCGTTGAATCGGGAACTAAAGTGTCCCCATTCAGTGTTCATGTCCAGATAAATCAAAAAGCAATAATCGTTATTTCTTAATTTATCACACAACGGCCATTTAATTAGCACAATGTAAGTACATGAATTAATCATTAGCGATAATATTGTTTTGTATTTATTCAGCGTTATATTGAAAAGTTAACTCAAGATACTTATTTTAAAGTTCGAAAATCTTACTTATTTATGAAATCTAAATGCAAAAGTTTGGATATTTTATGTGTGTTAAACTATACATACTCGTATCTAACTGAAATGATAAACTCAGATACTATTTAGTGTAGAGAATTACCAAATTAAAAAAAACTTTTTTAATTTAGAAAACATAAAAAAACTCAGATATTAGTAATTTGAAACCTAAACAGCAGACTTTGTTTTGCAATTTTCAACATGAAATTCTAAAATATAATTAAAATGTGAGAGTTTTATCATACGGCACTAATGATACACAATATCTCAACTGTTTACCTACAGATATACCGTTATTACCATACCCAAGTCGGTAACGCGAGCTGGCAAGATTTCGAGCTCACAAAAACCGTCTAAAGGTCTCTTGTATTTTGATTAGTGCGAGTGCGAGTGCGAATTTGATTGCGAGTGCGAGTGAGTAATCGCGACTGATTGCTATGCACTCGCAATAATCAATCGCTGTCCACATGTGGCTGCTACTAATCACTCAACACCTGCTCTACTCACTCGCACTCGCACTAATCAAAATGAAAACAGGCCTTAATACGACTCGGTTACCACCCGAAAAATAAAATACACTCAAATATGTGCTTTATGGCATGAACGTTAAGTTACGTTAATACAGATTACATTGGCAACACAAATTAACAGACGGCTCGCTGACAGCCGTCTGCTCGTTTATGTTGCCAATCCTACTAAATATTATAAATGTTAATGTTTGTTGCTCAATCACGCCCTAACGTATGAACGGATCGGGCTGAAATTTTAAACACAGATCAATTTTTGTCTGGAAGAACACATATGTAGGCTACTTTTTATCGGGGTATTGTCGGGTGAGAGCGGAGTCATATCAATGGACGCAGGCCTTAACTCGTACCGTACCCGTTAAGGGGGCGCCTAAAGCCAGAAAACGAAAAAAGGACATTTTCGACGGTGCTAACTGAAGTTAAGAAACTAAAAACTATGACAAAAAAAATATTGACGTGTGGGTACATTCAAGAAGAAGCACAATAACCGAATAGAATTTTAAAAATAGATCAGAGTTTTGTACAATAAAAAAATAAAAATGACACCGAAAAAACCCGTTTTAATTCGAGTACTCGAAATTATCAGCGATGACCCCACATTATTTTTTGGTAATAAAATTCCTATTTGTACGTTCTAGTAAAGTAACCGAACACTTTTTTAAATTTATGTTTAGTTATTGAGTAATTAAATAAAACTTGGTCAAAAATGGACTCCTGATTAAATATTGATTTTTCCTCCAAACTGTGTCATGCTATTCTCGACTTTATGTACATCACATTAAGAAACGCGTCGCGCGGGTGAAATCTGACTTTTTCCTGGCTTTAGGCCAGGCCACTCTTAAGGTATATGTTCCTCCGCCGCCGCCTCCTGACTTTACCATGTCGGTGATGCGGGTACGCGGTACAAAATTTCCCGGACCAAAATTGTTTTGACACAAAAGCACTGCTTACTAAGCTTACACTTCAAAACTTAAACTTAGATAGTTGTACGCCTAAATCGTATATTCTAAGATGTGAATCTTCACGCCAAATTATCCAACACTTCCCGGCCACTGTCAAGGGAAGAGCCCTGATTGAAAGTTACTGGGCTTGCGACGGCCTTAATAAGCAACGTTGTTGGACTTCTGCTTTGTTGGATGTCAGATTAACATGACCCCTTGGGCGGATTCGTCCTTAGAGCTGAACTATTCACAAGGGTGTTGGATTTGTCTATAAAATTTGATTTGCTCTATGATTAGGTAACGGTAGTATTTCCTTACCTAAACTTCACAGCATCTAGCAGTAGACATCCGAATGTTATCATTTGGTAATAGCAGAAAGAGTAGTCTTTTTACTTACGTATGTTTCCCATAAGTAAAACGAATGTTGACGAGGTTACTTTTAAATAAAACTACAACGTTTTGTACCATCGGAGGGCCGGAGTCGTTATTAGAGGATGCCATCTATTTCCGAAGGTCAGCTAAGGTCCTAAGAATGCATTTTCGTCAACTAAAAACAAAAATCATAACACAATGTTCAAATACGAAACACACAAACACATGAAACAACAAAACATAACACACAACTACGAATTTCGGATCGATGTAAGCTGGACGTCTACTTTCTTTCTACGAAAACGTAATTTCGGAAAAAACTCGCGACTTTCCAACTCCGATTGTACTTCGATCCGTCGTTTTGACCGTTTAAATGTTCTAAGCCTACTCTAATTAGGGTATGCTTAGAACACTTAGAGAATAAATAACTAAAGTACTTATAATATATACTCTAAAGGTAGCGGTTCGCGCCGCGACCGCGACGCGAGACCGAGACCGGAGACCGAGACCGGAGACCGCGACACATGTCTCGGTCTCTGAGGTGTCGGTTCGCGCCGCGACCGCGACACGAGACCGAGACCGGAGACCGCGACCGGAGACCAAAACAGGCACTTGACATTATGGAATTGTATGGGCGCCAATTCGCGCCGCGACCGCGACACGAGACCGAGACCGGAGACCGCGACAAGTGTCACGGCTGCTTCAGTATGGGGAGTCTGTCGATAGAGTCAGTTGTGTTTTGTGGATCACAATGGAAAACCAAGTTGTAGAACTTCTATTGGAGGAGGAAGAAGACGATGATTTGCTCTTATATTATTATTACAAATATAAAACTAAAAGAAGATTACCTATTAGGGAATTACATATAAGTAGAGGCTAAGAAGGATCATTTTTTCGCTATTAGTCAAGAAACACCTAATGTTTGATGACAATAATTATATTCAGGAAGTATTTTCGGCTGAATAAAACACAGTTTGATTATATATTAAATTTATTGAAAAAAACAATGCATGAAAAAGGAAAAATATTGATGAAAGAAAAATTAGCACTAACTCTCACAAAAATTAAAACTAAATTTCTTACGACATTCGGAATCTGTAATGTATAATAATAAAGGTAATTGTTTGTAGTACTTTTAATATATTAAGGGTTCAGTATCTCGAAAGGAAAAAACGGAACCCTAACAGGATCACTTTGTTGTCCGTCCGTTCGTCTGCCTGTCAAGATTTTTTTTCTCAGGAACACGTAAACGTAACAAGTTGCAATTTATATCATGCACTCAAATTTATTGTCCCTTGAAGCCGTGACAAAATCAAACTTTTAAGACAATGCAATCAAAAGATACAGCGGTCTATGCCGCAAATTTCGACACTTTTTTATGTGAAAACATTTTTAGTACAATTTACACACACTGAATTTTCGTGAATGAAGATCATCGTCACGCTCGGAAGTGAAAGAAATGTTCGGGTGAACTCGAGACCGCCGAATGGGGAGCCTATTAAAACGCATAACTTTTTGTTCCTAATTTACTTTGTCATAATGAATGTAGCATAATGTATAGTGTCATAATGCAACTTTCGCATAATCATTTTTTGGCGTCATGTGTTTTAAGCATAACAATCTATTGTACTACATTTAATTCGACTATTGATGAGATGCATAATAGTATTTAGGCATTTTTTTGTTTGTAAATTTTTTTTTAAGGTGCCGTTTAAATCGCATAATTTTTTTTCCCTAATTTACTTTGTCATAATGAATGTAGCATAACATAAATATAATGTCATAATGTAACTTTTGCATAATTGTTTTTTGGCGTAATGTGTTTTAATCATAAAAATGTATTGTACTACATTCAATTCGACTGTTGCTCAGACGCATTTAGGCATTTTTTAATTATTTGTTGTGCTACGTAATATATAACCAGGTTATATAGGGTCCAGATCTGACTCGGAGCACCCCGACTCCACCTAGTCTTGTCGCTACTACCCCTAGAGTGTATTTAAAAATGCGGGAGCCAGAAGCTCAGGGCTGACTGCAGAGCTTCTGGCGGGAGCCCACCCGGAGTCAAAAAGTGCACCATATGTCTTAGGTGTATGTAGGTTTTTAAGTCTTAAAAACGTTATGTCTACATAAATTAGTACAAAAATTGTTATACTACTGCATAGTCCTGCATAGATATTCCATTAAATTAGTAGATACCTACATTACGAATAATAAATATTGTTGTCAAAGTACCCACCCGCATTTCACACACCCACGTATTTTATTTAAATAATGTTGCTACAGTCCGCTCTTTGCACTTGTTTTTAAGTTAGGTGTTTAAAGTTTATGCCTTTGATCATTATGTTTAAGTATTGTTATGTTTTTCTCAATGTGTGCCTTTAAATATTATGCTATTTATAGTTATGCGTCGAAACATTATACTAAGTTATCTGTATGCTATATATGGCTATGCGTTTAAACATTATGCTAAGTTATCGTTATGTCATATATGGTTATGCTAGGTAAAATTATGCGAAGACAGTTATGCGTTTAGTTGATATGGTAAATTATCATTAGTCCTAAAAACGTTATGCCTACCTAAAATAGGACAAAAATGTTATGCCACCCCGTATAGACCCACCGAATGTACTAGAGCGAGAGAGAAACAGCTGCTGCTGCTGTCTGGCTGCTGTCACTATCTTCTTTTTTAATTTATTCTTGGCTGTGGATATTAGTCCTTCTGCCGCATCTGTCACTGTCGTGTCGCTATGTTCACTACGTAATGTTTAAGTACCTGGTTGACCGAGCTTTGCTCGGTTTTTTTAAATTATATTTAGGCAGATACAATTTAAGAAATGCATTAAAATTCGTTACGTAGTTTGAAAGATCTAAGGATACATAGGTACATAAAAAAAACGAAAAAAAATAACGTGGCCAAATGCGAGTTGGACTCGCCCATGAAGGGTTCCCTTGCAGCAAGTAACATAATATACATAGTACACATAGTTCTTGTAGTTCGTTATAGCTTTGATCGAAGTTTCAATAATAGTGTATTTATGACGGATTTAAAAAAAAACTACTTATCAGATCGAGTTCAAACTAATTTTCGTTGGTAGTTTACATGGTAATGTACATCACATATTTTTTTTAGATTTTTCATTATCTTACTTTAGAAGTTAGAGGGGCGGGGACACACATTTTACCACTTTGGAAGTGTGTCTCGGGCAAACTATTCAGTGTATACGAAAATGATTTTAGAAACCTCAATATCATTTTGAAGACCTATCGATAGACGCCCCACACGTGTAGGTACGATGAAAAAAAATTTTTGAGTTCTCGGTATGGGGGACAACCCTAGTTTTTCTTTTTTTTTTAATTTTTTTGTTCTAATCTTAATGCGGTTTACAGAATACATCTACTTACCAAGTTGCAACAGTGTAGTTCTATGAGAACATAGTTTCGGCAAAAAGTGGCTGTGACATACGGACGGACAGACAGACAGACATGACGAATCTATAAGGGTTCCGTTTTTACGTTTTACGGAACCCTAAAAATGAGAAGTAATCATCAGGATTTGAACCGCGGTCCCTTGATACCGAGGGCGGAGTTTTACCGCTTGAGCCATTTAACCTTTGAACATAGTGGTGAAATTTGTTATCGTATTCTAATGATATTCTAGGAGTCTTTAATTGTTTGAAAAAGCATATAAAATGTCATTTTTTAACAATGCAATCTAGCTAGATCGATTTACCGTCCCCGAAACCCCCTGCTCACATAATTTCATGAAAATCGTTCGAGCCGTTTCCGAGATTCAGATTCTATATAAATATAAATATACAAGAAGTCTCATATACAAGTCTCAGGCGTTTAGAATATTTTACACCCCTATCGGCATAGCACAAGAAACATGCACAGATATGATCTTAGTTGCCTGTTGTTTGCATAACCTATTAAGAGACGGATTTTTGGAATACACTCAAATGCCCGTACATCGATGGAATCAAGAAGAAAATTTACCTTCAAATTTAGTTTCATTACGTGGAACCGGAGGGTTTTCGAATAGCAACGGACTAGACATTAGAGCAAAATTAACCGATTTCTTTACGCCACAGCAAGGAGCCGTAGAATCGCAAATACAACGTGTCACACGGCTTGCCCAAGTTGATTCCATCTATGTTAAGTAGTATGTGCGTATGTCTATGCAGAATAAATAAATTTAAAAAAACACACCTATTTTATTTAAGGTTTCACCCACAGAAATCTAAATAATAAGTATTTAGATTTCTGTGGTTTCACCTATACTCCTCCAAATGTTGTCCTTCAGATTTTCGTCCCTGTGGGAGTCTAGTTGTGAATCGTATATCAAGGGGTGCTGTCTGATTAGCTCAATCAGCGCTTTACAATTTTCGTTAGAAAAACTAGTCATTTTTAGTAACTGCTCGATAAGTCTAAGCTTGAAGCTCACTGATCCTTTGGACTTTGACTCAAGCACATAATTGAAAACCACAAAACTTATTTATGCGGTTTGGCGGGAAGCTAAGTTTTGGCGGGAAACGTAGGTACTTTCAAAAGCCAGAGGTTTTCGCCGTTTATTTGAATTCTGTATACATAAATCATCGCAGTTACTACAGACAGGCTTTCATGCAAAAGTTTTTCTAAAATTTTGATTTTAGCTTACGATTTTAACGACGAGGTCGAATGCGTGTTTTGGTGTACTAGTGGCGCCATCTAGTTTATTTTGGAACGGACTAATCGAGCAAGAAACTGTAAAAAAAAAACAAATTAATTGTTGTATGGGAGCCCCCGTTAAATATTTATTTTATTTTATTTTTAGTATTTATTGTTATAGCGGCAATAGAAATACTTCATCTGTGAAAATTTCAACTGTCTAGCTATCACCGTTCTTGAGATACAAACAGACAGTCTTGGTGACGGACAGACGGACGGACAGCCAAGTCTCAGTAATAGGGTTCCGTTTTTACTCTTTGGGTACGGAACCCTAAAAACGGTGGTCGAATGTATAACCTCCTCCTTTTAGGAAGTCGGTTAAAAATATGCCTCTGACGATGCGACGTTGACAAAAAGTATTTTTAATAAGCTTTTGTCCTAGCGTAATCAGCGGTGTATCGACTGGATATAACACGCATGCTTTTCCAGCGCGACACGAGACACTACTTGACCGGGGCGGCGACCGTCTCGATGTCTCCGGTCTCGCGTCTCGGTCTCCGGTCTCGGTCGCGCGTGCGAACTGGCGCCCATACAATTCCATAATGTCAAGTGCCTCTTGTGGTCTCCGGTCGCGGTCTCCGGTCTCGGTCTCGTGTCGCGGTCGCGGCGCGAACTGGCGCCCATACAATTCCATAGTGTCAAGTGCCTGTCGCGGTCTCCGGTCGCGGTCTCGTGTCGCGGTCTCGTGTCGCGGTCGCGGTGCGAACTGGCACCCATACAAAGCTATAATGTCAAGTGCTGTCGTGGTCTCCGGTCTCGGTCTCGTGTCGCGGTCGCGGCGCGAACTGGCGCCCATACAATTCCATAATGTCAAGTGCCTGTCGCGGTCTCGCGTCTCGGTCTCCGGTCTCGGTCTCGTGTCGCGGTCGCGCGCGCGAACTGGGGTCCATACAATTCCATAATGTCAAGTGCCTGTCGCGGTCTCGCGTCTCGGTCTCGCGTCGCGGTCTCGTGTCGCGGTCGCGGCGCGAACTGGCGCCCATACAATTCCATAGTGTCAAGTGCCTGTCTTGGTCTCGGGTCGCGGTCTCCGGTCGCGGTCTCGCGTCGCGGTCGCGGCGCGAACCGCTACCTTAAGTTAGAACATTTAAACGTCAAACAATGTTGTATCGGAGGAAACGAAGTAGAACGAGAGCAAGAAAGTCGCGAGTTTTTTTTCGAAATTACGTTTTCGTAGAAATAGAGTAGACGTCCAGTGCTGCCATTGTAAAAATATCTTAGTATCGATCTTATAAAATCGATAGTGATTGTGTGGATAAAATTGATACTATTCAATTAAATATTGTGGCCATTGTTTAAAATATTCACAATTTAGTGGGTAAAATGAGTAGATGATTATTCATACTGCTCCACGGAATTATTGTTTACTATTTATTCAGGATTAGTAGATGACTTTAGACACAAATAAAGTGGCCAAGTGCGAGTTGGACTCGCCCATGAAGGGTTCCGTTGCAGCAAGTAACATTATATACATAGTACACATAGTTATTGTAGTTCGTTGAAACTTTGATCGAAGTTTCAATAATAGTGTATTTATGACGTACTAAAAAAAAACTACTCATCAGATCGAGTTCAAACTAATTTTCGTTGGTAGTTTACATGGTAATGTACATCATATATTTTTTTTAGATTTTTCATTCTCTTACTTTAGAAGTTAGAGGGGGGGGGGGACACACATTTTACCACTTTGGAAGTGTCTCTCGCGCAGATTATTCAGTGTAGACGAAAATGATTTAAGAAACCTCAACATCATTTTTGAAGACCTATCGATAGACATCCCACACGTGTAGGTTTGATGAAAAAAAAATTTTTGAGTTTCAGTTCTCAGTACGGGGGGCAACCCTAATTTTTATTTTTTTTTATTTTTTCTGTCGAAATCTTAATGCGGTTCACAGAATACATCTACTTACCAAGTTTCAACAGTGTAGTTCTCATAGTTTCGGCAAAAAGTGGCTGTGACATACGGACGGACAGACAGACAGACAGACAGACAGACAGACAGACAGACAGACAGACATGACGAATCCATAAGGGTTCCGTTTTTACGTTTTACGGAACCCTAAAAAGGCCAGCTACAGTGTTGCTTAATAACAACTTTACGCATAATTGTTAAGATGTGACTTTTTTCGGTTTATTCCCGTTCGTCCACACATCGTCGTCCCCACTGGGGACGAGTGGGAAAAAAAAAGTTTCGTTCGTCCCCAGTGGTGACGATTGAAACTTTTTAAATCCCACTCGTTCCATGGGAATTTCAATAATAGATTTCACAGATTCTTAAAATGCTTTAATTACGACTTTCTGAGCAAGACTGATAATGTTTTTGGTTGAAAATAATTTAATTATTTTATTGTTAAAATGTTTTATTAATAATTAAGAAATTCCCATGTGTTTTGATTCTCGGTTAATAGGGGAACGAGTGAGAAATAAAAAGTTCAAATCGTCACCACTGGGGACGAACGAAACTTTTTGTCCCAGTCGTCCCCAGTGGGGACGACGATGTGGGGACGAACGGGAATAAACCCTTTTTTCTATCAATTCAAAGAAATCGATATTATTCGAGAAGTAAATCGATTTTATTCAAAGCTTGAAGATTGGCAATATAATTTAATTTAAATTGGTTGAGAAGTCGCAAATAAAGATTAAAATACTTATATCTAATATCAATTTGTATCCGCACTATCAAAATATGATTATCCTTAGCTAACTTAATTGTGGCACTGTACATTGTTAAAATTAATCACTACTAAATATAAGTAAGCAATAAAAAAATTGTATAGACTTACCTAATGTAACAATTTGTTATAAGGTCAATATTTTTTTCTATTTCTATTCTATTTCTATTTCTATAGGTAATGAACTTTTAGTTTTATTAATCTGGGTACTGAAATAATGCATGAAAGTTCTTTCGTACAAAAATTAATGTTTTTTTTTACGAAATCAAATTATCCACACAAGAATATGACATGTTCTTAAATATAAAAGTTTAATTAGTATAACAAGTATAATAAGTTTAATTAAACATGTTCTTCTAGATAAAAGGCCCCAAGAATGATTTTGTCAACAAAAAAAAGTAACTTAAAACAAAAGTCGTCTGGATTCGTACCCGGATCAACTTACGACCGCTCGACTGCCCTCCCACCTCAGCTATTATACATTCTAATGTTTAATGTGACAAATTTTCATTTTCTAAAAACGCACATAAATTAACGTTATTTAAACAATAAAACCTAGCTAGGTCGATTTATCGTCTCCGAAACCCCCTGCATACATAATATCATGAAAACCGTTCCAGCCGTTTCCGAGATTCGGTTTCTATAAATACCTACATATATAGCTATATACAAGAATTGCTCGTTTAAAGGTATAAGATGTACCAAACAAAAAATAAATCATCAGAATCAAATAATAAATTGGAGGAGCTATCCTGTACCATAAAGTTACAATGAAATTACCCCCATGCCTGTGGTAGATACAATTAAATCGCGGAGTATTCTACATACGTACAAAAAAATGAAATCAAACTAACTTACTGTAAGTTTTCGGAACATTTCTGTAATACGGTGAAGTAAGCAGACTTGTAAGTTATATCTCAAATATGAGTCAAAACAACAGTCACAAACTGCAGTGAAGCAAGAGCCGTCAATTAGACAATGCTGAAATTAGCGGCCGTTCAGTGGGCGGAGGTTTACGGGCCAGTGACTCACTACCCTGCGCCTGACCTGATTGCCGTCCTGTCCAATTTAGGTCTTCACGGAATTAGCACAAAGCAATCAGTTTACAGATGCCAAGCTCACGTATGTACCTCATTTCTGAAGTTAAATTTATTTTGTTGAGTGCTGTTGCACTGGTTCAGGCACTGACTTGATAATCTAGTAGTAGTGGTAGAACTCTTAGCAGGGTCCGCCTGGGGAAGAACCACACTTTTGCCAGTTATTCTACCGCCAAACAGTAATGTGCTAACATTACTGTGTTCCGGTTTGAAGGGCGATGTTTTCAAAGAAATTACAGGGCTTAGAGAAATAATATCTTAGATCTCTAGGTGACGAGCCCAGTGCAGTGCTAGGTAATGATTTTGACTCTTCGTGGTCCAATAGTGCGTGTCACTGTGCTGTTATGTAGCAGGCATGTTGCTTACCATCAGGCACATGTCCTGCTCGTCTCGTTACTTTATACTATATAAAAAAAAAATGTGGTGGAGTTTTTAGAAAGAAGACCCATTCAGGTCTTCCTTTTGTGAGTTTGCGGCACCGATATAGGTAGGTACTCAATAATAGTAGTACCTATTAATAGCTAATCAGGTAACGTTTTGCGCCAAATTTGTGCTGTTCATTACTAAAATTTATAAGTTAGAAGTTCATACTTTTATGGGCAGTCCCTAAGACCACCATTTTACTTTTTGCCTTATTATAAAAACATTACAAGATGCATGTCCGCGCGTAGATGACACTATAGTGCATTCCAATAAGCTGTGTAGAAAACCAAAACAAACCAAAACAAAGGTGATACCATAACATAAACATCGTTTAATCTTAGTATTTTTATGAAATAGCCTTAAAATATTTTTCACAAATAGAATTCGACTTTATTGCGATCTTAAATACCATATACTTAGATTTGTATTGATCAAATAATTCTATACTATCTTATTTTAAAAGTTATATAAAGTAATGGTAGGATGATAGAAATATGATTTTAAGTACTAGCAATTTGATCTGTGTTTCTCAAACTCTCAATGTTGCATTCAAGACATTTATACTTCTTTTCATCAAATTATTCTTATTAAGTACGCGCCTATTTTTCTAACATACCCATATTGCCCATCATGCCCATATTGTGAAAATGCCCATTTCCATTATATTCCAGTATGGATTAATTTTACTCTATTTATTTTTGTCATTAATTTAGAATTTTTAATTATAATGTAATTTGATTTTAATATAATGTATTATTTGATTTTTATTGTAATGGGATTTTAAATTGACGTCTACTTTTTTTTAAATTATTGACTTGTATTGGTAATATTTGAATACCTTGAATATGACATGCAACTACTCGTTATCAATAAAAGAGTAAGAGTATGACTAAAGAACTCCGAGAAAAAGGTTTCTTGTGTCGTAACGAGTTGAGAGAAAATCGCAAACCTCTAAATACGTGTTCCACATTACGCTGTTTACTATCAAAAGCATGTATAGTTTTCACTCTAAAATGACATACATTTTGTGTTATTTTGATCGAAACTTTTGTATGTGTTTACAGAATATTACGTCATAGTGTAATGATCAGTTTTGGGTAGTACGAGGACAATTCGAACGAGATATTTTTTTTATAAATAAATACTGGTGGACAATTTACACACAATACCATCTGACCCCAAACTAAGCAAAGCTTGTGTGATGGCGGCCAGATAGCTGATATAATACTTATATAGTTTGAAATACATTTTTATTATACATAGAAACACCCAGACACAGTGCAAACATTTGAATTCATTACACAAATATTTGCACTGGGTGGGAATCGAACCCACGACCCTCGGCTTCGCAGGTAGAGCTACTACCAACTAAGCCACGAGGCCAGTCTTATTTAATTATTGTTAAAAATAAAAGGAACGTTTTCACATAAGGAAACATCTAAATTACTTTTCTTCTAGTGTTACATTCTTCTCCGAACTCAAATGCTTTGCCTTTCCTTTTTTTACGTGGGGGAAATAAATGTACGTATGCCCGCCATATTCTCATTATGAAATGAGAGGAAATCTCCATCTACCCTCATTTGGGCTTCAAAAATTGCACGGTGACTAACACTACACACAAGACTAACCATATCACCAGGTTTCTCCAAACTAAGTGCGCTATGCACACATTTATTTATTAGAGGATTTCGCGACGCCGATAACTGTAAACTGGTTAGTTTTCGGTTATTGACATCGTGGTCATCGCGTCGTAGTTGAAATATATACCTATGTTTTTTATTTTCCAATGCTTCCCGAACCATTCTTGCGTAGTAATGACATTCGGTAGATAGAACCTTCGGGTCGTGGATCTCGATCCAATGACCAGTTTTAGCATCAATCAAATGTTCAGCAATTGCAGATTCTTGTGCCTGACGATTTTTTACAGCGGCAATGTGTTGATTGTTCCAAGTCCCAGCAGCAGTGGGAACATTTATTTGGGTGTTTATGATATGCATACATATATATTTAGCCTTTTTATGCGGCGAAAATTTAAAAGGGCAAGCAATGAAAGGTACTACAAACTATCTTGTAAAACAATGGTTGAGAAATGCTGGTCTGTCATATTTTGAGTGACATCGATTTGTTTACCTTTTATTCACAGAGAATTGGAATGAGGTATAGAGCTGGCACTGTTCTCAAATGTTCCGAAATATCGTGTTCGTGACTGGTGTAGGTATATGTGTACGCTTCTCGATCCATCGCTTGTAGGTACCTTGGCTTCTGTACGCTGGCTACTTGTGGAATTAGGGTTTCCCTTCTAGGTAAAAAGAAATTGGGGCTTGAATTGATTTTGCGGGGAAAATCTTTGGGGATAAAGGAAATGAATATTCTTCTGGAAACTAATTAACTACCGTCTTCACTATTTCTTGACTGAATTAATCAGTAACGTTTTGAGATCAAAATGAATGTCTTCTAGGTTAGCGTCTATCACCTTCGATCACAACATTACATAATAGAACGAGTTGGTGGTCAAACACATACCTATAAATGTTAAAACTATCAGTATTACTGTTAAATGTTCACCACCCCCCTACTCCCCCCCTTATTTTCCTCTTCTTCTCCTAATCCAAGAACTATGTAAATAAAAAAAGATTATTGTAATGACAAAAGTCACGGACCCCGGAGTCTGTGGAGTGTTTAAATTAAAAAAAAAAAAAGTATTACTGTTATCACCATACGTCACAATAATACAGGTGACGTATTAATTGTGAACCATCGCTAAAATTCCAAGTTATAGATTTTACTTCCAGAGGCAGTCTATATGGCTGCCAATTTTTTCCTATTTCAAATATTCGTTTCGTAAATCCCACTTTTTGAAGGTTTCATGAAACTTACGAAATGCAATTATTTATCTCGTAACAATTCATATCAAAATTTTGCGATTTGAACGCTTAATGTAAAAACTTGTACAGCACTTCGATTATCGGCGTCGTGGAATCCTGTCATAAACATAGAATAATTAATCTATGGTCAATGATCATACATTAATGAATCGCATCGCGGAATCAGTTTGGAGAAACCTGGTAATACGGTTATTGTTGTGTATCGTGGTGCCAATTCTGCGACTTTTTAAGACCAAATAAGGCTAGATGCAGTCTCCTCGCGACCACGGTCGTTGTAGCGCTGCCAAAACGACAAATACAAGTAATTAACTCGTGACTCTATGCAAGTTTTAAGACAAATTCTAATCTAAAGTGATAGAACATAAATTCTGAACTGAAATTAATTAATCGATTTTTTTTATCGGTATCAAGTCCTTTAAAGAGTTTATTTTATATTAATTTAATTGTATTGCAAACATTTAAATTTTTTAGCTTACAATCGGTGAGTAAATATTTGAAATCCGTCGCTGAAACGTCTTGAACTTTCACACTAGCGTACAAGAAACGCAACACTCTCCGTTCTAATTACCCTAAAATTGTCAACCCCGTATCACTGTGTTGTGGGAACTAAACTTGTGAACTCGCGAGCTGTTAGCCAAGTGTAAGTTGGTACAAAGTTGGTCGGAAGTTAGTCAGTGGGTCGGTGGCGGTGTTACGCCGGATTGTTGAGGTATGTCAGTAATTTTACAGTCCCAAGTTATCTACTAAGTTTCGGTTGTATGAATATTTATGTCAAGGATGTTTTGTGTTTACGTGTAACGTTACCTACTAAGTTAATCCAGATAATATTATGTTTGTAAGTGCAAAAGTTTGTATGTTTTGATGGATTTTTATAGTTGTTATTCTTTCAAGCAAAAGCTCGAAAGAGTTACAACTGTTGGAAACATAGAAACTAGAAGCTTAGATACTTATTTTATTGTAAAAATACAATACGACAACAAAGGTCACAAATCACTGAACATGAAGTACAAATAATTTATTATTTAAGCATAATAAATTTAATACAATCGACTCTTATCGTCGGGCACTACTAGTTAAGTCATTTTTAATTGATTTATTGTATTTCTACTCGTGCCCCCCCCCCAAATCCGAGGCTGGGACCGCGCCTGTATTGTACATTCTTGTATGTTTTTGTTACAGGTACCGTAGCTTTTCCAGATGGCAATGGGCAGAGGTGAATTCAAGAAGCTGACGGCTAACCTTCAACATTGACGACGTACTTGAAGAAAAATAGATACGTACTGATCGTAAATAGGTAAACCCACATAACAAACATCCGTATTTATCTCAAAAATAACTGTGAGTCGTACTCTAGACAGATTCAGCAAGGGGACTAACTGTCAAACTACGAGGCTAGTAGTAAAAAGCAAATCCTACATACATTTGTGGTAATTCCTAATTTATTTCACACGAAAGGTCCGGAACATCCGGATTTTGCCCACGCGTTCACTATTACCGAAGTTTATCCCACATCCCTAGCGGGGAGGTGGTCAATCAACCAATTACAAAACACAAAGAGGATTTAGACCATTAGCTCATTGGAGGAAATTAACAATTGCTCCTCCAAATACACTCGTCAACTTAATTCTGACGTTAGGGTTGGTTCACACGCAAATTGGGACCACTCAAACTACCGTTTTGCGCTAATATCTTAACCTCTTCTTCCAATGTATGATGTCACACTGATATATTGCACCTTTAGAATTCTAGTGGCTGAATAAATAATCCTATTTTTGGTTAACACAAAATGTTATTGATTATCTGTATTTGTTTATTTTTCGTGTAAATTCCTCAATGTTTTTTTTTTCTGGTTAGTATTTTAATACTTCAGTCTTAATAAATTAAATAATGAGTGTTTTTTACCGTTTAGTTCTTTTTTTTACCCGACTGCAAGAAGGGTTATTAACTGAGCCACTTAAATTCTAAATGTGCTTTGTAACTAATTAATTTTGAACTTTTAGTATGTATTAAACTAACTACTAACTAAACGTGTACTAGAGTACTTTGGGCTTATAGCCAGGAAAGAAGGTCACAGACTGGAGAAGCTGATAAATAGTTACTGGGAAAGTTGACGGCAAAAGAAGAGGCAGCAGATCCACATCACCACATCTACGATGCTCTAAAGGTCGCCGGTGATAGAGTTGAGAAGCCGTTGAGACGTGGTGGTCACGTAGAAGAATACGACTCCAGGAGAAGGATAGTTTTCCTATGCATGGTATGAATTTAGAAAATAAAAATTGATTACAAACAGAATTCCATGACATTTTTAGGGAGTGGTGTTTGACTTCGGCTCGAATTTGAACGTTGTTTTTATAAGCTTTTATTTTTAGTTTCACCTGTCCCGAAGTTATCAAATATTGCAAATTACATGTGATCCACTTCCCAGTTACCGATGGAGATGGAATAATGCATAAATTTGTAAATCGCGTGACGATGCAATATTATGAGGACATGGTGCTGATCTGATGATGAACCTGAAAGGTAGCCAAAGGAACGTACCTATGCAACAACACACCCTCATCAAGCTTGGTCTCATTGAAAATTTGTGTTCCAGTTTGAAGGGCAATGTTTCCAGAGAAATTCTGGCTTAGAAATATAATATCTTAGATCTCTGGGTGACGAGCGCAGTGCAGTGCTAGGTAATGATTTGTTCTCTTCATGTTCCAATAGCTGTGTGCCACTGTTCTGTAATGTGGCAGGCATGTTGCTTACCATCAGGCACATGTCCTGCTCGTCTCAACACTCTTTAGTGTAACAAAAAACGTTCTAATGCAATAATACACCCTCATCAAGTTTGGTCTCATTGAAAAGTAACGTATGTACCGAGTAGTTTGGTTCTAGATGGTAACCGGGTCTGATGATGGAGCTAGAAGATGGCCATAGGAACTCAGTAATTAAAGTACATAGCCGCATCGAGCTTGGGCTCGTTTTATTCGTTTTGACTAGTACTTTGTTGCTTGATGGCAAAGATGATCTGAAGTTCTTTAGTTTTGGAACAAGTAATACAATCTTGTTTTTAAAAGGTTTTTTTTGACGTGATAACGTCTTATAATTCGATGAAGCCGGCTGCACGCCCCCAAAACGTGACGTCATGTAACGTTACCGCCATAGATTAGATAATATTTACCGCCGTTACCTCGCCTTATTACTTTTCGCACCATCTAGTGAGTGAAATATTATTATGTATTACGTTCACGGAGTCTGTCCATGTTTTAGAAAAGCGACGATATGAAGTTAAGAACTTGTGCTAGTACAATGATGTACCCAGAGATGGCGCTTTGAACAGCTTTTCAAAAAGCTTCAGAATGTTTTACCTAGATGGCGCTTAACACAAATACGTTGTCACGTTCAACTATCGTCAGCAAACCGACTTTACAGACAACCATTTTTTTAAATAAAATTTGTTAATATTCATTCTTACTCCACTAACAAGGCAACTCCAACGAGTCACTTACCATCACTCAACTTCATAAAAAGCACGATCCAATGTGTATTAACCTTAATTCCTCGACGTCAGTTATCGTTACATTCTGCTAAGAGTTGATTGACTTATTTATCGGGACCATCGGCCATGCGGAGATTCAAATTAGCTTTGATTAGTTTCATCTGGAGTTATTGAAAACGATTTGATACGAGAGAAAATGAGCACGGGTTATGAAATATGCGTTTGGTCGACGTGCTGTTTCCCATCTCTGATAGATTCTAGTTGAGGCTTAGAAACGAAAACTGTTTGTAGCGACAATGGAGCAAACCTTATTATGGGTTAGAAAAAAACATTTTCGAGAAATAAACACCGAATTCTATTTAAAATAGTCAAGTCAAAAATAAAACGATCAAATTATATATAAATGTTATGAAACCATCACTAACTCATTTAGATACATTTAATGTAAATTTTAATTTTTTATTCAAATTTAAAAAACTGCCCGATTAATTAAAGGGACCTGCTCTAAACTATTTGGTAGATACTTACTAAACAAAAAAAAGTAAAGTGCCCAAGTGCGAGTTGGACTCGCCCATGAAGAGTTCCGTTGCAGCAAGTAACATAATATACATAGTACACATAGTTCTTGTAGTTCGTTGTAACTTTGATCGAAGTTATAATAATAGTGTATTTATGACGTACTAAAAAAACTACTCACCAGATCGAGTTTAAACTAATTTTCGTTGGTAGTTTGCATGGTAATGGACATCATATATCTTTTTTAGTTATTTCACTCTCTTACTTTATAAGTTAGAGGGGGGGGGGACACACATTTAACCACTTTGGAAGTATCTTTGGCGCAAATTATTCAGTGTAGACAAAAATTATGTTAGAAACCTCAACATCATTTTTGAAGACCTTTCGATAAAAACCCCACACGTGTAGGTGTGATGAAAAAAAAATGTTGAGTTTCAGTTCTCAGTATGGGGGGCAACCCTAATTTTTCCTTTTGTTTTAATTTTTGTGTACAAATCTTATCTTTACAGAATACATCTACTTACCAAGTTTCAACAGTGTAGTTCTCATAGTTTCGGCAAAAAGTGGCTGTGACATACGGACGGACAGACAGACAGAGAGACAGACAGACAAACAGACACGATGAATCTATAAGGGTTCCCTTTTTACGTTTTTAAGGTTCTCCTAAAACCCATCAAGATTGATTGCCAATTGACGGAGCTATTGCGTAACATAGTAATAACATAGGTAGGTACGATCGAATTGAGAACCTCCGCCTTTTTTGAACTCGTTTATTAAATACTTACTACTACCACAGCTACTACTTACTATTACTACTTACTTACTGGTTAAATAGACATAAATAGTTAAAACATATTTATGAACAGAATTACAGTCGTTAATTCTTCTTGCATGCAATTCGTAAAATAAGCTCAGAAGAAAAGGCGTGGACTTCTCAGTTTGTGGATATTATAAGGGAAAAATATAATTTAATTATCTCCGAAAAAGCAATACCTAACCAATATCAAATCAAAAAGCATGCATTCGCTTAAATTTCATATTTTTGTCAATCAACTAAACTCACTCACTCGCAACCAATGAAACATCGAGGTTTCGCAAAAAAGTCTAATAAATCGTTGAGGTATGCAAATTTCAGTTTTTTGTTCATATTTAAAAAATCCCTACACGGATTTTGATAAAACTAAAATGGGACTATCTCTAGTTCTTACAAAAAAACAAAGAGTCATCAATATCTTTTTTTTGTAGTATAGATTGACAAGACGAGCAGGACATGTGCCTGATGGTAAGCTACATGCCTGCCCATAACAGCACAGTGATACGCGGCTATTGGAACATGAAGAGTCCAAATCATCACTTAGCACCACACTGCGCTCGTCACCCGGTGATCGGTACCTATAATACCTTATATATTTGCCCAGTAACTTCTCTGAAAACATTGCCCTTTAAACCGGAACAGAGTAATGATTGCGCACTACTGCTTGGCGGCAGAATATCTGGCAGAGGTGTAGTAGGTACCTCCTCAGACGGCCTCTGCAAAGAGCCCTACCACCTGCTGGAGCTATCGAATAATATTGGTCATCATCATCATCATCATCAGCCGCAAGACGTCCACTGCTGAACAAAGGCCTCCCCCCTAGATTTCCACAACGAACGGTCCCGCGCAACCTGCAACCAGCGGTTTCCAGCGACCTTTGTGAGGTCATCTGTCCATCTAGTGGGAGGCCGTCCAACACTGCGTCTTCCGGTTCGTGGTCGCCACTCGAGAACCTTTCTTCCCCATCGGTTGTCAGTTCTTCGAGTGATGTGGCCTGCCCATTGCCACTTCAGCTTGCTTACTCGTTGAGCTATGTCGGCCACTTTAGTTCTTTTGCGAATATCTTCATTACGGATTCTGTTGCGCAAAGAGACTCCGAGCATAGCTCTCTCCATAGCTCGCTGTGTGACTTTGAGCTTTGTTATGAGGCCCACAGTTAAGGACCACGTCTCAGTTCCATAAGCCATCACTGGCAACACGCACTGGTTAAAGACTTTTGTCTTTAGGCATTGGGGTATTTTGGACTCAAAGATGTGTCGAAGTTTCCCGAACGCTGCCCATCCGAGTTGGATCCTTCGCTGGACCTCTTTGTCGAAGTTGGATCTACCTAATTGGATCTTTTGACCCAGGTAGACGTATTCGTCAACAACTTCGAGTGTGGTATTCCCAACAATAACCGGTACAGGTGAGACATGCACATTTGACATGACCTTCGTCTTGTCCATGTTCATCCTCAAACCAACCTGTTGGGATACTCTACTGAGGTCCCTGAGCATTGCACCGAGGTCCTCCAGCGACTCCGCCACAATGACTATGTCGTCGGCAAACCGAAGGTGAGTGATGCATTCGCCGTTGATATTGATGCCATGTCCGTTCCAGTCCAGTAGCTTGAAAACGTCTTCCAGCGCAGCAGTGAACAGTTTCGGAGATATAACATCTCCCTGTCTCACGCCTTTCTGTAGCTGGATATGTTTTGTGCACTGGTCCTGTAATCGGACAGACATTGTGGCTTTGCTGTAGATACACTTCAACACTTCGATATAGCGATAGTCGATGCGGAATCGCTGGAGAAACTGAAGCACTGCCCAGGTCTCGATGGAATCGAAGGCTTTCTCATAGTCCACATACGCTATACATAGTGGCCGATTATACTCCTCAGTTTTCTGTATAATCTGCCGGAGCGTATGTATGTGGTCTATGGTACTATAGCCTTTTCGGAAACCGGCTTGTTCGGGTGGCTGAAAGTCGTCAAACCTGCGTGCGAGACGATTCGTGATTACCCTCGAAAACAACATCGAATAATATTGGTACGTACAAAAAATACTACCTAATTAAGAACCTCTTTCCTTATTGAAGTCGGTTAAAACTAAAAATATTACTATTTTTGTGCAGTTGAGTAAAACGTAAAATTCAGCAGTCCAGCAATAAAAAGTTAAAAAGATTCGGATAACATCGGAAAAGAACCGTCCGCCCTTTGATCGGGATCGGAAAGTAAACAATTCCGATTTGTTTACAATCATCGCGAACTTGGTTCGGTTCGATCTGATATTTTAATATTTCTCGTGTTTTTTGATGATTTTATGGGAATATGGAAATGTTTAATGTTGTGGAATTTTATTAGTGCGGATGTGGAAATTATTTTATTTTGCAATAACTGTTTATTTGGTTGCACATACAGGAAGAGAAAATGGAAGGTACGCCATAGTTTCTTTTTCAATATTAGTAAGTAATCTAAAATAATTATCATCGCGATTAGGTCCCGTATTATGTGTTCATTTTGAGTTCAAATTGCAAAAGCTCCCAAGCTCCTTATAAATATGTATTTATTATCTATTTTATGGCTATTCAAAAGTATATATTCATAGACATTACTGCATTCTGCTTTAGCAATTTAAAGTAGATAAAAACATGACTTCCAAGGTATCGGGACTATCAGTAGATTAAACTTTGCTGATAAGATGCCGAGACCTCTTGTTGCAGTGTATGAGAAGACAGGACTGTAACTTGTGCATTCCTATTCTTTGCCTATTTTTAGGGTTCCGTAGACTAATGGCAAAAACGGGGACCCTTATAGATTCGCCATGTCTGTCTGTCTGTCCGTCCGTATAACCCAGCCATTTTATTCCGAAACTATATACTGTTGAAACTTGGTTAGTATAAATATGTTCAATTCAATTCAATTCAATGCATTTATTCGAACCATAAATTCATAAGAACACTTGGTAACGTCATTAACAAAAAGGCATAAGAATCCGTGTACATCTTCTTCTTATATATAAAATTCTCGTGTCACAGTGTTTGTTTCCTTACTCCTCCGAAACGGCTTTACTGATTTTTACCAAATTTTATATGCATATTCAGTAGGTCTGAGAATCGGCTACTAGCTATTTTTTATACCCCTAAGTATTAGGGTCACCCCAAACATTTTTTTTTTAATTTTTGGTAATTTTTTTTTGTTTTTATTTTTTTATAATGTGGCGTTAAAAAATACATACAACCCTAAATTTTTACCCTTTTATCACCAACCCCTGTTTTTTTTATAGCCATTTTAGTAATTTAATCATTTGACAGTGAACTCCTAAACGACGGGACCGATTGAAATGTTTTTTTTGTGTGTTTAATAGATGGTTTAAATTCACAAATAAGCCCGGCAGATGGCGCTGCAGACAGTGTCTAGGTTATGTCCGAGCGAACCCGGAACGGGCCGCTAGTAATAAGATAAAATAACAATGTCAAAATGAATAAAGCTGTAAAGGAGTCTCGTCAATCAAATGCAGCTGTAAAAAGGCTTTGTCAAAGACAAAATAACAAATAATTAATACATACAGTATACAGATACTACATGAGTACAATGTTCCATCAAAAGTTTTATAAATCTATTACTTTACCTTATTACAAGATTCTAGTTTCAACACAGTTCTCTTCCATACGTTACTATCTTTAACAAAGTCATCTATATTATAATATGCCTTGCTCAATAGGTAGCTTTTTATGTACTTTGTGAGCCGCAATAAGATTACACAAAAATAGAAAAAAACAATAAATTTTGAGGTTCCCCATACTCAGATATCAAACTCAAATTTTTTTTGCATTAAAACCTAACATCATAAATTGGTTTGAACTAGATCTAGTACTAAGTAGTTTTTTTATACGCAATTATTATTAAAACATCGATCAAAGTTACAACGAACAACAAAAACTTATGTAACATGTAACTTGCTGCTTCGAAACCCTTCATGGGCGAGTCCGACCCGCACTTGGCCGGTTTTATTTTAACGGCTCTTTTTTCACAAAAAAAAATTATAATTTGAATCCTACAAATATTTTAGTAATTAAAAGACTATCTCCGAATAACCCACCCCTAACTGCTCCCGGCGCAAAAGTGCCCATGATGCTCGCCGCGTTCCCACGCTGAATGGCAATGGCCAACCTTTTCAAAATACATGAATGGACGAGAGTATAGTAAGCAATTCGAAAGCTTTAGTAAGATTTAATGCTCTCAATTTAATCACAAAGGAGTGAAATTTTCTCCATAGATCCGTCTTTTCTTGAAATAAACAGTCCAGCTCATAAAGACTAGAGTGACAAGGTTCCTCATGGCAAAAAATATTTGTAGTAAGTTTAGATACTGGTACAATCCACAAAGCAAACTAACAGTACAGCTTAATGTTTATTCAAATCACATCCTTCGATATCGACACTTTTATTTTCTAAACCAATATTTGTTGACCCGTAGAATCTGTTTAAACTTCTCTCGATAGAATTATAGTCACAAGTTCCTAGAAGGATGATCGATTTGATTCGATTATGATAAAACTCTAATAAATAATCGATTGAATTACGTTTACTCCCGTCACAGGTTCCTGTGTCTCTCTTGGTTCTTATACTTTTCAATGTAAATGGACCTGTGAAAGATAGTTCTCAATTTCGCCATAAGTGGCGCCAATGTTTCATTTTCTTATAGAAATTTCACAAAAAAAAACATTGGCACTTTTTGGCGAAATTGAGAAATCCGTAAAATATGAAAGATGTTTTGCCCAGTCCCTAGCGCCCAGTAGCCAGTGCCCTGTGCCCAGTGCCTAGGGTGCAGTGTCCAGTGCTCAGTTACCAGTGCTCGTTGACCAATACCCAATATGCCCAGAGCTCAGCGACCAGTTCCCAGTGTCCACAGTGCCCATTGCCCAGTGGCCAGTGCCGAAAGGATTTTTGTTTATTGTTTCATTATAAAAGAAAAGGTCACTAACAAGATGAGTTACAACGCAACGGACACAGATTTCAATTCAATTTATCAATAGCAGCGTTATATTCCACAGTCAAATACTATGTTTATTATCTTAGAAATCCCTTAGAAACTCTGATGGACTACAGCAGGCTTTCAAACATGTTACTGTGTATTATATACATGTGTACTGTGTATTTATAATATATATTTCGCGATTTAAACTCGTTTTGTTAACATTACAAAGCGAAACGTCGAGATAGTAGTGGTAGGACTCTTAACTACTTTACTACCCCTTTGACAGTTATTCTACCCCCAAGCATTAATGTGAAAACATCAAAAAATGTGGGTTTAAAGGGCAATGTTTCCAGTGAAATTACGGGGCATAGAAATAATAATCATAATTATTGTGACTTGTGACTTGGGCTCTTCAAGTTCCAATAGGTGCGTGTCACTGTGCTGTTATGGGCAGGCATATTACTTACCAGTTACCATCAACCAAACGACCTGCTCGTCTCATCACTCTATCCAAAAAAATGGTAATAAAGCAATATTTTAAATCGTGATTCCACAATGTTTTAGATCTCGACAACATAGGTAATAGTACCCCTGTTAATGAATACTACGTAAAGATAATACGATTTTACTTAACTCTAATACATGTTACCTTCATTACGTATCATGTTTCATATCTAGTCGGAAATTCCTTTGTCCCTCGGGTATTCGGTCTTTTACGACGTTTTTAGGGCCACGATAATATCCTTAGCTGCGGAGGTCTCATTAGAGGTGGATACCGTACATGTTTTATTTTAAATATTCTGCATTAATCGAGGCTTTATTTAGATTTGTCAAGTTGGTAGTTTTTAACTGACTTCCTAAAAAAAAGTGGAGATTATCAATTCGGTTGTATAATGTTTTTTTTGTAGGTATGTTACACGATAGCGCCGCTAATTATTTTTATGATTATTTTTTAGTTTGGCGGATGACAGTTCAGGGGTGGTCGGTCCTATATACATAAAATATCGTTTCATGGTTGATGTTCCAAAGACACGAACGAAGAGATTTGACTCTATTTTTGTGATAAGAACGTCTAGGCTGTGAAATATGTTGCCTGAGTGGGTTTTCCCCGATGGCTACAATCGTTGTGTCTTCAAATCGAGAGTGAATCGGTTTTTTTCGAGGTAAACACGCTCCATCGTAGACCGCATCGTCGCTTAGCCATCAGGCGAGATGGCGGCAAAGGTGTGGTACTTCCACAGACGAATTCTGTAAAGAGTCCTACCACTAATTGCACCTGAATAGCTTCAGATATACTACTATTACGCATGTCGGAAACGCAAACTGACAATATTTCACCCGTCCAAAAAATGTGTAACGCGCACGGCCCGTCCCACTGCTCCGCTGCCTCTTTTATGCCACCCCGTGACATTATCATGGTGACGTGAACTCATAAAATTTTCCTCTACAAAAAGTGCTAAGGTGGGTAAAAAAGTAAGTACTTCCAAAAAGATTCTACAGTTTTTAGACTTTTATGATCATAACTCATATTTTAAAATAAACAAATATTGGGGGACAATTCACACACAAGACCATCTCACCCCAAAGAACCAACTGTTTCATTTTGTAAACATAAAAGTACAAGTTCGCACTGAAACCGCGACGCGAGACCGCGACAGCCACTTGACATTATGGAATTGTATGGGTGCCAATTCGCGCCGAGACCGCAACACGAGTGTGTCTCGGTCTCCTGTCGCGGTCGCGGCGCGAACTGGCGCCCACACCATTACATAATGTCAAGTGCCTATCGCGGTCTCCGGTCGCGGTTTCCTGTCGTGGTCTCGTGTCTTGGTCTCCGCGCGAACTTGTACCTTTACAAATTACAATTTAAGTTATTATTTAACAGTCCACCTCGGCTGCGCCCATGGTACATCAAATATGTTGTCTAAAGCACTCGGAGATAACGGACATATCCAACGACATCGGTCCAGCAGTTTCTAAAATAAGCGCATTCAAACAAAAAACCTCTTCAGTTTAAATATATGTCCATAGATCTAGATTACCTCGACGTTTCGACAGTGTTACAACTGCCACAATTACAAGAAGACGGACATCAAGCTAATTAAACAATTATTTAATTTCTGTATTAAGTTAACAGTGTAAAATATCCTATCTATATACTCGTATAAAACATGTCGTATAGTGTTGATGTTATTCACATCTCTACATAAGCCCCGTTGTAGGACAGCTTATTACGCAGGCACTTTTGCCGGATCTGCACCAAACTCCAGATTGATTTGGAAGCCAGGTCGGGCCGAATGCATAATGTATGTGACCTTACTGCCAGGCCCGGTTTCTGATACTGAATCCACGTTAAGCGTGTATCCTTACGTTTGTTTCTCCTTGGTCATCAATCATTTAAGGGCTTTTATGTGTACTAGTCTTCAATAAATAAAAGGTCTGTTTTAACAGTTGAGTTACGGCAGATCTAGTAAGTTACGAGTGGAATAGTTGGGAGAATGGTTCGGTTCGGTTCGGTTCTGGTTCTGGTTCTGGTTCGATTCTGCACTGTGTCTGGGTGTTTCTATCTATAATAAGTATGTATTTACAACTATATAAGTATTATATCAGCAATTTGGCCGCCATATTATAAGCTTTTGCTTAGTTTGGGGTCAGATGGTGTTGTGTGTGAATTGTCTACCAATATTGACGAGATGGCCGTAGCCGTCGCCTAGTCACCTACAGTGAAGCTAAGAGGAACCGCTCGTCTAGGTTTTGCCTTCTAGACAAAATGTTGGTGGTTGGGTGGTCATCGTGGTTGTGAGGTGGAGGCCGTGACGGCAGAAGATTGTCGGTATTAAGGTGCGCTGTTCTGCTTACCCGCTGTGGCTCTGACGAGATCGCCACCGTTAGATGGCAAACGCAGTGGTTCTGCAGAAGAAGAGTGCGGTATTGCGGTGTACCGCTCCCCCCATATTCTGCAGCTGAAAAGTGGCAAGCGGTGGGATCACAGACCTGTCTCGTAGCGGGACACCAAGGAAGACCTACAGACGGAAAACCGCGGTGGGTTCGCTGTAGAAAACGAGAGCGTTACCGCGTTCCCAGCGTTCGCGTTTGCGTTTTAAGCGGCAAATATGGATGACGGAAAACCGCGGTGGGTTCGCTGTAGAAAACGAGAGCGTTACCGCGTTCCCAGCGTTCGCGTTCGCGTTTTAAGCGGCAAATATGGATCCCCGTAGAGGTTTTAGTCGATAGTAGTCCGATACCCTATTTGTCCGTGGTGTTGAGCCCGATATAACCTGACCATCTTCCCCGAGCAGAAAGGGTATGCGTAAATGGATTTGCTCCACGTATAAAACTTTCAAAAAACGGGGTAAATGCATCGCAATTTCATTTTTAGGCCTTTGATTTCATGTAAAAACTAGGCAAAGGGTTGACTTTGTAAAAAAATGTAAAACTCCGATATATGGCACAAAAAATGTATTCCTCACAAAATATTTGCCACCTGTCGAACTTGTATTCTTCATAAACAGGCCCTCGTCTTGAATAAGTGAATATGTGCGAGGCAATTGTACTGCCCCAGCTCTCGCCAGATGACGATTTACATGGAAATGCCGGGGACCTTATTTCTTGAAGAATGGTAAGGACCGATGGAATTCTGACCTCGAGTTGACGATTGAGGTTCGGCAATCCAGTCGATCACGAAGGTCTTATTGGAATACCAAAGGTTGGGTGCACGTTCGATTTCCAATTTGGTTTCCTTTCTGGTCCGGTTTATGGAGTATTGATGACAATGGCAAAAGAAAATGGAGGGAAATAAGAGTGGAAGCAGTAAGAGGAAGTATTCGTAGTATAATTAATGAGCTGGGACTAGGTGTACCTATTAATGCATTTTTTTTTCGAAAAAGCAAAAACTGACATAGATTTACAACAGAACTGAACTCAGACATTCAACTAAACTTCATATTTTATAATTTTGTGAAATGAACTAAACATACTGTTCCAATAATAAAACAGCAAGGTATCAATACGTTGTAATTTTTGTTGAAATTTTACGATTTCGATATAATTTGTATAGAACCACTTCTAAAGTATTATCTACCAAACATAAAAATCGTGGAGCTATCGCGTGCAACATGCATAAAAAAATTGGCAGTCATAGGAACTGCCGATAGAAGTGAAAACTTATAACTCAGAATTTGATAGCTTACCTTGGAAACTACACGGGTGATGGCTGATGGCCTGTCCACGCCCTTTCAGCATTTCCCTTTGGCTGACGCATTTCTAAATGGCCAATAGCCATGGTCCCGAGTTTACTCGAAGATTTCTTATCATAATATATCCGAGCGTGACGCTAGAATCCAACTCACAGCCCACGAAAAATCTGTCTAGGCGCGCCTAAAGAAGTTTTCACTTCAAAAATATACAACTGAATTGAGAACCTTCTTCTTTTTGAATTCGATTAAAAATTGAAGTGGCATAAGCTGTTATGTAATCAAGCTTGAGCTATTATGTAATCATTGACTATAACCAGCTAAGATGAGTACTGCGTGTCTTGGTTCTATCCATGTCTGGGGATTAGGGTCCAACATCAGCTTAAATATTACGTTAAGTGTTTTAGACTATACATATCTTAGCTCGATACAGGTATTTTAGAAGCAAAAAAATCTCCGCGTAAACAAAATCGAATCAATGTTTTACCTGTATAAAATATATATGGCATGAAGATACATTTCTGAACAAGCTGGTAATATCTTCTTCATACCTGTACAAAAATTCTGTACCAATCGGAAGGTTTTTATGTAGAATACATGCATAGTACAGTAGAGAGACACAAATAATTTTAAAGATTTCTAAAACAATGTCATAAATAAACACAGTTTTTGCCCCTAAATTGCAAACGCTGGCTGTACCTAACGAGATAGATCAAAATAATGTACGGAAGTATTGTACACCTTAAAAAGGTCTACAAAAAACCTAATGATTTTACTTGTCTATCTCTTAGGGATAATCCACAATTATCATTTTTATTAGTATGTTTAGTATTAGCTTTGCACCCGTGCGAAGCCGAAACGGATCGATAGTTTACTATAAAACGGAATTTTAAGAGAACACGAATGCTTAAAATGCAATTTGATATTTGATGCAACAACAGTTCTATCAAATTCCTCGCGAACCGACGCGAGCGAGAACTTTTATTTCCAGATAGTTATGATACAGTTACCGAACTATTCTTAGAATAGTTAGACCCAACAGTTAAGCGCGGAAAATTCTAATGTATTTGCTTTGTAGTAAAGAAATTGTTTTAGTTCGTAAAAGGATTGTCTGCAAACAATTTTAAGTACATTGAAACTCTATTACTATAAAAAAACGTCAATGTTTGGATGCTTGTTGCTGCATCACGTGTGCGTGACATGTATCGACGTGATTCACAAATTTCAGCTTAAATTTGAAATTTGGAACACAATTCGATTATAGTCAAGAAGAACACATAGGCTAAGTTTTATCCCGGAAATACTTTATTTATACTTATTTTAAAATACAGGAACAGGGACTAATTTCGTGGTTAGAACCGTGGGGCACTGCTAGTTATCATTATAAAAGTGATTTTACAAAATTAATTTATCACTTTTCGGGTTGCCTTGTGTGAATTTTTGTAAAAATGCCCGAAATTGTACTTAATGTTTTACAGTCCAGAGGCTACTTTTGTTATATCTCCTTTTTTATCTTAACCACAAATACCAGTACCATTGCGGCAGACACCTAAATCACTGGCCGTTTCATCTGCAGACATGCCAAAGTAGTGCTTATGTCCTTGAATTAATGCGCAGCAATCTTGTTGGTCGGGCCACGCCTTTTGGCTGTCGCTGTTAAACCGATACGTAGCTTTGTACATTGTCTGTGTTGCTGGGCTGGTCGTAATAGTGATTGCAATATAATAAAACATGATAAAAGTAATGGCTAGTTAAATGTTTAATAAGATTACGTAAAAAAATAGCAGTCATAGGGACTGCCGAAAGAAGTGAAAACTTATAACTCAGAATTTGTGGTAGCTCACTTTGGAAGCAACCTGGGTGAATCCGGAGGGCGTTGCTAGTCCGGAATAAGTCTACAAAACATTGTCATTTATATACAATATAATAGTCCAAGATCCAAGATCTGCCAGACGTTACCTATTTTCTGATGAATGAAATGTGGACGATTGAGTAGAGTTGGTAAGTACTAAGAACACATGCTTACTCGCTAACTTGCTTAGATGGCCAATTTTGCGATATGGGGTAATGAAGGTACATACCAACATTACTTACTTCACGTATTTTCTAATAAGTGATTTTCACGTATGTTGTAGGCAATATCCTTAAAAACAAGGCCCCAATACTCCCAGACACTTTCCGTCGGCCGTTTTGCTTAACAAATCCAAAATAATAATTTAACTTCACTGAAATTCTCATGATCCATTTGTAAATAAATGTTCGTCAGACAACTATTTTGAAGTTTTTTCCAATAATATAGACTAATCTAAGGGGGCAATCATCCCCTAAACCCTATCCCGAGTTCCCAGAAGATTTCTTTTATTCACGAACGTAACGCTGCACCTCAATTCGCAGCCCACGAAAAATCTGTTTATTATGCGCCAAAAGAAGTTTTACTTCAAAAATATATCTAGCGGTAACGACGTTGTTACCTAGTTATAAAATTAATATGATTTGATTTTATTCACTCATCTCTCTCTCTTCTTGGCGATACATCCCACATGGTAGTGGAGTCAGCCTTCCTTCTTCACTTTGTTCTATCTATGATATCGTTATCGGACAGCTCGCATTCTCTCTCCTACTACAATCTTACTCTCCTTGCTCTACTGTCCTGCACCTGGTTTGGGGTTGGCCTCTAGATCTTGCACCAGAGGCGGACAATTGCAGCCCCAAGTTTCCTGCGTAATCAAGCGGCCTTCTTTTCACATGTCCATAACATCTCAAACTACTCTCTCCTACTCACCATAGTCACAAAAACATTTATGTGGAATTAATTTTAAATGATTAGTTCACTGCTTTCACTACGCACGACTAAATCTCAAAGTTCTCACTGAACTCTTCACTAAATCAATCGATATTCACAAAAATTGTCATCTCTGTGTAATTTGGTCGAACTTGAGAGACAGAATGGTATAACAATATACGAGTGAAGCTGGTACGGGCCGCTGGTCTTGGGTATCCACATTTTGAGTCAAGCTATGTACGTGTCTGCGCCGAAGTCTTAAATTACCTATTGAACCAATTTTCATAAAATGTTGCGCACTGTGTGCAGTTTAATTCAACATGTGATATAGAATAGTTCGTAGATCAATTTGTAGTCGCATTATTTTTTTTGAAAATTAGTTGTTTTATATAGGTACTTGTGCCATTACCCGAGTGAACCTGAAACGAGACGCTAGCAAATCTTAATCTATAAAATACTAGCTGACCCCGCAAACGTTGTTTTGCCATTTAAATAAAGGTATGAAAAATAGCTAGTAGCCGATTCTCAGACCTACTGAATATGCATATAAAATTTGGTAAAAATCAGTAAAGCCGTTTCGGAGGAGTAAGGAAACAAACACTGTGACACGAGAATTTTATATATAAGATTGAAAATATAAAAGTTTGAATGATAAAATGTTTGTTGTTCAATCACGGGTCGGTGTAAAAACAATTTGAATATAGCCCGTAATAGCAAATAGGCAATTTGTGAACACCGTACCCGAAATTTTCTTATCCCAGGGAAATAACAGGAATGGGAACAATGCGGGTAAAACCGGGGCGCTGCTAAATGCTAGCAGTCCTTCGAACTTACAGAAGTCGGATTGCTGATGTAATAATAATACTTGAACAATTTTACCAAATATGATATTATTAAGGACTTCACCTATGCAGAGGGCGGAGTCAAACACACAGACTAAGTAGAGAGATACGTCAAACATGATGTGACGCAACTAAAGAGGTTTCATGAGGATAGTTGCCGACTTCTTGGAAGCTTGGAACCTAGAACCTTGATCTTCTTTTCTTTTTTGGCGGGACGCGCGGACGCTTGTCAGGATTGGACGTGCTTAAGATATACAGATTTATTCTTTTAGTAATTACTGTGATTTTGTGTAATAATTTATAATTTGACAATAGAAACTGGTGTGATTTGTTAAATTGTTGTTTTAAAAATATGAAACCACTTCTGGTTCCTAAAAATATAAATTATTCCTATTTAGAAACATTTTTTTTTAAATAAAGAGTGACGAGACGAGCAGAACATTTGCCTGATGGTAAGAAACATGCCTGCCACATAACAGCACAGTGACACGCAGCTATTGGAACATGAAGAATCCAAATCATTACCTAGCACTGCACTGCGCTCGTCACCCAGAGATCTAAGATGTTATATCTCTAAGCCCTGTAATTTCACTGGAAACATTACCCTTCAAACCGGAACACAGTAATGTTTTCACATTACTGCTTGAAATGCTGCATTATTGCTAGTTTGACATTACATCAAACGATACGCAGCGAAACGTAAACCTATTCTATATATTGTATAATACACAATTGATTATAATCAAATTGTTCTATCATGATAATCATCAATCAATAATATTTGAAATTGTCTTTCTAGAAGCGATATACAACTTTTCAACTACCTTGATTTAACGCTTAGTTTAGTCGCTTAGGACGAAGGACGAATACTAAACGCTAACGTCTCTGGTAACGCTAACTAATGTATGGATATATTTTTTTTTTTTAACTTTTTATAGGCTTACACTTGACCGCCATCTCGCCTGATGTTAAGCGACGATGCGGTCTACGATGGAGCGTGTTTATCTAGAAAAATCCGATTCACTCTCGATTTGATGACACAAAGATTGTGACTATCGGGAAATACCCACTCAGGCAACGTATTCCACAGCCAATGAAGCAATGGAACCGAAATTAAACCCGACTCCTCAAGAAATATTTACGTACATACTAGCGGCACCCCGCGGTTTTAACCGGTAATTTCCGTTTTCGTTATTTTCCCGTGATAAAGAGTAGCCTATGTATTATTAACGACTATAATCCAATCATGCTTGTGTTCTAACAGTATTATCCATTCAGACGTTCCGACGTGATTGAGCAACAAACATCAAAATTTCCGCATTTTTAGAGTATTAGAAGGATAAACATTTTTTTTTGTAGCATAGAGTGACGAGACGTGCAGGACATGTGCCTTATGGTAAGCAACATGCCTGCCATATAACAGCACAGTGACACGCAGCTATTGGAACATTAACATGAACATGAGTCCAAATCATTACGCGCTCGTCACCTAGAGATCTAAATTGTTATAATATCTCTAAGCCCTGTAATTTCTCTGGAAACATTGACCCTTCAAACCGGAACACAGTAATGTTTGCACATTACTGCTTGGCGGTACAATAACTGGCAAAGGTGTGGTACTTCCCCAGGTGGACTCTGCCAAGAGTCCTACCACTACAAAAATATCATGAATCAGTCACTCGAGCATCACATTCCACAACACAACGTCTAGTTAAACGCTGTACAAAATAAATGATAACGTTATCAACTAACATACTTTCCACCATTCTCCGTGTCCGTTTGTGTTATTTACGGTTTCTCCATCAGAATCAGAAGATAAGTACCTACGGGTTTATCTTAACGCTGAGTAATTTCTTATGTTTCTGATTTACTGCGATTTTATTACTACAGATTAAGTTCAACGATAATGTGATCAATTACGGTCTTTCGGTGGTAATAAAACTGCTAATTGACGACTTGATTGTAAAAATCTGGTTTGGGGTTTACAAGAAAATGAACTGAAGAAAAAAAACGTACAAACACAAAAGTTACCAAGGTATACAAAACAGAAGTAGAATTATTTTATTGAATTTTGAATATTTGCAAACAATAGAGTACCGGACTTGGTCAAAAATAGTTTGCGTTTGCATCATCTTGGCTCAGATACGGTATTACTCTTTGGGGCAGAATAACAGAATAAAAATACGTGTACAATATTTTTTGGCAATCTAACTAACAGGCTACTTAGTTTTTTTGAGGATTGTACCCTATTTTTTTTTGAATTACAATACCGTTGGTTTATCACTACGAAAGCTTGTATCGGGAAAAACAAAATCCAGATGAAACAATAACAAAGCAAAGGCACGTATTTAAGACAGTCCACAGTTGAAACTAAACACAAATCTAGGTAGATGGTACCGAAAGCTAAATTAAGGGAGTAATTTCATTAGGTTTCACGTCTCTCTATTCAAACCAAAATCTCCAGCTGGTACATAGACATACCTACATATTATGTATGTACGTGTCAAAACCTCAAATGAAATGATTCCCTTAATTTATGTAGCTTTCGGCTTAAAGTTACGACTGGTCTAGTAAGTTACGGCTAGTCTAGTCGGGAGAACGGCGACTGCCGGTCCGAAGACCCCGAGATCAAAACCATGCGGACCACTGTCTTTTTGAAGTCAAGTGCGTAATGCCGCTAAACGGTAAAGGAAAACATCGTGAGGAAACCGACATGGACCTAAAATCTTTCGAAGTCATGTGTCATGCACTAATCCGTACTAGGCCAGCGTAGCGGATCATGGCCTTGACTCTCTCCTTGCGAGAGATGGCCAGGCCAGTCCCAATAGTGGGAACATTTAGTGGGCTGTTTATGTAATATAGACGACCCATTACAAATATATGACCTGTATTCGACAGTCTAGACCCCCAAGATAAAATCTGGGCTTGGGAAAACATGTATACAGGCTTTCCCTGCCTCTACTTTATTGGATCCAGAGTAACAGACTTCCATCTTCCTTAAAAGTACTGAGTTCGGTCCACCATCTCTTCTTCCTAGGCCGTCCAGCCGATCGTACAAATGTTTTGGAACCGCATTAGTAGTTGTTTGTTGGGCCCAGAGTTGTTCCTGCATTCGACATAGATATTGGAGTAACGTGAACAACAATTCAGACGTGAAGCATCATTGGCCCTTCGCAAGGAGTCGTTGCTAA
Source organism: Ectropis crepuscularia (assembly GCA_963693475.1). Lineage (NCBI taxonomy): Eukaryota > Metazoa > Arthropoda > Insecta > Lepidoptera > Geometridae > Ectropis > Ectropis crepuscularia. Next base: position 3,247,688 of record OY856340.1, read on the forward strand.
AGAAGCAACAAAAAATGTATTTTTCTTAACAGATTCCTAAAATAAGTCAACCTCAAATTTCACAACTACGAACTAGGTTTGATATTATATTTCACATGAAAGGTTCTATCTCTGAGCCCAATCAAATACAAGTCCATCAAAAATCTCATTCCAAACAGCCGTATGGCAAATTGGTCGTAATCTGGATCTCCCCATATAAAACCGGCGGAATTATCGCCGTTTCCATCTATAGGGAGTAAAGCGATGCGCCGATTAGCAAATGTGCTCCGCCGCGCGTGTATAAGCTTAGATAAGGACCTGATACCGCTTAATGCAGCGGCGCAGTGGATACAGTAGCAGAGATCGAACGCTGATCAACGCTATCATCTATTTGGTAGCGGTTTGTTTTCAACTATTGTTTTGACTCCTTGCAGAGTCAAACTGGGGAAGTACATACCTTTGCCAGTTATTCTACTGCTAAGCAGTAATATGAAAACATTATTGTGTTCCGGTTTGAAGGGCAATGTTTCCAGTGATATTACAGGGCAAAAGAATTTGGACTTTTTATGTTCCAATAATTGCGTGTAACTGTACTGTTATGTGACATGATGTTTATGACCAGGCGCATGTCGTGCTCGTCTCGTCACTCATTAATATAAAAAAAAACTTATATATTTATCAAATTTTAAGCTAGTGACTCTTACGAAGCTTGTTTTAGATTAGCCCAAAACAAGGCATATGGACGAATGAGAAAAGAAGAATATGCCTTGCGCTATAACGAACTCTGAATTACTCCCAACGTTACATGTGGGCATCATGAATGATGATACAAGTTACAGTAATGTTACGTTACACTTGAGTGGACATAGTCGCCTTTGATGTCGATGAAGACAACTTCATAGCGAAGATTGTTAAAAAAAATTAAAATTATAGGAAAACAAGCTGACGAGGCGTGTTGTACAAATATTACAGTGGCTGGCTTAAACATGAATAAAATATTATGTTTATCTACTCTGTTAAAAATGTATCAGATAAACCTAAACTTGATGAGGTTGCATCTTTATGTAAAACAATTTGACGACCACATCCAAGTTCCATCATTAAACAGTTTTATACTATTTATTACACAGCATAATCGTCTAATGTACTCGTGTTTTTCTCTGTTCAATTCTTCACATTACTTCCCGTAACGAACCAATCTTTGATACTGCATCAAAGTATACGTTAATGCAGAGCCCCATCCCACCATCACCAAAATACGCTAACATCAATTGTCTGGACGACCAAAACTCTACTTCCGATATACAATGCCGCTGCAGCATAGATAAGCGAGACATGTGACCTACTGGAGACGTTAATGGATATCCGGCAGTGTACAGTTCTTGTACAATTGGATCGCGTGCTCTGCAATCCTTATGCAAATTTAAGAATTATTTGCCTGCTTCTATTGGTTGCTGTTGACCTGAGGGCAAAACATTTTATAAGCTCTAGGATTTAAATCTAAATTTACATTTAATCTAAAGTTACATTGTTGTAATGCCAAACTTTTAATGCAAACATCGTTATAATTACTTCCTGAAAACATTTTAAATAAATAATTTTGAGATATTGAAAGAGCAAGTTATGTGCGTGATAGTAAGCAACACACTTGTCCTAATACCAAAGTGCTACGCTACTATTTGATTTTGAATAGTCCAATTCACTAACTAGTACCGCATTATGTTCGTCTACCAGAAATATAAGACGATTAATAATTTATTTGCCCTACAATTTCACTCGGCAAAAAAATCCCACCACTACTCAAAGTACCAATAAAGGAAAATGGTGACCATAGGATCCCACAAAAATTCATACCTACAAATAAGCAGAAAAATATGTCAATTCAAACATATTTTGTGTACTTGATCAAAACTATCAGAGTTGCTCAGGACTTCTAAAGTTGTATAAAAGTCAATTAAAATTCTGGTAAAATTTGATTGTGAATTTTGACAGATTTAATACGATATTTCTAATATATAAAAAAAACGGTCATATTCGATACGTTTGAATATAACAAAGTTTAAAAATATGAATGCTATTTAAAAACCAACATCGTCTTCTGAAGAAATCTGAAAATCTGCAACACAAAATAATCTGCTGTTTCCTTATTTGTTTTATTTTTGTTATCTACTCGTATACAAAGGTTCCGACGTTATTTAGGGGAAAGCAAAATAAAAAGCAACATTCACTATTTCGGTCACGCGTTAGGTAACATTATAACCAGGAAAACTCAAGTTACGTACTCGTAATTCGTGTTTATTCACCAAACAACATCTCAATGTTTTCTGAGTAAATTATTTAACGACCCGAAAGTTAATACGATAAGTATGTTTCATAAAGAGACTGAAAATCTACAACGATAAAACTCCGGAAATAAAATACCGGTATCAATATTACTGCATATTACTTTTATCCAGTGTAGCAGTTGAAGTGGAATTAAAATAATAATGTGTCTTTAAATTCTAAATATTGTGTAGACTGTAGTTAGTATACGTACACATAAAGGCCAGTTGGTGTGGAATAAACGAATGAACACCTAGAATTACGCTGCGCGATAATGGTACACAGAAATAGTTGGACATACGAGTTATATGTACCCATATAATTTTTTTTCCTTAAAACATTGATTCGTATTCTATGTTATTTTTGTTTTATTTGGTGCTGGTTTATTCTACGATGGGCTGATTTATTAATCAAAATACTTCTACATGGCGGATTTTAAGAATAGCTAAAGCTGTGTCCAAGAAGTTGGTTTTTGTTACTTTTGATTATTGATATATTTTTTATGTAACATATTATATACATAATGTGTATGATACACTGTGTTTTGTTGTTTCTTTGTAAAGGCAATTTATTTTACTCAATCTCTCGAGTTCGAGTATTAGAGGCTAGACGATGTTTTGTGAAAACCGTACAGCAATATTAATGTAAAACAAATATTATTTTTATGGTAAGAGACGGGACAAGCAGAATAGGCGCCTGTTGGTAAGCAACAACACTTCTACCCATAACCAATTCGGTTGCACACAGTTATTGAAACATGAAGATTTCAAATCATTACCTATCGCTGTATTGCACTTATCATCCCGAGATATAAGAAATAAATCATCTTTACGCCCTGGATTTTCTCGAAGGATTTTCTCGAAATATTGCCCTACAAACCATGATGCAGCGGTGTTTGTACAATACTGCTAGGTGGTAAAATAATTGACAAAAGTGTGATATTTCCCCCTCTGCGAAGACTCACCAAAATCCAATCCAATCACTACAAAAATCCGTGCCATAAATGTGTAAAATATTAATAAAACATAAAGTATTAACAATTTAAGTAGGTATTTTTGTAATTCGGTCCCTGTTCAACTATCGTGTTTGTCAAAAATAAAATCTTGGTTGCTAATTTTCATTATTTGTCCGACAAAGAGCGGGTAATGTGTTAAAATGGTTAAATTTAAAAAACCGGTGTTTTCGTGCGGACAAGCTGTTCCACCTTGATTTATGCCTTTTGATGACTTAAACACGTTAACATTTTTCAACTGTACTTTCCTTTGTTTCGTGTTTGTGTTAGCCTTTAGAACCTCCATGTGAATTTACTAATTGTAAAAATAGTGAATGTTAAGTTGAAAGAACCACTTTCATTTCAAAAAGGGTTGAATTTTAGTTTCATTTTCAGAGTTTGTATAGTAGAAACTACAGGCGTGATATCTGTCGGGATCTTTAGAGTCGGAATAATAGTAAATAACGGCTTTGTTTAAAAACACTCGGGAAATATCAATTTCAGAACAATGTTTTACTAGATGGTTAAAAAAGTAGTTATCATTGACACATCAGGACACATCGTCATGACTCATGGTTGATGGTTTTTACTCTACAGCACCTTGTATCTTGGACCCTGCCTCACTGACGGTGGTACTCAATTTAGTGAGTTTATGTAACATTTATAATTATATATTTTTAATCAAAATAGTGACTACACATATGGCTTACAGAAATACTAATTATTAAAGACTTAATACAGTAAAAAATAGTGCTATAAAAAGTTTACACGCATGCAAAAGTAGCCCCCTTTATGCTGGCACGCTATGTATACTAACAATATGAAGACACTAGCCTCATGTTAAACGTTTATCTTAATTCTTAATACAAACACGAAATAAAGATAGCTACAGTTGTATTGACAATATATAGATCACAAGTAATCAGTAGGCATAAATGTATAAGGACGAAACAGCAGCGTATGGAAACATCGGTACTAAAATTTAGCCATTTTAACACATTACCCGCTCTTTGTTGGACAAATAATGAAAATTAGCAACCAAGATTTTATTTAACGTGTTAACTCTCTCGTTGTTGGACAATTCGCATATTAAGTCGAAAGTTTGTGGGTCCGTATGTATGTTTATTCCCAGGTATCTCTGTGAGTGCTAAATGATGTTCAATGAAATTAAATCATAGTAAATACTTAGAAAATAAGTTACGGTGGTCTAGTCGGGAGAACGGCGCCTGCCGATCCGGAGACCCCGGGTTCAAACCCCACACGCACCATTGTCTTTTCGAAGTCATGTGCGTAATGCCGCTAACTTAAAACGGTGAAGGAAAACATCGTGAGGAAACTGACATGTACCTAGAATCTTTCGAAGTCATGTGTCATCCACCAACCCGCACTGGGTCAGCGTGGTGGATTATGGCCTTAACTCTCTCCTTGCGACAGAAGGCCTCGAGTCCCAGCAGTGGAAACATTTAGTGGGCTGTTGATGATGATGATGATAAAATACATAGCATGAGTAGTTGGTAAGGGTAGGACTCTTGGCAGAGTCCGCCTGGGGAAGTATCCCACCTTTGCCAGTTACTCTACCGCCAAGCAGTAATGTGTAAGCGTTACAGTACTGTGTTCCGGTGTGAAGGGCAATGTTTCCAGAGAAATTACTGGGCTTAGAGATATAACAACTTAGATCTCTGGGTGACAAGCGCAGTGCAGTGCTAGGTAATGATTTGGACTTTTCATGTTCCAATAGCTGTATGTCACTCTGCTGTTATGTGGCAGGCATGTTGCTTACCATCAGGCACATGTAATGATTGTCTCGTCACTCTTTATTTAAAAAAATGAGTATATAAATACATAACGAGGATTAACTCATAGGCTACTTTTTATCCCGTTAAAATCAGTGGTTGCGAAGCAGCGGGTTACATAGCGGGGGGCAGCTAGTGATGAACAAATACGTTATTAGTGTAATTACGCCACACGTCCTCACAATTCTTTAGTTATCAAAACAATGGGTTCAATTGTACGCATTATTTTATTTCGAGCCTTTGTTTGGCGATATTCAAGCGATATTCGCTATTAATGTGATTTATGTTGAAAGAGGAAAGCGTATCTGTCGTTTAACAAAGTGTTTAGAAAAGAAGCTGATCTGTCCGGAATTTGAAGAAAACATGAAAATTAAAAAAACAAGGAATAAATGTATAAATGTTTTTAAGTAAAAAGTGAATTTCCACTGTTAAACAAGAGACTGATAGTAACCGGTAATAATTGCTTCCGAACATCTGAAACATAAAAACAGTCCGGAGAGTTGCTAGAAGGTAGATTTACGCAAAGATGACTTTTTCTAGTTAAAGTTCGTAAGAAGAAGCTTTAAAAAGATATAATTCCTCAGTAACAGGGTTGCCAGTAGAAATAGGTATAAGAGTATAATTATGTTAAGGAACTATGTACGTTAATTTTATAAGTTACACTCTGATGGAAAATCTTAAAAATACCCAACAAATTGAAAATCTCATTAAACATTATCACTCTCATTCAAAACACTAGAATTATCTTTAAATAAAAACTACAAATTGTTCAAAGAACTCTTACCTTTTGCAATTTAAACCAAACGAATCCGATTCTTTGTCATACCGATTTTCTTTGTTATCGATTCAATGAGCGTAGTTTTTTGAATCGATTCGTTTTCAAGTCCCAAGTGTTATGAATGATTTATTTTTATCCCGTGAAATACTTCTTCCATTTTAGGAAATTGAAACTCTGTACCCGTATAGGTAAGATTCAAATTGTGCTGATCGTTTTTGGCGTTAAATATATCATTCAGTTCATTCAATTGAACGCACGATGGAATGTCAAAATGTTTTAAAGAATGATTAATGAATCTATGATCGTTACAAATGCGTATTGATTTATTCGATAGAGCAAATAATGAAGTCATCTTGAATGTTAATCATTTAACCACAACCCTACTTGATGACAAATAAGTCGCCTTATTCTAGATATTTACTCAAAACTAATGCTACTTGCATTCACTTTGAGTAAATAAAAGTAAAAAGCAGTATTTTTTTTTTAAATGTTAAACTTATGAAAATGTTATCAACGTTTGTGACGTTATAGTAATGACACAAAATGTAAATTAAGTTAGAGTTTTCCTACGAATTAGTTAAAGACTAGATGGAGTGACGATATACGAAAAACGGCTGGTGGCGATTGGAGAGGTGAGATCGAGGATCGGGCTGAATAGCTCAATATGGGAGAGGCCTATGTCCATCAGTGGACGCCTACACAGTCTAATGGTGGTGATGACCTGATGACAGTTATCCTATTGATTTAATTTAATTTAAGGCATTGGCAGTCAATGCAATGATTTCAAGACTAGCAAATCTCCGTTGGTTTATCCATGCAGATAAAAAATGAAAAGTAGAGACAAGGGTGAATAATAATACATTGTGTTCTATTTTCATACCTACCAAATAAGAAAGTCTACGTTGTGGAATCAGTTGCTTGAATGGGATTTTCCTGATATTTTCAACATGGTATCTTCAAATCGAGAGTGAATCAGTTTATTCTAGAAAGCACATTCCATCGTTAGACCGTTTCTTAAAAGCCAGGCTAAATGGCAGTCAAGTGCAAACCTACTTTTAATAAAAACAAATAGGTTAACTGTTATGTCGTTTCGATTTGAATAAGTAACAAACTTTGAAACACCCAAAACACCACATTAAAACTTAGTGAGAATGAATTTTATTAATGATAACTCTTTATTGTTCACACCTTAAAATAGTACATAAAACATAGAAATACAGCAATACAGTAAAACAAGTTAAACAACTAGTGAAGAAGTAGGTTAGCTTACTTGGAGAATTTCCGATCCTAGCGTATAATGATGATGTCAAAAGTGATATAGCTAGCTACAAAAGTGTGGCCACCTCAAAGACTATTATAGCGCCACTAATCGATTTGAACCCCGCTATTGTGCGACTGAACCATTCAACCATTTTATTTTATTGTACTTACCCACACGTTTCGTTTTGACCCCATGTTTGAGACTCGCTTCTTTTTCTATTTGATTCTTATTACCATTATTTTTAGGTCTATAATGATTGTATTATTTCGAATGTGTGTGAGAAAAGGGTTGGACTATGTTCCGTTTAACACTATGAATTGCGTATTTTATCGACTCTTAATGACACCTATGTTTATGAAGATAGGGTTTATTATCCTTTGGGACTTTGAGGAATTAAATTTGTTAATTTTATAAATGTAGTCATCATAAGAATAACGCTAGAGTTAGTAGAAGTGCTGTTTGTTTCCCGTGAATATGCTAATGTGTATTTGATTACAATAGAAAAGTTAAAAATCTTCTTTATCAAAATATAATGAATAAACAAGGCCATTTTTAGCTAACTTCAAAAAGGAGACGGTTCTCAATTAGTCTCTATTCTTTATGATTATCATTATTTATATTTTAACTTTCGATGGAGCAACCAATTTTGATAATTCTATTTTGTTCGGAAGGGTAGACTTTGTGTTGAAAGAAAGGGTGATATTTTCACCTGTGGAAGTAACACTTTTGTCATTCTATCACCAAGCTGTAATATGCAAACATTACTGTGTTCCAGTTTGAAAGGCATTGTTTCCAGTGAAATCCTAGGGCAAACAGATACATTAATATTTCTGAGTTACTAGCGCTGTGCAGTTGTAGCAGTTATTTAGATTCTTCAGGTTCAAATAGCTGCGTGATACTGTGCTATAACGGTCCGGCATTGATTTCCATAGGTTCATGTTTTACTTGTCCTATAGGTCTGTATTTTAAATTAGAAAGCAAAAATAAATTAACTAAAATTGCACTCAAACCCTCCTTAAATCAAAAAATGTTTGTCTGTAAAGTCGGTTTACTGACGATAGAACGTGACAACGTCTTAAGAAAATTTTAATTTCATTTGTTTAATAGATTTGTATGTAAAAAGTAATCAGTAGAATTTAGTCATTTCCAATCAAAACAATGCAAAAAAGCTATTAGATGCCGGGGATCGAACCCGGGGCATTTCACATGCACAGCGAACGCTCTACCACTGAGCTACATCCTCGTTTGAACTACTGGTCGAAATAATTAATACAACTGTAACAAACATGCGGCGAGGTAACGACCGACGGTAACGCGGTAACGCTACATGACGTCATGTTTTGTGGGCGTGCAGCCGGCTTCATCGAATTATAAGACGTTATCACGTCAAAAACCAGAGCTCAATTATTCAAATTTCCAAAGAAGTAGGTATAATAAATTACTCTCAGAGGTCCGAAACACAAAACAATTCGCCAATTATCCACACTCACAAAAAATGGGGCTATTAATTCGAACCCCCACGAAGGTTCATTTAGAACTAAAATCTATTCAGGCCGTTCTAGTTGTGACGTCAGGACCAGAGTATTGCCAGTGGAAAAAAATTCGCCAATAATAAAATTATCGGGCTGCCGGCGGGCTATTAGGTGCAGACCGCCCGTGAAATATATGGACAAGCTCCGAGAGATTGTGCTCAGAACGGAGGAAAAGAGAATATTGAAATGTTTAGGACATTACTCGCAGAAGCGCATAAAATTTGATATGAAGGTTTAAGTTTATTAAACTTTTTAGAGAGAAAACTGTCTGACGACCAACGGAGTAAAATCGCTTCCAATTTTTCAAATTTGGAATCTCTGAATGTTTGCGTTAGGAAAGTCAGCTAAAACTAAGGGGTTTAGGTTTCGATTTATTGATGTATAGATTTTAGTAGTATAGATCCAATTTTGAATTCAAAGCAATGAGGTTATACCAAATGAGCAAACTAAATAGACGGGAACACTCTGTAGTAAAAGTGAAAACCGAACCCACAGAATTTAGTCATTAATTACGCGTAGTTTTAAATCGAATGATCTAAGTTTTCTTCAGATATCACTAAATAGTAATGTGCAATAATTACCATGTTCCGGTTAGGAAATCAAAGTTCCTATAGAAATTATAGGACAAAGATATAAATCATAATATTTTTCTGTGTGACGAGCGCAATGCAGCGATTTGGACTCTTCGTGTTAAAAAGTTATGCTAGTCAAACAGCAGCATGGTAATGTGCCAAAGTGAAGAAGCGTGTTGCTTACCATCAGTTGCATGTCATGCTCGTCTTGTCACTCGATGTTTAAAATAAAATAAAGCGACGCGAATTCCAATGAAGTTAAGTTACCCTGAGTGCTATTAAGGCTATAAGCTCTGGAATCGATCGAGAGACGTGCCAAAAGGCTCATAGGGAACGACACTCTTGTCCGAAAAAGACTCCAAAGTCTTGAACATCGCCGAAAAATTGCTAGCCTATCGGTTTTTTATCGGATACACTTCGGAGAGTGTGCGACTGATCTGTATGATCTGATACCACCTTGTCCTTTTTTCTATCGGAATGCTCGTAGCTCGAAAAAGCGACATTGTTTCATGGTTGATGTTCCAAAGACACGAACGAAGAGATTCGACTCAACTTTTGTGATAAGAACGTCTAGGCTATGGAATACGTTGCCTGAGTGGGTTTTCCCCGATAGTTACAATCTTTGTGTCTTCAAATCGAGAGTGAATCGGTTTTTTCTAGGTAAACACGCTCCATCGTAGACCGCATCGTCGCTTGACATGGCAGGCGAGATGGCGGTCAAGTGTGAACCTATATTTAAAAATATATTATGTACCACGGGCGTAGCCGGCGTGGACTGCTAGTTTTTAATATAGCATGTGCAACAACCACATCACTTTTAAGAGTGACATAGCGACTCTGTTTAGAAATTACAGGGCTTAGAGATAACAACTTAGATCTCTGGGTGACGAGCGCATTGCGGTGCTAGGTAATGATTTGGGCTCTTCATGTTCCAATAGCTGCGTGTCACTGTGGTGTTATGTGGAAGGCATGTTGCTTACCATGCCTTCTATGAACTCGTCTCGTCACTCTTTATTTAAAAAAAAAGTTTATTGTTTGCGTTCTTACAAACGCAAACATTGCGTGTACCTAAGTCAGGTTTCGTAATATGAGAGTAACAGATTGTTAACACATAAAGTACCTACTTTAACATATTAAGCACTTACTTTCTATTAAGCCATGTCATTCGACAAAAGGTCCCTCTCCCATGCCTCATTGATGTCATGTCGAACTATTGTCTCGAAGACAATGCCAATGCGATCGATGTAGTGATTAATAACTAGTTGTCTTCTTACTGCTAAGTTGCTTCATTTGTTTCGATAATACAAGTCATCGTGTTTTGATGAAGACATCCCATTAAAGAGATCATCATTATCATCATCAATTGTGAATTATTTTATCAGTAGTTTAAGTGCGCTGGGCCATCGTACAGTATAATAAGCACTATAAACGCGCTGTGCTGTCGTTCAACATTATGTATGACTAGCTGAATCGTGCGCGCGTTGCTACATCATCTATCGAAAATTATTGGTCGTACCAATTCAAACCTAGAACAAATGTGGTTACCTTAGATTCTAATGACGCATTACATTCTAATGAAGATAGACACATGCTGTCACGCAACGAAAGCGCTCAAAAATTTTTCGCAATATTTATTCCCGTTTTTGTTACATTTTTCATTCATACTCCGCTCCTGTTGATAGTAGCGTAATGTTATATAGCCTATAGCCTTCCTCGATAAATGGACTATCCAACAGAAAAATATTTTTTCAATTCGTACCAGCAGTTCCCGAGATCCTTGCGTTCAAACAAACTCTTCAGCTTTATAATATTAGTATAGAAGTATAGATATTCAAAGTAAAAGTGGATTGGGATTCACCTCTTTCAAGGCGGTTGCCCCTCGGTGGACCGCTCTAATAATAACAACTTCGCCGATAGCAGCGCTTGCCCGCCGGTGGGCACAACGAAACGAGACGATTTTAAAGGTCTAATAGTAATAGTAGATCAAGATATTTGCTTGAACTAATTTTACCATAAACTAGCTCAATAAATGTTTTAGTGATTGCAAAACCAAAGCTTATTGTTCATAAAGAAAATTGTATTTTTTTCTGAAGCGCGCTCTGAAATCTGCGCGCGCTTTAAAGGTACAAGTTCGCGCTGAGACCGCGACAGGAGACCGCGACCGGAGACCGCGACAGGCACTTGACATTATGGAATTGTATGGGCGCCAGTTCGCGCCGAGACCGCGACAGGAGACCGAGACAGGTCGCGGTCGCGGTCTCGGCGCGAACTTAAGTCATTAAATTGAGCAGTCATAAAGTATTAAGGCGTTAAGGGGCATTAAGGGGTTAAGTCCTATGTCATGTTTTATGTAATGAGTTCAAATTGAGTAAGCTAAAACACAATAAAACTGTAATGAGCTAAGAATGTGGCATGGAATGAATATAAGAATGTGAAAATGGCATGAATTTCAAACGGGGCACACCATAGGTAGATTTTAAGGCACCCATATTGTTTAATAGTGTAACGTTTAAGAGTGACGAAGCGAGTAGGATATGTGCCTGATGATTAGCAACACGCCTGCCCATAACAGTACAGTGACACGCAGCTAATAGAACATGAAGAGTTCAAGTCATTACCGATCACTGCACTGCGCTCGTTACCCAGAGATAGGTATAAGATGTTATAATATCTCTATCCCCTGTAATTGCACTAGATTACATCCATCCGAAAATATGTTGATATTCTTATAACGTGAAATCAAACCCCTTCGTTGGAGTTTTTGAAACGTCAACCATGAAACAATGTCACTTTTACGAGCTTCAAACCGTGTGATAGATCCGATAGAAAAAGGAGTGCTCGTCATATAGGACTGTTTATCATAGACTTGCGTAGAGATATTGCGGTATGCGAAAGCTTTTATCGCATGCTGTGGAATATTCCCAGCTCCAGAATTTACCGGGTTTAATTCATTTAGCGGTTCAAAAACTAAGCCCCTGGATCCCGGGCTTCGGCGTGGTTCCTATATGCATGAACCGGTTTAGAGAGATAACATTTTAGAAACGAGGACCGAGTGTCTGTAATTTTGAATTCTTTTGCGGTATTGTATCGCTTTTAGAGTTGAAGTCGTTTTGTTGTTTGTTGCTTTTGTGCGCTTGTTTACAGATTAATTATATGCTTTTCGTGCCTCGAAATAAAAAAAGTTTTGTTATCTACATGATATTTACTGATAACAGATAAATAATGAATACGTAAAAATAAGTTTTAGTAAAAGGTAACTGTAAAAACAAACTGGATATTTAATAATTATGTTTATTCATTGGTGAGTTACGAAACTCATCGAACTCAGATCGAACCAACTATTTTCATCAACGGTTTTAACGGTACCTATAGCTTATTTTAATCAATGAGGTTCTTGAAAAAACAGATCTAGTCTCGGTTTCTTTGTTTTAAAACACTAAGAATTAACTCATAAAAAAATGTCATTTTTAACCGACTTTAAAAAAAAAGTAGGTTTCTCAATTCGACCGTATATATTTTTTTATTTTTTTTATATGTGTTCGGGGATAACTTCGTTGTTTATGAACCGATTTGGATGATTATTTTTTTGTTGGATAGGAGACATTCCAAGGGTGGTACCATGATAAGGAAACCAGGATCTGATGATGGAATCCTGCAGAGATTGAAGAGAACTTGCAAAAATTGTAGGGGCGACAAGCGCGATTGCTAATTTTTCCATTAAGTATTTACAAGCACTACAATTTATTTTAGTTTGGCACTACGAAGATTTGGAAGGAATCTGATGATGGAGCCAAAAAACTGTCGAGGGAACTCCTCAAAGATTTACAGCAGTTATCTAGTGTTTGGGCTTGATTAATATGTATTGATGAGCACTGTACGTCTAGATGTCTTGGGACTGTCTTTCATCATCATTATAATGTCTATGTTTGGATGTTTGTTGCTCAATCACGTTGTAACTAATAAATTAATCGTTAGACCTTTAAAAACTGCAAGGGTAGACTAGTGCGTTTGAAAATGTTTCAATTAAGTATTTTAAAGCACTACAATTGAATGAAGTTCTGGAGTCGATCCGATGAAGGAGTCGAAAGACAGTCGAGGCTACTCCTCAACGATCTACAGCAGCTACATTGTGTAAAGGCTTGATAAAGCTGTATCGATGAGCACTTTACACATACCTAGGTGGGATGTGACTGTTATTAGGGGTCTGACGATGAAGACAAAGGACAGTTATGTGAACTGTTTAACGGTTTACAGTAGCTAGTGTTTGTGCTTGATTCATGTACTCTTAAATATTGATGAGAACTTGGCACCCACATGGGTACTGAGGACCTTTTTACAGATCTGAGTACACCGACCATTCTGCATTTGAACACTTTATCATACTGCCGTCCGCAAACTACAATGCCGTTAAGTACCAAAATGTAGTTTCGAGATATCGCGGGAAAACTGTTTCTAAATTTTAAAATTATGCCATTTGATAAGTGAAATACGTATTTCCATAATTTTGATACCTTTATGTAGAGCTGCAAAAACACTTTGAAATGATAGTATTTTCAAGTAATTAAGGTGTGCGAAATAAGAGATATAAGCGTTTTTGCATTCTAGTCTTGTAATTTTGTCTTAAAATCTTTTCAAAATCACCACTAAAATGCCGTTATGTATAGTTTAACGGCATTTTAGCTTGTTATTTTCTTTAATTTCATTGGATAGTACTTGACTACAGAATTTGAAATCATTCCAAAACTAAAATGCCGTTATATCATGAAACATCCAAGATTACAATGCGGTTAAAGTCATTTAACCGCATTTAAAACTAGTAAACTTCATAAATTTGTTTTAATCGGTTATTTCAGAGCATTTTACAACACTAAAATGCGATTAAATGCAAAACCTTTACCTTTAACTGCAATTAAGCTAAGCATGACTCACAAGATATTTAAGAAAATACAATAAAAGTGATGATTTATGTGAAATAAGTAAACAAAAAATGACTTTAAAAACTAGATTTTTATTGGCATTAAAAAACAACAAACAGCATTTTTTGTTAATCTTTTTCGAATACAAGCCTAAGTATCTAAAAATACAATTTCTCAGGAGTTAAAATTTAAAATAACAAGGCAAAACTACAAAATTTTACATTTAAAATTAAAATACTACTTTTATTGCCCTTACTTACAACAGATTTTCAAAAATCTACAATAGAGATCAATTGTTTTTGTTTTATTTTTGTCACAATCACTTAAACTTTTGGATAAATATTCCTACAAAATAATTAATAATACCTAAGACTCAAATATTTTTCTTGAGTCTAAATAATATTGCTTTACTAGCATTATCATTCTTTGTCGTCGGTCGACAAGTTCTTCCAAAACAATAGCTTATGTGTTGGCGCTATGTTGCTCTATGAATTGAACTAAATTAATCTTCCGCTTCGTATTTCTGCATTTTGCTTTTGATTTGAAACGAAGTTTTATAATTTCTGGTATTTTAAGTATTTGCCAATGAAGAAAGCAAAATAATATAAATAATCTTTCTGGCAATAATTTTTGTACCTTGTAGGTACACAATAAAACTCAAAATCAGAGTAAATCCACATGTGCGACATGTTTTTGAGATTAACTCAGGGGCTTAATTTGAATTCTTCTTTCTGAAGCGTTATTTGGCACAATGACGAAATTGTTTGGTGCTATAAACTTCATATTTACTTTTGAGTTGCTAACTCATACTGTCTCATCAAAATGGTCAAAATCATATAACTTACCTTTATGCATTTCTAACTTTACTTTATGATCTTCTTGTTCGCAACTCATGAAACTGTGTTTAGATTTGAAATAATAAAGCGTAATTTGTTATATGCAGATGATTTTGCTTTAGTAAATAAATGCATTTAGTAAATAAATGACACTGAAAAGAAGTGAACATAATAGTCAATTTTATTTTGTGCACTGCAACTGCATTGCACTGTTAACAACCCAATTGTATACATCAGATCTTTTTCTTCGATTCAGTCATAATTTTTATTTTCCAAACTGTCAACTGCTTTGTGGTCGTTGCATAAACATTAAAGTAGATAGGTTCTGATATTCACCAATTTCTATCATGTGTCTCCGCGTTTGACAGAGAGATGGAAATACTGGCAGTTTTTTGAGGTTCATTAATTGAGCTTCTACGCTTTTCCAACCAGCCTTCGGTTAGTTTTTCTGTATTCTGTATAACGGCATTGACAATGTTTTAATACAACGTTAAATGGTACCTTTTTTAAGCTAGTTTTCTGTAGGTATTTATTAATGATGTTGTGGTTCTTAAAGTCAGACTTATGATTACGTTTAAACTTATGCTTAATGGATTTCTTGAAAATAGTTACTAATATTTTCACTTGAATCAGCTATCTTAAAATCATTATAACGTGCAGGTCATCTGAATTGAAATCACACTGTAAACTTGATTGTGGAGTTTAAAACTTCAACAGATACGGTATGGTGCTATCATCATCTGGCTGTAATATTTTATGTTAACTCTTCAAACTGGATGTTTGTTTTGATGATTTTGTAGGGAATTACTCTACTTTCCTTGTAAGTCTATTAAAACCTGATAAAGTTTCATTAGATAGATTTGTGATTTCATTAAAATCTAAAGAAAGACGAGTACTGTAACATAATTTATACGTCCCAAAATGTATCAATGACACTGGAAGAGTCGGAACAAGATGTAACATAAGGATCATTTCCGATTTTTTCTATACAAGATCTAGTTTGACTCATCTAAATGTGTTTTAAGCCATCGTTACAAGTTGAGGGAACGAAAGCATCTTATTCATCTGCACTTGATTTCCTTCACATACTATCGTACTGCATACGCAAGAACTTGTAACGGCATTTTAGTTAAGTAATGTAGCATAGCCGCATTTTAGTCTAGTATTGTAAAAAATAAATAATTTATATCAAATAGTTAAGGTAGCTTTGTGATATTTTTTGTTTTAAGTTTACAAAATTGCATACGTATTTACTAGTCTAAAAAGCCGTTAAGTATGTTTAACTGCATTTTTGTGTTGTATTCAAGCATAACGGCTTTATAGCGTTGGACAAATACAATATAAATTATAAATGAAACTTTGTTTAAAAACATTTAAGTGCTTTAACGGCACTATAGCGTACAAAAGTCAGTTAACGGCAGTTAAGTAATGGAAAATCAAAGAAAATTTCAGCCAAAGGTAACGTTAAAATACCTTAGCGGCTTTTTAGGTAAGTATTGTTATTTAACTGCGTTTTAGCGTTGGAACCATACAAAATAAAATGACTTAACGGCATTTTTAGTTTTGGTATCTTAAAAACTAACATACCTAGAGAAACACGGGTTACACAGATCGATAGATATTTTTTTTCTGATTGTAGTGCCATTTAAAAGTCCAAATCGACCCGATGTTAGATAACGGCATTTAAGCTTGCGGACGGCAGCATAGTGAATATTATTCTACTAGTCAAGTTTTTTCTTTATCTTCTTACCTAATTCAAGAATTATTCATCTAACCATCACTTAAAATCGTAAAATAAAATAATTTTAACAAAAAAAAGAACCGACTTCAAACAGTAAACTAAAAAGTAAAAAATAAATCTCTTTACCACAAAGTAGAACGTATTTTGATTAATTTGAACAGACATGATTAAATAAGTATTTAACAATTCTGAAGTCGGTGCCAAGTAAAACAACTACAGCTGAAGCTAACATTAGTAGAGTAGTAAATCGAACTGACATTTGGAACATAGACAAGTTGTTGGGGACATATGTATGATAGACAGGAAGGTTGTTGCAACATTTACTTGGCACCGACTTCAGAATTGTTAAATACTTATTTAATCATGTCTGTTCAAATTAATCAAAATACGTTCTACTTTGTAGTAAAGAGATTTATTTTTTACTTTTTAGTTTACTGTTTGAAGTCGGTTCTTTTTTTTGTTAAAATTATTTTATTCATGAAAATAGGTATCACATTAATGTAATTGCATGGGGGAAAAAAATAATAAGTTGCAAATATGAAACGTGAAAGATAAGGAAACAATTTACAAATTTCCCAATAGTAAAATATAAGCGCATGAGAAGGGAATATTTTTCTTAATAAACAGCTGACTCAATTATAAAAGTATTAGACGATTACGATTAGTGAGTTCAATATACCAGACATTGAACTCCAGGGTTTTCAATTCAACTTAATTCATAATATACTTCATTAGTAAAAAATACTCGACTTTTCTTGGTATATGAAGCTTGGACAATATAGCCCGATATCAAATAAATATTACTATTAAAATATTTAATTATTTAGATACTGGTTGCAAATAATATACTTTAATTGACTTGATAATGTATTTTCATTAATTTGTATTTGAATTGTGAAATTATTATTTAAAATTAATTTTCAACTGAACCTGAGTATTCGTTAATCTACAGCATTCTCGACATACAATGTTTAAAAAATATAACACAACAAAACAGCTATTCAGTCCTTCCTCACGCAACGTATAAAACCCTGTTTAAGACTCTATAGAATATGAAATTCCGGTTATAATGGCGGAATATCATTTTGAACCCGTAACCTGCCTGAGACGCGCTTTTATGAAAATTGCTCAGCGTGTAATAAAATTTATTTTAAATTTTTTCACAAGATTTATTTTGAAAAATTGTACTTTTTTAATACCTACCATATTTGATCTTGCTTACGTATTACTAAACTGGATAAGTTTAGAATTTAGAAGATGGCTATAATCTGAGAAGTTTTGCTTATTTGAGATGAAAAGGCTTCTCGTATGCAAGCTATGATAATTAGGTATTTAACTATTTGAGTTTGAAATTTGAGCTTAATTTTGTAATGTTTTGACGTCGTGATCACATGTCAAACCATCCAAACTTTTACATGCATAATATCTTATATATAAAATTCTCGTGTCACAGTGTTTGTTTCCTTACTCCTCCGAAACGGCTTTACTGATTTTAACCAAATTTTATATGCATATTCTGTAGGTATGAGAATCGGCTACTAGCTATTTTTCATACCCCTAAGTGACAAGGGTTGTTCACTAAGGCAAAACAACGTTTGCGGGGTCAGCTAGTTTTAATATGTAATAATTGAGTGTCATGATGTTCGTTCCTTGCGAACTATTAACTAAATCAACCGATATTTACAAAAGTTTGTACTACCTTTATGTGTGATTTGGTCCAACTTGAGAGATACGATACTGAACATCTAAATATATGATAACATTTTTTATATTGCTGACTATTAATTTATCAATATTAATTTAAGACATTAATTACCTCAGTGAAAGTAAGGTTAGGTTTTAAGTTCTGATAAGGGCTCTGCGTCATTTGAGCTAGCCCAAAGTTCGGTAGATAGGCCACTTGACTCCCGCTGTCATAGTTAGTTATTTGAACATAAAGAGTCCACATTACTGCACTACGGTCGTGACCCGGACATATTTAGAACATATTTTTTTCTTTGCTCTGTTATTTTAAAGAGAAAACTTCTTTAGGCACGTTGAAAACTTTTTGAGTGACAATTAGTCGTGAATGTCGCGTCATTTTCACCGCACAGTTTCCTATGATCTATTTACCCGACTGAAAGAAGGGTTCTGTTTTCGCGCGTATCTTGTATGTTTGTAAATTTCTTTATTCCCACGTATCTTCCAAACGGCTGGACGGACTTTGACGATTCAGATATCGTTACATTTGTCTCAATTACCCAAGTGTCCTTAGATAGGTATTAAATAAAAAAAATCAATATAGCCGATTTTTGAGGCAAAATTGTAAGTAGTTGAAAAAAAATATGTTATCTAGCATATCGAGTAGGGTATCAAAATACAGAAAATTTAAAGAGCATTACAAATATATAAATATGTTGTGTGGTTAAATGCCATTGACATGGAATAATTTCAAGCATTTTAATTCAATCAACAGTGTTTTTCTTACGTGTTGTTTTTTAGTCGGGTTTTATAATTTTTTAAATTAAGTATTCTTGTTGTAAACCATGTTCATACGTGCTGTAAACTATAGTTGTGACAGATAGGTTTCTTTGCAGATGCATGGAGGCGGAAGAAACGCCACAGCTTGTGATTGTGGAATGCAGGAACCTGGCAGATCAACGGGCAGAATTCCTCCATTCACCAGCAGCAACTGCTGTCCCGGAAGCCTTCAACAACATGAAGATGTTGCTTGTCTTATGGGATAGCTTGGGATGATTGGAGTAAAAGGGAAGTACCTATGAGCCACGCACAATGACCCAATTGAGAGGCTAAGTGCGGAAAAGGCCCCGTCAAACTAACCACTAACTAACGTACTGTCAAAACTTGTGAAATTTAAAAGTGACATCACTTCTAAATTTTGACTGTCACATTTTACTATATTTTTCATTACCCACGTCACTTTATTTTGTGTAACCTATTTACAACAATCCAACATAAACAACATTTTTTATATATTTTCCTGTACAAACAATAGGAACCATTTACGAAATTAAAACACACTCCACACATGGGGTCGCTTGTCACCCCTTTAGAACCCACGGTGTAACGTTACACCCACACAATTACTCATACAAAACACATTCAAACACCCTCCGGTACAGAATAGGTGACAGTTGGTAATTAGTGACAAAAATACTGTTTTAACATATATTTTAAAATTTAGAAATTACGCGTCGCTTTGTTTATCCGTGTTAGGTTTTTAAACTGCTTAACCGATTGTCATCAAACTTGCACAACGTATAGAGTTTGATCCAACTTGAAAGATAGGATAATTTTTGTTTCGATTAATGGTATATAGACAATATCCGAGCAAAGTCAGAACAGGCCGTTGGTCCTTCTGATAAAAAGACAAAGTTTGGATGTCTGCATTACATTTAGATGTGTGTTGTTTAACTAGGCTACTTTTTATCTTAGGAAAATAACGGGAACGGGAACTTCGCGTGTGATGCCGCAGAGTGTTGCTTATATCACAATACATACTTTCTTACTTACTGATAATTTAGTACTTATCTAGTGAACCTCTTTGAAGAGTTCGTCTGGGGTAGTGCCACACTTTTGCTAGTCATTCTATCGCTAAACTAAATCTACGACTAAACACTATCGCTACGTCGGTACGTGGCACTGTGCTATTTTCATGGGCAAACGTTTTGCTTACCATCAAAGGCATATCTCGCTCATCTTTTTCGATAAAATTTAAATAGAACCTGGAATCTGCACCCCTTAAAACAAAAAAGTAATATCCCAAATCAGTTTAGGCGCATCTGAGTACCTAATTGATAAACATTCATAAAATAACATTAAAACAAATTGAAAACCTTCTTCTTTTTTAGTACCTACCTATTTATTTAAAAATTACAAATAAAAGAGCTACCGTTTGAAATCGAGCCTAACATTGAAATTACAGGACGTAATTCATCCACTTTCACAATCACATTCAATTTGTCAGTATAAATGGCAGTTCGATTACAGTTTCATGTCAAAGTGTAACAAACTTATTTGTCTAATGGTTAGATTGATCGAACTAAAATTCCACGATAATTTATTCAATAAATTTACCTAAAACGTGGTACTGGCTCCATCGTTGACCCGTTCTGTGTAAAGTGGTTATTGTTATTAATTTAGTAGCCCAGAACTTAGGCAGGTGTCACTAGATCACAAAGTATGATAACTTCACTGTTTGATTAACGACGTGACACTAGAACAAGTCATTTTGACTCTTATTTCGTTGGCATGAAAGTACAATTTGTAATGTTTCTCGCAGAAAAATAAGCCTAAAATGTTTTAAAGAAATTTAAATGTTAACTGCAGTAGCTAAGGTTAAATTTGGGTTGTATTATTGGTTGAAAGGTTGAAGGTCAGCGTTTTGCAGTCACCAAAAATGTCGTAACGATAAAATAAATGGGGCGACTTCTGATATTATTATTATGTAAATATAAAGGTACAAAGGTTTGGTGTTACAGAAAGATCAAATGATAAGTGACGTCATTGATTTATTTTGAGATGTTGTTTTGTTTGGAGACAAAACAAATGTGGATGTCATAACACTGGTGAGGAACTGTAACCTATATTCTATGCTGTGACGTCATGTGTTTATCCCTTACACCTTACAGTAAAAATAAGAAAATATTTTATTTCCAGAACATGTTTAGAACACTTTAACAGGATTAAAAATCAGGATTTACAAAACAATACCTTCGTTGATTAGCAGTGAGCTCCAAACTAAGTGTAAAACTTGTATCTTGGTACTCGTGTGCGAAATTTCAGAAAATAAATTATTTTTTGTTAAATTGCAAATTATACAGAAGTTAAACACTAATAACTTATAAAACTACAAGAAACTTGCAAACCACAGCTAATATCGACATAACGTTGTCTCTACACCAAACAACACTCAGTGCAATATCCCATCAACACGAGACACTGGCGAAGTTATGGTTATGCTGCATACAAAAACTAAAGAACTAAATATATAAGTTGAAGCTTCCTTGTATATAATACTAGCTTTTACCCGCGACTTCGTCCGCGCGAAATAAATATTAAGGTAACTTAGGCAGTAGGTATAAATTACAGAGTCTTCATACAACCGTCCATCCCTTGTTTCACCCTCTTAGGGGTTGAATTTTACAAAACCCCTTCTTAGCGAGCGCCTACGTGCTAAAAGAAACCTCCATGCAAAATTTCAGACTCCTAGCATTTGTAGTTTCTGAGATTTCGTGATGAGTGACCTTTCGCTTTTATATATATAGATGTAAGTATTTGTACTAACAGCTACCCGCCATTTTACATGCGCATTTACGTTATTTTCCTGTTGTTAAAAGTAGCTTATGTAGTTTTCCCGACTATAATCAAACTAATTGTTCCGAATTTCAGGTCGATCCGTTCAGATGTACTGACATAATTGAGTAAAACACATCCAAACATTGTCATTTATTCATATTCATATTATTTATTGATAAAATATATTCTTACACGTCAACTTAAACAATAATCATCATCATCATCGTCAGCCTATCTTAGTCCACTGCTGGACATAGGCATCTCCCATGGCTCGCCACTCAGCAATATCCTCGGCTATACCTACGTCTCCATCTACTGCTTGCTGTCTTCCGTGTATCGTAAACTACAAAAAATACATTTATTATATAATATCGACACCCAGATACGAATGCTACAAACAAAACGAAATTTACAATTAGTAGGACTAGTAACTCCGTAGGGTTTCACTCGAGTAATTTCTGTAGTTTGTGCCCATAATATAAAGTAGTCTATGTGATATTCTAGACAGTGTCAAAAAAGTTTACGGTTTAAAAAACTAGAAAAATAAATTAAGTAACATAAATTAAACGACACGCAGGGGAAGGTCGCCCACGTGTGTGAATGTGGTCGCCACGCGCCCGAACGATTGATTTGACAGCTTCGTATTTTTACAGGGGCTTGACTGTTTACTTTACCCCGAGCTACCCGTGCATAGCCGTTGTAGTTTGCGTAATTAAGTGCCTAATTATAATTATGTTCATATCGATATAAATTTTAGACTGTGGAATATGTTGCCTGAGAGAGCTTTTCTCGATGGATGTATGTAAATACGATATATTATAATCTTGGTGTCTTTATGTCGAAAGTCAATTTTAGTATGAAAACTAACGTGGTTATTATACATTTTAAAACAAATACACGGGTAACTCACGTATAAAATAGTCAGAACAGTCCGACTCGAGTTTCGATCGTGCAGCTGCCCGCAGTGCTAATAGAGCTGCAAACATGCGCGCGCACTCGCCTTGAAGAAGATCGCCGGACGCGATCGAAACTCGAGTCGGACTGTTCTCACTATTTTATACGTGAGTTACCCGTGTATTTGTTTCGAAAGTTAATAATTTTTTTTCTAGGTAAACGCTGGCGTAAACCACTACCTCGCTTAAGTGTCAACATGGCAATCAAGGCCAAGCCTATCAATGATTACAACAAAAACAAACTGTTAGTCATAGAGACTACCGAAACAAGTGAAATCTTATAACTTTTAATTGTAGAATTAAATAGCACAAATGTTGTTCAATACAGTGCCAAAAAGGCAGCCATCGAGCGCATGCACTCTCCTTGAAAAAAAAACCGCCGGACGCGGCCAAAACTCGACTCGAGCCGACCATATTACACGTGAGTTTCCCGTTTACCAAATTAAATATTTGTTCAATACACATGTCAAAGAAACTGTCAAAGAACTCACAAAATTACACCTGTACAAAAAGTGTTAAACGCGCAAATCCCACTCCGTTGCTCCACCGCTGCTCCGACGCTATGCTATTACGCCAAAGAAGCATGTTGGCCACGCAAACCTTCAAGATTTTCCTTTACCAAAAAAACTCAACTCACCAAAGTTACCACTACAAAAATAAATCTTTTAGAAAACCAACCGCAACAGTACCGCTGCGTATATTTTCAATTCTCGCTACCTGAATTAAAATTAAATTCATACACAAACGCCAGCTCATCAAACCAACGTTCATCAAACTCATTCCCGCCCCCATCATTATGTTGTAAATATAATAAAGGCCTATCTAGAGTAGCCAGTGAAATGTCACGCGGGTAATCAGCGGAGTGTCACGCGTCACATCACACCGTGTCACGGAGCAATCAACGTCTTTGATACGGAAAATGTTAGGGCTAGTATTTTCTTAGTCAGGAATTCTGAATTATTAACTGTATTATATTGTATTATTATATTAATTTGCTTAATAAAAAGTAACGTTAACACATTTGATTGTAAGACCACATTTTGTTGGAAAGTTTTTTTAAAGATATGTTTTAGACGTTTTATTATGGTTTAAATTTTAAAACCCGTAGGATATAAAATAAACTTAATAATGTTTCAAATTTAAAATGTATGAAGTTTTAATCATTTAGTGCAGAACAAAAAATGTCAACTGGTACAAAAACGACTAGGTGTTATAAGTTTGAATTGTCTCGGAATTTTTTAAAAGATTATTTTATGACAGACAATTCTGCTATTCGTCATTTTTTGTTTCAACAGTATTAACCATTTTCACAACGTTCGCCGTAAAAAATGTAGATCCACGGATATAATTTAATTTAGCAGTGTTTAAATCAACGGGATATATATTATAACCAACGACTACCAATAGGATATTATATGGGAGAACAGTACCTAATAGTAAGTATACGTATATTAGTGCAGTCGTTTCAAATACATTAAAACATCGGATCAGTTCATTGTTCCTTCTTTATAAATTGATTTCGATGATACGATAATTAAGAAATTTGTGGTATTATCAACGGATTCGTATCGAAAAGATATATAAGCAGAACGCCCTAATAGCAGAATGTCCTAAAAGCAAAATGGCATATTAGCATAACGTCCTACTAGCAACATGACCTAGTAGCAAAACGGCCTAATATCAAAATGACATGGATATTCATGTACACAAGAAATTGAACGTGTTAATTTCATTTAGATATTTATAAATTACAATTATTACCAACAATTACGGAACTTGTCTCGCAGTGTTTTATAGGCATAACATAAGTTATTGAATCCGAAAACTCATTACTTAAAGTTTCAAAACATCAGCATTACACAAAAATAAGATCGCAAAAACCGTAAGGCCCTAAGAAAAAAGATGGAGCGGAGAAACCAAATAACCGCACGCCGGTGTTGTCACGTCAGAGGCGCCTGTCACGCGACGTATCAGCGGCAGTGTCACGCCGGCGACGTCATCGAGTAGAACATTTGCAGAGAAAACAAGATAATTATTCAAAATAACTGTAGGATTTAAGTTGTCAAGGCTGCTTAATATCGCGGGAAGTAACGGGAACGGAAACAGAGCAGATAAAACGACGGGACGCCGCTAGTAATAATATAAATGTGAAAGTTAAATAGATATATCATCTCTCTCGATATTTTTATTTTGTAGAGGGATGAGATAACCATAAAAATAAAATAAAGATATTACCAATAGTATTTATATACATGTTTGGTAAAATGTACCTATGTGTATTGTATTTTAAGTAAAGTTTACTTATTAATTATAGTTTGGGGGTAAACGAAGCGAAACGTATGCTGTAGCAGTCAAATAGCTTATATAATTCTGATATTAATTTTCAATACATGCTCATTTTAAATACAAACCACTATAAACAGAATACGAGTAAGCATCCGCGTTGTCCCATAATAGTTTTTGGTGAGCGGTAATCAAATCCAAATCCGTTGTGCCGAGGTAAAATGAAACTGATAATATCTACATCTTATTATTGGACAACGTTTATACGCAAACCAAAGTGTCGTACAATTTTAAAACGTATTTCTTTGTACATTTTATACTCGATGGCAGTAGGAGCCGTTTGACGGGACACAGCAATTTAGGCGTGTCGCGTGTCGCTGCGACTAGCGGTCTCCGATACGTGCGACGGAATTGTGTTTTGTAAATCGAACCTGGATGCACGGGTTGTGTGCGAATTTGTTGTTTGTTTTATTGACTGGTGGAATGTTGGAGAGTTTTGAGTTGAGAATTAAACGTATATTATGAATAAGATGGTTGACAACAGCTCAGGACGTGTACTCTCTTTATACGATAAACGTAATTTCGAAATAAATTCGCGACTTTCCTACTCCGGTTCTACTTCGATCCATCGTTTGAACCGTTTAAATGTTGTAAGTCTACTTTATTTATAGTAGGCTTCGAATATTTAAACGTCAAACTCGGTCAAACAATGTTCGATCGGACGAAACGAAGTAGAAACGGGGAATGAAAGTCGCGAGTTTATTTCGAAATTACGTTTTTCGTATATAGAGAGTAGACGTCATGGATAGAATTAAATGGAGAGGCCTTTGCCTTGCAGTAGGACAGTTACTTATGATATGAAAGGCTAAAGTTTATAAGTGTAAATATCCAATGTTCAAAATTGCATAGCAAACTATGTAAATAGGAAAATATGGAAAATAAAAGAAAAAACAGATAATCAAATCTATATAGGTGTCTAAATGTTCTTAGTGTAAGTATTTCGTTATGTTATTCGTTGTGTATTTTTGTTGTAAGTAATTTAATTTTGTTAAGGGCTTTATTATAAAAGTCATTGCAATGTATTGTTGTTAATAATCGTTTGTTACAATACATTATTGTAATTAACGTTAATAATGTGTATTTATTTATGTACGAATATGAGAAAAAAAATCTGCCATAAAGTCTGTTTTACTTGTTTAAACTTAACACATTTATTTATTTGATTTTATTTCGTTTGTTTTGACTACCAACAATTGTCCGATTCTAAAAGTGCTCAATTTGCAAATGGCTAGGTGCGACAGAGGGGCTCACCTATAAATTAAGCTTAGTTCACAAATATAGGATGACACAGAAATGGTATACTAATCCAAAAGAAATACACTGATATGGTATCTGTTGCTCCTACCGATTGCTTGCCACTGGATCCTTCCGAACCCGCAACGGCCTAGCTGACTGTTGTCAGGCCTTTCACAGTGGAAAGGCCTCGTTTTCGGTTCACCAGAATACCTTAAGCACAGCGACACCATCTCAGGGACCATCCAGTCAGTGGGTGGCATACGTTCACATCTAGGAACCCTTGGTCCAAAGAGATGGGACTTACCTCGTATACATAACCTTCACTGGGCCAGCATGATGGATTATGGCTTTGAGTATCTCCTTGCGAGAGAAGGCCCCAAGTCTCAGCAGTGGGAACATTTAGTAGGCAGTTTATGATAGTGTACGTAACAATTTAGGTTTGTAGAGTTGTTTTCATCATAATTTAGTTCAGATAAACAAGCAACCATTGTAAGACAAATTAAACATTCGAGACAACCACGAGTCGAGATTACTTTTACAGAATTGATCAGCAGTGTACTTTTCTTGCTTGACCCTGTATAAATAAACCTAGATTGTGTCCTCTAATCAATCCCCTGCCCATAAATTAGTACGAATGTATGTATGCAGACACACAAAACAAACAAATGCTAAAAACGAGGGCTCAAAGTAATTTGCATACGGATAACGCAGATGTGTCACCTACGCTTCAGACTCACGCCCGACTTGTTTTATGTTTTTGCTTTATAATTCTTCTTTTTACTATATTTTTTTATATGTGTTCACTATTGTGCAAAAATACTGTAGGAATAGGTTTTTTTTGACATTTTCTAACTTTGTATCGCCTACATTCTGTATGGGGCTTATTGCTTTTGTAACTTTAGGGTTTGCGCATAATAAAAAGTGTAAATAAATTTAAGTGGTTTTTGACAAGAATATTTCATGACTATTTAAATATTATGTTACAGATTCTATAGGATACGTGTTCACCATCGGCATTCGTCATGAATGTGGATATGTTAGCGCGCAAACACACACAGATAGACACACACAGCAGATAGGTTGACAGTGACAACTCCGCACCTAAGCGACGTTGGACAGATGTTGCCATTAAGATTCATAATATAACTATTTTAATATTGTATTCTCTAAAATTTATAGTTATAGTTCAAAGCATAGTCTATAGTACTATCGCTTCGCTTACCATAAGGCTAGTTGGTGGTCAAACGAAGATGTAAAAAAAACAATCTCTACGTAAGCACTTTCGCAAACCCTCCAAAATATGTCACTCGGTGTCATCGTTGTTGTAAATGAAACCTATAATCATGTAAGCTGGGGTAGATTATAGATTTAATAAATTATATCTAATCAATATACCAATATTTGCGGTGGGCGCGTGCATTTTGCAATTTTGGCAGTAGCCATTGATAACGTCATGACTATTACAATGATAATTTATGTTTAAGACAAAAAATAATAATTGTATTAAGCCCCCATATTTTGTTGCAGAATTTGCCTAGGGAAGTATCAGTTTTCCAGTTATATTATTGTTTTGCAATACTGTCTAAACATTACTAATGTTTACGTAGTAGTAGAAGAGACGCTTAGAAGAGTAATGTTTCTAGAAGAAATAAAAGGAAAAGAGATAAATAAATCATCTTATATCTTTAGGTGATCTCAGTGATTTGAATTGTCCGTATTCAAATAAGTGCAGAGTACTGTGTTGTAATCGTCAGGTATGTTTTTCTTACAAAATCCACTTAATGCTCATCTCATTAAAATATTTTATTTAAAAAAAAAACCATTAAATCGGTTGGTCCGTTTTGAAAAATAGAAACAAAATGTATACCACGAGATATTCATATCAAATTAACTTTGATAATTTCTTCGAAAAAATAAACGAAACCTTAGCTACAAAAATAATTAAACAAAAAATGTACGAACTGACCGTTGCAAAATCAAACAAAAGAACTCCTCGAATTCTACTCTCAATACAAAACCAGAACACACTCAAACCAAACCTATAATCACTAAAAACTGTAACTCCCAATAGTCAAAGTCATCGGGGGCTGGAATAAAAGCAACACTTCATATTTGTTATTAGGAGCTGGCGCGGGAGGAGGCCATTCATATTCAAATCACTTTCAAATCTACAACTATTATTATACAAGAGTATTGTGTTGGTCCTTCGGGACCTATATCATTACTCCGTGCCAAAGACTGCTAAACTGATGGACGCCGCACCTCGTATTCTAAATAGTTGGCCAAAATTATGCCAATTTTTTTGAGGTAAATGAAACTGCTATCGAAATAAACGACGTTTCGTTGTGATCTATACATGATTATATTGAATGAAAAAGATAAAAATAAGAAGTATTGCAAAACGGTGACCATCTTGTAAAAGTAGTAGTGTAGTTGTTTGATTTTTCCGAGGATGTTAAAAAAAGAACCATGATAGGAAGAAAATGCTTCAGATACGTCTACTGAGGTGTATTCCAGGACTTTTGGAGACTAATGTAATAAAAAGTATTTTTTATGGCTGACAACTTTCCATGCTTATTATTTCAATAAAAATGTTATACGCTTTATATAAATCGGAGATTTTGATGTAACGTGGATTTATTATGTGCAAAAAATAATTATATTCTAATGCCAAAAAGAACACGTTAATACTTACCCTAATTACTTACTTTACTCGTAATTTGTTTCTCCATCGTTAGCCATATCGACTCCAAATATTAGGCTAGATAGCGGCAATGTAAAAACTCAAATGACTATGTAACTATGTAAATAAATGTACTGTCTATTGAGTTTGAAGTCATTGCACGTCGTCCTTCAAACCAACGCCCCATGTAAAAGTATTGTTGTGTACCAACCTCCGAACGCGTAGGCAACGCAAGGGTGATCCGAAAACGTTTTATATCAATTTACAACCTATTTAGTGTCTTCCCATTCAAGCCACGAACATTCAAGTATATTTTACGGTTTATAACACCATTATCGTCATTATAAAATTTCAATTCAACAATGATTTGTGTTTCATAAAAAAAATAACAAATTTCAAAATAAAATTTTATTGTGAATTCTATCAGTAATAAAACATGACTGTCTCATAGATCTGTGAATTCATCGGCTCCTTTTGGTGGTAATTTATGTGATGGTAAACATTTTTATGTCGGGTTAATGTCGGATTTGATTTCGGTATCGGGTCTAATGCGACTGGCGCCTGTATTCCGGCGGCGGACGTCCTCCATAATAAAATTTGGGCCCGAACAAACACGAAGTTTTAGCACCCTCCCTTGTTTTTTGAATAAGCCTGTTCTGTTTTGTCAGCATCAAGTTCATCTCGTTCGAAATATTGACTCGATCGTTTT
This sequence comes from Ectropis crepuscularia, assembly GCA_963693475.1. Lineage (NCBI taxonomy): Eukaryota > Metazoa > Arthropoda > Insecta > Lepidoptera > Geometridae > Ectropis > Ectropis crepuscularia. The sequence continues at coordinate 3,277,631 of OY856340.1, forward strand.
CATCGTCTGATTAATTGTGTTTCGTAACTTTTGTGTTGATTTTGGAAATCAACTTTTGTGATCGATCGATTTTGTTTAATCAGACGATTTTAAAACTAAGGATCTCTGATCATAAAATAATCATAAAATTTCCCTGAGCCATTGAGTTCAACTGCCTTTTGTATGATGAACATTTGTACGGATATTTGTTTTTTGTCTGAATGTTTCTATTAATATTTTTTTAACAGTACTAGCTTTACATCTGATCGCCATCACGTAATCTTCTAATATTATCTTGCTTTTTTTGGATCGAACTACTGGTAGCTCGAAAAACAACATCGTTTACAGATAAGTTGATACATTAGATACAGGCAGATGTTTCAGGGACAAGAGTTTAATTGTTTTCTCGTCTGAATCTCCCTAAATAAGTGAAGAAGCTAAAAAACTTAAAAATAGCACTCTTTTGTTAGCCAGTGTTGCTATAAATACAAATTCGATTTCAATAGACAATCACAAACATACACCACATGACCACATAACGAATCTTGCTTCTCAATATGCAATACACGTCTAATAGAATATGGCGCTTACATCATTCTGATAGCCCATACAAACATTTATAGAGTAAAGTGGCAATGATTCCACATTATAAACACATATCACCCAGCGTTTCCGCTGATGGTGTTAGAATGATAAATTCCGGATATGACAGCGTTAAAGCCATTGTTTCAGAGACAATGCTGGCAGACGAACAAAAAAAAGATGAATAAATATAAATTGCAGTTAAGCTTGAAAACTGGTTATTCTGTATTGAGCTGTTGATTTATCAAGTGGTAAGTCTCCTTGCAGGGTCCGCATAAAGAAGTAGGTACTAATACACATTTGCTAGATATTCCATAGCCAATAAAATTGGACACTCGTTATTATGTTACGGTTCAATGGGTAATGTTTCCAGATAAATTACAAAATGTTATTTTATTTTACAAAAACAAAACAAATAAAAAATCTAGGTTTCTCTAGGTGACGAGCGCAGTGCAGTGCTAATCAGCAATTTTGATTTTTTATGCTGAAACAGTGTGTTGGCGATTGTCATGCGAACAAAGAAGGTTGACTGTACTTTAATGATAGAAACATCTAGGCTGTGGAATACGATGCCTGAGTGGAGTTTTTCCCGATGATTCCAAACATAGTATTTTGAAATCGAGAGTAAATTGTTTTTTTCTAGGTAAGCACGTCCTATGGTAGCCCACATTGTCACATAACATCAGGCGACATGGCGGTTAAGTGTAAACCTATAAAAGTTGAAATGAAAACAGAATAGAATTCAGTGTTGCGTATTGATTCAGGTTTATGTTTAGACTTGTCTAAATTTGGGCATGTCAGAACCTATCAGATATGTTCATGCAAAATTTTAATTAAATTCACACAGTCGAGTAACGTCATATTCAACACCCTCTCGAACCGAGGTGCCTTATCGGAGGAAACGTCACGGGTGACAGTATCAGAACAGCATATCGACGCAAACGCGTTCAATTAAACCTTGTAGGTACAGTCAGGACGACTCCTGACAAGTGGGGATATTTTTGAAGTGGAAACTTGTAAGCCGGTTAGAAAAATGTTTGGTATGGGATTTTTTATGACTTCGCATCACTGACATGCATTTATTTTATAGTATCGAGTGACGAATTGAGCAGGTCATGTGCCTGATGGTAAGCAACATGCCTGCCACATAACAGCACAGTGACATGCAGCTATTGGACCATGAATAGTCCAAATCATTATCTAGCACTGCACTGCGCTCATCATAATCATAATCATATTTATTCATAAAAAATATTACACGTCACATAATTCAATATAAAAAAAATTACACGAAATGTAATTAATTTAAAAACAAATAATTCCATTAAAAAATAAATTAATTAAAGTATCAGACAATAATTCAAATCACTATGTCAATAATTAATTAAATACGATAAATTAAAATAGATGTCAAACAATTAAATCATTAAAATAGCAATGTCATAAGTACAGTAGGTACACAAAGTATAATAAGATTAGAGGTAAATTAGAGTTAAGTTAATTTCAACTTCCGAGTATCATTTCCGAGTACTTGTAGAACGCCTGCTCGACAAGCCATTGCTTTACACCATATTTGTACGATCCCCTAGAGGACGCAGTTTTTACTTCCCTCGGAAGTATGTTGTCATCATCCAGAGGTCTAAGATATTATTTCTCTAAGCCCTGTAATTTCTCTAGAAACATTGCCCTTCAAACCGGAACACAGTAACGTTTGCACATGCACTGATTGGCAGTAGAATAACAGGCAAAGGTGTGGTACTTCCCCACGCGGACTCTGCCAAGAGTCCTACCACTACAACATAGCTAATGTCGGATAGTAGCGGCGGTGGTAGAGCAGTGGAGCGGAGGGTCTATCGCCTAACTAAATTGTCATAGCTTTGATATTGCTCTCTCTTTTGTTTTCGCTTGAAATGATAGAGACAGCAATAGCAAAGCCATAAGCAATTTAGTTAGGCGGTAGAAGGGTGAGATGTGTGTGTTAGACGCTAATTGGATGGCTTCAATCTTGTGAGCTTGCATCACTGGCATGCGTAATAGAAGCATTTCTACGAGTATAGATACACAGTTGACGAATTGTACTACATTAATCCTGTTTTATGTTAAAATCAGTTTAACCCAATCTGCCTAACGTTCTCTTTTGTTTTCGGAAGCGCTGGGCGTCTCTTCCCGGAAGTGTCCGACCTGGAGACCAGATTTGGTCTCTTCGTGCTATAAGTAGGGACTGCCAGTTTCTTAATAGGTATTTTGAGCTTACATTATTTCACCGATGGGTAAAAACTGCTTCAAATAGCCTGATCTTGGCAATGCCGGTGGCAATGCGTTAAGGCCGATTTACATCAGACGAGCGAATGCTCATTCTATCCCCACTGTATCAAATTCATTTGGTGTAAACAAACGTAGAACATTATTTCGTTGTTTTGTTTGCGTTTGCAATGATTCTATGGAATATTTAATATGGAAAACGCTAAAAACGATCTTTCGTTTACACTAAAAGATCGAGAAAGAATGCTCTTGTTCCAGCTCTAGCTCTATGTTCGTTCAGTTTAAATCGGCCTTTACGCAAAATAAAATGTATGACAGCGAATTTGATTCAATTTTGAGATGGATTGCTGATATAGTGTCCAGTGAATGATGTGTCAGGTCATTTTGTACTGAGACTTTGGGTTAGAACAGATTCAAAACTTTAATTTTAACTAACGATGTTTACAGAGTACAGTTTGGCTTGTAAGTATATCTTCTCGTGAAACATTTTTCTGGACGCATACCGAATTTAAGAATCCTGCTAGTTTGGGCTAGATGATATGTGAAAACAAATGTTGTCCAATATGTATCTTAAAATGCAAAAATATCTTGATGTTTGTTCCTAGTGAACTTTTTACCAAGTTTAACCGATCTTCACGAAATGATATATTTGTGTGTAATGTGGTCTAATTTGAGAAACAACAGTTTTTATTTCGATTATAGGTCTTAATACGACAATATCTGAGATAAGCCGGAACGGGCTGATAGTATATATTATGTAGGTCTACTCTACTTTGTCTGACTTGTAGACTTACTTACGACATTTGGAAGTCTGAAGTCTAGCCACTAGGGTTCCACTACTTCTAGAATAATTGAAGTTTAATTACGAAAACAATTACTAAAAAGAATTGCCAGCACAATACATTCTTCTCAAATCTTTTAATAAATATTTTTTTACCTGAGTTGTCTACTTTGAAAATTACACAAATAAAATCACAAAATTAAAATCAAACATTATCTGAATAATTGTAGTGTTTAATTAACATAATTACAACTGCAGCCTTTGAACATGTCACAAAAGACTATAATAATTATAGTTTCTATTCATAAGTGTCATAAATCAAGTTCACTATCGCAGTTCTAAAGAACCATGAAATTGCCACAAACGAACCGGAAGTAAAAGTACGATTAAAACAATGCCCAGAGATGCATATCGGAACAACATTAACATGAATAAAGACCACCCACGGTGAAACCTACACCTTTCTAACTATGACACGTTCGAAAGGGTTCTCTGGTCAATTTTTCATCCCCAATTGCGGTAACTTTAGACATGAAATGAGGTAGCAAATACTAATACATCATCTAGATATATGAGACGCAAGCAATTACCGGCCTGTGCCCTATGGTACTCCAAAATTGATAATAAACCCTACGCTATGATGATAAAGTTCATATTGACGTGGGATGGTGTTGTCCGGAAGTAATTATGCCATAAAATGTATCACGTTTAAGCTAGTAGACAAGTTATGTTTGATTAGGGTTATGGGAAGGTAAATATATGTATCTTCAGTTACAGAGACTTAATAGGTGTCAAAGACTCCCAAGGTGGAAGTAATCTTAAATTTACACAAACACAGCTCGGTAGTGGTAGGGGTATTTGCAGATCCAGTTTGAGGAAGTACCACATCTTTTCTAATTATTCAACCACTAAGAAGTAATGTGCAAATATTACCGTTTTCTGATTTGCAGGAAAATATTGCAGATAAATTACTGGGCTAAGAAATAATTCATCTTTTATTTTTGGATGATGAACGCAATGCAGTGTTAGGCAGATATTAATTAGATAATTACGTAATTTTGTGTTTCCTATGAATGAGCAAATAAAGAATTATTTGGCTAACGTAATAGCTCAAAAGATTTGAACAATCAACCAACATTATCAACCAACACAGGTTCTACCTAGTTCAGCCTAACAAAAAGAATCTACTTGTTTATAGAAGTAAGAAAATATTGTATAGTTAAGATCTATTTTTATTGAAATATATTTTTTTTATTTTATTCATTTTTTTATTTGTGATTTAATCATAAGACTAGCAATTGCACATCTTACTAATATTATTAATGCAAAAGTTTGGATGTTTGTTGCTCAATAACGTCGGTACGCCTGTACGGATTGAGTTGAAACTTAGAACGAAAATAGATTTTAGTCTGAAATAGCTTTTCGTCGCGGGAAATCAGCACGGGATCTACGCGGGAGGAACTGTGGAGCGCTTCTAGTATAAAATATATATTTAGAGTGGGTCAAATCCTGTTTTAGTTCGTCCTTTATCTAACCCACAACAAAAAATCGACTAACACAATCATCCATCCCAATCGACAGGCCAGCGCAGCGTCCCAAACAAGACAACTAAAAACCCGTCAGAGTAACGATGCCTCAAAACTCAACTCCGAAATGGAACTTTCGAGAATTCCTGAATTTGAAAGTATAATACCTACACAAAAATACGTCGAAGCCAGCTCCTCATATGGTGATGCTACTGTAGCAGCCGCATACGAATCCTAATTTATACTTTAATGAAAACAGCATATGGACAGCTTTTTAGTGGAAGGAATTTGAGCTGCAGAACCAGGTATACAAATATAAATATTCATAGCGCCGACCTTGAAAGGGTTGAGTCAGACGTTTGAAATGTTAGGGGTATGAGACGTGGAATAAAAAATAAGGGTAGCGTTGCACGTTTGTTTTGTCCAAAGTTGTCGTGTTAGTATTGAGTAATTCTCAAATTGTAAGCTTAAAAATCGGCTTTAGATGATTGCTTATTGATGATGTTAAATGATCCATAAGCAGCCAATTTTCTGTTCCTACTGATAGGAATTGGAGTGTTCCATCACACGAAATGATTCAAAGCTATAATCCACCACGCTTGCCAAATGCGGGTTGATAGGTGACATGTTTTTGAAAGATGTTTTCTTTATTAAAGCATGTTGGTTGCTTCACGATGTTTTTCATTTACCATTTAAGTCAGTGTTGATGTAAAACTTGATTATCAGTTCTTGAAAAACATACTGAAGAAGTGAAGTTGTGGGATTCGAACCTAAAGTCATAAGGTTGTGAAAAGCACGACCTTGCCGTTAGACTATCATTGCTTTACTCTCAAGGCTTACACAATCCCAAACGCTGTCAAAGTTTTGAAGAGAAATCTTTTATAAAAGCAACAACGCAGGATAACAGCTATAAAAGATACTTACACTAATGTAAGCAAGCACAGTCCCGCGGTTTCACTCACTTATTTCCAGTTCCAGTTTCAATTTTCCTGCTTTGCAAAACGTGCTATTCCAGACTATAATCTATCTGTTTCAATCTAATCAGTTTAGGCTTTACGATGTGATTGAGTAACAAACATTCAAACTTTTGCATTGGGAATATTAGTGGGATTAGAATTTGACATTTCAATTAACAGCGTTACCGATTCATGTCAAACTGGGTACAAATTTTTGCCATATAATGTACTAGCAGTGCCCCGCGGTGTTACCCGCGTAGTTCCCGTTGCTTCCGTTGTTTTTTTTTTTCGGGATAAAAAGTAGCCTATGTGTTCTTCCAGACTATAATCTATCTGTGTTCCAAATTTTTGCCCGATCCGTTCATACGTTAGGACGTGATTGAGCAACAAACATCCATACGTTTATACTACATTTATAATATACGTAGAAAGTAGGATAGTAAGAGTAGGATGTCACATTAAACGAAGTTAAAGAGATAATATTGAAGTTAATAAGTAAGGTTTTGCAACGTGCGGTCGTTAGTTTCTCATTACAAATGAAAGTTATATGAATATTTGTAAATCTGAAGAGTATTAAAAATTTTATAGGTAGGATAAATAACTTCATCTACAAAACAAGTATTAATACTGAAGTCAAAGTAAATAAACCTTAGGTAGGTGATAACAACTTCTTCATTATCGTCGCGACCTCATTTCATCTTTAACAGCTACTTTTATCGTCATTACGAGATGTATAACCATTACCACGATAATATTATAAGTCTGAAGGAATTAATGTTTGTTTCTCAATCACGTTTCAAGTACAGTACAGGTCAATTTAAAGTTTGGAAGTTAATCCTACTAATATTATAAACTAGCGACGCGCCCCGGCTTCGCACGGGTGTAGTACCGATTCTAAAAAAATTGGCAGTCATAGGAACTGCCGATAGAAGTAAAAACTTATAACTCAGAATTTGATAGCTTACTTTGAAACTACACGGGTGTACCGGAAGGCGTGGCCTGACCATCATGGCATGGCCATCTAGAAATGCGTTAGCATTTCCCATTGGCTCACGCATTTCTAGATGGTCATGCCGTGATGGTTAGGCCACGCACTTTCAGCATTTCCCATTGGCTGACGCATGAAGATTTCTTATCATACCCGACCGTGACGCTAGAATTCAATTCACACCCCACGATAAATCTGTCTAAAAGCGCGCCTGCGCGCCAAAAGAAGTTTTCACTTCAAAATACTTGGAAGGTGTCAAGGGATATTCTGATGGAACGAAGTTGTACAAAATATAGCAACTCTTTACTGTTTCTGTTGCCCTGGTACTGGTACCTAGGAACAAACGCAACTCTTTTATATTTCTGTTGTCCTGGTGTCTGGAGATAAACGCTGGGCTGTTAGTACATACCTGGCCGTTTTTACCGAGTTTACCCGAAGATTTCTTATCATATCCGAGCGTGACGATTGATGAATCCATTTCACAGCCCACGAAAATTCTGTCTATAGCGCGCCTAAAGAAGTTTTCACTTCAATAAACTACTACCTAACTAAACTAACTACTTACTAACTAACAAATCATACCCGAGCGTGATAGACCTGTAGTCTCTTCGACTGTACTCAGTTGGACAGCTTACAAGTGACGGCATAGTGCTGAATCTAATTACTTTATACCCTTCTAACATCCTACATAGGTCTCCTGGTTGTTAATTTACTACGTAAATTTTGTTCACGGGCCTGTAGTCTATTACGCTAGAATTCAATTCACAGCCTACGAAAATCTGTCAAGGCGCGCCAAAAGAAGTTTTCACTTCAAAAGTTCTCTTTGAAAGCTCTTTGATTAAAACTATGAAGGTAATAAATAATCTTTGATTAAAACTCTCTCAAAAAAAATGTTTGATTGGTAACGTCAAATGTTTGACTGGAAATTATGTAGAACGTGTAGAACAGTTTGTATGAGAAAATTAAATTGTTGCTTTTACTATATTCTTCGCAAGTTTTCAGTATTCAACCTTCCTTATCTATGACAAACATTTCAAAACCAAAATCGGCCCAGCCGTTGTCGAGTTTTAAGAGACCTACGAACACGAACATGTCAATACTTGTTTGGATGTTTGAATGTTTGTTGCTCAGCCACGCCGTAACGTATGAACGGATAGGGCTAAAATTTAGAACACAGTTAGAATTTAGTCTGGAAGAAACATAATATGTTCTTCCAGACTAAATTCTAAAAGTAGCATATTATGCTACTTTTTATCCCGGCAAAATTACGGGAACGACAGGAACTACGCAGATAAAACCGCAAGGCACTGCTAGAAGATTTTATAGTTCGGATTAACACATTGGCTACTTTTGATCTAAAATGTAGAGTTTCTCAGGGCATTTGTAAAATTCATCGTCGACAATGTCGCGGGAAGACGCAAATAAAATAAAAAAAAAGCTTAATAATATATTGTATAAAAATAATAAAGTAAGCTTGTCATTCACAGCCTTCAACAGTGAAGAAAAACATAGTGAAAAAACCAGCATGTTCAACAAAAGAGACAATTTGTTCACGTGTTATTCACCAACCCACAATAGCCTAGAATGGTGGATAATGTCCTTGACACTTTCCCTGTCAGAGAAGTTCCGAAGTATCATCAGTAGGAATAAAGTGCGTATACTATACCTTGTGTAGATAAACCTGAACTAGGTAGTATTAACCTTTTTATTACCATCTTTAAAAGGAGCTTTTATCGTTGTAACGAGAGGTTATAAACCTTACCGCGAAGATGATAAGGTTAATAAATAAAAAATAAAAGAGCGAGTGTATTTTAGACCACGACTTAAATAAAACGTATTTAGCTCGAATCACTAAAGATATTTTTTAAAAATCAACAAAGAACTAAAATTTCCTTTTCTTTATCTGAATGACGTTATCATAGAAATCGTGAAATTGTATCTAGTATCTGAGTTTATAAATGCTAAAATCTATATGGTAAGATGTTTGTCGCTCAATAACGTCGGAACGTCTTAACAGATCGGGTTGAAATTTGGGATACAGTTAGATTATGGTCTGGAATAACACATACATACTTGTTTTCTCGGGAAAATAATAGTAAAATAATGGCAATGCCAAATCATTCCCGAGCGTGACGCTAGAATTCAATTCCACAAAAGATCTGTCTGTAGCGCGCCAAAGAGATTCAACCGAATTGACGTTCTCAATACCTCCTTTTTTTAAGCTGGTTTTAAAGTAGAACAAAATGAAAAATGAATTAAGTCAACAATATAAATATTAAAATTAATAAACTCAATACAAACGTTTCGCACGTAAACAGAACGACGCGTCCATATGGTATGACGTATGCGTTTGTCAGAAAGCATGGTAATCATAATTTTTATTCGGGGAGCGTAGAAATGCGTGGAAATGTTTGAACATTTGCGAGCACCTGACGAATGAGACTGGAGCGAGATTACTGCTGAATTATTACTGGTAGAGCCTTATCTTGTGTTTGTGAGTGAAGCTATTAGGGCGAGTGCGAGCTCATTTGCACGAGTTTTGTTGAAACCTTAAACATAACAACTTACCTGTTTTGTAATGAAGAGTGGATGAAATGGGACGGCAGGACATGGTAAGCAACATTCCTGCTCGCTCATAACAGCACAGTGTCACAAAACTATTAGAATACTAGCTGACCCGGTGAACTTCGTACCACCATATATTTTTCGTCTACATTTTCTAAATTTTCTATTGTACAAATCTTGTCCCGACAATAACAAATACATAAAACAAAGAAAGAATCTATTTGGTTTGGTCATTGAAAAGTTATGAGCATATATATATCATACATTTCGAAGATCCATTTTTAGGGTTTGTAAAACGTAGGTACTAACTGAACCCTTATGGGTTCGTCATGTATGTCTATCTGTCCATCCGTATGTCACAGCCACTTTTTTCGAAACTATAAGAACTATACTGTTGAAACTTGGTAAGAGATGTATAATGTGAACCGCATTAAGTATTTTATTAATAACATATTTACTTCAACGTTTAGTACGTATTTAAAAGTAAGTAATCCTTTTATTGTCAATCAAGCTATTACCAAAAATCTTTTCAATCTTATCAAAAGTTTTATTTTCATTGTAGTGCTGTGTGATATACGATGTTTTTTGTTTGATTACCTGGCACATATACAAACGAATCTGATGGTTTTCGATCACGGGAGGACCATATGCAACATTCAATTGACCATGTGAGAAACATGGGTTTTCTAGATTAATACCACAAACACTATAACACGCTCAGCGCCATATGTATCGTTTAGGATACACACTGTCATAAGAAGTGTGTATAGTTTATGATACACACTCCCCATTTCAGTTAAAGCAGTGTGTATCCGAAATGCTCACGCTTTCTATACAATTTCCCAGTGGTTTTGGGTTGGGAATCGGACAATCAGTTAAGGAGATATTAAGAGATGAATAAAAATCACCTTTAAATAATTTTATTCAAAAAAGAAAGATATTTAGAAACTAAATAATCTATTTTTTAAGTTAAAATAATCAATGAATATTATTTAAACAGTTTTGACACGGAAAACTTTCACATACATAGCATTTAGTAGTTGTTTGAGCTGCTCTGAAAGTCTTGCCAACAATAATTTTCCTGACATAATTTTATAGCACCTCTGCACATCTTCAGCGTCCAATTTTCTCTCCAACTTTGTTCTTTATGAGATAATGTTTTCTATTAGACGGTCTTTTTGTCATAATAGGGGCTGGTGGCCCTTCATCTCCGGCTGACTGAGCAGGTCGTTGTAGTAAAACTTTAATTATTTGTTCCCTAAATTAAGTGATAGTAAGTTTCTTGAGATAATATTTGGTTGAATAATAAATGTGCATTCAAGAGAGAAACAAAGATAAATAATATTACGGAATGTGTATCTTATTTTTATTTATTCTTCTTATGTTTATTTAGATAAACTATTTCCCAGGCCACGTGTATCAAAAAATATACACACCGGTAAAAAAATAAAGGGATGTCGGGGGAGGCGGTGTGTATATTTTCTTTACTTTTTTAACACCTCACAACAAAAAAAAAAAAACAAAAAAAAAAGTTGTGAAAATTTGGTGGTATTTGCATACAGTGCTTGGCGCTGAGCATGTTAAGGTTGTCCTTGGGACTTGTTTATGGTCATAGCAAAAGCAGGAAGCACTGGAAACTGTAGTCGTTTAAACTCAATTGGTACATCAGTTTCATCAGGTACATTTCCTTAACATTTTATTTAGAAAACGTTTGTATGGGAAAGCACTTTAATTAATATGAATTTTATTTCGTAGGAATAAAGCTCAAATTGCCTTAACATTTTAGTTAGAAAACGTTTGTATGGGAAAAAGAAAAGGGCTGTTTTTAGGGTTTTCCTGACAATTATTCGATTTATTCTCGCCGTAAAAACCATCCTTGAACTTATACGAACATTTTAAAAAAAATTTGTCCAAATCGGTCCAGGCGTTGTTGAGTGATGCGCTTACCAACACATTTTGCGATGCATTTTTATATTATAGAAGATAGATGAAGAGTCCAAATCATTACCTGAGACCAGATGGAGTGATCATTATAGGAGAGGCTTATGTCTAGCAGTGGATGAACACAGGCTGGTGATGATGATGATGATGAAATAATTACCAACTGATTATTATTGAGTACTGCGTTATGCTCGTCACTCATCTCTATCTCATTCGTAATTTCTCTGGAAACTTTGCCCTCCAAACTTAAACACAATGATGTTTCCACATTTTTGCTTGGCGGTAGAATACTGACAAAAGTGAGGTACATCCCCAGCTTTATTCTGCAAAGAGTAGGTGTTTGGATGTTTGTTGCTCAATCACATCAAAATGCCTGAACTGCTCTGATTAAAATCTGGAACTTAGATTATATTCAAGAAGAGCATACACTTAGCACATACAAACATACAAAGGTACTTGAGCCTCTTTATCGCGGTAAAGTTAAGTTAAATTGAACAACGCGTGTAAAAACGCGGGGTGCTGCTAGTATGTTTATAAATAACAAAAATACATACACGACAGCACCATAATTCCTCAACAATAAAGGTAATCCCGAAAACCAATTAACATTACCACCCCGCAGCGTCGCTAAGACAGTGATGAAACCCCAAAAACATTATCTAAATGAAGATACAATAAACTTAAAAACGTAAAAAATGCGTGAGCACACAAAAAACAATAGGGCTCCACATTTCCCATAGACGTTCCATAAGGTTCAATCAATCAATGTCCCTAAAAATAAAATCGTAGGTCTCATACGACCCACGTAAACTTTGAGATTGAAAAAACTTTAACTTGTATATTTTTTGTGACGACCAAGTCGGAGAATTGTTTCGACTCTCTAATAGGGATACGGTTGGGCTTAAAATGTTGCCATAAAAAGACTTGTAATAGACTTTTTACGGCTAATACCATACGCTTATCTATATATATAAAAGCGAAAGGTCACTCATCAAGGAATCTCAGAAACTACAAATGCTAGGAATCTGAAATTTTGCATGAAGGTTCCTTTTTAGCACGTAGGCGCTCGCTAAGACGGGGTTTTGCGAAATTCAACCCCTAAGAAGGTAAAACAGGGGATGAAAGTTATACATAAACGCACAGGGCAAACCATTGGGCTAGAAACTTAAAAATGTAGCGCACGTATTCCAATGATGTAGCAAAAGCTAGTCAAAAATAAAAATAAACTAAAACAATTTGAGATTCTTTAGTTAGTCAAATATTGTTAAAACAATTAAAAAAACATGACCAACCTATTTTATGTTATGCTGATTATCAGTTATGTATCTCAAAAGAAGAGAGCCAAGGCCATAATCCACCAAACTAGCTAAGTACGAGTTGGACAACATTTCATATCCTTAAAATATATAGTTCTTGGAATACTCTAGTAGTAGTATTTTTTCTAGGTAAACACGCTTCATCGTAGACCGCAACGTCGCTTAACATCAGGCGAGATGGCGGTCAAGTGTAAACCTATACAAGTAAAAAAAAATAAAAAATACTCCATTTTCTTTACGATGATTTCTTCACCCCAACTTTTCACCTTCTGGCCACGAGGCTACATTAATATGATAAAGGTACTCGTACTACACTTTTACGATATTTATTAATTTATCAAAGTAAATATTGCATATTTTTATCCAATTCCACAATATTACTGCAGCAGTATTAAGTACTACAACACGAAAACCAGTCAATAATAGTAAAAAACCTTAAAGTCAACTAAAGGCCGATTTACATCAGACGAGCGAATGCTCATTCCTCTTCGACTCGGTGCGTTTACCAGTGCAGACGTGTGTCAAATCGTCCCGAAACAATCTTTTTTTGCGGGAAATAACAAACCAAATCGTTATAGAACTGTTTAAATTGTTTTAAGTCAAGTGTTAAAGTACGAAAAAGTGTTATTTTAAAGAAATACCTTGCAAAATTTTACAATTTCTGACTTTGATACCTAGTAAAAAATTGAACATTTTGATTTTTCTAAAAGTGACCGCAACTTCAAAAGTGTTTTGGTTAACTATACAACTCAAAACGTTACCCTCTTATTTGATTATCCATCGTGGAACCTGATTCCTAAATTCAACGGACTCAGAAATGATAAGTTGTCCTATTCGATAAGGTGCCAGGTTTAACCAAAAGTGCACGGTATCGAATCCCGGTAGAGGCGGCTTGTTTTTGCAATTGAAATTGTACAATAATTTGTATAATAACACGCACATCTAGTAAGACTGCACATCCAAGCGTTACAGCGCACCTAATAAGTTCAAAGGTTGTGGAATTATGTCTCTCAAGCGCACTCCGCCACTTAGTAAGGGAGCGCATCCTGGTGTAACTGCCAGAACGCAGCCGCTGGGGCCGCAGAGCCTGGACAGGTCCCTCTCAGATTCCAAACTAAGTGAATTGGATAGCTGTGATATAAACATTTCAAAGCGGCTGAAAAGAAGACGAGTTGACGAGGACCTGGTAGCAGATTTTTGCAGTTTCAAGGAGGAGGTGAGGACCATGTTTACATCTTTTATGACTTCTAAAAATAATGAATTAGAGAATGTGAACAGCAACTTGAAGGAAATTCAGCAGTCCATCGTTATACTTACCAGCCAAAACGAGGAATATCGAAAAAACCTTGAACAATTGGAAGGTCAACTTAAAAAAAGGATGAAAGAATTTGCTTATTAGAAGATAAGATTGAGGATATACAACGTGAGAGCAGAAAAAATAATATCGAAATCAAGAATGTACCGAAGAGGAATAATGAAAACAAGGAAGACGTAATAAATATGATACTCAGTTTGTCTAAATCGGTAAATTGTAAAATTGAAAGGACAGACATAAAAGATATTTACAGAATAAATGGAAGGAAGAATACAGGGAGAAATACTTCTTTGATTATAGAATTGGGTTCAACCATGCTGAAATCAGACCTTCTAAAAATGTGTAAATCATACAATATTAGGAATAGCCAAAACAAACTCCAAGCCAAAAACCTAGGTTTCACTACAAATGAACATGATCCCATCTTTGTGTCAGAGCAGCTAACTCCTAAAGCGGCAAGACTGTACTTTCTGGCAAGAGACTTACGTAACACCAAGCAGTATAAGTTTTGTTGGACGTCATTTGGAAGGGTGTACGTCAGACTCAATGAGACCGCGCCGATCATACAAGTGAGGCAAGAAGCGCAGGTTCATCAACTACTACAGACAGACGCATGACTATCCATGGATTTAACAATATTAACAAGGATTTTGCCGGGATCATGTATGATATACGAAATCACTATTAACTCTCATCATTTCTCTCAAATCAAAAATACATACTACACAACCACACCATGTAACGAATTAAGAACAACCACTATTTATATTAACACTCTTTCACCAAAAGTCTACATTACTATTACACACAGTGCATATTATGAAATTATATTACAGGAACAGCAACTATTAAAAACTAAAGTAACTATAACCAAAAATAATATTTTTTACAAAAAACCACACATAAAAAATAACACATTCACTATTTTCTCAAGAGGTCTTTCTTCTACTGTTTCAATTTCCTCGTCCTTACATTATTTTTGTGATGGATGACACATTAAAAACTTTGAATGACATAGATAGGGTAGAAATAGCGGACTCTTTTGAGTGCAGCACTAGGGATCTATCAAAAAAATTAAAACCGGGAAAACGCGACTTAACTATTATAACACAAAATATACGAAGCATATATTGTAATTTCGATGACTTCATCCTAAATCTTTCAACCCTTAACTTAGATCCAGATATTATTATTCTTACGGAATGCCGACTAAACAGTAATAAACCAATTCCACAGTTAAATAATCACGTTTCTTATTTTTCTACGAACAAACAAAATCAAAATGATGGGGTTACCTTGTATATAAAACAATCATTAAGACATAAAGTAAAAGAAATTAAACTAGTGCAAGCTTCATGTTTACAGATAGAGATAATGAATAATACTATCTTATGTATTTATCGATCACCATCAAATTCAAATGCTGAACCTTTTATCAATAGTCTTGGTATTCATCTAGCGTCAATTACATCGCAAAACAATTTTGTAATAACGGGAGACCTTAATATAAATATAATACCGAAAACAATAGAATCATCAAACGAATATAAAAATAGAACCAACTACCTAAACATGCTATCCACATATGGAATATTACCGGGTCATATATTACCCACTAGAGAAAAAAGTTGTTTGGATCATTTTATGCTAAAAATTAATAAATTAAAATTCTCTGCATCTATTGCTGTATTACATACTACAATAACCGATCATTTTACCATACTATTATGCTTATCAAGAATTAAACATTTACCAGTTCGAGAGAAAACCAAAAAAATAATAGATTATGAACTTGCTTTGAAGTATTTAAGAGATAACAACTTATCGGACCTGTTGTTATGTGATGATCCTAATATGCTAATTAACTTACTTATAAATAAATTGACGGACTCAATAAATCATTGTACTACAGTTTCAAAAATCCCTAACTCAAAACGAATTATAAAACCGTGGATTACAGTTGGAATTTTACGTTGTATAAATCACAGAAATAAACTGCAAAAAGATTTTCGAGGTGATCCTTACAACTCAACTCTAAAAATAACGTATACTAGATATAGGAATATCTGTAATAACTTGATTAAAAAACTAAAAAGAAATTATGAACGAGACTTATTACAGAAATCAGTTAACAACAATAAATTACTTTGGAAAAATATTAAAAGTATTACTTACACAAATAAAAATATAAGTCAAGATACTGATTTATTGCACATGAAGTCCTCACCTAAAGAATCCGTGAATTTCATTAATGATTACTTTTCAAATATTGGGAAATCGTTAGCACTACAAATAAAACCCACTAAAAATAAATATACATTGTTGCAACAGCTTAACTCTTTTGTCCTCACTGATACAAGTGTGAATGAGGTGGATAGAATTCTTATGACTTTGAAATCTGAAAGTTCACCTGGCTGGGACAATGTTTCGACTAGGTTCTTAAAATATGTTAAATGTGAAGTGGTTCCTATAATAGTACATCTAGCTAATCTATGCTTCCAAAATGGAATTTTCCCAACCTCCATGAAAAAGTCTATAATTGTTCCGATTCACAAGGGTGGGGACGGAAGTGATATCAACAACTATAGACCTATATCTGTTTTACCTGTAATTTCAAAAATTCTAGAAAAAATTATGAATTCCCGACTGATTAATTATCTTAATCATTTTCATATCTTATCACCCAAACAATTTGGGTTTAGAAAAGGTAAATCGACGGAAGATGCTATAACTGCCTTAACTTCTCTTGTAATTGAACAATTGGATAAGGGAAACAAGTGTTTAGCTATATTTCTAGATTTAAAAAAAGCTTTTGATACGGTTTCCGTCCCAAACCTTGTGAAAAAATTAGAAAGTATCGGAATCAGAGGAATACCTTTAAAACTCTTCATAGATTACTTGAGTAACAGGAAGCAGCGGGTTAAGGTAGGTCAAACCATTAGTGATGATGTGGAAGTCACCTATGGGGTTCCTCAGGGGAGTGTTTTAGGCCCCACATTATTTTTAATATACATTAACGACTTATATAATTTAACATTAAAAAATGCCAGTCTGTTTTCGTATGCAGATGATACTGCCATTGTTTTTTCGGCAAAATCGTGGAATACCGTAAAAAATAATGCTGAGGCAGGTATGGCTCGAGTAGCAGATTGGCTTAAATCTAATCTCTTAACGTTGAATACTTCTAAAACGAATTACATATGTTTCAGTATTAATAATCGTACTCAACCTTCTGATCAATTTAACCTTAGAGTTCATGAATGTGACGGTATCAATGTGACAGACTGTGGTTGTCCTAAGATAGATAAAATATTAAAGACTAAATATCTGGGCGTTATTTTAGACTATAGACTGACTTGGTATGATCATCTGGAACAAGTGACTAACAGAATTAGGAAATTGAAGTGGATCTTTAAAACGCTTAGACATGTAGTACCTAAAAAGACAAATGACTCATCTCGTAACGTATTAAACGACATTTATGTGTCTTTGGCACAATCAATATTGGTGTATTGTATTCCAATTTGGGGAGGCGCATCAAAAAGTAAGTTTATAACTGTTGAACGGGCTCAGCGAGGACTGATTAAAGTTATGTACTTTAAAAAGATTAGGTACTCCACTGAAGCCATTTATATTATCAGTGGCTTACTATCGGTTAGAAAACTTTACTTCATCAATACGATTCTCAAAAAGCATACAGCATTACCTTATGACGCTGGTATACATAATCCTTCAAAAAGAAGGAAGGTGTCAGTAGCTCAAATCCCTAAATGTAAAACAGATTTTGCTTGTAAGCAATATAATGCACGTTCGACTAATATGTACAATAAAGTAAACAAAAATTTAGACATATATCCTAAAACATTAAATGAATGTAAAAAATGTATCAGCGAGTGGGTAACACCACTTGCTTATAGTGAAGTTGAAAAGTTGTTGCAGGTTCAATAAATATTCACATGGTAGCCATATAATCCTGCAAAATAGCAAAATAACCATTGTGTAGTATAAATAATAGTACTAATCAAATAAACTTAGCGTTCCTATACATGTTATCTCTGCCACGTACACACGTCATAATTTCACACGCACACACACACACCCTCACACACACTCACTCTCTCACACACACACACGTCCACACAGCATACACGTCCACACAGCACACACTCACATCCTCACACACCACACATACACCCTCACCCTCTCTCACCCTCACACACACAAAACAGGAAGAGGGAGAGAACGTATTGCATTGTTTAATGTAGATACTCTAATGTTCAGTAACTTATTTCCTTTTACAATGGATGTACTAAGATTTAGAAGAGCGGGGACTCCTGATACAGGCATATGTTTGCTTAAAAGGGCTCTCCAATGTACCGTAACATTGTATGTATTGTGAAATGTGAAATAAATTTTTTCATTTTTCATTTTTCATTCTATGCCCACTGTATCAAATTCATTTGGTGTAAACAAACGTAGAGCATTCTTTCGTTGTTTTGTTTGCGTTCGCAAAGATTCTATGGAATATCTATTATGGAAAACGCTAAGAACGATCTTTCGTTTACATTAAAAGATCGAGAAAGAATGCTCTTGTTCCAGCTCTAGCTCTATGTTCGTTCAAATCGGCCTTAACATAATATCTAGAAAATTTAAATCTATTTTCCGTATGTCAAGGTCGCACTATCCTGCAACATTTTGCACTAGCCATCGAACGTAATTATTATTATTGTATTATAAGAGTTGAAAAATGTCTGAACGAATAATGTTAAAATTTGGAACACAGTTAGATATACTCCCACTAATATTATAAATGTCAAAGTATGGATGTTTGGATGTTTGTGGCTCAATCACGCCGTAACGTATGAACGGATCAGGCTGAAATTTGGAATATAGTTAGATTATAATCTGTAAGAACACATAGGCTACTTTTTATCCCGGGAAAATAACGGGAACGACGGGAACGGAAACTACACGGGTAAAACCACGGGGCACTGCTAGTCGATAATATAATGTCACATTGGCCACTTTTTATCAAGGGAAGATAATGGAAACTACACGGGCGCAACCGTAGAACGTTGTTAGTCACCAATAAAAAAAATAAAAAAATTTGAGTCCGCCTGGGGAAGTACCACACCTTTGCTAGTTATTCTACCACCAAGCAGTAATATGAAAATATTAGTGTATTCTGGTTTGAAGGACAATGTTTCCAGAGTAATTACAGGGCTTAGAGATATAATATCTTAGATCTCTGGGTGATGAGCGCAATACAGTGCTTGGTAATGATTTGGACTCTTAATGGTCCCATAGCTGCGTGTCATTGATCTGTTATGTGATAGACATGTTGGTTACCATCAAGCACATGACCTACTTGTCTCGTCACTTTTTACCCTAAAAAAAACCTTTTTATTTTTCTTTCTACAAAATGTTGGCATTTGACCGCCATCTCGTCTCATTTTAAGCAATTTTGTGGTTTACAATATTTTATAGTGACCGTTTGAATGACCTAGATGAAACGGATTCACTTTTAATACACCAAGATTGTATTTATCGAAAAAAATAACTCAGGTCACTCATATCACAGCCTAAAAGTTCTTACAAAACTAAAGACATTGGGACCTCCTCATCCGAGTCTACTCTTAGTTTGAAAATACAATTTAAACATACTATTAATTTGAATTTAAATCGTGTCTAGTGAACATAAATTTCAATGTACGCCCATGAGAATACCGTTAATTAAGTGGCTCGGGAACTTAAAACTCGGAAAGACAATGTAATTTAGAAACAAACTTCTTTTATTACAATGGTAATTTAAATTAATTGTGCTCCTGTAATAATGGGAAGAATTTTGTTTGAAGGTGTGAAAAGATTTGAAAGAAGTTAACAATTGTCTTCGTCTGTCTTTTGATCTTTTAACTGGCTTTGTATTTAAGTAGGTATCAAATCTGGCCGTAGAGTCTACAAATATTTAAGTAATTTAAATAAATATTTTCGATTCAATTCAATTCATTTATTCGAACCATATATTCATAAGAACACACATATATTCAAAAGGCAAACAATCCGTGTACAAAATAAGATAAAATAGCAATGACAAAATATAAAAACAAACAAATATAACAAAGCAGCTGTACAGCTGTAGAAAGGCTTTGGCAAAGACAAAATAACAAATAATTAATACATAGATACAGCATACAGATACTACATAAGTACAAACAATGTTACATCAAAAGTTTTTAAAATCTATTATTTTACCTTATTACAAGATTCTAATTTCGACACATTTCTCTTCCATACTATCATTAACAAAGTCATCTATATAACGAGTATAATATGTCTTGCTCAATAGGTAGCTTTTTAATTTATTTTTAAACTTGGTTTGGTTAAATTTGTTATGTGCTTGAGTATTTTTATGTATCATAACACTCGATTTTAAGACACCAAGATTTAAATTATCAGCGAAACCCACTCAGGCTACGCACTCCACAGCCTAGACGTTATAATCACAAAAGTAGATACGGTACATATTTTAAATAATACACGAGAAACACATGTATGATATGTGTATGATATGTGTGACTGGCCTTGTGGCTTAGTGGGTAGTAGCTCTGCCTGCGAAGCCGAGGGTCGTGGGTTCGATCCCCACCCAGTGCAAATATTTGTGTGATGAATTCAAATGTTTGCACTGTGTCTGGGTGTTTCTATGTATAATAAGTATGTATTTAAAAATATGTAAGCATTATATCAGCTATCTGGCCGCCATCACACAAGCTTTGCTTAGTTTGGGGTCAGATGGTGTTGTGTGAATTGTCCACCAATATTTATTGATTTAATATTTATTTGTATAATATAATCAGTTCAGTTCGGCTTAAGTTTCGCAAGGAGTCAAACCTCTTCGAGTCCATGGAACGTCAACCACGTAACGATGTCGTTTTTTCAAAATGGTATATATATACCTCTAAATGAATTGAGTATTTCTTAAACCATACCAATTACCGTGAACGGGTCTCCCATCATTATACACCAGGCCTGTCGCATACGAACGTAAATAAACGCGTTTTATTCAAATAGTAATGTGAATTTCCTCAGCAAACCTGACTGGAGGGAGCTTCACTCTGCGTTGTCAAGATTTCAATCAGCGAACCTGAACCCTGGGTCAAACCGCTACATCTTTATTGGAAAGCTGCTATGAATATGAAATAGGAATAACGTTTCCGAGTTGTTTAGAAAAGGTTATACGTAATTGGATTGCAAATAAGCAGATGTGTGGAAACCAGACCGAGCCAGAATATTAACTGCCCGCTAGATACGATTTAAGAAAGGTGAATCTAGGTCTGAGAATATTAGCTCGTCTTGTAGGCGATGTAGATAGATCTGTCTGAGGTCATCGTTAAATTGTTAATATCATTAATTTATAATCTACTAGCGGTTTGCCCTAGCTTTGCTCGTGGTACATAATATATATATCAGATATCCTAAAGCACTCAGGGATCACGTAGGTACATATCGAACGGTGAAATATTTTTTCACATCTCTGCATTAATTCGCTAATCTCAGGAACAATTAGCGCGTGCAAACAAAACACTTCAGGTTTATTATAAGTATTAGTACAGATATACGTATAAATATATAAGTACGTCATAATATATATATGTATTATATTATATTTTATGTACATATTTTGTATATAAATATTTTGTCTGACGTATTAATACTTATATACAGGGTTATTGGTCGTCAGGGTTATCAGCCTGCATCCGTTTAAGGGCATGTTCTGTATATTAAACAAACAACTTTTGTTCTACAACTTTCGTTAAAACTCAATAGATAACCCAAAAAAAATAGTGTTTGTTACCCTTTTTTGTACTGTTTAGCGACTTTATAGTGTTTATTCACTTCGGCACATCATTTTTTGCGCGTTAAATAGCGTACGCGCTCTTGTTACGAATTGTTACGAAGAGTTCGATGCTTTTAGACCGCGCAATTTTTTTTTTTATTTTTTTGTAAAATAAAAATAACCCCTTTTTTTTATAAACTGTAGTACAAAAGTTGACGTATTGAATGTACCTAACATCCCCTTAAAAGAATGCAGGCTGATTACCAGTAACCCTGTATAATATTTAAGGATTAATACGTCAGACAAACTAACCTAAACTGCCGTAAGCTTATAATATCGCTCTCGCTTGCACGCTCAGTTTAGGCAGAATGTGGCACGTTTTTATCCATGCAGCCGGCGTTCACAGATTTATAAGATGTTATGAAATAAAAAATAAAGAGGAAATACGACCAAATATAAATTACGTAGATGTCCTCGTTTACGTAAGAAAATTATATCGAAAACAATGTTGCAAATGATAAATTTCCCCTGCCATTGGAATGGAAAGGTAGCATCACAATATTTATTTTTCAAATGGAAAGAACAGCAAACAGAGGTCCTAAGACGTTTTTTATTGCACATTTCTAGGACAAAGGGTCCGATTTATTTACTTCTTGCCGGAGGCAAAGAACCGTTTTTTTTTTCGTTTTTCTGCTGTGTTTCTCAATTTTGTTGAGCAGTGCTAAGAATCTTGTCTCACAAGCTATTTGTGTTTAGGAAAGATCGCAGTACGAAGTTGTGTTTTACTCTCTTTTTTGACGACTTTGAGGATATTCTCAGTTTGTCAGAATTTTATTTGAAATTGTTTATTTAAAAAAAACGAAATAAAACTGTGTGTTTTGTGCCTCTGTTTCAAGAGTTAATTATAATATTTTGATATTATGTTTTTCACCGATTTATTAATAACGTGTCTCGTATGATCTAATTGCTGTAGGAGTAAATAAATGATTTGAATCTGAATCTTTTTTGTGTCGGTGATTTTTTTTTTTTTTTTTTTTTTTACCTTTTATAGGTTTACACTTGACCGCCATCTCGCCTGATGTAAAGCGACGATGCGGACTACGATGAAGCGTGTTTACCTAGAAAAAACCGATTCACTCTCGATTTGAAGACACAAAGATTGTAACCATCGGGGAAAACCCACTCAGGCAACGTATTCCACAGCCTAGACGTTCTTATCACAAAAGTAGAGTCAAATCTCTTCGTTCGTGTCTTTGGAACATCAACCATGAAACGATGTCGCTTTTTCGAGCTACGAGCATTCCGATAGAAAAAAGGACAAGGTGGTATTAGATCATGTAAATCAGTCGCACACTCTCCGAAGTGTATCCGATAAAAAACCGATAGACTAGCAATTTTACGGCGATGTTCAAGACTTTGAAGTCTTTTTCGCACAAGAGTAGCATTGCCTATGAGCCTTTTGGCACGTCTCTCGATCGATTCCAGAGCTTCCAGCTGATACTTAGCCGAACCATCCCAAAGGTGCGAACAGTACTCCATACAGGAGCGAATCTGTGCTTGATATAATGTAAGCAACTGTTCAGACTTGAAGTACCTTCGCACCTTTGAAAGGACACCCAGTTTTTTGGCAGCTAGTTTAGCCTTAGATTCGATATACGAGCCAAAGTTGAGCGTAGAGGTCAAAGTCACGCCCAAAAGCTCAAGACGGTCAGAAACCGGCACGGACACACCTCTAAAAGTTGGAGTCAGTTCGAATGGACTCCTTTTAGCGGAGAATAGACACGCCTGCGTCTTACTCTCGTTGAACTTGACCAGATTGGCATCGCCCCATTCAGACACCGCCTCAAGGGTCAAGCTCAAACGCTCGATCAGACTCTCTCTCAGTACCTGAGTTTGCTGCCCACTGGCTCTCGCGCTAGATATGTAACTCTCTACAACGGTGCTATCATCTGCGTACCCAAAGATACCGGGCTTCAACAGATCATTGATATGTAGCAGGAAGAGCGTTGCAGAGAGTACCGACCCTTGAGGGACTCCGGCATTAATAGCCATTTGATCAGACGAGCAGCCATCAATGACGACTCGTATGGATCGATCCCTCAAAAAGTCCGATATCCACGCAATAAACCCAGAAGACAAACCATACCTAGAAAGCTTACTTATAAGGCCATCATGCCAAACCCTGTCGAAAGCCTTTGAGATATCCAGGGAGACTGCAAGTGCTTCCCCGTGTTTCTCAATAGCCTCACTCCAGATGTGACTGACGTACGCTAGAATATCCCCGGTGGACCGGTTTCGGCGAAATCCGTATGGTCACTGAGGAGGTCGTTTGATTCTAGGTACGTCAGGAGCCTGTGGTTTAAGACACGTTCCATAGTCTTGCAGAGTATGGACGTGACCGAGATGGGCCTGTAGTTGGCAGGGTCAGCACGACTACCCTTTTTGGGCACAGGTTGCACATTAGCAAGCTTCCAAGACTTCGGTACTAGCCCAGTTTGGAGAGAGAGTCTAAATAGGCGCGTCAGTATCGGAGACAACTCAGGCGCACAAGCCTTCAATACTAGGGCAGGAATACCATCTGGGCCACTGGCTTTATTCACGTCCAGATTGCGTAGCACTTTGCGAACCTCCATTTGGCGAATGTGAATATCTGACATAAAAGTCGGACAGCCAGGTGGAGTAGGAGGTGTCGCGCTACCAGCATCTAGACGAGAAGATTCCGCAAACTGAGTTGCAAACAAGTTTGCTTTCTCCGTTGCAGTGTGAGCCAGTGTCCCATCAGGTTTCAGCATTGGAGGTAGTGAGGGGCGGCAGAAGTTCGATTCGACCGATTTAGCTAGGGACCAAAACGCTTTGCTGCCCGCAGGGTATGTAGCTAAAATTATTCGAATATTCGAAGATTCGTTTTTTATTTCAATGGGTATAATAGTACTTCCCATGTAAGGTATCAATTAAGAGATGTTTGAAAAGTAAAAAAAAATACACATACATATTGATGATTATGTATCTTTGCTTCGAAAGCTTTCTATCTCATTAGAATAGCACGCTTACTTGGCCTACTCAAATCAAATCAATCAATTTTACAAATATTATTGCAACTTGTTTGGTATATGAGATTAAACTAATTCGACATTAAAAAATTCACCTATCGTGAAACTCAGAAATACTTAGCAAGTAATTGACAATGTGTCCATTAATATCCCTAACAACATGTCTCCTTTAAACTGGCACACAGTAGCGCATTATTGCTTAGCGGTAGAATAATCAATCAATCAATAATTTATTCCATAAAGATTACAACTACGTTTCACAAAAGAAGTTCTAGCAAATACTATAACAGGCAAAGTTGAGGTCGTTATCCAGACTGACTCTAAAAGAATCAGTGTGGATAAAAAAGCAAAGAGTCCTACGTCACTACTGTTTCAACATTTTGTGCTTACTTAAATAACATGCGTAATATTTGTAAAACAGAAACACAACTAATAAAATAAACAAAGCTACGAGTATTTCTAAAATTAGTTACTTATTTCAAATTAGAAGTGACCGCACCAGCGTCGTAACTTGGGACTTCTAACTTAACTGCAATAGTAAGCATATTTGCATAAATGTCAATAGGTGTACTTAGTTCACCGCCGATAACTTGACTCTACAGGCTAGGTACTAAGTTAAAGTTAGGTATTAAGTTAGGTTCGCTAGTTTATTGTTCGCCGACAGAGATATGGCTGGGTGCGGTTGGAAAAGGTACTCGTTATCATTGGTGTTTCACAATTTGAATTGCTTCTGAAATACTGCATGGTGGTTCAATGTTTGGCCTATTGGAATTATAACACGCAAGAAATGTAATTTTCTTTTTCTACCAATTGAAGGACATATTTTTTAAACAATACCATCTAACGTCAAATTAAACAAAGTTTGTACAACGGAAGCCATACAGCGGAAATATTCCTTACCAATATTATAAATGTGAAAGTAACCCTGTCAGTCTGTTTATCTGTTACGCTTTCACACCTAAAATGATAAACTGTTTGAAATCAAATTTGGTACAGACATAGCATAGAACTTGAGAAACGACATACACTACTTATTGATGCGAAAAAATGGTTTCAAGGGATGGAAATATCGAATACATTTTGTAAGTTTCGTCATGTTTTAAACTTAAAAGGCAATGATTAAATACTCAAACACAAAAAAAAATATCTTTATGGAATATATATATATCCAGCAGGCAATATATTTTATCATTTTGATGTTCTAATTAGGTAAGAGAGTAAAAATTCTTCGTTATTTCTAGAGTTTCTAGAGAGAGAGAGAGTAAGCTTTTGTTTGGTATAGAGCGACGAGGCGAGCAGGATATGCGCTTGGAGGCTACATGCCTACCTATAGCTTCCAAGTGCCACTTAGATATTTGAATTTCAAGAGTCCAAATCACTGCCCTCTGAATCACTAGACTTGATGAAGAATTCACTGGTAACGAGCATCATAATACTGGTTTTCTGTATATCATAATACTGGTTCTCTAGAAACATTGTTCTTCAAACCAATACAGAAATACACTGTTTTTACCACATTACTGTTTTTTAAGAGTCTTACAGCAAAACTATTTTGGTCACCACAAAAATGAACTCAGAATAACACAACCATAATGCCACAATATGAACTCCCAAACAACTAAACAGCTAGTTCTGTAGAAAAATAACACTGTCTTTACAAAAAATTGGGACATAACGGAGTTATACGTGACACCGTCCCCTCGGGGGTATATCGTCGCGGAAAATTTGCCCTTTTGCTCCGAATAGGACGTTCTGTCATGATACGCTTGCCTGCCTTATTTAAGAAGGGGCCAGGAACAGTTGTTTTGATTGTACTGTTTTTTTCGACGTTTTGTTTACTTTTAAGGGACAGGTGAAATTCAGACGGTGCGATGGTCTCTTAGTGAATTTTTAAGTCGATAAACACAGTTGAAAATTTATTGAGTTCTTTTTTTTAATTAGCTATTTCACAGACACCGGGCTTCGTGACTTTTCTTATTTAGGGTCTTTTTTAAGGTATACCTATATTGAATCAGGAGAAGAAAAAGAAAATATGTGGGAGTAGGGAAACAATTCAACATAATTCTAGTGCTAGACCGATTTCTGTGAAGCCATCACTACTGGTGGGAATTCCGCTAGTAATCGACTCGACAACATCATTTTCAATTTTTTTAAAGTCGCTTGAATTAAGTAATAACAACGCTTCTCAGTTTTATCTGCGCAGTTGCGTAGATCCCATTTCTTTTATTTTCTGGAATAACTATTAGATTTTTCCGGAATATATAAATAAATAAATATTGGTGGACAAATCACACACAACACCATCTGACCACAAACTAAGCAAAGCTTGTTATATAGATATCTAATAGATTTCCACCTCGCCGTTTCGCCTATTGTTAAGTAAGCGTTAGCTCATACGAGCACGCTTATGTAGTAGAAACTAGTTCAATTTAGACCTCAAAACACACAGGAAAATTCTATTATAAATGTCAATGCTTGGATGTTTATTGCTCAATCTTGCCGTAACGTCTAAACGGATCTGGTGGAAATTTGGAACGCAGTTAAAATATATATATTGGTGGACAATTCACACACAACACCATCTGACCCCAAACTAAGCAAAGCTTGTGTGATGGCGGCCAGATAACTGATATAATACTTAATATAGTTTTAAATACATACTTGTTATACATAGAAACACCCAGACACAGTGCAAACATTTGAATTCATCACACAAATATTTGCACTGGGTGGGGATCGAACCCACGACCCTCGGCTTCGCAGGCAGAGCTACTACCCACTAAACCACAAGGCCAGTCACTAAACCACAAGGCCAGTCAAAACCAAAGTTAGATTATAGTCTGGAACACGAATATCGGTCTGGAAGCACACATGACCATTTTATCTCGAAAAAATAACGGGAACGGGATTTACGAGGATGAAACCGCGGGGCGCTGCTAGTATTAAAAAAAATTGGCAGTCATAGGAACTGCCGATAGAAGTGAAAACTTGCTGTTGCCCTGGTACTGGTACCTAGGGGCAAACGCAACTATTTTATATTTCTGTTGTCCTGGTATCTGGAGATAAACGCTGGGCTGTTGGAGGTAGGTAATCGAAACCCTTTACTGTTTCTGTTGCCCTGGTACCTACCTGGCCGTTTTTACCGAGTTTACCCGAAGATTTCATATCCGATCCGATCCATTATCATATCCAAGCGTGACGATTGATGAATCCATTTCACAGCCCACGAAAATTCTGCCTATAGCGCGCCTAAAGAAGTTTTCACTTAAAAAAAACACTTATTCCACAGTTCAATTGTGTTTACTACGAAAGTGGAACGTCATTGGAACATCAACCATGAAACTATACCGTTTCGAATTAAAATCCATTCGATGAAAAAAGAGCAAGATGGTAGTTTAATTAAATAGTCACATCGTGCAGATCAGATGAACACATTCCGAAATGTATCCGATCTAACTCAACAAACTTTTTAAAATTTTGCAGCGATGTTCAAGATTAAGAGATCTTAACACAATGAGATTAAAATATTATTGTCCAAATATAATTCAGCATTCAGAATGACACTAATGTTTTCCGTAATACTGCACGTTTCTTGTTAGACACCCGACAAGTCTGTTTCTTTAATAAATCATCGTGTTTTCAGACATTCCTTCGCCCCCGGGATTAAGAGTAATGTTTTATTTGACGTTTCCGTCCATTTTTCATACAATAAGGCGCAGATGATATGGTTTATGGGTTACGATGCGAATTTATTTGGATTTGAGACTTATGATTTGAATTATATTGATGTCTTACTATGAAAAATTATACTGTGCTACAGTTTGGAATAAGGAAGGAGTTATGGTAAATTGTTGAATCGATTTACTGTATCCTGACGGTCATGGTACGTAAACGGAGCGTGGCGTAAACGTAGTAGCGTAAAAAAATGGCTAGGAGCTCAAAACAGCAACATTGTTTCATGATTGATGTGTTCAAGACTCAAACGAAGAATTTTGACTCCACCTTTGTGATAAGAACACCTGGG
Source organism: Ectropis crepuscularia (assembly GCA_963693475.1). Taxonomy (NCBI): domain Eukaryota; kingdom Metazoa; phylum Arthropoda; class Insecta; order Lepidoptera; family Geometridae; genus Ectropis; species Ectropis crepuscularia. The sequence goes on from OY856340.1 coordinate 3,306,750, forward strand.
CTGTGCAATACGTTGCCTGAGTGGGTTTTTCCCAATGGTTACCATAATCGTGGTGTCTTAAAGTTGAGAATGAATCGATTTCTTAATGGTAAGCATAGTTCATCGTAAACTGCATCGTTTTTAGGTGGCTGTTTATGCTTATGAGTATAATATTACCTACAAGACATAGGTATACTTTTATTTTGTGTCTAATCAAATACGTAGAAAGTATATATCACCAGCCCGCACTGGGCCAGCGTGGTGGATTATGGCCTTAACTATCTCCTTGCGAGAGAAGGCCCCGAGTCCCAGCAGTGGGAACGTTTAGTGGACTGTTGATGATGATATATCACCAGAATTGACGCATGGTATCCTTATTATCCTATTAGTTAAATGGAAAAACAGATCGGATTGCAATTTCGAAAACAATTAAATAACCTAGACTAGCACATAATATATGCTTTTTGTAGTGGTAGGACTATTAGCAGAAGTCCGCCTGGGGAAGTACCACACGTTTGCCAGTTATTCTACCGCCAAGCAGTAATGTGCAAACATTACTGTGTTCCGGTTTGAAGGGCTATGTTTCCTGAGAAATTACAGGGCTTCGAGTTATAACATCTTAGATCTCTGGGTGATGAGCGCAGTGTGGTGATAGATAATGATTTGGACTCTTCATGTTCCAATAGCTGCGTATAATAGCGTCACCGTGCTGTTATGTGGCAGGCATGTTGCTTTCCATCAGGCACATGTCCTGCTCGTCTCGTCATTCTTTATTTAAAAAAAAAATTGACCCGTTCAAGACTCAAACGAAGAAGTTTGACTCCACCTTTGTGGTAAGAATACCTGGGCTGTGCAATGTGTTGCCTGAGTGGGTTTCCCGATGGTTACTAGTCGAGAGTGAATTGATTTCTTGTAATCATCGTAAGCCGCATCATCGTCGCTTACATTTAGTGGGCTGTTTATGCTTTTTTTTTTTTTTAAATAAAGAGTGACGAGACGAGCAAGACATGTGCCTGATGGTAAGCAACATGCTTGCCACATAACAGCACAGTGACACGCAGCTATTGGAACATGCAGAGCCCAAATCATTACCTAGCACTGCACTGCGCTCGTCACCCAGAGATCTAAGATGTTATATCTCTAAGCCCTGTAATTTCTCTGGAAACATTGCCCTTCAAACCGGAACACAGTAATGTTTGCACATTACTGCTTGGCGGTAGAATAATTGGCAAAGGTGTGGTACTTCCCCAGGCGGACTCAGCTAAGAGTCCTACCACTACATACATATCCTTATGACTATATTACCTGCAACACATATACTTTTAGCTTGTGTTTAATCAAATACGTAGGTAGTAAGTATATAAAACCAGAATTGACTTAGTAGGGGATACTCATTATCTTGTTAGTTAAACGGCAAATTGCATCGGATTGAAATTTCGAAAACGATTCAAATCTAGCCTAGACTATCACATAGGCTAACTTTTATCCCGAGAAAATAACGGGAATAGGAACTACGCAGGGAAAACCGTGGGGCAGTGCTAGTAAAATCATAAAACCCAATATTAAACATTAATGTAGTGTTCACACAGAGGCGATCCGAAAGCGATAGCGATCCGATAGCGCGACGATATTTTTTGTAATGTTCGAATTTGTATGCAACCTGACACACAGCAAACGGGCGCGATCCCATACTCGGTATCGGATCGCTCTCGCTATCGGATCGCCTCTGTGTGACCCGGCCTTAAGTACAATTTATTAAAAACTTGAAAACCTCAGCGTCTCACGGTTTCACCCACGTAGTATCCGATTCCGTTTTTTTACCGGGATAAAAATAGCCTATGTGTTATACCAGACTATAATCTATCTGTACACCAAATTTCATCCAAATCCTTTTAATATTTTGCGTGATAGAGTAACAAACGTCAAGTCCATACCCGCTTGATACACCGGTGTGTAATATAGTACCCAAAACTTGGTTGATGACGAAAATATACAAACTTAACTCTGCGGTCGGGTTTTTGGCGGGAAAAAAAAATTTTTCGTGTTTTTATTTGGGAAGGTATACCGATAAATTTGTGTTTAATGGCGACTACTTGAACTGGTCTTTATTTTGATATAATCCACAATAAAATTGGAGTTCATTTACATAGAAAAATCGTAAAATTAAAAAAAAACAAAAATTAAATTTTTTGGCGGGAAAATGGTCCCAAAGTATTGAAAAAAAATTAAAAAATATATTTGTGCTATCGAATGCAGTTTTTTTTGGTTTTTCGAGTTTGTTATTTCGTATATAACACATTTAAGCCATAAAACCACTGTCTCCTTTATAAATTATTAATGTAATAGCTGATCGACTACTTGAGAAATCGCAAAAAAAATATCTCAAGTGTCAAAAATGTTAGTTTACATTTTAAGTACATTAATTATAAACAAACGATACCGCTAGAAGCGTCTTGAAACGCTCTTGAGAATGAATGGGCTCAAACGGATACAAGTAAGGCGGCACTTCATATGCCGAAGCACAAACACCGCACTTATGTAACCTGACACCCATTTTCCCGCCAAAATTGTAAACGCGAAGAGCAGGCGGTGTAGCAAGCGGATACATACAAACTGTCGCATTTATAATATTAGTAGGATTGGAAAATGTCTTGAACATAAGAGAATACAAGATGATATTATTCATTGTTTATTTATTAACACACATTCTTATGTATTACAACTTGAACTGAGATAAGTTATCTGTTAATTATGACGAGGAAAGTTTTTAAGAGAAGAAAGGTTATCAATGTTTATGTACAATGAGAAGTTTTTGACCTAATTTTTTGAAACAACGTTGAACATTTCTTGTACGCGACTGAACCATATTGGAAGACCATAAGGTTTACAAGCACAGTACTTGAAATTTCAAGTTCCAATTGACTCGATCGTCAAGCCATTGCATTATGGGTTCACCTAACCTAAAATATTCCATTAAAAAAATGGTTATCTGTAAAGTCGGTTTACTGACTATAGTTGAACGTGACAACGTCTTAAGAAAATACTGATGGAATGGTACTGACGACGTCATGCGGCGAGGTAACGGCGGTAACGGCACATGACGTCATGTTTTGCGGGCGTGCAGCCGGTTTCAACGAATTATAAGACGTTATCACGTCAAAAACATGGTGGTCGAACTGATAACCTCCTCCTTTTTGGAAGGCGGTTAAAAATTGAACGCGAAAGTTTGTATTTATTTTATGTGTATGTAGATAGATTTGTGGATGTTTTTTACTCTTTTATAATACAGTGACTGATCTTGTGGCTTAGTTGGTAGTACTGTAAGTCTGCCAGCGAAGCCGAGGGTTGTGAGTTCGATTCCCACCCAGTATAAATTGTTTGTTCTATGCCTGGGTGTTGTTGCTTTGTATGTATTTACAACTACACACATTTAAACGTATTTTATCATGGCTGCCATAGTAAAAGCTCGATTAGTTTGGGGTCAGATGATGTTGTGTGTGAAATGTTCACCAATATTTATTTATTTTACTTGTTATTTATACAAAACCTATAGATAGCGCGCAAGTTGAATACAGAGCTTAGGAATGCGGAGTGCTGTGACCGCGACAGTGACAGCACTATACACTGCAGGCGCGTGAGGTGGGGCGTGCGGATAGCGGGGGGAGATGCTCCCGCTCTTTACCTCAGACCCCGACTGCATTCAACTCGCGCGCTATCGGTACTTAATTGTCAAAGAGGGTGCTTTATATTTTTTTGACTTTAGTAATAGTTTCATGTTTCTTGTCACTTTCTACATCTTATTCCTTTAAACGAGCAATTCTTGTACCTATATAAATATGTATATATATATAGAATCTGAATCTCGGAAACGTCTCGAACGATTTTCATGAAATTGTGTATGCCCCCTGCATGGTACGATAAATCGATCTAACTAGGTTTCATTTAAAAAAAACGCATATTATGCGCTTTTTTAGACAACGAAAAACTATCACATTAGACATTAGAATGCGAAGGTAAATTTCGCCGCGTGACGCGACAGGATAATTGGCTCAGACGGGAAGTCGTGGCGGTCACGAATTAGTAGCTGCGGGTTCGAATCCAGACGGCCTCTCTTTTTTTTCAAGTTTTTTTTTAAAGAAAATCTAAGAGTATCTAAGTATTTTTAGTATTTAAACCGAGCAAAGCTCGGTGACCCAGGTACTAACTTTAAATAAAGCCGAACTAAAGTTAAATAAAATTCTGTTGCGTAAAATCAATGAAAGCCAACAGGGTGAGCGTTCGTAAGTGCGGCATAACTAACCTAATCGAATCATAACAAGTTGTACAAATTATCATATTAAACAAGTAAACAGAAGTAATTCCAATCACAAGCTAGCTTTGGCTCCTGGATCGGCTTGTGGCACTCAAATAAAGATGTATTTACTTTAACACTAAATGTATTGTGTAGTGTTTTTTTTGCAAACAAATCTTATTACAATATGTACATAGGTATTTTATATAACATTTGATGTTTAGCAATTCACTCTCACCTTAAATGGACATGAACATTGTATCCGTTAAGGCCGATTTACATCAGACGACCGAATGCTCATTCTATCCCCACTGTATCAAATTCATTTGGTGTAAACAAACGTAGAGCATTCTTTCGTTGTTTTGTTTGCGTTCGCAAAGATTCTATGGAATAAATAATACGGAAAACGCTAAGAAAGATCTTTTGTTTACACTAAAATATCGAGAAAGAATGCTCTTGTTCCAGCTCTAGCTCTATGTTCGTTCAGTTTAAATCGGCCTTAAGAGAATACCTTCTGAGGCAACGAATTCCTCAATTAGGTTTTTATTTTAAATAAAGATAGGCTTGCGCATACCTAAGGTAAAGCGCTGATTCTGTCTCAGGTGAAGAGTTTTTTTTAACTTTCTGTCTGAATGTCTATCTGTGTAGAGCATTTACTTAGAAAATAGTTTTTTACTGCTAAACTTTTTGTATTAAACTTGTCGGTAGGTTTTGTGTTTTAAACGGAATCCTATTCAACCAAAAACCTGCCCAAATCTTTGAGTGACGACTACAGTGCCGTTCTAGGCAGTGCATTGGATTCTTTAGGTCCAAATAGTTGTGCGACCTTGATCTATTCAGGCTTATTACCCACGTTACCACCAATCTTCTATCTTTCTCGTCCAAATACGCTATTATATTTTATTGTAAGACAAACTTTAAAAGATTATTATTATAAGTACTTGCTTTCTTACAGACAAACTTGTTTTACCAAACTTGTATTAGTATTTAAACGGAATCCAGGTAAACCGAAGACCAGCTCAAATTGTCGTTTAATATGCAAATGCAGTTAATAAAAGTTAAAGTGTCACTGAAGAAATGAAACGCAATCAAGTGTTAAGTGCAAGTGCTCTTTGGAGCGTCGTTAAAAACGGTGTTGCCATGTCGTCGGGAAATGAGAACAGAATTCTTTTTTTTGAGGATTTTTTTTTGTGAAGTAAAATTTGAAAAGTATTCATTTATTTTCGGAGATATTAAAACTATCCGTAATCGTAAATGTAAAATAACATAATAATTATGGGGTGCTATTGTATTGCTACGCTGACTCCAAGTACACACTGGTCTGTGCTATGGGTAGGCGTAAATATATATCATCACCACCATCATCATCTCTCCTCCCTCCCTCCATCGGCGCTCAGTTCAATTCTTAGCTTTACGTTTCCTGTCTGCTGTCTTCTGTATATCGTTACTCCATCTAGTCTCAGGGTGTCATATAGGTACTATGCTTGCTGATTTGCGCTCTCCACTCAAGAACACGTCTACTCCAACGGTTATCGGTCTGCGACGGATAGGTATGATCGGCCCATTTTCACTTCAGTTTGCAAATGTGTTGAGCTATGTCGGTAACTTTGGCTCTCTGGCCTAATAAACTAAAAAATACGTGCAATCATGTGACATTGCTATAAAATAAGACGAAGTATTCTACGCTTACCCCAATGAAAAATTTGTTAGATCGATAATTTGATAATATTACAAGAGCTGACACTAAATTTTGAAACATGCTAAAAATGTACCACATCCTTCTATTATACTTCAATAGTTTCGGAGCTGCAGACCTGGCTAGTGACCTGACAGTAGTGAGCTAGTGAGTGAATGGGGCAAAATGAATCCCTCAATTTAGGTCACCTGGCAGGTAGACTGTTCCACCAAAATGATCTGTGAACGATCTGAAGCTTTCGGCATATACACTTTTTACTGCATTTTAATAACAAAAAATACTTAACAAAAAACCCTTAAACAAAGCATCAATTCGACCTTATCGCTAAGAACAATTTCTTCCATGCAACCGACAAGGAAAAGTTGGTATATGCTAAGGGTCAACGTACATGCAAAATAAAATAAAATATGTAGCGGTATATGACTAACAAATGGATTTCTCACATTACTTTCTTGTTTCATTGGACATATCCGCACAACTCACGGCGCAATGGCGACACCACTTCAAAGAGTAGCGCATTCTTGCTTATAAAATGCCTTTTAATACCATTTCTATGAGTTTTTTTTTTTTTTTTTTTTTTAAATTTAAACACTCCACAGACTCCGGGGTCCGTGACTTTTGTAATTACATTAATCTTTTTTTATTTACATAGTTCTTGGATTAGGAGAAGAAGAGGAAAATAAGGGGGGGAGTAGGGGGGTGGTGAACATTTTAAGCGTAATTCTAAAGCTAGTCAGTCCGATTTCGTCTGTTGAGCCGATCACTACCGGTTGGGATTCCGATAGTAATCGACTCGACATCGTCTTTTGCCTAAGCCGCCTCCTCCTGGCCCAGAGCCTCCACTACAGCCGCATTTCTGTCTCTAATGGCCATCTGCAGGTTGAAATCTTGAATGGTCTTTGGTGATGCAGCCAACGCTCGCCGCACGAACCGACCGATGGCGTCGTCGGTGTCGTCAGCGTAGTATGTGAAGGTCCCCGTGTGCCGTGAGATTGCAACAACCGCATGGGACACGCTCTCGTGCAGCTTCATGTTTGCCTTAGTTTTAATTACGATTACCGACTCGTATGTCAATCCCTGCGCTTCATGAATGGTAAGGATGCGTGACCCGGTGCCTGACCCGTAACCCTGGTTTGTCAGGGTCTCCTTTTCCTCTTGAGTATGCACTAAAAAGAGGGTGTTGGGTTGGGTGCCGGGTATTTGCGCTCCTTTATACCTTCTCTGCTCCAGGGACTTTATACGGGGTACTGAGGAGTACATACCTGAGTATATTTCCCTCAGCGCATATGCAACATCCATCGGGTTGCGATGTGTGCAGAGCAACTCCTGGCTGATCTTTGCTACCAGGTTCGGGCGGTGATACCTCATTTCGAAGAGATTTTCCCTGTCGATGTAAGGCAACTGATTGACGTCTCCGATGAGGACAATTTCGCCAACACCAGACAGCCGTGAGACCATCACAATGGCCCCGAAATGGTTCATGAGAGCCTCATCCACCAGGAGGCGGCTGAATTTCTCTTTTCCGAAACCATTTACCAGAGCAGAAGCCATAGTTCGCACCCTGGTTTTGACCAGGTTTCCGATACGGTGCGATAGCTTCTCCCTTAGATCTTTTGCTGCCTCAGTTGTTGTGGTGATGATAGCGTCTTTGTCCACGTCGAAGTGTCTAATCACCCACGTTGTCTTTCCACATCCTGGAACTCCGTTGACCCACTGTATGCTTGGTACCTCCCAGTTTTCCCAACACGCTTTGACGTTTGAGGTCCCTTCAATGAACTTGGCCATCTCGAGGATCCTGTCGTCCAGCATAATCTTGGTGCATCGGGCGGTAACTACAATTGGGTCGTTTAGTGGTGTCACATAAACGGGTCTTCCCGCGCGCTCTGTCTCACTCTCGTTCAGTGTCACGAAGCCATTTTCTGCACTGTAAGCTGCCATATACTGTCCTGTCATGGTTCCCTTGATGACCCGGGATGTGACATTATTATAAATGGCTGCTTCGGCCTCCTCGAGATTCACCTTTAGAAGGCTTTCACTACCTAGCCTATAGAACTGCATGATGTTTTCGCAGGTCTTGAGGTTAACTAGTCTTGTTGCTCTCAGTATGGCTATGAATTCGATGAAGGCGTTACGTGCATGGCTCCGCGGCTCCGAAGCCGTGACATAGCGGGGCGGTTCAACCTGTCCCATGTCGGCTCTCGTTCGGCTCATTTGTTGCTGTGAAGCTGTTTTGAGGGTCCCTGACGTTAAAAGGGGTGGTGCATGGGATGAGATTCGGAGTACGCTCCCTGCTGCAGTGTTGAAGGCAGCCACGAAGGCCGTGTTGGTGCTTCGGCTGCCGCTTTGATTGGCTGCGGCTTTTTCCGCGGCTGCCCTCTGCTGTGCTCTTTCGGAACCGGTTTGGTTGGTCGAACTAGGAACGGGGTGTCCCCAGCTGTCAGTTGCATTTGTTAGGTCGTGCGAAGGGGCTCTGAGGAAGCTCAGATTTTCTCCCCTATCTTCGTATACGACAACCTCATGATGTTTAGAAGCTTCAATGCAACCCAGCCGGTCTGCGACTTTCGCTCTTGAGTATTCGATTGCCATCGCATCCACGCTTATCACCCGGGGTGTCTCACCCGCATTTCTGCTAAGATGTGCAAGCAGCGCACTTGCCTGTGTGAAAGGTGTCCGACCTTCCGAGTATTCTATTAGTGCAATCGTTTTGTTTCTCGATCGCACCAACCGAAATCGGTGGCCGTCTACCTCGCACACTGGCATAGCGTCGAAGGTTTTCCGCTTCATTGTGACTTTTGCGGTACTCCCATTGAGCAGACAAGACAATCCCGGCGACAAACGGGCGCGTTTCCTTTCCCAGGCGAAGCAAAAGCTTATTCCGAATCTCTCTTTGTTGCTATCCATGAAGAGAGCCACCCCGCGGATACGGATCCCCGCCTCTCCTCGGTCTGCGTTCTCCAGTAGTTGTTGGACGGAGATGCTCTTTGAGGAGCTATCTTGGACGGAGATTGCACCCGGCGTGGCGTCCACGGACAGTGGGGTAGGGTGTGGTGGTGAAGAGGGGTGTGTATTAGACTTAAGTGTGGAGTTTCTTTTGGCCGCTATTCGGAATGAACTCTCCATGAAAGCCAGAAGCCGTGGTCTACTATCTGGATCTGCCAAGACGTTGTGGAGATCCGAAACAACCAGCTTCCTGTCAATCATAGATTCGAGATCATGTCTTGCAGCCATGAATCGGGGACAATCTACCAGCACGTGCCAGACATTCTCGGATTTTTCAGAGTCACACTCGCATACAGGACTGCTCTTAAGCTTAAATCTGTACAGGTATTCTGCTATTCCTCCGTGTCCCGTCAACGCTTGTACCTGGAAATGAGTCAGTTTCGTAGTCCTTATCAACCGATATGCGTTTGCTATATCGGGGAGGAACGTCTGAGTGACTCTTCCGGTGTCCGAGGTCTCATATCGATCCTGCCACTTCTTGATCGATTCTTCGCGGATTTTGCGTTTGACGTAGGACAAGGGGATCCCCTCGTAGTCCCTGGGCGATTCCGTGAGTGCTGCCGATTTGGCCAGTTCGTCAGCTCTTTCGTTGCCGACGGTGCCCACATGCGCTCTTACCCAGAAAAGACGAAGAGATCTCCCTTCAGCATTTATCTGTCCAATGTTTTCCTTTATGCACTTTGCCAAGGGGTGACTCGTTTTTGGATTACTCAGCAGATCGAGTGAAGATCTGGAGTCACTCAGGACATTGACTTCTGGGTCCTTGCTCTTTAACACCATTTGAGTTGCCCGGCAAAGAGCATAGAGTTCCGATTGAAAGACTGTGCATTCGGAGTGGAGCTTGAATGTCGAGTTCTTGACCTCTTTGCCATTCTCCCACCATGTTTGAGCAGCTCCAACCTTACCCTCAATCTTACTGCCATCAGTATAAATTTGAGGTCCTTCTGGAAGATTGGAGGTGTCTTCTATAAGTTCGTACTCTACGGATGTCTGCGTGGACGGATGGGGTTTGTCCAAGTGGTTTACGTTCCGCTCGAGTTCCACTTCTGGTGGGAGGTAATCTTGGGAGAGGTTCTTTTTTACTCTGTACAAACTTGCTGCTTCCTGTATCCTGAGATCCAGGAGGAGCAGACCTGAAAGGGCAAGTGCTGATTTCAGAGAAACAGTACGGTACGACTTGCAGATTTTCTGGGCAAAGCCTCTTTGGATCGCGTTTAAGTGAGACTTGTTTTCCTCGAAGTCTACTGCTTGTGCCCATACACTTGAGGCGTACATGATGATGGGTTCCACTACCGCGACGTAGATAGTTCTCGTGATTTCGCCATTTAATCCCCAGGTCACCTTCGCTGCACATGCGAGCTGTCTATAAATGTTCGCCACTTTTTTACATTGGGCGTTCACATGTGCTTTAAAGTTGAGCCGGCGGTCGATCATTAGGCCTAGCAGTTTGACTTCCTCGACCAGATCGAGCCGGACGCCGGACATGACTATGTTTGGAGTTTCGTACTTCAACTTATTTGTGAAAAGCATCGCGTTAGTTTTATGCGCTGCAAAGTTGAGTTTATTAGTTTTACTCCATTTCACTGTCATGTTCAACGCCCTGCTCGCTTGCTGTTCGATGATGTTCGGGCTGCCTGTAATCACGAGAACGACGTCGTCCGCGAATGCTTGACAGTATACTCCCTCGGCTTCTAGCATTCGTAGTAATGAGTCTAGAATCACATTCCAAAAGGTTGGTCCACAGATAGACCCTTGGACGCATCCCTTGGTTGTTTCCTTCTCATAGACTGCTCTTGCATAGTTGACCTTGATTTTACGATCGCTGAGGTAGGAGTTTACCATGTCGTAGAGGTTTGTTGGGCACCTCTTCTTCGCTAATTGATGTTTGAGGGCGGGCCACCAAGCATTGTCGAAGGCACCTTCTATGTCCAGGGAGATTAGGAGTACGGTGTCTTTACTGTCTACTCCTTTTTTGATGTGCTCTACCAGGTCATAGAGGGCGTCCTCGGTGCCTTTTTGAGGCATGAAGCCGTACTGTTTTCTACTGATGGTTGGGAGGAGATGCCATTGGAGTCGGTTTACCAGAAGCTTTTCAACGATTTTTCCTAGAACGGACAGAAGACCTATGGGGCGGTAAGATTTTGGATGTGTGTAATCTGTCTTACCGGGTTTGCGTAATATGACCACGTGCGCTTCTTTCCATTGCTTGGGGAAGTATTTCAGCGACAAGCATTTGTTTGCTATCGCCAAGAAAACCTCCCATTCGCATCGAATGGCTGCTGCACAGATATCAGCGGATAGCCCGTCTGCGCCGGGGGCTTTTTTCGGATTCAGAGTTCTCAGTACTGATTCCAGTTCCGCTGATGTGAATAATGGGTCATTTTCCGGTAAGTCCATAGGCGTTTCTGTCGTTCGCTCCCGTAGCTCTGTATGACACGGTTGGTCTGTGCTCTCAGAGTCGTCGGGATAGAACGTTTTAGCAAGTAGTTCTGCAGATAGCTGGGGGGATAGAGTGTTACCTTCGGTGTCTCTTAGGAGTATTTCTTCCTGTCTTGTCGAGGTTTTTTTCATCACTCTGTAGATCTTGTCCCACATGCTTTCTTTCTCCTGATTCGTGCAGAACTCTTTCCAGCTTATCGTCTGAGCTTCTTTGACTTTATCCTTGTAGTCTTGCCGAGCAATTTGGTACTGTTCGACTACAAGTTCCACTCTGTCGGGGGCGGCATTCCTGATCCGTCTCTTTCTTCTGAGAACTTCTTTTTTTAGATTATCGAGCGTTTTCGTATACCATGGGGGGGTTGGATTTCCCTTCGGCGAGCTTACAAGTGGAATGGTTTGTTTGCAAGCTTCATGTATACTAGCTGTGTAGCCCGTAATCATCGATTCAAGTTCCAATGGACTTTCACATTTCTCCACTGACTCCGGCGAGAGGTTTCCTTCTGCAAGGGAGGATTTGAACTGTGACATAAAGTTTGACCACTGTGCCTTCTTGGTGTAGTATTTACGAGTTGTTATTGGTCTCTGTTTTTCGAGACCTTTAGTTAGACGCAAAGTGAAGGTGATTGCGTTGTGGTCTGATGTTGTAATACTTTTGTCAACCTTCCATCCCTCGATTTTACCCAGGAGAGACCCACTGCACGTTGTTACATCTACTATGCTTGTGCAGAGTTTGCCTTCCCTAACGATCTCGAAGGTTGGTGTATCGCCGGAGTTGAGAATAAATAAGTCCATTTCGTTGAAGAAAGAGTTTACGGCTTCTCCTCTCTCATTTTGCGATGTGCTTCCCCACCAGTGGGACCACGCATTCACGTCACCAGCAACAATAAGGTCTTTAGTCGCTAGTTTTTCGCTGAATACTTTAATCCTGCTGAGATAGGGGTCGACTTTTTGGTCTCCTTCTAAGTAGACAGAAATCACTCCCAGTTTTAGGCCTGTGCCGACCAACAGGACCGCCGCTTCCGTTTCGGTAACAAGTTGGGGGTCATGGATGACCTCCAGCCTGTCATCGAAGACTATTATGGCTGCCTTAACTGGTTTTTGCCTATTTAAACTGCACTGAATAACGCGAATTCCAGGATACTGTTTCATTACGCCTTTGTTTCCCACATAGGGTTCTTGAACAAGGGCAACTGAAACTCCCCTTTCTCTCGCGACCTTCAGGAGTTCTGTCGTTGCATTCTGGGAGCGCTGCAGGTTTGCTTGGATGAAACGCATACCTGGTTCGCCTACTCTTTGGGAGACTGAGCCACTTTCCTCATGAGTGCCCTTAGCAATACGATATACGAGACCGCGCTATACCATCCCATTTTATCCTTTCAGGGCACTCGCTACTAAAGGCGTTGTGAGCGATTTCTATGAGTTGACAGCAAGAAATATAAGAATAGGTCCGGAAACAGGCTAGACAGAGTCGCGTTAATGAATCACAAACATTGTACAACGTTCATTGTTGAGAGAATTTTGCACTTTGCTGTACAATGGCTCTTGATGGCGTGTTGAGTGAATTAGAAATTATCACAAGCGTACCTACGCATATTAATTTTGTGATGCTTTGAGCATATAAATGAGTTTTATAAAGTTTGAATGATTTTTTTTTGCATAGAAATGAAATGTATAAAAACTATTGACTAGCGTCTAAGATATAATACAATTTAGAAAATACCTATTCCTGAACACTTCCTAAATATAGTATTTTATATGTAATTGCAGACTATACTAATCTATTTGAGTTAAAATTTACAGCTTGATCACTGTTTTCTTACGACCTGATTGAGCAACATATATTCAAATACATAATTACAATGACAATCAAAATTGTAATATAAAAACAAATCCGTTTTTAAGCTAAACGCGCATGTCTTAATATTTAATTTGTCAAAAAATATACGTCGAAAAAACACATTACTTAGTTAAAAAGTTTGAGCTAGCGCAAAAGGGGCCAGGCCCTTCTAATCTTACTGACTTACGCACATAAGTAGAGTAAATGAAACCATTTCCATGAATATTTATCTTATTCATTTACCATATTCAACGACAAATCTTATTCTGAAACCATTTCTATAATCATTTACCGTATTTAACAACAAGTCTTATTCTGAAACCATTTCCTTATTCATTTACCGTATTCAACGACAAGTCCTATTCTGAAACCATTTCAATAATCATTTACTGTATTTAACAACAAGTCTTATTCTGAAACCATTTCCTTAATAATTTACCGTATTCAACGACAAGTCTTATTCTGAAACCATTTCCATAATCATTTACCGTATCCAACAACAAATCTTATTCTGAAACCATTTCCTTAATCATTTACCGTATTTAACGACAAGTCTTATTCTGAAACCATTTCCATAATAATTTACCGTATTCAACAACAAGTCTTATCCCCCATAGAATCACAAAAGATTTAAAGGTAAAACGCGCCTTATTTAATGCAGTTCGTAATTATCTGTTGATCACAGCGAGAGCATCCCTAGTTTTAATAATGAGTGGGTGTTCCTGAATCGTATTCGAAGTAGATGTAGTGATTAAATAGCTTGATAGAGTTTTTATTGTAATTTATGAATTGAGATTTAAACTCACTAGAGTAAGTTATTAAAGCATAAATCAATGCATTACAAGTGTTTAATGATAATAATATAAATATATTGATCAAATTGATTTTTATGTCGTAATGCCTAATTATTAAAAGCTTTTCGTACTTACATAAATAAAAACTTGTAACATTTTTTTTACTATCTCTCTGTTTGTTTGTTTCGCCTATTCCCTGAAATAACTGGAACTATTTTAACGGGATTTCAATATCAGAGTGCTGATGTTATAATAAGTAGGCTACTTTTATTTAAAAAAAATACATTCGATAGTTTATGTAAAACACCATCGTCGCTTAACATCAGGCGAGATGGCGGTCAAGTGTAAACCTATAAATGTTAAAAAAAGACGTGACTTACACAGCGGAGGGCAGCTAGTCATATATTAAGTAAATATATAAATTAACTTAAGCATTACGTTACATAACGTGGTGGAAATGCATTAAATTTACATACACCTCCCTGCTTTGGGTACGGCTGAGAATACTGTTTAGCCATCGAGAATTTTGGCACTATGTTACGTCTACAGACTAAAACCACTATGGTATTGGAGTCTCTTTTTTCACTTTTGGCTGAAACACGGGGATACTCTTTTTACACGGGATTTGGATTTAAGTTTCTTTCATCTCGTCTCGTATTGTCTCTTATTATCTTTTCTCGTCAATTCGATTCTCCTCTCCTTTAATTTTGGTTTACATTTGTAAAAATTAGTATAATTATGTGGGACGAACCCACATTGTTTCAGTCGCGGGAAGTCAGTAGATGGAGGCGGCACAAGACCGGTCATTGTGGAAATCATTGGCGGAGGCCTATGTCCATCAGTGGACAGGCTACAGATGATGATGAATATATTTCCATAAATTAATTTCACCATTGTATTGGTGTCAGTATTATCTCTTACATCTATGATCATAGTGAGTTTTGAGCATGATGATTCGATTAAGTTCTTACATAAACACATAATATAAATTTATGGTCAACTGAAAGCTACCGCGATAGTAATTGAAACGTTGACGAGCAAAACATTGATATCAGTTATGTGTATTAAAATTTCTTACCTATAGTAATAATAGCAATTTAATCCAAGTATCTTCTACCTATGTTAAGTGACACGAGATGGAATTTTCCAATTTGCCATGTTAATTAATATATTTTTTTAGCTAAGTGACGGGCAGGACATGTCCCTGATGGTAAGCTACAAACTTGCCCATAACATCATAGCGTCACGAAGCTATTAGAACATGAAGAGCCCATATCATTACCTAACACTGTACTGGGCTTGTCACTTCCAGATGTAAAATGATTTATCTGTGTGCTCTGTAATTTCTCCGGAAACATTGCCTTTCAAACCGAAACCAGTAATGTTTGCACATTACTGCTTGGTGGTAGAATAACTGGCAAAGGCGTGATGATTCCCTAGTTATCGGTACCCTATAAAGAGTCCTATAACCGTTTGATAGTTAATATTCTCCAAAAGTGATTACACTTCGCGATAAGGTCGCCAATTACAACTTTTTTATAGGTTTCATGATACATTTCAAGGACTATGCAATTAGAGAAGTAACATACCATCACAGTGAATGCATTTTCTACAAGTCAAACTATCAATCAAGTAAGTACATACAATTCCTAAGCATACCTATATCAAGACATAATCTGACATACCATAGCTGACTTAAATAAGTAAAAATCGTAAATAAAAAACAAATAACGTATTAATAAAAAGTAATAACACTTCTTAAAAGCGAAATAAGCATAGCCAAGATTCTCCGGACCCATTCCATGAGCGAAATAGGTACGCCGAGCGAAATCATCTGCAAACAAAACAGTCGCTTATTGCTCCTCAAACTCGCTACAACCCGAGTTAAGTACGGAAAAATGCTATCAAAATGAATATTGAAACCGACCTCGCATGGAACGGAAGCAAGAGAAATCGCGACGAGAGGAACCGGGGAAGCGGATTGCTTGGTAACACAGATAAAGGTGGCCATGTTGGACATGATTTTTTACTCTACGTGAATATTATTTTATTGTTATAAAAGTCAATGTTTGTGTGTTTGATGTTAGTTGCTCAATCACGTTGGAACGCCTGAACAGATTGGGTTGAAATTTGCACAGTTAAATTCTAGTCTGAAATAAATATATATGTTCATTTTAGGAGGGAAAATAACGGACACTTTAACGCAAAGCTTAGTTGGTAGTAGAGACCAACTACCATGGATCCATTCTTGAAATAAATACATTAAAAAAAGTGTTTCAATGTGCTGATGTCTGCACGGTAGCGGCTAATTTTGCCAAAAGAAATCTAAAACATAAACGATCGTAACAAATTTGTTTTTTTCATTATTATCGAATTAAGTAATATAAAGCTTGTTATGGGGACTAAGAAACTGTTATAACACTCAAATAGTTTCAAAATACATTCTTCTGAGTCATATAAATACTCAGACATAGATATTACATCCGTATTAATCGATAGCCGAACCCACAACCTTTGCTACAGCAAGAATAGCTTACCAATTGATCCATAAGGTTAGTGAACAGGTATAGTTATACGTTATAAGCAATGGGGATTAACGAACGATGGAAATCCAAAAACATCTAATCACGGAGACGCACATCGTCATGACTATGCGCCATTCAATTTATATTCTGCTCATGTACTGCTTAAATGAATGTTTTGCCTAGGTCCGAATGTGTCACTCAAAGATTAATTAAAAATCTAATGACGAATGATTATCGAAGCAGTTAGATCGTTTATAATCACACTGCTTTCAATATCATTTATTTTGTGTTTTCTTACGTTATTTGTGACTTTCAAGTGAAATCATTTTTAACAATTTTGAAATTTGCACTTAGTATAAACTACGAGTTCTCGTTCTATTCTATTCCAGATTATAATCTAACTATGTTCCAAATTTTGACCCGATTCATTCAGTTGTTGCGTGATTGAGCAAGAAAAATCCAAACTTTCGCATTGATTATATTAGTAATTAGGATTTAAATTATCTATTTCACTTAATATTTTTAGTAGTGGTAGGACTCTTAGCAGTGTCCGCCTGGGGAAGTACCACACCTTTGCCAAATGTTCTACCGCCAAGCAGTAATGTGCAAACATTACTGTGTTCCGGTTTGAAGGGCAATGATTCCAGAGAAATTACAGGGTTTAGAGACATAATATCTTAGATCTCTGGGTGACGAGCGCAGCTTTTGTCGGAATAAAAAAAACACCAAAGCTTTAAGTATCTATTTCGTCTTTCTATCTCTCTCGGCTTCAAAATATTTCAATCCTTAAGTATTATTGTCAATTAGATAGGCCCTGTGTAACGGCTTAATAACTTTATCGGGATAAAAAGTAAACTGTAATATTATTACTACACATTTAATTGTATGCGTTTATCTATTCTGCCGCCACAGAGATGCAAAACAAATATACACACAAACACAAACTTTTACAATATTAGTGAGACATTGAAGTTTACGTACTGTTTTCTACAACAAGCAAGAAGCGCATCAAAAATGTATAAGCCAAGGCATAGATATAGGGATGCCTGGAAGTAACAATTGTATGGAAGCCATTGGGCGTGGTTCGTGGATGCAAATTGCATGGAGTGCCGCGAGCGATAGACAAATGGCGTCGTGAGCCGACCGCACCGGTAGCCCACGATCCCGCAGCCCGGGGCTTCCAGTCATGTTTATACTCCGCGAGCACGCTGGCTATGAGTAACTGGACAATGCTGTGACAATAGTTATTGATGGTGCGAGTGTGAAAATTTCTTATTTGGCTTCAGGCCGATCGTAATTCTGTTGAGGTCTGTTGGCAGCTGCGTTGTGAGATACGGTGACAATGCAGGGGGATAAATCCTTGCGATGACAGCGGGCAGGACTTTCTAGGTTGTGGTGTGAGTGGTTGGTGCTTGCGACTGAGAGTTTCGTTGCATTGTGCTGTTTAAAGGGGTTCAGCTGAAACGGTTAAAAATCTGAAAGACTGTACTCATTTTAATTTGTTATCTGTTTTATTTACAGTAATGTATAACCGCGACACACTATAATAGGGTTCATGCTCTTTGACACAATTTAAATTTTTTTATTTTGAAGGAAACTTTACGCGTAAGCTCTAATTTCTACAAGGCCATGAGCAGTTCAACTCCCACAAGGAGCACCCGTTCATGAGTACTGTATGACACATGACTGTGCCAGCTATCGCTCCCTTCATCATATTTGAGAGAAGATAGAGAACCGCCACACGACGCCTAAAAATAAAGGACTCGGTGCTGGCATTAAATAGCAGGGTTGCTGACCATGTAATCCGCGGCTTTTTGAGTTTTCAGAATACTACGAGTTGATACAAGTAATGTATTTTACTAGAGGTATTTAATTTCATTGAAATCCATTTCACCGTTACAAAATGACGTAAAAGCCAATGTACACGCACAAAGTTTCGCTTTTATACAATACTAGCAGCACTCACGGTTTTACTAGCGTTGTTCCCGATCCCGTTATTTTTCCAGGGTTAAAAATAGCCTACGTGTTAGTCCAGACTATTTATAGTAGTTATCTATGTATCAAATTTCATTCATACATATACATATGTATGAAGAGTTACAAACATCCATGCATACTCGAAACGTTTGGCATTCATAATATTAGTAGGACAGCATTAGTGTATAATCACAGAAGTCTAAATCATTATTATTTAGATTTCTGTGTGGATAATAAACTACATGAATCAGGCCGTATAGCGATCACAAGGGATCTTATTAAAGTCGGTTGTGGTTTTAGCACATTCACCTTACACAATTCCTGCTTATCCTCGTGGATCATCTATTTATAGGTTTGTTCTCTATTTCTGTTTCACTGGTTAATTATAATGGAGGCCGTCCCGAATCTTCCGAAATTGGATTAGACCAAGATTTAATCAGTCCCTTCCCATTCTCGCATTACTGGCGCGATCCGGACACAAATGTGACGTTCCGGATACATTAAAAATTAACGGAAACCGAGACACTAATGTAACATGTAAATTGTGCGAACCACAAGACAAATTACTCCGCGAGCTACACGGCGAAGCGCGCGTTTATAATTCAAAGCTTCTGTATCGAAGCTCAGGAGATTTTATTAGCTACAATAAAACCACAGCCGCGTACGATTTTTATTTCCCTGCCGCAGATCCCAGAGGAAAACCTCTTATTTAGACGGGATTCAGTCTCTATTTGTTTGCTAGTAACGAGATAATGCAGCCGAGGTTGGACCAGTTCTATCCGATTGACGATAAAACAAAAAGTACAGATGAATTACTCGGAGAATTTATTGACTTCAACGATACATTCGAACTTTTTACCGAATCCGATGATACAATAGAACGAGAGGAAAACGCGGAAAAGCATAACGGTTACGAGCGATTTCTCTCTAACAATGGGACGAGGTGCACGACAAAAAACGCTCGAGAAGCTTAATGGAATCTTTAGCAGTCGATCTATTATCGATGGAGAAGTCACGTAGAATATTAGACGCCCTTTGCTCACGAGGAAAGCAACGGAACACGATCTTGAGACTGAAGTAAGTGCAATTGAAAAGCAAACAAAGTAGGCAGTTAACGAAGTGAGCCAGGATTAATTTTCTTGATGTTTGAGTTGAACTATGAGCGATGGACTCGCTCGGGGCGTGGAGTCAACAGTCGACTGCGATATAATTTCTAACTTGCAATGTGATTACAGTGAATGTCTGACGCGGTCTCCTATATTTATTTTAGTATTTCTTACTCTACAATAATAATATATAAAATTATGTTACGTGAAGTGGTCCACGAGTTCCTATAAATAAATGTAAAATTGTCACAATTTGATGTTGTATTAATTTTGCACCAGTCAATGGTCTGTAACTGTCGAAATGGTTCCTTATCGGCTTTGTGCTGAGGCGCCACTCCTTAACATTACGAAAATTTCATTCTACCATTACTAGAGGTATATTTTAGTTATTAGGTACTAGGTATTTTACCCAGTTTAATGTAAGAATCGATTTATAAAACTGACGTTAGGTCTTCTAACGCAAATATCTAATTTAAATGCATCAAAATTATCGCCCTATTAACTGGAGTCACGACCTCGCGAACACTAAAATCGATGCCAAATGGGGCATTCATCACTAGCTGTCGAACTTCAAAGTTCCGAGATTTCATTCCTCTTTATTTCAATGGGAGAAAAGCTTAAATTGGCCGTAAAGGAACTTGTATACGTCAGTAAGTGCGGACGTGCGCGTAAAGAAATTTCCGATAGGAATAAGAAGTGCATGGCGACGGATGGACGCACAAAGCACAGACGCTCGTAGAATAACAATAAATTCCTACGAGTCCGCGGCCGCAAGCAATCAGAATAGCGGTTAGACCCCTGCAGACGAATTGTATAGCTTAATTAGCGAAGGGTAGAAAACGGCAAAGAAACAACGCGGAGACTTTTAATTATCTCCAAATAATTCCAGAACGGTTGGACGAAGTAAAAAATGAGGCAATTTGTATAACGTATTTAGCTTATCAAACTGCGGCTGCAAAAAAAATCTCGTTGAATGTGATAAATTTCTGAAAGCCATAAGAGTTGAGATTGCAATCTGTACGCATATGGTATACAGTTGCGCGCGCAACGGTTGTAAAAATTATTAACGCAGTAGCTACGGGATGCCGAGAACAACGAGCGGCTTTGTCGAAAGTGATGCATCATATTTTGGGAGATAATTAACGATTTAACTGCTGATACGGGTTACGTAAAGCCGATTCCTATCACGACTCAGAAGCAAATTATTCATCAAATACGTGATCGCAAACATTGATAACTTCTGTAAAGTAAATTAACCGCGAGATTGGGTTTCAAAATATTACCGAAGTAAAAAGTTACGAAGGATATACGACGTTCAATATGTTTCCCGTTTCACACTTTTTCAAGGCACTTCACACGAAGCGAGCGGTCGCTCAAGTGAGCATTAGGACGCCAGAGGACTGGCATGCGAGTCCCGACGACAGACACTGGGTAAACTGCAGGGCGTCTCGCTGAGTAATGAACGCTCATCCATTACTCATTACTATCCGTGACTTGCTCGTGTGAAGCGGCCTTATTTCAACGTTCTACTACTGTTTCAAATGATTTATGCTTTATGGTTTTGCGGCGAAGATGTTATTTATCAGGCGTTGTCTTCTTGCTACTGACACTGTCCTTTGTTTCTTGGACAAGACGTGAAGCTTTGTTGGAGTTGAGTAGCTATACTAAGTTAAATACTTCGTATGCTGTGTTGGCGCGGCGCAACTCATAAAGCTCTAATGGCCGATAGTACTGAATATCAATTTGGCATAAGTAACACAGGAAGCGGATTATGTGAGTGATCTCATACTTCAAAATCAGTTTACAATAAACTGATCGGAAGGAAGTCCTTTTTGAGTGTGTAATAATAACGTGAGAAGTAACAAATTGAAAAATGATTAGGTACCCAAAGATACAATCAAAGTGTAAAAGAAATTCTCTTTGAAAACGAGGTAACTGAAGAATACTCGAGATTTAACAATGATTATTTGTAAGCCAGCTAACGGTACGCCTTCCAAACATCTGTACTCCGAGATTGAGATTTTTTTTTAATACGAAATCTCCGTTAATAATGGATCTCGAATTACTCCAAAAGTGAGAGAAATCTCAGAGCGATAAACGATAAGGTAATAACAGAAGCCGATCCTATCTTTGTGCTCTTTTGTTGTGCGTTGAACACAATGCAGTTGTAAATTTTTGGGTTCTTAACTCCACAATATTCCCGTCATTAATCTAAGGCCGTTGTAACACGAAGCGGGTCGGGATCAGCCTTTGTACCTGCTTCGCCCCTTCATACCCTGACATGTGCAGAGAAGGCAGGGACAAAAACCGCCTTGCGCAATATTGTCTGCCCCGAGACAGCTTGAATCATCTCAAATTCGAATATAAACCGCAATATTCTGACTCCGCTGTTTCTCCAGATTCTGTAGTCGAAATATTTTAGAGTTTAACCATTCTGCTCAAATGATTTGGCTATTTTTAAAATTGTCACCCGCAATCTCCTTAACTTTTTCTGGCACGTCGTTTTTACTGAGCCCTTGACATGCATTAACACTTAACGCAACTTTTTCCGTTCGATCCCCAGATGTGAGTGCATCATTAAAATCTTCTATGGCTCCAAAAAGATCAAAAGTTATCTCTTCGGCTGGAGAGGTTCCCCCTTCGCCCCGGATGCCCTTCCCCTCGAATGCCTGTTCCCCTTTGAGAGAGTCAGTCAAACAGCGGCGGTGGTGCGAGCCGGTCGTGTCGCCTTTGCTCCGCCGCTCCGTTTCCGTGAACCGCGAATTGTGTATACAGTTTTCCTCGGTGTCATTTGCATACGTGAAGTGAAACCAATTTCAATTTCGTCGCGTGTGATGTTGTGACTGTTCGTGTATTAATTTTAACTTTGACGGATGTGGATTAACTCGATACAATTTCAGTGAACTTATGCCTGTGGATTGTGCTTTTCTAATATTGTAAGTTTATATATTAGTCCGCTAAAATTAATTGTTAAAATTAAGGTTTACATTTTGCAATCGTAGCTTTGAATTTTTTTAAGTAACTTGGTGTGCTCTTGTAATTCGTAGTTATAAAACTTCCTAACAGATTTTCTAATTCTACTTACTCTACTTTTCAATGTGATTTCTGATGAATGATAACTATTTGTGATAAACCTGTCTAAGTAACGTTATGATAATAGCTACTCAATTTAAATCTCACTGAAATGTGTGTACTTAATACATAACGAAAGCTAACGAGGCTCTCTACATTGTATATTTACACCCTTACTCCACTTTCCTGTTATCGGGCGTTCCGTATTCCAACCAATTATGAGTCAGCTTTATGATAACATCAAGATTTATGTCCAATGTTTTTGACGATAGCCATGTCACGGAGCTATCACAATCTTTGAGAGCACCAAACTTTTACGACGGACCAGAATATGATGTAGTTGTTACTAACAATTGCGATGGTAACCATGATAAGGAACGAAAGGTCCAAGAGCATAAATAGGCTAATGTCGATTCCCATTATGATGTTTTGTCACGTGGAGAAGATGGTGAGATTATGAAGAAGAAAGCTCGTTACGTTGATGCTACGGCGATGATAGTACAAATTGTGGAATCATTACTTTAGACTTCAATGGGAGTCAAAATAAATGTCCTCGTTATCGTAGGACCAGTCAAAGATCAAGTAGATACAGTCTTTAGAATCTAAATTGATTCCATTCACTTAGATTCCGTGATAAGATCGAATTAAACGTTAAAGTAATCCGTATCGAAAATAGTTAAATCTAATGGCAGTTTCGAAATAGTAAAAGTTTTTGAGCGGTCACCTAATAGCACAGTTAAAATAACATTCTAACGCAATAATCATTCGTTTTATTTAGTTGATCAATAAAAGTAAGCAAACTAAAATATAAAGCCGTAAAAGAACTTTAATGTTCTTTAAATTTGAATCATCTTAATTTATGAGATATTTTAAACAAAAGATGAATGTACATATTAAAATTAGCGAATACTTACAAGTTTTGAAACCAGTAAGTAGTTAGGTACAAACATTTTGTACTGAAACGTAATTTTAACAATTATAATTAACAAATTAATACTGTAAATAGGAAAAAAGGCACTACATATTTTTTTGAGAAAGTAAATTTAAAAACAAAAGATGGTCATCATGCTGACCTCAAAAACTTATATACATAATAATTATATTACTTAGATTCCGAAAAAAATATAAAACATGAGTAGGTACATAATCAATGTTTGTCTCAATATTAGGTCTACATTTGTCTGCCATATCGCTTGAGGGCAGATCATATATTATCGAAATTAAATTACTATGAAAACCACACTACACACTTAACGTAGACTGCATCGTCGCTAAATATCAGGCGAAACGGCGGTCAAGTGTCAACCTATATAAGTTACAAAAAATCTACTTACATTAAGCTCATATGAATTATCCATAAACCGATGAAGGTCTTGAGATAATGAGAAATCTCGAGATATACTTTGTGATTACTAAAAATAATACCAAAACCAATAAATCATTTCTCGAGCAAACAAATCTGACATGATCTCTACAATCTTATAATTAAAGTATTTTTTATCCACAAACTTATAATTAAACATGTACTGTACAGTACGGGTAAAACTTACGCAACACAACTCTGCTTTGAACGACCTTAAATTTGAATAACCTTGGAAAAGTGATCAATGTATAGAAGACAGTTCAAAAGGTACAGCCCTTCTAACTTGGCCAAGGTAGGAACTTTAATTGAATTTTATAGACAGCATCGTAAAAGTTAATACGTGTACCGCATAACGATATTAATTTACAAGTTAATGTCCGTGGCGAAGGATCATATATATTTCAAACTATTGAACTTAATTTAAAAGAATCCAAAAGAATCGTAAGTGGACTCATACATAAATTAATATTGGTAGATGTTTGACACAACACTAACCACCCCCAAAATAAAAATAAAATGTACCATTAGCTGATAAAATACTCATACAGCCGTAGCTCGAAAAAGCGACATCGTTTCATGGTTGATGTTCCAAAGACACGAACGAAGAGATTTGACTCTACCTTTGTGATAAGAACGTCTAGGCTGTGAAATACGTTGCCTGAGTGGGTTTTCCCCGATGGTTACAACCTTAGTGTCTTCAAATCGAGAGTGAATCAGTTTTTTCTAGGTAAAAACGCTCCATCGTAGACCGCATCGTCGCTTAACATCAGGTCAGATGGCGGTCAAGTGTAAACGTATAAAAGTTAAAAAAACAACTTACATCTAAGACAACATGGAAAGACCAAATTTACGCGGCTTATTATTATGTCTTTCTTGCATCTGTTATTCTGGATTTAAAAAGAGCGGCTTCCGCTTACCAACATGTGGGCCTTATGCTTGTCCTTCTTATTTATAAAATTCCTAGTTCTAATATTTCCTATTCGCAAAAATATTCATATGTCTCAAACAACACCAAATTTGTATGAAATTTTAACAACATTGGAATGTTTCGCAAAACACTACGTATGACTTCAAATTCCTTATAACCAATAAACGACTACAACTAAGTCTAATCTAAACAAAGCATTCGTTCATAACATCACGTTCAGACTTCCTCAATACGATCAATGAATGAAGTTTTTTACTTACAAAAAAACGATAACGTTCCAAGAACTAATTCATTTATGTATCAAATTAATGATTATGGTAATGCGAATCATTTAAAATAATGGCAACAAAAAAAGAATGAGCTGAAATAAAAAAATATAACTCCGGCAACAGAATTAATGCTCTGCTAACGTGTGATTAGAGAAGCGTGGTGGATTGATAGAACGCTTTTTGCGAACATTAATTTATGTAGATGAAGCTGTTGAAATTTTATCTCGGTTAAAATAATAGCCGAACGACACGATTGATAAAAAAAATGCTACGTTGGAGACCAATTTTTTATAATTTTAGTGATTAAGAAATGTACGCACAAATGTTGATACCAGCTACCCCGTAAACCTTGTTTAGTCGTATTAATTTATGTAGTGGTAGAGTTTTTTTAGAGTCCGTCTGCTCAAGTACCAGGTCCGGTTTGAAGGGCAATGTTTCCAGAGAAATTACAGGGCTTAGAGATATAACAACTTCGATCTCTGGGTCACGAGCGCACTGCAGTGCTAGGTACTTTTAACATTTTACCATTTTTTCTGTTTTGGTTTGGTCCTAGTTTTTTACCATCAGACACATGTCCTGCTCGTCTAGTCATTTTTTATTTAAAAAAAAACATATCTTTTCTACCACCAATCAGTAGTATGCAAACATTACAATCGCTCCGGTTTGAAGGACGATGTTTCAAGAGAAATTGCTAAGGAACAATTCATCTTATACCTAAGAGTGACGATTTAGGCAATAATTTGGATTCTTCATATTCAAATAGCTGAATGGTACTTTGCTGTCGTGGCAGCCTTGTGGCTTACCATTAGACACATGTGTGGATCGTTTCGTCACTGTATTTTCTATATTAAAAAAAAAGCCAAATGGCATGTAATCTTCACTTTGATGACATTTCATTACACATCAACTTCTTTTGGTTTCTATTTAGTTACATTACCGTAATTTTATTTTGCCAGTATCTTACTTTAGACTATTATGAGAGTTTGAACTCGAACCTTCACGGCAATGAATGATGGTTCAATTGTTTGGATATTCTTCTTCCATTCTCTAATTCTACCAAGATTTTTAATGCGAAAGTTTGAATGTTTATTTGTTGGTCAATTGATTAGTAACAATTTAACGGATCTGTCTAATATTTGAAACGTACATAGACTAATCTCAAATAGCACTTAGGCTTATTTATATCGCAAAATGTAGAGTTTTTTATAGAATATCTTTTTTATTAATTCTACTAAGGCAAAGTTACGGAAATATACTACTCGGTGATAATTTCGTTTAATTTAAACCCAACATGTTAGTTGAGTATTTAAGTTGATTAAAAAATAAATAAACTCACGCTTTATGGCAATGAGTTGTCATATTATAACGTTACGTTCTTCAAAATCAAAATTTGACTTTTTTAATTGACAACGGTACACCGTTTACAACACCACCTCGGTTCGAGGTTTGCTTAATCAATATATCGCTACAAACATTGTTAGTACGTTGAACTACTAAGAAAGAGATTGCGTCACATTGTTTTGTCAAGATAAGAACAGCTTCCGCCATTGAAGTTATCGGTAAGACTTTTATTACGCTACGAGCTTTTAGTAAGGATAGTGAAGATAGAAACTGTGCTTTTAACTGTAATTTTTACTTATTGTAAAATTAAGTATTCTATGTGGTCGGAATGTACTTCACTCTTGAGTCTCAACTTTTTGTTCTTTAATGATATAACTCTTTAATGAGTCTTATTGATTACAATAAGACTCATTAAAGTGTTATATCAGATTTTTCATTACATCATAATTAATGAGAAAAACTAGTTTCATTCAGTGTCTGGATTTTCGTTATATCAAAATAGGCTTAATGGTTAAGCGTCATCGCGCCTGATGCAAAGCGATAATGGGGCCAATGATAAAGTTTAATTATGTACTAAGAAAAAAAAAATTACTCGCGACATGAAGACAATGTTTAAATAAATAAATATTGGTGGACAATTCACACACAAAACCATCTGACCCCAAATTAAGCAAAGCTTGTAATATGGCGGCCAAATAGCTGATATAATACTTATTTAGTTGTAAATACATACACACCCAGACACAGTGCAAACGTTTGAATTCATCACACAAATATTTGCACTGGCTGGGAATCGATCCCACGACCCTCGGCTTCGCAGGCAGAGTTAATACACACTAAGCCACGAGGCCAGTCAAAGCAAAAGTCAAGTTTATGAGAGAATACCCACTCAGGCAACCTATTTCACAGTATAGGTGTTTTTGATTAGGTGGTGAAGGTGAGCTCATTGCTCAAGTTTTTGAAACATCACCATTAAACGATGTCACTTTCTAGATCTACAAGCAATCCTAACATAAAAAGTTTTGGACACATTTATCACTTTGACATTTACCCCAAAAAACCATTGAGTGAGAATGACTCGAACAGTCATTCCATTAGGTTATTCCTAGGTTATTTCAATATTTTCAATGATTTGTACAACTACGACTTTGCGCATAGATACTTATTTTAACTCTCTTTTAGACTCAATTTTTGTCATAGTTTTGTTAGTAGTACGAACCATGCATTTCAAATACAGACCAATCTTTTAAAACTCACGCAATCGCATCGCGTTCTATTACAAATTACCAATGAATCGATCAAACAAATCCGCAGATTAACGGTCGGCGCTCGCTTGTTTGCGATCAGTTAACGGCTCAAGCAAACAGTTTAACGTTAGGTCGAGACGAGCCAGAAAGTTTGAGACGTGAGCCAGATCCAGCGATCGGATTGGGGTCTGAACTACTTAGCAATAACTTTGAAATGATAAGATTGGAAATCTGTGCTAAAATGAAAAGGAAACATACGAGCAAATCCTATCTCATTGATACTAAGTATACATTTTAAGGTTGGATGTCATTGGATGTATGTTAATCCATCAAGTCGATACCTACTTCTGAACGGATTGCTTTGAAATTCGGAATACTGTTAGATTATAGACTGAAATAGCAAATAGGTTTTTAATTAATTGAAAATAACGACTACGCAGGTAAGCAGGGCTCTACTAATAATAAATAAAAAGCCCTTTCCTTTAAAAGGAGCTTATAGCATTTGACCTCTTTGGGCTAGTGCAAAAGTCCGGATAAAGAAAGGTATGACATGGCGGGATTTAGCTCCTTCACATATTATTTTGGCACAGCATAAACAACCCACTACTTTTTCCCGTTTATTTCCTTTGACACTACTGCTTGGCACTACTGGTAGAGTCACGGGAAATTTGACTTGCCCGTGGCACTACCAGTAGGGCCACGGGTAAAAGTAAATTTCCCGTGACACAACACCGTCGCTAGTAGTGTCACGGGAAATAATATTTCCCTTGACACTACTAGCAAAATCATATTCCCGTTGCACGTGTGATTATTTTTCTTTGATATTTATTGACTTTTGATTGATTTTTAATTGGCATTTAATGGAAAGGCATTGGCCTTTGCATTGTATGTAAACGGGTGCATCCCAGTAATACTACTAACTGGGATACACTCGTTTTTAGGGTTCCGTAAAACGTAAAAACGGAACCCTTATAGATTCGTCATGTCTGTCTGTCTGTCTGTCCGTCCGTATGTCACAGCCACTTTTTGCCGAAACTATGAGAACTACACTGTTGAAACTTGGTAAGTAGATGTATTCTGTGAACCGCATTAAGATTTTTACAAAAGTTTTAAAAAAAAAACAAAAATTAGGGGTGCCCCAAATACTGAGAACTAAAGCTCAAAAAAAAATTTTTCATCAAACCTACACGTGTGGGATGTCTATCGATAGGTCTTCAAAAATGATGTTGAGGTTTCTAATTTAATTTTTGTCTACACTGAATAACATGCGCGAGAGACGCTTCCAAAGTGGTAAAATGTGTGTCCCCCCCTCTAACCCCTCTAACCCCCTTCTTCTAAAGTAAGAGAATGAAAAATCTAAAAAAAATATATGATGTAGATTACCATGAAAACTACCAACGAAAATTAGTTTGAACTCGATCTGATGAGTAGTTTTTTTTTAGTACGTCATAAACACACTATTATTAAAACTTCGATCAAAGTTACAACGAACTACAAGAACTATGTGTACTATGTATATTATGTTACTTGCTGGAACGGAACCCTTCATGGGCGAGTCCAACTCGCACTTGGCTACTTTATTTTGGCCTACACGTGTGGGGTGTCTATCGATAGGTCTTCAAAAATGATGTTGAGGTTTCTAAAATAATGTTTGTCTACACTGAATAATTTGCGCGAGAGACGCTTCCAAAGTGGTAAAATGTGCCCCCCCTCCCCCTCTAACTTCTAAAGTAAGAGAATGAAAAAACTAAAAAAAATATATGATGTACATTACCATGAAAACTACCAACGAAAATTAGTTTGAACTCGATCTGATGAGTAGTTTTTTTTTAGTACGTCATAAATACACTATTATTATAACTTCGATCAAAGTTACAACGAACTACAAGAACTACTCGTATGTGTACTATGTATATTATATTACTTGCTGCAACGGAACCCTTCATGGCCGCGTCCAACTCGCACTTGGCTACTTTATTTTGTTTGTTATATTAATAATAATATGTTCCCATAAATTGTTTATCGAACTTCACTAGTTAAATTTTTTTTTTTCACTAGTTTAAAGAAATGGGTTGTATGTAACCTAACCGGCCCGATTCCGTTAGTTCACTAGATGGACGGTGGAAACTAAATATTTCCCAAGGAACATCCAGGTGGACAAAGCTGAGCCGTTGTAAAAAAAGCTTTCCACGGTTCATCCGCGTAGTCTCAGGAGGTAAGTAGGGAAACTTACCACCGTCCACCTCCTGCTTAAAATATGTAGGTACGCATTTCTTTTCTTCTATACAGTATTATTTAAACTTAACTTTTTCCTGTTCAATGAATACTATTTAAAATAGCATTTGGAAATAATATTCTATTGACAGTTTAATTTAAAATGCCAAAGTAGTAATAGTACCTAAGTGTAATATTTGAGGTTTTAAAATTAAACACTATATTCGTCAACTAGTCGTATAAAACCACTTATACAACTTGAACTGCCATCGGTACACTCAAACTTGCTAAACACAAAGAAAAGGAATGTTTTAAAATTTGTGTTTTAGTAAACACATTATGATAAGCAGATATACCTATGTACATGTTCAAACTTTGAAACGCGTTTTACCACTAAACCCATTGATATAAATATTACGAGTTCAATTATTGAACCCATCCCTACTTTTGTTATGAATCAATTTTTGAAATAAATTAAAAAAAAGTTTGTTTCTTTTAGTTTAGGTTTGTTCCTTATCGGTCTTTCTATAATGTCCAAATGGGCTTTTTGTTTTTTGAAAACTTTAGTAGTGCCATGGGTAATGAGGTAATCCACGGGAAATTTTACAGTAGGCGTTTAATCAGCCAATAAGAGCAGTAGTGCCACGGGCAAGTAAAATTTCCCGTGACACTACCAGTAGTGCCAAGCAGTAGTGTCAAGGGAAATAAACGCTTTTTCCTACTTCTTTGACATCCGTTGCCGGTGTGGGCATTGCCTGTTGTAAAAATTCTGAGAATAAGTCTATCAAACTGTGTGTAGCTCGAAAAAGTGACTACATTTCATGGTAGATGTTCTAAACACTCAAACGAAGACATTTGACCCTATTTTTGTGACGAGAGCGTCTAGTCTGTGAAATATATATATTGTCTGAATGGGTTTTTCTAAGTAAGCGCATTGCATCATAGACCACATCGTCGCTTAACATCAGCCTTAATAATGCTCAAGTGAAAACCTTTAACTTATAATCGGTTAACAAATAATCACAACGCTGGTCAAGTGCAGATAGGCGGATAAGACATTTCAAAAAAAAAAATTCTGAAACATTCCGTTTTCCTTCCAATGTTTTCCTTCGCCGCGCCGTTAAAGCCAGTGGCGACAAACTGGTACATTTGCACTTGACGAAATACTCAGGTGCAAGTAGGATTCCAACGATTGACCTTACAATTGTGCAATCTGACGTTCTGACCACTAAGAAATGTGTCCAGTCCTTTCGACATGCAAACCAAACACACACAAAGAAAAACAGCTGAATCAAGAACATTACAATTCGAATTGGGTCACTTAACCACACTTGTTATTCCATTACTTTAACTAATCTACTAGTAAAAGTTTACAAACGACGTTCATTACTCTCCCTGCGTGTGAACGCGGTGGTAAAGTGTACCTACGTTCTAACGCTTACATGCAGTTAACGTGGGCTTACAAAAATAATTCCTGATTAACGGCGGCTTAGTGAAGAATGGAGCATGAATCATTTTAATGGACACATATTACGCTAATCTGGGTAATCTAGAGAACTAGAGAGACACAGAAGGACAATTTCGATTTGATATGTCTATGATATGTTGTTCGTGTATTTGTACTTAAACAAAATGTTTCTGAATTTACATATTTTTTAATAAAAATGTGGCATGGTTGGTAAATAGGTCGTGTGCATAAATGTAGTAAAATTTCTGCCTACCTTTTGCCTTCTGCCTACCCTACCCGCTTTTTTCTTGTGGTTTTATTATTTCGTTTGAACAAAAGTATTTAAGCGTCATTAATAGACTTGAAACCCATTGCATGAAGTGTTGCGTTGTTTTGGCAATTCGATTGGTTAATATGATGGAACTATGTAAGCGGGTTCAGCTAGTAATTTGTAGGAACTCTAGGAAAACGTAAAACAAAAATATTTAGATTTCAACTAAGTAATAAGATGTAGTAAAAGTTTACTTTTGTATTTAGAACAATGTGAATAAGCTGAATTCTATTCGTGATACACTCCATTCTATTTTAAAAACATGTTGTATGATTTTCTCTAAACCAAAAAACGCAATCAGCAGCTAATTCGTATAATTATTTATAGATGCACAATAATCAATACCCTTTTGGCAGTGCGCACAGCAGCCTGCAAAGTATTATGATTTGAAAACAAGGCCATAAATGAGCATACACATAATCGAAAAATTTCAAAATTATAATTTTGGTTGTACACTACTACAAGATTACAACACATGTTATAATTTTGGTGTAAACGTAACCTTATCTAGTGATTTTTCATTATCTCTACTTAATACTACCCCCTAATATTTGTAAGTAACGTTAGTTGTAGTGTGTCAGTGTCATGTGTGTTGTTGCAAAAGTTTCCCCAATTTTCTTCTCTTCTTCCGATCTTGAGCTTTCATCGTCTAATCTCTTTTAACAAATAATGTTTACAAAAGTTTTCCATCTGCTCTTTCCTCATCTGGTTCACCGTTGTCAACACGGGTTATCAGCCGCCTTATCATTGTTTATTGTTGGTCGGTGGTCGCGGGGTAGCACGGTGGCCACTATTAGTTTGTCCAACAGATAATCATGTTTGGAGAGCTTTAGATTGTCACATACCGGTGAAAGATTGAGGATTGAGAAGTCTTGATTACGTTTGCAGTGATTAATAGCTCTATAATAATAGGTATCATTATTACAGCCTGCCTGGTCGATAAGTTTTTGTATTGTTTGGATGAATATAAGTTTGTCAGTCAAAGATTCACATTTCCCCTTAGTTTTGGATAAAAATGTTCAAATTAAGTTAAGGGTCAGACAAACGCTATTAAATTAAATCTAAAAGGTCGTCAAAATATAAGAAAACGAAAATTGAAAAAAAAATACATTTTTTTTAAATGCACATAGGTAGGTAACTAGGTAAGTATAAATATTAAATATAAAAAATATATAAATAGTTATAGATATAGTCATAAATTGAATCGCTGATATGACAAGAAGAAGAAGCGCCATTTATAATATTTGGATTGTTGGTTGTTGGATTGTTGGAAGGTCGTTGAAATGGATCAATTATGTTTTATTTATTTTTTGTTTGAAACCTGACGTGCCCTACATAAATGATTATTTCCTAAATAAAATCCTAATACTTTGACGCGTCAGAGGTAAAAGATAATTCTAAATGTTACTCTAGCGAATAATAATTAAAACTTACAAAACCAATGTGCCAGTAAGCCCATATCTATAGAAACATACAATTATCTCGCAAATAATACCATTTTAAATAACTAGTTAACGAACAGAGAATACCTTTAACCGCAGCAATAACCGTTATGGTATCTTGTAACGTTTACAAAGTTTCTGGTTAACCGCTTTGCAGTTAAACGGCAGTATTCAGGCACTAACAATGGACTGAGCCCATCCCAGTTCTAGAAACTTAGTTACTTGGTTCGTGTTACCAGTAAACTATACTGCGAAGTTCTTAGACTGTTTCACTGAACAATAATTTCTAGAGAAACTTGTTAATTTGTATATAACCTTTGTTATAGGTAGTTAACTATGAACATAATATTATGCAACTTTAAAGACAAACATAATTCCTGCAATATCACAAATCGTATTTGTTTGAAACATGAATTGATGGGACGAACAGAACATGACTCTGATGGTACGCAACGGGCCTACTCATATCAACACAGTATCACACAGCTATTGGAACATGAAGAGTCCAAATCATTACTTAGTGCTGCACCGCATTCTTCGACCAGAGGCTTAAGATGATGTATTATATCTATGCCATGCTATGCCACGTATAAAAAAAGTCGGACGTAGTCTCGGTAAAACAAAAACTGTGTCCATCGAGTCGGCCACATAATATGCACGTGTGCGCTGTCACATACAGGCTGACACGCACACATTAGTGAGTCATTACACGCGCTACTTGTGTACATGTGTGCGTGTCAGCCTATCAGTGACAACCTGACAACGGACACGTGCAAATGTGGCGGACTCTAGTGACACAGTTTTTGTTTTAACGAGACTCCGTCCGATTGTTTTATACGTCCATGATCTATGCCCTTTAATTTCTCTAGAAACATGGGCCTTCAAACCGTAACTTACATCAACGTAACATACTAACTTTATGTAAGACCCAAACGACAAAAGTCACGGATCCTGGAGTCTGTGGAGTTGCCAGATCAACTTAGTAAAAGTAAATACATAATATTTGTAAGTTACGAGAGATATACATAATTACTGCAATTTTTTAAGTTGTATTATAGCCGATATTAACTATCATCGTCATCGCACGAGGAATAAAATTTGAGAACCTTAAATTCTTCTGTGCGTAGGTACATAAGTACACACACACTTAGTACTTTACTTAGTAATTTTTGTACTCAGTAGGACTTAAAAAAAAACAATAAACATTTTAAATCGGCGAGTTTACGGAACAAACCAATTAATTAATATTTAATTATTATTACAAACATACTACTTTGTACACTAAATCCAATTATAAAAACAGGAAGCTGTAAACAACAAATCATAAAACAAATTATGAACGATCTTTCAAAAATGGAACCACAATTTCTTCCCGCCCATAACGGCTTTTTTCCACAAATCGCCTTTTTCCACAACACCGTTTATTTTTTCCCTAAATGGACCCAAAAGGGTCCAATTAGTCACGGTGCGGTGATATATAAAGTGTAACAGACGGGCTAATGACATAGTGGGCTTGTTCTGAAAATTATGACTATCAGAAATATGGCTTATTCCTTCTTTCATGTTTCGCGCTTGTTATACTCTCCACTATTTATGTGAGACGGTGCCACGTCAGTTTTTTGTCTTTTAGCTCTCTCATAAGTTACAGAGTTTTGGTTTTAGTAGCAAAGTTTTATTATAGTCTTGAATTTATGTTTAGTGTTGTTATAGAACTATGCTTTTGTGCCTACTTACCGTATTTTATGTAACTTTATTATGAATGTGTGGAATATTAGTATAACTACATTAGTTTGCCAATTAGGTGTGGTTAAAAGCAGAGTTAGTTGTTGTTATAATCATTAAAAATATTGTTTTGATTTTTTTTTTAATATTACTATCTGCACTCTGTAGTACAATTTGCAGCTTCCCTAAACTAAAACTAATAAAGATTTATAATAATAACTTAAATAGACGCCAAATTAGTGTCTAAATCATTAATTACATATAGAGCTGCATCCGTCATCTATAGATATAAGATAATTAATCTCTCTAGCCGATGATAGCTCTCTAATTACAAGAAAACATTAATATTTGCATAATATTGCTGCTCAGAGGTAGAACCGACAAAACCTACTTTATGCCTATGCCTATGTTAAAAGTCGCATACCACTATTCTATAAAATAATCACTCATCATATTTTATTAAAATACTATAGGTAACATTAAAGTTTGCATGGAAATTAAGCCACTCGACCCATATCCTTCTTTGACAAGCAAGTAAGTCAATATTAAAAAAAAACAACCTGATTTTGGATTTCTCATCAAACATACGTTTCTTTTCACATAACAATTGTTAAGCTAATATCCTGAGATTCATGAAGTAATTCACGTTTTTATTTTATTAAAATCACCGCAGAAACATGAGCTATCAACGTTAATTTCGACATTTGGTTCTTGGACCCAGTTTTCGCAGCGTTAACCATGTTATTTTACGATCACATCACTACAATAAGATTTTATTGTATTTTATTAACACCCGCTGATTGCGTATTTGCAAAATATTTTTGTTAAAATCTTTTACAGCGATAATAAATAAGTGTAATGTGAAAAAAAATGTTGTGTAAAATTTTGCAGGGATATTTGATACCACATGTAAAAAGCACTTCAAACTTAAAATGTCTTTTCGTAACAAAGTATTAGGTATATTCTCCCCGAATATTCCTATAATTAAATTTGCAGCGTCTTTTTCTATTCAAAATTGATAGCTTTATTCTGATTGCATGGGAACGTGTATTACAAGCTATGCTTATAGACTACAGGCCCGTGAACAAAATTTACGGGTTAAATGAACCACCAGGAGACTTATGTAGGATGATAGAAGGGTATAATGTAATAATATTTAGCACTATGCCGTCACTTGTAAGCTGTCCAACTGAGCGCAGTTGGAGAGGAGGGGTCCAAACCCTCGATAATTTCTCCTTGTCGTATGGTTTTTGTACGGCGTTGCGGAATAATAGATTAGAAGAGGTATTGAAACAATAAAAATATAAATTTTATTATTTTAATTATTAGTTTGTAGGAAAAAAATATGATTTTCCGACGATTTACAGAGTAAATTTGGGCATTTGATTATGTACGGCATTGGTTCCATACAGTTTCAATACCTCTTCTAATCCATTATTTCGCAATGCCGTACAAAAATTATGCGACAAGAAGAAATGATCGAGGGTTGCAAACCCCCCTCTTCAACTGCACTCAGTTGGACAGCTTACAAGTGACGGCATAGTGCTGAATATTATTACTTTATACCCTTCTATCATCCTACATAGGTCTCCTGGTGGTTCATTTAACCCGTAAATTTTGTTCACGGGCCTGTAGTCTATTAGTTTGGGCTCAGATGGTGTTGTGTGTGAATTGTGGGTGTCTTACAGCCCCAATGCCATTGCCAAAGCCAAAGCCCCATGACGATTTAGCAAAAAATGTTCACAAAGAAAAGAGAAAACGGGTTCACAATCGGGGCGTCGTAGATTCGAATCTCGCCTGCACCTCTGACAAGTGCGGATTTACAATTTTGTTATCACAGCTAGCTTTAATCGTGTAGGAAAATATCGTGAGGAAAACGGCGTATTCCAAGAATCTTTATTCAGGTCATACGTCATCTGCCAACTCGCCTTGAGCCACATTGGTGGATAACGGTATTGATTCTCTCTAGAGAAGACCCCGAGGCCCAATAGTGGGAATATTTAGTGGGCTGCATAGTCTTATGGCTATAGAAAGACTCTGCATTATCATTCCGTGATCGAAATTTTATGTAATCGAAACAGGTTTGTTCTCCGCGACGCAGGTACCTACTATTTTAGTAACCTGTGTCATTTTCATGGCATATAAAATACAATGTTTTTGTATATTATTTCATAGACTCAACATGAAGAAAAAACTCACTTTAAAACTCCGAATTTCACCTGCTATGCGACCTGTGCTCTCGATTCGAACAAATATTGGTCAGCTTTCGCTTACTCAAACACTGTATATTGTTTTAGGTGATGCGCGCGCGCATGTGAAGATGGCGGGAGGGGGAGTGGCGCTCCTCTTGCTATGGGCGGTCGTGGTCACCGCTGATACTAAGCATGGTAAGTAACATAATATTATGTCTCTGCTCGTAGCTCAAAAAACAGTTATTTCTCTTTTCATTTTTTCAAAAAATTACATCTTTTCATAATAAACTAATAGATTTGACCTTACTCTTTCGTAAGTAGAACGTCTAAAATTTGGAATTCAATGCCTGAGTCTAAGATGACTTAGTCGTAGTAGGACTCTTGGCATAGTCCGCCAAGAGTCCTACCAGTACTACTACCACACCTTTGCCAGTTATTCTACCGCCAAGCAGCAATGTGCAAACATTACTGTGTTCCGGTTTGACTCTCCTCCTATTTTGAAGTCGGTTAAAAAATAATTACTCTTCTTGGAATAACATTACAAAATTAAATGTATTGTTGGGCTTTAGTTTTGATTTTTTTATTTAAAAATATAATTAATTTAACATAACATGGAACGTTTTGCTTGAGTAATTAATTTCAAGAATACAATAAAATCAAATCCAGTTTTGCATTTATAGCCAACTAAGTAATTAGTCTTAACTTGAATTTAAAAGAGTTTAAAACTCCTGTGGGTGGTCGACTATGACGGCGATGATCAACATAAAACAATAAAGTTAAGACGGGATACAATGTATGTTCTCTTTTTCTGGAGCACAAAAAGAGTTGTAAGGGGTTTATTGACGACCAAACTTGTCATGTTCAGTCCATCTCATTGTATTCCAATGACGGTTATTGTATCGTTTCTTTTACATTTTCAATTACGATTAAATTTACTAAGTCATGATGATTGTTGATACTAATTGCTAATATATACAGGATTACTATTTTATACTACTACAAGTTTTAAGGTTTTTGGAAATCTTGACTGCTATAGCTTTGTAAAACTAGACTAGACAGTTTCTAGCAATTAAGAAGTGAATAGGAAAATAAAATAGGACAACATATAGAGTGGAATTAGAAAATGGTGACACTCCAGTATTAAGAAGATATTGACTGTAAATAGGACTTGAGAAAATAACCTCCTAAACGAAACTATTTTGAGTTATATATATTATTTTGAGATATTGGTCTCAAAATATGACAGACATATATTGTACTTAGTAAAGAAAAAAATAAAATAAAAAGCGCTAAAGTTCAAAAAACGCAATCAAGTAGTTTTTTTGTGATCAATGATTTTCTTAATAGCAGGTAAATAAATCCGCCCAAAGAAAACCTAATTTAAAAACTTTCATAATTAACGTTCTCGCTTAATTACTCTTCTAGGTAATAATTTACACCAGTTGGAAGTTTCTGCAGACGACATTTATCAGCCTTATCTCCTGCCCTCAACCTGAGAGGCGACGAAAAAAATATCGGGAAAAAAATGAAGAGTTTGCACCTAAACTTGAATCAGATAACTGGAGGTACGACAAAAACGATACCGGTATCGAAGAGGAACAAAAAACTCGAAACAAAAAACGTTTGTCACGATCTAACAGCAACTCTGTAACACGTTTCTGAGTCTATTGAAACCATATTGGGTACCATCTCGTCACGACCATGCTGTATACACAACATTGTCTAGCTAAGTATCTCGAACGTTAATGAGAGCTAGTTAATAACAAAACTAGGTCAGCAATACTGCCGTGTGAAAATTAAGAGTCACTGATGCAAGTGCTAACAAAACTTCAGGGTAAAATGAACAAGAATAGAACAAAGGGCAATTTTCAAAAAGTGTACTCCAAAAATTGGTCGGCGGCTCTCCACCGAGTTTTTTGGTTTTCTGTTTGTCGAATGTCAATACTTCAACTTTTCAGTCAGTTCAATTAGCGACCTTCAGAGCAGTGGACCCAAAGTCTAGTTTCCTATTGGAACTACAATAATCTCCTGTAGAAAAATTGCAAAGTTTGTTTGCGTAGTAAAGAGTCCGAACATTTCAGCATCAGTTTGGACACAGTTTTGGAACCCCGGAACTTTCCTAAATACGAATTTTTGAATAAAATTTCAATATTTTGAACTTAAACTTGTATTTCGTTACGGTTGCAATACTACTTTAAAGTTCCAGGAATCAATTTAAGTGTACCACCTGAACTGCCTTGCGAAAGTAGACATCGTAACATTCAAAAGCACTCTGAATATTAAAATTTAGCGAAAAAATTCCAAGACAATTTCGCTAATGCAAAAATTGGATTTCCATTAACGTTGAAATCGGAAACTGGCACTCGGGCACACCTCACAGCTGCCTGCATGAATGAAACAGAAAATAATAGCAGAGGCTCCGGAGACTCCATTATAACTCGACTAACAAAGGGATTATCTTGTTTGGGAACCTCTTGACTGGCACTCGACTACTCTTTGTGTGTATCGTGTTACATTTCAAGCAAAGGTGGCTATTCAAGCAGTTTTTGTAGGTGTGGTCCGGGCTTTGTGCTTGCCACAGGGGTGAGAATTTGTCGGCGATTTCTCAAAGAATATTCCAAAGCTTTTTACATTTTGTCAGGGACATTGTTTGTGTACACTTACAAAAAAAAAGTAGTAATTTGAAATGTATTTTCTTTGTATTCATTGCAATTTTTTCTGACAGAAATAATACCTATATCTGAACATCTATCTATTCTACAGTGTTGGGATTACATACATCATCATCATCATTATAACCTCTGGATAGACAATCTTTACAAGTAGGCTTTTTCTCACTTTTTCTTGGTACTGTGCTCGGATTGCCCATTCTCGGCTTCGAGGTGCTTTGATATCTTTAGTTAAGAATAATTTATCGCGAGATCTAAATTATTGTGATGCTTATGAGTTTTTCCAAAAGATAAAATATCTATGTTTCAAATATCAACCCGATCCGTTCATTTATATTCTTAAATAGCTGAGCAACAAACATCCAAACTTTAACATTAATAATATTACTAGGATTGATCTCTTCAAAATGTTTTATAAATAGCTACAATATTTGACACATTATTTGAACGTTAAAAATCAGACCACATTTGGGTTCGTCCCTCATTAATTAGCCATGAGTCACGGAAAAAAACATGTCCCTCGACACCAGACCTTGGAGTTCAAACCCCACACGTGTCATCCAACATTACTTTAGTTTTAAGAACTCCCACCCACAACAAATTAAATAGATCGAGAGCATCTTTTATGTCTCCCTTAGCACTAAGTGCATTTACGAGTACTATTCTGAGTCCCGACAGATGTGTAGACTCGTACCTAGTTTATTATTCTCCGAACATACTTTATCAAAGCAACTTGTGTTATAAACTTTTGGTTATCGGCGCACTCCAAAACAGACGAGTTTAATGTCCGATATCTATGCTTGGAACCATTAGACGCTTTTATTTCATTTCGTTCCGCATTTAGGAGTGGCCACTTACGTCCAACACGCATCTGTAATGTTTCAGCGATAAAAATGTGTGAGACACCCGCTTATTAATATAACGGAGATTTTTTATACTATACGGTACTTTAGATAATGTTTTCAATACTTTTGTGACAACTTATAAACTCTTTGCTTAAGCGTTTGTTTTATCTTCTTAAGTAGGTTTGTAATGCTTTTTATCATCGAAGTGAATCGGTGCGCTTGTAATCCAAGGGGATTAAAAACATCACGGAAAGTACGTTCTCATGTTCACAGATGTTTTTGTATTTCCATATCTAATCCAAATGAACTTAAGTTGCCATTTTGTTTGTATCATTTAAACCTTTCGATAATGGATAATATTACTTAAATTCCTAAGACACTTTAACCATTTTATACCAATGGATAGAATAAATACGATCCTGAGGAATCCTTTGCGGACGTTGATTAAGCAGGACTCATCAATAAGGTCCTCCGCTATCTAGAATAACATCGATCCTCACTTTAATTATTAGAATACCGGACAAAATGACAAAAAGCGGTCTCTTTCAAACGTCTAACGACGGGATGAGGCCAATTCGATGAGTTTCGGTTTGTTTTTAGATTGTTGGAAGACGCCCCTGGAATTTAAACATTCATCAGTCGAAACATATTTCACTTCGTGTCGTGGCGATAAGGCATTTCCCCATTTACATTCATTCTGTGATTCCGTCTCGTGTCCACATCTTAAAACTAAGAAAACAAATTCCGTTCCGGTATTTAATTTCGACTCCGTCTTAAGTGAATTATGATCGAGAGGTCGAGTCAGTTCGAAAGCAAAAGTACATTGATTGATCTCTTGGGCCGAGAGTGTTCGAAGCACAGAGGTTTATTTATAATTTACAATCGGTTCGTGACGAGCATTCGCCCGTTTTAGTTACGCTTCTTGTAACAGTACAACCAAATGGAGTTTCGTCACTTGACAAGATAACACTTAAAAACGAACCGTTCGTTATAAAGGACGACCCACATTACGAAACGATCGATGCAACCGAAAGAAACGTATATTTCAATTCGATAACGACTGTCGAAGATTCTTTGAGCGTTAATTAAAATTCGGATAAAGCTATCGGCTTGTCGAATCTATCAAAGGGCGAGTCGGAATACGATTACGAAATAGATGACACAGTAATATTAAACCCGTTAATCAAATCGGAGTGCTAAAAAGTAAAACCAATTATAATTGATGGAATGATTAAACGGTGTGAGCGAGATAACTAGAGCTTAATCGAATGTCTAGGTGAGCCTCCGTGACCAAATAGATATTATAATTGAGAACCTTCTTCAGAATTAATGTGTGGCGGTGAATTGATTGTTCTCATTAAGCCTCGTGCCATATAATTTCGTTTTAGTTAAGCTTTCCGTTTATGTCTTATCGCATTTCCTGTCGTTATGTTCCAATTGTAAATCTTTAATAGGGTCAGTCGTAATGGCTTAGTGGCTAGAACGTCTAACTTCACAAGCGTGAGATTGTAGGTTAAAATTTCGTTTGCATCTTTGAGTATATTTTATAT
This sequence comes from Ectropis crepuscularia, assembly GCA_963693475.1. NCBI lineage: Eukaryota > Metazoa > Arthropoda > Insecta > Lepidoptera > Geometridae > Ectropis > Ectropis crepuscularia. The sequence goes on from OY856340.1 coordinate 3,349,026, forward strand.
ACAGTTGTAGGTACAGAAATCTAAGTAATAATAATAATTATTATTTAGATTTATGTGGTTGTAGGTATTTGTTATCACCACTAACATTAGCTGTAAAGTAAAACATAGTGAAGAATCCGGATGTTTAAACAAATAAGTACTCATTTTGTGGAAATGTATATTTCGCCAACCTGCACTTGGCCAAGGTGGTGACGTCATGGCCTTGACGTTGTCCTTGTGACAAAAAAACCAGATTCACAACAGCAGAAATTTAAAATGGCCTGTTCATGCTGTACCATGCCAATAGCTTTACAATCGATTTTGTTACCTTTTTGCTCAATGATTGATATGCATCGAATGACATTCATCGACGATGCGGTTTACGATACCACCTAAAAGAAACTGATTTACTTTCGCCTTGAAGACACCCAAATAATTTCCATGCGAGCTAGTGTGAATAAGACGTAAAATTATGACAATACCAAGTCACAATAAATAATGTATGATACGATAGTTTTGTCACAAGTCACTAGTAATGACTATCATCACGCCAAAACAGTTCTTTGCCATCAAGAGTAATAATAGATTTAAGTACATTCCATCGCACGACATGAACTAAATTATATGGATGTTTTACGTACATTTAAGAGAAAATAATGGCTGTCAGGAATTTATAATACACAGACCGGCGACACCTGAGAATTCTCAGCTGAAATTGAAATTTTAATGATTCCAATCCACCGTCCGCTAAGCGCTTCGAAATGGGAAAAACTGCTCGAAACAAATCCTATTAAGGAAAAATAGATCCCGAGGAGGAAATATCGTTCGGTTCCCCACCAAAACGGAAATAGAAATAAACGAACGGAAGTGAAACTAATTAAGTTATCCACGGACGGAGCAAGTCGCGGTTTATTTTCGTACAATTCCGTAGCTCAAATAACAATCCTAGTAATACTGTCAACACTCGAAGAGTAACATACACTGATGTTGATAACGCTCAGCGAAATTCTCGCGAGGGAAATTTTAATTTTGATGACGACGCAATTTGAACTTTGAAAGCTGTAACTACGGATGATTTTAGAATGGATTGGGGGGGAGTCATAAACTGGGGTATATGGTATCCAAATATCTATGTTTTGCGTGTAAATAAGCGCGAGTGAGGCGTCAAACCAGGTGCAGACGCCGCACCAAAATCGATGGCGAAACTTGGAGGGTACATGTTATTATGACAGATGCTATTTATTTGGAGCGACAACGCATATATTTTACGCGTTCCTTAATTAGAGTGACTGCTGTATGTGAGCGAAGCTATTAAAGACATCTCGTTTCATAAAGTTGCTTGCTTATGAGCCAGGTTGTTTAGACGCTTGCACAAAAAAACTGTGAATAATAAAATATATTCTCTTCCAGTATTCGTTGTAATTTTATCCAATCTGTAAAATATGACATACCTTTTATATTATTTTCATTGAGTTGTAGTAACTGGAGTTCCGTTAGATATAATCTCACCGTCATAACATTTATAGTAAAAAGGTGTCTCGCAATCAAACGTGTTGGATTCCACGTTATTAGGTCGTAATTATTATTATGTGGAACATTCCACTTATGACACGGTGGTTATAAACAACAAAACGATATAATTATATTTTTTGTTACAGAACAATCAAACTCGACACAAACTGAACACACCACAACGGCGTCTACACCACCTTTGCCTCTCCGACCAGAGTACGCTCATCCTGCAGGCGTTGAAGCTCTAGACCCTTATAACTCAGAAAAGACACAGAACCAAGGCAATCACAGAGACTATTTAGAAGAAGATTATGATCAAGAAGGTCACAAAGAAGAAGACCATGAGAACAGAGAAGACGCTGACGAATTGCCGTCTTTATCTGGAGATCATCTTCTCCAAGGCTCAACAGATGACTTACCCATGTTTCTGTTAGAGCCACAGCATGCATACGTTGTGAGAAATAAACCGGCAATGTTGAGATGTCGTGCTGCCAATGCTTTGCAAGTTTACTTCAAATGCAATGACGTTAGGTCGGTTGCTAGTACACAGTTTGAGTTTGTGGACCCTCAGAGTGGTGTTAGGATTGTGGAGGCAGAATGTAACGTGACAAGGGATCAGTTGGACGAGTATTTTGGTGAAGACAGATTTACTTGCACGTGCTACGCTTGGAGTAGCAGGGGTGACATCAGGAGTCAGCCGGCTGTCGTCGAATTGGCATGTGAGTAGCTTGGAATTTAAATAGATTTGTCAGTTGGAAATAGTGAGACTGTATTTCTTCACTTTGATGACCTATAAATAGTATCACTTTTATATGAGTCTGTGTTTTCCTACGAACAAAGAACATAGATTGCCATCTTCTGTATTAGTTAGTATAAAATGCCGTAAAAATATAAATTACTAGCAGCGGCCCGTGGTTTTATCTGCGAAGTTCCCGTTCCCGTTATTTTCCTGGGTTAAAAAACCTATTTGTTCTTCCAGACAATAATAAAACTGTGTTTCAAATTTGTACAATTTAAAAGACACGATAACACTAATAAACGTGTTTTGACTCCATTTCAGACGCAATATTTACGAATTTAGAATCTAAATATACCAGAAACAGTAGTACACTAAATACGTTTTTCACATTTTCCCAGATCTGCTCGTAATTACAAAACTAAATAATTCACTTAAACTTCTAAATGCCTTACATCAAAATACAATTACTATCTTACCTCGTATAATATTACCATGAATCAATTCAAAAACATAGAATTATAACGAACTTAGACAGTAAACAATAATAATATACATGTTTCTGAATTATAACTACACCAGCGTTCCTCGAAATTAGTTCTTGGTATCTGGAGCGGAGGCTCCAGTATTCCAGAAATGTCGATTAATATTCAATACTGGAGTTATAAAAATATATAGTTTCCGGTGTAACCGGGCCGTGGTTGAGTATTTCATCAAAACTCATAATTTTAGACTCAGTTTCCGCGGGCTATTTTAGACCAACCCAGTTTCGGTGTGCCTTTAGCTTGGACTTTAAATTAGAGGGACGTGCTACCTGCTTCTTAGTTTCTACCATATTTTTGGCACGAATTTAGAGACAGGTATTATTAGGGTAACTATAGGTCATTATTACATGCAAGGCATCGGGATTGTTATTAGACTATATTTATTATTATTAGACTATATTTATTTAACACTAGCAGCGCCCCGCGGTGTTACCCGTGAAGTTCCCGTTCCCGTTGTTTTTCCGGAATAAAAAGTAGCCTATGTGTTCTTCCAGACTATAATCTATCTGTGTTCCAAATTTCAGCGCCATCCGTTCATACGTTAGGATGTGATTGAGCAACAAACATCCATACATTGACATTTATAATATTAGTAGGATTTTAATCTTACTCGTAGATACTTTTAAATTGCTAACCATAGAAACTTGAACGACTTTTTTTGCCATGCAAAATTCAATAAATCTGTGTAATGAACAAATGTTCTTGGAATTACTATTAGTTAGGATAGTTAAGTTTTGGTTTACTGCAAACTAGCAGTCTCCCTGTTTTTTACCTGTATAGTTCCTGTTGCCTTTATTTTCCCGGGATAAAAAGTGGCCTATGTGTTATTTCAAAACAATTATTACGGACTGTATTAAAAATTTCAAGCTGATTTGTTCAACTACGATTTCATAGAGCAACAAACTCCCAAATATCCAATCCAAACTTAATCATTTATATAATTGACTAATTAATTAATGTATTCTTCATTATTTTGTGACATAATTTAACTTGACATTTTGATTGTTATTTGTAATGTTTTAGCTAATTATTTTTTAATCTGAATTTTAAGTGTAATTGGCATTGTAGCCGTACTTATTATTATTCAATAAATAAATAAATAATATTAGTAGTAAAGTACCTAGTACAAAAAAAATACGAAACCTTTCGGACATATCTGCATTAGCCTACGAAACTAAAATGTATGAAGTAAAGTATACAAGCATAGAATACATAGCATAGAAGCATAGATATCTGAAAGCTAATTCCGATAGTATCTTGTATTTGAACACTGCGACAATATTATGAATAAGTTTAAAATTATTCATAACTACCAGGCAAACATGAGTTTCAGTTATGCAAAATGGCTACTAGATCAGTTTGACAGCTTTTACAGTTGAAGTTATCTCTTTGGGTATTTTGTTTGTAAAATATGCATTTTCCATGTCCTGAGCTAATTTGTCCTCAAACTAGCCCATCTCCGGAGCAGGACACTTGTTTAATAGCGACACAGCGGTTATGAGACTTCGTATTAATGTGTTGTATATTCTGTTCGGAAAACATGACGGGCCTTCCGCCGGCCCGAATTGGGCAACAGTTCGGTTGTTCTCGCCCGTTTTACTTTTGACAGGTCGAATGACAGGCAATTTTTGTGCTGACATGTCTGTGATATTTGTTTTGAAATTGATGGCCTATTTTTAAATTGAGCTCACCAACACTGATTCTAAAACAACAGAAAATCATTTCTGAGTCCTCGTTTGTAGGTTTTGTAGATTAAAACAACTAAGAAATTATGTATCCGTTACGTATAAAAAAATTCTGTGCAAATATTTGTGTAATTAGTGCCAATGTTTGTTCTGTGTCTGGGTGTTTTAATTTATGAGTTATCTACCTATTTACAATTATATAAGTATATAGTATAACACAAATCTGGCTCCCAGAACAAGCTTTGCTTAGGGCGGGGACAGATGGTATTGTGTGTGAAATGTCCATCAATAATTGTTTATTTATCTTTAGCAGTTGGACTTAAATAGTCTCTACTATCAACAAAACTGTGGTCTAATGCATATCTAAGGCATTAACTAACTAACCTAAACTTACCAAGTCACTTTCAAAATCTAACCCGAACGCTTCTTCAACGCGACGCTTTACCAAAATACTGGCATTTATTTAGCTCAACATGTAAGAGTATTGTCATTTATCCTGGTAATGCCACTACTATGCGGACTAGTAGTGAATTATACCACCTTAATTATCTTTAGACATCTTAATTACATTTAGACATCCTTGCAAATAGAGGTTCCAAATTTCAGCAAAAGAAACATGGAGTGGGATGCTCACACTACCTAGTAGTTAGCTGTATGACCTCTGTAATAAAAAAACTTTCATAAAGATCGTTTTAAACTTTAGATCAGAATTTGATGATGAAAAATCCCAACAAAAATCCAATTCCAGAGATGGCTCATAAAGCATTCTTATCATTAAATATGTAGAGCTCATAAACGACCACTTTCTTGCTACACAAAGAGCTTACAGCCCATTTTATCTACAAACTACACGTTTAAAAGTGTGTAAATCAAGAACGGTCCTTCCAAATCTGTTGTGGGCTTGTGGGCGAATCCGATGTCCATAATTTCCTATCGGAGCCCGTTGAAATTATTTTGACAAGACGAATGGTTCCGCCGTCAAAATACTTGAGTGTTGCCAAGTAAGAAATTTCATTTGTTTTTTATTGTCAGTTATGTAAATTATGTTTGTTATTATTTTTTATTAGATAGATAAATGTCACATGTATTTTTAAGTAAATGTAATTCGAATAACCATTGTCACTTATAAATTATTAGATACTAAGCCATAAATAATTATTAAGGATTTGTTGATATATGTGCCATTTCTAATAAGGCTACAATCCTAAGTTTTAGGAATGATAGATATGAGTGACATTATGTAGTTTACATAAGCAACTCACTAAATGTTCCTACGGATGAGGAATCGGGGTCTTCTCTCGCCAGGAGAGAACCAAGTTCAAAATCCACCACGCTGACCCAGTGCGAGTAAGCGGTTGGTACTTACCAAAATCTGCAAATTTAAATAAACTCAACTAGTCAATCTGCATGTAGCTAAGTGGATGATAGCATTTCTATATCAAATTTCTAAACGTTCAAACGTGTGTAAACGTTAATTTTTATGTTCATTCTACTTCAGATCCAGCATCACTTCAATTTAAGGCTAAAGTGTTTTAACTTAGATCAGTATCCAGTAATATACATAAGTAAAAACCTGCGCTCTATGGTTAACTCGGGAATAAGCAAAAGACGTTACTTTGTCTATAAATCGATCTCACTTTATGTGTGTAAATAAGTTATTGATTTTATGTGCTACTAATAACGCCTTGCGGTTTTACCCGTGCACTTCCTATTCCCGTTATTTTCCCGCGTTAGACTATAATTTTACTATGTTTCAGATTTCAACATTATTGGTTCAGCACGTTCTTACGTGATTGAGCAACAAACATCCTAATCGAACTGTAGTAGGACTTGATTTCTCTTTTAATTTACTGTTTATATTCTTCCGTTAAACATGCAATACTTAAACTTACTAATACAAATATTTCAATAAGCTAGCAACACTTTAAAAAAATACCGCAGTGTTTATTGCTGGCAACACTCGGCCCCAGTTCCCAACATACGGATACATTAATATTATTGTTCATAAAGTGTATTACAGACCGTCACAATTTAATTCAATACTTGCTTGAGGTAAATCTTCCTATCCACATTAAATGAATGACCGACTCAGATTTATCGCCCGTTGTTGGGTAATGTTATAAATAAATGTAGGCAAGTGCGAGTAGGAGCATATGTTAAATAAATTGTTTACTATTTATCTAATATTTAGAAGCGTGTGCATTATGACATACATTATTTCTATTTCATTTTTATTTGGATATTTTGTTATAAAATGAATGTTTCTATCGTTGGTCACTGACGTTAAGCCATTCTACCTAAAAAAAACACCTGTTGGATAAATCTGGTCAAGGAGATAGAGGCAAGTAAGTTTGATAATAATGTATAAGTTTAGTATCTACTAAATCTATAACAAAGTAACACTAATATTTTAGATAGAATATCTAATATTATTATGGTTTCAATACTGATTGTTTTGCATTTGCATGTGAGTTAGAATTTGAAGTCAGCCTCAGAAGGTTCTGTACCATGCAAGGAACTGCACCGAAATATCGGGATTCGATCCACCATATAATCACGGTAAACTTCCCGTAAGTTCTAATACTACTGTAGTGTACAACCGTGATAACTCACAACAATGTTAAAAATTGAAATCCTGATGCTGACGCATTTCTAGATGGCCAATGGCTATGGTCCCGAGTTTACCCGAAGATTTATTATCATTTCTGAGCGTGACGCTAGAATTTAACTCACAGCGCACGAAAAGTCTGTTTGTGGCGTGCCAAAGGAATTTTTCACTTCAAAAACCTATTTTCATAGAAACTAGTGTGAGTGTTACTTACTGATGTACTCACGCAAGTAACTAATAGGTACTTTTTTAGGGTTCCGTACCCAAAGGGTAAAACGGGACCCTATTATTGAGACTTGGCAGTCCGTCCGTCCTCCTGTCCGTCCGTTCATCTGTCACCAGGCTGTATCTCAAGAACGGTGATAGCTAGACAGTTGACATTTTCACAGATGATGTATTTCTATTGCTGCTATAACAGTAAATACTAAACATTAAAAAAAAAAAATTAAATAAAGAGTGACGAGACGAATAGGACATGTGCCTGATGGTAAGCAACATGCCTGCCACATAACAGCACAGTGACACGCAGCTATGGGAACATGAGGAGCCCAAATTATTACCTAGCACCGCACTGCGCTCGTCACCCAGAGATCTGAGTTGTTATATCTCTAAGCCCAGTAATTTCTCTAGAAACATTGCCCTTCAAACCGGAACACAGTAATGTTAGCACATTACTGCTTGGCGGTAGAATAACTGGCGGTAAATAAAAGGTGTGGTACTTCGGCAGGCGGACTCTGCTAAGAGTCCTACCACTACAAAACCCAAAACTACAAAATATGTGCGTACCCCTATAATATAGCTAATAATAGTTATGGGCATAATGTATGTGTAGTTTATTTCTTAACATTAGTAGGTATGAAATAATTGATGTTTTGGTCATGATAGTGAAGTTTAATGGTAATTTGGGTGTGTGAATTACAGGTTTGTTGGGTTATAGTTAGTTGTGGAGCTGTTGAAATGTAATAGCATCGAGTACACAGTCGTTTGGGAATACGGTTTCTTAGTGGAATTACCACAAGTACATGTATGTACTTTTTGATTATTTGAATTACTGTATTTGAATATACGAGTATCTACATATAACCCTACTAGTAGCGCCCCACGGTTTCACCCTGGCAGTTTCCGTGCCCGTTTTTTTTTTCGGGATAAAATGAAGCCTTTGTATTCTGCCAGACTATAATCTATTAATTTTTCGAATTTCAGCCCGATCCGTTCATACGTTAGGACGTGATTGAGCAACAAACATCTAAACATCCATACATTGATATTTATAATATTAGTAGGATTTGAGTCCCAAAGGTCGTCCACAGAAATTCTCGACATCAGGGAGAAATCAAATAATCATTCAGCCAACACAGTTAACAAGTAGCCAGCTATCTCAAATACATCTTTTGTAACGCAATCCTCTATATTAAGTCAGCCGACATCAAATAGCAGCAGCCCACTTGATGTTCCCAGGTTCCCACTGCTGGTACTTGGTGCCTACTCCCGCAAGGATAGAGCCTAGGCCATAATCCACCACGCTGGCCTAGTCCAGATACCCACTTGCATAGCACACGACCTCGAAAACTTCTAGTGACATGTCGGTTTCCTCACGATGTTTCGTTATCGTTTTTAAGCCAGCGCACAGGGCTCCAAAAAGACGTGTAGTAAAAGAAGTAGTGGTGTTGGTGAGATACCAACCAAGGGCTCCGGACCAACTCCGGACTGGCAGTAGCCGTCCTCCAGACTAGACCAGCCACGACTTGCGAGCGTTCAATAAAGTTAAAGAACACAGAACTGCTAAGCCCATCGCTGAAATAATTTGTTCAATTAGTTTTGTCTTGAGAAATGAAACAAAATAACGTAATACCCCGTTTACATTATTCCAGTCCAGCGGTCGAATCCAGCGCTGGATTGCTTACTGGAATAATGTAAACCGGTACTGGAATGCATTGGCACTAGATTGATGCATTCCAGTGGCGGTTTCCATTATTCCAGTAAGCAATCCAGCGCTGGATTCGGTCGCTGGACTGGAATCATGTAAACGGGGTATAACATGATAAACTGAACCAAGCAATTAAACCATGGCGAAAGGCTACTAACCGTATAAATCTATTGAAAAACATTGTATCGTATTAAGTTATATTCGCTATCCACCGTATTTCTAATTCATTTCAATAAATTGAGCAATTGTTTCAAGCCATAGCTTCCCTTATCCTAATTGCCCCTTACTTTTGCCAGCAGAAAGCTTTAGGCGATACCGCAGCAGCAGTACCCATTGATCTCTCGTAATGCTACTTTGAGTTTTATTGCCGTAGATAAAATGCATTGTATTCCGAAGTTATCGATAGAGACGGAAGTAATATAGCTTGAGTTAAAGTTCGCTGTTTGTGACTAACAAACTTTAGTAATGGTTGACGTACATATACTCGTAAATCTTTTTGAGGTTAAGTACATAATTATAGATAACAATAAGTTCAATTTTATATCCCGAGATTATAATACCAATGAGAAGTGAAGTCGAAAAAGTAGAAAGGAAATTATAAACTAGAAATCTGATCTTTGAGAACATAATGTTTTATTTTTTATCCCGAAAAAAAAAGTCTTCTTCAAGTTCTTAAAAAAAATATGCAAGCAAACTTTAGTCTTTTTTTTCAAATTTTAACAAATTAAAAAAAAAATTGGCAAATTTCTTTAGAGAAAAAGTACCTATTCAAACATCCAAACTGTATCATTAGTAGACTAAAAGTAAATACGTTCGTTAAACCTCGCTATATCGCTTTTTGGCTCTCGTAAGTCTTGTGTAAATGTTTGTACTACTCGGTTAATCTACCCGCATTCTGCGATTTTATCTGAAGCAGAAGCTTGTGGTTTCTACAGCCAGTCCCGCGGCGACCACAGACTACGGAAATAGACTGACCTAGTGGAGCAAAAAACTGTTAAGACGGATTTACGTCCAGGATTTACTGTCCAAATCTGGAACAGTTTTAGTTGAAATACCTGGTTACTTTTAATGGAGTCAATATTTAGGTTAGCAGATTTTTAATGGGAGTGTTTTCATTATGCGAAATAAATGAAAACCTATCAAATATAGGTAGTGTAATAAATATACTTAAGACAATAAACAATTATTATTAATACTATAAAATCGACAATTTGTCACACTATATCATCTAGCAAAAAAATTGTACCTATGTACTGTAAAAACCAGATAGCTGATGCAACAAATAATTTTAATTAGCGTGTGAATTTTTATAAATATCTCAAAATTGTACATTAAATTAACAAAAAATCGAATTTAAAAAAAAAAATTAGATACTTAAGATAATTGTAATTTGGGCACTTTTGCGCCGGGAGCAGTTAGGGGTGGGTTATTCGGAGATTAGTTTTTTTATTAACCCTTAAACCCTACGCATCCTAGGAGAAATAATTTTAAATTAATATTAGATACTAACTTATCTAAGGTTACATCTGAAAGTTGTCTGGCATACATAACTTTCAGGGACTGTTTCATTAGTTTAAATTATTGTACTTTTGTATTTATATAACAGTTTCAAAGAGTGCCTATCTATCACTTATAATACGAGTAAATAAGAATACACAGACGCAGAACAACTCTAAAATAAATCTCTCTAGACGTGATTGAGCAACAAACATAAAAAGCTTTCAATTTTTTTTACCATTTATAGGTTTACACTTGACCACCATCTCGCCTGATGTCAAGCGACGATGCGGTCTAAGATGGAGCGTGCTTACCTAGAAGAAACCGATTCACTCTCGATTTGAAGACACCAAGATTATAACCATCGGGAAAAACCCACTCAGGCAACTCATTCCACAGTCTAGAAGTTATTATCACAAAAGTAGAGTCAAACCTCTTCGTTCGTGAAATATATACAGTAATAGGTATTACTAGATTGGAATGATTGCCGTTATTGTCCTGGGAAAATAAATAGCCTTTATGTTGTTCCAGAGGATTATGTTCAAAATTTTTTCCAGGTTCCTTCAGTACTTAGTTCGAAATAAAAAAAAATATGCTAATTTTAGCGTTGATTGTAATACTAACAGCGCCCGCTCCGGCTTCGCTCGAATAATAACCTAGATATCAACTGCAGCGCCATCTGCCGTAGCCTATGTTACTCGGGAATAATGTAGCTTTCCAAAGGTGAAAGAATTTTTGAAATCGGTCCAGTAGTTTCGGAGCCTATTCATTACAAACAAACAAACAAATATTTCCTCTTTATAATATTAGTATAGACTAACAGCGGCCCGCGGTTTTACCCGCGTAGTTCCCGTTCCTGTTATTTTCCCGGGATAAAAAGTAAATTAGTTTTTTCAGACTATATTCTACCAGTGTTCCAAATTTCAGCCCGATACGTACTTACGTTACGAAGGGATTGAGCAACAAATATCGAAATATCTCTACGTTGGCATTTATAATATGTATTAGTAAGATTAGCAGCATTGTAGGAAGTAGCTCTTAAATCTTCTCAAAATGGGTACCACAATAAAAACAACGAAATAATAGGTGCATGATTCTCCCCAAAGGGACTCCATCTTGTACAAGTCGCGAGGCTTATAACATCTAAATATAACTCGAAACTAGGATTGTCTAATTGCACGGCGCGTGATGTAGTGCTGAATTCGCACCGTGGCAGGTTTAATTGTCGCCGACTGTACGCACTCGGCGGGATAGTTGATGAGGAGCGAGATTACTTGGTACTAGTTGCATTGCGGTTTCAAAAGAAAACATAGCGAATAAAATAAAAAATCAAAAATCCTTTTAATTTTAATTATAAATGGTTGAATGTTTGTTGCTCAATAACGTCGTAACGTTTGAACGGATTGGGCTGAATTCGGAAGATACATCTTAATCTTAATATATATAAATCTCCTGTCACGATGTGTGTCCGCGATGGATTCCTACACTTCTTAACCGATTTTAAATTAAATTGGCACACCGTGAGCAGTCCGGTCCAACTTGAGAGATAGGATAGTTTTTTTTTTTCGATTTATAGTCCTTATATGACGAAATCCTAGCGAAGCCGGAACGGGCCGCTAGTTATATTATATAGTCTAGAAAAACTCGAAGGCTACTTTTCAGCCTAATTTTTTTTTTGGAACGGAGTCTCCGCGGGGCGCGGCTATTTTAAATGCAAAAGTTTGGATATATAGATGTTTGTTACACAACCACGTCGGAACATCTGAAAGTTTGGGGTTGATAAGAATAGAGTTAAGTTATAGGCTGGAGTAACACTAGACTACTTTTAACCAATGGAAAATATAATAGGAACGACAACTGCGCGTGTAAACCCGAGTAGAACTACTAGTTAAATAATAATTTAGTCCTGTTTAGTATTTTCAATATCAGTTTAAATCTCGGAAGTCTAATAGCTATGGTAATTGAAAACTATTTAGCCCTACAATGTATAAGAGTTTACATCAAAGTTGACTGTTGCTACAAAGTGGGAATCGTAAGAAAAATCTACATATTCCATTACTGGCCTCAGTTTTATCAAAGTGAGTCTTTAAACTTTTTACGACTCGGATAGCTCGAATCAAAATTCCACGTTTCTGCATAGAAATTGAACCTAAGATAACACAGAAATTTATTCATTGGCGAATACTACTCTGATCGTAAAAAGGGAGTTTCAATGAATTTAAAACTATGACTGGAAATGATTTTTATTAGGTTATAAAGTTAGATCGATGAATTTCTTATGTTTATGAAAATTGATAAATTTATTGATTTTACTTCGAACGAAGCATGTTATGCTCTGTATGAAGTTATAAATTAAATTGTTGAGAATAAATAAAAATGTTATTGGTGTACGGAAATTTGAATACCAAACATTTACTCAATTTTTTTCTTGACCATATTTGTATGATTATTATCATACAAGTTTTGAATGGTTCAGTCTATTTGAAATATTTTTCACAAAAACTGAACCATTTAAAAATGTATGTTGTACAAAAATGAAATTAAAAGACTCACGTCAATCCATAACTTTCAAATAGGGTTTGACTATAGTGCATCAATGTTGCAAAATACGTCACCTATGTGTATATAGCAGTATACATATATACCTACTGTTATTACGCATGTCAGTGACATAAAATCACAAGATTTCACATATCCAAAGAGCGTCTAACGTGCCTTCACTACGCTGCTACGAAGCTATGCTTTCACAATAAAAAAAACGCAAAAAGGTGCTCAAACGGAGTTTAAGGCATTTTGTTTTTTTTTCAATACATGACAACTAAAAAAAAACAATTTTATTACTAGTTCATCGCACCCCAATCGCCGGCAACATCTACTCCTGTGCGTACTTCAAAAATCCAGCCCCAAGTGGCATCTCCGCTATAAAAGATAATACACACGAACATGTAAGTGCACGTAAAATAGGCTGTAAGTGTCAGGATTAATTCTTCTCCTCAGATTTACTGCGTCGCGTTTCGGAAGGCATGTTTTCATACGGCCGCTAGTCAGTTTTAATGGATCTGTAAACTGGTAGGCTAAATTTAGAGTTATTAAGAAGATGGGTAGGAGACGTTTAGTAGTACACTAGAGTGCGGTGTGTCTTAAGTTTAAGGATATTAAATTTATTGTTTCAGTACGCTGATCGTAACTTATCTAAGACAAGAAAGCTAATGGATTTAGAGTCTAACGTATTTATTCGTTTTCATAAGTTCTAAATTATGGATTCCTACCCAGGGAAAACCTATGTGTGATTAATATAAGCATTTTGTTATAATTACACATGTAGGCAATTCTATGCATAATTAAAAAATACAATACAAATGTACGGTTTCAGCACTCTGGGTCCTATTGTACAAGTTTCACATAGTTTGTGCCTATATCGCGTTGTGTGAGAAATGTCTACCAAAGGAGGCTCGGAAACCTCCACATGGTGCACCCTAGGTATTATATAACAATTTGCCTCGGTCAACAATAAAAGTGTATTTTCTAAATATGCTATTGTTCCATTTGCCACATCCGACATGATGAAAAAGACAAACAACAAATAAATGATTTTGCAGTGGTAGTAAGTAACTATTTTCCGAGTCCACCTTGGTATCACAAATTTGCCAGATGTTCTATTGCCAAGCAGTAAAATAGCATCCCAGTTTGAAAAGCAATGCTTCCAGAGCAATATGTACAGTTCACGGGGCATATACTTAGATAAATCAACTAATATCTCTGGTCGACGAGTCCAATGCAATGCTAGGTAAATATTTGAACTATACAGTATACTATATATATTTCAAAAACTGCGTGTTGATTACCATCAGACACACGTCTTGCTTGTCCCGTCACTGTATACTATAAAAAAATGAGGACGATTTTATAAAATACAATCTGACCCGGCCGACTTCGTACCACCGTGTTATTTTCGTCATTTTTAGGGTTCCGTAAAACGTAAAAACGGAACCCTTATAGATTCGTCATGTCTGTCTGTCTGTCTGTCCGTCCGTATGTCACAGCCACTTTTTGCTGAAACTATGAGAACTACACTGTTGAAACTTGGTAAGTAGATGTATTCTGTGAACCGCATTAAGATTTTTACAAAAGCTTTTTAAAAAAACAAAAATTAGGGGTGCCCCCCATACTGAGAACTGAAGCTCAAAAATTTTTTTTTCATCAAACCTACGCGTGTGGGGTGTCTATCGATAGGTCTTAAAAAATGATGTTGAGGTTTCTAAGATAATTTTTGTCTACACTGAATAACTTGCGCGAGAGACGCTTCCAAAGTGGTAAAATGTGTGTCCCCCCCCTCTAACTTCTAAAGTAAGAGAATAAAAAAACTAAAAAAAACATATGATGTACATTACCATAAAAACTACCAACGAAAATTAGTTTGAACTCGATCTGAGGAGTAGTTTTTTTTTAGTACGTCATAAATACACCATTATTAAAACTTCGATCAAAGTTACAACGAACTACAAGAACTATGTGTACTATGTATATTATGTTACTTGCTGGAACGGAACCCTTCATGGGCGAGTCCAACTCGCACTTGGCTACTTTATTTTTTTCTACAAATCATAAAACAAAGAATTATCCAATTTGGTACAGTCATTCTAAAGTTATGAGCGCACAAGCGTACACACATTTCGAAGATCCATTTTTAAGTACTACATAGATATCTGCACTTCAATTATATGGTTTGAACCATAAACTTAACACTCGGTAGTTCTTAGTTCTCCACGATAAAATTAAACTTAAAAAACATTATTTTCCCATTTAAAAACCCGCTTACCCCGGAGTTATAGAAACTCCCCGTAGCCTGATGAGCGTGAATGATAAGTGTTGGCGAATCCGGAGTTCGTGTGGAGTAATAAATTACAGCCAGCGTTCCATTTCCTCAGCTGAATGTATCTGCGGAAGTAAGGGGATTTCGGAAGCTAGGGTAGCGCAGGTTTTACACGGGAATTTATTTTAAAATCAACATTAAGTGCCCGAGAAAAGGTTAAAACTCAACATTTTTACTTGTATTTAGATACTTACTAGCAGCCCTCCGCGGGTTCACCCCTGCAGTTCCCGTTTCTATTATTTTTTTGGGATAAAAAGTATTTGTGTTTTTGGTGTATGTGTTATCTCGCAGGCTCTCCCTGCGGCCTCGGTTATGAAAAAAACCCAGTATTGGAAAGTAGGTACTAGGTTTTTTTTCATAACTTTAATAGATTTCTCACTTGACCGCCATCTCGCCTGATGTTAAGCGACGATGCGGTCTACGATGGAGCGTGTTTACCTAGAAGAAAGCGATTCACTCTCGATTTGAAGACACCAAGATTATAATCATCGGAAAAAACCCACTCAGGCAACGCATTCCACAGCCACGACGTTTATCCCAAAAGTAGAATCAAACCTCTTCGTTTGTGTCTTTGGAAGATTGAGCTACGAGAAGCCCGATAGAAGAAAGAGCAACGTGGTATTAGGTCATGCAGATCAGTTGCACTCTCTTCGAAGTGTATCCGATAAAAAACCGTTAGCCTATCGATTTTTCGGCGATATTAAAGACTTTGAAGTCTTGGGGACTAGAATGTACCTATATTTTGCCTATGAGGCTACATAATATGGTGGGCTGTTCATATGCTATACCTACACCATAGACCTACACTAATTTCACATCAAACACAGACAGACGATGACGGTGGTCCAAACATCCAACGTCATTCCATACCTAACCAATACATTCGATTAATTATCCATCGACGGCGTTCAATTGGTTAATGAAAGAGCAATTATCCCAGCAGTGGGACGAGACCGGCCAAATTGGTGCAACGTTTCCGTTCATTGAGATTGACGTGAGAAGCACCGGTGAAGGACCGAAGACAAACGCTTATTGCGCCAATTACAAAAAAATAAACTTCAATAGACCATTTTTTTTATTGTTAGAACAAACTAATTAGCGGTTATTTGTGCCTCAAAATATCTAATATACGCCGGATGCGGAGGAAAATCGTTTTAGGAGTTCTTAACCTTACTGTAGTTTTAAGTTTTCTTATTACCAATAGCTTTAACCGTGAACTATCGTGAAAAAAATCATCTTCCAAGAGAAATAATAGGTACTTCGAAAACATGACAAAGATGTTCTCGAAATGTACAAGAAAGAGAAAAACAGACTCAAATCCCAGTCGTTCGCGTAACTTTTCTGTGTTATTCCAGACTATACACTGTGATCCGATAATTTTCAACTTAATTCGTTCAGGCGTTCCGACGTGATTGAGCAACAAATATCCAAGCATAAACATTTTCACTTCCTACTAATATCATAATTATGAATGTTTGTATATTTGGCTATGTGTTGCTCAATCACGTTACCACAACCGATCAGATCGGTTTGAAATAATTTAGAACACAGATTATAGTCAGGAATAGCACATATACTTCATTTATAATGGAAAAGTCACTAGTTTTTAACGCTGTAAAACGCTATCACGCTGTAAAAGTAATGGAACGAGGCGGTAAAACCCAGATGCACTGCTAGTATTTATTGATATTATACAGCTGCAGAACTTATTTTTCTGAACGCACTAATCTCAGGAACTACTGGACCGATTTAAAAAATATTTCACTGTGATACGTGATCTCTGAATGCTTTATCCTACATGTTATGTACCACGAGCGAAGCCGGGGCGGACAGCAAGTTATTCATAACAGGACCAATAGTGTCTCCTTGGACCAAACCCCAAATTACGCAACGGCCGGGGCTATTGTGTTCCAATTATCGAATTAGTTCAAAAGCATTCGGTAGTTTTGTTAAAACGTCACAACTAAATTGTTATTGACATTTGATTGTTGGTTTAATTGGTGTATTAAATTGATGAATACAATTTTTTGATAGTTATTGTTAACGTTGCACAAGCCATTTTGACTGCTACCATGATTGGCACGTGTATCATCATACTAATAATGTGAATGTTTATATGTATAGATATTTGTTGCTCAATCAAATTACGTGATTCAGCATCAAATATCAAATCTTTCACATTTATAATAATAGTAAAATGCTGCAGATGCTCTTAAATCTATTTTTGTATTACAAAAACGAGCCATCAGGTATATTTACAAGTTAAAGTCTAGGGAATCCCTGAGAGAATTGTTCAAATCAATAAATATCTTAACAATGCCAAGCCTTTATATTTACCATAACATAATGTATGCTAGAAAGCATTGTAATAGTTTTACTAGGAAGTGTGATACGCACAATTATAATACAAGAGATAAATTAAAGTATATTGTGCCCAGAACACGACTGTCAAAAGTACAGAAATCATACAGATACAATTGTATTCAATTTTATAATATGTTACCTGATTGCCTAACTAGCCTTAGTGACAAATCTTTTAAGTTGGCGGTCAAAAAAGTTTTGACTAAAAAAGCATACTATAAAATACAAGATTTTTTAGAGGACAAAAAGGCTTGGAAAAACTTGACACTCGAAAATTTTAATGAATTGTGACAAATGTCTTTTACTTTGATTGAGTTATCGCATTTTACTTTGTTTTCACTATACTCATCATTTTATACTGTTATGTTTTGTTGTATTTTGTTGTTTTACCTGACATTGTGTATCTAATGCTTCTAAAATTTGACGTTCAAAAGTGTGCCCATGTACCAAATTGATGAATAAATGATTGAATTGAATTGAATTGAATAGTAGAATGAATCGTAAACAAGGACAATTCAGAATTTTTGTTAACATGTAAAAGTCTCAATATTTTTTGTCAATCGATAAACGAGACAACAACGATTATTGGCAAATGATTCAAACGGATGTGCCGTTCGGATAAAAAAAAAAGTACGGCTGTCAGTCATAGAAAAACTGCTCCACTAAACATCTCTCTCAAGCCAGGAAATCAAGAACTAAACTGAACTGAAACATCTCTCTACTTAGTCTGTGCACTCTAAATTAATTAATTAGGTTCCATTTTGGCTACAATATAAAAACCAAAACAAACTACATTAATATGATTGTTGTGAAAATTCTAATTAATAATTATGGACGTTTCTCTCACACCACGATTTTAGCCACAAACTAATCAAAGCTTGGGAGTTCGATATCTGAAATAATAATAATAAATAAATATTTTTTATTTGAAACAAAAACAATTACGTTTGGAAAAATTACATCAAAAAATTAAATCTTAATCTATAAGTAAAATAATGGATCTCCGACATGTATGATTATCTCTTTCGAAGACTGGATCAAATCGAATGAATTATATTGTCAGGACAAGGTTCTTCTTCAAAATCTTCAAAATTTTCTTGTATAAATAGAAGAAAACTTTGAAGATATTGAAGAAAAAACAGCATGGCGGCACGAAGTTTGCTGGGTCAGCTAGTGTAATATAAAATCCAGTGACTTATAGTTTGTTTCCAGTGAACTCTTCTCAAAGTTAACCGATATTCACGAAAATTGGCGTTTATGTGCAATTTGGTCCAATTTGAGAGATTCGATAGTTTATTTCCATCAATGGTCTCATATTTTATTATCTCATAGCAATAATTTTAAAATAACAAATCACTAATGTTGATTGTTGTATTTAATCGCTAGTTTTATAACTCTCTAACAGATGGCGCCTCAATAGGCTATATTATATCCTACTAATATTATAAATGTTATTTGGATGTTTGTTGCTCGATCACGTCATAACGTATGAACGGATCGAAAATTGGGAATACTACCTGTATTAAAATTTATAGATTATATTCTGGAAAAACACATTAATCCCGCCAAAAGGAGACGAAAACTACGCGGGTAATATAGTATTGCATATAGTTAGAAATAATTTATTTGCACACAGAATGTTAACATCATTGTCAACATCACAGTTGCTTGTGAATCTTTAAATTCCTTTAATTTCTGAGTAAACTTTTATCTCCAACAGATCTCAAGAAGACGTTCAGCGCGTCCCCGGCCCCGACGTCGGTGGAGGCCGGCTCGGCTGCCACTCTCCGCTGCTCCGCGCCGGCGGCCGCGCCGGTGCCCCGGGTGTACTGGCTCAAGCACGGCACTCCGCTGGTACAGGACTTCAACGTGCTGGTGTCGGCGGAAGGAAACCTGCTCATATCTAAAGCCACGCTACAGGTAACATACTTTCTTTAGTTACTTACGTAAGCTTTTCTGTCTTGTCTTTTAATAATGTGTTTTATAAATCTTGTTTTATGTGTGTATGTTTAAATACACAGAATTTAAAAAAGTTAAATGTTTTTCGAAGAACAAAAACTGATTTTAATATCGAATTAAATTCCATCTAATTCTAGATCTTTATAATTCTATCGGAATGCTCGTAGCTCAAAAAAGCGACATCGTTTCATGGTTAATGTTCCAAAGACACGAACAAAGAGATTTAACTCTACCTTTGTTTTCCCCGTTGGTTACAACCTTAGTGTCTTCAAATCGAGAGTGAATTGTTTTTTTTTCTAGGGAAACACGCTCCATCGTAGACCGCATCGTCGCTTAACATCAGGCGAGATGGCGGTCAAGTTTAAACCTATAAAAGTTAAAAAAATAATAGTAAACTAACTTATTTTCGTAACTTACTTTGTAGTGGTAGGACTCTTGGCAGAGTCCGCCTCGGGAAGGACCACGCCTTTGCC
Organism: Ectropis crepuscularia; assembly: GCA_963693475.1. NCBI lineage: Eukaryota > Metazoa > Arthropoda > Insecta > Lepidoptera > Geometridae > Ectropis > Ectropis crepuscularia. The sequence goes on from OY856340.1 coordinate 3,369,181, forward strand.
AAATATTCTACCGCCAAGCAGTAATGTGCAAACATTACTGTGTTCCGGTCTGATGGGCAATGTTTCCAGTGAAATTACAGGGCTTAGAGATATAACAACTTAGATCTCTGGGTGACGAGCGCAGTGCAGTGCTAGGTAATGATGATTGGAATCTTCATGTTCCAATAGCTGCGTGTCACTGTGTTGTTATGTGGCAGGCATGTTGCTTACCATCAGGCACATGACCTGCTCGTCTCGTCCCTCTAAATTAAAAAAAAAAAAACTTACTACTGTTAGTTTTATCTAAAACTTTTAGATAAATATTTTTGGACTTATAGACTTAATTTGTCCAAGTTTAAACTCACTCAACTGGTTTGTCAGTAAAATGACCCATTTGAAGCGTGGACTAGAATCTCTTCGTAATGTTTGTTATGACTATTCAAAGTCTCGGTGCCGTTGTTTTGGCATCAGTGAATGGTCGCTAACACTACAATGAGTGAGCGTTCACGAAATTTGAATAGAATGCATTCATAAATATTTAGATGTCGATAGGTTCTAGGCTAAAAATAAATTTGTAGCGTCATTGGCAGCTCATTTTATATTGACCTGAGCCGTCTCTAAAAAAACATTCAAGCCTTTACAATCTTACTAGCAGCACCCTACGGTTTAACCCGTGTAGTCCCCGTTTCCATTGTTTTATCGGGATAAAAAGTAGCCTATGTGTTCTTCCAGACTATAATCTAACTGTGTTCTAAATAACAGCCCAATCCGTTCATACGTTAGGACGTGATTGAGCAACAAACAACCAAACATGGACATATATAATATTAGTAGGATTAATCCAATTCTGGCCAAGTCCGGGTTGGCGGTTGACACATAGCTTTCGAACACGTCGATTTCCTCTGGATGTTTACAGTCACCGTTAAAGCCACTACCTCTTTTATCTCTATTCCCCCACCGCCAGCTCGTCTCCCACTCTCAGGGATTTGAAACACAAAACATATTTTAAGAACATATTATGTTGACACACTTGACACCATAAAGCATAACTGTATTAACTTAAAAACTACACAAATTGTATATTTTTTCTGATCGACGTCTTAAACCTAATTTTCTTAGATAAAGTGGTGGCAACCTCGCACATCTTCAGTTAGAAAAATACCCATTAAAAAAACGTCAACCTACACGTCTCACGCCAATGCTCCGCCACCGCTCCGACGCTACACAGTTACTCCGCTAGATTAGCATTTTAGTGACGTGAACCTTATAGATTTTCCTTTACTGAAAAGTGTTCAACACAGCATCAAAGTTTTCACTTAAAGGTACTTTAAAAGTTGGCAGTCATAGGAACAGCCGATAGAAGTGAAAACTTATTAGCTTATTACTCAGAATTTGATAGCTTAGGTACTTTGGAAACTACGCGGGTGAAAAACAGGAGACCGTGAGGCGTGGTGAATGAGCATGGGAAATGATGGCCGAGTTTACCCGAAGATTACTTATCATTCCCGAGCGTAACGCTAGACAATTCACAACCCACGAAAAATCTGTCTGTAGAGTGGCAAAAGAATTTTTCACTTCAAAATTCAAAAATAGACGCTGTAATATCATCCAAGAATTCGTATTCCATAACAACAATGAATTTAAAACACGCAACTAAACAGTGCTTCTTACCGCCATAAAATTTCTATTCGTATTACAGCAATAAAGTTTTCAGAATGTCTTATTGTAAAACGAAACCTACGGATTGTCCGTATAAGGCCAGCGCTGGGCTAGGAGAGCCCACGCACTCGTTCCGCAAATTTAAACGATCTACAAAAAGTTATACAACAAATGAATGAGACCATTGTTAAAACAAATGAAACACGTGTCAAACATATGAATTAATAGATAGTAATTAATCTTGATGAAGTTTGATGTGACAATAACAAGGGAAAATAAACTTTAATTGCGATGGTAAAGATATTCAAATAGCTTGTAGACATAGTATTTGATATTAAAACATCACATTATAATTGTCATCAAAGACCTGAATGTATGTTTTCCAAATTAACAAAATTTGGAATTACAAAGACTTGAATTATTATTGAAGTGATTGATAAAATTACATTAATTTATTAAAAAAAAAAAAAAATAAGATTCAGTTTTAGGTTTTCACTAAATACGTCTGAAAGTAAATACGGTGTTCACAAAAAAATCTGTCTGTTTGGGCCCACTAATCTCTGAAACGACAGAACCGATTTTGATGTGACTTTTAGTGGCAGGTAATAGATTTTGTAAGATTAATTAATTCAAGCTACTTTTATTAAAAAAAAAAAACTGCAAGCTGCGAAATCTAAATTTATATATTTTTTGTAATTTATTCAATAGTTTAGATAAAACGCGGGTGACACCGCGGGGCGGAGTTAGTAATTAGATAATTCATAAGTTAAACCTTAAGTAATTTTACTTAAATCACTAACGTTAATAAAAATAACGTTGGATCTCGACGAAATATAGAAACTCAACTATAATAATTGAACCAAGGAACTAAGCAAGGATAAAATAAATGAGTCACAGGACACATGGTGGTCGTACCAGTCCAGGAATAACAACAAGTGTCTCTAATGTTTTCATACATGTCCCAGTTCGTTCAAATGATGCTGTTATAGAAATTTATGATGACATAACTATGTCTGGTGTAGATGAAATTGAAAGCTTCTTGGAAACTTGTCGAGTTGTGAATCAAATTTAATCCTGTGCTGGTTGTAGTTGGGGTTTATGATTTATAGCTGTATTCTTTACTTAATCTAACCAAACTACTTATCTACTTTACTTAACTAAAATCACAGACGTTTGCTTTAAAGCTGGCAAATTTAAATAAGATTAGGCAGGACATGTTTGCTGAATGTCGGAACACAAATAGGCAAAAATCATCCCTGGTTGGGATCCAACATCTAAACGACCTCCGGATCGACCCAGACGAAGGTGGCATGACGAACTAGAAACGTACGATAGAAACTGGGCCAATAAAGCCCAAATCGGGCTATCTGGAAGGAAGGAAGAGAGGTATTTGCCAAGCAGTGGAACAATCTAGGCTAGTAATAGTAATTATAATTATTTACTTAGTGTGAACACTTAACAGTATATAATCTTAACACTTGGCAGAGTCTGCCTGGGGAAGGACCACACCTTTGCCAGTTATTCTACCTCCAAGCAGTAATGTGCAAACATTACTGTGTTCCGGTTTGAAGGGCAATGTTTCCAGAGAAATAACAAATAAATAATAATAAATATAAATATTATGTAATACCTATGTACAATACGTAACTCATATTTTGCCATAATCTACCTGACGAATTAATTAGGATATACCTACATAACATATTATACGAATTGAATACTGATCTATCTTATCTTATGACTTCTCACGATTATGATGGTGATCAGCCATAAAGCCAACACAACTTTTATTTCGATATCAAAAGTTATTCTGGAAATAATTTATCAAATACCATCTAGCAGGCTGTAGGTAATATAAGTTCAAAACACTTTACAAGGTATTGGAATTGTTAGTAATTAATGAAGTTGTCCTCAATTAGATCAGACCACTATGTGGCTAGGCATTAGCTATCCGACGTAAGATATCTGGCAGTAAGTGGTCTTGAGTCGTTGAAAGCTTTCCCAGTTAACTCAATCCGATTACTTATGTTCTTAGCAAATTCCTCGATTTGCTTTGAATGTGAATAAAATAAATATTGGTTGACATTTCTCACATTATACTACCTAGCCTCAAACTAGCTATGAATTCCAGTTATCTGATATAATGCTTAAAGAATCATAAACACATTGTTATAACACATAGAAATAAATACCCAGATATAATTATAAATAACTGCATTTGTCACACAAATATGCCAGGGTGGGAATAGAACCCACAATCTGCAGCTCTGCATACAGTGAGGCTTACTACTTTACTTACATATTGTGCTTAAATTTTTTGTTTGATAGTTGAGATGGTTCTAAATTTAACATATTTTTTAATGGACGTAGTCTATTTTGACAATCATAACTATACTACGTTACATACCTAACTACTTACGCTAAACTTTTCATAGACCGATGAAGATCTAAAGATAATCAAAATGATTAAGCCCGAAACTAGATGCGACTTAAGGTCTTCTCTCGCAAAGAAATACCAAGGTCATATTCCACTACGCTGGACCAATGCAGGTTGAGGCATGACCTCAAAAGATCTTGGAACATGCCGTTCTCTTCACGATGTTTTCTTTCACCGTTAATCTTATGGAGATTGGCGGATACCACATGAGCCAAAAAAAATACTTCGAACAAATCCCAAAACTTCCTCTTATAAACTAAAACTACCCACAAACAAAAAAAAACATCCCTGTTCAATTTTGCCACTTAATTTAATTCAAAAATCCAAATATAAAGACAAACCAAATTCGCACAACAAAAAAAAAGTAGAAGCAGACCTTTGAAGTGGTAAAAGCTGGCATCTCCATTTACGGCAACACTCAGCACCCAACACGACGACACTAATAACAAACCCGCAACAAACAAACACGACACGCGTTCATTACGCATACACATTATATTTTACAAGCAAGAGTTGGGAAATTACAGACGACGTACCCATTAATATAAAAGCATATTACGTTAATGAAGAAAGTGCTAACACCTCGCTGGAGTAATGCGGAGGGTGTGGGATAAGGATCTCTATAAGATGAATAGAGATAATCAAATGAGAATCGGAAACTATGCGAGTGAAACCGCGGTAAGATATTTGTATTTTAAATGCTCAAGTTCGTATATTTGTTCCTCAATCACATTGGAATGGCTGAACGGAAGATGCTTTGGTATCCATCGAGAGACGTGCCAAAAAGCTCATAGGCAATGACACTCTAGCTCGAAAAAGACTTCAAATTCTTGAATAATGGCGCGAAACTGCTAGCTTATCGATTTTATCAGATACATATCGGAGAGTGTCCGACTGATGATCTAATAGCATCTGTACTTTTTCTATCGGACTGCTCGAAAATATGACATCGTTTCATCGTTTCAACGATTTAAACGAAAAGGTTTGACTCTGCTTTTGTGATAAGAACATCGTGCTGTGGATTGCGATGTCTGAGCAGATTTTTACAGATATTGACTATATGTATGTATTGAAGTAAAAAGAGAATCGCTTTCATCGCAAACCGCATCAGACGAAATGGTGGTAAAATAAACTAAAAAAAAGTAAACTTAAAATAGTTAAAGAATGCAGTAAAAATTTGGATGATACACATAGTTCATAGTGTAGAACACAAATAGCCTACTTGTGATAATGGGACAATTTTGAAATCAGGAACAACGTGGATAAATCCGCAGGACACTGCTGGTATTTTCCAACGTCGTAACGATATTTGCAAATATCAAACCAAAACCAAAAGTGAAATATAAACTAAGACCATTCCATCTCCGTCTCAGAACACACCACAAAGAGAGAATATACAGACAGAAGAGGCAATTAATCCGTGTCCGCGCGCGTTGCCTAATTAGCGAGAGCCTCGGAGCGGAAACCGGAGATGGAGCAAGGAGCGAAGACGGACATACGAGTATTGGGTGAAGTGGAGCGTGCTGGGATCATGAGAGGTTGATGTGCTTTGTCGGGTTTATCTTCTATTTTAATAGTCTCTGTCACTTATCAAACTCACTGGTAGTTTAATGATGAATAAGATTAAATATCTCCAAATCAAAAAAGAAAATAAAAATAAATAGAAAGGTAGACTTTATTGAACACACGAAATAAAAATATTTCACAAGATGAACAAAATATTTTTTTTAGAGTTGGATGGTTTGCCTTATAAAAAAACACTAGGAACAATACTCAGAAGTTGGAGGGAATTAGAACCTACAACCTCACGATTGTGAATCTCAAATTCTAGCCACTAGGACACCAACTACGTCTCTACACCAAACGAATATAGGTATATCATAATTATGAAATAATAATATATTTTTTTAAACAATAATGTAAATTAAAAATTTAAAGAAAGATTCTCCAGTAGCGACCACGACAGATGACCTCACAAAAGTCGCTGGAAACCGATGGTTGCAGGTTGCGTAGGACCGTTTGTTATGGAAATCTAGGGGCAGGCCTATGTTGAGCAGTGGACATCTTGCGGCTGACGATGATGAAAGTAAAAGCTTATTTAGCCGATTTAACTACATTTTTGTCGGGGAACATTTTATAAGTTTCCGTCGCTAACTGTACTAAAAGCTGCGTAGCGTCGAAGTGGCAGCGGAGCAGAAGGGCGGGACGCGTTCTGTTCCGTATAATCGGGCAACATTAAAAAGATCATAGCGGATCTATGGTTTACAGCTGTCAACTTGTGACGTCTTGTTTTTTCGCTGGAACGAAACGACGCGTTTTATATGATTCTGGTGTTTTTCTGGTGATAAAAACGTACGTAACGTAATAGTGCTACAGGAAGAGGCTATTAATTATTGGAACACTCTGGATTGGTGCTGGAAGACCACAGAGTGAAAGCGGGCTGCGGGATCGGCCACCTTTCTCCAACGCAGGATCGTTGTCTGGACGGACGAGAGATCTACGGAAGCTAGTCTGGTTTGCGATTCCCTATTTTCCCTTGTGTTTCCGTTCCCTGTTTTCCCATCGATCAAACCGGACTTGAGCGACGCCGGGAAGCACAAGTAAGTGTTAAGGTTATAGACATTGTGGGGGTGAAAAGTTAAAATCGACATAACGGCATTTAATTTGTATTAAGGTCTTGCTGATGGGCCCCGAGACGGTAATTTCTGGCTAAATTATCATACATTTTTTGGTAGAAAGAGCGTGGTTGTCGTGAATATACCCCCATAATATATTTAGTACTTTTCATTTTTCTGGAAAAAAAAGTGAGTAGTTCAGATATTGTTTTGTGTGCTTAGGTTGGTAGTTCACGAACTTGGTTACCGAGTCATTCAGCCAAGATTAAATATTGTAATACCAGCGTATAATTTCTCCCCAAACTGTCGGGAAATTAGTATTAAGTGGTATCCGGTTGTTTGGGTTGCGGATATATTGTTGTATTCGATATTTGTTGTGACATTGTCCGAACTTAGGTTAATTTAAAGTTTAAATTTAAATTTAAAAATGGCTTCGGATTTGGCCAACCAGCTCCGGTGGTTTGAATCCTTCTAGGATTGGTCGGCAGGAGAGACCGGGAGGAGGCGCTGCTAAACAGGGCAGAGCACCTCGACAGGCGCCTGGAGGTCGCTGAGAAGAGCGCAGGATCGCTGCGGGATGCAAGGCCGTCTCCAACTGAGGAGCAGATGGAGAGGATCGACGCGGACATGCGGCGCATCCTGGATGTGTACGACGAGGTCTCCGAAAGGGTTCGCCAGCTGGAGAGGTCTCGTCAGGGAAGGGCGAACTCGGGACCCGTCATCAGGGATGCGGGTTCGGGTGTAGTGGGACGCCTTCCCACCCTGGACTTGCCCAGGTTCACAGGGAACCTGCGAGAGTGGAGCGGCTTCCGGAGTATGTTCGCCTCTCTCGTGGATTCACGCACGGATCTGACGAAGGCGGAGAAACTGGCCTATCTCCGCACGTCACTGGAGGGTGAGGCACTCTCCCTGGTCCAGCATCTGGAGCTGGACGACGACAACTTCGGCACGGCGATGGAGTTGCTGGAAACGAGGTTTCAAAACCCTCGGCTCCTCGCCGACGCTCACGTGTCCCAAATACTGGGGCTGCCGAAGGTGACTGAGAGGTCTCAGTTGCGGCCGCTAATCCTCACGCCCGTGAAGGTGGCGTACAACGCCTTGCGCAGCTTGGGACTGCCAGTAGAACACTGGTCGTTCCTGCTGGTCCACATCCTGCTGGGCAAGGTGCCGCTGGAGTTGCGCGCCCGGTTCGAGCGGGAAAGGGGCCTTCACGGCGACCCGAAGGTCTTCCCCACGTTTGAGGAGCTACTTCGGGTCCTGGAGTGGGAGGCGAGGATGGCAGAGTCGGCGCCTCAGGAGGCACAGCCCGCCGCGTCAGCTCGTGGCACTGCCGGAACAGGACCGCGACCTACCAATCCCCGCACTCAGGGTGCGGTGAAGCGGACGGCGACGGTGACGAGTGCGTCGGAGCAGGAGTGCCCGAACTGTGGCCAGCTTCACGCGCTGGTGCAGTGTCCGGCCCTGCTTGCGCGGACGACCTCCGAACGACGAGGGATCGTTCGGCGGTTGCGTCGGTGCTACGGGTGCCTGGGGGGTCATCTGTACAATGACTGCCCCACGGCACGGCCGTGTCCTGGGTGTGGGGGACCACACCATCAGCTCTTGTGCGTCAGGAGCGATGGTGCTGGTCGACAGCCCTCAGGGAGGGGGCCCTCCACGGGCGGGGGCGCTCCCACGCAGAGCCACGCATTTTACAACCATGAAGTGGCTACAGCGTGGAGCACACCCCCTCCACCCCAACCCACGGCAGCACCGGGCAGCCCAACAAGGGGCGTCCTGCACGCGGCTCGGTCACCGACCTCACAGCCCGCGCGGACGCGGGCGAACTGGAGAGGTGGAAGGGTGATACCGGAGTCACCACGGGGGCCACCTCCCCAGCGTTATCCTTCTCCGCCGCTGGATCCGCGACCCATAGAATGGAGGGCGTACACGCCTCCCCTCCATGAGCACCCGAGGCTGGATTATCACCCGCCCTACTTTAGGTACGGCAGGGCAGCTGGATATGCCCCCCCTCCGATGGCCCTTTGCACTCGGCAGCCATATTGGGCTGGGCCCTGTAGTCCGACGGGTTCGGACGAGCCTCGGAGGGAATGACTAGCCTCCGTTCCCTTGGCACAGGATCAACCGGTGGTCCTGCTGCCCACCCTCTGGTTAAGGGTTTGGGGTCCAAGAGGCGACTACGTCCGGATACGAGCGCTCTTGGACACAGGGTCCCAGGGGTGCATTTTGACAACCCGGGTTGCTCATCGCCTGGGCCTGGCTAGGTTTCCGTCACCGACTCCGTTGCGGGGAGTCGGGAACACAGAGGTGCGGTCGGCTGGACAGACCCGCCTCTCCTTCTCGTCCGTACATTCCTATTCGGAAAGGATTGCGGTCAGGGCCACCGTCATGGATTCGGTTGTCGGTTGGCTTCCTCAGGCGGACATAGATCCGGATCTTTTGTCCTGTACTAAGGGTCTCAGGTTGGCGGATCCCCGCTTCGGGATGGCGGGTCCGGTAGACCTTTTGTTGGGTTCTGATGTACTGGGTTACATCATGAACGGCAAGCCTAGACTGCTGGATCAGTCTTCGCTGATGGCGCTGCCCACCATCTACGGGAACGCCATTTTGGGAATGGTGGATGAGTGGCAGCAGTCGAATCAGGCTTCCTTTACGGGAACGGCCCTCGCTCAGATCATGCAGAAGTTCTGGGAGATCGAAGAGCCGCCTACCGTGTCTCGGCTGGATCCCGAGCACGTGGAGTGTGAGAACTTTTATCAGGCTCACACTCGGAGAATGGTTTCTGGGCGATTGGAGACTAGGCTGCCCTTCCGGGATAACCCCCCGCGTCTGGGCCAGTCTCGATCATTGGCCGAGAAAAGGCTCAGGTCCATGGAGCGACGCATGGCTCGAGATCCGGTACTTCGGGAAAAGTACATCGAGTTCATGAGGGAGTATGAGGCACTGGGCCACATGTCTCCGGCTCGCGACGACTGGTCGACCATGGACCACTACTTTTTGCCTCATCACGCCGTTTTGAAGGCGTCGACGGGCAAACTCAGGACGGTGTTCGATGGATCCGCTCCGACTTCGACAGGAGTGTCACTGAACCAGTGCCTCCACGCTGGACCGAAGCTACATCGGGATATTGTAGACATCATCCTGAATTTCCGTAGGCATCAGGTGGTGTTGGGAGCGGACATCCGTATGATGTTCCGACAAACGGTCATACACCCCGAGGACAGGAGGTTCCAGTTGATCCTCTGGCGGGAAAGTCCTCAGGACCCTATGATGGTGTATGAGTTGAACACCAACACCTATGGGTTGAGATCAAGCCCCTTCATTGCGATCCGCTCACTGCTGGAGTTGGCGGAGCAAGAACGGGCTCGGTACCCACGTGCAGCCGCAGTTCTGGAACGCGACCTGTACGTGGACGACGTTTGCACTGGTGCGCAGACGGTGGAGGAAGCTCTGTTGCTCCGGGATGAGCTTACAGAGCTTCTCGCATCTGGAGGCTATGAGCTTCGGAAATGGCTCTCTAACGACCCCAACGTCCTGGCTGGTATCCCGGACGATCACCAGCAGGATCCGGGGCTCTTCGAGGAAGGTGACGATCTGCACGGGATTGCGGTTCTGGGCATGCAGTATCAACCGGTTGCTGACATCTTCACCTTTCGGGTGGCACTGGAAGCCACACGCGCGTGGACAAAACGGACGGTTTTGTCCACCATCGCCAGGATGTTTGATCCAAACGGTTGGATCAGTCCGGTTCTGTTCGCAGCCAAGTGTCTGTTACAGCGACTTTGGACTCTGAAGGTCTCATGGGACGACCCCCTGGTCGGAGACTCGCTTAACATTTGGCTTCGTTTAATATCTGACCTCGAAACGGTCAATCGAGTGGCGTTGCCCCGTCGCATTCTGCCACCAGGCTGTAGCCGGATCAGCCTGCACGGGTTCTGTGATGCGTCCGAGCTGGGCTATGCCGCATCTGTGTACTTGCGTACAGTTGACGCTGGAGGCCACGTCAATGTCACGCTCTTATTGGGGAAGAGCAAGGTAGCTCCTATCAGGATACGACTCACCATTCCGAAACTGGAATTGAGCGGAGCCACATTACTTGCTCGGCTGCTCAAGCATGTATATCAGGAACTGTCCACCTCGATAGACATCCGGAATGTCTATGCGTGGTCAGACTGTCAGGTCGTGCTTGCCTGGTTGAGAGCAGCCCCTCACACTTTGGAGACCTTTGTGGGAAATCGGGTTTCCCAAATCCAAAACATTGGACTGGACATGGTTTGGAGACATGTCCCGGGTGAGTTGAACCCCGCTGACTGTGCTTCGCGCGGCTGTTCCGCGCCGGAGCTAGTTGATCACCCCTTATGGTGGGGTCCGGACTGGCTGCGGGAGCCAGAAGCTTCCTGGCCAGCTCTCGGCGCGGACTCGGAGCGAGCGGAGCTGCCCGGAGTCCGCGTGCATGCGATTGTGGCGGAAGTGCCCCCAGACCCTGACTGGTTGACGGGTCGTTACAGCAAGCTGGATAAGTTGTTGGGGGTAACTAGCTGGATTAAACGCTTCATCCACAACTGTCGTCACCCTCGTCAGAGGAGGAGTGACCAGATCGCCACTGTGGAGGAGCGTCGGAGTTCCTTGCTGCACCTCATTCGGCTGGTGCAGGGTGAGAGGTTTCCGACGGAACTTGAGGCGCTGCGCTGCGGACGCGCTCGCTTGAAGGGTGCGGTCGCCAAGTTGAACCCTTTCACAGATCAGGATGGTCTTCTGCGCGTAGGAGGTCGGCTCCGGAAAGCCAACCTGCCGTACGGCAGCAGGCACCCCCTGTTGCTACCGAAAGGAGGTCCTCTGGTGGACCTGCTGATCACCGATCGGCATATCGGTAACGCGCACGCTGGATGTGGCGCGCTTCTCGCTGTGTTGCAGCGTGAATTCTGGATCTTGTCGGCTCGCAGGGCGGTCCGAAAGGTGCTGTTTAGATGTGTCCCTTGTTATAGGCTCAAGGCGTCTACCATGCAGCCCATGATGGGAGATCTTCCTCCGGATAGGATTTCTCCCTCGAGGCCGTTCGACGGGGTCGGAACGGACTTCGCTGGGCCCTTCTCGGTCAAGTCATCGACGTTGCGTAACGCCAAGGTCGTTAAAGCCTACCTGTGCGTCTTTGTGTGTTTGGCCACCAAAGCAGTCCACCTGGAGCTGGTCTCTGCGCTGTCTACTGAGGCCTTTGTCGCGGCGCTGGATCGCTTTGTAGCGCGAAGAGGAGTACCCTCTTTAATACGTTCGGACAATGGCACAAATTATCGAGGGGCGGCGAATTATTTACGCGAAGTTAATAATTTTTTAAATTCTGGTAATAATAGTTTAAGTCTGGCTCTCGCCCAGCGGGGAATCAGCTGGCAATTTAGTGTGCCAGCCTGTCCTCACTGGGGAGGAATTTTTGAGGCTGCGGTGAAGTCTGCTAAAACTCATCTCCGCCGTGTCATCGGGGAGACCGTGTTAACTTGGGAAGAGTTAGTCACGGTACTATGCCGCGTGGAGGCAGTGCTTAATTCCCGTCCTCTCTGTCCAATCTCGCCTGACCCTAACGATCTAGAAGTCTTGACGCCGGGTCACTTCTTGATCGGTCAGCCCTTAACCGCGTTGCCGGAGTATCCCTGGAAGGATGAGCGGCCCGGACGCCTGTCCCGTTTTCAGTTATTGCAGCAAATAAGTCAAGACTTCTGGAGGCGCTGGTCGGCCGAGTACTTGCATCTGTTGCAACAACGGGTAAAATGGACAGATAGGACGGAGGCCCCTCGGGAAGGGGACTTAGTATTATTAAAGGAGGCAAATTTGGCCCCCCTACTCTGGCGTAGGGGACGTATTTTAAAATTGATATCTGGTACTGATGGTACACCCCGCGTGGCGGAGATTCTGGTTTCTGGTTCCAGACTTCAGCGCGCGGTGTCCTCTCTGGCACGCTTGCCTCTTTATTAGATATACGTATTTTTCATGGTTAAAATTTAATTTTATTTTATTACTATTTTTGGTAAAGTTTTTTTTGGTTTGATTTCCACTTTCGGGTCAAAGTTGGGAATTTCGTTTTTATTTGAGGTCCGGATACTGCTAAATACTAGTTATTAAATATTAGTTGCTAAATACTGGTTTTCTAAAATTGACCTGGAGTTCAATTGGTCGGGGGTTTTTGTTCCGTATAATCGGGCAACATTAAAAAGATCATAGCGGATCTATGGTTTACAGCTGTCAACTTGTGACGTCTTGTTTTTTCGCTGGAACGAAACGACGCGTTTTATATGATTCTGGTGTTTTTCTGGTGATAAAAACGTACGTAACGTAATAGTGCTACAGGAAGAGGCTATTAATTATTGGAACACTCTGGATTGGTGCTGGAAGACCACAGAGTGAAAGCGGGCTGCGGGATCGGCCACCTTTCTCCAACGCAGGATCGTTGTCTGGACGGACGAGAGATCTACGGAAGCTAGTCTGGTTTGCGATTCCCTATTTTCCCTTGTGTTTCCGTTCCCTGTTTTCCCATCGATCAAACCGGACTTGAGCGACGCCGGGAAGCACAAGTAAGTGTTAAGGTTATAGACATTGTGGGGGTGAAAAGTTAAAATCGACATAACGGCATTTAATTTGTATTAAGGTCTTGCTGATGGGCCCCGAGACGGTAATTTCTGGCTAAATTATCATACACGTTCGTTAGACACATTTTGGATGAGTGAAATTTTGTGATTTCGCATCACCGACGTAATAACACTATATAATATGTAGTTATGAGTATAAGTACAGGTTAGATACGTAATGTTCAACATTACTGATGTTTTAATACCAAAAATGTTTCTGTCTTCAGTCTCTATGACTGTTAATTTTTCAATGCTAAAGCTTTTTTAGCTTTTTTAGTTGTAACTGCTAACTGCAGTTTTAGCTGTGAAGGTATTTAAACTAAACTCTTAGAAACTACAAGAGCTTTGAAAGGGTACACTGCAACAAAACGACGAAGACCAACGCGACTCCAGTCGCAATTAATAAGCGTCTGCTTCGCTCGACTAATTATTCGTTGAGATAAAGTTGGGAATAGGTTCCTGGACTTTTATAGGAATTTCAGTGGTTTATTTTTTATTTTTAGTATAGGATATAGAGTGACAAGCAGGACATGTGTCTGATGGTAAGAAACACGCTTATCTGTAACAGTACGATGTTACGCAGCTATTGAAACATGAAGAGTCCATATAATTAAATAGCTCTACTCTGCATTCGTCATCCCAAGGTTTAAGATGAAGTTACACGGTTTTTTCGAATACGGCATCAATACTCAATACGGGATAAACTGAAATTGAGTTTTATTAAAGAAATGACATGGCATGTAGATAAATTATCTTAAGTACCTAGGTATATCGATGGGTGATGAGTGCAGTGGAGTACTAGATTTGAATCCTTCATGTCCCAATAGCTGCGCGACTTTGTGTTGTTATGGACAGGCGTGATGCTTACCATCAGGCACATGCCCTGTTTATCCTGTAATTCAAAATCGGCTCACCCATTCGAAAGTTAACAAACAATAAATAATAGCAAGTTGATTAACATAAAAATCATCCTTCGGATAACATAATACGCAAAATATATGCTTAATTTTACTATTTATGGTACGGTCACGGAAGTCGGGGTACGTTCATCTCAAAAATAAAGTTGGCTAATGGTCAGGGGCAGTTCTTACCCGTCATTTCTGTTGTACATTTTTCTTGCGGTTTTAGTATCACATTTTTTTTTTTGAGATCTGTCGCGCAACAAAGTCTCTACCTACAAGCTTGTCACAAGGAACGTTGTTCCAAAAAACACAGACGATTTTACAACTTCTCCCTTTTTTGCAGTCGGTTGGTTAATAAAAACTAGCAATCTACAAAAATAGCCATTTATTCATAGCTAACGTTCTCACTACACCAACACAAAAGCTAAAAGCAACTCTTGTTACAATACCGAGAAACTAACATAGGCATGTCTTAAACTAGCGAATTTACAATGCGCAAGCCACATGTAGCATGTACCGCCGGCCAAGATGGCGCGATTGCCCCGATTGACGGCCGGCAGAATGCTAATGAGTCCGCGAGCTATCTTGTATCTGGTTAGAACAAGCAAGGCGAGACTATAGTGGTAGGACTAATTGAGTGCCGCTTCAATGTACTTTATAGCTTACAAACCCATTGACACATAGTATCACCTGCTAGAGCTTCACAACATCATCAACAGCCCACTAAACGTTCCCACTGCTGGGACTCGGGGCCTTCTCTCGCAAGGAGAGAGTTAAGGCCTTAATCCACCACGCTGGCCCAGTTCGGGTTGGCGGATGACACATGACTTCGAAAGATTCTAGGTACATGTCGGTTTCCTCACGATGTTTTTCTTCACCGTTTTAAGTTAGCGGCATTACGCACATGACTTCGAAAAGACAGTGGTACGTGTGGGGTTTGAACCCGGGGTCTCCGGATCGGCAGCCGCCGTTCTCCCGACTAGACCACCGTAACTTCTAGGGCTTATCAGTGACAAATTAAAACCAACCAACCGACCATTCTAATAACGTACTAATGTTTATTTATTTATTTCAATCAATTAGTACCGACTTATCGAATTACACTAATGAGAATAACAATTTGATGATTATAACCATAGCGAATTTAAATATTTGAAATTACAGCGATTAAACTTTGAATAAAGAAAATTCAACACCAATTAGGTACAAACGAATAACAAAAATTAAAACAAATGTCAAAAATTATTAACTAAGACAAAACAAAAAAAAAGAAAAGAAGAAATATTCATGTCAAAAAGCAAAATTCTGTTGTCAAAAATAATAGTGTTAAATAATTTACTAATGACTAATACAAATGTCAAATTATAATAATAATACCAATATCAAATAATAACAATGTCAATACAAAAATATATCAAAATTACCAATTCAAAAGAAACAATCATCCAATTACAAAAATTAAGGCAAACAAAGAAAAAAACAATGGATGTCAACTTATATACTAACAAATTACAATTTTATATGTTAAATGTATATGCAAAAGTAAGTATGTTAAGATAATTATGTGTTGATCTATGACGTCGCAATGGCTAACTGGTCGGGCTGATTTGGAACACAGGTTATTGTCCAAATCTAGAAGAAGACATTTCTAGATTTTGTAGTGGTAGGACTCTTGGCAGAGTCCCCCTGGGGAAGTACCACACCTTTGCCCGTTATTCTACCGCCAAACAGTAATGTGGAAACATTATTGTGTTCCGGTTTGAAGGGCAATGTTTCCAGAGAAATTACAGGGCTTAGAGATATAACATCTTCGATCTCTGGGTGACGAGCGCAGTGCAGTGCTAGGTAATGATTTGGACTCTTTATGTTCCAATAGCTGCGTGTCACTGAGCTGTTTTGTGGCAGGCATGTTGCTTACCATCAGGCACATGTCCTGCTCGTCTCGTCACTCTTTATTTAAAAAAATAAAATAAGCTTCATAATGCGGGAAATTAATGGAATCGCTGAAAAAGCGAGGGACGCTGCTAGTTTTAAATATTTATCCAAGAAACTTAGCTAAAACATGTAGCTAAGTAAATCTTCTCATCATTGATTATTTCCTGAACTTACTTACTTTGAGATGACCCCGACTCCCAGCAAAGTGAATATGATGTCGACTTTGTTAAGCTAATTTTTAAGTGATTCTTAAAGAATTTAATTAAAATCATTCTTCTTTTGCCTAGCTTGATATCCCAATGGAAATGTGGAGAAAAAAAATATGAAAATATATTTGTTTTGTTCACAGGATATGGCGAACTACAGTTGTGTAGCTGAGAATATTGCTGGCAAAAGGCTTTCGGAACCGGCCCTACTTACAGTCTATGGTGAGTTATAATATAATCCACTATTGGTCTGTATGGATGCTTAAACGTTTAGAAGAAAAGATAGATATTTATTATGTTTATTCGCATACAACATACTGACTGGCCTCGTGGCTTAGTGGGTAGTAGCTCTGCCTGCGAAGCCGAGGGTCGTGGGTTCGATTCCCACCCAGTGTAAATATTTGTGTGATGAATTCAAATGTTTGCACTGTGTCTGGGTGTGTCTATGTATAATAAGTATCTATTTAAAACTATACAAGTATTATATCAGCTATCTGGCCGCCATATTACAAGCTTTGCTTAGGTTGGGGTGAGATAGCGTTGTGTTTGAATTGTCCGCCAATGATGATTGGGTTAAAAATATACCATTAATTACTCACTCAGTTAGATTAAGGAAAAATATGGGACACGTATCTTTTGTTCCATCATATAATATTTAATAATAAATTCGATAAAGATTTAGATCATCAAACTTCCGGAATAGGGGATTATGAATCGTGTCGTCTTCGTAAAAATTGTACAATGAACTGACGTCACTCGAAACTTAAAATCACTGTACGTTCGTCATATTTTGTGTGGGAAACAAACAAAAAAAACCGAGTCACAAGTCTTGGGGTCTACTCGAGATTTCTCTCTCTGCCACACGATGGACCCGGCACCCGCACGGTGAATCCATGGAATGCTAAGAAGTTCGTCTCTAACTGACGGACTAAATACTTATTTTAGTCATTAAATTCAGTAAACTGTTATCTGGTAAGTTACTTATCTAGTAATCACTAACGTAAATAAAAAAGTATAGTTACTAGAGTAAGTAATTTTGCGAAAATCAGTCATTATGGGAAAAGGTCATTTTTAAATTTGTTAATTACGGTTTCAGTACAATATAACATTCAGTCCAAACAGACCGAGACCCTGTTTTAAGTATATTATAGTAGTGATAAATGAATTTATTTATTGAAGTAATTTGTCGTTGCCGTATCATCATTAACAGCCTATTGCCAATCCAACAACAACATCCATCCAAACTTTGTCACTTAACATGTAACTCCGTCAAACAGCCCGAATAACTGCCTAACGTTCTGAAAGGGAGCTATTACGTAAACGATCGCTATCAAAGCGAACAATTTAATCGCAACAAGACAAGATGACACGAGACAAGCTGCAAGATAAAGCTGTGTTTTCACCATATCAGTGTTTTCATATAAACAGGCGACTATGTGTTTTCACTGGTGGAACAAACACTAATCATACGTCCAATTAACATTTGCAAACTAGTAACAGCGTACGGTTTACCCACACAGTTTACATTCTCAATATTTTCTCGTGATAAAAATAGCCACATGGGCTATTTTTAAAAATAGCCACATGGGCTATATTTATCTATTCCAGTCTATAATCTAACTGTGTTCTAAATTAAAACCCGATCAGTACAGACGTTCCGACGTGGTTGAGCAACATACATCATTTTTGTGATGCGAAAGTTTGAATTAATGTATGAGTGTTTCTACTCTTTCATGGACAAACTACTCAAGGAATCTGTATAAAATTTCATACATAAATAGATTGATAATAGTCTGGAGAAAAAGTACCCTATGTATGATATACATAGGGTACTTTTTCTCCAGACTATTATCAATACTTTACGGGTACTTTTTCTCCGCTGCTCCACCGCTGCTCCGACGCTACGCCCCTACATGTCTCTCGTCGAGTCGGTGACTAGTCGGTGTCGCGAATCCATAATATTTTCTTCTAACAAAAAGTGTTCAACGTGGCTAGGGAAGTTTTTACTACAACAAACCACAGTAATCAATTACAGTATTTTCAGTTAGAACGCACTCGTATCGTGGAAACGCGGCTTAAAATACAACTTGCATCGCGTCACATAATTCCTGAGATAATTCATCAGACAACCGTGGTCGGCGTTTAACGCTCATTTCACCCTCGGTTGTCGTAATAACTATCTTTAGTTGATGGGGTTGCCATTTGTCATGGTTTAGCAGGGACAGACCTGTGAAAGGTGTTGTGTCAAACGCATTTGACATTTTCAAAACATTTAGAAGTAACGGCTGATCTAGTCGGAAGAATTGCGACTGTACAGCGCTTGGTTCGAATCCCACTGCGCACCCTTGTCTTTCATAGAATCTTTCTAAGTCATGCGTTAGCCACCAACTAGCACTGAGCCAGCGTCGTGGATTATTACCTTAAGGTATCGAATCCCAGTTTACCATCAGGCACATTTCCGACAAATCCCGTCACTCCTTCCTTAAAAAAAACGATATATTTACTATAAAACAGTTCACATCAACTTTATGATAAACTCACACATTAAATGTGTTATGATACTTTTTGTTACAAATTTCTAGCCAAACCACCACTACACCAGACCACGTATCGCAGCTAAAATAATGGCTACCCTATGATAGATCAAAGGGCAGGCGCCGATGCCTGTAATAATTGCAACACCGGCACTGGCGTCATTAGAACCGCCCTCGCCTACGCGGCCACGTGGGAACTCTCGTATGGATAATGGCAACACTTTGTGCTTGCGCCTGACCTCTAACTAAGAATCTTGGTTCCTCGCAGCCAGAGATTAAATACCTTGGTTTATACAGCTCGCTTGTTATATGAGCGCGTATTAAGTCGAGTGAATCGGTTTCTTCTAGGGAAGCGCGCTCTATCGTGGAACGCATCGTCACTTGTTATCAGGCAACCTATTGTAAACCTATATTCCAAAAAATATATTCTACTAATTTTGTAAATGCGAAAGAGTCAATGTTTCATTGCTCAATCAAGACGGAACGGCTGAACGGATTGAGTCGAAATTTAGAAACACAGATAGTTTATGGTCTGGAATAGCATTTAAGATAATTTTCATGACGCGGAAGTAATAGGAACATAAAATAGGCGGGTAAAACTGTGGGGCGCCGCTAGTTTCATACAAAAAACATACATTAATCTCAAATCTAGCTCTAGTGCGCTCATTCTAATTATTAGCATCTAAATGTCAATCCGATTCGGTCAGCTCTTCCGACGTGATTGAGCAACAAATATCTAATAATCCAATATTTTAAATTCATAAAATACGTAGTAGCATCCTTTCGATTGCGCTAGCGTATTTTTAATCCAGTAAATGACAAGATCGGGATCTTGTCATTTAATCCAGTAAATGACAAGATCTTGTCATTTTTCTGGATTAAAAAGTAATCTTTGAGTAGGTTATTCCAGGCAATTATTATCTATTTAAAGTTCCAAATTTTATCCAGATCCCTTATAGACTACAGGCCCGTGAACAAAATTTACGGGTCAAATGAACCAGCAGGAGACCTATGTAGGATGATAGACAGGTACAAAATAATAAGATTCAGCACTATGCCGTCACTTGTAAGCTGTCCAACTGAGTGCAGGTGAGAATTCAAAAGTGCAAGTAGAGTGGGTACATTTTGGTCATTTGTTTCTGTACGGCATTCTTACCATCCAATAGATCCATGAAAAATAATGAGAAAACGCGTAGTGCCGTACAAAAATAGTGGTCCACGAAGTCAGAAACATTATTGATAATCCGGAAATTTTGAGGGAAAATTTGGTCATTTGATACAGTACGGCATCGATTCCATACAGTTGCAATACCTCTTCTAACCCATTATTCCGCAACGCCGTACAAAAATAATGGTCCAAGAGGAAATGATCTGGGGTTCAACTTCCTCTTTTCAGTGATCCGGAGGGGTGATTTGAAAAAGTACGGCATCGGTTCCAAATGATTATCTAGCACTCAAACGAACAATTAAAAATAATGCCGTCTAAAAATTACTGTTCATTTGAATGTTTACCGATAATTACCTTAATTTCATCGTATACTTCATTTATACAGGTGGTAGGTCATTTGATCCTGTACGGCGCCTTATTTTTCTACAGGACATTGCTAAAAACTATTGTTGTATAATAATGCCGTACAAAAGAAAGTGTTCTAAAAAAAGTTACAGAGGAATACAAAACATGCAAGTTTTCATTTATTTGAATAACCATAGATTAATTAACTATAGCAAAGTTCAACATATTATCATTGTTTTAAATAGTATTCAAGTAAATAAATTTGAAAAAAATAATGCCGTACATTTTAACCCTTAATCAAACAAAATATGTACCACTTAGTTAGAAACTTGGAAACTCAGAAACTATGTACTTTAGGGCAAAAATTATTGAGCTAACTATTGTAGAAAATAAAATTTTACACTTTTTGTGCCGAGAAAACTTTTTTGTGAAACGTACCGTTTGCGATTTATGACCCATTTAAAATACCGATTTTTCTATCACGGCCGATAACTCTTGAAATATTTGATTAATCAATAAAACGCATTGAACTATTCTTAAAGATCAGTTTATTTTCTACAACTTTAGTAAAGCGCTTTTTTTGTAATGACCATACGTTTTGATTTATAAGACGTTCAAAATCTGTTATTCCGCCAAAAATATTATAAATCGTATTAAAATAAACAATAGTTTTGTTTGTGGTGGGTTATTAGACGATGAAAACTTTGATAAAGAATAAGTAAATAAATAGATCAGGTTTTTCATGCAGATGAGGTGTATGTTAGCTTTGGCAATATAGTGATGCGTTCAACATTAAACTTCTTATAACTCAAAAAGCACAGACTTTAAAAAAACAATTTTGGCAAAAGTTGTAGAGAATAAAATGGTCTTTAAACATGGATTGATGCGTCTTATTTATCTAAATATCTCAAGAGTTATCGGCATATCGGCGATAGAAAACCCGGTTCACTAAATGAGCCGTAAACGGTAGGTACTTTTAACAAATAAGTTTTAGGCAACAAAAGGTGTAAAATTATATTTTCTACAATAATGACTTCAATAATTTTTGCCCTAAAGTACATAGTGCCCGAGACAACGTTTTTTCAAGATGACGCTTAAAGATCCACCTGAACCTGTCAACATTTCGTGATTTTATGCTCAGTAAGTGATCATACTTGAAAATTTAAAAGTTAAATTCTATTTTTACGGGCCTTTAATATGAACTTTCAGATTTGTACGGCATTAACTTTTCTTAGACATATATTAAATTCAAATAAATTATCAGAATGCCGTTAAAAAATCGTACCAACTATCACCCTAAAGTACATTTCGTCATATGCAATGTTCTGGAGGTTTATTGCCATTTACTGACTATTGGACTAACAAAAATGTACGGCACGTATAAAATTTGTATCTATGCACAAAATACTTTCGGAATAAATTAATTTTACGTTGTGTCAAATCACCCCTCCGGATCACTGAAAAGAGGAAGTTGAACCCCCGATCATTTCCTCTTGGACCATTATTTTTGTACGGCGTTGCGGAATAATGGGTTAAAAGAGGTATTGCAACTGTATGGAATCGATGCCGTACTGTATCAAATGACCAAATTTTCCCTCAAAATTTCCGGATTATCAATAATGTTTCCGACTTCGTGGACCACTATTTTTGTACGGCACTACGCGTTTTCTCATTATTTTTCATGGATCTATTGGATGGTAAGAATGCCGTACAGAAACAAATGACCAAAATGTACCCACTCTACTTGCACTTTTGAATTCTCACCTGCACTCAGTTGGACAGCTTACAAGTGACGGCATAGTGCTGAATCTTATTATTTTGTACCCGTCTATCATCCTACATAGGTCTCCTGCTGGTTCATTTGACCCGTAAATTTTGTTCACGGGCCTGTAGTCTATTAAGCAGTTTTGGCTTGAAAGAGCAGTAAACATCCATAGTCTTTTTCGCATAGCAAGTTGGATGCCTCGTTTTAATTAGATGTTTTCCCGCTAGAAACCAAAGCCTTTTCCAGCCTCGTTTTAATTAGATGTTTTCCCGCTAGAAACCAAAGCCTTTTCCAGCCTCGTTTTAATTAGCTGTTTTCCCGCTAGAAACCAAAGCCCTTTTCCCAGATACAAATCTAATCTCAATACTGTAATTCCAAACTACCCAGCAATGCTAAACAAAATTAAATGTGATTCAGCTGGCAGTAACGAGCGTATAATAATATATCACCGAGTTGAAACGCGTGAAGCCAAAGGTGGCGATAGCAATCAGTTAGCGCGAGTAGGAGCCTACGCAATACGAACGCGAGGCGCCATATTGTGCCATCACACTTGCATATTAGACCTTAGTCTAAAGTCTGAAGTCAGCCTTTCCCAAAATGGGCGATAAAGCCCCCTTGAAGGCGCTGCAGGCCTAAAGGGGGGCGGTAAGAGACCCAAAAAAAAATGGGGGCGTTGTGTAGAGACTTGGAGTCCAGTGTGTACTACCTACTGGGATCTTCAGGTCTCAAGTTAACTCTTGCGCGTTATAGTAAAAGTCTCGTTTGGAATGAATGTTTAATCTCCGCTAATATAGCTCACAATAATTATTTATTTAATTTGAATTTAAAGTGGTTGGTTCTTAATTATGTATATGAAACAATGAGGGCGCTGAAAAGAAGCTGGCAGCAGACAAAATAAGTTTGGGAACCCCTGGTTTAAAGATATAAGTACTAGTAGCGGCCCGCAGTATCACCCGCGTAGATCTTGTTTCCATGATTTTTCCGTGTTGAAAAACAGTTTATGTGTTCCTCGAGACTATAATCTAACTGCGTTTCAAATTTCAACCTGGGCGTCTACTCTCTTTCCATGAAATACGCAATTTTGAAACTCGAGGGTTTCCTATTCCGATTCTACTTCGTTTCGTCCGATCAAATTCAAAGTCAAAGTAATTTTTCGCCAAAAATTGTGGTTACAAATAAGGTCTTAAATACTATGGTTTGGTGATGCACAATTTCAGCCTACAAGGCATGCGAAATTTTAAAAATTTGTTACACATTTATAAAATTTTCAAAACATCGATCGAACATTATTTGACGTTTAAATGTTCTAAGTCTAAGAGTAGGCTTAGAACATTTGAACGGACGAAACGATGAATTGAAGTAGAATCGAAGCAGGATAGTCGTGAGTTTATTTCGAAATTATCTTTTTCGTAGAAAGACAGTAGACGTCCTGATCCGTTGCGACTTGATTGACAAAGAAACATTTAAACCTACGTGAATATCAGATATGGACCTGATTTCCAAGCACAAATCCCCCTCACATTGTTTAGTGTTTTACGTTCAAAGAACGCGTGCAAATAATCCAACTTTTCCAAGAAAGAAGACGTCTTCCGAAGACATTTATCATCCTTCAATGGTAGTTTATGACCCACACCTTGTGAGAGAATGCCAGGAGTTCCAACAGTGTGGATCGTAAAAAGGGTTTCTTATGTTTATGTTTAACGTACACTTGGTCAGTGCGATGAGTTATATATTCCTTACCCGCGTAGTTTCCGTTTCCAATTGATTTCAGGGATAAAAAGTAACCTTTCCAAGGTAAAATATGTGTTCCAAATTTTAACCCGATCCGTTCCGATGTTCCAATATGGCTGAGCGACAAATATCTAAATAAATAAACATCCAAACTTTCGCATTTATAGTATAAGTAGGATTTTATGTAGGCTTTGACTTAGGCTTTCTTTCTGTAACTACTTTATGCACTTGCAAGTTTTAACTGCCCGGCTTTATGCAGTTGAAACTTAAATTGGGTTTTGTTAGTAGATATTATATAGAAAAAGAGACGAACTTCTTAGTATTCCATGGATTCACCGTGCGGGTGCCGGGTCCATCGTGTGGCAGAGAGAGAAATCTCGAATAGACCCCAAGACTTGTGACTCGGGCGTAGGTTTATAAAGGGCCCCTTTTGGTGACGTACGTCAACACTCACCTTCACTATTCGTATTTCTCTCCCTGCCCAGCCAAATCCGATATGATCCTACTAGTGCAGTTTTAGATACTCGTTCTAGTATATAACTTACTGCACTTCTGGACAAGCCAAGGTCTTTAAGCATTTAATATTCTTCAAAAAACTCCGAAATAAGACACTCACCAAAATCTCTCAATTTTGTAAAATCGACTAAACACGCTGTTCTAATGAAATAGCGATGTAGTATGAATACGTCATCGACAGAATCAAAATTTAGTTTTTCATTGATATTTAAAAAACCACTACACCGTGTTCGACAAAATTTATAGGTATGGGACTACCTCTGAAGTATGATCTATCAAGCAACAATCTAATTGAACACCTTCTTTTTTGAAGTAGGTTAAAAATTACTTTGATGCATACGTAAGTCTGTATATTAATGTAAAGTATTAGTACCAACTCAACTTCCTTCTCCTAATTGGCGTAGTGTCGAGTCACCACTTACGTTTATTGCCAGTTTAAGGCCCTTTTGTGTACAAAGAAATTGTGTCACTTACGTGCAAATTGGATCATATATCGTCGTTATCAAGCCTGAATAGACGTGGGCGAGCGTCTTTAATCGGATATGAAAGCTTTTATCTTAAACCTTAGCCCTTTAACTTAAAGATCACATCTGAAATCGAAATACATCGGACGGTGTAATAGTTTATAACTTCGCGCAATTATGTGATGATGTTCATTCCGTTTCTTTCTTTTCTCGTTGGCTCTACGTTTTGTATTCCCTTTGTGAGATTTCTCGAAGGAATTTTCTCGTTTTTTTTTCTCGAGTCAATAAATTTTATCGAGGTCAGTCGAATAATGGTGAAAGAGAGTTTCGCTTTGACAGTTCAGATGTTAAAATTCGTGATTGTGTGTTAATTAATGTAATCAATGAATGGAATTGGGATTTTTATCGTTTACGACGCAGTTCTATCGAATTTCGTCTAAAAGTACGTGAATACTTTTGAATACCTACGTTTTTGACTAGCGGCGCCCCACAGTCATACCCGCGTAGTTTACGTTCTGCACCTAAGCCTGTACCTTCTTTACACCTAAGCGTTATTTCATACCGTCGTGTAATGGTTTTCCAAATTTCAATTTAATTCTTTCAGGAGTTTCAACGTGACTGAGTAACAAACATTTAACTTTAACATTTATAATATAAGTAGGATAGGAACATATTTTAAATCCAATGCTCTGGGGTTAATTGTTGATTTAGCTTAACGCGTAATTATATATCATTCAGCGTGGTAAACTCGCCAGACTGCTACACGCACTTTCCAGTGGTAGCGGACTTGATCTAATGTTCGTGGATAAAACTCATTAAATATGTGGCAGCTTACCATCAGGCCGTAACTAAAATAATAAATTATTAAAGTAAATCGAAATAGCAATTAAACGGGTATTAAACGTATGACTTAGTTTTCCAAACCTATAAACTAAGCAAGGTCTACGATTTCTTTATTTCGTTGTTAAACGCATAAAATCAAATATTTATGATATCCGCCGCTAGTAACATGAAACGTTTTGCTCTAACTGTTATTTAATATTTGCTTTAGTATCTAACGTACGTCGTAAAAATATCTAAAAAGTAAATGAAACTTATACCATTTTTGGGTTCCGTACAGATTGATTACTTACGGATGTGTTACGAAACTGCTAGTTTGCTCAATTTCATTTAATTTATTGGTTTTTTATCGGATACACTTCGGAGAGTGTGCGACTGATCTGCATGATCTAATACCACCTTGCCCTTTTTTCTATCGGACCTCTCGTAACTCGAAGAAGCGGCACCGTTTCATGGTTGATGTTCCAAAGACACGAACGAAGAGATTTGACTCTACTTTTGTGATAAGAACGTCTAGGCTGTGGAATACGTTGCCTGAGTGGGTTTTCCCCGATGGTAACAATCTTTGTGTCTTCAAATCGAGAGTGAATCGGTTTTTTCTAGGTAAACACGCTCCATCGTTGACCGCATCGTCGCTTAACATCAGGCGAGATGGCGGTCAATTGTAAACCTATAGAAGTTAAAAAATTTAATCGTTTTCTGACTTTATGCTAATTAAATATTAATGTCAAATTATGATATAATAAAAATCAAAATATTACAAGACGTATGACATAAATATACGTCTACAAAATCATTAACAAAAATAACCCGCTTTGAACCGTTTCTGGTGCAAATGTGGTCAAAACGCTGGCTGCATTGCCTTGCTCAATGGCGTTGGCTTTCCTTTGCCTCAGAAACGAGCCACAGCAAATGCCATCACTTTTGGTTAAGTCAACGATTAAATATTTGACAATTTAATTCGGTATAGACACCTATATGTCTTGGTCTTTAAGTCGAAAGTGAATCTAGGTAATAGGTAATATTTTTTTTTTTAAATATAGATTGACGATACGAACAGGACATGTGCCTGATGGTAAGCAACATGCCTGCCACATAACAGCAAAGTGACACGCAGCTATTGGAACATGAAGAGCCAAAATCATTACCTAGCACCGCACTGCGCTCGTCACCCAGAGATCTAAGTTGTTATATCTCTAAGCCCTGTAATTTCTCTGGAAACATTGCCCTTCAAACCGGAACACAGTAATGTTTGCACATTACTGCTTGGCGGTGGAATAATTGACAAAGGTGTGGTACTTCCCCAGGCGGACTCTGCTAAGAGTCCTACAACTACTAAATCTTCTTCTAATATCTTCTAGGTAAGCATGTAATTCATCGTAGACCGCATCGTCGCTTAACGTACCTGATGGCAAGCAACATGCCTGCCCATAACAGCACAGTGACACGTAGCTATTGGAACATGAAGAATCCAAATCATTATCTATCACCGCATTGCGCTCGTCACCCGGAGATATTAGGTATTTTATCTCTTAGCCTAGTAATTTCTCTGGAATCTTGCCCTTCAAACCGGAACACAGTAATGTTTGCACACTAGTTGGCGATAGAATAACTGACAACGGTGTGGTACTTTTCCAGGCGGACTATGTATAAAGCCCTGCTACTACGTACCTATACACTTTGCAATCCATTAGCTTTCGCCTTTAAAATATTAGTGTTATTATTATCTATAGTTAAACTCACACTTTTTGAAAACTGATCGGCTCGAAATTTCCGTTAAATGCAATCATAAATTTTCATACGCACATTACATCCCACGGGTGGGCAGTGTGGGCAACATGGCCGCAGGCGCGATGCTGCATTTACGTAATTTTACCGTTTACGGTGTAAATATAATTGAATTTTAAATTAATTCGATATAAACGCGTGTAGCGAGCAATGGGATGGTAATTTGATGGTTTAATATTCAATCAGAGTCGATTGGATATCATGGCCTTGTAAAATGTTATTTTTTTATTATATTGAGTGGCGGGACAAGCAATAGAGGCCACATAAGACCTGATATCATATAGGTCCTTTACACACAAAAAAATCCAGCAATTAAGAAAGCAACTCACTGTTTTAACCCACTGTTCTATTGTTCGGTAACTACACAGTAATTATGTAGTAATCCTACTTACTTCCTACTAATATTATAAATGTTCAATGTATGGATGTTTGGATGTTGGTTGCTCAATCACGTCTTAACGTATGAACGGATTAGACTGAAATTTGGAACACAGACAGATTATAGTCTGGAAGAACACATAGGCTACTTTTTATCCCGGAAAACAACGGGAACACCAGAAACGGGACTTCGCGGGTAGCACCGCGAGGCGCTGCTGGTAATATATAATGTAAATCCATTATTGGCCTTAAGATAGCTTGTACAATACTTAAACTTTGTTTAAGATTTTGTTTGTGGCTGTGGATTTTGTTTCAATAAATAAACTAAATTAAACAAATATACAAACGTATCCATAAAGCACACACTAGTGCTGATTTTAAAGTCATTTGGAAGAAATAGTTCTCAGCCATAAAGCCCTCCATTCAACACTTTTGTACTGTTTTATCATTTCGTGTGAACTTATTTTTTTCACAGTAGAATGATGTTATCAATCAATGTGCAAGTGAATATCTTTTCGTAATCTGTTACTATACTTGTCGCTTGAAAGGACAGATGAGAATGATGGATGATACATCTTTGGATTCGGTAACTTTATTTCGATAGTGTTTCTCTATTCGGATCAAAACATAATAATGACGACAAAAAAGTATTTATATACATTTATTTAGTAGAATATCTGGTAAAATTATGATAGATAGGTACTTTCTTTAACAGACTATGCAAAATATTTTGTTCTATCTAATCAACCCTATTTTAGCGCTTTAGTTGCTTAAAATTGTATTTATTTGTTTTCGAGAATGTTAGCACAAGTTCGTTGACTCTGCGAGGTTTAAAAGTGCTGATGGATTTTTCATATTGATTGTAATTTATGAATAAATAAATAAAAAAAAGCGAGAACATTTTTACATTTTTGGATACATTTCGAAAAATGTGTTGCTGAACTGCATGGTACAATACCACCTTGCTGTTTTTTTTCTAGAGGCTAGGTACGTTTGGTAGCTGGAGCCTTTGCGCCAAGAAGAGAGTCAGGCCCATAATTTACAGCGCTGGCCAAGTTTTCATTGGCGGATAGCTCATTCTCGATTGCTGTTTTCCTTGGAACTCACTGGTTTCATAATAATGTTTTCCTTAACTTTTAAATCAGTGGTGATGTTAACCTTATATGTACATCTTTATTTTGAAAAAGTCTATTATATTCTTTGTCGAGGTGCAAACGGGATTTGAAGCTACGACCGCACGATTGCTAAATCACGTATTTACTATTAGCTACCACTGTTTTATTAAGCGATTCATTATTTAAACATAATAATATTCACATTCCAAAGTTACTGAAGAAATTACCTATCTATAAAATACATAATTATCATATAATATGTTATACATAAAATAGCTAACCAAAAATCAAATCAGATTGCATTTCGATAAAAAAAATCTGTTCAAAAACAGTACCTAATTTATCTTTAACAGCTAAGCTCTCAACTAAATCGGTAAAAGCTAACGTTACGGGTAATTCAGCCAAGCGTTTTACATTATGTTTTAATCAACGTAAGTAATTATTTATTTTGTTGCATAAAAAGTTTTAATACACGCACTCTATAATTTCGCATGTTGGGAATTAAACTAGTGTTTATCTTGGGTGGTCTTTGGGATTCACTTTTTTTGATGTGGGATAATACACTACTGAAAAATCTGGGTCCATAACTTTTATTAATCTGTTAGACGTTTTACGGGTACTTTTTTTACTTGCAAGATTGAAAAAAAATACATTGGGGTTATTTTTGATACCTATTTTAATGTGTACTTGTGGCTAAGTAAAGTATGATTGTGAGCCACGTTTTGCGTGTTCATTCGTTTTTATTAAAAAAAAAAAAACTTATAGCAAAGAAACAGGACTCCAAAAAGTCCGTATCAGCAACAATTATCACCGGGCCAATTACCAACCAAACAGGCATAAAATTACCAAAGTAAATTCCAGCTAGGTCGTTAGGGCCGGGATTTAGCTGTGCCTAGGTATGGCACGCGACGTCGCGTGAGACGCACTGATCTAGGTAACTGATTGACTGAGCGAGTACAGCGGTTGGTACTTTATTTGGTACCTAGTGAATAGGGACACTTTATGTTGTACCTAGTGAATAGGGCCACTTTATTTGGTACCTAGTGAATAGGGGCACTTTCTGTGGTACCTAGTGAATATATGTGAGTGCAAGGACATTGTTTTTCTCAGTTGTTCGCTTTAGGACAGATTCGCTTTATGACAGGTTTGCTTTACGGCAGAATCGCTTTATGACAGATTCGCTTTAAGGCAAAAGTACAGACGACTCGACAATAATTCATTGAACCATTTATTGTTTTTTTTTTTTAAACAAAGGCTTCTTGCCACGTTCAAGTCAATGTATTAAATTCACCCTGCACAAGCGTTCTAAGCGTTCCAACACGGTAATTTCGTTTTTCAGTGCACTAGTAATAATCAGGTCAATTTTAATATCTTTTTCCTTTAACTTTAAACCACGCCGTTTACGTTTACAAAAGGTTTCTATCCTTCTTAAATTTCTGTCTTGATACTGGGCTTCCTTTTTAAGTAACTGTATGAATCGATACAACGGCGGCTTACAATCGATACAACTAGTCAAGCTCTTTCATTTGACACCCATATTAAGGCATTCGTGAAAAAAAAAAAATGGAGTTCGCCCTTTTGTGATTTGAAATTTGTTATACTATATAGTACTCTACTAGTCAAGCCCTTTCAATTGATACCCATATTGAGGTAGATTGTGATGAAATATTTGGTCTGCCATTTGGTGGAGGCGACCATCTTGAATCGATATTAACCAAAAATTGCTCAAAACATCAACACAAAAATTTATCTTCAAATAAAAAAACCGCATCGAAATCGGCCCATCCGTTTCAGCTCTACGGTGCCATAGACAGATACACACACAGACATATACACATAGAGACAGACCTGTATGTGTGTCTGTCTCATAAACAGATAGACTTCGACGTCAAATTTATAACACCTCTTTTTTTGGTCGGGGGCTAAAAACCGCCGTAACTGTGCCACAAAGTGGTCAAGTAGGAGTTAAAATATTGTTAAAAATTGCAAAGTACGAAAAAGATTATAAACTTTGAAAGACTTATTCTCAGAAACTATTGGGTGTACAGAGACAATTCTAGTATCATATTGTAGCAAATTTGGTCTACTTTATAAACGCCATAAGAAAGTTTTTACCAAAACTAGTCGTTTAGGGTTATAATCGCCAAAATTTGAAAAATAAACGATTTTTTCGCGGTTTTTTTTCGATTTTTGACAAAGTTGCGTTCGTCGCTCGAGGTCACAAACTTGGGACAATCATTAGGCCAACATCATAAACAAGTCTGCAAAAAATCAGATCTATCGGATTTAACGCACACGGTAATGTATAAAGTTACTGCACTAATAACATAAATTGAAAAGAAAGTACCAGGTCAACAGAAATGTTAGGACAAAATCTGCTAAAACGTTTCCATGAATTGCGTTTAATAAATATTTAAAGAACGTCTCCACCTCTTGTGTTTGAACCTTTTTTTTTATTTCAAAGAGTGACAAGACGAGCAGGACATGCGCCTGATGGTAAGCAACATTCCTGCCACATAACAGCACAGTGACACAGCTATAGGAACATGAAGAGTCCAAATCATTACCTAGTACTGCACTGCGCTCGTCACCCAGAGATCTAAGGTGTTATATCTCTAAGCCCAGTAATTTCTCTGGAAATATTGCCCTTCAAACCGGAACACAGTAACGCTTACACATTGCTGCTTGGCGGTAGAATATCTGGCAAAGGTGTGGTACTTCCCCAGGCGGACTCTGCTAAAAGTCCTACCACTACAAAAACCTATACCTTTTTATTTAGGCACTATTTTAGTGTACTTAACTGTACAATTTCTGTCGTAAAGCGAATCTATCATAAAGCGATTCTGCCGTAAAGCGAATCTGTCATAAAGCGAATCTGTCCTAAAGCGAACAACTGGTTTTTCTATAGTATAGAAGTAAGAGACGAGCAGGACATGTGCCAGATGGTAAGCCACATGTCTGCCAATACCAGTACTGTGGCACGCAGATATTGGAACATGCAGAGTCCAAATCATTACCCAGCATTGCACTGCGCTCGTCGCCCAGGGACATGAGATGTTTTATCTCTAGTATGCCCTGTAATCGAACTGGAAACATCGCCTTTTAAACATAAACAAAGTAACATTTTCATATTACTGCATAGCGGTGGAATAACTGGTAAAGGTGTGGTACTTCCCCAGGAAGACTCGACAAAGAATCCTATGACTACTGTTTTAAGCTATCGTGGTTGTTCACTAGTGTATAGAGTAACTTAAGTTAATATTTTTGAGCATCAGGTATCTGGTAGTGTTAGCCCTGTCATAATATTGGTTCAGCTGCTTCAGAGCAAACAAACAGACAGACTTTTTTTATTTTGTCATTTATATATATATGTTTTTTTACTTAATGTCCACTTTCAAAATCCTTGTTTGTTTGTTGTTCTGATTGTTGGGAAATTGTATGTATTATACTGATTAACAGTAGAATTTGTTGACTGCTCATGAATTACTTGCAAAACATTGTACATTTATTTAAGGTATTCCGTACTCTGAGCCCTGAGACACAGGTTTATCGCCTAGTTCGGGGCTCGCTGTTAAATCTCTTTTTGTTAATGTATGTTTCAGCAATAAAGTTTTTTTTTTATTTTTTTATTATTATTATTATTATGTACCTATGTAATTTTAAAATCTGGAGTTATTTTGAGTATAGATTTTAATTTAATTAAATCCTATGAAATAAATATTTTCAGATGAATTTAGTAAAAAGCGGTTAATTTGATATACCGTATAGATGCTCCCAATTTTTGTTTGCATAGAAGTATAGATTAAATTTACCAACTTAAAATGAGTGAAATGTATCCTACAAAAAATCGAGCTTAGAAATGCTTTCAATATTACGCCATTATATTTTATTTAGCAACACAAATATTCTATGTTCTCATAATTATGACTCCAACACACGAAGAACCGTAAACTTGCGTGTCAAAAACCACCGTTTTATTTTTCAGTTAGTTTTATAACTTCATCAGAATCGAGGTGTTTTTAAACGAATGCAAATTAAAAACGATAAACTTAAGCATTTATTTTTAATGTTAATAAACTACGTAACGAATAGAATTTAAATTTTGTCGTGCGTGGTTAAAATAAACTAGCGATGTACCAGTGTAAGATGATACTTTTGTATTTTACTCAATATGAAAATGCGAGGTCAGGTTTTACTGGACGTGTGATCGTAGTGAACTGTCTTGTATTATCTAGGGTTGCACGAAAAAACGTACATTATGTTGAAAGGACGAATTTAAAATAAAAACAAATTTATGTATAGATAGAATATCCACATAACTATTGTTAGAATTGTAGATTCATTAATTTTATTAACATAACCTGCTTTTGACACAATATTCGAAACTTTTGTCATCTATCTGCAACTTTGTCATGTTTTGAAACTCCTGAAAATGGAGGAACTATAGAGAGATCCTTGGTCTACAGTGAGACAGCAACACTTCTACTATAGATGTTAAAATTTGGGTATTGAGACGTTTGTTGCTGTGTTACGTCGTTACGTCTGAACGTATCTGATTGAAATTTGGAATAGTCTGGAAAAACACATACGCTACTTGTTATCCCCGGAAAATAACGGAACGGGAACTACGCGGATAAAACCACGAAACACTGTAAGTGGCTTACATAAAAAATAACAATTAACTGAACAGGTAACTTAATGTAAAAATACAAGTTATTCACATACAAAAAAAACTCCGATCTTATAAACACAACTCATAAGCACAAAACGTTACGTCCCTTTCCACTGTTACATCCTTTACGCCTAACCTCACAGACGGGAGAATGTTCTTCATGTTCGAAGTGATAAATATGTATTCAGTGTTCATAAAGTACGTGTCCATTGACTGGTATTTATTTATGCGTATTTGTGTATAGTTTTTCGATTTACTATTTAAATGATAGTCAAGTTTTGCATCGATACATCGTTAATGTAATTACAATATGTTTGGAGGCGAAATTTAATGTTACTACGATTTTATAACATGAGATCTGTTAGATATTGAATTTATTAATCGATATCAAGGAGGATGTTCTGAATTTGTAGACTTCTTCAGTGACGTGGTACATTTTTGGTTGGGAAAGATCTTTTGGTTTCGGATCATGGACATGCTAATGTAGTTATGTATTTTATTGTCTTGAAGTGGAGAGAAAATCGTTTTCGCGAAAAAAAAATTCATTAGCACCCGGCGAGCAACCTGCCATTTAAAAAAAATAGATACTTAATACCATCGATATAAACCAATGGATGTGCTCTGAGCACCTTGTAATTGGTAATAAATTGCGTCTCTGTGTGTATCGTAAGTGGTTTCCACACAACCAATCTAGTTGACCCCTAGAATCGCTAGCGGCGAGATAAGCTGTGGTTCTACTTACTTTGGTTGTTGACAATGAATAGTGATAAATAAAAACGTCCGGCGTTCATCACTTCCTGCGACCGACTAGAACGGAAACAATGAGCTCACTCCCAACGATGACATAATTCCGTGAGTCCTGAAGTTTGGGAGGGCACATCCATTAGTTTATATCGATGCATAATAAAACCATGCGGCGATGCTCAAGATAGACCTTTTCATGTTACCTCGTTAATTTAGTAACTTTACATGTTGTTCACACCTGTTTCTTGAACTAGGGTCAGTAAGATTTACATTTCGCGGCCCAACTCCGCCTCTAAGCAATTATAAGCTTTCCCACGTATCATATTTATGTGACTACATAAAGATAAGTTTCAGACTAGTATCTAAGTTATCTTTATTACTTTTTGATTTAGCTTCAGCTTGCAGTCTGTCTTTTCATTAGCTCAATTATTTATGATCGGTTAACTGCTGTTTTAAAGACCAATTTAAATGATGTATTGACTTTGGCGCCTTTCTCTATGAGGCGCCTTTGCTTAGTCGTACTCGTAGTATATGGGTAATAACAGCGCCCTTCGGTTTTACCCGCACAGTTCCTATTCTCGTTATTTTGTTGCATAAAAGTAGTAGATTATGTGCTATTTCGGACTATAATCTAACCAAATTCCTTTCAATCCTGATAATGACCGGGTCAAATAATACCAGTCTAATTAGATGTCAGCTAGATTATGGAACAATCTGAGATACGTATTTTTTGTTTTGTCAAATAATAAAAAATCGGCAAAATTTGATGATCTACAACCACATATATCTGTAGTTGTAGATCATCAAATTCATCATGCCTCACGATGTGTTCCTTCACTGTTTTATGTTAGCGGCATTACTTCGAAAAGACAGTGGTGCCCGTGGTTTTGAATCCGGGGTCGCCGGATCGGCAGTTGCCGTTCTCCCGACTAGACCAGCCGTAACTACAGCGGGTTATGAAGTATGTTTAATATCGTTGTTTCCTTTGTTTCAGTGAACGGTGGTTGGAGTTCCTGGGGGTCTTGGAGCCAGTGCCGCTGCAACGGCCGCATCGCCGGGGGGCAGCGGCGCACCAGGTCGTGCACGGAGCCCCACCCCCTGAACGGGGGAGCACCCTGCCAGGGCCAGGCTGTGCAGAGAACGGCGGACTGCGTGCCTTGCCAGAATGGTGAGTCATAGAACCTCAGTCTTAATAAAATAAACCAATATAGCTATTTGTAGTAATAACAATATTTGTGGATATAGAGCAGACAGAAATATTTAATGGGATATTGGTATGTTAGCTCAGATTGATGAGTTATGGTTGGGCTGTGCCTTAGGTGTAACGGAATTAAAATTAACAAATCCAGCTTTCACATGAATCAACGTAAGAGACGAGAGATTTTTAGCAGAATAGCGAAACCTGTAAAAACATGTTGTTAGTTTACGCGACATATAGCGTTAGAGAAATTTGTTAAGCACACGTCAATGTTAATGATTTCACATATTTTGTCACCCATAATTCGTCTTCAGACAGTCTGACATAAAATGTATGTCACTTTGAGAACGTTTCATTGGCAAAATTAACCACAATTTTATATCTTACATACTAGTTAGTACTAGGTTAAGGTTCAAATTAGCGAATGAAAATTTTAAATCTCAAAATTTCGTCATGAAATAATGGTAAGACAGAAAGAACCCCCGATGGCAAGAAATACACCATCACAAAACAAAACGCAGTATTGCAAGCATTAAATACATACATAAACGTTAAAGTAAACCCCTTAAATAACATTAACTTGTTCGTACATAAACTGACTCTTTACCTCCGCACCAAGAAACTATCTATTACCATTACTACGAAACTAATTAAAGTCATCGCTAACTTAGCACCTAATTGACGTAACTGCCCGCAACTTGTGTAACTTGTGCTTAGAAAACTTAGCCAAGTTAGTCGACTTTGAAACTTGTGAGAAACCAATGAAGCGACACTTTAAGCTTGGATTCTAAGTTATCAACTTAGTTCGAATATTAGTTTTCTTATGACGTATTGTTGATATCAAATTTTGGTGGAGAATAAATTTGCTGTTATGGATTGCTGTTATTACTTGATATAGTTACTATAAATTGTGTAAATTCCAGTAAATTATTTTCGTAAATTCAACGTTATTGCGTTGAATGTGTTTTATGATTTCACATTACATTTTTTTGACGTGACAACGTCTTATAAATTGGTTTGCCGGGTGACACTTCAAGAAACTGCGTTACGCTCCGCTCACGTTATGCGCTCACAATGAGAGCGAGTGAGAGGGACGCGTGCCTTTCACTTTTTATGTATGTCTCTCTCGCTCTTAGGCGGGCTAACCACTCAAAGTCGTTGTCACGTAAAACTTTCGCCCGTATACCGACTTTACAGGCAACCAATTTTTTTTTCATTCAACTTTGTCTTCTTTTGAAGTTTTTACACATTGTGCGTATCAGGAAGTTGTACTTATTATTTAAGTTACGCATAAATATTTTCGATTTTGTTAATTTCAAAATGTTATTCTTAGACTATCTTTGAATTGTTTAGGTGTAAGATACAAATTGAAAGATTGTAAAAACGAAATTTTGTAATTTTTAATGCTTTCAATGAAGACGGATATATGGACCTTCAAGGATATGACAATACGCAACAGTTATTAATTGGTAAGTGAACCTTAGTTTTGTGAAAAACATATATTTGATCAGTATAACATACAGATCGTCAGTGGCCGTTCTCCCGACTAGTCCAGCCGTAACTTGCTAGACCAGCCGTTAGATACTTATTAAATATTACAATTGGCGCTATCTCATAATTTATATTAATGTTGGTTAAAACATAGCAACAAAGAGCTCCAAATTCCTCCCAGTCATCGACCACACAACACTAAAACCTCAAACGTATCATTAAAAACGAAATAACCACACATAAAGAACACGTGGCATCTTGTGCATCCGATACAAATGACCGTTTAAGTACCATATCTATAAAAATCCCTTCATTGTACTAAGCAATAAACTCGAGTACTATCAGATAAATTGAAAGAGCCCGGGTTCAACTCATGGTTATGCAATTGGTGCTTATACTGTGGTTATATGGAGGACATCAAAGCGATTCGAGTCCGACTGACTTAGTAAATGAGGCGAAAAGCTAAAGTATTGTAACACACGAGTGGTAGGAATGAACACGAAGATATTTTCATTTCTAACAGTTCTCTGACTTTGTATATTTGATGATATATCAGACATTTTCAGACAGAAAGCTGATACATTATTTTATTGAACACTTTACATCCATTTATACAAATACAATTGAAAAGTCTGTTTAATTCAATATTAATAGCTTTTCGTTAAACCCACATGGAACTTTTACAGTATTAAAATTAAAGAAAAAATAAAACATTGTCGGTCAATCGTTTTGTTCTTATCTCTCGCTAGAATGACAAGGAGTGACTATTAGGACTACTTTTACTATTAGTACAGTCGAGGTAGCCATAAAACTAGCCTGAAATAGAAAAAATTCCGGGGAGCGATTTTTTTTTATGAAACGTCGGGGAGGGTTGTTGGAAGTATAAATCTCGATTTTCTAACTTATCCCGCTAGAGGGTTCGCCACCATCTTGTTTTAAAGTTTTTGTGAAATAACTCGTTCATTTTCAACTTTAGAGCAAAAATGATGGTTACCAAAGTAGTTGGAAATTTAATTTCTCACAAGTTTGCTTCATACAGTTTTACGCTAGGATCAATATTTGCAGAGTTATACTATCAAGTTTACCAAAAAAATCGTAATGGGTGCAATTTTATTTTCTTCGACTTTGGTTCTCGCACATTTTTTACTTATTTTATTTTTAGTATTTGTTGTTACAGTGGCAATAGAAATACATCATCTGTGAAAATTTCAACTGTCTAGCTATCACCGTTCTTGAGATACAGTCTGGTGACAGACGGACGGACGGACGGACGGATGGACAGCCAAGTCTGAGTAATAGGGTTCCGTTTTTACCCTTTGGGTACGGAACCCTAAAAAGTGCGAAAACCGAAGTTGAAGAAAATAAAATTCCACCCACTACGATTTTTTTGATAAACTTGATAGTAAACTCTGCAAATATTGATCCTAGCGTAAAACCTATATGAAGCAAACTTGTGAGAAATTAAATTTCCAACAATTTTGGTGACCATCATTTTTGCTCTAAAGTTGAAAATGAACGAGTTATTTCACAAAAACTTTAAAACAAGATGGCGGTGAACCCTCTACCGGGATTAGTTCGAAAATCGAGATTTATACTTCCAACAACCCTCCCCGACGTTGCATAAAAAAAATCGCTCCCCGGATTTTTTTCTATTTCAATGTCTGCCCCGACCGTGCTATATAGAAAACAAAATAATGACATTCAACAGTTGAGGTAAAACGCAGTTTACGCCGCGGGGTTCAGTTTAAAAGTACTTAAATAAGTAAATAAAATCCTATTAACATTATCAATGTAAAATTTGGTACGTTAAAATGTTTGTTGTTCAATCACGTCTGAATGGCTTGAAATTTGGAACATACATAGATATAATATAGCCAGGAATACCACATACGCTAAAACTAACACTTATATTGTGGGAGCCATGCAGCTGATATTATAATACCTCTATAAGCTTGTATGGCTTGTAAACACATATTTATGATATTTAAAATAATTCCTAAAGCAGTGCTCAAGGGCTGCCGATTTGAAATGGAATTAGATAGGTCTGCCGTATTTTAGAAATTCTTTGCCCAAGTCACCACACAGTGAAAGCCAAATCGTAAACACTATTGCGGTGTACCAACCAAGCGATGCCGGCACGACCTCAATAGACTCTTCAATGGTTGGTATAATACTAATATAGTAGGCACAGAAACAATTGGAAAGATGATGTGGTAATATGGAAAGCCTCTGTCCAGCATTGGGACTTTTCGAGCGCATTTATACAATGATACTCTGAATCTGTGAGAGAAAGTTCGTATTTGATACAATCAATGCTCTCTCAGATCCAAAGTATCTCTTTTAAGATAAATTGATAAATTTGCCTGTAGGTATGTAGTCTTATAACTTCAAAATAAGTACTGTGGAAATGGGTTAATTTGTAAATATATTATTCCTTTAGTTGTAATATACCTACGGTAATAATTTGGATGACGAGATTAGTTATTATTATTTTGACTTACGTTGGACACAGATTTGGCAAAACTTTGGCAAAATATTTTTTTAAGAAATCTGATAATGAACTATAAGATAATTTGCAATCTTATTCACGTAAGACTAAAAAAACTACGCCACACCTAAGCAAGATAAGATACAACAACTTAAGCTGGACAAAGATAAAGCAACTAAAGCTACATAAATACGTTCAATAAGCCATTGAAAGTATGATGAGCAGTATAAGTCACGTAAATCCAACTGCCCTTTACTTCCAAGCAAATATACAATTCTAACATTTACTGCTAGATTTTTACAAATGAAACAAAATAGAACGCGTTGAAAAAAAAACGTAAAATCCAATTAGACTGGATTCCGCAACACAATGTGGAATGATAAATGTCAGAGCTAAATCATGACATGGAACCAAATCACCAGCCAAAATCAAAGCACAAAAAGCCGACTCAACAATAAAGTCTGCTCTATTTCCTAATCAAAAATATAACAGTCTATAAAACGAAACAGCTCCCACCGACGCTATAAAATCATTTCCAGTGCCAATAAATGTTATCGACTCTAAATTTCTCTAATTTGATTCCGAATCAACTCAATCGAATGAGATAGATAAAACCCGATGGCTACTTAAAGACTTAACCAGAAGAATAAAATCAATCATTATCAAAGTCAATAAAAGATGTGAGTGCTCGTAAATTTGCCGTAATTTGATGTAAGTAAAATCTTGAGGAACCAATTAAGTTCAAAGTATTGAAACCAGCATTAAACGCTAAAAAAAATCATTGTAAAGAAATGTGCAGTTCAAGAAACATGTCTTTCGAAGATATAACATGTCATCTACTCAACCCGCAGATGGTTAGTGGCCGGTTTAGTTGATATGACTCTACTTGTCAGAGAAAGTTCTGAATCCCAGCAAAGGAAACTTACAGTGGACTTGTTTATTGAAATACTTATTGAATCTATCAGCGAACAAAAGATTTTAAGAGCAATAATTGTTCCAAAACTTTGAAACCCTTCACACACTAGTATGAAAGCTTTCAAAGTTACTCGTAATTCTAAACACTCACTCAAAGCTTTCACGAGCACAAAATTACTAAAAAGTAGATTTTTAAAAACCTGTAATTATTTAAGGTTTTGTGTCACTGTAAAATTTTACTCGTAAATACCGTCAGATTAAGCTGTGGAATGCATTGCTTGAATGGTATTTTCCCGACGGAAATACTCTTGGTGTTTTCTAGCCG
The DNA here is from genome assembly GCA_963693475.1 of Ectropis crepuscularia. Taxonomy (NCBI): domain Eukaryota; kingdom Metazoa; phylum Arthropoda; class Insecta; order Lepidoptera; family Geometridae; genus Ectropis; species Ectropis crepuscularia. The sequence goes on from OY856340.1 coordinate 3,410,005, forward strand.
AAAGTAAACCGGTTTCGTCTAAGCAAGCGTGTGTCATCGTAGACCGCATCACGTAAGATCGCAATTAACCAATCAATCCATAATTTATTTCAGAATTTACAACGTTCCATATTAATTCATTACAATAGGTTCATAAATAAAAGTGATGTCCAATAATAATATCAATAACTAGTAATTTTGAAAAAATAAAACTATAGAAAAAAAAACAATTAAGTATGGCCTACACTTTGTTTTTTTTTTTTTTTATTATCGATTTTCGGTGAGACACTTCCCACCGACGTATTTATTTAACACAAAGAGTTCAAATAACTCCTCAGCACTCCATTCGACATCCACAGATTTAAGATATTTTTTGCTCTGTAGGTAATTCTTAATTGTATAATAAAACAATTAAAAACGTATTTACATACACATCAAGTAAAACCACAAGTCTTATGACAAACTAAATAGACCACAAAACCCAATTACCCAAAATAAATGCCAACTACCGTCAATATAAGTGTTACCAGTCATAAATTTCCGTAAATTTGATTCGAAATCAAGTTCACCAAACTCTTTGAGCGTGTGTATCGAAATAATTAACTGGACCAACAGGGTGGACAATAAAATCCAATCAGGGGCCGGCCGTCACAGTTCCCTTCTAATTGGTAACACATGTCCGCTAGCACGCTTGATGACTTTCAGGACTGTATGCGACGGATATTTTAATATCGCTGAGTATTTATTCGTTTTGGTTAAGTTTTTTTAAACTAATATTATAAATAGGAAAGATTTGATTTTATGTTTGTTTGTTTTTTCTTTAATTGTTGTTTTAAAACTACTGAACTGTTTTTGTAATTTTGTCGCCATTTGACAGCTACATTTTACTGAGTGCTAGACTATACTATATTTTCAGAAACTGATTTAAGTTTATACAGCTTGGCGCCTATAGCACACCCCGGACACTCGGCCTAAACTCAATACAAAGTGTGCAGTCGACTTACCTACTCTCCACACAACAACTCAGATGTTGTTCGCACATATTTACGCATGTGTGCGTGTCGGCTAGGGTTACTGAATTATTTTATGGAATAGTTAGATGTGACCCGTGAGTTCACCTGCCAATGTTAAGTGGCGTACAATCTTATCGAGTGTGGATATTTAATGCAAATATAACTTTTTAAATCAGAAGGGAGAAAATTCAAACCAAGAAAGTAAAAACTATTACCTACCTATTGGTTTTTAGTAGGTACACATTTGAGACTTACCCAAGGAAAAAACTTTATTCTGACCATATATTAATCACTCCACACACACACATATCTATTTTGTTGTAAATCACAAAACATTGAATTAGATAAAATTACTTGCATACGTTGGTTGCATTTTGTAATCTACGTATAACGCGCATTGTAATACAGTTCACTCAAATCATACACTAAGTTACAATGCACACACGAATTAGGTATTCACATCTAATACGGCAGCGAACAGTACAAGTATTTAATATAGTTTTGCAACTCAAATTAAAGTTTGTAAACATGAAACTATATACTTATACGCGCGAAATGCAACAAATCGGCAGAATCAGCTGTTGGCCAGTTTGTGTTACCAGTTCCGGATTTAATTTTTTTCCGAATTGCTTCAAGAATCACTATCCCATATAAGATATCCCACTAATATTATAAATGATGGAGGTTTGTATGTTTTCCAAATATCCAATTTGGACGTTTGTTGCTCAATCACGCCGAAGCGTATGAAGGGATCGGGCTGAAGTTTGGAATACAGTTAGATTATGGTCTGGAAGAACACATACTACTACTTTTTATCCTGGGAAAATAACGGAAACTACGCGGGTGAAACCGCGGGGCACTGCTAGTCTTAAATAAGTACCTGATCTGAACTGAAACCGTATATTCAGTGTTCACTATTGACGGACATATCCATGGACGCACATAAAACTACATATAGTCTAATATATAACCTTTTTCTATTTTTTTGCGTCGTTTGAACGCTAAAAAATAATCACTTACCAAGAAATCTGAATTGCAGCAATCTTAGTAAATAAATCCACTAAATTGGTAATACTTTAGTGATTTTATAAATTGTGAACTTATCAAAACACAGTAGAAAAACGATTCAATCCTAGTCTATTATAGAAATTCTTATGAAATTAAAAATCTGTTTTCTTGTTTCGTGTAACAGATGAAAAATTTGGTACACACAGCAACACAGCATCATGGTCGTATTCTCATAGAAAATTGTCGTCCGATATAACCCTTCGTTGAGTCCTTCTCGTGTCCTTGCGGGGTTCGAAGCTTGAAACTGGCGGGGGGTGGGGAGTGTCCGTTCTATCTGTATTATCTATTCTATGCCTATAGTCGAAAGACATCCAGATACCTACTAAGTAGTAGTGTAATTTATTAGTCGAAATTAATATAAATCTAACATTATATTTATATTATTTAAAATCACCCACAACGAATTCCTTGAAAAGGATCAACGGACCGCCAGCGAACTGAAATCGAAAACATTCCTACAACACCAATTACCGAGACGCTTAACATTATAAATGGCATTTCTAATAATACAACGAGGTATCCTATAAATTGAAATTAAAATATACCACCAAGATACAAGCAAACTGCGAATAAATCACGACTTTTTACACAAGAAACTGTAGTTCGCCATGTTTAAAAGCAGAACAATAAGAATGCCTTTGATTGACTCGGTAGGCGGGCTCAGAAATTTGCGTAGGGTTGCTTTCTGAATATGTTTCTTGCATTCTTGAATGATAATAGGTTAGCACTTGACCGCCATCTCGTTTATGCGACGATGCGGGTTACAATGGAGCAAGCTAACCTAGAAGAAACCGTTTCAATCGACATTTGAGGACACTTAGATTATACGTGCAAGGTTGCAAGGAACTCACTCAGTCAACGTATTCCAAAGTTTATGGTCTTGTTATGAAAGTGGAGCCGAACCAAATTCGTAAATGCGATGTCTTACCTATGGCAAAAATTGACAAATTTGAATCGATTGATTGATAAACTTTTCAATGCTCTTGGCAAGCCAAAAACTATTTTTTTTAATGAAATCTTTAAAAAATCTAAAAAGAAAAAAAAAACTATAAAATTGAGGAATAACACCAATGTAAACCACAACGTACCTAGAATCTTTCGAAGTCATGTGTCATCCGTCAACCCGCACTGGGCCAGCGTGGTGGATTATGGCCTTAACTCTCTCCTTGCGAGAGAAGGCTCCGAGTCCCAGCAGTGGGAACTTTTAGTGGGCTGTTGATGTTGAAACCACATCGTACCTAAACACAAGAAGTTTAAAAACGGAAAGCCAATTAAAATTCAAAATAATTCCGGTATAACCCTTTAGTGCTACAATAATTAATGAGCCTCTCACTTAACCCTATGTCCTGTACGCTTGAACAACGATAGATCTTATCTTCTAAACTACCCATGCATGTGTGGGTGACACACACACGCACGTTTCTTTATTAATTAATACACAAACACATAAATCACTCGAGTTCGTTAGAGTACGACAAAGGACGATCACGCACGGTATTCTTTTTTTCAAAACTTGAATGTAAATAAATTGTACGTAATTGTCGTTACGTCTTTTGGGAGACGAAATTTTGAGAAAACGCATTTATATGGAAAAAGAAGTATAATTTAAGGATATTCTCGAAGGGGAATTGTATTACGATAATTTTGTTCGCGAGACGCTTAAGGGTGAATTTAAACAATGTGTGGAATATATTACTCGGTGCGAATGGAGAATAAAAATATATTTTGGCGCTCATTTGGGAGTTTTTCTTTGACAAGACGATGAAAGCGTTTTTATAACAACCGTACATACATTGCTTTTGCACAGATTATTGAATAATTTACGCAATATGTAAAAGTACCAATGAATTTAGGTCATTTAAATATTTTATTTATTCTTAAAACTAGTATTTTTCTTTACCTGCCTAAAATCTATTAAGCTAAAAACTCGGAGTGACAATATACGCAAAACAACAGGCTGGCGGTGCCGGTGGCTGAAGAAGAAAAGCCAAGTGGCTGAGTGGCGTATCATGGGAGAGACCTATATCCAGCAGTGTACTAGGGTAGACTATGATGATAATGAAACGTTATAACGATATAATGATGATGATGAAACGTTAGTACGTGAAACAAATAAAACATAGAACGTATCAGTATAAATAGTGATAATTTAATAATAAAACAACAGTGGCGCGTCAGAAGTGCCGATAGCATAAAATAATGTAACATAAGTAAATATGTATGACTGTACATTTTCATACACAAAGGTGTCGGTAACGGTAAATGTGTCGCGAGTTCAATTGTTTTTTCTTATCCCAATTCAGTAATGTAGATTAAATAAAAAAAAACATACAAACTTGAATGTTAACAAAGTTACTCTCTGTATTAGCCGTGGTTGTTTTGTCAACATGTTGTGTAGTTGTGTAGGTAAGTATATGTATATTGTGTAATATGGTATGTGTGAGTGTATTTGCATTCCCGTTGATATTTAAAATGCGAAAGTTTGTAAAAATACATGTATGTATTTTTGTTATTATTTCACGCAAACACTGCTGAAGGGATTTAGATGAAATTTGCTACATAGATAAATAAAGATCTGAAATAAAACACAGGTTATTTTTTATCCCTTGAAAATAACGAGAAAACAGAACTGAAGAGAGGAAACTACACATGCGAAACCGCGGGACTAATTAACATTAATTATGTGGGCAAAAACGGTGGTACATTAAAACATTGCTTAAATAAATATTTTAATTATAAAATTACAATTACAGCAATGACTCAAAATGGACCCACGGTTAATTAAGTGTTTACACCAAAAATGGTGCCAAGTAATTGAGTCTTGTTAAACTTAAAGAGTTTTGTCCAAAACAGAATTGAGTTTTTGTGGTCGCGGCCAACTCCCGTTGCGTATTCGACGAGCACGAAAAAAGGAAAAAGTTTAGCGCTATAAGTAACCGTAAAACGCCTTTTAGCATTTTAGCTTATCATCATAAAAATAACGCGGAGAAAACGAAGAGTTAATGCTAAAATAACTAGGTTATTGAGATATTTTTTTACATGCGTTTTAATATTGTAAATAAGTAAACACTAATAAAAATAGGTAAAAAAACTTGTTAAGTTAAACGGTTTTATGTTAAACATACATTGCAATGTTTAATATAAATGTACTAAAAACCAAAAAAAAAAAAAAAATAGATACAGTCGTGGGAATTATAAACATATGCATAGACTAGACTAAAATAAAACCGTGGGGCACGTCAATTGTCTACAATTGTTGATTAAAATGTTTGTTTTGTAATGTTACACTATAATTAGGCAGTTGTTCAACCGACAACGATGGACGTGTGATAAGTAGGGCTAGAATCTGGAAACAAGCTAGCAAGCTCGATTATAAGCGAGTTTTAGGGTTTCATAGTGTTGAGCGAGTAGTACTTTTATCATATGTTTTGTCGATTAAAGACAAACTACGAGCAGTGTAACGATTCCTCGCCAGCCAGCAGTGTAAATGTCCAACGATAAACTAGTTGAAACATCTCTTTAATTTACATGGAGTGTATAACTATTGGAATTTCCATGAGCAAGAAAATAGTAAGTAATTTCCTCACCGTCTGCGGGCCAACTGCCTAACGACGAATTAAACGATTCTTCTATCGCACATTAACTCGATAATTTGTAGACAATTGACGTGCCCCACGGTTTTATTTTAGTCTAGTCTATGCATATGTTTATAATTCCCACGACTGTATCTATTTTTTTTTTTTTTTTGGTTTTTAGTACATTTATATTAAACATTGCAATGTATGTTTAACATAAAACCGTTTAACTTAAAAAGTTTTTTTACCTATTTTTATTTTCTAGTTTTTAGTTTTTTTTCGCATTCTGTTTAATTCATTTAGTGCTTCATTATCGCAAGGTTTCTTGCCCGTTAGTTTATTGCAGTCCAACTCCTCTATACGTAGTCCCTGCAAAGATCTTACTCTACTAAGAGCCACGTAGGTTTGATTATACGCCATTTAGTGGCTGCGCCCATCTTAAATATTGAGGTTGTATAGTGCACTGTATTCTTCTTGTCAAGCCCTTTTATTTGATACCCATGTTGATGGGATTGATAAAACCTAAGTTATCCGCCATTTTGTAGAGGCCGCCATCTTGGATTTTAATTTTATATTTGTTGAGCCCTTTCATTTGATACCCATGTTGATGGGATTGATAAAACCTACGTTATCCGGCATTTTGTAGCGGCCGCCATCTTGAATTTCAATTTTTTATAGTATATTGTATTCTGCTTGTTGAGCCCTTTCATTTGATACCCATATTGATGGGATTAATAAAACATAAATTATCCGCCATTTTGTAGCGGCGGCCACCTTAAATTTATAATGATAATGAATAAACATAATTGTATTGTCACCAAAATCCAAAGTGTGTACAAAATTTCAGATTAATCGGTTGACAGGAAGAGGGTGAAATTTGAATTACTAAATTTGACCCAAGAATAAATAATAAATAAAACAAACGGGGTGAGCTAAATAAAACCGTTTAATAAAACCATTTAATAAAACCGTTTAAAAACCGTTTAATAAAACCGTTTAATAAAACCGTTTAAAAACATCCTGAATGAAAGTATTTTAAGTAGGTCATCATCATCATCATCATCAGCCGTAAGACGTCCACTGCTGGACATAGGCCTCCCCCCTAGATTTCCACAACGAACGGTCCTGCGCAACCTGCAACCAGCGGTTTCCAGCGACCTTCGTGAGGTCATCTGTCCATCTAGTGGGAGGCCGTCCAACACTGCGTCTTCCGGTTCGTGGTCGCCACTCGAGAACCTTTCTTCCCCATCGGTTGTCAGTTCTGCGAGCGATGTGGCCTGCCCATTGCCACTTCAGCTTAGCTACTCTTCGAGCTACGTCGGCTACTTTAGTTCTTTTGCGAATATCCTCATTACGGATTCTGTCGCGCAAAGAGACTCCGAGCATAGCTCGCTCCATAGCTCGCTGTGTGACTTTGAGCTTTGTTATGAGGCCCACAGTTAAGGACCACGTCTCAGTTCCATAAGTCATCACTGGCAACACGCACTGATTGAAGACTTTCGTCTTCAAGCATTGGGGTATTTTGGACTCCAAGATGTGCCGTAGTTTCCCGAACGCTGCCCATCCGAGTTGGATCCTTCGCTGGACCTCTTTGTCGAAGTTGGATCTACCCAATCGGATCTTTTGACCCAGGTAGACGTATTCGTCAACAACTTCGAGTGTGGTATTCCCAACAATAACCGGTACAGGTGAGACATGAACATTTGACATGACCTTCGTCTTGTCCATATTCATCCTCAAACCTACCTGTTGGGATACTCTACTGAGGTCCCTGAGCATAGCACCGAGGTCCTCCATCGACTCCGCCACAATGACTATATCGTCGGCAAACCGAAGGTGAGTGATGCATTCGCCGTTGATATTGATGCCATGTCCGTTCCAGTCCAGTAGCTTGAAAACATCTTCCAGCGCGGCAGTGAACAGTTTCGGAGATATGACATCTCCCTGTCTCACGCCTTTCTGTAGCCGGATATGTTTTGTGCACTGGTCCTGTAATCGGACAGACATTGTGGCTTTGCTGTAAATGCACCTCAACACTTCGATATAGCGATAGTCCATGCGGCATCGCTGGAGAGACTGAAGCACTGCCCAGGTCTCGATGGAATCGAAGGCTTTCTCATAGTCCACATACGCTATACATAGTGGCCGATTATACTCCTTGGTTTTCTGTATAATCTGCCGAAGCGTATGTATGTGGTCTACGGTACTATAGCCTTTTCGGAAACCGGCTTGTTCGGGTGGCTGGAAGTCGTCAAACCTGCGTGCGAGACGATTCGTGATTACCCTCGAAAACAACTTATAAACGTGGCTCAGAAGTGAGATGGGTCTGTAGTTCTTCAACAAGGTGTTGTCACCTTTTTTGAAGAAGAGCACCACCACACTTCTGCTCCACGCTTCTGGCGTATTACCGTCAAGTATGACGGAGTCGAACAGCTTCTGGAGGACTTTAAGTACCGGTTTTCCACCCGCTCTCAGAAGCTCAGTCGTAATTCCGTCGTCGCCAGGTGCCTTGTTGTTCTTAAGTTGTTTGAGGGCCATCCTAATCTCATACAGGCTGACTTCCGGGATGTCTTCGGTAAAGTGTCGGGTCAGCTTGGCTCTTGGGTCTTTTGCCATGCTAACGACAGGTCGTGTTTGCGTAGAGGTGTATAACTGTTCATAGAACCTCTCAATCTCCTCCAAAATCTCGGCCCTCGACGAGACGACGTTACCACTGTCGGTCTTCAATTTGGTCAATTGACTTTGCCCAAAAGACAGATTTCTTGCGAACACTTTCGAGCCTTTATTCCGCTTGATCGCTTCTTCAATACACGAAGTATTGAAGCAGCGTATGTCGCGTCGCACACAAGTAGAAATCTGTCTATTGAGCCGTCTGTATACCGTCATGTCGACCGAAGACTGCAATCGCATATCTCGCCTAACCGCCATGAGATTCAGAGTATGATCGGAGAGCTTTTGGGTTCTATTCTGGCGTCGGCTCTTATAAAATTCCCTGCCAACTGCTTGAACAGTTTCCACCAGCCTGTCGTTTATTTCATCCGCCGTTACGCATTCATCTAAGGCTTCGAAGCGATTTTGAAGTTCGAGTTGAAAGTTGTCGGGATCTTCGATTTGAGCATAATTTGGTCGGAGCGTGGACTTCATTAGACGTGATCTTTCGAACTTAATGTTTAGATTCAGCGTGCCTCTTACAATACGGTGATCGCTGCCGGTTTTAACCCTACTGATCACAGAGACATCGCTGAATATTTGCCGTTTAGTCGTCATAATGAAGTCGATCTCATTTTTTGTGGAACCATCTGGGCTAATCCAGGTCCATTTTCGTTGTGTCTGTTTCTTGAAAAAGGAGTTCATCATAAAGAGGCTCTCCCTTTCCAAGAAATCAGCTAGACGTTGCCCTCTTGGGTTCCGCTGCCCATATCCGAATTGTCCCACTCTCAACTCATCACCGCTACGTTTGCCTAGTTTCGCGTTGAAGTCTCCCATCACAGCTGTGAAATGTGTTGGCGAGACATGTATGGCTTTGGAGATGTCCTCATACATGGTCTCAACCTCTTCGTTGGGATGTGTCGAGGTCGGTGCGTATACCTGTATGACCTTCAATGAATACCGGTCAGTTATTTTAAGTACAAGGTATACAACCCTGCTCGACACACTCTCGATCATTAACACGTTGTTGACGAGAGACTTGCGGATGATAAACCCGACACCCCCTTGGGATTGTCGATCTCCCTCCCGGTAGTAGAACAAGTTGCCGGATTCGAGGGTTATTCTGTCCTCGCCCTGTCTACGGACTTCGGATAACCCTATGATATCCCAGCGCAACTTGTCCATTTCTTCTTCCAGCTCCACAATCTTTTCGTCAGCCCTCAGCGTCCGTGCGTTGTACGTTGCCAGGTCGAGTCGTTGGGTTTGGTGGCGGGGCGTCTGCCGGGGATTCTTAGCACCCCATGCTCTGCCGGAACCAAGGCTGCCACCAGCGCCTGGAATAACGGAGCCGCCGGGGACTAGGGGCCGTTTCTTTGTTGTGACCATCATATGGGGGGGTGTTTGCCATAGTCACCACGCTTGGCAGGCGGGTTGGTGACCGCGGAGCCAGTCTTTTGCACCGATGACGCCGCTGCCCGTCACCGGCCAGGTCAATTTAGGACTGGCTTTTAAATGGATATCCCGCCATTGGTTCGGTCGTCAGAGCCTCGTTAGTCGGCAGCAGGGTGTACCGCGCGCAGGAGAGGTTGACATTTGGGGAAACTAGATGTTAAGCGCTTCCCCTTTACACCCCTTTAAGTAGGTATTGAAGTTTTTTACCCAACTGAAAGAAGAAAATTTGTGAATTTCTTCATGCCCACGTATCTTCCAAATGGCTGGATGGATTTTGTTGTTAATTAAGATATCGTTACATTTGTCTCAATTGCCTAAGTGTCTTTAGATAGTAGGTATATGATGTTTTTAGGGTTCCGTAAAACGTAAAAACGGAACCCTTATAGATTCGTCATGTCTGTCTGTCTGTCTGTCTGTCTGTCTGTCTGTCCGTCCGTATGTCACAGCCACTTTTTGCCGAAACTATGAGAACTGCACTGTTGAAACTTGGTAAGTAGATGTATTCTGTGAACCGCATTAAGATTTTTACAAAAGTTTAAAAAAAAAACAAAAATTAGGGGTGCCCCCCATACTGAGAACTGAAGCTCAAAAAATTTTTTTTCATCAAACCTACACGTGTGGGGTGTTTATCGATAGGTCTTCAAAAATGATGTTGAGGTTTCTAATATAATTTTTGTCTACACTGAATAACTTGCGCGAGAGACGCTTCCAAAGTGGTAAAATGTGTGTCCCCCCCCCTCTAACTTCTAAAGTAAGAGAATGAAAAAACTAAAAAAAATATATGATGTACATTACCATGAAAACTACCAACGAAAATTAGTTTGAACTCGATCTGATGAGTAGTTTTTTTTTAGTACGTCATAAATACACTATTAAAATATATAAACTAAAATATATAACACTATAAACTTCGATCAAAGTTACAACGAACTACAAGAACTATGTGTACTATGTATATTATGTTACTTGCTGGAACGGAACCCTTCATGGGCGAGTCCAACTCGCACTTGGCTACTTTATTTAACGGTTGATTTTTTGCATTCGGGTTTCTTATATTTAAGTTATTTACTTATGTATCTTATTATAAAGATTGATAAAACAAGACGTGTGCCTATTTAATATCAAGCAACACACCTACGCATAACAGCCATGCTACTATTTAAACATGAAGAGTCCGAATCACTGCACACTACTTTCGTTACCCGAACATAATTATTATAATCTGTATTCCAATTTTACTGTGAGTTATCGAATAAATCAACTTATTCGGGAGACAGTGTTTCACTTAACAGTACTTCATTGAAACCAGTGGTACGCGTGGGATTTGCACCCGGGGGCTCCGGATCGGCTCCCGACTAGACCAGCCGTAACTTTGCCTGCCTTAACTGCGTAATGCCGCTAACTTAAAACAGTGAAAGAAAACATCGTGAGGAAACCGACATGTACCTAGAATTTTTCGAAGTCATGTGTCATCCGCACCCGCACTGGGCGAGCGTGGTGGATTATGCTCTTGACTTCTTGCGAGAGAAGGCTCCGAGTCCCATCAGTGGGGACATTTAGTGGGCTGTTTATGTATATATTAATAGAATAATTCTGTTTGTAGCGTTGCCTGGTCGCTGGGGCGCGTGGTCGGAGTGGTCTGTGTGCGGCGCGGACTGCAGGCAGACCCGGCGGCGCGCGTGCAGCGGAGACACGCCCTGCGCGGGGTCCTACACGCAGCAAGCGGACTGCGTGGGCGACTACTGCGGGGTGCATGGAGGTATGGGACCCTTACTTTAAACAATATCTTATGTGTGTATCTGTATACCGATGGATGTGTTAACTTTGTGTCAATAGGTAATTTGAAAGGATATATGGGTGAAAGTCTAGATGGATGTAAGGATGAATGAATGGATTATGAGGTATGGTATGTTTTTTTTATAAATCTTACGAAATGTGAAAGTTTGTGTCCATGAGTGGTTGTGTCGATGGATGTATGACTGGATGTTGGGGTGAATGTATGGATGCATGTACAGGGTGTATAGATACCGATGAATTAATGGATGATTTATGGATGGACATATGGATGGATCTGTGTGTAGATGTAGAGATAGAAGTGTGGATCTATCGATAGACTGATGTTTGAATGACAGTGTGTATGGATGCGCGTGTAGTGGAGACATGGCCTGCACGGACTCCTTCACGTAGCAGGCGGACTGCGTGGGTGACTACTGTGGGGTGCATGTGTGGGTGTATGAATGTATGGACGAATAAATGTATGGACAGATTTGATGTGTGTATGGATGTATGGATGGGTGTATGTTTGGATATAGGGATGGAAGTATGAATGTACTCGTATATCTAATTGCTTATTACTTTATCATGCAATAACTCCAGAATGGATATATACAAATTTGGCATAGATTAGAGTCACACCTTGTTAAAAATCTGAAATGACACATATGCTTCTTTTTATCGCTGAAAACTCATAGTGACGAGACCTTCTAATACTTTAAATTTCCCTCCTTGATTTTGAGTTTAGACAAATTATTTCCAGAACGAACAATAAAATTTGCTCGGATCTAACCTCTAATGGAAATTGAATCTTTGCGTCTAATTGTGGCTGAATATCTAACTATCTTGTACTAAATAATGTTAAAAGTATTGGTTTATCGACCGTCTAAATATTGTCTAATGTGCCATAAAATCTTACTGTCATCTATGAAAGTGTTCCATTATTGTCCTCTTTTACATGGAAAATAGACGTCATTTCATGAACAAATATAAAAACAATCATATTTTTCAGATATAGCTTTAGTAATATTTGCGTATATTAAAAATTACTTTGATACTCATTGAAAACATCAAAACCACACGACCAAAAATAAAACGTATTGTCATTCATTATAGAACAAGAAATAAAAGAGAAAAGAATAAAACTATTCTCGTCCAAGCTTCGGGCTCTCATAATACTTTCATCAATGCCATAATGATTAGGCGGCCGCCGTAGATTATAGTTTAAAATATGCCATCTCATAACCGCAGCATTTTTCATAATATTATACATTTCCGTCTTCTGAGCTCCTCTCGCGTATTTATTAACACTAATTGAGCCAATAAATCATCTTTATAATACCAACACTCCCCAAATAGCACGCCTGCAACGAATTTCGGCCAAGACTTTATGATAGGTTGACTTGCGGGTATTACAAATTATGAAACGGTTCCTCAAGGGATATATTAATTAAGTCAATTCTATGAAAAGCACGCGTTTCGGTACAACCAGATGCCATATAACTAAATATATACTTCCTTTTCCGCGCCCGCTCATAACTATGAAATGTTACACGGACTGGTCTTCATAACAGGCTATCGGTTGTAATTCTACCCAACCAACGTGAAAAGATCTTCTCCACCTCCCTTTAACGTAAGATGTTAGACAAAATTAAAGGGACGTAAAAGTTATGCATAGACCAAGTTTGTATGGACGCGTTGAAAAGATTCGAGAGATACTAAAATCGGGAGCCGTGACCATCTGGGTCGTATCACATCTAAATATAGATGGGGACTAAAACTTTATGGTATTCTTAAGAAAATGTTTGAGGTAAAATTTTATGTGTAACTCCGCTATGACAAACTTGGGTGTTATTGTCCATTGTGCAGACATCAAACGGCAGATGTATTTAATGGCATTAACAAAGCGTCCATTAAAGGATCTGTTCTAAGTAAAAGTAGTACTTAACTGTCATTTCACTGCAAGCTATCTTGATCAGTAACGATTTGTGTAACGAAGTTTACCAGTGAATTATTAATACCAAATACAACAGCAGCGAGCCCCATACCCAATTTATAAACAGAACGCGCTTTGAAACCTGTCCCCATATTTTTTAATTATATCATTAATGATTTATTTCATGTCGCAAACTGTTCATTTGGTCGCACGGGTTATTTCAATTTACAAATTCTAAAAATGCTCTGATTGCAACATAAATCAAAAGAATATTCCGTTGAATAGTTTGGATCTCGACCAACATTGAAACCTGTCTTACCTGGCTCCCCAAAGCGACCATAACTCATGTAACTGTACCATTAACATCGAAATCATAATCTAAAATCGATCCAACCTCAATGTAGAACCAGCTATTAAACATAACATAAACGATTAAACACATTTTACCATTTTCGTGTCGGTTGCTCCCTTGGCGGTCCAAATTCAATCTCAAAATGGAAAATGATCAGTCGATATTTTGTTTATAATGGCAACAAATCATTTCCGTAGTCCCCGTTGACTCGGTTTCAATTTCCCCATTCTGGTTATCGTACGTTTGATAAATAGCCCCCGGCCGCCTTGTGCGTTGTTTGGTTTGTACAATTTCTTCTTTGCCGTGAACGCTCTCGATTTTCACGCTAAATAAATACACAATCTACTCCGAGTTTGCTTATAAATTGCTTTTGTTTATCTTCCGTCGCAGATTGATCGTTATTTATTGAGAAGCATCAGTCTCTAGTTTGATGCTTTTTATGGAAGTTTTTCTTTCGGTGGTAGATCGATTAATGCTGATTGATTGGCCAAGCTTTTCTTTTGGAGCTTCGGTTATCTTTTTTAACATTGAAGAGCTTTTAATCTTTATAACTTACTAACTGTTCCGGTGAACCTACCACCAATAAAAGTTACGCATCCTGCTCAACTGATACCAATAGTTTGTATAGGAAAATATAATATTTGTTTTTATTATTCTCCTTGTGATTTCTTTTTTTTTCACTTTTTATATTCATCAGACTAAAATAATCTAAATCGGTTCCGCAGTTCTTGAATTTTTGGTGGTCTCACAACCGTCAATTCATGATTGTAAACATTCATTTTTGTCTTTCAACAAATCTTTTCGTTGGAGTGTTTAAAAAACATGTTTATATTTAATATCCCTTTTATCCATTTATGCAAGTAAAGTAAGGTATAGAATGTAGACCATCAGTAAATTGCCCACATGAAAGGTGTTCTGTGAATGCGAAGAACGCCGAGAGCCGCGCGGGGCATTCATTCCCGCCTCGCTTGCCCAGCTACTTCATTACCCTAATTGCAGCGCACAAAAGGGAAACGGTGAAATTTTATAGCTCTTCATCTTTTGTTGTATAAACATCGTGATGTGGTGCGAAAATTTCGGTTGTTAACCTAAATGACTGTACATCATTCTCTATGTCAGTGAATGTTGTCCTATTTTGCTTGTAGTATCTATGTCCTTTTACTATATTTGCTTTATTTGGTTATTTCTTGGATATGTTGTTGTTCTTATCTTTTTTTTCTAGAGCGGCTTGTAATGAAATTACCTTACCTGTCTTCGAAACTTCATCAATTACTTTTGCATTATTAACTATGTATGGAATGTTTGCCATGGTTAAGTTGTGGGGTGCATTTGGGAGCGAGCGTGGTTTTCACAAAGGACAATGCCCACGTCCCATACATTGAAAAACCTGGCCAACTTTTTTTTAATACTGAAAGTGTATAGAGATGAATAGTATCTAATTAGGATTGTTAATGCTTCTATAAACGTCTGCTGTTGGTGTTTTTCATTTCCTAAATACCAAAAATTAGTTACAGTTAAACCAAAAGTAAGGTTATGTTTACTGTCAAAATATTTTAGAATTATGTTTTCTTTTGGATTAGAACAGAAAAAAAAAGAAAGAACTATGGTATTGTCTTTCAAAACATATTTCTTATCAGAATAAATAGGAATAATAGTACTACCAACTGATTACCATAAAATAGTTCTCGGATGGAATTATCATAGGGTAAACAAGCCTTAAACTAACTGAGTGCAGGGCTAGGTCTGATGATGTAGACTTGTCTTCATGTTCTAATAATTTATGACACAAGACAGTGTGTCTTGTTAAAGGCAAGCATGTTTTCTTGCTTACCATCAGGCACATGTTTCGCTCATCCTATCATGGTTTCCTGAAAAAAATACTTAAATCAGTGTAGATAATACTGTTCACCGATATCTTTCTACTGAATCTATATTCAAACCAATGCAAGAGAGGATAAATAAAATATATTGTTTGCTATCATATAATTATATATACATTTAATAATAACTTTATATTATATTCGTGGATTTATGTGGTCCTGGTGTCTGGCCATCCTAGAAATCTCACGAAGAACTCTGCAATGCAAGTACAGCAGTACTGAAAGATGGCATCTGCTGGTTGTCCCTATCATTTTCAACTAAAATATACATATTATATCTATTTTATTTGCTTCAGCTTGTGTCTGTCTTCTAAAAGCAACTCAGGGTTTTAAAATTGGTAATTGCATAGGTTTTGTAGCAACTTAGCGCTATCCCCTGTAGAGTATGAACACTTCATTCGCATAGAAATATTGTCACAGAAAGGAATATCTTAATTGTGATATAAATATTTCATTATTTTGGTATTCGAGACAGTGGTCTTAGAAGGTTCATAACAATCGAGGGTTTCCATCAGAAAACACAAGCAAGCCATCACAACAATATATGGTTTGATGTAATTATTACCACAATTATGTAAGTAATAAGGAGCACTGAATCACATAATTCCCAGTTTTGTTAAAACCAATTTAAACAAGAAGAAAACCATGCATTTTGCTTGTTTACTTTTTTTTGATTTGTCAATTTGACATTGATCTTTGACCAATTTGGATTTGGTGAAAATTGCATGCCACCTTTTTCCTCGTTTACATTACCAAAAAAAGCTTTGATAGTTTCTTTGTCGCCGTATTTATATATATGGTTATTTAAATATGTAAAAGTAGTAAATAAACGACATTGTGAAAGAAATTGATATACATAATATCCATTTTCAATTTCAATCTAACGCGGATCACTAAAACGAAACGCAGGTACCGTTTCGTTATTGCAATATTTTACAAGTCAGCTTTGTTGGTAAATGGTAGGTTTAATTTAAACAAATGCAAATTATTTTATTTTGGAATGTTAGAAAGTTATATAACTTCGCACACGAGTACAACAAAAAATCACCAATTTTTTAATATATAACTCATATATCTACACGACAACTATTTTAGCGGGTCAAAAATGGGCATTGTCCTTTATGATTACTTATTTTTTTAATTCGTAGAGTTCACACGTGAACATGGTGTATGTAATTTGCACTGAAATATCGGGTCCTCGATTCACTATCACTAATCGATTCACTAATTAACAATACTTCTATCATAGTGAACAGCCGTAATAGCTCAAAACAATGTTTTTATCAATGACTCATATTTGTAAAATTCATAATCTTACCATGTAGTGTCAAATAAAATTGTCACCAAGCACAGTGGTAAAAGTAATATAGAATTAAAAAAGGCGGTATATCAAGAATACTACTATTAAAAACAAATATCATGAACCAAATCCAATCACTCCTCAATAATAACAAAACTTCATACAAATAAATATGTTCCTACAGAATACGAAAGATGTTCTCTATAAAAAACTCGAAACCAATTAAATCTCTTCAACAGTGGCAAATTTATCTTAGCTCAGAAAAATGCGTGGTTCTTTGATACGTATATAAATAACGTATCTGACTACTTTATTAATACGCCTATCAGTCTTGGTGTACCGTCACGAATTCTCTTCATTAAAATATACCCAAAACTTATTATACCGAACTATGTAATCTCCGTGTGAATTGACCGTGGAAAATATCTTCCTAGAAACGGGGACGAACATAAATTCTCATTTGTGAAATATTATCTTTGCTTTCGTGAATAATTGAGAAGAAAAAATATTGGCAGACACAGGTACCTACTTACTGGTGGATGTGAAACTTATAACTTTGAATTTTAGTATTAATGAAACGGTGATGTGAATTCACAATTTCACCGATCGATCCGAAAAGATTTCTAGCTCAGTTGCTCCGCCGAACCTCGGATGCGGAGTTACTAACGCCGTTATGTTAGGATGTCGGTGACACGAATCCAAAAGATTTTCTCCTATGAAAGATTGCAAATTAAGTTTTACCTTCAAAAAAATAGTTTCTAACTACGTATTACAATCTTGGTGAGAAGATATCTAATTGAGAGTGCGTCGTCGCTTAACATCAGATGAGTTGGCGGTAAAGTGTAAACCTATAACAGTTTAAAAAAATGACCTACATGACGATAGTGGATTTTGTTCGTACCTCATCACTACTTTTTTTTTTAAGTTTTTGAGTAAAACATATTCAAGTTAACGACAGACTATAATTGCATGATTTCGATGTGCTTAAGTGCAATGATACGTAAACGTAAAGAGATAATCTAAAACATACTAACACCCTAATAAAAATGATAGTTTTTCGAATAATATTTGTCTAAAAATGCGTCTTGAAACCAGCCTAATTAACATTGACACAGCTTAAGATTTGAATTAAACATCCAAATTTAATCAAATAAGCGCCATCTATCACAATTTTTGAATCAATGTTTTGTCTTGTTTAAAAACATCTCATTGTCTTTCTACTCACCGATATTACTCCCTCAGTAATGACAACATCAAGTTATAATGTTTTATTGATGAATTTGACAATGAGGAGATTAATGAATAAACAAACAACAGTAAAATCCAATTTATATGCGATGCGGCCGTCATTATTGGAGGTGGATCCCGTAAATGATTTGTTGTGATTTCGTCGACTGAACGCAGCGGGTGTCTGCAAACTGCATTCACATATCCAAGCACATCTTCCACACCATTATGACCTTAAAGAATACAATATAAGGATGGAAATCGAATGAGATTTAAAATACGAAAATGTAATTCTGCAAGGCCTCCTATCACGTTATGGGCAAAACGACAAGGGTTTGTAAATTTCGATTGAATTTCCTATCTCTGCATCGGACACGGCTATACGATCAGAATGTTTACAGAGAACAAATTTCGAAATTAATCGGATAAGCTTAGTAGTAATGGCGTTTAAAATTAATTTAATTCGAATAGTCGAGTTTCTTGCGGTCTGTGTTAACGGGGCTCGAAGTGAAGTGGCGGATGCGATGATTTATTGGATTTCAAACATTGGTCAGCTATAAACCTCGCTGCGACTAGTGCCTGTATATGTTTCATATTTATAGGTATCAAGTACGTAAGTACAGTAAGTCCAATATGTAATGGATTTTTAAATATTGCGTACACAGATATTTTTTTTTTTCAAAGCTTAGCATGGCAATGTTGCCAGCATGCTGAGCACATTTTTCGTAGTTTTAGATAAAAATAAAAAGCCAGCTACTACACTTGTTAAATATTAATATTAGGTACTTACATCGGACAAACATAGGAGCATAACTTGTGTTACTATGTAATATAAGTATGAATTTCCAATTATATAAGCATTCTATCAGCTATTTCGCTGATGATCTACCATAGTTACAAGCTTTTCTTAGTACCTATAGACCTCTGGGGCTAGGCAAAGTTGTATGAAAAATATCCACCAATATTCGTTTCATTTTTTTTCTGTGTTTAATATTGTATCATTATAAAAAAATCTGTGTTAACAGTTTTATTTTACCTATGGCTTATGTACCTAATGCTCATTCGTTATCACATTGTCTTTTAAACGTGTGATATTTGATTATTTTTTTAATAAAGAGTGACGAGACGAGCAGGACATTTGCCTGATGGTAAGCAACATACCTGCCACATAACAACACAGTGACACGCAGCTATTGGAACATGAAGAATCCAAATCATTACCTAGCACTGCACTGCGCTCGTCACCCAGAAATCTAAGATGTTATATCTCTAAGCCCAGTAATTTCTCTGGAAACATTGCCCTTCAACCCGGAACACAATAATGTTTTTTCACTTACTGCAATTACTGCTTGGCGGTAGAATTACTGGCAAAGGTGTGGTACTTCCCCAGGCGGACTCTGCCAAGAGTCCTACCACTACAACTACTACAACAAAAGAAAAATGGTCGATTCAATCTGTTAAACGATTCAGAAACTGCCGACCACCAAATGATCCATCAAAAAATTTCAACTTTTGACAAAAACTCTAGAGGAAGCTTGAAATACTGTCTGTACTCGATTGCATCTTCTTGGCGTATTTTCTATACATGATTTATGCTCTATACATCTGGTTCATCATCTTTTTCATACAATTCTATGAGAAATAACTATGTCGAGACGTTATATCAAACATTCTTGCGATCCAACAAACTTTTGCATCCGTAATATTAATTTGATTTATAGTCATAAATACAGTTTAGTGAGCACTGCGCTACGACATATGCCTGGATATTTATATGTGATTTAATAGTAATAATTTTCGAAACATTTCTCGTAAGATTTATGCTTTGGGATTGATTTACGTGTGAGCAAGAAACCAATTTAGGTATAACGGAAAATATTTACTCATGTTATGTAGAATACCTTAACAATTTTTTTTGCATTAACAGTTTTTTAAACACTTTAGCAAACATCAAGTTTTTGATACATACACATAAATATATCAAATTTCAAAGCGAAATCAAAGCAATCTCCAAATTAAGTTGACGTCAAGTCTTCCAAGTTCACGCGTGCCATGGCTTCGATGGTCTACATAGAATCTCTTGCCTGTGAACTCAAGGCAATTGAGAGCCTAAACTTATTTTAAATTAAATTTAAAAAAATGGCTCGTCAAGCAGTATTTCAATGAATCTAATGAACTTTCAAATATTTAAGTATAATAGGGTCCCGGACTGGGTCAAAAATACACCATCCTAATTAGTCCGTCAGCTAGATCATGGAAAAATATTGGACACGTATTTTTTGTTTTTTATAATATTAAAAATCGTCAAAGATATAGACCATCAAACTTCGAGAGTAGGGGGTCGCGACGTCACTCGTGAGTAAAAATCGTACTCACAAGTGACGTCACACGAAACTTCGAAGCGCTGTATCTTCGTCATTTTTTGTTTATGAAACAAAAGAAACAATACGTGTACAATATTTTTTGGCAATCTAACTAACGGGCTACTTAGTTTTTTTTAAGATTGTACCCTATTTTGAAATTATATTTGATTTGTGATTGAACGATATCGTTTAACCTTATTATTGTGATATTATTTGACATATACAATTCTATTTTATGAATTTTGCAAATCACGTAACACACAAACAAAAACAAACATACAACCGAATTAAGAACCTCTTCTTTTCTTGAAGACGTTAAAAAATTGAGCTTTTTGAGCATTGTTATGTTTGTGCCGACAATTTGTTTGTTGCCAAGCGCAGTAGGTCAAGTTTTTTAAATAACTAGTGACGAGACGAGCAGGACATGTGCCTGATGGTAAGCAACATGCATGCCACATAACAGCACAGTGACACGCAGCTGTTGGAACATGAAGAGTCCAAATCATTACCTAGCACTGCACTGCGCTCGTCACCCAGAGATCTAAGATGTTATATCTCTAAGCCCTGTAATTTCTCTGGAAACATTGCCCTTCAAACCGCATCACGGTAATGTTTGCACATTATTGCTTGGCGGCAAAGGTGTGGTACTTCCCCAGGTGGACTCTGCCTACCGCTACAGTTTAAACTATATATCAAATTAAAAGCTTCACTGACTCCCCAGCTCACTCGCCTTTAATATCCGAACTGGCTCAGATTGTTATCGGCTCGCGAGCGAACCGTGACTCCGTTCATTCATGCATTCACTCATTATCACTTGGAAATAGGTTAGTTAGTTGTTAATTTGAAATATCCGTGCACCTTACTCGCTGCTGTTAAGGTATTGTTTTGTTGTTAAATGGTATTATTTTGCTTTAAAAGTAACTATTTGTTTGTGTTATTTAATGAATTAATACAGAATGTATTGCAATATATGTAGTGTTACCTACAACAGTCGAACATCTTTAGCCTCTAATTGAGTAGGTACAGGAGAAAAAAATATAAAGCATGATGCTTGATTGTCATATCATGAAATGCGGTTTTTTGTTTGTTTCGTCAAAATAACTCATTGAAATAAGTTTTGTGTTAATATATTATATACCTACTATTATTATTGTATTAATAGTTAGGAAACATGGAAGTTTTTGGAAGTAGGTACAATTTCGAGTTTGGGTTTTCGAATAAGAATGTTCTGACAACGGTTTAAAAATAGTGAAATAACACGTAGACTACTTTTATTGCGAGAAAAAACGTTGCTGAATGTAGAACGATAAATTCAGCGTTATTTGAACTGTTTCTGTGTTTCGTTTGTTAATGAATTTTATCTTGTTGAAGTGAATTTATTGGATAGCCATTGCGTTTATTTAACACGTGCAAATAATTTAGAACAGACTGCAGGTAATTGTTAAAACATCGAGCATTCTAAGAGTGACCTAATTAATTATAGTCTAACCGAACTACATACCAACGTTTATTTATATTTAGCAAACTAGAAAGAAATAAGCTGTTTAGAACAAATTCTCACAGTGAGAATTCCGTATAAGATCTATTAATACCAATAGAATTTGACTTAATTCTCTGTAAGATAACGACGAATTATGATGTGTTTTTGCATTTAAATGTATATCATCATCATCAACAGCCTACTAATCGTTCCCACTGCTGGGACTCGGGGCCTTCTCTCGCAAGGAGAGAGTTAAGGCCATAATCCACCACGCTGGCCCAGTGCGGGTTGGCGGATGACACATGACTTCGAAAGATTCTAGGTACATGTCGGTTTCCTCACGATGTTTTCCTTCACCGTTTTAAGTTAGCGGCATTACGCACATGACTTCGAAAAGACAGTGGTGCGTGTGGGGTTTGAACCCGGGGTCTCCGGATCGGCAGCCGCCGTTCTCCCGACTAGACCACCGTAACTTATACAATGTATATAATATGCATTAAATCAGTTACTTGACTTCCATACCTATAGGTTACAACTTAACCCCATCTAGTTCCATCTAGGGGTTTTTTTATAACTTTAATAATAGGTTTACGCTTGACCGCCATCTTAAGCGATGGCGCTGATGTTAAGCGACGACGGGTTACATTATCCTTTAAATGAAACACTATAATGTTTGCACATTAGGTGCTCGCGTCAAAATTATTTATTGATTAGGTTAATCTACATAGATGTGCGGTTTACCATCTTGCTTTTGTAAGTAACAATACGGTGTGTGATAGAGCTCACTGATTTACATAGAAGAAACCGATTTGCACTCAATTCGATGAAATTTGGGTGTCATTAATATCCAAACGAATGATGATCCAGACTTAATTGAACGGAATAATTGAAAGTTGTATATCTCCAAGTTGACACTGTAAACTGTTACTACTATTATTATAGATAGATAGAAACTCTTTATTGTGACACAAAAAAACTTAAAATATTACACAGACACACTTAATAACTAGCGCCACAAATGGCGGCCTTATTGCTGAGAGCAATCTCTTCCAGGCAACCAGCCGTATTATCAGTGTAGACCGCCCCTAATTGTTGAGCGAAGACTTCTCTTCCTTTCTTCCAAAACCCCCAATCTGCGGCTTTGATGGACCAGTTTTGATTTCATTTTGTCACGCTACTTTTGGTTGACGAGGATAAAATAAATAAAAGGAAAAACAAAAAAAAATTGGCAGTCATAGGCACTGCCGATAGAAGTGAAAACTTATAACTCAGAATTTGATAGCTTACCTTGGAAACTACACGGGTGTAACTGGAGGGCGTGGCCTCGCCATCTTGGCATGGCCATCTAGAAATGCGTCAGCATTTCCCATTGGTTGATGCGTTTCTAGATGGTCATGCCATGAAGGCCTGTCCACACCCTTTCAGCATTTCCCATTGGCTGACGTATTTCTAGATGGCCAATAGCCATGGTCCTGAGTTTACCCGAAGCTATCTTATCATACCCAAGCGTGACGAATGAATTTTATTCACAGCCCACGAAAAATCTGTCTAGGCGCGCCTAAAAAAGTTTTCACTTCAATAATTTGACAAAATAATTCCTCAAATATTAAATTTAATAAAATCTTCATTTATACAAACGCAGTCTCCATGAATAAATAAGCAGTTTTAATTAAACCAACAGTCGTATTAAGTTATACTGGCATTTTAAATTTAACAATAAAGATAATAAAACCCATTCCTTTTTCGAATCAACATTCGAAACTCATATATGTCTCCCGCAGGGTAGTTAAAACATTTTAAAACCCCCGACAGTTTAAATCCTTTACAAAACTAGACACAACAAAAAAATGTCGTTAAAACGTTGTGGCAATCGTTAACTTTAAGACGCGATGACATAAATAATATTAAAAGGTTCGCTCCCAGAATCCTATATCGGTATTCTATCCTGTGAAAAAGTACACAAACTTTCATTTCGTTTTCATAATTTATCAAGAACAATCGACTTTCATCTCTACTGCTCATAAGATAAAGCAGCCGAAATGTTTTGAGGCGTGTCAATGGATGTGGCAGTTTAGGTTTTTATAGCACCGCGTTAAAAGCTTATCATATGCAGGTGGTAGCTCATTTTGTGGTTCATTTTATAGTTGTATCTGTTTTTTACTGAATCCTCTGGTTGAAGTCTGAAATCTGCTAACTCGTGTTGCGTACGAAAAGTCGTAATATTAATTTATTATGAAGTATAAACTGTATGGTTTACAGACTCATTACGAAGGCCTTGGTCGGATCCGAGTTACCAAATAAATGTGGTTTCTTATAGTGAAAATTACATACGAAAAATGTCCAAGCAGTCCATTTATATTTGCGCTGATGAGATTTAAAGCCTTCTCTTACGTTGAAAAGAACTATTGGTCTTTTGAGGTCATGCGTCAT
Source organism: Ectropis crepuscularia (assembly GCA_963693475.1). Lineage (NCBI taxonomy): Eukaryota > Metazoa > Arthropoda > Insecta > Lepidoptera > Geometridae > Ectropis > Ectropis crepuscularia. The sequence continues at coordinate 3,434,482 of OY856340.1, forward strand.
TTACCAACCCGCACTTTAAGGCCTTTAAGGCTCTCTTTTTGTGAGATTAAAGCCTTGAGTCTCAACTGTAGAAACATAAAATGAGCTGGTTATTCTACGTATTATGTTACACATATTATGAGGTACTATATCATACCATCTTTTTAACACTAATATTTCTTAATTTGTGATGGACGAAAAACGTATGTTTATCAAGCATTAGTCTTCGATGGACTAAACTAGCATTTTTTATTGAGAGATGTATTTTTACTTAAGATATCATAATATGTAGCCCGTCAGTGCAATCGATCTGATCCGACAGGCTGATTAGTTTGCCATTCCGCCATTTTAAAGCGACACGGGCATGATGCATCACCCTGGCGGCTGCACCGCTTGAATAGTGCTCGGACACGATACGAATTGATAAACTTACACTGACACTCAGAATGGGTACACGGCTTCAAGTAATTACATTCTGAATTAAAGATTTAATGATTTCGTAACCGAGCCTGAGTTATTAGTTTATTAACTAGTTTAATTCTCTCATTTTATCGGAGAAACGATTAAAATCTCTGTTGATTTAAGGGTAAATACTTAGTTTTTTTATTGTTCTGCGACATCGTGCCATGGTTGACGTTCGAGAATAAATCGGTTTTTAATTGTAAGCACGCTTCATCGTATACTTCATCGTCGCTTCATCATCATCAACAGCCCACTAAACGTTCCCACTGCTGGGACTCAGGGCCTTCTCTCGCAAGGAGAGAGTTAAGGCCATAATCCTTATTTATTCATATTATTCCTTATAATTCATCGTCGCTTAGCATCAGTCAAAATAGCGGTGAAATCCTAACCTATAATAGTTAAAAAAGTATATTTTAAACTACTAGTTGTTTTACTATTGTGGCTATGTGGTTTCTGTTAACAAAGAGTTTTCGAAACTTTTCTTATATTATGTCTATATTTAAACATAACCAAATCATTGTAGTGAATTAGGATCTAGATAGGTATATTATGTAACGTGTATCTAGATTTCTGTGTCCGTTCAACACCAGTGTGTAAAATCTTTTTAAACATAAGCTAAAAAAGGATTCAAAAAGAAGGCTCTCGTTTTTCCACGTAATAAAAGTTAGCGCGAAATGCTAACTTTTTAGTTACTTTGTAATTTATGTTTCTTTGTTTTACGCGTTAATTTTAAATGGCGCTCCCGCAGTGAACCATGCAGAGTTTTGTTTATGAAAATAAATATTCATTGTTCTGAACTTTTCACCGACTTCAAAAAGTAGGAGGTTCTCAATTGAGTGCCACGTTTTTTTTTTGCTGCTGATGTGCTGAAAGTGTCTTGATGAAATTTGGTTGGAAGAAGATAGATACAATATTCTGAAATATTACATGGACAATTTTTTGTCCTGGTAAAATAGTAGTAGTACATACAATAACTACACGGGTGAAACCGCGACTGCAACTAACATTATAGTGGGATTTAAACTGCATATACAATCTGAGACCTTTGCCCAGTAGTAGGACAATAGTTACGGTGGTCTAGTCGGGAGAACGGCGGCTGCCGATCCGGAGACCCCGGGTTCAAACCCCACACGCACCACTGTTTTTTCGAAGTCATGTGCGTAATGCCGCTAACTTAAAACGGTGAAGGAAAACATCGTGAGGAAACCGACATGTATCTAGAATCTTTCGAAGTCATGTGTCATCCGCCAACCCGCACTGGGCCAGCGTGGTGGATTATGGCCTTAACTCTCTCCTTGCGAGAGAAGGCCCCGAGTCCCAGCAGTGGGAACGTTTAGTGGGCTGTTGATGATGTTGATGATGAGGACAATAGAGGTTAATAAAAAAAAATACAATGTTAACATTGTACGTATGTTCGTAATAGACAAAACTGTTAGAATTTAATTAAAATAAAATTATAACAGTTACACTTATTTAGACAACTTATAGAGGTACAATAGAGAATGTTCTATTCTGATCTTTATAATATCCCTTTTCCTTACCGTCTTCCATCTTGATGTAACCGTCGACTTGTCCCACAGTGGCAGCGCACAGCGACATCCCTCTGTACATCGGGATAGCGGTCGCGGTGGTGGTGTTCCTCGCCGGTGCCGCCGTTGTGTACAAACTCCTGCAGAGGAAGACCAGGGACCACTCGCTCTACACCATGACTAGAACTGGTAAGTAAGCTACTTTGTGACTTTTAAAACGACTCCAAAAAAAGAAGGTTTTCAATTCGACTGTATTTTAATCGACTTCAAAGCAGAAGAAGGCTCTTAATTCGGTTGTACACAAAGACGTCAAATGTAAAAGACACACATATGCTGCTCGGAGACCTGATAAAAAATATTTGCATGTGTTGGTGACTAGTGTAATGATTCGGATTATAATATCGTCTTGTATCACATTCACGCACAGAACATGCCATAATATAAATAATTTAATAAAATCGTCTGCAATCCAAGGATTAATTAAAATATACACGATTTTCACCGCGACGAAATCAGACTGTTACGTTCGGGTATACTAAAATATTGTAATGACGTTACTTCATTCACTTTCTCTTCTACTCTCGAGCGGTTTCCACTTGAAAATGATTTCTCGCTCACTCGCTTTGTTGATCTTTTTGCGTAGCAAAAAAAATTCTTCATCTGTTGTTGTACATATATTTTGTTTTATGAGTTTGATGCGCGATAGCTCCGCTAATTGTGAATCGATTTTGATGGTTCTTTTTTTGGTGGATTTTGATGGCCCTTTAAAAATCATATTGAAATAAAGTGAGCAATTTTTGAAATATGAACATAATAAATATATTTATAGACTACTAAACGATAGCTTCTTATGAGTTTTTCTCGAGTTTCTGAATTGAATTTTAAATTGAAGTCGGTTTTATATTTTCGGATCATATAATTTATGTTGTTGTATGGAAGCAATTTCAAAAACGTATTCACATTCAAATTTTTGTTGATTAAAAAGCAGTTACGAGTCCTCAGCTCAATGTATCTATATGGGTTTTTGTTAGATAACCCTTGCGTTTCCCTTGAAGCAGAGTTCCAGCCGGAGCTGTACCCCACGGCGGAGAAGCAAGCGCTGTCGCTGGCCCCGGACCTCATGCAGCACCGACCGCCGCGGTACGACCCACCCGACCGCGCCGAACACCACTACGATGTGCCGCACCTCACTAACAGGTCACTTGAATTACTTATTTCGATTTACTAGCTTCTTTTTTTTGTTGTCGTTGATTATGCAGCATCGGTTAATGCACCATGACCCGCCTGACCACGTCGAGCACCATTACGACGTGCCGCATCTCAGTAACAGCTCACTTCAATACACAAGATGACTGCAAAAACCTAATTAGTCATTCGTTAGATTAAAAAAAATACACATATGTTTTATTTCAACACATGTTTGCACTGTGTCTGGGTGTTTATATGTATAATAAGTATGTATTTAAAACTATATAAGTATTATATCAGCTATCTGGCCGCCATCATACAAGCTTTGCTTAGTTTGGGGTCAGATGGTGTTGTGTGTGAATTGTCCACCAATATTTATTATTATTATTCACTCATTTAATCATCTTCTTAATCTCTAAGTTTTTTACAACATAAATATAAACATTATAAAAAACTTAAAAACTAGGGTGCCGCCAGCAGCGGGGCAGGGCCCAAGCTACCGGTGGTTAGGGCTGCAGAGTGAGGAACCTCCTGACGATGCGCGCTGTGTCAAGGATGACTGCCTTCTGCATCTGACCCTTGATCCAACCGTCTAGCGAAAGTCTCTTAAGGTGTTGGTCGAGCCTTTTCGCTATAAGGCCGTTTGCCGACACGACTATCGGGACTATGATCGTCGAATCAACATCCCACATGGCGGTAACCTCATGAGCCAAGTCAAGGTACTTGCTCATTTTGTCCTTCTCGGCTTTCACGAGGTTCTCGTCATGTGGTACGGTGATATCGATGATCACAGCCCGGCGCTGAGACCGGTCTATCAGCACGATATCAGGCTTATTGGCGACAATAGTCCTGTCCGTGATGATAGAGCGGTCCCAGTAGAGCAACGCACGACCATTTTCGAGAACTGGCAGTGGTGCGTACTTATAGTACGGCACCTCAGACTCGACAAGACCGTGTCGAAGAGCAAGTTGCTGGTGAATGATCCTGGCTACTAGGTTATGTCTGTGCAAGTACTCGCCGTTAGCAAGATGCGAACGACCGGAAATAACATGACAAAGAGATTCGCCTGGACGGCGGCATGCCCGACAAATGTCGACCGTACCGTCCTTCATTATGTATTTCCGGTAATTGTTCGTCTTGATAACTTCGTCTGCAATTGCACAGGCAAAACCATCGGTTTCTCCGAAGAGGTCCCCGAAGCGCAGCCAGTTCACCGACGCGAGCATATTCACATCGGGTCCCGTCAGGGCCCGATAAACACGCCCATGCAGCTCCTTGCTCTTCCACACTTCCTTGCGATCATCAGTGCTGAGCACCGATGGTTTGTGCCAGTTCTCGTTTGCCAATGAAAGAGGCGTGAAGCTCCTGTCAACTGCCACAACATCACGATGCATCCCGGACTCGCTGTTGCGGAAATAATCCCTGAGATTGCATACCTCGCGATTGTGAGGGTTTTTGGCATTTAAAAAGCCTCGACCTCCCCATTTCCGCGGGATATACAGTCTCATAACAGACGAGCGCGGGTGTAGCATGCGGTGTGTTGTGAGATTGAGTTATTATTATTATTATTTAGTTTCATAAACAACAGAATTTACAATGCGGTCAAAGTTTTGAGTGAAGTCAAATCATTTTGTAATTGTTGCGAGCATATGCTCGTCTATCACTTCACTACGACGATTGCACACTTCTACTTGGTGGTAGAATAATTGGCATAGTGTGATACTTCCCCTAGTGAATTCTGAGATAGTTATTTGTACATAAAGTATAAAAAATGTCTACACATAATAGGGTATATAATAGTAAATACGAAGGTTGACTTATCGAATTTAGGTCGATCGTACAATTAAAGTTTGTTTTATTAATTTGAGTTGGACCACCGTTCAAATACGAGAATTTAAAATGTTATTATGGTTACAGTTACGCGTCTCCGGTGGACCATCAGGTGACCCCCTGTGCCTCCAGCAAGGGCCAGAGCGACGACTACGACAGCAAGCCGTACAGCGAGTCCGAACACTCCGTCTCCAGCTGCTTCACCAGCTGTGAGTACATCATTAAAGTCAAACTTATTTTTAGTATTCAAATTAACGTGGTTGTTACACATATTTATTGGGTAAAACGGAAAACTTACGTGTAAAATGGTCGGTCAAAGTTATTTATTGATAAATGTACAATTTGCACGTCAATTAATAAAAAATAAAACAAATGAAGAGCTTACGAATCGGCAACATTTTCAAGTTGAAAGTATGAAATGAGCACTTTACTGCATTACAATAACTATAATGCAGAAAAACTGTTAAGCATTATACGAGTATCTATACTAGTATTATAAAGCTGAAAAGGTGTTTTTTGTTTGGACGCGCTTATCTCAGGTACTACTGGACCGATTTCAAAAATTATTTAACCATTGGATATGTACGTGATCCCTGAGTGCTATAGGCTATATTTTAGCCCGGGTGCACCGCTAGTAACAAATATGTTCTTAATACAATTGTACATGACAATAACACATGTCAATTTTTTCTACAATTTTATAGTAACTTTCCCATTACTCTCTTAAATTTGCAGTAACCATAAAACGTTTGATCGATAAGCCAGCACTTTAGTCACACACAAGTTATCTTTTTACCTTGTATTTAGAAATTAGTAAGCAATTACGTGTGAAAAATATAAATTACTAGCAGTCTGTCCCGCCCGTGGTGTTCTATATAAATATAAGGCTATAGCCCTCAGGGATCACGTACGTCTCCAACGGCCAAATAATTTTTTGAAATCGGTTCCAATAGATCCTGAAATTAAAGCATTCAAATAAAAAACCTCTTCTGCTTTATTATATTAGTATAGATTTAGTAATTAGTAAGCAACTAATACTAGTAATTAGTGAACAATCGAAACTAATGATTGTATATTCATGAAAGGCAGAAGTTACGTGATGAGCTATGGATGGAGCTATGTGATGTTGTATGTTGGTTATTCGATACTATCAATGATAATATTCCCGTGATATATACCCGTGGAGGCCAGAAGATCATCTAATTTTCAAACATCTTCAACGTGATGGATGACCAAAATGCTTGTGTTCATTGCCATTCAACGAAGTAATGTCACAAGCATGCTAGCACACTTCCTCGTGGTATGGCGGGTTTGGTCATAATAATTTATTGATTGTCTAGACTTACTTGGCCTATGCATTATTCAGATGTACTTAGTGTAAGTAGTTAAGTATGTTGTGTAGTTCTCATTATAATTTTGTTCTGTTGTTAACCCTTTGCCAAAATCATTGACGATATTCTTCAACAGCTTCTTTTTCTAAAACTTTTTGTTGTAATCTGTATCTAGTTACATTGAGTGCTAAATTTTATATCTCTCCTAAATTTTAAGTTTCTGCCACCGTGGTCAAGTAAATCAAGAATGAATTTAACGATTGTATAAAGTACCTCAAGTCAGTTATTATTATTATTTATTAAAAATAGAAAAAATCTTCGATGTTATTGATTTGATAACTGAATCATATTTTTTGGTTATACACGACGCAGACTTATCCAATCTCCGTTCTAAATCATGTTTTTGTTAATATTACACGAACACCATTTATATATTTCAATTACTTTTAAAACGATGCACAGGACAAATGGAAGAAAACATTGAACCAATCGCTAACTAAGACTTTCTTTCCAGCGGGTTCAATGTACGACGCAGCAAACGAGTCAGTAACCCTGCAGCTGGCCGAGCTAGTGTCCAACTCACCCACCTCTCAATCTCTCTCAGTGTCGAGTGGGGGGGCCCGCCTGGCCCTGCCTGCGTCCGGGGTGGCCCTCTCCGTCCCCGAGGGGGCCCTCGCCAGGCCCCGACGAGAACAGATCTACGTGGCGGTCGTCAAGGACGACCGATACCGACCCCGACTCGGGAAAGGTAAAGGTCATCTACATTATTCATACCGACCATTCAAATATTTTCATTACCCTAAACCAGTATTTATTGAAACTCCATGAATAATTATGGTAATTGCTTAATTGCGAAGTTGATAAAAATAAATTGATTCCGCAACGTGATAGTTTAAATTGCCAGAGAAAAATGTAGCAGCCCCAGGCGGTACTACACCGAGTCCGCAACTAGTAGAAATAATAAGACGAAATTTTGCCCCGCAGGTATCACGCAACTGAGTCCGGTAGTTAAATGCGGCCCGCCCCGTCTTCAACTGAACAAGTCGGTTGTCCTTCAAATCCCGCACTGCGCCAGTCTAAAACATGGCTTCTGGAATCTTTCCCTATATGCCATAGACCATGTCAATACTAAACAGGACACAACACAGCCACAGTGGAAGAAAATAGTCGGCCTCGGTCAAGAAACGATCAATACCCCCGTGTTCACGCAGCTAGACAGTGATAAAATATTCCTAGTGACGGACATGCTATCCACTTTTGTGCTAGTGGGTGAAAGTTTCAATGGAAAAGCAGTCAAAGCGCTTCAATTAGCGATTTACGCCCCTGTTGCACTGAGTGAAACCAGTTCTGAATACAATATCAGGCTTTACGTGTTCGAAGACACGCCTTGCGCTGCTTATTATTGTCAGGAACAAGAGAAAAAGTTAGGAGGAGTTTTACTTGATCGACCAAAAACTTTACTGTTCCAAGATGGTGGATCGAACTTGTGTTTGAATTTGGAACATGTAAGTCCTGGTTGGAAAACAAAACCTGGTATCGGCTATCAAGAAATTCCTTTCAGTCACGTATGGGGTTCTAATTACAACGCTTTGCATTGTAGTTTTATTTTAGAAAGAACACATGACTGCGATAACATCGACTTTACTATATCGGCCTGTCAGAGGCCCAATCCTTCTTACAAGCAGACATTCCGAATATCTTTAGAAGACGTTCGAAGTAGATCTCCAAGAGGTCGTTCGCCTCGCGCCGAATCACAACGAAGCTTCAACATTACTGAGAATATTATAGAAGCTCGTATGTGCAGAAGTGATGATGGCAATGATAGTAAAAGAAACGTGACCGTAACAGAAGCAGGAGTGAACGAGTGTACTGGTGAAGGTCCTTTCAAATTGAGTGCAAGAGTGAAACGACAGCTTTGTGCTGTTTTGGATCCTCCTAATGCAAGAGGCAATGACTGGCGATCGTTAGCAGCAAGACTTGGTGTCGATCGGTACACCACTTGGTTTGCTACTAAGAGTTCTCCCACGGAAGCTATATTGGAACTTTGGGAGTGCAGAGAGCGTGGCGCTGGTGCCATAGCATCTTTAGCTGCTGCATTACGTCAAATGGATCGTCATGATGCCGCAGACTTACTTCACGGCAGACCTTCTTGGTTATGAATCGGCTTATAATCACGCTATTGTATTAAAATATTGATGCTACAAAGTTTTTGTTCCACAACTATGGTGACAGCCGACGACAGACGACGAACAAGATTGCTATTATGAGAACATGAGAGCTTGATTTAAACGAGTCTCATTGAAGATGACTCACGGCTCACCGGTCATGCAGATTGTTAGTGAAGACTTATGATTCAGTGAATGAGGTCTCATAAGTCGCAAGATTGTTGGTAAACTTTATAGTGTAGTTTAAATGTTAATGTTAGAGAAAGTATAATTTCGCAGGCCTGCGGTCCATAAAATCTTGGTAGTATATTTTGTATAGAATTATTCCACGCTGTAGATATATAAAAGCGTTGAATAAATTATATTGTATTAGCAATAATAGTGCCTACAATCTTTAAAAGAAAATAACCGATGGTAGTCGGTACAAGGTTGAATTTTGTTGAGTTTTCGGAAAGTGTTTAAATGTTTAACGAGCGCCATTTTTTCAATACTTTTCCTTATTATTTGCTTGTATTTTGAACTTTGTGCCAAAAGTGTAATTCACAGCTAAGTATGGGCAATAATTCAACTTATACGTGTTTGAGCTTACTGTATGAAGTAGATGCTAAGAGTTTTCTTACTTTTATACCGACGATAGCGTGATGTAGATTTTAAAATGTGACAATAACTCCGGAAGCGTGTTTTGTAAAACAAAAACCTAAGTTTTTAAATAAAAATATTATCACGAAAACTTTACCTAAACCTAACTTTTGTCTCTGTCAAAATATACATATAATTGCTGCAAATATTTAAAATTTTAATACTTACGTACCTGACTTGATGTACAGCATTCTGGTACCCTTGTGCAAATATAAACATAGAGCTTAATTTATTGCCACATTTTAATATCTACTCCCTATGCTTTAGTTTTTAAGTTCACCTTATTTCCCTACACTAGGAACACCTCTGTAAAGACTTCTATGGCATTTACTCTTTGTCTTTTCTACTACTATTTTATCGTAAATTGCAATTTATATCTTTGTATATAAAGTACATATTAGATTGTAAATAATGTATCAGTGAGAGATTATATTATAATACTGGAACGGATTGAATATGAAAGGATACCAAAGGTTACACAGAAACGTACCAAGGTGATAGGAACGGTGAAGTTTACAATTTAAATTTTCAATTTATTATTTTTTAAATAAACCACTGCTCTACCTATTTAAATTGCATATAAATAATTTTGTAAAAAAAATACATTTAAACTTTTTTTGTGTCCATTTATTGAGAAAATGATATTACATTAAACTTATTATCATTATATTATAAAGATTTACAAATTGAAATTTTAAATCGGGGAAAAAAAATACATCTACCATAGGTACCCATCATTTAAACATGTTTGTAAAAAAAAACATCATCTTTATTTTTTATCGCTTCATTGGCAAAATCGCAAAATAAAGTTTGTTAAAATATAAATTGTAAGAATAGATAATATTGACACAGAAAGACACAATAGGCTTGTGCCTATTAGCCTATTTTATAGGCCTAATATACATTTAAAAAGCAGTGCAATAAAAAGGGCTGTGGATGATCATGGTGGATGTTTTAGCAGAGTCCCATTTTGTGTAACCCTATTTTTTTATTGTGTATTCATTTGTAAATGCTAATTAATGGTATTCAGTAGCAGTGAAGTGGAAAACTGAACGTTTAAGTTTTTGCCGATAGCTATTGGGAATAAATTTTTGAATGCAAATTCGACCTCTTTTAGCACGGTTTTATGGATAACATTTTTTCTGCTCATTGAATTAATTTGATTTTAATTTAGCACTAATATTTACTCTTATTTATTCGATAGGGAATTAGTCGAGCACATTTTTAAGATGGTTTTAAAGTGTTCTATCCATTGGTTTGCACTTGACCGCCATTTCGCCTGATGGTAAGCGACAATGTGGTTTTCGGTAAAACGCTAAAATTATCATCAAGGAATTAATTCTCTCTCAAATAGAACACATCCGTATCACGTCCTCAAGAGAACACCCACTCCGCTTATTCCACAGTTTAGATGTACTTATTCCGAAAATAGAGACAAATCTTACCACCTTACCATCACACACATGCTCTGCTCGTCTCGTCATATTATGCTATAAAAAAATCTCGTTCGAGTCTGTGGGACATCAACCGTGTTTGTTTACCATCAGGGGCAAAAACTTAATTTTGTCCAAAAACAAACTATTCTAAAAAAAGTTTCCATTGCGAAAACATAATATATTTGTCAGTAACAGTCTCATGAATTCAATTGTTTTTTTCTCTTTTCCCGCTTATGCCTCAGCTACATTAGCGGGCTACGGCGAATATTCGTGTTAACGCGATGAATGTGGCCGGGTACATCGCGTAGTATTCGGGCGAAGACGATTTAAATAGATGTCTTCGCTCGCCTTAATGTAGACAAGAACATCGCCTATGCCCGAACACGAAGTATTTGTCGCGCCAATACGATACGAATCTTTGCCCGCTAATGTAGCCGAAGCTTTCGAAGTTTTCGCGTCAAAAACTTCGCTCTGAATATTCCGTTCCAGTATTATAATGGATTCCCTCAAAAAGCGTAGTATCAACACTTACCCATGATTTCGTAAATGGTGTACGCAACGCAGTAAAACCGTACTATATTTTTGTTAAAGTGATGACTATTATAAATAAATGGATCTGTGATAATTAAAATAATATGAAATAAATTATGTTTAACTGTGCATCCTGTGGTTTTATTCCTGATTGGACTATTGTAATGAATTTAATTACAGTTTAATTATGAATTGTGCGTAATGGATTTAAACAGTGTTATGCAGTGGTAAGCTGCAGTGGCATCGTAGCGTGAAAGTTCGAGCTCAGTATCAAGAGGTCGTAGATTTGTGGCCTCTTCTCACAATGTCTTGCTATACCGCTCAAGTAGTGGTTGTACACTAGCTCTTGCATCTGATTTCGATAAAATATAGACGGGATAAATTCTGAAGTATGGTCAAGCAGTAATGTGCTAAAATTACTGTGTTGTGGTTGAAGTGCAATGTTTCCAGTGAAATGACAGGGCATAGAGATTAAACATTTTATAATATTATCAAATCATAAAGGTGTCGAGCGCAGTGCAGTGCTAGATAATTATTTGGACTCTTTGTGTTCCAATAGCTACATACTATTACGGGCAGCCATGTTGCTTACCATCAAGCTCAATGTATAGCTCAAGCTGTAGGTATATTTTTATAACATCGCACAATTGGCGTAGTTTACAAGTAACATATAAACCTATAAAACAAACAGCTAAATTGAGGACCTTCTCCATATTTGATGATGTTGTAACTGACTTCAAAAACATCGGTGAAATGAAACAACATCAAAAAATATTTTAACAGACATTAACTACCTACACGCCTATACCATAACGCAATTCGATACTGACACGGTGGAAACGGTCCAATTTCACGCACGTGAAAGTTAAGCCAAATATAATACCTACAAGAGCATTCCGTCTGTAAAAGTTCAGTCCAAAAAACAATGCTTTATTCTATCCACAGACAAAACAACGAATTACTTACATCTCAGAAGCTCAGTTTAAACACCAACAAAACTATTTAAATATCTTCCAAACATTTCTAACAGGAATCGGACGCGGTGAATCTCAGTCTCGGTCGTATAAAGGATCGTCAAATTTATTCGACAGGCGAGAAAAGTTGTTATTAATGAGGGTATGGGAAGGATCTCGCTGACCTGATGGAGAATGCCGTAAATGCCAAACAACATTTTCAATAACTTACATAATTATGTTGTGAATTGTTTATTTTAGTTTTAAAGGAGTAAGTAAATAGCTTTAAACTGTGTAGTTAATTTAAGTGAACATTTATTTAGCTTAGTTGAGCATTTTTTGTAGGTAGTAGATAAACACTTACGGGTTTGTTTCATCGACTTACTACATATATATGATCTACATCTAGTTTTGAAGTGAATATCTCTTTTGGCGCACCACAGACAGAGTTTTCGTGGATTGTGAATTGAAATCGAGCGTCACGCTCGGAAATGATAAGAAATTTTCAGCTGAAAAATGCGTGAGCATTTCTCCTGGGCTATCTAGATGGCCATAGGCCATACTTTTTTTTTATAAGTTTGACATAGTAGACATGTGTTCTGAATTTGACTTTTAAATTGGAGGTACAGTCATTTACGGGCTGATTTTTTTAGGGCACATATTTAGTAAACAGAATGTTCACAAACATTTCACTGTGATAAAATAACAGGGTAAGGAAATACGCGTGTAAAACCGCGGAACTATACTAGTTTATAATAAACACGCATCCGTGCTTATATATATTTCTCAATACACATTTTATTTATAACCTTGTATTTGCATACCAATACCGAAACAAAATTCTAAAAAAATTACGTTATGAACATCATGTTTTTATTTACACTTGTCGATTGTTATAAATAACCATTAATAAATTTAACGTATAGACGCTTTTTCCTACAAACGGTCGGTAAGTCCAACACATGTAAATACTATTGTGGGGCGGTAACGTGGGCAGGTGCGCGCTTGCCTTTATGCCGGCGCGACTCTTGACGCGTCACCGAGTGTGACCGATTGGGGTGCGGCCCGACTGACGGCGAGAAGAGGGTGTGACAGCCGAGTTGGCCGACCAACGCTCTCATGAATTATTCGAGTGTTAACTTGTATCGGAGAAAAACGCAAAATCAACATCGGATAAGGAATTTTGACCTTTTACAGCTTTTGTTTTGATTCTGTGACTAGTTGAGAAATTATAGAGGTAGAATAAGGCAAGCAGGATCATACATTACACGTCGTGGTTTCATATAGTATGGTAGCTTACTGCATAACTTTTCAAACTTTAAAAACATACTTATAATGTTCATAGCATAGCAGTCTGCCATTCCGAATTCTGCCATTTGCTAAACCGAACTCTACAGAGGTATTCTTACAATGACCGAACTCTAAATGATGAAAAAGTTAAATTACTAGATGTGTCCAGTTTCCAAAAACTAATTTTAGACAGATAAAATTGGATAATTTATCTGGAAAAAATCTGAAATGAGTGGGTGTTTCCTGGTGGGTATAATCTGGGTGTTGTTTTTATATAGTATGTGAGATAAATATAATATGCTGAATACATTTCGCAGAGGTGTTTGGGTAAACATACATTTTTATACCTTTCCTCGTCGGAAGTTCTAAAGTAAATCAGTTTCTTAGTTAAACACAGTATTGTAGACCACATTATCGAGTTATATAACAGTTTAGTGCAGAGCTTCTAACGATAATATATAAAAAAATTAAAAACACAAAATATCGCTTAACCATTAGATGCTACCAATTGCACCACACCCCGCCAGCATATTTCGGGCATACATTTAAATACATTAAAACGCCATTCGGCTGCGTATAGGCAGGTGCAGCTATAAAACATAAATTACTGTCGGCTACTGATGTGTTAGTAACATAACGTGTAATTTGGGGGAAAATTACGTTTTTCTCACCATTAGTTGACACTTTGTAACGGTGTTAGTGAGGGAAAATTAAAGTATTGCACTAACAAGCAGTTGCAACCACTTTGTTCTCTTTAAACGAGTACCTATGTACGAGTATGTTTGATTTCTCGTTCAGTGTTCTGAGTATCTACAGAAGTTAGAATGTTTTTTCTTTTAACGTCTTCCCGCAAGTATTCAAGTAAGGTACTCTTCGATAAAATGTCTTCAAATATCTGTTTGGGCTGACAACGTCCCGGTTTGTACAACATTTTGTAGTGGTAGAACTCTTTTCAGAGTGGCCCTGGGGAGTTTAAGGGGGGGGAGGGGGCTGAGGAAGTGTCATACTTTTACTAGTTATTCTACTGCTAGACAGTAATTTGCAAATATAACAAGGGTCTTTGCTACACTATTTCAGAATGCATTTTGGAGAGTGTGCAGCGGATTTACACGACCTAATATTCCCTTCCTCTTTCAACTACAGGACAAGTCAGCCCACTAGCACCCATACACTGTGGATATTCCCAAAATCCGTACCACTGGTTTGAATCCACCTTTCTCGTACGTACAGCTTTAGAAAGGAATAAGTTGCCGACTTCCTTGTTCCCTGCGAGATACAATCTAGAACTTTTCAAGGACAGAGTGAATAGGTACTTTCTAGGTCAACGTGAGTCATCTTCGACCGCACCGTCGCTTACCATCAGGCGAGTTGGTGGTCAAACGCGGACCTATACGCGATCCAAAACGTAACGCGAGTAACGTGACGAGCAAAGCAAGCACCTGACATGATTTTATAATAACGCAGTGCTACACATCTATTCAAATATCAAAACAGTTCAAATCACTTTTTAGCACTGCATTACAATTATATCCTAAATATATAAAATGATTTACCTCTTTGTCCTGTGTTAACTTGTGTAACATTAGATCAATGTTTCTAGAGATCTAATCTAATGATTATTAATCAAATAATGATAGTCAAGCAATACTCACAATGATAAGTATAATTAATCAACGATTAGTAAAAAATATATTGAATAGTAAATTATTTTTGTGATAAATTCGCGGCAATAAGTGAACAGGTAAATTTCATAATGGAACTTTTGTTGTATTTACCTGAAATGGGCAATTAAAAATAGTTATCTGTCTCACACGCACATCCAGGTTTTTTATATAAAAAAAACCTTTAAAGTGAAATCAGATATATTTAATAGCAAATGTCTTATTTTAAAAATAATAACATCTCACTTTGCCAGATTTTTGTTGACTGTCTTATTTAGATAATACTATTTAAATCCAAATAAATTAAAATTCATGGCAAGATCACAATCAATTAACTGTATTTTTGAAAAGTGCATACCTAGTGATAATAATCACTACACTTAACAGCAATATATCACCAACCTACAACAAAATATTTTAAAATAACATACTTAGTACTTACTGTATAATTAAACAAAAGGTGTTATAACGGAACGTTCTCACAATAATCACTAAACACAATAAGATCTGATAACGGTAATGAATGTAACGCAACATTTATTGTGAGTTTATGGAGTGTGACTATCAATTAGAGAAGAAAATAAAACGAATGAAATCAAAATAATTTGCTTTTAAATCTACGTGTTTCGTCTTTGAACATCCGCGTTTCTTAATTAGCTGAGTTGATGGTTAAATAAGAACCGAGATTATTTGTTTAAGAACTGGAACAGCCGGTGCTTTTGACCATCATTACACGTTGCAGCACACTAGCTTAACCAGCCGTTCTATTAACAACCTAGCCTGTTCACTAAACAGCGGCCTGAATAAATTCAACCGTAATAAACGGGCTGGCTAATGCTTAGGCCCTTCGTAGCATAGGCTGAACATGCGATAGAAATATAAAATATGAAACATCTGACATCTAAGAAATTCTTTACTTTAAAATGTAGCTAGGTTAAGGTAATTTAAAAGAAAAAAACTCCTACCAAATTTGCTGTTTACCGACATCATTTTGACAGATTTCTGCACTAAGTGGCAGAACGTAAAAATAAAATGAGATTAACAGGGTAGGCAAGTAATTAAATGTTACTATTGTGGTGTTTACAAGTGTGGTGTAACTACAAGGTGTTTGATCAAATGGCTAAACATCGTTCAGGCCACTAGTTAAACGGCGCTGTTTTGTAAACAAGCTAGGCTAAGCGTTACTTGAACTTGAACATCGTAAATATACGAGTATAGTTCTATAATAATATATAATAAACATATGTTTATACTTAAGTTTCAATCATTGCTTTATATATATCAACATTACATTTTAAAGGAAAGATAGGATCTCCGTCCTCAGATAACCCCTCGCCCCCAAGTTTACAAACAAACATTGAACAGTATAGGTTCCTAATTTACCCATCAGGCAAGAAACTACCCTTATATAAACTACCCCTCACAGTAGTGTAAGGCTTCGTACAGACGCCTTAGGACTGAAAGGCCTGAAATGTCGGCTAATCAATCGCAAAGGGCATCGGGAGACGCGACAAAAGGGTGCGGTACAGTGACCATAGGTTCCGGTTCACTTGTCTTCGATATAACTATAGCTATAAAATATATTATAATATTAAATATAAGATAAATTGGTTTAAGCCCGAAAAATACCGAACAAAACGTGCCGATTAGAAAAAAAGTAAGCGAATATGGTAAATATATAGAAAGGTTTAAAGTATGCTTTACACATGTATGTACGAAAAAATAATTAGTAAGTCTAGTTTAGCGGGGCGCTGGATCAAAGTTTAGAAGAGGCTATTTACATGTACAAGACAAATTAAAATAAATTCAAACCAATTGTTGAAGTATTTTTGACGCTTCGAGCGGTTTCTGCCAGGCAACAAGAACATAGGCCAGAACAAATACCAACACTAGAAAAAATACAGGAACTAACATTTAACTAAAAGCTTCTTTTTGTACTCTGAAAACTCATGGTCTAAGATCCGGCTGCATAATCTCTACGTTCATCGCGTAGTTAATCAAATTCACATTTGAACATACATTTATGATTAGGAGAATACATTGGTTGCCAGTCAATAAGTGGCCGCAAGTAATTTTAATTAAATATTTTCCAACAAAATTTCGTTCAATTTTTTTTTTTTAAATATCATCCACATCATAGCAATGTATGTAAAGAATTGGAAAATCAATGGGTGCCGTTGCACACTTGACCGCAACTACTTCGCAGTCAGGTGTAAATAGGTAAATAATTAGCCTTCATTTAACATCAAAAATATGAGTATACGTCATGAACGTATAAATACACCAAAATATTACCTGTTTACACCTCGCTGCGAAGTAGTTGTGGCCGAGTGTGCAACGGCACCCATCGATTTTCGAATTCTTGACATACATTGCTATAACGTGGATGATATTATATTTAAAAAATAAGTGAACGATTTTTTTTTTTTAATTCATTAAAATTAATTAAATTAAAATTACTTGCGGCCACTTACTGACTAGTAACCTATTATCAATGTATTCTTCTTATCATATCATTGTATGTTCAAATGTGAATTTGACTAACTACGCGATGAACGTAGAGATTATGCAGGCGGATCTCGTAAATTTGAATACATCGGAAATGGTCAAACTTAAGTTAAGTAACATATTTAACTAAATAATATTAGGTTGAAATAGTAAAAAGTTTTAACTATTGTAATTCATAGTCACCCTATCTATACGCGTCAATTCATCAGCCAATGTGCGTTCTTCAAAGGGTCTTGAAGCAACTATTTCCTTTCACTTAGACCGGGTTTTTGTTCGACGGTAAATTAATTTCGGTATTGGATGGCGTGCGGAACATACCTATTTGTTAGTTGGCTGTCGCAAATAACAACCGACGCTTACGACTGGTCTAGTAAGTTACGGCCGGTCTGATCGGGAGAACGGCGACTGCCGATCCGAAACCCCTGGTGTAAATCCCATGATAACCAGCACTGTATTTTCAAAGTCATGTGCGTAATCAACTTAAAAAGCATGACGGAAACCATCGTGATAAAACGTTTTGAAAATATTTCGAGGTCACCATTTGGTCTTGTTTTGGTTTGGTCATCCACCAAACCGCAGGGGCCAGCGAGGTGGATCATAACCTTTACTCTCCCTTCGCGAGAGAAAGCCCCGAGACCCAGCAGTTGTAGGAACATTTAGAAGACTGTTTATGCTTATGCTAAAAGACAAGCAAGAATTGAGCCTGATGATAAAGCCAGACCATAACAGCACAGTGTCACGCAGCCATTTTGGTTATGAAGAATCCAAATCTGCAAGCCTAGCGCTACACTGTGCTTGTCAATCACAGAAATAAGATTATTTCAACACAGTAATTTTAGCTCAATGCTGCTCAGTGGAAAAAATAAGTGGCAAAGTTTACTGACGTAACACAAAATTTGAGTTATGACGATGGTCAAGCGCAAACCTATTGTTGATGAAATAACTTATATCTGATATTGTAGACTAAATGTAGTAGTAGATTCAGTCTTAAAATGTTATTACTACCTTCATTTCAGTGGAACGTCATTGGAATATATCAAGTAGATGACCCGTGCCAATTTTTTTGAGCGGTAAACATTTTACTTGCTACCTATCACTGTGTTGTATTATTTCTCAACAGTTTGTCTAAAATATGCATAAATATGCAATAAAAGTCTTATACTGTGACACTTGAGATTGATAATCCTATTATTATAATCAATACGAAAGTTTGAATGTTTGATGCTCAATCACGTCAGAACGGATCAAGTTGAAGTTTGGAACAAAAACTGTCATCATCATCAACGGCCCACTAAATGTTCCCACAGCTGGGACTCGGAGCCTTCTCTCGCAAGGAGAGAGTTAGGGCCATAATTCACCACGCTGGCTCAGTGCGGGTTGGTGGATACAAAAGCTGTACTTATGTGGAATACCTACCACATACGCTACTTTTTGGTGTGGAAAATGGTGCTACTGTGCTACTTGACTTATGATCTGACGTTGTTAGATTATAATCTGATGGTAATAGGGTGGGTACCGGACTAGGTCAAAAAAACACCATCCTAATTAGTCCGTCAGCTAGATCATGGAAAAATATTGGACACGTATTTTTTGTTTTTTTCGTTATATTAAAAAACGTCAAATATATAGACCATCAATTTTCGAGAGTCGCGACGTCACTCGTGAGTGTAAATTTTACTAACAAGTGACGTCACACGAAACTTCGAAGCGCTGTATCTTCGTAATTTTTTGATTGTGAAACAAAAGAAAAAGACGTGTACAATATTTTTTGGCAATCTAACTAACGGGCGACTTAGTTTTTTTGAGGATTGTACCCTATTTCAATTTTATGGTAGCATATATAAAAATAATTCAAAATAATGAAGTAACAAATTCAATAATGAAGCGGAAGAGCCATCCGGGGCAAACGTGAGCAGGAGTCCGCCGAGCCAAGGGTCAGACGGTAAAGGGAGCGATGATATCTCTGTCGCTCGCCCGCTCGTGACTTACCTTATGAGACAACTTGGGACAAAACATGAGAGGTAGCGATTTTTGTCGTCAAGGAATTTGATTTTTAAAATTTATGTAATTACTATTGCTTACAATTATTATTGCTCACAATTTTTACGATATCAAACATTACCTTGATTTTAATGCAAACAGGTACAGACCCATTTAATTTCTGAAATGTTAACGTGAACCTAATTACTTAACGTAGGTACATATTAATTGATGTACACATCACATAGTGTTATTTTTCCTTTTCTGTTGTATTAACTATTCCCTTTAATATAAGTATTTTTTTGTTGTTTATATTGTAACTTTCATTCTAAAATTCTTTATTAGATTGTAACTTTCTTTCTAAAATTCTTTATTAGGTAGATTGTAAGTTTCTTTCTAAAATTCTTTAGATATAAAAACTAAGTTATAGATATTGTTGTTAAGATGTTTTGAAAATTTTATATTCTAAATTTCGCAAATTTATTAAACTTCGCATGCCTTTTAGGCTGAAATTGTGCAGCACCAAACCATTTGTAACCACAATTTTTGGCAAATCAATTACTTTTGAATTTTGTTCTATGTCAGCTGTTTGCCTTCCATAATACAGCTTAATATAGGTACATTCGTGCTTAATAGTGTTATGTTCACAAATAGTTATCTTATCCGTTCTTGGCATTAGTTGCATTTTATTTGTCTATTATCGATAAGTATCTTATTATTTCACTGATCAGAATCAGACAAAATATTGCACCAAAGAGTTATTTGAAGAAATAAGACCTCATTTTTGTATTGAAACCATCTAAACTATAAAATGCGTTGCCTGTATTTCCTGATCATATCATTTACATGCCTACAAGTCTAAAGTGAAGTTTAAATAAGTAAAAGAAGAAACCATTCTTCTATGTTAGATCACTTCATCGACCGCATCGTTATTCAGCATCAGGTAAAATATCGATCAAATGCAAACCAGCTATCGATAAAAAAACTACAAATTTTTATTCTGGGTCGAAATCGAACTCACGCCCTAACGTTTTCGCGGCCAGAATTACAATCAACTAAGCCGTTAAATATGTATCAAGATTATGCAAAAATACAAACTCATTACTTCATACATAATATATTTGTAGTGGTTTTTGTAGTGGTAGGACTCTTAGCAGAGTCCGCCTGGGGAAGTACCACACCTTTGTCAATTATTCTACCGCCAAGCAGTAATGTGCAAATATTACTGTGTTCCGGTTTGAAGGGCAATGTTTCCAGATAAATTACAGGGCTTAGAGATATAACAACTTAGATCTCTGGGTGACGAGCGCAGTGCAGTGCTAGGTAATGATTTGGGCTCTCCATGTTCCAATAGCTGCGTGTCACTGTGCTGTTATGTGGCAGGCATGTTGCTTACCATCAGGCACATGTCCTGCTCGTCTCGTCACTCTTTATTTAAAAAATAAAATAAAAAAAATATAGGTAGTCATAATTTGTCTTAGTATGCTAAACATACAACAACAGAAATTTATTCCAGTACCTAATTTAATTTAAAACTTGGTCGTTACTCCTAGCTCTTGACACTTATACCACACAATAATGGCTCGGACACAACAGTGGGCGAAACTGGTATGACGCGAACGGTCCGATTGTTTCATTTACCCTTCCCAGGCTAATGACTCATTAGATAAACATCAAACAAACTTTATAAGAGGTAAAAGGTTAAGGTTTATAGGTAAAAGGTTAAATATCATTTTCGTTTACAAATTCATGGCAATTTTGAAATGTTTTAAGCTCAAAAGGATTCCAAAGTGATGTAAATTGGCAGCCATTTTATATTTTAGCTTATTACGCTGCCGAAGTAAAGTGATCTGTTTAAGGTTTTGTGCTACTTTATTTTCAGGTTTTTGTTCTATTTTCTCGAATAGAGACCGCGAATCGGACGCCCTGAGATTTTATGGAGTGACAATATACAAAAGACGATTGTGTGGTGTGGTGGCGGTTGGAAACGTAAAACCCGAAGGTCGAGATGTATTGTTGTGTAGGCCTATGCCCATCAGTGGACGAATTCAGACTGGTGATGATCATGACTGGTTCTCCATTCGAAAGTTAGGTAACTCAAGGAACATTTGGAAAAAAATGTTCTAATATTGCAATTAGATTGAATTGTTAGTAAGTTATACGATTTAACTACACAATAATAATAAAAATAGTCATTTAATTTATGTAATGCAAAATAAGTATAATCCTCTGTTTTATGGCAACATAACAAGTAAAATTGCATCCTGAAAAACCGTCATTATGAAACTATGGTAAATTTAAAAGTACCTATTAGTTATATTACATTTTTAGAAGTACCCTGTTTGTTATGATGGTGTTACAATTATTTTTTCTCTGATTTGCTAACCTGTAAGAGCTATACGTACAAAATGTGTAATTCTATTCACCGTTTCTACCTCACAGAGTTAATAGCAAAACAATCGTCAACTTTCTTTCCGGCAATAACTCTCGCTAACAATGCTGTTGATCCAAGTACAAAGATAACTATAAAACTTAATGTGTTCCCACTACACGCTGGTGTGTGAAATATATTTTACAAGGCATCATTACTATCGTTAAAACAATATAGTACCTACAACATTTTCAAAACAATAAAATTGTTTAAATAGTCGTCACATAAGCTGGACCTACCCGTTTGATTTAGTTCATTTTTAACCTCCGACGAAAAACGGGGTGTTATAAATCTAAGGTGTTTAAGTGTGAGTGTGTATAAGTAAGTGTGCATATCTGAGGCATCATAGCTCCTGAACGGATAAACTGATTTCGATGTTTGTTTTGGAACAATATCGAAATCGGAGGTATTCTTACATCTTTTCCATCCTAAGGTTACCTGGAAGAGATCGCTCTCTCGATAACCCGCCAAGTTGACACCAACTAGTTTTAACTTTATCGATAATTATTTTTGTCTATCAATAAAGTGGATCTATCTATAACGAATGAAACGAATCACTATTATACATAATCTGGATGAAAAATGTAGACCAATATTTTTCACACTTTTTTTAAAATTTGGTGACATCTTTGCAGTTTCTATTTTTTTTACAATACTAACGGCCCGTTCCAGCTTCGCTCGGATAATAACCTAGATACCAACTGCAGCGCCATCTGCCGGGCTGATTTGTGAATCTAAACCATGGAGGGCCCTACCCAAACGCATATAGAAAAATTCATTCAAATCGGTTCAGCCGTTTAGGAAGAGTTCACTAACAACGAAAAGTGGCATTGATTTATATATATTTATATAGATTTAGGAACTTCTCAGACTCCAAGGTCCAAGACACTCAAGTCATTAAGAAGGAGTCATTTAGGTTATATTTCTTAGATTATGATTATGTTTTTTTTTTGTTTCAGATATAGATAAATAGACTAGTCAACCAAATTATATCCAGACAGAATCTCATAATAGTATTACAGTTGGCTGTAAACATTCGACAACGATGAACAGTGGGAGAGCTTACAACACGTAAACACATCACCAAATTAAACACCGATGTAGCCGCATCTAATAGGAAGTTACATAATAAAAACCATAATCTTATCTTGTCTTATCTTAATCCAGCCCACCCATAAACAAGGGAGTCTGTTTACGATCACGGGGAACCCTTTTTGTCTATGACCAATCTTGTAGAAGATAAAAGAAGACGTATACAAAATTAAACAGTAAGGAAGGATGTGCACTTTTTGAGTTTTTCATGTGCAAATTTATTTTGATCCATTGGCAGATCTTTGATGAAAATCTCTTAGATCGTAAGTTATTGTAGCTTGGCTTTGTCTTGTCCAGAAGTGCAGTAAGTTCTATCCTAGAATGAGTATCTAAAGCTGCATTAGTAGGATCATATCGGATTTGGCTGGGCAGGGAGAGAAATACGAGTAGTGAAGGTGAGTGTTGACGTACGTCACAAAGGGGCCCCTTTTAAACCTACGCCCGAGTCACAAGTCTTGGGGTCTACTCGAGATTTCTCTCTCTGCCACACGATGGACCTGGCACTCGCACGGAAAAAATTGGAATGCTAAGAACCCGGATGGAATGCTAAGAAGTTCGTCTCTTGGTTGTAATAAGTGTACAGGCGAAGCCGTAGGTTGAGGGTTTTATTCCCGTCCACGGTAAAAATTTGTGTGGTGAATTCAAATATTTATTTTATGTCTGGGTGTTTCTCTGTCTGTAATAAATACTAGCAGTGCCCGCGGGTTTTCCCGCGCATTTTCCGTTATCGTTATTTTCCCACAATAAAAAGTAACCTATGTTCTATTGTTCCAAACTGTAATCCAACTGTTTAAATTTCAACCCTATCCGTTCAGACATTCTGACGTGATTTATCAACGAACATCCTAAAATTGACATTTATAATACTGGTACGAATGTTTAAATAACTACATACTACAAATGTATATCATAGCACGTATCTGGCTTCCATAGGACAAGGTCTGCTTAGCTTGTGGCTAGATAGTGTTATGTGAGAGATGTCCACAAAAGGCTCAGGGCCTTAGCATAGTTGTTAAATAGTTCCTTATTTCCTAGTATAACTCAACTTACGCAAACATTGTTTTGAATGATTTGCAGTTATTAAGCAAAAGCAGGCCACTCTATGTTCTCAGTTTGCTAGGACTTGGTGGGTTTTCTCGCTGAAGGAGACTTAAGGCCATAATCCACTACGCTGGCTTAGTGCAGGTTGACACATGACTTTTGATCTCGGAATTCAAACCTACTATCCCACGATTGTGAATCTTACGTTTATTAATTCAGTTGTTGCGTTACTGTTCGTACAATTTACTGTTATAAAACTCTGGATAAGCACATGATTTGAACCATAGTCGTGTAATCAACATTCAGTAATTAATCAAGATACATCGATTGCATCTGATAGTGTGACCACCAGCGGCGAGGGAACGATGCTTGTTTGGTTGCTCACGTCTCTTCGTGTTTCATCATCGGTTGTGACAACTAGAGGGTACGAGTCTAAATTGATTACTATTGATCTGTTTATTTGGTCTTTGATCAAAGTAATTTGGCTTTGAAAGTGAAATTTTTAAATTGAGAACATTTCACAGGATATAGTCTAATGGCGATCTAAATTGTTAGGTAATAACATTATTGTTATCTAAATTATGCCAGCTGGAGGCTCTGGAATCAATCAAGAGACGTGTGAAAAGGTAAAACATTTCAAAGTTTGACTTCAAACAAACTCATAGAAACCAAAATGCTTAATGGAAATAATGCTATTTTTTTTAATGCATTAGTAAGTTTTTTCACACACCGACCTGTTTTTCTCTAATTGAATTTTAATATGAAATAGGTAATTAGAAAAAAAGTACATGGAAATGTTTTTTAATTTTATAGAATAGCATGAAAAGCCTTAACTCTATGTTGCAAGCTAAATACTCGTAGGTAATAAAAAAAAAAAATAAGAACCTACCTGCCTACCTAGTGATTATATTTCATATTAATAGATATACAGATTTTAACTATTACTTGGACGCACCATAATATAAAAAACAAATGTTTTTCTCACGACTCGTCACTCCGGTTGTTTTTTTTTTAAACTAAATATCATACTCGACTAAATTTCATAAATTTGGTGAAAATAGTTTGTTGTTTTCACCAAATTTCATATATTATTACATACAGTTCCAATATGGTTTCATTGCAACTGAGTTAAGTTCACAACAACAGTGAATAAAATATGACGAAATTGAGATAATCGAATTTAAGGTTTTTTATTTATATTTTCAAAAATAATAAATAAAAATAATGTACATACATACTAGTACCATGGATGTATAAAGAATTCGGACGTAGTCTCGCTAAAACAAAAACTGTGTCACTAGAATCGGCCACATTTGCACGTGTGCATTGTCAGTTTGTCACTGATAGGCTGACACGCAGACATATACACACGTTGCGCGTGTAATGACTCACTGATGTGTGCGTGTCAGCCTGTATGTGACAGCGCACACGTGCATATTATGTGGCCGACTCGATGGACACAGTTTTACTTGTACAATATAATATAACTACCATCGAAATTAGAATCCTCTGTTTATGAAGTCGTTTGAAAATCGAAAACATTTTGTTATTAGTAATCTTTAGTGTTTAGTTTTTTTAATAACAAATAATAATACATATTGGTGACAGCATCTGAGCCCAAACTAAGCAAAGCTTGTATGATGGTGGCCAGATAGCTGATATAATACTTACATAGTTTTAAATACATACTTATTATACATAGAAACACCCAAACACAGTGCAAACATTTGAATTCATCACACAAATATTTGCACTGGGTGGGAATCGAACCCACGACCCTCGGCTTCGCAGGCAGAGCTACTACCCACTAAGCCACGAGGCCAGTCATTTTTCAGCCGGAGGCCAGTCATTAAGGTTTTGTAGTTAGTAATCTAAAAGGATCAGTAGTTTCAATCTTGTTTTGTATTATTGTGATTTACGGCTAGTCTAGTAAGTTACGGCTGGTCTAGTCGGGAGAACGGCGACTGCCAATCCGGAGACCCCGGGTTCAAACCCCACACACACCACTGTCTTTTCGAAGTCATGTGCGTAATGCCGCTTACTTAAAACCGTGAAGGAAAACATCGTGAGGAAATCGACATGTACCTAGAATCTTTCGAAGTCATGTGTCATCCACCAACCCGCACTGGGCCAGCGTGGTGGATTATGGCCTTAACTCTCTCCTTGCGAGAGAAGGCCCCGAGTCCCAGCAGTGGGAACGTTTAGTGGGCTGTTGATGATGATGATGATGAGTTACCTACACGCTTTCTGCGTAATCCTAATGTCCAGCATTAAGTTCCAATCCACTAAACAAGCATACCCTACCTTGTCAACATGGTCCTTATCCCGAAAAGATAACATTTTAATACCGAAGTTGTATGATGGAGTTTTATTATGACAAGGGTACCGTGATTTGTGACCCCGTCTGTCATTTAGGGTTGAATGATTGGAGTTTTAGAAGTTTCCGCTTTTTGTTGGCCCACGGCGAGACTTAGATTCCGTGGATTTGTTGCTTTATTGATGACTTCGTTCGGGAGTTTTGGAATGTTTTAAATCATAAATTGTTTTATAGATTTTGCATTTCAACGACTTTATGTGACCCAATGGCTGTAAACGTAAATATTTTACTTTTTTTCCAAATAATCTAAAGAAGAGATTTGACATAAAGAGAGAGAGTTTCATAGTAAGACAATTTTAAGCTTTTGAATGCATTCGTCTGTGTGAATATATCCTGGGTGTCTTCAAGTCTAAAGTTAAGAGTAAATTTGTTTCTTCTAAATTATGAGTGATTGATAGATTGAAATGATCTAGAGATAGATTTTTATCTACTATGTTGAGAAGTTGTGCCTGTAACATTTAATTTACTCTCAAAGTTTGGTAGGTTGGGGAGGTTACCAGGTATCGACTTCTGTAAATCCCTTTAGTAAAAAAAAGGCAGTCATAGTGACTGCCGATAGAAGTGAAATCTTATTTGATAGCTAGCTTTAGAAACTATGCAGCTAAGATGAAATGAAAGAATTCATTCCCGAGCGTGATGCTTGAGGTCAATTCACAACCAACGAAAAATCTGTTTGTGGCACGCCAAAAGAAGTTTTTACTTCAAAAATGTGTGTCCTTAACATAGCACGGCAGAAGTGTAAAATAAAATAAAAAATTACTATTAAAAACCATTGAATAATTTTGATGATTAAATATAAAAAATGAATGTTTATACTCGTAATTTGAATATAGTGTTGTGTTAAAACAGCGACACGATAGTGAGAGCAGACAGGCAGCATCAACTGGCTGTATCTTTCTCGCTCGGGCACACTCGGCAGTAGGTAGTTCACCAGATCGAATCTTTTACTTCCAAACGTGACGATGAGCCTTATTCACAGCCCACGAAAAAAAAACTGTATTCGGCGAGCCAACAATAATTTTTCGTCAAAAAAAAATGGAGACACAAATGTTCATAAATAGAGGTGTCGGTAACGGTAACAGTGTCGCGAGTTAAATTTGTTTTGTTCCATTTCAAAAAATGCCCAATGCACCTGAACCAGTTTTAGCTTAAAATATCGAGATAATAATTGACTGTATGAGAGAAAGCAAACGACTTCCCAAGATACCAGCAAAAAGACGAAAATTACGCAAATCCTTTTAAACGAACACCAAAAACCAATACAAATATACCTCGTTAAACACCGGTATTTGTCAGCCGTAATCTTCGAAACGAGGTATTTAACGAGTGTCGGTCTGTTTGTTTGCCGTTTAAAGGTTTTATGTTCTGCCAAAAACGGGGATAAACATATTTATTGACTTTTAAGAACATTATTATTTATTGATGATTTTTCGAAGGAAATGAGACGCAAACATTACAGGTGTGCATTTTTATTTTCGAAATCTGAATGAGTTTAATTTATGTGACATTAAAATTAAAATATTTATGTAGCAGGGTGATCGTTAAATTTAGCAGATCATGATATGACTGGACACTTCTTGCAACTCAGATTAAAAATGTAACACAAAATATAATCGCGATCTAAATGTTTTTAATTTCCTCCCGAAAGTCTTCTCAAAACCATAGTCGTTATTACGTGGCCAAAACATCGGGAAGTAACTGTAAATTATTTACACCACAATTTTGATATCTAAGATATAGATTTTCTTAAAATGAGTTCAAACCACGAAATATTAAATGTCTTGCACTGCCAGCACTTGGTGATTTGGCCAGCCATTTTGCGATGTGCCCAGCTAAGTCGAGCGGACCAATGAAAATAACGTATTTGTCAAAGCTTCTAGCTAAACATTGGGCCAATCGTGCAGTCGTTGCATTTTGCGCCGATAATGGCGCTATGTTTGCGCTCTCTGTTTTGTTTAAGTAACTAAAAACTGGCGGGATCGAGTGAAATCATTTTTTATTAAAAAACACTGTGGAAGTAGCTTAGTGCAATATTGAGTTAGCGCAGAAATTGCAAGAGTTAGTAGGTACTTATGTATCAATACTATCTATACTAATATTATAAAGCTGAAGAGTTTGTTTGTATGTTTGTTTGTTTGTTTGTTTGAACGCAAGGATCTCTGGAGCTACTGGTCCGAATTGAAAGATTCTTTTTTTGTAAGATAGTCCATTTATCGAGGAAGGCTATAGGGTATTTAACATTACGCTACTATCAACAGGAGCCGAGCATGAATGAAAAATGTAACAAAAACGGGGAAAAAATATTGCTTTTAGAGAGCTTTCGTTGCGTGACAGCATTTGTCATATGTTAAAGGTTGCGTCATTAGAACTTAAAGTAACCGAATTTGAACAAAATTTGAATTGGTACGACCAATTTTCGATAGATGGCGTAGCAACGCGCGCGCGTTCAGCTAGTATTAAATGTAAGTATAACTAAAGATGACCATCAAATACAGAAAACGCACCTAAGGTCAATGAGTAGTAGACATACAAAATCATTTTCGCATTTATAATATTAATAGGGATGTTGACCCGTGGAATCCAAAATTTGGTGAAAGCTTACTTTTCCTCTGTACATCAGTTTCTGTTGATAATTATCCCACTTATAATATTAAAATATAATTAAACAACGTTTAATAATAACAATAAATCTAAACCTTCGAAAGAACAAAACAAAACGACTATCCAACTCACGAGATCAGAATTTGATAATAACAAATCCAATAAACGCTATTAATTACATGTTTAAAACATTCCCGCCCATAACAGAAACCATTCGAT
This sequence comes from Ectropis crepuscularia, assembly GCA_963693475.1. NCBI lineage: Eukaryota > Metazoa > Arthropoda > Insecta > Lepidoptera > Geometridae > Ectropis > Ectropis crepuscularia. Next base: position 3,463,725 of record OY856340.1, read on the forward strand.
TTTCACGGCTCTATTATACCGCATGAATTTAAAACAATAAAATTTAATTTATAATCTATATCCACCATTATATTATTCAGTGTTCTCTCGTCGTCCGTCGCTCGATGATCCGACAAACTTTGATACTTACGTTAAAGAAGATGTGTAGTTAGATTGACGTGTTTATTTTTTACCAATTTTAGGACAAATTAGTTTTTTCTAGGCCAAATCAGGTCATCCTTTAACAGGAAGGATTAACTAGTTTCTCTTATGGGCTAGTTTAGTTTATATTGGTTGAACACCTAAAAGATGAACTGATTTGGCTGAGAAAACACGAGTTTATCTTAAACTCGGGTTTGGCCGCTAACATAAGTATGAATATTTATGTCCTTTATATCTATGTACGAGTAAATACGGCTCCCATAATAATACAAGTTTTCCTTAGTTTGGGTCTAGATAACTGTTTGTGAGGAATGTCCAATACTGTTTATTTTCATTTATTTATTAGAATTTTGTTTAGCTACTTGTGCATTCTGTACTACGATTGGATCGATTTTTCTGGCTTAAAAACTGATGTTATGAGAAGTTTATTTGCTATAATTTCTTGCATGACTTTAGTAACGGGCTTCTAAAAATATGTAACTTTTTGTCAGTTGCTGTCTCCTTGTCCAAGTTGATTAAAAAACTGAAAGTGTTAAGTTCTACTCTTTTTTCCATTTATGGGATAATTACAGTAGTGAAATAGTGGAGCGAGTCCTTAATATTTCTGAGCTAATAAATGTGTGAGTTGAACCAAAATTTTCTAATCACAGGCAGACATCGAACAGCTCTATTTCTCAGTTTGGGACAATTACTTCTGTTAGTCGTGCTCGAACAAAAATCTTGATAAAACACACTCCCCGGTTTCACATGCAACATTATTTTTTTTATTTTTTTTATAGCATAGAGTGACGAGACGAGCAGGTCATGTGCCTGATGGTAAGCAACATGCCTGCCACATAACAGCACAGTAACACGCAGCTATTGGAACATGAGAGTCCAAATCTTTACCTAGCACTGCACTGCCCTCATCACCCAGAGATCTAAGATATTACGTCTCTAAGCCCTGTAATTTCTCTGGAATCATTGCCCTTCAAACCGGAACACAGTAATGTTTGCACATTACTGCTTGGCGGTAGAATATTTGGCAAAGGTGTGGTACTTCCCCAGGCGGACTCTGCTAAGAGTCCTACCACTACTAACATAAACTTTGTGCAGAAAAATGGCCTCATATGTGCTACATAAATTGACGCAATGTGCTACATAAATTCTAGTGTAACTAAAATAGTTGAATACTATTATCACAGCAAAAATATGTAGTATTTGTCAAACAGGGTCAGCTTATATATATTGATCGTTTAGAAATTTTTAAAGGGCCAGCAAATAATGTTTGTGTACATGTCGGATAAACGAAATGACCGTACATTTATAATCTATGGTATAATTTGATAGCTTCTTTTTCATTTACGATGGAAATAATGTCTTCGAAATCCATAAATTATGTTTAATTACATGTTGAGAAGTATTTATAATCTCTCGGTTTTATGTATGGTTTTATAATGCAACGTACCGAGCTTTGAATTGAAATTGGGACGATAAAGTCGTAAATATTGGAGACATGACTTTATTATAAAGGACATGTAAAATTGAGATATAAATTGGAAATTATCATCCTATAAAATATTGTAAATGTGAAAGTTTAGATATTTGGACGTTTTTTGCTCAAGCACGTCATCTCAGGAAATAAAGGGATCAAGCTGAAATTCAGATATCAGATTGATTTTAATATGGACCACTATTTCCTCAAAATGTGATGTTCCGGAATCATTGAAGTCTTAAATTACTTAGTTTCATCAAAGTCCGGAATAGCCATTTTGCAGACTATACTTAATCGGGGGAAGTTACGAGTCGTACCTAGTAATTAAGTATTTTACAACTTTTTAACGATTTCGCCGTATTTCCAATTTACCTATGCCTAAACCAAACCAACTTCTCGAGTACAGTCCAGTTTTGTAAGACAGATATTACTTCTCTGTCAGTCATGTTCATTGTTCATACCATCACGCAGACTTGAGTATCTATTATGTGCGCGTGAGTGTTCAAATTCACTCACATGTAAATCTACGTAGACACGCGTGTATAGGTACTGATGTAGGCAGTTTAAAAGTGGTCCCATATAGGTTGTATTAAAATCGGATTAGCAATTTTTTAAATATCAACATAAATCTAAAATTTGCTAACCTCGACTACTCATTCTTACTCGCTGTTTCATTGGGGTTGTGTGTTATTTCCCAAAAAACTAAGAAATGTAGTCGAGTGTCTGGTTTTCATTTTAAATTAAAGTTGTTTCTGGTTTTTCTTGGAAAAAAATAAATATCTAAAATGCATTTATTTCAAGTTTAAATACAACTCTTTTTGTAATTACTTTCTTTTATTCTAGGATATATTTTAAGGAGCGTCCCCGAGCCAAACTAGTATTTATATGATTTTCTGAGCTATCTACTCTATATATATAAAGCAAATATCAACTGGTAAAAATACACTAAAATTCTGCAAAATCTTGGCCCCAAAATGTTATGTACCTACTTGCTTTATAATTGAAAATATTATTAAGTTCATATTCTCATAACGAAACGCCAAAAATTAGAAATAGTTGTCAATTACATGCAAATTTTACTAAAAAAACCATCATTATATTACCGATTTATCAATTACACCAACGGATAGGCAATTTCATAACAAACATTACGGTTAAAATATATATTTTTTTAAACTATTTGATTTTATGAAGAGTTTATTCTAAAATCTGAGCGAAAACAGTGAAAAATCCTACTCTCTTCTTCTAGTGTACACTTTCCGTGTTACCTCGTGATCGTGCAGTGATCATTAATTAACTAATTAAGCGTTTAAGTTAAACGTTAATTAAGTTAAATTAATAAACATTATCTGTTAATTTACGTTAAATCTGTAGTTTAAATATTTAATTTGAAGTGGGTGGCGAATGCAACCTTAATAAAGTGTATTTACTAAATGTTTTAAAAAACACTCAGGTTTTATATATTATGGTAGTTAGGTATTAAATTTATTTTCATTGTAAATTTTATCGGTTTTGTGTCATATTAAAAAGATTTGTTAAATATTTTTACAATAACTTCTTATGAAGTGAGGTAATTAAAGAATAATTTACATCGCTATGAATTTCGACGTAATTAATTATATTATTTCCGTATCCACTTGAGCCACAAGCGGCCAAATTTGGCCAAACCGGTTTTTGGACTTTAAAACCTGATTTTTACATGATGTACAATGTACATACTCGATGATTAGTTTATTGTGATGCCTAAGAGATGGGAGATTATATTAATTAGTACATTGTCGTTTACAGACACCCACAATTTGGTTTAATTTTTGAGTGATATTTTTTTTTTTGTGACGTCGCGGCGTCGCTGCACGGAATAATGGGGTATTTAACAAAACTTTTCTATATGACTCCAAACCAATAAAAAATTTAAGCTGAATTAGTATGCTTTACTATATTGTGCGCTTGGAAATATAATTAAATAAATAAATAAATTGTTTATTACCTAAAACACAATACAGCACATGATTGAATTTAACATAATGTTGAAATTTCGGAATTCATATAAATCTACTAGCCGTACCATTGGTCCCCAAACTAGGCTAAGCCTGTATCTTGGGCGATCCATTATGTTTCCGAAATGTTTCACGTTTTAAAGATAGCTGTTGACAGTGCTTATACAATTATTAAGAGAGAAAAAAAACACATAAAATAAAATATTATTCTACTCTAAAATGGTTGAATCCGAGCTAAAATATGGTTTAATCATTATTTGCAATCAAAATATTTGCGTCCGACACTCGATATGGGCGTTAAAATTATTATAATGGTGATTCACCCAGTTTTATTCCCTTCATCGTTAAATTTAATTGGATTCGGGATCTGACGGGATTTCGCAAATATGTTTTAAGCATTTTTAAGTTACGGTTATATAAATCGCTTTTTTATGACTTGTTAAACCTTATTTAAGTGCTTGTTTTGGTTTTGTTACGATATATTTTTGTTAAATGTTGAGTGACCAGGAATGTAATATTATATTTGCTTTTGGAATAAACAACATTTTAGTGAAAATATTAAATTTTACATAAAAGGGCCATGGTTGGATTTCTCACATAAGTCCATATAATATGTCCTACTGTCATAAAGTTGTCTTGTATATGTCTTGTCTTGGCTGGCCGCGTGGCTTAGTGGGTAGTAGCTCTGCCTGCGATGCAGAGGTTCGATTCCCACCCAGTGCAATTATTTGTGGGATGAATTCAAATGTTTGCACTGTGTCTGGGTGTATATACATAATTTACATACTTATTATACATAGAATAATAAGTATGTATTAACTATGTAAGTATTATATCAGCTATCTGGCCGCTATCATAGAAGCTTTGCTTAGTTTGGGGTCAGATGGTGTTGTGTGTGAATTGTCCACCAATATTTATTTATTATAATGAGTTATTTAACTTTATTTAGTTTTATTTAGTAGTGGTAAGACGCGTGCCAGAGTCGGCCTGGGGAAGTACCACACTTTTGTTATTCTACCGCCAAGCAGGAATGCGCAAACATTACTGTGTTTTGGTTTGAAGGGCAATGCTTCCAGAGAAATTACAGGGCTTAGAGATAAACTATCTTAGATCTCTCGGTGACGAGCGCAGTGCTGCGCTATGTAATGATTTAGGCTCTTCATGTTCCAATAGCTGCGTGTCACTATGTTGTTATGTAACAGGCATGTCACTTACTATCAGACACATGTTCTGCTCTTCACGTCACTCTATAATATATTAAAAATACTATTTATTGACCAATGAATACTTAAAGTAAAGCTGTGATCTGTACTTTTCATGTTCGAATAGCTATGTGAATTTCATGGTTGATGTTTCAAAGACTCGAAGGAAGAGGTATGACCTTACTTTCGCAATAATAACTTTAGAATTCTTTGCTGGAGTAAATATGTTCAGATATATACCTATTTACGAGTATAATTGAATTGTTTTCAAGTCTAACGTGAATCTATGTTTTCTGAATAAGCGCTCTCCATCACAGTTGGCATCATTGCTTACCATCAGGCGTGATACCGGTAAAAAAGCGTGACAAAGTGCTGTAAAATTTGATTTCATTGGATTTGAGTTCTGTGAGATAGGTCGACGCAACAAATGACTTATGCAGGCGTTTATGTGGTCTAACGTACTCATTCACCGAGGTAGTAATGGTCACCAGTAGGTATATTGAACGCGCATCTAAATATAGTTACCTAAACTATCTAATAATTTTATTAATGGATCTGCGGTGGTCGATGTAGTATTTCATTTATTACACGAAAAAGTGATAATAGACTACAGGCCCGTGAACAAAATTTACGGGTCAAATGAACCAGCAGGAGACCTATGTAGGATGATAGAGGGGTACAAAATAATAAGATTCAGCACTATGCCGTCACTTGTAAGCTGAGTCCAACTGAGTGCAGGTGAGAATTCAAAAGTGCAAGTAGAGTGGGTAAATTGGGTGGGATAATTACTTTAATTTCATCGTATACTTCATTTATAAAGGTGGTAGGTCATTTGATCCTGTACGGCACCTTATTTTTCTACATGACATTGCTAAAAACTATTATTGTATAATAATGCCGTACAAAAGAAAGTGTTCTAAACAAAGTTACAGAAGAATACAAAACATGCAAGTTTTCATTTATTTGAATAATTATAGATTAATTAACTATAGAAATCACATTCAATTCAACATATTATAATTGTTTTAAATAGTAGTCAAGTTAATAAATTAGAAAAAAATAATGCCTAGGTAATAAATAATCCTACATAGGTTTCCTGCTGGTTCATTTGACCCGTGAATTTTGTTCACGGGCTTGTAGTCTATAAGCGAATAGCAGAAAATTTAAGCGGTTATCATTAATCTACACTAGCTACTTTTAGCAGCGGCGACAGGCATCCAGACACTGCGTCACGCTTCAAAAAGTAGCTGAGGTTAGCGTCTAGTTGCTGCAAAAAGTAGCGTGTGTGGTCAGGGCCTAACAGAACTGTTGACAATGATATGACAACTGAACTGTTCCGTGTTCATATTTGTCGTTTGGTCGTGGACAAAAATATTACGTGTTAAGTTTACGTAAGCCGTTTGTATTGTAGTTTTCCTTGTGATTGGGTTTTGTTAATAAAATTGACTGCAAAAAAGTATGTTAAGTTACGGCTGGTATAGTCGGAAAACAACTCAACAACTGCTAACCTCGAGCCTGCTTTGAACCCCACGCTTTTGAAGAAAAACATGGTGAGGAAAATGTTATTTATCTAGATTATGTTCTTGATTCTCTCATTGTAAGAAAGACCCTGAGTCTCAGCGTTGGAAACATTTATTGGAATATTTTTCTGACAGTAACATTTTTACATAAATAAAAGTAGATATGTACCTACTAACTTTCCATTATTAACGTTTATCAGAAGTCTGACTCACTTTCACATACCTAAACAATGTTAACGATAAAACGCTACATCTTAACTAAGGCCCCACGCACACTCTCAACTTCCCAGAACCGTGTCGGACAAGTCGCGCGATAAATCCGAGCGCGCCCTGTAATTACACGTCGATGTTCATTAATAATGCATAACTCGATCAAACGATATCCGAGGTTGGGGCCTGTATACACGCGAGTACCAATGGCGTGATTTATATGAGAAATTGTGGACTGACGACTTTATCAAACTAGAATTACATTATGATTGTGTAAATAAAAAAACTTAAGGCATTTGAATTAATTAGTTTCTCATATTTTTATTATTCATTGTTTAGTTAAGGCTGGTTTAGTAAGTTACGGATGGTCTAGTCAGGAAAACGGCACCTGCCGATATACAGACCCCGGGTTCAAACCCTACACTCACCACTGTCCTTTCGAAATTATGTGCGTAATGCCGCTAATTTAAAACGGTGAAGGAAAACATCGTGAAGAAACTGACATGTACCTAAAATGTTTCGACGTCATGTGTCATCCACCAATCCGCACTGGGCCAGCGTGATGGATTATGTCCTTAACTCTCTCCTTACGAGAGAAGGCCCCAAGTCCCAGCAGTGGAAACGTTTAGTTGGCTGTTGATAATGACGATTATTAATTGATAATTAAACAGTGTCTTGACTTATGCCAAGCAAATCTTTTGCTACTGCAACCAAATAGCTACTAAAATTAATAATAGAGAGGTACAATTGTAAATACTTACGCATTTAGGATCCACGAAACCACCTACCTACGTTTAAAATAGAATCTGTATTTATTACACAAATATTTGTAGGTATAAATTAAGATTTTGTATTAGATACTAACTATATCTTAGGTTTAGTCCGCAATAGCCAATCTCAAACAAGGTGTATCGTAATGCAAATTAATATCGCAATGATTCAATCTGCGTGCAAAATATTGAAACATAATTCATTGTGTGCGTGCCGCCTTACTCCGAGTCGGTGCCATGTTATTCTGTAAATTAAAACCCACCTTTGAACGCATAATCGACTGAATAAATACTGGAGACCTACTCTGTTTCGATTTGATTCTAATTTCGTAAAATTGTAAAAATAAAAAACATAGCTTATTTGTTTTTTAAACATCTTGCTAATTCACATTTTAACTCATAATAATGCGTTGGAGTGTAAAGCACTGAAATACGAGTACAGATATTTAGGTACTTGAGATTTTTTTTACAATATAGTTAATAATATTTTACAGAAACTGTATTAATTGAGAATCACAGTAAATATTGATAAAAAAACATCGTTACCCCTCGTAAGGGGTTCGTAACCATCGTAAGGAGTTAAAGCACACACGATGGTTTCAATAGGATACTTTTATCAAAAGAAGTACCTTTTGTTCGAATATAAAAGCTTAAAAGGAAATCGATAGAGCTCTTACGTTAACTTAACTGCCCTAAGCAAAAAAAAAACAATCTTTGCAAGAGCACAGTTTCGTATAGCCAGAGATAGTAATACTTAATGAGTATGTTTTTGGTGTTATGTATGTAAGTACTAGCAGATACCCGTGTTTTTCCCGCGTAGTTCCCTTTTCTGTTATTTTCCCAAGACAAAAATATATATGTTATATTATTTGAGATTATTTTCTGTGTTCCAAATTTCAACCTGATAGGTTCAAAGGTTCATACCACAGAAATCTAAATAATAATACTATTACAAAAACTATAAATACTTTGTGAATAAATAAATAAATATGGTGGACAATTCACACACAACACCATCTGACCCCAAACTAAGCAAAGCTTGTGTGATGGCGGCCAGATAGCTGATACAATACTCATATAGTTTTAAATATATACTTATTATACATAGAAACACAATATTTACAAGGTATTACAAAAACTATAAATATCCAGAGAAATTACAGGGCTTAGAGATATAACATCTTAGATCTCTGGGTAACGAGCGCAGTGCAGTGCTAGGTAATGATTTGGACTCTTCGTGTTCCAATAGCTGCGTGTCACTGTGCTGTTATGTGGCAGGCATGTTGCTTACCATCAGGACCATGTCATGTTCGTCTCGCCATTCCTTATTAAAAAAAAATGACATTTCTCACATAACACAATCCAGCCCCAAACTAACCTATGCTTGTATGCCTGGTCGCCAGACAGCTGAAATAATTGTACTAATATCGTAATGAGAAAGTTTGGATGTTTACAGCTCGGAACGTATGAACCGCAGAAATCTAAATAATATTATTAATATAATTTAGATTACATTATTTAGTACAAAAACAATCTATATATATCACATTCTTTATATTAATTACTGTCGTTATTTTTGTATTGTTTTTATTTTATTTTTGGAAGCTTATCAAAAATGTATTTCTAACTTAGTAGATTACAATCGGTATCGAAAACTCATAGTAGTGTTTGTATAAATTGATTCGAATTTTAAATGTTAATTACCACTTTAACTCACCAACACGTCGGCTTATTTTTGTTTTTGGTTTAGCATTTATTTTATTGTTGTTGTTTGTTTTTTTTATACTGAACAAAGAGTTGCTGTATGGAATAATTTTAAACGTTGCCATCTACAGCTTTGTTTATTCAAATAATTGTTTCGTACATGTTCTGACATTAATTAAATCACACGAATATTATAAAAGTGAAAGTTTGTAGGTTTGCAAGTTTGTGTATGTTTGTTCCCACGCAAAGATTATAGACAAAAACTCTTTACTGACCATAGTGAGAAATAAAGTAAAGAAAACGACATATATTTAAAAAATCGTGAAGCGTACGGCGACCTTATCGCTAAAGTTTTTTGTAGTGGTAGGACTCTCAGCAGAGTCCGCCTGGGGAAGTACCACACCTTTGCCAGTTATTCTACCGCCAAGTGCAAACATTAAATAATGTGTTCCGGTTTGAAGGGCAATGTTTCCAGAGAAATTACTGGGCAGAAGGGTGAGAAATCACAGAGATATAATAACTTAGAACTCTGGGTGACTTTACTTTTTTTTTTCATATTAGGAATGACGAGACGAGCAGGGCATGCGCCTGATGGTAAGCAACACGCCTGCCACATAACAGCACAGTGACACGCAGCTATTGAAACATGAAGAGTCCAAATCTTTACCTAGCACCGCACTGCGCTCGTCACCCAGAGATCTAAGTTGTTATATCTCTAAACCCTGTAATTTCTCTGGAAACATTGCCCTTCAAACCGGAACACAGTAATGTTTGCACATTACTGCTTGGCGGTAGACTAACTTGCAAAGCGCAGTGCAGTGCTAGGTAACGATTCTTCATGTTCCAATAGCTGCGTGTCACTCCGCTGTTATGTAGCAGGCATGTTGCTTACCATCAGGCACATGTCATGCTCGACTCGTCACGCTTTATTTAAAAAAAAAAGTGAATTCTCCTAAGCAACCGAATCCCCCGGCACGCATCGTCGTAACCATGTTCGATCAGAACAGATCGAACGACGAACAGATCGAATTTGAATAAAATACGTAGTTATTACATTACATTGATTAACACATACTTACACTACTTTTTATTCTTGAAAGTTTGTATAAACATATTGAAATTATTCCGTTGCGTGAAATGTATTTGGCGATAATAAATAATCGTCATAAACTGTTTATCTTCAGGTAACGCCACGGGGAGCAGCTGGTAACACCATAAATTTAATAATCTTATCTGATATAACGGCTTTATATAAAAGAAGGAAGTTATTTTATTTTTTAATAAAGAGTGACGTGACGAGCAGGACATGTGTCTGATGGTAAGCAACACGCCTGCCACATAACAGCACAGTGACACGCAGCTATTGGAACAGGAGTCCAAATCGTTACCTAGCACTGCGCTGCGCTCGTCAGGCAGATTTCTAAGATGTTATTATTATATCAGCTATCTGGCCGCCATCGTACAAGCTTTGCTTAGTTTGGGGTCAGATTGTTTGTGAATTGTCCACCAATATTTATTTATCATACAGTACATACACATTTTCATGCCCCGTTTTCCCAAATCACCCACCCTGAATGTCCACTAGAACGACCGATCGATCACCCCAAACAACCCTTTGTGACATCTCTAAGCCCTGTAAATTCACTGGAAACATTGCCCTTCAAACCGGAACACAGTAATGTTTGCACATTACTGCTTGGCGGTAGAATAACTGGCAAAGGTGTGGTCCTTCCCCAGGCGGAATTTACCTCACTTTTTCAACCACAGAAAGGCGCTTGACTGCTATCTCGGCTGATGTAAGGCGACGATAGATATGCTCCAAATACCTAATTCCATTACATAGTTTTTTTTACTTCACCTTGCACTGTACTACGCTCGTCGCCCAGAACTATAAAATGTTTTATCTTTATGCCCTGTAATTTCACTGAAAACATTGCCCTTCAAACCTGACCACGGTGATGTTTTCATTTTTCTATTTGGCGGTAGAATATCTGGCAAAGGTGTGGTACTTCCCCATGCGGACTCTGCTATGAGTCCTACCACTACAAGTATTTTTTTTTTAAAGTTTAAATCTGTGTATTTATTAATCGTATTTACGTTTAATAAAATCAAGAAAAGCTATATTTTTAATTAATTAAAGTGTATTTAAATACAAATTGAAGTTGGCACTAATGATTCTAAATTTAATTCAAGGGAGATAAGTGTTATAGCCACTGGAGGGGTCGACGAGGGTTATTTGGACTAACGATATTTGGAAAAGAAAAAAACAGCTGTTCTTTTAGGATTGCTGAGTGTATTTTGTTAAAACACAATATATTTGTACTACTATACATACATAATTAGTAACAAAATTGTCAGTAATGGTAGCGGTAACAGTGACGCGAGATTAAAGATTTTTCTCATCTCAAAAAATGTCCAACACGCCTTATAAAATTTTCACTCCCAGAAAATTAAATAATACTTGATATAAAAAATCACTATCATCAAAATTGTTTAACCAAATAGAGACATTTAGTGATAAACAGTTTGATAATAATCTTAATAACATCTTATGTCTCTGGGTGACTAGCGCAGTGCAGTGCTAGGTAATGATTTGGACTCTTCTTGTTCCAATAGCTGCATGTCACTGTGCACTTATGTGGCAAGCATGTTGCCTGCCATCAGGCACATGTTCTGCTCGTTTTGTCACGCTATAAAATAAGTTTTTTTTGTTATATGTACTTAACAATACTGGCTAGAAAGGCAAAAACAAAATTGACAAATGTGAAAAACGCTTTCTGCGCCATGCAGTTTTCGGTGACCAGTAGAGGCTTAGACCAAATGGAATAGGTTTCAACTATTTGTTTTCACATATATTTAAAAAAAATAGCACGTGAAATTTACTGACTTCAAAAGTAGGACGTCCTAAATTTGGTTGAATGTTTCCTTGAAATTGGGGTAGTAGTTTTTGAAATATCAATAAAAATCTGAAAATGGCTTACGTCACCAACGTATTTGTAATACCTCTCTGTTTCATGAGAACAATGAGTTTAGTTGAGTTTCGCAAAAAAATACGTTACTAACCCGAGTGTCTGAGCTTAATTTTAAACTGAGGTCAATTTTAATTTATTTTATGTAGAAATTTAAAAAATGATACCTTTCAGACTTATTTTAACTTCAAATTAAAGCCCATGTTTTCACATTAGGGTTGGTAAAGCTACAGAAACAGAAAACTTTTTCGTCCCTCTAAATCGTCACAGTAGTACTTCCAAAATTTGCATTTAAAATGGAGTACAAAGGTCGGGCCGGTCACCTGGGCCGTTTACTTAGACGTGCCGGATTAGGCCCGGCCGATAATGGCCCGTTTTAATTGTAAAAGGCCGGGCCGCTTCCGGACTTGGCCCGGATTTGGCCCTTTCGGAGTAGTGTTATTGAATGTGCTTAGGACGGCTAAGCTTAGGGTCAGGGTTCTTAGATGGGAGGTAGCGTTACTTATGATAAGAAGCTTGTAGTTTAATGCTTTAAGACAGTTGGATCATTGATCGATTTTTTTTTTCAAAACAGGGTTTTAGTTTTGAAAATATTTACACGTAGCTTAATTACTTTACTGCTTTACATCCACATAATGTGTATGGGTGTTTGACTTCAGCATCAATCCACATTTGCCAAAGTTTTACGTATGTACATCTGTATTAGAATTTTCTATAGAAGATGCTTATAAAATGGGAATATAGTTTTGTCAAAAATTGCATATGTGCAGATATTTTAACATTTTTTTATTTGTAATAATGTATTTAATTAAGGATCAGCTTTCATATGTTTTTCGTAAATCGCAGCATTAGGTAGGTCATCATCGCGAGGTCTCAGATTCAAATCCCGCCAGCAACTTTTGTGTATATTTCCAAGCGCAGAAGTATTTTGCCATGTACAAGTTTGTCGTGTCTGACTATAACGGTGACGGAAAATATGTTAAGGAAACCGACGTTATCCAAAAAATACATTATTCGAGGACATTTGTGTCTTCTGCAAGGTCGCGTTTGACGAGCATGGTGGATGACATTTGCTATGTTTGAAAGACGGCTTGTGGTCCCTGAAATGTAGCTTTACAATCTACGCGGAATGCCTTGGTACGTAGCAAAATCCTACTATCCCACTAATATTATAAATGTCAAAGTATGGATGTTTGGATGTTTGTTGCTCAATCACCCCGTAACGTATGAACGGATCAGGTTGAAATTTGGAATACAGTTAGAGTATAGTCTGGAAGAACACGTAGGCTACTTTTTATCCCGGGAAAATAACGGGAACGACGGAAACGGGAACGTGAACTCGCGGGTAAAACCGCGGGGTGCTGCTAGTGTTCTAGACATGGCCAAATACGTCGAAAAAATGACGCCATTCGTTTTACCAAAAAACAATCTGACATAAATAATAGAACTATAATGCGGATCCAATTTTTGCATGAGTAGGCTTTCACAAAACACCCCTTATCTCCCACTATTCCGCCAGATACCCCCTATCTCGGCTTGCTGGAATTAAGACATAACATTCCTATTACCAATGGCTGGGGGTAGAAACCCATTGTGCTGAAATTAATTGCATTTTCCCCCAATGCACCCTATGCGAGTTCACACTACTGCGAAAATACGAGATAACAAAAAAAACAATATTATGGAAAATCCATTGTATTTTTATCTATAGGAGGAATGGAAAGGTAACTGGATAAACTGGTCTTTTAGATGAATTTCGGGAACTGACTAATTGAATTTTCTTTGGTTTTAAATTCTATTTATAACATACTAGCAGCATCCCATGGTTTTACTCGCGTAGTTACCATTCACAGGAATGGTAACAGGAAAATAACAGTATTTTCCTGGGATAAAAGTAGCATATCTGCTACTTCAGCTCATTATGTTCAACTCGATCCATTCAAAAGTTCCAACGTGATTGAGCAGCAAACATCCAAACTTTGTCATTTAAAATACACTAGCAGCTCCCTACAGTTTTACTCGCGTGCTTCAATAAGCTAATTGCTATACATATATTTTATTCATTTACAACCACTAATTCAGAGGGAGGTTCTTAAATCGTATCTTAATACCTTATGAAACACTGCCATGTGGGGCGCATAATTTCCAAAACAACGCAAACTTATTTTTTACAGTATAAACCTCCTTATTCAGTTAGTCTAAGAGTTGCATTTTGAATGAGACGTTTTATTTATATTTGTAGAATCAAAAAAAATACACCAATATATCTTTGCGTTTTGGGCGCTTTTATTTTCAATACATAAGGTTGAAATTGATTCAAAACTATGTGAATATTTATGTAACATCCAAGTAACAGATGTCCAAATCTCTCGAAACACTTGTAGCGTTGAAGGGTTCTACAGAGTTGATTATGTTGTTAAAGCCCTAAAGCGGATTTCGTTTTAATAGTTTTCTTTTAGAAAGGGATATTGGACGCCGTGTGGTCAATGAGTGATTATATGGTGGTATAAAGAGAATATTAAGTAGTTTTTTATTTTATTTTATCGCAGGGTTCCATTAATATCTTTTATAGCTTTCATAGCTACGCGTATGCGATTCGATCTTTGCATTTTGACACTGAGTTTGGGATGCAATATTTTGTAAGTGTTCTCATTTTTATTTTCCGAAAAAGTTTTTTTTGTTAGTATGTAAATTGCCGAAAATTAGAGCTAAGTATGCAAAATTATAAGCAGCCTACTTTTTATTTTCTCAACTGGGTTGCCAAGCTTTGTTTTATAAAGAAAAAAATAAAGTTATTATCCACAACGCTGCCAAGTGCGAGTTGGCGCATGTCCTCATAACATGTTTTTCTCGGCATATACAAATTTCTTAACAATAGTTTCCTTCTTTAAAGGCAGTAGTGTCGACTAATTATGCTGGGCGCATTCTCCCTGAACTAGTGAAGAATTTATCTAAACCAAGTTAGCACTTGGCCTGACCAGAGACCGCGCCCTCTTTTCTGTGGAGAGACTGCAGTCCAATACGAACTTAGTCGCAATCTCTTTTCCGTAGAGCATCCGGTGTCAAATACGAACTTTCGGACCTCTATACACCCTTCAGTGTCGACTGCAAATAGGACAATATCATATGCCAACCCCAAGCATGAGTGTTTGAGGTGTTTACTGTACTGGCATTTTGCTCGGTGGCTGAAAGATTTCAGGATGCAAATGTGTTCAAACACAAATTACATCTCACTCGAGGGATCGTCATCTCTGTTATGGAATGGGAGGACGCTGGGTATTTCTGCGGACACACGAAGCTGCTTCAAAATGTCCTTAATAGTGGGATGTTTTGGTCTTCGGACCACGGACCGAGTGCGACTGAGACCGTGGTCAGATGGCGTGGAGTCTTCCACAGAGCCTGCTGTAAGGGCTCTCAGACAACACTGCAAGCCACAGAACAACTGCTAGCCACAACGAATTATCATCTAGCAGAGTGTGCAATCCGTGGTGTGCAAATATGTAGAGGGTAAAACATGTAGCCAGGCTCTTGACTCAGGTTTTGAAACAGCATTCAAACGAGATTAGTCCACTCCTTATGTTCAACTCTTAGCTGCAACATTAGTTTCGCAGACCCAGTCATTTCAATGTGTGGATCATTGTTCTATCTGGCACGCTAAAACCTGGACACTACAGCAATCACAACCAAACACCCTCCTCCGCATATGAGACGTGGATCGTCCTACAGTTAGGTACAAACGTTTATATATTATGGTATACGGTAAAGTTTTTATTAGTGGTAGGACTCTTGGCAGAGTCCGCCTGGGAAAGTACCACACCTTTGCCAGTTATTCTAACGCCAAACAGTAATGTGCAAACATTACTGTGTTCCAATTTGAAGGGCAATGTTTATAGAGAAATTACACGGCATAGAGATAAAATATCTTAGATCTCTGGGTTACGAGCGCAATGCAGTGCTAGGTAATGATTTAGACTCTCCGTGTTCCAAAAGTTGCGTGTCACTGCACTGTAATGTGGCAGGCATGTTGTTTACCATCAGGCACATGTCCTGCTCGTCTCGTCACTCTATACTATAAAACAAAAGATGCTAGTAGTAAGGTACTTAATCCCATATCACTCTCGATTTGAAGACACTATGATTATAACCATCGGTAAAAATTCACTCAGGCTCATTCCAGCACCCTAGAGCCCTAGACGTTCTTATAACAAAAGTAGAGTCAAACCTCTTTGTTCGTGGCTATGGAACATCAACTATGAAACGATGTCGCTTTCTCGAGCTATGAGCAGTCCGATAGAAAAAATGGCAAGGTGATAATATACGAGTATCATACAAATCAGTGGCACACCCTCCGAAGTGTATCCGATAAAAAACCGATAACCTAGCAAATTTCAGCGTAAGTAAGCTGGTCTGACACCATGGAGGTGTCTTGCAGAGTATTAGTCATAATACTCTATCTGCTTTTACAGTACACAATATATTTTTAATGAAGTAGGTAGGCATTCAGTGAGCAATCGAAAATAGAATTAATTTATTTCTTTAATTTAAGAGAATTCTGTAATAAGTAAAAGTCAAAACAAAAGACTTCCCTAGAAGTGTTTTGTTTTGACTTATTTTAATTCTTCTGTTTTAGAACGTTTACAAAGTTGAACGAAGGCAAAATAAATATTGAAATCTATTTAAAGCTTCCTTTGATGTGTCGGGAGCAGTTTGTGTTAGAAGTTAGTATATTCAAAATATTGTCAAGTTTGTTTGTTGTGACTCGCTGGGCTTCGTTAAAAGTAATAATAATTCAATAACATTAATATTGTAAAGACAAAAGATTGTGTACCTACTTGTTAGTGTGGATGTTTGTTAAATAATATTTGTTTGTACTATAATGGGGAAATTTTGTGTAAATGTTTATATTTTTGTAATGTTACTCTTTCACGGATAATCTACAGAAGAGATCTAGATAAAAATTTAGCACATTTTGTATGAAATAACAAATAATGCTATTTTTAACCCAGGAAAGTAAAGAGGTCCAGAAATACGCGGTGTAGCGCTAGTACGTAATAAGTACCTATACCTTCATTGATAGGCTTCTTGTTCCGTTAAATATAATGATTGCTCGTACAGCCAAATAATGGAATATGCTGCAAAATATCATTTGTAAAAATGTACTTTTTACTGTCGTTATTATTACATTAATGTCAAATTTACAACTATAAATTGAAGTGAATAAAATTAATTAAGTATTATAGAAATGTACACTGTATAATATATTACAATTTACCTAAAAGCCGATTTAAACTGAACGAACATAGAGCTAGAGCTGGAACAAGAGCATTATTTCTCGATCTTTTAGTGTAAACGAAAGATCGTTCTTAGCGTTTTCCATATTATAAAATCCATAGAATCTTTGCGAACGCAAACAAAACAACGAAACAATGCTCTACGTTTGTTTACACCAAATGAATTTGATACAGTGGGGATAGAATGAGCATTCGCTCGTCTGATGTAAATCGGCCTTAACACGACGTTTCACGTTTCTCCTGTTATATTGATGTCAACTATTAAAATATTATAGGTAACATTTTAAGTGTCATAAGCATATTGTGTCAACGATTTCAATTTTAAACATTATTTTGGAATTGTAGAAAGATAAGAGACAAGGCATGTTATAAGTTTCGTTTTATCTATAAATGATGCATTGTATCCCGTATCCAATAGGCGCAATTTTCCATTGAAACCCTGCGAGATTGCGCCAAGAAATCTTTTCTTATCCCGCGAAACTCCCTATAATCTTGAATAATCCCCATTAATTTGTCCCGGGGAGAGAGTTAATCCACTCTGACGTGCTTAATGTGGAGTTAATTAAGTTTTATTAATGAAGTTGCTGGAACTGGGTGAGCCAGCATTGATTGAGGCGGCTTCTTCAAAATGTTTGGGGTAATAAACGGTGTAATGGTTGTTAGCTGTGGTAACCTAGTGAAAAGAATGTCCGGTTTTGGCATAGTGAGATTAGGGTTTCCAATCTCAAAAATGAAGACAGTTCCAAGAAATTACTTTCATGAAATTATCATGGCTAGGCTAATCATGGCCAGGCTCTAGTCGGAAAAACGGCAACTGCCGATCTGGAGACCCAGTTCAAATCCCACGCGCACCACTGTCTTTTCGAAGTCATGTACGTAATGCTGCTAACTTAAAAACGGTTAAGGTAAACATCGTGAAGAAACCGACACTTTTCAAGAAAGGATCTACTGAAGACATGCGTAATGTACCAATCCGCAGCAGCGGGGCAATAGCATCGGGGTAGACTATGGACCTTGACTCCTTGTTAGAGAAAGGTTCCTATCCCCAGTTGTGGGTCCATTTCCTATGATGTTCATGCTATCAATATATGTGTTTTTTCTTTTCCATGATCAGTACTTGTGTAAATCACTTTTTAACCGACTTCCAAAAATAAGAAGGTTACCAATACGACCAAGATTATTTTATATTTTTTTAGGTATGTTACCTGATTTCTCGGGAACGCCCAAATTGATTTTTTTTTTGTTCGGATTTTTCAGAAAATTTATATGGGATCCCATATACATTTTATCGAAATCGGGTAAGCGGTTTTTGAAATATGAACAAAACACTAAAAATTGTCTACAATTTTGCCTGGATGACATAGTTGAAGGTTTCACATAATATTAAATTCGATCTTGTCCACACCAAATTGTGTGCACCAATTCAATGAAAACTTGTGTTATACTAAAAAGGGTAAAATAAACCCCTTTTATACAAAATATTATACCGACTTCATAACCACAAATAGGCACGCAGGTTACCTAAGTGTGTTGTTTATGATTTGGCATAAATATGAAGTTTAGTGCCGCCGTACTTGTACGTGTTTAAGCCTATTATTATTCTCAAGAGCGTTTCAAGATGCTTCTAGCGGTATCTTTTTTCGAGTTCTCAAGTGTTCTGAAGCTATAAGATTTTAAATTATAAGATAGACGTAGTGATTTTATATTATAAATTTGTTGTATATAATAATTATCACAAACATGAAAAAACAAAAAAACTGCATTCTATAGCATAGGTACATTCGTTTTTTTTTAATATTTCAACACTTTGGGACCATTTTCCCGCCATAAATACATTTTTTTTCATGTAAATGATGTTTCTATGTAAATGAACTTTGATTTTATTGTTTATGGCAAAATAAAGACCGGTTCAAGGAGATGTCATTAAACAAAGAAATTTGGGTATACCTTCCCAAATAAAAATACGAAAATTATTTTTTGGCGCCAAATAAAAACCCAACCGCAAAAGATAAGCTTGTTTGGTTTGCATTACTGGTCCCCAAAGGGACCAGGGAGTTTTGAGCGCAGTGCTACTCATCTATTTGAAGTCGGTGCCTACAACCGACCTGAAAAGTCTAGATTCTAATAATATTATTGAACATTCTTCGCCCAACACTAATTAGCCCCAAAGTAAAGGAAACTTATTTTAGGTATGTATTCCGATATGTGATCTGATATAACATTATTGTGCAATTTTAAATGCACGCTTTTGATAAATAATAAAAATACACACAGTCAAAGAACAACAATTTGTTTTCATCACATAAAGACGTATCCTGGGTGGGAATGGTTTCTATTTACTGCAAATTAAGCCATGAGGCAGTGTATATAAGCTTTACTTCTACATTTTTGGTTTTTGTTTAAGTTTTCGCAATGTATAATATGTATATGTCTACTTTTCACACAAATTTGTCTCCTTAGCACCTGCCATTTATATTTAGAACGTATCTCAACTCACAAAAGGCACCAAGTCGAGTCGTATCCGGGAAAGTTTCAACAAAAGATCGCAAAGACCCCAAGTTACACATGCAAATAAATAGATTTCAGGTAGGCATTGTCGGGAACGACCGACCGGAACACTTTGACTGCGACATGCATTGTTGGAGATGTTACGGGTAAGACCGGAATTCGGGACAAAAGCCCTTCGCATGACATGGCAGCCGCTGTCAGCACCCTGGCATTATTTAGCTAGATATTATAACATGTTGTAGGCACTTAGCATTGTTTGAAGTAGAGATGAACTAGGGAGTTTTGATTCCGGCTGCAAATATCGGAACTTCTAATTGATTTTGTAGTGGTAGGACTCTTAGCAGAGTCCACCTGGGGAAGTACCACACCTTTGCTGGTTATTCTACCGCCAAGCAGTAATGTGCAAACATTACTGTGTTCCGGTTTGAAGGGCAATGTTTCCAGTGAAATTACATGGTTTAGAGATGTAACATCTTAGATCTCTGGGTGACGAGCGCAGTGCAGTGCTAGGTAATGATTTGGACTCTTTGTGTTCCAATAGCTGCGTGTTACTGTGCTTGTGACAGGCATGTTGCTTACCATCAGGCAAAGGTCAGGCTGTTCGTCTCGTTATTTTTTAATTAAAAAAAAAAAAAGAAGTCACGATTCCGACTTTACTAATCATTTTAAATCAGAGATTAAAAAGAAACTATGTATGTAGATACTAGCAGTGCCCGCGGTTTTACCCTCGTAGTTCCCGTTCCCGTTATTGTCACGTGATAAAAAGTAGCCCGTGTATTCTTCCAGGCTATAATCCATTAACTATTTTCAACCCGCTTAACATCCATACGCTACAACGTGACTGAGCAATATACATCCAAATTAAATAAATATAAATAAATATTGGTGGACAATTCACACACAACACCATCTGACCCCAAACTAAGCAAAGCTTGTATGATTATCCTAACTTTGATAGTTATACGAGGGTCAAACTGAAAGTTCTTAGAAAATCAAAAATTATAGAATTATTTTTTTATTATATTGTTTATAAGTGGCCAGTTCTAAGAACTTTCAGTTTGACCCTCGTAATATTAGTAGCATAGTAGACATTGTATTCTACATGGTGATGTTCATCACTCTTTGTACGGAATACTTCTATATCCGCGGTGATAACTTTTTGTTAGAAGCAAATCTTATAGGTTTGCGTCACCGACACGATGATTATAATATTGATTTAAAGTGCAACTACAACAAAACATATTTTTAAATCTCTGACAACGACGTCATTCCGGTATTTGTGTCGCATCCCTAGTCTAGACGTATTTTCATCGTGACGTAGTATCTGCAACAAAATGTACGACACATCTGTTTCACCGTCGTAAAAACCATGATACTGTCAACTTTCCCATTTTTTTTTAATTAAAGAGTGACGAGACGAGCACGACATATGCCTGATAGTAAGCAACATGCCTGACACATAACAGCACAGTGACACGCAGCTATTGAAACATGCAGAGTCTAACCTGACCCGATATTTTTTCATGGTATAGAGTGACAGGATGAGCAGGACGTATGTCTGATGGTAAATAACACGCCTGCCTATTAGTAAAACAGTGTCACGCTACTATTGGAATCCAAAGTCCCAAGTCCAAATCATTACCTAGCACTACGCTTCGCTCCGCACTCAGCGACATAAGATGTTTGCTTTCTAAGCTCTGTAATTTCACTGGAAACATTCTCCTTTGGACTGGAATACAAATAGTTATGTTTACACATTACTGTTTAGCGGTAGAAGAACTGGCAAAGGTGTGATACTTCCCCAGGTGGACTCTGAAAATACAGGGCTCAGAGATAGGTATAACGTCTTAGATCTCTGGGTGACGAGCGCAGCGCAGTGCTAGGTAATGATTTGGACTCTTCATGTTTCAATAGCTACGTGTCACTGTGCTGTTACGTGGCAGGCATGTTGCTTACTATCAGGCACATGTCCTGTACGTCTTCTCAATCTTTATTTAAAAATAAAACATGTCCAGCCCAGTTCCACTTCAAATAGATGGCCTTTTGAGTGACATCAGCTATTTATCTCTCTCTCTCTCTCTATATATCTATAGCTTATAAACTTATGGCAAACATCCTTGTCGTTTATGCGTCGATTTTGAAAAGTAGATAGAGTAAAAGTGAATTCCATCGACGCCTGTCCGCCCGCGCGTTCTACCGTGAACCTGATAAAACTGATAACAGCTCATAGAGTTTTGAATTAACGTTGAACTCGGCTGTTCGAAAGCTTTTAGCGTCAAATGAGACTTTGGCTTTTATGGATTTTAGTTTTGGGATAGAACATTATAGATTATCGAAATCGGTTATTGAGCACTTTGCTTGTTAGAAATTTCAGGATTTGTTGTTATTTTTTGGTTTTATAATTGTGACAAAGTTATTTTAATATTGTATTTAATCGTAGGAGTATTTTAAGGGTGGAATAGATGATTTTTAACAATTTTATTTCAGCATGAAAATTATTAAAACTATATTTCTCGAAAAATAGAAATACTAGAATGTGATGGGTATTATATAGGTGCCTATAGTTTGGAATGTGAACCATGAAACGATATCACTTTTTCGATCTACGAGCACATACACATTTACATACATATACACTTATATATTTACATACCCATTTTTATTGTATAGTTTTTGTTAATATTTTTATTCAGCAAGATTCAAACTAACGACTCCACGCTTGGGAAATCGGACTTTTTCGCCTTTAAGCCACTATGGCTTCGTGTTTTTTTTTAAATAATAGCAGAGCTATAATAAAACTATATAATTTCAACTTAAGTATATTCGAATATCTGCCAATTCTGTATTTTGTCATAAATCAGTATTTTCCCAATATGTTTGCATCGGTGTTCCATTACTGGGACCGCTCGCAAATGGGGAAAACGTGTAGTTACCATGTGTTTTCCTACAAAAATGTAACGATTATTTTCCTGGAAAAGTAAGTCAATAAATAACAGCTATAATTAATGTATATATAGTTGTTCTACCATATTTACATAGGCCTCCCCATTGGTATATATTTAGCAAAACATTTTAACCGACTTGCAAAAAGAAGGAGGTTTTCAATTAGACCACCATGTTTTTTGACGTGATAACGTCTTATAATTCGATGAAGCCGGCTGCACGCCCGCAAAACATGACGTCATGTAACGTTACCGTCGGTCGTTACCTTGTTACAGTTGTATTAATTATTTCGACCAGTAGTTCAAGCGAGGATGTAGCTCAGTGGTAGAGCGTTCGCTTTGCATGTGAAATGCCCCGGGATCGTTTCCCGGCTTCTAAAAGCTTTTTTGCATTGTTTTGATTGAAAATTACTAAATTCTACTGATTACTGTTTACATACAAATCTATTAAACAAATGAAATTAAAATTTTCTTTTGAAAAATGCTACCATTCTATCAGTATTTTCTTAAGACGTTGTCACGTTGAACTATCGTCAGTAAACCGACTTTGCAGACAACAATTTTTTATATGTAGGTATGTTACCTGATTTATCGAGAACGGCCGAACCGATTTAAAAAGTATTTTTGTGTTCGGATGGGTATGCTTTCCGAATGGTCCCATATAAATTTTATCGAATTCAGAAGGGTGGTTTCAGAAATTTGAACAAATAACTAAAGGAGACGGCTCATTTTCCATGGGCATTTGCCCCACAGAAAAAGTGCAAGAGACTTGACCACAATCGGATCATTGTATAGGATTTTTAATATATATTGAGTAACCGTTTATGTTTTTATCCTGCATAGCGGGGTTTAAAAGATATCAACTAAAACATTGAAAAAAAATAACGCCGCAAGTAGGTAATCAAGAACGTGATTATGTACTTACTACTAAAAGAAGGTAGTAAATTCATTACTTTGCGACTTACTGTGCTTTGCGACGTACTGATAACGTCGACTCAACACAGAGAAGGACCGGAGATTCGGTCAAACCACAAAAAATTACGAAACCTTTGGAAAAATAAAGAAATTCCATGTGTTGTGCGAGTTTCGAACGAATTTTTACTGTACGTAAACTTCAACTGAACAGAAAAAGAGAAAAACATGGCTGACTTTGACTATAGTCTGTACACATAGGTACAAATGAAAGGAGTGTTCAATGTAGTACTTATTTATTAGGTACTGACTACTGACCTGACCCGAAGACAACACACGAACTAAACCTTAACAGGCTTATTTTAATTCACAAAAACTTCGCTAGCGTGTTTTAACGCCGTACAACGCCATCTAGTTTGGTTAAGGTTAAAGGTATGGTAGGTAGATACTTCCACAGGCGGACTGTGCTAAGAGTCCTACCACTACTAACACTACACCTACATTTATTTATTTACTAGCGGTTTGTCTCGACTTTGTCTGTGTAGGATACCTAATGTATTTACCTCGGCATTACGTAGATAAATAAATGTATAACGGTGAAAAAAAAAATTAAATCAGTCCAGTAGTTCCTGAGGTTTACGCGTTCAAACAAAATTCTCTTCAGCTTCATTATATTTGTATAGATTTAACTATACCTACAACGTTTTACAATGTGTACATTGGTACACATTTTAAAGCTTTGTGCCAATGGGATACACATTATACCCTATACATACCTACCCTATACATGTGCGTACCAGCTACGCTTCGAGGCCAGTAAGATTAAATGTAATTTCATTATTCCAGTAGTGGGTAGTTCGGAAACGGATATTTCAAGAGTAAATCGGAACACACCGTCTCGTAATCCCGGAAACATCGGAACGCGGCGCCGTCCGCGCTTCCGAGCGTCGCGCCGGAACCAACCGGAACAAATCCGGCCGTCACTTTGCAGTTATACACACGGATCACACGCTTGGCGAGCACAGAAATTAAAAAAAACATAATATCTTAACGAATTTTTATGGACGTGTTGTGTGATATTTTTAGGTATAAATAACAATATTGTGATATAAATATACGTAAAAGGTTTATAGATATATACGTAAGTGGCATAGTGACAAATAAACTAATTAGTCCGTCAGTTAGAGTTAGGTTAATATGAAAATATATTGTACATGTTTTTTTTCTTTTGTTTCACTAATAAAAATTACAAAGATATAGTGCTTAGAAATTACGAGTGACATCACGTCTAAATACGATTTTTATTAAAGACGTGACGTCACGAACACCCCAAAGTCCGACAACAAAAAATACGTGGCACATAGTTTTACACTATCTATCTACCTGACGATCTAATTAGAATTGTATATTTTTGACCCAAGCATTATCCAAATCGCACTAACAAATTTTTAGTAAAATTTTAGGTTAGTCTCAATTTTGCGTGCTGACAGACCCAGGCCAATAATTCAAAAGTAATAGGTTCAGTATATACGCAGTATTTTTTTTTTAAATATTGATGTACATTTCACACACAACACTATCCGACCCCAAACTTATTATGGTAGCCAGATAGCTGATATAATACTTATATAGTTTTAAATACATACTTATCATACAAAGAAACACCCAGACACATTGCAAACATTTGAATTCATGTGAGTCTTGCACCATTGATAAGGCTGAGTTCGATATAATAATTTTTCCACAATCGATAATATAAGGTTACTACTGCAACCTTACATCACTTAAAAAGATAACGTTAGCCACACTTTAGTTTCCAAAGTTCACTACATTTACTAGATGTGAATCACAGCATGTCAACAGGAACATTGTCGTAGCTCTACTAGCTCGTAGCACTAGTAGCGCTCGTAGAGGAGCTCACTACACGGCAAATTTTCCAGAGCTGGGAGTAGCCAGCTGTAGCGGCTTAGCAGATAATCGGCCAAATCGGCACCCCTGCCCTGTTGCAGTGGGACAGAACTGTAGCCGAAAAAGCGTTTTGTTATTTACAGTAAAGTTGCCCTAAACGAAAAAGTATTATGTGCTTTTTCTTTAGGCTTACACTGGGTTGAAACGAAACATAGTCTGTTTTAGGTATTGTACCTGACTTACTGTAAAACTTAGTAAAAAGCTGACACACGGTAGATTTTACCAAATATAATTCTACTGTCATTAAAAAAAGGCTATGAATATTGGAATTTTGGAAGCTTCTATTACAGAAATGTTTCAAACCAAAAGTGTTGTTGCTTTGAAGACAGATATAAAACTATGGATTGTATTTTGAGCTTATGCATAATATACATTTCTTACGTTCTTGTTTTTCGACGTAAGGGAATGTTATACAAAAAGTCGAGTAAGAACGTTAAAAAAATTCCAACATTACGTATACATTACTCTTTTTTTTAATAACGTTAGTTTTTACTATTTGTTCATAGTTGGTATTTTTGGGTATTATCAGTAAGTCGAAAAACTAAGTTAATACAATAATATACTTTGAGAATATTACTCTTGTGTTTTTGCTAAGTCAATATTAAACGGCATGAGTCTTGTGCTATGGAAGTTGGATCAGTCCCTAGTATGAGACGCAATTTACCTTGATATTTTTCCGCCCAGAGACAAACAGTAAGGCTAGTGCAGCAGCTAATTCTGCTGAGCGTTTAAAACGGCAAAAATACGCAAACTTCAGAAGAAGTTAAATATTGGACCCTTGAGGGCAATTTTCATGTCGCTCGTCTCATTTTAAAAAACCTTTCCGAGAGCGCTTGGTCAACTTGACGTGTAACCAAAATGTTGCCGTTTATTTGTCTCAATGTAAAATGCTTTGCTCATTGGGTGGATAGCTTTTTAGTTCAGTTTCAAACCTAGTTTCATTGAGACCTTTCACTTGTACTGGGATTAATTTATATAAGCGAATACCATTACTTTTAAAAGAGGTATTTGTTTTTTGTAGTCTGTATTTATGGAACACAATTATATGTTTATGGTGTAGTTTTTTTTTTTTTTTTAACTTTTATAGGCTTACACTTGACCGCCATCTCGCCTGATGTTAAGCGACGATGCGGTCTACGATGGAGCGTGTTTACCTAGAAGAAACCGATTCACTCTCGACTTGAAGACACAAAGATTGTAACCAACATTGTTTACAATTGTTTTCAAATCAGACAATTTCTTCATCCTATCATGAACCACTTTAAAAAAATCAACAATAATTAAAAAATTGAATAACAAAATACCATTTACATTTTAGGTAGCATTTGTATAGAAACCACAAAAAAATGTGGAGAGAAATTTACTAATAATTTAGTTTTTTGTTGTTGTTGTTGTTCGCACTGTGTAATTGAATACGGTTAGATCGAGTTTCCCAAGTAAGGAAAAAATATCGTCGTGTCCACGTACAGACAGACAGCAACCCTTCAACCCTTTCTTCGTATCAATCAGCCGAGTGGCAGGTAATGTGTCGAGGCTCCCCTCGCCAATCCTCTGATTAGTTACTTCTGTCGAACTTTCCGGAAACAATGTCCAGGGACTGGGGAAGTTTAGTGTATGACTCACCTACTTAATGATCATATCTCATTACAACAACTATATACGTATTACTCCATGGTTTTGCCGGCGTAGTTTTTTTTATTGCATAGAGTGACGAGACGAGCAGGACGTGTGCCTGATGGTAAGCAACATGCCTGCCGCATAACAGCACAGTGACGCGCAGTTATTGGAACATGAAAGTCTGAATCATTACCTAGCACTGCACTGCGCTCGTCACCCAGAGATCTAAGAGAGATATAAAATCTCTAAGCCCTGTCATTTCTCTGGAATCATTGCTCTTCAAACCAGAACACAGTATTGTTTGTACATTACTGCTTGGTGGTAGAATAACTGGAAAAGATGTGGTGCTTCCCTAGACGGACTCTGCCAAGAGTCCCACCACTACGCCTATCGCCATGTTGGACAAAAGACGCGTGCCTTAATATTGACTGGCCTCGTGGCTTAGTGGTAGTAGCTCTGCCTGCGAAGCCGAGGGTCGTGGGTTCGATTCCCACCCAGTGCAAATATTTGTGTGATGAATTCAAATGTTTGCACAGTATCTGGGTGTTTCTGTGTATAATAAGTATATATTTAAAACTATATTTAGAAGTATTATATCAGCTATCTGGCCGCCATAGTACAAGCTTTGCTTAGTTTGGGGTCAGATGGTACTGTGTGTGAACTGTCCGAAATTATTTACTTAGAAAAGAGCTTAAAAAAAATAATTTAGTAGTAGAATCACTAGAGTTATTCTCCACTATGTTCCAAAGGACAATGTCCATTTTTGACCCGCCAAAATAGTTGTCGTGCAGACATATGAGTTAAATATTTAAAAAACGGTGATTTTGTGATGTACTCGTGTGCGAAGTTATATTTAACTTTCTAACATTGCAAAATTAAATGATTTGCATTTGTTTAAATTAAACCTACCATTTACCAACAAAGCTGACTTGGAAAATATTGCAATAACTAAACGGTACTTGCGTTTCGTTATAAAGATTCGCGTTAGATTGAAATTGAATATGGATGTTATGTATATCAATTTCTTTCACAATGTCGTTTATTTACTATCTTATATCTTCTTATATATAAAATTCTCATGTCACAGTGTTTGTTTCCTTACTCCTCCGAAACGGCTTTACTGATTTTAACCAAATTTTATATGCATATTCTGTAGGTCTGAGAATCGGCTACTAGCTATTTTTCATACCCCTAAGTGACAAGGTTTGTTCACCCCAAAAAAATAATTTATAATTTTCGGACAAATTTTTTTGTTTTTATTTTTTTATAATGTGGCGTTAAAAAATACATACAACCCTAAATTTTTACCTTTTTATCACTAACCCCTATTTTTTAATGGCCATTTCAGTACTTTATCATTTTTCATCCCGCTCGATAACTGATCAATTATGTATAATCTTTTTAGGGTTCCGTAAAACGTAAAAACGGAACCCTTATAGATTCGTCGTGTGTCTGTTTGTCTGTCTGTCCGTCCGTATGTCACAGCCACTTTTTGCCGAAACTATGAGAACTACACTGTTAAAACTTGATAAGTAGATGTATTCTGTGAACCGCATTAAGATTTTTACAAAAATTAAAAAATAATAAAAAATAGGGAAACGTATACCATACTTAGAACTAAAACTCAAATTTTTTTTTCATCGAACCTACACGTGTCTATCGATAGGTCTTCAAAAATGGTGTTGAGGTTTCTAGTATAATTTTTGTCTACACTGTATAATTTGCGCGACAGACACTTCCAAAGTGGTAAAATGTGTCCCCTCCCCCCCCCCCCCCCCCCCCCCTTTAACTTCTAAAATAAGAGAATGATAAACTAAACAAAATATATGATGGACATGCAAACTACCAACGAAAATTGGTTTGAACTCGATCTGATGAGTAGTTTTTTTTAGTGCGTCATAAATACTTGGCTGCTTTTATTTGTAAATGTTTTTCACTCTATTTCGATAAAAATTTCCTGGAGCTTATGGCACATCTAAAATCTATAATAATAAAATGAATCGCAAAATGTATTGGTAAGCGCATCACTCAACAACGCCTGGACCAATTTGGACAATTCTTTGTTTTAAATGTCCGTTGAAGTCCAAGGATGGTTTTTACGGCAAGAAAAAAAGAATAATTGCCGGGAAAACTCTATAAACAGCCCTTTTCTTTTTCCCATACAAACGTTTTCTAACTAAAATGTTAAGACAATTTGAGCTTCATTGCTATTGAATAAAATTCATATTAAATGAAGTGCTTTCCCATACAAACGTTTTCTAACTAAAATGTTAAGGCAATTTGAGCTTTATTGCTATAAAATAAAGTTCATATTCAATAACAGGCACTCTCTTATGTCTAAGCAATACATTATGTGTGCTCCTAAGGTCAAGGAGTCAATTTGCACTTTATTCCCGCTGCACAAAGTTCAAATTCTATCATGTCTATCAAAACAAATCAACAATCTCAAAGCTGGACGCCAGCAAAGGTGCTGGTCCAGACGGTATACCACCACTTGTTGTTAAAAATTGCTCAAGGGAACTGGTTTTCCCTCTTCACATTTTATTTAATTCTTCTCTACAGTCTGGCGTTTTTCCATCTAAATGGAAAACAGCTCATATAGTTCCCATTTTAAAGTCAGGCGATAAATCCTGTTGCACAAATTATCGCCCTATCAGTGTATTGTCTTGTTTGGGGAAATTATTCGAGTCTTTAGTCTATGATACTCTATATCATCATATTCACCCACTTATATCGCCCAAGCAACATGGTTTTGTACGTAATCGATCAACCACGTCAAATTTACTCGAGTATAAAAACTACATATGCGGTGGCTTTGCCAATAATACCCAAGTAGATTGTATATACGCTGATTTTCAAAAGGCTTTCGATAAAGTCAACCACAAAATCTTAATAAAAATTTGGTATTCACGGTAACTTGCTTCGTTGGGTTGAATCATACCTTACAAGGCGTAGCCAACTAGTAGTCATTAAGGGCTTTCTTTCTGCACCTGCTCTGGTTACCTCAGGAGTTCCCCAGGGATCACACCTCGGACCACTGTTGTTCCTAGCATTTATCAATGACCTTATTGGAACACTCAAAAGTCCATGTCTATTATATGCCGATGACCTCAAACTTTTCACAAAGGTTCGAAGTATCAGAGACTGTAAGGTTCTTCAATCTGATATTAATGGACTGGCTGGGTGGTGTCGAGACAATCATATGTATTTTAATGTCAAAAAATGCTTTGTTGTATCATTTACCACTAAAATTAATAAAATAACATATGACTATAACCTGGGTAGCGGTTGTTTAGAGAGGAAGACGATAATTAAAGACCTTGGAGTTATGTTTGATGAAAAGTTCACATTTAGAGAGCACTACGACTACATTACAAATAGATGCAACAAACTCCTGGCATTCATCTCTCGCATTACTAAAGATTTCAAAAATCCTCTCAGTTTTATCACTCTTTACTCGACGATGATACGCAGTATACTCGAGTATAACTCCGTCATTTGGTCTCCTTTCTATCAAATACACGCGAAGCGCATAGAGCGCGTGCAGAGCAAGTGTCTTAGCATTTTGAGTCACAGACTAGGCTTGAAACGGAAGCTAAATTCTTATAATGATAAGTTAACTAAATTTAAATTACAAACTCTAGAAACTCGACGGTTATACTCAGACTTAGTTTGTTTATACAAAATTATCCATTCCAAAATAGATTCGTCTTCTCTTCTCTCAACCATAAATATAAATATTAAGCCAAGATTGCGCGCAGGATTTGCAAACATTTTCGCATTAGATGTATACAAAAATAATACCTCATACTACAATCCAGTGGTTAGAATGTGTCGCCAATACAATGAAATATCAAACAAACACCACGATTCGATTGATATTTTCTGTCAAAAAATTTATAAATTCAAAAATGATGTCCAAAATATTGTGTTCACGGATTATGTAAATTCAAAACAAACTTCATAATTAAAAAAAATAACTATTTACTTTTTTATGTTAAGTGTAACTCATTTTTAATTTTAACTTCTTTTGAGATGTAAGCATGTTGTGTATACACAGTTAGGAATATAGTTTAGGTCGAAATTGTACCATGTCATATATTTAAGTTTTAACTGTATTCCGTTTTGTATACCTGAATAAATAAATAAATAAATAAAAACAGTTGAAGGATAGGAGGATCTAATGTCACGTTCCGGAACCCACTCAGAAGAAACTCGACAAAAGCGACTTAAAAAGCAGCCAATTTGAAAGCGGGACTGGACTCGGGCTGGACATGTTTACTGCATGTCGGATGATTATTGGGCCAAAATTACCACGCGGAGGAAGCCAGATTGCAAACGACGACGCAGCAGACCAAAGAAACGATGGCAAGACAACCTCCACAAATATCGGAAAGACGGTATTAGCCATAGAAAGGGAAAAGTGGAAGGAGGGTATGGAAGCCGTTGCCCAATATTGGGACAAGACAGCCACATGATAAATAAATATTAACCAGTTTAGGAATATGCGGCGCGGGCGCCGCACGGACGATGCGACGTCACGCGATCTATGTAAATGAGATAGATGCAAATGAATTAAATTTCAAAATTCAAGAACAAATTACAGGCGAACTGAGGATTTATAAATCAGTTGATAAGTAGTTCTTGACGACATCATCTTGAATCGAATCAACTGATTTATAAATCAGTTGATTCGATTCAAGCTATCCTATCCACCAGAATTTTTGAACTCGCTGGATTTTCCAGGATTGCCACCTCATACCTAATCTTTAAGTTGGATCGGTAGTTAAAATGTTGTGAAATATGAACGAACCGAGTCTTTGCAACGGCACACGGCTAGCTATATAAAATAATGAACAACGTGATAGAAGTAACTATACTGAAAGGAAAGTATAAAGGAGAAGACGTTTTGATACCACGCATCCCAATGATGTACCATTTGAGTTTAAACGACTACAGTTTCCAGTGCGGCTTGCTTTTGCTATGATCATAAACAAGCCCCAGGGGCAACCTTAACACGCTCAGCGCCAAGCCCTATATGGAAATACTACCAAATTTTGACAACTTTTAATTTTTGTTATTTTAGTGCTGCGAGTTGTGAGGTGTTAAAATAGTATAGAAAATAATCGCACCCTTTTTTTACCGGTGTGTATATTTTTTGATACACGTGGCCTGGGAAATACTTTAAGGTATATAGATAAACTATTCCCCAGGCCATGTGTATCAATACAGATACACATTTCGTAATAATATTTCTCTGTGTTTCTTTCTTGAATGCACATTTATTATCCAACCCAATATTATCTCAAGAAACTTACTGTCACTCAATTCAGGGAACAAATAATTGTAGTTTTACTAAAACGATCTGCTCAGTTAGCCGGTGGTGAAGTGCCATTAGCCCCTATTATGACAAGAAGACCGTCTAATAGAAAACATTATCTCATAAGTAATAAAGTTGGAGAGAAAATTGTACGCTGAAGATGTGCAGAGGTGTATAGTGTTTGTGGTATTAATCTAGAAAACCCATGATTCTCACATGGTCAATTGTATGTTGCATATTCCCTCCCGTGATCGAAAACCATCAGATTTGTTTGTCCATGTGCCAAGTAATCAAACAAAAAACATCGTATATCACAAAGCACTACAATGAAAATAAAACTGATTTTTGGTAATAACTTGATTGACAATAAAGGAATTCATCATCATTGTCAGCCCATTTTATATTCGTCCACTGTTGGACGTGGGCCCCTCCTAACGAACGCCACAAGGTGCGGTCTTCTGTATTCTGCATACAGGGATTACTTGCTTTTAAATGCTTATATACGTTGAAGTAAAATGTTATTAACTGTATCAAGTTTCAACAGTATAATTCTTATAGTTTCGAAAAAAATGGTTGTGACATACGGATGGACAGACAGACAGACATGACAAACCCATAAAGGTCCAGTTAGTACGTTTTACGGAAACGTAAAAATGGATGTTCGAAATGTATGTACGCTCATAACTTTTGAATGACTGCACCAAATAGGATGATTCTTTGTTTGTTATTGTCGGGACAAGATTTGTACAGCAGAAAGTCTAGAAAATGTAGACGAAAAAATACATGGTGGTACGAAGTTCACCGGGTCAGCTAGTTTTTACATATTTAAATAACGATCTATGGGACGTGGGCATTGTCGTTTCTGTCCGATCCGTTGATACGTTTAGTAGTGGTAGGACTCTTAGCAGAGTGCGCCTGGGGAAGTACCACAACTTTGCCAGTTATTCTACCGCCAAGCAGTCATGTGCAAACATTACTGTGTTCCGGTTTGTTGGTTTGAAAGTTACAGGGCTTAGAGATATAACAACTTAGATCTCTGGGTGACGAGCGCAGTGCAGTGCTAGGTAATGATTTGGACTCTTCATGTTCCAATAGCTGTGTGTCACTGTGCTGTTATGTGGCAGGTATGTTGCTTATCATCATGCACATGACCTGTTCGTCTCGTCACTCTTTATTTAAAAAAAAAAAGAACGTTATGATGTGATTTAGCAACACAAATCCGAACATTGACATTTGTAATATTAGTAGGAGTATAGATTTTATCAAATTTTTATTTCCACTAAATTTTAGTGCTGAATAGGAATTGTGGGTACATTAATTGTTCAACAATAATTCAACGGTGTTTCAGCTGCGCTAATGCCTCTTATCTGGAATTACGGACTGGAAGATATTTTCCGGAAAATTCGGGTATTTCCGAAGCGGTCCCAGTAAATAATTTATTAATCTCTGGCGGATTTGGTTAAAATTCAGGATTAATGTCTTTTGAAAGTAAGTAGTGGAACATTTAATTTTATATTTATTTAGAATAGTAGTGGTAGGACTCTTAGCAGAGTTCGTCTGGGGAAGTACCACACCTTTGTCAGTCATTCTACCGCCAAGCAGCAATGTGCAAACATTACTGTGTTCCGGTTTGAAGGGCAATGTTTCCAGAGAAATGACAGGGCTTAGAGATATAACAACTTAGATCTCTGGGTAACGAGCGCAGTGCAGTGCTAGGTAATGATTTGGACTCTTCATGTTCCAATAGCTGTGTGTCACTGTGCTGTTATGTGGCAGGCATGTTGCTTACCATCAGGCACATGTACTGCTCGTCTCGTCACTCTTTATTTAAAAAAAAACTTCTCCAGTTTTTCAGTAATCCCATACAAATGGCTCCAACATTCGTCACAGAGAACTCCAGTCCACTTTAACCGCATAAAATTAATGCTATTAACGTTTTTCTTCAAAAAATACACTCGCATTTCGTCCCATTTTTCCCCACAAACCTAATTAAGTCATTTCAAACGCCGCCAAGGCGGAACTAACCAAATTAATTTTACCTCATTTGTTTTCCAATTAGAAATCTTTTTACGGGAACGTTCCTATAAATCAAGTTGCCAGGACAAAAGGGGCTTTATTGCTTAAACAATAGGTGTGTGGATCACGCACGGCTAAACACAGGTCTTTGTGTGCTCAAACAAAATAAGCGATTCGTCGCGGGCGGTGTAAAATAGGAATGAACGATTGGTCACAGATACTATAATGTAGGAATATCGATCACAATAAATGTGGACTTTAACTTTCTCCGTATTTACTTCATCAACATCAACAGCCCACTAAACGTTCCCACTGCTGGGACCCGGAGCTTTCTCTCGCAAGGAGAGAGTTAAGGCCATAATCCACCACGCTGGCTTAGTGCGGGTTGGTGGATGACACAAGACTTCGAAAGATTCTAGGTACATGTCGGTTTCCTCACGATGTTTTTCCTTCACCGTTTTAAGTTAGCGGCATTACGCACATGACTTCGAAAATACAGTGGTGCGTGTGGGG
The DNA here is from genome assembly GCA_963693475.1 of Ectropis crepuscularia. NCBI lineage: Eukaryota > Metazoa > Arthropoda > Insecta > Lepidoptera > Geometridae > Ectropis > Ectropis crepuscularia. The sequence continues at coordinate 3,498,799 of OY856340.1, forward strand.
TTTGAACCCGGGGCCTTCGGATCGGCAGGCGCCATTCTCCCGACTAGACCAGCCTTAAGTTCTTATTAAGACTTTATTTTTTAAAGCTACGGCTGGTCTTGTTGGGAAAACGACAGCTGCCGATCCGAAGCCCCGGTTCGAAACTCACGCGCACTCAGTGGTGCGCGGGATGATTCCAATTCGAAATAGTATCACTAACTTACAAACGGTGAAGGAAACATTCTGGAATCTTTCGAGGTCATGCGTCATCCGCCAACCCGCACTTGGCCAGCGTGATGGATAATAGCCTGACTCTCACCTATTGAGGAAAGGACCGAGTCGAAATGTGAACCAGTCGAGTGTTATTAGCTATGTTTCATGAAAATAATTCAAGCCGTTTCATAGTCATCAGTAAGCTCTTCTGTTAGTTACGTTAAAAAATTGAGAGCCATCATAATGGGCATTTTACTTATTGTTCGGGTTCTTAACTCCAAACAATATTGAAATGATTTAAGATTTATTTCTAGACCAGATATAATTTTACATTGAGGATAAAATAGATCTAGATGCTAGGTGTAGTTGTGGCCGATTGGAAAGCCGCGCGCAGCGAGTGCCGGGGCCGCCTCCGTCGGTCCCCTCTCGGTGTGTGCCCGCCCCGCTGTCGCCTGCGTGCGCTTGGGTACAGGCGTAGACACTTATTTACTTGAAAAATATACACGTCATCTAAACTTAGAAACAATTAAGCATGTACATATTATTTAAAATGTAAAAGTATTATATCAGCTCTCTGGCTTCCACAGTACAAGTCATTGCTTAATTTCGGATCAGATGGTGTTGTGTGTGAGATGTACACCAATATTCATTTATTTTGAATTAAGTGTATACATACTTATTTCAAGAAAACGAAATTAATATGTACCAAGTCCACATTCCACAGTCCTCGACCCGAGCGCACCGCACACCGCACCGCACACCGCACCGCACACCGCACACCGCATCGTTCCTATTTTCCCGATCGTTCGCCGAACGGTTATAACACAACCTCGGCCGATTCCGCTAAAACGAACCAACTAATGGCATTAATAACTGCGGAAACTTCGTGCTATTCCTATTTTCATATTTGTACTTGAGAGCAAGGATGTTGTGTCCATGGAATTTGTACAAGTTCGGTCCTGTTATTTCAAAACAAACAGGCAAATAGAGACAAGTTTAAAAATTTTTTATACTTCATAAGTATTTGTTAAAAATTTGTTAATTTGAAACTACAAAGAGACAGTTCAATTTGATTATGTATAAATACGTGGAATACGCTTTATATTTATTTGTATTGAGGTGTATACGAGTAAATTTCATTATGAAAAGCTCTAGGATAATATTATATTTAAAATATTCGTTTATTAATGCTAAGTAATAACACGTAAAATAAATTCAGAGCAATATATTAGGGACTACATTTAACTTATGTCAATTATGGCAATATTTAGACAAACCATCAGAGACACAGAACCTAGACACTATCCATGTCTGACAAATATCTATTCAGTGGTCACCATAAAAAAGAGAGCAAAACCCAGAAGTTTATCTATTCTCCATCTAAAACTCAACCAACCCTGCACATTCCAGTATTTGTAAAAGAGCCTTGCTTGAAAATTTGTGGGTAATTAACTAGCCAGAAAAGGATTTTTACTTACTCTTAAGGCCGGTTTGCATTTTGATTAGTGCGAGTACGAGTGAGTAGTGCAGGTGTTGAGTAATTAGTAGCAAACACGTGTGGACACCGATTGATTAATGCGAGTGTGTAGTAACTTGCGTAGTGAAGTGATTAGAAGCGCGTTCTATTTTTTTGCGAGTAGCCTCCTCCCGCGCGTTTTTCCTACCCCCTCACTCGCAGTTTGCCTGCCAGTAAACAGCAGTGTTGCCATATATACAGATTTCTCCGTATTTATACAGATTTTTAATGTTGATATAATTGATTAGCATTGGATACAGATATGTTTATAGGGTTATTGGTAATCGGCCTGCATTCTTTTAAGGGGATGTTAAGTGCATTAAATACGTAATTTTTTTTCTACATTTTTTGAAAATTCGTAATTTTTTCCCATACAAAATAAAATAAAAGTATATTTGTCCGATCTAAAAGCATCGAACTCTTCGTAGCAAGAACACGCGCACTGTTTAGCGCTTTACGATAATTATTATCGTACAATGAAATGTTCAGTTTAAATTTTTCAAATACATATATAGTATATGTCGGATAAGGCTAGTGTCGTGTTGGTCTTCCAAGTTCCGATTTCGAAATATCTTCAATTTCCAACGCCACTGTGTTTAATATTTCTTTCAGAATTTCTTCCAATCGCAAGCGCGCTTCGTGACGTTCATCCATACTTGCGGGCCGACGGCTGGCAACTCAATGAACTAAATACAGCTACTATACAGAATTGGACAGTACTCGCACTACACACCTGCACTCATCAATCGCGATTTTTCACTACCACTCGCACTCGCACTCACACTAATCAAAATGCAAACAGGCCTTTAGAATAATAATATGAGAGATTTATTTTTCTCTCGAAACATAAACCTGTTCTATACATCGCTATGTGAATATGAGCAAAAGCGCGAGGAGTAAGTTCGAATCCCATCTGTTCCTTAGAGTTTTTTATCAAGTTTTTGTCATCAGCATTAGTTTTAAGGCCTGGTATTTCTGCCAAAGTAGGTTTAAATCGGCCGCGAGAAAACAAACACGTGCGTAGTCAACTGACGTTGATCCGCTCACCTCCACAGTGCAGAAATAATGAAAGTAGGTTATTCCGAAGAAATTTTTAACAAGTTTTGTTTACAACAGTGATGTACAATTGTTTTGATGTAATATATACGAACCTAAAAACAAATAGATATCAAAATAGGTATGCAAAGCAAAATATTGTAATGTTGATATCAGTATAATATTATCATATAGTTTCTTTGTTTGAACGCGCTAATCTCATGAACTACTGAACCGATTTTAAAAATTCTTTCACTGTTCGATACGTACCTAAGCTCTGAGTGCTATAAGCTATTATAGATATCTCTATCATTATTATGTACCACGGGCGAAGTCGGAGCCGACCGCTAGTCTAGTTAATTACATTTTTCCGTATTTCCAGCCATTGACTGCTATCTCGTTGTAAAACCGTAGGTAGCCCTCTCGCCCGCTTGTCGATCAGCAGTAAGCTTTTTTAAATTATTTAAAAACTCTTCTTTCGCTGTCTTTAATTCACGTGGGGATATATCTGGTGCTGAGCTCGCTTGACCATAGTGATGTTGCGTCTGATTACTTTCTTTTAATTTCCGTTCTTTTTACTGGATGTTCTAAGTTCAATTTACTTTTTTGTGCTCTCCTCCTTTAAATTATTTTTACCCTGTTTAGGGCTATTATTTAAAAAGCTTTTTGGATAGCTGAAAGTCCAGATTGAACAGCGGCTGAGCATTTCCCTTGGTAGCCTCCTTTCAGTGCAAACTTTATTCTTTTCCCACTTATAAATTTGACGATGACACTGTTAAAGTACTCAACAGTGTTTGTGTCTACGTCTTCGACTAAACTACGTGATTTTGCAGCAACGTTAGAAACTATCGCATTTATCCTGAAAATTAATGTTGAATTTTGAATCTTGTTGAGCTCTTTATTGTCATTTTTTTCTTTGTTACAGTAATCATTTTGGCACATTGGTCTCCGAAGGCACGTTCTACACAGTTATGTCGTTGTGAACATTTGAAATTGCTATGGGAAAATTGATTTTCGCTTCATCAAAATTTTTAAATTAGTGAGGATTGTACGACGAGCTAGAATATATTTTGTTTCAACGGTCAGACTACGTAATTTTTTACAAAAATTACGAATAATATGGTTTCGGCATAAAAAAAATCCACAGTCACATTTTCGTATGGTCCAGACCCAGACCATATATGAGGATAGTAGCGTAAGTAGAAGCATTTCCATCTCCTATCATTCGCTCATAAATGATGCCGTACATTGCTATAGATGCCTTGAAACCTTCAACGATTATTTCCGTTTCCATGGAACTTGAAGAACCTTCATAATTTTTAAAACATCTATGTTGCTTTGGTGACATATTTTTGTGCTCAGCTCGAGCGCATACCTAAACAATTGACCAGTTTTTCTGCCAATTATGGTTGCTGTGCCTGATGATGCTTTATAGTTTGTGCAATAAGATCTAGCAAACCATGCGTGCTCAACGTAGACATCAATCAGAGAAATGCCGTTTTTAGTTTGACCTTCTGCGATAGCAATATCCTTCTCCATTTGAGCTGCAGCTTCCATGGTAGCACTTGCCGTTTCTTTCCACTTTTGAAATACTTTTTCCTCTAATTTCGAATAGTATTTAGAACTGAAAATAATTCCTCGAACTGAGAAAAGAGTAGTTAGTGGCAGCTAAATTTATATTTACTTGATCTTTATCATTTTGGTCTTCAGAGTTTATGAAACAAGTTTTTCACATATTACATTCAAATTTGCTTTACAAATTTAATGGAAACGGTATCAAATATCAAAATCACATCGTTCTTCAATAGAAATCCCAACTGATATTGTTATGCTGTGGCACTGTGGTCGTAATTTACAGATTATATTTTTATAAATTACTAATTAAATATTGCAATAAAATGTACATAATATCATCATAAACAAATTATATCCAGACACAGAATAAATTACTCACTTCTTCACATGTCTGTGGAGAGCATTATTTGTTATTTTTTATAACATGGTGTGACTTTTTTCGCTTGTATCTTTTACCCATCGTGATTAAATAACTTTCAACAACTACATAGTTTTTCGTGAAACTGCAAAATTGGGTACAAATCAGAAGTTTCGCCAGTACCAGGATGCGACTGACGGATTTGCCCAGCCGCCGTGGACGCGTATTTTTAATTTTTAACAAGGAGTGATAAGAGGAGCAGGACATGTGCCTGATGGTAAGCAACATGCCTGCCACATGACAGTACAGTGACACGCAGCTATTGGAATATGAAGAGTCCAAATCATTACCTAGCACTGCACTGCGCTCATCACCCAGAGACCTAAGATGTTGTATCTCTAAGCCCAGTAATTTATCTGGAAACATTGCCCTTCAAACCGGAACACAGTAATGCTTACACATTACTGCTTGGCGGTAAATTAACTGGCAAAGGTGTGGTACTTCCCCAGGCGGACTCTGCTAAGAGTCCTACCACTACTTAAACTAATCTTATCCTGCTTTATCAGGTTTTCAATTCTTTGGTAGTTAAGTACTTAGGACTTATATTCTAAGTAAGTACCTTACTACCAAAGAGTTGACCTAACTGGCATATAAATGCAAGTTAGGTATCGTTTTCAAACATACCCGTTCGCAGGGTTATGTTCAAAAGTTCTGATGTTACGGCTGGTCTAGTCGGGAGAACAGCGACAGCCGATCTGGAGACCCCGGGTTGATAACCACGCGCACCACTGTCTTTTCGAAGTCATTGCGTAATGCCGCTAACTTAAAATGGTGAAGGAAAACATTGTGAGGAAACCGACAGGTGCCTAGAACCTTTCGAAGTTATGTGTCATCCACCAAAGCGCACTGGGTCAGCGTTGTGGATTATGGCCTTAACTCTCTCCTTGCGAGAGTAGGTCCCGAGTCCCAGCAGTGGGAACAATTAGTGAGCTGTTTATGCTTATGCATTCGCAGGGAGTTCCTCCCCTCTTATTATTCCCTTCACCCAACTTCTAATTTAATGAACAAATATTTTAACCTATCCCTATCTATTTTCCGTTTAATCCGCTGGTAAGAGAATTTATTACTGAGACCACATCAGTTTTTGAGGCTGCCCTATTGGCCTACAATATAAAGTAAACAGCATATCAATTAGTATTAGTACCTATTTGCAATTCCAATGGAAACGGTATCAATAATCGAGATCATAGCGCTCTTCAGTAGTAATACCTAAAGATGTTGTTATACTGTGACAATGCGATCGTAATATTGGAAATTTATCGGTTGTCAAAATTGCAAAAACAAGCACAGGTCCATCGTCCGCGAGCGCCGAAACGCGACTGAGCGGTCCTGCCGAACGGCGCGCTATATATATTCTAGGTATTTAAACATAGTAAATAACTGATACTTTTTATCAACTCAAATCCTGCAAATTTACCTATAACTTTTTAGTGGCTTTCGTTGAGTACAAAAATTTAGTGTAAAAGTTCAATAGTTTAGTCATAAAATTGACAAAACTTTATGAAAAGGGGTAACTTTGGGATTTTTTTCTATATAGTAAAATTAATTAAATCGTATTATTAACTGCGAATTAACCTAGACTAAATCCTCAACTAACACATATATTTTTTTCAGAGTTCCAAACACTGTTTTATAGGTCTAAAAATTGTTTTAAAAAATCAAAATTTCGGCCCACCTCGCCTTAACGGCGTAGTAAAAACATCATAAAAAAACAGAAGAATTAGCCGTCATAGGGACTGCTGATAGAAGTGAGAGCTTAAAAGTTAAAAATTTTAGTGTTAAACATGACTAATATCGCGCAACACGTCACGTGTATAGTTACATATATATATTTTCTTAGCAAAAAGTGTACAATGAAGCTAAATAACTTTTTACTCCAAAAATACATCTTTCGAGGACATTGTGCCATTCATTAATCCGCACTTTGTTTGCCTTATATTGATTATTGTGCTCACCGAACATATATAATATCTCACATATAATAGCATTACTGAATAGAAGCAAGAAATGAAAAGAAGACGCAGACGAAGACTTTAATGACTAGTACTTTATTTACCTATTTATTCTACAATGTAAAAATTAACACTGAAACAAATTGTTTTGCCGGACATTTTGTGTGGCTCTAGGAGAACAGGATAGTTTATATGGGTCAACTTTTCATTTATTTTGTATCATCTTATTTTACCTGCAAACAGGTTTTTTTTTGTGTTTGTCTCTCCACGAGAAAAGTCCCGATTCACAGCAGAAAGGCAATAAAATTGACTGCTTATGCATAAACATACATTATTACACAGTATACTTGTAGTCTTGTGTATACATTATTACACAGTTCTTATACAAACTCGTCGTATCCATTCCATAGATACGGCGACTTTGATTCAGTATTAACTGGTTTCCCAGCATTAAATTTAACAAGCTTCTTTTCCAAAGACAAATCACATTTCTTAACTTTACGATACCTCTACATATAAAGTGAAGCCACCTGTCACCGGTGCACGTTAAATTTTAATGTCTTTTTTAAACTTTCTAAGGTTTCCGTTATCGATAGCGGACTCGATTACCGCCACTCGATTATTGGGATCGAGTTGCTAACAAGGAAAATAATATTCGAACCTGGTCGTCGGTGTCGCGTGACGGGAATTAGAAAAAAATGTAATGTATACTGAACGTACTGTTTGGAGGGAGCGGAAGATATAAGCTGAAAGCGAGTTAAAGTGAGGTTAATGAACATAATAAAAAATCTTGGAGTTATGGTTAAAAATGTTTCCAATGTTGAAATTCAGTTTGCAAATAAAGCCTTGTTTTGAATGAACTATTGGAGTGAAGTTCTTTATCACGTGGTAAACGGTCTGTGTAGATAAGAGCAAGACCGAACTGTTTATGTAACTGTGAAGTTTGAATTAAATACAGGTAATTTATTTCTTTAAATTTAATGGAATTTATTTATACTACTATTGCAGCTTCCGTTAACCCAACACGTACGTACTGGAGATACGTAAAACATTTGGCGTGAGAGTAAGTTTTGTTTTTTACAAGTTTGTTTAAAGGCTTACCACCATATTCCAAATATGAACTCTAAACTTAAGCGAGCCACCAGATCAAGTAAAGAGAATTGATAATGCTAGATAATGATTTCTAGGTACCTACTCTTCATATTTGAACTGATACATGACACTATGCTGTTATTATGGCAGGAATGTTGCTTACGATCAGGAAAATACATTTTATTATCCTGCTCGTCCCGTCACTCTACACTACAAAAAAGAAAAATCGGTACAAAATCCTGATACTTGTGCTGTCAAACAATCTAATAAAAACAACATTTAGCTTGAGTAATATGTTAAAATACGCAAATAAAGATCAGAGATGACCTGGGCAAAGGTCTCCCCACAATTCCCTCCTCATCTATTCCTAATCCGGTCCTGAGTTCCGATCGCCCAATCTTTTTCAAACGCTGCAAGCTTGTATTTCCAGCGCGTTGGAGGCCAACCCTGGGATCGACTAGTCGATAGTGTCCACTCCATAGAAACTCAGGCCCACCTCCCTCAATAGGTGGGACAGAGACAGACAGAGTCTGCTCATATGACCTTCCCAAACTTTAAAGTAGTAAAATATTTTTTTTCTAGCAGTGCAGTTAATTTATCAAAATGTTAAAGTTTCTAAGTTGCCACAGCGTCTGCCTTGTACCACACGGTCATCGGTTTTTCTATGAACTCGGTTTTGACACGGTATCAGGTGTTTGATGAGTTCTTCTGACAGATTCGACGCGAAACGTGATTATTTTTTTACTCGATTCTTGCGACGCAACTGTCAATTGGATTAGTTACCTGTTACTTTATTTACTGGCGTAACAAAAACTAATACGTTAAACTTTCTGTGATGACAAACACCGAAACGAAATCAACAGTTCTTACCTGTTTTCCAAAAATAATAATTAAGAAGTCTTTAAAATAATAATATTGTATAATCCTATTAGTTTTTGTAGTGGTAGTAGTGGTAGAAGTGGTAGTCTGGGGAAGTACCACACCTTTGCCAGTTATTCTACCGCCAAGCAGTAATGTGCAAACATTACTGTGTTCCGGTTTGAAGAGCAATGTCTCCAGAGAAATTACAGGGCTTAGAGATATAATATCTTAGATCTCTGGGTGACGAGCGCAGTGCAGTGCTGGTACGCTGGTAGTGCAGACTGGTAATAATTTGGACTATTCATGTTCCAATAGCTGCGTGTCACTGTGCTGTTATGTGGCAGGCATGTTGCTTACCATCAGGCACATGTCCTGCTCGTCTCGTCACTCTTTATTTAAAAAACAAAATAAAAAAAAAGTGAAAATTTCAATGTTTGTTGTTCACGTCACACTAAAGTCCAAACACAGTCAGATTAAAGTCTGCCCATAGCAGCACACGGCTACTTTTTTTTTGCAATTATGCACGATTAGAAGAAGAAAGTTTTTGTAGTGGTAGGACTCTTAGCAGAGTCCGCCGAAAAATTGCTAGCCTATAGCAATTTTTCGGCGATATTAAAGACTCTGCAGTCTTTTTCGCACAAGAGTGTCGTTGCCTGTGAGCCGTTTGGCACGTCTCTCGATGGTATGGTCAGTTTAAACATTATTTGTCTATTTCACTAAATAAACAAAGTTGTGCGAGATATACACTACTAACGTTTAAAAAATATTAATTCCTATCGTTATATATAGATGACTTTTATAACAGATTGCCAAAAAATACCAACGCAATTTAAACACAATGCCTTTCAAAGAATACCTGTCAACCCCACACCAAAATACAACAAAAGGGTTAAAAGTTTAAAACCATAATCGCACGGATAAAAGTGGTTTAAACCGGATTCTAACCGCCTCAAACCGGTAAAAAGTGGTTACAGAATGGTTTTAATCAATGACGTCGTACAACAATGCAGCCAGGACCGCAGCGGCATTCGTCCTGGGGTCGGTTACGTTTATTGGAAAAGTTCCAGTCTATGGTTAGCGCAAGGTAAAAGCGATTAGTTGAATATGATGACGTAGTGAGCCTTTCTCGATGTAACTATTTTCTTATCTGAGCCTTTACTACGTTACTTTGGAAGCGTACGAATGAGGATTGGGAAGTGGTGTATTATGGGAGAGGACTATGTTCAGCAGTGGACGGATGCAGGCGGATGATGATGATGACGTAGAAAGCCTTTGACAGAATGGAAGTCAAGCTGATTTGCGAAATTTTGAAAAAAGCAGCACACTTATTTTTGAAGTAAAATATTACACGCCTCAAAAAATTTTTGGTAGGTGACAATTTTATAAGTTTGCATCACCAACATGCTAATGTAGCGTTAAACCGCCGGAGCGGAACGTTAGATGTTTTTAGGAGTTGACTTTGTTTGTTTGTTGAAAAAATGTCAGTATTCTGACATTTAAAGATTACACTTCTATCGACCGTTTAATAAAACATCACTAATATTGCACAACACGTAACCTGTGTAGCTATAGATAAACTGCAGTGGCGGAAACTCACAATGTTTCATTAATCCAATAAAACTGGCCAAGTGCGAGTGGGACTCCCGCACGAAGGGTTCCGTACCATTAGCAAATAAACGGCGAAAACCTCTGGCTTTATTCCGAATTCCGTATACATAGACTATCGCAGTGTCCGCGGACAGGCTTTCATCCAAAAAGCTTTACTTCGATTTTGATGAATCCGATAGCGCGTTTTAGTCTCCTAGTGGGTCCTTCTAGTTTGCTTGGGACATACTAATCGAGCAAGAAATGTTAAAAAATCAAGTTTGGTTTATGGAAGCCTCCTTAAATATTAATTTTATTTTATTATTAGTATTTGTTCTTATAGAGGCAATAGAAATACATACATCATCTGTAAAAATTTAAACTGTCTAGCTATCACCGTTCTTGAGATCTGACACCCTGGTGACAGACGGACGGACGGATAGCCAAGTCTCAGTAATAGGGTCACGTTTTCACCCTTTGGGTACGGAACCCTAAAAAGCATCTAACACATTTTCCGCCACCCTACTGACGCTACGCTCCCACTCAAAGACGTCATATTTATGTAAAGCAAAAAAAAAATTGAAATCTGTGCTCCCACTTTATCATGTCAGCGATACGAAGCCATAATACTTTCCCAAATATAAGTAAAAGTTCTCAACGCACCTATGTATAAAGTTTTCACTTCAAACCTCTCGTCTCTAATAACTTGTACAGAACATTGAAAATGCAAGGAATGCACCTTCCCTACGGCAGTTCAAAGTTATAATTCGACCACTGGACGGTTATTGGGGCCGTCTTCTAAAACCAACAGGTTATATTGAAATACCTGAAACGAGACCGTTGTAACTGTCTATGAACTTTCTGACACGACAGTTTGATTATTCGAATTTATCGATAACTCATAGTGGTTTTAAGAGCGATTTTAAAAAGTCCAATGTTACTATAGATTTATAAATAACCTCTTTCTGGCATACTGCTGAACTTATTTTTAAAATTTAAGTGAGAAATTAATTAAAAAATATTACTTAAATAACCTTTTTTCAACGATCTTACGAATATTATAAACACGAAAGTTAGTCAGAATGTATGGATGAATGGACGCATGTTTGTTACTATTTTACCAAAAAACTACTGAAGGGATTTAGATGGAATTTGATAGGTAGATAGAATGGTGTGGAATATTTTTTATCCCGGGAAAATAACGGTGAAACCGCGGGGTACAGCTTGTATACCAATAATATAAGTAAGAATATTAACAAAACTAAATTACTATGACAACCACACTGCTCTATAAATTTAACTAATTTCTCCAAGTACACTGACTTATTCAAAGATCGATGAAGGTCTCAAATCAAGATAATCAAGCCCACTACCACTCTGAAGCGTGCCCATCATTCTCGTGGCATTACCACTCTAGATGGTAATGCTTAGACGAGGCAAACAATTGCCGGGTTTTTAGGGACCAGTCACCTCAACCAAGCGCTAACTTCGTCGCATGATCATTTTTTGATAGCACTACAATATGAAATTATACTTGGTCAGCTCGGGTTGAAAACCTTCTTTTGTTTATTTCCTTGTATCATCTATTAATTACGGAACATTTCCTATAATTATATATTATGGTGAAGTAGTGTTCGAAGTGCATCAAATTCACGGGTCACATCAAACACACTCCACAGTGTTTGCTCGTTAAAATAGTATATGAAACAGCATTGAAATATCGGGGTCTATCTCCATTGTTTGACATTGAAAACGTAATCTTTAATTTGAAAACTAGCTGCAGTGTTCCGCTGTTTTATCCGCGTAGTTCCCGTTTTGTTTATTTTTTCGAGATACAGAGATGCAATGTGCTAATCCAGTGTAATATCTAAATGTGTTCCAAATTTCAAGCCGATCCGTTCAAGGGTACTAACTAAATTGAACATCAAACATCCAATCATCTATACAGCAATTCGCGACAGGAGACCGAGACACGTGTCGCGGTCGCGGCGCGAACTGGCGCCCATAGAATTCTATAATGTCAAGTGCCTGTCGCGGTCTATAACTTTCGAATTTAATAGGATTCATTTCCGTGTAACTTCTTTTACATCAAAACGAGCAGAGAGAATGAGCGATGAAACAAGTTATGTGGCTCCAAAATAATTATGAAGGAACTTTGAGTGTATCATGGTTGTTATTTCACAAATTGTAAATTTTCAAAGTATGGACAAAACAATCCACACAGACTAACAACACATTGTAGCTCACACGAAACTTCTCTACAAGATTTAACGATTCCTTTAAACAATCAACATAACTTTACAAAGAAACTTCTATCAAACAGAAATTCTCAGATTTGTTCCGATTCACCAAAAACTTTATAATTGAGACTCCCACGGCACGCTTAAGTTCAAATTATTAAATTATCAAAGAAGCTGTAGGTATTCCAGAGTCAATAACATCTTGATTTTAATTATTTACAACTGTTTCAAAGGAAATCATCTGCTGTTGTTTATTTGTAACGAATTGATTTCAAACTAGATTGGAAATTTCATTGTTTCAAGGTAGAAAAAATAGCGTTTACCCAGGGGTGAAATTTTGTTTTTCATTTTGTACATTTTTATACCAAATCCACGCACTTCATGTTTCATGTTTTTTATTTTTTGCATATTTACTTAGTTTGTACAATACGTATTCCATTTTATTAAGCTAATTGCTAATCAGCTAAACCAGCAAACATTTTTCACACAACCACACAACTATATTTAACCTCAAACTAAGCAAAGATTAAATAACCTACCGGAATTTAATAGCGAATGCAATGGTAATATGAATTGTACATAATATTTACTTGTGACACCTGAAAACTAACCTAAATATATAAACACCCATATTCATCAAACCAAAATATTCTTTCATACTTCAAAATAGTTAAGACGAAATGATAGCGTCTAAACATTAAAAATATCTTTAAATGTTGAATGTACTCGTATATGGAAAAAATGTTGTCTGCAAAGGGCCTAGAAGAAAATATATATAAGTTGAAGCTCTTTTAAATTGTAACAAAACTGATACAAAAAGCGCAGGACTGAGTATTAGTGGCTGACATTGACTTGCCAGTGCCACAATATCTATTTTTATTTATTCTTAGCTATGGATAGTAGTTCTACAGCTGCGTCATAGGAGAATTTCTGATGTTGCCATAACATTAAATTAAATTGATACTTACAGTTTTAACATAGATATTACTAGCAGCGCCTCGCGGTGTTACCCGCGAAGTTCCCGTTCCCGTTGTTCCCGTTGTTTTTCCGGGATAAAAGTAGCCTATGTGTGCTTCCAGACTATAACCTATCTGTGGTCCGAATTTCAGCCCGATCCGTTCATACCTTAGGACGTGATTGAGCAACAAACATCCAAACATCCAAATGTCCAAACATCCATACATTGACATTTATAATATTAGTAGGATTCATATTGCGGAATGACGTTTTAATTAAACTTGTGTCCACTATAAAATATTTACTCTATAATAGTACATTATGATAAAAGTGCGCTAAGTTGACAATTACAGCCGAGGCGTTATTGCTAGCTCGAGCCGAAGGCAAGAGCTATAATTAGTAGAGGCTGTACTTAATTATCAAAGCGCACGTATGTCATACGACGTTTTATAACATATTTGCGAAAACATAAATGAAACTCTGACGACATTTTCAAATAAAAACAATACAGCAAAAAACAAAGGGCGCGGAATTATATTTACTTGTTCACAGATTACCAATGCGCGCGCAATTATTTAATTCGTTAATTTAATTAATTTTGACCATCTATTACAACAATTTATCTGTAACAAAACACAAAAATATAAATCAATTTTATTACTGCCACTGGCATACTGGCTGGTTCTGTGCCGTTGAAAAAAAAAGTCGCCGATGCGCGCGCATTTTTAATCTGTGAACAAGTAAATATAATTCCGTGCCCTTTTTGTTTTCGCTGTATTGTTTTTATTTGAAAATGTCGTCAGAGTTTTATTTATTTCCTCCCAAATATGTTATAAAATGTCGTATGACATACGTGCCCATATAAACAAGGCTATCTATTAACTGTGCCACGAGCTCAGTCAACTGAGGCCCGAGACTTATCAACTGAGGCCCGAGACTTATCAACTATGCCATGAGGCTAGTCAACTATGCCACAAAGTTATTGAACTGAGTCATGAAGCTAGTAATTGACTGGCTTCATGTCTCAGTTCAGTACTTCGTGGCATAGTTGACTGTCACAAATTTAGTCAACTGAGCCACACGCCTAGTCAATTAGTCTCCACGAAGTTAGTGTACTAGGTCATGGGGCTAGCGACACTACACGAATTTAGTCAAGTCACGTCACAAAGCCAGTCAAAAATTCAATGGAACTCTTAAAACACTAAGAAGCGGCACGCGCTCTTCTACGATAGCAATGCAAAATCAGGTGACGTCTCCTGATTGAGTCTCAGTCGCAACAGGAGCCACAAGTTGAGTGGACGTTTGCTAATAAATAAAAAAATATCTAAACTAATCATTTGGACCTACTGCCTACTTGTCATAATGTCTTTGTCATTCATTCAAACGTATCTCACGATGGAAGTGAAGCTATCGGCACATTGCGTATTGCGTATGCTTGTGTGAAATGTTCGCCACATTATGCTGTCTTTATGTTAAAGCGTACCTCATTTTCCTTTACTTAGTTATATCATTGCAAAAATAAGCCAAAAATTAAAATAAGGATTTATGATACTTGTTCATTTCATGCACTTGTAATATTTTTTCCCCGAAGACAATGCAGCTTTCCGTAATAAGAACCTGAGTACACACCCGTTACTATTACGAACACGGTATCCCAGTTGGGCCACTGCCAAACACTTGCGGGGCAGCAATCTAGACGAACGGTATTAGTTTCAAATGAGAACAAGGTATTCCAAAAACACTGTTTCTCCTTCTATCACTCTTCTTTTTATTACAGTGGGAGTACAAGCGACGGAAATAGGAGTTTATCGTATATACTCTGTAAGCATTGTAGTTAAAAACTTAGATTATGAAGTGTGGAATAAAGTTTTCCATTTTTTTTTCATATATAATTTTCTCATAATAATGACAAACTGGTACTGGCATTTACGTTGAAGGAGGAGGACTATCGATAGGAAACCCAAATTTTTTTAGAAGAACATCAAGTGAGGGCCTTACAATACCAGCAATTCGATTTTATCCAGCGTGATGAATGATTTGTTGTGTATGTATGGATAGAATGACAATGTTTTTCATTTTAAATATAGACCAGGTGAAAAGGTCGAACCACGGTCGAACACTTATTGTTGAGTAACACGTTGGGTCACACTATGAACGCAGGTTTAGAATTTGAAAAGTTATTTTTGTTTTTCTTTGGCCTCAGACCGCCTCTATTTTCTTCTTGACTTTAACAATACGTGCCAGTGCACTTCATATCGTTTGGAGAAACGGAACTGTTAATATTTTCTGTCCAATTTGTTAATTTTATTCTCTTTAATTTTCAAGAAATGTTTAAATTCAAACCGGAACCGTTAACTGGAAAAATTTACCCAGGTAAATTTTGCTGCGAGCTGCAATACCACCTACCGCCATATTTAAAAGATTACTCAATGCTCGTTCGAGCTAAAAACCTGCCAAATTTTTGAGAAAACTTAAATTGGTATTATAGAAATTTTCGAGTTTATGACGTCAAATGAAACCAAAGGTGCATAATTGACCTCTTATTAAGCATAGTAAGCACAAGCAGCCCACGAAATGTTCTGACTAACGGGACTCGAAGCCTTGTCTCACAAGGAGAAAGGAAAAGACATAATCCACACTTACACACTGCTGGTTACCGGATGACGTATAACCTCGAAAGATTCTGGCGAAAGAGAGTTGTTGACTTCCTCACGATATTTTCCTTTCCCATTATAGCCAGTGGTGACCACAAATTTATACTTTTACACTTGGAATAATAATCAGGGGTGCAGACTAAATTCAAATCTACCCTCACCACGATCTTGTCACTACAGAATTTTGCAAATTTTGATATATGGCTGTAATTTCACTATAATATCGGTTTTATATCGTTTCTCAACATAGGCCGTTAACATCGCAGAGGCAAAGTTTTCAAATCAATTAAAAAATAATGAAATGCTCTTGTTAGTGCCCCAGTTCGGCAGTTGGCGCGGCAGATGCCACTCTACGGAGAACTGGCGAGGAAATTGATACGGAGAGCGTTTATTTGATTACATTATGTTTATAGTGGAACATTTTATGATACACGGTAGAACGTTATTGAAATTATTGAAATATTTTTTACGAAATATATGATTTACTATACAATAGCATAATAATATATGGTAGAGAAAAATGTGTGAAGACTGCATAGCAGAACTGAAAAGAATAAGAATAAGAAATAACTATTGAAAATTATTACATAAAAGTAAACACAGCGACACGACAGTGACGGCAGCAGCAGAGCTGTTGACTGTCTTTCTCGCTCTGGCACACTCGGCGGCGGTAAAGTATTTTAAGTTCTTTTTGATATTATCTAAAAAAATAAAGAGTTTTCTTACTTATCTTAACCCTTGGGGTGCCTGGTGGACGAAAATCACACATCGTGCTTGATGAGTCTGTTGGACCCGTAAACGGAATCTGTGTTTTTTGAGTCATTAAACGTGTTAAAATGTCTGATAAAACAAGTATTTGTTGATTTTGCATATACCCTTCTGTGATAAAGTAAAAGAAGTATAATATTTTTTTAATGAGGTTTTATCAATAAAATAGAAAAACTCCTAATTTATATAACTAAAATCTGCTTTTTTTGTTTATATTTTAAAATTTAAGTATACCACACATAATTTGTCAAATATCCTGTTAATATTATAAATGTCAATGTATGGATGTTTGGATGTTTGTTGCTCAATCACGTCTAACGTATGAACGGATCGAGCTGAAATTTAGAACACAGATAGATTATGGTCTGGAAGAATACATAGGCTACTTTTTATCCCGGAAAACAACGGGAACAACGGAAACGGGAATTTCGCTCCGTGGGTAACACCGCGGAGCGCTGCTAGTTTACAATAATTTAATGTACTATAGTTGAATCTAGTTAGAGCTTTAAATAAATCTTGCTTTGACTACTCTACAACAATTTTTGCATATAAAACTAGCGCATTTCGTGCAACATGCCTTGTGGGATCCCACGGACTCGCAGGCGAAAAATCGCGTATTATTTATACAAACATGCGTCGCAGGCTGCTAGGGTGACGGCAAAATATCCTGTAGTCTGTATTGTGAAGCTAATCAAAAGCACAGCCAGCTTGGCAGCTTTGGGCTTGGCCGAATTGGAAGAAATATTGTTATTTGTTTGAAGTAATGGGTCTGTCAGACCCCCTAGACACCCCAAGGGTTATCAGACATGACATTAGTTTTGGTGTTCGAAAACTTATAATATGTTCACCTACATAAAACCAATTGTTATCTTGCAAAGATTTTATTAGAATTTTTGTCATGTACCCAATCTATTCAATCTTTGATGCCAATAATAAGCTTTTATATTAAAACGCCTACCTTACATTACCTAACATGAAACTCTTTATGTCTTTGTGACAACAAAAATAGATTTTAATCTTATTTCTAACAAAGTACAAAGGTCACGTTTTGCCTTTGGCAATTGAAGATGATTATATTGTATGTGCCTATGCTTTAAGAAAATTCATTAGTCTCAATTGATTTACAATATTTTTTTCTTTTTGTGGAAATTATCCGACATTTGCTCACTAAGTACCGTGACGCTACTGCTATGTAAGGCGATGATAAATCCGACAAACCTACTAATATTATAAAAGCCGGGTCACACAGAGGCGATCCGATAGCGATAGCGATCCGATAACGAGACGATATTTTTTGTAATGTTCGAATTTGTATGCAACCTGACACACAGCAAGCGGGCGCGATCCCATACTCGGTATCGGATCGCTATCGCTATCGGATCGCTATCGCTACCGGATCGCCTCTGTGTGACCCGGCCTTTAATGTCAATGTACGGATGTTTGGATGTTTGGATGTTTGTTGCTCGATCACGTCCTAACGATGAACGGATCGGGCTGAAATTTGGAACACGAATAGATTATAGTCTGGAAGAACACATAGACTACTACTTTTTATCCAGGAAAACCACGGGAACAACGGGAACGGGAACTACGCGGGTAACACTGCGGGGCGCTGCTAGTCTATATATATAAAAGCGAAAGGTCACTCATCAAGGAATCTCAGAAAGCACGACACTTGACACGAAGCAAATAAATGTTTGTTCTAACAATTTTAAAATTTCGAACTGTATGGAGATAAAATTGGAGTTGAAATGGGGGACGAATCTCTCTTAGATTTTCAAACCTAAACAACTGAACCAATTTTGATGAAATTGTACAAAATTGTTTTATTATAAGCTGTTTTTAGTAACCGTAAATGTCTGGTATACAAATAAGTACTGCCTGAGTTACCTTCGTATTTATTTCGCGCGGACGAAGTCGCGGGTAACAGCTAGTAATATTATAAATGCTAAAGCTTGTATGTGATGTTTATTACTCAAGTAAAAACTTCTAAATAAATGTGGATGTTAAATTCAGAAATAGATAATCTATACTCCAAAACAACAAAATCCGATTTCAATTTAAAATCAAATTCGAACATTTAACCAAATTTCAAAATAATCTATCAAAATATTCACAATTGTATTGGTATTGGCGTAACATACATACAAAAAATAAAGTGGGCAAGTGCGAGTTGGACTCATGAAGAGTTCCGTTGCAGCAAGTAACAAAATAAAATATACATAGTATGCCATGGACGAAAAAAAAACGCGGACAGAGTCTCGCTAATACAAAGGCTGTGTATATCGAGTCGGCCAGTGCCCTGTCACATACAGGTTGACACTCTTACATACATACATCAGTCGGCCATTACGCGCGCAAACATCAGCCAGTCGACACGTTTCGCGGTAAAGGAAAATCTTATCACACATAATGTCTTGCGTAGTGAAATGCTGTAAAAGCCGTAGTGACCAACGCAAACGACATCCAGGAATCACGTTTCACAGGTAGGTGCATAATTCAATTACTTATTTCCACGTTTTCAATATTAAAACAAATCTTCATTCGCTAAAACAAAAAAGGGGAATTCGGGAATTCCAAATGCAGTGTTGCCAAAGTTAGTCTGTGATAATTACCCGAAATATATGGGACTTTGATTATTATTTGTCATTATTCATTAATAGTTGATTTATTAATTCTAGTAAAATTAGTGAACTGTGTGAATAAAGACTCGGACATTATATCTATACATTTAATTAATTTATATTAGTTGCCACTAGGTGTTTAATTCATTAATTTGTTTGCTAGATTTCCTAAAGAAAATGTAGTTTGGCGAAATTACTGGATCAATATAATTAGAAATTGTAACTGTGAAAGCGATTGGATTCCAAACAAATACAGTGTCATTTGCAGTAAACATTTC
Organism: Ectropis crepuscularia; assembly: GCA_963693475.1. NCBI lineage: Eukaryota > Metazoa > Arthropoda > Insecta > Lepidoptera > Geometridae > Ectropis > Ectropis crepuscularia. The sequence goes on from OY856340.1 coordinate 3,518,545, forward strand.
GAAGCTGAAAATATAAATGTAACAAAAGGAGGGCTCCGGCGTAATGCTACATATATTATGCAATACCTCAAAAGGTAAATTAACTATCTAAGTTAAAACTCGTATGGTATTTTATAACTCGTAGCATAGTTGGTAGTAAGTCTGCTTGCGAAGGCGAGAGTCGTGGATTCGATTCCCACCCAGTACAAACATTTGTGATGAAAACAAATATTTGTTCTATGTCTGGGTGTTTCTATGTATAAGAAGTAGGTATGTATTATATAACTATATTGATGAGTATTACTTATTACTTTACTGTCTAAGATAATTAGTTCTTAATTATTCGTGAGTAAATTAATTGTACATTGATTTATTTGTAAATAGGTTTGTGATAAAGCGTAATAATATTACTATTAATAATAATATTAGGTACCTACCTACTATAATTATCAAAGAGAGATTTGTTGCTTTTGTGCGGGTTCCAGTTTAACTTGTGTGATTTATACGTTTCTCCCGCGCCACGCAAAAATGTGATAAAGTTTTTAAGGAAGCGAAATATCTTACTTCCAATTTACCTCCGTCGAATAGCTAAATGTTCTATCTAAGATTCAGCAGTAAGAAAAATAATATATTACTATTGATTACTTGTACCTATGTGTTTTTTTGTGGTGTAAATTTTGTCATCATGGCAACCCAGAATTCATGCACACATAAGTAGCCGCCGCAAATTTCGTGCCTCAGTGTTGTCGTTGGATGGGCTCTGTCCGACTTTTTTTAAACGTCCTTGTAGTATGCATAGTTCTTGTAGTTCGTTGCAACTTTGATCGAAGATTTAATAATAGTGTATTTATGACGTACTAAAAAAAACTACTCATCAGATCGAGTTCAAACCAAATTTCGTTGGTAGTTTACATGGTAATGTACATCATATATATTTTTTAGTTTTTTCATTCTCTTAATTTAGAAGTTAGAGGGGGGGGACACATTTTACCACTTTGGAGGTGTCTCTCGCGCAAATTATTCAGTGTAGACAAAAATTATATTAAAAACCTCAACATCATTTTTGAAGTCCTATCGATAGACACCCCACACGTCTACGTTTGTTGAAAAAAAAAATTGGCAGTCATAGGAACTGCCGATAGAAGTGAAAACGTATAACTCAGAATTTGATAGCTTACTTTGGAAACTACACGGGTGTACCGGACGGCGTGGCCTGACCATCATGGCATGGCCATCTAGAAATGTGTTAGCATTTCCCATTGGCTCACGCATTTCTAGATGGTCATGCCGTGATGGTTAGGGCACGCCCTTTCAGCATTTCCCGTTGGCTGATGCATTTCTAGATGGCCAATGGCCGTGGCCCCGAGTTTACCCGAAGATTTCTTATCATACCCGAGCGTGACGCTAGAATTCAATTCACACCCCACGAAAAATCTGTCTAAAAGCGCGTCTGCGCGCCAAAAGAAGTTTTCACTTCAAAATACTTGGGAGGTGTCAAGGGACATTCTGATGGAATGAAGTTGTATAAAATATTGCAACTCTTTACTGTTTCTGTTGCCCTGGTACTGGTACCTAGGGGCAAACGCAACTCTTTTATATTTCTGTTGTCCTGGTATCTGGAGACAAACGCTGGGCTGTTGGAGGTCGGTAATCGAAACTCTTTACTGTTTCTGTTGCCCTGGTACCTACCTTTTATAAGTAGGTCATAACTATCAGGGAAACCCCACTCTGGCAACTCATTCCACAGCCTAGACGTTCTTATCACAAAAGTAGAATCAAACCTCTTAGTCCGTGTCTTTGGAACATCAACCATGAAACGGTGCCGCTTCTTTGAGTTACGAGCAGTCCGTTCTTATTATATCCAAGCGTGACGATTGATGAATCCATTTCACAGCCCACGAAAATTCTGTAAAGAAGCCGCCTAAAGAAGTTTTCACTTCAAAAAATTTTTGGGTTTCAGTTCTCAGTATTGCAGGGCAACCCTAATTTTTCTTTTTTTATTTTTTTTTGTACAAATCTTAATGCGGTTCACAGAATACATCGACTTACCAAGTATCAACAGTGTTGTTCTCATAGTTTCGGCAAAAAGTGGCTGTGACATACGGACGGACAGACAGACAGACAGACATGACGAATCTATAAGGGTTCCGTTTTTACGTTTTACGGAACCCTAAAAACATACAACCGAATTGATGACTACCTCTTTTTTTTAAGTCGGTTTTAAAATAGTCTGAAATAACTGAACACTAAGGCTACTTGTCATCCCGGGGATATAACAAGATAGAGAACTACAGGAGTGAACCCGCAGGATGGTAATAATATAATCAAATAACAATTCTCATGCAACACTAATTACTCCTAAAGTAAGCTAAGCTTGTGCTTTGAATTTTTTTTTTCTATTTTGGTTAAGTTTTTTTTTTTTAATAAAGAGGGACGAGACGAGTTTATTTAATGCAAACACGGCAGTAAGAAACCAACGTGGCATTTTTAGATACCAGGCTACTAGCGCTAAAAGCGTACCACAATAGGATTAAAATTTTCAAATTGAAGTGAAAGCAATTAAATTTTGTGGTCTTTTGTTCTGTGGCTACTGTTCTAAGAAAACTGCTATTTTTTCGTGAAGCAAAAGCAATAAAATGTTAAAAATTCCATCCCATTGTTTGGTAAAGCAGCCAGAAAAATTGAATGTAAAATCTAAGGTGTACCTTTCATAGAAGCGTGAAGAGGCGACGTTTGAATTCAATAAGGTTTAAATCAATATTTTATAAAAATTAAAGAAAAATAATAGAATAATATTAAGAACGGAGATCTTTTGAATTTATTTCTTCTGATTATAGATGAAATCAGAAGAAATAAATTCAAATCAAATAATTCAAATAATTCTAGGGATAATTTTTCTATCCTCGACATAAGTTGTACTCTATAACTATCAATCATCATTTAGTGATAGAGTGAAATAGCCAGACTTGGACTGTTTTTAAATTAATTTAATATGAACAGCGAAAAATGTATTATAGATTTTTCTAAATTTTACTCACTTGCTTACCTATTGTTACAAACAAATTATTTAAGATTTTTTGAAGTAAGGAAAGGTTTCCCAATAAGGCGGGGGGAAGCGCATTTATTGCTTTAGATTGTTTCATATATCTTCAGCGTTAGTATTAGCTTTATGTCCCGTCTGCTAGGCGTCAGAGCCTTCTCTCACATCGAGAGAGTTAAGGCCATTATTCACAACGCTAGCTAGCCAAGAACCGATCAGCGGATATTAATCCTGAAATACTCGTATGTCTTTCTTGGAACATGTCAGTTTCTCTACCATGATTTCCCACACTGTTAAAACAAATCTATACATACATCAGAACTTGCGCTTAGCACATAGCAAAATACACTAAGATACAAGAGTCGCACCAACGATCTGACAATCGAATTGTCAATCCTCCGTATTGGCTTTACTACCTACAACATTATCTGTTCACAAATTATCTATAAATGTGGGATTTATTTTTATAATATTATAATAATATCAAAATAAATCCTATATTCTACTCAACAGAGTTCTATGATTGGTTAGAAACTAATAAATAAATAAAATTTCTTTATTTGCGAAAATGGGTAGGTACAATAAGATAATACATTTGTTTTGAGAACTCCATAGTCAACCTTCCCGCATGCAAATTTAAAATTGCCCATTATGACATAAGGACAAAATAAAAAAACTAAATTTAAGCCGCCTATTCAAGGACTGGCTATTTTGCAATTACAATTTCATGTGGTAAAATAAATAATATAACTGAACTACATCTCTTAGCCTATCACACCAGGGTGCAATTGCATGTAGCCACCACCGTTATATGGATTACTAGTTAGTAGTCCTCCAGTGCACGGTACAATGTGTGCATTGTTTTACATGTTAACTGGCTGTGGGAATTATACACGCAATGGTTACTTGGTGTATTATTGTTCAAAAAATCAATAAAAAGTCTGACATCTTACATTGTCTACTTACATAATGTTTGATCTGATTTGTTGCATTGATCTGTGTAAAGGTGCGCTTACACGAGGGCAATAATTGCTCGGCGACACGAATGGACCGATCTCGAGCAATTAATGGAGTAATTTCAATAAATTGCGGCAATTATTTCGGCGATATTGCTACTAATTCCTCCAGATATGTCATATCGCTCAATATCGCAGATACGAATTGATGAATATCCAATGGACTTGGAAATTCCTAGCAATTTTTGTATCTCATTCGCACTTGTTTGTTTTGCGGCTTGCCGTCTTGCTTCCGCGGGGAAAGCGAGAGGTCGGGTGGCGCCTAGTTGATGAAGTTGCGCCATATTGCTCAATATTGTATTGCGCAGTATTGATGCTTGTTGCCATTGCCGTAAATTACTTGATGTAGTCGTGACGTCATAGTTGACGAGTATTGACTGGAATTGAGCAATTTTAGTTGCCCGTATAAGCGCACCTTAATAGGTCTTATCTTGATCTTATTATAGTGAGACCAATAATCCGCCCTTTTTTTTTACTGCGTTTAATCCAACCAGCATTGCTTCAAATATGTTTTCGCGGAACTTTGTTTTTTTTTCTATACTAAGTAAAAGTATGTGAAACTACTCTCCAAAATATGAAGCATATGCTAATTTAACCGTTAAATTCAATCCAGCCATTTTAGAAATAAATCAGAAAGACAGACACAAATTAATAAAAATATGTATGTAGGTACTAGCAGTGCCCCGCGTTTTTACCCGCGTACTTCCCGTTCCCGTCGTTTCCGTTATTTTCCCGGGATAAAAAGTAGTCTATGTGTTCGTCCAGACTATAATCTAACTGTATTCCAAATTTCAGCCTGATCCGTTCATACGTTACGGCGTGATTGAGCAACAAACATCCAAACATACAAATATCCAAACATCCATACTTTGACATTTATAATATTAGTGGGATGTCCGGATATCATGTACGACAATCATGAATATTTTATGTATCTTTTTAGCATAAATACGTTTACACTTGACTGCCATTTCGGCTGATGTTAAGCGAGGATGCTGTAAAATGAAGCATGGTTAGCTAGAAAAAACTGATTCACTCTCGATTTGAAGACACCAAGATTGTGAACATCGGGAAAACCCACTCCGGCAACGTATTCCTCAGCCTAGACAATCTTTTCACAAAAGTAGAGACAAACCTCTACGTTCGAGTCTTTGGAACGTCAACCATGAAACGATGTGAATGTACGCGGATAAATACTCGGGTCGCTGTTAGTACGTATCTTAGACAGATTTAAAGATAAAAAATTGGCAGAATTTGATAGCTCACTTTGAAAACTATGCGGGTGAAACCGGCGGCGTGGCCATGACCATGGTCAATATATATAGCTAATAGATAGCCAATGGGAAATGCTGTCTCATTTCTAGATGGCCAATGGCCATGGTCCCGCGTATACCCGAAAACTTCTTATCATTCCCGAGCGTGACGCTAGAATTCAATTCACAGCTCACGAAAAATCTGTCTGTGAAAAGTCTGTCTGTCTGTCTACATGCCAAAAGAAGTTTTCACTTCAAAAAATTAAGATCTTTTAAGTTAGTGTGATCCATCTTTCTTTGGTCACAACGCCGCATACAATTGACCAAACAAAATTAGTAGTCAAACGTAAACCTATGTGTGATATAATAATAAAAAAATAAGCCAGGCTTAGTAGTAATTAAAGTCAAAATACCCAATCTAATAACAATTTTTGGCATATACAACGTGTGGCGGAAAGGTCCAACAATATTTTAACAGGTCATTCCAACACTGATGTGGACTTCATCTCCGAAGGTCTCTTTCCTCTCAACACGTTAGATCACGAGATAATACGAGTCAAAGTTTGATGTAAATTAAACGAGCTACAACCCTAATGTACGTACAACAAACGTCAACAGCTGACACGTTTGTCAGCTGTTGACTGCTGTTGACCTTTCCTGTCAAAGACTAAATTTTGTGCAGAAATAGTTATTTGTTGTACAAGAGTGCAAAGTGGCTTTTTAACCGCGTGCTCAATTTTGATGACCGAGCAAGCGAAGGATTCTAAAGTTGAATCACGAGCGTAGCGAGGGATTCAAAAATTAGAATCCTGAGCGTAGCAAGGGAATCAAAAGGGCACAAGGGGAAAAATCTTTGCACTCGAGTGTAACACGTAATTTTTCATCCCCCCCTAGCGAGGAAATTACTAAACGCTTTGCGCATTTTCAGTTTCAGTCGATTCTGTTGCCGTTAAATAAACTTCTTTGTCGCTAGAATCACTCATTATTATCGTATTTAGGTTTTTCACTTGTATTCAATTTCATAAGTTTTAAACTTAAGTTTATTTAGCCATGGTTTTAACTTTTAACAATAACAATATGACGTGAAAATATGGAGAGTTGACCTATTGAGGTAAGGAGTTTCATGTGTACATGAAAAAGTGTCCGCCCAAATGCATTAAACTATAGTAGCGCTAAATTTGCATCAAGGTACATTTTAAAGGAAATTAATAAACGTACTATTCAGAATTCATGTAAGAAAAATATTGGTAGTCATAGGCACTGCCGATAGAAGTGGTAACTTATAACTCAGAATTTGATTTTTACTTTGGAAACTACGCGTGTGAAACCGGAGGGCGTGGCTATGAGTATGGCCATCTAGAAATGCTGACACATTTTTAAATGGCCAATGGGAAAGGCTGAGGCATTTCTAGATGGCCATTGGCTATGGTCCCGAATTTACCCGAAGATTTCTTATCATTCCCGAGCGTGACGCTAGAATTAAATTGACAGCCCACGAAAAATCTGTCTTTGGCGCGCCAAAAGAAGTTTTGACTTCAAAATATATTGTACCTACATGTTTTCTCAAAATAGTAATTATTTATTTGATGTTATATTTACTACATTATTTTGTACTGCACAAGTAATTGAAATTATCTATTAGTTACTATTTTAGTAGTCAATAATATTTAATTATTTAACTCGGTAACTCGGCATACTTCAATTCGATTACAATTCATTCATTCATAGCATTTCAAAATGTTTTGCCAATTGAAATAACATTCTTTACCTCTATCCTCCATACGTGAAAAGAAAATTGCGCGCAAAGCATTTAAAAAAAGTACACCAAAGAGGTTCCGAGTATGAGTTTTTAACAAATTAAAAATAAATGTATGATGAATTCGGCTCCAAGGAGGTAGAAATATATAGGTTAAATTATCTTTTGAATTCAAAACCTCAGTACACACGATGTTCTAAATTCAAATTTACTTTAACCTCTAGAGGGTAAAAACGACTTTTGCGCCCTGATATCGAGGAGCAAAAGTACTCTTTCCGAGCTGGTGGGATGAAAAGGTATTTTTTTGCCTACTTCGAAACTGTGAATGGAATAAACAGAAGTTAAATTATTAATTAATTAATTAATACTTAATAGGTAATGGCTAGAACTGCTTGACAGTTGAGAGTCCATTCAGGCGGTCTACAACTACAATACCTCATCATCAAATCATCAACAGCCCACTAAATGTTCCCACTGCTGGGACACGGGGCCTTCTCTCGCAAGGAGAGAGTTCAGGCCATAATCCACCACGCTGGCCCAGTGCGGGTTGGTGGATGACACATGACTTCGAAATATTCTAGGTACATGTCGGTTTCCTCACGATGTTTTCCTTCACCGTTTTAAGTTAGCGGCATTACGCACATGACTTCGAAAAGACAGTGGTGCGTGTGGGGTTTGAACCCGGGATCTCCGGATCGGCAGTCGCCGTTCTCCCGACTAGACCAGCTGTAACTTACCCGACTAGACCAGCCGTAACTTTTTCATTTTTTCATTTCATTTCACACGAATTTCCAGAATAGAAGTTCCATGCAACCTCGACTACTTATATCTTATACCTACGTCACTCGTCGCTCATCACTATTTTAGCAAGAGCAATTTTATGAATGAACAAGAACAAAATATTAAAAAATGATTTACCCCGACTACCTCGTACCGGATTTGTAAACTGTACAACTTTCTACTAGTCATGCTCTGTCATTTGGTACCCATATAGAGGGAGTGGTAAAAAAATAAATGTATTTCGCCATTTTGTGATGGCGGCCATCTTGGATTTGTAATTTGTCATAGTGTATAGTACTCTACTAGTCAAGTCCTTTCATTTGATACCCATATTGAGGGAATAGTAAAAAAATAAATGTATTTCGCCATTTAGTGGTGGCGGCCATTTTGGATTTAAAATTTTTCATGGTGTATAGCATTTTACTAGTCAATCACTTCCATTTGACACCCTTATTGAGAGAGTTTGTGAGGAAATGTTTTGTCCGCCTTTTTGTGGAAGCGACCATCTTGAATCGATATTAACCAAACATAGCTAAGAACCACCACACGGAAACTAACCTTCAAATAAAAACCCGCATTGAAATCGATCCATGCGATTGAGCTCTACGTTACGGTGCCACAGACAGACACACAGGCATACAGACAGACATCGACGACAAACTTATAATACCCTTTTTTTTGGCCGGGGGTTATAAAAAAAATTGGTTATGTTTTTTTAATTGATTGTTTTTTTTTTAATAAAGAGTGACGAGACGAGCAAGACGTTTGCCTGATGGTAAGCAACATGCCTGCCACATAACAACACAGTGACACGCAGCTGTTGGAACATAGAGTCCAAATCATTACCTAGCACTGCACTGCGCTCGTCACTCAGATATCTCAGAAGTTATATCTCTAAGCCCAGTAATTTCACTGGAAACATTGCCCTTCAAACCGGAACACAGTAATGTTTGCACATTACTGCTTGGCGGTAGAATAACAGGCAAAGGTGTGGTACTTCCCCAGGCGGACTCTGCTAAAAGTTCTACCACTACTAGATTATTACTAGTCCTAGATTGTGATAGTAAGATTACATTCAACAAGATGTAAGAAGTCAACTACCAGTACTTTGATACATTTCGTAGAATTTCAAACTAATGTTCACTTCTTAATTTACTTTTAATCTTTGCGAAGTTGCGAAAAGTCCCCGACGGCAGAATCAGATTGTCGGTAAGTCGGCATCGTCAATAGGTTTGACCGTATGCCGCCGGCCAATAGGAGAACGCGCCGGTCGAAGCGCAGGGAAATTTTCGCCTTTCGGCATAGCGCACCGCTCGGACTTAGAAATCGTCAAGAATTATTTTTTTAAAGTTGGGGGTTCCGTCATATTTGTTTTTAAGTTTAGTTTTACCTTGACAAAGAAAACATACGTAAGCCTTACATATGTTTTCTCATGAGCACGGGAAATCGTTAGTTCGGTTCTCGGCTTGGTCGATATTTGAATAATAAATTCGATTGTCTTCTATGGGTCTAAGATTTAGTTTTCCTTGTGAGTTCACAAGAACAACTAAACAGCTTCCCCAACACAGAACGACCTAGTGAAGAGCTACGATTGTGAGGAGTTCTTACATGGCTTTCACAAAGATAGATAAAGGAAATAGCACATAGGATACGTAACTACCTAGGATAGGTATCATCACACATCGGTACATGTAGTACCTAATAATAGTAGTAGTAGTAGGACACTTCGCAGAGTCCGTCTGGGGAAGTACCACAACTTTGCCAGTTATTTTACGGCCATGTAGTATTCTGCAAGCATAACTGTGTTCCGGTTTGAAGGGCAATGTTTCCAGTGCAATTGCAGAGCATAGAGATATAAGATCTCATATCTATGCGGTACGAGCGTGGTGCAGTGCTGGGTAATAATTTGGACTCGTGTTCCAATAGCTGCGTGCGTGTTGTTAAGAACAGGCATATTGCTTACCATCAGGCACATGTCCTTCTCGTCTCGTCACTCTTCATTGTAAAAAAACTTCGTCGTTTTTAAAGTGCGGAACCCTAACTGTTCAATTTGAATTTTTTAGAAAGATTTATGATTTTAATTTTTGAGTTCAGTCGCTCTCTACCGTCATAGCTGATCAGATGTGAGTTGTTTGTTTTATCGCGAAATTGATACCTACGGTTCGCTGAATGTGCGCTATGCCGTAAGCACCTTGGATTGCAGTGTGAAATGGATAAATATGTTTGTGTTGTTGTGCGGCGAAATTTTATTGTTAGGTACTTACAGTGCGACTATGTGATTATTAAAAGGTAAGCTCATTTAGCCAAAAATAAGTACCTAGCTAGTGTAGGTATCTTCCCAACTCATTACAGAGTTTAAATAATCAAATTAATTATTTTAACTTTTTATTTGACTGTGACTCAAACATGTACCTACCTACCTACTTACATAGTTGTATTTAATTTGACATTCTTTCCTGACTAATATTGTTTGAAGACTTCTTACTTACATTTGACAACATTTTGTCGACTGAATTTAGAAGCAAGTTAGAAACAAGCAATCCTCGCTTCCGAATTTAGTATGCTACTCGTAGACTCGTAGCTTATTGAATGGTAATAAAAAGCATCTCTGTTCAATAATTTATCCAGAAATTACAGTCTCGGGGCCCATAAGCGAGAATTAAAACAAATTATTTACGTAGCTATACCGATTTTAATATTTACCCCCACAATTTTGACAAGTTACTTAAAATTACTTACGTATGCTTCCCTGCGTCGCTCAAAGTCCAGTTTGGTCTGACAGGAAGAAGGAAGGAAGGGAATAATTAGACACCAAACCAGGGAGCTTCCAGAATTCCCGTTCCAGCAGTAGCAACGGTCCGGCGTTGTAGAAAAGGGCCAATCCAGGGGCCCACTTTCACACAAATAGTCCAGCACTACTCCAGTAGTAATTATTACCGTATTCCCGCACAATAATAAAGCTTTTATCCCGAAAAACACCAGATTATCAAAAAACAAGGAGTCGCTCGAACGTACCGGCGAAACGAGACAACGTCACTTGACAGATGGCTGTCAACCATAGATTCGCTATGATTTTTCGCGGGCCGATATAATGTTGCCCGATTATACGGAACAAAACCCCCGACCAATTGAACTCCAGCTCAATTTTAGAAACCAGTATTTAGTAGTATCCGGACCCCAAATAAAACGAAATTCCCAACTTTGACCCGAAAGTGGAAATCAAACCAAAAAAAAAAACTTTACCAAAAATAGCATTAAAATTAAATAAAATTTTAACCATGAAAAATACGTATATCTAATAAAGAGGCAGGCGTGCCAGAGAGGACACCGCGCGCTGAAGTCTGGAACCAGAAACCAGAATCTCCGCCACGCGGGGTGTGCCATCAGTACCAGATATCAATTTTAAAATACGTCCCCTACGCCAGAGTAGGGGGGCCAAATTTGCCTCTTTTAATAATACTAAGTCCCCTTCCCGAGGGGCCTCCGTCCTATCTGTCCATTTTACCCGTTGTTGCAACAGATGCAAGTACTCGGCCGACCAGCGCCTCCAGAAGTCTTGACTTATTTGCTGCAATAACTGAAAACGGGACAGGCGTCCGGGCCGCTCATCCTTCCAGGGATACTCCGGCAACGCGGTTAAGGGCTGACCGATCAAGAAGTGACCCGGCGTCAAGACTTCTAGATCGTTAGGGTCAGGCGAGATTGGACAGAGAGGACGGGAATTAAGCACTGCCTCCACGCGGCATAGTACCGTGACTAACTCTTCCCAAGTTAACACGGTCTCCCCGATGACACGGCGGAGATGAGTTTTAGCAGACTTCACCGCAGCCTCAAAAATTCCTCCCCAGTGAGGACAGGCTGGCACACTAAATTGCCAGCTGATTCCCCGCTGGGCGAGAGCCAGACTTAAACTATTGTTACCAGAATTTAAAAAAATATTAACTTCGCGTAAATAATTCGCCGCCCCTCGATAATTTGTGCCATTGTCCGAACGTATTAAAGAGGGTACTCCTCTTCGCGCTACAAAGCGATCCAGCGCCGCGACAAAGGCCTCCGTAGACAGCGCAGAGACCAGCTCCAGGTGGACTGCTTTGGTGGCCAAACACACAAAGACGCACAGGTAGGCTTTAACGACCTTGGCGTTACGCAACGTCGATGACTTGACCGAGAAGGGCCCAGCGAAGTCCGTTCCGACCCCGTCGAACGGCCTCGAGGGAGAAATCCTATCCGAAGGAAGATCTCCCATCATGGGCTGCATGGTAGACGCCTTGAGCCTATAACAAGGGACACATCTAAACAGCACCTTTCGGACCGCCCTGCGAGCCGACAAGATCCAGAATTCACGCTGCAACACAGCGAGAAGCGCGCCACATCCAGCGTGCGCGTTACCGATATGCCGATCGGTGATCAGCAGGTCTACCAGAGGACCTCCTTTCGGTAGCAACAGGGGGTGCCTGCTGCCGTACGGCAGGTTGGCTTTCCGGAGCCGACCTCCTACGCGCAGAAGACCATCCTGATCTGTGAAAGGGTTCAACTTGGCGACCGCACCCTTCAAGCGAGCGCGTCCGCAGCGCAGCGCCTCAAGTTCCGTCGGAAACCTCTCACCCTGCACCAGCCGAATGAGGTACAGCAAGGAACTCCGACGCTCCTCCACAGTGGCGATCTGGTCACTCCTCCTCTGACGAGGGTGACGACAGTTGTGGATGAAGCGTTTAATCCAGCTAGTTACCCCCAACAACTTATCCAGCTTGCTGTAACGACCCACGAGTCAGGGTCTGGGGGCACTTCCGCCACAATCGCATGCACGCGGACTCCGGGCAGTTCCGCTCGCTCCGAGTCCGCGCCGAGAGCTGGCCAGGAAGCTTCTGGCTCCCGCAGCCAGTCCGGACCCCACCATAAGGGGTGATCAACTAGCTCCGGCGCGGAACAGCCGCGCGAAGCACAGTCAGCGGGGTTCAACTCACCCGGGACATGTCTCCAAACCATGTCCAGTCCAGTGTTTTGGATTTGGGAAACCCGATTTCCCACAAAGGTCTCCAAAGTGTGAGGGGCTGCTCTTAACCAGGCAAGCACAACCTGACTGTCTGACCACGCATAGACATTCCGGATGTCTATCGAGGTGGACAGTTCCTGATATACGTGCTTAAGCAGCCGAGCAAGTAATGTGGCTCCGCTCAATTCCAATTTCGGAATAGTGAGTCGTGTCCTGATAGGAGCCACCTTGCTCTTCCCCAATAAGAGCGTGAGATTGACGTGGCCTCCAGCGTCAACTGTACGTAAGTACACAGATGCGGCATAACCCAGCTCGGACGCATCACAGAACCCGTGCAGGCTGATCCGGCTACAGCCTGGTGGCAGAATGCGACGGGGCAACGCCACTCTATTGACCGTTTCGAGGTCAGATATCAAACGAAGCCAAGTGTTAAGCGAGTCTCCGACCAGGGGGTCGTCCCAGGAGACCTTCAGAGTCCAAAGTCGCTGTAACAGACACTTGGCTGCGAACAGAACCGGACTGATCCAACCGTTTGGATCAAACATCCTGGCGATGGTGGATAAAACCGTCCGTTTTGTCCACGCGCGTGTGGCTTCCAGTGCCACCCGAAAGGTGAAGATGTCAGCAACCGGTTGATACTGCATGCCCAGAACCGCAATCCCGTGCGGATCGTCACCTTCCTCGAAGAGCCCCGGATCCTGCTGGTGATCGTCCGGGATACCAGCCAGGACGTTGGGGTCGTTAGAGAGCCATTTTCGAAGCTCATAGCCTCCAGATGCGAGAAGCTCTGCAAGCTCATCCCGGAGCAACAGAGCTTCCTCCACCGTCTGCGCACCAGTGCAAACGTCGTCCACGTACAGGTCGCGTTCCAGAACTGCGGCTGCACGTGGGTACCGAGCCCGTTCTTGCTCCGCCAACTCCAGCAGTGAGCGGATCGCAATGAAGGGGCTTGATCTCAACCCATAGGTGTTGGTGTTCAACTCATACACCATCATAGGGTCCTGAGGACTTTCCCGCCAGAGGATCAACTGGAACCTCCTGTCCTCGGGGTGTATGACCGTTTGTCGGAACATCATACGAATGTCCGCTCCCAACACCACCTGATGCCTACGGAAATTCAGGATGATGTCTACAATATCCCGATGTAACTTCGGTCCAGCGTGGAGGCACTGGTTCAGTGACACTCCTGTCGAAATCGGAGCGGATCCATCGAACACCGTCCTGAGTTTGCCCGTCGACGCCTTCAAAACGGCGTGATGAGGCAAAAAGTAGTGGTCCATGGTCGACCAGTCGTCGCGAGCCGGAGACATGTGGCCCAGTGCCTCATACTCCCTCATGAACTCGATGTACTTTTCCCGAAGTACAGGATCTCGAGCCATGCGTCGCTCCATGGACCTGAGCCTTTTCTCGGCCAATGATCGAGACTGGCCCAGACGCGGGGGGTTATCCCGGAAAGGCAGCCTAGTCTCCAATCGCCCAGAAACCATTCTCCGAGTGTGAGCCTGATAAAAGTTCTCACACTCCACGTGCTCGGGATCCAGCCGAGACACGGTAGGCGGCTCTTCGATCTCCCAGAACCTCTGCATGATCTGAGCGAGTGCCGATCCCGTAAAAGAAGCCTGATTCGACTGCTGCCACTCATCCACCATTCCCAAAATGGCGTTCCCGTAGATGGTGGGCAGCGCCATCAGCGAAGACTGGTCCAACAGTCTAGGCTTCCCGTTCATGATGTAACCCAGTACATCAGAACCCAACAAAAGATCTACCGGACCCGCCATCCCGAAGCGGGGATCCGCCAACCTGAGACCCTTAGTACAGGACAAAAGATCCGGATCTATGTCCGCCTGAGGAAGCCAACCGACAACCGAATCCATGACGGTGGCCCTGACCGCAATCCTTTCCGAATAGGAATGTACGGACGAGAAGGAGAGGCGGGTCTGTCCAGCCGACCGCACCTCTGTGTTCCCGACTCCTCGCAACGGAGTCGGTGACGGAAACCTAGCCAGGCCCAGGCGATGAGCAACCCGGGTTGTCAAAATACACCCCTGGGACCCTGTGTCCAAGAGCGCTCGTATCCGGACGTAGTCGCCTCTTGGACCCCAAACCCTTAACCAGAGTGTGGGCAGCAGGACCACCGGTTGATCCTGTGCCAAGGGAACGGAGGCTAGTCAATCCCTCCGAGGCCCGTCCGAACCCGTCGGACTACAGGGCCCAGCCCAATATGGCTGCCGAGTGCAAAGGGCCATCGGAGGGGGGGCATATCCGGCCGCCCTGCCATATCGAAAGTAGGGCGGGTGGTAGTCCAGCCTCGGATATTCATGGAGGGGAGGCGTGTACGCCCTCCATTCCATTGGTCGCTGATCCGGCGGCGGAGAAGGGTAACGCTGGGGAGGTGACCCCAGTGGTGACTCTGGTATCACCCTTCCATCCCTCCAATTCGCCCGCGTCCGCGCGGGCTGTGAGGTCGGTGACCGAGCCACGTGTAGGACGCCCCTTGTTGGGCTGCCCGGTGCTGCCGTGGGTTGGGGTGGAGGGGGTGTGCTCCACGCTGTAGCCACTTCATTGTTGTACAATGCGTGGCTCGGCGTGGGAGCGCCCCCGCCCGTGGAGGGCCCCCTCCCTGAGGGCTGTCGACCAGCACCATCGCTCCTGACGCACAAGAGCTGGTGGTGTGGTCCCCCACACCCAGGACACGGCCGTGCCGTGGGGCAGTCATTAAACAAATGACCCCCCAGGCACCCGTAGCACCTACGCAACCTCCGAACGATCCCTCGTCGTTCAGAAGTCGTCCGCGCAAGCAGGGCCGGACACTGCACCAGCGCGTGAGGCTGGCCACAGTTCGGGCACTCCTGCTCCGACGCACTCGTCACCGTCGCCGTCCGCTTCACCCCACCCTGAGTGCGGGAATTGGTAGGTCGCGGTCCTGTTCCGGCAGGGCCACGAGCTGAAGCGGCGGGCTGCGCCTCCTGCGGCGCCGACTCGACCATCCTCGCCTCCCACTCCAGGACCCGAAGCAGCTCCTCAAACGTGGGGAAGACCTTCGCGTCGCCGTGAAGGCCCCTTTCCCGCTCGAACCGGGCGCGCAACTCCAGCGGCACCTTGCCCAGCAGAATGTGGACCAGCAGAAACGACCAGTGTTCTACTGGCAGTCCCAAGCTGCGCAAGGCGTTGTACGCCACCTTCACGGGCGTGAGGATTAGCGGCCTCAACTGAGACCTCTCAGTCACCTTCGGCAGCCCCAGTATTTGGGACACGTGAGCGTCGGCGAGGAGCCGAGGGTTTTGGAACCTCGTCTCCAGCAACTCCATCGCCGTGCCGAAGTTGTCGTCGTCCAGCTCCAGGTGCTGGATCAGGGAGAGTGCCTCACCCTCCAGTGACGTGCGGAGATACGCCAGTTTCTCCGCCCTCGTCAAGTCGGTGCGTGAATCTACGAGAGAGGCGAACATACTCCGGAAGCCGCTCCACTCTCGCAGGTTACCTGTGAACCTGGGCAAGTCCAGGGTGGGAAGGCGTCCCACTACACCCGAACCCGCATTCCTGATGACGGGTCCCGAGTTCGCCCTTCCCTGACGAACCCAGCTGGCGAACCCCTTCGGAGACCTCGTCATACAAATCCAGGATGCGCCGCATGTCCGCGTCGATCCTCTCCATCTGCTCCTCAGGTGGAGGCGGCCTTGCATCCCGCAGCAATCCTGTGCTCCTCTCAGCGATCTCCAGGCGCCTGTCGAGGTGTTCTGCCCTGTTTAATAGCGCCTCCTCCCGGTCTCTCCTGCCGACCAATCCTTGCAAGGATTCAAACCAACGGAGCTGGTTGGCCAAATCCGAAGCCATTTTTAAATTTAAATTTAAATTTTAAATTAACCTAAAGTTCGGACAATGTCACAACAATTATATCCGCAACCTATTAAGCCGGATACCACTTAATACCAATTTCCCAACAGTTTGGGGAGAAATTATAAACTGGGAACCCCCAAATATTTGGCCTACCTGATATCTTTTCCCAGAAAACTAAAAACAAAAAAGGGGTATTTACGGCTAACCGCGCTCCTGCTACCAGAAAATGTTCAATAATTTATCCAGAAATTACAGTCTCGGGGCCCATAAGCGAGAATTAAAACAAATTATTTACGTAGCTATACCGATTTTAATATTTACCCCCACAATTTTGACAAGTTACTTAAAATTACTTACGTATGCTTCCCTGCGTCGCTCAAAGTCCAGTTTGGTCTGACAGGAAGAAGGAAGGAAGGGAATAATTAGACACCAAACCAGGGAGCTTCCAGAATTCCCGTTCCAGCAGTAGCAACGGTCCGGCGTTGTAGAAAAGGGCCAATCCAGGGGCCCACTTTCACACAAATAGTCCAGCACTACTCCAGTAGTAATTATTACCGTATTCCCGCACAATAATAAAGCTTTTATCCCGAAAAACACCAGATTATCAAAAAACAAGGAGTCGCTCGAACGTACCGGCGAAACGAGACAACGTCACTTGACAGATGGCTGTCAACCATAGATTCGCTATGATTTTTCGCGGGCCGATATAATGTTGCCCGATTATACGGAACAATCTCTTTTTATTATAACTGGCTTAATCGAATATTGCAGTGCAATAGCTTCCACACCTAATCTTTCTGTTCCTGTTCGATTTCTATGCTAGATAAAATATTTAGGTAGGTTTTTCAAACGACACATAAGTAGTAGGTATTGAGCCTGCGGCGGCGTACGGCGGCGTTTCTATGATCTATGGCGGCGCGGCGTCGCGGTCGCGCGGCGCGGCGTCGCGGTCGCGCGGCGCGGCGGCGCGGCGCAGTCACTGACCGCTGCGCCGCCGCTGGCTAGGGTTGCCAAATAAAAATAACAAACAACGAATTATTAACTTTGTATGGAAAAAAAATTTTGTGCTTTCGTGTCTAATATTCACATATGTGATTCGATACTTAGTATAGATGAAGTACCATAAATATTGTTGGACCTTTCCGCCACACGTTGTATAGGTCCCCTTCAGTTAAAAATTTAAAACAATTTAATGACTCTCTTGAGACCATATTGAGCAATACAAAAGAGGAGTCCACGGTTTTAGTAACTGGTGATATCAACATTGATCTACTAGAGGAGCGGCCGTGCGGTGATCGAGATGATTATCTAACCATCATGGCAGAACAGGGGTTCTTACCTACTATTACGGATGTAACGAGAAGACAGTCAATGTCGTGTCTAGACCACGCTTTTATTAAATCCAAACTTAGAGCATTAGGGTTAATTTGTAAGAGCTCGATCACTGATCACGACATTTTAATTGTGGGCCTCCGCGCCAATGTAAAAGAATCCAAAGTCAAGGACAGAATAGTCACTAAAACAGACTTTCAAAACGTTGCCAACGAACTTGAGCAAACCAACTGGGAGAATGTAATAAATAAGGACAACCTTGATGATGCGGTAAATATATTCAACGAGCTGGTCTCCGACTGTATTCTCACACATACTCGTACACACAAAATGAGTCGTTCAAAATTTATCCTAAAACCCTGGATAACGCCAGGGTTGATTAGATGTATGCGGCACAGAGACAATTTGCACCTGAAATTAAGGCAAGATCCTCATAATGATTTACAGAAAACCACTTACACTTGGTATCGGAATTTCTGCAACAAACTGTTACATAAGCTTAAAACAGACTACGACAATACGCAACTCTCCCAAAATAATGGTGATACCAAAAACCTATGGAAAGCCATTCAAAACATCTGTGAGATACCTTGCAAGAAATCTGTCCCTGACGCCTTACTGAATGGTACTCGAAGCCCTCAGGAAATGCTGGATGCTTGTAACGGGCATTTTGTTGAAGCTGGTGCTAAGTTGGCTGCTGGCATCCTGTGCAATCTAGGCACCACTCAAGAAGAGTTAAGCCAACGTGTTTCAGCTACCTCTCGTTGTTCCGCTTCTATCTTTTTGGGTCCCGCTGATCACGCTGAAGTCAGTGCGGTCATTCTGGGGCTGAAGTCTTCTGGTGCGCCGGGAAATGACTCTATTACACCTCTCTTGCTAAAATATGCAAAATTTGCACTCCTTGAACCATTAACATATATATGTAATTTAAGCATGTCTACGGGTTCATTTCCGGACAGCTGGAAGACTGCAGTCGTTATACCGGTGCACAAGAGTGGTGATAAGACTAACCCAGATAATTATCGGCCTATTTCGCTGCTCAGCGTGGTCTCGAAAGTTTTGGAAAAACTAGTCAACAGGAGGCTGGTGAATTTCCTCGAGAAACACAAGCTTCTTAGTGATCGTCAATTTGGATTCCGGCGTGGGAAGTCCACTGAGGACGCCGTGCAGCTGCTCACTGAAACTGTAGCCAGCCATTTGGACGGTGGGAGGAGATGTATTGCTATATTTATCGATCTCGTTAAAGCGTTCGACTGCTTGCTGCCGTCTATTCTCCTGAGGAGTCTCGAAAGCCTAGGCATCAGAGGAGTTGCGCTTGAGTGGTTCAAGAGCTACCTCTCTAACAGACGTCAGGTCGTTAGGATAGGATCACTGCAGAGTTGTGAACTACCTATAGCACTCGGCGCGCCGCAAGGAAGTATTTTAGCCCCTACTCTGTTCACTGTATATATTAACGAGCTCCTGAGGCTCACCATACCTAATGTGCAAATAATGTGTTACGCCGATGACACCGTGGCTATTTTTGATGGTAAAAACTGGGATGATGTTGCCGAGGTGGCTGAGTTGGGGATGATGACTCTGTCCCGGTGGTTTGACGATCACCTTTTGACCTTTAATGATAAAAAAACCAAATTCATAACTTTTAGCATCAGGCAAGCTTCCGAGTCTAATCTGTCCGCGCTGCAAATCCACAAACACAAATGTATTAATGCTAATCGGAGTGGTAGAGGTGTTTGTGATGGCGCCTGTAAGACTATATCTAGGGTATCATTTATAAAATATCTTGGAGTAATAATTGATCAAAATCTTAATTGTAAAAAACACATAACGCATATCTCAAATAGGACTCGCAAATTGATCTACATAATGAAAATTCTCCGCCCTACTGCCAATAAAGAGGTAAAAATAATGGTATATAAAACATTATGTCAGACTTTATTTCAGTATTGCATTGGTGTCTGGGGAGGTGCAGCCAAATCCCATATGATTGAGGCGGAGAGAGCTCAGAGAGCAGTCCTAAAAGTCTTGCTAGGTAAACCGCGACGGTGCTCTACGGAACAAGTTTACAAGGAAACTTCAGTGTTGACAGTACGCCAACTGTTTGTTTTCCGTGCTGTTGCTAAAAGCCTTCACCTGTCATCTGAGCCTGACTCCAGTAAACGCAGACGCCCGCGGCATGTTAGGCTTCCTAGAGTTAACTCGATGTTCGCCTCCCGTCTCCCTCAGCATGTCCACTTTTTTACTTATAACTTAGTTGCTAGACGTGCGTGGCTCATTTTTCGAGGTTAAAAAGAAATTGCAGCAGTGGTTATGTTCGCTGTCATATTCGCAAACAGAACAGTTGGTATCTTTTAGTGAGTTGACTGATGAGGATCTTTTTGTGTCACAGACTTAATCTCAACAATGTCAGACAAATAACAGCTACTAATAAATGGAGTCGCATACACATACACACATAAGTATACACATTACACATACAGAGCACGCACGCCATACACACACGAGCACATTCACACCTTATGTAAAACATACGTTTAGTTTATTCTCGCTACATTAAGCTACTGACTAACTACTTAATTAATAGATTTAAATTTCATTCATTTTCTTATTTATTTTTTATATAATTTTAACTTTATTTTGTGCCTTTAAGTACACACAAGCCAAGCGCAAACTATTTTGTAAACTGGATGTAGGGCGCCCAAAATACAGGCTTTGCCTAGTTTGGGGTCCATTGTGAAAGCCACATAGCGGAGGACATCACTTTTCTTGTAAACCTGCTTTGAAATATGTTTTACTGTAATTCTTTTACGGCAAATAAAGTTTTCCTTTACTTTACTTTACTTTAATTTGGTAAAGCTCAATAACAAAACAAATTCCCATTCCTCTCCAGTTAACTAAAGAGAAAACTACTCTTAACGGCTTAAAATATCCATTATGTACGTTTATACGCAGCTTTTAAGGCTTTTAACACACGGCTGTGAGTATGGCGAAGATCGTCGAAAGCCTATTATTTCGCTAGAATGCGCTAAGCGTCACACACAAAGAACGTTATGTTGTGCGAGGCGTGTTTCTGTAGTTGTAGTGTTTTGAGGCTGGGACTGCTATTTCGAAGTTTTAACTATTCACTTATAAAGAGATAAATAAATATGTAAATGTAACTTACAATATTCTAACTCGTTTTATATCCTACCCTACTAATAAACGTACAAACTTTCGCCTTTATAGCAATTATATTAACATAATAATATTTAAACAACATTAATGTGATATGATTTATTTTTTGCAAAAAAAAACAAAAACCGACTTCAATATCAAATCAAATTCAAATAAATGACCAAATTTCATAACAATCTATCACTATATCGTCTAAATACATGAAAGCAAATTTTAGCTTGTAGTTCCTATTTCAAAAACTACAACACCGATTTCGATATAAAAAAGAATCATCTAAATCGATTGGCGTGATATTGAGCTATTGATTGATCATTTGTTGAGCACATACTTAATGTAAATTTCAGACTTATTCAGTTTTTTCATGGATGCCACTGTCAGAACTGGACCAAATTGCTATGGGACCAAACAGAAAGCACCAGCTTTCAAATAATTAAAAAAACATCCAAATCGGTTCACCCAGGCGAAAGTTCTGAGGTAACAAACATAAAAAAAATACAGTCGAATTGAGAACCTCCTCCTTTTTTTTTTAGTCGGTTAAAAATCTAGCATCTTGGCCAAGATCAGGTGAAGCGGTAAGCAGTGAGAGGTCCACCCTCACGATTTGTACGAGTAGTAATCAGTAGGTACTTACTAAGTTAGATTTATTATAGACTAGCAGTGCCTTGCGGGTTTACGCGTGTAGTTCCGTCGTTCCCTTTAATTTTCCGGGATAAAAAGTAACCTACGTGTTCTTCCAGACTATAATCTATCTGGGTTCCAAATTTCAGCCCGATATATACTGTCGTTACGACGTAGTTCAGCAAGAATCATCCAAACATTAACATTTAGAATTTTAGTAGGATAGTAGGTAGATAATTATTTTACTTTCGGAATTACACACAAAGTCCATGGAGGTGAGTTAAGGGAAATAAAGTGGCCAAGTGCGAGTTGGACTCGCCCATGAAGGGTTCCGTTGCAGCAAGTAACATAATATATCTACATAGTTCTTGAAGTTCGTTGTAACTTTGATAGAAGTTTCAATAATAGTGTATTTATGACCTATTAAAAAAAACTACTCATCAGATCGAGTTCAAACTAATTTTCGTTGGTAGTTTGCATGGTAATTTACATCATATATTTTTTTTAGTTTTTTTATTCTCTTACTTTAGAAGTTAGAGGGGGGGGGGGGGGCAAACATTTTTCCACTTTGGAAGTGTATCTCGCGCAAATTATTCAGTGTAGACGAAAATGATTTTAGAAACCTCAACATCATTTTTGAAGACCTATCGATAGACAAGCCACACGAGTAGGTTTGATGAAAAAATTTTTTTGAGTTTCAGTTCTCAGTATGGGGGGCAACCCTAATTTTCCTTTTTTTTAATTTTTTTGTTAAAATCTTAATGCGGTTCGCAGAATACATCTACTTACCAAGTTTCAACAGTGTAGTTAACAAAAAGTGTAGGCAAAAAGTAGCTGTGACATACGACAGACAGACAGACAGACATGACGAATCTATAAGGGTTCCGTTTTGCGTTTTACGGAAAAAAGCAGTAGTTACAACTCACCTTCAGGTCCGTTTGCTTATTTGCCACTGACATGTACTAATATTTTTGTATATATTTTTGTATTGTATTTTTATATGTTATATTGAACGCACTAATCTCAGGAACTACTGGACTAATTTCCAAAATTCTTTCAACGTTTGATATTTATGTACCTAATCCCCGAGTACTAGCATACCCGGCTTTGCCCGTGGTACGTAATATAGCCTATATTACGTAACACGGGCAAAGCCGGGTGGGACCGCTAGTTCTATATAAAAGCCGAGAGTTAGCAAATATTCCGGTACAAACTCGTTCAAGCAACCAGCAAATGCCAAAAGCTCTTTACTCAAATGCACAAATGCTGAGAATGCTTTCACAGCGACGCCAAGCCCCAATATTCCTGCATAATATTAAAGAAGGAATAGGCCGTCTAAAACTCTCCAACACGACTACACTCTTCAGGTGTCTTCAAATTACTTCCACTTGGCTGCTGAGCTAAAAGCATTGCGCTTGGAGTAGGTACACTTTGCTTACAATATTGCGCTGCGCACAGAGTATGAGATGAAAGTATTAATTTTGATATTAACAGATTATTTTTGAACTATGTTTATTTCTACGTTAAAATTGGAATTCGCACACAAAAACAACCCAGAAAATTGAAAGACAAAGCGATAAATCATACCTATTAGTTTTTCGAAAATTTCGTATTTATTAGTACCTAAATAATAGGTATATTGTTATTAAAATTTATGTTTTTTAAATAGAATAAAAGTTACGGCTGGTCTAGTCGGGAGAACGGCGACCACCGATCCGGAGCCACGGGTTCAAATCCCACAAGCACTACGGTATTTTCAATGACATGTGCGTAATTTCGCTAACTTAAAACGTTGAAGGCAAACATCGTAAGGAAATTAAAACGTACCTAGAATCTTTCGAGGTCGTGTTTCATTCACCGATCCACGCTGGGCCAGCGTTTTTTTTTTTTAAATAAAGAGTGACAAGACGAGCAGGAAATGAGCCTGATGGTAAGCAACATGCCTGCCACATGACAGCACAGTGACACGCAGCTATTGGAACATGAAGAGTCCAAATCATTAACTAGCACTGCACTGCGCTCGTCACCCAGAGATCTAAGATGTTATAGATGTTTATGTATAAGCCCTGTTATTTCTCTGGAAACATTGCCCTTTAAACCGGAACACAGTAATAATTGCACATTACTGCTTGGCGGTAGAATAACTGGCAAAGGTGTGGTACTTCCCCAGGCGGACTCTGCCAAGAGTCCTACCACTACTAAATTTGACCTTAAGGGATAATGGCCTTGACTCTCTTCTTGTGAGAGAAGGCCCAGGAGTGGGAGCATTTAGTGGGTTGCTTATGCTACATCAACATCATCAACAGCCCACTAAACGTTCCCACTGCTGGGACTCGGGGCCTTCTCTCGCAAGGAGAGAGTTAAGGCCATAATCCACCACGCTGGCCCAGTGCGGGTTGGCGGATGACACATGACTTCGAAAGATTCTAGGTACATGTCGGTTTCCTCACGATGTTTTCCTTCACCGTTTTAAGTTAGCGGCATTACGCACATGACTTCGAAAAGACAGTGGTGCGTGTGGGGTTTGAACCCGGGGTCTCCGGATCGGCAGCCGCCGTTCTCCCGACTAGACCACCGTAACTTGCTTATGCTAACCATGCTTCTATATCTACTAAACTAATAACAAATATGGCTACCAATTTTGTTTTCAAATTGTAGTACTAAGGCTAACTAGAGAAGTACTCAGGGTTCCCCAACACTTGGCGCCTCGCACTGCGGCAGAGGTTCTCGAAATTTCTTAACGCCAGTTATTTTATGCACGACACACTCGCGTAGCGCAACATTCGTTACTTACGGCCTATACTAAGCTAAAATACGTACTAGTTACTAGCCATCTACCATACTAAGCTAATAACATGCTGCTATCATGGACGTATAAA
The DNA here is from genome assembly GCA_963693475.1 of Ectropis crepuscularia. NCBI lineage: Eukaryota > Metazoa > Arthropoda > Insecta > Lepidoptera > Geometridae > Ectropis > Ectropis crepuscularia. The sequence goes on from OY856340.1 coordinate 3,543,199, forward strand.
AAAAGTCGGACGTAGTCTTGCCAAAACAAAAACTGTGTCTATGGAATCAGCCAGTGCGCTGTGTATGTGCGCCTGTCAGCCTGTCTCATATAGACTGATACGCACACATATATGTAAGTTTGCGCGTGTCATGAACGACTGATGTGTGTATGTGTGTCAGCCTGTATGTGACAGGGCACTGGCCGACTCTATAGACACAGTTTTTGTTTGAACGAGACTACGCCGACTTTTTTTAACTTTGTTTAGCAGCTATGGATACGTCCATATCCATATCCGGACGTATCTATAGCTGCTATACTAAGCTTATAACAACTATGGCTACCAATTTTGTTTTCAAATTGTAGTACTAAGGCTAACTAAAGAAGTACTCAGGCTTCCCCAACACTTGGCGCCTCGCACTGCGGCAGAGGTTCTCGAAATTTCTTAACGCCAGTTATTTTATGCATGACACACTCCCGCGGCGCGACACTGTTTCCCTCTTAGCTAATAATCTGGGGATCTTGTGACATTCTCAGGACGAAACTTGTTAGTCGGCTCTGTTTTTGTATGGGAATAGTGTGGGGCTAGGATGACTAAGCTTGATTTAAGCTATTATTAATTCACTACACATTCACACCAATATTTTAATATGTTTAATTACCAATTACATTAAAACAAAAGATTTTAGCTCTCATGGCTGTGAATAACCATTACTCTAGGATTACCAAATAGATAGACTACAGGCCCGTGAACAAAATTTACGGGTCAAATGAACCACCAGGAGACCTATGTAGGATGATAGAAGGGTATAAAGTAATAAGATTCAGCACTGTGCCGTCAGTTGTAAGCTGTCCAACTGAGTGTAATTGAAGAGGGGGGGTTGCAATTCCCGATCATTTCTCCTTGTCGCATTATTTTTAAACTATAAAAATTATAAATTTTAACTTTTTAATTATTAGTTTGCCGGAAAAAATTACAGAGTACGAGTAATTTACACAGCAAATTTGGTCATTTGATTAAGTACGGCATTGGTTCCATACAGTTTCAATACCTCTTCTAATCCATTATTTCGCAATGCCGTACAAAAATCATGCGACAAGGAGAAATGGTAGAGGGTTGCAACCCCCCTCTTCAATCACACTCAGTTGGACAGCTTACAAGTGACGGCATAGTGCTGAATCTTAATACTTTACACCCTTCTATCATCCTACATAGGTCTCCTGGTGGTTCATTTGACCCGTCAATTTTGTTCACGGGCCTGTAGTCTAAGATAGATAACTCTTTATTCTGACAACTACTATAAATACTACAGTGACACACGTAGTGCCACAAATAGCGAAGTTATTAAAAGTCTGCGTAAAATTTAATAGTTACATGGCTAAGTAAGTTAGATGTACCTACGATGAAATAAGATAAATTAAGATAAACGCATGCTACGAGGGCAGGTCCATACCGGTCCGTGACTTTTTGCATTTCCCGCCTTTTTTGTAAAAAAAAATACGGTATGGGTAACAACTTTACTATTGAATAGTACGTTAGTAGTTACGCTTAGCTGCCTAAGTTTGAACTCGTTCCATAATTCGGTTTGTCTATGGCAGCCCTTGGGAAAAGAAAAGCACGCGCTTTTTCAACAAAAGACCTTGAGGAATCTTATTTTTTGTGTGCATGACGACCGCAGTTCAGTTCAGTGGTGTAATTGCTAGAACAAGTAATTCACAATCGGAAGTCGTAAGTTCGAATCCCGCCTGTATCTGTGAGTATTTTTTTAAAGTGTACATGTACTAGTTTGTCATCACCACTTGCTTTAACGGTGACGGAACATTGTGAGCAATCTAGCATGTTACGAAAATCTGTTGAGGTCAGACAGACAGACATACTTTATTATGCACACCACTATCACTACCATCCTACTATATCCTACTGTAATATTATAAATGTCAATGTATGTATGTTTGAATGTTTGTTGCTCAATCACGTCCTAACGTGTGAACGGATCGGGCTGAAATTTGGAACACATGTAGATTACAGTCTAGAAAAACACATAGGCTACTTTATATCCCGGAAAACAAAGGGAACAACGGGAACGGGAACTACGCGGGTAACGCCGCGGGGCGCTGCTAGTCAATTATAATACAAACAATAGGTAATATATATATTTCTACAAATGGCGGAGGTCATGATTCGTCCGCCATTTCAGTAGGCTAACGTGGTGAATTATAGCCTTAACTATACTATATCCTAAGTGAGAGAAGGCCCTGAGTCCCAGCAGTGGGATTACTTGGGCGGCTACATAAGTACTATACATAATAAAAATACATAATATAATATAATAATTTAGTATTATACATATAGTGTCATAATATTCCCTAAAGACTGTGCATTTTTTGTACTGTTAAAAGTAGGCTATGTTCCACCTAAAAGTGTTAAATACCGCTAAAGCCTTCACTTTAGTGTTTCGAGATAAAATTGACTCTTAATGACAAGCCTGAGCTTAAAAGGTAAGTTTAGTAATACAGCAGTAAGTGTCCCATCCCTAGTCGAGCAGAGCTTAACGTTCGACAGTGTAAGCCCGGGTTTAGACTCTCTCGGATGTCAACCGGTGTTGTGATTCCTTTACGGGCTTCCGTAATATTATTAGTCTTTAAAATTATTTGTATTATAAGTATGTAGGTACAAGCCATTTATCGAGCATGCCTTCAAGCATGCATACAGGACATTAACTCGAAACGTGATCATATTTATGCATACTTCATCATCAACAACCCACTAAATGTTGGAAACATTCTGCTGGGATTCGGGGCCTTCTCTCGCAAGGAGAGTGTTAAGACCATAATCCACCACGCTGGCCCAGTGCGGGTTGGTACTTACATGACTTCGAAAGATTCTAGGTGCATGTCGGTTTCGTCACGATGTTTTCTTTTACCGTTTTAAGTTAGCGGCATTACGCACATGACTTTGAAAGACAGTGGTGCGTGTGAGGTTTGAACCCGGGGTCTCCGGATCGGCAGGCGCCGTTCTCCCGACTAGACCAGCCGTAACTTGCATACTTACTTTCTTTCAAACAAACAATCATGGTTAACGCCAGCCAAAAACCTCTCAGTTTTTTTTAGTAAATGAGTGTGGTTGATGTTCCAAGGACTTGAACACGTCTTAGCTTGAAACCAAATGGAATCTCAAACGTCTTTTTTGTGGATTTTTGTACAAAGAAACATTAAATCTGTGAACTACGTTGCCTGAAACATTCTCCCTGATAAAAAAATGTGATTTGGATGTCTTAAAGTCTAGTAAACTAAAACAGTTTTTTTTCTATCTAAACTAACCATGAGTAACTAGTACACTTTGTAAACCAGTTAAACTATACTAACTAAGACTTAACTAGTCAACTAAATCAGTTTTTGAAGTAAAAACTTCTTTAGGCGCGCCTAGACAGATTTTTCGTGGGCTGTGAATTGAATTCATTCGTCACGCTCGGGTATGATAAGAAAGCTTCGGGTAAACTCGGGACCATGGCTATTGGCCATTTCGAAATACGTCAGCCAAATGGGAAATGCTGAAAGGGCCTGGATAGGTCATCATGGCATGGCCATCTAGAAACGCATCAAAATAGGAAATGCTAACGTATTTCTAGATGGCCATGCCAAGATGGCGAGGCCACGCCCTCCGGTTACACCCGTGTAGTTTCCAAGGTAAGCTATCAAATTCTGAGTTCTAAGTTTTCACTTCTATCGGCAGTTCCTATGACTGCCAATTTTTTTTTGCTAACTAGACTAATTCTAATTCAGAATGGGGGTGATAGACCTGCACTGACATCCCGCTAGGGGTGTATTGTGCACTTCCCCCTCCGCCAGCCTACCCAAACCAGCCGAGCTCCTTAAAATAGCGGAGCACGGCCTTGGGTCGCTGGCATACTAGTTTCACTCCCATTTCGTCAGTTGTTGTTTCTCTGCATATTTCATTTTGAATTTCTTCAAGGAGTCCCGATGATAATCTAATGCTTCCTGTGGCCTCACAGCCTAAGAGCACGTGCTCCACAGTTTCATTCTCCTGCAAACAGCCTCTGCATAGGGGACTGTCAGTAGATCCTATTTTGTGAAGATGGTAGTTTAATTCACAGTGACCTGTGATCAAACTTGTCATCAGACGGAGATCTGATCTTGATAGATTTAGGAGTTTATTAGTAACTTTCCTTTCTATCAGTGGGAACACAGCTTTAGTGTGTTTGCATTTCTTGGATTTATCCCAAAGTTTTTGCTAACTAGAGTAACTAAGGTTAACTAGTAAAGTTACTAAGTTTTGCACTAAATTGCAGACAACAATGTCGCTTACAATCAGGCGAGATGGTCATCGAGTGCAAATCTATTATCGGTAAAAACGCTCAAAACTTTTAGATACCACTACTTTCCCTTTGTTGTAACTTCTCAACAGAACATTAAGACAATCAATTCAAAACGTATTTCCACCTTTTCATCGAATAAGTAACAGTCCATCAATCATTGTGAAGAATGCTCCAACGTTGTTGCCAAACTTTCAGACCCTTTCAAACTCCGAGCCCCGATGGAAACTGGCTACTGAAACTTAGACAAAGTTTTAGGAACTTGCTTGTTGGAGTTTCAGGCAATTAAAAGGCGTTTTTGAAGTTTGGTAAATAATAACTTTGGAGGGTTTTGAAATTTTCGCCGCGTGGCCTACTTGCAAATTGATTTCGACGGAAACGTGGTGTGAATATGAGGCAAATTGCTGCTTTATTAACATAAGCAGCAACTTTACGTTGCTAGAGCTCAGGGGCTTCTCTCGTAAGGCGAGAGTCAAGACCGTTTGGTAGATACCAAGTTAGCCAATTGAGGGTTGGTGGATGACACCTTTCCTCGAAAAATATTATTATTGGAACACGCTGGCTTTGTCACTATGCTTTTTTTCTTCGTTAATGCTAGTTATAATGACACAGTTGTAGTTTTGCATATTATGGAAAAATACATAGCGGTGCAAATAAAATGTGACGCTACAATTTCACGACTGTGAAATTTAATGTTCCACTAGCATAGCTGGTCTACACAAATTTATTATTTATATCTTATTACTAAATAGAGTCACAGGTAGTAAGAGCAATCCACTGAATATTCTCACTGCTGGGTTGGGTTTTTTTCTCTCGCAAGGAGAAATTTAACACCATAATCTACCAAGTTGGCCAAATGCGAACTTGGTAGATTATGGGTAACACATGTTTTCATACGATGTTTTTCTAGCGTAATGTATATCTTCTTTCACCGTTAAAGCCAGTGGTTTGAACAATTTTTTACATCTGCACTCGAAAAACTTTATAGAAGCGCAGATAAGATTCGAATCTATTATAGCCTCAAAGCTATGAACCGCACATTCTAGTCACAAGGCAACCACGTTTATTCACAGGAAACCAATGTAATAACACTGTGTTCAAAGACACTTTTGGATTCATTACATATTAATAGAAATATAAAGGCTACGTGCTATATTTTTAATTTTATGTAATAATTCACAGGGAACCGATGTAAAGAAATAAAACCATGTTCAGACAAAAACTGTTATAAAACTGTGTTCAGACAAAGACACTTTTGGATTAATTACATATTAATAGAAATATAAAGGCTACGTGTTATATTTTTAATTTTATTTAATAGTTCACAGGGAACCAATGTAAAGAAATAAAACCATGTTCAGACAAAAACTGTTTTGGATTTATTACATAAAAATATAAATATAATACCTACCATGATCTATAATAACGAAAAGGCTGAAAACAATACTGAAACCCCATTACCATGCACTGTCATGACAAACGGTGGCTGTGCACCCGTGCGAAGACGACGCTAGCGTTTAAACTCAACGATACGATTAAATACACGACCAAATAAATAAAGGTTTGAAGCGTTGTACGATTTAATCAACGCAATATTGTCATGTTACCAGTGAAATCACAGGGCATAGAGATAAAGCATCTCAGATATTTAAGTGACGAGGGCAGTGCAGTGCTAGGTAATGATTTGGACTCTGCGTGGTCCAATAGCTGCGTGCCACTGTGCTGTTATGTGACAGGCATGTTGCTTACCATCAGGGACATTTCCTGCTCATTTCGACACTCTATACTATAAAATAAAATATGATGAAAATTACGCATCCACGCCTAGTTGTAATACTCACACAGCCCAAAATTTTTTGTTAGAAGGAACTTTTCTGCATAATATGGCTTCTCTGCTGCCAACCCAACATTGATCTATCGCAGTAGGGGCAGGGTCTTAATTAACTAACAACCTTGAACTTACCTATTAACTTTCATCATCATCAGTGTCTGCCAACTACAATAACTGGTTTTCTTGATGTCGTCACTTCAACACTGTCTTCTGCGGTTGTCCTTGCTATACTTGGTAACTAAGTATATACATTCTTCTTCAAGACGAAGTTTGGATTTGCCAGCCACATTCGAGCACACGCCAAAAACTAACCAGAGTCGCCATCGTCGGACACGACGCGGACGACATCATCATCATCATCATATACATTCTTAAAATAGTGCTCATACATAACACATTTATTTACTAAACACATTTATTTACTAAACACATTTTTAATGAAAATTGAGACCCCGAAGCCGTAGCTCTCGAAGTTTAACGGCATAAAATTTAATATCGTGTCACGTGGTGTAAATTTGGCAAAATGTCCGAATCAATGTAGTGTAAATAATAAATTAACATCTCGGTTTATCTTAATGTGGCCGCTTCCTCGCTCTCCTGCAACTTATACAAATGAGTTATTGTAGCGAGAGAATATTATTAGATTGTAATTTGTAGGGTCGATCTGTGGGGAGATTTTCTTGGCTGTTTTACTCCGCGCGGCATGCCAAATAGGAGTGATATAAAACCACGTGCTACTTCCACGTACCAAATTAATATTATAAGCGTAAAACATTTTGGAAATGGATGGATAGATGTGAAGGTTTCATGGTGTTGGACAAATAACTGTATATTTTAACCTGATAACTTTACTATTCGAAAACTATCCAATGACACTCTTGTGTGTAAAAGATTTCAAAGTCTTTAACACCGATTTTGTATCGGATACACTTCGGAAAATGTGCAACTGATCTGCATGGTCTAATACCACCTTGCCCATTTTCTATCGGAGTAGGACTAATTATAATTTACCATAACAAGTAAACGCATAACTGTTTTCGCATATTTTGTACTAGCATAACCATATTCAAATAGCATAAAGAAAACTTAGCGTAATGTTTAAAGGCACACATTGAGAAAAGCGTAACAATCCTACTAATACTATAAATGTGAATGTATAGATGTTTGGTTATTTGGATGTTTGGATGTTTGTTGCTCAATCACGTCCTAACGTATGAACGGATCGGGCTGAAATTTGGAACACACATAGATTATAGTCTGGAAGAACACATAGGCTACTTTTTATCCCGGGAAAACAACGGGAACAACGGGAACGGGAACTTTGTGGGCAACACCCCGGAGCGCTGCTAGTAGTGTCTATGTAAACTCACCATTTGATTTGGTTCTGTTACTAATTTTTGACCAACGTTCCAATTAGAGTTTATCACTGAGATTTGTCTCCGGGTGAGCTTCCGCCAGAAGCTCTGTGGTCTGCCCTGAGTGTCACTTCGGTCACATGGAGGTCGCCGGCTTGCTTCGCTCATCAATCACCCTTCGCTACGCTTGACCTCGCATGGCTCGCTCCACTCAGGACCTCCCTTGAGCTTCTGGCTCCCGCATTTTTAATAAGCACTCTGAGGAATATCACCCAGTTTTTAAGTTAGCGGCATTACGCAAATGGCTTAGAAAATATAGTGGTCCGCATGACACCACTAGTCGTCAATGTACTTTTAAAGATTAAGGTATTTCAGATTATTTTACATAGCAAGCTCTTTTTTACAAACATATACAGACACACACTAGCGTATCATTACTATCATTGGAGAAAAAAATATTGTAGCGGTAGGACTCTCAGCAGAGTCCGCCTGGGGTAGAACCACACCGTTGCCAGTTATTCTACCGCCAAGCAGTAATGTGGAAACATTACTGTGTTCCGGTTTGAAGGGAAATGTTTCCAGAGAAATTACAGGGCTTAAAGATATAACAACTTAGATCTCTGGGTGACGAGCGCAGTACAGTGCTAGGTTTTTTGGACTATTCATATTCCAATAGCTGCGTGTCACTGTGCTGTTATGTGGTAGGCATGTTGTTTACCATCAGGCACATGTCCTGCTCGTCTCGTCACTCTTTATTTAAAAAAAAACAGAGATTACGTATAAAGCCAGAAGCAGCTGCTCGTATTGGTTGAAATAATGTTGACTAAGTACCCCAGATAACATAACCCAGGCATATTTTCCTTCTAGCACTGAGAGAAGGTAAGCGCTTCCCCTTCCCCCGAGCCACGGGACCGGACTTCAAGCACCTACTTCGGGGAAAGATATAATAAAACGTGAAAACATACGGGAGGATTAAATTCTCTGTTAAAATACCTAGAAAATTATAGTTCTTAAATGTAAAGCTTTTAAATTACATGCAATTGCATGGACAAATCTGGCCCATTGCGTACTTATACTTGGCGCCATCTATTCTAGCACTGAGAGGACAAATCTGGCTGCCAGGTCGGACGCTTCCGACCTTCCGAGAAGGGACGCCGAGCGTTTCCGAGAAGGGACGCGCAAAACGTAAGGCCGAGTGGGGTATCAAATGATAATTAAAAACTCTATCTATTTATCTATTTGACTCTCAATGTCAATATCAATTCGTCAATCAAATTACCCCGAATAGCCCACCCCAAACTTACGAGGCAATGGTGCCCATGACACTCGCTGTGTTCTCACGTTAAATAGCAATGGCCAATATATGCTCCTAGAGCGGGAATCACCTGGAGCCTGCACCCTAACTCCAAAATGAACCGCTTAGTCCTTGCTCCCCAACAACCCAAGGTCTCCAAGCTTTTAAATTATTATTAATAAACATTTGACGTCAGGATAACTCAATTTGTTTTTAAAGCCTGGTGCAAAAATAACGGGCTGTTATAAATCTGACGGGTATGTGTGGCTTTTGAACGGATGAACTGATTTTCACGTCGTTTTTCTCTTAAAGGTGAATTAATCGGTAGTGTTTTGCTATGTTTGATATAGATTCGATCTAAGATGGCCGGCGCCATAAAATGGCGGCTTACATATTTTATGACATCTCCCTCAAAATAGTGGGTATCAAATGAAAAATCTTGTAGAATGTAGTAGCTTGTAGAATCCCCATTGCCCATGATGTGCCAGCGCATGTCTCCAACACAGGTAAGGACGATGGAGCATTATGAAGTTTGCGTCATCCTGGCTTTGGCAAATAAACGGTACTACTAACACTATGACAAATTTTAAATCCAAAGACAGCCTATCTCACCAGCGTCGGGTCGTAGGGACGAATTTCGTTTGCACCTTTCAACGTATTCTACACTGAATGGACAAACACATTTTATATCCAACCAACGCCTTTCTCCTGATATTTCTGCGTATTTTCCCCGTATGTTTTCCTCCACAGTTGGCGCAGAACTTATTGGAGTGTTTTCCTTTAAATTTAGAGCAGCGTACGTGACCTAACCCGGCCGTGGCGAGACGAATTACGAGCTAACTTCACAACGCTCAAAATATAGTAACGCCACCCGAGTGAAGCTAGCTGCGTACTGGAAGCGGAGATTTTCTAATTAGACCAGTGCCAAATACTTTAAAAAAATCCACTGTAAATAAAAATAAAAAATTTAGTACAAAACTCATCGTAAGAGGAAGAGAGTAGAACAAAAACAAAAATGAAAGGAAAAATAGTTTACGGGCAATCTGATATCGGGAAATGGAATAGGGGTCCGTTGTTAGGGTAAAAATGGATCTTCTCGTATTTCCGGCAAAAATACAAGTTTCGTAGAAAAAAATTAAGTTTTGGGTAATAATATTAATAATAATTGTAGTGGTAGGAATCTTAGCAGAGTCCGCCTGGGGAAGTAAGTACCACACCTTTGCCATTTATTCTACCGCCAAGCAGTCATGTGCAAACATTACTGTGTTCCGGTTTGAAGGGCAATGTTTCCAGAGAAATTACAGGGCTGAGAGATATAACAACTTAGATCTCTGGGTGACGAGCGCAGTGCAGTGCTAGGTAATGATTTGGACTCTTCATGTTCCAATAGCTGCGTGTCACTGTGCTGTTATGTGGCAGGCATGTTGCTTACCATCAGGCACATGTCCTGCCCGAGACGGGCAGGACATCATCATTATTTATTAAAAAAAAAAAAGATCTACTTACAACTTTTGTTTCAACACTCTTTTCAAATAACCTCAAAATTTCTAACTATGTTTCTGGTTTTGAATATTTATTTAATTTCATAACAAAAATGATTCACACATTTACGGAAACACCGCGGGTGGAACCTCGGGTTACTGCTAGTACCTAGTTAATAGGGCAAAAATAAAAATGGCAGTCATAGGAACTGCCGATAGAAGTGAAAACTTATAACTTAGAATTTTGTAGCTCACTTTGGAAACTTTGCGGATGAAGCCAGAGCGCGTGGCCATGTGATGTTTGAGGTCAATTCGCATCCCACAAAAAATCTGTCTGTGGTGCGCCTAAAGAAGTTTTCACTTCAAAAAGTTTATCTTTGTGATACAGCTAATACGTCGTAGCATGTCTCGCAGTGGACGCCCACCCAGCGGCGGGTCTTGTAACGCGACGTATAGTTAATACGTTTACGAAGTTCCCACACGGGCGTGATTTGTGCTCGAACGGGTGCACTGCCGGAATGGCTGTTTGGATAACTCAGTTTTGTGAGTACGCCGTCTCATATGTATGTACTTAGGTTCGTATAAACGTGTGAGAGAAAATGATTTGAGTTAAACAGTTAGCAGGACACTTAACTTTTTGAGCAGTGGTTTTTGAAGAGCTTATTACAATGCTAAGCCGTAAAGTAAAAACATCACTGTGTTTCGGTTTGAAGGGAAATGTTTTCCAGATAAATTACGAGGCTTAGAGATAGACTATCTTGTATCTCAGGGCGATGAACGCAGCGCAGTGCTAGGTTTGGGCTATTCTTTTTGGCATTTTGGCTATTCGCATTTGGCCTATTCTTGTTCCAATAGATGCGTGACACTTTGCTGTTAAGGGTAGGTGTGTTGCTTACTATAGGGCGCATGTACTGATCTTCTTATCACTTTTCACCTATGAAATAACTTACTAATGTATCTAAGTTTTGAAATACGTAGACTGCTTCTGCTTTCACAGCGAAAGCAGTCCACTAAATGTTCACACTACTGGGATCTGAGGTGTAAGCGGGATTCAAATGAACAACTTCACAATTGTGAAATTGGACATTTGCGTCTAATTTGCTGCCTCACAGGGCGTTTTTTCTATTTTACTGTTTTGTCGTGTCATCAGTCATTTAAAAAAAAAACCAATTACCTTGCAATCATATAAATGCAAGTTGTGCGTTAACATGAATCGCAGATCATTAAAAATTGATCGAATTTCCAAAAAAGAAAATTACTTATTTTCAATCACTCTCTGCATCTCACCTTAAAAGTTAGTATTCATGTCTTTAATGGAACAGCTACAAAAATACATCTAAAATAATCTACCTTTGGTAATTCGTACATTTCTAATCTAAAAATACTTCCCCGAACTGCCCATAAACCACGGCCATCTAAAACTGAAAGCCCAGATTATTTAATACCAAAGGTAAATCATTTACTGCCAGGTAGCACTTATAATTCAAAGGCTCAATTCGCCGGAAACAGAAATCGTAAATACTCCGTTTTTACTGCGAAGCCTGACCACAGCCTTTGATGGGACCCGGTCAAACGGCACCAAGATCCACTCTGATTAGGGAACTGTGGTTTTGAACAAAGGAAAATAAAAATATTTATGGTTTTAGTACTGCTTCTGTTGCGGTATTGCGTAATTCTACGAAAGAGAGAGTACTTTTTTGGCCTGTTTTCATCTGAGTTGATTTATCATTTGTTTGAATAGATTTTTTTACTCTTTTTTACTATAGAGTGACAAAACGAGCAGTACATGTGCCTGATTGTAAGTAACTATTGGAAAATGAAGCGTCCAAATCATGACCTAGTACTTCACTACACTTGTCACCCAGAGATAATATAATAATATAATATTGGTGGACATTTCACACACAACACCATCTGACCCCAAACTAAGCAAAGCTTGTATGATGGCGGCCAGAGAGCTGATACAATACTTATATAGTTTTAAATACATACTTATTATTCATAGAAACACCCAGACACAATGCAAATATACACAAATATTTGCACTGGGTGGGAATCGAACCCACGACCCTCGGCTTCGCAGGCAGAGCTACTATTAACTAAGCCACGAGGCCAGTCAGTCAGATGTTTTATCTATATCTCCTGTAATTTCACTATTAATTTCACTTGCAAACATTGCCCTGCAAACCAAACCATAGTGAATAACCAACAAAGTGTGGTAATTTTCTTGGCAGACTCTACAATGAGTCCCATCACTACTAAATCAAAGTGTAATATAGATTAATGGAAAAAGCAAGACATGTGCATGTTGGTAAGCAAGATGCTAGCTTGTAGTGGCATAGTGTCACACAGTTATTAGAAGACGAAGAGTTTAAATCAAACATTTTTAAACTTACGCAAACTGTAAAACATGAGTATACCTTATGGTAAGTCCGAAGATGAACGCAACCTATGTGAACACTTCTTTCAGTGCTTTAGCTCTGTGTCTGAAGAACATATTTATGGTCTAATTCTATTAAATACTTAGACATCAACAAAAATACAAATTATGCAATTTAGATTTGCACATGCAACAACTCTTGTTATCAAAATAAAAGCAGAAGCCAGTAAAATTAAAAAGAAAACATAAACTTACTCTTAATATTTTGTAACAGGAACAACAATTTCACCTGGTTATAATAAACAAGTACTCAATCTCACACGTTTTCATTCCAATGATTAATTAAACTGATACGGAGCGTCATGATTCAACAAGATAATTCGTAATTTTACGCGAATAAAGCCTTAAAATACGCTTACACAGAGTTTTAAGGCCGCGGCTTTTAGCGATAAAGAAGGCGTTTTTGTTAGCGGTTAGTGGAACTTTTTTTACATACAACATTGGTACACGTTTGGCCTTGCTTCTTGCCAATCATTTGCCTGTTGTTGGGCATTATGACGATGGCCTAGGATTTAACATTTTTTAGTTAGAAGGTATCTGTTTAATTTAAAATTTGATGACACCCAAGTTGTACCTACCGAGAATCACGGAATTGGTAGACTAATTCATAGTTTTGTGGTGCGTATGATAAAAAAAAATAAACGTTCATTTGAAGTGCTTGACATAATTCTGGAGATATCTTTTAAGTCCTGATTTTGTTTGGATCTAGTGAGCTTAGCCATCTCATAGTAAAGAAGAGGCGAGCGGAAATAAACTGTGCAGTTCTCGGGCGCATTTTGCGAAATGTATCCGAAAGGAAATCAAAATCAACATAACCTATCGATCGGAAATAACTTCTAAGTCGTGGAACGTAATGCCCGAGTGTATATACTCGTAATCTGAGGGTGTTCAGTGTCTAGAGTCTAAAGTGAATGGGTTTCTACTAAATAAGCGTAATCCACTACAAATGGTAACATCGCCTAGATGTCAGTCAAGTGCAAACCTACTATTGTTATAAAAGATTTGGTGTTATGGGACACTAAGTTGAAACGCAGTTTCTTTGGATAATACAGAAGCAATTACAAATACACAATTACAAAAGAAACAAAATACACAATTTAAAAAAATGCTTAATATTATAATTCATAGTCCGATCATGAAAAATAAATTTGGTCAGTGTTATCACGGGCGGTTTTTACGCCTCACTTCCATAACATATTTTTGTTACGGTTTTAGTCTCACATTTTGAAGTGAAAACTTCTTTAGGCCCGCCTAGACAGATATTTCGTGGGCTGTGAATTGGATTCTAGCATCTCGCTCGGGTAAGATAAGAAAAATTCGGGTAAACTCGGGACCATGGCTATTGGCCATTTAGAAATGCGTCAGCCAATGGCAAATGCTGAAAGGGGGTGGGCTCGGCATCATGTCATGGCCATCTAGAAATGCAATAGCCAATAGGAAATGCTGACGCATTTCTAGAAAGCCATGCCATGATGCCCAGGCCACGCCCTCCAGTTACACACGTGTAGTTTCCAAAGTAAGCTATCAAATTCTGGGCTATAAGTTTTCACTTCTATCGGCAGTTTCTATGACTGCCAATTTTTTTTTCAGTTCGATCGCACAGCAAAATTCCTGTCTCCTCCAACAATGCAAAGAACTTCGTTCAAAAAAAAAACTGACCCGTATCATTTTGCTTTTATAACATGCTCGCCCCTCTCATCGCTGTGTCACGGCCGTGGCATAAAACCTCAAGTCATTAAATGTAAGGATCTTGTAATTTTCGCTCCTAATCAATCTCAAAGGCGTTTCTTATTAATTTCTGTGCTAAATCACCTCCGCGAGCAAAAAGATTCAGCCCCATCAAGCAACGTTGCAGTTTTTACGGGAAAGTTAGCACGCGCTACCACTGGTTTGTTTTAGTTTTCGAACGCAACTTGCAGTTATTTTTTTAATCATTGATTGACTTACTGTAGACTGCTTTTTATATACAAGACACCAATTAGCTCTCGATTTGATAACTCCGGTTTTTAAGCGACTAAAAAGGAGGAGGTTCTACATTTAGTTGTATGTTGATTTTTCGCATGCGTGTTAAGCGTTAGCTCCGCCAATTGTGAATTGAATTTGATGATTATTTTATTGTTTGGTAGATCATAAATCAGAGGTGATCAAATATAAACATTAGCGAAATCGGTGTGGCAGTTTTAGAAATATGAACAAAAACCTAAAATTTACTTTCATAAATAATCTGGAAGACTTGTGATCTTCCTATGAAATTGAGTCGAGCATCTGAATTTAAGTTTGTATTGAAGTCGGCTTCTGATTTTTCGAAAAAAAAATACTTCTAAAATTATGTCACGAACAAGGTTTTTGCAGTATTTTTTTGACGTGACAACGTCTAATAAATCGATTAACGCCGGCTGCATGCACGAAAGTGTCCCGTTATGTCCCGTTACGCTCATTGTACGCTTGCGCCGCATCTATCAATGTTTTGTTATGACGTTGTCACGTTAAACTATCGTCCGTGAACCAACTGACTTTACAGACAACCAATTTTATTTTGTAGGTATGTTGTACCATATTTTTTGTATAGGCAAATGGAACCGTCTTATGTAGAGGTATTGTTACCACTGCTGGTAGTTCAGAATCGGGACCCTCTCTCATAATGGGAGAGTCAAGACCATTATCCACCACGGTTGCTAAGTACGAGTTCGGGAATATCTTCGTTTTTTTTTGTACCAAATCACTTTCGATTTGTTTCTCTATCGAGTTTCCACAGTACCTCATCCCTAACCGCCGTCAGCGGTCCAGCTCAGGAACTCATTAACGGAGAAATAAAAAAGGTTTTATTACATATTTTTATTTGATGTCGGATACTCTGCATCAGGATTGTTTATAGGGCTTTAAACCTGGCTTAAATGTTATGAGAACAGGGGAGTTAAATTCCTGATCTCATAATTGTTGATCCTTTTGAATCCTTAACAAGAAATGATGGTTGTAAAATCGCTTTTAAGGACTCAAGATTATATTCATACGGATTCATAAAGGTATTAGTATCAGGTCTTATGTAATACTAGATTTACTATGACAGCTATTGAACTACATGTTTATATAACGCATTTTTTTTATAATTAGCACCCCTCCACAGTTTAACTCGCATATAAGCTCAAGCAAGTATCCCACTAAATATTCCCACTGCTGGGACTCGGGGCTTTTCTCGCTAGGAGAGAGTCTATGCCAAAATCCACCACGCTCGCTGGCCCAGTGCGGTTTGGTGGATGACACATAACCCCGAAAGATTCTAGGGACACGTTCTAGGTTTCTTCATGATGTTTTCTTTCGTCGTTTTAAGTTAGCGGCATTAAGGCACTATAAACCACAGTATAGCGAAATTATGCAGAATTATTAGTTGGTAATTATATAGAAATTATTAGTTGGTATTTTACCACGCGATTCGCGCCGCGACCGCGACGCGAGACCGCGACCGGAGACCGAGACCGGAGACCGCGACAGGCACTTGACATTATGGAATTGTATGGGCGCCAGTTCGCGCCGCGACCACGACCGCGACCTGTCTCGGTCTCCTGTTGCGGTCGCGGCGCGAACTGGCGTCCATACAATTCTATTGTGTCAAGTGCCTGTCGCGGTCTCCTGTCGCGGTCTCGCGTCGCGGTCTCAGCGCGAACTTGTACCTTTATGGGTACATTTTTAAGACCCTTTACCTGAAGCGTCGCATCACTGACCAGTAAGTAACTTTGTTATTTTTTTGAGCATAAGTCCGCGTTTATCTACCTACTTGTCTGATGCTAAGTGATGATGTGGTCCACAACGACGCCCTCGGATACCTAGAGATAGAGAGTTTTGTAGTGGTAGGGCTCATTGCTGAGTCCTCCTGGGGATCTACCACACCTTTGCCCAGTTATTCTAACGCCAAACAGTTATGAGTAACCATCTCTGTGTCCCGCTTTGAAGGGTAATGTTTCCATTGAAATTACAGGGCATAGGAATGCAGCATCCTCTACCTCTGGATGACATTCCACAGTGCAGTGCTAGGTAGTATTTGGACTCTTTCTGTTCCAATAGCTGCACGACATAGCGTTGTTATGAGTAAGCGTGTTGTTTACCATCAGGCACATATCGTGCTGGCCCCGGCATTCATTACTATAAAAATAAATATTCCAGTTGATCTTGAAATGTATCTCGCACGGAATAATGAGACCGGAAACAAACTTACTAAGATTTCACGAAAAAGGTAATACCAAATAGTTTCGATTCACAAGGAACGTTCACAAAATTCTGCCGTTTGATAATTTTCCTGGAAACATTGCCTGTCAAATCCTTTAGGTCAAACCGGACCACAGCAATGTTTGCACATTACTGCTTGGAGGTAGAATAACAAAGGTGTAGTAATTCTTCAAGTAGCATTATTCTCTGCCGTGAGGCTTGTGAGCGAGTCAAGAAAAACAAAAGAGTCGCTACAAAATAAAATTTAGAAGAAGTATTTCCAAAATACTATCATGAAATTCCTGTAACGATGAACTTATTCGCTTGTTTACAGTTTCAGGTCAAAAGTTCTCCGTCTCACGCCATCCCTAGACTTTAATCGGTTGTTTGAAAGAGACGTAAAACTTTTAGTATTTGATTTTACTGCTCTAAAGCACTATACGACTCGAGTGGGGTTTATAGGCTACTAAGTTAGGTAACCTACTTTTTTAGTTTTATTTTTTTAAACATTAACCTTAAACGTAAAATCTTTTTAGCCACGTTTTAGTAGAGAAATATCAGGTGGGTTTGCGTCACTGACATGGTAATGTAAAAGCGTAGTGTCGGAGCGTCAACGGAGCAACGAAGCGTGAAACCAAACGTGGTTGGTGACCACCCACTAGACTAAGTCACGACGCCAAGCGGCCTAGCCGTGTTCCGTCGTGTTGTCTAGTGACACCATTAAGGGAAAACGGGTCAGAACAGCTGCTGCATAACTGCAAGACCGGTCTGTCACACACCAATACTGTACATCGGGAAGCTAGTCATGGAGGGTAGCGGGATCCGAGGCACGGTTGCCGCGACCGACCGCAGATAGTTGGGGGCCCAAGTAGTGAGTTAGCCACTCATGAAAGGCTGCCCCGCCATCTAGCGAAAAATCCCGGGATGCGCTATCCTGCCGGTTGGCGACCGGATGACAAGGCCAGATAGACATCCCCGGGGGGGCTCGGGCGTCCCCGCAGTCTCCAGACTAGCTCCCCACTGGTGTATTCGTGTTGTGTGTTGTGACCAATGGTCAGTAGTGTGCGGCCTCGTTCTACTGCCGTTTTCCCACCGATCCCCTCTCAAAACCAATATGAAAAAAAGACATTATAGAAACAAGTTTAAAAAGCGGCCGCACGCCTTGTCGGTTAAAGTGCACCTCACTAACATTCGAGGTCTGCACTCAAATCTCACTGCAGTCCACCATCACCTCGAGACTGAGCAGCCGACACTCTTGTTTCTAACGGAGACGCAGATAGGTTGTCCGTCGGACGTGGCGTACCTAACGTATCCGGGCTATACCCTGGAGCACAAATTCCGGCCTCGTGCTGGAGTGTGCCTGTACGCCCGTGACGACATCTGCTGTCGGCGTCTCCGTAACCTTGAGGACACTAGATTTTCTGTCCTTTGGGCACTAATAGACACAGGCATAGACAAAATTATCTACGCCTGTGTGTATCGGTCGCACAGCGGAGATCTGGAGACGACTAGGCTCACGGATTATTTAAGTGAGGCGGCGGACGCGGCTCAACAGAAGTACCCTTCGGCTCAATTAGTGTTACTGGGGGATTTCAACGGCCATCATAAGGAATGGCTGTACCCATACCGGGACACTGACCACGCTGGGCAGGAACGAGAAAGCTTGCTTTATCGTTAGACCTAACCCAGCTGGTTCAAGAGGCCACAAGAGTACCTGACGTTGAGTCGCATACACCTTATTGCCTAGACCTTCTGCTGACAACTGATCCAGACCGTTATTCCGTGGCGGTATCTTCGCCGTTAGGCAGCTCCGACCACTGTCTGGTGAAATCTGTATCTGTCTACCATCCGCCTGATCCCAGCCCTAGAGGCAACCGGCGGATGTGGCGATACAAGTCAGCAGATTGGGACGAGATGCGCTCTTTCTTTGCGTCTTACCCATGGCAGTCATTGTGCTTCGCTTCTGGTGATCCCTCAGTCTGCGCAGATGCTGTGACTAATGTAATACGAACGGCTATGGAATATTTTATTCCATATTCCGACGTCCCATTATCCAGCAAAGCTCGCCCTTGGTTTGGTTCTCAATGCAAAAGTGCTGAAGCACTTAAGCATGAGACATACCTAGCCTGGGTTGATGCTCGACAGCGTGAGGCAAGGGACATACATCAGAAGAAGAAAGCGTTCAACAAGGCTGCTAAGGCAAGCAAAAAGGTTCTTCAGAGGGCTCGTTTTGACCACATTAGTCGAATAGGGAACAAACTAGCTTCGTACCCTGCGGGCAGCAAAGCGTTTTGGTCCCTAGCTAAATCGGTCGAATCGAACTTCTGCCGCCCCTCACTGCCTCCAATGCTAAAACCTGATGGGACACTGTCTCACACTGCAACGGAGAAAGCAAACTTGTTTGCATCTCAGTTTGCGGAATCTTCGCGTCTAAATGCTAGTAGCGCGACACCTCCCACTCCACCTGGCTGTTCGACTTGTATGTCAGAGATACGTATTCGCCAAATGGAGGTTCGCAAAGTGCTACGCAATCTGGACGTGAACAAAGCCAGTGGCCCAGATGGTATTCCTGCTCTGGTATTGAAGGCTTGTGCGCCTGAGTTGTCACCGATTCTGACGCGCCTATTTAGACTCTCTCTCCAAACTGGGCTAGTACCGAAGTCTTGGAAGCTTGCCAATGTGCAACCAGTGCCCAAAAAGGGTAGTCGTGCTGACCCTGCCAACTACAGGCCCATCTCGGTCACGTCCATACTCTGCAAGACTATGGAACGTGTCTTAAACCACAGGCTTCTGACGTACCTAGAATCGAACGACCTCCTCAGAGACCAGCAATACGGGTTTCGCCGAAACCGGTCCACCGGGGATATTCTAGCGTACGTCACTCACATCTGGAGTGAAGCTATTGAGAAACACGGGGAAGCACTTGCAGTCTCCCTGAATATCTCGAAGGCTTTCGACAGGGTTTTGCATGATGGCCTTGTAAGCAAGCTTTCTAGTTATGGTTTGTCTCCTGGGTTCATTGCGTGGATATCGGACTTCTTGAGGGATTGATCCATACGAGTCGTCATTGATGGCTGCTCGTCGGATCAAATGGCTATTAATGCCGGAGTCCCTCAAGGGTCGGTACTCTCTGCGACGCTCTTCCTGCTACATATCAACGATCTGTTGAAGCCCGGTATCTTTGGGTACGCAGATGATAGCACCGTTGTAGAGAGTTACATATCTAGCGCGAGAGCCAGCGGGCAGCAAACTCAGTTACTGAGAGAGAGTCTGATCGAGCGTTTGAGCTTGACCCTTGAGGCGGTGTCCAAATGGGGCGATGCCAATCTGGTCAAGTTCAACGAGAATAAGACGCAGGCGTGTCTGTTCTCCGCTAAAAGGAGTCCTTTCGAACTGACTCCTACTTTTAGAGGTGTATCCGTGCCGGTTTCTGACCGTCTTGAGCTTTTGGGCGTTACTTTGACATCTACGCTCAACTTTGGCTCGTATATCGAGTCCAAGGCTAAACTAGCTGCCAAAAAACTAGGTGTCCTCTCAAAAGTGCGAAGGTACTTCAAGTCTGAACAGTTGCTTACATTATATCAAGCACAGATTCGCTCCTGTATGGAGTACTGTTCGCACCTTTGGGATGGATCGGCTAAGTATCAGCTGGAAGCTCTGGAATCGATCGAGAGACGTGCCAAAAGGCTCATAGGCAACGACACTCTTGTGCGAAAAAGACTCCAAAGTCTTGAACATCGCCGAAAAATTGCTAGCCTGTCGGTTTTTTATCGGATACACTTCGGAGAGTGTGCGGCTGATCTGCATGATCTGATACCACCTTGTCCTTTTTTCTATCGGAATGCTCGTAGCTCGAAAAAGCGACATCGTTTCATGGTTGATGTTCCAAAGACACGAACGAAGAGATTCGACTCTACTTTTGTGATAAGAACGTCTAGGCTATGGAATACGTTGCCTGAGTGGGTTTTCCCCGATAGTTACAATCTTTGTGTCTTCAAATCGAGAGTGAATCGGTTTTTTTCTAGGTAAACACGCTCCATCGTAGACCGCATCGTCGCTTAACATCAGGCGAGATGGCGGTCAAGTGTGAACCTATAAAAGTAAAAAAAAAAAAAAAAAAAAAAAAAAAATACGCGTTAGTGCGCAATTTCCGGAGACCCCAGTTAAAACCACGCGCACCACTGTCTGTTCGAAGTTATGTGCATACTACGTAATGCCGCTAACTTAAAACGGTGAAGGAAAACATCGTGAGGAAACCAACATGTACCTAGAATCATTCGCAGTGTTGCGTCATCCACCAAACCGTACTGGGCCAGCGTTTTTCTTTTTTTATGTAAAGAGTGACGAGACGAGCAGGACATGTGCCTGATGATAAGCAACATACCTGCCACATAACAGCACAGTGACACGCAGCTATTGGAACATGAAGAGTCAAAATCGTTACCTAGCTCTGCACTGCGCTCGTCACCCAGAGATCTAAGTTGTTATATCTCTACGCCCTGTAATTTCTCTGGAAACATTGCCCTTCAAACCGGAACACAGTAATGTTAGCACATAGCTGCTTGGCGGTAGAATAACTGGCAAAGGTGTGGTGGTACTTCCCCAGGCGGACTCTGCTAAGAGTCCTACCCCTACCAAAGCCTTAACTCCTTGCGAGAGATGGCTCCGAGTCCCAGCAGTGGGAATATTAAGTGGGTTGTTTATACAAGTTTAAGTGATTGCAACAGTTATTATGATGATAAACAACACGGAGTCACGCGGTGCTATTTGAACACAAAGGGAAACATTGCACTTTGAACTAGAACTCGTTACTGCTTGGTGGTAAAATAATTGACAAAGGAGAGGTATCTGCGTTATGATCTTGTGTATGACTAGCTGTCTCTCGCAGTTTCACCTGCTTGGTTACCGATCTAATAATTTTCCAGCTATAAAACTTGTAAGTAGGTAAAAAAAATGTTTTACTAGTCAATACCTGCGACTTAGTCCGCATAAAACTAAAAAAGACTACTACCTAAGGACCTTTACTTTTTTGGAATGAAAAAAGAGCCTATTTTGTATAGGGGAAATGTATTTACGCAGCGTCCATATCCATCGATATGTTCGACACCACGGACCGTTTATGCTACGTTCGTCGCATCCACACACCACAGGGTTCTGCAGCCGTAGCTTGGCCACAGATAAGAAAATAGTTACTTGGCTTGGCGGAAAAGTCGCGGGACCGCTGTCAAATTCAACTGCGTTTCTGCCACTACCACTACCCTTGCAGGCCCATTTCGCGAAGGGACGGACCTCTGTTTGTGGCACCAGACCCAAAGATTCTTTTTATTGGACGAAAAAAATTTAAGATGCTGGAATTATGTTTCACGAACAATAAAAATAATTTTCCTTCAGAAAAATTGTCTTTATGAAACACCCAACGACTGTACCCACAAGGCTGGGTTTATTAGCTCCTCCGGTAAAACTGTGTAACGTCACACTTTATCTCCAGGGTTCATATCTCGTAAAGTAGCGAGCGTATGTGTACGGCGGTGTATACTCAGCCTTAAGGTGCCTTAAGCCTGCCTCATAAAGCCAAATTAGGCGTGTCTTGCCCTGAACACACGGATGCTAAAGATAGCCAACATATCTGGCTGGCATAGTAAAAGCTTTACTTAAGTATAGTAGTGGTAGAACTGGATACAGACTCCGTCTAATGAAGTACTATAGTTTTGCCAGTTATTATATGGGCAAGCAGTAAAATGGACGCTTTTCTGCGTTTCGGTTTGAAAGGCAACGTTTCCGAATAAATTATAAGGCTAAAATATATATCATCACTACATAGTATAAAACAAGGTCGCTTTTTCTGTCCCCATTTCCCTATGTATGCTTAGATCTTTAACACTACCAAACAGATTTTGATGCGGGTTTTTGAAATAGATAGAATGATTCAAGAGAAAGGTTTTTATGTAGAATACATGTATAGTACAGTAGAGAGACACTGATAATTTTAAAGAGTTCTAAAGTAATCTCATAAATAAACACAATTTTTGCGCTTAAACTGCAAACGCTGGCTGAACCCTACGAGATAGATCAAAATAATGTACTGAAGTATTGTACATCTTAAAAAGGTCTACAAAAATAGTAATTTTGATATTTGTATATCTCTTAGGGATAACCCACAATAACAACTATTGTTATTAGCATCAGCATTGCACCCGTGCGAAGCCGGGGCGGGTCGCTAATCATTTTAAATATCTGGGTTACAAACGCAGTGCAATTCAATGCTAAATAGCTATTTGGATTTTTCATTTGAAATAGCTGGGAGGTAGGTACTATGCTACGAGTATTATGGTCAACTTGGCGAGCGGTTACTGTCTTGGCTTTGACCTTGTTGGATAATGTTCAGAGTCCCAGCTGTGGGACCATAAATGGGCAGTTTATGTACGATATAGTACAGCTTAGTATATTTGTAATTAATGATTAAGTTATATGTCAAACTTAGCAGCAGTGATTCACAAAAAACAAGACTCCAAACTTCCCAAATTGTTGCATTTTCCCACTCTTCGGCCACGCAACATTATACTTTACACCATTGTAATAAAAACTAATTTTGATGTGTAACAAGTTTTATTTATACTTATTTGCTACCTGTACTTACAGTAGGTACTTACGTGTACGTGTACATTAAGTCTTTAATGAATATTGTGTAAGGAAATACGTTGGATATACAACAGCGAAGGAAAGATTATCCACTTAAAAGTTGCAGAATATAAGAAACCGACTTATTCTTTCTGATGCTGGAAGTCGGTGTTTTCTCTCTTTAGGAGAGAATCAAGACCATAATCCATTACGCTAGCAAAGCGTAGGTTGGACAATAATAATAATTAACCTCGAATAATGTATTTTTGGGAAGACGCCACCTTCATGATGTTTTCATTAAAATAAAGCCACTGACTGGTGATAAACAATAGTGAATGCACTTGGTAAAACACTCATAGTACAATAAGTCACGCTAATAGCCACAAATATATTGCAATTGCGCATGTCACGATACGAACTTATAAGACTTCACCCATTCAAAAATCGTCTATCCACGATGTGACCGCTGCTCTATCGCAGATCCAACGCTATTGGAATGGGGACGGCCCCCATTCCGATATTAACAAGTCAGTCATGCAAATGCGTAAGATTTTCCCGTAACAAAAAACGCTCAACTTAGCTTTAATAGTCCTGACTTAAGATTACACAGATACGACAAACTCAAAACACGCCTCTTTCAACATCGCAAGTCAAAAGCCGCTCAAAACAACCCTATCACAACTACTAAAGCATTAACAACGCAAATTGAGTTCCCGATGCACGTGCTTAGCTTCTTCAAGTACATCTTTGACCTAAATTAAAATCGAAGGCCCTTCGAATGCCGTTCTAACGCAGAACTCATTTGCCTAAAATTGCCCCCAATTTGTTAGGATTCCTCGCATTATTTCAGTCGCGGAGCATAATGGTAGCTACCATTGTCTCTGTTTTTAAAACAAAAAGAGAGGTAAGAAATGGACGGTCGAAATGATAAGCAAATGGAATATACTGTCCGTCTTCATATTTACAAAATCCAATTCAGATTTCTTTCGAATAAGCGCGCTCTGTCTAAAGATAGCGTACACATCCTTAATAAGACTACCGGCCCATGAACAAAATTTATGGGTCAAATGAACCACCAGGAGACAGTATTTATTTATTTATTTATTTAATTAGGCGTACATAACAGATTACAGTTAATGTTAAATAACAGATAAATTATAATATTTTGATGTTCTAAACTGTTATCCAAAGCATGCACACACAACTTAACTAGAATATTGAGGCAGTCACTAAATTAAATACATACAATATAAATCAATAACTTTAACTTAACTCATACCTACATGCAACTAAAACTATAACATAACTAAAATATGTAAACGCAACCAAGAAATACTTTATAATTTGAAAACTTTATAATAATGAAAATCGACTTTAGCGAACATATGGCGTAAATACTATCTTCCTAAGTTCATTTTTAAATTTATACATTTTGTTATGAAATACATCAATTGTGTCGTGGTATTTTTTATGAATTTCGTTATATTGGCGACACATTCTCAGTAGGATGATAGAAGGGTATAAAGTAAAAAGATTCGTCACTATGCCGTCACTAAACTCTTACCGCAAAGATTTATACCACTACAAAAGGTTCGAACTTAAATATTGTATCTAAACTGTAGCGCATTGTCTCGGTGAGTATTCCCTGATGTATACAATTTGAATATCTTCTTAATGAATCGATTTCTTCTGAATACGCCGTACGTAAACCGAATCATCGCTAAATAAACAAACCAATAAATAATCGATTCAAAAAGATCTATAACCTCGGTTTCAATAAAGAAGCTTTAAGCTATATGCTTCTCCCTTTCCGCAATGTCAGATAAATACAGGGTTATTGGTAATCAGCCTGCATCATTTTAAGGGGATGTTAGGTACATTCAATAAGTCAACTTTTGTTCTACAGTTTAAAAAAAACTGATTTTTTTTCTTTTACAAAATAAATGAAAAGTGCATTTGCACGGTCTAAAAGTATCGAACTCTTCGTAACAATTCGTAACGAGAGCGCGTACGCTCTTTAACGCGCAAAAAATGATGTACCGAAGTGAATAAACACTAAAAAGTCGCTAAACAGTACAAAAAAGGGCAACAAATACAATTTTTTTTTGGGTTATCTATTAAGTTTTAAAGTTGTAGAACAAAAGTTGTTTGTTTAAATATACAGAACATGCCTTTAAAAGGATGCAGGCTGATTACCAGTAACCATGTATAATACCTATGCAAACTACATACAGTATTATTGTTTCCTTTATTTTAAACTATAAATATCAGACATAACTGCCATTTTACCTTCCTGCTAAGTTTAACCATCGCTAAGTAAGAACTGGAATTCAGCAAGCTCCAGTTAAGTGTTACACCCGAACCAATCTCGCCCATATTTTAATATTAGCTCAGTATAAGAGACAATTAGCCGTCACTCCACTATTTGCATGTTAAATAGCACAGCGGATAGAGTTTTATAATTATTCTGGGTCTGTTTAACTGCCGTAAGATAATTACAACTTATCTACAGGATACAAATTATCTGGCGGATACTTGATTATTGCTGGAAAATAAAACCAAAATATTATTTTGTAAATGTAGATACCAATATGACTTTTAGAAAAGGGCAGAACATTTATTACTAAAACTAAAATACAACGAGAACTACACTACGCTACATACCTAACTAACTACTCACACTTAGCACACCTGAATTATCCTTAGACCAATGAAGGTCTACAGATAATCAAGATGTTCCAGCTCACTACCAATCGGAAGCGTACCCAGCACGCTGGCGGCATTACTACGCTGAATAGCAATGCTTATGCGTTGGGCCAAATAAACGCCAGCATTTTGGTCACGCGTCGCGTCGGCCAAGCGCTCGGAAAGGCTTTTTGAAGATGAGGTGATATCCCGGCCCAATGACAAACAATATGACTAAATCACGATCTAAAATATTAGGTACGAGTATTTATTTACCTCTTGTACTACTTTCAGTCACGTAACAATCGCCGTGGTTACGAGAACACTGAATTCAGAAGACAAAACAGTAGTCAATAAAATTAAATCACAACTTTTTTTTTATTGTCTTCGGTTAAACACTAAAAATATACCACTTTGTCAGTGCCCTGGCTTAAATTAAAAACACTGCGCACCACTTTACATGTACCTACAGAAAAAACATCTTTTGAAGACACTGTGTCATCTGCCATCGATGTTATCCTTCACCGGTAAAGCCAATAATGATGACATACTCGTATATCTACAGTTCTACACGTTTAGTATGAAAACTAACGTGGTTATTACACATTTTAAAAGTAGCTCACGTATGATATAGTCAGAACAGTCCGACTCAAGTTTCAATCGCGTCCGGCGATCTTTTTCAAGGCGAGTGCGCGCGCGTGTTCGCAGCTCGTTTAGCACTGAAGTTCTACACTTAGAAAAATAATTAGACGTACAGGAGGGAGTCGAACCTACGACTTCATAATTATGAGTTAGACGTTTTCGTATTTACGCTATCAAGTCTCACTAAGTAATAACACTGCTACAAGAAGAAAATATGTTATGTTCTATTGTTTAGACAATATATATATTTTTTTTAAATAAAGAGTGACGAGACGAGCAGGACATATGCCTGATGGTAAGCAATATGCCTGCCACATAACAGCACAGTGACACGCAGCTATTGGAACACGAAGAGCCCAAATCATTACTTAGCACCGCACTCCGCTCGTCACCCAGAGATCTAAGTTGTTATATTTCTAAGCCCTGTAATTTCTCTGGAAACATTGCCCTTCAGACTGGAACACAGTAATATTTGGACTTAACTGCTTGGCGGTAGAATAATTGACAAAAGTGTGGTACTTCCCCAGGCGGACTCTGCTAAGAGTCCTACCACTACAAAATATATTGTACACTTTTTTTCTTTTTATATTGTTATACACTTTTAACCTGATCCGTTCAGGCATTCCCACGCGATTGACCAACAAATATACAAAAATCAAACTTTTCCATGTATAAAATTAGTAGTATTTTGTAATTATTATCTACAATGTTGTTACACAAATTTAAATAGGCTACTAATATTATAAATTTTAATGTCAATGTACCGATGTTTGTTGCTCAATCACGTTGTAACGTATAAACGAATGGGGCTGAAATTCGGAATACAGGTAAACTATAGTCCGAAAAAATATATAGAGTACTTTTTATCCCGGCAAAATAACGGGAACATGAACTAGGCGGATAACACCGCGGGGCGCTGCTAGTAGAAACATAAAAAGAGATGTAACTCGAGCGTTTTACTTTTTTTTTTAAATGTTGAATTGATGTTTATCTGATAGTAGTTATTTGCTGTTTGTAAACCAGCCCCTGAAAGGAGCGGCACAGTAAATGACAGCGACGGGGTGGAGTCGTTGTGAGACGAGGAGAATACAAAGCGCCGCTCCATGGCTCTACAGTTCATTTAGTTTTCAGCTTTTTAATTGGACGAGTAAAGCGTCATCGTAGAGGGTAGAATAAAACGGTTTCTTCAAAAGAAATTGAGTTAAGCACTAAAGATAATTCACATGCAAATAGTTCTAGAATAAAAAGCAGAGTCTATTATTCTGGTGGCGTATTTTAATTTTTTATTTTTTTTTCAAATTTTTTAAAAGGATTGATAGATATCCTGCTTTCTACTAATAGTAAATTTTTTTAAATTTGATTTTATGTTGCTAAATCACTTCGGAACATTTAGACAGATTGAGCTAAAATTGTAAACATTCTTAGATTATTATGTATTCAAGGCTTAGCTACGGCTGGTCTAGTCGGACGGTGACTGCCGATCCGGAGCACACAGGTTCAAATCTCACGCCCACCACTGATTTTTCGAAGTCATGTACGTACCTAATATCTCTAACTTAAAAGCAGTGAAGAAAAATATAGTGAGGAAATCGACATGTACTAGGCACATGAGACTCTTTTGAAGACGTGTGTCATCCATCTCCCTACTTTTAATTCCAGGAAAGTAAAGTGATCGGTCGATTCAGGCAAGTGGTGAACTCCCGTTCAACGAGATCCTTCTAGTCGTTTCAAAATATTAGTTTGTTCGATCAAAGCCTCGAAATTCCGTGAAAAACACGAGCTCGCAACGAGGCGAGATTCCCAGGAAACGCTGAAATATTCATACTAGCACGGTTTATTATATTTTTTATTTGCTATCCGTTATTCTACTCACACTTTATCGAATATCGATGAGTTTGATCGTGATTACAGTTGCTGATACATTTGTGCGACAGTATGGGATATTTGCTTTTATTGTTATAAGGACGTTATGACCACGATGTTTGATGTTTTTGTACCCGTATATACGCATCAGCACTCCCCGGTTTCAGCCGCGTAGTTCTCGTTATTTTGGCCGGGATGTAAAATAGTATTTTTGCCATTAGGTATATAGGTACTATAATCCGTCTGTATCTCAAAATTTCAACCTGATCCATGTAAGTGTTTTGTCGTGAATAAGCAACAAACATCCAAACTTTTGCATTTATTAACCGATTTCAAAACAGGAGGGGGCTATCAATTCTATTGTATGTTTCTTTTGTATTTATGTTACGCGAAAGCACGACAATTGTGAATAGATTTTAATGGCTATTTTTTTAAATGTGTCATTGACGATTGTCAAGACTATAAGTCTATTACATTTATTTATATGATAGTTAAATAGTTTACACGAGTATAACATCTATAATAATATTACTCGTATACCGTTAAAGAGGTTTTTTGTTCGAACGTGTTTATCGCAGGAACTACTGGACTGATTTCAAAAAATATTTCACCGTTGGATATGTACTCAATCCCTGAGTGCTATAAGTTGTATATAACGTACGAACCAAGCTGGAACAAACCGCTAGTATTCTAGCTAGTCGATGCGAAACATTGGTTACTGCCACGTATCTGTACTGTGTGCTATTTTTTGCTCGAATCTCTGAATCGAAAATATCATCCTGGGACACGTGTCGGAAACAAATGAATAGCAAACGTTGTTCGCACTCGCTCATTGTGTTGTGTTTTATGTATTTCTCTCTTCTACACTTATCGCTATCACATGAATATTGTCAAAGTGCATGATTGTACGTCTGTTGTGAGTTTTTAGACTAAACGGGTTCATTTGAAAACGGTGTTAAGTAAGCCACGCTGTGAGAAATTTCGAATATTTAGCTAGTAGAGATTTACAAAGCATCTCTGTTTTAATGTTAGAATGTTTATTTATACCTCTCAGACTTTTAAGTGCGAGAAAAGGATAAAAGGTACAATTTTTTCTAGAGTATTTAATGTGTTTTTTTATATTTAATTCTTTTTCTTGCGAATGGCAAGAGATACAGGTGTAGGAAAAAGAAAAAGCCTAAAGCAGAACGAAAGGGACTAACTGCTGATGTTATAGAAAACTATATTTAGAACCGACGTAATAAAAGGATGAGGTTTTCAACCCGGTTGAATGATTTTTTTGAATGGATGTTACGCGATAGCTCGTTTTCCCAAAAAGCTCCCAATTGTCAAACGATTTTGTTTTTTTGACGTGATAACGTCTTATAATTCGATGAAGCCGGCTGCACGCCCACAAAACATGACGTCATGTACCGTTACCGTCGGTCGTTACCTCGCCGCATGTTTGTTACAGTTGTATTAATTATTTCGATCAGTAGTTCAAGCGGGGATGTAGCTCAGTGGTAGAGCGTTCGCTTTGCATGTGAAATGCCCCGGGTTCGATCCCCGGCATCTAAAAGCTTTTTTGCATTGTTTTGATTGAAAATGACTAAATTCTACTGATTACTTTTTACATACAAATCTATTAAACAAATTAAATTAAAATTTTCTTTTGAAAAATCCTACCATTCCATCAGTATTTTCTTAAGACGTTGTCACGTTCTATCGTCAGTAAACCGACTTTACAGACAAACATTTTGTTTTTATAAATATGCAATACTTCAACACCAAACTACCTACTTCGGATTGGAACAGTGTGTTTAGTTGACACAAAAAATATGATACTTAGGCGAGTGTTATATCTATTAATTAAAAGTTGATTTTTGTTTTGTTTTTTTTTTCAACACTAATAAATAGGCATATCACCTAATGCTGCTCGCATAAATAAATAAATTAAATAGTTATGTGGTATTTTATACACAATATATTTTTTTGTATTAATAAAAATCCACTTTATTTACTTTAGTGGATTTCGAAAGCATTGAGTAAAGCCAAAATAAAAAGTTACGTAATAAGTAAGTATTACAGTTAAAAAAACAATTTAAGTGAGGTGTTTAAAAAATTGTTAATTGTTAGTTAATCATACTCTGGACTGAAATTTTTTAGACAACCCGTTTGCAATATATTTGTTGACATATAAAATACTTTTCATCTAATGAACAGCTCGGTGAAGGTCGTTGTATAGCAGGATCTTAGATTATTATTTACAATGTTTACTAAAATGTCGACTGTGTTGTCGTTTCATGACGCGCATTTATTCACTCATTATTTTTCCAAAACGCGCCAAAATAAATATGGGTAAAATAAGTAAATCCGAGTGTGGCACCTAGTCGTTCCCGGAACATATCGCAACGATCCAGTGAGTACCGTGAAAGGACCCACAGACGCGGAAACCTGCTCGAAGCAGATATTCTGATAAATATATTGAAGCAGATATTGTGATTTGGAATATTAATACGTGGTACGTATTGAGCGTATTTGTGATGTGGATATTTCTTTCAAAATCGTTCTAATCGGGTTAGGACGAATTTGTATTATTGTGCAGTGGACATTCTATTTTAATTTCATATATTTTTATAATTCACTAGCTGACCCGACGGATGTAGTATTTTTTTTTAATAAAGTGTGACGAGACGAGCTGGACATGTGCCCTAAGCAACATGCCTGATACATAACACGCAACTATTATTGGAACATGAAGAGTCCAAATCATTACCTAGCACTGCACTGCGTTCATCATCCAGAGATCTAAGATGTTATATCTTTAAGCCCTGTAACTTCTCTGGAAACATTGCCCTTCAAACCAAAACACAGTACTGTTTGGACATTTTTGCTTGGCTGTAGAATATCTAGCAAAGGTGTGGTACTTCCCCAGGCGGACTCTGAGAGTTTTTTTTTTGTCCGCCTAGTGAAGACGGTCTGGTTACGTAGGACTCGACACTATGTACCTTTGAGGAAAGAATTGTTGGTCTGAACCATGCATGGACATGGTACCGACTAAAATCTCCATGGGGTTCCATCTTTGCCGCTTACAGCTTATTTTGGGAACACTGGACCGCTCTCAAATACTTCCGCGAACCTGCCGCGGCTTCCCCGTCTCCAGGCCCTCCTATGAGGCACATCCCCGCTAACACTTGAACCCATGATACGTCGTGACCACCTCAAGGACCAACTATTGACAGGCATTATCCGACATTAAGCCGCGATAAAAAACAATTTTTAAGACAAACTCTTTTCATTTACTTTACTAGTTTAGATATAGTTTTTTTTTCTGCTGCCGCGAAAAATGTTTAGTTGATAAATCTTTATTTATGATTTCTTTTGTCAAAAGTAACCTCAAAGTTTTTGAGGGTAGATTCAATTTATTCATTTTATTTTTTCACAGGAGTCATATCTGACGACGAACCGATATGGGTTCCGCGCCACTTTACAGGTTCTATACATCATCTACTTACTACTCACACGTAGTTTTATTGGAATTCCGACACAGATACTAGCTACTTGGCACAGACATTTTCAACAATCGGAAACTAAGTCAAAAATTAATGTGTAATGTGCATTTGAAAATGTTACATTAGAATAGCTAATAAGGTCGTTAAGTTTATTAAAATTCTCGAACAGCATTCTTAATTTTTTACAGTACCTTTTCACAGTAACAGTACTCAGATTTAGTACATAAGCCATGACAGGATACAATGGAACTCAATTATAATGAAACATGCAGAAACAACTATTGTATTCTTGCAAATAAAAAAAATAATAAAAATAAATAAATAATAATAAAGCCTTTTTATTTCCTTTAATTTTTTTTTTTTTTCTTACAATAAGTATTTATACATTATTTCTATAGTGTTAGAAACCTTATTTAGTATTACTGTGTTGAAATTAGTTGTGAGTAACTTTTATCTCTGAATCTAAATTTTTATTTTATTTTAAGTTTGTGGAATCCCTGATAAGGGTATAGGCCTCCTCCATTTTCCTCCATTTGTCTCTATCTTGAGCTGTTTTCATCCAGTGTTTCCCTGCAGTTTTTGTTATATCATCCTCCCATCGCTTTTGTGGTCTTCCTACTTTTCTATTTCCGTTTGGGCCGGTCCATTGAGTACTCATGAGAGTCCATCTGTGGTCGGTATATCTTGCTATATGGCCGGTCCAATTCCATTTTAATTTCAATGCGTGGTGTAGAGCATCTGTAAGTTTAGTTTTTTCTCTGATCTCTTGGCTTTTTACTCTATCATTTTTTCTCAGATTTAGGATACTTCTTTCCATGGCCCGCTGACAAGTATTTATCTTGTTTTTTATGTTGTTTGTAAAGGTCCATGTCTGTGACCCGTAGGTCAGGCAGGGTAGAATGCAAGTGTCCAGAATTGTTTTTTTCATGGCTAAGTTGTATTTGCCTTTTAGTATTTCCTTGTGAGACCAATATCTGTTCCAGCTGGAAGTGATTCTTCGGTTCACCTCGTCTATATTATTTGTTTTAGAAATTTTTATTTGTTTGCCTAAATATGTGTACTGGTACTCTAATTCCACGCCATCCAGTGTAATTTTTCTTTTTTCGCCGTTTGTCATTATTTTGGTTTTGCTAAAGTTCATATGTAGGCCCACCTGTTTACTCTCAGTATCTAGTTGATGTATCATTTTTTCTAAGTTTTGAGACGTTTCGGCAAACACAACAATATCATCTGCAAATCTTAGATGACTAAGGCGTTTGTTTTTAATTTTGATGCCTTCAGAGACCCAATTGATTTTGTTAAATATGTGCTGCAGAACTGCTATGAATAGTTTCGGCGATACTGGGTCTCCTTGCCTGACTCCCCTTGATATTCTGAACTCATCTCCTCTAGACCCCAGCTTGACTCTACTCACACTATTTGTATAAAGAGCTTGCAACACTCTCATAAGTACTGGGTGTATATGACAATTGTGTAACGCTTGCCAGATGGAGTCATGATAGAGACTGTCGAATGCTTTAGTGTAGTCAATGAATCCTAAATAGAGACCCTTATTGAATTCTGTATGTTTTTCTATAACTTGTTCTAAAGTATGGATGTGATCCATAGTCGAAAAACCGGAGCGAAAACCCGCCTGTTCTACCGGTTGCATGCTGTCTATTTGAGGGCTGATTTTGTTGCATATAATAGAAGCAAACAGCTTGTATACACTTGAGAGCAGACTTATCGGACGGTAGTGGGCGATATCAAGTGGGTCTCCTTTTTTATACAGTAGTATAATGTCCGACTTACACCATTGTTCGGGAATTTTACCTGTACTTAAAACTATATTGAATATGTATGTCAGTGGCCCGGTAAGTTGTTTCTCTCCTATTACTAGCGCCTCATTCTTTATGCCGTCAGGACCTGCACTCTTTTCCAGTTTCAGTCTCTTAATACTCTTCAAAACCTCTTCTTCTTTTATGGTAATTGTGTCATTCTTTGTTGGCTCAGAGATGGATGTTTCTGTGTTTGTTGTCATGTCTTGCGGTTCGGAAGCATACAGGTTCTTGTAAAAGTTTGTAGCACAGGATATTAGGTCCTTTCTGGTTTTTGTTTCATTAGGTCCGTCTTTTAGGCTCTTAATCCAGTCTTTATGAGTGGTTAGTTGTTTGTACGCCTTTTTTGCACTCCTGTAATGCTTTAAGTTCGTTTCTATTACTTTCCTTCTATGGTCATAGTAATCTTTTCTGATTGACTTGTTGGTTTGTTTGAATGGGTATGATAATTCTTTTTTCATTACTTGTGTTTTGTTACTGGTTTTTATTAGTTCGGTTCGTCTTTAGATCAGGAGTTTTGTGGTTTCGCTGAAAAAATAACAACTGTGGTTCTCATTATCATTTTTTGCTTCTTGTTTTTGGCTGTCTTTTATGTAAGTTTCGAATTTATTATAGGTTTCTTGTATGTCTTCTTTGCCAATATTTGATAAGTCCATGATGTTATTTTCTAAATTTGAAAGGTATGTTTTAATCTCTTCGTCTGTTTTAAGTGTGGTGATTGTGTTTCCAAAGGTTTTTCTGCATTTTTTGAGGTTTTTTTAGGAGTAATGTACCTCTTACTATTCGATGGTCAGATGGAAACTCTACATTGTTTAGGACCTCTATGTTTGTGATATTTTTCGGGATGCTTGACATAACAAAATCGATTTCATTCTTGGTTGTTCCGTTCGGCGAGATCCAGGTCCACCTTTTCTGGGTTTTATTTTTAAAACAAGTGTTCATGATTGACAGTTTATATTCGTGGGCATATTGGACAAGCCTTTCTCCTCTTTTATTTCTTTTCCCATAGCCATATTTTCCCATGATTAAGTTTTCATTATTTTTGGGTTGTCCTATCTTAGCGTTGAAGTCCCCTAATACAATGATGTTTTTGCAATTATTTGTCATATTATGTGCTTTTTGCAGTGTTTGGTAGAATAATTCAACGTCTTCATCTTTTGAGTCTGTTGTTGGAGCATATGCCTGAATAATATACATTTCAGTATTGTGAAATTTTAATTGAAGTAATGCGACTCTTTCTGATATTCCGTAGAAATTTATGATATTTTTCTTGTATTTTTTCTTAATGAGAAATCCTGTGCCATATAGGCCGGGTGTTTCGCCAACATAGCAGAATATATGGTCAGTATGTTCTTCTATTTTGCATCCCATTCTTCTTATTTCGGCCAGGCCAAGTATATCTATATTTATGTTTTGAATAGCGTGAATTAATTCCATGTATTTTTCTATGGTTGAGAGTGATCTCACATTGTATGTAGCTATTTTTAGGTTGTTGTTTTTAAATTTTTAATCTTTTTGAAGTATCGTTTGGAGGGTTGTGGTCATACTCTTCCACGGTGACCAGCCGGGTTGGAAGAAGATTGAGGGAGGCCGATGATTGCTATTCTGTATTACAATTTGATCTCAAATGGTCAGAGTTCTGCGGGTTAGAAGATTCGGGTACTGTGAAAGTAGGCTTTTTTATGACGAAGTTGCTCATGTTATTTGGCCTATTTATTTTCATTGGTTGTTTTTTGCTAAAATTGTTGGTCTTGTTGCTGTTACATAGTGTTTCGGGAGATTCTGATAGGTTTCTTTTTTTGTTGCCTGTTTGTTGTTGGTCAAGTTGGGACTTCTTTTTATCAATGATGACTAGTTTATCATATCTTATGAATGCCCTTTTCCCCTGTTCCTTATTTCTTTCTAATTCGATTTGAAGCTCCTTTCGCTTGTTCAATACTTCGATGGGAAAATCTTCTTTAATGTAATAAGATGTAGTTTGAAGTTTTTTCTTATATTTTTGTATTTGTATTTTTAATCCCAAGGTGAGACAAGTTACTACAATGGGTCTAATTTTATCACCTTTTTTCCCGAGCCTTCTTACAGATTCTATACTAAATTTATCACATTCAATGTTCATTTTATTATTTATTATGTCTAAAATCTTATTCTCCAAATCTTCATAGCTGTTTTCGGTTTCTTCTATCCCAAAAAATAGCAGATTTTTCCTCCTTAGAAATCTTTCTACATTTTCTGCTTTCTTCGTCTGTATTTCTAGTTTTTGTTCCAAAACTGTGTTCTTTTTTTCTAATACTTTGAACTTTTCATTGACATTGTTGTTGATTGTATTTTTGATGTCTTCTTTCATTTGTATCATATCCGCTTTTTGCTGCTTAAAGTCTTCCTGCATTTTTATGAGTAAATTTTTAATTTCATCCATGATGTCAAACTGCACCCTCTTTGCGTCTTATTGTGTTTGTGACGCGCTATATTTTTATGCTAAGCTTGTTGGCTACCTAGTTTCGCACCAGATTTCGTAACTTTGTTGATAAAATAGTTCGTTCGAATTGATAACAGTGGTCCGTGACGGCGATGACTATGTATGGTGTTTTTAAGTTATAAGTAATAGTGTTACTTTTGCCAAACCTTTTCAATCTTGAATCCCTTTGTAAATTCCGCAAAACCCACCAATACAAATAAAATAAATATCGAAGCAAATTCAAATACCACAAAAACTGCATTAACAAGAACGGTTCAGACGTCCACGCGTGTAATACCGTGACCAAGGAAAATATTGGTGTCTTCAATTGGTTGTCTTAGAGTAAATCGGTTTCATCTAAAAGAGCACGTAAGCGCAAACTCCATTGTAGACCGCACAGTCGCTTAGCATCAGGGAAGACAGCGATCAAGTCCAAACTTATCATTGTTATAAAAAGAAATATAAATGAAATGAACTCTCTTAAATAACCTAATACCACTTCATAAATCTAGTACTTCATTAACAACATTTTCACAAAGAAATTCCACAATTTCATAACCATATTTTTCTGTAAGCCACTTAATTTTCACACAGCAAAAAGCCCTCTCCGGGCCCCTGTCACCTTTACAAGATAAACAAACAAATCTGCGAATAAACAACTCGAAAACGTTCAACAAAGCTTCCTCATTACTCGCTTAAAACGCTCGAAAAACAATGCCTTATCTCTATAATAGAAGAGGCGTTAGGTGTGAAAAAATTACTAATGAAAAATGATAGTTGGATTCTCAAGAACTCGTAAAATTCAAAAATAGCTCAAGGGCACGGAACGGGGTATTCACAACTGCGAGGTGTTCACAGGGCATAGAGATAAATTATTTATTTCTCTTATCTCTCCAGGTCCAGAGCATAGAGCAATGATAGACAATGATTTGGACTCTTTATGTTCAAATAATGGCATGATGCTATGTTATTTGGATATCTATGTTGTGTACCATCAGGAGCATGTGTTGCTTGTCCCGTAACACTAGATTAAAAAAAATGCAAAATCTCATCTTTTCAGATGTCAGATTCGTTGAGGTAATTAAAACTGTTTTGTATGATATTGTCGTGATAATTTTCTACCTCAGCTCCCAGCCTAAAAGAAGTCACAGATTAATAAGTCGTAGCTTCAGGTGGAAGTGATAAGAGGCCACGGTGCCGTCACTTCCATTAAATAATGACATCTAATTATATAACCATTGTCGAATTTCGACGCTGCATTTAATTTTGTTTGCAGAGGTAATGTGGATACGGGTGTGGGTGAAATTATGAGTCAGAGCGGGTGAAGTGAATTTTATGATGGTACTATTTAAAACGACTTAAATAAAGAGGTTCTCGATACGTTTTTTTTTTTAATTTCCTTTTTTCTAGGGCTACGAAACGCATAGTCCTGGTAGAACTTACCGTACCGTGGGAAACTAATATACCTAAAGACCACGTGATGAAACAAAATAAGTATTACGACCTACAAAATGAATTAACAAAAAATGGCTATGTAGTTAATTTATACGCTGTAGAAGTAGGAGCGAGAGGTATACCAGCAAAATCTCTCTATAACCTGCTTAAAGACCTTGGATTGTCCAGAAGTGCAGTAAGTTCTATACTAGAACGAGTATCTAAAGCTGCACTAGTAGGATCATATCGGATTTGGCTGGGCAGGGAGAGAAATACGAGTAGTGAAGGTGAGTGTTGACGTACGTCAATGTAAGGGGCCCCTTTTAAACCTACAGCCCGAGTCACAAGTCTTGGGGTCTATTCGAGATTTCTCTCTCTGCCACACGATGGACCCGGCACCCGCACGGTGAATCCATGGAATGCTAAGAAGTACGTCTCTGATTATTCGAAGTCGACTGAACTGATTGCGAATTATGTTTTTGTTTGAAGGTTGTTTTTTTCCAGAGGACGAAGCCACCCATTTAAATTATTTTATCAGTTTTTGGAGCATATTGGTTTCCTTACGATGTTATACTTCATCGTTAAAACCAGGTGTGATGATAAACTCGCACATCTGTATTTGAAAATATATTCAGAGGTATTAGTGCAGCCGGGATTCGAACCTACAATTTCATGGTTGCGAATCGCTCGTTCTAGTGACTAGGCCCATTGCAAATTACGCAACCAAGCACACAAAATAAGTTTGACTTTTCTAATGCACAGACGTCATTCAAAGGCAAATCGATATTGTGCCATTATTTACGTTTTTCAAATGAATTTATCTACTGTACCTATGTACATTCTTTTGTAGTTCAAAAAATGTACTTTTTTGTAGTTCAAGGTACGGTACGGACAGGGAACAGGGCATGTGCCGGATGATAAGCAAGACACTTACTCATTAATAGCGCAGTGTCACCCAGATATTGATGTATTTTCTTCTAAAATAGGCACATACATCATATTCACATTCACACGAGATTTCTAGCCACAACGTTTTTATAATTGCGGTAAATATCCCGTAATATGCACGCAACATACCACAAACTACAAGTTTTTTTGAAACCAAAACCTTGTACCTTGTCCCCGCCATCAAATGTCATTTAATTTTACACGAGAGCGTTCGAGTGTACCTGATGAATGTGCGGTCTCGGCGCCTTACAGATAATATCGACGGCTCCCAAACGAATTAATTCATTTGCTTCACTTTGGGAACCACACGCACACAGACGCGAATTGTAAAAGGTATATTGCTATGTTGGCTATGCAGAATAATATATTTATTTCACCATTTAAACGGTCCGGTTTTTAGATAGGTGTTTACACTGAAACACTATTCTGTCTGATGGTAAGGACCGGTCCATGATGAAGCATAGAAGAAACCGATTAAATTTCGTTTTTAAGAAACCAAGATTAGGTATAACAACCTAGAAAAAATCAAAAACTAGCTCAGGCAACGCATTCCACAGTCTCGACGTTTTTATCGCAAAAGTAGAGTCAAACTAAAGAGTTTTTGTAGTGGTAGGACTCTTAGCAGAGTTCGCCTGGGGAAGTACCACACCTTTGCCAATTATTCTCCCGCCAAGCAGTAATGTGCAAACATTACTGTGTTCTGGTTTGAAGGGCAATGTTTCCAGTGAAATTACAGGGCTTAGAAATATAACATCTTAGATCTCTGGGTGACGAGCGCAGTGCAGTGCTAGGTAAAGATTTGGTTTTCATATTCCAATAGCTGCGTGTCACTGTGCTGTTATGTGGCAGGCATGTTGCTTACTATCAGGCAAATGTCCTGCGCGTCTCGTCACTCTTAATTAAAAAAAAAACCTCTTCTTTCGAGTTTGGAACATCAACTGTGAAACGATATCGTTTTTTCTAGCTGCGAGCATTCCGAAAAAAGCCAAGGTGGTAAGTCATCAACCGAATTTTTGTAAAAACTCTTGGGACACAATAGCAAACAAAAAAAGTTATTTTTTAGAAAATAGAATTGAAATAATGTTGAATAGGTAAATTACTATAAAAATATGGCGGTGCAAAGTCCGCAGACTCAGCAAGTTTGAAAATAAGTACCAAACTAAACTACTGTTTCAATAAATACTACCAAAAAAAACACCGTCCGCCGCAGTACGTAGGTAATTAATTTAAAATATGCCCAGTAATTGTCATTTCATTAAAACTGGGACGTCGTATTAACAAGTTAATTATGACCCCTTGCCTTTCTTTTGTATGATGCATTAGGTGCGAAAATGGGGTCTTGCCTAAAGGGTGTAAGTATGCCACGGGCAAAATAAATACTGTCAGATATGGTAATTAGTATTTTAGTTAAAATTATACATTTTTTATTTTTTTTATTAATAGAAAATG
The DNA here is from genome assembly GCA_963693475.1 of Ectropis crepuscularia. Lineage (NCBI taxonomy): Eukaryota > Metazoa > Arthropoda > Insecta > Lepidoptera > Geometridae > Ectropis > Ectropis crepuscularia. The sequence continues at coordinate 3,583,517 of OY856340.1, forward strand.
AAAGGTTGCATGCAATGGAATGCATGTGCATGAAAGTAAAGTAAAGAAAGCGAGCAACATGCTAGTCTTTAATAGCTAATGGTACGCAGCTTTTCGAACAGGAGAAGTCCGAATCATTGTCTTGTACTCCATTGCGCGCGTCGCCAATATATATATGTCGGAATCGAGTCGCAATCGAGTTACAATCGAGTCGTGTCCGGGGTATACATATACAACGTAACAACTCTATGGATTTAGATGTTCTAACTACGAAAGTACAGTCAAACCTCTTTGATCAAGTCTATAGAACATCAATCATGAAATGATGTTACTTTTCTAGATACAAATCAGTGATATCAGATCAAGTAGATTCGCTGCCATGTACACAAAATATTTTGGCTTGCGTAACTCATAATCTCATACAAACATTATTTAAGCTATCTGGGCATTATTGGATCATACACAACAGTGTTATTAATTCGGATTTTTACTATGTTGATATATATAGTAATTTACCCGTAAACATGATGTATTAATCTGCATGAAAATATTGGGAACTTTCTTCGACATAAAACACTAGATATAGATGTAGTATATTACGTATCAGATAAATAAATAATTAATGAAACGAATCAAAAATTTAACACCATTTTTTTCCTGAAGCTATGAAAGGTATTCTCTAAAAAACTACGTTTTAGCTATGAAAGGTTGAAAGGTATGCTCTAAAAAACTACGACTTTCTTTTCAATCAGCTTACGGAAAAACCAATTAAACTTCCTCAAGACAAACAAAAATAACAAAGCTCACGGCAAATAATCAAGAGCCAAGTCCGCACTAAGAAGTTGAACTAATAATCCCAGTTAGGGTCTACGACAGCTACGGTTAGCAGGCAACGAATGGCATTTCATAAATTTCAAAAAATAATCTATCTAGCCTAGCTTAGTCTAGCCGGGAAAAAAGCAATTGTCGATCCGAACAGCCTGGTTCAAATCGCAAGCGCAATACTGTCATATCTTCCTTCTTCGGAGTGTCGAAGTCATGTGCGTAATTCCGCTAACTTTTTATGTTGGTAGGACTCTTTGCAGTCGTTCTGGGTTGGTTGTTACCACACCTTTGCCAGTTATTCTACAGACAAGCAGTAATGAGCAAACATTACTGCTTGGCCGTAATTTAATTCAATTATTTTAAATCCATTCAAATCAATTCAATTCAATAAAATATTTATTTCCATTGAAATTACTGAGACATTGCTCGTCTCGTCACTCTATACTATCTATTAAAAAACACTGTGTCGGAATACATCTGTTTTTTGCATAAGATTTATATCTTCAATGACAAGTGAAGTCTACCATCCAGAACCTCAGCCAGCGAGGTGGATTATGGTCCTAAATCCCTATAGTTAGTTTCAGGTGGAGCCTGTAGTGGGACCTCTATGGGTTGATACAGGTGAATGATATGAAACATCGCACATGTTATTTTTGAAGTGAAAACTTGTTTTGGCGCACCACCGCTTCATCGTTTCGTAGATCGCAGCATCGTTTAACATCAGGCGAGATGGTGGTCAAGTGCGAACCTATAATAATTTAAAAAAAACACACAGATCTCGTAGGAAAAAGTTTTTTTCGGGTGAACTCGGGACCGCCGAGTGTGCCAGAGCGAGAAAGTCTGCTGGTGCTGTATTCCTTCTTCTGAGGCTAATGCTGTCTGTCTGCTGTCACTTTTTTAAAATAAATACTTTGTGTTGACGTAATATGAGCATTGAATCATATTTAGGGTTCCGTAAAACGTAAAAACGGAACCCTTATAGATTCGTCATGTCTGTCTGTCTGTCTGTCTGTCCGTCCGTATGTCACAGCCACTTTTTGCCGAAACTATGAGAACTACACTGTTGAAACTTGGTAAGTAGATGTATTCTGTGAACCGCATTAAGACTTTTAGAAAAAAAATTAAAAAAAAGAAAAATTTGGGTTGCCCCCCATACTGAGAACTGAAACTCAATTTTTTTTTCATCAAACCTACACGTGTGGGATGTCTATCGATAGGGCTTCAAATATTATGTTGAGGTTTCTAAGATAGTTTTTGTCTACACTGAATAATTTGCACGAGAGACACTTCCAAAGTAGTAAAATGTGTGCCCCCCCCCTCTAACTTCTAAAGTAAGAGAATGAAAAAACTAAAAAAAATATATGATTATAATAGTACATTACCATGAAAACTACCAACGAAAATTGGTTTGAACTCGATCTGATGAGTAGTTTTTTTAGTACGTCATAAATACACTATTATTAAAACTTCGTTCAAAGTTACAACGAACTACAAGAACTATGTGTACTATGTATATTATGTTACTTGCTGCAACGGAACCCTTCATGGGCGAGCTCAACTTGCACTTGGCCACTTTATTTTTCATATATTTCAACTCGGTTTATCACTCAAATATTAGTCAATTTGGAAACGCTTCAATTGAAGTACGCAAATCACCAGTCAAGAAAACTATTTGGGAATGAAAGCCAAACAGGCCACGTTGTATAACTTTTATTACTCGTATAAAGTAAAGTCTGAAATCATGAACAAAAAGTAACAAGAACTAGAAACTGCCCAATAAATAAAACAACTCGAAAACAATTTTTTGCAACCTAATGCGTATTTACCCAAGACTCAGGGGTAAGTAAGGGTAAGAAGGGCCAAAATTGAGTCTCGGAAGCACCTGGGACACAGTGATAATGAAACTAATTTACTAGATTCACTCCTTGGAGCCAGTGGGGATGGAGGCGGTGTTTGCTGGTTTTCACTTTTTTTTTCCAAAAGCAGATGTATAGGTTTATCCACAAGCTGTGATAATGTAGAAAACATTGTGAAAGCATTTGCATGATCAATGTTAGATAGTTTGTGCTTGAATGATTCTTGGAACACGTCGGTTTCCTCGTGATATTTCCCTTCACAGTTTCTAAGTTAGGGGTATTACACATATGACTTCGAAAAGACAGTGGTGCGCGTGGGATTCGAACCAAGGACTCCAGATCGGCAGTTGCCATGCTCAGGACTAGACTAGCCGTAACTTCTGTAAATGTATATAAATATGCAATTGACTAAAAAAGAAATTGCAGTTGTCTGGAAATGAGTGATTTAATTTATTTTACTTACGAGTATATGCTTCGAAAAAGGCTTGTATTTTTGTTAAAGGACTATTGAAAAATATGTTTGTATTTTGACAGTTAATGTCAGGGGTTTAGTCATTAATCGAGATTAGACTTACTTTTGATCGTCATCTGGCTTGGTGGTGAGCGTGGATACAGTTTACTATAGAGCATATAGAGATAGAACATGGAACGGTGTATGCTTAGACGAAGAATAAGTAAATAGATCAGGGTTTTCCGCACGGCCCCTTAGTACCAATCGTAAGCAGATGAGGTGTTAGGGTTGTAGGTGTGTGAGGGTTAGCTACGGCGACTTAGTGATGTACCGCGACAAAAGTATGACAATTCCACAAGAGGGATAAGACAGGAGCGATAAGAACCGTGCTTTCGGTGTAAAGCGCTTATTCTAACTTTATGCGTAGTATATTTATGTAAATTCTATGTGATTCTAGAAGCCGTATTGTGACAAAACATGTGCAAATGAAGTTGCACCAGCTATGTTCATAAACATCTCACCGTAAAATTACAGTTACCGTCAATTTGCAACATATCGAGTGTGATTATAAACCTATCGTGGCGCAGGTTAAGCTAGTTTATTTTTGATTTGTAATTTGGTTATTTAAAATGGTTATTTTTATTTATACCGTAAACTGTAAAAACCGTTAGATTACAATACAAGGTTTAACAGTTTTACCGTGGTATACCCTTTCTTGGTTTGAGATGGATGCCGTCATGTCGCATTTAAGTTACGACTGGTCTAGTCGAGAGAACGGCGCCTGCCGATCCGGTAACCCCAGGTTCAAAAACCGCCACTGTCTTTTCGAAGTCATGTGACGGTAAAGGAAAACATCGGGAGGAACCGACATGTATCTTGAATCTTTCGAAGTCATGTGTCATCCACTAACTTGCACTGGGGAATCGTGATGGATTATGGAATTGACTCTCTCCTTGCGAAAGAAGGTCTCGAATACCAGCAGCATTTACTGGGATCTTTAAGCATGTCAGATTTACTGGAATCAGTAAGAGAAGGCGATCCGTGAAAAATCTTTTGTTTCTTTTTTTTGTTTTTAATAAAATGGATTCATTTTTACTTTTTGTATTATTTTTTTTGTTGTAATAAAATTTATTCATGTCATATCCTAGTAAATTTTACGACTGCATGTCATGAGTGGCTCCTGCATTTCTTGCGGATTAAATTTTCTCATTCGTTGAATGCAGCTGCGATGCCTCTGCATTTTGAATGGGACAGATAACGACTATTCAGGAATTATTCACCTCTCAAATGCATTTTCTGTTGAAATAAGCTTGTAAGCTCTGTAATGAAGCCATCATTACAGAATTTCCGTAAATCGCTGGATGTTTTGAGAAATGTATCTAGTAACAAGAACAAAATTACAAATTTTGATTTACCCCCGACCACCTCAGATTTGTTATCTATACAACATTCTACTAGTCAAGCCCTTTCATTTGATACCCATATTTGAGGTAGATTGCGAAGAACCATTTTGTCCGTTTGTGAACAAGTATTAAAACCAAACATTTTTTTTTTAATAAAGAGTTACGAGACGAACAGGACATGTGCCTGATGGTAAGCAACATGCCTGCCACATAACAGCACAGTTCACAGTGACACGCAGCTATTGGAACATGAAGAGTCCAAATCATTACCTAGCACAGCACTGCGCTCGTCACCCAGAGATCTAAGATGTTATATCTCCAAGCCCTGTTATTTCTTTGGAAACATTGCCCTTCAAACCGGAACACAGTAATGTTTGCACATTACTGCTTGGTGGTAGAATAACTGGCAAAGGTGTGGTACTTCCCCAGGCGGACTCTGCTAAGAGTCCTACCACTACCAAAACATAGCGAAGAACCACCGCACGGAAAATAACCTTTAAAGAAATAAAACCGCATCGAAATCAGCCTATTCGTTTGAGCTCTATGGTGTCACAGACAAACACACACACAGACAGACAGACATCGACGTAAAACTTATAACACCCTTTTTTTGGTCGGAGGTTAAAAAATAAATGTGAATTAATTCTTGTAAAAAATAAAAACGTTATTTTATCTTTGTTGTTTTTTTATTTAAGAAATGAATAGCATTTTTGTATTGTTTAACAGTACTGTTTTGTAGTGACATGATTCCCCTCAACCTAAGCAAGGGTTACACTGTAAAAAAACAGATAACTATAATAATTGCAGAATATTTTCATAAAATGATATGTAAGAAACAGCCCTCCAAACTTCTGGTTTGAGAATCGAGAGGTCGTAGATTTGAATCCCACCTGCGCCTCTGGAAATCTTCCCAAGTGCAAGTGATTAAATTTGTCGTCACCGCCGGCTTTGACGGTGAAGTCAACATTGTGAAAATGTTTGACCATCATTATCATCATGTTTTTTTTCTTGGAATTTGCGGTTGTGTATACTTGTTTCGAGAACATGCGTTATCTGCTTACCCGCACTTGGCCAGCGTGGTAGATTGTAGCCTTGAGTCTCTTTTTGTGACAGACGACCCCGAGTCTCTACAGCGGGAATATAAAGTTGGTTGCTATATGTAGATAGTTAATAAGCAGAGAACCCCAACTAACCAATTATAATAACAGATAAAGCCACGGAATACAGCTAGATTTTCATTAATATATTAACGTTTGACGTAATTACTCTTTTAATTAATTTCCACATTCTAAACTCCCGTAATCATAATGATTACCCTAAAATCTGTAAATCAAGTCCCTATGTATGGGGTGTCCCAAATACCGCAACCGCGCGCTTCAAAGTGCTCCCAACTCCTAATAAGCAACCATTAGCGAAATTGAAGCATCAATCTTTGAACACCCTCTATCCGTGGTGAAGGTGTGCTGAAAACAATAATGGCAAAGATTAATGAATAGAAGGGACACTGAATATACTTTGCCTATTTTTTAATACAACACTAAACAATTGATTACCCTTTTCGCATACACAGAACAATATTTACCTAAAATGTATCTACTACCACTGCTGTTACTACGAAACAGAGTAGTGGCGAAATGCGGCTAGTTCAAGGTTGTCAAGCTCTAGGCGTTCAAGAAAGTACTTTTTTGAAAAAACGTGACATTCTTGCAATAATAGCAGAAGTAGGTACCATGGGTAGTATCCAAAGTATGGAAAAGTACGCTCTGTGCGGTAAGGCCGCTAATTAAAATGTATATGTATAGCATAAAATGTTTATAAGTTAGTTTTGTGATATCCTTTTTTTGTGGCTTTTAAAAAAATGTTTTCTTATCTTATCCGATGAATCAAACTTCACAGAACTAGATTCCTAGTTCTGTGACTGTGCTGACAGTTACAACCATTTATATACCAGGTTAGCATGTTTACTCGTCCAAACTTTTTGAGATTACCAAACTTACCATGATTAACAAGCTTAAATTTGCTTCAAAATTGTAACAAAATAATTAGCCATTCAAAAAATAATACCATAATGTATACTAGATTGCAGTAGTAGGTTTTCTAGTATTATAAGCAAATTAAAATGGCAGGTTGTTTTGCTTTTTGTCGAAATATTTACGAACAAGTTAAGAAATATTAATTACATAAATTTAAGATTAAAGCCATTTTTAAATAATATTTTCTCTTCTTATCTTGCGAATTAATCTTTGGTGTAGGTGAAAGTTTTCCCCATCGCGACATAAATAACGAGGTGAAGCAATAAAGGCATTGTCGCGGCTGCAGGAGGCTTGCGGCGGACGAGACACAACACAGACAGACAAACAGCTCTGGATACACTCCAAGCCTTATAACCTTAAATAGCCTTATAACCGTTTGTAGTGGTAGGACTCTTGGCAGAGTCCCCCTGGGGAAGTACCACAGAAATATAAAATATAGAACATCTTAGATCTCTGGGTGACAAGCACAGTGCAGTGCTAGGTAATGATTTGGACTCTTCATGTTCCAATAGCTGCGTGTCACTGTGCTGTTATGTGGCAGGCATGTTGCTTACCATCAGGCACATGTCCTGCTCGTCTCGTCGGCACTGCACTGCACTGGGTTCGTCACCCGGAGATAGATTATGGTGTTAGCCTAGCCAAGCTCTTTGCTAGCCAGTATTAGTATTAGTCCAGTAATTTAACTCGAAACATTGCTCTTCAAATGGGAACACAGTAAGAAATCTTTGCACACTACTACTTGGCTACTTATACTACTCAGTATGAACATTAACGATAGTTAATCCTCTAATATTCCATTTAACACTTATTATTGCGCTTTTATTATACCCCAGTATGTACCAGGAAACCATATTTATCTTATTCAAAATTTTCTTGCAGTACCCGTAAAATCATTTTTTAAGTAATGTCAATTCTTTGGTTCAAATGATGTCGACACTATCTTTTTTAGGGTTCCGTAAAACGTAAAAACGGAACCCTTATAGATTCGTCATGTCTGTCTGTCTGTCTGTCTGTCTGTCTGTCCGTCCGTATGTCACAGCCACTTTTTGCCGAAACTATCAGAACTTCACTATTGAAACTTGGTAAGTAGATGTATTCTGTGAACCGCATCAAAACTACACGTGTGGGGTGTCTATCGATAGGTCTTCAAAAATGATGTTGAGGTTTCTAAAATCATTTTCGTCTACACTGAATAATTTGCGCGAGAGACACTTCCAAAGTGGTAAAATGTGTGTCCCCCCCCCTCTAACTTCTAAAGTACGAGAATTAAAAATCTAAAAAAAATATATGATGTACATTACCATGTAAACTATCAACGAAAATTGGTTTGAGCTCGATCTGATGAGTACTTTTTTTAGTACGTCATAAATACACTATTATTGAAACTTCGATCAAAGTTACAACGAACTACAAGAACTATGTGTACTATGTATATTATGTTACTTGCTGCAACGGAACCCTTCATGGGCGACTCCAACTCGCACTTGGCCACTTTATTTATTTTAAACACCAACGAAGTAAACAAGTTAGTAAGATCTACATTTTTTTTGAGGAACGGTAATTAATGCTTACCGTAGCTTTTTAGTTTAAACCTTTGTTTAAGTTTAACGTCACTGAAGTAGAACGAATTTTGCCCTTAATTAGGTAAGTATTTAGTTATCGTTTACACTTTGATAGTTGTTGACCTTCGAACATTATTGGCTTACTGTTAAGAGTTCATCATGCATAATGGTTTGATCTCCCAATATTTTACTAAAATAACACGCGAATCCGGAAATCAGCTGATGTAATTAAAAAGTAATTGAAATATTGCATACATCATAAAATCTGATCTACTGCGATGCGGATTCGCGGCCAGCCAACGAATCAATTTAGGCAGAGTACAAGAGGGTTACAGCAGGGATGTATACCTTTTAATATGTGTAGTTACTACGAGAACACAAGGTGTTATTTATACTCTAGTTTTCATTTTATTGAAATTGTTTGTTGCACATGAACGTTAAATATATGATTTATAATGAACGCAGAACGCAATATATGATTTATAAAATTTACAATCAGTTACCTAAAGAACTACGTAAGGAAACCAATCTTAAAAAGTTTAAAACTATTTTAAAAACTACGTTAAATGAAAAATGCTATTACAACATAAATTACTACTTGCTACTTGAAGGACAATACGTTTCAAAGTCTCGTAATTTTAAAAAACCTTAACTTTATCTAGTTTAAAGATACTACCTACTTACATAATATGTACTTATACCTACTTAATACATTATACTATTCGCAACACCCTATGCACAGGGTCTTATGTGTATTGTTAAGTATTACCTTACTTACCTACTCATTAAGATGCGACTGTATGTTTTAAATAAATAAATAAATGCTAATTAATAAATAAATCAAAGGCCAGATGCAATAAGCGGTGATTTTCTGCGCCCTTTCTGTAATATTAATCTTGAAAAGCTTGAGCCTTCTCTAGTTACCAGCGGCACACTAGATTTGTTTTTTTTAATTTGAAAATATTATTAAAAAAACTACACTTAAAAGTTTTTTGTTTTGCTTGAGTTTGAAGTGACAAACATTAACAAAAAGATATATTAGTATAATCTTAGGAGTATCTTTTATCCTTGACCACTGCATTTTGGCCTCTACTCGCATCCATCACACTAATAAGTTTTATGAATAAACGTTCGTAACCATCAAATACATTTTTAACAGAGACAAGAAATTATACATGATATTTTATTAGACACTATTATGTTTGTTTTTTTTTTACAGAAATTAAATAACACAATAGAAGCCCTTGGTTTAAATCTTTTAATCAGACGCGAGCACTAACTTAAAATGTTGAAGGAAAACACCATCAAAAACAATACATCCGCACTGGGCCAGCGTAATTGACTCTCTCCCTGCGAGAGAAGGCCTCGAGTCTAGAAAATCACTAGTTTATTGAAGTTATTAATTTGCGTGAATCGCATTTCACAAAACTAAAATTTCGTGAAGAACTGTTTAGACGCGGGTTACAACACCACTAAACTACAGGCCCGTGAACAAAATGTACGTAGTAAATGAACCACCAGGAGACCTATGTAGGATGATAGAAGGGTATAAAGTAATAAGATTCAGCACTATGCCGTCACTTGTAACTTGTAAGCTGTCCAACTATGTACAGTCGAAGAGTGGGGGTTGCAACCCTCTATCATTTCTCCTTGTCGCATGATTTTTGTACGGCGTTGCAGAATAATAGGTTAGAAGAGATATTATAGTTTCAATACCTCTTCTAATCTATTATTTACTTTATATCCTTCTATCATCCTACATAGGTCTGGTCGCCTGGTGGTTCACTTACTACGTACATTTAGTTCACGGGCCTGTAGTCTACACGAGGTACAGCCGTAATGTATAAATTAATGTACTTACTAGCTTCAATTCCTTAGCCTCATTATATTTCTCTCTGCTTTCGATTTAAAAATAAATTGAAATTTAATACTAGATACTTAGGTATATTCAAACAAATATCACTGTAAAATTAAAATCGGCTAAGCGGGGTTTTGGTACAAATACCAAATTCCATTAAAATAAATAAACATTTCTAGTATTAACATAACAATACATGAAAGCGATATATTTGCGACAATGGTTTTCAATGGAATCGCTCGTCCGTCGCGAAATCAGCTTTATTTTAAAACAATAGCTTTTACTGTAGGCACAAATTTGTGGAGTGCGAATGTCCCTTCTAGCGTTACGGCTCGGTGATCTGTGTCCGTTTATTATACCATTTTCTCCGAAAAAGTAGACCTGACAATTGAAATTAAATCAAGAATCTTTCGAAATGGTGTGTCTTAGGGAAGTCTATAAGTCAAACAATGGGCTAACAAGCTAGCCCATTGTTTGACTTTGCTTACCATTAAGAGAACTTCTTTCTTGTCTTGCCACTTTTTATCTAATACAAACGATAAACTAGGGTAATGATTCCAGTGAAATTATAGAGCATAGAGATATAACATCATATATCTCTGGGTGACGAGCGCAGTGCAGTCCTAGGTAACGATTTGGACTCTTCATGTTCCAATGGCAGCGTGTATATGTGTTGTTATGTTGCTTGCCACCTACCAGGCGCATATCCTGCTCAAATCGTCACTCTATACTGTATAAAAAAAATTTTTCCAAAATTTTACAATGCACAATAGATATTTCGCCTGTTTAGTTACAGATACCTATACGAGTACTGCTATAACACATAAATATTTTATCAAAATGCAAACTCACTAGATTTCACCCACCCAAAAAGTATAAAACAAATATAACGCCCATATCATAGCATCGCTACTAAGATACATAAGATCTTCCGTTACCAAAACATCTTGAAAACAGCTAAAGAAGCTTTCACTTTGAAAATAAAGCACCTATTCAGCCAGTCTTATAAAAATACCATTCAAAAGATCACTTAACGCCTAGAGCGACATTCAAAATGTCGCCAAACAAAACATGCCAATCATGCATGCAACTCCATTGAACCGTTCTCGAACAAACATTGTCTCTCCACCATTCATTATGTAGTAAGTATGCCTGTCCGGCTGTCACTCATATCGTAATTGGCAGTTACCAATTATTTTGGCGCGCAGTGTATTTGCGTACACAATTTGTCTCGTATCGACGGTAAAGTTTGCTCGTTGTGTTATGTGTATGTTTGGAAGGAAGCCGGATGGCTTTGAAAATAACGATACAATTACCAAAATTAAAAAAAAAATTGTTACTTGATATAATACTTCAGCATAAGGAGCCCGCTAAATGTTCCCAGGGCTGGGACTCGGGACCTTTTCTTGCAAGAAGAGAGTCAGTGCCATAATCCATCAAACTGGCCGAGTGAGGGTTTGTGGCTGACGCATGACTTCGAAAGAGTCTGAGTAAGCTTTTAAAAGTTTTAAGTTAGCGGCATTACGCACATGACTTCGAAAAGACTGTGGTTGCTCGAAGGATTCCAACCAGGCATTCCGGAACGGCAGTTGCCGTTCTCCCGACTAGACGAGTCGTAACTATCTTTCTCACCTACACATACCGACGTGGGTCGAAAGGTGGTCACGGTCGCGGTCGCAGGGTCCTAACTTAAATGGTATGCGTTCATTTGGAAAATCTAAAATTTACAAAAATTTCTTGTAATACGTCAGCTTTTGCTCTACAGTTTATAAACTTCGTATTGTAAGGGTTATAAACTCTTTAGAGCTATTTCATGTTACCTTACCGTATTTATAATCCGTGTGATATTCATTTGATTATCTATGCCCCGTTATGTTGTTATGTCAAAATGAATATCTAGTACTTTTAAAATATAAGTAATAAAATGTAATTGAAGTTACAAGCGATTTGTATTACATCTAATTAAAAGCATTACACATTGAAGCAAACACTTTTAATTTTCTGAGATAAGGACCTGACCCTTCATCTCAGAAGTGGGATAGTACTTCCAAGCCCACTATTTGCTAGATTTCTACGTGATAACAAGTTCACACAGGCAGTATCATCGAAGACCATCCAATACGCTGTAGAAGCAGAACTACTGACGGAACGCCAAGCTATCCGCGATCAGTTGTCGGAGCACACGTAACTACTGCCGTCCCACATTATAAATAAGGAAAACAACGTACCTACATCGCAGAAGTAGAAAACGATCAATAAGTATTTCTGCAGAAATTCGACGTCAAAGTCATAAACGCGCAAGGAATGGAACAAAGAGTACTTCGAGTGACAAGACAGCTCATCACCGCCGAAAGCTCTTACGGAAATCCAAACGGAAGAAGTCATCATCAGCTACTTCATCGCCGTATAGCTGCCAGATAAGTCGTCCCTGAGAGCGACGTGACAGATTGTCTCGCCACCGAAGAAGAAGTTTGAGTCGCAGTCACGAGCGGAGTTGCGGTCGCGAGCGGAGTCGCGGTCACGAGCGGAGTCGCGGTCACGAGCGGAATTGCGGTCGCGAGCGGAGTCGCGGTCACTAGCGGAGTTGCGGTCGCGAGCGGAGTCGCGGTCACGAGCGGAGTTGCGGTCGCGAGCGGAGTCGCGGTCACGAGCGGAGTTGCGGTCGCGAGCGGAGTCGCGGTCACGAGCGGAGTTGCGGTCGCGAGCGGAGTCGCGGTCACGAGCGGAGTTGCGGCCAGGACCGGATTAGAAGCCGCGAGGGGAGTCGCTGCGTAAGATCAAGTTCCAGCCGCGAGCGGAGTGACGGTGGTGTAAGTCGGAGCCAACGACACCGTAGTAACCAGCATCAGCATCCAAGGTGCCATGCAGATACCGTACTTCAGGATGATTCAGGTAATCTTAACAATAGTACACAGATATTTTTCACTGAGTTAGTTAAAACCCTAAATAGTAACCGATCTGAAGGAAACAAATTTCCGATGCTAGGTAACGTTCTTCCAGAATTTGACCCTATGGTCAAAGGTCAAACCATACAAATATGGATAAGTAAGGTAGAAGAATGTGCGAAACTGTATAATTGGGGCGATGCCCAAATTATACATTATGCATTACCAAAATTGTCAGGGATAGCTAGAGAATGGTACCAGGCATTGCCATCTATGGCGTTTACTTGGAAGGAGTGGAAACTCAAACTTGTTGATTCATTTCCTAGCAGTGACGATTTTGCCGAACTATTAACAGAAATGCTGTAAAAGCAGGTAAGATTTAACGAACCTCTTGAACTTTATTATTATAATAAAATTACTTCCAACGTGTCGGGGAAATGTTACAATTGCAATGAAGTTGCACATTACAGTTTTAAATGCCCAAAAACAATACTCAAATGTAATATATGTCATAGACTAGGTCATACGACGATTAATTGTTCAAGACTACCTTCTGATTCTCGAACCAACATAAATCCCGTCCTAGAGAAATCCATAATGCAAGTCGAAACCGAAAACACGAATGACAAATTGATGGTGCAATTGTGACTAGAAAGATCAATTATTAATGGCTATGTTGATTTAGGTAGTCAATGCTTTACTGAGGTACAGTGAAGCCAAAAGGTTAGGTATCGTTTGGTCTAGTGATAATAATAAACTACCGGTAATGAGAAGATTAGGTGGTAATATTGTTATGCCTTTGGGCATTGTAGCGAAGGTAGAAATAAAAATACAAGATGTAGTTGAGAATATAGAAATTTTTATTGTTGAAGATAGTGTGATGAAATACCCTGTGTTGATTGGTCATAGTTTCACAGAAACGCCTGGTATTATTGTAGTAAAAACGAACGAATGTTTAACATTCACGAAGGATTTTTCTATGAAACTTGAACTAGTTTTGAAACGTGATATTTCAGCCCCCGCTCAACAACTGACTGTGATACCCGTCGAGTGTAGTAACGGTTACTCAAGTTCTGTCTACATAAGGGGGTCTCTGAGAGGAATACCCGACAACGAATTTTATTTATTGCCAGGTGAATACAGCTTCGAAAATGGTCAAGGTGGTATATTAATACAAAATGTTAGTACGAATTCTGTAATTTTACAAAAAGGTGCTTTAATAACTCGCCCAATGGCAATAAAGAAATGTTTCAACGTTAATCTACTTAACTTTCATGATAAAAATGTAAACTTAGATTTACATATTGGAACAGAATTGCCGAAAGTTCAGATTGAACAATTAAAAACGCTAGTGAAATAATTCGAGATATGTTTTTCAAACAGTTTAAAAGACTTGGGTTTTACAAATATAGTTCAAATGGAAATCGAAGTGAACGACTCCAAACCGGTTGTGTATCGTTCTTACAGATTAGCGTACCCTGAACGTGAGATGGTACGAACAATGGTAAAGGAAATGATTGACGCAGACATAGTGTGTGAATCTAACTCAGCTTACGCAAGCCCCATCTTACTTGTTAAGAAGAAAACAGACCTGGTGCACGTATAGCACACGTTTATGCCTTAAGTCGTAATCCTGTAACGGAGCTGGATCCACATGATGAAACACATGTTATTGACGTACTGAATATAAATATTAACGATTAGATAGTAACTGTACAAGAAAATGATGATGAAATAAAACGTATTAAACAAATTTTACTAGATAACGAAACTAAGTACGCAGCTGATATTAGGAATAATTACCAACTTAAGGGAGAACATGTTTACCGGAAAGTAGAGAAAGGTTTACGTTGGGCAGTGCCGCGTGGCGTAAGGTGGCAGGTGTTGAGAATGAACCACGACGATGTGGGTCACTTCGGATTTGAGAAAACTTTAAACCGTTTACAAGCTACATATTGGTTTCCTAAAATGCGACGGTACACCAAGAAGTATGTGGCTGCTTGTTTGGAGTGCGCGCACCATAAAACACCAGGTGGACCAAAAGAAGGAATGCGCCTCCCTATTCCTAAGATTGAAATACCATTTCACACTATTCACGCAGACCACTTAGGGCCATTTATACGCTCAAAGAGGGGTAACTCGTATTTACTAGTAATTATAGATGCGTTTACAAAGTATATCAACATTCGACCAGTACGTGATACAAAAGCCATGAATGTTATTAAGGTACTTAAAGAACAATTCACCTACTTTGGGATATCATCACGATTGATCACAGATCGAGGCTCTTGCTTTACGAGTAAAAAGTTTAAAGGGTTCACTGGTAAACTAAATATTAAGCACGTACTTAATGCCGTAGCAACTCCAAGAGCCAATGGGCAGGTAGAACGATTTAATCGAACCATTTTAGAAGCATTGTCTGCTAAATGTCATAATAGCAATGATAATACTTGGGATAGGTACATTGGGGATATACAATTTGAGCTAAATACTACCTTAAATAAATCCACAGGCAAAAGTCCATCCGAATTGTTATTTGGGTGCCGATTAGTTAGCCCTACAGAAAACGTACTTAGCGACATTCTTATTGAAACGTCTGCTCGCATTAGTGGTGACGATTTAATGCAGCTAAGGTTACAATCAATTAATAAATTAAAGAAACAACAAGAAGCTGCGAAAAAAAATAATTTTACAAGCACCGAAAGAAAGCGAAAATTTACAGCGAAGGTGATCTAGTAAGAATAGAACGAACCATGAAATGGACACTGTTTTGCTGCAGTAACTTGAAAGTTTGGTGTCAACGAAAACTTTCATTTGATTTAATTTAGTAACAACTTTTATCCATTGTCTCTGAATTTAGTTTTGTTACATTCACTGTTTACCTGCTTGCATGCTAAAAGCGAGACCTGGAGAACTGTTATATATTTTATGTACCACCTTTGTAACCCAGGACCTCAAGCTCAATAAATTGATTTTGATTTTGATTTTGAACCGTTGTTGACAAAGATCATGCGGGCAAACCTAAAAAGTTAGCAGCCAAATATCACGGTCCTTACCGTATCATGAGAATCTTAACACATGATAGATTTCTTGTAGAAGATGAGGAGTATCTTCTTAGTAGAAAAGGCAATAAAAAGTATGAAAACGTTGTTGCAATAGACAAAATTTACCCTTGGCTTAATTTATTTTAAACAATGTGATAGCGAGGCCAGTGAAAGCGATTTAGACGGCGACAGTTCTGATGCAATAGGTTGATTTTTGAAAACAATGATAATGTTTTGTGGTATTATTTAGTTAAAATTTGTTAAGATTTAATTGAATGATAAAGCTACAATATCTATGTATGTATTCTTTAAATTGATGACATGAGCATTGAGCATGATAATGATATTTGTGACTAATCAAGGTGATTACGATCACGATACGGTTCATTAACCCTAATAAAGTTGTTTCAGATTCTTAGACTTAAGAAATGATGTGAGCATAGGCTATGAGCGATCAGTGCAGAAATCGAATGGTATTGGGTAACCAATGCCGCACAGATGATCGCAGATCATAGCAGACTATGCGAGATTGAGATTTCGAATTTGAACTAGATAAGAATGATATTTGTGACTAATCAACGTGATTACGATCACGATACGGTTCATTAATCCTAATAAAGTTGTTTCAGATTCTTAGACTTAAGAAATGATGCGAGCGTAGGCTATGAGCGATCAGTGCAGAAATCGAATGGTATTGGGTAACCAATGCCGCACAGATGATCGCAGATCATAGCAGACTATGCGAGATTGAGATTTCGAATTTGAACTAGATAAGAATGATATTTGTGACTAATCAACGTGATTACGATCACGATACGGTTCATTAATCCTAATAAAGTTGTTTCAGATTCTTAGACTTAAGAAATGATGCGAGCGTAGGCTATGAGCGATCAGTGCAAAAATCGAATGGTATTGGGTAACCAATGCCGCACAGATGATCGCAGATCATAGCAGACTATGCGAGATTGAGATTTCGGATTTGAACTAGATAAGAAATATGAATTGAACTAGATTAGAAATGTGAATTTGAACTTGATCAGATATGTTTATTTGAACTTAATTAAAGATGTTAATTTGAAATGGGTAAGAAATGTTAATTTGAACTTAATTAGAGATGTTCATTGGAACTTAATGATATATGTTAATTTGAACGATATTGTTAAAGACGCGAATTTGAACCAAATGAGAGATCTGATTGCAAGTTCCGAAAATTATTTTATCTTATTTATCTTATAATGTGACCTTTATTCACATTTGGAAGACCTCGTTTGGTCTTGCCACTTCTAGTTCTAGTATTATATAGTATCAATTAACTATTACTTTAGAATGTACGTTACTTTATCAGTTATATTTCTATTTATTATTTTTCTTTTGTTTGAAATTTTGATTTAGAATGGTGAGAGGACTCACCTTGAGAGGATGGCCGAACTGTAAGGGTTATAAACTCTTTAGAGCTATTTCATGTTACCTTACCGTATTTATAATCCGTGTGATATTCATTTGATTATCTATGCCCCGTTATGTTGTTATGTCAAAATGAATATCTAGTACTTTTAAAATATAAGTAATAAAATGTAATTGAAGTTACAAGCGATTTGTATTACATCTAATTAAAAGCATTACACATTGAAGCAAACACTTTTAATTTTCTGAGATAAGGACCTGACCCTTCATCATATTTATATTTTCCCATACAAAATAAAAAAGTGTATTGGCCAGTTTAAAACTCTTCAGTATACACGGTTCACATTATTCCAATCTTGCGACCGAATCCAGCGCTGGATTGGATTGATGCTTTCCAGTCCCAGATTCGATCGCTGGACTGGAATAATGTAAACCGGGTATAATGAAGAGTTTTAAACTGGCCAATACACTTTTTTATTTTGTATGGGAAAATATATACGAATTTTATAATCTGTACAGCAAAAGTTGACGTATTTAATATACTTAACGTCCCCTTAAAAGGATGCAGGCTGATAACCTAATATGTCGTTTCACTGCAACGGAGGTGCACCACATAATAACAAAGAGAATACCAGCCAAACTAGCAAAAGATGCGTATGGATTATCAATGAGATTTTTAAATATGACGGCGGAGCCGTTAGCCCCAATTCTGGCCAATCTTTTTAATAGGTACCTACAGGAAGGAATTTACCCCACATCACTTAAACTGAGTAAAGTTTCCCCGATTTTTAAAGGTAAGGGCAAGCGGCAGGAAATCGACAACTACCGTCCAGTTTCTATTATACCAGCCGTCGCTAAAGTACTAGAAAATGGTTTAAGTGACAGATTAACTTCATACCTATCGGAAGGGCAGGTGTTCTCTAACAGGCAGTACGCTTATCGCGAGGGTCGATCTACGACTTCGTTAGCGAGGGAAGTAGTAAAACGGATTGTGGATGCTCGGGAGGGGAAGCAGCTGGTAGCGGTGCTATGCTGTGACCTCTCCAAGGCGTTCGACGTGGCAGACCATGGAATAATTGCCATAAAGTTGGCCCATTATGGAATTCGAGGAAAACCACTCGCACTTCTAACCGATCTTTTGCAAGATAGGTCTCAAATCGTAGTGGGTGACGGTGGGCAGTTGAGATCGGACCCCTGGACCACTGAGATGGGTGTAGCGCAAGGATCGGCAGTATCAAACATAATGTTTTCAATTCTACTTAACGACCTGCCCAGTGCCATTACGGCGGCTGAGGTATATATGTACGCGGACGACGTCGCCGCCGTGGTCACAGCTCAGTCGATTAATGAACTGGAAGTGAAAACAAATACTGCCGCGGCGCAACTGTCGAAGTGGTTCGGAAACAATGGGCTGGTGCTGAACCTCACTAAAACACATTATATGCAGTTTGAGTTATCGGGGAGACTGCGCAACCAGTTAAATGTGTTTGCCAACGGCACAAAAATCGAGCAGGTAGCTAAAACTAACTTTCTCGGTTTTGAGCTCGATAGTGGACTTACTTGGGAGGCGCACATTGACAAAGTGTGTGCAAAACTAAACGGTGCATGCTTCGCTTTAAGACGGCTGGCCAGGGTCCTGCCGACGGAGGTGGTACGCTCCTGCTACTTCTCATCGGTTCACTCCGTGCTCCAGTATGGAGCCGAGTTGTGGGCTAGAGGTGCCATGTGGAAGCGCGCGTTCATATGTCAAAAACGGGCGATCCGAGCGATAGCGCGCATACCACAGGATCAGTCGGCTAAACCCATTTTCATATCACTCCAGGTTCTGACCCTACCTTCAATAGTACTAATTCAAGTAGCTATGTACACGCGTTTGAACCTTGAGCCATATGAAAAACTGGGTGAAGCCCTTGCCAAGTCAAAGCAACGCTGCACTCGCTTTAAGCACCGCTTAAAATGTGTTCCACGGTCTCTTGAGAAGTCCGCTAAACTGACACATGTCATGGGCACAGCAGTATACAACCGACTGCCTGAAGACATAATTGAGGCACCAAATCTTAATGCTTTCAAGAATAGGTTAAAGCGCTGGCTTATCAGTCAAGCGTTCTATGATATTGACAAAGAATTTATGACACGAAAACAAGTCACATAGCTAAGCGATTTAGGCGCCGAGTGCCGACTTTCGCACTTAGCCAACTTTTGCAATATTCAATACAGATTGCAGCGGACTGCCGACTTTTGGAAAGTTCTATGCAACTAATCGCTTATCGACTACTATCGCGTAGTGCCGATTTTTGTTATGTTTATGCAATCGGTGGCGTTTTGTAGACTATTAAATTATGTCGTGTATATTTTCGCAGTTTACCAAATTTATGTACAGTCAAGAAGATTTCACGTAAAAATTGAGGCAGTAAAAAGTATTATAGTTTAGTAATAAAGTTTGAAAAGGTTATAATGCAGTTAAACTTTATTTTAAAAATCACACTTTGCTGAGTCTCATTAAACAAGTATTTACATCGATCTTGTTTGTTAAATAATCATCAGTGATCTTCTTTATACGGTCGTCTCTTAATTTAAACTTGTTTAATTGTTTTTTGGAAATTGGTAAATGCATTTACCAATTATTCATTCTAACGTTGTAATCGCAATGAACACTTTCGTCTTTTAGATTTTTTATGATAGGGAAAAGATGTGGTTTATTCGATCCGACGATTTCATTTAATCTGGAATGCCATCCTTCTACGACGTTTGTGGTTCTATTCTGTTTTATTATAAAAAACGAGCATTCATTCTTTTTCTCAAATGTGTGCCTGTAGCCCATACGCCAAAGCGTCTGTCCACCCTAAGAACATTAATAGTTTTAATGAAATGTATATCAGGCGGCAGGCGGATGTCTTTTTTTTTTTTTTTTTTTTTAATTTAAATTTTACAGCTCCACAGACTCCGGGGTCCGTGCCCTTTGTCAATGGTTTTCTTTTTTTTGTTACATGAATCTTGGATTGGAGAAGAAAAGGAAATAGGGGAGAGTAGGGAACATTTTCTTGCTAATATAGGACTATTTTATTTTCTAAGTCGCCTCCTCCCGGCTCAGCGCCTCCACCACGACTGCATTTCTATCCTTGATGGCCATCTGCAAATTGAACTCTCGGATGGTCTTCGGTGTTGCAGACAACGCTCGCCGCACGAACCGACCGATGGCGTCGTCGGTGTCGTCAGCGTAATATGTGAAGGTCCCCGTGTGCCGTGAGATTGCGACGACCGCATGAGGCACGCTCTCGTGCAGCTTCGTGTTTGCCTTAGTTTTTATTGCGATTACCGACTCGTATGTTAGTCCCTGAGCTTCATGGATGGTAAGGATGCGTGACCCGGTGCCTGAACCATAACCCTGGTTTGTCAGGGTCTCCTTCTCCTCTTGAGTGTGAACTAAAAAGAGGGTGTTTGGTTGGGTGTTGGGTATTTGCGCTCCCTTATACCTTCTCTGCTCTAGGGACTTTATGCGAGGCGCCGAGGAATACATACCCGAGTATATTTCCCTCAGCGCATATGCGACGTCCATTGGGTTTCGATGTGTGCAGAGCAACTCCTGGCTGATCTTTGTTACCAGGTTCGGGCGGTGATACCTCATTTCGAAGAGATTTTCCCTATCGATATAAGGCAGTTGATTGACATCTCCGATGAGGACAATTTCGCCAGCACCAGACAGGCGTGAGACCATTACAATGGCTCCGAAATGGTTCATGAGGGCTTCGTCCACCATGAGGCGACTGAAACTCTCTTTTCCGAATCCATTTACGAGAGTAGAAGCCATAGTTCGCACCCTGGTTTTGACCAGGTTTCCAATGCGGTGCGATAGCTTTTCTCTTAGATCTTTTGCTGCCTCAGTTGTTGTGGTGATGATAGCGTCCTTGTCCACGTCGAAGTGTCTAATGACCCATGTTGTCTTTCCACATCCCGGAACACCATTGACCCATTGTATTCTTGGTACCTCCCAATTTGCCCAAGCCGCTGTGACACTTGAGTTCCCTTCGATAATTTTGGCCATCTCTAGGATCTTGTCGTCCAACATAATTTTGGTGCATCGGGCGGTAACTACAATAGGGTCGTTTGGTGGTGTCGCATATACAGGCATTCCCGCGCGCTCTGTCTCTTTCTCGTTCAGTGTCACGAAGCCATTTTCTGCACTGTAGGCTGCCATATACTGTCCTGTCATGGTTCCCTTGATGACCCGGGAAGTAACATTGTTGTAAATGGCTGCTTCGGCCTCCTCGAGTTTCGCCTTTAATAGGCTTTCACTTCCCAGCCTATAGAACTGCATGATGTTTTCGCAGGTCTTGAGGTTGACTTGTCTTGTCGCTCTCAGTGTGGCTGTGAATTCGATAAAGGCGTTACGTGCATGACTCCGCGGCTCCGAGGCCGTGACATAACGGGGCGGTTCCACCAGTCCCATGTCGGCTCTGGTTCGGCTAATTAGTTGCTGTGAAGCTGCTTTGAGGGTCTTTGACGTCAAGGGGTTTGATGATGATGAAGGGGATAAGATTCGGAGTACGCTCCTTGCTGCTGCGTTAAAGGCCGCCACGAAAGTCGTGTTGGTTCCTCGGCTGCTGCTTTGATTGGCTGCGGCTTTTTCCGCCGCCGCCCTCTGCTGTGCTCTTTCGGAGCCGGTTTGGGCGGTCGAACTTGGAACAGGATGTCCCCAGCTGTCAGTTGCATTAGTTAGGTCGTGCGAAGGGACTCTGAGGAAGCTCAGATTTTCTCCTCTATCTTCGTATACGACAACCTCGTGATGTTTAGAGGCCTCAATGCAACCCAGCCGGTCTGCGACCCTCGCTCTTGAGTATTCAATCGCCATCGCATCCACGCTTATCACCCGGGGTGTGTCACCCGCATTTCTGCTCAGATGTGCGAGCAGCGCACTTGCCTGTGTGAA
This sequence comes from Ectropis crepuscularia, assembly GCA_963693475.1. Lineage (NCBI taxonomy): Eukaryota > Metazoa > Arthropoda > Insecta > Lepidoptera > Geometridae > Ectropis > Ectropis crepuscularia. The sequence goes on from OY856340.1 coordinate 3,605,744, forward strand.
AGGCGTCCGACCTTCCGAGTACTCTATTAGTGCAATCGTTTTGTTTTTCGATCGCACCAACCGAAATCGGTGGCCGTCTACCTCGCACACTGGCATAGCATCGTAGGTTTTCCGCTTCATTGTGACTTTAGCGGTACTCCCATTGAGCAGGCACGACAATCCAGGTGACAAACGGGCGCGTTTCCGTTCCCAGGCGAAGCAAAAGCTCACTCCGAATCTTTCTTTGTTGCTGTCCATGAAGAGAGCCACTCCGCGGATACGAATCCCTGCCTCTCCTCGGTCTGCATTCTCCAGTAGCTGTTGGACGGAGATGCTTTTTGAGGGGTTATCTTGGGCGGGGACTGCATTCCGCGCGGCTTCCACGGACAGCGCGGTAGAATGTGGTGGCGAAGGGGGGCGTGTAGAATGTGGTGGCGAAGGGGGGCGTGTAGAATGTGGTGGTGAAGGGGGGCGTGTATTTGAGAGTGTGGAATTCCTATTGGTCGCTATGCGGAATGAGCTTTCCATGAAGGACAGGAGCCGTGGTCTGTTATCTGGATCTGCTAAGATATTTTGGAGATCCGAAACAACCAGCCTCCCGTCGATCATAGATTCGAGCTCATGTCTTGCGGCCATGAATCTGGGACAATCGACCAGCACATGCCAGACCGTTTCGGGTTGGTCAGGGTCACACTCGCATGCAGGACTGCTCTTGAGCTTAAATCTGTACAGATATTCAGCTATTCCTCCATGTCCCGTCAACGCTTGTACCTGGAAAGGAGTGAGTTTCGTGGTTCTCGTCAACCGATATGCGCTTGCTACATCGGGCAAGAACATCTGAGTGACTTTTCCGGTTTCCGAGGTCTCATATCGGTCCTGCCATTTCTTGACCGATTCTTCGCGTATTTTTCGTTTGACGTAGGACAAGGGGATCCCCTCGTAGTCTCTGGGTGATTTCATGACCGCCGCCGACTTCGCTAGTTCATCTGCTCTTTCGTTGCCGACGGTACCCACATGCGCTCTTATCCAGAAAAAACGAAGAGATCTCCCTTCTGCACGTATCTGTCCAATGTTTTCCTTTATACACTTTGCCAAGGGGTGACTCGTTTTCGGGTTACTTAGCAGTTCGAGTGAAGATCGGGAGTCACTCAGGACATTGACTTCTGGGTCCTTGCTTGTTAACACCATTTGAGTTGCCCGACAAAGAGCATAAAGTTCCGATTGAAAGACTGTGCATTCGGAGTGAAGCTTGAAGGTCGAGTTCTTGATTTCTCTTCCTTTTTCCCACCATGTGAGAGCAGCTCCAACTTTACCCTCAATCTTACTGCCATCAGTATAAATCTGAGGCCCTTCTGGTAGATTGGAGGTGTCTTCCAGAAGCTCGTACTCTACAGATGCCTGTGTGGACGGATGGGGTTGGTCCAAGTAGTTGACGTTCCGTTCGAGTTCCACTTCTGGTGGGAGGTAATCTTGGGAGAAGTTCTTTTTCACTCTGTACAAATTTGCCGCTTCCTGTATCCTCAGATCCAGGGGAAGCAGTCCAGAAAGGACGAGTGCTGACTTTAAGGAAACAGTACGGTACGACTTACAGATTTTCTGGGCAAAACCTCTTTGGATTGCGTTCAAGTGAGACTTGTTTTCCTCGAGGTCTGCCGCTTGCGCCCATACACTTGAGGCATACATGATGATAGGTTCCGCCACAGCGACGTAGATAGTTCTCGTGATTTCGCCATTTAATCCCCAGGTCACCTTCGCTGCACATGCTAGCTGTCTATAAATGTTCGCCACTTTTTTACATTGGGCGGTCACATGTGCTTTAAAGTTGAGCCGTCGGTCGATCAGTAGGCCTAGCAGTTTGACTTCCTCGACCAGATCGAGCCGGACGCCGGACATGACTATGTTTGGAGGTTCATACTTCAACTTTTTTGTGAAAATCATCGCGTTAGTTTTCTGCGCTGCAAAGTTGAGTTTGTTCGTGATTCCCCATTCCACTGTCATGCTCAGCGCCCTGCTCGACTGCTGTTCGATTATGTCTGAACTGCCTGTAAACACGAGAACGACGTCGTCTGCGAAAGCTTGACAGTATACTCCCTCTGCTTCTAGCATTCGCAGCAACGAGTCTAGGATTACATTCCAAAAGGTTGGTCCACCGATGGACCCTTGAACGCATCCTTTGGTTGTTTCCTTCTCATAGACTGCTCTTGCATAGTTGACCTTGATTTTGCGGTCGCTGAGGTATGAGTTTACCATGTCGTAGAGGTTTGTTGGGCACCTCTTCTTCGCTAGTTGGTTTTTCAGGGCAGGCCACCATGCATTGTCGAAGGCACCCTCTATATCCAGGGAGATTAAGAGTACGGTTTCTTTACTGTCTACTCCTTTCTTTATGTGTTCTACCAGGTCAAAGAGGGCGTCTTCGGTGCCTCTTTGGGGTATGAAGCCGTACTGTTTCCTACTAATGGTTGGGAGGAGATGCCATTGGAGTCGGTTTACCAGAAGCTTTTCGACGATTTTTCCGGGAACGGACAGAAGACCTATTGGGCGGTAAGATTTTGGGTGTGTGTAATCTGCCTTACCGGGTTTGCGTAATATGACCACGTGCGCCTCTTTCCATTGCTTGGGGAAGTATTTTAGCGATAGGCATTTGGCAGGCGGATGTCTGCTTGATTGATACTAATAACAATATTAAAACTAATCTCCGAATAACCCACCCCTAACTGCTCCCGGCGCAAAAGTGCCCATGACGCTCGCCGCGTTTCCACGTTGAATGGCAATGGGCAACCTTTGCTCCAGGAACGCGCCGGAGTGGGAGTCACTTTCAGCTTAGTCAATTAGTTTTGTATACAAGTTAATTGGTATGTCGGGAGGTTACATTAATACCTTAAAAATAAGAAGTTTTTTACAAATTTACCAATCTATTCCTGAGAAAACACACATCTTGACTCATTTTCCGTATATCAATGGATACATTCAAGAGAGCAAAAAAGAAGAAAGACACAAGAGAGCAATAAAATTATTTGACGTAAGTTAATTTCTTATCTTTGACATCGCATTAAATAACAAAAAGATTATACTGATCTATGAAATAAACATAATCTCAATGCATTCTAAATAGAAACAATACAAGCGTGCCCATGGAAGTATACAACTGAAGTAACGCAAAAGCTTGCTCCTTGTATCTCTAACATTTTTAAACTTAATTGTACCACAGTCGGTATCGTGCTCTCAGAAGTAACGAAGTTTATAATGGTAGGCAAAGCACTAAAAAATACATAAATTTATAATAAGTCGGCAATCAGCGAACAAATACATAGGATTTGTTTAAAGTCGGCAGTCCGCTGCAATCTGTATTGAATATTGCAAAAGTTGGCTAAGTGCGAAAGTCGGCACTCGGCGCCTAAATCAGCTAAGCTATGTTTTAATTTTTTTTTTTTTATTGAATTATTTTTAATTTACATTGTATTGTATTGAATTTGAATTTTGATTTCTTTTGTTTGACATGACATACAATTTGGATTATTAATTTTATATACCTTCTACTACTATACTATTACTATTTGACATATTTATATTTGAGATTATTCTTGATTTAGTATCATTATTATTTTGACTTCAATCTTATAAAAACCATACCATGTAACTAACTGAACGATGTCTATACTAATATTATAAAGAGGAAATATTTGTTTGTTTGTTTGTAATGAATAGGCTCCGAAACTACTGGACCGATTTCAAAAATTCTTTCACCTTTGGAAAGCTACATTATTCCCGAGTAACATAGGCTACGGCAGATGGCGCTGCAGTTGATATCTAGGTTATTATTCGAGCGAAGCCGGAGCGGGCCGCTAGTAATTGATATATCTAATAATTGTGACATGTGCAGAAAGTATGAATAAATGAGTATGAGTATGAGTATGAGTAACCCAGTTTAATATTTTTTATTATTCACATCAATATGAAAAACAGATATACAGGAATAACTTCATTCAATGAATGAGTTTCCTTCCGTTTTAACGGTTCGCACTGTAAAACTTACTTAGAGAAGGGTAAAAACCACATCAGCCAAAACCAATCACCACTCATCATCATAATATATTATATATTAATCAGCATCTGCATTTCATAGATCGATCTAAGGATGCTATTGATCGATTCTATCGACAAAAAGTCGGCCTGGCATTTCTGCCGGCTGGCTAGTCTAACATTTATGTAACATAAATATATATTAGTATAAATATAAATATATATTTATATAAGTGACTGATTTTGCCAGTGTCTCCTATACTATAAAGTTTGCTTCCCTGTAGCGTAGTACCTACACCTCAGTACAAATAAAACTGAACATCGTGCTAGTTAAATTTTCACGAGTCAGTCTGTCCAATGAGCTCCTGTGTGTCTGTCGCACACCGTAGCCACTCAATTCTAATCCCTCGTGATACAGCCGTATATGTAACGTTGTTTTACGTACAATGGCCCATTAAAGAGGCTAGGTGCGGAAAAGGCCCCGCTAAACTAACTAACGTTGTTTTAAGCTATGGCGGTAGTTTACTATTCTGGCGCTCTTATCGCACATAGGTCTATGTTTTAACATCAACTTGCCTAATATTAAGCGACAGTGTAGTCAAAGATGAAGCACGTTGATCTAGTAAATGCCAATCCATTATAACCCTGCAAAGTTCTAGATTGCATCTCTCAGGGAACACTCAATTTTACATGACCATTATGAATAACAGGATTTGTCGTTGTAAAACGTATAGTGCTGATACGCTTACACAAGACGCTATAAATATAAGTACATAAAAAAGGTAAGCACAGAGACCCACGGAAAGATCCATGGTTGGTATCAAACTAAAAGATCGAGTAACACTAAAATCTCATGAAAAACCAAAATTCAGGCTGTCGGAACAGTGACAAAACTAAAATAAATTTGGGCAGGACATAAAATTATTGTTAAGCTGTGTGACGACAGGTGGACCAAACGTATGACTAAGTGGTTACCTTCTTTCGCAAAGAGAGAATCCATGTCCTTGAAAGGTGTATTTCTGGACAGGTACTTACATGTTGATTTCTTCACGATGTTTTTTTACCATTAAAGCAAGTGGCGACGACACATCTGTACATCAAGCACTTGAAAAATATTCAGCAGTGCAGGCCAGATCCGAACCAATGAGCTCACTCACTATTATAAAATAGTGTTAACTAATCCATCACAGCTTAAACGACAAAAAGATATCCATAAAAAAACATAATTGTCAAAACGAACTTACCCTTTTCTCAGATTTTTTGTACTTAAGTGAATTGTGTTGACTACGGTGTACCATCGCCATTACTCCACCCAACATGCGCTGTTATTCGGAACTTCCAAACAGTTTTTGAATATTTCAGCAAACGCTGTTTGTTTTGAATGTTACCTGTGTACGCTTAATTTAACTTCGAAATTTGTATTAATATTGGAATGTGTGCTTTTCGGTTTCAGTACAATGGGAGGATGGAGTTAAATCGATGTTTATATTACAAATAGTAAACCCAATATTTTATAAGTCCATTGTTGCATTTGGGCCCCTTCCATGGCTCGCCACATAGCTCGATTCTCAACTTATCTTAGGTATATCGTCATTCCATTCCATCTGAGGATGATCTACACTGCATTTGTCGTAATCTGTACTTATACCCCACAGATCTATTCTCACCTTCACGTTTCCACCATGAACCGTAACACAACGCATCAAAAAAACACGTAACACATCTAACACAAGATTTTTTACATTGCATAAAGTCTTTTCATTTAACGGCATTTCTTAATGACATCATCAACTCTACGCATTAAGGTATATAGACTACTGGCCCGTGAACAAAATTTACGTAGTAAATGAACCACCAGGAGACCTATGTAGGATGATAGAAAGGTATAAAGTAATAAGATTCAGCACTATGCTGTCACTTGTAAGCTGTCCAACTGAGTACAGTCGAAGAGGGGGGTTGCAACCCTCGATCATTTCTCCTTGTCGCAAGAATTTTGTACGGCGTTGCAGAATAATAGATTAGAAGAGGTATTGAAACTACAAAAGTTATAAATTTTAAGTTTTTAATTATTGGTTTGTCGGAATCATTCGGGGTTTTCCGACGATTTGCAGATTAAATTTGGGCATTTGATTATGTACGGAATTGGTTCCATACAGTTTCAATACTTCTCCTAATCCATTATTTCACAATGCCGTACAAAAATCATGCGACAAGGAGAAATTATCGAGGGTTGCAACCCCCCCTCTTCGACTGTACTCAGTTGGACAGCTTACAAGTGACGGCATAGTGCTGAATCTTATTACTTTATACCCTTCTATCATCCTACATAGGTCTCCTGGTGGTTCATTTACTACGTAAATTTTGTTCACGGGCCTGTTCTAATACGAGCCTTACGTACACCAAAACAATTAAATCAAAGTGATGCAGAAATTTCGAACAATTGTTTCGTATAACGTACTCAAAGTGTCTAAATTAAAGTAGCTTAAGGTTTAGGTTTTGATATACTGTGGTTAGTACTTCAGTTTGTTTCATTCCAAAATTGGCAAACCACTCATAGACATTTTCCCTGAAACAGAAGCAAAAGATAAAATAGGTTTCCGTCAAAAAGGATGCGTTCGATCGAACTTTTTTTCGTGAGTGGCCAGTTGCAATCCATTAACGTAATAGATTACTCTGATTTCACTAAAGAGGGTAGATCAAGGAGTACCATCGGCGCACTTGCAAAAGTATCCGTCCATATGCATTTAATTAGGGTAACACCACATTAGCATCAAAATAAATTTTAAAGGAAATCAATATACAGTACGTATATTAGAATAGTACATTCACAGTTCACGAAATAAAATTGCTCTAGCTACACGTTTTCTCATAATACTTATTTAAGGTTAAATTTTCTACATTATTTTGTACTACGCTAGAAGTTGTTTTTTTCTATAAGTAGCTATTATAGTCAACAACAAAATGTTTTTTTTAACTTGGCATGCATCAATTCGCTTACAATAATTGCTTTCCCACTTACCATTTTTGAAGTGAAAACTTTTTTTGGCGCGCCTAGACTGATTTTTCGTGGGATGGGAATTGAATTCTGGTGTCACGCTCGGGTATGATAAGAAATCTTCGGGTAAACTCGGGAACTTGGCTACTGGCCATCTAGAAATGCGTCAGCATTTCCCATTGGCTGACGCATTTCTAGGTGGCCATGCCCATGGTTACGCCCTCCTGTTTCACCCGCGTAGTTTCGAAATCAAATCCTGAGTTAAACTTTTTCACTTCTATCGGCAGTCCCTATGACTGCCAATTTTTTTTTTTAGTTTTTATAGGTTTACACTTGAATGCCATCTCGCCTGATGTTAAGCGACGACACGGTTTCGATGAAGCGTGTTTACCTAGAAGAAACCTATTCACTCTTGATTTGAAGACACAGACAAAATTGTAACCATCGCGAAAAATCCACTCAGGTAATGCATGCCATAGCCTAGACGTTATTATCACAAAAGTGGCATCAAAATACAAAATGTTTTTTATAGCAACTTGGTAATTCAAAATAAAAGTGAAAACCCCTGTCTACTGCTTTAGCGTGACCTGTGTTGCAGCAGACAGTGCCTTCTCCAAACTAAATATAGGTAGTGATAATACATTTTATAAAATAAGAAATTAAAAATACTAAATTAAATGGTATCTACCATTTAATTTAGTTGAGTTTAGTTTAGAGTTTAGTTTAGTTGAAATTTCAATTTCACTTTTTTATTAGTCCATTTTACAAATAAAATTAAATTATATAAAAATACACGTCACGCACAGAGTCATACACTAAAATAACCCGTCTTGAATTGTTCCTGGTGCAAATGTGCCCATGACACTGGCTGCGTTGCCTCGCTGGATGGCGATGGCTATCATTTGCCTCAGGAACGAGCCAGAGCGAGAGTCGCCACCTTGGTTACGTAAACGACGCCCAATCTCGCGAACTAAATCTTTGGCCTCGACTCCTCAACTGCCCATGGTCTCCACGGCCACTGGAACAAAGAAGTATTGCGGCTCCATTGCCGCGTACTTCTGCCGCTTTTTACTAGCGGCCTCCTCCGCCGCTGCTGCCGGAGTATGGACGGTACGACCCAGGTGCGTAGCCGCGACAGTGCTAACACACGTAGCGTTCCATACTAAGCACTTGCCGTGCTTCCAGGGCACCAAGGTCATACCGTCTGGACGCTTGCCATCAGATCTATTAAGACCCGTTGGCTTAAGGACACAAGGAACGTTTGCCGAAATAAACGCTCTGCGAACTATATCATTGAGGGCATGGTGACGCAGAAACCTACCTAGGCAGCGACGACAACTCAACGCATGGTGACCGTCGGCCTCAACCATGGAACCCCAAGTGCATCTATGAGGTTCACACACCTTGCAGCCCAGGCGAAGAGCCACGGCTATGCTCAAAGAATCGTCGTCCAATAAAGTGCCCAGGTGAGGTGAAGGTAGCGCGTGCAACCATGCCCCGGATTCTGACTGTGATACAGCCCTGAGTCTCGCCAAATCGACACCTGTGGCATTGTTCACCATATGTGTAATTAAATTGAATAAAATGTTATGGTTTGCCAAATTTTTTGAAATGCGTTTGTTTGTATATTTATTCATTGATTTGTGTGAATAAGTAAATGCGTCTGATTATTTAATGATTCTGTGTCAGGATGTATGTTTGTGTGAGGGTGTGTGTGTGTGTGTGTGTGTGCGTGCGTGCGAGGGTTCGTGTGTGTGAGGGTGTGGGTGGTGTATGTGTGTGTGTATGTGAGTGATAACTTGCAAGTCTGTATGGCCATATTTTACACAACGAAATCACGTAATAGCTGATGTCCAGCTATTACGTTTTAGTTACTAAAAGTATTTAAGGTTATAAAAATGCTTTCAAACAAATCGCAGTCGAATTCTTGTAACCAATCACAAATTATTATTTTAAGCTCAAATGCATTATGAGTTGATAAATTGCCATTTATGTATTATTTTACGGTATTTATCGCTTATCAAATTATATAGAATAGGCGCTATATGATTAAACTGCCACCATGAAATAACCCTTTTGTACTTAGGTACAGGGTATTTTGCACGCCGCTTGGTAATGTCTAATGGTGGTGCCTCTCTGTGATACCGCATTGCACACTGATACGCAAATAGCTTTCTAACCGATTTAATTTTGCATTCATCATATAATTTTGAAGTGGGGTATCTAAATGAAAAATTCATTATCAAATCACTTTGTTTGTGTTTTCAGAACATTAACCTTGCCTATGCCACTTTTGCCACCTCACCATACTCTTTGTTGACACCAGCGTCATTGTGGAAGATGTTTGAACTCTTTTAAATATGATAAAAATAATACAGTTAGAAAATAGCCACAGATTTTTCTACCTTATGAGTTAAAACTCCTTGATCTACCCTCCACCTTTTTACCACACGGAGGTATTGGTGAGCCAACCAGTAAGCATTGCTATTTTAAAATTGGAATTTCATTTCGACCACTTCAATTTGAATGTGGGACCAGTTATTTTGGTAATGGGTTATTAGCTAATTGGAAAACTGTTTTATTTTCACGTAAAAAATTAAATACTAGCAGCGCTCGGCGGTGTTCCGTGAATTTTTGGAAATAAAAAGTAGCCTAAGTGCTACGCTCCAGCAAGTGGTAGTTCCAGACTATAATCTATCTGTGTTACAATTCTCAACCCAATCTGTTCAACAAACATCCAAGCTTTCGCATTTATAATATTATTAGGAAATAGGATAGTATAGAATCCTACAAATATTGCAAATTCGAAAGATTAGAGTTTCGGATGTTTCTTGTTCAATCTCGTCGGAACTGTTAATCAAATCAGATTGAACTTCGGAACACACAAAAGTTATAGTCTAGAATACCCAACACACATTAACCTACCTACTTACTGTATTTTTTTTACGCGAGATAATAACGCCAACGGGAACTACACGGGTAAAACCGTGGGGTGCTGCCAGTACAAAACAAAACATGAGTAGTATTGGTAGTATTAAAAAATGTACGTCAACTCGCAATGTGAGTCGTGTACAAAGGTCGTCTAACAAAATGCCAGCCCCAGATGTACGCAGCCATGCAATCTCCTGCAGCTTTGAAGACGACACGACATTATCGAAAATTTAATACGGTGCAGCAAGCTGGGCCCCGATTCGATTCGTAAAAGGTTGCCAGATGCAATATGAAATGTACCAAAATTTAGTCGATATAGCTTTTAAACTTTCACGATTTAAACTCATATTGAAAATAAAATTGTGACTAAATATTTTGTAATATTTTTCTTTGTAATAATCGAATGTACCATAACATTTTCTTACTGTCAATCGTCACTCACCAGAATGTACTCTTATAATTTAAATTTATTTCTTTCAGAAATAGTTATTTTTCTTTTATTTTGCATTAACATAGAATAAGTAATAAGACGAAAAATAAATTTTCTTGATGGTAAGCAACACAGGTCTATAACAACGTAGAGCTGCTATTTTTACTTGAATATGATTTGCCTCTTGGCTGTTTAATTTCTCTGAAAACGTTCCGATTCTAGAACTCAGTAATATTAGCACATTACAACATTACATATAATAATACATATAATCGACAGAGGAGTAGAACTTCCCAAGGCGGACTCTATGAAAAGTCCTACCACTTCTAAAAAAACTTAAATAATAGTTATTTAAAACGAGTTATAAAACAAAATTTTAAACGTTGCATTACTGTAAACAGCAATTAGATAGACTCATAAAACATAATAATTATGGACTAAAACAAGAAATACCATTTACGTGACATAATTTACCTTTTTTAAATAGGATTGAGTGATGAGGGCAGCAGGACCTATGCCTGATGATAAGCAACATGCCTGCCCATAATGACAATGTCGTTATTAAATATAGGGCTATAAATATTTTACCACAATTCATGGTAAATTTCCCAAGTAGCAACCCCATCCTATAATCTGGATGCGCGCCGCCCCAGAGGGCAGGCGGCATTATGAACAGATTTGTACATTCCCATATTGCCGGGGTAAGTATTTATCAAACGCACATAGCAACCCAATTTTTAAATACCTCTATATTTACAACATGATTAATGTCGTAAATCAGAATTGGTGCCGAAGAAAAAGCGACAGTATCTCTTCAGGAACAACAAACAATTTTAAAATACGTGGGTTCGATGTCCATTGATTTTGTACTTTCGGTCATAGAAAAGTGAGAAATCCAACATACCACAATGAAATATGATTTAAGGATGAATGGTCAGAGTTAACTGTGGACTCAACTGTAATTTTTGTGACAGAAGACATTAGGTCCTAGCAGAGAATGCATGAGGTTGGTAACTTATGCATAGCTGCGTATTTTACACCACCAAACCGCCCTGATTTCACAGATACATACATATCCTTTCTTCTTTTAAAAACTACTCTTAGCATATTATTTAATTAAATACAAAATTTCTTTCAAAACCCCTCTGGATCCAACAGCAACAACGTTAAATTCAGTCACTACAACTTTTTTTAAATTCTAGCTATGGATTCTTTCCTCATATTGATACAGTGATTCTATAGTTCCATAAGTTACTGTTAACTCGCATACAAGCACAACTGACAAAGATAGGCGGCCTTTCTAATGATACTAGCTGAACCATGCGCGCGTTGTACCAATTTAAATTTTGAAGTAATTCGATTACTTTCGATACGATTTACGATTCTTCTTTTCTTTACGATTCGGTTCTAATGACGCAACCTTTAAAAGATAGACACATGCTGTCACGCAACGAAAACTCTCAAAAAGCAAAATATATTCTCCCGTTTTTGTTACACTTTTCAGTCATGCTCCGCTTTTGTTAATCGTAGCGTAATGTTAAATAGCCTATAGCCTTCCTAGACAAATGGACTACCCAACAAAGAAAGAATCTTTCAATTTGAACCAGTAGTTCCAGAGATCCGTGCGTTCAAACAAACAAACTCTTCGGCTTTATAACATTAGTATAGATAAGTAAAGACCAAATCCAACACATTCCTTCAACTCATATCGACAGTCTTAAAAATCATCCTCAGGCGGTAAACAAATATTTTATGCACCCCAGAACTTAAAGAAGAGTACAAAAGTATAAAAAGCCGGCAATCGTTTCCGTTTTAATAATATATCAGGAGTTTTTCAGCCTAAATAATGGTTTAATGTCTGAAAGCCAACGTAACATTACTATTAAGAATGTTGTTTGAGAAAAGGTACAATGGAGAAAGATCTTTGATCGGCTTTTTACGAAGGTTATTGGTATATTTTGTGGAGTTCTCTCGGAATTTTGTTATTAGAGTCTTTTCGGAGAATAAGTCAAGGTATAAATGCTTTTGTATGTAAGTATCGTTTTACAGTAAATCTTTTAAAATAATACCTGTTTATAGTATAACTTTCAAGTAATCATTTAGGGGTGTTACTTATACCTACTACATCTAACAGTGGTGGCCAAAAAGTACGATTTCGCAATCATACCCTAGCAGGCTCTAATTCCGTCGGGACCTTTGATTTTTTATTTTTCTAAAATGTTATGTACAAGTATATCATCAAAATAAGTAGTTTTAACTGTGAAGAAAACCATCGCGAAAATTTGAATTTTCTAAGGAAGACATATTTGGAAGACATGCGTTATCCTCTAACTCTCACTTTTCCAAGACAAGGCCCCGAGTCACAGCTGTGGGAACACAAAATGGTGACGTAATCCTTATTCAGTTGTTACAGCCAAACCACACTAGCTACTTTTAGCAGCGGCGGAAGGCATCTATACGCTGCGTCACGCTTTAAAAAGTAGCTGCGCTTGGCGTCTAGCCGCTGCATTCCGCTTCAAAATGTAACATGTGTGGTCAGGGCCTTACTTACGCCATTACAACTGTGTGGCGTGTCTGTTTATGGCATCGTGTTTTCTGAATAAATCGGCCGATTCAAATAAATGCATTATTTTATTTGAAACTTGGATTGATCGAGTTAAAGTAAATAGATAAACACTTTATTTAACTAAAAAAAAAGAAAGTCGCAAATCTGCACTTCCAAATAATACACAGAGGCGCAGGCGGGATCCGAACCTGCAACCTTGCGGTTATAAATCGCACATTCTGACCACTCCACCACTTTCCTTCAACAACTTGGTCTTTCATCTCAAAATTGAAATTGACATCACAATAGTCAAAACTTTGACCTTCATTGGTGAATGGATAGTTATATAGATGAGCTGAGTGAAAGTAGTTAGGTATTATGCAGCGTAGTACAGTTCACATTCTTACTTTACTGAGTAGCGAGCTTGGTGATTTCATTTGGAGACTTCTATGACAGAATAATCGCAGATCATCGCAGACCGCATCGTCACTCAACATCAGGCGGTCCAGTGAATCTATAAAAGCTAAAAAAAAGTATAGGGCCAAGAGATAATTAATTTATCTAATTTCTACAGGTGACGAGTGTAGTGCTTTGTGCCTACAAACTTGTATGAAACCTTCGATGAGCGAGTCCGACTTGCACTTGTCTAGTTTTTTTAAATTTTAACTTTGAGTGTTTTAGGTATATCGAATGGCCGTATCTCCATTGATTAATAAAGGAGAATAGAAATTAATGATGTCCATTTTTATCAATTCAATGGAAACAAATACATCAATTTATCACAATATAGATTAATGATCATTTGATTATATTAATCTGATCCCCTATTGACCGGAAACGGAAAAATTACCTTTTTATTAATAACTACGTTTTGGTAAAGCAAATAAGACTTTTAATAGAAACTAATCGGATTTTTGTTTGCTTAATTCTCGTGTTATCCTCGGTTAGATTGGTTAGGTTATATTTTTTGATAATTATGGAAGTTTTTAAATTGACTTTAGTTGAACGTTCATATGTAGGTAGGTACATATATGTATATAGTGTAAATGAAGTAGGTTAACCTAATTTTACCAACGTTTAAAAAATCTTACTAATATGCGAAAGTTTGGATGTTTATTTGAAAAATTACAGGGACGGCAAAAACGCGAGTGAAACCGCGAGGCGCAGCTAGTATAAAATATATGTAGGTAAAACATATCATCATCCCGCGACTTTTTATTTCTGTTTCCGTTGTTTTACATTTTTTTTTTTTTTTTTTTTTCTGAAGGACCTATAGTAGCTGGCGGTGGGTGCCTCTACTACCTATCGGACTTTGGGGTTAGCGCTACCGCGGTTGTTTTACACCGAAAAACAATTTTTTTACAGTTATCTGGCCGCCATATTATGAGCATTACTTAGTTTGGGGTCACATGGTGTTGTGTGTGAAATATCCACATATATTATATTTAAAAAAAATCTTTGCTTAACTTTTCAACCCCATCCGTTTAGCCATTCCGACGTGATTATGCAACCAACATCCTGTCAAACAAACACTCAAACCTTCAAATTAGCGGGATTTACAATAAGTATTAGTAGAACATTGTGTGATACACAGTGATGTTCTCACATTAAGTACTTCTTGGCGGTACTTCTTTCTACCACTACAAGAGTCCTATTACTACAAAATATTCGATGATGCAAAATACACAAAATGTAAATTAAGCATAATATAACAAAAACATGGATCCCAGATTCCACGGAGGCTATTTTAAGGAAAAAAAAACGTATGTTCCAGCCACTACTACACATGCCATACTCTGTACCTAATTACTGTTATTAGTGTCTTTATTAGCCTTATTACTGACGATATTTAGCTGGACCGGTATTAGCTTACAAAACACACAGACCAGTCTTGCCAATTCACGTCGCAGCTATTACGGCAAACCGTCAATACATTAGAGAATCAATAAGGCAGAGATTCGATCTATCATTAGCCGCCTCACAATGCTGCCATTGTGTGGAGGAATGCCAATATCTTGCCATTGTCCACGTGATAGGGGACATTTCACCTATCTATAGGGTTAGGAAGGTATCCATGTATCCAGTTATACCTCTATAATAAGTATAAGCATCGTATCGAAGGGTGGAACACTATACAATAAGAAATCATAGGTATAGTCGAGCTAAATTCGATTCGAAATTCGATTCGAGCAGTCGATTTTTGAAGTAAAAACTTCTTTTGAACCGTAGAGTATTTCCTATACGAGTATAATAGGTTCGCGTCATTGAAATGTTATGATAAGCGGGACGGTTGCGGCAAAATAATTAAATTAATGTTCGGCGAAAGAACAAAACCGACTTCAATTTAAAATTAAATTCAGAAACTCGACTAAATTTCATAAAAAGCTATGACAACGTCGTCCAAATAAACCGCCACAAAATAAAATTTGTAAGTATGATACCATATCTGAAGTATTTTCTACCAAATGAAAAATACTCATCAAAATCGATTCCTTTTCTGGAATCGGTAAAAAATGTAATTGCTCGTACCTTACTTACTTAGGGAATAGTCCTTTCTCTATATATCTACCTATTACACAAGCATATTAAGAGTCATACCTCATTATTAATGTTATTATTTTGTACTAGCGTTCCGTCCTAGCTTTGCTTATGGTACATACCTATTATATAGGGGACATAATATTATATAGCCTATAAAGCACTCAGGGATAACGTACATATTCAACGGTGACATTTTTTTTGAAGTCGGTTAAGTAATTCTTGAGCCAAAAAAAAACCTCTTCAGCTATGTAATATTAGTATAGATTATGAACAAAGTTGCCGTCAAGTCCGTAATATTTTCGACAGTTTACCAACGAGTTCGTGTGGCGGTCACTCCCGACTTCCTCCAACTTTTCCCATGAAAATTAGTCAACAACCATTAATCCGACGAGTCATTAACAATTTTTCCCATAAACCGACATCCACTCCTAACTAAAACAAGCAAATCCCTTAATAGGTGATCAAAACACCATAAAAGTTTGGACACAAAAGATTTTACGAGATACCGCCTTCATTTTATGGGTTTCAGGAGGACTTATCATTTTTCCTATAAAAACGGTTTAATGGAATCTTGGACTCGCTGGACTGAGAGGGGATTTATTATACGTCGCAATTTTCTTTTGAATTCATTTCATAATTCTCAATGTAATTTTCGAGACTTTTTTATTTATAGGTTTTCGCTTGACCGCCATTTCGTCTGATATTAAGCAGCGATGCAGTCTACGATAATATTACGATTATATCATCTATCTGGCTCCCATAGTATATAATTAATTATATAAGTTTTACTTAGTTTGGAGTCATGGGGTGTTGTGTGAAATGTCCACTGGTACATTTGTATAGTACCCATTATTTATTTTATTTATAACACGGGTTTACGTAAAACAAAGTGATACACTCCGAACAATAAGTCTCGAGTGTAGAACTATTTCATTTCGCTGTGGAGTTTTACAAAGCTTTCATATTGTGAAAATTGATGTTATTTAAAATAAAACGTAGTTGATAACTATAGTGGTACCTACTGGGTACTGGGTTAATGAATGGAGATCCAGAATCGGCAAAAGTAATGTAGGTCTCTTTGAGGCTTTATGGAGTGACGATACAATGTCGGTGGCAGTAAAAAGCTAAGGATCATACTCGTGTCGTGTCGTGGCAGCCTACATCTAGCACAGAAATAGTATAGGTTGATAATGATTGATGGAATTGGACTATTATATGCCTGAATTATATTTACCTTTAACAAAATCATACCTATAAGTTTTTTTAACAACAACGATAGGTTTCTATTTGACCGCCGCGCTGTCTCGCCTGATGCTAAGTGACGACGCAGTCTATGATGAAGCGTGCTTACCTAGAAGAAACTGATTCATGCTTAACTTGGGTCTCCAATTTTGAAACCATCAGAGAAAGCCCAGTCAGGCAATGTATTCCATAGTTCTTATTAAAAAAGTAGAGTCCAATCTCGTTCGGGGTTTTGAAACGTAAACTACGTCAACTCGCTTTTTTGCGCTACAAGCAATGCTATTGAAAAAAAGCATAGTATTAAATCATGCAGATCTCCAAAATGCATCCGATAATAAAAACAGATAAACTACCTTGCAGAATATTTAAGACTTTTGAAGTCTTTGTCGAACAAGGCAGTCGTTGTCTTTGTTTTGGCAGGTCTTTTAATAGACTCCAGAGCTTTTAGCTCAGAAAACAATTCACTCTCGACTTGAAGACACCAAGTTTGTATCTATCGACTATTATCTCACTCACGCATCCCACTAATATTATAAATGTCAAAGTATGGATGTTTGGATATTTGGATGTTTGTTGCTCAATCACGTCCTAACGTATGAACGGATCGGGCTGAAATTTGGAACACAGATAGATTATAGTCTGGAAAAACACAAAGGCTACTTTTTATCCCGGGGAAATAACGGGAACGACGGGAACGGGAACTACGCGGGTAAAAGAAAGACTGGCCTTGTGGCTTAGTTGGTAGTAGCTCTGCCTGCGAAGTCGAGGGTCGTGGGTTCGATTCTCACCCAGTGCAAAATTTGTGTTGTTATAATAAGTATGTATTTAAAACTATATAAGTATTATATCAGCATATCAGCTATCTGGCCGCCATCACACAAGCTTTGCTTAGTTTGAGGACAACGGTGTTGTGTGTGAATTGTAAAAAAAAAAAACCGCGGGGCACTGCTAATCCACCATAAAACGATGGCACCTTTTCAAGTTCCAAGCAGTTCTATAGAAAGAAGGGCTAGGTGTAACTTGAAGCAGAAATAACAGCAAAGCACAAATACCATTACCACACCACCGAGGTGTTCCGTAAAGCAATCGCAGTAAATTAACGTTCCGAATTGCCAAACCGAAGTACACGCCGCGCGCGGTGCAGTCCGATGCACTGTAATGGTACTAACACGCCCGCGATACAAACCCGCGCCGGCAGTGACGGGCTGTGACGGTAATACGGAACTAATTTAACTAGGAACCGTTTAACACATTTAGGAACAGTTTTGACGCATATGTCACTGTCAAATTGCAAATGGCAGCCATTTTGTAATAAAATGCGTGAAACAAAAAGCTTGCGGTACGTAAAGTTACGTCGTATAAGGGCGGTAGATTATTATAAATTGACGGTATTAACAATTTTATGTTGCAAACACATCACTAGTTACAGTGTTTGATAGTTACTTGACATAATATGATTATTATTTTTTATAAAAGGAGGTAGTTAGCCTCTAGTTTCCTCCACTGCATACCGAATTTTAAAGATATTTTATGTACTTTCCGGCACGGCTACCCGGAAGAAATCGCTCCAAGCGATATAGCCACCAGCAGCTGTTCATGAATTTCCTTATTGTCCTTTCTTGTGTCTTTTAAGATCTGAAAAACATGCTGTTTATGCTCACTTACGTGACAATGGTAGCAACAAACGAAACATGATTAGTGCAACAGCATTACAAATTATACAAATTCACAAATTAATAGCAATACAAATTCACAGCAGCATCAGTTCAAGACGTATGGGCCTTGTCTGATATTTTTTTATACAATTTACCATAACATTTAGAATAATATGAGATAGGTACGATTTTTATAGAAAACGAGATAGTGTCGCTGTTTTAGCGGTGCTACGTTGTGGTATAAACTTTAGATTGCAACTTAATGCAAACTGCTTTCAACTTGCAACTTGTGCGGACTCAATCGAGCGAGAACCAACAAATCAGGATTGTGTTATGCAAACTACTGCGTATTTGGTGTTAATTGAACACTGTAATGTCTGAGTAACATCTTTGACAATGCAGTGTCTTCAACGCATGACCGGCTATGTAATATATGAGAATTTGGCGGTAACTATGATCCTCCTTTATTAGTGTCTTCAACCATCAGCGAAAGTGACCCTCTCTTTTGCTTTGCAAATTATAAATTTGATAAACTTGAATTATGGCCATTTATGATGGACCCTATAGTTAATGGATAAGCTGCCCACTTTTTTATCCACTACTGCTTGAATTCGATGCCTTTTCTCGTAAAAACAAAGTCAAAGCAATTCACTACGCTGTCTCAGTCTGTGGATTGGCTTAGACCTCGAAAGGTTCTAGGACGGAACTCAGGTTTCTTCACAATGTCTTCCTGTACTGTTGAACCTAGTGGTGATGACAGATGTCTGTCAGACTCTTGTCTGACAGACATCTGTCATCACTATCACACACATAACACACATCTTACTAATAGTCTAAGATCCCAGCGCTCCCAGACTTCACATATTTTCTGATAAATGAAATGTGGACGATTGAGTAGAGTTAGCAAGTACTAAAAACACATGCTTACTCGCTAACTTGCTTAGACGGCCAATTTTGAGATATGGGGTAATGAAGGTACATACAAACATTACTTACTTCACGTATTTTTTAATAAGTAATTTTCACGTATGTTGTAGGCAACATCCTTAAAAACAAGGTTCCAATACTCCCAGACACTTTCTGTCAGCCGTTTTGCTTAACAACTCCAAAATAATAATAATTTAACGTCTGGGAGCTCTGCGATCTTACTCTATAATAATATTATTAATGTCAATGTACGGATGTTTGGATATTTGGATGTTTGTTGCTCAATCACGTCCTAACGTATGAACGGATCGGGCTGAAATTTGGAACGCAGGCTAGATTATAGTCTGGAAGAACACACAAGCTACCTACGGCACCGCGGGTCGCTGCAGTATTATAGTATACATTCAAAATCATACACAGCGAAAACAAATTAGGTGTTTGGATGCTGCAATTACAGCCTAGTAGTTTTTCTTAATGATGTAGTTGAGATGTTGGATGTTTTGGTGTTTGAATTACTCCATCACATCATAAAAACTGAAGAGATAAAACCTGAAAT
Organism: Ectropis crepuscularia; assembly: GCA_963693475.1. Taxonomy (NCBI): domain Eukaryota; kingdom Metazoa; phylum Arthropoda; class Insecta; order Lepidoptera; family Geometridae; genus Ectropis; species Ectropis crepuscularia. Next base: position 3,625,565 of record OY856340.1, read on the forward strand.
TTAAAACTTAAATAAATTATAGCCCCGAACAACACATACCTAAGCACTTTTTATCCCATCGACAAAGCCGCGGGAAGATACTAGTATGTTAATAAAGTAGTGAAAGGACTCTTTGCAGAATCCGCCTGGGGAAGTACCACACCTTTGCCAGTTATTCTACCGCCAAGCAGTAATGTGCAAACATTACTGTGTTCCGGTTTGAAGGGCAATGTTGCCAGAGAAATTACAGGGCTTGGAGGCATAACATCTTAGATCTCTGGGTGACGAGCGCAGTGCAGTGCTAAGTAATGATTTGGACTGTGTTACAGTCCAATGACAGTAATGTTCCAATAACTGCGTGTCACTGTGCTGTTATGTGGCAGGCATGTTGCTTAACATCAGGCAAATGTCGTGTTCGTCTCGTCACTCTTTAGTTTAAAAAAAAGTATTGGTTACGTTCCTCCCGAAACAAAATAACGAGGCACATTCACGCACGATTGACAAAAAGCTAAGCCTTCACACAAAGCGATAATACGTATATTATATAGCCCACATATTGCGTGCCAAATGTATGCAAAATCTACAAAGGCTGGGGGGCGTTTGATCTTCGTATAGAGAGATTTTCAATTTGCATCATGTTCCTTGAGACGAGGCGATGCGTTGGTATTTCGGGTTCTGGAATAGGGATTGATTTTGTATTGAAGTGATGCTGGAGATGACATTATCCGCAGCATTATGAAATCAAGTTAGATTCAAACTTGTCTCGTGTTTTTGACGTGCATAGGACGTAAATTGAAAAAAAAAAACTTATTTTGCTCCAAATTTGACAGGTTTTTGGCTTGAATGAGGCTAAAATAGCACAAATTTAGGGTAGGTTTTTAGGGTAGGTAGGTTAAAAGGGGTAGGTTTTATCTTTTGCATTATTTGTTTTTATTAAATAAATACACTTCACAGAATTAGCCTGCCACCGCACGGCCATCGCGGGTGTCATGGCGGCACCGACAGTTATTGTTGCAGTTTGTTAGTAGTTGAAGCCATGGTGGCCTTGTAAAGAAGATGAAAGACGTGGGGGCCTAATCGCAAAAACGGAAACCGTGGTTACCTAGTCGCCAATGCCTCCGATTTCATACACCAGACGCCCTAAGCTCAAATCCCACTTGCACACCTTTAAATATTTTTCTAAGTTCTGAAGCAGAAGCTCACCACTACCTTTAACGGTGAAAAATAACATCGTAAGGAATCTGGAATGTTCCTAGAATTTTTCGACGTCATACGTTAACTACCAACCTGAACAACTGGGCCTTTGTGGTTGATTTTGACCTCGATTCTCTCGTTGAGAATTTATTTTTCTAAATATCATTTTTTGTTCGAAAGAGTAACTGTCGGGATACAAATTTTTCTTTATCTGTTCTGAAATATCGTTCCAACTGTTTTATTCGTTGTCTACCGCAAAGCCGATAATCAAGGTGTAGTAAAAAAAGTTTTAGCCCGTCAGATAGATTATTAAAAGAAACATTTTTTTTTTCTTTCACAAACAAAAAATTACGAATCCTACTAATGTTATAAATGTCAATGTATGGATGTTTGGATATTTGGATGTTTGTTGCTCAATCACGTTTTAACGTATGAACGGATCGGTCTGAAATTTGGAACACAGATAGATTATAGTCTGGAATAACACATAGGCTACCCGGAGGCTTTTTATGTCAGAAAAACGACGGGCACGGGAACTTCACGGGTAACACCGCGGAGCGCTGCTAGTGTTATAAATATTGTTTAGAAGTTTTGAGTGAAGTGCCTTCATTGTGCGATTTGTACGAAGACATGAAGTCGCAATCCCCCAAAGTACATAATTCCAAACCCAGGAAGTTTGATGATCCATATCTTTGACGATTTTTGATAATTTGAAAAATGTCAAAATACATGTCCCATATTTTTTTATAATCTACCTGACAGACTTATTAGAATAGGGTATTTTCGATCCACTCATCATCCTTGTAGTGTTGTACTACTTGTAGTGTTTGCCAAGTTTTGTATTACGGCGATTAAAAATTGTGTAGTTATAGGATAGGACTAAGTGGAGGGCAATTGAGGGAGACTTTTACCCAGCGTGGAACAAAGGAGATTACATAAAAAAGAACTAATTGCATAGTCCACTTTTGCTAGTTACTCAACCGCCAAGCGGTAATGTGCAAACATCATTGAGCTCGGATTTGAATGGCATATAGATAAATCACCTTAAATCTCAAGGTGAAGAGCGCAGTTCAGTGCTAGTTTATGATGTGTACTCTTCGTGTTCCAACAGCTGCGAGACACTCTGCTGTTATTGGCAGGCGTGTTGCATACCACCAGGCACAATTCCTGCTCGTCCATTTTCTCTATACTTAAAAAAATTCACACAGCTATGTCAATCCCACGATAACTAAAAGCTTTTGGCGGCTCCGAACTTAATTCATTGAATTTGCTATCAGAAAATTGCGTTACTACATGCGCTGTGACGTAAAAACGTTGTCACATTTTTCATTCGCCAAAAAATGGCACTCAATTTATTCGTGGAATTGATAAAGGCAACTTTGTGTGAAATACGAGCCACTATATTTTTAGTCATGACGTGAAATTAAATAATGTCCGGTATAAGATTAAAACGACTTCAATAGCGTAAAATCTCAAAAAAACTAAGTAGCCCGTTAGTTAGATTGCCGAATCGAAAAAACATAAAACCGAATTGAGAACCTCCACCTTCCTAGAAGTTGGTTAAAAATCTCTTGAATAGGGTACCGGACTGGGTCAAAATACACCATTCTAATTAGTTCGTCAGCTAGATCATGGAAAAATATTGTACACGTATTTTTAGGGTTCCGTAAAACGTAAAAACGGAACCCTTATAGATTCGTCACGTCTGTCTGTCTGTCTGTCTGTCCGTCCGTATGTCACAGCCACTTTTTGCCGAAACTATGAGAACTACACTGTTGAAACTTGGTAAATAGATGTATTCTGTAAACCGCATTAAGACATTAACAAAAAAAAAAAATTAGGGTTGCCCCCCATACTGAGAACTGAAACTCAAAAAAATTGTTTTCATCAAACCTACACGTGTGGGGTGTCTATAGATAGGTCTTCAAAAATGATGTTGAGGTTTCTAAAATCATTTTCGTCTACACTGAATAATTTGCGCGAGAGACACTTCCAAAGTGGTAAAATGTGTGTCCCCCTCCCCTCTAACTTCTAAAGTAAGAGAATGAAAAATCTAAAAAAAATATATGATGTACATTACGATGTAAACTACCAACGAAAATTAGTTTGAACTCGATCTGATGAGTAGTTTTTTTTTAGTACGTCATAAATACACTATTATTGAAACTTCGATCAAAGTTACAACGAACTACAAGAACTATGTGTACTATGTATATAATATTGATTAGGTAAACGGGTAACTCACGTGTAATGAGGTCGGTCAATCCGACTCGAGTTTATGTATATTATGTTACATGCTGCAACGGAACCCTTCATGGGCGAGTCCAACTCGCACTTGCCCACTTTATTTCTTTTGTTTCACAAACAAAAAATGACGAAGATACAGCGCTTCGAAGTTTCGTGTGACGTCACTTGTGAGTACGATTTTTACTCACGAGTGACGTCGCGACCCCCCACTCTCGAAGTTTGATGGTCTATATCTTTGACAATTTTTAATATTATGAAAAAACAAAAAAATACGTGTCCAATATTTTTCCATGATCTAGATAACGAACTAATTAGAATGGTGTATTTTTTACCCATTCGGTACCCTATTCAAGAATTTTTTAACCAACTTCTAGGAAGGTGGAGGTTCTGAATTCGGTTTTATGTTTTTTTGTATGTAGGTACTTACATGTTACGTGATAGCTCCACAAATTGTGAATCGATTTTGATGATTCTTTTTTTGTTTGGTAGTTGATACTTACTTCAGAAGTGGTCTCATATAATTTTCATCTTAATAGGCTCTACAGACGAATCCTTTTATCAGAGGAAGTTGCGAAGAAATGACGTAAAAGTGGGCGGGACCTGCTAAATTTATCAGGTCCCATCACTTTTACTCAATTCCCTGTCTCCAAAAAATGAGACCGAATAATTGCCAACAGTATGATTTAAATCGTATTTCTACGACTTTTTGGCTATAAATATTATTTTAATTACCCGACTGAATGAAGGGTTATGGCACACCCTCGTCACTGGCTAAACGACGCGAGCTAAGTACCTACTCGTTCGGGTCCTCCCGGGTTTACTAAAATCACAAGGCCGCCGGCCGTTTGCCCGAGTTGACGTGCGAACGAACGCTGAGTGCGCGCATAAATAATGTCGCGGCGTTATTGTATTGTGAATGGCTGCAATCTGCAATAGCAAGAAACTAAAATGTAGAAGTAATTTATCTTATTTTAAATTGCCGAAACAGGAAGCAAGGGAAGTGTTTTTATTGTTAATATTTATTTTTGAGCTAAATTTTGGTAGGTTTCAAATTTCAATCGAACAGAATATAGAAACAGTAGTGTGTAATATGTATAATATTTATTTTGAATAGATACAGTAGAGGTTATGCATACACATTATTTTGTCTGAAATACCTTTTACCCCATCTTTATTGTCTCATTAAGTTTAATAAAAATTTTGACGAGATACATTTTTTAATAGTCATGTACATATTTATAATAATGAATGATACTAATTTGTTCATTTATTCGACGGTATGAAAACAACTTACAACTACCTACATTGTATAACCAAAATAAACTTCAGTATCAATTGACTATAAAACGTACCTACTTAAAAAAAAGCTATAGAATTTTTAACTGAATTCAAAGAAGGAGGCGGTGCTTGGCTTAATTTTTATTGGATGTAAGTATGTTTCGCGATAGCTCAGCTAATTGTGAACCATTTTTTAACCCCCGACTAAAAAAGGGTGTTCTAAGTTTGACGTCGATTTTTTTAAAAAGGTTTATTTTTGTGCGGTGGTTCTTAGCTATGTTTGGTTAATATCGATTCAAAATCCCCCCTCCACAAAATCGCGGACAAAATAATTCTTCACAACCTACCTCTATATGGGTATCAAATGAATGGGCTTCTCTGATGGAGTACTGTAGTGGTAGGACTAATAGCAGAGTCCGCCTGAGGAAGTACCACACCTTTGTCAGTTCTTCTACCGCCAAGCAGTAATGTGCAAACATTACTGTGTTCCGGTTTGAAGGGCAATGTTTCCAGTGAAATTACAGGGCTTAGAGATATAACATCTTAGATCTCTGGGTGACGAGCGCAGTGTAGTGCCAAATAATGATTTGGACTCTTCATGTTCCAATAGCTGCGTGTCATTGTGCTGTAATGTGACAGGCATGTTTCTTACCATCAGGCACATGTCCTGCTCGTCTCGTCACTCTTTATTTTAAAAAAACACAGTAACGTTTGCATATTACTGCTTCGCGGTAGAATAACTGGCAAAGGTGTAGTCCTTCCCCTGGCGGACTCTGCCAAGAGTCCTACCACTACTACCACCTACCACCATTTCGTACAACCCTAGCACGTTTGGTCAATGACGTAAGCAGACGACAAGTCACACGGTGCGCACGGCATTTACAACTCTGCGTGGGTGTGTTAAGGTGTATTTTTGCTTACAAGTAACAGTAGGTAAGTAGTATACGACAGTTTAGGTTATTATAGTGTAGGTATTTGCACTTTTGTATGGAAGTGATGCATCTGGTACGAAGTAACTATTTTCTGATCTGTGGTTATGGCACAGTAAAGAACAGTAAAACATCTTCATACAAACGTGCCGCTCTCGGCTTGAATGTGTGCGTGCGCGCCGCGCGCCGTGTCGGCACGCGATTTCACGCACACGCTAGCATAATATATGGCGCGCTATGGCGGCGACAGTAGGGGCCGTGCAGCGCGACTGTGAGCGTGTGAGCACGTCCGTAAGTTACATGACCGCTCGCGTTCGTCAACTCTCGCCGGCCACTTACCATAATATTAATAATTATAACGAGTATCATGACTTCAAAAAGGGGAAAAAGATATTGTGGTGTTTTCGGGTGCCTCAATAACGATTTCGCAAACCCGGATTTATCATTCTTCATGGTTCCTACTGAAACAGAAATGTAAGTACCTACTTATACTTAAATCTTATTAGAAAATGTGGTAGGTATTGTATTATTGTTTATTTCACAGTTTATTTGCTTTATTAATAGCGTAGCCGAGTCAACGAGCAGGGCATGTGCCTGATGTTAAGCAACATGCCTGCCACATAGCAGCACAGTGACACGCAGCTATTGGAACATGAAGAGTCCAAATCATTACCTAGCACTGCACTGCGGTCGTCACCCAGAGATCTAAGATGTTAAATCTCTAAGCCCTATGATTTTTCTGGAAACATTCCCCTTCAAACCGGAACACAGTAATATCTGTACACATGGACGAAAATCTAAGATTTTGTATCTCTAAGCCCCGTAATTTCTCTGGAATCATTGCCCTTCAATCCGGAACACAGTAATGTCTGAACATTACTGCTTGGCGGTAGAATAACTGGCAAAGGTGTGGTACTTCCCCAGGTAGACTCTGCCAAGAGTCCTGCCACTACAAAAATGATTAAGTTATTTATTTGAATAGAGTACCTATAGATGGAAATATTAAACAAACGCAAAGCGGCTCTGACCAAAAGATGGATCGTCACATGTATGGCAGCATTAGCAATGTACTTTATGCTTTGAACAATTAGGTTGCTTTTCCTTAAAAATTGCAAATGCAAAGGCGGCTTTGAACAAAGAAAAAGCCGAACATTAGTTTCGCCTTTCGGCATCGCCATTATCATTCACAAACATACTTTAGATACTGTGCAATAAGGTCTATTTTACTTTTTGTTTAGTTCATTTGACGATGATTTTACAAAGGATTCCGAATCTTTTTTGAATTTTCAAGCGAGTCACGCGACCAATAATAGTAGAAACTATTTTCTCATCTGTTGCAATTGTGAGTGCTTTACATACCTAGTCCGGTTTGTTTGTACATTAAGCATATGGTAAGTAAATAAAGGCAATTTATGGCAGGTGCGCAAGTAAATACAGCTGGGTTGGGTGCGAGAAAGAAAAGGGAAGACAGAGACATGGTAAAAACCTTTCTACAACAAGACGAAAATGATAGTTACAAAGTGCACGCCATGAATTTAGAAATGCAAAGTGAGTGACCATAGGTTAACCATAGGTGAGTTTTGTATCTGATTCTGATTCTGACCCGGCACCCGCACGGTGAATCCATGGAATGCTAAGAAGTTCGTCTCTTTATGAAATGTTACGTGAATAAAGGCTTTTTATTTTTACTAAATGTATAAATTGGTAAAATATTCAATCATAATATGCTTTTTGTTGCATAAATTTAGATCAAGTGCTGCTTGTTCGAAAATATTAACTAAAAGTAAAAGTGACAACCCTGGGGATGAACGCAAGAGTAGGCTAAAAACTCGGCGGGCGGCCTTAGATAACCTACTGTTATGTATTTACTGTGGTTATGGTTTCTTATATGTTTGTAAATTTCTTTACCCCCACTTATCTTCCAAACGGCTGGATGACAAAATTAAGGTATCGTAAGATTTGTCTCAATCACTCAAGTGTCTCCTTAGATAGTACATTGTATTAAATAATGTTTTTAAAGCTGTTTTTGTTCAGTCGGGTTTTTAAAATTATAGTTTAAATAACTATAATTTTATCTTGAAATGAATAACCACTTTTTTGTCATTAAACAATAATTAACAACATGGAGAAGACCTGAATGAGTATAATTTTATTGTAAATACGTGTTGGTGTGTTTTGTTTCATGTGGGTTTCAGTAAGGAGTATGGTAGGTAGCACGGCAGGAGGTATCTTTTTGTGTTAAGAAGACAGTGGTAAGACTTTTTGGGGAAGTACCTTCGTCGGTTGTTCTACCGCTAAGCAGTAATGTGCAAACATTACTATGTTGCGGTTTGTAGGGCAATGTTTCCAGTAAAATTACCGGGCATAGAGATAAAACATCTCATATCTCTGGGTGACGAGCGCAGTGCAGTAGGTACTAGGTTTTTTTGGATTTTGACTCTTCATGTAGGTGCCAATAGCTGTGTGTCACTGTGTTATTATGTGGCAGTCATGTGCTTACATGCTTTTCTCTTATTGTAATCCAATTTTGTAATAAAGGCGTGGGTATGTTTTATTTTTAATCGTTGAAATTTATTTAAGTTAGGTCTATTTTATTGTAGAAATTAAATCAAACCAGAGCGTACCGATTCTAAACTCTCCGACACGGAATCTCACAACTCGTTCTTTGTTTTATCTGTTTAGAATGACAAAGGCAAGGATTATGCGCCGTTCGGATTGCGTCTAAAACCACTACCCAGTACTTCTTTTATCTGCAATATAAATTCGAGATCCATCACCATCGATGAATATCGATCATCCCTGATCCAGACGGTACTTAGTTCATCTTTATATTTCCTTCATTTCATTTACATTCACAGCCCATGAAAATGCTGTGCACGTGCGCTATAAGAAGTTTTCACTTCAAAAAACATCTCAAATGATTTCGTATGTAAGTTAATTAATTATGTCTTCAACCTTTTCTCAGAAGTAAGTCCCATGGCAACACCTATGTTTTTTGTTCTGAGTAGGGCGTAACTAGGGTATGTAATATCGGAAGATTATCAATTCCGGAACTGAGTCACGATTCTAAATATCTAATATCGGAATTCCGGAACAGCTCCGAAACTGGAAAAATATTTGGATAGTACAGAAAAGTAAAATTGATTATCTTATACCATTAAACGAGCAATTCTTGTATATATATATATATATAGAATATATAATTATATATATCTAATCTGAATCTCGAAAACGGCTCGAACGATTTCGTTGATTTCGTTCGTTCAGTTTTGGGGACGATAAATCGATCCTAGTTATTCATTAAAAAAAACGCATATTATGCGTGTTTTTAGACAATGAAAAACCGTCACATTAGACATTAGAATGCGAAGGTAAATTTCGCCGCGTGACGCGACAGCATAATTGGCTCAGACGGGAAGTCGGGCGTTCGTGGCGGTCTCGAATTAATAGCTGCGGGTTCGAATCCAGACGGCTTCTCTTTTTTTTCAAGTATTCTTTTTTTAAGAAAATCTTAGAGTATCTAAGTATTTTTAGTATTTATACCGAGCAAAGCTCGGTGACCCAGGTACTTATCTATTTATATACATATATTATTAATTTATAATTTATTTATTTTTAAAATGAATAAAACATTCTAAAGTTCTACAACAGTGGGCGGCAAATCATTACCTAGCACTGCACTGCGCTCGTCACTTTCAAGCCAAATGAATTACTCCACTGAATGATTTATTTATTGAATCTTTAATAACTTAGTGTGTGTATGTATATCTATACATCATAGCTGTGTTTAAAAAAAAGTTAGTGGTCAAAATACCGACATTGGAGTAACGATATTAAAGTGTTTCAATTTCGAAATTGAGATTTCGAAAAAGTTTCTCCAAGATTTCGGAATTCCGGAATACATGCCCTAGTTTTGAAAGTTTTTAGTCTATTGAAACTGAAACTTACCAGTACTTAAATAAATGTATGAAATTTACCAGGTCCATGTCTTCTATCTCTTTCAATAATCTGTTAGGTTGGTACTCGTCTTGTTTTCACGAAGATAACCGTTTCCACAAAGTCGTTGCCATATGGTTGGTATTGAACAGACATGTTAACTGCTCTTGTTAGTTTGTACTGAGTGCCGACTTCTACGTAGTAATTATATTCTCTTTGCTCTGATCAACGACCGGTCCGTTGCACGGTCGGAATCGTACTGACCGATATGTACGTGTGTAGAGTAATGCTGATTTCTATTCCCTACCGCTTCTATGTCACTTCCTTCTGATAATAGGGTACGTGTGTGGTCGTTTTATGCTGCACAACACATCAGCTGCACATCTGTTTGACATCGTGCGATATATAAGAATAATATCTTTGGAGAAGCTAATAAGTGAGCAAAATAAACTTATTGTGCTGCTTGTGGGTGACCGGCAAAATTTGAATATTGGGCCTCAACTTGCTGCAACGTCTGTGGATGACAGTGCGACTGATTCCAGTGATAAGCGAGGGCAAGCTGTGTCCCGCCCAGTCAGAGGGGCGCATGCTCGGGCAACAGCGGCCATTGCCGGTCGGAAGGCTGGAGCGGGACAAAGCACCTTACCTCTTCCCACTACCACTTCTGACGTGACGTCGTCGGCAAGCAAAAGTACGCCGCCCACTCCGACAACATTACGAGTATCACTTGCGCAGCCTTCAATGTCGCTCTCGCAGGCCGTGCCTCGACCCCCGCCGACGAATGCGAGTGACACAGCGTCTACGATGACTGATCAGCCATCGGCCATCGAGGTGTCAATACTGACGAGGGGAGTGAGGCTAGGATTCGTCGAGTTCGCCGGACATCCAGCGGTGTGACCCGTGGTACGGCCGTGGCGGGTTCATCTGCCGCTGGTCTTGCCGCGGCCGAGCGGAAATCGTACCTACATTTGTACTATGTCCAGTTGGGTACTACTTCTGGACAGGTGTTGACGCATTTGAGTGGTGTATGCCCAGACAATAAATGCACCGCGGAAATTTTGAAGTCGCGTGGTGATTACGCATCATTTAAGCTTGCAGTACCAACCAGGGATGTGGATAAATATATCTGCCCGGACCACTGGCCAGAAGATGTCTTTATTAAGCCATGGCACAATGGATTTCGTAACTCACAAAAAGCAGAAAAAAGTTCAGAGGACTTAACAGTACACCATATTCTATCAAAACGTTAGAGGCGTCCGCTCGGACCAGGCTAAAAATTCAGTTTTGGCGTTGGAGGCCGACGTGTTTGCGTTGACAGAAACATTCCTCGTGTCGGGCGTGCACGACGGCGAGCTGTTCCCGGCCGGGTACACGGTGGCGCGGCGCGACCGCGCGGGCGACGCCGGCTGGGGCGGCGTGCTGCTTGCCGCGCGGGACCATCTCCACTTGCGCCCGATACTTGACGTGCCAGGCTGTGCGGATGACGTCGAGGTGGTGATCGGCCTGCTTGACTTACACTATAAGAGTATGATTTGCTGTGTCGTATATGTACCGCCCAATGCGAGCGAATCTCAATACTATAATACGTTTAACGTGATTGAGAACTTATTAGCTAAATTTTCAAAAAACTGATATTGTAATATTAGGTGATTTTAATTTGAACTCCTGTTCGCGGAATGTTCGAATGCACTATGATTCTCTGGTTGATTCTTTTCAACTCAAGCAGCACAATAAAGTGATAAATAGGACTAGTGGTATTTTAGATCTGGTGTTGAGCAACCATGGCGATGAGTGGGTGGAGGTGAGTGGTGACACGGAGCCTCTTGTCCCCGGCAAGGTTGACGGTTATCATCCACCCCTTTGGGTGAGCGTCCGCAACCAGCGACCGGTCCGCCCGCGGGATGGCTCATCGCACCCTCTGTTGCCGCTCTCTGATAGCGACTGTAAGCCACTGCCTCAGGAGTGGAACTTCCGAAAGGCTGATTTCCCGTCATTGTATTCTGCCATAGCTGAGACCGATTGGAGCCAAGTGTTTTCAGCGATGGACGTGGATTCGGCGGTCGCTACTTTTTACGATATATTAGAAACTTGTTTTGAGGGATGTGTTCCCATTAAACGCCCTTATCCTGTAAATTCTCGTTACCGATATCCGACCTGGTTTTCTACGGAAATCATTGTAAATATAAAATACAAATACTTTCATTTAAAAAGGTATAGACAAGAACAAAAGGTCTTTAATTGGGAAATGTTCAAATATTATACAGAAAAAGTCAAGACTCTTATTGATATTTCACATAAACGGTACATAGAACGAACGGAGAGTGATATTAAGAATGATCCGAACGTGTTTTGGAAGTTTATTAAAGCCCAGCAAGCTACCAGACAGTCAAACTGTGAATTCGAGTACGCCGGCGATACTGTAGCGGGACTCGATGCCGCTAATACGTTCGCAGCCTATTTTAGGTCTGTATTTCTCAGAGATCGGCCTCTTTTATCCGCCGAGGCTGCAGAGCGAGCGGCCGCCGCCGCCGGCCCGCCTTGCGCACGCCGAGTCGCGGTAGACTGTGTCGGGTCGTGCGATCTGTTATATGCGGTTCGGCGGCTAAAACCGCATTCCTCGACAGGTCCGGATGGCATACCTCCTTATATAGTCAAGGATTGTCTGAAAATATTTGAACTACCCTTATTATTTGTATTTAATTTATCTCTGCACACTGCATCGTATCCTTCGCGGTGGAAGGTGTCCAGAGTCACTCCTATACCCAAGGAAGGCTCGAGAGTTAAGGTCGAAAACTATAGACCTATTGCTGTACTGTCGGCACTCGGCAAAGTGTTCGAAACCATCTTGAACCGTGACATCACCAGACAGGTCAGTGCTCAGCTGAGCGACGCACAGCATGGGTTTAGAGCAGGGAGGTCCACCGCCACTAATCACATTAATTTTGTCGAGTATGCTGTACGTGAAATGGATAGTAAAAATCAAGTAGATGCAGCATATTTTGACTTTAAAAAGGCTTTTGATCGCGTCCATAATGACATATTACTCGAGCAGTTTGCGGCGGTGGGGTTTACTCCAAATTTGCTAAGGCTTTTTTGTAGCTACTTTGCCAATCGAATGCAATATGTCCAGCTGTGCCAATACCGCTCGGAAATGTATGAGACCTGGTCTGGCGTGAGTCAGGGGAGCACACTGGGTCCAACCCAATTCTCCATCATGGTTAATGACTTGCCGAGTGTCGTGGGGTCGGCTAGGTGTCTCATGTTTGCCGACGACCTAAAGCTTTTCCTTGCCATAGAAACGGATACTGACTGCGAGTCTTTTCAGAGGGACATCAATAAGGTTGTGTCGTGGAGTGAACGAAATATACTGGAACTTAATGACACTAAGTGTAAAACAATAACGTTTACACGCACTCAGGCACCTTTAGTGTATCCCTACAGCATCAACGGCATCTCTCTTGAGAAGGTGGAACGTATCCGTGATCTCGGTCTGATTCTAGATACAGAACTAACTTTCAACGAGCACATTATTGAAATTTGTGGTCGCGCTTACAAATCCCTCGGCTTTGTTATGAGACAGGCTGGCCGGTTTAGAGATAGGAGTACCATTGTGGCCCTCTACTATGCGTTTGTGCGGAGTAAGCTGGAATATAACGCCATTATTTGGGACCCCCATGAACTCAAGTACAAACTCATGGTAGAGAAGGTGCAGAAGCGGTTCGCTCGATATTTGTACAGCAGGTTGTATGGACACTATCCATACCTGTATCCATCTTTGTTTGTGACAGGGATGGTAAATTTGAACACGTTGGAGCTCAGGCGTAAGTGTGCTATAATGGTGCACTACTACTTGTTGCTCCACAATAAAATTGATAACCCTAGTGCACTGTCTAGCCTCTCCCTGGTCGCGGACGGGCGCGCGCGGCGACCGCACACGCAGCGCCTGCTGGCGGCCGCGCCGGCGCGCTCGGATACGGCTCGGTACTCCCCCACGGCGCAGGCCGTCTCTCTGCTCAACGCCTTGCTTGCTCAACACCACGATATTGATATTTTTATGTTTAAATATGATATGTTTGCAACTTCCTGTGTTGCATTTTTGAGTGGAAATCTGTTTTAACGTTATTTGTTTGTTTTATATTAATTTTTTTATTATATTTACTATTTTTGACATTAATTTATTTGGTGTGTTGATATTGTAATTGTTTTGCCTATTTGACATTGATTCGTTGTTATTTTGATATTGCTACTATTATTTTTTCATTGTTTGACATGTAGGTTTTTCTTTGTTGTTCTTGTATTTGACATTTGATTCTTTGTTATTATTATTATTTTGTTGCTGGTATCGTTTTCCTTTTTCTGCATTTAATTCGTTGTTTATTTTTTGATTTGTTAATTTATTGTGTTTCCTGAGATATCTTTATTTGATATTTATAGATATTGTTATTATTAGGGATCTTAGTTTCAATTATGATTTTTGTTTATTTAATGATATTTAATATATTAAGCTATTATTGTTTAGTTAAGGAATATTGTAATCCATGTACGTTATGGCTTGTCGCACGTCTTGGCGTGTCTGTAAGTGCGACAGGTAATTAATGAATAAATAAATAAATAAATCAAATAATATAATTATCATTCATGGATAGATAATTATTATTTAATGAAATAACGACGTTACGTTAATGATTTGTTGAAACATGGATGATTTTTTATAAATTTACTATTTAAAAAAAAATATATACTAATTTGTGTGTACACAAATTCGTTTTTTTTTTCTAATTTCAACGCTTAACTTTGTCATTCATGATATGCATTTACGAATTATTTTGTTACTTTCATTCACAGCATTTTTGTTTACCACAGTGTTTAAAATTGCGAAGTGGATCAACGTGTATATAAATATGTATATATGACTACCGGCCCGTTCCGGCTTCGCTCGGATCATAACCTAGACACTGTCTGCAGCGCCATCTGCTGGGCTTATTTGTGAATCTAAACCATCCTCGAATTCACTTGTACACACACAAAAAAATCATTCAAATTGGTCCCACCGTTTAGGAGGAATTCACTGTCAAATGATTAAATTACTAAAATGGCTATTAAAAATAGTGGTTGGTGATAAAAGGGTCAAAATTTAGGGATGTACATAATATGTATTTTTTAACGCCACATTATAAAACATAAAAACAAAAAATATTGTTAAAAATTAAAAAAAAATGGTTTTTATATGGTATTGGGTCGATTTGATAACCGCGACGTTTTGGCAGCGTTACAACCGTCGCGGTCACGAGAAGACCTTTTGTCTAATTTTATATCGTGATAAGTCATGTTTAGTACTTACATTACATATTTATTATTATATTTATTTAGGGTTCCGTACCCAAAGGGTAAAAACGGAACTACTTCTTACTAATATTATAAATTCTAAACCCGAAAGTTTGTGACTATCACAGAAATCTAAAATCTTATTATTTAGATTTCTGCGGTGAGTATCATGTATGTGTGTTTGTTACTTTAACATAAAAACCATTGGAGAAATCTGGATATAATTTGCCACAGAGAATAATCTGTCATGACACATGTGCAAATAATTATCTCGGAAAAAACAATGTAGATGTTACTGGTACTGGAGAGGAAATGAAACCACGTCACTGTATAAACTGCTGACTATATTGATCTTAATTATACACAAGTGACGCGGGGCGAGAGACTAATCGCTCGACCGCTGCCATCTTCTTATATACTAAATATGACACGTACAAACGTGCCTCCACATACACCCTTTTCTTAAAAAAAAAGGAGAAAAACATATAACAATCCACAAAAAAACATAACTACATCACACCTTGTATACACTATAATATAACTCAACTCGTCACATATTTCTTCCGCTTGTTAGGCACATTTTCATTCCGTGCTAACCTTGACATATTGACGTCGAACCGCTTTGCTCACTCAGCGTTCTAGTTTGCACTAATGACTATTGATTTATATTTCCTATTACGTGACGCATATCACTTGCAATCCAATCTTTAAAATATACAATACCCGAATAAATCGCCAGAAGTTCCTTGTCGTATACACAGTACTTTTTCTGGGATTCCGTGGGCTTCTTTGCAAAAATAATCGAGGGTTCTCCAAAGACCCTATTCCTTCTGTGCAATACCGCGCCTATACTAATGTCTGACGCGTCTGTCATAAGAGTGAACCTTGCCCCTGGACCCGGGTCCCATAACTTGGTAGCATTTTGTAAGCTTTCCTTACTTTTCAACGCTCTAATTGCCTCTTTAGTAGCCCATATTGTCTCTTTTCTTTGCACATTGTCTGTCAATATCTATCAAAAATCCTTTGTACTCTTGCAGCGTTTGGTATGTATGCTCTATAAACATTTTACATACCCAAAAAAACCTGCGTAACTACTCTACTGTCTCCGGTTTGAGATAGTCCTGAATAACCTTGACTTTGTCAGGCAAAGGACTTATTCCATTTTCCGAGACTTCGTAACATAAAAAATCTATTTTACTTTTCTCAACATACATTTACCTATTTCAACTTCCATTTAATATATCTGTAAACGTTCAAATAACCTACGCAAATGCTCTTTATGCCAGGTTGCATTTTTCGAGCCAATTTGTTATGTCATCTAAGTTTCTAAGTACGCATACAAAACGAATTATTCAACATTACTACCGCTGCCATTGACCCCATTATGTATTTGTTCTATGCCAGCTAAAACGTTCGTGTTTATAAATCTCTGAAACGTCTGCGCTGCATTTCGTAACCCAAAGGTCAATCTCGTAATTTCTAAAATACCAAACGCGTAATAATTGCTGTTTTTCTAAATCCTCTGTCCTAATTTTCTACTGCCAGCTTAAAATTCCTTGAACAATCGGCTCCAATTATCGCTGTTTAACATTGCATAGCAATTTTCTTGAACCGGAAATGGAATCTGCACAGCCACTCTGGATCACCTGGTGCCCTTTTCTTCCGCGAACCAGTCCTATTTTCGCTCCATTTTTGGCGGCTTCTGCTTCTTCCGCGTTCTTGGCCTTGAACCTTACTGCGCAGTGAAGCTACTTCTAACTCCAACTTCCTCATCGGCTTGACCAGCTCCGTGAGAGGTAAATGGGGTAACTGTTCGTTACTCCCGGACACAGCAGCGATGTCGTAGCACGTGGCGTTCTCTATAATTTTGTTCTTGTTGCTAAGTTCTTGTCGCTCAGCACTATCCTCATAGACCTGCAGCAGTCGGTCCTTCAGCGCCGTATACTTGTTGTTCACCGGCGTCTGGAATGAGTCTCTCCCCAATTTTGATATAACCATGTTGAACTTTCCTCCATCCCCTTGTTTCTGCGATGCCATCACTGTTTCAAACTGGGCCAACCATAACCGCGGCATTTCAACCCAAAAATCTGGAAGTCTCGTTGACACACCTATAGCGGCCAGGGCACAATCAGCGGAATTTGTTCGCTCGTCTTTCATGCCCTGCTGACCCACTTGCCCACTTACTGGTGCAGCGTGCGGAAACATTGTTGAAAAACAATTTACTAACGCAGTAACACCAAAAAATTTTTTTCTGAATCTTTTCTTCAACTCACTGATCTGAGTCTGATCAATCGTCGGGGTCACCACTGTAACCACCACTGAATCACGTCGAGCTGGATCACGTCGGGCTGGATCACGTCGGGGTCACCACTGTAGATGTTACTGGTACTGGAGAGGAAATGAAACCACGTCACTGTATAAACTGCTGACTATATTGATCTTAATTATACACAAGTGACGCGGGGCGAGAGACTAATCGCTCGACCGCTGCCATCTTCTTATATACTAAATATGACACGTACAAACGTGCCTCCACAACAACATGATCGGAAACTACGCGAGTGAAACCGCGGGAGTTCCGAGTAAAGAATAAACCCGCATACATTCCCATGTCAATGTAAATCCGAATTCGCGTCCACAAAACACGCTCGTTCTGCTGTTGACACATTGTTTAACCCGGCGATGCGCGCGATCGCTTCGCTAAAAACACGTACATGTACGCAGTACGCATTGCCTTATTTACCAATCAGCGTCCACCGGCCCGTTTGATTGAATGAACCTCCCAAGTAAACATACCTTCCCTGCACCTACATCTACAAAACGACTTCAACTCGTAACCATTGCCGACTTTCCATTCAACTTTCGCAAAATTTGTAAAGACAAAACGCAATGGTTGATGTGTGTAGAGAAACAGTCGTGTTGTGTCGGAGTGACGGTGTTTGTACGTTGCTGGCTACATTGGTAGTGGAAGCTATTAAACTTGAATAAAGGTAGCAGCGAATAGTAATTTAAAGTTGCGAACAAACTAAAAATGGGAGATCGTTGTCGGACTCTGATCGTGTTTGTAAAATATTTTTGTGAGCCTTTTTTTGCTGATGTTGGTTTTGATCGAAAAACGTAATTCATATTTCATAGCTATGTGTGCTGAGAGGATTTTGTTTTGGATATTACAAATAGGTACACTAAATAAGCAAAACATTTTTTAAATAGTATAGAATAACAAAAACGAACAGGACATTCACCAGATAGTGAGCAGCTTGCACATGTCCATAACAGCACAGTGACATGCAGCTGGAACATGAAGAGTCAAAATCATTACCTAGATGATAAGATGTTTCATCTTTATGCCCTGTAAATTCACTAGAAACATTGCCCTTCAAACTGGAACACAGTAATGTGTTCTACTTGGCTATAGAATAACTGGAAAAGGTGTGGTACTTCACCAGGCAGACACTGTAAAGTCCTACTACAACAAAAAAACATGCTCCTGAGAGTAAGCAACACATCTCTTCATATCAGAACAGTGCTAGGCTGCTATTATTTATTTGTATTTAACCAAATCAATGGCTAGAACTGCACTGCCGGACGTGTCTGTCTGTCTGTCTGTGGTTGTGTCTCCCGGACGATATTCTGTTACATGATAATGTGAGAAGGACAGCAGCAATGCTTTCATTCTAAATAAATAAACATTGATCAACATTCTGTCACACAGCAGTATCTAGCCCCAAACCATAGAATAGATAATACAGATAGAACGGACACTCCCCACCCCCCGCCAGTTTCAAGCTTCCTACCCCGCAAGAACGCGAGAAGCACTCAGCGACACGACATAGATGACACGCACACATGCGTAAATGCGTTCGAACGACATATGCGAGATGTGTGAGTGTAGGTATGTCAACTGCACCGTCTGTATAGATTTTAGGCCGAGTGTCCGGGGTGTGCCCAAACTTAGCAAAGCTTGTAATATAGGAGACAGTTCAGGCACAGAAAAAATGTTACTATTCATTTCGGAAATGCATAGTGTGTCTGGTAATCAAACCCACGATCAACAGCTCAGTAAATAGAGTGACTACCGCTTGAACCACGGGGTCAGTCTATTAGGTACCTACATTAAAATTACCTTACTCATTTTTGTAGTGGTAGAACTCTTAGCAGAGTCTGCCTGGGGAAGTACCACACCTTTGCCAGTTATTCTACCGCGAAGCAGTAATGTGCAAACATTACTGTGTTCCGGTTTGAAGGGCAATGTTTCCAGAGAAATTACAGGGCTTAGAGATATAACAACTGAGATCTCTGGGTGACGAGCGCAGTGCAGTGCTAGGTAATGATTTGGAGTCTTCATGTTCCAATAGCTGCGTGTCACTGTGCTGTTATGTGGCGGGCATGTTGCTTACTATCAGGCACATGTTTGCTCGGCTCGTCAATCTTTATTTAAAAAAAACTCATTAATGCCTTGAAACTGTATTTAGGCTACAAATCGCTCAAAAATACCTATATGCTTTATGATTACTTTCATATAATTCAAGATGGAGCTTAATCCTATTACAATATAAACGTGAAAGTTTCAATGTGTGTTGGTTCATCACATAATAATAACTGAATGAATCAGGCCAAAATCTGTTACTCAGACTACTATTTGGAAGAACGCATGGGGCTTCATCCCGCAAAAAACTCTGATAAGCTGTGATAGTGGTTTGATCGTCTGATTCTGTATGATTTATGCCTGCAATTTTGAGTATTTTACCTAGTGTCACCTTCAACGATGAAGAAAAACATCGCGTATTTAAAAAAATGGTTGTCTGTAAAGTCGGGTTACTGACGTTAGTTGAACGTGACAACTTCAACTACGCCTTAGAGCGAGGTAACGCCGGCGGCGAGGTAACGGCGTTAACGGCACATGACGTCATGTTTTGCGGGCGTGCAGCCGGCTTCATCGAATTATAAGACGTTGTCACGTCAAAAACACTTGTGTCTTGTGGTGGAAATTTGTCATCCGTCAATCCACTCTTGGCTAGTGTGATTTTAGCTTTTGTTTTCATGATAAAAAAATCGAGTTTTTTTTAATTCAGACGAAGTCGCGGGGCATTGTCATAGCCCATTTCTCAGTAATTCCTAAGCTCTCCCTAAACTAATACACAATGCGTTCGACCGTAACAAAGCTGCAACAAAGATAATACACTTATCGCCGTATAATAGGCTTATCACGGCATTGCGACAGGACGTTACGGCTCCATCGGGCTGCCAGTAAACATCGCCCACTGGTGTTGCCAGAACAAAAAGGTCACTAACATCTATAATTAGCTATTTGTTCACATTTATTTTAGATACATACATTAAAAAAACTTTCCCATAATTTGTTGGAGGTTAAACATGACTACTAAGCCAAGCCTAGTGACTAGAACCTACGATTTAGAATCTTAAGGTCGAAAGTTTGGATCTGGCTTGCATTTAGCAGCCCAATAAATCCTACACGGTGACACAGAGTGGGTTGACAAAAATGCATAATGCATACATACATACATGCCCTCGAAATATTCTAAAACCATGCTGGTTTTCTCATGACATTTTCCTTCACAGGTAGTACCTAATGATTAAATATCTATACTTGATAAAATAACTCATTTTCTGATATATTTCACTGCATAAGAAAAGAAAAATAATAATTATTATTAATTAAGAGAAGAAAAAGCATAATTTACGTTTTTTTTTTACTATTTAATCACGTTATTATTACAACAGCCTTTATTTATTTTATTTATTTCAAGTCAATTAGTACCGCTACAAATAACGACTTACACTAATGAGAAATTATATTATTATTAATAATAAAACCAAAATACAAAGACGACTACTTATACTACGCTACATACCTAACTAACTACTTACGATACGCTTATAAAGTTATCCATATACCAATGAAAATAAAATAGCAATGCTTTTAATACGTTGGGCTAAATATATTGAATTTTGGTTCATCATCATCATCAACAGCCCACTAAACGTTCCCACTGCTGGGAGGGGCCTTCTCTCGCAAGGAGAGAGTTAAGGCCATAATCCACCACGCTGGCCCAGTGCGGGTTGGCGGATGACACATGACTTCGAAAGATTCTAGGTACATGTCGGTTTCCTCACGATGTTTTCCTTCACCGTTTTAAGTTAGCGGCATTACGCACATGACTTCGAAAAGACAGTAGTGCGTTCTCCCGCTTTTCTCCCGACTAGACCACCGTAGCTTTTGCATTAGCATTTTGGTTACCTACGCGTCGCATTTTAGATGTAGTGATATTACGAATCTGGCAACCCCACCGCCCACGAGCAAACAGCAGAGACATTAAGAAGACATCGCGCGATTGTTCGTCTGGGGGCGTGGTGTATTGTGATGGTAATCAACCTGGTCCGCTGACTAATGCAATCAGGAAACGAGGAGGTGCATATTATGATAATTATGACAAGTTTTGCTTGACAACATTATCTACTTACTAAAGGTATTATTTACTAGAAGCACTCCGTAATTAAGCCCAATTCCTGCAGTTATTTTTTTGGGACAAAAGTAACCTATGTGTTCTTCCAGATTATATTTTAACTGAGTTTCAAATTTCACCCAGACCCATTCCAAGAGACGAACTTCTTAGCATTTCATGGATTCACCGTGCGGGTGCCGGGTCCGTCGTGGGGCAGAGAGAGAAATCCCGAGTAGATCCCGAGACTTGTGACACGGGTGTAGGTCTAAGGAGCCCTTTTCCAACGTACAACATCACTAACAGATCGCTGGTACTATACAACGTCGTGGATTTACCCCCAACAATATTTTAACAGTCCATTCTAACACTGATGTAGCCTTCATCACCCAAGGTCTCTTTCCCCTCAGCACGGTAGATCACGAGATAATTCGAGTCAAAGTTTGACGTAAAATTTCCACCAAATCACCAGCTTCAACCCTAAAGCATGTACAGCAGACAAACGACCTTGCCGCCGACGCCGCGACGTCGTACAAAAATCAGTGCGGAGATCTGGCCATTAGGGGTATGTCAAATGAAATAACAATCAAAAAAAATATCTTTTTTATGGAAAAAAAATTTTGAGCTTTCATGCGTAATTTTCACATACATGATTCTAAACTTAATGTAGATGAACTACCATAAATATTGTTGCACCTTTCTGCAACACCTTGTATAATAAACTCACGTAGTCAAAGGTGGTGTTACTCATAAGAAACATAAATCTTAACTTTTACATTTTATATTATTGGTAGGATTCAAACGAGAAGCTAATTGTATCGAGTCCTCTCTCGTATCAAAGCTGATTCACCGATCAGAGTGTATAAAGCTGGCCAATGGCTATTCCTGTAACATCAGAAGGTATTCCCGTCACGATCGCACGGTGGTCTGACGTAGCCGCCGGTCGGGATGAGACCCACCCTGACCCCTCGGATGCACCTCAGGTGTGTGCGGTCAACTGCATCCGACGATTAACCTCATTCCGTTCGCAGCGTCAGGGGAAATTGGCGGGAAACGAGAACTTTTATTCTAAACTATAAAACTAGTTAAACGTACTTCTTAACTAATCCTAATTCGTTTACTCACTTTGTCACTATTCTAGTTACTTCTTCACGCGCTGTCTTGCGCGTGAAGAAACTAGAACAGTGAAATTACACTTACTATACAATAACAAAACTTACACTAATACTATTTTATAAGATGATGAGTAGTTTGTGTATTTGAAGTATGTAAGTCGTGTGTGTTCCTGTGTATCTCTTTTATGGCTATGCAATTTTGCTTAAAATTATAATAAATATACGTGAAATTAAATAGATACCAACGTATTTCAGTCTCTGGATACACTTAATTTGGGTCAGCGCAGAACAGGTTGACTCGGCGCAGTGATCCACCATCGGTTTAGACCCCCGGTTAAGACCATGTGATTTTGTTGATTAATTATGGTCTATCTGCTTTACATTACAGCATAAACATCCCACTAAAGGTTCCCACCGGTGTGACTCGGGGCCTTCTCTCGCAAGGAGAAAGTAAAGGCCGTAATCCACACTGGACTAGTGCGATGGTGGATGATGTATGACCTACATCAACGATTCTAGGGACATGTCGGGTTTCTCAAAATATTTCCTGCACCGTTTTTAAGTCAGCAGCGTTACGTTCGTGACTTCGAAAAGACAGTGCACTCATGGGATTTGAAACAAAAGTTCCTGATCGGCAGTAGCCATTCTCCCGACTAGACCAGCCGTAACTTTGTACTAGAGTGCTCGCAATATAACTCTGCGCGTAGCAAAATATGGAACTAATTGACAGGCCGTCAACTTTTTGTTTACGTCAGTTGACAAAAGTTTGTTTACGTTTGGTGTATTTATTAATTTCCAAAGTAATTATTAGCTTTTATTATGCCGAAAGTGATTAAAAGTGCTGGCCGTGGCTGGTTCTTGAAAATCATTCGTGGTTGTGAAGAAGAACGATACAATAACAGGCCAAAATTGCAGTTTTCCAATCGCAGAGCTATTTGACAACTGATATGATGTAGGGATACCATAGCAATCAAATCTCCACCTATTATCGGCGTATTTTTAAGCTGAGGCTTTATTTTTGAGGATTGATTGTTTAATCGCCAATGTCAATCAATAACCGTGGGAAAAAATGTGAGTGCTTAAGACCGAATGTGAGAAACAAGTTATATTTAACGTTTTTATTTTCATAACATACAAATCAAAATAGGAAACACAGTGACACAGCAGTAAAGATCAGCTGATTGTATCTTTCTCGCTTGGGTACACTCGGCGGTCCTACGTTCACCCAATCGACCTTTTCACCTAACAGCGTCAGCTTCATTTACCACCGAAGCGAAAATATGTGGGCGGTGCGCCAAAAAAAAATTACTTATTTTTTTTAGCTTGGATGCTCTGTAATCATTTACTCCGTATTAATTACTGTATGTTTTATTATAATTGGCGTTTCAGAACGTACAATTACGTGGTAATGGACAACGCATCATACCACTGCACTCAGACTAAAGAGGCTACAATGTATCTAATAAAGAGGCACAAAGAAGACCCACAATACTAAGTAGAATGACTGTTAAAAGGACATGAACAAGAAGTTTTGCGGTTACCGCTGTTATCCATCGTGATCTAAACCCTATTGAAAAATAAGATGATCCTTCAAATAGCATTCATACGCCAAATTTTCAAATAGTGTTATTTATGGTCTCAATAAAAGATTTCCAAGTTTAAATTAAATTATCATTATTTCGTTGTTGGTGTAGGTTGAAAATGGCAGATTTTTTATAATGTAATTAACTAAAATAAAGTTATTCTGGTGGTAAGAGACTCAGACAGTCATTAACCTGTAGGTACCAATGATACTTGGTCATACTGAACCAAACTGCACTGAACCAGCACTGTAACGGCGTTCATTATTTCGAGACATTCGTTCTAATCTCAGTTGTCCTATAATTTATAAATAGTTAGTTATATTGCTTCCCTGAAAAATCCCTTCCCGTACCTGTTTTATGAAGTTGAAAGTTTGCAATGAAAGGAGAGGGAACCTATTAGCTTGACCTGGCAAGATTAAGTACGCCACCAGTCGCGCGCAGACTTATACTGCGAGCATTATATGTAATACATGACAACTAGAAATGACAGCTATCTGGCAAAGTCAAGCCACCATGACCTTATAAAAATATTACTACTATTTCATGATACTGTAGAAATGTTCCGAATCAATCCACCGCTCCAGCATAGCTCCGGAATGGTGTGAGTGGGTCCGGTGCGGCGAGCCTGGACGGAACGTGTTCGGAATTGAGCCGTTCCCGTTATTGAGTTACACATCTAGGCCACTGCGGACTGCACAAGCAGGATGCCGTTTTTAAACCTAAACTGCTTTTGACCTCAAACTTTTATTCAATAACAAGTCACTCGGCATCAGATGACCCTTTAAATAAGACGTCAGCCAAGATGAGATCTCATTGAGATTTTGATGAGTCAGCCGTTTTCATTCAAAATTTAATCGGATAGCGTAATCAAGTCGGAAATCCGGTTTGAACGGCAATGTTTTCAGAGAAATTATAGGGCATAGAGACATAACATCTTAGATCTCTGGGTGATGAGCGCAGTGCAGTACTAAGTAATTATTTGGACTCTTCATGTTCCAATAGCTGCGCGTCACTATGCTGTTATGTGACAGGCATGTTGCTTACCATCAGGCACATGTCCTGCTCGTCTCGTTACTTTTTATTAAAAAAAACGTTGATTTTAGAAGTAACGAAAATAAATTAAACTATTTATAGTGACATCATATCATATGTAAAACAGATTAGACTACACCAGTCATAAAACGGGTCATGAACGCGCCACGCGACACTCTGCCGAAGGAACGCGCATCGTGGGGCCTGTAAATCTGTGTAATGGCCCCGTAGCTTCTCCACACATGCTTATTAGCATGAGATACTGACTGTTTTGGATCCAAAGTGTAATTCTGCAATAATTTAGAACGGTTAGCAACATCTACACTTATAGTGTTTATATTTTAGTGTCATTAATTTCTGAATGTTTTTCGTAGTTATATAAAGCAAGATCCTGACATTTTTATGCAGCTTTATGCATTTCTTCATAGTTGATCCTAGTGTAGCTTAAGCAAATGTTTATATTCTTCAAAGTATTCCGTCGTTATTTTGCGCGTCGTTGATAGTTGAAAGCATATGCTAACAAACTTTCAGCTTCCATAAAATGACTAAAGTCTGGCAGCCAAGAGTCTCTACTTTAGTAGAAGCCTCTGCAAATTTTGAAACTCACGCTCAATCATAATTAAGTAATCTCATCGTCCCGACGTTTCGCACATTTTTTTAATTTAATCCCTTTGGCACAGCTGTTCCGCGGGACAGAGAAAACGGGAAAAATGTGTCACTTTCTTTGTGGCCTTTACAAGAAATAAAGTTGCGTATTTTTATAATTTTATAATTGCCAGTATCGGGTTTGCGAAACACAATTTGCTTGACATTCTAGCTAGATCTTTTCTAGAACTTTAATTACTACTTGAGACACTTACGTGTACTACGAGTATATTACCCGCACCAAGTGATGAACACTAGGAAATTTAACTATAACAAGACGTTGGCGTAATTGTGCTCACCAAACATTTATGTCACAGTTAGACTGGCCTCGTGGTTTAGTACTTAGTGGGTAGTAGCTCTGCCTGCGAAGCCGAGGGTCGTGGGTTCGATTCCCACCCAGTGCAAATATTTGTGTGATGAAGTCAAATGTTTGCACTGTGTCTGGGTGTTTCTATGTAAAATAAGGATGTATTTAAAACTATATATATCAGCTATCTTGGCGCCATATTACAAGCTCTGCGTAGTTTGGGGTTAGATGGTGTTGTGTGTGAATTGTCCGCCAATATTTATTGTTAAATATTATTTATATTGCACGCCTTTCGAAGAGGCCAGTTTGTATGGGTCAACTTTTGAAATGTTTTGTATCATCGTATCTTACTTGTAACCTCGCTGTCATAGGTTTGGCGAGATTTTTTTCAAGCTTATCTATAAATTTCTGAAAATAAGGTTTACAGTAATTAGGGCAGTGCAACAGCCGGCTATAGCTTAAATTTTTTTAATCTTTCCCTCAAAAACTTTCATGGGATTTGTATGTTAAAAATCATTTATTTTTATCATAGTCTGACAAAGAAATATAGTCCAAACTGGACTACAAAAAATAATCTAAAAAAAATATTATAATGCAAAAGATTATGCCTATTGCTTTCTAGCTGTTGTAATTTGATTTCGTAATTCTACGTAAACTGGCCACACACAACAACAACAGAAAAGAAATAGTCATCTCATTGAATTGCATTAAACTAAAAAACAATAAATATTATCTCCGTCTGTACCATTAACATTACTTAATTTTCAAATCAATTCCATTCTCAATTTGAGCAAAATCAATTCTAAACACAGCTTAAATGTTAACGTAATTTCTAGAAAACTATTTAAATGCAAGGACATAAAAGTATCCTCTGATTATGCGTGAAGCATCTTAAGGAAGCAGTATTATTATTTATTTATGGTATTGCTATTGTCCTTGCCATCATTCGCTACCGTTTCATGAAAGCGGTACTGTCGGATGTTCGATAGATGTTTTTTTTAATAAAAAATGGTTGTCTGTAAAGTCGGGTTACTGACGTTAGTTGAACGAGGTTGACGAGGTAACGCCGGCGGCGAGGCAACGGCGTTAACGGCACATGACGTCATGTTTTGCGGGCGTGCAGCCGGCTTCATCAAATTATAAGACGTTGTCACGTCAAAAGTGACGAGACGAACAGGACATGTGCCTGATGGTAAGCAACATGCCTGCCACATAACAGCACAGTGACACGCAGCTATTGGAAAATGAAGAGCCCACGTCATTACCTAGCACCGCACTGCGCTCGTTACCCAGAGATCTTAAGTTGTTATATCTCTAAGCCCAGTAATTTCTCTGGAAATATTGCCCTTCAAACCGGAACACAGTAATGTTTGCACATTACTGCTTGGCGATAGAATAACTGGCAAAGGTGTTGTACTTCGCCAGGCGGACTCTGCTAAGAGTCCTGCCACTATGTGTTTCTGTTTCTAGTTCAGATACTTTACCGAATCGCTTGTGTTGCATTGCAAACTCTAGAGACTATACAGAAACTATTCGAGAAGCACTGGAACGTTCAAGTAACAAGTTATACCGCAATAACTTGCCGTACTTACTGTCTCAAAGCGAATCGCGAGCAAAGACCGAATAAGAATAAAGTTTACTCTGAATATATGAAATTCGTTTAAATTGCAATCATTATTTGAGCTGCAAAATGTCTACTCAATAAATTCTATTTTATGCGTCACCGACACGCTAATTTAGTTTGACGGCCGTTGCGGTGCCTTAACGGCGTAGCGTTTGAGCGACAGCGGAGCAGCTTTTTGGATCGGTGAAATTTTGTGAGTTCGTGCCCCCTATATGCGCAATAGAAGTATATCTAGAGCTATAATAATAATATCCTACTAATTCTTAATAAAATATATATATAAATCTCCTGTCACGATGTTTGTCCGCGATGGATTCCTAAACTACTAAACCGATTTTAAATTAAATTGGCACACCGTGAGCAGTCTGGTCCAACTTGAGGGATAGGATAGTTTTTTTTTCGATTAATAGTCCTAATATGACGAAATCCGAGCGAAGCCGGAACGGGCCGCTAGTAATTTTATAAATGTCAATGTTTGGATGTTTGTTGCTCAATCACGTCTTAACGTATGAACGTATCGGGCTGAAATTTAGAACATAGATAGATTATAGTCTTGAAGAACACATAGGCTACTTTTTATCCCAGAAAAACAACGGGAACAGGAACTACGCGGCTAACACCGCGGGGTGCTGCAAGTTATTCCATAAATGTAAATACTAGCGGTTTTTAGTACTATTTGTTTTTGTATGTTATAAGATTTATCTGCAATCGGCAGTCAATTTGCAATCTGCACATGAAAAAACCAAATCATTGATTGGTACTACGTTACGCTCGTTACGGGGAAGTGTAGGATGACTTATCTCTGAAATATTTTCTACCAAACATAAAAGGAACCGTCAATCAAAATTGTATCAGAATTAGCGGAGCTATCGCGTAAAATACATACAAAAAACATACAACCAAATTGATAACCTCCTTCTTTTTGGATTCGGTTAAAAAAACGGCCTTCACTAAAACTGATCTCTTCCAGGCAACTGAAAATTGTTTTAAAGGTTTTAAAAAGTCGGGGTGTGCAATTTTCAGATTTTAAAAATCGTAGTGTGCAATTTCCTACACTACATCAGTTAAATACTAATTAAATCTTTACGCTAAAAGGTGCATAATTATTAATACTCTAGAATTACACACTAATACCATTTTGTCTGCTAGGGGAACACAAAAAAATGTACTTATTCCGGTTTGAAGGGCAATACATCCAGAGAAATTACGGGAGCCTATTAGAACGCATAATTTTTTGTTCCTAATTTACTTTGTCATAATGAATGTAGCATAATGTATAGTGTCATAATGCAACTTTCGCATAATAATTTTTTGGCGTTATGTGTTTTAAGCATAACAATGTATTGTACTACATTTAGTTCGACTATTGATGAGACGCATTATAGTTTTTAGGCATTTTTTTTTTGTTCTAATTTTTTTAAGGTGCCGTTTAAATCGCATTTTTTTTTTTCAAATTTACTTTGTCATAATGAATGTAGCATAATATATAGTGCCATAATGTAACTTTTGCATAATCGGTTTTTGGCGTAATGTGTTTTAATCATAAAAATCTATTGTACTACATTCGATTCGACTGTTGCTCAGACGCATTTAGGCATTTTTTAATTATTTGTTGTGTTACGTAATATATAACCAGGTTACATAGGACCCAGATCCGACTCAGAGCACCCTGACTCCACCTAATCTTGTCGCTACTACCCCTAGAGTGTATAGAAAAAATCCGGGAGCCAGAAGCTCAAGGGATGTCCTGAGTGGAACGATCCATGCGAGGCCAAGCGTAGCGAAGGGGAGAGGTGGCGAGCGCAGCGAGACGGCGACCTCCGTAGTGGAGCGCAGGCCGAGTATGGAGAAGCGGCACTCAGGGCTGACCGCAGAGCTTCTGGCAGGAGCCCACCCGGAGTCAAAAAGTGCACCATATGTCTTAGGTGCATGTAGGTTTTAAGTCCTAAAAAGGTTATGTCTACATATAATAAATTAGTACAAAAATTGTTATACTACTGCATAAATACCTTTTGTTGTACCTACCATAAAAACAGTGTTTACCATTAAAAAAAATGGTGTTATTCTCAGACCAACGATTCTTAATCCTCAAAATATACTAAATAATTTCACAGCAACAGTATGATAACACTAATGCGACAACGACAGATACTATTGGCAATGATATTCCATTAAATTAGTAGATACCTACATTACGAATAATAAATATTGTTGTCAAAGTACCCACCCGCATTTCACACACCCACGTACCTATTTTATTTAAATAATGTTGCTAGAGTCCGCTCTTTGCACTTGTTTTTTAGTTGGGCGTTTAAAGTATATGCCGTTGATCATTATGTTTAAGTATTGTTATGCTTTTCTCAATGTGTGCCTTTAAACATTATGCTTTTTATAGTTATGCGTCGAAACATTATACTTAGCTATCTGTATGCTATATATGGCTATGCGTTTAAACATTATGCTAAGTTATCGTTATGTCATGTATGGTTATGCTAGTTAACATTATGCGAAGACAGTTATGCGTTTAGTTGTTATGGTAAATTATCATTAGTCCTAAAAACGTTATGCCTACCTAAAATAGGAAAAAAAATGTTATGCCACCCCATATACTCGTAGACCCGAAATTACTAGGCGAACAGATTAATCATCTTAGGTATATTACTGGTTGGTGAGTACAGTGACGAGCGCAGTGCAGTGCTAAATAATAACTTGAACTCTTCATGTTTCTCCAATAACTTTTTTTTTTTATAGCAAAGAGTGACGAGACGAGCAGGACATGTGCCTGATGGTAAGCAACACGCCTGCCACATAACAGCACAGTGATACGCAGCTATTGGAACATGAAGAGTCCAAACCATTACATAGCAATGCACTGCGCTCGTCACCCAGAGAACTAAGTTATGATGTCTCTAAGCCCTAGAATTTTTTTGAAAACATTACCCTTCAAACCGGAACACAGTAATGTTTGCCCATTACTGCTTGGCGGTAGAATAACTGGCAAAGGTGTGGTACTTCGCCAGGCGGACTCTGCCATGTGTCCTACCACTACCATTTCGTGATATTGTGCAGTTATGAGCAGGCGTATCATTATAATATCATAAACACTAGTATTAAAACTTAAATACTTGTACGTTTAAATGTAATAGTTTTTTTTTTTTTTATTTAAATTTTACAGCTCCACAGACTCCGGGGTCCGTGACATTTGTCAATCGTTTTCTTTTCATTACATGAATCTTGGATTGGTGAAGAAAAGGAAATAGGGGAGAGTAGGGAACATTTTCTTGCTAATTCGAGGACAATTTTATTTTCTAAGTCGCCTCCTCCCGGCTCAGCGCCTCCACCACGACTGCATTTCTATCCTTGATGGCCATTTGCAAATTGAACTCTCGGATGGATCTAACTAATAGTTAAAAATGTTTAGCTGAATGTACTCCTATTTGGATAATGTTATTTTTTCAAAAACAACATTTGAAGTACACACATAAACGCAGTACCCGAATCTATCTGCATGCACAAACAAACCGGTATTGGAAACCGGAACGGACTTTGGAAAAATCTGAAAGTTACATAAAACCGAACTGAAACTATTTTCAGTATTCCCAAGCCCCGGGGCGCGAGTCCAGATTTGAACTGAATTTAATAAACTTTGGAATACATTTGAAAGGTTTTATTTGGAATAGTAATCTTCAGTACAGTACGAGCTCGTAACGTGGAAAACGTTACGTGGTTGACCTTTCAAAGATATGAACCAAAGACAAAATCAAAGTCCTTTTAGTGAGAGTTACTTAAGACCAAATACGGTATGTGTATTCTATGTGTTGTCAAGGCCGATTTACATCAGACGACCGAATGCTCATTCTAATTACGCTGACGACACCGACGACGCCATCGGTCGGTTCGTGCGGCGAGCGTTGTCTGCAACACCGAAGACCATCCGAGAGTTCAATTTGCAGATGGCCATCAAGGATAGAAATGCAGTCGTGGTGGAGGCGCTGAGCCGGGAGGAGGCGACTTAGAAAATAAAATAGTCCTAGAATTAGCAAGAAAATGTTCCCTACCTTATTACCTATTTCCTTTTCTTCTCCAATCCAAGATTCATGTAACAAAAAAAGAAAACGATTGACAAAGGTCACGGACCCCGGTGTCTGTGGAGCTGTAAAATTTAAATTAAAAAAAAAAAAAAAAAAAAAAAAAAAAAAAAGAATGCTCATTCTATCCCCACTGTATCAAATTCATTTGGTGTAAACAAACGTAGAGCATTCTTTCGTTGTTTTGTTTGTGTTCGCAAAGATTCTATGGAATATATAATATGGAAAACGCTAAGAACGATCTTTCGTTTACACTAAAAGATCGAGAAAGAATGCTCTTGTTCCAGCTCTAGCTCAGTTAAGTATCAGCTGGAGGCTCTGGAGTCGATCGAGAGACGTGCCAAAAGGCTCATAGGCAATGACACCCTCGTGCGAAAAAGACTGCAAAGTCTTGAACATCACCGAAAAATTGCTAGCTTATCGGTTTTTTATCGGATACACTTCGGAGAGTGTGCGACTGATTTGCACGATCTGATACAACCTTGCCCTTTTTTCTATTGGAATGCTCGCAGCTCGAAAAAGCGACATCGTTTCATGGTTGATGTTCCAAAAACACGAACGAAGAGATTTGACTCTACTTTTGTGATAAGAACGTCAAGACTGTGGAATACGTTGCCTGAGTGGGTATTTCCCGTTAGTTATTATAATCTTTGTGTCTTCAAATCGAGAGTGAATCCGTTTTTTCTAGGTAAACACGCTCCATCGTAGACCGCATCGTCGCTTAACATCGGGTGAGATGGCGGTCAAGTGTAAACCTATAAAAGTTAAAAAAAAAAAAAAGCTCTATGCTCGTTCAGTTTAAATCGGCCTTTAGAGGAATGAACGTCGATTTCATAATTAGATATTATTCCACTTCCTACTAAAATCGTAAATGCAAAAGTTTGTATGTTTGGATATTTGGATGTTTCCTGCTTAATCGCATATGAACGACTAGACAGATGGGGTTGAAATTTAGAACACAGATTATTATTATTATTATAGTCGAGAAAAGTAAAAATGTAGAATATGTAGGATATTCTAAATTTTTACCCCGAGAAAATAACGCACACGGGAATAGCACGGGTAAAACCGCGGGGCGGTGCTAGGATTTTATAAATGTACCAGTTCCCGCTTCGCTTGGTAATTTGGCTGATTTTTTAATCTAACCCATCATCTAAGCAATTGAAATCGTTTAGGAGGATTTCAGTGACACACACACGTATACAGTAGAATTATATTATATATACTAGCAGTGCCCCACGGTTTTACCCGCGTAGTTTCCATTGTTTTCGTTATTTTTTAGGGATAAAAAGTAGCCTATGTGTTAGTCCAGTGGGTCAGCTAACTCCATACCAAATTTGATTAAAATCGCTTCAGCCGTTTAGACGTGCAGAAGTAACAAACATACACACTCACAAACTTTCGCCTTTATAATATTTTTTTATGATAAAGAAAGGTAAAAATAAATGATCCGATTGCATCTGTCTCAGTGTCAATTTATTCCTCTCCTTATTTAGCGACAACAAACCTAAATCAATCAGCTCGGAATGCTTCCGGTCGTCATTTCGTCAATAACGAAAAAGTCTTACGCGTAATTCTTATAATCCCCTGTCAGTCATACTTACAAGGAGACGCTAAGTGGATTATAGGGCATTAGCTTCGATCAATAAGTTAGTAGGTTCCGAACGGTCGCTACTGAATGTAGGTCGGGAGGCCGCTGAATTTATCAATAACGAATAAGTATCAAATGAGTCATGAAAACTAGAACAGGTTACAGATTTAAAATAAATACACGTGTAGTCAGTCCAGTTCAAAACGTTAGTATAACCACGTTAGTTTTCATACTAAAACAGGTTACAAGTTACAAAAAACAAACCATAGCACAAAGTTAAGTTATTGAAAAAAACCTAGGTATTTCATAGAAATCTTTTGCGTTATAAGTAGTCACGAATTTACGAAAACATCATAAAGTTACTACATATTTATAGAGTGCGAGGTTATTACCTCTTAGGACTAAATTAACTAGTATTATTCTTTCTATCTCTATAATAGAAATAATCTGTGTGTGTACATATTTATAATTACAATCCACCTCAACAGCTGGAGCAATTTTATTGAGATGTTTTTTTCTTTGTGTATGTTAAACTTTATTCGAGAATAGTTTGAACTAGCATCGTCCGCGGTTATATCCGCATAATTCCCGTTCCCGTTATTTTTTCAGGATAAAACTTACGTTCTGTGCTCTTGCAAAGTATAATCTAATAGTGTACCAAATTTTAGCCCGATCCATTGCAACGTATGAACGTTGCGACTTGATTGAGCAACAAACATCCAAACATTGAGATTTATAATATTAGTAGTTTGTTTGGGCAGAACTTTTCCGGATCAGATAGTCAGTACATAAATTTTAATGTAAGTATAAAAGGCTGTTTTTTGAAATGGAAACTTTGAGAGCGTAGGAACCATGAAAGCCCAGCCTTGAAATGTTTATGAACTTGACCATGAGCTTGGTGACGAGTGACTGGTATGTTAGTACTTTTTTTCTCTAAAAAAATAACCTCGCCTTACAGCGAGGAAATGTTTCCAGTATTTTTGCTTTTTTATAGTATAGAATGACGAGGCGAGCAGGTCATGTGCCTGATGGTAAGGAACATGTCTGCTACATAACATCATAATGACGCCCAGCTATTAGACCATGACGAGTCCAAATCATTACCTAGCACTGCACTGCGCTCTTCACCCAGAGATCTAAGATATTATATCTCTAAAGCCCTGTAATTTCTCTGGAAACATTTTCCTTCAAACCGGAACACAGTAATGTTTGCACATTACTGGTGTAGAACAACTGGCAAATGTGTGGTACTTCCCCAGACGGACTCTAGCCAAAATAACTTAGCCAAAGTCAAACTTACCTTTCCGAGACAAGAACCGTAAACATTTTTGTTAGGAGCTCCCTGACTAATTACGTACAAGGGTTCAGTCGGTCTTTTTCGCTGGTTCCCGATATCGGTAGGATTTATTTATAGCTACGATTGGATTCCTCGGGATTTCGTTTATTGAAGTATTTATTTTTAAGCTGAGCTACTTTTAAGTGCACGGTGGAAAATTGGTTTTCTGAACTGCATTTTAAATTTAAACCCTATTGAGTTAGAAGTTTGTAATTCAATTCCAAGGAAGGTTAAACCATTTCAAAGGTATACGCAGTTTGGTTGACGAATCCTGTGAGCTACTAAGCTAATACACTTAAAGCTTACTTATACAAAATGCTGCTAAATTGTTGATTCAAGTGAAATCGTTAAGTATTCAAATTTTCGATTTTTGTGACGTGAATGTGTAAAAGTCACATTTCAGAGTACGAGTTATTCTCAGCCATATTAAGCCTTATCGACTGGCCTGATTGGGAGAAAGTCTCCCACAGTAAAATAAAAGATATTAAATATTCCCTACAAATGAAATCATTACAAACTTACTATTGCAAAAGATTCCACAATTTTGTCGTAACGTTCACATTGCGTTTATTAATATTTTTTGGGTACTTAGTAGGGTGGAGCGAAAATACTTTTTTCGTTTAACTGTAATGTAATAGTAAAAATTTGGTGCCATTTGGGCTTAAATTAAGTATCACAAAATATAAATCAGTTCGGTTTAGAGTAACTGCCTCCGCATCGGCATTGTTTTTATAAAAATAGTTGGTTTTAGACCTCACATAGACGCCATATATCAGTACTATGTTTTCATAAAAATATTATTTTTTTATTGCAAATCGTTCTCTCGAATCCTATATTTTCGATGTAGAATACACAAAGAAACCAAATTGTGTGTTTATAACTTTAATAAGGAGAGTGTTGGAGCACGGAAGGAGACGCTAGTGGCCCTTGTCGCGACACTCGTCGTTTACAGTGCTCTGTTCTTTTCAGTTCCTATTTTTAACACTATGTATAGAACTCGAAGCGTGTTTAAACGTCCTTATTTGGGAGATGTTAGTGAGATAAAAGAGAAAGTGTTAACTACTTACAAAGATGTAATGAAGTATTACGAATTAACATGAACGAGACATCAACTAAAATTACAACTAGAAAGAGCAAAAGAGCCAACTTTATCAAAGATAGCAGACATTCTACCATCTAGGGCTAGAAATATACGACAAACTGTATTTATTCGGATAGTAACACAAATGATGATCATTCAAATATTAAAAGCATATCATTTAAAATGCAAAAAAATACTCAAATCCATCAAGAGAAATCAGAATGTTTTCAGTAATATGCGGTAAGATACTGTTTGATATTTTAACATTTAATGAAATTGCTCAGTGCATAAAAAGGTTCCTAAACAAAACCAGGCTTCTATAGTTGATCAAAAAATGTCTCATGAAATGATGATT
The DNA here is from genome assembly GCA_963693475.1 of Ectropis crepuscularia. Lineage (NCBI taxonomy): Eukaryota > Metazoa > Arthropoda > Insecta > Lepidoptera > Geometridae > Ectropis > Ectropis crepuscularia. Next base: position 3,661,671 of record OY856340.1, read on the forward strand.
ACCAGCAGAATCGATGTTACTGGTACAAAGAAATAGCAAAATGCTCAAAAAATGTAAACGTTGTACCTGAGATTGGTACATCTAGAGGAATACAATCTGTGATACCAGATTTTCTGTTACATAAAATAATTTCCCAAGCTAGTATCATGGCCATTGGTTGTGACGAAACAAATGTTAACACTGGAAAGTGTGAAGGATTCATAAAACTGCTCCAGAAAAACCTACAAAAACCATTTTAGTGAAAAATCAGTTTGCTTCACATGAATGCTCTAAGACATTTGCTTCTTCATCTCGACGAGTGAACTTCAGGACCTATGTCTTACGTAGGGTAGGTTCACTAGAAAAATCTCAAGAAACATGTGAAAAACTAACTATAGAAATTATAGCACATTACAGGACAAATAATACTCGCAATGGCCAAATGCTTAAATCAAATCTCGAAAATAAATTTCCAGGTAAATTGTCACATGCCCGTTGAATCACACGTGCCAACCAAATACTACGTTTGTATTTTGTATGTGGCAACTGAAAATCCAACGGACAATTTGAGGATTCTAGCTAATTTCGTCAATAAAGTTGGACCGTCTTGGTTTTCAATTAGGATCCAGCCATCCTGCAAAAATATCCCTCGTCATCTGTTTAACATTGTTATGGACTCCAGAAACCTGCCCATAAACTTTAAGCAAGGATCCAGTTATCCAAAGAAATGCATATTTTGCGCCTCCCGAGAGCCTTCTTCTTGCGATGATAACAGATGAAAGAAAGCATAATATTAGAGAGCTGGCTGCTTGTCGCATACTAAAGACACGCAGTGTGAATCTTCCTTCAACACCTAGACTTTTTCAAGTGACAATGATACATTTTAATGCTACTTCAAGTTTATATTGATTAATTAATGTACTGGTAGGAATACTTAACCGAACCGCCGCTCTAAAAACAAATCTGACCAAGGAATTCAGGACATTGTCGAATCTGGTGGTGAGAGCAAACCATTGTTCTTAAAGGTTCCCTGCCTTACGGAAGCTGTTGAGAGTGCTGTGAAGATTACGAACGAAGCTTCTATTACCCAGTGCACACAAAAGTCAAGATTAGGTGCAATAAAAGCCACGTTGGAATCGTAGAACGTAATGCCTCAATTGTAACAAAAAAGGATTTTCAAGCTTAATTATTAATGTAATTTTTCAAATCCTTCTTTGTATTTTCACAGTATTATTCTCATAAATGTTTAATCCATACATTATCTCTCATTAAGTATCTTCTTACTTGTAAATGGAGGGCACCATTTCACATTTTACGATTTTAAAATTTAAGTTTTTTTTTTTTTATTTAAAGTCACTGCGGGGGCAAAAGATACTAACTAAATGAGCTAAAAAATTACACTTATTTCAATTTCATTATTACGCACAAATCCCCCACTATTAGAACTTTGAAACTAAAAAAAAATTTTCGTCCATACATTCGTGCTCCACCCTAGTACTTAGTCCAATAAACAAATCTTGCAATCTCAAAAATATTTAGTTTGAAAAATCAACAAAAATCTGAAAATTGTATACATCGATGATTGTTTACTGCGAAACTTCGTTGTCTGATTGAGCATTGTGTTTAGTTGCCATGCCAAATTTGGTAATACATTTTTTATTGAAATTCTAAGTCTGTTATTTAGTTTTTCAGAAGTAACTGGAACGTTCAATTTCACAATCGTTGAGGTCGTAAGGCCGGATCCTGCCTGCATAGTTTACGCATAAGCAGCGCACTAAATGTTCCCACTGCTGGGACTTGGGGCGTTCTCTTGTAAGGAGAGAGTCAAGACCATAATCCACCACACTGGCCCAGTGCGGGTTGGTGAATGACACATGAACTCGAAAATTCGGAAAAAAATACTTTAACATTAAACAAAAGAGACATCTATTTATGCGTGTGTGACAAATACATAGGTACTAGTGTTTGTATTTTTTTATTGATTTAATGTATATTTCATACGTTATTAAAAAAAATAAAGTGGCCAAGTGCGAGTTGGACTCGCCCATGAAGAGTTCCGTCGCAGCAAGTAATATAATATACATAGTACACATAGTTTTTTTTAGTTCGTTGTAACTTTGATCGAAGTTTTAATAATAATGTATTTATGACGTACTAAAAAAAAACTACTCATCAGATCGAGTTCAAACCAATTTTCGTTGGTAGTTTGCATGGTAATGTACATCACATATTTTTTTCAGTTTTTTCATTCTCTTGTTTTAATAGTTAGAGGGGACACACACACACATTTTACTACTTTGGAAGCGTCTCTCGCGCAAATTATTCAGTGTAGACAAAAATTGTATTAGAAACCTCAACATCATTTTTGAAGACCTATCGATAGTGTAGGTGTATCGATACACGTGTAGGTTTGATGAAAAAAAATTGTTGAGTTTCAGTTAAAAATTTTAATGTGGTCCACAGAATACATCTACTTACCAAGTTTCTATATTGTAGTTCTCATAGTTTCGGCAAAAAGTGGCTGTGACATACGGACGGACAGACAGACAGACAGACATGATGAATCTATAAGGGTTCCGTTTTTACGTTTTACGGAACCCTAAAAATAAAAATAACAAGAACGTTAAAAAACCGTAGGGGACTACTGGTATCATAAAAAGACCAATAAAGTAGCCAAGTGCGAGTTGGACTCGCACATAAAGAGTTCCGTTGCAGCAAGTAACATAATATACATAGTACACATAGTTCTTGTAGTTCGTTGTAACTTTGATCGAAGTTTCAATAATAGTGTAATTATGACGTACTAAAAAAACTACTCATCAGATCGAGTTCAAACTAATTTTCGTTGGTAGTTTACATGGTAATGTACATCATATATTTTTTTTAGATTTTTCATTCTCTTACTTTAGAAGTTAGAGTGGGGGACACACATTTTACCACTTTGGAAGTGTATCTCGCGCAAATGATTCAGTGTAGACGAAAATGATTTTAGAAACCTCAACATCATTTTTGAAAACCTATCGTGTAGGCACGTGTAGGTTTGATGAAAAAAATTTTTTGAGTTTCAGTTCTCAGTATGGGGGGCAACCCTCATTTTTCTTTTTTTTTTGTAAAAACCTAATTCGGTTCACAGAATACATCTACTTACCAAGTTTCAACAGTGTAGCTCTCATAGTTTCGGCAAAAAGTGGCTGTGACATACGGACGGTCAGACAGACAGACAGACAGACAGACAGACAGACAGACAGACAGACAGACAGACAGACAGACAGACAGACAGACAGACAGACAGACAGATAGACAGACAGACAGACATGACGAATCTATAAGGGTTCCGTTTTTGCGTTTTACGGAACTCTTAAAATAGAATACTCCACTCTTTTTCTATTTAAACTATAAATAAGTGAAATTTCATACTCCTCTGTCTACGCAGTTTTCGTAAATATTACGTAAATCACGTATTTACACGGTTCTACCCGCGCAGTTTCGTTGTCATTATTTTCCTGTGATAAAAAGAATCCTAACGTGCAATTCCGGGCTGTAATCTAACTGTTTTCCTATCAACCCGATCAGTTCAAACGTGCCGACGTGATTGAGCAACAAACATCTAAAACGTAGACATTTATAATATTAGTAGGATACAATCAATTTAACGCTGTGACGTTAGTCCAACAATGCGACCGAGACACCGTCGGGCGTTCCGACGGAGCCTTGCTAAGGACGCCTGAACCTTGGAAACAGTTGCTTAGCTTTAAACTATTACGAAAAAAATAATCTTAATTACATCTAATATCTGTTCTCCAGTTTAGGTGTTTCTAGGAACGATTTTCCGCGATTAAAAGTAGCTTATTTAAGACTACAACCTAACTATGTTCCAAATTTCAAGCTGATCCGTTCAGGCATTTCAATGCAATTGCTCATCAAACATCCCCAAATATGCAAGTTGGTAGATGACTCATGTCTTCCATGGACGTTTTCAAGGAACATGCTGGTTTCCTCACGATGTTTTCTTTCGCGTTAAATGCAGTTTTGTTTACAAATTTGTACATCTTGAAAAATATTTAGCTTGTGGAGTCGAATTTTATATCCCCTGAGAAGTTAGCACGATGTATATATAATACGGATCATGTTTTTATTTTCTACTATTCCATTGATTCGTCTGTATTCTAGATCAAATTGTACATTTAGCTTTTTTTCTCTTTAAAGCAAAAATTATTTAGTGGGACTAGTAAAATTGTTCCAGCATAGTTTCACGCAGTTATTAGAAGATGAAGAGTACAAATCATAACCAATTACTGCGCTGTGCTCGTATCTAGCTAGACACACGGCAGTGTGACCAGCCAAGTTCATTCAAGTAAACTGGTGAGCTGCACCATGTGTAATAGTACTCGAACCATTTGGACCTACTTTTGTCCCCCTCATTTTTATTTGAAGGTGAATTTTGAGTTTCAACATTTCACCTGAATCATTGCTTTAACTACGAAACTGTTAGTCAGTAAACTGCGCTGAAACGAAGAAAATCCTGGCGGATCGTCGGGGCAATAATTCAGGAGAGGATGAATTATTGATGGGCCGCGATGTAGGGACCAGACGGTATTAGATGATGTATGCCGCCCCAAGGCTGAGGGATTTAAAAATGAAAATAATGTGGGAGGAATCCGCTTCAATGGGACGACGCCGTGAATAAGAGATAGGGTTCTTGCTGAATAAGTCCTGAAGAATATCTTTACATTCTACAGGGATAGAATGAAATTTGTTAAGCTCCGGTTTCTTTCTAAAAAATGGAAAACTAAGTAAAAAGTAACCTATGTACTCTCAAAAACTACAATTTAACTATATTCCAAATTTCAAACTGTTCCGTACAGACGTTACGACGTGAATGAGCAACAAGCATCCAAACTTTGGCATTTTAGTAGAACTTTGACTATCTAAAAATGTAGCTAAGTGCCAGCTGGTGGCATTAGAGAAAGGTGTCATATCTGGTATACTCAAAATTTTAAGGCTTTGGACGTGGACTTCTTTGACAATTATTTAAAAGTGACTTTAGTGAATGTGCTCTGAAGTTCCATGTCCTATATACCATCTTTTCTAATCTAGTAGGACGAGTCACGAGAATAAATGGAAGTATCGTACATGTAGATGATTTACTATCATTTCGTAAGATTGTAACCATTGCGAAATATACTCGTAGGTACACTCAGGCAACGCGTTCGTTCCGCAGAAACGTCCTTATTAGAAAACTTGAGTCAAACTTCTTTGTTGCAGTCGTTATAACATCAACCATTCAACTATGTCACTTTCTACAGTTGTTGTGAGATAGAAAAACAAATGGGTAGTCATAGGAACTGCCGATAGAAGTGAAAACTTTTAAGTCAGAATTTGAACACACTTTGGAAACTACGCGGGTGAAACCGGTGAGCGCAGCCATGAATGCGTCAGCATTTCTAGACTCACTTTTCTTGCGTGGACCCAGTTTCTAGGAGTTCTTATTCTATGTAGCGTTACCCTAATGAAACTCAGTATGTGATATCATATTACTTTTAATCAAATAACTCCTAAAAATCGTCTATAATACTTTCCGTTAATCTTCATAACTCCTATAACAGGCGTAGGTTCACTTTCTTCAGTGTCTGATAGCTTGTCGGCCAGCTCATCTCCATCAGGGTATGGGGCTTCTATGAGGGCCTGGGCTAGCGTCTCGTTCAAAATTTGTGGTTTTTCTGTACTATTGATAATATGTTGTACTGGCTTTTCAGGTTGAGGTATTCTGTGAAAAGAATGCAGGAATGCAGGTTGTATATGAAGGTTTGAGTATTCCTAGAATATTTCCCGATAATGATTCTCAGTCTCCAACAGCTATTGTGACATGAAGGATTCAAATCATTACCTAGCACTACATGGCGCTCGTCTCTCAGAGATTTAAGATGATTATATTCACGCTCTTTAATTTCTATGGCAGCAGTGCCCTACCTAATAACCTAAACAAACTAAATAAACCTAAACACAGTGGTGTTGGCGTATTACTGCTTGGCGGTAGAAAAAATGGCAATTTGACTTCTCCAGGTGAACTCTGCAAAGAGACCTATCACACACATATAAATCTAACGTTCTAAACATTATGCCAATATGGCTTTTTGAAACCTAGCAGTCCACCTCGGCTTAGCCCGTGATACATATAAATAGCACTCAGGAATCACATACATAATAATATGCAGCGGTGAATTTTTTTTTGAAATTAGTCCAACTGCTCCTGATACTAGCAAACTAGTGTGTTCAAACAAATAAACACTTCAGCTTTATAACATTAGTATAGACCTAACCTACGGCCATTGTGAATTCCTTTAAATAAATGGAATACATACCGTAAATTTTTGTTCTTGTTCTCTTGATTGGTACTCTTTCTTTTGTTCTTCATCTCGTCGATCAAATGTTGAGCTGCCTTCTCCGCAAAATCATTTGCTAGCTGTTTGATATAATCAGAAGAAGCAATCGATTTAAAGGACTCGACCACATCATCCGGATGAAGGTATATCATAACCGGACGCCTAGTTTCAATTAATTCTATAATTGTACAAATGTATAATGTTAATGCAATGCTCATTTTGTATTTTTTAACGTAGACATTTTTAATTTATTAATTTTGTGCTTCGTTTGACTGTGCAATATCCATTGATTAAAGTCGAGTTTTACGTGTCGTAAAATTGTGTACTTTATTGGATTCGTATTTTTTTTAGTGATTATCCATGATTCAAAGGCAGATCTATCATTGTTTAAATCTACCTCTATTAATAGCAATAATTATGGAAGGCGATTACTTAAATATGTGAATATTAATTATTATAATTGTAAAAATTTACAAAACCTTACTTTAAATGTTAGATTATAATTTGAAGGTGAGATTATAATATTACGGTGACGTCCATATTATTATATAAATTAATAAATATTTATTGTTTAATGTACCTATTCGGTTTTTAATAGTATGTTTTCACATAAGTGTTACTCATATTCTTAGAACATAGTAAGGATAATATGTCTGAGTTCTCCCCAAAGGCTTAAAATAGCGACAGGTGAAATATTTTTTAAATTAAACTTAATAAATCTCATCAAATTACGTTTTTTACAGAAATATGTTATGAAGCACACGATCCGCCTGATAGTGAGCTGTAGGGAAACGAAGACCGCGCTTTGCCAGTCGTGAAATTTTTTTAATCATGATACCTACTATTTTAAATCGTTTTTTAATAAATTGGAAAACCTGAAGACGTTAGGAAATTTTAATTTCTATAGGATTTGTGATGTACAAGCATGTACTGATATTTTTTTAAAAAGACTTTGAAAATAAAATCTGCGTCTTATCTTAATATCAATCTTGGATTATTACATTTCTAACTCTCACTAACGAAGACCAAATAAAATGACTAACCAACAATAATATAGTCCGTATCCACGACTTTTTCCTTGAAATCACAAAAGGCATCATTATTAGATTTCCCTATTTGGGCCGGAATAATTTACCGGATACGATTAAGGCCAATCATAGTGTACGGTAATGTAATAGGTATTCCGAACATGATACCGTTCCTCTGGGACCTTTGTCAGGGTAGTATGTAGGGTAAACGTGCACTAAACAGATGTATTTTTAATACGCTACCAATTATTTTTTGGTATCTGACTGGGCACGACACCATTTTAATTTAAAGGTTTATTAATTTAATCGAATTTAATCGATTTAACAATATAACCTTTATTGCTAGTGTATTTTTTTTTATATATATTCTAGTGTATTATTATAGGTCTTGTAGTTTTTGAGTTAATTCATAACAAACATAGTGTAAGAGTGTTCAAATCGAGAGTGAATCGGTTTCATCTAGGTAAGCGCGCTCCATCGTAGACTGCATCTTCACATAATATCAAGCGAGATGGCGGTAAACCTATAATAGTTATAGAAGACATTTAAACATGTTTTTTAAAAATATTAGAATTATAATAATAGTGTAGAAGTATAGATATAACGTTTGATCACAAATTACCTGTTGTTAAGCAATACCGGGTCGCAAAAAAGCACAATGCCAGTCATCTATTTGAACATTCCCAAACATTTTAAAAATGAAAATATTATACATGACTAAAACACGATCTAAATTATTATTTACCAACGTCAGCATTTAAGTCCTGTCTAATTTTTTTAATATAAAATCAATTTGCGGAATTTGTATAACTAGTATACTGCATAGCGGTAGAATTGCTATCAATGGACATATCATCGTCAGTTACTTCGCAACATGAACCCTGCAAAGTACTCTTAAAAAAATAGCCTAACAAAAGCAAAAATACCTTAAGTCATGTTTCGGAACACAAATATAAGCTTTACTAAGTACCCAACAACGTAACATGCTACAGAATGGTTCCGAATCAATACCGGATGTCTCGTCAAATATTAACGACAGGTATTGAATAGCCGCAGGATACTGCATTATAGATGACACCGGACCGCGTACTGACCTACGAAGCCAGGATAACGAAACCTTCATTTTATATAATACTAGCAGCTCCCGCGGTTTTACCCCCCAGTTCTTCAATGAAAAGTAGTATTAAGTAAAAGTATTATTATTTTGTGTTATTCCCGACTGGAGTCTGTGTTCCAAATTTTAATCAGTTCTCATATCTAAAGTGTTTATGTGACTGGTGTGTTCTTAGAATAATGTTTTTCGAGGATTTGCGCCATTTTTCAACTAGTACTTGGCCAGCTTGGTGGATAAGGCCTTAAGATAGATAGGCTCTCCGTGAGATAATGCCCGGTGTCCCAGTCTCAGTGAATGAAACGCGTAATTTCTATTCGGTAAGTATGTCAGTTATTGGAACAATAACTTAATTATTAAAATGTTGATGTACCCCGACTAGGTACCTTAGATCTGAAGTTTGTACAGTATACTACAAGCCCAGCCAGCCCTTTCATTTGAAACACATGTTGAGGGAAAAGTATAAAAAATGTTATTCGCCATTTTGTGGTGACTGCCATCTTAGATTTGAAATTTGTCATAATGTTTAGTATTATACTAGTCAAGCCCTTTCATTTAATACCCACATTGAGGGAGGCAGTATTAAAAATATTATACGACATTTTGTGGAGGCCGCCATATTGAATATATATTAACTAAACATAGCTTAGAACCACAGCACAAAAACTAGATTTCAAATTTAAAAAATGCATTAAAATCGGTAGATCCCTTTGAGCTCTACGGTGTCACAGACAGACACACACAGAAACAGATAGACAGACATCAAACATAAAACACCCCTCTTTTTGGATGGGGATTAAAAATGTGTGATTTTATTACGCCTGGACGGAATGCAGAGCTACTAATGTTATTATTGTTATAACCTACTTATACACCTATGTTTTTTAGGGTTCCGTAAAACGTAAAAACGGAACCCTTATAGATTCGTCATGTCTGTCTGTCTGTCTGTCTGTCTGTCTGTCTGTCCGTCCGTATGTCATAGCCACTTTTTGCCGAAACTATGAGAACTACACTGTTGAAACTTGGTAAGTAGATGTATTCTGTGAACCGCATTAAGATTTTTACAAAAACTTAAAAAAAAAACAAAAATTAGGGGTGCCCCCCATACTGAGAACTGAAGCTCAAAAATTTTTTTTTCATTAAACCTACACGTGTGGGGTGTCTATCGATAGGTCTTCAAAAATGATGTTGAGGTTTTTAATATAATTTTTGTCTACACTGAATAACTTGCGCGAGAGACGCTTCCAAAGTGGTAAAATGTGTGTCCCCCCCCCCCTCTAACTTCTAAAGTAAGAGAATGAAAAAACTAAAAAAAATATATGATGTACATTACCATGAAAACTACCAACGAAAATTAGTTTGAACTCGATCTGATGAGTAGTTTTTTTTTAGTACGTCATAAATACACTATTATTAAAACTTCGATCAAAGTTACAACGAACTACAAGAACTATGTGTACTATGTATATTATGTTACTTGCTGGAACGGAACCCTTCATGGGCGAGTCCAACTCGCACTTGGCTACTTTATTTTAATTGTATATTAGTTTATATTATAATTCGTATTTATGTTTTAGTATGTTCAGTTATTAATATTATGTAGGTTTATGTTTAATAGTATTGTAGTGTACTTATATTAGAATACTTAAAAGATAATTTTCATATTTATAGACTTATAAATATCTTTCACTTATTGTTTGTACTTCCCCGTCTTATTATTCTTCATTTCTCCTTTTCCATCCAGCGGTTGCCTGGAAGAGATCGCTTTCAGCGATAAGGTCGCCAATTGGTACTTTATTTTATTAAGTTTTTGTAACTTTGTTTACTCTTTAAGTGCAATAAAGAGTTAATCTATCTATCTATCTACCCATCTTGCAGGAGAGTGTAACTCAACCTCAGATTATCTATGAACTTTGTTCGACCATGATGGAGATCTAAATTATAATTTCGTTGAAATATTCTGATGAAATCATCAGTTAGAAATGAGTAATACAATCATTGATTCCAAAATAGGACAAATATCATCACACTTCAATTTAATTGTCCGGTTTTTCATTAGGTCATTTATCTATTAAATGTCGTTCGTACATTCGGTGACTGAAATGTCCAGAAATAAAATTAAAAGTCAATCCTCGACAAAATAACTCAAACAAATGCAGACAATGGTGTAAGTATTTTTTTTGTAACGAAAGTTACATCAAGTCATTATTACAGAACATTAGAGATTTCCAAGTAGTGCCAAAATTTGTTTTTAAACTCTAACGTAAAAAAACCTCTATGATAATATAAACAGGTCGTGAATAAATGTGTTATTAACCCCCGACCAAAAAAGGGGTGTTATAATTTTGACGTCGATGTCTGTCTGTGGCACCGTAGAGGTCAAATGGATAGACCGATTTCGATTTCGTGTTTTTTATTTATTTGAAGGTTAATTTCTGTGCAAATGTTTTTAGCTATAACATCAAGCTTCAGACACGCTGGCTTGTCGAGCACTCCTTTTATGACGTGAAGGAATTCCTAGAGTTAAATTTGTAGAGTTACATTACATAGGAAGTTCTTAAGCTATACTTATGTTGTAATCTTGTTTCTGAAATGTTTATTTTTTATGTAATAATCTACTTGACGTGTAAATCTGTTTCACCAATACATATGAATAATTAATATACTTGGTTGATATCGATTCAAGATGACCGCCTCCACAAAATGGCGGACAAAATATTTTTTCACAACCTACCTCAATAAGGTTATCAAGTAAAAGGATTTTACAAGCAGAATAATATAAATTATAAGAAATTTAAAATCCAAGATGGCCGCCACCACAAAATGGTGAATTGCATTAGTATTTTTAATACTACCTCAATATGGGCACCAAATAAAAGGGTTTGACTAATAGAATACTATCCCTTATGACAAGTTTAAAATCCAAGATGGCTGCTACCACAAAATGGCGAATACATTTATTTTTTCACACCTCCCTCAATATGGGTATCACATAAATATAATAGTAAAATATAATAATAATAAAAAAAATTAAAGTCAATTTATAATTGACTTGTAGAAAATTATACTTACAAATTGCAAATTCGAGGTAGTCGGGGGTTAATCAAAGTTTTTAATTGTATTCTTGTTAACGATTAGCTCATAACATCTCAGATCACGCGGGTATTGTAGCATGAAGTGTCCATATCATTACATACTAAAAATGACTTATCTCTATGTCCTATTTTTGTTTTTCTGTTTGTTATCTTATAATTTTCGACTGGGTAAACCGGTTTTCATAAATAGTTATTATTTTAAAGGGTAGACTTTTTTAATGGTCCCGTCAACGTTTTATCAAAGTTGATGTAGCCGTTTTTGTAATATCAACAAGAATGACAAATACATACGTTGACGATACAAAACAAAAGGCGGTTGTTTCGGTTTTCAGAGATTTTTTGTATTTATGTTGTTCTAAAAGGAAGACAAACAGCATAACAAAATTTCCAGATAAGTGAAAGTTTTAAGGCACTTTAGTGTGAAAACTAATGTCGTTGTTACACCATTTAGTTTTAATTTAGTGCTAAACGTGCACCGATCCCGGACGTGTAATCTCTTTGAAAAAAGTCGCCGGACACGGTTGAAACCTAAATCAGACTAGACCGACCATATCACACGTGAATCACCCGTACATTTACTAAATCTAGTTAAAAGATAGCTTCGTGTACGAGTGGCCTAACATGTGTACGCAGTAAGAATCCTGTGCTATCGCGAATGCAATAAAACGTTATGCGTCGTCCAAAACATGTTCCGCGTAATACGATAGTGTGTGGTGACGGCGCGGTTACATTACTACATGCGTCACGATATCTAGAACATACTGATACATAACAAGAACAATTAATTTAATTTTTACCCTAGTGTGGTCTAGTGAGGTTTACCCATGGAAGAGATCGCTTTTAGCGATAAGGTCGCCAATTGTTACTTTATTTTATTAAGTTTTTGTAACTTTGTTTACTTTGTTAAGTACAATAAAGAGTTAATCTATCTATCTATCTAACTAGGCGCATGAAACTGTGTCGAATTGTAGGGTACTCGCTCCAATATTTAACTACAAGCAGTGCCCCGCAGTTTTACCCGCGTAGTTCCCATTCCCGTCGTTATCTTTTTTTTGGGATACAAAGTAGCTTATGTGTTTTTCTAGACTATAATCTATCTATGTTTCAAATTTCAGTCCGATCCGTTCAGTAGTTCTTACGTGATACCTAGAGTGTGTAACAAATGTGCAGCCATCCATCCTTACGCGTTTAAAATATTGCTCGTAGTAGAATTTAACTACAGTACATATCCCGTACTTAATAGTTAATCTGTTGTTTATAATTGCTCTGGAAACATTTCCCTTCAAACCGGAACACAAGGATGCCTGCACATTACTGCTTGGTACCATAAGTAGCAAAGGTGTGGTACTTTTCTAGGCGAACTCTGCAACGTGTTCTACTACAACATAACGTAAATTTCGTAGTGTAATGTGACCGCGGAACTCACACCGTCAATCCGGGCTCCGAAGCGACAGACCACGCACAGTCCCTAGTGCCAATAAAAGTTAATGAGCTTCGCCGATAGTACGGCTGTCCGGGATACACGGGAATAAACATATGAACTAATAAATAGGTACAATGTGCGTACTTCGTGCGGACGAACGGTGCGTGGGATATCTGTGTCACTATACTTTGTGCATGGAGAATGATATGTAAAATTGTTTGTTTGGTAATCTTTGAAAACTCAGGATTGCAAAAGGTGAAGGAAATTAGATTATTATGTTTTATGCATCTTAAGGGATGCCCACGCCATCTAACTAATCTGAAACTTTACAATCGCATAGTTTGATGACTCAATGTTTTTTTGTTTAAGGTCACAATAGAAAATGGCGCTATTTCCAGATAAAACGTGAAGGTGATTGTATTTTAGATATTGTACTTAAGTTTAATTTTGTAACATAATAAAATTGAGTAGTAGTCGTGTATGTCTGTCTTTGCTTAGGGCCAACAAAAATGTAACACTCTAGTAAAAAAATAGGTTTTATTGAAAACCCTATTTGTTACTTGCTACTTTGTCCACCTACCATGCTAAATATAGTCAATGCGGATATTAACTTCTTCATCAAAAACTTAATAATGTAATATTGTAAAATTATTTTATAGTTTATTCATAGGTGCAATCAGCAGTATTATATTTATTAATGTGTATGTATATTTAAAACTCTCTGCTTATATAATAGCTTACCCACTTAAAACCCTGATCTAGGGCTAAAATTTGGAACACAGTTAGAGCATGGTCTGGAAGTACACATACTTTTTATCCCGGGAAAATATAGTGAACAGAATCAACACAGGTAAAACCGCGGGGTGCTGCTAGTATGTATAAATACCTATATTAAATGTCAGAAACCGTGTGATTACAGAAAAACCCAGTCACGAATGACACTATTCTATTCTACAACGCTCTTGGAAAGTCGTTAAGTGCGAGTAGAGGTAATTAATTGCTCTTTAATTACATGGAAATGAGAGGAATTTTAACAGTTTTCCAATGGCTTCGGAAGCTGCGTTAGGTATACTTAATACCTCCATTAAATTTTATCTGATAGATAAAACTGAACGACTGGCTGCTGTAAGAGCTATTTTTATTTCCATCGATTTGGACCATAAAAATTAAATCAAAATTTAACAAGTAGGTAGGAATGTAATTCATCATCAGCTTATGTAAAAATCATCCAATGACATAGGCCTCTTCTACGAATTGCGGCATAACGCAGTCTTTTTGCATCCAATTTTTAGTAAAATTAATTTAAAGTAGAGAATGACAGAATGAATAAGACATAATATACTCGTATATACCTCAATCATGGTGAGCAACACGCCTCACCATAAAAGCGCAGTGTCACGCAACTATAAAGTCAAAGTTCTTAATTCATATATGTACAATTTACACCTCAATTTAAAAAAAAAGAGCATACAAAGATTATACATTTTTAAAGTTTTGTGTAACATTTTATTGTACGTTAATAAGTATCGTACAAATAAGTGTCAATCATTTAAATATAATATGTATTTATTACAATTGTAATGAACAATGTCAATTTTTTACAATTTTATTGTGAGTTTACATCACTCTTTAAAAACCCGCTATAACTATAAAAAGTTTGATCGATAAGCCAGCTTTTTAATCGGTTCTTGAAGCTGCCCAAACTCGGGGCTGATTTAATTATTTTAGGAAGAGTGTTTTAAACTTCCGGTCCCATAATGTGAGTCAGCTTTTTCTATTCAGCTATTGGAACATATTATAGTTATAATAATTACCTTGCATTTCACAGCGCTGCGCTCGAAGTCCAGAGATATAAGATCATCTTTATGCCCTGTAGTTTCTCTAGAAACATTGGCCTTCAAATCGAAACACAGTGATGCAAACCCTTCTCGCCGAATTTCGAATTCGAGATTTCAACCTACAGATGGCCATTAGAGACAGAAATGCACCCGTAGTGGAGGCTCTGAGCCGGGAGGAGGCGGCATAGGCAAAAAACGATGTCGAGTCGATTACTATCGGAATCGCAACCGGTAGTGATCGGCTCAACAGACGAAATCAGACTGACTAGTACTAGAATTGGGTTTAAAATGTTCACCCCCCCCCCCCTACTCCCCCACTCCCTTATTTTTCTCAGATTCTGTGGAGTATTTAAATATTTTTTTTTTTTAAAACCCTTCGCGCCGTTCGTCACTTCAGTACACTCTACATTCATCATTTTATTACACTTTATTTTTAATTTGAATGTTAATATATTTTGCATATTTTGATTCCCATTACTATCTTGTATCTATTTTTGATTGGACCTTGGCAAAGGATGAACAAACTCGAGATACAATTTTAAATATTAAAATTAGAATATTATCGATAAAACCAAAACCTTCTAGACGACGGAACACAAGGACAATTTAGATTTATTCAGCAGCGCCCCGCGGTGTTACCCGCGAAGATCCCGTTCCCGTTGTTCCCGTGGTTTTCCCGGGATAAAAAGTAGCCTATGTGTTCTTCCAGACTATAATCTACCTGTGTTCTAAATTTCAGCCCGATCCATTCACACGTTAGGACGTGACTGAGCAACAAACATCCAAACATCCATACATTGACATTTATAATATTAAGGATTTGTTTTGATTTGATTTGTCGTGACGAATACGTACTTTGGTGCGTGCTATTTAGTAACCAGGCAAGGGTCTGATGATGGAACTGGAAGATTACCATTAAATGTTTAATTTTTTTTATAAGTTATTAGACCCTGTGTTTGAAAAGTTATAAATGAAGCTTCTTCAAATTTAATACGTACAGATCATCTAAATTGAAATCATACTGTAATCTTGATTGTAGAGTTTAAAACTTTAACAGATACGGTATGGTGCTATCATCGTCTGGCTGCAATATTTTATGTTAAATCTTCTAATTGAATGTGTGTTTTGGTGATTTTGTAGAGAATTACTCTACTTTCCTTGTAAGTCTGTTAAAAACCTGATATATTTTCATTAGATAGATTTGTGATTTCATTAAAATCTGAAGAAAGACGAGTACTGTAACGTATTTACACGTCACAAAATGTATCAATGACACTGGAAGAGTCGGCACAAGGTGTAACATAAGGATCGTTCCCCTATACAAGATGCAGTTTGACTCACCTAGATGTTTTTTTTAAACTTGTGAAACAGAAATGGCTTATGAAGATTGAAACATATTACTAGTAGCATCTCACGGTTTTACCCACTTAGTCCTCGACGTAGTTATTTTTCCCGGGGTAACAAGTAGCCCATATATTATTCCCAACCATTATCTACCCATGTACCTAATTTCATCCAGTATTTATAATAGTTTTCAGTATTTATATTCCTTCAGGAGGTTTTTCGTGAAAAAGTAACAAACTTCTATACACACGTACAACCATTCAAATACATATGTAGTATTAGTAAGATTATTTCGTATTTTGCTATAAAAAAAAACGGAAAACTGAAGTGAAAACGTCGAGGTGATTCTTTAAAAGCATCGGATTGTAATTAACCGTCGGACGCCAAACACTTAATTAATACACTAGTATCACTATTTACAGTAGGTACATGGTCCATTAAACTGCAATCATCGGCGACTTAATCCACAGTATAACCAAGGTAAATAAATATCCTGTCAGTAGTGGTACTATATCACACCTTCAAAAAATAATACTCCTTTAAATGAAAGGGATGTGTATCACGTGTAAACCGCATTTGGCCAATGTGGCGGGTTATGGTCTTAATCTCTCCCAAAAAATAAAAATAAGAAGGAAGTAGACAAGATCTCGAATCCTACATTAATGAGGCTGCTGATATATTTCGTGTATTCGGTGAGACAAGGTCACAATTGAATGTATCATTGTTATTTTTCAGTAAAGTCATTTTACGCGTTTGTGAGATATTTTTTTTTCCTAAATTAATCCTTATTTTTTGTGTGCGAATGCCCTACACTTTTGTTAGTTTAAATATGATCCATAAAAGTAAACAAACTTGAAAAGATTTTGACACTAATAACGCCCTTGTCTCACCGAAGGTACAATATATGTATGAAATTATTGTTTTATGGAAAGTCGTATCTATAAACAAAGCTTTTAATATTTATCTGGTAGTTGTGAAGCTTGTCCTGATCTCGACATGCAAATCAGCACGTAGGCAAATTACGTTCAAAATGGTCACAACATAAAAAACCTACCATTAGCCATATTTGTATAAAGTACCTGGGTGACCGAGCTTTGCTCGGTTTTAATACTAAATATACTTAGATACCTACAGATAACTGATTTTATTTTAAAAAAAAAACTTGAAAAAAAAAGAGAAGCCGTCTGGCGTGGCCATTGGTCATGGCCACGCCCTCTGGTTTCACCCGCGTAGTTTCCAAGTGAGCTATTAAATTCTGAGTTTTAATTTTTCACTTCTATCGGTAGTTCTCTCCATGACTGCTATTTTTTTTTTTGGAACGGCAATTAATCAAGTAAGGCAACGGGGCTCTGCAAGTATGTTATTTATTATGTAATTTTATGCGCGTTGGTCATTTGACAAGAAATAGCAATTATTCTTAACCCTCTTACCAACACCTCTGTAAATGTACCTCCATAGCTACATGGTGTCCATAAAATGTATTGTGTATGTACGTAATAATTCATTAAATTTCACTTCTATCCGTACTCCGCAGTGCTACTGCTTTTTTAAATCATAGGTTGGCTTTCGCTTGACCACCACCTCGCCTGATTTTAAACAACCGGGCAGAATAAGATATATCGTGTATACCTAAAAGGTATCAAGATTGAATCCATAGGGTAAAACCCACAGTGAAAATACTCATTTAATTTCTTTGTTTTGAATGAAAAAATGTTTCATTCAACCAAAAATCTAAAATTTCTTTTAAAAATATTTCAATCATTTTTTATCATTCGAATACAAAATGTTTACACATTTGTTCCTTTCACTTTCGTATTATTCTGTATCTAGGCTGGTTTGTCCTAAATATAAAAAAAAAAAACATTATACTATCATGTAGACGGGACCGGCCGGAGAAGTATGGAATTTCACACAATTATGTAGGGAAGGAGCTAGTAATTCTTCAAAATTAAAAATAAATATTAATTCAAACTGTTATATAAAAACGAGCCTTTATTTTTTCAGGTCTTGGTCAGCAGAGTGGGAACATTTGGTGGGTTGTTTATGCTTATGGAGCTCCTAAAACGTACCCAGTATCGTTGCTACTCCATATTATACGACAATGATAATCCCCACTACGTCTACGGTACGTTAGAGGTACACCTCACACCCCTAACACGCGGAGTACCCTCATACTCCCAGCTGCAAACAGTGGCAACCGCTGCGGCCCGCCGCAGACGTCTGTGCGACGGGCACGCAGTGGCAACAACTTGCACGACCTTTCATCTACGAATACAAGACGTGCCATAACTGATACCGGGATCCAAAAAACATTCCTCGTCATTTTGTGGTTAAAATAAATATGGTAATCCACACAATGTTATTGAGCATTGAAAACAGCAGCACAAACTTTTGGAATCCAAATTCCAGTACCTATAATTAATATGACAAAGGTATCTCAAAATAATTTCATTTTCAACTCCAAACACGTTGCGTTGTTGCTACTGAGTGTATTATACGACAATCACGATATCTCCAACGTGTATAGTACACAAAGAGGTACACCTCACACCCCTAACACGCGGAGTACCCTCGTACCCCCAGCTGCAAACAGTGTCAACCACTGCGGCCCGCCGCAGACGTCTGAGCGACGGGCACGCAGTGGCAACAACTTGCACGACCTCTCATCTACGAATACAAGACGTGCCATAACTGATACCGGGATGCAAAAACATTCCTCGTCATTTTTAAACTGAACACTTCTTTTGGTACACCATACACAGAATTTAATATATTGGTGGACAATTCACACACAACACCATCTGACCCCAAACTAAGCAAAGCTTGTGTGATGGCGGCTAGATAGCTGATATAATACTTATATAGTTTTAAATACATACTTATTATACATAGAAACACCCAGACACAGTGCAAACATTTGAATTCATCACACAAATATTTGCACTGGGTGGGAATCGAACCCACGACCCTCGGCTTCGCAGGCAGAGCTACTACCAACTAAGCCACGAGGCCAGTCTTTTCACAATTTTTCGTAGGCTGTGAATGAATCATCGTTACGTTCGTAAGTGACAGATTCGTTCGAGAGAACTCGGGCCCGCCGAATGTACCTGAGCGAGAAAGATAGTTAGCTGGTGTTGTCTGCCGCTGTCACTGTCGTGTCGCTATGTTTACTATATTTAATTTATTTGTAATCCAAAACAATCTATTTTTGCAGTAAAAAAACAATTTTCACTTTACATTTGACGAAAAGTGGAGCTAGAGCAATTATTAACACAAAAATCTTTCTATATCATTCAATTATTTTATTGTTTCAAATGCTTTTCAGCCTCTGCAACAATGTAAATAAAGTATGATCATAATTTGTAAAATTAATGTAGTCAACCTATTTATGCATGCAAAATTATTAAGTTTATCAAGTTCTATCTTGATCTCAAAGAACTTGTAACACAGTATAATTATATTACTAATGTTATTTTTATACTGAAAAATTTGACATTCTGGTCGGATGGTAACATCTGAATCTCAACCTCAACAAATAACTAAAAACTCAATCTCAACAATTACCTACCTTCATAAAATAGCAAGCAACAAAATCACAATAACCACCGCCTCCATTTCACATGGATCTTCCCTCTACACATACCGAGTGCGTTCCGAGAGCGTCGCGAAATGCGGACGCTCGAACGCGCGCCACGCCTCGACGCGTTCCAAATTCAAATGGTTAAACGTTGACGTTCCGAATTCAAACTGCAGGGTGGTGACGTTCCAAATTCGAATTGTTTTTCATTTTTGGAACGGTGTCTGCGGCCAGTGATTTTGCGTACCGGTTACGATGCGAGGGGAATTGTGGAGGGACGAATCAGCGGTGACACTCGTGACGAGTGTCCCCATTAAATATATGGAAGCGAATGGAAATAAATAAACTATTTGACATTTTACTAAAGTAAAGCTAACTGAGTAGAAACTACGGGTGTGGAAAGCCATGGTAGTGCACATTAAACTTGCATAAGTAGAGACAAAGGGTTGTCAGGGCCTGATTATTTTATGAGATTTCATTGTATGTTTTATAACCGCTTTCCTTCAGTTGATTTAATAATTTGAGATAAATTTAAAATTTCACTTTTTGTAAGCATAAAACAAGAAGCGTGTGAAGCTCTGTAAGCTTGCAACGTTGGCGAAAGTACAGTAAATTAATTTTCGGTAAAAAGATATTGAACTAACTTTTATAAAGTTACTGTTAAACTATAGATAGATAGTATCGATAAAAAATAAAAGCCCCTTTGAAATCAATATTTAAATTTCAATTATTCTTCTTCTATATTCGTAATTACTAATTACGCGTTGGAGACGAATGCAGACTCAAACGCGTTGTACAACTTAAGCACAATGTGACGTCTCCTAATAACCTCCCTACTTAAATAGTGAGAAGCGGGGAGAGAACTCTTGAAACTCTATAAATGTGCAATATTAGGGAATTCAAGAAGGGAATTCATCGTTCCCGATGAATTTCTCAGTAAGTAAATAAATATTAATGATTAATTCATAACACTTCAAGAAGAAACTTCAAACATAACGGTTATAATATAAAAATTAAAAGTGTGTATGTTAAGGATACCTTGAAGGATTTATAATTATTGTTGGAACGAAGTCCCTTATCGCGCGTTGCAAAAAGGGGCTAGACGGAAAAAATTAAGACTTAATGTTCTAACGACACTTTTTGCTATCACCAATAACGGAGTTTTGATCACCTTCAGGTACCAGGGCAACAGAAACAGTAAAGAGTTTCGATTACCTACCTCCAACATCGTTTATCTCCAGATACCAGGACAACAGAAATATGAAAGAGTTGCATTTGGCTCCAGGTATCAGTACCAGAGCAACAGAATGAGTAAAGAGTTGTATTTACATCTCCAGGTACAACGACAACATACAATATCGAGTTTCGTTAATACCTCCATATCCACAGCGTTTATCTCCAAGTAGCGGGACAGCAGAAATATGAGAGCCAGGTACCAGGGCAACAGAAACAGTAAAGAGTTGCGTTTACCGACGTCATGCGCCATTTCAATAGGCACGATGCGCTGCGGCCACCGCCGCCGCCGCGTCGGTCAGTATAAAGTTATGTTTACCTCCAGTGTACCAAGCTGCTAAAGAAACAGAATCAGTAAAGAGTTGCAACATTTTATACAACTTCGTTCCATCCGGGTGTCCCTTGACACCCCTCGAGTTTTTTTTTTCACAACTCTTACTAACGCTAATGCACAATTACTCTCATTCTGAACTAGTTCAAATTTAGCTAAGCAGTAGAGGCCACTTGAAGCCGACTGCCACAGATACAAATCCAAAAATATTTTGTTGCATTTTGCAGGTAAGGTCAGATGATGTAAAACATTTAAAAATTAGACCCATAAAAATAATTATCTTCGAGAAGCATACAATATGTCTAGCAAAACAATTGGTGGAATATTGTCGGACAATTGGTTTTAGTCTGTAATTTATACATTGAAAAAAAAAATTACCATAAAGTTATCTTCTTGCAAAAAGTAGGTACCACATACGGGAAGTGAACAAACACTTGTATTATATTATGTTAAGAATTTAAAAAATAAGTTAAAAATTAAACAAAAATTAATGGTTTACATCAATTGTACATTTAGCAATAAGCCTGTGTTTTTTGATAACAAATTCATAGGTACTCTTTCCGTATTTGTCCGTAGTTTTATCAAAGAACCGCCCACAAATTGCGCTTTCAATAATATCATTTTAGGTGTCAGTGAATAGAACAGAATAAGAATAGAATATTTTTATTAATATACTTAAACAATCCAATAACATTATTCACTCTAAGATATTGTTAAACAAAGAATAATAGCGTTTAAAATATTATGTCTCGTCATAAAGTATAAACAATTAAAATAATATTTATAAATTAATATCGCAAGATTCCTGTAAAGGGGCAATATAGCTAACGGCAAAACATAAAAATTATTAATGAATGTATGGATAAATTAACAAAATCATTATAGGCATAGTCATTTTAAAATATTAAGCTTGGATGTCATATTCATCATAATTTAAAGTGTGCACGCATATCGCTAAAAAATCACTCTAACCATTTTTTCAAAGTGCACCAACAGATTTATAACCACAAAACGCCTTCAAAATCAATATTTCAATTATTTCCTTTCCATATTCGTAATTACGCGTCAGAGTCGGATTCAAAAGCATTGTACGTCTGAGCACAATGTGACGATTCCTAATAGCTCACAGGGAGAGCCGAGGAACGCGTGAAACTCTGTAAGCTTGCAGCGTTGGGTATTAACGGTAAATTAATTCTCACGTCGGCGTCGCGCTCGCAAAACGTGATGTGAAAGGAACATAGTAGTGTGCAGTTTGGGAAATGTTAAATTAACGCTAAAGAGGGTAAATATGGTAGTTATGGGCATCTATATAAAATGTGCCCTCCCAAATTTCAGGCACACGGAATAATGTTATCGCTAAGAAAAGTGAGCTCACTCTTTCCGTTTTAATTGATTGTAGAAAGCGGTGAACGCCGGACGTTTATACCTATCGCTATTCGTTGTCAACAACCAAAATAAGTAGAACCGCGACATTTCTTGCTGCTAGCGATTCTAGGGGTCAAGTAGATGGGTAGTTGTAAACCACTCACGCTACACGCAGAGACGCAATTTGTTAACAATTTCAAGGTGCTCAGGGCACATCTTTTGATTTATATCGATGGGTTTAGTTACATACTAACCGTGTTTGTACTGCTAGTCTATATCTATACAACCTTGCGGTTTTACCGGCGTTGTTCCTAATCTCGTTATTATTCCGAGATAAAAAGCAGCGTATATTTTCTTCCCAATGTTAACCGAACTTTTCAACTTCTACTTTCAACAACTTCCAAATCTCAGCCCGGTCCGTCCAGAGGTTACGACGTGATTGAGCAACAAACATCCAAACATTGACATTTATAATAATGATTGCAGAGCGTCGCGGTTTTGCCCGTGTACTTCCCGTTCCGGTTATTTTCCCGGAATAAAAAATAGCCTATGTGTTCTGGCAGACTGTAATCTGTGTTCCGAATTTCAGTCTGATTCATTCATACATTTCGACGTGATCCAGCAACAAAAATCTAAACATTTACATTTTTAGTATTAAAAAGATGGGATAAAACAATCAAAACACAGAATAAATATGTGTATAATAATAGTTTATTTCATTAAATGGAGTGATTTTTACCGTAGGTAATCTACGGGTTTTCAACTAACAATGAAGTAAATGAAGTACAAACAGTCGGTTTACTTTCTTAAGTTGATTCTTAACCCCGCTAAGGATGGCATTCTGTTGAATAAAATCAAGGACAATTTCTGCACAACAATAGTTTGGAAAGTGCACTGATTTCCTCCACACGTTATTAATATTTTCCTCTTAAAATCAAACAGCCTTATTTTAATCAAGATTTACAAGACAAGCTTTAGTCATATCGATACTTGGCTAGGGATGTATACATAGAGGCAAAGACAATATAGGCTACTTAATCTTTGACATAGAGGCTACTATCCGCGGTGGTGTTTTCGCTACCTTGTACTTGGATGTCTTCTAACGAATAGTGAAACTTCTAGGCACGCATTAAACTATTAAAATCTTATTGCTGTGAAAATCGTTTTCATGAGAACATCACATCCTGTCATTCCATTGCTCTAAAAAAACAAGAGAACCAGACTAAATTGTTTTTGAACTATACTTAAATGTAATTTAAAATATATATACTCTTATATCTTCAATTTTCGTGTGAAAAGCTCACCTAAAATCCAACTGACAAGAACATTGCAAAGTGAAACTAAGGAAATTAAACCGGTGCCGTTGGTTCTAGTAAAATATTCATGACGTTTTCGCCCCGAGATAGTATGCTAATGAAGCGGACGCAAAAAGTACGTGCAAAACTAATTGGTTCTTGTCATTTCTGTACTCGAGTCTTGGGCAGAGCCGTACGCGACGGTTGCTATTTCGGAAACGCAATTTTAGTATAATAATTACGCAAATGTAGACTCTAAGTATACGTCTAAGTCTCACGTGCAACCCCGCAGTAGTCGCAGACCATGCTTGCGCGCCGCGCCGCTGCCCGCAGTGTTGATAGGGAAGTGATTACGTGCGCGCATTCCCTTCTAAAATCCCGTCCAAATGCGGGTGAAACTTAAACTGGCTGCACCAACCAAATTAAACGAGAGTAGCATAACAATTTACTGATAGCTTTAATTTAAAAACCCCGGCATAAAAGCCACAGCTAAAAAAACATTATGTAAAACAATATACTATGTAAGGACACTTGGGTGATTAACAGGAATCTAACAATATCTTAATTGTTAAAATCCATCCAGCCGTTGGGAAGATACTTGGGAATCAAATTTACAGAAATTTAAGATGTGCGCGAGAAACATAACCCTTCTTTCAGTCGGGTAAAAATACATTAATCCCTAATATGGGACGTGAATTGCATGGATACTATTACGTCGACACAGCTTACATCATTGTTCTTCTCTTCAAACTCGAAAATTGAACTTTAATTTGGATTGCCACATTGGCTTCTTTTTGTTCCCAAAAAATGCAAAGTATCCTTTTCTAAAATCCGACAATAACGCTGACAAAGACGCGGGCAGAAAAGAAGATTTTTTTATTTATAGTATATAGTTTTGTACTTGACGCGGTTAACTGTTTATTTAGAAGACGTTGAAGACAGTCACGTAATATCCATCAAGGACTAACTACTTTATAAAGTTACTACCAGTGCCCCGCAGTGTTACCCGCGTAGTTCCCGTTCCCGTTGTTCCCGTTGTTTTTTTTTTCGGGATAAAAAGTAGCCTATTTGTTCTTCCAGATTATATCTATTATATCTATCTGTGTTCCAAATGTCAGCCCGATCCGTTCATACGTTAGGACGTGATTGAGCAACCAACATCCATACATTGACATTTAAAATATTAGTAGGATAACATTACTCGCTAGTTTCTTATTCTTAAAGCCACACATTCCACCGTCTTCCAGAAGAAAAATGCAGCTCTTTATAAAGACATAAGAAAGCACTTACAGAACCCCTTAAAATATTATTAAGCTGACTGATGAATTTCAGCTTAGAGTTAAGTGAGAAAACTTTGAATATAACTTAATAATAACACTTTTATGTCTTAATTTATGATGAAAACTTTCTGTTATGCACAATGAGATTAATAATACTTCTTTATCCAATATCATGATACGACAAATTTAAATAATTTTACAATATGGATGGAACCCGCTATTTAAATCCATTAAACTAAATATTGTGCTAACATCATCGTTTCGTGGTGTTACGGTTTGAGGAGCAATGTTTCTATAAAAGTTACAGTTTATAGAAATTATTTGATATCTCTGGGTAACGAGCGCTGTGCAGTGCTAGATAGTGATTCGGACTCTTTGTGTCCAGCTGTGCACTGTGCTGTTATGTACTGTTAATCTGCTCGTTCCATAAACCATGATCCCACACTTATCCCTGTGTACTACGTTTCAAATAGAAGTGGTTGAACCATACAACACGTTTTGATACGTTTTGACCATGACAACAAGGTTTTGTTTAAGCGAGACTACATCCGACTTTTTATACGTCCATGGGCTGACCCTACTAGTTTCATGCATCAAACGAGCTATACCTTAAGAGTGCGCCAATGCCAGGGAAAAATCAGGTTTCACCCGCGCGACGCGTTTCTTAATGCGATATACTTAAAGTCGAGAATAGCATGACACAGTTTGGAGGAAAAATCAATATTAAATCAGGAGTCAATTTTTGACCAAGTTTTATTAAACTACTCAATAATTAAACATAAATTTAAAAAAGTGTTCGGTTACTTTACTAGAACCTACGATTAGGAATTTTATTACCAAAAAATAATGTGGGGTCATCGCTGATAATTTCGAGTACTCGAACTAAAACGGGTTTTTTCGGTGTCATTTTTATTTTTTTATTGTAAAAAAATCTGATCTATTTTTAAAATTCTATTCGGTTATAAATTGTGCTTCTTCTTGATTGTACCCACACGTCAATATTTTTTTGTCATAGTTTTTAGTTTCTTTACTTCAGTGAGCGGCGTCGAAAATGTCCTTTTTAGGGTTCCGTAAAACGTAAAAACGGAACCCTTATAGATTCGTCATGTCTGTCTGTCTGTCTGTCTGTCTGTCTGTCTGTCCGTCCGTATGTCACAGCCACTTTTTGCCGAAACTATGAGAACTACACTGTTGAAACTTGGTAAGTAGACGTATTCTGTGAACCGCATTAAGATTTTTACAAAAGTTTAAAAAAAAAACAAAAATTAGGGATGCCCCCCATACTGCGAACTGAAGCTCAAAATTTTTTTTTTCATCTAACCTACACGTGTGGGATGTCTATCGATAGGTCTTAAAAAATGATGTTGAGGTTTCTAATATAATTTTTGTCTACACTGAATAACTTGCGCGAGAGACGCTTCCAAAGTGGTAAAATGTGTGTCCCCCCCCCTCTAACTTCTAAAGTAAGAGAATGAAAAAACTAAAAAAAATATATGATGTACATTACCATGAAAACTACCAACGAAAATTAGTTTGAACTCGATCTGATGAGTAGTTTTATTTTAGTACGTCATAAATACACTATTATTAAAACTTCGATCAAAGTTACAACGAACTACAAGAACTATTTGTGTACTATGTATATTATGTTACTTGCTGGAACGGAACCCTTCATGGGCGAGTCCAACTCGCACTTGGCTACTTTATTTCGTTTTCTGGCACTAAGCGCCCTCTTAATTTATTAAGAACGACTTTTGTTAGTGAACAAGAAATAACGTACAAAAACATTACAAAGTATAATAAACGAAAAATGTGCTAGTAATTCAATTAAGTTTATTGCGATTACAAAAAAATAAACAAAAATTATTGATTAAACCACTTCAATTCCCATGGTACGATTATGTCAATTAAAATAAAACTGTATTTATTGTAAGTGTATAATAAGTATGCATTTACAAGTATATAAGTATCACATACATTACACAATACATTTATCAATAAAGAACTTTGACTTTGACATAAGGTATCGGGGTCCCATCGTACAAGCTTTGCTTAGTTTGGCGCTAGATGGCGTTCTGTATGAAATTTCCAGCAATTTAAATTTATCCTTGTAGAAACTATTTTATTTAAAACTAATATTCATTTATTTATTAAACCAACTTTATTATTTAACCCGTGCTTAAAAGCCAGTGCGTGATTAATAACTAGTTCATAGCTTGTTTTTTTAATTTTTGTTGATAAACCTTCACTTATTCAGACCAACCTCAAAGTTCACTTATTATTTATTTGTTTTGTCGAAACTAACCTCAACTTTCTTGAGGGTAGATTTAATCTTTTTCACATGATGAGTCTGAGATATCCGGTGCCGAACCAATATCGGTTCCGCGCCGCTTGACGGGTAATCGTAAGATTAGTTTAATCATAAGGTTGGTTTATTGTACATTTCAAACCTAATACTGCGCAGGATACATCAGAGATCAATACAAAAGACAACAATCCACTTGAAGAAAACAAACCCACCCCATGCGACGTCGCGATGCATTATCGACGAACAAAAGAAGATCGCGAGTGACGTCACACGTCACTGCCAATACCTCCGCTAACTTTTACTTATTACATTAATCTACACTCGTTATAGACCCTATCTCGACTTGATAAGATTCGAACTCGCTTGGTGTTGTGAAGCTAGTGAGGGGAAAACGAGGATAATCGATTGTATTGTAGTGAAGGCTTGCGGGCGATCAGTGGTGGGTTACGTGGAGAAGCTTTTGCTTTTTATTTTGGTACTTTGTGGATTGTGGAATAAGGAGTAAAGCTAGTGATATGCAACATTTACAAGTTACTACCTTGCTTTGATTTTGGTTTGTAGCTGTTTGCCTAAAAAACTTTTCGTTATATTTAATCGAATTATGATAGATCAACGCTCTATGTTTCCATTAAAAAAAACTACTTTATGTTCTCAGTGTTGATTCTCGGAGCCTTTCTTGATAAAGAGAAAGAAAGTCAAAGCTATAATCCACTACACTGTCCGAATGCAGCTTGAAAGATGACGCAGTATCTCAAAAAATGCCTTTCTGAACTACCCATCTGAATTACTTTTTGCTTTACATGCCAGATTCCTCGCGATATTTTATTTCCCCATTAAAGCTAGCGGTGATGACAAGCTCGTACATAATTTGAAAAATATTAAGAGATGCAGTTGGAATTCGAGCCCACGAACGACCTTATGGTTGTATGATCACATTTTCTCGGCGCTAGACTACCACGGGTTCCAGTTGGATGCTTATCGTCGATAATTTGATTTAAACATCCATCCCTTCGAATTTCTATTTGTTTACGTGAAAAGCAACTGGTGGTGTAAAATATCACAGCAGTTTGTTAAATTTAGTTTTATCTCACGAACAGAAGCAAGCTTTACTCGTGGTAACGATGTTCATAAATACGCTGTAAATGTGTTCGTGATCCCGGACGCACACATACACATCCACAGATTTAATTACGAGCTGATGGTGTTTGCTTTCACGCACACAGACTTAGCGTGTTTCTACACTTGGTCATTACAAGTAAGACGTGTGTCGCTTCGTTTTGAAAATTAAATTATTTATAAATGGATTTTGATTTACGAAGATAGTAGTAATGTTCATTTTATAGTCTGAATAAACACCTACCTTTTCAGCGACAAAAAATCCATCAATCAGCAGTAACAGCAAAAATGTTACCTGCAGTGCAGCTGACATTAACAGAACTAATTACTAAAGAACTTGTATTAAATATCTCAATAACATAACCACTGGCTTCTCGAACATAATACTTTTTTTATAATCCACATTTTAAATACAACCACACAACACACTCGATATAACGGCAGGCAAAAAAAATGAAACAAGATTAATTAAGAAAATTATTGTACCAATACAGATTCTAAATAGTCAATTATAGCCATCACAGCAGATATTAATCTCTTGAAATTAGTAATTTTGTGTGTGTGATTGGAATGGTTTGTATTTTTTATAATATGGAGAGACGGGAAGAGCAACACACCTGTTGGTAAACCACACACATATCAGTGCCACTGAGCTATTAGAACATGAGACAATCCAAATTTCTGCCTAGCGCTGGCGCTGGCGCGTCTTTCCATTCTATACAAGGCCAGAACGCAGGGGTATGAAACTATTCACGTATAGATTGGAAATAAGTTTTTTACTAAGGTCTTCCAAACCATACAAGAGCAGTACGAAAATACTCGCGTATACTTTGTAGTAACGTAAAAGTATTATGTTGTTCCAAAATATACAGCGCCAGTACGCATACGGACTAATCGAGCAACATGCCTACCACATAACAGCACAGTGACACGCAGCTATTGGAACATGAAGAGTCCAAATCATTACGTAGCACTGCTGCGCTCGTCACCCAGAGATCTAAGATGTTATATCATGATAACATGCTCGCCATTTTGATTTATTGACCTCTCTTGGTCGATTTATTGTAGATGTTAGTATCCCAGATCCGACTCGGAGCACCCCGACTCCACCTAGTCTTGTCGCTACTACCCCTAGAGTGTATATACAAAATGCTGGAGCCAGAAGCTCAAGGGAGGTCCTGAGTGGAGCGAGCCATGCGAGGCCTAGCGAAGCGTAGGGGGGAGGTGGCGAGCGAAGCGACCTCCGTAGTGGAGCTCAGGCCGAGTATGGAGAAGCGACACTCAGGGCTGACCGCAGAGCTTCTGGCGGGAGCCTACCCAGAGTCAAATCTCAGTGATACCCCTCATCGGATCGACAAAATACACAATCACAACACACACAATCAGTACAGAAAATTCTTGTATGAATTGTAATCCTATCCTACTAATATTATAAACTAGCTGTTACCCGCGACTTCGTCCGCGTGAATTAAATACTAAGGTAACTCAGGCAGTACCTATTTGTAAACCCAGACACATTTACGGTTGTTAAAAACAGCTTATAATAAAACAATTTTATACCATTTCATCAAAATCAGTTCAGTTGTTTAGATTTGAGAGCGTAAGAGACATTCAACCCCCATTTCAACCCCAATTTCACCCCCGTAAAGTTCGAAATTACAAAATTGCTAGAACAAACATTTATTAGCTTTGTGTCAAGTACCTATATACAGAGTTTCATGGTTTTATCTTCAACGTTTGGGATCTTCTATGTTGAAATTCATCCTTCATTTTAACCCCAATTTCACCTCCGTACAGGTCGAAATTACAAAATTGCTAGAGCCAACATTGGTTTGCTTCGTGTCATATACACAGTTTCATGGTTTTATCTTCAACGGTTGGGAGCTTCTATGTTGTCATTCATCCCCAATTTCACCCCCGCACAGTTCAAAATTACAAAATTGATAAAACAAACATTTAATTGCTTTGTGGCAAGTGTCTAGATACAAAATTTGAAAACTTTGAAAATGACGAATTTTCATACAGCTGAGTATCTCGAATTCCGAGATTCTTACCTAATTTTAGCTTAAATGACTGGCTTATAATTATCTTGGGCTATTAAGATCTTCAATTCAGAATGCCAAAATGTGCTTGCGAATATATTTTTTTCACTTTATAATCTTTAATAACAACATTATTCAAAATAATTCCTACGGTGATTCAATTTCTTCCCATGCATCGACGTCATCCTTAATATCTTAGATTTTTTTTAAACGCTCTTTTTTTACTTCCATGGAAATGGTTGTGGTGGTGGACCCCGGGGGACTCCATAGCTTGACAAGCGTAGCCCCTGAAATGACGGGAAAGAAAACGCTACGGAATCTCATGGAAAGAGGAGCTCATTCTCATATGAAGCTGTCGCTGAAGTGACGCTGTTGCATGGTCACTCCCGGTTTTAGTGCTTTTTGAAGTGAAAACTTCTTTAGGCGCGCTATGGACAGAATTTTCGTGGGCTGTGAAATGGATTGATGATCACGTGATCATCACGCTCGGATATGATAAGAAATTTCGGGTAAGCTCGGGGTGCTAGAGCGAGAAAGATAATGTGGTCAACAAACGTGCCAGACTGAGAAAGATAATTGTTAGAGGAGGACATGGGACAATAGATACTCTCTCTCTCTCTCTCTCGCTGCTCGCTACCGGTCACCAGTGTTGACACTTAGCGACTTTGTCGCTGAAACTGGCGAATTTTTAAAACCTTTTTAGCGGATTTAGACGACGTGTTACCGACAAAAGGGAATATACTAGTGTAGTGTAGAAGGTTGGAGAAGGAAAAAGCTTATGTATTCTTCCAGACTGTTATTCCCTTAATAATTCAATCAAAACCGGCGATTTTGTTTCATAACTATTTGGCGACAAGCTCAAAAACATAGTGGCAACACTGACGGCTACCAACTCCAAAAGACTTTTCTTTGGGCGGGAAAACACGACGGGTGCTTTATAATTTTCACAATCAAATTAATTAGTTTTGCTGTGTAAATATTTCGTTTCTTTCGTGTATATTTTTAGTTTTGTATATAGTCAATAGTATAAATAAATATGAGCGTCGCTAGCGACGGGGGTGACCCCGTCGAACAGACCAGAAAAAGAAAACTATTGAAGCCAAATCCAAGTGAAAATGTTTCTTACAAACTATTTAGAAAACCCCTTTATAAGAGAAAGACACTATTCCCAGAAAATCGTAGTGGAGTCTCCAGTGTAGTGTATGTGGAATCGACGGAACAGGAGAAAGTCGGTAACAAAAATCCTATTACACTCACCAACCTTATTTCGCGCGGACTAAGTCGCGGGTAACAGCTACTTTGTATATAAATAAAATTTCAATAAATATTTACTTTAATTTCTGGCTTGTTTTACTCGTTTATTCAACTAATACGATCCATAATATTTTATTATAATACGACATACCTACCTAAGTACCTAATACAAAAATCAGCTAATGAAGTTTTCACTTCTGCCGTGTGGTCTTAAGCACACACCTTTTTTTAAATCGTAAACATGGACAAAAAAACAATTGAATCCATGTTCCGCGAGTTGTATAAAGCGCTGAGTGAAAAAATGGAAGAAATGAAGTCAGAAATCACTAATCAACGAAAGTTAATCGAAGATCAAAACACGAAAATCACTACCCAGCATCAGCTGATTATAGATTTAAAATCAGCTGTAAAGAGTAACGGTCAACTAATCGCCGCGCTAAGTCCAGTGACAGTGAGTGCCCCTGTGACGGCAGCGCCAGCTTCACA
This sequence comes from Ectropis crepuscularia, assembly GCA_963693475.1. Taxonomy (NCBI): domain Eukaryota; kingdom Metazoa; phylum Arthropoda; class Insecta; order Lepidoptera; family Geometridae; genus Ectropis; species Ectropis crepuscularia. The sequence continues at coordinate 3,694,159 of OY856340.1, forward strand.
ACGACCGATTCGACAAGTGCGGCTCGCCGCGCAAGCGGCTGCCGCCGCCGCCACAACGACCAATAGCGCGCCTCCGGCCACGAAGAGAACCAATCAGGGTGTACGGACTCCGACATCTGTCATCGGTAACTCCGGGACTTCCGAAGTCAGCCGAAACAGTCCCGGGCCTACAAATACGACTCCGTTTACTAAGGGTGCTACTGCGAAACAAATAAACATCGATGTTGTTTGCCAATCTGAAATTGAACCAACAAAAGATATAAAGCGGACCAATACCTATGACGATAATGAAGGATGGCAGACAGCGGGTCGCAAGAAGAGCGCCAAACGCAGAATAATTGCTGTAGCTGGTGCTGGTCAAGATGATGAGGATCTGAAGACTGTTGAGCGGCTGAAATGGATGACAGCATGGTCTTTCCGACCAGAGACGACTGTCGAGAACGTCAGAAAGTATTTAGATAAACGCATTAAATTGAAAGAAATTGTTATCGAAAAACGGAATATAAAATCAAATAGGCATGCTGCATTTGTGATTGGCTGTCCGGAGAGCAGCTATAATGAAATTAACAACCCCGCTGCTTGGCCGTCGCAAGTAATGATTTCGGAGTGGTTTCGCAGTAGGCCCCGTATTGACCGGGGCAAATCAACAAGCGAGACAGACAACAGAGCGCCCGCGCAGACCGCCGCCGCTGTCACAGGCCCAGTCTAGCGGCCGGCCCCAGCCGAGCGCGCACCAGCCTGGCGGACTAGTGGTATGCCTGCAAAATGTGCGATCTATTGACAAGAAGACGTCTAAGCTGGAAGTATTGTTAGAGAGTACATTATCATGTGACCTATTAGCGCTGACCGAGCACTGGCTAAGCGATGCTAAGCTCCGTCATATCAGCATAAATGGATACAAACTAGGATCCAGCTACTGCAGACAAGATAACATGCATGGTGGGTCGTGCATTTTTATTAGAGACGGAGTGAACGTCGTCGAAAATTTAGAACTTGTTAAATTAGCCACTGAAATGTACTGTGAAGTGTCTGCAGTAGACCTCATTGACTACCATATAACGGTAGTGTGTGTGTATAGAACAGGCCTTGTAAACGCAAGCGGTTTCTTATTACATTTTGAGCGTTTGGTTGATAAGATCAGTGACCTTGACTTGAAATGCATTATAGTAGGTGATTTCAATATAGATACACTTTGTCTTAATTCAGAACTTAACCAGCTAAGTGCTTAACTAGGGTGACGTCACAAAGTGCGACTAGCATCGATCACGCATATAGTAACTTAGATAGTGAGATAGTTACAGTTAGTCCTGTGCAAACGCTTCTAAGCGATCATATGGCGGTGCGATTTGAAATGGTACACCATAAATCCCTAATTAAAACATCACAACCGGTATTAAAGAGAGATTATTCGGACATTAATCAACATAACTTTTCATGTGCGATAGATAGTGTAGACTGGATCGAGTTATCGGTTTTGAAAACATCCACGGAATCCCTGACTAAGTCTGTGATTGATATAATTTGTAACAAGTTAGAAATTTGCTTTCCATTACGACGCTTAAATAGAATGAATAGACGATCCTCATGGGTGACCGATGAAATTAGAAATATTAGATATATGTTATTAGACCTCAGTGATTTAATTGGAAAATACCCTCATTTTGACATATTAAACCAATTGACATACGATTTAAATATTATTTATGAGAAACTGTTGTCGAAGGAAAAATATAAACACATTTCAGGTAAATTAATAAATAGTAAAAACCCAACCAAAACAATGTGGAAGGTGGTAAATGAGCAGATTGGTAAACAAGATAGCTGTGACCTTGACTTCACAGACATAGTCAGGAATTCTAAGGGAGACCCCTTTGCTACAAAAAAGGAGTTAGTTAACGCGATGTGTGCTAGATTCGTGAGCGCGGCCGCGACATGCAACGCTCCGCGAGCTGACCCACAGCTGGCGGCAGCCGCCCTCCGCAGGGCGAGCGCCCCCTTGGACCGATCACTACGATTACGCCGGTTCACCGCAACTGAGGTGCACCGTATTATAACAAAGAAAATACCAGCCAAAGTAGCAAAAGACGCGTACGGAATATCTATAAAATGTTTGCATACGACGGCGGAAGCGTTAGCTCCTATTTTGGCCAATCTTTTTAATCGATACCTGCATGATGGAATTTACCCCACACCACTTAAGGTGAGTAAAGTGTCCCCGATTTTTAAGGGCAAGGGCAAGCGGCAGGAAATGGATAACTACCGTCCAGTTTCCATTATACCAGCCGTCGCAAAAGTACTGGAAAATGGTTTGAGTAACAGACTTATCTCATACCTATCGGAATGTCAGGTGCTCTCCGACAGGCAGTACGCTTATCGCGAGGGTAGATCTACAACTTGTCTTGTTGTACTAGATCTACACTGATTTTAGCAGCGCGTTTGACAAAGTCAGTCATGTTTTATTGGTGAAGAAGTTGGAACGTGTGGGTTTTCACGGGTCACTCTTAAAGTGGTTTTGGTCATACCTCACAAGAAGAGAACTAGTGGTTTTGGTGAATGGGTTCGAATCTGAGAGATATTTTGCGGACTCTGGTGTTCCTCAGGGTTCCCACTTAGGTCCGGTCCTCTTTTCTATCTTTATAGATGATATTGTCACTCGTATAAAGCATTGCAAATACAAATTATTCGCGGATGACTTAAAAATTTATAGTTCTGTAAACAGTCATATAGATATTGATCTTATACAGAGTGATATTGATAGTATAAGTGAATGGTGTGATGAGAACCAAATGCATCTGAATGTTAAGAAATGTTTCTACATAAAATATACACGCAAAAAAAAGCCTATAATTTCGTCCTACGCACTAAATGGTGAATTGCTACAAGAAGTGCAGGAAATTCGTGATCTGGGAGTGTTGATGGATAGCCAATTATCATTCAGATCTCACATTGACTCTATAGTAAAAAAGGCGGCACAGCAGCTTGGCTTCATTAGGCGAAATTCAAAGAAATTTAAATTATGCCGCACAAAAATACTGCTATACAACTTTATGGTTCGTAGCTGTCTGGAGTTTTCGAGTGTCGTGTGGAGCCCCTTTTACACTGTGCACTCGCAGCGCATCGAGAGCATCCAGAGAGCCTTCACTAGATCTTTGGCTTTTTCATGTCAAGGTATCTCGCACAGAAGCCCATACTCTAGCCGCTTGTCCTTCTTCAAAATAGATAATTTGCGTGACCGAAGAAAAATCAGAGATCTGTCTTTTCTGTATAAATTGATCCACAATCAAACTGACTGTCCTATAATCCTAAAAGAAATATCATTAAAAATTCCAAACAATTACCCACGTCGTAGAATTTCTAAAATTTTTAACATTGCTCATGCCAAAACTAACTTAGCTCATAACTCTCCGATACCAAGAATGTGCCGTACGTACAATGAAATGAATGCCTCCGTGAAAGATCTTGATATCTTTCACGACACCTTAAATGTTTTTAAAAACAAAATGGCAAAGTATTTTGACAGATAGTGTTCTGTCATCTTCTATTAATAAGATTTTTATTTCATTTTAAAATATAGGTAGTTGTAATTTTTTAATATTGTTGTACCCTTTATTAAAGAATGCTGTAAACACCTATAAAGGGTATATATATCAGAATTCTATTCTTATGTTATGTTTTTTGTAATTTTTAATATATATACTGTTGGTGTTTCTTAATAAAAAAAAAAAAAAAAAAAAAAAAACTTCACTGACTAGAGAAGTAGTGAGACGGATTGTGGATGCTCGGGAAGGGAAGCAGGCTGTAGCGGTGCTATGCTGTGACCTCTCCAAGGCATTCGACGTGGCAGACCACGGAATACTAGCTCTAAAGTTGGCCCATTACGGCATTCGGGGAAAAGCACTCGCCCTACTAACCGACCTAATGCACGATAGGTCTCAGATCGTAGTGGGTGAAGGTGGGCAGTTGAGATCAGACCCCTGGACCACTGAGATGGGTGTAGCGCAAGGATCGGCAGTATCAAACATAATGTTCTCAATTCTACTCAACGATCTGCCTAGTGCCATTGAGGCGGCTGAAGTGTTTATGTACGCGGACGACGTCGCCGCAGTGGTCACGGCTCAGTCGATTGATGAACTAGAAATGAAAATAAATACTGCCGCGGCGCAACTGTCGAGGTGGTTCGGAAACAATGGGTTGGTGCTGAACCTCACTAAAACCCATTACATGCAGTTCGACCTTTCGGGGCGACTGCGGAAGCAATTGAATGTGTTTGCAGGCGGCATGAGAATAGAGCAGGTAACTAAAACTAGCTTTCTCGGCTTTGAACTCGACAGCGGACTTACTTGGGAGGCGCACATTGAAAAAGTGTGTGCTAAACTAAACGGTTCATGCTTTGCTTTGAGGCGGCTGGCCAGGGTCCTGCCGACTGAGGTAGTACGCTCCTGCTACTTCTCATCGGTACACTCCGTGCTCCAGTATGGAGCCGAGCTATGGGGTAGAGGTGCCACGTGGAAACGCGCGTTCGTTTGTCAGAAACGGGCGATCCGAGCGATAGCGTGCATACCACAGGACCAGTCGGCTAAACCCTTTTTCATTTCACTCCAGGTTCTTACGCTACCATCAATAGTATTAATGCAAGTTGCTATGTACACGCGGTTGAACCTGGAGTCATATGAAAAATTGGGTGAAGCCCTGGTCATATCAAAGCAACGCTGCACTCGCTTCAAACATCGCCTAAAATGCGTTCCGCGGTCTCTTGAGCGGTCCGCCAAACTGACACATGTCATGGGCACTGCAGTGTACAACCGACTGCCAGAGGACATCATTGAGGCTCCGAATTTTGATGTTTTCAAGAATAGGTTAAGGCGCTGGCTTATCAGTGAAGCGTTCTATGACATAGAAAAAGAATTAATGACACGGAAACAGGTCACATAGCTATGCTATGCTTTATTTTAATTTTATTTTTCTTTGTTAATTTCATTATTTTTAATTTTTATTGTTAATGAATTATATTTTTGTAATTATTCATTGACATGTATACACTGTAGATTATAATATTTTGACATTATTACTATTGACATTATACAATTTTGCGATTACTTTTATACCATTACTATTAATTTTGAAGTGATTTTTTATAAGTATCATACTGTCTATGTGAATGTAATTAATATTAATATTCATTTGACTATTTCATAATTGTGACATGTACAGAAAGTATGAATAAATGAGTATGAGTATGAGTATGAGTATACCAGGTACGAGTACTTGATGATCAGCACTGCTTGGGCTACAGTATTGAAGCACGGAATTTATCCTCAGGGTTTAGTGGGTCGACCGCCATCTGGAAGAAAGTCCCACATATCTACCGTATTTCTGCAGTCGATGAAAGGTCCTGAAGAATTTTCCGAACGAAAACAAACATAAAAGTAAATCTGTAGCCATATTAATGGAAATCCTGGATATCTGACATCTTCAAAACAGAATGCCATGGTTCACACCAAATGTGCAAGTATTAGTAATCGTTTGTTTAGATTAATCTTTTTATAATGTTGAATTAAAACATGACACAAAATAATTACAAGAGGACAACCTTTCTAACTTGTACGAATACAAATATCTTTGTTGCTGTTCGTAGGTAAAATAACAATACTACTCTTACTTATACGGCAAAAATCTGTAGGACATGACAAAATCATCCTTGCAAATTTTACAGCAGTTAGTACTCACGACCCCCATTTACTTGTTAAATCGGTGGGTAATAGGCATGACGACGATGTGTTTACCTCTGCATTAGATCAATATCTCTGATACACCAAATATGAGTTACTAGGAGTACTCCTCAGTTTTACCCGTGCAGTTACTAGTCGCGTTATTTTCCTGAAATAAAAGTAGCTGATATGCTATTTCAGACTATAATCTTACTGCGTTCCATATGTCAGCCCGATCCGTTGAGTGACGAAGCGATGAGTGAAGTTTTGACATTTGTAATATTAGTAGGATTAGCCAGTAGGTGAAAGGACTTTGGTAGAAAACAAATTGCTAATAAGCGCAAAATAGTATAATTAATAGATTGGTCAGCTGATTGTAGGCGTTTGTAGAGTTTTACCCGCATAGCTCCCGTTCCCGTGGGATGAGGTCCCAACTACCAATGAGCTCAATATCGCAGCACAAACATTTGAGAATCAGCCACTGCACTGTGGTACTGCCCTAAGGTTGCCTGGAAGACATAGCTTTCAGCGATAAGGCCGCTCACTGTCGCAATACTTTAAAATGTATTGGAATTTTTTTCGGTGTTTAATTTTATTTGGTGTGTCAATAAAGAGTATATTTTTTTTTAAATAAAGAGTGACGACCATCGTAGACAACATCGTCGCTAAACATCAGGCGAGATGACGGTCAAGCTTTCACTTGACAACTAGGCAACCTTAGGGCACGAACAAAAAAAAAAAAAAGTGACGAGCAGGACATGTGCCTGATGGAAAGCAACATGCATGCCATATAACAGCGCAGCTATAGAAACATGAAGAGTCCAAATCATTAATTACCTAGCACTGCACTGCGCTCGTGACCCAGAGATCAAAGGTGTTATATCTATAAGCCCTGCAATTTATTTGGAAACATTGCCCTTCAAACCGGAGCACAGAATGTTTGCATATTACTGCTCGGCGTTAGAATAACTGGCAAAGGTGTGATACTTCCCCAGGTGGACTCTGGCAAGAATCCTACCACTACAATAGCTATCTATGTATCCAGCCCATCACAAATCCCTGAAAATGTTACTTCAATTCTTCCTCAAAAGTGTGTGTCTCGTATTTCAGATTATTATTGTTGTGAGTTTTCGAATAAATTAATCTATTTAGGGGACTGCATATTGTGGATATGGTGTTTTCCAGTGAAGTACTTCATTAAACCCACCCTGAGGACTGTGAATACTGTTCAGGTATACTGTTTTCGTCATTAATATGTTAAATTTTGTCTGTTTTTAATTTTCAATTGATGTCGTCATTGTTTTGAAAAATAAATGATTTATAAATATATTTGTATTAACTTTTACAGTTTTGGTAAATTTTACTGTCAAATAAATAGAAGTAACAGTAAAAATATTACCTGCAGTGCAGCAGACATTACTAAAGAGTATGTATTTAATATCTCAAAGGCAAAACCACAATGGATTTTTGAACATAATACTTATTATTATAATGACCCTTTGAATACAACCAAATGAAACAAGATTAATTAGGAAAATTATTATTGTACCTACACAGGTACTAAATAGTCAATTATAGCCATCACAGCAGATATGAATCTCTTGAAATTGGTAATTTCGTGTATGTGATTGGAATGGTTTGTATTTTTTTTTATAATATGGAGAGACGGGAAGAGCAATACATGCACCTGATGGCAAATCACTCACATATCAGTGCCACTGAGCTGTTAGAACATGAGATAGTCCAAATCTCTGCCTAGCGCTGGCACTGGGTCCATAATTTCTTCGTTATTTTGGGCTTTTAACATCTTCAAATCAGAATGCCACAAACGTGCTGTCGAATATTTTTTATCATAATTATACAAAATAATCCCTCATCATCATCATCATCAACAGCCCACTATACGTTCCCACTGCTGGGACTCGGGGCCTTCTCTCGCAAGGAGAGAGTTAAGGCCATAATCCACCACGCTGGCCCAGTGCGGGTTGGCGGATGACACATGACTTCGAAAGATTTTAGGTACATATCGGTTTCCTCACGATGTTTTTCCTTCACCGTTTTAAGTTAGCGGCATTACGCACATGACTTTGAAAAGACAGTGGTGCGTGTGGGGTCTGAACCCGGGGTCTCCGGATCGGCAGCCGCCGTTCTCCCGACTAGACCACCGTAACTTATAATAATTCCTACGGTGATGCAATTTCTTGCCATGCACCGACGTCATCCTTAATATCTTTGAAGAATTTTTAAATGCTCTCCTTCGACTTCCATGGAAAGGTTTGCGGTGGTGGACCCCGGGGGACTCCATAGCTTGACAAGCGTAGCCCCTGAAATGACGGGCGAGAAAACATCACGGAATCACAAGGAAAGAGGAGCAAATTCTCATTACGGGGTGCTAGAGTATACAGATATAAGTACTTGATGGCCAGCCCTGCGGGGCTAGCACGGGGAGTGGACAATTACTCCACCGGGAAAGGAAATAATCTCTTTCCCCCTTGTCAATTTTGTCCACTTTCAGAGCACGGACTCGCCGGTGGATAGTTATTCCACGGTGGATATACGGCGGGAGTAGCGTTATCACTTCAGTATTGCCGTTATAAGAAAATTAAATAATAAAGTGGCCAAGTACAAGTTGGACTCGCCCATGAAGGGTTCCGTTGCAGCAAGTAACATAATATACATAGTACACATAGTTCTTGTACTTCGTTGTAACTTTGATCGAAGTTTTAATGAAAGTGTATTTATGACGTACTAAAAAAAACTACTTATCAGTATTTAATATAAACCAATTTTCGTTGGTAGTTTGCATGGTAATGTACATCATATATTTTTTATTCTCTTACTTTAGAAGTTAGAGGGGGGGGGCACACATTTTACCACTTTGGAAGTGTCTCTCGCGCAAATTATTCAGTGTAGACAAAAATTATATTAGAAACCTCAATATCATTTTTGAAGACCTATCGAAAGACGAAACACGAGTACATACACGAGTAGGTTTGATGAAAAAAAAACATTTTGAGTTTCATTTCTCAGTATGGGGGGCAACCCAATTTTTTTTTTATAAAAACTTAATGCGGTTCACAGAATACATCTACTTACCAAGTTTTAACAGTGTGGTTTTCATAGTTTCGGCAAAAAGTGGCTTTGACATACGGACGGACAGACAGATAGACAGACATGACGAATCTGTAAGGGTTCCGTTTTTACGTTTTACGGAACCCTAAAAATGACGTATTAATCATCAGTTTTTCTGTCAACGTTCGCTCTTTTTACTTTTATTTTTTTCTGTGGTGCGTTTTGAGGTTTTATTTGTAGGTTTATTTTTGTAAACAACTATAAAACATTTTCTCATCTAAATCACATACCTTAGTATAGAGAACGCATTTAGATATAAAAATGAGTAATTATATAATTAAAAATATAATTATAATATGCTCGCGACATTATGTTTGAGAGAGATTTACTTATATCGCCTCCTCCAAATCAGACGATAGTTTGTCCCCTGTCATAATTATGTCAATTGAAGAGTATTTATCTTCGTTTTCCCGAGTCCGTGCTATACAGCGGGGAGTAGCGTGATATAATGTCCACGACAAACGTCAAGTGGAAACATTTTATCCTTTTCCCCTGTTGCCATGTTATGCAAGGTGGAAATGATTATTATATCCACTGACAGGAGGATAAAAATGGTGGAAAGACTATTAGTCCACTGCCCCTGCTAGCCCCGCTGCTAGGGCTACAGTATTGAAGCTCAGAATTTATCCTCAGGGTTTAGTGGGGAGACTGCCATCGGTAAGAAAGTCCCACATAATTATCTACCGTGTTCCCGCAGTCGATAAATGGTCCTGAAGAATTTTTCGAAGGAAAACAAACATAAAAGTATATCTGTAGCCATATTAATAAATATCCTGGGTATCTAATACCTTCAAAATAGAATGCGTTTGTTAAGCTTAATCTTATTATAATCTTGAATTAAAACATGATCTATATATATAAAAGCGAAAGGTCACTCATCACCGAATCTCAGAAACTACAAATGCTAGAAGTCTGAAATTTTGCACAGTGGTGGCTTATAACACGTAGGCGCTTGCTAAGACGGGGTTTTGCGAAATTCAACCCCTAAGAGGGTAAAATAGGCGATGAAAGTTTTACATAAACGCACAGAGCAAACAATTGGGGATGGAAACTTAAAAATTTCGCACACGTATTCCTGCAATAGTGTAGAAAATAATTCCAAGAAGGCCTTTCTAACTTGTACGAATACAAATATCTTTGTTGCTGTTCGTAGGTAAAATAACAAGTCTATTCTTACTTATACGGCAAAAATCCGTAGGACATGACAAAATCACCATTGAACATTTTACAGCAGTTAGTACTCATGACCCCCATTTACTTGTTAAATCGGTGGGTAATAGGCATGGCCACTGTGTTTACCTCTGCATTAGATCAATATCTCTGATATGCCAAATATGAGTTACTAGCAGTACTCCACAGTTTTACCCGTGCAGTTCCCAGTCCCGTTATTTTCCCGGGATAAAAGTAGCTTGTGTGTTGTTCCAGACTATATGCTCACTGTTTTCCAAATGTCAGCCCGATCCTCTGAGTGGTTCCAACGTGATTGAGTAACAAATATCTAATTTTTGACATTTGTAATATCGGTAGGGTTAGGTAGAAGTAGTAGGTGAAAGTACTTTGGTAGAAAACAAATTACTAATAAGCGCAAAATAGCACAACTAATATGTAGATTGGTCAGCTGATTGTAGGCGTTTGTAGAGTTTTACCCGCATAGTTTCTGTTCCCGTGGGATGAGGTCCCAACTACCAAGAGCAGCATATATATCGCAGCACTAACATTTGAGAATCAGCCACTGCACTGGTCCTGTCCTAAGGTTGCTTGGAAGACATCGCTTTCAGCGATGAGGCCGCCCACTGTCACACTACTTTAAAATGTATTGTTCTTTTTTTCTGTGTTTAATTTTATTTGGTGTGTCAATAAAGAGTAAGTAAATGTATCTATATATCCTGCTCAGAGCTCCTCAATAATCCCTGAGAATGTTACTCCAATTCTTCTTCAAAAGTCTACGTCTCGTACCTCAGATTATTGTTGTGAGTTATCGAATAAATTAATCTATTCCGGGGACTGTTTATTATGTATACATAACATTTGGTGTTTTCCAGTACAGTACCTCATTATACCCACCCTGAGGACTGTATTGTTCATGTAAACTTTACTGTTTGCATCTTATGGTCGGTCCTATATTTTGCACTGATGCGTAAAACTGATATATTATATTTCCCATATTGTATTGGCGTAAATACTAAACGCCAGTAAACCAGAATTCTCCTACATAACGTGGGCAGTGGCGTGACAAATTGCCAATCCCAGGTACACGTCTGATCGTCGACGCTTACAGAGTTTGGCCATCAAGTATACATCGTACACTGCACTCCATATTGTAGCTTGTTTATTTCAGTTTAAACAAAGCTTCAGTCGTTTTTCAGACAGTAGTCAAATGTAGCACCTAGCTTGTAAATACACTTGATATAATCATTAAAAAAAATCCGCTGACAATCCGTTCTTTTATAACCGTACCCTAATTTTATTGATTTTTATCTATTTTCTTCAGTTTCGTGATTTATATTTATTAGTAACAGAAAAAAAGAAAAATTTCAATAATACGCAACATCTATAAATCAAAACATAAAACCTACATCTTCATAGTGAAAATATACAAAATGCATTTTGACAACAGTGTCACAATCCGAAGCCATCAAAATTATGAAAAGGAAAATACAATAGAAAATAATATGGAATTCACAGATTACAGAAATAAAATGATGGAATTATGTTAACACGGTCAAGAACAAGAAACGCAGCGGATACAAACGCACAACCGTCACCAGCCCGTGTCCCGTCACCACCGGATTCGTCGTCGGAGGAGGAAGTCTTTTTGACTCCCCGCAACACAACTACTTCGACAAGTGATGAGGATGCGGTGCAGACCCCACCGCCAACAAGACCTGGACGACGTGGCCGTCCGCCGCTGCCGGCACGCTTGGGGCCTGTGAGACAACCTGCCTCGCGCCCGGCCCCCGCTACCGGTGGTGTAGTGCGTCGCATGAGATGGACTCGAGAAATGAACGAGAACTGCATGCGCGCCTATTACGGGGCTACAGAAGGAGGAACTAACCTGACCGCGTACTGTGCCAGGATGTTACTTCTGTTTCAGGCCCTTGAACCAACCGTCGCCGTATCCGCACAACGACTCATTCACGACGACGCAAGTTCGAGCCATTCGCCGGTGCAAGCTGCTGGATGACTCGACACTTGATCGGCTACGCCTGGAGGAACAACATACTCGCCCAGCTTCTGCATCGTCCCGGGATCCGCCCGCCGCATCGTCGACTCTGACACTGGCCTCAGTGCCAGCGTCAGTGGCGACACTTGTGACCCCGACATCGAGGAGGAAGACTCGGCGAGTAGTTATGTATCTAACCAGGTAAGAGGGCAACTGAGGAGTGCTTTGGAAGACGCGATCTTCCAATATTGACTCACACCAAACTCTAGGCCGCGCTTACCGTGTTTACCCACCCATAAACGGAATTTGGTTTTGATGGGAGCCCTGAATAATTTGATAGTGCCCTACCTGGGTACTAGCAAAGATTTGACTGATACCCATTATATTCTGTACTGTGGTGCTATCGCGGCGTGTCGCGTTGCATGTGTCAAGTTTCCAGACACTGACCGTACAATGCGAACCGCCGGAGATACACCCGCATGGCAAGTGCGAATAGAACGGCGTATCAGTACATTCAGGACTCTTTTTGCAAAGCTAATCTGCTTCAGTCAGGGGAACAGTCGTTCCCGAGTCGTGCGTTTCGTGACACAGGCATTTGCTGGGACTGGTATCAGTCCCCAGCACTATCTAGCTAATGTTACGGAACGTATTCACTATCTGAAGCAGAAAGTTTATGCGTGGGCAAACCGTATTCGCCGCTACAGAGAGCGTGTGAATCGATATCAGCAAAATCGCGACTTCCAGAGTGATCAAAGGAAGGTGTACCGAAACTGGGAAGGAACTAGTCGACGTGTGAACGATGGCTACCAGATGCCAGATGCCTGTCGAGCACACGGAGGGAGCTTGGATACGTGTTGTTGAACGTGCGTGTGAGTCTATCAAAGCCATGGAGTCTATTACGATAGACTTCGAAGACGTTAGTTGTGCTATCCGGACGACTCAGAACTGGAAAAGTCCTGGGCCGGACGGATTGCACAACTTTTGGATAAAGTGGTTTCGATGCTCACATGAACGTTTGGCAACACAATTCCAAGAAGCTCTTGAGACGGGTTCCCTTCCCAGTTTCATGACCACCGGAGTCACCTTCCTGCTCCATAAGTCTGGTAGTACCACGGAACCAAGAACTACAGACCCATTACTTGATTACCTACCACCTATAAGCTGCTTACATCCATTCTGAGAGCAAAAATTAACGCGCCTCCTCTCAGAATGGATGTAAGATTGGGTCCCGTAGTACTAAGGAGCTGCTTCTCATTGACACGACTATTTGCCAAAAAATCAAATGAAACAAAGGAGCCCTCTCTACTGCTTGGATTCACTATAAGAAAGCCTATGATGCGGTGCCCCATTCATGGCTAGAAAGGATTTTAGACTTGTACAAAATAAATCCAACTCTGAAATCTTTTCTAAGCAAATGCATGGGACAGTGGGTCACAGTCCTTCGTCAACCAGGTAGCGTAGACAGTTCGTTTGATTCGGAGGACTTGATTAAGATTGAAAGGGGCATTTTTCAGGGTGACAGTCTTAGTTCGCTGTGGTGGTGCCTAAGTCTGAATCCTCTCAGCACTCTGTTGAAGGATTCAGAGTTAGGCCATCGTCTTCGTAGGGGAGGTGAAGTTATATCTCATTTGCTGTACACGGACGACCTCAAACTCTTTGCACCGAAATGCCAAGACTTGTTGGAGCTATTGAAAACCACAGAGGTTTTTAGTAACGCCATCAAGATGGAGCTCGGTGTCGACAAGTGTGCGGTTATGCATGTACAGCGAGGGAAAGTAGTAAATTCAGAGAATTTACAACTTTCCGAGACCATAACTCTCAGATCCCTCTCCGAAGACGAGACCTACAAATATATCGGTATGTCACAGTCATTGGGTATATCAGCAGATGACTTAAGAAATCGGTGAAGGAGCGCTTTTTTTGCCGGCTGACAAAAGCACTTAAAAGTCTTTTGTCAAGCGGTAACAAGGCGCGAGCCTTCAACGGTTGGGTAATGCCTCTGCTGATATACTCCTTTGGCATACTGAGATGGACGCCCTGGACAGAAAGGTCCGTCAACTGCTCACAACACATCGCATGCTACACCCGCGCTCGTCTGTTATGAGACTGTATATCCCGCGGAAGTTGGGGGGTCGAGGCTATTTAAATGCCAAGAACCTTCACAACCGCGAGGTATGCAGTTTCAGGAATTATTTCCGCAACAGCGAGTCCGGGATGCATCGCGTTGTGGCAGTTGACAGGAGCCTCACGCCTCTTTCAATGGCAAACGAGAACTGGCGCAAACCATCGGTGCTCAGCACTGATGATCGCAAAGAAGTATGGAAGAGCAAGGAGCTGCACGGGCGATTCTATCGGGCCCTGACGGGACCCGATGTGAATCTGCTCGCGTCGGTGAACTGGCTGCGCTTCGGGGACCTCTTCGGAGAAGCCGAGGGCTTTGCCTGTGCAATTGCGGATGAAGTTATCAAGACGAACAATTACCGGAAATACATAATGAAGGACGGTACGGTCCACATTTGTCAGGCATGCCGCCGTCCAGGCGAATCACTTCGCCACGTCATTTCCGGTTGTTCGCATCTTGCTAACGGCGAGTATTTGCACAGGCATGGCATAACCTAGTAGCCAGGTTCATCCACCAGCAACTTGCTCTTCGATACTGCCTTGTAAAACTCGACTCGCACGCCGGTTTATTATATACATGAAGCCATGGTTATATAATAAACTGGATAAATTCTGTGGTATCCACGGTCTCACGTATTATGAGCTGAAATCAAAAGTTACAAAGCAACTTCTCCAATGGTCTTGCGAGGATACGGAAAGCTTCCTGAAAGGAATTTGGTGAGCAACGGGATTAAACACCACTCACACCCACACATACACCCTCACACACACCCTCACTCCCTCTTATACACTCACATACTCACTCATACGCCCATTTTCATATCGTTTTATGATTGTAATCGATGTCGGTCCCTAACTATGTATTTTTATGTGTAAAATTAAAATAAATAAATGTCGATTGTAAGCTAAATCACTCGTGTACCGTCAGTGACGAACCTCATGTGAATTCTAAAATTAAAACTACCCATAGGACAAGCCTAGCTTAGTGTGGGTGTTTTTGAAATTATGGGCATTTTGTATTAAACTAATTGATAAGATATTTCTGTACTTCCTATAATTATTTGTTATTTTAGTGGAAATAAATTTGATTTGATTTGATTTGATTTGTCGAGTCCGAGGTGCCGTACTATAAGTACACACCTCTGCCAGTTCTCGAGAATGGCCAGGTCGTGCGTTGCTCTACTGGGACCGCTCTATCATTACGGACAGGACTATTGTCACCAATAAGTCTGATATCGTGCTGGTAGACCGGTCTCAGCGCCGGGCTGTGATCATCGATATCACCGTACCACATAACGAGAACCTCGTGAAAGCCGAGAAGGACAAGATGAGCAAGTACCTTGACTTGCCTCATGAGGTTACCGCCATGTGGGATTCAACGATCATAGTCCCAATAGTCGTGTCGGCAAACGGCCTTATAGCGAAAAGTCTCGACCAACCTTAAGAGACTTTCGCTAGACGGGTGGATTAAGGGTCAGATGCAGAAGGCGGTCATCCTCGACACAGTACGCATCGTCAGGAGGTTCCTCAGTCTGCAGCCCTAATCACCGGTAGTTTGGGCCTTGCCCCGCTGCTGGCGGCATACTAGGTTTAGGTTTTTATAATGTTTTTATGTTGTTTTATATATGAACTAGCGGCCCATTCCGGCTGCGCTCGGATATTGTCATTTAAAGACTATTAATCGAAATAAAAACTATCCTATCTCTCAAGTTGGACCAGACTGCTCATGGTGTGCCAATATAATTTAAAATCGGTTAAGTAGTTTAGGAATCCATCGCGGACAAACATCGTGACAGGAGATTTATATATATTAAGATATTGTAAAAACTTAGGCTTAAGAAAGGAAATAAATATGTACGTACATAAAAAATGGGTTGCAACTTAGTTTTCAATCTATACATATAAAAGCGAAAGGTCACTCATCAAGGAATCTCAGAAACTACAAATGCTAGGAATCTGAAACTATGCACGGAGGTCTCTTTTAGCATGTAGGCGCTCGCTAAGACTGGGTTTTGCGAAATTCAACACCTAAGAGGGTGAAACAAGGGATAAACGGTTGTATGAAAATTCGTCATTTTCGAAGTTATCAAATTTTATATCTAGACACTTGACACGAAGCATTGTTGTTCTATCAGTTTTGTAATTTCGAACTGCACGGGGGTGAAATTGGGGTTGAAATGAAGGATGAATGTCAATATGAAAGTTCCCAATCGTTGAAGATAAAACCATGAAACGCTGTACTTATATAGACACTTTACACGAAAATAACGAATATTTATTCTAGCAATTTTGTAATTTTATAACTAGACGGGGATGAAATGAGGGTTGAAATGGGAGATGAAAGTTCGTAATTGTTGAAGATAAAACCATGAAACTTCGTATTAAGACACTTGAAATGAAGCAAATAAATGTTTGTTCTAGCAATTTTGTAATTTCTTACTGGACGGGGATGAAATGAAGGTTGAAATGGGGGATGAAAGTTCGTAATTGTTGAAGATAAAACCATGAAACTTCGTATTTAGACACTTGAAACGCAACGAAGCAAATAAATGTTTGTTCTAGCAATTTTGTAATTTCTGACTGGACGGAGATGAAATTAGGGTTGAAATAAGGGATGAAAGTTTATATGGAAGTTCGTAATTGTTGAAGATAAAACCATGAAACTTCGTATCTAGGCACTTGACACAAACCAAATAAATGGTTGTTCTAGCAATTTTGTAAGTTCGAAATGTACGGGGATGAAATGGGAAATGAAAGTAGGTATATAATATATACCTATTTTTGAGCTACACTTGTCCAAGCAATTATTTTGTCGCTCCTTTCATTAATCTTGCATCGAATTTTATTAACCAATGTTTGATTTAACCTTTCGTTTAATCCATTTGAGAATGGCGTATTTACTGCAGTGAAAACTATTGGTATATTTTCTTTTTCTAAAAAAAACTTGAAATCCTTTGAATTTATACCTGGATATTGATCTGATAGAATCAAATCAATTTTATAATCTTGTGTTACTTTTTGGACAAGTTTTATGAAATCATTCGCATTCTGAGTTTTGGATGTTAAAATATAGGCGTAACGAGTGAAGTGATCCACTAGAAGATGTAGATATGTTTTGGTTGAACGAGCACCACCAAATCCTCCTATGGTGTCTATAGATACTATTTCGAACGGATATGTAGCGGGACCTAAGTGTGACATTAGTCCAAACTTGTATTTTCCTCTAGATTTATTTTTTTTACAAACATTACAGTTTTCACAAAAAAATTTAATATTATCCAATAAATTTTTGGCTTGAAAAAAAGGTTTAATCTTTTTTTCCATTTGTTGTCTGCCTATGTGACAGTAGTAGTGGTGTACATGTTGTATAATATGTTTACTGAACTCCTCAGTTAGTACAATCTTTTCACTTTTTCCTAATTTTTGTAATATATGTTATGTTTGAAAATAAGTTTACTTATATTTTGTTTTATGTGTTCATTTTTATCTTGATCGTTTCGTATGTCTTCATATTTAACAAGATTCACTACTTTTAAACTACTATCTTGATTTTCATTAGATTCTAAGACAGGGTTTCGGCTTAAAGTATCTGCTTCTATATTAAATTTACCCGGAGAATATATTATTGTAAAATTGAATTGTGACAAATAATATGTTAAATCTCCCAAGTCTTCATCTGTTCTGGCTTTAATATTAATTTTTTCTAAGGGTTTGTGATCTGAAAAAAAATGAATGTTTTTCCCATAAGCCAGTGTTGCCAGTATTTTACCGCCTCTTTTATTGCCAAACACTCAAGATATATGGCTTTTTTTTTTCTGAGAGTCATTTAATTTTTTTGAAAAGTATGCACAAGGTTTTTCATCACCATTGGTTTGAATTTGTTTTAAAATTGCACCTATACCTTGTATACTAGCATCTGTATAAATATTTATTGGCAAATCTGGATCAAATATGGCTAGAATAGGTTTTGAGCAAAGTAATTTTTTTATAGTGTCAAAGGATTCTTGACATTTATCAGACCAAACGAATTTTTCTCCTTTTCTTAATAAGTTGTGTAAAGGGTCTAGTATAATCGATATTTTTGGAACATATTTTCCATAGAAATTAATTTTTCCTAAAAATTGTCGGACATTTTTTTGTGTTTTTGGTATTGGAAATTCTTTTATGGCAATCAAGTTATCTTTTAATGGTGTGACAGTATTATTTTTTATTATGTGCCCTAGATATTTTACAGAGTCCTGTGCAAAGTTACATTTCGTGAACTTTAGTTTAAAACCTTCTTTTGAAATTGCTTCCAATAACAAAGATAAATGCTCAATATGTTCTGCAAACGATTCTGAAAATACTAAAAGATCATCGATATAATTCACAGTAAAATTAGACAGGTTATGTTTTCTTATAATGCTACTTAATATTCTTAGAAAAATAGCGGGTGATGTTTTTAAATTCTCATTTTGTGTTAAATGAAATTTTTGTATACAGTCTAATCCAACAAGAAAGTCATAGTCAAAGTTGTTTTCATCTATAACAAAAATATTGACCTGTTCTTCAATATTGAATATTTTAATTTTTAAAGTTACCATTCCTATTGATTTTTTTACGCCATTAATTGTTTTTAAACCTGCATTTTTTTTATAAGTAGGTATTTTTTTCAAAGATAGTAGCTTTGCATTTATTAGGGACACATTAGAGCCTGAATCATAGATTCCTGATGTTTCCAATGTGTCATTTATAAGTAGTTTAATTTTTATTAATGGCGGGACTATCAGTTTTTTGGATCAATTTCATTTAATTCTATTTCCAATTCAGAATTGTTAACCGTTCTTATTTGATCTTTTTTTTGTCTCTCATTATTTTTAATTTTGAACCAACATTGAGATTCTGTATGGTAACGTATGCCTTTATTTTCTCTTTCACAAATTTTACAAGGACTAACTAAGGGCTTAAGATTTTTATCTTTAAATTTACTTTCGAAAGTTCCTACCTTTTTATCAATTATTTTTTTGTGTACTAAGTGCTCTAAACTTCTTAAATTATTAAATAAGTCTTCACTTTTCTTTAAACTATTTCTATCAATCTTATCTGCAATGAAATTAGGCAATCCGGTAGCAATCAGGTCAATTAGAGTGAGATTATCTATGGACCTATTTATTTCTAATAGTAGTCTCTCTTTTTTTAACGCATACTCCAGTAATGAGCCCTGTCTGTACTTAAACAATATCGCGTACCTGATAGGTGACCATCCTTTATCTGCATATGTATCACAAAAGTTTTTTTTCCACATTGCCCATTCTGAATTTATTGTATGCTTTATAAGCATGGAACTATACCAGTCTAAGCAGGAGTCTTCAATAAACAACCTAAAAATTTCAATTTTTTTAACATCTTCTTCTATTCCTATACGGACACATTCAGCTTCAAAAGTAGTCATCCATTGAGATACATTAGTAGTCTTGCTACTGAATTTTTCAATAACAAATTTCTCTTGCATTCTACCCATATTAAGACGTTTTGATGACTCATTCTTCATTTCGGCGAAACTTTCCATTATTCTTGTCAGCGATTCTTCGGAAATTCCTGTTGTAGGAGTTTGTTTTGTTTGTTCCTCCAGTAGGTATCCCATAAATTGTTTATTTCCATCTTCATCGCAGTATACCGCCTTCATCTCAGGTTTCATAGATATCCATACCTGTCTTTTTTCATGGCGTTTTTGCAATGTAGCCTTCACTTTTTGAAATATTGCCGTCTGTACTATTCCATCATGTAATTTTACAGGTTGTAACTTATCTGGAATTGCAAAGGACCGGCCATCTAAATCCATGATTGTCGTTACACAAATAATATTCGTTTTCACATCTTCACTGGCTTTCACCATAAATTCGAATCTTAACTTGTCCATTATTCCTGGTTACCAGCTGTAGAAATGTTGTTTTATAATGTGTTTATTTTAAATTATCCTTGGATATGGCGGACAGTAAAACTATAACAATATCTGAGTTGCTCTGAAAAGAGAGGATTTTATTTTATACCACAAATTACATAGTTTTTCCACTTATACAACACTGTTTAATATTAATTATTCAGTAACTCACCTGAAAAGAGAAACAACATTTAAAGCTATTGTTTCACCAGTTCTTATTTCGGTATTCAATATTCAAATTACAATTGTTACTTGTTTAACCTAATGTCGGTACCTTCTATTTATATTGCTATATCAATCTGTCAAAGACAAGACAGCTAGCTCCATAGAATTAAACAAGTACTTACACAGATAAATTATACATCCAGGTTTTACGCGGCAAATTTAAACTACCAACTAAATGAAGCACATGCTTTGTTTACATATATTATATGGAAAACAGGGAGGCGGTTTTTTGAATATTAACAAAAGCTGGATGACAAGATGATGTTTAAGCCCACTACCAGTCGAAGCGTGCCCAGCATGCTGGCGGCAGTACTACGCTGAATGGCAATGTTTATGCGTTGGGCCAAATAAACGCCAGCATTTTGGTCACGCGTTGCGTCGGCCAAGTGCTCGGAAAAGCTTTTGAAGATGAGGTGAGGTAAGCTCCCGGCCCCCACAGGCACGATGCGATGTTTCAACCCCAAATGGCTTAAATATAAATCCAATACCAAGGATTGCATATTTCCGCCGTTTGAGACGCTCAGCTAAATTAGCCGCTGCACTGGCCCTACTATGTATCTCTGGAATATGTGATGGTGCCAGAGTATCGACGCAAGCGCCAAATAAACGCCAGCATTTTGGTCACGCGTTGCGTCGGCCAAGTGCTCGGAAAGGCTTTTGAAGATGAGGTGAGGTAAGCTCCCGGCCCCCACAGGCACGATGCGATTTTTCAACCCCAAATGGCTTAAATATAAATCCAATACCAAGGATTGCATATTTCCGCCGTTTGAGACGCTCAGCTAAATTAGCCGCTGCACTGGCCCTACTATGTATCTCTGGAATATGTGATGGTGCCAGAGTATCGACGCAAGCTGCGTCCCACACTTGGGGCGGACTCAACTTCCAAGGCAATAAAGTCATGCCGTCAGGTTTTTTGCCATCGTCACGCGTAAGACCACTCCGGTTTGAGTACCTATGGCTGGGACAATGGCGGTGGAAAAAACCAAAGTTTTGGGTGTGAATGGTCCACCAGTATCTATTTATCTGGACGACGTAGTTCTGGCTTCTTAAATTAGTCGAGTGAACTTTTTACTTGACTAGAAGTTAGTTAGTTGACGTGAGATAATTTAATAATTAAAGTCAGTTTTTGTTCATTCGGATATTATTTCAATCCAAATACTAAATGTAGTGTTTAACAAGCAATATATGTATATTATGTAAAGGTATGATTTGGTTGAAATTTGAAACACAGATAGTTTATAGTCTCAGATATACTACCTACCATCTCGGAAAAAGCATGGGCCCTAACGAAACAAATATTAACGACAGAACGACATTACCAATTAGATTGACATTTGAAACACACATAGCTTAGAGTCTAAAATATCACATCGGCTAATAAGTTTATCACCTATTAAACAATGTGCGTGATCTGATACTTAGGTACCTACCTAAGTATCAGATCACGCACATTAGCTACATAGTACTCTTCGTAATGTATCCTATAAAAATCCTACAAACTTAACACTGCGGCTATGTTCGATACTCCACAACCTTACTACGAGTATCTTTGATGTTGCTAAAAATATAAAATATGAAGTTGCTCAATTCGAATAAATATATTTTTGTGTGGAAAAATAAATTCACTCGGTTTGTGTATTGGCCACCCATCCAAATATTTTTAGGTAAGTACTACTAATGTACTAATAAGGCCGCAAGATCAACGTACGCGAACGAAGTAGCGGGTTCAGCTAGTTATAAATATGAAAGCAACTCTGTAGGTCAGTTACGCTTTAACAACTAAACCACTGAACAATTTGATGAAAGGACAATGCCCACGTCCCATACATTGAAAACCCTGTCAAACTTTTTTTGATACTGAATGTGCATAGAGATGAATAGTGTCTAATTAGGATTGTTCATGCTTCTTAAAACGTCTGCTGTTGGTGTTTTTTATTTCCCAAATACCAAAAATTAGTTACAGTTAAACCAAAAGTAAGGTTATGTTTACTGTCAAAATACATTAGAATTATGTTTTCTTTCGGATTAGAAGAGAAAAGAAAAGAAAGAACTATGGTATTATCTTTCAAAACATATTTCTTATCAGAATAAATAGGAATAATAGTACTGCTCAATACCAACTGATTACCATACGTATGAACACTTCATTTGCATATAAATATTGTCACAGAAGGGAATATCTTAATTGTGATATAAATATCTCATTATTTTGAAATTCGAGTTAGAGGTTTCCATCAGACAACACAAGCATATATGGTTTTATGTAATTGTTACCACAATTATGTACCTAAGTAATAAGGAGCACTGAATCACATAATTCCCAGTTTTGTTAAAACCAATATAAATTCCGTCACAAAAACTGGATGAGTTGTCGTTGACGTCCGATTAGGAATTAATAATATTCTTCTAATTCCTAATATTTCTCTACAAAGCAAAGAAAAAGAAGCAAAGAAGCTCAAAAAATCTTCCTGGAGCAATCTCTTTTGAACAATCGGAATAATTTTACTGTGTCTGAAATCCGACATTGGAACTGGTAATCGGAGTTTGTTGTGGTGAATAATGCATAAATATTACACCGCTTAGAAAACAAGAAGTAAACTATAATATAGGAAGAAAACAATTAATTTTACTTGTTTACTTTTTTGATTTGACATTTTGACAACTTGTCAATTTGACATTAATCTTTGACCACAACGATTGTTTTACCTCTTTGTTTGACCAATTTGGTTTGGTGAAAGCGTTTCGTTTCACAATTGCATGCCAACTTCTTTCTCGTTTACATTGCTATAAAATGCAATGATAATTTCTTTGTCGCCGTAATTACATATATTGTTATTTAAATATGTAAAAGTAGTAAGTAAACGACATTGTGAAAGAAATTGACATACATAACATCTATATTCAATCTCAATCTAACGCGGATCAATAAAACGAAACGCAAGTACCGTTTCGTTATTGCAATATTTTCCAAGTCAGCTTTGTTGGAAAATGGTAGGTTTAATTTAAAGAAATGCAAATTATTTTATTTTGTAATGTTAGAAAGTTATATAACTTCGCACACGAGTACAACAAAAAAATCACCGATTTTTTAATATATAACTCATATGTCTACACGACAAATATTTCGGCGAGTCAAAAATGGACATTGTCCTTTGGTATACAGATAGACTAGGCTCAAGAAAAGAGAAGAGCTACTATTTATCATAGAAAAAAAGTTGAAGGGGTGGAAAACAGGAATTATTATTTACATGGAAGTTCGTCAATGTTGAAGACAAAACCGTTAAATTTTGCAACTATAGTGCGTTCCAGCAAGGTGTGTAGAAAACCAAAACAAACCAAAAAAAAGGTGATACCATTACATAAACATTGTTTAATCTTAGTATTTTTATGAAATTGCCTTAAAATATTTTTCACAAATAGGATTCGACTTTATTGCGATCTTAAATACCATATACTTAGATTTGTATTGATCAAATTATTCTATACTATCTTATTTTAAAAGTTATAGAAAGTAATGGTAGGATGATAGAAAAATTATTTTAAGTACTAGCAATTTAATCTGTGTTTCTCAAACTCTCAATGTTCCAGACATTTATACTTATTTTCATCAAATTATTCTTATTAAGGACGCTCCTAATTTTCTAACATACCCCTCTCATGCCCATATTGTGAAAATGCCCATTTCCATTATATTCAAGTATGGATTAATTTTAGTCTATTTATTTTTGTCATTAATTTGGAATTTTTAATTGTAATGTATTATTTGATTTTTATTGTAATGGGATCTTAAATTGACGTCTGTTTTTTTTAAATTATTGACTTGTATTGGTAATATTTGAATATCTTGAATATTATGACATGTAACTACTCGTTATCAATAAAAGAGTAAGAGTATGACTAAAGAACTCCGAGAAAAAGGTTTCTTGTGTCGTAACGAGTTGAGAGAAAATCGCAAACCTCTAAATACGTGTTCCAAAATACGCTGTTTACTATCAAAAGCTTGTATAATTTTCACTCTAAAATGCCATAAATTTTGTGTTATTTTGATCGAAACTTTTGTATGTGTTTCCAGAATATTACATCATAGTGTTATGATTAGTTTTGGGTAATACGAGGACAATTTGAACGAGATTTAATTATTGTTAAAAATAAAATGAACGTTTTCATATAAGGAAACATGTAAATTACTTTTCTAAGTCACTGGTTCTAGTGTTACATTCTTCTCCGAACTCAAATGCTTTGCCTTTCCTTTTTTTACGTGGGGGAAATAAATGTACGTATGCGCGCCATACTCTCATTATAAAATGAGAGGAGATCTCCATCTACCCTCAT
This sequence comes from Ectropis crepuscularia, assembly GCA_963693475.1. NCBI lineage: Eukaryota > Metazoa > Arthropoda > Insecta > Lepidoptera > Geometridae > Ectropis > Ectropis crepuscularia. The sequence goes on from OY856340.1 coordinate 3,718,760, forward strand.
TTGGGCTTTAAAAATCGTAGGGTGACCAACACTACACACAACACTAACCATATCAGGTTTCTCCAAACTCAGTGCGCTATGCACACATTTATTTATTAGAGGATTCCGCGACGCCGATAACCGTAAACCGGGTAGTTTTCGGTTATTGGCATCGTGGTCATCGCGTCGTAGTTGAAATATATACCTATGTTTTTGAAGTGAAAACTTCTTTAGGCGCGTTATAGACAGAATTTTCGTGGGCTGTGAAATGGACTCATGGTCACGTGATCATCACGCTCGGATATGATAAGAAATTTCGGGTAAACTCGGGATGCTAGAGCGAGAAAGATAATGTGGTCAACAAACGTGCCAGACCGAGAAAGATAATTGTTAGAGGAGGACATGGGACAATACATACTCTTACTCTCTCTCGCTGCTCACTACCAGTGTTGACTGACACCTTAGCGACTTTCTCGCTGAAACTGGCGAATTTTTAAACTTTTTTATCACGACATTAACTTCTAGGTACTTACCACATCAATTGAACCTGTCACGAAATGTTAAATTTGCATTTCACGTCCATTGCAAAAAAGTTATGGTTGTAATATTTTATCACAGCACTTACTCTACGTAAACACACAAAATGATACCCATTTTCATAAGAAAGTGCTTACACAAATACACTATAACACAACATATTTATGCATTTTTAGCGAAATACATAAATATGACATAACTAAATAGCAAACACTAAAAACTTGTGAGTTTGAGTCAAAGTGCATTTTCGACCCGCGTAATTATTTTTTTTAATTTATTCTTGGCCATGGATACTAATCATTCAGCCGTAAAAGTTTTAAATTAAAATTATTTAGTAGTCTTTATATAGTTAAGTATTTCTTATTTTAGTTTTCACTTCTGCCGTGCGGTTTTAAGCGCACACATTTTTTTTATTTTCCAATGCTTCCCGAACCATTCGTGCGTAGTAATGACATTCGGTAGATATAACCTTTGGGTCGTGGATCTCGATCCAATGACCAGTTTTAGCATCAATCAGATGTTCAGCAATTGCAGATTCTTGTGTCTGACGATTTTTTACAGCGGCAATGCGTTGATTGTTCCAAGTCCCAGCAGTGGGAACATATATTTGGGTGTTTATGATATCCATACATATATATTTAGCCTTGTTTTGCGACGAAAATTTAAAAGGGCAAGCAATGAAAGGTACTACAAACTATCTTGTAAAACAAAGGTTGAGAAATGCTGGTCTGTCATATTGAGAGTGACATTGGTTTGTTTACCTTTTATTCACAGAAATTTGGAATGAGGTATAGACACTTGAAATCAATTCTAATAAAAAATATTATAAATGTGAAAGCAACTCTGTCTGTCTGTTACGCTTTATCACGTAAACCACTGAACCGATTTTGATGAAATTGTATAAGTTTAGTTATTAAAAATGTTTTAATGTAAGCTGTTTTCTGTAAACGTAATTTAGTATTGCGTATAAATACTGCCCGAGTTACCTCAATATTTATTTTACGCGGACGAAGTCGCGGGTAAAATCGGTTTAGTTGTTTAGGTGTGAAAGCGTTAGAGACATTCGTCCCCCATTTCAACTTCAATTTTATCCCCATACAGTTCGAAATAACAAAATTGCTAGAACAAACATTTATTGGTTTCGTGCCAAGTGTCTATTTACAGAGTTTCATGGTTTTATCTTCAACGGTTGGGAATGTCCATATTGACATTAATCCCTCATTTCAACCCCAATTTTACCCCCGTACAGTTCGAAATTACGAAATTGATGGAACAAACATTTGTTTGCTTCCTGTCAAATGTCTATCTAAAGAGTTTCATGGTTTTATGTTTAACGGTTGGGAACTTCCATATTGACATACATCTCAACCTCAATTTCATCCCCGTACAGTTCAAAATTGGTGGAACAAACATTCTTTTGCTTCGTGTCTAGTGTCTATATACAGAGTTTCATGGTTTTATCTTCAACGGTTGGGAATTTCCATAGTGATATTCATCCCTCATTTCAACCCCAATTTCACCCCCGTACAGTTCAAAATTACAAAATTGATGGAACAAACATTAATTTGCTTCGTGTCAAGTGTGTATATACAGAGTTTTATGGTTTTATCTTCAACGGTTGGGAACTTCCATATTGACATTCATCCCTCATTTCAACCCCGATTGCACCCCCGTACAGTTCGAAATTACGAAATTGATGGAACAAACATTCGTTTGCTTCGTGTCAAGTGTCTATATACAGAGTTTCATGGTTTTATCTTCAACGGTTGGGAATTTCCATATTGACATTCATCCCTCATTTCAACCCCAATTTTAACCCCATACAGTTCGAAATTACGAAATAGATGGAACAAACATTCGTTTGCTTCGTGTCAAGTGTCTATATACAGAGTTTCATGGTTTTATCTCCAACAGTTGGGAATTTCCATATTGACATTTATCCCTCATTTCAACCCCAATTTCACCCCCGTACAGTTCGAAATTACAAAATTGATAGAACATGCATTTAATTGCTTCGTGTCAAGTGTCTAGATACAAAATTTGATAACTTTGAAAATCACGTTTCACACAAAATTTTCATACAACCGTTCATCCCTTGTTTCACCCTTTTAGGGGTTGAATTTCGCAAAACCCCGTCTTAGCGAGCGTCTACGTGCTAAAAGGGACCTCCATGCAAAATTTCAGATTCCTAGCATTTGTAGTTACTGAGATTCCTTGATGAGTGACCTTTCGCTTTTATATATATAGATAGAAGATAGATGTAGCGGAAATCTTCGGCGTGGGATGCTAAAGTGAGAACAACGTGACAACTAGTAATACCGTCTTAACACTTTATTACGAAATCCGTATACCTCGACTCTCGCAGATTGTACATTCGTACATTGTAAAGATAGGCTTTCATCCAATAGTTTCACTCTTCACTAAGAAATCTACCGGAATGCCACCTGGCGGCAGTAACGTAAATCTTTGCCTTCAGCTTTATGTGTATTGTCCAAACGTGGTAGGTAAGGTGGAAGTAAAACCTATATAAGTTGCAAAACTTCGATAGCGCGTTTTATTTTACTAGTGGCGCCATCTATTTGTTTGGCAAGAAACGGTGAAAAATCAAGTTTGTTGTATGGTAGCCCTTAAATATTTATTTTATTTTATTTTAAGTACTAGCTGTTACCCGCGACTTCAACCGCGCGATATAATAAATACTGAGGTAACTCGGGCAGTACCTATTTTCGGTACTATCGATAAATCGGTTTAGGTGTGAAAGCGTAAGAGACATTCGTCCCCCATTTCAACTCCAATTTCATCCCTATACAGATCGAAATTACAAAATTGCTAAAACAAACATTTGTTTGCTTCGTGTCAAGTGTTTAGATACAGAGTGTTTGGGCTCTGAGGTTAGGCCTACTATGTATATTGAATATCAATTTTACTCACTACTTAATGTAAGGTATAAGTTAGCGACTGTTCGCAATGACTATCTTTCGACAACTGACTGTGTCGGACAGAATTCTAATCCTCTTCTTTATGTACACGTGTGTGCGTGTACATTCTCCCGGGCGTTGAAAGTGAGGTATAGATGGATACTTTCAACACCTCTCTTTGATTTAGTTTCGTGGTGGAGGCTCAACTGATGTTGAAACCCGTTGGTTAGGGACGGTATCGGCCTCGTCCTTTGTTGGTAGTAGGCATAATTTGTTGGTGGCCCTTCTGACCACACCTTTATTTGTTTTTATGTCTGCTACTCGAACTCTTCCATCTGTGCCCGGGATGCACCTTTGAATGATACCCAGGCGCCAGTGAAGAGGCATCAAATTTTCTTCTTTAATTAAAACCACGTCACCAACGTTTATGTTGTCGACGTCCCTTTTCCACTTGGAGCGGTTTTGTAGTTCCGCCATATACTCCATTCTCCATCTTTCCCAAAAACTTCTTCGAAGATTTTCAATAATTTGGAACCTCTTAAGTTTGGTCACCCGCGTGGAACTCGTCGGTGGAGACGGTAAGGACGTTAGTGATCGTCCGATCAGGAAGTGTCCCGGGGTTAAGGGTGCAAGGTCATTGGGATTGGAAGACAGAGGACACAATGGACGGGAATTGAGAATTGCTTCTATTTGGGCAAACAATGTAGTCAATTCCTCGAAAGTTAAATACGCATTTCCAGCTATACGCTTGAGTAAATTTTTTGCACTTTTAACGCCACTTTCGGCTAGACCGTTGAAATGAGGCGAATATACTGGACTGAATACAAAAGTGATGCCTTCGGAGGCAGCGTAGTCGGACACAGAATGACGAGCGGATTTCAACAATTTTGCTAGCTCATTATTTGCACCTACGAAGGTTTTGCCATTGTCGCAGTAAATCGTATTCGGCTTTCCACGGCGCGATATGAATCGGCGAAGGCATAATAAGAAATTTTGTGTTGTAAGGTCAGATAAAACATCCAAATATATCGCTTTGACTGCCAAGCAAACGACTACCAATAAATAGGCCTTTGTTAAGCGGCTCGACCGACCATTTTTAATATAGAATGGACCAGCGAAGTCCATAGCGCACGAAGACCACACACATTTTGTTTGTAATCTATCAGTAGGTAACTGACCCATGATTGGTTGTACAGTTTTGCCTTTAATTTTAGTACATAGAACACATTTTCGTACTACAGATCTCGCTAGGTTTCTACTTCCTATCGGCCAGAATCGTTCTCTAAATGACGATAATGTAAGTTGTGGGCCCGAGTGCATGAGGCGCTGGTGCTCATGCCGCATTAACAATTTAGTAATATGATGTTTGGCGTCCAGCAGTACTGGATGTTTTTTATCGAAATCAAAAGGAGACTGTTTTAGCCTACCTCCCACTCGAATTAGTTGATTTTCATCTGCGAACGGATCGAGAGGTAGCAATCTATTTTTTGGATGCTTACATACTTCAATATTTTTACTTTCTTTGGGAAATGATTCCTTTTGGCAATGTTTGAGTAATAATGTTTGCGAGTTGTCAAGCTCGGTTGCCATTAAAGGTCCACTTAACTTGGTTTTATTATGTTTGCAATTGTTGATAAAGCGCAGTACATATGCATAGACTCTATTTAGTTTTGTATAATTAGAATATTTTTCGAATGAAATAAATGATTTGTTTGACTCAGTATCGTTACTGACCACTAAAACCTTGATTTCAGGTAAGCTAGACGATATATTTTTAGGTTGCGCAGGCCATGTTGAAGACTCTTCCTGTAAAAAGCTCGGACCATGCCACCATTTTTTGGTCGATTGTAAAAGTTGAGGATCGATTCCTCTAGATAATATGTCGGCCGGGTTTAATTCGCTGGGAACATGCTTAAGTTCATAACCTTTAGTTAGCTCATTTATTTTGTTGACTCGATTTCTAACAAAGGTAGATAGGGCTTTTGTTTGGGTTTTTAGCCAGGCGAGTACTACTGTGGAGTCGGTCCACAAAAACCTTTTATGCACGTTACAGGGAATCGAATCAAGAACCTTTGTACTGAGTTCCGCTCCTAGTAGACATGAGCAAAGTTCAAGGCGGGGTATGGTTAAGCTACGTTTTGACGTTCTTAGAGGCGCCACCCTACTTTTTGCGCAGAGCAGGTGCACAGTTACGTCGTTAGTGTTAGTGTATGAGCGAACGTAACCGCAGCTACCGTACGCTTCCATTGAGGCATCCACAAAGAAATGAACTTCGACAGTAGCGCCCCCATTTTCTATGTTTGGCGTTATAACAAATCGTGGCACTGATATGTTTGAAATGAAATGCAAGTTATTTAAAAATTTGTTCCATCTATCCGCGAATTTTTTAGGAACCGGTTCGTCCCAGTCCAATTTAGCGGCCCATAAATGTTGGAGTAATATTTTAGGCTTGATAATGCAACATGAAACTAGTCCTAGTGGGTCGAAAAGTTTACATGTTGTAGAAATTATTATTCGCTTTGTAACTTTAGGTATTTCGGACATTGTGTCTAGGTTAGGCGGCTGCTGACCATCGAGTTGACCCGGAAAGTGTATGCAATCGGTCAAGGGTGACCATCTCAAGCCGAGGACGTTCGGTCCCGTGTCAAGTTTATGTACGTCGGAATAAACTTTGGAGCTTGACCGATTTTGAAGTTTCGGCAAAATTTCCGAGCAGTTGGACATAAATTTTCGTAATGGAAAGCCAGCCGCATTTAGATTGTCTTGCACTTTTTCTAAGATGTAGGCTAGATCAGCCTTGTTATAGCTACCCGTATTCAAATCGTCCATATAAAAATGTGATTTAATTACTTCTGCTATATCTTTATCTTGACATTCAAGCGCTACTTGGAGTAAACATCTTGTAGCTAAGAACGGTGCTGAAGCCGTGCCATATGTAACGGTATTTAATTGATAAGTTTTTATTGGTTCATTTGAATTTTCCCTCCATAAAATCAGCTGTAGAGGGCGCTGCGATTCATCTAGCATTATGCATCTATACATTTTTTCGACGTCAGCTGTTAGAACATACTTATAGGCTCGAAATCGAATTAAGATCGAGAGAAGATCACTTTGAATAACTGGGCCTACGGCTTGTATATCGTTAAGCGACTTAGATGTGCTAGTTTTAGCCGATGCATCAAACACCACTCTTAGTTTGGTACTTTCGCGTTGTTCGCGAATTACACAGTGATGTGGTAAATAGCAGCCAAAGCGTGGTCTGTCTACTTGGTTTAAATGACCTAAATTTTCGTATTCCTTTAGGAATTCTGTGTATTGTTCCTTTATAGAAGGATTTTTATTTAGTCGTCGTTCTAAAGATAAGAAACGTTTAATTGCCATCGGGTATGAATGTCCAAGCGTCTGCTCAGGCGCTTCTTTGAGCGGCATTTTTACGCAAAACCTGCCGTCTGGCAACCGGCGAGTGTTCTCCACGAAATCCCTTTCGCAGAATTCCTCCTCACTTGAACATACAGAATCCGAGGCAAAATTTTCTACTTCCCAAAATTTTTTTATTGCGTTATGTATGTCCTGAAGGGAAGTCTCTTCTTTTAATTGGCTATCTTTATCTTGGACAGAATTAGACGTTTGGATTGAGTTACATTGGATACTTAATTTTTTATTTTGATACTTACTTGGAACGCCATTTGTATCACCTGTAACCATCCAGCCAAAAACGCTTTCTACCAGTTTTGGCATTTTATCACCTAGATGTATTATTGTCGATCCGACCATATTAAAAAAATTTGGATTGTTAATTAAAATGTCTATTTCTGACGGCACATAGAATGTAGGGTCCGACAGAACGAAGTCGTCTGGAATGCCTAAAGATTTGACATCGACATGAAAACTGGGTTGGTCGGAAGTAATGTTTGGTATGACATAAAATTTTAACTTTTTATTGAATGGTGTGTTACGGGATTTAATTACGACTTCACACTGTTCCGTAATAGGGTAAGAAGAACAATTTAGACCTGAGGCGTTTATGGGTTTTATTTCCTCACATTGTAGGTTAAGCTTTTGTTTCAGCTTTGAGGTTACAAAATTAGACATACTCCCAGGATCGAACAGCGCCCTGGCGAGCTGAGTTTCATTCGTACGTGTGTTTACCACTTCTACGATGGCGGTACACAATAAAACTTTATCTTCTATCGACGCTGATAAACAAACGGGGTTGATATTAGTTTCACTGCGTTCATTTTTATTTGTGGGTAGTGTTGATAAACATTTTGATTTGCACAACAAAGTGTTATGTTTGGCTTTACAGGTTTTACACGAACCTTTTATCTTGCATATTTGATTTGGGTGATGACGTAAGCACGTATCACATAAACGTAATTTCGAAACTTCGAATAACCTGTCTTCTACGCTCATGTTTTTGAATACGTCACATTGATATACTAAATGTTGACGATTACATATAGGGCAATTTTTACTATAGGAGGATGTTTGCGCCTGAGTCACAAAGGAATGTGTGATTCTATTTTCTTTATAATTTGGCCGATTGTTGTACGACATAGGTTTCGTATCATGGCTTGATTTAGTAGAAGGTTTTAACTCGCCGCGATTGCAATTTGCGGTTTCTAAAACATTTGCTCGGTTTTCCAAAAATCGTTTGAATTCGTCTAAAGTAGGAAGGTGGTCTAATTGACCTTTATACTCCTCCCACTTGCTACTAGTTCTGTGATGCAACTTAGCCGCGACTAGGAAGATAACCAAAGGGTCCCACCCGGTGGTAGATACTTCCAGCGTGTTGAGTGCACTTAGGTTTTTGGAAACTTGGTCGACTAGATACCTAATTGCTTTATACGACTCTTTTTGAATATTGTTGAGCTGTACTAAAGCACTCAAATGATTATGTATCAAGATATTTTTATTATCGTATCTATCACATAACACCTTCCAAGCCAATTCATAGCTAGCTTCAGAAAACTCGATCGATCTTATTACGACGCTGGCTCCGGAGGTCAGTGAATTTCGTAAATAATGAAATTTGTTTATTTTAGCAATTGTATAATTTTCGTGGATAAGTACTTTAAACGTATCTCGAAATTCCAACCACGTCTTCACCGACCCGTCAAAAACGGGTAAGTTTATAACGGGCAGACGAATCGGGTTAGAATTTGACTTCACTGAACCTTCAATCAAACTTTGAGCGAACGCTATTTGTGAAATGAACTCCCCTTCTGTAATGTCCCGTTCGAGTACCTGATCATCTAGATTTTGAGAAATTTCTTCAATTTCTGACTGAGCACTATCAAATCCCGACATCATTTCTTGAATTTGCTTTAATCTCAACGATATTTCTCGAATTTCGAGATTTGATATTGCAGTAACATCTTTATATTTTTGTAGGTAGGTTTTAAAAACAGTCAACCGACTTTTGTAACCCGCTCGTTTTCGAACTAACAATTTCAAACGTTCAGAAATACGAGTATCACTAGACTGATCAGTATTTAAATAAGGTACCGGACTTTTAGATCTGTATTTCTCACTCTCTGCCATTCTATAAATTAATTAACAAAGTATAAAAAAAACAAATTTAAATTAAAGATCGTATAGTAGGTAGGTACACAGCCATGCAATAATCCCGAAACGCAGTAGGTACTCACTAAGCGTGAGCGGGTTATTAGTTATGTACGTAGGTATTTAGAAATAGTTTTCCAAATGGACTACACCAATCAACAATAAATGCTGCGGAAAAGTGAACAGACTTGTGTTATAGACGTTTAGGTAATATAAATTGTACACGATTGTTTTCTGAAAAACCTATACACAAACAATCGCAATCACCACACAAACCAAAACATAGATTTTAGACGTATCTAAACATATTAGATGTATCTAAATATTGAAATGCAAACAAATAAATGAAATTTGCACAATACGTGAAGCGAGGATATTATTACGTAAATGCCACCTTTGTTAATTTGTAAATTATTTTACGTGGGTACTTAGATATAAAAACTGTTCATACGTGGTTCAAAGTTTCGGAGCATTTAGGCATGCACATACCATCGGGACACGATGAATATAAAATAGCAAATTTATCTACTTAGACCAACCAAGACAAGCGACAGATAGTTTTTTTTTTTTTTTTTTAGATTAGATTGACGAGACGATCACGATATGCACTGTGCTCGTCACCCAAAGATATAAGCTGTTTCATCTTTAAGCCCTGTAATTGATTCTGGAACATTGCCCTTCAAACCGGAGTGGCAGAATAATTGGCAATGGTGTGGTACTTCCCCAGGCGGACTCTGCAAAAGTCCTACCACTACAGATACTGCAGATAGATATATTTTTTTTTTTTTTTTTGGAAGTAGGTAAGTAGGTATTAGGAAATACTTATTGCAAACTTAATTTTTTTAGTATTAAGTAACAAGTTTGTTGGTTATTTGATTACGCGAACTATAGGTCGGTAATATGTATTTAATAAAACATAATTGGGTTCACTATATGGAATGAACACTTAGCTATATTTAGAGGTGAGTTGCCGAATAGTTTAGGTGTTTTTGAATTCATCTATTTTCGCATAAATATTACGCAGCAAAGTAGGTAAATGTGCTTAGTTTAATTAAGCTTATAGGGGTTTATCAAAAAACTCTATAGGGTTTCTCAATAAATAGACTTGTACTTACATATGTAAGTACAAGTAGGAAGGTAGGCTCGCTGCGTAATTTAGGCGAGAAATAGATAAATTCGTTAAATTCTAGATATTAGGTGACCGTATTATAAATTTAACATTTTGTAAGACATAGGTAGACTGCTTAGAAAGTGCTAGAATTGAACAAATTTACCAAAGCGTCGAGCCGGGTAGGTATTTTATTTGGTATACCTAAATTACGAAATTTTAACAGTAACGGAATTTATCAAATTGACTCAAATATTAGCTGGAAACGTATTGGGGGGTCAGCAAGGTTGGTGTACGTAGATAATTTGAGACACTTCCCTTTTATGTTCCTCGCTACTTGCGGTTCGACGAATTTGGATCTTCTTATTTCCACACACTTTATTTCGGTCCTGTCACGGTGATGTTTGGGCTCTGAGGTTAGGCCTACTACTATGTATATTGAATATCAATTTTACTCACTACTTAATGTAAGGTATAAGTTAGCGACTGTTCGCAATGACTATCTTTCGACAACTGACTGTGTCGGACAGAATTCTAATCCTCTTCTTTATGTACACGTGTGTGCGTGTACACAGAGTTTCATGGTTTTGTCTTCAACGGTTGGGAACTTTCATATTGACATTCATCCCCTTTCCCTTCCCATCCCTTTCCATTTCAACCCCAATTTCACCCCCGTACATTTCGAAATTACGAAACTGATAGTACAAACCTTAGAGTATATATATTTATTCTCTAAGGTACAAACATTCGTTTGTTTTGTCTCAAGTGTCTATAAACAGAGTTTCATGGTTTTATCTTCAACGGTTGAGAACTTCCATATTGGCATTTATCCCCCATTTTAACCCCAATTTCACCCCCCTACAGTTTGAAATTACAAAATTGATAAAACAAACATTTAATTGCTTCGTGCCAAGTGTCTAGATACAAAATTTGATAACTTTGAAAATTACGAATTTTCATACGACCTTCCTTGTTTCACCCTCTAAGGGGTTGAACTTCGCAAACCCCCGTCTTAGCGAGCGCCTACGTGCTAAAAGGGACCTCCATGCAAAATTTCAGATTCCTAGCATTTGTAGTTTCTGAGATTCCTTGATGAGTGACCTTTCGCTTTTATAAATATAGATTTGTTGTTATAGCGGCAATAGAAATACATCATCTGTGAAAATTTCAACTGTCTAGCTTTTTAACCGTTCTTAAGATATACAGCCTGGTGACAGACGGACAGACGGACGGACGTACGGACAGCCAAGTCCAGTAAGGGTTCCGTTTTTACCCTTCGGGTATGGAACCCTAAAAACCGTCAGATAACCTACCGTAAACTCAAGTCATCAAATCGTTCCGTTCAATTTTGTTCCTTTTTGTTTATCTTCTTAAATAAAAATAAAAATAGCCTTTATTTCTACTACAAAAAATGACAAAATAAATGAGTTAAACCTACACTTAAGATAATTTTAGTTTCAAGTTTTCATAGTATATCATACAATCCTTATTTTCTTTTTATAGAGTATGATGAGTAGTAGTCGCCTCTGCAGCGTAGGCCTCTCCTAATCCTTTCCACTCGTGTCTCTCGCGTGCCTTCCGCATCCAGTGAGAGCCACCCCTCTGGTTGAAAATGTCGCTCCATCTTTTATGTGGTCTGCCTTTCCTTCTCTTACTATCCCTTGGTATCCACTCTACTAAACGTTTGGTCCATCTATTATTCTTCATTCTACAGATATGTCATTCCCTGCCCATTGCCATTTTAATAATCTTATTCTGTTCCGTACATCTATTATTTTTGTTTCGTTCCTGATATTTTGATTACAAATCTTATATGATAATTTCAATCCCAGCATACTTCTCTCTATTTTACGTTGGCAGATCGCAATTTTTTCCTCGTCCTCCTTTCTTAACGACCACGTCTGACAACCATATGTCAAGCAGGGTAATACTGTTACTTCATATAACTTTTTCTTGATGAATATACTCGTAAATATTAACAGTGCTATTTTTCATCACTTCTTTGATTTTTCAACACTTCTGTGTGGGTTCAACACTTCCTGGGTGGTGCTAATCAGGTGACAAAATACCGGTGGTAGGCTTCGGCCGTGGCTGGTGACCACCCGCCAGACTGAGTCGTGCCGCCAAGCGGCCTAGCCGTGTTCCGGCATGTAGTCTGGTAACGCCATTAGGGAAAACGGGTCAGAACAGTTGCTGCATAACTGCAAGACCGGATAGTCACACATCAACACTTTTTATCGGGACACTAGTCATGGAGGGTAGCGGGATCCGAGGCACGGTTGCCGCGACCGACCGCAGATAGTAGGGGGCCCAAGTAGTGAGCTAGCCACTCATGAAAGGCTGCCCCGCCATCTTGCGAAAAATTCTGGGATGCGCTATCCTGCCGGATGGCGACCGGATGACAAGGCCAGATAGACATCCCCGGGGGGGCTCGGGCGTCCCCGCAGTCTCCAGACTAGTTTCCCACGGATGTATTCGTGTTGTGTGTTGTGACCGTTGGTCAGCAGTGTGTGGCCTCGTTCTACTTCCGTTTTCCCAACCGACACTCACTCCCAAACAATATGAAAAACAAGAAAAACAGAAACAATGTTAAAATGCGGCTGCACTCCTCGTCACTCAAAGTGCACTTCACGAATATCCGAGGTCTGCACTCCAATATCACCGCAGTCCACCACCATCTAGAGACTGAGCAGCCGTCTCTCTTGTTTCTTACCGAGACGCAGATAAAATGTCCGTCGGATGAGGCGTACCTAACGTATCCAGGGTACACTTTGGAGCACAACTTTAGGCCTCGTGCTGGAGTGTGCTTGTACGCCCGTGACGACATCTGCTTTCGGCGTCTCCGTAATCTTGAGGACACCAGATTCTCTGTTCTTTGGGCGCTACTGGACACGGGCACGGACAAAATTGTCTATGCCTGTGTCTATCGGTCGCACAGTGGAGATCAGGAGACAACTCGGCTCACTGATTATTTGAGTGAGGCAGCGGACGCGGCTCAGCAGAAGTACCCATCAGCCCAATTAGTGTTACTGGGGGATTTCAACGGCCACCATAAAGATTGGCTGTACCCATACCGGGACACTGACCACGCTGGGTTGGAAATGAGAAAGCTTGCTTTGTCGTTAGACCTAACCCAGCTGGTCCAAGAAGCCACAAGGGTACCAGACGTTGAGTCGCATACTCCCTATTGCTTAGACCTTCTGCTGACAACTGATCCAGACCGATACTCCGTGGCGGTTTCTTCGCCGTTAGGCAGCTCCGACCACTGTCTGGTGAAATCAGTATCCGTTTACCATCCGCCTGATCTCAGTCCTAGAGGCAGCCGGCGGCTTTGGCGATACTAGTCAGCAGATTGGGACGAGATGCGCTCTTTCCTTGCATCTTACCCATGGCAGTCACTGTGCTTCTCTTCTGGTGATCCGTCAGCCTGCGCGAATGCTGTGACAGTTGCTATACGTACGGCTATGGAATATTTCATTCCATCCTCTGACGTTCCATTGTCCAGCAAAGCTCGCCCATGGTTCGGTCCTCAATGTAAAAGTGCTGAAGCATTTAAACATGAGGCCTACCTAGCCTGGGTTGATGCTCGACAGCGTAAGGCAAGGGAAACACACCGGAAGAAAAAGGCGTTTAACAGGGCTGCCAAGGCATGCAAAAGGGTTTTTCAGAGGGCTCGTTTTGACCACATTAGTCGAATAGGGAACAAACTAGCTTCGTACCCTGCGGGCAGCAAAGCGTTTTGGTCCCTAGCTAAATCGGTCGAATCGAACTTCTGCCGCTCCTCACTGCCTCCAATGCTGAAACCTGATGGGGCGCTGGCTCACACCGCAATGGAGAAAGCAAACTTGTTTGCATCTCAGTTTGCGGAATCTTCACGTCTGGATGCTGGTAGTGCGACACCTCCTACTCCACCTGGTAGTCCGACCTTGATGCCGGATATACATATTCGCCAAAAGGAGGTTCATAAAGTGCTACGCAATCTGGATGTGAACAAAGCCAGTGGTCCGGACGGAATTCCTGCCCTAGTGTTGAAGGTTTGTGCACCTGAGTTGTCTCCTGTACTGACTCGCCTGTTTAGGCTCTCTCTCCGTACTGAGCAAGTACCAAAATCATGGAAGCTTGCTAACGTGCAACCTGTGCCCAAAAAGGGTAGTCGTGCTGACCCTGCCAACTACAGGCCCATCTCGGTCACGTCCATACTCTGCCAGACTATGGAACTTGTCTTAAACCACAGGCTCCTGACGTAGGTACCTAGAATCTAACGACCTCCTCAGTGACCGGCAATACGGGTTTCGCCGAAATCGGTCCACCGGGGATATTCTAGCGTACGTCGCTCACATCTGGAGTGAAGCTATCGAGAAACACGGGGAAGCACTTGCAGTCTCCCTGGATATCTCGAAGGCTTTCGACAGGGTTTGGCATGATGACCTTATTAGCAAGCTTTCTAGTTATGGTTTGTCTTCTGGGTTTATTGCATGGATATCGGACTTCTTGAGGGATCGATCTATACAAGTTGTCATTGATGGCTGCTCGTCGGATCAAATGGCAATCAATGCCGGAGTCCCTCAAGGGTCGGTACTCTCTGCGACGCTTTTTCTGCTACATATCAACGATCTGTTGAAGCCCGGTATCTTTGGGTACGCGGATGATAGCACTGTTGTAGAGAGTTACATATCGAGCGCGAGAGCCAGTGGACAGCAAACTAAGGTATTGAGAGAGAGTATGATCGAGCGTTTGAACTTGGCCCTTGAGGAAGTCTCTGAATGGGGCGAAACCAATCTGGCCAAGTTTAACGAGGGAAAGACGCAGGCGTGTCTGTTCTCGGCAAAAAGGAGTCCATTTCAACATACTCCTACTTTTCGAGGTGTATCCGTACCGGTTACTGATCATCTTGAGCTTTTGGGCGTTACCTTGACCTCTACGCTCAACTTTGGCACGTATATCGAGTCCAAGGCTAAATTAGCTGCAAAAAAACTAGGTGTCCTCTCAAAGGTGCGAAAGTACTTCAAATCTGAACAATTACTTATCTTATACAAAGCACAGATTCGGTCTTGTATGGAGTACTGTTCGCATCTTTGGGATGGATCGGCTAAGTATCAGCTTGAGGCTCTGGAATCGATCGAGAGGCGTGCCAAAAGGCTCATAGGCAAAGACACTCTAGTGCGAAAAAGACTTCAAAGTCTTGAACATCGCCGCAAGATTGCAAGCTTGTCGGTTTTTTTATCGGATACACTTCGGAGAGTGTGCGACTGATCTGCATGATCTAATACCACCTTGCCCTTTTTTCTATCGGACTTCTCGTAACTCGAAGAAGCGGCACCGTTTCATGGTTGATGTTCCAAAGACACGGACGAAGAGGTTTGACTCTACTTTTGTGATAAGAACGTCTAGGCTGTGGAATGAGTTGCCAGAGTGGGTTTTCCCTGATAGTTATAACCTAGGTGTCTTCAAATCGAGAGTGAATCGGTTTCTTCTAGGTAAACACGCTCCATCGTAGACCGCATCGTCGCTTAACATCAGGTGAGATGGCGGTCAAGTGTAAACCTATAAAAGTTAATAAAAAAAAAAACTTCTTTGTTTATCTTCTTGTCCTATAAATTCTCTAGAAAAATTACCCTTCAAATTGGAATACCAGTAAAATAACTGGCAAACGTTTGGCAAATCCCCGCGCCTCGTCGGTTCTGCAAAGAGTCTTACTACTGTTTTCTACTATTCATTGTCTACGGCCACTACTTTGGTAAAAGAAACCATTCCTTATTCTAAGGGTAAAATTTAAATAAACGTTTTTGAATTTTTATTTGTTAGTTAAAACTATAAAATAATTTAATAAAAGAATTATATAAAATAATTTTTCGTAGGTGATTTCTTCGATTGAAAGTCAAATTCTTTGATTTCCATGTCGACGTGGCCGGAGAGTATTTGGTCCTTCGCAAGATTAGTGGACGTCAGGTTCAAAGCGATTCTGCCCTTCGTGAATGGGAAGTTTTTGGGTAACTTGTGGAACGGTAACGATATATTGTACAGATCGATGTTACCCTGAAATAAAAATAAGATAACTCTTTATTCAGTTGATATATAAATATGTACATACTAGCTTCATATACATTGTAGGGGAACTCAAATTCGGCTAGGCCTATGCAAGGTTCGCAAGATTTAACGCGTGACACAGTATAATGTTAAATACAATAATTGATTGATTTAAGTAGGTATTTTCATCTCAGCTTTACCTTCAGGTGAGTTGGACAGCATTCGATGAACTGTGATGATTCTTCTCTTCACCTATTCCAAAATATCTAACGACATAAGTGTACAAATAATTCTGCATTGAAAATAGATTAAAAAACAATTGCTTTTGTGTCGAAATAAGGTATTATATATGTTTAACCGACTTCCAAGCAGTAAGTTGAAATGTAAATCAGAAGATCAATACACAATATATTATGGTTCCGAATTCAGACTTAATTCTAATTCGATAAAATTCGTGTCTTAATTGCCACCCTTCAAATAAAACCGAGTTATTATACTCGTAATAACATCACAATTATCGCAAATAATGTACGTAATGTGCTGGTAGCCCGTGTTTTCAGCTAGGCTGTGCTAGTCGATATCACCGTATCTCGTACTGTACCGATGATGACATCATCATCATCATCATGGCCTTATGGTAGTCCATTTTTGAACGTAGGCCTCTTCTCCTTTTCTTCACTTCTGGCGGTCTTGTGCCCGACTCATCCAGTCTTGGTCTCCGTGTCGTTTGATGTCGTCCACCCAGCGTTGTGGTGGCCGCCCTCTTCCTCTCGTGTCAGCCCTGGGTCTCCACTCAAGGATTCGTTTCGTCCATCGGCTTGCATCCATTCTGGCAATGTGCCCTGCCCAGGTCAATTTATTCTTAGCGACTATGGTCATCACGTCCCTCAGCTTGGTTTTACTACGTATCCACTCATTTCGTGTCCAGTCCTTGAGTAATACCAAGCATTGCTCTTTGCATTCCTCTCTGCGCGACGTGGAACTTCTCGGCAGATCTTTTAGTGAGTGACGTGGTTTCCATACAATAAGTGAATACGGGCATAACACACTGCTCGAAGATTTTGGCTTTCAGACGAAGTGGAAGTTTGCTACGCTCTTTGTTGGCTCCAAAAGCGGCCCAAGCCTTTGCAATTCTTCGGTCTACCTCGGCTGTTTGGTTCTCGTAGCCAATTTTGTGACCCAGGTAAATATATTCAGTTACACTCTCCACGGGTAGCCGGATATGTGTAGGAATATATATATCACCGTATCACATGACGAGAATCTTATAAAGGCTAAGAAAGACAGAATCCGCGTGCACCTTAATATAGCTCATGCGGCTGCCGTCATGTTTAATGTTGATTTGACGATCATAATCCTATGATAGTCGTGTCGGTGAACAAACTTATAGTAATAAATTATTTTTATACAGAAAATTAAACTGACTTCAAAACAACAAAATTCAAAAGCGAAAAATGAATTAATGGTTCCCTATTGATTCGCATAGTATCTTTAGCCCTAAAATTGAATGCCATAAAATTTACCTCCCAATATTAGTTACTACTAATCATCATTACACATAATATCACTGCCCCTAATATCACTAGTCATAATAATAAATAAATATATAAATATTGGTGGACAATTCACACAACACCATCTAACCCCAAACTAAGCGAAGCTTGTACTATGGTGGCCAGATAGCTGATATAATACTTAAATAGTTTTAAATACATACTTATTATACATAGAAACACCCAGACACAGTGCAAACATTAGAGATCATCACACTGGGTGGAAATCGAACCCACGACCCTCGGCTTCGCAGGCAGAGTTACTACCCACTAAGCCACGAGGCCTGCCATAATTTTAGTATTACTAACATTTAAGAGCCATAACCTAAGACGCCCTAACTATTGAGCAACATAAAGTTTTCTGCCATAAATGTATAATGTCAAAGTTATATTGCTAATATAAATTGATCTAATATTAGATATTCGACATATTGGTTATAACGAGGGTTTCCGGATGTAAATACAGTTAAGTATACATTTTTGATAGAAGTTTCTCCCGCTTGCTACACTTTTGGCGAATCGATTTTACAATTTTGGCGGGAAAACGGGTGTATTTCTCAAGTAGTCCAGCTATTACATTGATAATTTATCAAGGAGACAGTGGTTTTATGGCTTAAATGTGTTGTATACGAAATAACAAACTCGAAAAACCAAAAATAACTGCATTCGATAGCACAGTTAATTTTTTATTTTTTCAATAGGTACTTCGGGACCATTTTCCCGCCAAAATTTTTAATTTTCTTTTTTTTTTTTACGATGTTTTTATGTAAATAAACTCTAATTTTAATGTGAGTTATATCAAAATAAAGACCAGTGCAAGTAGACGCCATTAAACATAAATTTATCGGTATAACTTCTCAAATAAAAACACGAAAAAAAATTTCCCCCCAAAAACCCGACCGCAAAGTTAATTTTGTATTTTTTCGTCATTCGGTGTAATATAGTTACCAAAGTGTATCAAGCGGTTAGCTTAGTTGGCAAACGTTTCACTTAGACAACATAGATAATGACAATGACAATATAACATTAACATTTTGTTTTTTGTGCATTTTTTGTTTCATAAATTATTCTTTTTTATGAATTTAACAGTTACCTGAATGAAAATTTGCAACAAATATTTTGAAAGTACCATTTCAATTATCGATATAAACGAACTGCTCTGAATAGGTTCTGTCACTGACTTTTGAGAACTGGCCTGACGAGGTTCTATCACTAACATACGACTCCGGGAGGGCTCCCGTCAGAAGCTCTACGGTCAGCCCTGAGTGTCGCTTCTCCATACTCGGTCTGCGATTCACTAAGGAGGTCGCCGCTTCGCTCGCCACCTCCCACCGTCGCTACGCTTGGCCTCGCATGGCTCGCTCCACGCAGGACCTCTCTTGAGCTTCTGGCTTCCGCATTTTTTTATAAACACTCTAGGGGTAGTAGCGACAAGACTAGGTGGAGTCGGGGTGCTCTGTGTCGAATCTGGATTCTAAGTAACCTAACCGGCCCGATTTGGCTACATAAAAATTCAAATATAAATACATTCAAAAATATGAACAAAAAATACTATGACTAGGAACAATAGGCATTTGAGCCATTATATGCATCACATTTATTACATGCTAATTATATGACAGCATACAAGTATGGCTATTAAAAGATATGCGCATCTAATATTATGACTACAAAATTATTATGACAATATATGTATGCGGAACAACTACAGGACAAAAAACATTATGCGAATGAATAGGACACCTGAATTAATACAATTATTTTAAAAACGCTACCCACTTATCTATTTCAAATCGGCGATAGCTTAGCCTAGCTTTAGTCTTAGGTGATAATTTCATAATCATTTTGAAACAAAAAACCTTAATTTGAGATGGAAAATAAATTACTGAAATAAAATAATAATTTACTGACCACCGGAATTGGACATCCTTTCTTCAGCTTTCCTTGTTTAAGCGTATCCCCAAAAATCGTGTCCTTTTCAAGTATGTCGCACATCGTCATTTGCATTTCAACAAAGCTTCTCTTATACTGATTACTTAGAAGCTCGTAAAAAATCATCTCTACCTGTAACAATTTTATTTTGAAATATACATTACATATTTGATTGTAAAGTTACGGAACGGTTAGTTAAGGAAGAGCAAATAAGCCTGATGGTAAGTGCCTATAACAACACAGTATCACAAAACTTTTATCATGAGTTTTAACCGCCTGTTATTGACTATCTGGAGTTATAAAACGTTAATTTCTTTGTAATATATTTAAACAATTATCTGGAGTCTGATAACGGCTAGTAACGAAAATACTGAAAAAAAACGGAAACGTTTTTATAATTTTGTAGTGGGCTTATATTTTACAGTGGTCCACCTTGTCTGTGCTGTTATAGATTAAAGTCTAAGACGTTTCATGCTTGACGATGCCGCTCGATAGAGGCGTATAAAAAACCGCGCGATCCCTCCTGATAAAAACGTTCATTAAAATAGAATTATAGAATCGATTTTAAAAAGAAAAATATATTTGAATAGATAATGAAACAAGGCATCATTTAAGTTTAAAATGTGAAATTTAAACTCACAACTTCTTAACAATAAACCAAATTCAAACTTAAATAATTTTTAAGTAATTTAAAAAAACGTAATTTTTCTACTGATTTCCCGCCAATTTTGTATTATGTTATTACAACAAACTTACGCTACATTTTTAAATTTTATAAACTCATTGAAAAAGTTAGTTATATTTCCTTTCAAATAATGATAAAATATAAGCAGAGGATACATGAAAAGTCTACTAAATTAAATGATTAAAATGATTTCTCAAAACGCGGCCATTGTTCCCGACACGATGGCGAAAATGCAATGGCTGAAAAACTTAAAAATTGATTAAACGCCATGTATGATTATTTCTGCAGATTATAAACCACAGTCAATACATATCTGCGCTACAGATTATTAATAAAAACGTTTTTCCGAACGCTTCGTGGTTGTGGCTCTGTAGTACCGGTAACAGTTAACCGGAAAAAAAATATGGTACTGTAGTGACCAGGGACAGGCAAGTGTATACGGGGTAGCATAACATTTTTTGTACTAATTTAAGTAGGCATAAAGTTTTTAGGACTAATGATAATTTACCATAACAACTAAACGCAAAACTGTTTTCGCATAATGTTTACAAGCATAACCATACATATATATATGTAGCATAACAATAACTTACCATAATGTTTAAACACATAACCATATATACCAATAAGATAACTTAGCATAATATTTAAAGGCACACATCGAAAAAAGCAGACGGTAAACCTCAGAAATATGACACTTTTTGACTCTGGGTGGCCCCGTCAGAAGCTCAGCGGTCAGCCCTGAGTGTCACTTCTCCATACTTGGCCTACGCTCCACTACGGAGGTCGCCGGCTCGTTTCGCTCGCCACCTCCCCCTTTCGCTACGCTTGGCCTCGCATGGCTCGCTCCACTCAGGACCTCCCTTGAGCTTCTGGCTCCCACATCTATATATATAAAAGCGAAAGGTCACTCATCAAGGAATCTCAAAAACTACAAATGCTAGGAATTTGAAATTTTGCATGGAGGTCCCTTTTAGCACGTAGGCGCTCGCTAAGACGGGGTTTTGCGAAATTCAACCCTTAAGAGGGTGAAACAAGGGATGAACGGTTGTATGAAAATTCGAAATTTTTAGAGTTATTAAATGTTGTCTAGACACTTGACGCGAAGCAATTAAATGTTTGTTCTATCAATTTTGTAATTTCGAACTGTAGGGGGATGAAATTGGAGTTGAAATAGGAGACGAATGTCTCTTTCGCTTTCACACCGAAACAACTGAACCGATTTTGATGAAACTGTATTATTTATAAGCTGTTTTTAGTAACGGTAAATGTGTATGGGTATACAAATAGGCAAGTACTGCCTGAGTTACCTTAGTATTTATTTCGCGCGTACGAAGTCGCGGGTAACAGCTAGTTTTTTATATACACTCTAGGGGTAGTAGCGACAAGACTAGGTGGAGTCGGGGTGCTCCGAGTCGGATCTGGGTCCTATGTAACCTGGGTCTATGTTTAGTAGCACAACAACTAATTAAAAAAATCCTAAAGAATATTATGATAAGCTAGCAATTTCGAGAAGATGATCAAGACTTTGAAGTCGTTTACGCACAAGAGTATCATTGCCTATGAGCCTTTTGGCACGTCTCTCAATCGATTTCAGAGTCTCTAGCTGATCCTTAGCCGATCAATCCCAAAAGTGCGAAAAGTACTCCTATATAGGAGCGAATCTGTGCTTTGAATCTGTGAATATAATATCTTACCGTTACGTTGTGAGACATAATGTACTTGTTTTCAAAATGAAATTCAAAATAATGAATGGGGTCTTTCCTCCCATTCCGACGACAGGTTACATTGAAATAGCCGAAATATTTAGGGTTCCAATAGTTGGTGTTGGGCCGCTCGGTACTCAAGTATCTGATCCACAATTGTTAAAATATACGCTTACTTTAAATATTACCCAACATACTAAACCCTACCTCGACACAACGTAGTAGATAACATGATTAAACGTGGGTAGGCATTACTACAGACTTAGCCCACTTTACTCCAATAATTTAATGTCTTTTCGCACATGAGAATAATTAAATTCATCATGTCGGTTGACAAAATATTTCAATACATTTATTTCTTATTAGGTTTCATGCATAGGTACAACAAATTGTTTAGTCAACAAGTGCTTTTTAGGTCGAAATATTTTTTCTTCTCCTATCATTATGATTGAGGTGTCATTCGATTTGTAATGGAATCTAGATATTTTTTAAGAAATTTCAAAGCCCGCTCGCAAAAATTGCAATAGTTATAAACAGTTTAGTGAATATAAAAAATAGTGTTTCGTTATTTGCCAATATGTCAAAAACTATTAAAAATTGTTCAAATTAAGTAAAAGATTAAAAAAGAAGAGGGTATTTACTAAAAAAAAGTCCTGAGTCTTGGAACTGTAGAATCAATATTTAGAACTTGTCCAGAGGGTTTAAAATACGCCCGAAAACGGTTGCCTTGGCTTACGCCCCTTCGGACCTTGAATAAACAAACATGATTTAAACTTATTAAATATAAAAATAAAAAATGAAAACAATCAGGCACCTACAGGATAGATCAATGAACAATAATCAATGGTTGAAAACTTTTTTTCGCGATTTTTCAATAAGTTATTAATCAGTTAATTAACATTTTTTAGCAGCACGAGCTTATAATTGGCATTGTAAGTTTTTTCCTTTTGCGAAGATATTCTTCAAAGGATTTAGTATTATAGGCTCCCGTTAGAAAAAAAAATGTGTTATTTTTCGTTTTGTTATTAACGATTTTACTGAGGTTCACCTAAAAAAAACACATCGTTGTAGGTACAACAACCACTTGGTAGGTAAATTAATGAACCAAGTTTTTAAATCTCTGTTTATGACATCAAAAGAGTGATTTATTACAAATAAATGAATTACCTGTTTGTACTTTGTTCTTTTTCGACTAAAAATACAAATACAACGATGTATTTTTTTTTTTGAGGTAAACCTCAATAAAATCGTTAATAACAAAAACTAACTTTTTGAAGTGAAAACTTCTTTAGGCGCGCCTAGACAGATTATTCGTGGGCTTTGAATTGAATTCATTCGTCACGCTTGGGTATGATAAAGAGAAAGCTTCTGGTAAACTCAGGACCATGGCTATTGGCCATCTAGAAATACGTCAGCCAATGAGAAATGCTGAAAGGGCGTGGACAGGCCATTATGGCATGGCCATTTAGAAACGCATCAGCCAATGGAAAATGCTGACGCATTTCTAGATGGCTTTGCCAAGATGGCGATGCCACGCCCTCCGGTTACACCCATGTAGTTTCCAAGGTAAGCTATCAAATTCTGAGTATAAGTTTTCAATAAGATATAAGATATAATTATAATAAGATATAATTATTAAGAATAATAGAATAAATAATAGAATAAGTTTTCACTTCTATCGGCAGTTCCTATGACTGCCAATTTTTTTTTCCTACGAGAGTCTATACTAAAACTTTTTAAGAATAGCTCCGCAAAAGGAAAAAAAACCTCAGATTAATAGTTTACCATTTATCGCACTTATAATGTTAATGCTCGTGCTGCTAAAAAATGTAAATTAACTAATGGATAAGTTGTTGAAAAATCACGAACAAAAGTTTTGAACCATGGATTTGATATTGTTCATTGATCTATCTTGTAGTAGGCGACTGAATTTTTTAATTTTTTTACTATCATATTTAATAAGTTTAAATCATGTTTATTCAATCAAGGTCCGAAAGGGCGTAAGCCAGGGCAACCGTTTTCGGGCGTATTTTCAACCCTCTGGTAAAGTTATAAATATTGATTCTACAGTTCCAGGACTCAGGACGTTTTTTAGTAAATATCCTCTTTTTTTTTGAATATTTTATGAAATTGGAAGTATCTTAAATAGTTTATGACATATTGGCAAATAACGACACACTACTTTTTATTTTCGCTAAATTGTTATTTATAACTATTGCAATTTTTGCGAGCGGGCTTTGAAATTTCTCAAAAAATATCAAGATTCCATTACAAATCGAATGACACCTCAATCATAATGATAGAAGAAGGAAAAAATATTTCGACCTAAAAAGCACTTGTTGACTAGACTACAAGTGGGGTTAGAATTCACAACCTCAAACCGGGAAGTCAGTTACTCTCAACACAAAGGTATCGCCGCTTCTATTCACGATCTACTAATTCTATCACTTTGTAAATACTATCAAAATTGTAATGAGATGAAATCTTGTAACGATTGTCATTTCAAATTTACCTTTTCGGCAATGTTTAAACCAATAAACTGTATTAAAATTATTATCGTTACACAAAACATTTTTGCGTTCACCGAAAAATGTATTAACTGTTTCAAAATAATATAAAAATGGTATCTTGAAAATATTAAGCAGACTATATAACAAATTCCCGGTGGATAAAAACAGGAAGCTTTGTTA
Organism: Ectropis crepuscularia; assembly: GCA_963693475.1. NCBI lineage: Eukaryota > Metazoa > Arthropoda > Insecta > Lepidoptera > Geometridae > Ectropis > Ectropis crepuscularia. Next base: position 3,743,460 of record OY856340.1, read on the forward strand.
ACTATGGTAAAACCACAAAACAAAGGAAATGAAAAATTATAATAAATATGTTATATTAGGTGAATTACACAGCTTATCAATATGATGTTAATCTTTTTAAATTCGTTCTTTCGCGTAAATGGATTAAATCACTGCATGCATTATTTCCGAAACATTCATTGTCCTCAAAATGCGACCTCCATTTTAAATAGCGGTCTTATGGGCGTTCAACTCCTCTGGGCCCTTCTTTCTTCCCGTGAGATCGAATACGAGTAATTACCTAGTTACCAAAGAAGAATAAAGAAACATTTTGTTCGCAGTCTAAACTTATATTTTACAAGGGTTCACGTGAAATCTATTTCGGATCTTGAGCATCATTACAGACACTTTGGTTTTTTTTAATATTTATTCATGGACGAAAGTATCTCGTGGTATTAGGGTGTAGCCTACAAATAATAAGTTACAGAGTGTGGTGTAACTACTAACTACAGTTACTAGAAAGTAGCGTTACATAAACATAATTTTATTTCGGTGCCAAGTAAGTTGTTACATTACATTGAGTCTTACCCTGCCTTTTTCTTTAGTTATAGAGACTGTGTTGCAAAAGGCAGTGTCTTCAGTGCATACACTATTACAATTAACATTTTATAACATATATACATACATACATATTTATAAATTGTACACTGAAATTGTGTGTGTGTGTGTGTGTGTGTGAATGATCCGATCTAATTTATACAGTATCATTCAATTTCGTTGTATTCTTGACCCGAAAAACATTCCTTAGTTTTAGTTTGATTTTGTTTTTACAATAACAAGAAGTTACGCCCCTGGAGTCACCGACTGTCATGCTCAGCTTGATGATTATAGTTTAAACCTTTAAACCGTCTCAAGACAAGTCCAGGAATTCAAAAGCTCTTAGTTCCCATCGATCCCGCTTGTCTAAATCCAAATTAGTCGAACAGGGAACAAACTACCTTCGTACCACGCGGGCGGCAAAGTGTTAGTCCCTAGCTAAATTCGTTCAATTGAACTTTTGCTGCTCCTTTGTATCTCCAATGCTGAAACCTGATAAGATCCTACCTCACATTGTAATGGGCAAGGAAAACTTGTTTGCTTTTCAGTTTGCCAAATGTTCGTGTCTAGATCCTAGCTGGTGACAGACACTTCCTACCGCTTTCCTTCCTACCTGGCAGTTTGATTTTTAAGTCTTAAATACACATTTGCCATATTAAAGTGTATCATATAGGACTATGAAATCCATATACGAATAAAACCAATGGCCCGGACGGTATTCATTTCCAGTATTGCTCTTTTGTGCGCCAGAGTAGTCTCTGACACTGATACATCTCTTTCAACTCTCTTTCCAACAGAGCAAGTATCGAAGTCGTGGAACCTTGCCAAAGTGCAACCGGTGCCCAAAAAGGAATTCATTCTGACCCAGTTAGACAGGCTCATTCTGATCACGTCAATATTCTGCAAGACTATGGAGGTGTCTTAAACCACAGGCTCTTAGTGTACTTAGAATTTAACGAGCAGCTCAGTGACGGGCAATATGTATTTCGCAGGATCTGTCAAGGATATTATAGTGTACTCACATCTGGAGTAAAGCTATCAAGAATCACATGGGAGCACTTGTTGTCTCCCTGGATGTGACAGGGACAGCAATGATCATTTAATAACTAGCTCTGCTGCTCTTCGAATCAAATGGCTATCAAAACTGGACCCCTCAGGGGTTGGTGCTCTCTGCTACGCTCTTTCTGATACATATCAATGATTCAAATACAATTTTTTTGGGTACGCAGATGATTAGCTTCATTGTAGAATGTTACATATCTAGCGCACAAGCCAGTGCACACAAACTCAGGCACTGAGAAAGAGTAGAACATCTCTCTCTTGAGAGAGTCTCTGTATGAAGCGATGCCAAAATCTGGCCAATGATTCTTACTTTTCGAAATGTATCTGCCCAGATTACTTTAGGGCGTTATTTGTGTGTATGTATCATCATCATCATCATCAATAGCCAACTAAATGTTCCCACTGCTGGGACTCGGGACCTTCTCTCGTAAGGAGAGAGTTAAGGCCATAATCCACCACGCTGGCCCAGTGCGGGTTGGTGGATGACACATGACTTCGAAAGATTCTAAGCACATGTCGGTTTGCTCACGATGTTTTCCTTCACCGTTTTAAGTTAGTGGCATTACGCACATGACTACGAAAAGACAGTGGTGCGTGTGGGGTTTGAACCCGGGGTCTCCGGATCGGCAGGCGCCGTTCTCCCGACTAGACCAGCCGTAACTTATGTATATCTACACTCAATTCAGGCCCTTACGTCAATTGAACATCATCAATTTTATTTTTTTCTGGAATTCTTCTTATTCAGGCATTCTTCTTTTTATTTAACTTTTATAGGTTTACTATTGACCACAGTCTCGCCTGATGTTAAGCAACGATGTAGTCTACGATGAAGTGTATTTACCTTGAAGAAACTGATTCACTCTCGATATGAAGACACCAAGATTGTAACCATCGGGAAAAAAAACAATCAGACAACGCATTCCACAACCTCTTCGTTCGTGACTTTGGAACATCAACCATGAAAAGATGTCGCTTTTTTGAGTTACGTGCAGTCCATACTCTCCGAAATGTATCCGATAAAAACGCGATAAGCTAGCGATCTTGCGGTGATCTTGAAGACTTGAAGTATTTTTCGCACAAGAGTGTCGATGCCTTTTGGCATGTATCGCGATCGATTCAAGAGGCTCTAGCTGATACTTAGTAGATCCATCCCAGAGGTGCGATCTGTGCTTAATATAACGTAAACAACTGTTCAGACTTGAAGTACTTTCGCACCTTTGAGAGGACACCTAGTTTGTCGCGGTTAATTTAGCCTTGGACTCGTTATAAAAGCCAAAGTTGAACGTAAATGTCAAAGTAACGCGCATAATCTCAAGATGGTCAGAAACCTCAAAACGGATATACTTCGAAAAGTAAGAGTCTGTTGGAATGGACAGCCTTTTGCGGAGGACAGACACGCCTGCGTCTTTCTCTCGTTAAACTTGATCAGATTGGCATCGCTTCGTTCTGGGACTGTCTCAAAAGCCAAGTTAAAACGCTCGATCATACTCTCTCTCTCTCTCTCTTTCAATCTCTTCTTCTCCTTATCCTTGACTACGCTGACGCCTGCTACCTTGATCTCACAGAGAATCAGCTAAATAAACTTGAGCGTCTTCAAAATTACTGTTTAAGATTTATATTTGGATTGCGCAAATATGATCATAAGTCGTAGAAAGCGTGACAAGATAGTAGGGTAGAATTTTCACGTCAGATGCGCTCATTCTAGGGCTAGAGAGTTGTTTTCCCAGTGGATATCATACGGTAGGCTACGCTTGGGATTTCACTATGAAAATATGACCGCCGCACGCAGGGAGTTTAAAGCTGCGCTTAAATTTGTTGTAAAAAATCAAGATAAAATAAAAATGGAAGTGTTGGCTCGTCATCGTTCAAAATGTAATTTTATTGAATTTCGGAAAGAAACAAAAAATTAGATCCCAGAATTAGTGTTCCCGCAAGTATCGAAGGAGAAAAAGATAAAAATAATATTGCCAATGTGTTTAATCACATTTTAATTTACAGACCGAAACACAGAATCGGTATAGCTCGAGAGCCGGTCGGGGCTCGGAGTCGCCCCAGGTTGTCGTAACGCCGAAGAATGTTGAAGCTATTGGAATATGAAGCGTGGGAAGTCTCCGGGCCACGATGGGCTCAGTATAGAGCATTTATTATTCGCGGGTCAACATATAGGTCTTGTTTTGTCGCGGTTTTTCAATCTGTGCGTGCGGCATAGTTACTTACCTGAGACACTTATGCGTACTCTAGTTATACCAATAATAAAAAACAAAACAGGAGATATCTCGAGCGTGTCCAACTACAGACCTATTTCTCTCGCTACGATAGTGGCCAAGGTGCTTGAACGGGTTATCCACTATTATACGAGTTTGATGAACATTGATGACGGACAGTTTGGTTTTCGTCCGCAACTCGGTACGGATATGGCTGTTTTTTCGCTTAAAGAAATTGTTAAATATTATAACAAGCACGAAACAACAGTCTATGCCTGTTTCCTAGACTTGAGTCGGGCGTTCGATACGCTCAATCACGAACTACTATGGAGGAAAATGCACGGATCAGGGGTCCCTACTGAAGTTGCTGATCTTTTGGCATACTGGTACGGTAATCAGATCAACCACGCCAGGTGGGACTCTGCGCTCTCGGATAGCTACCGGCTGTCCTGCGGAGTGAGGCAAGGGGGGGTCACCTCACCTGATCTATTTAATTATTATATCAACGATTTAATCGTGGAACTGAGCAGCACCCCAGTCGGGCTCAGGCTAGACGGGAGATACATCAACAACCTCAGCTACGCGGATGATATGGTTCTGCTCAGTCCCTCGATTAAAGGTATACGAAAATTATTAGGGATATGTGAGAGGTATGCGAGTAAGCACGACTTGCTTTATAATAATAATAAGACGGAAATGGTTGTCTTCAAGGCGGGGAGGGGACCCCAACACATACCGGAGGTTCGTCTCAATGGGAAGCCGGTGAGAGTGGTTAGCGAGTTCAAGTATCTTGGTCATATAGTAACATCGACCCTCCGAGACGCCAAGGACATCGAGCGACAGAGGCGAGCTCTATGCGGGGCTACCAAACAAAAGTCAGTTCAAAGCTCCGACTCGGATTTTTTATGATTTACTAAATATTGTGTGTATTTAAAGAAGATTTAAAACTTATAGGTAAGGTTTAACCCGTCCAGGGCACGACGCGTAAACAAATGCATGTACCAAAGTGCCACGCTTCCCGCCAAAAATTTTTTTTGAGGTTGGGAAGATTCTAAATTGGACAAATTTTGATGTATTCGTTAATTATATTGTACAAAATATACATCACTGCAATGGTCTTGAACCGCTTTAACATTTTTACGATTAATAGAGATAATTACACTTACCGGAATCTAGTATTTCTGTGTTGAATATGATGTTTACAAATTTTTGGTCGTCACCTCGCACAATTCGCATGATTATGGCACTTTACGATGTAATTATTACACTCACAACACATTCACGACAAAGAAGGACCTTTTATGCACCCATTTTAGTAACACTTTCACCACAAAACGAAAATCTAATCAAGAAAAAGATTTAATTATCACGAAACAAAACGGTCCGCCATTGCGTTACACAGCCGCTACACCGGCACTGCCGGCACACAAAAGCACTCAGTTGACGAAAAAATAGTTTACGTTAGTTTTTATTGCTGTAAACTCGACACTATCTGGTATGAAAGTGTTCATAGATATATTATACGTTAGTTTCCAGGCGATATGGAACACTACAATCGCTATATCGAGTATTATTTATCTAAATAACCTGCATGACGGACAATTTCGTACGCTCGACAAAAGTTTTCACATTTTATTTCGAAATATAAGCATCTATCACTAAAAAAAACACTGTTAGTACCTTACACATATATATTTCAGTAGATTACAGCACATTTACTCATCGTTTACGGTTTCCTGCCATTTTCGGAGACAAATAATCTGAAGCACTTGCACTCGAAAAATTGCAAAATGGCGGATCTAAAAATTTATGTTGACGAAATTTCTTTGATAATTATTTTTTTGTAATGTTTGTACACTTGGACTGGAAACAGCCAATAGAAATCGAGATTGTTATCTTGGCAATCGATTCGTGTAACGAAAACAAAGGATTGTCTATAGGCGACCGAGACAAAAAATAACAAATGAACGGCGCTCGCTTAGTATCACCCGTTAGATACTAAAGCGCTCGGGGGATTTGTTCCTTAGTATCACCCGTTAGATACTAAAGCGCTCCGGGGGTTAATAACATAGGTAACATACACATAACCTATGTTTACATTTTACATATTTTGCAAATTTTGGATTAGATACTGCCGTTATTGTATAAATTTAATTCACGTTGATATCTAGAATGCATAAATATCAATTTCTATCAAGTCGTCATTACAAATATTGTCTACTTACAAGTAAAATGAGATTCCATTGATTTTTCTTTTACAGAGGCTATTGCAGCTTATAACACTACACAAAGCATATTGTATAACATAAATATCACCAATCTCTTAACAGTCTTTCACAAACAAGTTTTAAATCTTCTTTAAATACACACAATATTTAATAAATCATAAAAAATCCGAGTCGGAGCTTTGAACTGACTTTTGTTTGGTAGCCCGGTGTCAGATTTGTAATTTAGCCAGAGAAAAAGCCGGCCACGGTGATTAGGACGGAAAATCAGTATCTTTTTCTCTTTTTTTCACATGTAATAGGTAATTAGAGTATCTCGTTTCCGCATGTTGTGACGTCACCTATTGTGCCCCCCTGATTGCATATATATTAGTATATTTATGTAATAAGATTATTTATGTATTAGCATGTATGAATGTATGTGTACTTTATTTTAATCAATAATTAGTATACCATTTTAATTATGTAGTAAGATATCAAATTACTCCTTATTTGATTACTCCCGTCTTTTTATTTTTAACTTATTTTGCATCCCACGGTTGCCTGAAAGAGATCGCTTTTAGCGATAAGGTCGGCATTTGCTACTATATTTTAAGATTATTTTTTAAGTTGTTTGTTTTGTTAAGCGCAATAAAGAGTTTATCTATCTATCTATCTGTTTCTCAGTACATGAGTTTGTTGTCCACTGGCTCTCTAGCTAAATAAGTAATTCTCTACAACGCCAACGGTGCTAGAAAGTAGCAAAAAGAGCGTCGTAAAGAGTACTGACCCTTGAGACTCCGGCATTGATAGCCATTCTATCCTATCAGCAGCCATGAATGACGATTTATATGGATCAATAATTATTACATTCTCAAAAATTTGAGGGTGGGGAGAGTACATGACGGAGTGTACGGCACTAAGTGATAGCCAGTATGGGTATCGCAGCAGAAGGCTCACCACAGCACATAACAACAGTATTGGTCCGACGGAACGTCGAAACCCGCGAAGACTAGAGGCAACTCGCAGTCAGTTTCTGTGTTTTGCCTTAGGCGTTTGATGTGATCGACTACAACGAGCTAGCAGCGAAGGTACAGTACTATGGAATCGACGGTCTCGTAAGTAAACATCAAAAAAACTTCAGGACAGGTCGCGAACAGATCGTAGTAGGGGATGCCAGGAGAACTAAGTATACCTTTAGAGACTGCTAATGGATTTTGTGTTGGATGGATGTTTCACCCTGCAATATAGCAATGCAATGCAATTTAGATATATAGATAGATAAATTCTTTATTGCACTTAATTTGCAGAGAAAACAACAATAATACAGAAAAACCCCTTAGAATGAAGTAGCACTGTAAGAAGATGGTTATTCGGTTGAAGAGATTTGAAGAAGAAGACGGACGATGGTTTTCGTAGAACGAAGTTTATTTGAAGGTTGTTACAATTATTGAGAAAATAAACATTTGAAGAGACAAATAAAATATGTCGGAACTTGCGTAACACCGAACACAAGCGCGTCCGCGTGGCGAAGTACACTTGTACTGGTGGTCCCTAAGTAGTACAACTCCTGAGTCCAGCTAGTCCCACTAGGTATGGAAGCGTCGCCGAAGCACAAGAGCGTACTGTGCCTTCGGAGCCTTGCGTGGCTGCTTAAGTAGGCGATCCTTCGCCTGTCCCTCCGCGCGCCATCGTCCCGGCCGGTGGAGGTGGTACCGGTGTGAATCGAGCGCAGCATGCTGGGTCGCGACGTTAGCCGCGTTAGTGGCGGCAAGTTTAAAATGCTTTGTGTTACAGACTCCCCCTCTGACTTCGATGACGTCCCGGCGGTGAGAAGTCAGGAAATAGGTGTAGTAGGAACAGGTGCAGTCTTGACAAAGCTGTAATACAAAAGAGCTATTGCTCTCTTAAAGCTGGAAATTGCTTGCGTAGTCAACAGGATGTTCATCTTCATCCTCCCCCTTTTTTTTTTTTAAATATAGAGTGGCGAGACGAGCAAGTCATGTGCCTGATGGTAAGCAACATGCCTGCCACATAACAGCACAGTGACACGCAGTTATTGGAACATGAAGATTCCAAATCATTACCTAGCACTGCACTGCGCTCGTCACCCAGAGATCTAAGTTGTTATATCTCTAAGCCCTGTAATTTCTCTGGAAACATTGCCCTTTAGACCGGAACACAGTAATGTTTGCACATTACTGCTTGGCCGTAGAATATTTGGCAAAGGTGTGGTCCTTCCACAGGCGGACTCTGCCAAGAGTCCTACCACTACAACTATGATAGCTATTGAACTACAGATAGCGCGTGAGTTGAATGCACTGAAACAGCTTCCATAGCCTAATCATGGCAGTATTGCTTTGGAAGGTAACATATAATGCAATGCCTGTGTACCTTAAACGTCCATGTTATCATCCAAGCTACTCATAAATAAAGCTCGAGAACGCGGTGACAATTTTACGTTTTGATGGGCATTCTCTTGGGCATCTCGCAGCATGTAGTCATAGCGCGGTGAGTATGTAACGTTTCTAGTTGCCCTACAATACCTAAGTCTAGGGAGATATAAATCAGACAACTAGTAAGTTAACAAAAGATAATATAATATTCAAGAAAAACAGAAAAAAGTGACCAAGTTAAAATATATAACAAAGTTTAAGGTAAAGTAAGGGGGAAAAGTGTTTTGTGAAAAGTTAGTATCTAGTTGGGTCGGGGTAAGGTACACTCATGAACCGAGACACGTTGTTTATCCGTAGGACAAGGTACACTGGCCTTGAATTCGCGATCCGTCGCGAGCAGTGGCGTCGAATCCGTTGGTCGAAGACGTCCCCGAAGTAGGCAGTTGTAGGGCACGAGACAATTGGAAGTAGGGCACGAGACAAGTGGCGTTATCTGAAGCGTCCCGCTTCAGTAGGGAAACGGGAGTGACGTCCGTACTTGCCGTGCAGTTGGACCCTGGAAGTTCATAATTTTGGACGTCTATGAATATGGCCAGATTCATTGTTTGACTGCCACATTTATCCCAACCGCGCAAAGCAAAAACAAGTACCAATGGTATCTAATGCAGTAAATAGTATCTTAGGATGAGGGCAGTCAAACTTGTACAATGATTTTATGACAAATACAATTGAAAGCATGAAGTAAGACTATCTAGGTACATTCAAATATAATGTTCAATAAAAAGTACAAGTGGGTACCTACGTAACAAATTATAAAATTGATTTTACTAGTTTATTCTTTGAACTCAAGCTGTTAAGGATATTATGATTTCAGAGAATGAGGAAAATGATTATCTATACTAATATTATAAAGAGGAAATATTTGTTTGTTTGTTTGTTTGTTTGTAATGAATAGGCTCCGAAACTACTGGACCGATTTCAAAAATTCTTTCACCTTTGGAAAGCTACATTATTCCCGAGTAACATAGGCTACGGCAGATGGCGCTGCAGTTGATATCTAGGTTATTATTCGAGCGAAGCCGGAGCGGGCCGCTAGTCTTATATATAAAATTCTCGTGTCACAGTGTTTGTTTCCTTACTCCTCCGAAACGGCTTTACTGATTTTAACCAAATTTTATATGCATATTCAGTAGGTCTGAGAATCGGCTACTAGCTATTTTTTATACCCCTAAGTGACAAGGGTTGTTCACCCCAAAAATTTTAATTTTAATTTTTGGACAATTTTTTTTGTTTTTATTTTTGTATGATGTGGCGTTAAAAAATACATACAACCCTTCATTTTTATCCTTTTATCACCAACCCCTATTTTTTTATAGCCATTTCAGTAATTAATCATTTTTCATCCAGCTCGATAACTGATCAATTATAGTCTTTTTAGGGTTCCGTAAAACGTTAAAACGGAACCCTTATAGATTCGACATGTCTGTCTGTCCGTCCGTATGTCACAGCCACTTTTTGCCGAAACTATGAGAACTACACTGTTAAAACTTGGTAAGTAGATTATAGTAGTATTCTGTGAACCGCATTAAGATTTTTACAAAAATTAAAAAATAATAAAAAAATAGGGGTGCCCCCCATACTTAGAACGAAAACTCTTTTTTTTTTCATCAAACCTTTACGTGTGGGGTGTCTATCGATAGGTCTTCAAAAATGATGTTAAGGTTTTTTAAATCATTTTTGTCTACATTGAATAATTTGCGCGACAGACACTTCCAAAGTGGTAAAATGTATCCCCCCCCCCCCTCTAACTTCTAAAATAAGAGAATGATAAAACTAAACAAAATATATGATGGACATGTGCAAACTACCAACGAAAATTGGTTTGAACTCGATCTGATGAGTAGTTTTTTTTAGTACGTCATAAATACTTGGCTGCTTTTATTTGCAAATGTTTTTCACTCTATTACGATTAAAATTTCCCGGAGCTTATGGCAAATCTAAAATCTATAATATTAAAATGAATCGCAAAATGTGTTGGTAAGCGCATCACTCAACAACGCCTGGACCAATTTAGACAATTATTTGTTTTAAATGTTTGTTGAGTTCCAAGGATGGTTTTTACGGCGAGACAAAAATAATAATTGCCGAGAAAACTCTATAAACAGCACTTTTCTTTTTCCCATACAAACGTTTTCTAACTAAAATTTTAAGACAATTTGAGCTTCATTGCTATTGAATAAAGTTCATATTAAATGAAGTGCTTTCCCATACAAACGTTTTCTAACTAAAATGTTAAGGCAATTTGAGCTTTATTGCTATAAAATAAAGTTCATATTAAATAACAGGCCCTCGCTTATGTCTAAGCAATACATTATGTGTGTTCCTAACGTCAAGGAGTCAATTTGCACTTTATTCCCGCTGCACAAAGTTCAAATTCCATCATGTCTATCAAAACAGTTGAAGGATAGGAGGATCTAATGTCACGTTCCGGAACCCACTCAGAAGAAACTCGACAAAAGCGATAATATCGCCAACCAAATCAAATTGAATAATCACAAAACGTAAGTTTCATTAGTACTGATTTTAAATTTGGTCGGCTTCACGATATTATTTACTTTGATTTAGTTTCGGCACGCGAATAAAATGCGTCAATTTTCAAGTCACTATATATCAATCAAGTGTCAGTCAAACACAAACCGCGTTATCAAAAGTGTTTATTGACTAATCCAAATAACGCCAATAATTAAAAAAAAAGTGTTTTATTATTTTGAATTATTGATTTAATATCCCTATCTGTACAAAATGATTTGAATACACACGTTTGTGTTGTGGAGTGGAGCAATATTTTTAGAGTAAAACTAACGGCCAGAATACGAAACACCATACTGCGTCCCAAAACCGGAATAGCCGATGTGACTTAAAAAGCAGCCAATTTGAAAGCGGGACTGGACTCGGGCTGGACATGTTTACTGCATGTCGGATGATTATTGGGCCAAAATTACCACGCGGAGGAAGCCAGATTGCAAAAGACGACGCAGCAGATCAAAGAAACGATGGCAAGACACCCTCCACAAATATCGGAAAGACTGGACTGTATTAGCCATAGAAAAGGAAAAGTGGAAGGAGGGTATGGAAGCCGTTGCCCAATATTGGGACAAGACAGCCACATGATAAATAAATATTAACCCGTTAAGGAATAAACGGCGCGGGCGCCGCGCGGACGATGCGACGTCACGCGAGGTATGTAAATGAGATAGATGCAAATGAATTAAATTTCAAAATTCAAGAACAAATTACAGGCGAACTGAGGATTTATAAATCAGTTGATTCGATTCAGGATGATGTCGTAAACAACTACCTATCCACCGGAATTTTTGAACTCGCTGGATTTTCCAGGATTGCCACCTCATACCTAATCTTCAAGTTGGATCGGTAGTTAAAATATTGTGAAATATGAACGAACCGCGTCTTTGCAACGGCACACGGCTAGCTATAAAAAATAATGAACAACGTTATAGAAGCAACTATACTGAAAGGAAAGTATAAAGGAGAAGACGTTTTGATACCACGCATCCCAATGATTCCGACTGATGTGCCATTTGAGTTTAAACGACTACAGTTTCCAGTGCGGCTTGCTTTTGCTATGATCATAAACAAGCCCCAGGGGCAACCTTAACACGCTCAGCGCCAAGCCCTATATGGAAATACTACCAAATTTTGACAACATTTAATTTTTGTTATTTTAGTGTTGCCAGTTGTGAGGTGTTAAAATAGTATAGAAAATAATCACACCCTTTTTTACCGGTGTGTATATTTTTTGATACACGTGGCCTGGGAAATACTTTAAGGTATATAGATAAACTATTCCCCAGGTCATGTGTATCAATAAAGATACACATTTCGTAATAATATTTCTCTGTGTTTCTTTCTTGAATGCACATTTATTATTCAACCCAATATTATCTAAAGAAACTTACTGTCACTCAATTCAGGGAACAAATCATTGTAGTTTTACTAAAACGATCCGCTCAGTTAGCCGGAGATGAAGTGTCATCAGTCTCTATTATGACAAGAAGAACGTCTAATAGAAAACATTATCTCATAAGTAACAAAGTTGGAGAATAAATTGTACGCTGAAGATGTGCAGAGGAGTATAGTGTTTGTGGTATTAATCTAGAAAACCCATGATTCTCACATGGTCAATTGTATGTTGCATATTCCCTCCCGTCTTCGAAAACCACCAGATTTGTTTGTCCATGTGCCAAGTAATCAAACAAAAACATCGTATATCACAAAGCACTACAATGAAAATAAAACTGATTTTTGGTAATAACTTGATTAACAATAAAGGGATTCATCATCATTGTCAGCCTATTTAATATTCGTCCACTGTTGGACGTAGGCCTCTCCTAACGAACGCCACAAGGTGCGGTCTTCTGTATTCTGCATAAAGGGATTACTTGCTTTTAAATGCTTATATACGTTGAAGTAAAATGTTATTAACTGTATCAAGTTTTAACAGCATAGTTCTTATAGTTTCGAAAAAAATGGTTGTGACATACGGATGGACAGACAGACAGACTTGACAAACCCATAAAGGTCCAGTTAGTACGTTTTACGAAAACGTAAAAATGGATCTTCGAAATGTATGTACGCTCATAACTTTTGAATGACTGCACCAAATAGGATGATTCTTTGTTTGTTATTGTTGGGACAAGATTTGTACAGCAGAAAGTCTAGAAAATGTAGACGAAAAAATACATGGTGGTACGAAGTTCACCGGGTCAGCTAGTTAGAAATATATAAAAGGAATTGATTGACAGTAACTAAGAAATCTGAACATAGTATTTGAATGTACTCACGTCATGATCACTACCTAATGCATGGTAAGATTTATAGAACCACTTACCCAGTTTGGGGTATAACGAATCACAGTCAATATTAAACACTTGTCATCGGTAATTTTGCAAAATTACATTTAGTGTAGTGTAATCAACAATCAAGTAGATTTCTCAGCTGTATTAAGAATGATATAAGTAATCGCGCGAGGCAGCTTCACTTCGTAGAATGTCACGCAAAGTCATGCGCGGCCCGGTGACCGGTAGTCATTCGGCGCGAACCGTTCTCATTGGTCAACCCGCGCGACATTTTAAAGTTGATTTACGAAGACTGATTGCAATTATAAATTAGTAGCAAATAAGAAACAGTAACAACCGTTACAAGTATCCATCGAATAATCTTGGGTTCGGTTTTTCAGGAGTAGGAACGTAGGGGATGCTAGCACTTTCCTCAGGCAGTGCGGGTTCTTGTGATGGTGTTGTAGAAACTCCAGGAACAGTGCTGAGGTCTGAAGTGCCTGCCTGTCGTGGTAGTTGAACCGGAACCTCTATACAAACTGCGGCAGCAGCTGGACAAGTCTCTGGGGTAACCGACAATGGGGCAACCGGACTCGGTAAAGCCATAGTTTTTAGAGCATCTTGTGGTGTTATATACTCGTCCGGAAAAAATGCAAAATCTTCTTGGTAAAGTTCATTTGTGATGTCCGGATCGAGTAACGAATGCCATGTAAATTGAGGTAAATTCAGTACCATCTTGGCATCTTGGCTGAATCCGATACCAAGCAACGTCTTGTTGTCTCTGGACTTGGGGAGCACCACAAATGTAGTTGGTATGGTGTACTTGCCGATTGTGACTATAGTTTTAACCGTTAAAACATTCTGCCATTTCGGTACGCCGTCAGCCATAGTGATGCATACTTTTTTGTTATCGAAGCTATAGCCTTACTCTTTCAACTGGCAGTACAGCCCATATGACGCTACACTTGTCTTCGTGCATGAGTCGATGTGTGCCTTTCCGTTTATGCCATCGATAGAAATGAAGACGACTGGTCTAGCTCTGGTGTCGACTTGGATGTTCATGGCACAGAAACTGATCGCCTCTGTCTTTGGCGCCTTCAACTTTCCGGAGCAGGTTGGACAGTTGCTACGAACTACTCCCGGTGCACTGCAACCGTAGCACGAAAATCGTGGCTGTGATGGAGATGGCACTTGAGTCACTGCTTTGCTAAATTTTGGCTTGTGGGCTTGAAGTAGAATCGCGACTGTTTCCTTCCTTTCCTTTCCTTTCATTCTATTACGGCAGACGTCCATAGTATGTCCCGGATTCCGGCAGAAACTGCATCGAAGCTTATTTGGACGCTGCGAAGGAGTTTGTAGAAGTTGACACATGTTCCGTTCTCCGTTGTTCCTCTCTACCCCTCTAGCCAATTCTAACAATTTATCAAATGAGTCGACGGAGTCTCGCGTTATGGCACGTCTCAGATCTAGACGCAACAGGCTGTAGATAATATCTATTTGCTGCGTCTCTGTGTGCTCTGGTTTGGGAAGTTGAGCGAACAGCATCCTCTTCTTAGCGACGAAACGTTCCGTCATCTGCTCCATAGCTTGTTTCTCGGCCATGATCTCCTGGTAGATCAGGTACGCTGGTATTTTTGGCGCGAAACAATTTCTGATCTGCCAGCAAAATTCAGACCACCTGCTGACTCCATCCTTAACTCCTTGCCTTGCTGAGACTTGCTTCACCCTTCAGAAGTAAAGACAGCCCAGTAATCGCATCTTCTTCGCTTATCCGCTCGATGTTTTTATATACTTCTATGGCGGATAAGAATGCTTCTAGTATCTCCGGGTCCCTCTGTCCTTCGTAGAAATGGGAGCCTTGCGCGAATGATCCTCTCTTCGAGTTTCCCATTGCAGCCAGCAACTGTTTGAATTGATCGTCAGATAAGGTGACGCTCATGTTGTCTTCCGTCTTCGTTCTTTTGGTTGTCGTGGTTCGTCCCGATCGTGTTACGATGAACTTCGGATTTCGGGCCCTCTCGTTGGTCGCCAGTGTAAGAAGATGGTTATTCGGTTGAAGAGATTTGAAGAAGAAGATGGACGATGGTTTTCGTAGAACGAAGTTTATTTGAAGGTTGTTACAATTATTGAGAAAATATATATTTGAAGAGATAGAAAAATAAAACTATGTCGGAACTTGCGTATCACCGAATACAAGCGCGTCCGCGTGGCGAAGCACACTTGTACTGGTGGTCCTTAAGTAGTACAACTCCTGAGTCCAGCTAGTCCCACTAGGTATGGAAGCGTCGCCGAAGCACAAGAGCGTACTGTGCCTTCGGAGCCTTGCGTGGCTGCTTAAGTAGGCGATCCTTCGCCTGCCCCTCCGCGCGCCGTCGTCCCGGCCGGTGGAGGTGGAACTGGTGTGAATCGAGCGCAGCATGCTGGGTCGCGACGTTAGCCGCGTTAGTGGCGGCAAGTTTAAAATGCATTGTGTTACAGCACTATAATGCTCTACTGCCTTGCCATTACTTGCCAGAAAATAATCCGGATGCACAAATTGTGATGTTGTACGCTGATGATGTCGCAGCTGGTATTACGGCGTCGTCTGTAGATGAGCTCGAGCGGATACTCGCTAAAGTAGCCAGAAAATTACAAAAATGTTTCATTTTACAAACAACGTTTCGCATTAAATTTATTTCAAAAGTATCTTACACAAGCTGATCTATGCGCGCGTTGGTTCGCCATCTATCGAAAATTGTACCAATTAAAATTTTGAACAAGTTCGGTTACCTAAGGTTCTAATGACGCAACTTTTAAAAGATAGACACATGCTGTCACGCAAACGAAAGCTCTCAAAAACAAATATTTTTCCCCGTTTTCGTTACATTTTTCATGCATGTTCCGCTCCTGTTGATGGTAGCGTCGATAAATGCACTCGATAAATGCACTATCCAACAAAGAAAGAACCTTTAAATTCAGACCAGTAGTTCTCGAGATTCTTGCGTTCAAACAAACATACAAACAAACAAACGAACTCTTCAGCTTTATAATATTAATAAGTATGGATCAACAAATGTTTTATTTTACAAAGCTGTGCCCCGTGGTTTCACCCGCGTCTATTTGAGGAAAATCCATACTAAAATATCCTATCCATTGCTTTAAAAAGCTATGATCCGTAAGAGAACTGTAGAAAAACAATAAAGGAACGCTAGGTAAAAGTAGTGGGATCTACTAAAATGTATTGTACAGGTATTTTAAAGTACTTAAAAGTACTGTGTATACGATGTTTTTAGTTTTCTTTTCTTGCACTAGAAGAACAAATTGGTTATCTCTGTAACCTGATTCTCTTGACAGTGCAATATATACCAAGTTGTCCGTATGAAAATCAGTCTCGGCGTGAATCGATTCCTTGGTGCTTAAATGTTTGCCCCTGTGGGCAAACATTTAAGCACCAAGGAATCTTAAAAGCTTTAATAATAGTTACAGCAAACGTCTCCTTATCGGGAAATTGTATTACAATTTTGAAATTAAAACGCAAATGGTACCATTTTATGTAGAGGTAATGCATTAACATACCCTTCCATTTGAAGGGAATGGTCGATTTGTGTCGGATTCGACACCATGGCCTACCGACTAAAACTTCCGCAGTTATAACCTTTGCCTACATTGCGCATAACACGTGAATGCTCTCGCACTCTTTTGCGAACTCGCCGCGGGACAACGCTCGCCGTGAACACCTCGGTGACCAGCCGTGGAAGCCAGACGTCCTCACGTCTGGACACCCTTGGTCCCCCGCGGCGGGCTAAATGCTCGGCCTCATCACCTATCACCATCCAGCTGAAGATGACGGGGACAGCAGCTCACCGATATACCGGTACTCCTCTTCCCCTACAGCCCCACCGCATCCGCCATCATACTGCAGTGGGCAAGGAGTACGGCGCACCGTAATACCGGTACTCGTCTCCAGCCAAGGAATCTCCTCTACAGCCACAGTGCCTACCATCAAGCATCACGGCACGTCTCAGTCGTGCCGGCACTGTCTGCGCCACGCAACTCCCTCCTAACCGCTTCGCTTGGACCGCAAGGCTTGGAGCCCATAGCCCTGGCGAGCAGTCCCACTGGGGTTTCTCTTAGCTTGTACTGTAACTGACCAGGCCACGGCTACTGGACCTCGTCAATGCGGGAACTCCTCGAGAAAGAAGATCGTGATCTTTTATTAGATAGTAGGTGAAAATTATGCGCATTTTTTTATGTCGGCAAACAATTACGCACGGTCGCACATTGACGAATCTTTAAGTGTAGTGATTGACGAGGTTGAAATGGAACAAGTGAAAAAAACAAATTTTTGGGTTTTAAAATTGGTTATGGTCTGACGTGGGAAGCGCAAATTGATAAAATATTATGTGATGTGTTAGGACGGTCCTATTTTGCGCTACGACAAGTGTTCGTGATTCTGCCGTACCACATGGTATTACTAAATGTACACGGTAGACACGAGTAGGGTTGTCGCAAATGAAAATGCTTGTTAAAATATATTAATTAATTAATTTATGATCAACATTTTATAGACTCAAAATTATTATATAGGTAAATATAAATTACAATTGATATGACGACATTGTGCTGATCTGATAATGAAGCTGCAAGGTGGCCATAGGAACTCAGTAATTAAACGACATATAACCCCATCAAGTTTGTGCTCGATTAATTCATCTTGATGAGTACTTTGTCACTAGATGGTGACCAGGGTCTGATGATGAAGCTGGAAGATTGAATTTAAATTATTATATTGTACATAATCTCACTTGAAACATTGAGATTAAAAAGTGTTATTTTACCATTAAAACAAAAAAAAAAAAATTGTATCGTACACGTCGTATAGCTTACGTACTAGCTGTAGACGGAGGACTAAAAAAACCAAGAGTTCTTAAGAATTAATTTAATGAACTAACTTAAGGTATTACAACTAATTATTACTAGCTAAACCTAACTTAGTGAGCCTAACTGATGTGTAGTGTAGACTTACTATCTAAAAGACGGGCGGCCGCAGGTCGCGCAGGTCGGTCGGGCGTCACGAAGAGCTGACGCTGCAACTCGTGTCTCGGTGCAAACCCGTAGAGGTAAATGTGGGTCAGCGATGCAGCAGTTTCAGTGGTTTTACAATTTGTAATTAGAGCTTGTCACAAAGGGAAAAGAGAAGGAGAAGAGGGAGAAACGGAGGGGGGAGCAAGGTTTGTTTTAGGTGGCGTGCCAGAGCAGTAGGCTTGATATCAGTCCCTGAAACTATATGCAATGAGGATTTGGTTTTGTTATAGTCAAGAGACAGCAATCATTTCGCTAGCGTTGTTCTACATGTGAACCGTGACATAAGATAGAAATCAAGAATCGTTTTCAGTTTGTTATACAAATACGCTCTTTCACAGTAAGAAGGAACATACTTGTAGCAACTTTAATTTTCTGCAACTTTGATCCCAATAATTTTCATCGTACAATCAATGTTTCCGGAAATAACTGCAAACGAATTGGTCAAGTGCAAGTCAGACTCGCCCATGTAGGTTTCCGTACCAGCAAGTAACATAATACAAAAGTTGTTGTAGTTTGTTGTTACTTTTTATCAGTGTTTTAACAATAGTGCATTTATGACGTATTAATAAACTATGGCGTATTAAAATAAACGATTTACTAGAATATCATTCAAACCAATTTTCGTTGAAAGTTTACATGGTAATGTACATCATATATTTTATTTAGTTTTATCGTTCACTTATTTTAGAAATTACAGGGGTCACATTTTACCACTTTGGAAGTGTCTCTCGCGCAAACTATTTAGTTAAGAAAAAAAAATGTTGGAAACCTCAATATCATTCTTGAAAACCTATCCATAGATGACCCACGCGTATGGTTTTATGGAAAAAAATTGAGTTTCAGTTCTAAACCCCCAAAATGTATTGTTTTTTTTTTGTATGAAAATTTTATTGCGGTTCACAGAATTCACCTTCCCGCTTGATACACCGCCTGCTATTTGCGTTTACAAATTTGGCGGGAAAACGGGATAAATTCCCGTCAAAAACCCGTCCGCACAATTAAATTTGTATGTTTTTGTCGTCAACGAGTTTTTGGGTACTATATTACACACCAGTGTATCAAGCGGCTACTTACCAAGTTTCAATAGTATAGTTTTTATAGTTTCAGAGAAAAGTGGCTATGACCTACGGACGGACAGACAGACAGACAGACATGACGAATCTATAAGGGTTCCGTTTTTTGCCATTTGGCTACGGAACCCTAAAAACGAGTCAAAGTATAATTTCGCCTGTATCTCGATTATTATCGAATTTTGCGAAAAAAATGTAGAATCAAAGCTGTAGATCATTAAATTTCCTGCAATTTTGATTCAAATAGTATCAGAAATCAATATTTAAGCTCCTACGCATAACCTACGGATAAACCGATTTCGATGCGGTTTTTTTTATTTGAATACTAGTTTCCTTTCTTCCTAGAATTCAAGATGGCCGTTTCCACAAAATGACGGATTAAATACTTTTTCACAACCTCCCTCAATATGGATATTATATGAAAGAGCTTGAATAGTAAAATACCATCTCACATCCCAAATCCAAGATTAGCCACCCCCTACGAAATGGAGAATTACATGTTTTTTTCACCACTACCTCAACATGTACATATGTATGTATATCAAATGAAAGTGCTTAACTAGTAGAGTACTATACATTATGACAAATTTCAAATTCAAGATGGCCGATACCACAAAATGGCGAATTACATGGCTTGGCAAATTACATGGCTTGGCGAATTGAATGGGCTTGTCTAGTAAAATGTTGTACAAATTATAAATCCGAGATAGTTAGAGGTAAATCAACATTTATTATTTTGTTCCTGTTACCTGAAAAGACGTCACGCCGGCGGTATACTCCGGCGGCGAGTGTTGATTTTACGATAAACATTTGTAGAAAGTTGAATTTGCAACAACTTTGGTTCAAATCGATTTTGTAAAAAAATAGCTAAAAAAACGTTTGACCTTCAAGCCAATATAGCGGCTAACGCACTAGTCTGATTTGGTCGAGTTTTTTCATTTAAGCTACTTATTTATCAAACTCTAAACATTGGCGAAAAAGCATCTGACTATTGTTCATTCCAGGTTAAAGTCTAACCGACTGGGCTATAAGTACGGCTTCAAGTTTGAACAGTTGCTCATGTTACGCTAAGCGCAGATTCGCTGTTGTATTGTGTACTGTTCGCACCTTTATTTTGCCAAATACTATGCCGGGAGCAGTTAGAGGTGGGTTATTCGGAGATAAGTTTTTTAATTATTTTTTTTTAATAAAAATATTTAAAAAAATATTTAAAAAATACTATGTTACATATAGTAGTACAGTAACTTTAAACATTACCGTAGGCGTTAAATCCGGTAGATCTGATTTTTTGCAGACTTGTTTATGATGTTGGCCTAATGATTGTCTCAAGTTTGTGACCTCGAGCGACGAACGCAACTTTGTCAAAAATCGAAAAAACCGCGAAAAAATCGTTTATTTTTCAAATTTTGGCGATTATAACCCTAAACGACTAGTTTTTGTAAAAACTTTCTTGTGGCGTTTATAAAGTAGATTAAATTTGCTACAATATGATACTAGAATTGTCTATGTACTCCCAATAGTTTCTGAGAATAAGTCTTTCAAAGTTTATAATTTTTTTCGTACTTCGCACTTTTTAGCAATATTTTAACTCCTACTTGACCACTTTGTGGCACAGTTACGGCGGTTTTTAACCCCCGATCAAAAAAAAAAGGTGATATAAATTTGACGTCGAAGTCTGTCTGTCTATCAGACAGACGCACATACAGGTCTGTCTCTATGTGTATCTGCCTGTGTGTGTATCTGTCTATGGCACCGTAAAGCTCAAACGGATGGGCCGATTTCGATGCGGTTTTTTTAATTTGAAGATACATTTTTGTGTTGATGTTTTGAGCTATTTTTGGTTAATATCGATTCAAGATGGTCGCTTCCACCAAATGGCAGACCAAATATTTCATCACAATCTACCTTAATATGGGTATCAAATGAAAGGGCTTGACTAGTAGAGTACTATACAGTAATAACAAATTTCAAATCACAAAATGGCAAACTCCATTTTTTTTTTTCACTAATGCCTTAATATGGGTGTCAAATGAAAGAGCTTGACTAGTAGACTACTATACACTATGAACAATTTATATTTATACCATATCAAGGTAGTTGTGAAAAAAGAAACGTATTTCGTCATTTTGTGGCTGCGGCCATCATAGATTTGAAATTTGTCATAGTGCATAGTAGTCTACTAGTCAAGCCCTTTCATTTGATACCCATATTAAGGTATTAGTGAAAAACAAAATATGGAGTTCGCCATTTTGTGATTTGAAATTTTTTATACTGTATATTACTCTACTAGTCAAGCCCTTTCATTTGATACCCATATTGACGTAGATTGTGATGAAATATTTGGTCTGCCATTTGGTGGAGACGGCCATCTTGAATCGATATTAACCAAAAATAGCTTAAAACATTAACACAAAAATGTATCTTCAAATAAAAAAAAACGCTTTGAAATCGGCCCATCCGTTTGAGCTCTACGGTGCCATAGACAGATACACACACAGGCAGATACACATAGAGACAGACCTGTATGTGTGTCTGTCTGATAGACAGACAGACTTCGACGTCAAATTTATAACACCTCTTTTTTTGGTCGGGGGTTAAAAACCGCCGTAACTGTGCCACAAAGTGGTCAAGTAGGAGTTAAAATATTGCTAAAAAGTGCGAAGTACGAAAAAAAATATAAACTTTGAAAGACTTAGTCTCAGAAACTATTGAGTGTACAGAGACAATTCTAGTATCATATTGTAGCAAATTTAGTCTACTTTATAAACGCCAAAAGAAAGCTTTTACAAAAACTAGTCGTTTAGGGTTATAATCGCCAAAATTTGAAAAATAAACGATTTTTTCGCGGTTTTTTCGATTTTTGACAAAGTTGCGTTCGTCGCTCGAGGTCACAAACTTGGGACAATCATTAGGCCAACATCATAAGCAAGTCTGCGAAAAATCAGATCTACCGGATTTAACGCATCCTACTCCATACATTCAGGCGACAAAGTTACTGGACTATAGTTAGAGCAGAATTAAAAAATATTTTGCTTTTAGAGTTTTATTCCGTTAACATAAAATTTACTTTTGCAGGTTTTTCTCGTTGTGTTGTCGTTGCTTTATAGTTGAATTCTTTGATCTCTATATCAACGAAACCGTAGAACAAGGTATCTTTGGCAGCATTAGTAGAAGTCAGGTTCAAACTTACCCTGCCTTTTGTGAACGGGACATTGTGTGGGATTTTGTGTGTCGGAATGGACATGTTGTACATGTGATATTCACCCTGAAAGAGAAAATATGTGATTTAAGTACTTAAACTACGAAATTAAAGGTCAGGCCGGTAAGACATAATACTCTGCGTTTTAAAAAAAATCAACAATTTGATTTCAATTCAGTTTTATTTTATGGTATTGAGTGATTAGACAAGCAGGCCTGATGTTATGCAAAATGCTTGTCACAGTACGGTGAAAATCAGCTGTTGGGGTGCAGCAGAATGGCATAAGCAGCTAACTAATTTTTTCCACTGCTGGGACTCGAAGTCAGCAGACGATGACGTTTAATCTTAAAAAAAATCTTAGAACATCTTCTTTATGTATCTTCATCATGTTTCCTTCAGCCAGTAGTGATGACGAACTTGTAAATTAATCATACTTGGAAAATATTTACAGCTGTAGGCGAAATTCCAACCTAGGATTGTGAATCGCGTATTCTTCACACTAGGCCATCACGCAGCAAATTTAAAAAGTTCAAAACATTTTTCAAAAGTACTAAACTATCTCAAATCAGAAAACGCATACATACATAACAATCCACAAATTGTAACTATTTTCTTGATCCAGTAGACATTTCTGAGGTAGCAGCAAGACGTAGCATAATATAAAAATTCTTGTAGTTTGTTGAAACTTTGGTCGATGTTTTCATTATTTACTAGCTGTTACTCGCGAATTCGTCCGCGCGAAATAAATACTAAGGTAACTCAGGCAGTACCTATTTTTATACCCAGACACATTTACGGTTACTAAAAACAGCTTATTATAAAACAATTTCATCAAAATCAGTTTAGTTGTTTAGGTGTGAAAGCGTAAGAGACATTCGTCCCCCATTTTATCCCCATATAGTTCGAAATCACAAAATTGCTAGAACAAACCTTTATTGGCTTCGTGCCAAGTGCCTATATTAAGAGTTTCATAGTTTTATCTTCAACGATTGGGAACTTCTATATTGACATTCATCCCCCATTTCAACCCCAATTTCATCCTTATACAGTTCGAAATTACAAAATTTCTAGAACAAATATTCGTTTCTTCGTCTCAAGTGTCTGTATTCAGTGTTTCATGGTTTTATCTTCAACGGTTGGGAACTGCCATATTGACATTCATCCCCCATTTAAACCACAATTTCATCCCCGTACAGTTCGAAATTACAAAATTGCTAGAACAAACATTTGTTTGCTTCGTATCAAGTGTCTATATACAAAGTTTCATGGTTTTATCTTCAACGGTTGGTAACTTCCATAATATTGACTTTCATCCCGGTTTAAGGTCAAACGTCTATTTTAACGAAAGACTGTCCAATCGTAATCGTCAGTTATTTCGGGAAGCTAAAAAACGCTGCAAGATGTACGGTTTCTCATTCTGCTGGGTTCGGAACGGGTGCACATACATTCGCAAAGAAGCCTGCACCAAGGATAAAAAGTTTCCCGCCCACGCAATCCGCGCTGAAGAGGACATCGTTAAATTCATCGGGTCTAGTCTTGAAATTATCTAAAACTAGTCAGACTCCGTCACGGCGTATGTACTCTTGTCGCCTCTTATTTATCATCATCCTTCATGGTTTAATGAATAGCTCTATTCCTATTCTGAATTTCATTAGTTTCGTGCATGCATTATTAATATTTCTATTTTTATTATTATTTTGTCATACATTTAGCAGGGTTCCATCCCTTATTCTTTATTGCGTATACAGTATCTGTTCAATAATTATCCAGAACTATCGTCTCGGGGCCCATCAGCGAGATTTAAAACATTAATTAAGCAGCTAAAACCGATTTTAAGTGTCCCCCGTAAATGTACAAATGAATTAACTCACCTATTGTCCTTGGCGCTGTCCAAAACCCAGTTTGGCCGTCAAAGATAAAGGGAACAGGGTCGGAAAAGGAATTTGGAATACCAAACCAGGCGGCGCGGCGTCCGTCGTCTCGAATTCCCGTTCGAGATCCCGAATTGTAGCGTAGTCCACCGGCACTACGATCCGGCGTTCAACGATCCGGCGTTGGAGGAAGGGGCCCGTCCAGTAGCCCACTTTTACACAATAATAGCAGCACTAATCCAGTAATTGAAAATATGTTATCCAGAACAAAAAAAAACAAGTGAGAGTCGTTCCCGCGACCAGAGACAACGTATGAATGACAGCCGGCGACCACAGACACGCTAATCGCCGGCCCGATATAATGTTGCCCGATTATACGGAACAAAACCCCCGACCAATTGAACTCCAGGTCAATTTTAGTAACCAGTATTTAGTAGTATCCGGACCCCAAATAAAACGAAATTCCCAACTTTGACCCGAAAGTGGAAATCCAACCAAAAAAAAAACTTTACCAAAAATAGTAATAAAATAAAATTAAATTTTAACCTTGAAAAATACGTATATCTAATAAAGAGGCAAGCGGGCCAGAGAGGACACCGCGCGCTGAAGTCTGGAACCAGAAACCAGAATCTCCGCCACGCGGGGTGTGCCATCAGTACCGGATATCAATTTTAAAATACGTCCCCTACGCCAAAGTAGGGGGGCCAAATTTGCCTCCTTTAATAATACTAAGTCCCCTTCCCGCGGGGCCTCCGTCCTATCTGTCCATTTTACCCGTTGTTGCAGAAGGTGCAAGTACTCGGCCGACCAGCGCCTCCAGAAGTCTTGACTTATTTGCTGCAATAACTGAAAACGGGACAGGCGTCCGGGGCGCTCATCCTTCCAGGGATACTCCGGCAACGCGGTTAAAGGCTGACCGATCAAGAAGTGACCCGGCGTCAAGACTTCTAGATCGTTAGGGTCAGGCGAGATTGGACAGAGAGGACGGGAATTAAGCACTGCCTCCACGCGGCAAAGTACTGTAACTAACTCTTCCCAAGTTAACACGGTCTCCCCGATGACACGGCGGAGATAGGTTTTAGCAGACTTCACCGCAGCCTCAAAAATTCCTCCCCAGTGAGGACAGGCCGGCACACTAAATTGCCAGCTGATTCCCCGCTGGGCGAGAGCCAGACTTAAACTATTATTACCAGAATTTAAAAAATTATTAACTTCGCGTAAATAATTCGCCGCTCCTCGATAGTTTGTGCCATTGTCCGAACGTATTAAAGAGGGTACTCCTCTTCGCGCTACAAAGCGATCCAGCGCCGCGACAAAGGCCTCCGCAGTCAGCGCAGAGACCAGCTCCAGGTGGACTGCTTTGGTGGCCAAACACACAAAGACGCACAGGTAGACTTTAACGACCTTGGCGTTACGCAACGTCGATGACTTGACCGAGAAGGGCCCAGCGAAGTCCGTTCCGACCCCGTCGAACGGCCTCGAGGGAGAAATCCTATCCGGAGGAAGATCTCCCATCATGGGCTGCATGGTAGACGCCTTGAGCCTATAACAAGGGACACATCTAAACAGCACCTTTCGGACCGCCCTGCGAGCCGACAAGATCCAGAATTCACGCTGCAACACAGCGAGAAGCGCGCCACATCCCGCGTGCGCGTAACTGATATGCCGATCGGAGATCAGCAGGTCCACCAGAGGACCTCCTTTAGGTAGCAACAAGGGGTGTTTGCTGCCGTACGGCAGGTTGGCTTTCCGCAGCCGACCCCCTACGCGCAGAAGACCATCCTGATCTGTGAAAGGATTCAATTTAGCGACCGCACCCTTCAAGCGAGCGCGACCGCAGCGCAGCGCCTCAAGTTCCGTCGGAAACCTCTCACCCTGCACCAGCCGAATGAGGTGCAGCAAGGAACTCCGACGCTCCTCCACAGTGGCGATCTGGTCACACATCTTCTGACGAGGGTAACGACAGTTGTGGATGAAGCGCTTAATCCAGCTAGTTACCCCCAACAGTTTATCCAACTTGCTGTAACGACCCGTCAACCAATCAGGGTCTGGGGGCACTTCCGCCACAATCGCATGCACGCGAACTCCGGGCAGCTCCGCTCGCTCCGAGTCCGCGCCGAGAGCTGGCCAGGAAGCTTCTGGCTCCCGCAGCCAGTCCGGACCCCACCATAAGGGGTGATCAACTAGCTCCGGCGCGGAACAGCCGCGCGAAGCACAGTCAGCAGGGTTCAACTCACCCGGGACATGTCTCCAAACCATGTCCAGTCCAATGTTTTGGATTTGGGAAACCCGATTTCCCACAAAAGTCTCCAAGGTGTGAGGGGCTGCTCTTAACCAGGCAAGTACGACCTGACTGTCTGACCACGCATAGACATTCCGGATGTCTATCGAGGTGGACAGTTCCTGATATACGTGCTTAAGCAGCCGAGCAAGTAATGTGGCTCCGCTCAATTCCAATTTCGGAATAGTGAGTCGTGTCCTGATAGGAGCTACCTTGCTCTTCCCCAATAAGAGCGTGACATTAACCTGGCCTCCAGCATCAACTGTACGTAAGTACACAGATGCGGCATAGCCCAGCTCGGACGCATCACAGAACCCGTGCAGGCTGATCTGACTACAGCCTGGTGGCAGAATGCGCCGGGGCAACGCCACTCGATTGACCGTTTCGAGGTCAGATATCAAACGAAGCCAAATGTTAAGCGAGTCTCCGACCAGGGGGTCGTCCCATGAGACCTTCAGAGTCCAAAGTCGCTGTAACAGACACTTGGCTGCGAACAGAACCGGACTGATCCAACCGTTTGGATCAAACATCCTGGTGGACAAAACCGTCCGTTTTGTCCAAGCGCGTGTGGCTTCCAGTGCCACCCGAAAGGTGAAGATGTCAGCAACCGGTTGATACTGCATGCCCAGAACCGCAATCCCGTGCGGATCGTCACCTTCTTCGAAGAGCCCGGGATCCTGCTGGTGATCGTCCGGGATACCAGCCAGGACGTTGGGGTCGTTAGAGAGCCATTTTCGAAGCTCATAACCTCCAGATGCGAGAAGCTCTGTGAGCTCATCCCGGAGCAACAGAGCGTCCTCCACCGTCTGCGCGCCAGTGCAAACGTCGTCCACGTATAGGTCGCGTTCCAGAACTGCGACTGCACGTGGGTACCGAGCCCGTTCTTGCTCCGCCAACTCCAGCAGTGAGCGGATTGCAATGAAGGGGCTTGATCTCAACCCATAGGTGTTGGTGTTCAACTCATACACCATCATAGGGTCCTGAGGACTTTCCCGCCAGAGGATTAACTGGAACCTCCTGTCCTCGGGGTGTATGACCGTTTGTCGGAACATCATTCGGATGTCCGCTCCCAACACTACCTGGTGCCTACTGAAATTCAGGATGATGTCTACAATATCCCGATGTAACTTCGGTCCTGCGTGGAGGCACTGATTCAGTGACACTCCTGTCGAAGTCGGAGCGGATCCATCGAACACCGTCCTGAGTTTGCCTGTCGACGCTTTCAAAACAGCGTGATGAGGCAAATAGTAGTGGTCCATGGTCGACCAGTCGTCGCGAGCCGGAGACATTTGGCCCAGTGCCTCATACTCCCTCATGAACTCGATGTACTTTTCCCGAAGTACAGGATCTCGAGCCATGCGTCGCTCCATGGACCTGAGCCTTTTCTCGGCCAATGATCGAGACTGACCCAGACGCGAGGGGTTATCCCGGAAGGGCAGCCTAGTCTCCAATCGCCCAGAAACCATTCTCCGAGTGCGAGCCTGATAAAAGTTCTCACACTCCACGTGCTCAGGATCCAGCCGAGAGACGGTAGGCGGCTCTTCGATCTCCCAGAACTTCTGCATGATCTGAGCGAGGGCCGTTCCCGTAAAGGAAGCCTGATTCGACTGCTGCCACTCATCCACCATTCCCAAAATGGCGTACCCGCAGATGGTGGGCAGCGCCATCAGCGAAGACTGGTCCAACAGTCTAGGCTTCCCATTCATAATGTGACCTAGTACATCAGAACCCAACAACAGATCGACCGGACCCGCCATCCCGAAGCGGGGATCCGCCAACCTGAGACCCTTAGTACAGGACAAAAAATCCGGATCTATGTCCGCCTGAGGAAGCCAACCGACAACCGAATCCATGACGGTGGCACTGACCGCAATCCTTTCCGAATAGGAATGTACGGACGAGAAGGAGAGGCGGGTCTGTCCAGCCAACCGCACCTCTGTGTTCCCGACTCCTCGCAACGGAGTCGGCGACGGAAACCGAGCCAGGCCCAGGCGATGAGCAACCCGGGTTGTCACAATGCATCCCTGGGACCCTGTGTCCAAGAGCGCTCGTATCCGGACGTAGTCGCCTCTGGGACCCCAAACCCTTAACCAGAGTGTGGGCAGCAGGACCACCGGTTTATCCTGTGCCAAGGGACCGGACGCTAGTCAATCCCTCCGAGGCCCGTCCGAACCCGTCGGACTACAAGGCCCAGACCAGTATGGCTGCCGAGTGCAAAGGGCCATCGGAGGGGGGGCATATCCAGCCGCCCTGCCATACCGAAAGTAGGGCGGGTGGTAGTCCAGCCTCGGATATTCGTGGAGGGGAGGCGTGAACGGCCTCCATTGCATTAGTCGCTGATCCGGCGGCGGAGAAGGGTAACGCTGGGGAGGTGACCCCAGTGGTGACTCCGGTATCACCCTTCCATCCCTCCAGTTCGCCCGAGTCCGCGCGGGCTGTGAGGTCGGTGACCGAGCCACGTGAAGGACGCCCCTTGTTGGGCTGCCCGGTGCTGCCGTGAGTTGGGGTGGAGGGGGCGTGCTCCACGCTGTAGCCACTTCATTGTTATACAATGCGTGGCTCTGCGTGAGAGCGCCCCCGCCCGTGGAGGGCCCCCTCCCTGAGGGCTGTCGACCAGCACCATCGCTCCTGGTGCACAAGAGCTGGTGGTGTGGTCCCCCACACCCAGGACACGGCCGTGCCGTGGGGCAGGCATTGAATGAATGACCCCCCAGGCACCCGTAGCACCGACGCAACTTCCGAACGATCCCTCGTCGGTCGGAAGTCGTCCTCGCAAGCAGGGCCGGACACTGCACCAGCGCGTGAGGCTGGCCACAGTTCGGTTCGGGCACTCCTGCTCCGACGCACTCGTCACCGTCGCCGTCCGCTTCACCCCACCCTGAGTGCGGGGATTCACAGGTCGCGGTCCTGTTCCGGCAGGGCCACGAGCTGAAGCGGCGGGCTGCGCCTCCTGAGGCGCCGACTCGACCATCCTCGCCTCCCACTCCAGGACCCGAAACAGCTCCTCGAACGTGGGGAAGACCTTCGGGTCGCCGTGAAGGCCCCTTTCCCGCTCGAACCGGGCGCGCAACTCCAGCGGCACCTTGCCCAGCAGAATGTGGACCAGCAGAAACGACCAGTGTTCTACTGGCAGTCCCAAGCTGCGCAAGGCGTTGTACGCCACCTTCACGGGCGTGAGGATTAGTGGCCGCAACTGAGACCTCTCAGTCACCTTCGGCAGCCCCAGAATTTGTGACACGTGAGCGTCGGCGAGGAGCCTAGGATTTTGAAACCTCGTCTCCAGCAACTCCATCGCCGTGCCGAAGTTGTCGTCGTCCAGCTCCAGGTGCTGGATCAGGGAGAGTGCCTCACCCTCCAGTGACGTGCGGAGATAGACCAGTTTCTCCGCCTTCGTCAGATCCGTGCGTGAATCCACGAGAGAGGCGAACATACTCCGGAAGCCGCTCCAGTCTCGCAGGTTACCTGTAAACTTGGGCAAGTCCAGCGTGGGAAGGCGTCCCACTACACCCGAACCCGCATCCCTGATGACGGGTCCCGAGTTCGCCCTCCCCTGACGAGACCTCTCCAGCTGGCGAACCCCTTCGGAGACCTCGTCGTACAATTCCAGAATGCGCCGCATGTCCGCGTCGATCCTCTCCATCTGCTCCTCAGTTGGAGGCGGCCTTGCATCCCGCAGCGATCCTGTGCTCCTCTCAGTGACCTCCAGGCGCCTGTCGAGGTGCGCTGCCCTGTTTAACAGCGCCTCCTCCCGGTCCCTCCGGCCGACCAATCCTTGTAAGGATTCAAACCACCGGAGCTCGTTGGCCAAATCCGAAGCCATTTTTAAATTTAAATTTTAAATTAACTTAAAGTTCGGACAATGTCACAACAATTATATCCGCAACCTATTAAGCCGGATACCACTTAATACCAATTTCCCGACAGTTTGGGGAGAAATTATAAACTGGGAACCCCCAAATATTTGGCCTACCTGATATATTTTCCCAGAAAAATAAAAACAAAAAAGGGGTATTTACGGTTAACCACGCTCCTGCTACCAGAAAATGTTCAATAATTATCCAGAACTATCGTCTCGGGGCCCATCAGCGAGATTTAAAACATTAATTAAGCAGCTAAAACCGATTTTAAGTGTCCCCCGTAAATGTACAAATGAATTAACTCACCTATTGTCCTTGGCGCTGTCCAAAACCCAGTTTGGCCGTCAAGGATAAAGGGAACAGGGTCGGAAAAGGAATTTGGAATACCAAACCAGGCGGCGCGGCGTCCGTCGTCTCGAATTCCCGTTCGAGATCCCGAATTGTAGCGTAGTCCACCGGCACTACGATCCGGCGTTCAACGATCCGGCGTTGGAGGAAGGGGCCCGTCCAGTAGCCCACTTTTACACAATAATAGCAGCACTAATCCAGTAATTGAAAAAATGTTATCCAGAACAAAAAAAAACAAGTGAGAGTCGTTCCCGCGACCAGAGACAACGTATAAATGACAGCCGGCGACCACAGACACCCTAATCGCCGGCCCGATATAATGTTGCCCGATTATACGGAACAGTATCATTACATATCCTTGTTACATAACATATTACTCTCAACACATTTACACTCTTGAAGAGATCTATTTTCTTAAAATAAACATCACAAGTCTTAGGGCACTCAACTTTGCACTTGCTTATAGAAACATTAAACATTCTTCATGTGGCGCTTTTGAAGTAGTTATTACCGTCTCCTATAAATCTGGATATTTTGGACCACCATGGCCATCATAGATACTCTTACTGAAATTGATAACTCTCTCAATATTACGTGCCACATAAAGAATTTAGCGGAGGAGTGTAAAAATATTTTAGGCAATCACAACTTAAAAGTCCTCACATTTAATGTTAGAAGTTTGTCAAAAAATTTAGATGGTTTTGAAGTAATTCTGAAACGAACAGGTCTGGATTTGATATTATAATTTTGACAGAATGCTGGCTTAGTGATAATACTGTAATAGGCCAATTGGACGGCTATATTAGTTACTCTTCAACGAAATTTATTAATCACGCCGGTGGTGTAGTTGCATATGTCAGGAACTGCTGGACGCCAACTTTTTCCGAACCAGATTTGCAGGACGCCAATTGTGTTCTTGTCTGTGTCCCTAATGTAACTACTGTTTTGGGCATATATCGATCGCCATCTTTTAAAAATACCGATACTTTTGTCAAATCCCTCGAGCAAATAATTGCTAAAATGCCAGCCAGTCCTTGCTGTGTCGTGACTGGTGACATAAACATAGATTTACTTAACCCAGACATCAGTTCCGATTACCTGTGTTTGATGTCTCAGCTGGGATTTCTACAAGCTGTTGACAAACCGACTAGGAAGAAGGCTTGTTTGGATCACATCTTTTGCAAAGCATCGATCGAGGCGGAATCCATAGTCTGCTCTTCAAGTGTGACGGATCATTATATGGCTATGATTGGTTTTCGAAACGCCTGTCGTAAATCGAACAAACCTAAAACTCGCTTTCTGTTTGACTATCGCGGCCTTGAGATTAAACTAAGCAGCGTGGACTGGTCTCCAGTCTTGCAGGAGTCTTGCCCAAACAAGGCTTCAGAATTATTCCTTACTGTCTTAAGGGCCGCAATAGACCACCACAATACTAAGTCAGTAAAAGTAAGCCGATCTAGGAACATCCTTAAACCATGGATGACAGCTGGTTTGATAAGATGCTCTAGGCACCGGGACAGACTGCATTTGGATGTCCGGGAAAATCCAGAAGACAAAGTTAAGCTACATATCTTTAGACGGTATAGAAATTATTACAACGAATTACTGCGAAAGCTGAAGAATCAGTACAATAGTGATGATCTAGAATCATATAAGAACGACCCTGGAAAACTGTGGAAAACAATTAACCGAATAACCTATTCTAAGCGGGTAAAGTCAAACGCTGAAGACCTTTGCAGGACGAAGGACAATGAGAGGGATCCATTAAATTTTTGTAACGATTTCTTTGCTTCCGTTGGCCAGCGCCTGGCTAACCAACTTTTAGAAAACTCTCCTGACTCCCAGGCGTCACTTGCCTCTAAAGTGAGCATTCCATCTTTATCTGCTAATTCATTTTTCTTGGCCGCTACCATCGAGAGCGACGTGGAATGCTTGATTGGGGAGTTAAAGTGCAACAGCGCACCGGGGCTGGATGGCATTTCAAACAATTTGATCAAACGTGTAAAGAAATTTATTGTAGAACCGCTCACTCATGTTTACAACTTGAGTCTGTCCACCGGTATTTTCCCAAGCATCTGGAAAACTGCGCTTGTAACACCCATTCACAAAGGTGGTGATACCAATACTCCGAACAATTACCGCCCTATTTCTCTCTTGAGTTCCTTCTCTAAGATGCTGGAGAAAATTGTCAATAAACAATTAGTGAAATTCATACACTCTCATAATTTATTAACAGATCGGCAGTTCGGCTTCAGACATGGGAAATCTACAGAACACGCAGTGTCACTTTTGACTGAGATAGTGGCCTCTCATTTAGACAAAGGCTTGCCTTGCCTGGGTATCTTCTTGGACTTGGCAAAGGCCTTCGACACCGTATCAATCCCAATCCTTTTGAGGAAGTTGGAGTGCATCGGAGTTAGGGGTATTTGCCATGACTGGTTTCGAAGCTACTTGACAGATAGAATCCAGCACACGCGCGTGGGGAGCCGTGTCAGCGATGCCAAACCAGTTTCGTTTGGAGTGCCACAGGGCAGTATTCTTGGGCCAACACTTTTCTTGTTGTACATAAATGACATTGCTTCGATTCTCTCTAGCAGCGCGGACACCATACTTTATGCCGATGATACTGTCATTTTGTTTCATGACAAATCCTGGGACTCTCTGTTTGCTACTGCACAGCTGGGCATCACCCGCGTCGCGGCATGGTTAAAACAAAATCTACTGACGCTCAATGTTTCGAAAACTCACTTGATTTGTTTTCATAACACCGCAGCTTCAGCCCCCCGTTCTGTCCCTGACATTCTTGTTCATTTATGTCAACCCCCATACGATTCGTGTGCTTCAAATGAGTCTCGGCGTTGTAGCAGGGTAAAAAAGTAAAAAGCACTCGGTACTTGGGAATAGAAATAGACGAGAAACTGACATTTAAGGAGCACCTTGAAATGACGGCTAAAAGGACTAGAAAACTCATTTACATAATGAAACTCCTTCGCGATGTAGCAAATCCTCAACTTCTCAAGACTATATATTGGGCCCTTTGTCAGTCCGTCCTAACCTACTGTATTACAGTATGGGGGGGGTGCAGCTTCTTCGAACATTATTCGTCTTGAACGAGCCCAACGGGCTGTTCTGAAAACAATGCTTGGAAACACTTTAGATTCCCGACAAGCCTTTTACTGGCGGAAGCTCAGGTTCTGAGTGTTCGGAGGCTTTATATACTTAAAACAGCTCTATCCGCTCATAAAGAAATTTTAAATTCGGATAGCTACAGGTCATTATCAGGTAAAAGAATTTTTAGATTGCCCTTACCTGCTTTTAAAACGCGACTCGCACGCCGGTTTAGTCTATACATGAAGCCATGGTTATATAATAAACTGGATAAATTGTGTGGTATCCATGGTCTCACTTATTATGAGCTGAAATCAAAAGTTACAAAGCAACTTCTCCAATGGTCTTTTGAAGATACGGAAAGCTTCCTGAAGGGAATTTGGTGAGCAACGGGATTAGACACCACTCACACCCACACATACACCCTCACACACACACACACACCCTCTTATACACTTACACACTCACTCATACGCCCATTCTCATATCGTTTTATGATTGTAATCGATGTCAGTCCCGGGCTATGTATTTTTATATTTATATTTTTATGTTTATAATTGTATCTCGATTGTAAGTTAAATCACTCGTGTGCCGTCAGTGACGAACCTCATGTGAATCCTAAAATTAAAACTACCCACAGGACAAGCCTAGCTTAGTGTGGGTGTTTTTGAAATTATGGGCATCTTGTATTGAACTGATAGATAAGATGTTTCTGTACTTCCTATAATTGTTTGTTATTTTGGTTGAAATAAATTTGATTTGATTTGATTTGATTTGATCCCCCATTTCACCCCCGTACAGTTCGAAGTTACGAAATTGATAGAACAAACATTCGTTTTCTTCGTGTCAAGTGTCTGTATACAGAGTTTCACGGTTTTATCTTCAACGGTTGGGAATTTTCATATTGACATTTATCCCCCATTTCAACCCCAATTTCACCCCGTACAGTTCAAAATTACAAAATAAATAGCACAAATATTCAATTGCTTCGTGTCAAGTGTCAAGATACAAAATTTGATAACTTTGAAAATCACGAATTTTCATAAAACCGTTCATCCCTTGTTTCACCCTCTTAGCCGTTCATCCCTTGAGCGCCTACGTGCTGAAAGGGACCTCCATGGAAAATTTCAGATTCCTAGCATTTGTAGTTTCTGAGATTCCTTGATGAGTGACCTTTCGTTTTTATATATATAAGATGACGATTACAAAAAAGCCTGCTTACTTACTTGATCTTGTTCAAACCAATTTTCGGTGGAAGTTTGCATGGTACATTATACATGTAAGGTTTTGATGAAAAATATTTTTTTTGAGTTTCAGTTCTAAGGATGGGGCACCCCAAAATGTGTTGTTTTTTTGTGAAAATCTTAATGCAGTTCACAGAATACATCTACTTACCTAGTTTCAACAGTATAGTTTCGGAAATAAGTGGCTGTGACAAGCGGACGGACAGACACAACAAATCTATAAGGGTCCCGTTTTTTGCCTTTTGGCTACGGAACCCTAAACAACATCAAAAACGATTCAGAATTGGCGGAGCTACGCGTAACATACATAAAAACATAACCGAACTAAGAACCTCCTCATGTTTTGAAGTCGGTTAAAAAACTAAGTGAAGACATCAATGAAAGAAACTTGACATTACTTTTCTTCTGGATTGTATTTTGCCTCTGTAAATCTATATATATAAAAGCGAAAGGTCACTCATCAAGAAATCTCAGAATCTACATAATTATGCTAGGAATCTGAAATTTTGCATGGAGGTCTCTTTTAGCAGGTAGGCGCTCGCTAAGACGGGGATTTGCGAAATTCAACCCTTAAGAGGGTGAAACAAGGGATGAACGGTTGTATGAAAATTCGACATTTTCTAAGTTATCAAATTTTGTATCTAGACACTTGACACGAAGCAATTAAATGTTTGTTCCATCAATTTTGTAATTTTGAGCTATACGGGGGTGAAATTGGTGTTGAAATGGGGGATGAATGTCAATATGAAAGTTCCCAACCGTTGAAAATAAAACCATGAAACTGTTTATAGACACTTGGCACGAAGCAAACAATTGTTTGTTCTAGCAATTTTGTAATTTCGAACTGTACGGGGATGAAATTGGAGTTAAAATGGGGGATGACTGCCAATACGGAAGTTCGAAACCGTTGAAGATAAAACCATGAAACTTTGTATATAGACACTTGACATGAAGCAAACGAATGTTTGTTTTGGCAATATTGTAATTTCGAACTGTATAGGGATGAAATTGCGATTAAAATAGGGGATGAAAGTATAACAATATATTTATGGAAGCGCCCAATCGTTGAAGATAAAACCATGAAACTCTGTATATAGGCACTTGACACGGAGCAAATAAATGTTTGTTTTAGCAATTTTGTAATTTCGAACTGTACGGGGATGAAATTGGGGTTGAAATGGGGGATGAATGTCAGTTCCTAACCATTGAAGATAAAATCATGAAACTTTGTATATAGACACTTGACACGAAGCAAACAAATGTTTGTTATAGCAATTTTATAATTTCGAACTGTATAGGGATGATAGTATATATGTAAGCTCCCAATCGTTGAAGATAAAACCATGAAACTCTGTATATAGGCAGTTGACACGAAGCAAATAAGTGTTTGTTCTAGCAATTTTGTAATTTCGAACTGTATGGGGATGAAATCGGAGTTGAAATGGGGGATGTCTCTTACGCTTTCAAACCTAAACAACTGAACCGATTTTGATGAGATTGTATAAAATTGTTTTATTAAATTAAGCTGTTTTTAGTAACCGTAAATGTGTCTGGGTTTACAAATAGGTACTGCCTGAGTTACCTTAGTATTTATTTTGCGCGGACGAAGTCGCGGGTAACAACTAGTTTATGACTAAAAGTCAGAGGGGGGCGGGGGGGTGAAATAGTGGTTATGTGGGCTCCCCGAATTGAGAGCCTACCAACCGTATTCTACCAACTCACAAAGTTGATTGGGGATACGGACACCTTTCTGCATTTCTCCACAGCGCCGAGTACGCTGGTCATAATTTAGACGCTCTGGTCTGGCTCTGGACGCTCAGCCCCTCTCGGACGGTAAGTTCTGCCTCGGCCATCGCATGTGCTGTTTTGCAGAACACGGACACATTGCTCATCTTCTAGCGACTTTCTAGTAGGAAGACGAGGTTCATTTGCTAGCCGCTTGACGTTTCTGTTGACTCAGGGGTCTAGCTCCCTAACACGCTCTGCCTTCTCCTGAAGTCTGATGACTTCCTCGCAAAATTCACGGACAGTTTGTCAGGCTGTCTCGCTGCTCGTCATTGCAGATGCAATGGGGAGCAGACAGAACGAGATTGGCTCATTGGTTGACCACAGTGACAAGTTGTGCCTGTTGTTCTGCGCTGTATCTTCAGCACCACCATACTCATGACACTCAGGTATTGGCTCTCTTATGACTATCTAAGGGAATGAATTGGTTTAGCTCAGAAGGTTAATGAAGATGTTGATTTGACGATCTTAGTCACGATAGTCGTGTCGGAACAATCTTATTGTGAAAAGCATCGATTAACTTGTTAAGTGTTTTTCACTCGGCATTTTGGTCAAAGGTAAGATATAGAAAGCTAACTCTTGACACTTCATACGTGCGTAGTTGAGAGGATCCGCGCTCTGGAGCTTACCGCCGGTATCTTGGGATCTGCCCCGATCCTGGTGGCACTTTTAGGTTCAGGAGTTTTAAGTTTTTACATTACTGTCTTGAAATTGAAACAAAACCTCTAATGAAAGTATAAAATAAAAGGCTGACACAATAAATTATAATACTGACCGCTAGAATCGGACATCCGTTCTTCAACTTTCCCTGTTTAAGCATATCACCAAAAAACGTATCCTTTTCAAATACATCGCAAAAATTCAAATGCATTTCAACAAAACTTCTTTTATATTGGTTTGTTAGAAACTGGTAAACAATAAACTGCGCCTGTAACAATTTTTAATTTTAATTATACATATTTTTTCATAAAAATTGGCAGAATGAGAAAAATATGCATGGCAAGTACCACAGCCACCACAAGCAAAACAGTGTCACACACTTCATCTTCATAGACTACAGGCCCGTGAACAAAATTTACGGATCAAATGAACCACCACGAGACCTATGTAGGATGATAGAAGGGTGTAAAGTATTAAGATTCAGCACTATGCCGTCACTTGTAAGCTGTCCAACTGAGTGTAATCGAAGAGGGGGGGTTGCAACCCTCTACCACTTCTCCTTGTCGCATGATTTTTGTACGGCATTGCGAAATAATGGATTAGAAGAGGTATTTAAACTTTATGGAACCAATGCCGTACTTAATCAAATGACCAAATTCACTCTGTAAATTACTCGTACTCTGTAAATTTTTCCGACAAACTAATAATTAAATAGTTAAAATTTATAATTTTTATAGTTTCAATACCGCTTCTTATCTATTATTCCGCAACGCCGTACAAAAATAATGCGACAAGGAGAAATAATCGAGGATTGCAACCCCCCCTCTTCAATTGCACTCAGTTGGACAGCTTACAAGTGTCGGCATAGTGCTGAATCTTTTTACTTTATACCCTTCTATCATCCTACATAGGTCTCCTGGTGGTTCATATGACCCGTAAATTTTGTTCACGGGCCTGTAGTCTATAATTGTTGTTCACAAAAATTTAAAGTATGACGGCGCGTCGATTATTTTAGAGTGGCGAGGAACGTAACTGACACCGACAGCTGCGATAACAGTTGACGTTTCTCCACTCTGACATAACTCCGGACGCTAATGGGCGACGTGCGGGAAGCAAACGAAAATGGTGGTCGAAGTTTAAGGTTTTTGAGCTAGAAATCGGTTTGCATCGCATATGCGCATTACGTGTTCGGCGGAGTGTCGTTCGTACATGGTTAATTGAAATATTGAGACCGTGTTAGTGCTATTTTGTAAAATAGTTGATTAGAGTGTGTTGTACTAAAATTGTAGTTTCCATTCCTCTCGCCCGATAATCCACGCCCGTGTATGAACATGGAGGCTTCTGATAAAGACCCTGATATCGGCCAAGTACCTTTATCAGAAGTGGGATGCGCAGGGCTACGTTCAGAAGAGAATACACAAAGTAATGAAGCGCCTAACTCGTCCACGGCGCCTAACCTGTTACTTCATATGGAGACATTGCTGTTCAGAGTATTGGCAAGTACTCAGCCTCGATCCACGAGCAGTACGACAACGCAGTTGATCCGATTTGACCCCGATGATGCCGAAGCTGACATTGAAGGTTGGTGCAAAGTAACCGAGATAATAGTTAACAGCAGAAGTCTAGAAGGTGCCGAGTTATTGTTGTTGCTGACGCATGCCCTTAAAGGACAAGCTGCTACCTGCTTAACAAAGCTGCAAGCTTCCCAGCTGACATGGCCTCAAATAAAAGAGCTGCTACTAGCGAAATTTGCCAAGCCCATGTTAGCTCAAGACTATTTTGATGAAGTGTTGCGTTTTCAAATCGCTCCAAAAGAAACTGCTTGCGAGGCGGCGATGCGTCTTTGGAGTATTATAGAGAGAATTCCACGTACGGAAATGGCCGAAGATATAGTAACGGGTTTTGTGGCTTCGGTATTGTGCCAAAAGGATGTTGTGATTCGAAGGGAGCTCCATTCGCATAACCCGACTACCAGATCTCAACTCTTTCGAGTGCTCAATGGAATTTCGCTCAAGCGTAAGTACGAGGGTAATGAAAATCACGAGGTTGATGTGAAAAGACCTCGCTACGGTGAATCTCGTTTTTTTGGAACATGTCATCGCTGTGGTACACCGGGGCACAGAGCTTTTGACTGCCGCAAGCGACGGGAAGAGCCTGCTGCTGTTGACAAGAATGTGAACCAAACGCCAAGGGTTATCGACAAAGCACGAACGATAACCTGTTTTGTGTGCGGACAACCGGGTCACCTTGCCTCGGCGTGTCCAGACCGGAAAGGAGGTGGTGCAGGTGGCGCAGTGGTGGTAAAAGAAGTTCATATCTGCGAGCGCAAAGCAACTAAGAGCACCTTGACTACATCATCTGGTGAGCCCGTTTCCTTTTTGTTTTATAGGGGATCAGCCTGGGTTTGATAGTGGGCGTTATTGAAATG
This sequence comes from Ectropis crepuscularia, assembly GCA_963693475.1. Classification (NCBI taxonomy): domain Eukaryota; kingdom Metazoa; phylum Arthropoda; class Insecta; order Lepidoptera; family Geometridae; genus Ectropis; species Ectropis crepuscularia. Next base: position 3,783,652 of record OY856340.1, read on the forward strand.
TAGCTTTGCCGAGAAGTTTCCGGGTACTTTGCATAATGATTTGGTATACCTTAAAGGTATAGGTAGCAACAATGTGCAACGTGTTTCACAGGTTCTTGGCGCCATCAATGTACGAGGCATCTCTGTATCATTGCTTTTTCATATAGTGCCTGATGGTGCCATCGCTGAGCCAGTACTCATAGGTAAAGAGAGACCTCTTAGAAAATAAGATTGAAGTTAATATTGACAATGAGCGTGTGATATTTTCGTTGCAAAAAGAGGTCAATGTGGCTGAAAAACTGAATAACTTTGACTTTTCTGACATTAACACTGACTTAGAAGGCCATGATAAAAGTGCTTTAATTAAGATATTACAAAAGTATAGTGACTTTTTCATCGACGGCATACCGACACGACGTGTAACGAATGGTGTTCTGCGTATAAATCCCATTGATCCAAACAAAACCGTACAAAGGCGTCCTTATAGACTGGCTCCCACGGAAAAAGAAATAGTTAGAGAAAAGGTAGAGTCATTGTTGCAGGCAGGTATTATTCGGGAAAGCACATCACCGTGTGTTAGTCCTATTCTGTTGGTCAAGAAAAAGGACGGCACCGACAGGATGTGCGTAGATTATAGGGAAGCAAGCATAATAATAAAGAGTTACCCAAAGCAATTGCTCATACTTATGATGTAAGTAAAGGTATACTTTATAGGAAAATCGAGCGTAACAGGAATTCCTTTTGGCTCCCGGTTGTGCCAAGATCTTTGACATGGACATTGATCAATCATGTTCACACTGAAATTAAGCACTTCGGCGCAGAAAAGACTATACAAGATATATAAGCAGTATTGGTCTCCACTAATGTGTAAGCAAGTACGAAAATTTGTGGATTCGTGTATCGTGTGTAAAGCGTCAAAAGGGTGTTCGGGAGCTCAACAAGTCCAACTCCACCCGATCCCAAAAGTTGCCACTCCTTGACACACGATACATGTTGACATCACGGGTAAGCTTAGTGGGAAGAGTGACCGGAAAGAATATGCTTCAGTAATAATAGACTCCTTTACTAAGTATGTTCTTCTGGAGTACACCGCTTCGCTCGATGCGGCTAGTGCCATTAAAGCTCTTAAAAAAATGGTTGTCTGTAAAGTCGGTTTACTGACGATAGTTGAACGTGACAACTTCAACTACGCCTTAGAGCGAGGTAATGCCGCATGACGTCATGCGGCGAGGTAACGGCGTTAACGGCACATGACGTCATGTTTTGCGGGCGTGCAGCCGGCTTCATCGAATTATAAGACGTTGTCACGTCAAAAAGCGGTTTGTCTTTTCGGCGCTCTCAAGCGAATTGTAGCAGATCAGGGTAGATGTTACATTAGCGCAGACTTCAAACAATTTTGTAGTGACCATAGCATAGAGCTCCATTTCATTACCACTGGCTCTAGCAGAGCTAATGGCCAGATGGAGCGGGTTATGCGCACCTTGAAGAGCTTGCTTACAATTGTAGAGAATGATCCGAACAAGACATGGCGTGACGAGCTTCCCGAGGTCCAACTCGCACTAAATAGTACCCGTTCTAGAGTAACGGGCTACACACCCACGGAACTAATGTTCGGTACGCGAGCACAGTTGATTAGGCATGTCTAGTATATCCCCTAACCCGGAACCTGAGCCTCTTTTGGATTTAAACTCGATCAGAAAGAATGCTTCCGAAAACATTGAGAAGGCGGCAGAGTCGTATACAAATCGTTTCAACCGCGGTAGGGCAGTCGTGAAACCCTTCTCTCAAGGCGATTTCATGTTCATAAAATATAGCGAGCGTAATCAGACGAAATTACAGCGAAAATTAAGAGGTCCATTTATGATCACCCGAGTTTTAGATAACGATAGGTACGAGCTAAGAGACATTGATGGGTCTAATCGAACATACAAATTTAATATGCGCACGAAAATTTGCGCGCAGTACCCAGAGGCTATGATGGTTTAGTTGAAGCAGCCGCTTGCTTAATAAACGACTCGGAGGAGGCCGAGACGGCGGTCCATAGTCAAGAGATTGAAGCGGTGCCATCTGATGATGATAGTGATATAGTCTCGGTATCTAGTCGCACTCCTACCGCTAGCTCTGGAACCCTCTCTCTGCCTCTGAGCGTGACGAGTAATAATGAGTTGTGAGTACCTACTTCATATAAATATGAATCCCAGTTTACTGTCCATGTTAGTTCTCATGTCTCCATGTGGGCTTTTACGTGTGTGTTTATGTGACGGTAAAGTAGCTGGTCTACGGGACTGGCTCATATGGGTCGATGTCTTAATAGTCAGTCTACAATACCTGTGTGTGGCCTCGGTGTGGCACAGAGTGTGCCTGTGTGTGGCACAGAGTGTGCCTGTGTGTGGCACAGAGTGTGCATGTGTGTGGCACAGAGTGTGCCTGTGTGTGGCACACAGAGTGTGTCTGTGTATGGCACAGAGTGTGCCTGTCGTATGCAGCTAGTGGACGGTCTAAGGGACTGGCTTATACTGGCCGAAGTTCCGGATCATATCGCTATGCTGGTGTTGGGTTGATATTTGATGTGGCCTGGTCGAAGGGACGCCAGAGTTGGTTGTCCGGTCCAGTGTATTGTGATGCGACGTGCCGTGATGGACAAATGTTGAGATGAGATTTAACGAGTAACTAATTGAGTAACAAATTGAGATACAGTGTCGGGAATAGGCGAGCGATGATGAGTGTTCCAGCTGTGTTTCATCTTTGCAGATTAACTGAGGAGTGAGGGCTGTATCTACACCAGCGAACGCACGAGGACGTGCGAATGTCAGTCCGGCCGTGACGGCGCGTCGATTATTATAGAGTGGCGAGGAACGTAATTGACACAGACAGCTGCGATAACAGTTGACGTTTCTCCACTCTGACACAACTCCGGACGCTAATGGGCGACGTGCGAGAAGCAAACGAAAATGGTGGTCGAAGTTTAAGGTTTTTGAGCTAGAAATCGGTTTGCATCGCATATGCGCATTACGTGTTCGGCGGAGTGTCGTTCGTACATGGTTAATTGAAATATTGAGACCGTGTTAGTGCTATTTTGTAAAATAGTTGATTAGAGTGTGTTGTACTAAAATTGTAGTTTCCATTCCTCTCGCCCGATAATCCACGCCCGTGTATGAACATGGAGGCTTCTGATAAAGACCCTGATATCGGCCAAGTGCCTTTAAGTATAATACTCTTGTTTATATACACTTCAGTTATTTTGTTATTTACTTCAGTTATTTTGAAGTTATATTTTCCATTTTATATTCAGCCACTGCACTGACCAGCGCATCACTCAAAGTTATCCAATTAATAATGATATCTTTTTCCTGTAATTCATCTCACCATTCATCTGGAGTCTTACCACTGCATGTGGCATATGCACAATAATTCATATTCTCCGAAAAATACAAATACCGACTTTAATTTAAAATTAAAACATCAAATAGTATCTAACTTACCGTTACATTGTGCGACAAAGTATACTTGGTATCTAAATGTATTTCAAAATAATGTTTGGGGTCTTTTCTCCCATGACGACGACAGCTTCCATTGAAATAGTTGAAGTATTTCGGGTTCCAATACTTGATGTTGGGCCGCTCGGTATCAATGTATCTGATCTACAATTCAACAGTAGTTTAAGATTATTTCTATAGTTCAAACTGAACCTTGGATATCTACCTGTTTGAGCCCGCACCCAAAAAGAAATCCAAAATACCCCAAAGCCTGAAGACGAAACTTTTAAATCAGTGCGTGTTGCCAGTGATGGCTTATGGAACTGAGACGTGATCTTAACTGTGGGCCTCATAATAAAGCTCAAAGTCACACAGTGAGCTATAGAGAGAGCTATGCTCGGAGTTCCTTTGCGCGATAGAATCCGAAATAAGGATATTCGCAAATGAACAAAAGTAGCCGACATAAGTCAAAGGTAAGCTAGCTGAGTAGGAAATGGACAGAGGCCACATTTCTCGCAGACCTGACAACTGGCGGGGAAGAAAGTTTCTCGAGTGGCGACCAGCACAATCCGGAAGACACAGTGTTGGACGGCCACCCACTAGATAGACGGATGACCTTACAAATGTCGCTGGAAACCGCTTGTTGCAGATTGCACAGGACCCTTCGTTATGAAAATCTAGGGAGGGAGGGAGGTCTATGTTTAGCAGTGGACGTCTTGCGGCTGATGATGATGATGATAAAGCCCGCATGACCATTACAACTTTAGCTCACTTTACTTCAGTACTTCAATTTTTCTCACAATATACGAGTCAAAACTATATTTCTCAAAGCTGGCTAAGAAGGGATTGTTTTTCTTGAGGGACAAAATATTCCAATACATTTCTTTCTTTCACTGATAATGACCAACTTGGGCGTCTATACCCATATGTTGATTTTATGCCTATAAGTGGGGTTAGGGCCAAAGATTTCACACTAGGAAAGCTGATATTTTCAGCACAGGGCAATCACAACCTCTAATCACGAACCTCGGATTTCGTCTCAAACATCTATCAAGTTTGTGACGGGATCAAATCTCAAAAACGTAAAAAATGTTTGTAAAAACTTACCTTTTCTCCAACTTTCAAACTAGCAAAGTGCATTAAAATTATTATCGTTATAAGTAACATCGTCGACATCACCACAAAAATGATTGTTTGCTGTTTCATAAACAATATTACAATAAGAATAAGAATAAGAATAAGAATAAGAATAAGAATAAGAATAAGAATAAGAATAAGAATAAGAATAAGAATAAGAATAAGAATAAGAATAAGAATAAGAATAAGAATAAGAATAAGAATAAGAATAAGAATAAGAATAAGAATAAGAATAAGAATAAGAATAAGAATAAGAATTCATTTATTTCCATACTGTGTTTACAAAGATCTTAAAGTAGCTTAAATGTACAAACAGTGTGCCCAATTACGGACGTGCAATATGTGTCACATAGTGACGTAGTAGGTACTCAACGTAATAATTTATGTCAAGTTCTTAGTTATATACAAGTATGAATAATAAAATTTGTAAGTAACTTAAGTTTACCTACATAGCTATAACATTTTAAAAATCTATCTTTAGTATACATAAATATGATATCAATTGAACATTCAGCTTAAGAAAATAATTAACCAATTTAAAAAACAAACAAAAAAATAATAATTATGAAATAGGAACAACATTTTAAAATAATAAATAATCGTCATTTTCATGGTTAAAATATTCTTTTAAGTTATAGAATCCTTTCATTAATAGCCAGTTCTTTAATTTTCTCTTAAAACGAGTATTGTCCAAGTTCTTGATGTCTGAAGGTAAACTATTAAATATTTTGATAGCAGTGAAGTATGAGTTCTTATGATACAAAGAATTGTTTGCTTGCGGAACGAAAATATTATTTTTGTATTTAGCACGTGTTATGTCAGCTCTAAATGAGGAGTTAAAGTAGTCACTCCGATTTAGTTTGACGAACAAGCAAATTTCATAAATGTAAATACATGTAAGTGTTAAAAACTTGAATTCTTTAAAAATATTACGGAGGGTATCTGTCCTACTTAAGTTGAATATAGCTCTAATACATTTTTTTTGCAATACAAATGTTGCTTCTACATTAGTGGAATTACCCCAAAAAATAATTCCGTAAATTAAAAGAGGATAAATGTACCCATAATATGCGTTGATAGCTATTTTCTTAGAGGACACATTTGTTAATATGTATAGAGAATGTATGTATTTATTTATTTTATTATTTATTTTACATATATGTGCCTTCCAATTCAAATTTGCATCTATTGTCACACCTAAAAATTTTGCTTCGTTAACCATATCAACGTTCACACCATTATGAATTATATTTAAGTTAATTTCTTTCCGTTTATTATTTCTAAATTCTATTAACTTTGTTTTTTGTATATTTACTGAAAGGTTGATGTGTTCTAACAGACTGACAATTTTATCTAACACATTTTTTATTTCTTTTTCAAATGCATCATGACTCATGTTTCCTTTGGGTATATAAATTGTCGAGTCATCAGCAAACATGATACATAAGTATTTAGTTACGAGCGGTAACTCATTGATGTAAATTAAAAAGAGTAATGGACCAAGGATACTTCCTTGGGGCACACCACGTATAACATTTTGAAACTGTGAAAACATTTTTTCAACTGTTTTGGATTTTTTGTTATATGTTTCAATCAACGTTGCCTGGGACCTATTTTGTAAATATGATTTAAACAATTTTAAAGCTACTCCTCTGATTCCAATGTGTTCTAGTTTATCAATTAGCAAAGAATGCGTAACGCTATCAAATGCTTTGGACATATCAAGTAGTAACGCTACACCTGTTTTGCTGTGATTTATTTGTTTCCATGCTTCATTTAACATTTTGAATATAGCTAATGATGTATTTTTTCCTTTTCGAAAACCAAACTGATTATTGTTTATTATATTGTTAGAGTTTAAAAATGAAGTTAATCTGTCATAAATTACACGTTCAAAAATCTTTGAGAAACTAGGAAGAATTGCAATTGGCCTATAGTTATTAACATCGGATTTACTATCTTTCTTATGTAAAGGCTTTATGATTGCTTTTTTGAGGTCATCAGGGAAGCAACCAGTTGCAAGTGACAAATTGATTATGTAGATTAGGGGTTCAGCTATAATATCTATACATTTTTTTATAACTTGTATGGGTATACCGTCGTGACCTGCAGACTTCTTGTTTTTAAAACTTTTTACAATCTCAACAATTTCTTTTTTGTTTACTGGACTAAAGAAGATTGATTTGCTATTTGAATTTGTTAAATGTTGAGATTTTGTAGGCTGACCAGAACTTGAAAAACAATTTTGACACACATTTATAAAAAAATTATTGAATGTTTCTGAAATTGTCAATGGGCTAACTATGTTTTCCCCGTTGACTTTCAGCTTTTGTATAGTTTCAGGTATATTATTTGTGCACGATGTGTTCTGCTTTATGATGCCCCATGTGGCTTTGGTTTTATTTGCACTGCGGTTAATGTAACGTATATTAGCTATCTTCTTTGACAGCTTAATAACTTTCTTAAATACCTTGCAATATTTATTGTACTTAATTATACTGTTTTTAGTTCGATTTGTTTGTGTTTCATGATAAATATGTCTTTTAAACTTGCTTGATTTCTTTATTCCTGTAGTTTTCCAGTTTGGTTTTTTTGTATGAGTCATTTGTACTTTGCGCAGTGGAATAGTTAAGTTGAACACAAGTGAGAATAACTCAATAAATATCTTATAAGCTTGATTTGGCTCATTCTGTTCATATACGGTAGAAAAGTTAATCTGTGAGATATATTTTAGAAAGACGTCCATGTATTCATCTATGTACATTTTTTCTACAAACCAGTATTTTTCTTGATAACTTAAGCTGGTAGTTATTTCTATCGATTGAGCGGTATGATCAGAGCCAACAACTAACCCTAACTCTAATATCTCTGTTTTACATTTTTTGACATTAGTCAATATGTTGTCAATACAAGTTTGAGAGTTATTTGTGATTCGCGTAGCCCTAGAAATTGCAGGTCGTAGGTTAAATGAAGTTAATGCCTCAGTAAATATCTTATTCCGTTTGTCGTTTACTAGTAAGTTTATATTGAAGTCTCCTAAAATGAGGATTTTTTTGTAGTTGTTTCTGGCTTTTACACATATTTTATGAAGCAATGTCTCTAGACATTCTATAAATAGTTTGAAGTTACCGTGTGGTGTCCTATAAAGACAAATAATAATGGAGTTCAATTCAGGAATGTTGACTCCGCAGCATTCAAAATGACTTTCAATTGACATTTCTTTTATCCAGTCTATACGCTTAAAATTAATAGATTTTCTTATGTAAATACTGACACCACCACGAAGTTTATTTTTTCTACAAAAATGAGATGCATTCATATAACCTTCTATTTGTCGAATATCTGTCTCATTTTCTTTCAGAAAAGTTTCTGTAAAGCAACACACATCAAATTTTTTGTCATTTACTATTATTTCCAGTTCGTCTAATTTATTTCGCAAACTGCGTACATTTAAATGCATTACCTTGAACACGTTGTTGGCATCAGTATGCTCGAAAAAACTGCTGCGAAGTATTTCCCAAGATGCTGCTTTGAGAGTTCTGTTTCTTAAAATAAAAAGGAATTGTACCTGGTTTTAAAACATCAATTTCCGTAATTTCAGTACTCTTCCTTTGATTTTTTTGATTTTTAGCAGTAATTTTATTGAAGAAATAAGGAATTGTACCACGAATCAAGCTATGGCGATTCAGAATTTTTGAATTACATGGTTTTATTATTCTTTTTCCCAGGTAGTGATCCTCATAGTCACGCATGTTAATGGTGTAATTTATGCATTTAGAAAAATAAAATTTACTCGGTGCTGTATTGTTTTTGGGTGTGACATATAGATATCTGCAGTTTTTTCGGTTGTGAGCAATCATTTTAATATTATAGTTCAATTTATCCTCGTTTAAATACGGATTAAGAGACACACTTGTAACAATTATTTGCGGCTTCGTTAGACCTTGCAGAATAGCTGACAATTCAATCATAAATTGTGTTGGATTTGAGTCATTTGACCCTAAACATAAAACCAACCAATCCTCTTCATTCAAGGACTTAACATTATTTTGCACAGATTTTAGTATATGATCTGCAGATGCATCAGGATATGAGTAGTTAACTATGCGATAATTTTTAGTGTTCTTATGTTTCTGCCGTAGTTTTATCAAAAGCGGCGATAAGTCTTTACATTGCTGATCACCACAAATCATTATTGTGGGTCTTTCGTCATATCTGATTCTTTCAGCTATTTTTGGGATTGATCCAGTAGAAACCTCATCGCAATTGTCAAAACTAGACCGTGGTATAGCTTTTTGTTTGTTTGTCTTATTTTGTAGATTTAAGTTATACTTTATCTGATCATTATTCATAACAGGTGAAGTTACCAGACAATCACGATAACTTTTTGATTTTGGTTTATTGTAACTATTCTGCGTGTTATATATTTTTTTAGGCAACTTCATAGCAGGTGAATGGACAGGGAGTAAAGTACCTAAATGTGGAGATGGTGACGTTAATGGTAGTAAAGTATCATTCATATTTGATATATCTAATATACTATCATTGTAGCTCCTTTTGCTTTCCTGTGGTAATTTAAGTTGTTTGTCCTTTTGTTTTTCTTTTTCAAGTTTCTGTATTGTCAATTTTAACTCTTTATTTTCTATTAATAGTTTGTTAATTTCTTCTTTCGATTTAACGAGGTGTGAAGTTAGCTCTTCTATCTCTTTTTTCATCACTTCTTGCTGGGGATTTGAAGTATTCTCACTGCTGCCGAAAGGTGTAGGATAATACGTGGCATCCTCAAAAGTGTCATCTAATGTATCACTACACAAGGACAAGTTTTCTAATGACAAACATCGTTGCCGTTGGCTCCTTGGTTTACGAAGAGTAATGTTAGAGATACCTTCATTGATGTTATGAGTTTGTTGTGGAGTATTTTCTTGTTTTTTATGGATACACGCAAAGCAAGTCCAAGATTTCTTTCTCTCTGGGTCCATCATGTAAAACCGAGTGTTAGAGACTTTAGCGCAGATGAGATCGTAGTTGCACTTACATGTACTGCAGATCATAAATGATCTATCAGTGATTTTCTTTGTACATGCGCCGCAATCTAAACAAATCATGTTGTTTATTGAAGAAGTCGAAGTATTTATATGAGAGTTACGGGACAGCGCCATCTCTGTAGTTTTACTCGTACTATTTTACTTACGTTAGTATGTGGTTAACCAAAGCACTGAATCGATCCTTATCAGCGAATTCAATGAATTCTTATTAGTTTTGACAAAAAAAAAACATAGATGGTTTCATTCAATCAAACCACAAAATATTTACAGATTTGAAAGAACTCTTTCAAATGTAACAAAGTTCCTTTTATTTTTAGTTTATGATATGGTACTCAATTGTAAATCACTATATTTGCGGTGGAGTAACAAACAATTTTTATAGTTTTGCACGTAACTGGGATTCCGGAGTCATGATTTGCATTCATGTTTTGGTGCGAAAATTCAAAATATTGTAGCGGTCACTTGTGAAAATTGTTTTATTTCACTTGTTTGTAGTGGATATTGCACGGATTATTGTCTCATTTGTTTATTAACACTAATGTTACGTTATTTCACTGAGTCACATTAACACTTGAAAGTATTTTTAATCGAAAATTCACACATAGAGAAACGATAAATTGTGTTTACTTATCAGCGCTACTGGGGGATCACTACACATTATTTCAGTTCTTGGTATATTATTAAATCGAATTAGAGTAAACACAACACTATAGTAACATACTTAATTCACAGATTAGAGTGAAAATATTGTCCAGTTCACGAAAATGATCTCTTGAAAACGTTAGTAGACTATATATAACTAATCCTTGATGGATAAAAAACAGGAAACTCTTGGCTAAATACGCCAAAACCATGGACGAAAAAAAAACGCGGACAGAGTCTCGCTAATACAAAGGCTGTGTATATCGAGTCGGCCAGTGCCCTGTCACATACAGGTTGACACTCTTACATACATACATCAGTCGGCCATTACGCGCGCAAACATCAGCCAGTCGACACGTTTCGCGGTAAAGGAAAATCTCATCACACATAATGTCTTGCGTAGTGAAATGCTGTAAAAGCCGTAGTGACCAACGCAAACGACATCCAGGAATCACGTTTCACAGGTAGGTGCATAATTCAATTACTTATTTCCACGTTTTCAATATTAAAACAAATCTTCATTCGCTAAAACAAAAAAGGGGAATTCGGGAATTCCAAATGCAGTGTTGCCAAAGTTAGTCTGTGATAATTACCCGAAATATATGGGACTTTGATTATTATTTGTCATTATTCATTAATAGTTGATTTATTAATTCTAGTAAAATTAGTGAACTGTGTGAATAAAGACTCGGACATTATATCTATACATTTAATTAATTTATATTAGTTGCCACTAGGTATTTAATTCATTAATTTGTTTGCTAGATTTCCTAAAAAAAATGTAGTTTGGCGAAATTACTGGATCAATATAATTAGAAATTGTAACTGTGAAAGCGATTGGATTCCAAACAAATACAGTGTCATTTGCAGTAAACATTTCGAAGCTGAAAATATAAATGTAACAAAAGGAGGGCTCCGGCGTAATGCTACATATGCAATACCACAAAAGGTAAATTAACTATCTAAGTTAAAACTCGTATGGTATTTTATAACTCGTAGCATAGTTGGTAGTAAGTCTGCTTGCGAAGCCGAGAGTCGTGGATTCGATTCCCACCCAGTACAAACATTTGTGATGAAAACAAATATTTGTTCTATGTCTGGGTGTTTCTATGTGTAAGAAGTAGGTATGTATTATATAACTATATTGATGAGTATTACTTATTACTTTACTGTCTAATATAAATTATATTAGACAGTAAAGTAATAAGTAATACTCATCAATATAGTTATATAATACATACCTACTTCTTACACATAGAAACACCCAGACATAGAACAAATATTTGTTTTCAATATAAATATAAATTATATTAGACAGTAAAGTAATAAGTAATACTCATCAATATAGTTATATAATACATACCTACTTCTTACACATAGAAACACCCAGACATAGAACAAATATTTGTTTTCATCACAAATGTTTGTACTGGGTGGGAATCGAATCCACGACTCTCGGCTTCGCAAGCAGACTTACTACCAACTATGCTACGAGTTATAAAATACCATACGAGTTTTAACTTAGATAGTTAATTTACCTTTTGTGGTATTGCATATGTAATGTATGTGTTCTTAATTATTCGTGAGTAAATTAATTGTACATTGATTTATTTGTAAATAGGTTTGTGATAAAGCGTAATAATATTACTATTAATAATAATATTAGGTACCTACTATAATTATCAAAGAGAGATTTGTTGCTTTTGTGCGGGTTCCAGTTTAACTTGTGTGATTTATACGTTTCTCCCGCGCCACGCAAAAATGTGATAAAGTTTTTAAGGAAGCGAAATATCTTACTTCCAATTTACCTCCGTCGAATAGCTAAATGTTCTATCTAAGATTCAGCAGTAAGAAAAATAATATATTACTATTGATTACTTGTACCTATGTGTTTTTTGTGGTGTAAATTTTGTCATCATGGCAACCCAGAATTCATGCACACATAAGTAGCCGCCGCAAATTTCGTGCCTCAGTGTTGTCGTTGGATGGGCTCTGTCCGACTTTTTTTAAACGTCCTTGGCCAAAACAAACAATACAAAGGAAATGAAAAGTCTAATAAGCATACATTACATGAATTATACAGTTTATCATTATGACGGCAAATTTTTAAAATTTGTTGTTTAGCATAAAAATGGTTATCATTATATCCGAAACTTTCATTGTCCACAATTAAGTATTGGGTCTTGTATATCGGTCTAAATGTTGAAGGTATATTAAATTGGTGACAATGTTATGACCTCTATTTTAAAATTATTGTCGCTTGGGCGTTAAACGCTCGGGCCCGTTTTTTTTATATAAAGAGTGACGAGACGAGCAGGACGTGTGCCTGATGGTAAGCAACATGCCTGCCACATGACAGAATAGTGACCCGCAGCTATTGGAACATGAAGAGTCCAAATCATTACCTAGCACTGCACTGCGCTCGTCACCCAGAGATCTAAGTTGTTATATCTCTAAGCCCTGTAATTTCTCTGGAAACATTGTCCTTCAAACCGGAACACAGTAATGTTTGCACATTACTGCTTGGCGGTAGAATAACTGGCAAAGGTGTGGTCCTTCCCCAGGCGGACTCTGCCAAGAGTTCTACCACTACTATACTCCTAACATAAACAAACACGTCCTACCGTCAAGCGAGCTTGCGGTGCAATGAGTACATATTGTTTTATACTATGTACCCAATCATCATCATCAACAGCCCACTAAATGTTCCCACTGCTGGGACTCGGGGCCTTCTCTCGCAAGGAGAGCGTTATACTATGTATTTAGTGATAATTCATCAGTACGTAATTTTATCTGCCTACATAATATAATTTTGAAAAAACCAAGCAAGGCTCGGTCTACCAGGTACTATCTATTTAAAATGATAAAGACTTCTTATATTGATATGGTTACTATAAGACGTTAGGATAGATAATTACGTAACAACTGAAGACAGGCAACTAGAACCACTGGCGAGACTTGGTTTTTTGACAAGGGTTGTTGTTTTCTATGGGATCTGCTTATACTGTGAATTCTCTTGAAAAATTATAATCTGGTGGAATAACTGGCAAACGTTTGGGTGAATCCCCACGCCTCGTCGGCTCTGCAGAAAGTCTTACTACTGCTTTTTATCTACTAATTATTCATTGTGTACTGCCACTACTTTGGTAAAATATATGACAATAATCGTTTATTGAAGTTTTAATTGAGTTCACATTAATCTAGATATAACAGAATTTTTCGTAGGTGATTTTCTCGATTTAATATTAAATTCTTTAATTTCCATGTCGACCGAAGAATACTTGGTCCTTCGCAGCATTAGTGGACGTCAGGTTCAAGGTGTTTCTGCCCTTCGTGAATGGGAAATTATTGGGTAGTTTATGGATCGGAAATGACATATTGTACAGGACTACAGGTCGATGTAACCCTGAAATAAAAATATAGTTCAATAACTCTTTATTCGGTTGAACTCTTTATTTACTAGCTTTACTATATAAATATTTCGCAGTGGAACTCAAACTCGGCTAGGCCTCTGCAATATACGCCGCAGGATCTCACTCGTGCCACAGTGTTTTTTTTTACTTTTATAAATATGTGTACACTTAACCGCCATCTCGCCTGATGTTAAGCGACGATGCGGTCTACGATGGAGCGTGTTTACCTAGAAAAAACCGATTCACTCTCGATTTGAAGACACAAAGGTTGTAACCATCGGGGAAAACCCACTCAGGCAACGTATTCCACATATGATGTTGCCTTTATATAGGGGCAATCTGAAAATGAGAGCTCAGCGCAAATTTACAGCGTACAAAAACCATGCGACAAGGAGAAATGATCGAGGGTTGCAACCCCCCTCTTCGACTGTACTCAGTTGGACAGTTTACAAGTGACGGCATAGTGCTGAATCTTATTACTTTATACCCTTCTATCATCCTACATAGGTCTCCTGGTGGTTCCTTTACTACGTAAATTTTGTTCACGGGCCTGTAGTCTAAAACAAGCGCCTGATGATAAATAAAACAACTGCCAATAACACACAGAGTCACATAGTACGTCAACAGTTCAAATGAAGAGATTTTAACAAATTAATGAAAAATAACAAAACATTTAGTATGGCTAAACTTATTCTTCAAAATATTGAATATATTATTACGTTGTCTATTTAGTTCACACATTTTTGACACAACCCGGCCTCTTTTGTTTTTTCTTGTGGGAGAATTTCCTTTAAGCACCGTACACCGTGAAGCAATAATACGGCAGGTGTGTCGGGCTCGACACCATGGCGACGATAGACATACCAACTAAAACTCACATAGATTTCTCTTGCATGGCCAGGGGTCAGGGTCGCAGGGTTACTTTTTGCACTGTTATCAACTACGTTGGCCCACTTGCCACAACCCTTGCGGCACCTGCCTCGCGGAAGGTGTTAGTATACTCAGCATTTGGCTCTAGTGATGCGCCGGAAATCAGCGGCGCATCACCTTCTTGAAGGGCTATCCCTAGGTGGGGTGCCGGACGGCCCTAAACGTCCGATGCCCCAGGTTTTCCAGTGGAGACGGGATGCAAGCCACACGAGGCTCCCGTGTACGATTCCGCCTCAGTGGTGTGAGTTAAAAGAGCGCTGTTACTCGCTTTTCTATCTCACATGATCTCTTGGACCTCGGAGCATCTTGGTTAAGATGGTCGGTAGCGAGAGGTTTATCTTCACCACTGGGGCTAGAGATTCTATGTCAAATATCAAGAAGAAGTGAGAGATCATCCGAGATTGTCTTGAACAATTGAGATTGTCTTGAATAACTTCTTAGCACGCTCACTAAAATGCAACTTGTAAAAAACTAACTGGCAGGTAACTTCAAAGTTTCCTTACAACAAATCCTTTATCGATAAATTTAATGATAAGTTTTATCACCGAGGTCTGAGTTTTAACTGAATAATGCCTAAGCCATAAAATATATGCCATAAATACTATAGGTGCAGTACTCGTAGTAAAACCTTAATTAAGGTTGTTCTGATGTGAAAAACGGCCTAACTTTATTCTAATAAAGTTATGCTCTAAAATGCATTACTAAGACAACAGCTACTAAAGCACATATTTTATTAATTTTATTATTTACTAGCTGAACCCGCTACTTCGTTCGCGTACGTTGATCTTGCGACCTTATTAGTACATTAGTAGTACTTACCTAAAAATATTTGGATGGGTGGCCATTACACAAACCGAGTGAATTTGTTTCTCCACACAAAAATATGTTTATTCGAGTTTAGCAACTTCATATTTTATATTTTAGCAACATCAAACATACTCTTAGTAAGGTTGTGGAGTATCGAACATAGCCGCAGTGTTAAGTTTGTAGGATTTTTATCTATAAGTACTAATTACTAATATTATAAAGCTGAAGAGTTTGTTTGTTTGTTTGAACGCTAGGATCTCGGAAACTACTGGATCGATATGAAATATTCTTTTTTTGTTGGATACTCCATTTATCGAGGAAGGCTATAGGGTATATAACATTACGCTACTATTAATAGGTACGGAGTATGAGTGAAGAATGTAAAGAAAACGGGGAAAATATTTCTCTTCGAGAGCTTTAGTTCCGTGAATTTAAATTCTCTTTGGTCGCTGAAGTTTGTGACGGCGTGTGTCTACATTTGAAGTTTATGTCATTTGAAGTAATCAAATTTGTTCTACAACAACGCATTGTTGCTTATTTACGTATTTTTAGGGTTCCGTAAAACGTAATAAAGTGGCCAGCAATGGATATTTTAGTATGGATTTTCCTCAAATAGACGCGGGGGAAACCGCGGGGCACAGCTAGTAGGATATATTATTACGAAGAGTATGTAGCTGATGTGCGTGATCTGATACTTACCTACTTATACATTTTTACACGATGATAACCTATGTAGGTGATAGATGTGATATTTTAGACTCTAAGCCATGTGTGTTTCAAATGTCAATCTAATTGGTAATGTCGTTCTGTCATATATATTTGTTTCGTTAGGGCCCATGCTTTTTCAGAGATGATAAATTAGGTAGTATATGAGACTATAAACTATCTGTGTTTCAAATTCCAGCCAAATCATACCTTTACATAATATACATAATACTTCGTAGTAAGATAACATTTTATTCAATTTTAGAAAAACAATGGTCTGCTTTGGTCACCGAAGCTTATTAAACACTAAATTGAGTACAGTGTTTGGATTGAAATAATATCCGAAAGAACAAAAACTGACTTCAATTATTATCATTTCACGTCAACTAACTTCTAATAGTCAAGTAAAAAGTTCACTCGACTAATTTTTAAGCCATAACTACTTCGTCCAGATAAATAGATACTGGTGAACAATTCACACACAAAACTTTGGCTTTTTCCACCGCCATTGTCCCAGCCATAGGTATTCAAACCGGAGTGGCGCGTGACGATGGCAAAAGACCTGACGGCATGACTTTTGTGCCTTGGAAGTTGAAAGTTGAGTCGGCCCCTAGTGTGAGACGCAGCTTGCATCGATACTCTGGCACCATCACATCTTCCAGAGATTCATAGTAGGGCCAATGCAGCGGCTTATTTAGCTGAGCGTCTCGAACGGCGGAAATTTGCAACCCTCGGTAGTGGTTTTATATTTAAAACTTTTGGGGCTGAGACATCGTGCCTGTGGGGGCCGGGAGCACACCTCATCGTTAAAACCCTTTCCGAGCGCTTGGCCGACGCAACGCGTGACCAAAATGCTGGCGTGTATTTGGCCCAACGCATAAACATTGCCATTCAGCGTGGTACTGCCACCAGCATGCTGGGCACACGTCCAACTGGTAGTGGGCTTAAACATCTTGTCATCCAGTTTTTGTTAATATTTAAAAAACCGCCTCCCTCTTTTCCATATAATAAAACCGGACCCTATTACTGGGATTTCGCTGTCCGTCCGTCTGTCACCAGAATGTATCTTAAGAACAGTGATAGCTAGACAGTTGTAATTTTCACAAATGATGTATTCATTTTGCCGCTGCAAAAACAAATACTAAAAAAGTGGCCAAGTGCGAGGACTTGCCCATGAAGGGTTCCGTTGCAGCAAGTAACATAATATACATAGTACACATAGTTTTTTTAGTTCGTTGTAACTTTGATCGAGATTTTAATTTTTTGACGTACTAAAAAAAAACTACTCATCAGATCGAGTTCAAACCAATTTTCGTTGGTAGTTTACATAGTAATGTACATCATATATTTTTTTTAGATTTTTCATTCTCTTACTTTAGAAGTTAGAGGGGGGAGGGACACGCATTTTACCACTTTGGAAGTGTCTCTCGCGCAAATTATTCAGTGTAGGCGAAAATTATTTTAAAAACCTCAACATTATTTTGAAAGACCTATCGATAGACACCTCACACGTGTAGGTTTGATAAAAAAAAAATTGAGTTTTAGTTCTCAGTATGGGGGGCAACCCTATTTATTCTTTTTTTTAATTTTTTTGTTGAATTCTTAATGCGGTTCACAGAATACGTCTACTAACCAAGTTTCAGCAGTGAAGTTCACATAGTTTCGGCAAAAAGTGGCTGTGACATACGGACGGACAGACAGACAGACAGACATGACGAATCTATAAGGGTTCCGTTTTTACGTTTTACGGAACCCTAAAAAACAACATACAATACATTTTTAAGGGGGGCTCCCATAGAACAAATTTGATTTTTTTACCGTTTCTCGCTCGATACTAATAATAGTGACAGGTAGACGCTAACTGTTCACACAATATTTCGTTTTATGTTATCTTTAAATAATTAATGATTAAGGAGGCTCCCATATAATAAAAGAAGTTTTCGCCATTTATTTGGTAATGGTACGGAACCCTTCGTGCGCGAGTCCCACTCGCACTTGGCCGGTTTTTTAATATCTAATTTAAAATTGATGTCACGTACCTAGATTACTTACCAACGTGTTTTTATTCGCTATAAAAAAAAACTTTGACTTTGACATTAGAAAGGCATTGTCATTACTTGACGGATGGTGGATAAATGCGATGTGTGTAGGTACCAGGGATGAGACTGACTCCGTTTTGTCGGAACTTCCGATTACTACACCTTCGGTTCTGATTTCGGCTCCGACATTTTTAAAAAGGAGGTTATAATCGGAGGTAAGGTGTATAAATATTGCAAATAATCCCCTATAGTAAATGGAAATACAAAATCGCAACTTCCTTAATCAATTGCTCGTCAATGTTTATCGTGTCCACGTGATTGGCAAAAAAAAACAATAAAAATGTCATTCCTGCCACCACTTCTACTAATCCTGCCTATGCCTCCGACTTCAAATCCGACTCCAATAAATCAAATTTTAAAACTCCGATTCCGCCTTCGGTTCCGGCAAAATGACCTCCGTTACATCCCTGATGTTTACAGTGTCACAGATTACTTCGAAGTTAGTATGTACCGAACTTATTATTACCGTTATTATTTAATTTCTATGTAATTTACAATCCACATGACCAATAATTTTGATGGAACTATATAATAAATGTGTTCTTTCTAACAAAATAAGAATTAACGAAATTGAACAACGCAAACATGAGTTACAACCAAATACACATTCTGACTTTCACCCCTTCCTGCAAGAAAACCGTGCAGAATTTGAGGATTAAAAGTAGACAGCTACCATCTACTTAGTATGAACTTAAATCATGTCAAGTTTCATTTGAATTGAATCAGTAGTTTCGGCGTGATGAGAGTTCCCTATACAGAAAGACAGACAGACAGACAGACAAACTGACAGACAGACAGACATGAAAGAAAAAAAATGCAGTTTCGCCATCAGTATCGACTATGGAGTGCCCCCAAAATTTTTTTTTCAAAATATCTTCAATGTACAGAATTCGACCCGCTACAGTTTTATTATAAGTATAGATATAGATTAGTCGAGTAAGTAACACGATTCCGCGTATACGTATATCAATTCCTCACAGCACCTTCTCAAGAAGAGGTCCCTGAACGTTTGCAGCTTCGATATTGAAGATGAGCATAAGCAAAGAACTGGCATCAGGCCAATCATCCGCTCTTTGGCAATATTTTTGTACAAAAATATAAACAACGTTATATAGTATCTTACCGTTACATTGTGAGATATTATATATGTGTTTTCAAAATGACCTTCAAAATAATATATGGGGTCATTCCTTCCATTTCGACGACAGGATACATTGAAATAGCTGAAATATTTAGGGCTCCAATACTTGAGATCGGGTCGCTCGGTACTGATGTATCTGATCTACAATGCAAAAGAAGTATGTCATTATCCGTGTATTTTAAATTATATCCAAAATACTTAACCCTACATAACACAACTCAATCGTCCACATTTCGTTAATCAGAAAATACGTGACGTCTGGCGGCCCAGGGATCTTTTTCTATATCAAGTTTGTGATGAGATGAAATATCACAATGATTGTCGTCTCACATTTACCTTTTCTGCAATATTTAAACCAGTAAAATGTATTAATATTATTATCGTTATATATAACATTTTTGACATCACCAAATAAAAGTATCGACTGTTTCAAAAGAATATTCAAATGGTGTCTCTTTAATGTAACAATTTCCCGATGAATAAAAACTACAAGCTCTTGTTAGCAACGACAAAATCGTTTGTGGATATGAAAAGTTTTACAAGTATATTTTCGTGAATTACGCAAGATGATCATATGGGAAACTAACTAGCTTCGTAAACCGCGGACAGCAAAGAGTTAATGTCCAAGAAAATTGGTTCAATTGAAATTCTGCCGCCCCTCTGTACCTCCAACGCTGAAACCTTACGGGAGGCTGACTCACGTCGAAATGGCGAAAGTAAACTTGTTGCCTTCTAAATTTGCGAATTCTTCGCTCCTAGATCCTGGCAGCGTTACCTACTACCCCAACATCACCTAATAGCTTTTAGATCAGAAATAGACATTTGTCAAATATAAGGTCACAAATGACTGCGCAATATGAATATGAATAAAACCAGTGGCCCGAATCGTATTCCTTTTCTAGTGTTTATGTTTTGTGGGCCAGATAAAGTTCCTGCAGTGACACAGTCATCTCCTTTAAATCTTTCTCTAAACTAAGCAAGTACTGAAATTGTGGAAAATTGCTAAAGTGCGAAGTGTGCGCAAAATAGTAGTCATGCTGACCTAGCCGGCTACAGGCTCATTCTGAAGTTCTACCGCCTAACTGAAACTGTTTCAGGTTTGACATTACTCTCTCTTTTCGTTTTGCTTGAAATAATAGAGACAGCAAAAGCAAAGCCAAAGCCGATTTAGATATAATAATAGGTGGTAGAAGGGCCGGACACGTTGGATTCCGGAGCTGCCATGATATCTTTATAAACAAGCTTCTTATACTTGTCTTGTAATTCTGCTTGTGGTTTGTTTGCTGACTTATAACCTGGATATCGGACTTTTTGAGAGATAGAGTAATTAAGCACTAGTGATTAAGTTACGGTTGGTCTAATCAGGAGAACGGCGACTGCCAATCCGGAGCCTTGGTTTCAAATTCCACGCGCAGCACTGGTTTTTCGTAGCATGTGCGTAATGCCCATAACTTAAAACGGTGAAGGAAAACATTGTGGAGAAACCTACATGTATCTAGAGTTTTTCGAGGTCATGTGTCATCCACTAATCTGTAATGTGCCAGCATAGTGGATTATGGCCTTGACTCTCCCCTTGCGACAGAAGTGTCTGAGCAGTGCGAACATTTGGTGGGCTGCTTATAATTATAGTGGTCATTATTGACTCGTCCAATCCAATGGTTATTCAAAGCAGAGGTTGGTGTTTGCTCATTTTTTCTACCCTCGGCCCCGACCAAAAAGAGATAAAATATAAGTTTTCTAAGTTTGACGTTGATGTCTGTCTTTATGTGTGTGGCACTGTAGCTCTCAAACGGATGGACCGACTTCGACGCAGTTTTTTATTTCAAAGCCAGTTTCCTTGTTCTTAGCTCTTTTTGATTAATATTTTATGGATTTAAAATGGCCGCCGTCACAAAATGGCGAATAAAAATATTATTTCACAGTCTCCGGATCCAAATGGGTACCTATCAAATGACCCTTTCATTTGACATGCTCTTTTTTCTGTTGAACTATACGTAGCATGAAAAAGCAACATCATTTCATGGCTGACATTCCGAAGACTCGAACAAGAAGGTTAAACTCCACATTTGTGATAAGAACGTCTACGCTGCGGAATGCGTTGCGTGAGTTTTTCCCAATGGTTACGATCTTGGTGTCTTCTAGTGGAGACTGAATCAGTTTCTTCTAGGTAAGCATACTCGATCGTAGACCGCATCGTGGCTTAATATTAGGCGATATCGCAGTCAAGTGCTACCCTGTCCAGCAGCGTAGGAGTATGGGCTCAGTTTGATGGCGGTGTAACTGTTCCACACTTATCTTGCGTGCCTTGCTGCAGCGATTTAATCATAATATTTGCTTATGAGGTATTTCTACAATTCGGGATATTATCACAAACTTTAAAAAAATTGTAGTAACTAGGGACTTTTTTGCAATTCAATGTCATTTCTACAAACTTAGAGACATTATACCGAGAACATTGTCATTTTGGTTACAATAAGTATCTCAGGATAGAAATTGGGCCAAACATTTTTTTTTATTGAGGACCAAATTAAAAAAACGGTCTATTTTGCAAGTTTTATTGTGTAACATCAAATTAAGTTGTGTAGGTTTATCTCGCGTTGTTTTCCTTGGTTTAAGGTTGACTTCCTTAATTTCCATATCAACGTAACCATACAATACTGTATCTTTGGCAGTGTTGGTGGAAGTGAGGCTTAGAGCAATCCTGCCCTTTGTGAATGGAAAATTGTGTGGAATGTTCTGTATCGGGATGGACATGTTATACAAGTGGAATGTATCCTGAAAGAGATAAAATGTGGTATAAGTAAGATGTTGTACATTTGTTTTGAATTTAATTGCAACAAAGAATTAATATTTCTATCTTTTATCATAGAATAGATAATATAGATAGAACGGACACTCCCCACCCCCCGCCAATTTCAAGCTTCCTCCCCCTCGCGGACGCGAGGCGGACTCAACGAAGGGTTATTATATCGGACGATAATTTTCTATGAGAATACGAACATGATGCTGTATTATTTAACAAAATGGTACCAAATTTTTCGTCTATTATACGAAACAAGAATAAGAGATTTTTAATTTCATAAGAATTTCTACAAAGATTGAATCATTTTTATAAACTGTGTTAAGCTATTCTGGTTAGAAGTACGCGCCAACACTGAAGTCCTGTGACGAGCCTACTTAAAATGAAATACGCGATATGTGGAGTGATTAATTAATATATTGTCAGAATAAAGTTTTCTCTTTGGGTAAGTGTACTTAACTAAAAATCAATTCGTCCATGGTACCTTTATTATCTCCTATTTTGTTTTAAATCTTCTCCCTTCTAATTGTTGATGAAAGTTATATTTACCTACATTAAAGGTCGAACACTAACTAGGTAAGATTGTAAGCCACTTAGGCAGGTGAACTCACGGGTCACAGCTATTCCATAAAATAATTTAGTAACCCTAGATGACACGCACACATGCGTAAATGTGTTCGAACGACATATGCGTAGTTGTGTGAGTGTAGGTATGTCGACTTCACCGTTTGTTTGGAGTTTAGACCGAGTGTCCGGGGTGTGCTTTTATTCCATAAGGCATCAGAGCCACAGTAGAAAAAATGCGGAGGGAAATTTGAAAATCGAACAGAGGTATTTTTACTTATAAATAATAGAAGTTTTCAAAATAATTAGAAGTGGTATAGTGAAAAGGACCGACTAACACTTTACGAGTTTTTCAATGGATTGTTGGGTCAAGATTCAGATACAGAAAACTGTTACCTTTAGCACTTGACACGTGCATCGACAGGCGGTAGCTTGGAACCTAGCCCACTGCTGGTTGGACTCTTAGCTTTATTTATTACCTTCATTAAAGGGGTTTGTTAAAAAATATTCTTTAAATGTATTTAATTGAGGAGAGGGACAAAAGACACTTCATGGATGAAGCACGAGGGATGCTAGGAGGGAGAAAATCATAGAGCGAGCAACTTAGTAAATTAGGGCAGTTAAAAAAAATATGATCCACGTTTCCCTCTTCCAAACCACACTCACAGATGGAATGATCCCTAATCCGCAATTTGGCTAAATGCACAGGTGTACAAGCGTGTCCAAGACGCAAACGAATTATTGTTAGCATGTCGGAGTTTGAAAAACCAAGGTTTTTTTGGAATATCAGGTTGTATGTCGGCATAATACCTTCCCTTCACTTTTTGAGATGCATTCCAATGTCGGGACCAAGTTGTCTCAAGATGCATTCTAGGCAGAAGGATGAGGTCATGAGCATAGACTGTGTACCTTTCAAGGGATCCAATTTGTGCAGTGGCTTTAGCACAAGAATCCGCATTCTCATTCCCCGGTATTCCAGAGTGACCCGGTATCCAGGCAAGGAGAACACGAATTTCAGCACACTCACATTCATAAAGTTCCTTTCTTATTTCAAGAATTAGAGGAAAGCGGGATGAGGAATGGAAAGGGTTAGCTATTATAGATTGGAGGCAACTTTTGGAATCTGAGAATATGATAGATTTATTTAAATTATGTGATTTGACAAAACGGATAGCTTCCAGGAGGGCTAGGGCCTCTCCTGTAAAGACAGAAGACAGGGAGGGAGATTTTAGGCTTAAACAAATGTTTGTGGCTGGGATCCAAACAGCCACACCTACAATGCTATTTTGAGTCAACTTAGAGGCATCTGTAAATATAGGGTACCAACCAGGATATTCAGTGTTGAGGTGTTCACTAAAAAGCTTACTGGCGTTATTGTCATTTTTATTGATGCCAAAGTGTAGTAAGACATTGGGTTTAAAGACTAGGGCTTCATATGGAGTAAGATATAAAGGATTGGATGGGAATTTGGCAATGGGATCAGGAAACCTTGTGAGTTTATGGTAGCTGTACACCAGACATGGAATATTATCAGAAGTCTGTGGTCCATATAGAGAGGAAAGACGTTTTAATTTTCGAAGGAGAGGATGGTTATAATTTTGAAATAATTTAAAAAGAAATCTGTCTGATAGGTACTGGTTTCGAAAGATTAGTGGAGCTTCACCACACTCTACCTGCATGGCATTAATTGGAGAAGATTTCATTGCTCCTAAAATAATGCGCATACACTTCGATTGAACTTTAGCAATTTTATTATGGCCTGATTTATTATCAACTTTTAGTAAGAAAGACCCATAATCCATATGGCTCCGCACTATGGCATTGTAGAGTAACTTCTGGGAATATGGGTGTGAACCCCACCAGGCTCCAGAGAGGGATCTTAAAATATTAATATTTTTTTCACATTTTTGTGAGATGTATTCAAAATAATGGTTACCAGTCAGCCTTGAGTCAAAATATAATCCTAGAAATTTAGTATGATTAGATTGTGGAATTTCTTCTAAACCAATATGCAGTTTGATAGTAGGTATTAATCTCTTTTTTGTGAACACTATAGCTGTACTTTTGGGAGCAGATACTGACATGCCCTGATCAAATAAATAATTGTTCAGATATTCAAGTGCTGTTTCCATCCTGGTAGTTACTTCCTCCAAAGATTTCCCGTGTTGATACAGAGCGAGGTCATCGGCATATTGGAGCACATTGCAAAATGGTTTCACACAAGACTCCAGGTCATAGGTGTAGAGGCTGTACAGAATTGGGCTCCAGACTGCCCCTTGAGGTAAACCTTTCCAAACAGTTTTTGGTAGGTAGAATTGACCTCCAGCAGCTTTAACCACAACAGAGCGTTCCATGAGCATGTTGCAGATGAATCGAACCAGCTTCACAGGGATATTCAGCTGAATAAGTTTATTCCTGAGCACCGGAAGTTGGACGTTATCATATGCAGAAGCAATATCAAGGAAGACTGATACAAGGTATTGCTTCTTCTTGAACGCAGTTTGAATATCTGTTGTAAGAATACTGAGGTTGTCTAGAGTACACATACCTTTTCTAAACCCAAATTGAGATTTTGCTATTATGCCTTTATTCTCCGAGAACCATTCGAGTCTGTTTTTGATAAGGTGTTCAGTTATTTTTGCCAAAACAGATGATAGAGCAATAGGCCTATAACTACGTGCATCTAAAGCCTCTTTACCAGGTTTCAATATTGGTACAATTATTTGTGTTTTCCACTGGTTTGGCACAATACCAGTTTCAAAGAAGTAGTTAATTAAATTGAGAAGTGTTTGTTTACAATTGTCCGAGGCTTTAACTATAAAAGAGTAAGGGATTCCATCTATTCCTGGTGATGAGTCTGTCAGTCCGTCAAGTACTAGAGCCAGTTCATTGAAGATGAAAGGGCTATCAAGAGAATTCTGGGACTGAAGTATGACTGAGTTAGAGGGTAATGAGTCTAGATAAGGGGCATAAGGAGGAGCTCTGTTATCAGAAAAAGTTTCAATCCATGATTAGGGGTCGTTACTAGTTAAATTATTGCTATCTGACTTTGTAGAGCATCGAAATCTATTTATTTGTTTCCAAACTATTGCCGCAGGTGTTTTAGGTGAGAGGTTTTCACAGAAATTGAACCAGCCAAGCTTTTTCTTTTTTCTGGTTATCTTTCTGAATTCTGCTGCAGCTTTTTTATAGTTGATAAAATTTTCCATAGACATGTTCCGGTTGTAACCTTTTTCTGCGTCCTTACGTTTTTTAGATGCTGCTGTACAGTCTGAGTCCCACCAGGGCGTGGAAATTTTGAACCCTTTAGCAGGTTTTTTAATTGGAATGTGTTGATTAGGGTGGAGCGAAAAAACTTTTTTCGTTTAAATGTAATGTAATAGTAAACATTTGGTGCCATTTGGGCTTAAATTAAGTAATACAAAATATAAATCAATTCCGTTTAGAGTAACTGCCCCCGCATCGGCACTGATTTTATAAAAATAATTGGGTTCAGACCTTACACAGACGCTATATATCAGTACTATATTTTCATAACCAGACAGTTTTTTTTATTACAAATCGTTATCTGGGATCCTATATTTTTGATGTAGAATACACAAAGAAACCAAACTATGTGTTTATAATTTTAATATGGGGAATGTGGGAGCGTAGGAGGAGACGCTAGCGGCGCTTGTCACGATACTCGTCGTTTACAGCGCTCTGTTTTTTTCAGTTTCTATTTTTAAAACTATGTAAAGAACTCGAAGTGTGTTTAAATGTCCTTATTTGGGGGATGTTAGTGGTATAAAAGAGAAAGTGTTAACTACTTACGAATATGTAATGAAGTACTATGAATTGACATGAATGAGACATCAACTAAAAAAGGGCAAAAGTTCCAACTTTTTCAAAGATAGCAGACATCGTAACATCTTGGGTTGGAAATATACAACAAACTGTATTTATTCTGATAGTAACACAAATTAGTATAATTCAAAGGTTTAAAACATACAATTTAAAAAGCAAAAATCTACTCAAATCCACCAAGAGGAGTCAGAAAGTTTTCAGCAAAGCAGTAAGATACTTTTTGGTATTTCAGCATGTAAATACAATAAATTAGCTCAGTGCTTCTGTTCTAAGGATAAAAAGGTTCCTAAATAAAAACAGGCTTCTATAATTAATCAAAGAACGTCTCATGAGATGATTATCCGCAGAATCGATGATAGTGGTATACTATAAAAAGGTAAAGATTGTACCTGAGGTCATCTAGAGGAATACAAACTACGACAACAGAATAGATTTCGTTAATAGGGTTCGTGAAGAAATTTCCCAAGCCAGTATTTTGGCGAGTATTATGTCTTATGGCCATTGGCTATGACAGAACGAATGTTAACACAGGAAAGTATGATGGATTTATAAAACTAGTTCAGAAAAAGCTACAAAAACTATTTCAGTGAAAAATCAGTTTGCTCCACATTGATGAACTGCTCTAAGACATTTATTTCTTCATCTCGAAGACTGTACTGCGGGACACATATCTTACGTAAGTCCATTAGGAAAATCTCTAGACACATGTGAAAAACTGACTGTAAAGAAATTTAAGCACATTGCAGGACAAATATTACTCGCAATGGCCAATTACTAAAATAAGATCTCGAAAATAAATCTCTAGGTAAACTTTAACATGCCCGTTGGATCACACGTGCCAACCAAATACTACTTTTGTATGTGGCAACTGAAAATTTGACGGACAATTTAAGAATTCTAGCAAATTCTCGTATATAAAATTGGACCGTCTTGGTTTTCAATTAAGATCCAACCATCTTACAAATATGTCACTCGTCATCTGTTTAACATTGTTATGGACACCAGAAACCTGCCCATAAACTTTAAGAAACGCGTATTTTGCGCCTCCCGCCTTCTTCTTGCGATGATAACAGATGAGAGGAAACGTAATTTTAGAGAGCTGGCTGGTTGTCGCATACTAAAAGCACGCAGTGTGAGCCTTGCTTCAACACCTAGACTTTTTCTTTTCAAGTGACATTGATGAATTTTAATGCTACTTCTAGTTTATATTGATTAATTAATGTACTGGTAGGAAAACTTAACCGAACCGCCGCTTTAAAAAAAATATCTGACTAAAGAATTCAAGACATTGTTGGATCTGGTGGCGAGAGCAAACCATTGTTTTTAAAGGTTACCTGCCTTACTGAAGCTGTTGAAAGAGCTGTGAAGATTACGACCGCAGCTTCTACAGCTCAGGGCACACAAAACTCACGATTAGGTGCAATAAAAGCCACGTTCGAATCGTGGAACGTGATGCCTAAATATAAAACAAAAAAGGATTTTCTAGCTTAGTAATTAATGTAATTTTTTAACTCCTTCTTAGTATTTTCATGTTCATTGTCACAGTATTACCCTAATAGATGTTTAAAATATACATTATATGTAGTAAAGTACCTTTTAATTTGAAGATAGGGACACCATTTCACATTATGCGACTTTCAACTTTATGTAAAAAAATAAAATTTTTGAAGTCAATGCGGAGGTAGAAGATTCTCATTAAATGGAATGAAAAATTACACTTCTTTTAACTTCATTATGACGCACCAATCCCCCCCTATTAGAACTTCGAAACTAAAAAAAAATTTTGTCCATACATTCGTGCTCCACCCTAGTGTTGATCTGCCGAAGTGATGATGGAATTCATAAATGCACTGTATGAAGTTAAGGGATCAGGCTCGATGGGATATATCTGGGAGGAGTCTAATTTATTATCAAGAGAAGAGGAGTAGGCACCCCAGTCAGCAGAGGATGTCCTGTTGATGAGGATGGATGGATGTTTAGGGAAGGAGATGGGTTGCAGGATGGAGTAGATTTGTTTGAAAATGTGATAACAATTGGGAAATGATCACTACCATGTGAGTCAGATAGGACTTCCATGACATGGTGTAAGCTAAAGATGGAGAGGCCAGAGTGAGGTCCAGGACACTTTTAGGATTTTGTGAGGGCTGCACCCTACGGGTAGGGAAGCCATCATTTATCACACACAAATCTATTTCATTAAAAATGTCCAGGAGTGAGCGGCCAAAGCTATCTGAGTGGCTTGAACCCCACATCACATGGTGGGAATTAAAATCCCCCATGATTACCATGGGGGACGGGATAGATGATAATAGATGTCGCAAGTCTGGGATTAATGAAGGGGGTGGATGGGGAATGTAAATAGAAACAAAGGAGCTGTTCAGGGATCTAATACCAATAATATTGATATCAGGGGTGTGGGAAGGGAAGGGTATTAAGGAATAGGTGAGGGAGCGTCTTACAAGTAAGGCAGTCCCTGCATACCCATCTGCTCTGCCATCCCGCAAACAGGAGAATCCAGACAACTGAAAACAGATGCCCGGTTCCCACCATGTTTCCGAGATGGCAACAACAGATGGTTTGGAATCATTGATAAGGCTGACCAGTTCATGCTTCTTGCGACGCATGCTCTGGCAGTTCCATTGGAGAGCTATTAGTTGCTTGTCCATGTTGGTTGGAAGAGGATATTAATTGGGTAAGTTTTGAGGCAACGTGGGACGGTAATGGATGGGAATTAACGGAGATAAAATTAATTAGGAGTGTGATGAGGGTTTCAAGCATATTCTCCTGTTGGGGGGAATATTCTTGAGATGTATTCAGCGCACTACCATTTGGCATTACAGATGATGGATGTGATATTAGGTTTTGATGGGCAGTTTTATCATAGGATTTCCCTAGTGGGGTTCTCAGACGGGAGTTTGTACCAGCGGGTTTTACAAAGATGCGGCGATGCTGGGTGGTAGGAATAGATGGAATTCCTATGGGTTGAGAGTTAGTGTTTGTGAACGATTGAGTTACTTCTGCATAGGATTTAGTCACTCTAGGAAATGTTCTCGCAGCCTGCTCGTATGAAACGCTCTCCTGTGCCATGACCTTTTTTATAGATTTTTGTCTATTGAGCTCTGGGCAGATTTTGCTGTTAGCAAAATGGTTGCCCGAGCAATGTAGGCAGCTAGCATTTTGTTCCGAGGTCATGCAACTGTCACCAAGATGTTCATTGGCACAGCGAAAGCATCTCGGTTTGGACCTGCACTGAGCCTTTGTATGGCCAAATCTGCAACATGCTAAACATTGTATTGTAGGATATTCATACAATTCTACAGGTAATGATGTGTAAAATGAGTACACCTTTGGTGGAAGTACCTGACCTTGGAAGGTGATAACTATAGTTTGGGTTGGTACCCATGTCGTAGTGCCGTCAACAATATTTTTCCTATTAAATCTGCGAGCTTTTAAAACTCTTCCACAGGGTGATGGTATGCTGAGAGACTCTACAAATTCTGTCATTGACAGGTCGGTTGGAACTCTTCTAATAATACCCATTCTGGTGATATTATATGTGGGGATTGAGGCAGAATAATTGTTCAAGGATAGGCTTGGGTGGGCTAGAAAGGAGTTGGCATCCTCAGCGGTGGTAAATTCAACCGATACTTTATTGCGTCCTACACGCTTGACACCGTCGGTACAAATATTTTTGTTCTTGGTTAGGAATTGGCCAAATTTGATAGGTTTAATCGTTGTTCCTAACGCTGGTTCCGGTTCTGAGCGAGAAACTTGGATTAAAAACGGGCCTTTATCATTCCCCGTGTAACATAAAACACCTATAGATAAAGAAGGGTCTACGAAGATCGAGTCTATAGAGGCACTCGGGGAAGTAGAAGTTTTATTGCAGGGCGCATTCGAGTCATCTTCCAAGTGTCTTTTGTGTTTAACTGAGCTATCTACTACTATGGGGGATATATCAGGGGGGTCAGGCTCAGGATCTGGTTCACTCATTTTTTAAGGTAAGAAAGTCAAAACACAACACAAACAAAAGCTTTTCTTACCACCACCGGTACACAGAGGACACCACACTTGATTTAAGATAATCAAACACTAAAAAACCACTGAAATAAACAAAAAAATTCTGCCGCCAATTTTCTTATAGCCATATTATTAATAACAAGTACCAAAATAACATTTCAGACTGACATATCTTAAGATAATATTTGAGACTGAAACCGATGTAGGATGTGGGCAGACAAATGTTTAATTATTATAAATAATGTGTTGGTAATAAAATTTGATTGATATTTTATGGTACATTCCATAGAATAGATAATAGATAACTGATTTTATTATTAACTAGCGGCCCGCTCCGGCTTCGCTCGAATAATAACCTAAATATCAACTGCAGCGCCATCTGCCGTAGCCTATGTTACTCGGGAATAATGTAGCTTTCCAAAGGTGAAAGAATTTTTGAAATCGATCCAGTAGTTTCGGAGCCTATTCATTACAAACAAACAAACAAACAAACAAATCTTTCCTCTTTATAATATTATAGTATATAGTATAAGATTATGATGTTATTAAAAGCATCGGTTGGTAAGGTAAATAACAATTTTTTGTTATAAAATTTCGAATTATAAAATAAAAGCATTCTCTCTATGAAATATTCTTTTCTTGTGTCATATTATTACCTGATCTTTCAATTACTAGGAATTAAAAATAAAATCTCACATAGATTCGGATCTTTTATAAAGATTTCGATAGGCACATTATGAACAAAGTATTACTTCACGTACGATGTAAACTGTCACATTCGATATAGTTTTGTATCAAAACTCTCATGAAAATAATCGAAAGTGTCAGTTTCGATCCAAATGTACACTTAAAATTCGATGTAGACAATCGAATCTTTATTTTCTAAAGAACTACACATATTTATTACAATGTGATTAACACTACCTAAACCGGTCTAGAAACTATGAAGACTGCTAAAAAACTACTCTCTTACGATGTATAATTAATGATATATTGCGAAAAAATTACCCAAAAAAACTTCTAACCGCTCTCCTGTAAAGTGCTGTTTTCTAGTTTCGATAGTATACGTAGGGACAGTCGATATGTAGATTATAGTCTGGAAAAAACACATAGGCTATGCCATGGGCTTTTTATACCGGAAAAACAAACGGGAACGGGAACTACGCGGGTAATACCGCGGAACGCTGCTAGTAATTATTAAACAGACAATAATCTCTGTGTTCTAGACTTCAACCCAATCCGTTCGCTTGAACGGGACACAACGCATACTGTGACGTGGTTGAACAACAAACAACTAAACGCCCAAAGTTTTGTCATCAAAACAATATTTGTAGGATAAAAGAAAATAACGATTTTTAGTATTATTTAACACTGATTAAAAAGTAGTTTTTACTCACTAAAACGCAACCGGTAAAAACCCACGTGCAACTAACTCAATGTTTGTAGTCCAATCCGTTTGCAGTTTTCTTCCAACGAGCCTATTTATCGATGAATTTAATGACGCACTTTTCCACTGGGGCCTGGGTATTTAACTAATATCTGTTTTAATGGCTGAACAATAATTTCCGTAGATACCATGTGTGACTGCAGTACCTTCTCCTTGTAATCCTTGCAGTTGGCATAGCCGACAATTGAATTGATGTGAAGAACAGGTTAACGTTATTCAACAAAGGTTCCACTCTAAAATGCATTATTAAGACAACAGCTACAAAAGCGTATACAATATGAATTGGTTGCTTTAGTCTTGTTTGGTAATAATAATATTGGCGAAGAAAATTAATTATTTATTATAACAATTCTCGTCACCAGCGGTGCGCTGGTACTCTTGGATATCTATGAGATTTCGTGACGGCGGTGCGGGTGGATTTAAGTTACAGGAACTAAAAACAATAAGAGGGTGGAAGACCCTGGGGTTTGGCCTTTTCTCCAGAAACACAAAAGAAAGGTCCTACCTTAAGAATTCAGCGTCCTCTGGGCGATCGAGCGGCAGTTCTTCTTCCTTAATTATATTTCCTTCAGCAGCTGCCTTTGAATTGTGTGTTGCGAAATAATCTTGTGGTGCGGTGCGGTACGAATCGGTAACTTTAACTGGTGCGAGGCGAACTTTATAAACAGCTGTAGTATAAGTTACTTTTAAGAATGCGCGAAAAGAAGTGACGTGCGCCCTCGGAGCGAAATCGGTTATATATGCTCCGCGGGACGAGTCACCCGAGAGTGGCGTGAATTGTCAGGCGAGGTACCCTCTAAGTGACTCAGAAAAAAAGAACCAAATATGATTCTGCCGAGATCCCGAGAGTTCTGATATTCCTGGACATCTATTTTCCGATGGACTGATAAGCCTTTATAGGCATTAGTCGTCGAGCCCCCAGCTTGGAAGACATTGTCTACAGCTTTGATGTTGGAGATACGCATCAGTGAACAACCACTTACGATGGTAAGTGGTTGGTTAGGGCTAATCATGTGCTCCTCGACACTATTTTAGCAGAAATATTAAAAAAAATTGATCTTACCGTAACATTGTGCGACATAATATACCGGTTTTGCAAAATGAACTTCAAAATAATATATGGGGTCGTTCCTCCCATTTCGATAAAAGCTTACATTGAAATAGTTGAAGTATTTAGGGTTCCAATACTTGAGATGAGGTCGCTCGGTATTGATGTATCTGATCTACGATACCACAGAAGTTTATGGTTATTGGCGTTGGTGTTCGTTACTGATGACCATTATACGACTAGATAGACAGATGACCTCACAAAGGTCGCTGGTAACCGCTGGTTGCAGGTTGCGCAGGACCGTTTGTTGCGGAAATCTAGGGAAGAGGCTTAAGGTCAAAGTCAAAGTACTTTATTCATAAATGTACAATTTACACGTCAATAAATAAAAAAATAAAAACAAAAGAAAGAACATACAAATTGTATACATTTTCAAACTTTAAAATGACTACTTTACTGTATTATAAAAAATATTGTACAGAAAACTGTCAAGCATTATATGAGTATAATATGTTTTTATAACAATTGTACTGACCCATGTCAAATTTTTGTGTACGTTTTTATAGGACTTTGCCATCACTCTTTAAAAATTCGGTGTAACTATAAAAAGTTTGATCGATAAGCCAGCACTTTAATCTGTTTTTGAAGCTGCCGAAACTTGGGGCAGATATAACTATTTTGGGAAGAGTGTTATAAACTTCAGGTCTCATAATGTGAGTTAGCTTCCGTGACCTTGTGAGAGAGTGTGATATAACATCCAGCTTGTCCTCGTTACGTATGTTGCGAGAATGTCTCTCTCCTCGCGTATTGTATGATTCTAGATTATTTCTGACATACACAGCCACCTGGTAGATCTCACCTTATGTTTACCAGTGGTCGTTTTACAGCTGGTTACGATGATAATTAACATTACAACAGCTTTAGCTTACTTCAGTACAGTAATTTAATTTCTTTTCTCACAATATGTTTTATCATTTGTATTGTTAGGGCTCTTTGCATAGTACCTTATCTTTGCCCCAAGCATTACTGTGTTCCGGTTTAATGGTCAATATTTCCAGAGAAAATACTGGGCTAAAAGATAAAACACCTTATATCTCCGGGTGACAAGCACAGTGCGGTACTAGATAATGATTTCGACTCATCGTTTTCCAATAGCTGCGTGTCGCTGTGGTGCTATGGGCAGACTATTTGTGGTGTAATGACAGGTTGCTTACCATCAGGCACTTGTTCTGCTCGTTTTGTCAGTCTTTAATACTACATAAAAGAATGAGTCAAAGTTATATTTAAGCTGACTAAAAAGGGGTTGTATTTTTTGAGGGGCAAAACATGGAGTAATGATTTCTTTTTCTGAAATATTTAGAACAGTAAATAGGATTTAAACTATTATCGTTATGCGAAACATTATTGACATCACCAAATGTATTGGCTGTTTTATAAACAACTAGCTGAATCGTGCGTGCGTTGCTACGCCATCTAGGTATCGAAAATTGGTCGTACCAATTCAAATTTTGAACAAATTCGGTAACCTTGAGTTGTAATAACGCAAACCTTTAAAAGATCGACACATGCTGTCACGCAACGAAAACTCTCAAAAAGCAATGCTTTGCCCGTTTTTGTTACATTTTTTATTCCATCTCAGCTCCTGTTGACAGTAGCGTAATGATAATAGCCTTCCTCGATAAATGGACTATCCAACAGAGCAAGAATGTTTCAATTCGAATCAGTACTTCCCGAGATCCTTGCGTTCAAACAAACTCTTCAGCTTTATAAAATTAGTATAGATATTATAATGCTACTTTTATCAACATTACTAGATGTTACCCGCGACTTTGTCCGCACGAAATAAATACTAAAGTAACTCAGGCAGTGCATATTTATATAGGTACCCAGACACATTTATGGTTACTAAAAACAGCTTATAATAGAACAATTTTATACAATTTCATCAAAATCGGTTCAGTTGTTAAGGTTTGAAAGCGTAAGAGACATTCGTCCCCCATTTCAATCCCAATTTCATCTCTATTCAGTCCGAAATAACCAAATTGCCAGAACAAACATTCGTTTGCTTCACATCAAGTGTCTATATACAGAGTTTCATGGTTTCGTCTTCAACGGTTGGGAACTTCCATATTGACATTTCTCCCCCACTTCAACCCCAATTTCATCCCTGTGCAGTTCGACATTACAAAATTGCTAGAACAAACATTTATTTGCTTCGTATCTAGTGCCTGTATACAGAGTTTCATGGTTGATATTCATCCACCATTTCAACCCCAATTTCATCCCTCTCCAGTTGTAAATTACAAAATTGCTAGAACAAACATTCGTTTGCTTCGTGTCAAATGTCTATAAACAGAGTTTCATGGTTTTATCTTCACCGGTTGAGAACTTCCATATTGATATTCAACCCCCATTTCAACCCCAATTTCACCCCCCTACAGTTCGAAATTACAAAACTGACGGAACAAACATTTAATTGCTTCGTGTCTAGATACAAAATTTGATAACTTTGAAAATTACGAATTTTCATACAACCTTTCATCCCTTGTTTCACCCTCTTAGGGGTTGAATTTCGTAAAACCCCGTCTTAGCGAGCACCTACGTGTTAAAAGGGACCTCCATGCAAAATTTCAGATTCTTAGCATTTGTAGTTTCTGAGATTCCTTGATGAGTGACCTTTGCGCTTTTATATATATAGATGTAGGCCATATATAGCAAATCCCTAATGGATAAAAAACAGGAAGCTCTTATCAAATACGCCAAAACCACTAAACAAAGGAAATTAGAAGTACCTACAGTACAAGCATGCATTACATGAATTGTGCAGCTTATCATCGTGAAGGAAATTTCATCAAATTTATAATAATTTTGTGTAACAGGTTAACATTATTTCAAAATGTTCATTGTCCTCAATAAGTGTATTTTAAACTTATTCTAACCTTGTTTATAAACTTGTTCTAAACGTTATTTGTTGGATCAGTGACCATACGACCTCTATTTTAAATTGTTGTCTCCTGGACGTTGAACTCTCCTGAACTCCTCTGTCATGCTTATGATTTAATTAAATAAATCGGGTCTAATTTATCATTTTTAATAATTACTATAGGGGACAAAAACCCTTTGTTCCTAGTCCAAGTCAGTCAAGGCTGTCCTAAAACGCCAAGTTTTGGCGTAAGCTAAGTAGTACCAAATTCCACATTAAATCTATTCCTGACTTGAAACTTGAACAACATTTCAGCCATTTTATTTTTTTACTAGCTGAACCCGCTACTTCGTTCGCGTACGTTGATCTTGCGACCTTATTAGTACATTAGTAGTACTTACCTAAAAATATTTGGTTGGGTGGCCATTACACAAACCGAGTGAATTTGTTTCTCCACATAAAAATATGTTTATTCGAGTTTAGCAACTTCATATTTTATATTTTAGCAACATCAAACATACTCTTAGTAAGGTTGTGGAGTATCGAACATAGCCGCAGTGTTAAGTTTGTAGGATTTTTATAGGATATATTACGATGAGTATGTAGCTGATGTGCGTTATCTGATACTTACCTACTTATACATTTTTACAGGATGATAACCTATGTAGGTGATAGACTTATTAGCCGATGTGATATTTTAGACTCTAAGCCATGTGTGTTTCAAATGTCAATCTAATTGATAATGTCGTTCTGTCATATATATTTGTTTCGTTAGGGCCCATGCTTTTTCAGAGATGATAGGTAGTATATGAGACTATAAACTATCTGTGTTTCAAATTCCAGCCAAATCATACCTTTACATAATATACATATAATACTTCGTAGTAAGATAACATTTTACTCAATTTTAGAAAAACAACGGTCTGCTTTGGTCACCGAAGCTTATTAAACACTAAATGTAGTACATTATTTGGATTGAAATAATATCCGAAAGAACAAAACCTGACTTCAATTATTATCATTTCACGTCAACTAACTTCTAATAGTCAAGTAAAAAGTTCACTCGACTAATTTTTGAAGCCATAACTACTTCGTCCAGATAAATAGATACTGGTGAACAATTCACACACAAAACTTTGACTTTTTCCACCGCCATTGTCATAGGTACTCAAACCGGAGTGGCGCGTGACAATGGCAAAAGACCTGACGGCATGACTTTTGTGCCTTGGAAGCTGGAAGTTGAGTCGGCCCCTAGTGTGAGACGCAGCTTGCGTCGATACTCTGGCACCATCACATATTCCAGAGATTCATAGTAGGGCCAGTGCAGCGGCTTATTTAGCTGAGCGTCTCAAACGGCGAAAATTTGCAACCCTCGGTAGTGGTTTTATATTTAAAACTTTTGGGGCTGAGACATCGTGCCTGTGGGGGCCGGGAGCTCACCTCATCATTAAAACCCTTTCCGAGCGCTTGGCCGACGCAACGCGTGACCAAAATGCTGGCGTGTATTTGGCCCAACGCATAAACATTGCCATTCAGCGTGGTACTGCCACCAGCATGCTGGGCACGCGTCCAACTGGTAGTGGGCGTAAACATCTTGTCATCCAGTTTTTGTTAATATTAAAAAAACCACTACCTCTTTTCCATATAATAAAACCGGACCCTATTACTGGGATTTCGCTGTCCGTCCGTTCGTCCGTCCGTCTGTCACCAGAATGTATCTTAAGAACAGTGATAGCTAGACAGTTGTAATTTTCACAAATGATGTATTCATTTTGCCGCTGTAACAACAAATACTAAAAAAGTGGCCAAGTGCGAGTTGGACTCGCCCATGAAGGGTTCCGTTGCAGCAAGTAACATAATATACATAGTACACATAGTTCTTTTAGTTCGTTGTAACTTTGATCGAGATTTTAATAATAATGTATTTATGACGTACTAAAAAAAAACTACTCATCAGATCGAGTTCAAACCAATTTTAGTTGGTAGTTTACATGGTAATGTACATCATATATTTTTTTTAGATTTTTTATTCTCTTACTTTAGAAGTTAGAGGGAAATTATTCAGTGTAGACGAAAATTATTTTAAAAACCTCAACATCATTTTAAAGACCTATCGATAGACACCCCACACGTGTAGGTTTGATAAAAAAATTTTTTGAGTTTTAGTTATCAGTTTGGGGGGCAATCCTATTTTTTCTTTTTTGTATATAATTTTTTGTTCAATTCTTAATGCGGTTCACAGAAAAATACGTCTACTAACCAAGTTTCAGCAGTGTAGTTCTCATAGTTTCGGCAAAAAATGGCTGTGACATACGGACGGACAGACAGACAGACAGACATGACGAATCTATAAGGGTTCCGTTTTTACGTTTTACGGAACCCTAAAAAAACAACATACAATACATTTTTAAGGGGTTCCCATAGAACAAATTTGATTTTTTTACCGTTTCTCGCTCGATACTAATAATGGTGACAGGTAGACGCTTTAACTGTTTACACAATATTTCGTTTTATGTTATCTTTAAATAATTAATGATTAAGGAGGCTCCCGTATAATAAAAGAAGTTTTCGCCATTTATTTGGTAATGGTACGGAACCCTTCGTGCGCGAGTCCCACTCGCACTTGGCCGGTTTTTTAATATCTAATTTAGAATTGATGTCACGTACCTAGGTTACTTACCAACGTGTTTTTATTCGCTATAAAAAAAACTTTGACTTTGACATTAGAAAGGTATTGTCATATTATTACTTAACGGATGGCGGATTTAAATGCGATGTGTGTACCAGGGATGAGACTGACTTCGTTTTGTCGGAACTTCCGATTACTGCACCTTCGGTTCTGATTTCGGCTCCGAAATTTTTAAAAAAGAGGTTACAATCGGAGGTAAGGTGTATAAATATTGCAAATAATCCCCTATAGTAAATGGAAATACAAAATCGCAACTTCCTAAATCAATTGCTCGTCAATGTTTATCGTGTCCACGTGTTTGGCAAAAAAAAACCCAATAAAAATGTCATTCCTGCCACCACTTCTAATAATCCTGCCTATGCCTCCGACTTCAAATCCGACTCCAATAAATCAAATTTTAAAACTCCGATTCCGCCTTCGGTTCCGGCAAAATGACCTCCGTTACATCCCTGTTGTTTACAGTGTCACAGATTACTTCGAAGTTAGTATGTACCGAACTTATTATTACCGTTATTATTTAATTTCTAGTTAATTTGCAATCCACCTGACCAATAATTTTGATGGAAATATATAAAAAATATGTTCTTTCTAACAAAATAAGAAATAACGAAATTGAACAACGCAAACATGAGTTACAACCAAATACACATTCTGACTTTCACCCCTTCCTGCAAGAAAACCGTGCAGAATTTGAGGATTAAAAGTAGACAGCTACCATCTACTTAGTATGAACTTAAATCATGTCAAGTTTCATTTGAATTGAATCAGTAGTTTCGGCGTGATGAGAGTTCCCTATACAGAAAGACAGACAGACAGACAGACAGACAGACAGACAGACAGACATGAAAGAAAAAAAATACAGTTTCGCCATCAGTATCGACTATGGAGTGCCACCAAAATTTTTTTTTCAAAATATCTTCAATGTACAGAATTCGACCCGCTACAGATTTATTATAAGTATAGATATTACTCATGGTCGAAATTATTCCCTGGTAATCGATCGTAGAATGTAGCATCGGCCCTTTTGCCTGTGGCAAGAACCAACAAAAAAAGTTCCGGTAGATGGCGATAAAACCATCACCTACAACAACGTCACAGTAATGAGAAGTTATGCCGCTGAAGTCACCAGCAAGCATAGCTAGCCTACCAAAAATAGCCTAAACACTCTAATGTCAGGTACAGAAATTCAATGGTCTTTTGTTTTCAGCCACCCTGCTAATCCTGGTCAAGGTAATGGCCATGGTTTAGCCAAGACATTCGGTGCGAACCTTTCCCAAATGACGATAGACCGCCAAATTAAACTGACTTGTGCTGATCATAATGGAACGAACGACTAAAGTTAGCTGGTGAAAGTTGAAAACGTTAAGCCGAATATTAAAGCTAAGTGGTGTATTTTGGGAGAGGCATTTGTCCAATAATTGACAAACATAGGTTAAATATGATGATAATGAAAACGTTCTACACCTACACCACACAACTCACCCCGGTGCTGTAGTTTAATCACGCTATCTATACTATTTAATCACGGTACTACTGCTTATTTATTTATTTATTTATATATATGAGGTATTTGAACAGTTTGGGATTTTGACACTAACTTCTTTGACAAGTTTCTTACAAACTGGTCTAGGTCTGCTATTTGCCATTTCTTTATTCTTTTTACCGTCTTTAACCGATACAATTAGTATCTTGGGAAAGGAATCAGGCCAAACATTTTTTTCATGTTGAGATCCAAATAAAAAAGTATGTTTAATGCTCGAGTTGTTTTAATTTGTTAACATCAAACTAAGTTTTGTAGGTTTTTTTCTTGGTGTTTTCCTTGGTTTAAGCTCGAATTCCTTAATCTCCATATCAACGTAACCATACAACACTGGATCCTTGGCAGCGTTGGTGGAAGTCAGGTTTAGAGAAATCCTGCCCTTCGTAAATGGGAAATTGTGTGGGATGTTCTGTGGTGGAATCGATAAGTTGTACAAGTCAAATTTACCCTGAAAGAGAATAAATGAGATTAACATTATAATTAAATTATAGAGATCAGAAGTATTGCTTTATCCTTCTGAGTCTTCTGTTGGATTGTACCTATATTTCGGGAATACCTTCAAACCACTAAACACATTTCAAGAAATCTACTATCAACTCATTAGGAGTCCCCACTGCTAGTGCACGGGTGTTTTCCTAACCATGTAAGTACGATTAATGCCCCTTCACTACGCTGTCCAATTTGGGGGTTGTCAGACTTCCTTTGTCTTTGTAAAAATAAATCTTCTCCGGCAAGTAGATTTCCTCACGATGGAATTCATTCACCGTTTTTAAGTTACCGTCCTGAATCTGAAAAGGTAGTCGTAGGCGTGGGCTCGAACCAAGGGCTCTGTATTGGAGTTCTTCCGTTCTCCCGACTAGACGAGCCGTAATTGCATATGCAACCATATTTACTACTTCGTATTGAGAGAGTTGTGATAAAATTTGTAATCCATCATTTTATGGGGGCGGACATGTTACACCGATTTTAACAGACATAACTATACCAACA
This sequence comes from Ectropis crepuscularia, assembly GCA_963693475.1. Lineage (NCBI taxonomy): Eukaryota > Metazoa > Arthropoda > Insecta > Lepidoptera > Geometridae > Ectropis > Ectropis crepuscularia. The sequence goes on from OY856340.1 coordinate 3,824,893, forward strand.
TAGCATATTAGTTAACGCTCCCGACTAATTCACCTTTAAAACTTAAAAAACAAAATCAATATCAGTTCATCCTTTCGGAAGCAAGAGACAGACACACACAGAGGCACGTAACACAACGTCGTTTTTGCGTTGGGGGTCAATATTATATTGAAAACTTGATCTTCTGCGACTTAACCAATACAGCTGCGAAAAACAGCGAAGTACCGCACATTTTTTTTTTTTTTGGAATCTTACAGCTAAGTATACAATTATTGTAATTTAACAGATATATAAGGCCAATTACAAGGTTCCACAAGTAAAAATGTCTAAAGAACAAGTAGACTAAGAAAAAACCAAATAGAAAATATATATTTGCACAAGTACAACTAAAACAAAAGGCTAGCCAAAGAAGGCGCTTGCCAGTAGCTTCTTGAGCTGCTGGACTGATGTGTTAAACAAGTCAATATCGTGTCGAGTAGCTACATCATTGAAACTTCGGCTTGCTCTCAATAAATAACTGTTTTGCCTGTAATTGGTATTAGCTCTGGGGATAAACAGAGTGCATGGCCTCCTGATCGGATCAGCCGAGACCTTAAGGCCTACCCGGTCCAGTAGCTCCGGGCAGTCAACTGAGCCATTTGCTATCTTCAACAGGTAAGCGACATCCGCAATGTATCGTCTTGTAGCTAAAGGTAACAGATGAAATTTGTGACAACATGTAGTATAGTCTGGAAGATATTTTTTCACTTTAAATTGAAGGTGAGGTACAAAACGTCTCTGGATTCGCTCAATGCGAGTAATGTAAATGTTATAGCTGAGATTTGATTCGAGAATCGCTTGAGATCTTCTTGCAAATGGTGTGCACTTTGTCGTGAGTCAATCGGACAGAGTATCTTCATGTCGTCAGCATACAGGATCACTTTGCAGAATTTGAAGCATGAAGAAACATCATTGACTACGATGTTAAACAAAAGCGGACCTAATAGGGATCCCTGGGGCACTCCTGAGGGAATTTGCATTGATGATGACGTGTATCCGTTAAGAGCCACAGTCTGGCACCTGTTTTGTACATAGGATGTAAACCACCTATACAGGTTTCCATGAATTCCTACTAATTGGAGTTTGCGTAAAAGTACGGAATGATCAATTCTATCGAAACATTTGCTATAATCGGTATAGATGACATCAACTTGAGAAGGTAAGGACATATGTTCCGATATATAATCGCTACAAGCGACCAGGTTAGATTTGGTAGACCTTCCTCTCAAAAAACCGTGCTGCTGTGAGCAAAATGTACGTTTTAGAGTAGAATATAACTGGTCATAGATAACTTTTTCTAGCACCTTAGCAAACAAACATAGTTTGGAGATAGGCCTATAGTTTTCAACCAGGTTTCTAGGTCCTTTTTTATGAATAGGCGTAATATTAGCAGACTTCCAGATCAAAGGCATCACGCCCTCAGAAACGGATCGCCTAAAAAGTAGGGTAAGTGGAGCCGAAATACTCTTAGCGCATTTGACAATAAAAAATGGTGGGATACTGTCTGGACCGGCAGATTTGTTTAAATCCAGAGACTCTAACAGTTTACAGACCTTTGAAAACTTAAATTCAATGTGCGCTATATCCGTTGTTGACACGTCATTATCAGGAATGTCTGGGGAGTAATTAGCGTCACTGAATAAAAAAGTGGAGTGAAAATATTCACTAAACATATTACATAATATATCGTTCCCAGAATCAGACGAACGATTACCGAGACTTAATACGGCAGGATATGAGTTGTTTTGGTTTTTAATTTTGACATATGACCAAAATGCTTTGGGGTTTTTAGTGATACTAGATTCTATGCCAGATATATACTTGTCAAACATCTCATTTTCTAACGTCTCAGCACGATCCCTCAAAGTAACAAAGGATTCAAGGTCAGCACGATTACCGTAAATTTTTTATAAAAATAAAAAGGTTTTGATTTCATTGACGTCAGTCTGGATTGCTTTGACAGTAGCCATTAGGATTGGTAGCGACGCTATCTGAACACTAAGTCGCTTTATGTCTAGCGCAATGCTTTCCAAATCCGCTGGTACTGGAGATACCAACGGACACGGAGACCTGGCCGAACTCGCACTCTTACAGGACGGGCAGGTTGGCCAGATTGACTTCCTGTCTCCCAGTTTGCGATAACTGGGTTCGGTTCGAAATCGAAATGCCCCCGACAAACCGAGCACAGCGCGCCGTCCCGAAACTCGCCTTCGCAGCGTTTGCATTTAAACGTTTCCATCGCGATACTGTCTGTTTTTTATTAATGGACGCCCCCTAAATGTTGACTTCAAAAAGTTTGAGTCTGAGTTTGATCGGTCGATCAGTTGCACTTGCACAATGAACGCGTATGCGGTTGCAATTAACGTAGGTATGACGTAGGTATTAGAACGTGAAGAGTCCAAATCACTGCCTTGCTACTTCGTTACGCTCATCACATAGATATATCAGATGATCTATCTCTTTGCCCTACCATTTCTCTTCAAATGGGAACTCAATGATATTTGACATTACCCCTTAGTGGGATAATAACTATAGTGAAGACGTAATTTCCCAGGCAGACTCTGCAGAGTATTCTACCTCTATAAACGTTACTACAAAACCAACCGGTGGAATAGGGCATCCCGCTTTCAATCTGCCTTGCTTCAAAACATCGCCAAAGAAAGTATCTTTTTGGATGACGTCACACACAACAAAGTGCATTTCAACAAAGCTTCTCTTGTATTGGTTTGATAGAAACTGGTAAAAGAGTACATCTGCCTGTAACAAATAAGATTGTAATTTAGTTGTCGTGGCTACCCAGGACAAATATTTAGGTTATGAATACTAGTAAGTTGTCTCTTGTTATAATAAGCTTTGCTTAGTTTCAATCTAGTTTGTGTTGTGTGAGGAATATCCATCCGTTAGTTTTGACGAAACTCAGATGGATAACGAATAGATACCCATTTGAGAAAACCCACTCAGACAGCACTTCCCTTAATTGACCGTATGTACAACGAAAGAGGAGTCAAACCGTAAGATTGTTGGGGCAAATGTACTTGGCCTCGAAATGGGCCTCGAAATAGTACATAGGATCATGACGCCCGAACCGGCGACAGCTGACGTTGAAGTAATTAAAATATTTAGGGCTCCAATACTTGAGAGCGGGCCGCTCCGTGCTGATGTATCTGATCTGTAATGTAATATACAAATTTAAATTAGATAAACCGTCATTTTTCTTTTCACTTTTACGATAAAATCTAGCTGTACCGTCCGCGCGTTGTTACGCCACCTCTCGTAAATTGGTCGTACTAACTCAAAAACCGTGTTTGGCTCATGCACAACAACTTTACAAGCTAAAGATCATCGCATAATCAACTACATAGTTTACGGTTCTATGAAAAACAAACAGAAAAACATTAATTTTAAATAACATAGAAATTTTGCGCTTGACAGGTATCTCATGCATGATGGCGATGGAGATAGATACTAGAGTAAGATCTTGGACTATACGTGATTACCCAGATTATATCCAACAAAAGTCAAACACTTTCGTTCATCTTTGAAATGTCAACCATGAGACAATGTAGCTTTACGAATACAATTAATATAGATATACCGCAAGAACCGTCGCTGGGACCAGTTTTTTTCTACTTGTAAGCTACGACCCTTGGAATTAAATCTCTAGTAATATTAAAAATAATGAAAATAACTCGGTCTCTCTCCACGTCTTTTACACTTAGACGCCTAAACTACTGAAACGATTTAAAATAAATTTTATGCGGATACAGTCTAGAGTTTCAGGTGACATTTTAAGGTGAAAACAGAGATCTAAAAGGTTAAATTAGGGGATGAAAGTTTGTATGGAAATTACGTCATTTATGAAGCTGTAAACTTGTTGCTAGAAGTATTTAAGGCTTTGGATTAAATCTGGCTATCTGATTTCCATCACATAAACTGTACTTAGCGTTGGATAAAAAACCTTTCAATCTTAAGGGTTGTGTAGGGATTGTATGAAATCAAGGAATTGTATACAAATCCTAGGAAATGTGTACAGTTCCGATACTATTTAGGAAATGTATAAAATATTGTTTGAAAAACTATTTAATACATAGATATCCTAGGTAATGTATAAATTTCCTCGGAATTGTATATAATTCCAATATCGTAGTAGGAAATGTATAAAGTAAATGCTTTCTGTAATAAAACTCTAACCTAACCTAATCTATTGCATGGTGCTTACCATCAGGCACATGTCCTGCTCGTCTCGTCACTCTTTATTTAAAAAAAAAACCTAACCTAACCTAAAGCAATACCCTCGTCCCGCTGTCCCCGCGTACCCACCAATATCTTAAATGTTTTACATTTCCGATTGCTATGTAGGAAATGTATAGATTTCCTAGGAAATGTGTAATGTGTAAGTATAATATAATTTATTTCACACATTTCCGTGCGATTTTAGGAATTACATACAAATGTATGCGATTTTAGGAATTACATACAAATGTATGTAATTTCCTAAAATCTCACGGAAATGTGTGAAATAAATTATATTATACTTACACATTACACATTTCCTAGGAAATCTATACATTTCCTACATAGCAATCGGAAATGTAAAACATTTAAGATATTGGTGGGTACGCGGGGACAGCGGGACGAGGGTATTGCTTTAGGTTAGGTTAGGTTTTTTTTTTAAATAAAGAGTGACGAGACGAGCAGGACATAATAATAGAATCACATACAAATGTATGTAATTCCTAAAATCGCACGGAATTCCTAGGAATTGTATACAATGACGGATTACATACATTTTCGTTAACATTTGCATAAATAAATACTTGATTACCTTTTCTGCTACATATGTACCAGTAAGTTGTAACAAAACTATCAATATCGTTTTCGATACTGCAGACATCACAAAACACCTGATTTCTAGTTTTATTCACAATTGATAATACTATGAATGGAAAACCATTGAAATTTAGAATATATCACTTAACCACAAAAAACAGGATGGCCTAAGTTAAAACTGCAGTTACGCGAAACACAAAAAAACTGAAATAAGTATTATAAACAGGTATGTAATGGCCATATTTGTGTAATCAGCAGCTGATATTCATCTTTTTAAATTGATATAAAATTGCTGTCATATGAATAGCTGTTTATTACAGTTCAAAAACATTCAATGTCCTTTGAAATGACTAAAATAACTATTGTCAGTGACGTTGTGAGACAGAAAAAGAGAAAGACGCTCTTCAAATGAAGATATGCTCATTCTAAAATAATTAAAAAAATATCTTCTATTCTCAACCCACAATACTTGCAAGTAATATAGTTCCCTTCAGCATTCATAATCGTAAAATGTGGATGAAACCAAAATCTTTTTTTTTCATATCTACTTAACAACGTTATGCTTCTGAAAAATACGTCCAACACGGCTGACTACCGTTGAAGGTATGGTTATCCTAAATCCAAACCAACGGCTTGCACGAATCTGCATCGCATCGCATCGCAAGTTCCTACGCTGCGGCGTCGCGTCGCATCAGTTTTGTGTTGGACCCCTTAGAGGCGATTGGGGTGTTTGGTGGCAGTTATTTAATCATAATCAAAATGATAAACCCGGAGTGGAACTTCCGCATAGTATAGGTTCTACGACCCACTAAGCAATTGAGTCAGTTGCAGATTTAGACGTTGTTTCTTTTGGTCCCACTGGTGAGGTCGGGTGGTCGAGATAGTGAGCAAATCTGCATGTCTTAAATTGTGTCCAAGGCAATGCATACTGCGTAAAAATCAACTCGAGGAATGGCAGTTCTTGGTGATAACTCCATGATTGGGCATAATCGTGATTCAAGACTCATTCTCGAGAGTTGGCCATCGTATTGATCAGATTTTACCACTTCAGCTAGGGAGCCCTTCGCTAACTAAGTAATGACCGCCTTAGCACTGGTTTCTTTCTGGGTGTGGGAAACACTGAATAAAACCTAGACAGTCAGTTCTATGCTACGTCTTTCTACGCATAGAAACAAAACACAAAAATCTTTTGACAATCCTTGCGCTTGGTAACCCAAAGTTAATTCGTCCCAAAAAAAAGTGTGTGTAAATTCGTCACAATTCTATTTTTTAGATAAATCCTCGTTTGAGAATAGTAAATTCGTCACAGTGTATTTTTCTGTATAGACAGCAGAAAAATCAAAGAATAAAAAATATGTAGTATATTAAATAATTATATTTACTTTTCTTTAACTGCAGATGGTGTGCAAATTTGATTAAAATCGATTAATTAGCTTAGGGAGTCCATCGGACCAACAATTTTACGTGACGCGTAATTTATACCTATTATATTTAGATTTGTGTGATAACATAAATAATAAAATACTCACACCATGTTCGCCTGAGCTTGTGCCTGGTTGATTTAGATCCATTATATAATTAATCTACTTAATATAAATCACAAACTAAAAGAAAGTGGATTTTAATAAATTGACAAGGTGAAGTAACAAGCGGAGAGCAGAAGTTTCGTAAGGAACAAAAATAATTTAAATTACTGTCAGGAAGTGTAAATTTGGAATGACATCTAAAAAAATTTTTTCGAAAAAAAAAACAGTTTTTCTATACATTTGAATGAGGTTTATTGATGTTGTGTTTAAAGCCTCAACCATACATTTGCTCATAGTCCTACTAATATTATAAATGATATTGTATGGATGTTTGGATATTTGGATGTTTGTTGCGCAATCACGTCCTAACGTATGAACGGATCGGACTGAAATTTGGAACACAGTTAGATTATATTGTAGAAGGACACATAAACTACTTTTTATCTCAGAAAAATAACAAAAACAAAGGCCGCGGAAACTACGCGGCTAAACCTAAGGGGGGGCTGCTAGTTTATCGATACCTGTCAATTTTTTGTTGCGGGAGGAACATTAACTCCAGATATTTTTTAACTACTACGATGATGATTCTGTGATGACTGCTATTCGATTATTGCTACTCTTGCTCATTGCTACTATTCGTTGCTACTAAATGACTTGCCGGACGTGGTGGCGGGAACCGAGATTCTGATGTATGCTGATGATGTCGCGGCAATAGTGACTGCATCCTCTATTGACTGCTTAGAACAGAAAATGAACTGGGTGGCTAGACAGTTCGTGAAATGGTTTTCTTCTAACGGCCTAGTCATAAACTTAAAGAAAACACATTTTCTTGACTTTGACCTATCGGGCCGAACTCGTATTTGTACAGATGGATGGAGTCAAAATAAACCAAGTAAAAAGTACAACGTTCCTTGGTTTCGAAGTTGATTCTGCCCTCGTCTAGAACAAACACGTTGACAAAGTCTGCACTAAAATAGGTAGTGCTTGTTTCGCACTAAAAAAGAGTGTCCCGTCTGACGTCGACGGCGGCAGCCCGAACTTGCTACTTTACGATAGTTCATTCTCTATTGCAGTACGGCGCCAAAATCTGGGGACAGTGCTCGGAGTGGAAGAGAGTGTTCCGTCAGTAGAAACGCGCTAAACGAGCGATTGTACAGGTGGCACAAAACACATCCGTTCGACCTTACTTCAAAAGTCTGAATATTCTCATGTCGCCATCAACTATTATATTACAGATGGCAATGTACGAGAGAACACACCTGTCTTCAAGTGAATTCTGTAATCCCGAAAGGAGAAAGGTAACTCTCGTGAAATCAATGAAGCTCACACATGCGATGAGTCACACCGTGTACGATAATGTACTGGATGGACTCTATTAAATCGGTCCCCAGCTTGTTTAGCTTCAGACTTCGCCTATAGCGCTGGCTTGTCGAGCACTCATTTTATGACGTGAAAGAATTCCTTGAGTTACAACTGTAACTATATAATATTTGTATATTGTATTGTGAATTATATAAACTTATTAATATTTAGGAAGTTCATAAGCTTTAATGATTAATGTAGTAATGTTGTTTATGACATGTTTATGTAATAATTAATAATCAATTTGACGTGTAAATCGGTTTTACCAATAAATATGAATATGAATATTTCTGGTCATACCTAATTTAAAATTTTTATTTCATTTCGAGTACTTACCTAACACAATAAACATTACTTGCTAACCCTACTTTATGCAAAAATGACATAAAACAAGAATCTGTGACGAATTTACAACAACTTTATTCACCTCTGACGTTTTTCATTTGTTTTTTTATAACATGGGACGAGTTTACTTTGAATGTATGGAGAATACAAATAGTGACGAATTTACTTTGGGACGAATCGCCTATAACCCACTTGAAATGTCCATTACATAACATTATTATTGTCATCAAGCTAACTAGACTAAACAGGTACTGTTTGCACTCATTTAGATTTCAGACTTCTTCTTACAAGCTCTTTTAAAGAAGCCAATTGCACAATTTTCTGGAAAGAGAGAGGGGGGTAGGTAATCAACTAACAATGATGATGATGTTTTAGTTAACAGATGGATGCAAGACGATTTTATGCCGGATCGGATCCTAACAGAATTCATTTCAGCGTTTAAATTCTCAAACCTTTCTCAAAGTTGGAAAATATTCCTTGGAAAGACTTCATTTCGTTTCAGCCGAAGTTTCCGAATCCCATCAAACATTTATCTCGATTTACAATCGTTTGAGTGCAAAGTTCGAGCAGGCCTACTCGCTCACATTTGTTCTTCGTAAAGAATGAAACAGTAAGGTTTTTATTCAAGGTACAGAAGAAGCCAAAATATTGTTAAATCTTTGAGTCAAGTCGGTATAAAAATTTACGAAGTTTGTAGTGTCGAAATAATTTACAGAAAAGATGAAAAACCCCGAGGAGGTTTTAGTCCATCGAGGTACTTACTATTCGTGGTGGCGTGTATCCGACAAAATCTGACTGTCTTATTTAAGCGGAATAGTAAATTATGTGGATCCATTTCATCAATGTCAAATAATGTTAATCCTAATTTGTTATGGGACCTAAATTTGCGATTGTGCGACACGCAGACATCAACTATCTATTTCGGATATCACGCAATATCGCAACTTACGATAAAGCACTCTGTCTTAGAAGATATTCATCTATACCAATAGTATAAAGCTGAAGATTGCATTGATGTTCGTTAGCTTGTATAGTTTATTTACTGCTTACCATCTGTATTGTGCGAGTAACTTTGAGAAAATCCGCTGAATTTGAATCTCTTAAGAAGCTTGGCAATTTACATGGTGTTTGTGAACCTATTAACATAAGGAAAGGAGTTTAAGAGCCCAAAGAGAAACATTGCCTGTGGGATTATTACAAGGATTTATTTTGATTTGTGGCACTAAAGGAAACCATCGTGAAGAAACATCTGCTAGTTGGGAAAGTTTAGAATTCTCGAATTGCATAACATTAGACTGATTGATTGTAGGTTTTTACATTATCATACTAAATATTGGTGTGATAATATTATTATAACACATTTGCTCGTAAAGGGTCTCCTATTGCACCAATTTCTGTATCGTAATGCATCTCATTACGTACTTGTGCGGTAATGTATAATGTAAAACGCACGGTTTCAAAATGATCCGTCTAAAACGAACAGTACCTTTTTAAAACTCAGTAAAGAGTTTTTATGTCAGAAAAGTGGTCAAAATTTTATGAATAAAATTAACTTTGAGAGGTAAAATATTAATAAAAAATTATTTAATTCTTTAATTTAATTAATTTTGGCCATAAATTAAAACAATTTATCTGTAAATAAAGTGGCCAAGTGCGAGTTGGACTCGCCCATGAGGGGTTCCGTTGCAGCAAGTAACATAATATACATAGTATACATAGTTCTTGTAGTTCGTTGTAACTTTGATCGAAGTTTTAATAATAGTGTATTTATGACATACTAAAAAAAACTACTCATCAGATCGAGTTCAAACTGATTTTCGTTGGTAGTTTTCATGGTAATGTACATCATATATTTTTTTTAGATTTTTCATTCTCTTACTTTAGAAGTTAGAGGGGGGGGGGGGACACACATTTTACCACTTTGGAAGCGTCTCTCGCGCAAATTATACAGTGTAGACAAAGATTATATTGGAAACCTCAACATCATTTTTGAAGACCTATCGATAGACACCCCACACGTGTAGGTTTGATGAAAAAAACATTTTTGAGTTTCAGTTCTCAGTATGGGGGGCACCCCTAATTTTTTTTATTTTTTTTTTAAACTTTTGTAAAAATCTTAATGCGGTTCACAGAATACATCTACTTACCAAGTTTCAACAGTGTAGTTCTCATAGTTTCGGCAAAAAGTGGCTGTGACATACGGACGGCCAGACAGACAGACAGACATGACGAATCTATTAGGGTTCCGTTTTAACGTTTTACGGAACCCTAAAAACACAAAAATATTAATTTACTTTATTACTAATGGCATATGGGCTGGTTCTATGCCGTTCATTAAAAAAAAAGTTGTCGTTGCGCGCGCATTTCTAATCTGTGAACAATTACAAATTATTCTGCGCCCCTTCTTTTTTGCTTTATTGTTTTTATTTTAATATGTCGACAGAGTTTTATTTATTTCCTCCCAAATGTGTTATAAAACGTCGTATGACATACATGCGCTTTGATAATTACAGCCTATGCTAATAGGGTACAATCCTCAAAAAAACTAAGTAGCCCGTTAGTTAGATTGCCAAAAAATATTGTACACTTATTTTTTCTTTTGTTTCACAAACAAAAAATGACGAAGATAGAGCGCTTCGAAGTTTCGTGTGACGTCACTTGTGAGTACGATTTTGACTCACGCGTGACGTCGCGACCTCTCACTCTCGAAGTTTGATGGTCTATATCCTTGACGATTTTTAATATTATGAAGAAACAAAAAATACGAGTCCTATATTTTTCCATGATCTAGCTGACGGACTAATTAGGATGCTGTGTTTTTGACCCAGTCCGGTACCGTATTATAGGTCTCGCCTTCGGCTCGAGCTAGCAATAACGCCTCGGCTGTAATTATCAACTTAGCCCACTTATATCATAATGTACTATTGGTTCGATCTGCCAATATTTTTGTAATCAATAAGTACAAAATTGTTTCTGTGTCTGTGTGTTTATTTGTGTTGACCACTTAAAACTCAATAGTGACAATCAATACTTGTGCATTGCAATAAATATAACTCTTTTACTTTTTTATACATCAGCCGGCAAAGTATTCCATAAATATACCACCTCATCAAAGAAAGCTGGTTCAAAGAAAGATGTTTTGTGTGAAGGTGTTAGGGTGAGATAAGTAGTATGCAGATTTTGCATACGATAGCTTGCAGTGCTACACTGTGTTTTGAACTCTTCATGTTCAAATATATAATAAAGTTCCAGAATATCTTAAATCACTATCATTCGAAAAATTTAAATGCGGATTATACAGATGGCTAACTGATCACTATTTTTATGATGTCAAACATTACTTTGATATTAATGCAAACAGGTATAGTCCCAAAATAAATAATCTCGGAAATGTTAACGTGAAGTTACTGATTAATTAATGTTCAATCACATAGTTTTATTTGTTTCGTCTTTATTGTATAAACTATTGCTTTTAATATAAGTAATTATTTGTTGTTTAGATTGTAACTTTAATTCTAAAATTCCTTAGGTATAAAAACTGTTATTGATATTGTAAATTAAGATGTTTCGATTTTTTTTTTAACTATTTTTAAATTTCGCATGACCTTTAGGCTAAAATTGTGCACCACACCATATTATTTTAAGAACTTATTTGTAACCACAATTTTTGGCGAATAAATTACTTTGACTTTGACTTTTTAGGGTTCCGTAAAACGTAAAAACGGAACCCTTATAGATTCGTCATGTCTGTCTGTCTGTCTGTCTGTCCGTCCGTATGTCACAGCCACTTTTTGCCGAAACTATGAGAACTACACTGTTGAAACTTGGTAAGTAGATGTATTCTGTGAACCGCATTAAGATTTGTACAAAAAAAATAAAAAAATTAGGGTTGCCCCCCATACTGAGAACTGAAACTCAAAATAAATTTTTTCATCAAACCTACACGTGTGGGGTGTCTATCGATAGGTCTTCAAAAATGATGTTGAGGTTTCGAAAATCATTTTCCTCTACACTGAATAATTTGCGCGAGAGACACTTCCAAAGTGGTAAAATGTGTCCCCCCCCTCTAACTTCTAAAGTAAGATAATGAAAAATCTAAAAAAATTATATGATGTACATTACCATGTAAACTACCAACGAAAATTAGTTTGAACTCGATCTGATGAGTAGTTTTTTTTAGTACGTCATAAATACACTATTATTGAAACTTCGATCAAAGTTACCTACAACGAACTACAAGAACTAGGTGTACTATGTATATTATGTTACTTGCTGCAACGGAACCCTTCATGGGCGAGTCCAACTCGCACTTGGCCACTTTATTTGAAATAAATGCGTAGCACTGTGTTGCTATGAACCGGTGTGACCATAAGATAAAACGAAATGTTCTAGAAAAACTTGATTGAAAAAATTGAAAGAACCCTGTATGTGATCCATCAGACATAATTAATTCTTGGAGCGGATACCGTTTTATTTTAATTCTAACTCCAAACCTTTGAGAGGTCGAGGGGTCTTCACTTCTAATTGCTTCGTCTAAAAAAACAAAATATTCGTGTGGCTTTACTCTAATGAGCGATTGAAAGCGATTGAGTTATAAAATTCCTTAAAAATATATATATATTTTGTAAACCATCATAGTTTATATTTTGTAAACCACTAATAATATCATGTGATTAAAATAATGAATAAGTCATCGAGTTAATATTATATGTTATGATAGGAGATCCCGTTATCCAACAACGACCTTCAACGAGCTGGTTATTGGATGAAAAGTATATAAAAATACGCGGGTAAAACCGTAATTTTCGTTTATTATCTGTGTTTCAAGTTTCACGCCAATCCGTTAAGAAGTAGCGATATGATTGAGCAACAAACATATAAACCTTCACATTTATAATGTTAACCAGCAACACTTTGAGGTATTACCCGCGTAGTTCCCGTGATCATAATTTTGCAGCGAAAACAACTAGCCATGTGTTATTAATTCCAAACTAAACAATCTGTTTTAAAATTTAAACCTATCCGTTTAGACGTTCCCACGGGATCTAGCTATAACATGGTGCATGGTTGCACGGAGACTCTTCCGGAAGCCGCGCGCGCGCACCGACACGGCTAAGTTCGCGCCCACCGCACAGGCCCTCGCCCTACTCAACGACTTACTCGCCTATTCGCCGGACATTGATATATTTGTTTAGTAAGCAACGAGAATTTATAGCTCTAATAATTAGATTTGTGAGTGTGTAGCTGTAGGGCTACACGTTATGTGTTGAGATGGCTTGTAGTGTGTTGTAAGATTTTGATTTGTGTTTGTGAATTATATAATGCTAAGAATATAATATATTCAATGAAATATTGGTTGCTGTGCGCATTGGCTTAAGCTGTTAGCATAGTTAACAATTGTTTAAATAAATAAATAAATAATCATACAAGTTATCACATTTAATAGGATTTTATTAGTTTCTCTCTGCCACTATGGCCACACCTCAGCTCCAAAGATAATGGCGTTTCGGCTGCACTCCTAACGACCTTTATATTATTAAGGACGACCCTTTCCTTGTTTTAATTAATCGCCCAAAAATCCGCTTTTAATTCTGCTCTAACTCCCAATTTGTTTTATATTATCTATATCTACTCCGTTTCGAAACGTATCTTGTTACTTCAAATCGCATTTATATTATGTAGACGAAAGTTTGTTTGTAAATGTATATATGTTTCTGAACGTATTTTTATAACGGACGAACGGATTCAAATGAAATTGATTATTATTTTGACTACTTGGATTATAAACATATGCTACTTGATCCTCAAAGTCAGTGGTTGTAAAACTATATAATATAGCAGATAATGTGTAATAAATATTTATGTTTCTAAATAATACTTTTTCTGGTAGTGGCAGCCTCTTGGATGAGAATAGAATAAGATAGAATAAATTTATTGTCAATGCTAGTTATACTCACAAATATTTATAACTAAACATCCAGAGCATTTCCATGCAGACTCTGACTAGTCTGCCTACTTGACAGTAGGTACAAATTTGTCGGTAGGTATTACATTGATCATTATTAATATACTCTATATTACAACTATAACATTATTTATAACTTTAGCTGTAATAGGGCTGTGTAAAAGAAAAAATAAATAAATTTGTAATAGAAATATTATATAAAAAATTAAAGTGACAGTAGCAAATATTCCCTAAAATTAAAACAATAAATGCATCCAAGAGTTAGATCATTGCTAGTCAATGGGATTAGAACAACGTAATTGAAATCTTACTTACCTATTGGGAGGTCACTTTATAAACAATCAATTTTTTAACATTCTCCCATATCCCTGCAATTTAGGACCTGCCTTGCTTGGAACACAACAATAGATCTCAGACCCTCATATTTCATTAACACAGCCAATACATCACACTTCCATACTTTTCACCTCACATAAATAATTTTATAATTTTTCATTTACCATTACATGATAATGACTGGTGCTATGAATAAAACCATACAAAGAGGGGTACAGACTTACAATCGTTCAGCTACGGCAAGGTATTGCAAAAGTACCCGCTTCTTGCAATAATCAGCGCTGAGTCCACCTGAGGAAGTACCACACCTTTGCCAGGTGCCAATTCTATCAAGAAGCTGTTATTACTGTGTTCCCAATTAATTGATGTTTTCAGGTCTTAAATCTCCGTTTGACGAGTGCAGAGCAGTGCTAGGCAGTGATTTGGACTCTTCATATTCAAATAGTACCTTGATTTGATTTGATGATTAGTTTATATTACGGCTGATCTAGTCGGGAGAACCACGCCCATCACCGTATTTTCGAAGTCACTTGTGTAATGTCGCTAATTTTATAACGAGGAATGTAACCATCGTGCGGAAACCGACATATTCCTAGAATCTTTCGGTTTATTCGGTTTAAGTCAGATTCTGTTTAGGACAAATTCTGTTTAGGACAGATTCTGTTTAAGACAGATTCTGTTTAAGACAAATTCTGTTAAGGACAGATTCTGTTTAAGACAGATTTTGTACCTTCAAGTGGAAAATTCATAAAGTCGTACAAATTAATTTAGTGGTATAAGCATAAGCATCCCACTAATTGTTCCCAATGCTGGGACTCGAGCCTTGTTCACTGCTCTGGTCCTGGGCCGGTGGGTGGATGACACAAACATGACCTCGAAAGTTTTTTTTTTTCAATAATAATATTAATAGGTTTAAATTTTTATAATGTTTTATGTTCTTTTATATACATGCCTATTGTAAAATCTTAGATTTAAGGAGACAAAGAAATAAGTGGATAAAACTCATTATTAAAAATACTCATACAAATACCCATACTCATAATAAATTAAGAAGATCAATAAATGATATTCTAATTTCTAATTCTAATAATAAAAATAATATTCTAGGTACATGTCGCAGGGTTTTTGGGATATGTGGTAGTTTTGGATTTTACCATTAGCCATTAACATTAACATGGACCATTAAATGTGTTTTATTATTAAATGTAAATATATATTATTGGAAAGAATATATTTTATTGATCCTCCCTAGCATTGGTTTAAATATAGATCCAGTAGAGAAATATCGGTGATGAGTATTTTATCAACACTGATTTAGGTTTTTTTAGTGTAGAATGATATGACGAGCGAGAAATGTGCCTGATTGGTAATCAATCCGTTGGTAGTGAGAAGTAATATTATTTCTATTTATTCAGTTATGAAAAATGTTAAGATAATACCACAGTTCCTTCTCTTGTTTTCTTTTCTAATCCGAGAGAAAACATAATAGGGTACAATCCTCAAAAAAACTAACTAGCCCGTTAGTTAGATTGCCAAAAAATATTTTTTCGATTTTTGCTCACGAGTGACGTCGCGACTCCCCACTCTCGCAGTTTGATGGTCTATATCTTTGACGATTTTAAATTTTATGAAAAAACAAAAAATACGTGTCCAATATTTTTCCATGATCTAGATGAACGGACTAATTAGGATGGTGTATTTTTGACCCAGTCCGGCACCCTATTCAAATGTAATTTAACAGTAAACAACCTTACTTTTGGTTTAACTGCAACTCATTTTTGACCTCTAGGAAATGAAGAACACCTAGACATTCGCGTATTTTGTAACAAGTTTCGATACCTACTCGTCTCGAAGGGTGTCGCGCCTTCTCTCCGTTTAGGCACTAGTCACTGCTCGCAATGCAAACGCTCCGATAGCACTTGACAGTGTGCTTACACTCGGTATGTATGTAATTGTAAGTATGTACTCATACATCGATTTTAACTAGGGCTTTGCTCGAATTCTTTTTTTGTATCAGGTGTATGTTAGGTTTAGGTTTCGGGTCCTGTGCCTCCGCGTTAACCCAAAAGTCCGTTAGGTAGTAAGGGCACCCACTCAGGGCTCTGTGACCCCCTCCCCTTTTCACTTCGTTTTAAAATCATTGCACTGTACCAATTGTCTGCTTAACTGTATTTCTGTCTTAAACAGAATCTGTCTTAAACAGAATCTGTCTTACACAGAATCTGTCTTACACAGAATCTGTCCTAAACAGAATCTGTCCTAAACAGAATCTGACTTAAACCGAATAAACCAATCTTTCGAGGTAGAACCCACACTCGGCCAGTACGGTAGATTATGGCCTTGACTCTCTCCATGTGAGAAGAGACCCGCTCTTCTACCGCCTAACGATATCGGCTATGGCTTCGCTATTGCTGTCTCTATCATTTCAAGCGGAAAGAAAAGAGAGACCAAGAGCAAAGCTAAGACAATTTTAGTTAGACGGTAGACCCGCCGGTTTCTTAACAGTAAGATCATTTAGCAAGTACAAACAAATAAAGCATTAGCAGCTATATGTAGGCAGTTTAAAGTGTACATCTTACATCAGGTGGTTGTATTGATTGTTTCATCATATTTGTTTTATCGGTAAAAAATATTTTTTTAAAGATTTCTTTGATTGAAACAGGCCAGTTTCCTTACGATGTTTGCTTTCATCGTTAAGCCAATTGTGATGACAAACTCCAACATTCTTGTTTGTACTTGTGAAATTCGACAAGTCGTGCAATCCCTAATACATAATTTAACTTCGGATTTGGTTCATACATAAAATAACTTAACTAACCTGTAAACTGTAATTTGTGCTAACCCTTTTCCACTCCTCTCTTCCCACTAAACCTGTTTCCCTCTCTATCACAGCGTTGAGTGCTTCAGTGCCATTTCATGATTACCCTGTCAACAACTGTAATATGAAAACAAAAGTTCGTGTTTTAAAAAAATACAGAGCCTGCTGCAGGCAATTTCATTCTCTCTGAAGCGAAATAAAAAAATCTAGGTCAGTTGGTTGGGTTCGTCGGGCGCCTGAGCCAAGAGAGGTGAATTAGTTCATACTGGATGTGGCTTATAGTTATTTTCAATGGTAAACTTTAACAATAAATAAACTTAATTTATTTCACCATCATCTCTTCATCATCCACTACTAGACTTATAGAGCAAGAGCTCACGACGGCCAGACCTGCATTGTTTTATGAAAAGAAGCTAAAAGTTTTTCTGTTCTCGTCCTGTATACCCGAGTTTAATATTATTTATTACGACACTGGCGTTGACGAGCCGATATTCAATTGATAAAGTATTTTATTAGGTATAACACCTGTGAGCCTTATTTATTGGGTACAAGAACCCTGAACCAAAACAATTCGGATTTTTTTTACTATGTGGACCTAACCTATTATACACTGCATCGTCCAACGTGCAGGGATATGTCGGGCTCAACACAATAGAAAGTCGGTGCCCCTACCTACTAAAACTCTCACAGGTTGATCCAGCCGTAGCTTGGTGGCAGAGTAGCGAGCCCTCTATCGTATTCAACCACAACCCTGCTACAGCCATCGCACTTAGGGGCTAGCCTCGCAGGAAGGCAGATTACTGCATTTGGGTCCAGTGACGCGCTGGAAACCAGCGATGCTTCAGCTCCATGGAAAGACATATCACTATACTCTATGCGCTGTAGCATGAGTCCTATAACAGTTCGAACTAGTTGCGTAACACGAAACGTTTTATGAAAATTGCCGTGATTTACAATATTATTACTTAGTATTACAGCTGCTCCACATTTGTAATATTTTGAATCATTAATAGCTAGCATCAATAAATTAAATGAGACCCAACCAGAATGTTCTAGCCCACAAATAAAATAAAATTGAAATTAAATAAACGAAATTTTATGCGTACTACGTAACACAAAAACGTATATAGTGATGGGGTGGATGGGACTGCAAAAATGCATAGTCAAAATAGACTGAAACCTAGGGCGGCAGTTTTTAGAGGGCGGCAAATGTAGTAAAAAATTGTATGATTTTATTACTTTTTTAATAATTATGTCATTAATCGATTTAGGAATTAAAGATTTGGACTTGGATCAGAATCCTTGATAAGTTACTTTTCAAATATCATTTACGATGTGTTTTCTCATTTGGTAAACTTATTAAGTCAAAAAACAGTTTGGAGATGAGATAAGCCCCCTGATTTAAAATGCGATTGGATTGCCATTGTAGACCGCATTGTCGCTTAACATCTTTCTGGCGAGATGGCGGTCAGTAAAAGTTAAAGCCAGGTATTCCTGCCAAAGCATTTAAGTTATTTTTTTAAGATGTTAAAGAATAACAATCATTTTTAACTTTTTTTTTTGTTAGAGGAACATAACACTGGCAACAAAAAGTGGCAGCACATCAAAAAGTGATACTAAGAAAAGGAAAATTAGGTGACAGAAGTTGAATAGCCTAGGGGCAGGCAATGTGTAAATTCGCCATATAATGTTCCTAGTATTGAGTAACGAGATAAGCAAGACACGTATCTGATGAGAAACAACATGCTTGGTTGCCCATAAGAGTATAGCGACACGCAGCTAATGTGATAAGTGTGCTAAGTGGCCTGTGATCAACCCTATCATCATCAGACAAAGATGAGATCTTGTCAAATACAGTTATTTATTACATTGTAGGTATTAGTTAACTTTCTTTCTATGGTCGGGAACACAGTTCTTGTGTGTTTGCGTTTAACAGATTTATCCCATACTTTTTGTTGTTATTTTTCTATGTTTAAGGCATGTTAAGGCATTTAAGGCCTTGCCCTATTATTCTTCTTTGCACCTTCTTTACCTACATTTCATTCTTTTGCCATTTGGACACAAACATAATGTAAACGTTATACAGGACTTTCATTTGTAAATTTTATACCTAAGTCACACTATAAGTTTTGCGTAACTTATTTATCTATTTAATTTAAACACTCCACAGACTCTGGGGTCCGTGACCTTTGTCATTACTATAATCTTTTTTTATTTACATAGTTCGTGGTTCTTGGAGAAGAAGAGGAAAATAAGGGGGGGGGGGGGAGTAGGGGGGTGGTGAACATTTAAAACCTAATTCTAGTACTAGTCAGTCCGATTTCGTCTGTTGAGCCGATCACTACCGGTTGGGGTTCCGATAGTAATATAATAAATAAATAGACTCGACATCGTCTTTTGCCTAAGCCGCCTCCTCCCGGCCCAGAGTCTCCACTAGGGCCGCATTTTTGCGTAACTTAAATAAATACAACATGTTACAACCAAAATATTATATGTATTGCTTTTCAAAATAATTTTTCGTAAGAGTCATTCGTTCCCATTTCAACTCCAATTTCACCCCGTACAGTTCTAAATTACACAATAGCTAGAACAAACATTTATTTGCTTCGTATCAAGTGCCTACATACAGAGTTTCATGGTTTTATTTTCAACGTTTGGGAACTTCCATATTTACATTCATCCCCATTTCAACCCCAATTTCACCCTGTTCAGTTCGAAATTACAAAATTGATAGAACAAACATTTAATTGCTTCGTTTCAATTGTTTACGTACAAAACTTGAGAACTTTAGAAATTGCGAATTTTCATACAACCGTTCATCCCTTGTTTCAAACTCTTAGGGATTGAATTTCGCAAAACCCCGTCTTAGCGAGCGCCTACGTGCTAAAAAGCACCTTCAAGCAAAATTTCAGATTCCTAGCGTTTGCAGTTTCTGAGATTTCTTGATGAGTGACCTTTCGCTTTTATATATGTAGATTATGCTAGAATTAAAAATGAAATATGTTATCTAAGTTGCGGGGGCGGCATTTTTAAGTTTTTGCCTGCCTAATATTGAAATTTGCCTGCTTAAAGTCACAACCCTCACACGTCACAGTTACAGGCGTACATGAATCTAATGGAAGTTGGATGACATTGTAAAAAGGCTACCCAGATACAAAATCTCCTTAATTTTGGGGGAATTTAAATAAATTATCACCGCAAAAATATTTATATTTCCATTAATAGGATTTAACACACAATGCTAATAAAAGTCTAAAATGAAGTATCTTTGAAAGATTTACACAAAACAATGTAAGTCATTTTTAAAAAGCAAAAAAATATATATCTCAATCTCAAAATTCGTGTTTTTAATTTATTCTTCGAATGTCTAAAACGCTTTACGACGTCAGTGGCTCATGTAAACGAAAAACTTGGTTATGTTTTATTTTTGATATTTTTAATTTTTTCGGTTATTATTATTACACAATTTTCGATATTCTGTAACAGCAATAGAGAATAAAGTTTCATTATGGAAGACGGCTAAAATATAAAATAGCTAGCTGACCCAACAAATTTGTTTTCCGCCATATTTTCCAAATTCAAAGACTTATATTCTATGATAAAATTAAATTAATACATAAAAGATAACATCTGTTTTTAATAGGGCTAAATACTGAAATAAAGTTTTAAAAATATTAAACGACTGTATATATACATATTACATATATACATATTTATCACATTAATTTGTCTATTGAGAAATAAAAAAATATATCAATGAAATTTTAGGAATTATGTTACACACCTATTTACCCAATGTTTCCTGCTCTGGGTTCGTATACCTTCAGTCCTACAGTAAAAACTAAAGATTAAATTAAAATACTTTTAGATAGAGGGTGTATTAGCCTATTGCGGGAAAAAATGTTTCAGAGCTACGTTCAAACGTTGGCTACACTTACTGAATATGGTACCTATCATATACCTGTAGCATAACGACACCTTTCAGCTGGAATGAATTACTCCCTAAATTTTGAAAATTTTGGGAAAATCGGGCACCCTTAGTTCTCATATTGGCCACGAGCCATTAGATTGTTATACGCCTCTACGTGATACTGACAGTTTCACGTCATACTTACACATATTATTACTTAATCTGTGTTACACTGTCACGTCTGTCTCGGGAATCATGCTTAAGGCTCACGTAGTATAGGTGGGGCACGACACCCTAAATTTCCTACGCCCCAGGCTCTGCAGTAGAAATGGGTTGCAAGGCATGTGTGTGACCATTGTTATTGTGAAAACTCACCGATGAAAAGCTTAACAATTTTATCAAACTAAAATTTTATACATGAAATCATAATCGCTCACTGTCGGCAGCAATTCCATATTCACTGTCCTTATTCGAATCTATTATAACTCTTGCTGAGAATTCAGTAATTTAGAATTCTGTTCCAGTTGCTGTAAGTCTTCGAATAAAATCTAGATTGTATATGAACGTGGCTTCAATTTGATGCGGAGACACGACGTTGCACCCAACAAGTTATGTGCAAAGTGCAGACGTTATAAAGTCAGGTATTGTGTCACGGGCCTGAGGTACAAGACACTGTTACGTTTGTGGGGATCGATGTCCTATTATTTCATTTATTATTTATTTCACATTTTATTATACACGGGTATCTCTCGTTTGATATAGTCAGTTCAGCCCGACTCAAGTTTCGATCGCAGCCGGCGATCTTTTTCAAGGCCAGAGCGAGCGCGTGTTCGCATCTCTTTTAGCACCGCACGGCGCGCACGCAAGCTTAACGGTAGTTGAGGGGGTGCAAGTGAGGGGATGCAGATATTTATTTCAGTGGCTTAAACAGGACCTATTTCATTTGAAAAAGGGAAAACTGACACTGGCATATTGTTTTAGTAGTGTAGTGGTAGCGTCGATGTAATAGCGTACGCATTATTATTTTAGAAAAGTGAAAGCTAGGGAGTTCGCCTAATCGACACGCGTACAGTCCGCGAGGTATAAGCTGAGCTTTGCATTAGTGTGAGTGATCACCAAAAGTACAGTCAGACGCAGGACGCTGTGACCATGTTCTCTTAATAAGGTGTTTCTTCAAACCAGAAGTGCTGCCATCTGAATATGATTTTGATGAAGTGTGAGTGGTGTCAATATATGTTTCATCGGTATAAACGATAGGCCTGCCCTGAATACGGTATTCGGAAATTTTAAGTAAATAAGTTATACGTAGGTGACGGATCTCATGCTTTTCCATTAAAATGTTTCTGTTATTCTCTGTCCTTGACCATTTGAATCCTAAAAGAGATACTTCTTTTCGCAATGACCATATTGATCCTGGATAGTTAATGTCAGCTTGTTGTTTAAGAGTTTATTGTCTGACTGTACTTTTGGTAATAGATGCGTATGCATGTGATCACTCACACTAATGCAAAGCTCAGCTTACACCTCGCGGACCGTAACAGTATATCTCCAACGACATGAAGTACTCGTATATCTGTAGCTATACACGTGACGTATTGTATCGTTCATGCCAAATAATAAAAATTCTAAGTTTTCACTTCTATCGTTTGTCCCCGTGACGGCACATTTTTTTAAACCATGAAAAGTTGGTACTCGACCGTCATCTCAACTAATGTTAAGCGTCGTTTTAGACAGCGATAGAGAGTGATTTATCGAAAAAAATCGTACTATTATTATATTTTTCCATAATCTACCTGAATGACTAATCAGAATTGTATCTATGTTATGTATATTTTGGTCCATCATCCCAATTGTATTATTAAAATGTTCTGAAATAATTCTTGAAAGTAAATCATTTCTTGGCTAGATTATTTCGTCTGACGCTTGAAATCCCCGAAATGAAATTGGGTACTCCACCTGTCCCGTCCGTCTCGTGGAAACTCATTTCCCGACCTTAATATCGGAGTCGAGTTCCGGACATAAAGATATATTCTATTGACTTATATTGAAAGAATGTAGAAACTAGAGAGATAATGAAACAAAAAAAATAATTAAGTAGCACACTTTTACTAACAGCGTAGTGGTGAAAACATCTATTTTCAAGAAAATGTGGTCATCAGTTCTATTCCCGCAGGTACTTCAGTATTTTCGCAAGCACCGATATACAGCTTCAACATTACCTATCACTGGCTTGTCAAGGATAACATCGTGAGGAAACAGACATCGTCCAAGAAAATCAATATGATGCACCAACCTTTTTTTTTATATTAAGAGTGACGAGACGAGCGGGCCATGTGCCTGATGGTAAGCAACATGCCTGACACACAACTCGTGTCGTTTAGGGGAAACTTATTTAAATATTATTTTGTTTGTAATACAGTAAGTCGCGAACGCAACAATATTTTTTGCTAAAATAATTATGTTATTCCTTGATCTGTTGTTTTATTCTTTACTTTATAAGCCTTCACAGCTGTTTCGTAGCCTTGTACATGACTTACAGCTCTCATCGAACCGCGGGGGTTTTAACTTATAAATAAGTAACGCAATTTATGGTGAGCCTCAGTCTTTATATTAAATTCCGATACGATTTATGGCGGCGGTGGCTTTCAACGGAAGCCTGTGGAGTATTGAGAGCCGTTGGGTTTTATAGGGTTACGTGGAACAACTATTATACACTTCTACATACATAATATATACTTCTACTTATTTCATCAGGATAGTTTTATAGTGGTACTTCCCCAGGCGTGCTCTGCAAAAAGTAAACATCACTGTGTTCCGGTTTGAAGGGCGATGTCTTTAGTGGAATTACAAAGCACAGAAATAAAACATCTTACCTATACCTTTTGGTGATGAGTGTGTTGGCATGTTATGATTTTCGTGTCACTGTGCAGTTACGGGCAGGCTTGTTGCTTCACATAATCCTGCTCGTCACACTACAATGTAAAAAAAATACTCACTACGAAATGCTGAGAAAGTGTTGATCAACTCGTCATTATGAGGAAATTTCACTACGGGTCTAAAATTGATAGGTTTCAAAATAAAAAATTGGACAAGTTACACTGAATGTGGTTTAAAATTCGGTTAGCAGCAGATGTCATCAACGGCATAGAAAAAAATTGGCAGTCACAGGGACAGGTGTTAGAAGAAACTGTTGATAATTTACAATTTTACTACTAAAACAGGACACTGACTAATGTTGCGCAATACGTTACCAGTATAGCTACAAATACACTGTTATTACGCATGTCGGTGATGGAAACGAGATTTCACACTTCCAAACGGGTGTCTACTCTACGAATTTAGGAAAAACTCGCGACTTTCCTACTCCAGTTTTACTTCGATCCGTCGTTTTGTAAGCCTAGGTACTCTAATTTAATGGGTTTAAATGTTCTAAGCCTAGAGTAGGCTTAGAACATTTAAACGGACGAAGAGAGTAGACGTCCAGTATCCAACGCGCACGTTGCGTTCCGCTACTACGCCACCGAATTAGATCACGTAGAAATACCGCCCACCCTTCGAAATATTGCATACTCACCACAATGTCGTTTAGACCTGTCATTTCTTCAGTGCAAGATCGGAATACTTCAATGCGAACGTTATTGCCTTTAAAAATAATAACTTCCTTGCTTCACCAACGCTGCATTAAAAATAGGAAAAAAACTCTATTTATTTGAAGCGGAAAGTAATAAATTGATGCGGCTCTGACAAAAACCAGCCGTTCATTACATCCGCACTGCAGCAACACTGCAGGCCCGCAAAATAGCCGCGACCCGAACTACAACCCATCGATCTTGCAAAAGAAATGTGAGACTAGAAAAAATATTTAATTATGTTATGCTACTTACTATGATCTGAAGTTACAGCTGGTTTAGCAAGTTACTGCTGGTCTGGTCGGGAGAACGATGACTCCCGATTCAGAGCATCTGGATCGAATTCCACGCGCAACACTGTCTTTTCGAAGTCATAGGCATAATGCTGTTAACTT
Organism: Ectropis crepuscularia; assembly: GCA_963693475.1. Lineage (NCBI taxonomy): Eukaryota > Metazoa > Arthropoda > Insecta > Lepidoptera > Geometridae > Ectropis > Ectropis crepuscularia. The sequence continues at coordinate 3,850,027 of OY856340.1, forward strand.
AAAAACGGTGAGAAAAAAACATCGTAAGGAAACCTAAATGTATCTAGAATCTTTCGAGTTCAAGCGACATCCATCAACCACTGGGCCAGCATGGCGCATTATGAATGAATGAATTCTTCCATTATAGCATAGGTAATGGATCTGACTCTCTCCATGAGAGAGAAGACCCCGAGTCCCAACAGTTGGAATATTTAGTAGGCTAATGGACTTATGCCACTATAATCTATCAAAATGAATCAGATCTTTTATCTGCCGCCATTTACATAAATAATTAAAAAGGACTATTGCTCAGCTTACAACATGAGAATGTGAGAACGAATGCAGTTTCATTTTAGTAGTAGACTTTATGCAGAGTCTACATCGGGAAGTGTCACCGTTGCCGATTATTCCGACACTAACCAGTAACGTGAAAGCATTCCTATATTCCAGTCTGAAGAGCAACATTGTCAAACTTATTAGGAACCTACTAGAATTGGCTAAGTATCAGCTGGAGGCTCTGGAATCAATCGAGAGACGTGCCAAAAAGCTCATAGGCAAGGAGACCCTTGTGCGAAAAAGACTTCAAAGACGTTTACGTTACGTTATTATACACGACACTGGCCAAGTGTGTGTTAGTACACATGTCCGTAAAAGTTGTATTATTGAAACACGATTGTTCTCATGATTTTTTCCTTCACCGTTAAAGACAGTGATGATGACAAACTCTGATAGCTGCAAGCGAGATTCGAAACTGCATAAGTTCGAATTGACCTTACGATTGTCGAAATTAGATATTGTAGGCCCTAAGCCACCGATACAACAAATCACATAAAATTCAGGTAATACATGCTCATGTCTAACTGTAGTCAACTATACCATATAAACAATTTAAAAAACTTTCTTTCTGCCCCAATTTATTCGCTGCACAGTTTAATATTATTATCACAAAAACTAGTTGTATGGACAAGATTCCATAATAATAACCGGCATTCTCTTTACAAAGTAAATTCTCGACGGCTTTGAGCACAAAGTGAATAAGTTTAATTTTTCTGCTTTTGTATCTGTCTGACAGACCGTGATAGAAGCGCCTTTGTTTCAGTCTTTTTATATCTAGACAGCTTCTGTTAGTTCAGGCTAAATTTTCCATTTCAATAGAGGGACTATTGAAATATATATATTATAGAAAGCCAAGAAAAGCTTTTGTTCTTTCGAAGGGCCTACTTATCAGGATTTCTTTGTTTTTTTGGATACCGTACCTACGCTTATTAGACAATTTTGTAGTATACTTAAACTTATTTGAACTGTGTGGTGTAGTAAAAAATAAATTAAAAGTTTCTTTAGAAATAAACAATTAAGTTTGGGGCTAGCAAGCGTTTTATGTGGAATTTGCATCAGTAGGTACTCTTGTTATTTTTGTGAAGTCTTTCATTTTATGTCCTATTTATAAAGAGTGCACCAAAAATAATCAACACGCAATTTGGTGCTGTCCGCCATTTTAACCTTTTCTTACGCTCATGCGAAAAAAAAAATCTTTTTATACAAAAATTAAACCGACTTCAAAACCACAAATAGACACTCAAAAGCGCAAAAATAAGTTTATATAATTACTATATTAGCGCTACTCACTCATTTATCTGAAGGCGGTTCCAGTCAAGTCAGAAAGCTCGTACTATGTACTTACGTAGTAAGTACGCATAATATGTAAAGTAGTCTTTAAACTACTTGTAAGACTTGACTGGCACCGACTTCTATTTGTGGTTTTGAAGTCGGTTTAATTTTTTGTATAAAAAGAGTTTATTTTACCCTTTTTCGTGCACAACAAGCCTTCAACAATGCATTTACACAATTTCGTATTGACAAAATCGAGTTTCATAACTTCTGTGAAATCTACAACCATGTCATCCAGACAAAATTGTAGGTAAATTTTAGTTTTATGCTCATATTTCACAAACCCCCCCGGCCGATTTCAACAAAATTTATATGGAACCATTCGGGAAGCATACCCATCCGAACACAAAAATAAATTTTGAATCGGTTCAGGTGGTCTCGAAATATCAGTTAACATACATAAAAAAATAAAAAAATATGGTGGTCGAATTGATAACCTTTTTGGAAGTCGGTTAAAAAGAAGGTTTGACGCTGAGAATATAAAAAAGTAACAATTTAATTTCCCTATTTTACTTTTCCCTAATTTAATTTGAATTTGACTTTCCATTAGAACCTACCGAGAATATTGTTATTCTATCCGTTGATGGTATTAGACGTTAGCGAAATATTTGTATAGTAATCATTGTTACTATATACCTATTATTTGTTACTATACTGTAGTTAATATAGCTATTACCTATAATACAGAAAAAAATTAAGAAAATATTTTTACAACGCACTACAAAAGTTTTCTTGAATAACTCTCATCTGTAAATTTGAAACTTTCTTTTTTTTACCAATTAATTATTATTTGATAATGCTCAAAAACTTTACATAATATACATCAATTTGACTTGCGTAAGTTTTGAGTGAATATTTAGTATTGGGCGGTTAATATATCGGAATAATCCGACAAATAAAGCCATCAATAATTTTGATGATATTGAAATAAGTTAAATGCCTCGATGTTATAGCATTCATCGATAAACAAACAGATCGATTAAAATTCAATGTAGAGACAATGTAGCCACTCCGTTCCGTCCCATTACCCCACATGCGGGCAGTTCACAGCGCATCCCTAACCCGGCGATGACAGCCCTTGCTAGTGGCCCCTGCCAGCGACCCCGGGGTCTAGCTGACCCCGCGTCATTAGTTACAGGCAATAGGATATTGTAAGTTTGTTGCGCTGAGATTTGTAGTTTAAGAGGTTGCTTGGCGATTTAACAATTTCTTACATACTGTAACATCGTAGTGAGAAAATGTTACATAGGTACTATACATTATTAATACACATGTACGTACTGTTACATCGCAAAGACTAAATGTTACGCTCTGCACATAATAAATACACAAGTAGAAAATAATTGTTTGGGCATATCTTTGTCATCGACGCTCAACTTTGGCACGTATATTGAGTCTAAGGCTAAATTTGCCGCCAAAAAACTGGGTGTCCTCTCAAAGGTGCAAAGATACTTCAATTCTGAACAGTGCCTCACGTTATACAAAGCACAGATTCGATCCTGTATGGAGTACTGTTCGCACCTTTGGGATGGATCGGCTAAGTATCAGCTGGTGACTCTGGAATCGATTGAGAGACGTGCCAAAAGGCTCATAGGCAATGACACTCTTCTTGTGCGTAAAAGACTTCAAAGTCTTGAACATCACCGCAAAATTGCCAGCTTATCGGTTTTTTACGGATACACTTCGGAGAGTGTGCAACTGATCTGCATGATCTAATATCACCTAGTCCTTTCTTCTATCGGACTTCTCGCATCTCAAAAAAGCGACATCGTTTCATGGTTGATGTTCCAAAAACACGAGCGAAGAGATTTGACTATACGTTTGTGATAAGAACGTCTAGGTTGTGGAATGCGTTGCCTGCGTGGGTTTTCCTCGATAGTTACAAACTTGGTGTCTTCAAATCGAAAGTGAATTGGTTTCTTCTAGGTAAGCACGCTCCATCATAGATCGCATCGTCGCTTAACATCAGGCGAGATGGTGGCCAAGTGCGAACCCATAAGAGTTAAAAATTGTTTTTATTGATTTTCGTCTGTATCATTTAAATTTTCAGAATACGTTACAAAGTCATTGAAATAATAAGTTATGATGTTGATTGTAATTTATTCTTTCATAATTTATTATTTCACCATTGAAATTACATATGTGCCGATGAGTCATCAACTAATTCACGCCGTCTAGGGGTATTTTATCGATATCATGAAAGTACGTGTATTAAAAAAATGTTATTTGTATACACAATGATCACGTATGTAACACTTGGTGTATCTTACTACGAAGATTTACGAATTCCATGTTTAATTTTTATTCCAATAGTAAAATACTTGAATGAAGCAACTATGTATACAACATTTTTCTCCCCCTCTCCTAGACTAGATCTGCATCCACCGCCGCTAAGTGCGCCACCCTGCATGATTTGAGTTTAATATCCACCCTGAGTGCATTCTTTCAGGGGAAACTACATGGGGAAAATGCAGGGGAAATGGCATGGGGTGACTACGAGGTAACTTTCAACTTTGACTGCACAGCGCCTCAGATTAAGGAACACAGATGGAATAGGTACAGTTTTTATAGTAGTATTTTTTTCTTAGTTCAGCAACTACAGTAAAAGAACACAGTTCGTTTTTACATCAGTTAAAGAAGTAGTTTGTAGTTTAATGTTTTTGTTTAATATATAATTATAGACATGACAATTAGGACATGCGCTGGGTGGTAAGCAACATGCTTGCCGAAAATAGCCAATATTTGCTGTCATTCGCTAACCTGCACTGAGCCAACGAGAAGGCCCCGAGTCCCAGCGGTGGGAACATTTATTAAGTTGCTGATACTAATAATTGACGTCCATTTATCGTCAGGAACTTCAAAAGTACCATGTATAAATGTGATTTCTGTAAGGTTGGCTACTCTCTTATTTTCGAGTAAACATATTTAATAGTTTTAAACTTTATAGTTGAACATTAGTCAAATTATTTCATCCAAAAAAAATTTCATTTTTAAGGTTAAGTTCTACATCTCATCTTTGCATCGTCTTTTTGTAGCAGGAAGATGACATTGAGAATGTCTGACGTCACAGGGTACGTCAGATTGTTTTTGTGTTCGAAATTGAGTGGGGAAGGAAGTCGAACCTTTCTGCCTCGGTTCCTGTCTCGTCTGCTAGATTCATGATGCGTCATCTACGACTGCTGATGGATGGGAGTTCAAAGAAATCTTTAGGGTAATGAGGTGGAAGGAACACTGAAAAGCGTAAAGCTATGGGTGAATCTAAAGCAATGGGTCCTACTAATAGTAGTCCAATTTCCTACTTATACTATAAACGTGAAATGTTAAAGTTTATGATGCTCAATCACATCGAAAAACCTGACCAGATCGGGGTTGAAATTCGGAACACATATTACCTATGATAGTCTTTGATATTTTGATGCAGTTTTCGGACAATGTTTACGGGTAAATGATGAATTTGATGAATTGAAAGAGTTGACTTAAATACTTTATTATATACTTTTTCACACAACACTGTTTAACCCCAAATTGGCCAAAAGATTGTACTACAGGTACCAGATAGTTGGTATGGCATTTATATTACATTTTTATACTGTAAAAAATGTATACTCACTCATACCAACAATTTTGTAGTAGCAGGACTCTTTGCATAGTCTGACTGGATAAATACTTTGTCATTTATGTTACCACCAAGCAGTAATGTGGAAATGGAAACATTACTGTATTCCGTTCTGAATGGTAATGTTTCAAAGAAGTTGCAGGGATAAAGATAATGTATCTTATATCTCCGGGTGATGTGCAGTCAGTGCAGTACTAGGCTATCATTTGAAAGCTTCGTGTGCGTGCGGGCGTACTTCGTACTGCATAGCACTGTGATGATATGGCCAAGAATCTTGCTTATAACTAAATAATTAATAAATAAAAGCTAAGCGCACGTCTTCCTTATCTTGGCTTTATAACAATAACAAACTTATGATGCACCTCAAAACAGAACAAAATCAATATTCATCACACAAATGTTTGTTTCGATTGAGAAAGGACCCCACGACCTGCGACTCCATTGACAAATAAACCTCCAACTGAGTAGCAAAAGCAGTATATAGGTGTCTACGTAACAGAAATGCAACACAACAACGTACCCAGGACACAAACTGAGTTAGCTGCAGTTAGGCAAGTCGGAGGTTTGGAGACATCGCTATAAACTCAATTTCAGTGGTTACCATGTTTCAATGCTTTCAGTACCAAAATCGTAATAAATTATACATCTAGCAATATCCATCACATATGTTTGCGGTCAAGCACAAACCTGTTAGTAATATATACACATTTAAATTATTACATCTGGTATTTATTTTATGTACTTAATTATAAATGAAAATATTTATTCTGTTAGCTAGCTATAGAGGTATGAAACGAGCAGGACGAGTGACAAAAAAGATAAGATGTTAATACTGTGACTTACTATTGTCAGTAATAATTTTATTGCGCCATAAAATAACGGTAATTGAAAACATTTTAATGACATCAAGATATCTCCCAAGACATTTTTCAAAAAAGTCCAAATTTAATGAGTAAATTCACGCAGCATGGTCACCCCTGTGCATGTATTTAGCAGGCGAGCGCAGTCTAATAGTGCGTGACGTCATAAATTGCATGATGCCTCGTCGTGCTAGTGACGTCACGGGGTTTTGGCGGGGGTAATGATTTACTGAACGATTGTCAGAGACAGTCGGTAATTAATAAAATGATTGTATGGTCGAGCGTCAATACGCACCAAGGATTCACACCAGCGTAGGCTATTAGTTACCGCCGTATTAACATTTGATTAGGTCGTAGGTTCGATTACCACCCAGTGCAAACATTTGTGTGATGAATTCAAATGTTTGCACTGTGTCTGGGTGTTTCTATGTATAATAAGTATGTATTTAAAACTATATAAGTATTATATCAGCTATCTGGCCGCCACACAAGCTTTGCTTAGTTTGGGGTCATATGGTGTTGTGTGTGAATTGTCCACCAATATTTATTTATTTATTCAAAGCTTTTGCGTAAGAAAAACCTTCATTTTCACATTCAGATTCTTTCTCGATTCGGTTGTGTGTTTTGAAGTGAAATCTTCTATTGGCGCGCCACAAACAGATTTTTCGTGAGCTGTGAATTGCATAGCGTCACGCGCGGGAATTATAAGAAATCTTCGGGTAAACTCGGGAGCATGGCCATTGGCTATCTAGAAATGCGCACTTCTAGATAACCATGCTCATGGCTACGCCCTCTGGTTTCACCCGCGTAGTTTTCAAAGTAAGCTATCAAATTCTGAATTATAAGGCCCGATTCACACGGCGCGGCTGCCAACAGCGCCCGCGCGCGGGCGCGGCGCCGCGCCGCGCGACGGTTTGTTTCGAGACCACAGGTTTTTGCGGTTTTTCAGCCGCCGGGGTCGCGGGCGAAAACCGCAAGACTTGCGGTTGCAAGGCGGTCAGTCAGCGGCGTAGTGTAGGCAAGGTGGTGGGGGCGGCGCGCCATGGGCGGCACTTTTTGAGGGGTGGCCAAATTTCAGATTAAATAATAATATATTTAAACCAATTCATATTTTTATCTAAGGTGCAAATAAAAAAAGTTTGTTTACTTTTTCTACTAATTGTTTTATTTCTTATTCTATGACGATCTCCGAGAAACTTTTTTTGTGACACAGACGATGTTGAACGTCTCGACAGAGAAGCCTCAGGGGATGAAGGCTCGGAAGTTTTTCGCGATGAGGCGAGAGAACAAGAGAAAATTCGAAGCTTTCGAGAGAGACTATGGAACAGATGGAAGAAGAAGAAATATCTGTAGTTTTAGAGAGGGTTCACACGGCGCGGCTGTCAACCGCGGCCGCGCGCGGGCGCGGCAGATTTCCATATAAAATTGAATTCAATACACACGACGCGGCTTACGGCCGCGGCGGCTGCGGCAGCCGCGCGGCGCCCGCGTGGCTGCGCGCGATTCTTGCGCAGTAGCTTTCCGGAGCAGAAACCGCGAAAACCTGCGGTCTCGTGAGTATTGAAACAAAACCGTCGCGCGGCGCGGCGCGCGGGCGCGGTTGTCAGCCGCGCCGTGTGAACCGGCTCTTACTCATAGATAGCGAAGCAGAGAAAACTTTGTGCATGTCGCTACCTGCTTCCATGCCGCCGTGCCGGGCAGAATAAAGCTCAGGTCTGAATAGGTCTTAAGTTGTTTTGAAGGTTTATCACGAATCGCGTTGTTCGCAGACGAGTTTCAACTACCGGATAGGCCAGATTTTGCAGAGGGTGTAGTACCATAGACCACATCCAAGCCGTGAGGAAAATTGTACAGAAGACATTGACTGCCGATAATCGAGGTGATGAGATGTTTGTATAACGCCGCAACTATGACCGACTAACCAGTCGAAAACTCTCGGACGAAGGATATTCACCTGCGTTGATGAGTGTGACAAAGGAACGTAATCTATCCGAAATTGTTCTCAAACGAAGGATGCTGAATGTGACTGAACGTGGTATTAATATTAACGGAGAATGCATCTCTAACGAAACGCTGGAGGATTAACAAGAGATGCTAAATAGCCTGGCTTATTCTTCGCAATACATCGGTCTTCAAATGAACTTGGAATTAAACCATGCACCTAAGTACTTATACTTATATATACTTGTACTTAAGTACAAGTGTACATGGGTAAACATACTTAAGTTTACAAGTACTTTGAAGTTATGGTTAAACAATAATAAAATTCTTAAATCTCAACATTTTTTTATCAAGTTATACATCTCACGTTTGCATCGTCTTTTTGAAGCGGGAAGATGACATTGAGAATGTCTGACGTCACAGGGTACGTCAGATTGTTTTTGTGTTCGAAATTGAGTGGGGAAGGAAGTCGAACCTTTCTGCCTCGGCTCCTGTCTCGTCTGCTAGATTCATGATGCGTCATCTACGACTGCTGATGGATCGGAGTTCAAAGGAATGTTTGGGGTAATGAGGTGGAAGGAACACTGAAAAGCATAAAGCTATGGGTGAATCTAAAGCAATGGTTCCTACTAATAGTAGTCCAATTTCTTACTAATATTATAAATGTGAAATGTTAAAGTTCATGATGCTCAATCACGTTGAAAAACCTGACCAGATCGGGGTTGAAATTTGGAACACAGATTACCTATGATAGTTTTCGATATTTTGATGCAGTTTTACGCACAATGTTTACGGGTAAACTGATGACGGCAAGAGTTGACTTAAATAGCTTAAATATTTTTTCACACAACACTGTTTAACCCCAAATTGAACGAAAGCTTGTACTACGGGTAACAGATAGGTGGTATGGCACTTTTTGACATTTGTATACTGTAAAAAATGTATACATACCAACAATTTTGTGGTAGCAGGACTCTTTGCATAGTCTGACTGGATAAATACTTTGTCACTTATTTCACCACCAAGTATCTAGTAATGTGGAAACATTACTGTATTCCGGTCTGAATGGTAATATTTCTAAGAAGTTGCAAGGCATAAAGATAATGTATCTTATATGTATATCCGGGTGATGTGCAGTCAGTGCAGTACTACGCAATCATTTGAAAGCTTCGTGTGCGAGCGGGCGTACTTCGTACTGCGTAGCACTGTGATGATATGGCCAAGAATCTTGGCCATCACATCACACATCACTTTTTTTATTATTATTTTTTAAATATAGATTGACGAGACGAGCAGGTCACGTGCCTGATGGTAAGCAACATGCCTGCCACATAACAACACAGTGACACGCAGCTATTAGAACATGAAGATTCCAAATCATTACCCAGCACTGCACTGCGCTCGTCACCCAGAGATCTAAGTTGTTATATCTCTAAGCCCTGTAATTTCTCTGGAAACATTGCCCTTCAGGCCGGAACACAGTAATGTTTGCACATTACTGCTTGGCGGTAGAATATTTGGCAAAGGTGTGGTACTTCCCCAGGCGGACTCTGCCAAGAGTCCTACCACTACAAAAACTCAATCTCACTCTTATAATTAAATAATTAATAACTAAAAGCTAAGCGCACGTCTTCCTTATCTTGGCTTTAAACAATAACAATAACAAACTTATGATGCACCTCAAAACGGAACAAAATCAATATTCATCACACAAATGTTTGTTTCGATTGAGAATGGACCCCACGACCTGCGACTCCAATGACAAATAAACCACCAACTGAGTGGCAAAGGCAGTGTATAGGTGACTATATAACAGAAATGCAACACAACAACGTACCCAGGACACAAACTGAGTTAGCTGCAGTTAGGCAAGTCGGAGGTTTGGAGACATCGCTATAAACTCAATTTCAGAGGTTACCATGTTTCAATGCTTTCAGTACCAAAATCGTAATAAATTATACATCTAGCAACATCCATTACATCTGTTTGCGGTCAAGCGCAAACCTGTTAGTAATATATACACATTTAAATTATTACATCTGTTATTTATTTTATGTACATAATAATAAATGAAAATATTTATTCTGTTAGCTAGCTATAGAGGTATGAAACGAGCAGGACGAGTGACAAAAAAGATAAGATGTTAATACTGTGACTGTGAATACGCGCGATTCTTGCGCAGTAGCTTTCCGGAGCAGAAACCGCGAAAACCTGTGGTCTCGTGAGTATTGAAATAAAACAGTCGCGCGGCGCGGCGCCGCGCTCGCGCGCGTGCGCGTTTGGCAGCCGCGTCGTGTGAACCGGGCCTGTCTGGGTGTTTCTATGTATAATAAGTATGTATTTAAAACTATATTAGTATTATATCAGCTGTCTGGCCGCCATAGTACAAGCTTTGCTTAGTTTGGGGTCAGATGGTGTTGTGTGTGAATTGTCCACCAATATTTATAATAAAAAAAAACATTAGTGGAACATGGCCAATGGCCATGGTCCCGAGATAACACAAAAAACTCTTATCATTCCCGAGTGCGAAAAACCTGCTTGTGGCGTGCCAAAAGAAGTTTTCACTTCAATAAGCTGATTGTTATTTTTGTAACATGACTTTGATTATTTTTTTTTATTAAAAATACAGAACAATCAGTATTTGCAATTTTAAAACTGATTTTCAGAGTTGCCTTATATAGTCCAGTATTACCGGTTTTTCGGTAATCCCGAATACCGGTATTCATGCCCTACCCGCGACTGTCAAAGGCCACAGTCATTGACATATCACACCATGAGAATGAAAGTGACTCAATTCAAAAATTTGGGTTTTCGAGTTTAGTACACTGACTGACTTAAAAAAACAGTATTTAATTTTATCCCGGCGAAATTCAAAAACAGACAATACAGGTTGCATAGTGACACCACTGCAGTAGTAGTACTTGTAGTGCGTAAAGTAGCAAAAAATGTATGATGGGTTGATGTGCCTGTTGTAATTCAGTTCCCACAAAATTTTCTGTTGATGAGAAATCATTCGTTGCTTATTATAAAAATTTACTATTAAATTATTTATTTATTTATATTCATTGTTACACTGCTTAAATAATTCATAAAATCGAATTCTAAGCGTGCACACGGTTCTACGAACAATCGTGGTAACAATAAATACAAAAATGTACTCAACAAAGGAACGAGAAATTGCTTAGGTAGGTACATAACACCAGTCTTCACTAGGATGGCCCGTGTTGAAGACTGTTGCAGCCCACCTCAAGCCACAGGACCGAGCGAAACACAATGCCAGTTACATTTAATTCAATACAAGAAGTAAATTAAAAAACACAATTGCAAACATGTTTGTCCTCTGTTGCTTATGTACGACTTGGAGTAATTTTTAAAAGTTTTTTTTTAAGTTTCAACTTGCGATTGATAAACGGTACACCTAATTAATAAGGGTTAAGGCATAATTATTGTTCAAAAGTTATTTGAGAATAATATTATATTTACTAAGAAGTTCTATTTTCGTAACACATTTGTTTTATAATTTCTGTAATACGTCATCAGAACATGGCTTCATGTTAGTTTTAATAATTTTAGGGCCATTGGTCCCTAATCATACAACAAAAACCCTGACAAAATATCATTCAGTTTTATTTTCTCTATCTACTACATTGGGATTTATGGAAATAATTAAATTGGTGTTATAATCAATGAGGCTGGAAAATTAATTGACAGTGAGAGTGTAGAAGACCTAAGAGAGAGTTCACACGGCGTGGCTGCCAACCGCGCCCGCGCGCGTGCGCGGCAATTTCCATATAAAATTGAATTCAATACACACGACGCGGCGGCTGCGGCAGCCGCGCGGCGCCCGCGTGGCTGCGCGCGATTCTTGCGCAGTAGCATTCCGGAACAGAAACCGCGAAAACCTGCGGTCTCGTGAGTATTGAAACAAAACCGTCGCGAGGGCGCGGCGCCGGTTAGCAGCCGCGCCGTGTGACCCGGCTCTAAGTCATAACAAGCCTTTTTAATACATATTCTTTTTAAATTAAAGTCACCTAATTGTGAAAGGATTTTTAAGCACACATTTTTAATACTTAATTAAATAAATATTTATAAAATTTGATCCATTTCTAAAGTTCAAAGAACTAATAATATTTTTTATTCAAAGTTGAAAGTAAACCGTTACTATTATCAAAATAAATGCTGTTTATGAAGACACGCTATTGAGTGCAGATACATTTTGCTCATTATCCAAAAATCAGTAATTTTGGATTGAGTCACTTTCATTCTCAAGGTGCGATATATTACTGCGTAAGGACAGCTACTGCACAGGAACCACGCGCAACCACGCGGCTCCCGCGCGAGCGCTACGCGGTCGCCGCGCGGGAGCCGCGTGCTGGCGCGGCGGCCGCGGCTGTAAACCGCGTCGTGTGAATTGAATTCAATTTTATATGGAAATCTGCCGCGCCCGCGCGCGGGCGCGGTTGGCAGCCGCGCCGTGTGAACCGTCTCTAAGTTTTCACTTCTATCGGCAGTTCCTATGACAGCAAATTTTTCTTGTACAATCTATGTTAAGTGAAGGCTCCACTAATTTTTTATCGATTTTGTTGACTCTTATTTTCTTTGGTATAAAATACTTCAGAGGCGGTCCCATATACATTTAATCGAAATCAATGTGGCGGTTTTGGAAATATCAACGACGACGTAGTCATAGCTACTTATGATATTTAGTAGTGTCTGAATTTAATTTTAAATTTAAGTCTGTTTAGTTTTATTGGAGAAAATTTAGTTATTAAAAATATTACAAGCTATCCATATTCACCGTTGAAATATTTTCCATCTTCAGCTCTAGAGCAAAAAATATTAAGGAGCTCTTTGAGTGTTGCTCGGTTGAAATACACAAAACAGCCCTGACGAAACTTCAGTCCTTCACTGACGCCATCGCCCTTATACCAGAAAGAACAAGTAAAACAGACACTAGATGTCCTACAATCCGAACAGTAAATCCAAGAAAAACGTTGGAACGTACCTCCCTCACAAAGTCGACTCAGCTTTGTCCAAAGTCTTCGAATAAGTCCTATTCCGAGTTTAAAATTGTACAATACAACAAATTTAACAATGTAGTCCAAGAACATCGTCACTATCGAATTATCTAACAAATACAATTATTTTAACAGAAATAATATAGTTCATTTGTTTCGGACAAGTATTTTAATAAGTTGGTAGGTGTACTGAAGTTAGTTCCAATTGTATCGTACATTTGCGGAAACTCGGAGTAGGTTCGAGTGCGATCATTTTAGTGCGCTGTAATTGGCTGGAGAAATGTTCCTTTGAAAGGATTTATTTGTTAAAGGAACAAAAGTCACTTTGGAGTTTTACGAACGTATTTTTATATCTTTGATCTTTTTGTATTGACTATTTTTACCATAAGTAAATGCCAATATATTGTAATAAGCTCAGTAAATGTTCCCATTGCTGAGATTCGAAGCCTTCTCTCACAAGGAGAGAGGTTATGCCCTTATTAACCAAGCTGGCTCAGTGGGGGTTGATGGATGACAAGTGACCTCGAACGATTTTAGGAATTTGCCGGTTACCTCGCGATGTTTTCTTACACCGTTAAAGCATAACGACAAACAACAAACTTGCACTTGGAAAAATATCCAGGAGTGTAGGCGTGAATCGAAACTACGACTTCAAGATTGTGAATCTGACAATCTAGCCAAGAGGCTACATAAATGTATTGTAATTAAGTTATCTTAGAAACGGCTGTACCTACACTTTTTTAAAAAACCTCTGTCATGTTTGTGTTCGGTAATTCTAATGACATAAATTTGAGAAATACTTGAGTAACTCTTATGTAGTAGCCCTAATGAAACACTAACTTTTTATTTTTCCATATTTCACAATTTCAACCTCATCCGTATGTATCAGCTATTCCGACGTGGTTGAGCAAACAACATCCAAAATTTTGCATTTATACTATTAGCTTAGAAAGTAAAATTAGTAGACTACTATCAGCGTCCTGCGGTTTTATCCTCGTTCTTTCCGTGCCCATATTTTCCAGTGACAAAAGTATCCTATATACATAATTATATATCCATATGCCATTCCAGACTATAATCCAACTTAGTTCTCAAATAATACTAGCTTCACTTAGCTTAGTTAGTTTTGTGAGGAATGTCCAACAGTATTATTATTATGACCAGCAGCACCTTGCGATATTACGCGTGTAATTTTCGTAATATTCCCGAAAATTTACTAAAGTGACGTTTCGATACCTTAATTCGCAAAACGAATAACTCCGTAGTAGCAAATTTCACAGGAGTCATTAAAAAATAATATTAAAGCATCAAAAGAATAAAGTGGTCAAGTGCGAGTTGGAGTCGCCCATGAAGGGTTCCGTTGCAGCAAGTAACATAATATACATAGTACACACAGTTTTTGTAGTTCGTTGTAACTTTGATCGAAGTTTCAATAATAGTGTATTTATGACGTACTAAAAAAAAAGTACTCATCAGATCGAGCTCAAACTAATTTTCGTTGGTAGTTTACATGGTAATGTACATCATATATGTTTTTTAGATTTTTCATTTTCTTACTTTAGAAGTTAGAGGGAGGGGGACACACATTTTACCACTTTGGAAGTGTCTCTCGCGCAAACTATTCAGTGTAGACGAAAATGATTTTAAAAACCTTATCATCATTTTTGAAGACCTATCGATAGACACCCCACACGTGTAGGTTTGATGAAAAAAAAAATTTTGAGTTTCAGTTCTCAGTATGGGGGGCAACCCTAATTTTTCTATTTTTTAATTTTTTTATTCAAATCCTAATGCGGTTCACAGAATACATCTACTCACCAAGTTTCAACAGTGTAGTTCTCATAGTTTCGGCAAAAAGTGGCTGTGACATACGGACGGACAGACAGACAGACAGACAGACAGACAGACAGACATGACGAATCTATAAGGGTTCCGTTTTTACGTTTTACGGAACCCTAAAAATGAAAAATCCCCGTGAAAATTGTGTAAAAACACATTTGTTTTTTTATTTGGATTTTTGTTTTCCGATGTGAATTCTGCTACTACTGAGCTATTCGTTTTGCGAATTAAGGTATGGCTTTGTGCTATTTCTGATTATAATCTGTCGTCTAAACTTCAACCCGATGAGGAGTTCCGTCGTGATTGAGCAACGAACATCCTAATTTTCACATTTATAGTGTTAGTTGGATGTATATTATTACTAGCAGGGCCCCGCGGTTTCACCTGATCCCTTGAAAAATTAGCTTATCTTTTATTCATTTCCAAAATTTCATCCAGATTCCTTGAATAGTTTTTGCGTAAAAGTAACAAACATTGATACTCACAAACCATTGCGTTTATAATATTAGTAAGAAGTAGGATCATTACATTATTGGTATAGAATTTAATTATTATAGACAGCAGCGGTAGAACTCTTAGCAGAGTCCGCCGTGGTAAGTACCACAGCTATACCAGTTATGTACGGCCAAACAAAAATGTGCAAAAACATTATTGTTCCGGTTTGAAAGGCAATGTCCCCAAAAAAATACAGGGTATAGAGATACAAAAATTTGATATATCTGGGTAAAGAGCGCAATGCAGTGCTAGGTAATGATTTGAACACTTCATGTTCAAATAGCTACGTGACAGTGCTGTTATGAGCAGACATGTTGATTACAAAAAATAGGCACATGTCCTGTTTGTCTCGTAACTTTAAACAATAAAAAGATAGATAATTCAATCCAGGCAAAGTCGGGACGGGTCGCAAGTCCAACATAAATTGAAGCAATGAAGTTCAATTAATCCTAAGGCACAGCTTCCCGACAGAGACTCGTCAATCGCTCGAAACGAACGCTTCCTTCCCCTAATGAGTTTGTTAGCGTAAATTAAGATTCAGCTCCCGTAATTAACGTGTGGAAACGCTGATTAAACTTTAATTTGAGCTCGTACGGTAATTATTCAATGGATTTGATTTGTAATAGGGTTGAGGTTTGTTTTTGGTTGATTTTGTACTATATTTTATCGTGTTTGGAATCCTTGCTTTAAATTTTAGTATGAAAACTATCAAGCAGCCAACTTTTTGATCCCAATGCTGGGACTAGGAGCCTTCTCTCATAAGAAAGGAAATATCATAATCCACCTCCTTATCCAAGTGCCAGTTGATAGATGAGACATGTCCTTTCATTTCAGATACAAGTGTTTCTTAGAACACGCTGGTTTTCTTGCGATATTTTCCTTCATCGTTATGATCAGTAGTGATGACAAACTCGTACATCTGCACTTTAAAAAACACTAAGAGGTTCTAGCTGGACTTCACTAGTATGAAAATTAGAGTGGTATTTACATAGTTTTTATTAATTGATTATTATTATTAAAAATATGGTGGTTGATCCATCCTCCTTAAACTTAAACTGTTAAACCTACTATTGTTAAAATAAGAAGTTCTGCCATAAGCAGAAATGTGCAAACGTCAATGAAGGGAAATCCCACTAATTATAAATGTCAATGTTTAAAAATTTGGAAGTTTGAAAATTATTTACATAGATCCGGCAGCGCTTATAACTTACAGCCTGAAGTATATATAACACGCAATACCGACGCAATCTGCATCTTTGCATAACATTAACCAATGTTACATGGTGGTGAAGGGAGAACTTACTACTGTCAAAAAAAGCCAATAACGCACATATGTGCATTGTGCACACCAAGCATCGACAGTCTCTTACCACCCCTCTATTTAGTAAAGTGGTATTTAAAACTATTAACACAAGTAAAAAATTACATCATTTACTTGTTTAGAATACGGTAAAACCTTATGATGTGAAGTTTGGAGACCATTTTATTGCATGTATAATTAAATAATAAAAAATAAATAAAATAAATTTATTTCAATAAAATAGATCTTAACTATACAATATTTTCTTACTTCTATAAACAGGTAGATTATTTTGTTAGCCTGAACTAGGTAGAACCTGTGTTTCAGGCGAGAGAAATGCTTATTTAAAACAACAACAAGATTCCAACAAGAGCTTAATGAGTTTAACATCGCGAGAAAACGTGTGCGTGTCATGCGTCATCAGCCAACCTGCAATGAGCCAGAGTGGTGGATTATGGTCTCAACTCTCTTCTTGTGAGATCTTGTGAGTTCCAGCAGTGTTTACATCCTTATGTCTATGCAAATCTAGTTGGCCAATGGTAGGGCGACAATTCTTGAACTACCAAAGATAGCTTAAATCCTAACATTACTGCAATACTTAATAATAACTGCAATAATTTTGTGGTGGTAGGACTCTTGGCAGAGTCCGCCTGGGGAAGTACCACACCTTTGCCAATTATTCTATCGCCAAGCAATAATGTGCAAGCATTACTGTGTTCCGGTTTGAAGGCAATGTTTCCAGAGAAATTACAGGGCTTAGATATATAATATCTTAGATCTCTGGGTGACAAGCGCAGTGCAGGGCTAGGTAATGATTTGGACTCTCCCATCCCATTCAGCTGCGTGTCACTGTGCTGTTATGTTGCAGGCATGTTGCATTCCATCAGGCGAATGTCCTGCTCGTCTCGTTAGGTACTTAAAATGTTTTAAAAAATACGATTTCATTGTTTTGTAAGTCAACAAAATAAGACACAATTTTCCATCGTATTTTCTGCAAGTAGTTCGAGAAAAACAAGACTAAATCACGTCCCCGGATCCGCCAGACCCCGCCCCCGCCCCGTACTCCCCCGACCAGAATTTATGACGTCACGGGGCATTAGTGCACCCGACCGTCGCCGATATAATGCTATGACTGAATACATGTATCCTCCCTATCACTGACTTGCATAGCAAATTAATGAGCAATTTTAAAACTGGCGCAAAATAAAAATGACTGTTAACAATAAAATGACCTAGTAAAACGTAGTAAAAAAACCTAGTCATAGGGACTGCCGATTGAAGTGAAAAGTACATGGAATTTTAGTATTAAACAGCACAACATTTCATTATTTGTTTAGCTACAGATTTACTGATATTATGCATCAAAATCTACGCTGATACGCTCAAGAAATTTTCACTGCAAAAATATGCTACGTGTTATTTGTTAGCAGTTGCTATAAATATAGCAGTATGAGAATATAAGTAGAACTATTTATCTAAGCACAAACAATTATTGAACTAAAAGCACTGGATCTCACAACGGCAAAATAGATAACTGTTTATCCCACAACACAGAACCACCTAATAGCGTAGACGTCCATGAGGTGATTTAAATATTGAAAAACAAAGTTTTATTTATTAAAAACACATTCAATATCATAAAAATTCTGAAGAAACTTACGAGCTAATGTAAATTAAGCAATTTATTTAAAGTTTTAGATTTAAAAATGTATAGAATGTGCTTTAATTTAATTTAACTTAACAATCGTAATTTTAATTTAATGATGACTAATGTTATATTGTGTTTCTAAAAACAAAAAAGTAAAAATCCAAAGATTTGTTGTAGTAGAGTTGTTGTTAACTCTTTGCAGGGCCCGGGGAAGTGCCACGACTTTACTAGTTACTGAACCGGCAAGCATGATGTGTAAACATTACTTTGCTCTACTTCGAAGACTCATAGCGTAAGAGATATTATAGCGTAAGAGATATTAGGAGATATATAGAGATATTATACAAACAGATAAATCATCACAAACACCCAGGTGACTAAAACGACTCAGAGCTGTTTTGGATTTCTCATGTTGAAATGGCTGTGTGGCGCTGTTCTGTTAAGGGCTAGCTAAGGCGGTCAATAGGTGCTTGTCCGGTCACTATATTATTTAAAAAATCTAAAATAATACTAACTAGCATATAATTTTATTTTCTCCGTAAAAACAAAAACGGACATCAATTCAAAATTAAAATGCAGACACTACTAAATTTCAAAATTTTTAATCAACTAAACATATTGTTCCAATGGGTAGTACGAATATCATCGTCCAAAAGCAAATTTTAAATTTTTTGTTGATATTTCAAAAACCGCTACGCGTTTTCGATCAAATGCATTTGGGATCACCTTAGAAAATAAATATGATCTATCAAACAAAAAAAAATCATTAAAATCCATTCACAATTGGTGGAGCTATCACTTAACGTATGTAGATACATAGAAACAAACAACGGAACTGAAAACCTCCTCTTTTTATAAAGTCGGTTAAAAACTAGGGAAATATGACAATTGGCGAAATTTGACAACTAATCCAATGGACTATAGATTAAATTGCGCCTGTATTTTAGGCACCCAAAAGTACGGTTTAGAATGTTTTACTGCAACAGAATTAGCGCTCACCGCAGTGAATGGAAAGTTTTAATTACTATGTAATTAATTGATAAATGTATTGGTTTATGGAGTTAATATTTTGTTTATCTAACAATCGAGTTTTGTGGAAAATTTTAATGTAATGTAAATGTAATTAATTTTGTGGAAGCTGGAAATGGTATGTCGATAATTCTTTGTTTATTTTCTCTCTTTGATTTGTTTTCCATGTTCCGTGTTAGGCTGATTTTCCACCAGAGATGTGCTATGCAGCTAAGCTATAAGCAGCCAAAGCTAAGCCCAGGAACTATGAGAGTGAATCGGTTTCTTCTAGGTAAACACGCTCCATGGTAGACCGCATCGTCGCTTAACATCAAGCAAGATGGCAGTCAAGTGTAAACGTATAAAAGTAAAAAATAAACCTTTTCCATTGATGCTAAGCTGCGTAGCTTGGCGAGTTAGATTTTCTATGAATATGCACCACCACGAAATAAGACGCATTGCTCGATCGAGATGCAGCGATGTATCTACAGACCACCTACTGTAATACTAATCTATCAATAGCTACACTATTTGTGCCTGATCCATAGAACCGACACAGCTCCCGTACATAGTTCATACACAGCTTTCACCCATATCATCCTTTTTTTTTAACTTTTATAGGTTTACACTTGACCGCCATCTCACCTGATGTGAAGCAACGATGCGGTCTACAATGGAGCGTGTTTACCTAGAAGAAACCGATCCTCTCATATAAATAACACTAGCTGTGCCCCGCGGTTTCACCCGCGTCTTTTTGAGGAAAATCCATACTAAAATATCCATTGCTTTAAAAAGCTATGATCCGTAAGAGAACTGTAGAAAAACAATAAAGGAGCGCTAGGTAAAAGTAGAGTGATCTGCTAAAATGTGTATAGTGCAGGTGTTTTAAAGTACGTAAAAATACTGTGTATACGATGGTTTTAGTTTTCTTTTCTTAAATAAATTGGTTATCTCTGTAACCTGATCCTCTTGATGGTGCAATATATTGTATACCAAGTTGTCCGTATGAAAATCAGTCTCGGCGTGAATCGATTCCTTGGTGCTTAAATGTTTGCCCCTGTGCTAGGAGCCAGACGTCCTCACGTCTGGACACCCTTGATCTCCCGCGTTGGGCTAAATGCTCGGCCTCATCACCTATCACCATCCAGCTGAAGAGGACAGGGACAGCAGCTCACCGATATACCGGCTCTCCTCTTCTCATACAGCCCCACCGCCTCCGCCATCATACTGCAGTGGGCAGGGAGTACGGCGCAACATAATACCGGTATTCCTCTTCAGCCAAGAAATCTCCTCTACAGCCACAGTGCCTACCACCAAGCATCACGGCACGTCTCAGTCGTGCCGGCACCGTCTGTGCCGCGCAACTCCTTCCTAACCGGGTCGCTTGAACCGCAAGGCTTTGAGCTCATATCCCTGGCGAGCAGTCCCACTGGTGTTTGTTTTAGCTTCACTGTGGCTGACCAGGCCACGGCTACTGGACCTCCACCTCGTCAATGCGGGAACTCCCCGAGAAGAAAGCAAATGGTATCTCGTAGAGCAACCGGCGGCCGACCGCCGTCTTCTTTCTTTTCACCGTAATCTTTTATTAGATAGTAGTTGAAAATGTGGTGAACAATTACGCACGTCACACAATGACATAGTAGGATATATGTCAGGATTGACATTACCGACGGATATGGTACCCCTACCGACAAAAACTCCCGTAGGTTTCTCCAGCCGTGGGCTGGCAGCAGAGTCTTGGGACCGCTATCGCACTCGACCGCGCCTCTGCCATTGCTGCCGCCTTTTGTGAGAACACCTCGCGGAAGGCGGTCGAACCACCGCGTTTGGTTACAATGACGCGTCAGAAACCAGCGACGCGTCAAATACTCGGGAAATCATATCCCTAGGTGCGGTGCCGGACCGGCTTAAACGACCTACACCCCAGACCCTCCAGTGGAAACAAGATCCGAGTCAAGTGCACCTCTAGGATCGCTCCCGTGTCCACTTTGGCCTCATTGGATGAGATACAGGTCATGGCTCTCGCTCCTTCAACTCACACGACCTTTCACTGTCCAGCATCTTGGCTAAGATGATCGAGAGCGAGAGGTTCGCCCTCACGACCGCAGCTAGAGATGGCCGCGGTTCCGCCTCTGTGGTTACATCACCTCGAGGACCCTCATCTGGAAGACGAACGCTAAGAAACATCACTGGACCACGTGACCACAATAAAGTGGTATATTATTTTGTTGCAGAGTTGTTTTAAAACTAAGGATATTTTCTAAAGCATTCATTAAAATCAAATAATGTCAAGGGAAATTTTGCTAAAAAACCCTTTAGCGTAAAATTGAGGTAGCAGGTTTCTTGCTTTAAGTATTTTCAATGTTCGGTTGTATGAATAGTTATGTTAGTGTATAAAAACCAACGGACAAATATAAACAACAATAGGTACACAGAATATAAAAGAAAACATATTAAATTCCATAATACAATAAAGTGGCCAAGTGCGAGTTAGACTCGCCCATGAAGGGTTCCGTTGCAGCAAGTAACATAATATACATAGTACACATAGTTCTTGTAGTTCGTTGTAACTTTGATCGAAGTTTTTATAATAGTGTATTTATGACGTACTAAAAAAACTACTCATCAGATCGAGTTAAAACCAATTTTCGTTGGTAGTTTGCATGGTAATGTACATCATAAATTATTTTAATTTTTTCATTCTTTTACTTTAGAAGTTAGAGGGGGAGGACACACATTTTACTACTTTGGAAGTGTCTCTCGCGCAAATTATTCGGTGTAGACAAAAATTATATTAAAAACCTCAACATCATTTTTGAAGCCCTATCGATAGACACCCCACACGTGTTGTAGGTTTGATAAAAAAAAATTGGAGTTTCAGTTCTCAGTATGGGGGGCAACCCCAATTTTTTTTTTTTGTAAAAATCTTAATGCGTTTCACAGAATACATCTACTTACCAAGTTTCAACAGTGTAGTTTTCATAGTTTCTGCAAAAAGTGGCTGTGACATACGGACGGACAGACAGACAGACATGACGAATCTATAAGGGTTCCGTTTTTACGTTTTACGGAACCCTAAAAATACGTAAATAAGCAACAATGCATTGTTATAGAACAAATTTGATTACTTCAAATGACACAAACTTCAAATGTAGACACGCGCCATCACAGACTTCAGCGACCAAAGAGAATTTAAATTCACGGAACTAAAGCTCTCGAAGAGAAATATTTTTCCCCGTTTTCTTTATATTCTTCATTCATACTCCGTACCTATTGATACTAGCGTAATGTTATATACCCTATAGCCTTCCTCGATAAATGGAGTATCCAACAGAAAAAGAATCTTTCGTATCGGTCCAGTACTTTTCGAGATCCTAGCGTTCAAACAAACAAACAAACAAACAAACCAACAAACAAACTCTTCAGCTTTATAATATTAGTATAGATAGCTTTTTTGAACTCGTTTTTTCCAGTGCTCCTCCAAAATTGAATAACGAAATTGTAATCCCCACAGTAATGAGTCAAAAAGAAGTTTCGTTGGAAATAAGGTCAGCACTATGGTTTATTCTGCGCAAGGGTCAGCAAACATCGTTAGCGGCCGCGCGCCGCTAATACTGTAAAGAAAAGTGCCAAAATGCCATTCTTGACCGAAAGTGCCATGAATATCTGACGATCTTTTGAATGGAAACACACGGGCAACAGTCACGATACGAGGAAATTGCAGAAAACTTACAGCGGCAGATGTAGCGATACTGGTCCGTCGTAGTTTGTATGCGAAGCTATGGTTTATCTATATCTATATTTCTATACTAATATTATAAAGAAGTAAAGTTTGTGTGTTTGTTAAATTGTAAGGGGTAATCTCGGGATCTACTGAACCGATTTTAAAAATTCTTTCACCAATAGAAAGCCACATTATTGCTGAGTGTCATAGGCTATATAAAAAAAACTAAAAATAAAAAGGCTTTTACGTGGTAGTCCGTTTTCAAAGTGAATCGGAGAAAAAACGGTCGAATGAAAGCGTTTCTTACGAACGCTGCCTTAACTATGAAAGATTTATTTTTGAGTTCTAGAGAAAAGATGTGGAGCTTGAAAGTGCCTACAAAAAAGTCAACGACAGCATATGTCTAACATTTATATCTAAGTTACAAAAAGTAGTTTTTTTTAATATTAGTACAGATAATTTAAGTTTTAATTTAAATCGTTAGGTATGCCCAACGAAGTGGGCACGGGTCAGCTAGTGGTTAAATATAATCTTTCAGACTACTTTGAAACTATCTATGGTTATAAATCAGTTTTCACTTCGTTTGCTATATTAACTCTCCAAAATCTTAAGAAATAGCCGGTTATTATACTCGCCCATTCAACTTTACACTTTTCATGTACACAACTTGAACTTGAACACCTATACAACTAAAACTTCACCAATGCAACTATCCAGAACTGAATTATACAGGTGCAGTAATAAGATGCTAATATCTCACAGTATCTTGGTGTCGACATTGATGATACATTGGCGTGGACGGAGCAAATCCATTTGCATTAGTTTCAATCAACTAAAATTACACATTTTTAATGCTCTTAGAGAAGTTGCTGCTTCCGATACCCTAAGAATAGTTTACTTTGAAAACATTGCTTATAAAAATCGAAGCGGCCCAACGCTAAACGTCGATGTAACTAATTCAAAACCCACACCGCATCCGCGCAGACTTCCTTCCCGTATGTTCACTGGTGCAAGTAAGTTAGGATCCCAGCCGCGGGCCCGGAATCCGTTTGTCACGGCTCTTTGACGGGACGTATTTAGGACAACCCCTTCCCTGGAATGAAGTCCTATCTTCATCTTGTTTCGTGTTTACCCGAGGGTCGGTAAATAGACCCACGAGGTCGCTGGGTCGCCCATTCTTTTATTGGAACTGCTCCAGATAAGGTTATGCTGGGTGATAGTCTGGAACTCTGTACCAATATATTTCGAAGAGGTAAGTTGTTAAGTTGGTCGATAAGTTGGTACCGTATATGGAAAATACATATATCCTTATAAATCCCTTAAATTTGCCCTTGATTACCATTCAAGCGTGATGTGAGGCGGTACGGTATATTACGGAGCGCGCTTATCTAGAAGAAACTGATTCACTCTTTGTTGTGTACTACGCTTTGACTTTTTCAAGATTTTGTCCATCCCAAGGTTGATTAAAAGAAATTTATTTCAGCAATACATAACGCTGCCAATTGTTTCACTATTCTTATATTTTTCTATATTGTATCATTGTAATGGTGTGAACAACAAAGAGTTTTCATTAATTCACTCTAAAAATCACACAGATTACACACATCAAGGTTTGTACACTCAGGCAATTTATTATGCAAAGTTTGGTTGTTCTTATACCGATAACGGAGTCAAACCTTTTTGTTCGAGCCTTTGGAATGTCAATACTGAAATAACGTTGCTTGTTTGGGCTACGAGCAGTGTAGTAGAAACACGGGTAGGTTGTATTAGATTATGCAAGTTAGGTGCACGCTCTCCGAAACGTATTCGTTAAAAACATAAGAGCTATTATAACTTTACTACTTATACTTATATTACTACCCAGTGCAAATATTTGTGTGATGAATACAAATATTAAATTTGTACTGTGTCTGGGTATTTCTATGTATAATAAGTATGTGTTTAAAGCTATATAAGTATTATATCAGCTATCTGGCCGGCGCTAGCTTTGCTTAGTTTGGGGTCAGATGGTGCTGTGGTTGAATTGTCCACCAATATTAATTGATTTATTACTTATACTTTGCGACGATGATCAAGACTTTAATGTCTTTTAGGAACAAGAGAGTTTAAGCGTTTTGGCACGTTTCTCGCTTTTGTTTGTTTGCTTTTGTTTTTCGTGGTGATTTGGACTCTTTATGCCTTTATGTTCCAATAGCTGCGTGTCACTGTGCTATTATGTGGAAGGTATGTTGCTTACTAATTACCATCAGGCACATTTGTGTTGCACACACACAGTTCTGCTCGTCTTGTCACTCTATACCAAAAAAAAAAAAAAATTCTAAGACGACAGAAATAAATTTTAATACGTTTTGATGACATTTAAACTTTACGGAGACCATTCAACCAACATTAAGATTTTTGGGGTGACGCAGTTTTTAGTTGTCTTCAAATCGTTAATTCTCCCCCTCTGAATTTCAAAGAGTGCACTAAACATTGCAATTAAACATTTTTCGGTTATGAATCACAATGAAATGGCATGTGCTGGGCTACATAGAAAAGGTATACTAAGACGAACGGAGCCAACTCTGTTGTAAATAGTACCTGTATAGGATATTAGGATAGCAAGTAAAACCAATTATAGGTACTTGCTAGCCTACTAATATGGTAAATGTCAAAGTTTAGACGTTTAGATGTTTCTTTCTCAATCACGTCGTAACGGCTGTACGGATTGTATTGAAATTTGGACTGCTGTAAACTTTTTGTCTGCATTAGCACATAGGTTTTTTATTGTTAGAAAATTACACGAACAGAAACTACGCGTATAAAACAGCAGGGCGCTACTAGTTATAAATATATAAAATAAATAAATAAGTATATTTAAATCGTATAATATGTAAATTTAGAATCCGAATCTCGAAAACGGCTGAAACGATTTTCATGATATTATGTATGCAGAGGGTTTCGGGGACGATAAATCGATCTATGGTATATGGATCAATCGATATTTCGCAACTTCAGTGTTAGCACTTTTAACCAAAAACTATTAATTGGTCTATTATGCATCCCTATCATTCAGCACATCAGTTTTGTGTACTCCACAATTTTTGGTATAAAACGCTTTTACGGGCGAAGGGCATCGTGTTGACTAAAGTGTCGTTCGCAAGTAATCATTATGCAGTTAAAAGCAGACCTACGCCCTTATGCGATGATTCATTGGACTTTTTTGAGATATTAAATTCCACCCTCTTAGGAAAATCTGCTTTTTAAAGTTAAGAAGCTTTCTGGCACTTTGGTAACAATAAAAGAACTGATGCCAAAGGTATCTCCAAGCGGATTCTTAACTTAAGAAATGGAATAGCTAATACGAGTATTAGAGCACCATTCATCATTGGATATGTACATATGTGATCCCTAAGTGCTATGGGTTATATTTATATGTACCTACTGCGGGCGAAGCCGGAGCGCTCCGCTAGTAAATTTATATTGTTGTTGTACAATATTCGCACACTTTGTAATTGCAAATACATACGTACCATTTATAGAAACACCCAGATACAGAACAAATATTTTTGTATTCATCACACAAATATTTGTCTTGCAGGAAATCGAAGCCACGACCTCCAACTCCATCAGTAGACTACCAACTAAGCCACGCGGCCAAACAATACTTGATTCTTTGAGTTCTACATTGTCAAGGCAGATTATTTCGATGCCAAAAATAAGTGTAAGTTTACGAGGGACTACAGGACACGTTTACGGCGCCCGCTCCGCTCGTATCGGCCGAGGCGAATGTCAACAGAGACAATAAACCGCCGCTCAGATACTGTCTTGACATGAATTTTCCATACATAACATAACTTTTAGGGTCGGTCTGCATTACGCTACGAAGATGCAACTTGCGTTTTTTGGTAGTTCGATCCTAGTAGACTGCCTGGGGCGCGATAGAATATTTTTGTTAGTAAAGATGGGAAAAACAATTGAACTCGCAATACTGCAATCGCTGTCGACACTTCTACAAATAAGTATGTAAACATATTTTGTTGTATATGTACTATAGGTACTATAGGTATTTGTGCCACGAGCCAAAATCCGAGGCAAATATACTTTTGTACGTCATCTCATATACATAGGTATATGCAAGTAGTTAAATAATTAATTCCGTGTGTGTTTTGTTTTAAACATAGGTAAGTGATTTTCTACGAAAAACAAATACCTACCGACTTCGACTCAAAATTAAACTCGAACATTCCACTTCAATGTTTGAGAAATGTATGTGTGACGACGTCATCCTTAAAAAGTATTGGATTTATATAATATTTTAAATTAAAATTAGTAGATTTTTGATGATAGTTCAAAAACTAATGGACTAATTTCGAAAAAATATATATATGGGATCACCTCTGAACTATGATCTACCTCCCAAACAAAATTATAACCATCAAAACCGATTTACAGTTTATTTAGCGGAGCTTTCGCGAAACACACATACAAAAAAAAATGTCAGTCATAGGGACTACCGATAGAAGTGTCAAAACTAATAACTCAGAATTTGATAGCGCAATTTAGAAACTACGCGGGTGAAACCAGATCGCGTGGCTATGACCATGGCCATCTAGATCATCCGAGTTCACCCGAAGATTTATTTCATTTACGAACGTGACGCTTGAGGTCAATTCACAGCTCACGGAACATCAAGTAAGTATGCATCGTCCTGCGACTCCTTGTGGGCTTTGACCATTATACATGTATGCTGGATGTAGTAAAATTTACGAACTGTAAGAATATTCACGGTTTTTATGCGAGTTCGGTTTATGGGTTCGTATATTCGGGTGTGGGATAAGCGGCGGTAAGTATGGTGATATATTTTTATTTGTCAGCTTTCCCGATATAACGGCTGGGCACGGGGATTACTGGTAGGTCAGTGCGGGCTGGGGGGAAATGTCGGAGCTGTGTGGTTTGAATACAGACTAGATATTCGTTCTCATCTGCATGTTTTGTACCTATTTTGATAATATACGAAGTAATTATTATAACATACTTGAGATAAGATGACGTCTGTCTGGGTCAAAAATAAACCATTCTAATTAGTCCATCAGGCAGTTTATTGAAATATACTGGACACGTAATTTTTGTTTTATCAAATTACTAAAAATCGACTAAGTTATAGATCGTCAAACTTCCGGAGTGGAGGATTGTGCCGTCACGTCTTTATAAAAATCATACAATAAAGTGACATCACTCTAAGCTTCTAAAACTTGTATCTTTGTAATTTTTTCTTTGACAAACAAAAGAAAAAATATGTGGACAACATTTTTTTATACTCTATTAGTTTTTTTTGCCATGGTTTATCGGTTATACGGTAAATAGAAGAAATTTGAATTTTAATTCCACGTGCTAATATTTCATTTACTATCCAACAACAATTACTTGTTAGTTTCTTAAGTACCTACTAAATGTTAACTATATCTACTGTTACATTTTTATGTAAGCTTGTATCGAATAGTATATTGTAAAACTTTAAAACTCTATGTGTGAATATTAGATAATATTTGAAACAATGTTGGTTTCTGTTCGTGTTAACTAAAGCTGTTGTGTAGCTCACAATTGTTATATATAACACAATTATTATATATTAACCAATAATCCTATGCAATAACTTTTTTATAGATTATTACAATCAAAAATTACATTAATTATCGAAACACAGGTCCACAAAGTCATTAACTAAATAACCCACCCTGAATCGTTCCTGGTGCAAATGTGCCCAAAACGCTGGCTGCGTTGCCTCGCTGAATAGCGATAGCTATTCTCTGCCTCAGGAACGACCCAGAGCGGGAGTCACCACTTTGGTTGCGTAGACGATGCCCAATCTCTCGGATTAAATTCTTTGCATATAACCATAGAATAGATAATACAGAACCATGATATAACCACAGAAATCTAAATAATAAATATAACCAATAATTAAATAAATATACAAAGCTTATGAAAATTTAAATACTTAAATATTAAACAGTAAAATCACTTTGCTTAGGATACCTGGAATGATGCAACGTTAACCTATGAAATCTCTTTTATCTTTTGATGAAAAGATACCCAAGATTTATCTACCTATCGGGGAACACAGAACCCTAATTTGTATGCCCTTTCTTTTGTTTAATTTTTTTAATAATTGACAGAGATATATTTATTTTATCTTTATCGTACACTACGTTTATTTATACGTGTAAATTTGTAACGTGTAACTTTGACTTTCACAGCACTGCGCAGGGTGTTCTATAATTTTGGAGTGAGTTTTATAAACGCAATTTAGAGACATTTAGTGCAAATTTGAGATGTTCTATGTAGTGTGTCTGTCTTAGCGTAAAAAGAGCCTGCTTAGCTTACGAGTTTAAAACAAAACTTGAAAGATAAGTAGGTACCTACTACCTACCACCGCAAAATTATCAACACCGTCATATTAAAATCTAACGCGTAAGATTATAATCTTACGGAAGGTATTTTGTAATAGATTGTAATATGACGGTTCTTACAATTGTAGGGTTACAGATACAAATGTTGTAACAGTAAGAATCATTGCAGAGTCCGCCTGAGGAAGTACCACACTTTTGTCAGCCATTCTATTGCCAACCAATAATATGCATATTTATGTATGTCTGTTTCAGGCTTGAAGTGCAAAGTTCTCAGAAAAATTACTGGGTATAGAGATATATCATCTTATATCTTTGGATGACGAGCGCTAAGCTAAGTTTTACTCTAAAAAGGTAATATAAATTACAGTTAAAAACCGTTTCGTCAGCTTTTAAATGAAAAACATACAAAAATTAGTCTATCCGTTTAAAATCCACGACAATAAAGAGAGATACACCGATACTCAGACATATACATCAAAGTTTTAATTTTTAAACTTCTCTTTTACGTCGAAGGTTAAATATTTAAACGCTTACCTTTCATCACTTGTATAACTCATCATTGTTTCGCCTCGAGGAACTATTGTCGGTGACGAATTTAGTACAAAACCATTTCCAACCGAACGTCAGCATGCGCAATGAACTACATTCATAAAACACTCATAAAGCCACATAAAAGTGCCTCTAAAATTATTATAAACATATCATTTTACGATCACGGTGTTGACATCAGATTTGGCATCGTTTTTGGTTGTTTGCCGCCGACGCGCATTGTGTTAATTTTAAGAGTCACAAACTTACTTGTCAGCCACGAGGTAAATTAAAATTCTTAAACCCCCGGCACAAAATAATAAAATCTATATCTATAAAAATCAATGCCACTTTTCGTTGTTAGTAAACTCCTCCTGAACGGCTGAACCGATTTCAATGAGTTTTTCTGTATGCGTTGGGGTAAGGCTCTCCATGGTTTAGATTCACAAATCAGCCCGGCAGATGGCGCTGCAGTTGATATCTAGGTTATTATCCGTGCGAAGCTGGAACGGGCCGCTAGTATTGTATAAATGTAAAGTATAACAATACCTTTCGTTCTGATCAGGGAATTTGACGCCGTGGTGGCTTACAATCGTGAGATTAAAGGTTGAAATCTCGTTGGCGTCTACGTGTAGTTTTACAGTGCAGATGACCGAATCTATTATTATCACCGACTTTCACAGCAAATGAAAACATCATAAGGAAAACCAGTATGTCCCAAACAAGGATATATCTCGAGAAAATGTGTAATTCAGCAACCCCGCACTTATCTAGTGGATTGGATTATTGGATATAGCGTTGTGGATTATGGCCCTGACTCACTTCTGATTTTAAAGAAAGAGAAAGAAATTTTGGTTGACAGACGAAGCACATCCCCGTGTGACGCTTGATGATGGGATGCAGTAGCTCAGGCAGCCATTTTACAAAATTCCGACTGCCTTCAATTGTTTTCCTTTGCTCGCTTTAACTCTCTTTCCAGGCGGAGCGTGTTTCCCGGCACTCTCAGGCGACGGGCCTATGTTTCCCACCATTTTTGGACCTGTGTTGTGTCTCTAGCTACCAGGACTTGGAAGTCATAGGCCAGTGAAGATTTTTTTTCCAACTAGAAAGTCCCAAGTCTCAGGTTGAGACTGAGGTACTTAAACCAGTTTTATAGTTTTGCATCAAGCGTCACAATAAAATCAAACACCTTTTCTCCTAAGACTAACTCTCAAACTAGAATATAGTACAGGAGCCAGACACCAAAATCCCACTGATAAAAACACAGCGGCCGAATGAAAAAAAAATGGCCGCTTTTCACCGAATAAGCGTTACCATAAAAAAGGTTTTCAGTGAGCAAGTGAATCATAATTTATGAATTCCGGTGTCCGGGAGCTCGGGAGATTTACGCGGGGTCATTGTGTCGGCTCCCGGACTATGTAGACTTGAGAACGGATTTCCCTTTTTCTTTTTTACTATATTTTTTTTATAAAATAGCGCTGAAAATAAGCTCGAGAGGTGATAAGTTAGGAAAAGGGTTCCAGGTGAAAAGTTGAAAAAATGTTTTCTCTCAAAACCACCTTTTGTAGGTATCTGTTTTATCTTTATATATATACATATTATACAGTTTTATCTGTACATTACTTTGAATGTCACTTCATTCTTGCTAATAAATTAGGCTATCAGATTAAATGAGAACTTTTTTAATCCAAAATAGGTAAATCCCAAGTGAAGGTAGGTTTGCAAGTTTGTTGGTTAAAAACATAATCAGAACTCTATAGTCTGGATTATAGATTTTTAATAAAAATTGCGAATTTTTTTATTAATTTGATTTAACATATGGAAAATTACGAAAATTACTTACATTTTCAAAATACCCTGTGAAAGTTTACAATAGTTGTGCACAAACAAAAGTTCTCTGATGCTGATAAAGAACTTTTTTGGAAGATAGAAAATAAAGTTTTTGAATAATCCTCTTCAATAAATAATAGCCTACAACTTTGCAGGCAGGCTTATTATTAGTTGATATCAATTCTATTATATATTGTATAGTGTACATACTTCGCTAGGAAATTAAATTAATTTCCGTGTATTTATCGTGACTATATTTTGTTGGAGAGAGTATCCGATAATGAGATGCAATTTAATGCACCATGTTAGGATAAATAGATACCGGTGTTTACCTACTTCACCATACAACTATGGTACCTAACCAGCCGGTAATTAATCACACTAGCATAGTTTTGTGACAGATAGATACATCCATCCATTTCTAAACAAAACGAATAAAAAATAATATCATACTAAAAACATTTGGCATCTCTTCTATAACATACGTAGCTCTATAACAAACAATCGTTAATGAAACATAAGGGGTGTGCATCCCTTTCCTACCTCGTATAGTACATCTCTTAGGGTAAGCCGGGAAATAGATATAGCCTACCCTTAATCGTTCGAAGGCTTATCCCTGCTAAAATCACCTTTACGTCCACACAGTATAAAGGTGATGTTAGCGTGGAATATTATGAAAATAATTTGCGGAAAAAGTTAACGTCATACTTTTGCGCAGTTCATTGCCTTTTGTAAAATGATATTATTAAAAAAAATATCTCGTTAGAAATATAGATGACTAGCTTCATCATCTGTATTTGCATGGGTGTATGATAAACATAAATGGAAACATGTGAGTGTTACATAACAATTAAAATCGTATGAGACTACTACAGCTATCAGACATATATTCGGATGTAGGTGCATATATTGCTAATTGTACACCACAGATACTAAAAAAAAAATGTTATGAAAACTGCTACGCATTTTATGCAAGATATTCATGAATATATGCAAAAATGAATTGATGTAAAAAAATTAATAAGTTATCGTGGTTCATTTTTGTTCAGTTTTTGTAACAATTAAATATCTACTTAGTGTGATATTTCTACATTTATTCTTGCGATTTTAATTGTCCTGTGGTTCTTCCTGCTCAATTCCCGTTCTAGCATTTTTTCACTTACTTTACTATTACGTTACTATAACCAACCTATGTGATATTCCAGACTATAATCTCATTGCGTTTTAAATTCCAACCCAATTCGTTCAGCCGTTGCGACGAAGTTGAGCAACAAATATCCAAACATCAAAAAAAAAATTGGCAGTCATAGAAACTGCCGATAGAAGTGAAAACTTGCTGTTGCCCTGGTACTGGTACCTAGGGGCAAACGCAACTCTTTTATATTTCTGTTGTCCTGGTATCTGGAGATAAACGCTGGGCTGTTGGAGGTAGGTAATCGAAACTCTTTACTGTTTCTGTTGCCCTGGTACCTACCTGGCCGTTTTTACTGAGTTTATTCGAAGATTTCATATCCGATCCGATCCATTATCATATCCGAGCGTGACGATTGATGAATCCATTTCACAGCCCACGAAAATTCTGTCTATAGAGTGCCTAAAGAAGTTTTCACTTCAAAAATTTCGCATTTATGATATTAGTAGGATTTTGACTTGTCTATGCGGTCGTATCCTACGGATAGGTAAGTAGTTTTATTGGAAAATCGACAACTAATAATGTCAAACACGTTTCAGTTCCCAGACTATTTTATTTTTATTTTATACTCTTTTAATTGATTTTTTTTTTTTTTTTTACTTGTGAATACCGCCACTATTTTACCCTACATCGCCATATTGGTTCCTGGCAACCATCATTTTTCAGAGCCTTATTTTTTCGATAGATCTAAGGGGATCGAAAAAAAAAAGGGGGGGTTGGGTGTGTAATCATCTTCGTTCAAGACGCTCGTATAATTAGACATCAAACATCACAAGGTAAGTTCGTTTGATTCTTAATTATACAGCGCATCTTTCCGAAGATGATTACTGTTTACATGCAGATGTTTAGAGCATCGAAAAAATACCACAACATAATAGCGATCAGTATAACATTTATTCCCTTTTAACAATAAAATTGCTTAACAATGTAGGAATTCACATATTTAATCACATATCTAAAGATGATCAACATTAGAGATTTATTTAATACATAAGTATAGTCTTTAAGATAATTATCTATTATTTACTTGAACAATCATTTTAATTAAATATCAATTATTGTCGAAATAAAGTGTCTACAAATTCGTTTTGCCCTGATTGCAATATATCTTTTTTATAATACTTTAAAAAAACATTAGATGATTGAGACCAACCTGCTGCTTTGCGAATAACCTCAAGATTAACTCCAACCCTGTGAGCAGCTGATGTTGACGCATGTCGGGTACTGTGAGCACCAAATAATTTTGTATCAATGCCACTTTTCTCAAGAATTGATTTAACCCAATGCGATAAAGTCTGAGAACCAACTTTCTTGTGTGGTTTTTGATAACTGATAAACAGTAAATCTTCTTGCTGTCGTAGAGAACTAGTTTTATCTACATACATTTTGAGACACAAAGCTGGACACACTTTAGGATTTTCTTTAACATATTATGGTAGTACAATCAATGGCTGAAAAGCATTTGGTCTTGAGGTTTTTACTAAATCATCCACTCTAATTTGAATTTGTTCTGAATCAAATATTATATTTTTTATTTTAATCAGGCTAAGTGTCTGCATTCTTTGTGCAGATGCTAATGCCAAAAGTGTAATTGTTTTTAAAATGATAAATCTTTTAATGAAATCATATCATTAGGAAAATTATTACCCAAATAATTTAATACTAAATTGGGATCCCAGGTAGTATCGTATTTCGGTGCAGGGGGTTTTAACCGATAAACTCCTTTAAAGAACCTTTTAACGGTATCGTGACAAGTGATGTCTTGGCCTAACAGTATGGACAAAGCTGAGCGATGACTGTTGAGCGTATTGTAACCTGCACCGGAAATACATTTTTCTGTCAAGTATTCAATCACCTGTGTAATATTGGAATCACAATAATCAAGACCCTTGCTTTTGCAATATAGCCACCATGATTTTAATGATGAATTATATTGACTTAATGTATTAGTAGAGAAACCGGCCATTACTATATCTAATGATGCGTTAGGTATTCCGCGTTTCAGTAGAGACTGCCTGATAATTTCCCTGCCATCAGGGTCAGATCCGCATGAAGAGGATGCTGCTCCCTGAAAGGCGAGATTAGAAGGCTTTTATTAGGTTGAAAATATATTACTTCTGAAACTAGCAATTTGGTCCATACGGGATACCACGGTTGAGAGGGCCAGTATGGTAGTACAACAACACCCTCTGCCTTGTCATATTTAATTTTGTGTAAAACTTTAGAAATTATGCTAAAAGGTGGAAACGCATAAAAATTTATGTTATTCCATTTAACCGTAAACGCATCAATAATTTTAGAATTTGGGTCTAGCTTCCATGAAGCATATCTCTGACATTTGTGATTTTGATTACTAGCAAAGAGATCAAATTCAGGAGTGCCGAAATTAACCTTTATCTGAAGAAATGCATAATCTGCTAGTTCCCATTCAGTGTCTATGTTAAATTTTTGACGCGATTTAATCTGCGACTACATTCATGTTGGATTGTATGTAAGACGCGAAAATGTGTAAGTTTCGTTTTTCGCACCACTGCCATATGTCACGTGCAATTTCGTTTAAGTGTGTGAATTGTATTCCACCCATTTTATTGATGTAGGCAATAGCGGTAGTATTATCTATTCTTAATAAAATATTGCAATTACTAATCCGTGAGGCAAATGTTTTGAGACTATAGAAGGCTGCAAGTAATTTTAGAGTGTTTATGTGCAACAGTCGTTGTGAACTATCCCAATGGCCATGAGCTGTTTCATCATTACAAGCGCAGCCCCATCCAGTATTTGATGCGTCGCTATATATCACAAGTGAGTAATCTCTATTTTGAAATGAACAACCTGCG
Source organism: Ectropis crepuscularia (assembly GCA_963693475.1). Taxonomy (NCBI): domain Eukaryota; kingdom Metazoa; phylum Arthropoda; class Insecta; order Lepidoptera; family Geometridae; genus Ectropis; species Ectropis crepuscularia. Next base: position 3,885,902 of record OY856340.1, read on the forward strand.
GAGTCAATGTGGTTCTTCCACCATTTGAAGTCATCTTTTAAATGTTTAGGTAAAGTCATATATTTGTTATAATTGTCAGAATAGTCGAGTGCCAAGAATTTTTCTCGTTCAAACACTTTCGTGTAAACCCAGCCGTATTCGACAGCGGGACATGCTGAAGTCAGCAAACCGACATAACTAGCTAGTTTTCTGATTGTGCATCGTTTTGTATTTAGTAAATCGTTTGTTAATAATTTTATACGTCTTTTCTTGTCATCTGGTAAAGTCAAGTGCATTTTTGATGAATCAAATATAAAACCCAGAAATGTGCATATTTGTGTCGGGTATGTTTGACTTTTAGCATCATTGATCAAAAAACCTAATTTTAAAAGTAAATTTTTGGTTGTATCCACGTTATCAACACAACTGTCAAATGAATTTCCAATGCACAAGAAATCATCAAGAAAATTGACGGATAGATGACCTAAAGAACGAAGATGATGTAGAACCGGTTTTAACAACTTTGTAAATACATAGGGAGCAGTGCAAAGTCCAAATGGTAAAACGTTGAATTCAAATAATTGATTATCAAACATTTCAGAATCCCAACTAAAACGAAGGTAAATTCTATCACTTCTAGCAACTGGCACAAAAAAATACGCATCTCTGAGGTCTATAGTAGCCATAAAGGCATTTTCATCTATCAATTTTAATGCGGTACGATAGTCTTCCATTTTGAAATGGTCTATATAGATGAATTTGTTTAAATCCTTTAAATTCAAAATAAACCGATGTTTTCCGTTGGATTTAGGAACTGTAAAAATTTGGTGAGATGAATTGTTTTTCACATGGTGAACAGGTAGAAATATAACCAGATTCTAATAAATCTGTAACACATTTATCTATTATATCGATGTCTTTAGGCGAATATGACCTATTTTTAGCCGTATGTATTTGATATGGGTCAGAATGAAAAGGAATTGTGTAACCATTAATCCACGACAAAATAATTTTATCATTCGTAATGTGACGCCATTCATGTTGAAAGTACTGAAGTCTACCAGCTAAAGATGTATCTGTACTAAGTACCTGCGACGTAGAAGCTAGCGTCGTCGAGTTTGCGGGTAAGACCTCGAGCGAAGAGTCGATGCCGGTGGTGGTGCACGACGGTAATCGCGCGGCGGCGCGGGCGCCCGTGTCGGCGCCGGTGGCGGAGCTGGGTGCCGATACTGGTCCGGGTACACTCGCGTCTCGGCGACGGCTGGTGGTGGCGGTGCCCCCCGTGCGTTTAAAGCTACCCGATTGCGAGCCGAAGTACTCGGCTGGGAGCGAAGCTGATTAAATTTTCCGCTATTGAACCTTAACTCTGAAGCGGACATTGATATTGATCTTAGATGATCTTAGATGACATTGGTCATTGGTCTTAGATGACTTAAGATGTTCAGATAAATTAGTACCGAACAAATGTTCATCAATTTTCGTATTTTTTATAATAAATAAATAAATAAATAAATAAATATTGGTGGACAATTCACACACAACACCATCTGACCCTAAACTAAGCAAAGCTTGTGTGATGGCGGCCAAATAGCTGATATAATATACTTATATAATATCTCGTTTTTGTTTGCTAATGGCATTTATGATAGCAAATCGTCTTGAGAGAGATTCTCTATAGTGCGTGTCGCATAGCAACCGCCCGGCGTCACTCAGGGTTTTAATAACTTCTTGTGGTATATTCTCTGTTTGTGTTAAAGCCAAGTTTAATGCTTTTCCGATTGCTGCGATACAGCTTGACATTTGATTTTGCTTTTGTTCACTGTATGAGTCCCTTTTTACGTTGATGTCAGATAATGCCGATTTTATCTCGGGGTTAAGAATGGGTGCCTTCATTAACGATATCACTTTCATCTTTATCTGATCGCTTTGTTTTACCCATTTTATTTTATTTTGCTGTTGGAAGAGAAGCAAATTTACGTGTGACTCGGACGACACAAAATCACGTAATGATGGTTGCCAGGAACCAATATGGCGATGTAGGGTAAAATAGTGGCGGTATTCACAAGTAAAAAATAAATAAAAAAATAATCAATTAAAAGAGTATAAAAATAACTCTAAAAGTGTGATAAGGACAGCATCATCTCGCGTGCTGCTGCATGTAAACAGTAATCATCTTCGGAAAGATGCGCTGTATAATTGCTCGGCGACACGAATGGACCGATCTGGAGCAATTAATTAAACGCAATTACAATAAATTGCGGCAATTATTTCGGCAATATTGCTTCTAATTGCTCCAGATATTTCATATTGCTCAATGTCGCCGATACGAATTGACGAATATCCAATGGGCTTGGAAATTCCTAGCAATTTTTGTATATATCTCATTCGCACTTGTTTATTTTGCGGCTTGCCGTCTTGCTTCCGCGGGGAGAGCGAGAGGTCGGATGGCGCTACAAGCCGCCGCAGCAAGAACAATGTCGTCCATAGCGAGCGAATACTGAAATGCTCGTGTAGGACAGTATTGCCTAGTTGATGAAGTTGCGCGATATCGCTCAATATTGTATTGCGCAGTATTGATGCTTGTTGCCGTTGCCGTAAATTGCTTGATGTAGTCGTGACGTCATAGTTGACGAGTATTGACTGGAATTGAGCAATTTTAGTCGCCCGTATAAGCGCACCTTAAGGAAAAGTCAGCGAATGATTATGAACGCGTCACGTGTGTTGATATCACAGTTATTATGGAATAAGGAAAGTTATTTTTCGTACAATTTTCATTCATATTAAGGAAAGTTTCCAAAAATCCGCTTTTTTCTTATTTAAGAATATAAACAAAATGAATGTTAGCACATGTTGGCTACGTCATCAAGATATAGGTATCTTGGACCATACCTCGCTTTCAATCAGACGATGTATATGATTATTTTAGGTGAAATAGGTTTAAACATAACGGCTGGCTAAGTGCAAGTCGGATCATGCTTAGAACAAAAGCTGTTTTCCCTCAGGATTAATGTCAGTGACGACAACGAACTCAAACATTTGAAAAAATAATCAGAGGTGCAATTGGTATTCGAATTTACGACTTCACGATCGTGCATCATACGTTCTAACCATTAAGCCATAATAAAAATACATGACATACGATCGAATGGTCATTATATCTGATATCAAAACTAACAGGTCGCTAAAGCCAGCTACACACGTAACGATATATCGTAGCGATTAATCTGTGCAAACCGATTTGCGCAGATTTATCGATCGTGTGTATCACAAATCGTTGCAGATTATCGTTCATCGGTGGCAGTTACGATGGTCGATGGTCATTTGCACAAATTAATCGCTACGATATATCGTTACGTGTGTAGCTGGCATAACATGTCACAGGTTAGCGGTAATAAATGTCGAGACAAACGTGCTAAAGACTAAACTATTTCAAGTTCCCAAAGCGAGGTTAAGCTGACTTGCAAGTACACAAAGCACGAAGCTTCTGTTGCAGACAGTTCCGAAGTCTCTGTGTGTTCACGAAGGGTGCTACGACTGGGGTGCCAAATGACCTGTCATTCTGTTTTGCCTTTGACATAGTGACATACCAAAAGATTATGAAGCCAAAACTGAATTAGAAAATTATTGAAGTAAAAACTTCTTTACTGGTGTTGTGCAATTTTTTGTAGGGAAAGTTCTTATGCGTTCGAGTCACCGAGATGTTAATGTAATGAAGCAGTGGCAGAGCAGAACAGCGCCTGTACCGCCTAACTAATATAGGCTTTGGCGTTGCTATTGCTGACTCTATCATTTCAAGCGAGAAGAAAAGAGAGAGCGATATCAAAGCTAAGGCAGTTTTAGTAAGGCGGTAGACCCCCAGGACGTGCGTATTAGACGTATTTTGCACAGGTGAAATTACGGCTGGTCTAGTCGCGAGAACGGCGACTGCCGATCCGGAGAACCAGGGTTCAAAACCACGCGCACCACTGTTTTTCGAAGTCATGTGCCGCTAACTTAAAAACAGAAAAGGAAAACATCGTGAGGAAACCGACATTTACCTAGAATCTTTCGAAGTCATATGTCATCCACCAACCCGCATTGGGCCATCGTGGTGGATTATGGCCTGATTCTCTCCTTGCGAGAGAAGGCCCCGAGTCCCAGCAGCGGGAACATTTAGTGGGCTGTTTATGTTTGTATGTTTATATTGTTTATGTATGTCCCTTAGACAGCCAATGTTTTGAAGTGTAAACCTCTTTTGGTGCGCCACTGACGGATTTTCTGTCTTGATGATTTCTTTCACGCTCGGTAGTGATAAGAAATCTTCAGGCAAACTCGAGACCATGGCCATGGGCCATCTAGAAATGCATCATTCTAGATGGCTATGTTCACAGCCACTCCCTCCGGTTTCACCCGCGTCGTTTCCGAAGTAAGCTATCAAATTCTGAGCTATAAGTTTTCACTTCTATCGGCTGTTTAGTCAATACAGACAGACCTACCTGACAGACCATTTTTTTGCATGCATGTGTTACAGTTCAAGCTATACGCACGGACCCAGAACCCACAACGCGCCATCCGTTCCGCCAAGAATTTATAAATGGATGGTTTCAACAACTGTGCACGATTAAGCAAATTTAATTCCACTTGGAACTCCGCACTTTTCCCTATCCTACCCTTTTTCGGCAATTAAATCGCGATCAAAGTGGGACGCCAGGGGTTTATTTCGTATATATTTTTTCTTTGCATCCAGCCAGAGTTGCAATAAAAATAAATTATGGTTTTTAATTTAGGAACGACTGTAATGATACCCGCCTAAAGCCGTAATGATGGGATAAACTGGACAACTTTATTTTGTTTTTCATTTTTGTTTGTTTTCGAGCCGGCTCGTGAAGTTTCTTCTCGGAAAAATGACGCCATTTTATGTGTACACCGTCTCCTGTTTTATAAGTTAGGCGTTTATTTTGTGTGTTTTGTTCTTATTTTAAAGCTTTTTAAGCTAGGGGAAAATTGAAGCCGTTGTGGAAGCGTGGTTGTTAGAAAACAAAATTCACAATCGCATGGTCGTGGATTGAAATCCTGCCGACACCTTTGCGTGTTTACGTGCAGATGTTTTCATCACCACTGGCTTTAACGATGAAGTAAAACAGCGTGAGGAAACCGACATGGTGAAAGAGAGACTTCTTTTGATGAAATGCGTCATTCAACTAATACGCACTTGAACAACGTGATGGCTTATCAATTCTTGTAAGAGAATGCCCCGACGTCCATTCTTGGGCATAATAATAAACTCGGTTTCAATGGGATTTGAACCTACAACTTCACGGTTGTGAGTCGAACGTTTCCGTCACTACGCCACCCATTCCCCTAAAACATGTGATGATTTAAAACAATGAATGATGAAATCAAATTTAACATAGATATATACAAACATACATATCACATACATTTGACCACCTCAATACAAAACTAGTGGTTCGTCCTGGCTTCGCCCGTTATATATTATATATAGCGAATAGCACTCAGGGATCATGTACATACACAAAGGTGAAAGAATTTCTGAAATGGGTCTAGTAGTTCCTGAGATAAGCGCGTTCAAACAAATAAACTCCTGAGCTTTACAATACTAGGTAGTATGATTTAAAAACTTACTGAAGAAAAGGTAAAAATTAATAATATTTTTTACTAAAACAGAATCTCAGTTCTCTTAACAACAGCTTATAAAAGACAATTAAAAATACCTTCGCTGAAAAACTTTGAAGTGAAAATATAAATTGCTTTTGCAATTCATGAAATAACTCACCTGTGAAGGCTGCAACGCTGAAATTGCTCAAAATTTTGCTGAAGTTTTCGGTGAAAAATAACCGCGCCCGTCGAAAGTATTCATCCCGTCACACAAAACCGAACATAGACTACAGTGACTGAGGTATTTTGTGGAAGCATTCCACCTACTTAACCTTCCTTGGTTCTTGAATTACTATTTACACTTGTTTCCACCTACTTAACCTTCCTTGGTTCTTGAATTACTATTTACACTTGTGGCCTTCGGTCAACATGCTTCGAAACCTGAAGAGTCTGCTATATTTTTTTGTTTCAAAAAATTTGCCTATTCAGAAATTTATCAAAATAACTTCTAAATGTATATATGAGATGAGAAGCAAACCTGGTAATGCCTGGTATAAGTTTTATTAGGTTTGCACTACTCAATCGACCTCTGACTTCTAATGGGGTTCTTGACCACACAAATCCACCATTTTTTAAGTTCCAATGTTCCAATAGCTGCGTGTCACTGTGCTGTTATGTGGCAGGCATGTTGCTTACCATCAGGCACATGTCCTGCTTGCCTCATCACTATTTATTTAAAAAAAAAAGTTTTGATGTTTGATGTCTCTGGGTGTTCCGAATTCGCGCGCCCTTGTCGATTTAGAAGGAGCCCGTTGAGCCCCAAGAGGCCAAATTTGGGCAAAACCGGTTCTGGGACTTTAAAATCTTATTTTTACATGATATACATACTTGATTATTAGTTTATTTTGATGCCTAAGAATAGGCGATAATATTAATTAGTACATTGTCGTTTACAGACCACAAAATTTGGTTTCATTTTTGAGTAATGATTTTTTGTGTGACGTCATGACGCCGGCGGCGTCACTCTTTGGGGTTGAACAGGATGCACAGTCGGCTTGTACATTCCGAAGCAATATACTATTTTCTTATCTGTGGCAATAGTACTGACTCTCTCTGTAGGTACATATCGGTATGGAATTTTCAGCTGGGCCGAGCCAGTTTGGAGAATTCATATAAATATTACGAACGCGACAGCCGGATACAAAACCGAGTATAGTTAAATTCAGTAACGAGATATTTCGATAAAAAATCTGTTGCTATTTAAATAGCAGATAGGCAGGCAGATTTAATAGGTACACCACTGAGACGTTTCTTCTGGCACGATGCGACTGAGAAGTAATGTGTTTGTGAAAAAGTAATCTATCATGTGTACGCTTCTATTTAAAAATTCCCACTTTGATGGCATATTTAATGTTAACATTGTTTTAATATTCAACGTTTGTTCACTAATACATCACTATCAATAAATGCTAAATTCGAAATTGAAGTTACAGTTCCATAATTTCATCTTTATGTATAAATGGAACTAACGCAAAATTACATTCGCAATAGTACTATCATTGAACAAAACAATGGAACTAGTGCGATTGGACCAGTTGCACAGTAGCACGGGTTCCCGGTATTTCGATGCAGCTTCATGCATCGTGCAAGTGAAATTTTAATATGGACGCCATGGTGGCTAGAACGCCCAATTTCATTACCGTAAGGTCATATGTTCGAATCCCGCCCGCACCTATCTAAATATTTAGCATTTATCTAAGTATTTTTTTATAAAGTATCACCAATGGATTTCACGGCGAAGGAAAACCATCGTGAGGAAACCAGTGTGTTTCAAGAAAAAACATTTAAGGACATGTGTCGTTTGTCAACACTAACTTGGTCAACGTCAGATGGATTGACTCTTCTTTGGTGTTTAATTGGTGGGCAATATTGGTAGACAATTCACACACAATACCATTTGACCCCCCAAACTAAGCAAAGCTTGTAATATGGCGGCCAAATAGCTATATAGCTATATAATGCTGTACTGTGTTCTTGAACCAAATAAATTTCATTTTATTTCATTACACATTAATTTGTTTGCACTGGGTGGAAATCGAACCCACGACCCTCAGTTTCGCAGGCAGAGTTACTGCCCACTGAGTATAGGGCAATAAGATAATATAAATCTCTGATTGACGATTTCAGTACTAAGTAGATAGTGCTAAGCGACGATGGGTTATTCGTATTCAAATACCTACTTGGCACTGTGCTCTTATGAGCATGTTGGTTTTGCTCTCCGTCAGTCAAAAAACGTGTTCATTTCACTCCATATTAAAAACATAACTTTATTTATTTGCTGACAAGCACTAAAGCTTATCTCTCAAAAGACTGATGACGCAGAATCCTTAAAGTTCGAACAAACCTAACGACCGATCTAGACAAGACTCCTATTAATCTTGGCTCTGCCAGCCACTGGATCAACACTATAGTTTACACTCGAGAATACTAGCAAAAAGATAAGGGCAAAGAAGATAAGAACAGAATAGATTAAAACATATTTTTAATTTCGTAAATGATATCGAAAAACATTTGCTACTAAATAAACATTTTGTATATCTGTACAGATTCGCCAAAGAATTGGTGATAGTGTTCTAGGTATATTTCATTACAGGCGCTTACCATTGCAAGTCCCGATGGTTGGTCTCATCAGGACTTCAGTCTGACTGGTCTGTGAGTGACGTCAGACTGGTCACCCGCCATAGTGAAGCTAAAAAGAACCCGAGGTAGGGGCAGTCGAGTCTTCTTCACTTATAACAATGTACTCAGTGTATGGCCAACGGCGGAACCGATACGGTCGTGAAGTTGTACGTTTCAAATGCCTTCGCTCTTTTAAATACTGTAAGTAATCATGTTTGGAATGCATCTCATTTTAAAACGGGCTGCTTATACTGAACACACAATAATACAATGACATAACAATACCCAACACCAAATACCATTTTTTTATAACATTACTAAATACGAATACTTGAAGTTGCTGCAAATTATTTGTCCAATGCCATCAAGCCTTAGCAATATTGACCATTTTAGACTAAAGAAACCTTTTCAGAATAGTGCCTTCTACGAAATATTCTTTGTCGGATGCACAAGCTCATTAAGAGTGCATCTTTATCCCGCTCCATTACCCCAGCCCCGGCCGCGGTAGCATTCGGTAATTTATCAAAACACCATTAATCTTGCGGTTCTGCTGCATTCGAGTGCACTGATTAAGCCTTCTTGGTGGGAACGGTGATTAGGGGATTGTCATACTATTGAGTAGAATTTATTAGCTTTTCGGGAAATGTTATGGGAAAGAGTTGAAAATGTTGGTTTTTTAGGGATTGTTAACAGTAACCAGGTTATTTAGTATTTGTAAACAGCGCAAAGAACAAAAATTCCAAGCTGTTAAGGAAATGCTAGACTGAGTCATTTTTTTTTTTAATTTAGAGTGATGAAACGAGTTAGAGCATCAAAAACGGTGCGCGTTTTACGTATAGAAGTGCGTAAATATGGCATTAATATAAAGGGCTCTAGCGTCACTACAGGCACTATATCACAGATCAGAAAATAGTACTATATTTATGGAAAATAGTATACGTTTCTTCATACAAATGTCATGATTACGCGCTCACGGAAAAACGCGTATCCTTTTTGATAACACTTGCACATAGCATACTGAGCCGATCTATGTAATTTAATTATAGTTTTATTTTTTTACAGGATTTTTGTTACATTTTTTTAGTAAAAATGTCAATGTAAATGAAATTGATTTTAATGAGAATGATACGAGTTAATTGTTGTAGTTGAATGTAGGTTATCTCATTTGAAATTAATGTTTTACTTATAATCGCAGTTACGTTACGATTACGTTACGTAATCCCCGAGATGGATCTGACGTCATCTAATATGTCAATATTAAATTTAATACATTCAAATATAAAATGTTCTCGTCAACCTTTTTATTGAAAAAGGTAAGTATCCGCCTAATTCCCTTATAACCCTGCCTCATCAAAAGGGGGCCATCTTGCTTAGTCTCAGTTTCCGTGGGTAAGACGAGGGAGTATATCAATCAGTTTACTTCCGCTGCTTGGTTTCTTGATTGGAGAGGATAATAGGAAAAGTTGTTTACTGAAAAAGTATATCGTCAGAGGAATTTATTAAGAAACTCTTTATTGTGACACAAATGAACAACATCAACAGTTTCCAGTTACACAGAATCACAAAAGATCCATGGTAGCTCTACCTACACTACCTACACTGTAGTACCTACACACGACACTTCGCAATTCTGATTAAATTATAAAAACAAAGACATACGTCGAATCTTAAACTTTTAAAGTATCTACAAAATGTCCCACCTTCACAATCGTTGTCAACAATGCAAACTGCAATCGAATTATGCTGAAAGCTCTAAATCCAATAAATTGAATCACAAAATAACAACTTAACCGTCTTTAACAATATTACGTTATCGGGCCAATTCCCGAACAAAATCACTCAACTTTTTCAAGTTAATCTATAGCCACCAAAGAAGTTTTAAATATACTGGAGAGAGCAAAGTTATGTTTCGATCTGATAAGGGCGAGATTTCCGTCTCGTTCTCTTACAGTCATGTATTTGTCATTTGTCAGTCATGTCGTTCACACACCCGGCCTCATTCTTCTAGTCAATCATAGTAATTTCAGCGTTGGATGACATACTCTGATACTTGCTAATATTAATCACCTGGTTCTATTTAAGTTTAAAACATTTGGTCACTGGAAAACGCTCAGTACACCAGAGCCATGTTCGATGCTTCGTTTTCAATATATTCTTGGTCCATGTCTGTCTTGTCCATACGAGTACTATGTGAAAAGGATAGCGTCCTTAGGATAATTACCGTATATCATTACGAGTACATTACATTTGATAACTATGAGAGAAGTGAGTTATAAAACAAGGATCAATGTTTTTTTTTAACTGTAGGTACAAATTCCATTTTTAAAACTTCCTTGTTAGCAACAAGCCGCTTGAAAATTCAATTTGTAAACAAGTTAGGGTCTCGTTAAAATTCTTGCGATGTAATAAGGCAAGTTTGATGGTAGGTGGTAGGTATTTGTGTTATGCAGATCTTTGGAGAGAATCGGGAACTCGGCCGTACTTGATGAAAAATCAGTAAGACACATTTGACTAATAAAACTTTAAAATTTTCAGGATTGGGGACATTTGTCCTGTCCGTAAATCTATTTTAGCACAACATAGCATAAACAGCATATGCTGGTTTTCTCGCAATGGTTTCCTTCAACGCATTTAAAGCCAGTGGTAATGATGAACTCGTACAACTGCTCGTAGGAAAATACCTACCAGAGGCACATGTAGGATTTGACCCTATGACCTCATAATTCGGGCATTCTAGCCACTGGGCCACCACGGCTCACTTTATTTGACGAAATAATTTTACATTTTTCGTATTGGTTTCATTAAAATTACTTTAAGTCATTTACTTAGTTCAGTTTTTAACTTCATTTCAAGTCAGTTTTAATTGCAATAAAAGTATTTTAATAATTTAACGCTTTTATTTTCAAAATTAACCATACTGCATTTCGCTACAAAATGTTTAACTCTCGGCTCGAAACATTCTTACTGAAGTTGGGAATATCTGGAAAGTTGGTTCGCTAATTATTGCGATTTTAGGATGGTTGGGATACTGTTTATGAATGAAACATTTAAGTTACTGAACAAACGGAATAGTAACTACAAGCCAAGGGAAATTCATAGTTGTTTAAGTATTATCAGCCCACTTAATGTTACCACTTTTGGGAATGTAGAATGACAATGAGAGAGTCAAGGCTATTATATACCACTCTGGCTAAATGGGGGTTGGCAGATGACACTTTAATAAAGAAGAAGTCTTTCCTGATAATCGGGTTAGCTCATGATGTTTTCCTTCACCATTAAAGCCAGTGATAGTAACAAACTTATTTTCCCGCACTTGGAAAATTACTCAGAGTGCAGGCGGAATTCGAAATTAAAATCTTATGATTGTTAAGTTATGCGCTTATCTATTACACGGACGATATCGAGAATGATACGATTAAATTTGTTGTCTTGTGTTTTGAATGTCGACCGCGCCTCCGAGTGCCGTCAGAGACTACAATTTCCAGATGGATATAAAAGAGTAAAATGTGGCGATCATGTAAGTGCAGGGCTGGGGCTTTTAAAAAAAAATAGTTTAATACTATAATAGTTAAATACTCGGATTTCAAAAATAGATTTAGTATGTAAGTCTTCCTGAATTTCACATGAACCGAATTAAATTAAACCCAAAGTATACTTTAAAAAAAGGACATGAACCCAGGATGCTGTGGAGATACATAAATAAATATATGAAGACAGATGATTCGAGTAGTATCTGCGAACGGTAAAGACAGTTTTTAATTAACTATATAGACCAACTATCAGCGTCCCGCGGTTTTACCTGCGTAGTTCCCGCTTCTGGTAATTTCTCGCAACAAAAAGTAGCCTACGTGCTATTCCAGTTTCTAGTAGAAATGTGTTCGAAATGTCGGTCTTTATGCGTTTAGCCGTTCCGTTTAGCGACAAACGTCCATACTTTGACATTTATAATATTAGTAGAAACGGAACCCACAGCCTTCAAAGTGTTCAACCGTTTTCAAGATAGGATAACTTGTAATCGATCTACATTTTTTGGATCTTCTCCAAATGCATACCAAACGGATAGAGTTCTGAAGCAACAAGGAGTCTGATAAAAATTAGCAAGTCGGTATCTTATCATGTAGATCAGCTGCACACTCTTCGAAATGAATCCAATAAAACCTCGAAACACATGCAACTTTGGAACGAAGTTCAAGTTCATGTTTATTTTCTTTTCCTTGCTCTTTCTGAAATCTGAATTTCTGAATGATTTCTGAAAATGAGCTTTAAGCTTACACAAGTACAGTTAAATACAAGCGATTTACATAACTTTACCGTACAAAGTTAATTTAATTAGCGTCTACAATCATCGGTATAAATCCCACATTACTCAGTCCGCCGGTCACAGAGTCACAAATCATGCTTATGTAAATGTGGCTTAAAGTTAGATTTACATAATTTAATATATTGTCGCGTCTATTAGCGTAACTTACCGATGGTTAAGTGTAATTTAGAGGTATAGTAATTATTAATGAATTGTAGGTATATTGAGATTTCTTTGAGTGTCCAGGCGACGTCCATTTAATATTATAAATTAATGTAAAATGTTGAATGTTTAGATATTTGTAGCTCAATCACGCCGGATCAAGTTGAAATTCAGAACCCAGTTTGTAATCTGTTCACATCACGTAATTTACTTTTAATCGCACCAAATTCATGCCAACGGAAACTGCAGAACTCAAAATTTTTCGGATAAAAAATCTTCCAGTTTTTAACTTTTTTTTTTTTTTTAATAAGGAGTGACGAGACGAGCAGGACATGTGCCTGATGGTAAGCAACATGCCTGCCACATAACAGCACAGTGACACCCAGCTATTGGAACATGAAGAGTCCAAATCATTACCTAGCATTGCACTGCGCTCGTCACCCAGAGATCTAAGTTGTTATATCTCTAAGCCCTGTAATTTCTCTGGAAACATTGCCCTTCAAACCGGAACACATTAATGTTTGCACATTACTGCTTGGCGGTAGAATAATTGGCAAAGGTGTGGTACTTCCCCAGGCAGACTCTGCTAAGAGTCCTACCACTACAAAATCTAATCTGAATTTCAAATATTGATCGATCTAACATGTGTACGAAAGTTGCACATCTATACTAATATTATAAAGAGGAAAGATTTGTTTGTTTGTTTGTTTGTAATGAATAGGCTCCGAAACTACTGGACCGATTTCAAAAATTCTTTCACCTTTGGAAAGCTACATTATTCCCGAGTAACAAAGGCTATATTTTATTTTTTTTTAAATTAGGGATCCTTACTAAAACTCCAATAATGTAACATAAGGTGTAAAAAAATGACCTGAAAAATTCCTTACGTTGCGTGCGCTGCGAAAACTATTGATGATAGAACAAAATCATTTACTACGACTTTGCAGAACTCATTATTATCTATATCTTATATATAAAATTCTCGTCTTATATATAAAATTCTCGTGTCACAGTGTTTGTTTCCTTACTCCTCCGAAACGGCTTTACTGATTTTTACCAAATTTTATATGCATATTCAGTAGGTCTGAGAATCGGCTACTAGCTATTTTTCATACCCCTAAGTGTTAGGGGTTGTTCACCCCAAACATTTTTTTTTTAATTTTTGGTAAAAAAATTTTGTTTTTATTTTTTTATAATGTGGCATTAAAAAATACATACAACCCTAAATTTTTAACCTTTTATCATCAACCCCTGATTTTTTATAGCTATTTTAGTAATTTAATCATTTGACAGTGAACTCCTAAACGACGGGACCGATTTGAATGTTTTTTTTGTGTGTGTATTCGAAGATGGTTTAAATTCACAAATAAGCCCGGCAGATGGCGCTGCAGACAGTGTCTAGGTTATGCCCGAGCAAAGCCGGAACGGGCCGCTAGTATTTTATATAAAAATCAAAGCCACTTTTCGTTGTCATTGAACTCCTCCTAAACGGCTGGACCGATTTGAATGATTTTTTTTTCTATACGTTTGGGTAGGGCCCTGGAAGGTTTAGATTCACAAATCAGCCCGGCAGATGGCGCTGCAGTTGATATCTAGGTTATTATTCGAGCGAAGCCGGAGCGGGCCGCTAGTTTATAATATTCGTATTAAAATTACGGATGTAAGATAACGAAGTACCTAATAAAAATGTATACATATTTGAGCCCTTTGGGGTTGAGACATTGGGCCCGTAGGGCCCGGAGCTCACCTCATCTTCAAAAACTTTTCCGAGCGCTTGGACGACGCGACGCGTGACCAAAATGCTGGCGTTTATTTGGCCCAACGCATAAGCATTGCCACTCAGCGTGGTAATGCCGCCAGCATGCTGTGTACGCTTCCGATTGGTGGTGGGCTTGAACATTTTGATTATTTGTAGACCTTCATTGTTCTATGGATGGTTCAGGTGTGCTTAGTGTAGTTAGGTATGTAGCGTAGTGTAGTAGTTCTCATTGTATTTTAGTTTTGTTACTTTTGCTCTGCCCGTTAAAATAAAGTAAAAACGTTTACCGTGTTTACATAGATAACCGTGAACATGCTTGAAAGTGCATTGAAATATCGGGAACTCACTCCAGCATATTTATTACCACAGTAAATATCCCGTAAATTAATAATACCAGTCTCAAAAAATAGAACAACGGCATTTAGCCATTCTGATTAATCCACAACGACACACATAGTTTCAAAGCGATGCAATCAAACATTAAAACTTTTTATCCATTAATCCAAATCAAGCTTCGATTTCTAATAGATTTTTTTATCCGCCATCTTTGGACAATCACGAAGCGGTATTAGGAATGAAATTATAACCCGCGGTCCGCGCCCAATCAACCGTATTGATAATCCCATCCTGGCCCATTATGGACCAAATTACGTGAAAGCTACACACCATAACGGGAAGGTACTTTCACAATACTATGTTGCTGAGAGAGTGACAATTGGATAAAGTTAACATTAACCGAGAAAAACTTTAAAGATTTGCTTATTGTTTCGTAATCTTTATATTTGTTTAATTATTGACTAATCTTAACGCGAAAGTGTGTAAAAAAGTGTATAAGAACATATAAATGTAGGTACATATAAGAATGATATACATGTTTACGAAAAAAGTACTGAAGGGATTTTGATGAAATTTCGTATACAGATAGATAGTGGTCTGGAATATGGGCTATCTTTATTTGCGCTGCTAGTATTCAGATAAATACAGAACAAAGCTGAACGATGAACGAAACCTTATTTTTAAACGGTTTTATTAAACGGTTTTATTTAGCTCACCCCGTTTGTTTTATTTATTATTTATTCTTGGGTCAAATTTAGTAATTCAAATTTCACCCTCTTCCTGTCAACCGATTAATCTGAAATTTTGTATACACTTTGGATTTTGGTGACAATACAATTATGTTTATTCATTATCATTATAAATTCAAGATGGCCGCCGCTACAAAATGGCGGATAATTTATGTTTTGTTAATCCCATCAATATGGGTATCAAATGAAAGGGCTCAACAAGCAGAATACAATGTACTATAAAAATTGAAATCCAAGATGGCGGCCGCTACAAAATGGCGGATAACGTAGGTTTTATCAATCCCATCAACATGGGTATCAAATGAAAGGGCTCAACAAGCAGAATACAATATACTATAAAAAATTGAAATCCAAGATGGCGGCCGCTACAAAATGGCGGATAACGTAGGTTTTATCAATCCCATCAACATGGGTATCAAATGAAAGGGCTCAACAAGCAGAATACAATATACTATATAAAATTGAAATACAAGATGGCGGCCGCTACAAAATGGCGGATAACGTAGGTTTTATCAATCCCATCAACATGGGTATCAAATGAAAGAGCTCAACAAGCAGAATACAATATACTATAAAAAATTGAAATCCAAGATGGCGGCCGCTACAAAATGGCGGATAACGTAGGTTTTATCACACCCATCAATATGGGTATCAAATGAAAGTGCTCAACCAGTAGAATACAATGTACTTTATAAAATTAAAATCCAAGATGGCGACCTCTACAAAATGGCGGATAACTTAGGTTTTATCAATCCCATCAACATGGGTATCAAATAAAAGGGATTGACAAGAAGAATACAGTGCACTATACAACCTCAATATTTAAGATGGGCGCAGCCACTAAATGGCGTATAACAATAAGATTTAAATTTAGAAATTGAATCTGTCATTTAGGTATCTGATTAATTCAGCCTGAATCCACCACCCAAGTCATACTTAGGTGCGAAACTGTTTGAAGAAGGTCAAGCCTACGTGGCTCTTAGTAGAGTAAGATGTTTGCAGGGACTACGTATAGAGGAGTTGGACTGCAATAAACTAACGGGCAAGAAACCTTGCAATAATGAAGCACTAAATGAATTAAACAGAATGCGAAATAAAAACTAAAAACTAGAAAATAAAAATAGGTAAAAAAACTTTTTAAGTTAAACGGTTTTATTTTAAACATACATTTGCAATGTTTAAGATAAATGTACTAAAAACCAAAAAATAATAAATAAGATACAGTCGTGGGAATTATAAACATATGCATAGACTAGACTAAAATAAAACCGTGGGGCACGTCAATTGTCTGCAATCGTTGATTAAAATGTTTGTTTTGTAATGTTACACTATAATTAGGCAGTTGTTCAACCGACAACGATGGACGTGTGATAAGTAGGGCTAGAATGTGGAAACAAGCTAGCAAGCTCGATTATAAGCGAGTTTTAGGGTTTCATAGTGGTGAGCGAGTAGTAAGTACTTTTATCATATGTTTTGTCGATTAAAGACAAACTACGAGCAGTGAAACGATTCCTCGCCAGCCAGCAGTGTGAATGTCCAACGATAAACTAGTTGAAACATCTCTTTTATTAACATGGAGTGTATAACTATTGGAATTTCCATGAGCAAGAAAATAGTAAGTAATTTCCTCACCGTCTGCGGGCCAACTGCCTAAAGACGAATTAAACGATTCTTCTATCGCACATTAAGTCGATAATTTGTAGACAATTGACGTGCCCCACGGTTTTATTTTAGTCTAGTCTATGCATATGTTTATAATTCCCACGACTGTATCTTATTTATTATTTTTTGGTTTTTAGTACATTTATCTTAAACATTGCAAATGTATGTTTAACATAAAACCGTTTAACTTAAAAAGTTTTTTTACCTATTTTTTGCTATATCAGCTTGAAAGTCTACCTATTAATAAGACTTTATATTTGCTCGTAACAAGTAGCCGTGACTTTACCAGCTAAAAGTTTAGAAAAATCCCATTCCATGAAAAATAGCATTTTATCGAGCTAAAAAAGGATATTTTCAAACTATTACATCTATCTACGTTAAAAATTTCCACTAAATTTGTTCAATATCGCGCGATGAAGCAACAATGAAATAAGATTCGTTTTACACATATAACAAAATACACTTCAAATCGAGATTGAATCGTTTTTTTTTCTAGGTAAGCACGCTCCATATTAGACCGCATCGTCGCTTAACATCAGGCGAGATGGCGGTCAAGTATAAATGTATAAATATAAAACCCATTAAAGTTGTAAGAAAAAAAAATCACATACAAAAACAAGCATTCAAACTTTAACACATAATATTCGTACTTAAGCAGTAGTACCTATTCCAGCAGACATTCGACGCGACTTGTTT
The DNA here is from genome assembly GCA_963693475.1 of Ectropis crepuscularia. Classification (NCBI taxonomy): domain Eukaryota; kingdom Metazoa; phylum Arthropoda; class Insecta; order Lepidoptera; family Geometridae; genus Ectropis; species Ectropis crepuscularia. The sequence continues at coordinate 3,903,822 of OY856340.1, forward strand.
ACCAGTATGACCGTAACATCTGTCATCAGTAATCCTAATTCGGCTACCATTGACTTGATGTCCACTAACGAGTGGCCGCAACTCGATTCCGAATCGAATGGAGCTCTCAAATCGATTGTAGTGTACAGGAAATAGTCGAGAGAAAGTTTGATCTGTGGCTTCATTAGAGCAGGCACAAATACACGCTAGACATGTAGTTGCACCTGCTAGTTTCAGACAGCCCATACGGTTCTAAATGAAAACCATTTAATGGATTTTTAAGTCCATTTTTGGGGTTCAGTACCTCAAAAGAAAATACAAAACCGTTATAGGATTACTTTGTTGTCCGTACGTCCATCTGTCAAGACCCTGTGTCTCAGGAAATCAAGTCTACTGTCCTTTAGAGCTGTGGAAAAATCAAACTTCGAAGCCAACGAAACCAAAAGATACAGCCGATTATGCAGCAAATTTTCGACACTCGCAAGGAATCAAAACCTACAGGGTACTTTCTGTGGACTTGAAATCATGAAATTTAGCACGAAGTTACGTCTTATAGCACAAATAACGAAAAATTGCGAAAACCGTATTTTTTTTTGTATTTTTTTTTAAATAAAATGTGACGAGACGAGCAGGTCATGTGCCTGATGGTGAACAACATGCCTGCCACATAACAGCACAGTGACATGCAGCTATTGGAACATGAAGAGTCCAAATCGTTACCTAGCACTGCACTGCGCTCTAAGATGTTATATCTCTAAGCCTTGTAATTTCTATTTGTAATATAACCTACTTATATCATAACCTACTTGTAGAAGTATTTTTGATAATTTAAACTAAAAAATACCATAACTTTTACATATATACGTTTGTACGGAACCCTCGGCACGCGAGTCCAACTCGTACTTGGCTGTTCTTTTAATAATGTTGGTCACTCCATACACGACACAAAATCTTGTTAGTTGCGGTAGGGTTCTTGGACGCAAAAGTAATGTCTACATTCCTCAATTTTACTAATGGTCTATCTGAACATTAAAAATAAATTGAACACAGTATGTTTGTAATTCCAAATTCACAACTTTTCACTAAATTCATATGAAAGTATCTTATGTATTAATTTCGTATATTTCAATGGAAAAAAAATATTTTTCTTTGTCTGTCTGTTTATTTTGGTTAATATCTAAAACGGCTGCTGGCTGGTTCGATATCAACGGTTTATTGTTTTAATTATGTATGTTGCTGGATAGTGTCATCTAAATCTGATCAGTTGTTTTGCGTTATGCCCGCCATACACGCTACGGTCTGCCGGAGAGGTCTAAGTTATGCCTGCGCAGTCCAACCGAACAGAATTGATTTTCGATCTTGCTCCGGTCGCCTGTGCAGGCTTCCCACACACACTCCGGTCTACCTGCGCAGGCATAACTGCACAGGTAGACCTCTCCGGCAGACCGTAGCGTGTATGGCGGGCCTAAAAAGTGACATACATCAACCCGTCATCAGAACATTGAACGTCTACATTGCTCATTGGTATTAGTTTTTTTTACTTATATCAGGGTAAGAGAAGATCCAGGACGTCTACTCTATTTCTACGAAAACGTAATTTCGAAAAAAAAACTCGCTACTTTCCTACTACCGTTCTTCTTCGTTTCGTCCGATACAACATTGTTTAACGTTTAAATATTCTAAGCATACTCTAATTAGAGTAGGCTTAGAACATTTAAACAGAGAAAACGATGGATCGAAGTAGAATTGCAGTTGGAAAGTCACGAGTTTATTTCGAAATTACGTTTTCGTAGAAAGAGAGTAGACGTCCTGGTTTGTTGCTAAGGGAGGTCACATAGTCGTGGTAAAGTCACAAGACTGTGAGACAAGAGCGTGTTTGTGTTTTAATTAGTGGTCCACCTAGGCTCTGGATCCACCCTTGTATCACAGTATAGAAATACTACCAGTAATTCATCGCCTTTGATCTTGGGTGAAACGCCGATAATGTCTAGACACGGGTGGGGTTGTCACAAACAAAAAAAAACGTGACACCAAAATAAAATTAAAACATACGGAAGACGTCAGCCCTAAGCCACGCTCCTGCAATACTAACATTATAATGTAGGCAATGCAGGAGCGCGCTTCCCGCGTCTCACCCCGCACGCCCGGTACAATTGCCCCGTCTAGACGGCTTCGTCGAACGACTGTATGATTTAATAAGCTGTGCTTGTATCAAGGTTTAGAAAGATAGGTTGATTCAGATCGACAGATGGCCTGTCCAGCCTACCGATCTCTAAAATAAACCTTACCACAAAAAGTGCACTTATCGAAACGAAACCTAACTATACTTAAGAGGGCGCCTAATATTAGAAAACGCAAAAAAGGACATTTTCGACGCCACTCACTGATTAACAAAAAAAAATATTGACGTTTGGGTACAACCAAGAAAAAGAACAATAACCGAATAGAATTTAAAAAAAGATCAGATTTTTTGACAAAAAAATACAACACAACCAAAGCATAAGTAGCTACTCGAAGCGAACCCCAAAACTACTCCGTTCTCTTACTTACCTTAATTATAGTATCAGTACAAGACACATACAAAAGGACTATACCATAACAGAAGCAATATGACGTCACCAGACCGACGCCCCCGGTGACGTAGCATCGGGAATGTGATCGCAATTACCCGTAATATGATCGTAATTATACGGGTTATTAGGTAAATTACCCCGTTACTACCCCGGCAAATGGGAGCTTTATTAACACCTGGCAATTTGTTTCGTTATATGATACTATTAATTAAAATAATGCTAAAAATACTTTTGCAGTGTTTAATTAAATGTGGTCATAAATAGTTTTTTTTTTAATAACGAGTGACAAGACGAGCAGGACATGTGCCTGATGGTAAGCAACACGCCTGCCACATAACAGCACAGTGATACGCAGCTATTGGAACATGAAGAGTCCAAATCATTACCTAGCACTGCACTGAGCTCGTCACCCAGAGATCTAAGGTGTTATATCTCTAAGCCCAGTAATTTCTCTGGAAACATTGCCCTTCAAACCGGAACACAGTAACGCTTACACATTACTGCTTGGCGGTAGAATAACTTGCTGGACAGAAAGGTAATCTGACCACTACCAGGCCTACTTCCAAGGTATTTAAAAAAAAATTGGCAGTCATAGGAACTGCCGATAGAAGTGAAAACTCAGAATTTGATAGCTTACCTTGGAAACTACACGGGTGTAACCGGAGGGCGTGGCCTCGCCATCATGGCGTGGCCATCTAGAAATGCGTCAGCATTTCCCATTGGCTCACGCATTTCTAGATGGCCATGCCATGATGGCGAGGCCACGCCCTTTCAGCATTTTCCATTGGCTGACGCATTTCTAGATGTCCAATCGCCAAGGTCCCGAGTTTACCCAAAGATTTCTTATCATATCCGACCGTGACGGTAGAATTCAATTTACACTCCACGAAAAATTTGTCTAGGCGCGCCTAAAGAAGTTTTCACTTTAAAAAGTAGCCGTAGGTATCCACTTAGAGAAGATGTGTAACATTCTTGGAATAGTTTCGTTTACAGGGAGTTTAGCCGTTTCCATTACCGTTAGCGGCCATAAAGCCTACTATCCACTTTTCATTAGCAGGCCCGCTTACCATTCTGCTAATTTATTTTTATAGCTAACCAAAGAGCATGTGTTTACTGCCTAGAGGTTACTACTATTGAGCAAGCAATATACAGAAATCCAGATGACAGCACTTTTAATAAATTATTTTCTTCCGAAAAAAAAACAAAACCGGCTCCAATTCAACATTAAACTTACTCGACTAAATTTCATATTTTTTGTGAAATCTACGAATACTTCGGTCAGGTTAACAAATTTTAGTTTTTTTAATATTTCAAAAATGACACACTGATTTAAGTAAAATTTATACTGGACAACCTCTTAGGTGTTTTCTATCAAACAAAAAAAATAACATTAAAATCGATTCACATTTGGCGGAGCTATCGCATAAAACACAAAAAAAACATAAACCGAATTGCGAACCTTCTTTTTTGAAGTTGGTTTAAAAACTACTTTAGTGTGACTATCTCTGAAAACGCACATTGTGCTTATCCCGTCTTTTTTATTTGTATTTTCTCTGCATCTTTCGGCAAGCTGGATTTTTAGAAAATAAATAAATATGGGTTGAAATCTATCTAACCGCAATCTAAACAAAGTACGTGTTATAGAAGCCAATGCGATTGTAATACCTAGCTATCATGGTACATATAAACACTCAAACACAGAATAAATATTGAAGTTGAAATATTAATTTCAATAATTACAAAGTAATGTCACCTAAATACTTAATGTGTTTATCCGCACAGTTTCTTTCTTCGTAATTTTGTCGTGGTACAAAGCAGTTTTTTTAATTCATTGCAATCTATAAATTATGTTTTAAATTTCAACCCGTGCCGTTTCGACGTGATTGAGTAATAAACATTCAAACTTTGAGGAGTAGGATTCGAACAAAGGTCTCCGGATCGGCAGTCGCCGTTCCCCCAAATAGACCAGCTATAACGTAGCCTATGTGTTATTCCAGATTATACATATGTGTCTACATTGTGTATGTGCTAATTTGCATCAAAAACCTTTGACATGGAACATATTTATTACACTCATATTGGTTGGGTAAACGGGTAACTCACGTGTAATGAGGTCGGTCAATCCGACTCGAGTTTCGGCCGCGTCCGGCGGCCTTTTTCAAGGAGAGTGTACGCGCCCGATGGCTTCCCGTTTGCCTTCCCCATGCGCCCGTTGCCATCGGACGCGTACACTCTCCTTGGAAAAGGCCACCGGACGCGACCGAAACTCTAGTCGGATTGACTGACCTCATTACACGTGAGTTACCCGTTTACCCAATCAATATAACAACCACGTTAATTTTAATACATATTATACTCGTATAATCCTTGACAGTTTTCTGTACAATAATTATTATAATACAGTAACTAATTAGTAGTCATTTCAAATTTTGAAAATGTATACAATTTGTATGCTCTTTCGTTTGTATTTTTTAATAATTGACGTGTAAATTGTACATTTATGAATAAAGTACTTTGACTTTGTAATTTTTGCGTGGTACAAACATCCATACATAGGTATTCACAATCTTTCGTGTTTAGAGGTATAAATCAAGTGGGGTAACATTGTCTAAACCACGCCGAAAATAAGGGCAGTTCGAGAAATATTCAGAGCTATTTGTCTGTAGATTTTCTCCTCATAGCTTACAGTGGCCGGCACCGCCGCCACAATTTATACGGGCCGCCTTAACCTGCGCCGTTTGTAAGGCTCTAAGCTCGCGGGAATGCGGGGGCTTGCTTTACGCCGCGCGCCGGTCGGAGGTATTCCACTTGTTTTACCAAGTTTTCTGGAGTTTATGGCATTTTTAACCGTGACGTAAAACGGCAGGGTGTTGTGAGTTTGACGTCTCGCTGTTTCTCTCTGTCTCTCTGACGTCTGTGCCTGTGGGTGTGTGTGTGAGAGTATGTTCGTGTATATATTTATGCGTGTCTGTGTCGCATCGTAGCTCACGAATAGATACAATTCAGTGGGCTTAGAGATATATTATTATCTTAGATCTCTGGATGACGAGCAGTGCAGTGCTAGGTAATGATTTGGACTCTTCATGTTCCAATAGCTGTGTGTCGCTGTGTTGTTATGTGGCAGCCATATTGCTTACCATCAAGAACATGTCACCAACTCGTCTTATCACTCTTTAATACCAAAAAAGATGAATTGTTTTAGTTTTTGAGCGTTCTTCGTTATATTTGAGAAAATCGATCCGGCGCGATTAATAGCGGCGGCCGTTTGAGCGCCGCTATAAAATGACGGATTCATATTTTTTCACAAACCGCGTTTCCCCGTTCCTGTTATTTTCAGTGATAGAAAGCCCAGTGTTGTTCCAAACTATAATCTGTGTTCTTCAACCCGATCCTTTCAGCCGTTCCAAAGTGATTGAGCAACAAACATCCAAGCATCCAAACTTTCGCATTAATATCACCATTAATATGTACGCGGTAAAAGCAACAAAAAAAGGAACAGTTCTACACACACCTAGCTTCACTAAAACCTCGCATAAAGCCGAGTTCACACTCCACGCACTCGAGTCAACCCGCGACAGATGTTCGATGGCCCTCGACTGAAGTGCCCACTAGCGCCGCGACGGCACTCGGCGGAACTATACGCTGCGCCACCAAATAATTCCCGCGCGAAATTATACAACTGAGACTTGAACGCACTACAGTTTGGAATACTTTTTACCGCGCGGTTAGAATTCAAATATAGAGGTGAAATTATTTAGCTAAAACATTTTTTTAAATAAAGAGTGACGAGACGAGCAGGAAATGTGCCTGATGGTAAGCAACAAGCCTACCACATATGAGCACAGTGACACGCAGATATTGGAACATGAAGAGTCCAAATCAATACCTAGCACTACACTGCGCTCGTCACCCAGAGATCTAAGATGTTATATCTCTAAGCACTGTAATTTCTCTGGAAATATTGCCCTTCAAACCGGAACATGAGTAGTAGTTACTAAATGTGTTAGTAACTACTATTCCATAGCAATTACTACTAATTTCGTATTCAGCATAATATCCTCGATGTTTATTTTTGGCTTGCGTAGTTATGTCGTATGTTTTAACTTAACGAATACCAGACTTGCTAGATACAAAGATATTTAAAATGTGTAATTGTTTGAAAATCGTAGTATTATTTACAAATTAACCCGTGGGTTTACCTCCATAGCTCCCGTTCTCTTTATTTTCCGGAATAAAAAGTACCATTTGTGTTACTTTGTTACGCCAGATTATAATATAACTGAGTTGGTAATTTCAGCCCGATCCGTTTACACGTTACGACGTGATTGAGCAACAAACATTGAAATTTAAATTGTTGTTGAAATATCAAAGTTAATTTCAACTTTAATATAAGAATGATTATATAATATCTCTTTCTCCTACTTTTTGTAATACAACCTATTTGGTTAAATATTTGAGATAAAAACGACGTCTGTGGGTGTTCCTTCATGGCGCGGTCTACAGAGCCTGCTGATTATGGAGAGAGCAAGCGATTGCGTCACTAAATGCTAAATTAGGCGGAGATAAGGACACTTCTATAAGTTGACTTAACTTCTATAAGTGCTGAGCCACGTTTATAAGTTGTTTTCGAGGGTAATCACGAATCGTCTCGCACGCAGGTTTGACGACTTCCAGCCACCCGAACAAGCTGGTTTCCGAAAAGGCTATAGTACCGTAGACCACATACATACGCTTCGGCAGATTATACAGAAAACCGAGGAGTATAATCGGCCACTATGTATAGCGTATGTGGACTATGAGAAAGCCTTCGATTCCATCGAGACCTGGGCAGTGCTTCAGTCTCTCCAGCGATGCCGCATGGACTATCGCTATATCGAAGTGTTGAGGTGTATTTACAGCAAAGCCACAATGTCTGTCCGATTACAGGACCGGTGCACAAAACATATCCGGCTACAGAAAGGCGTGAGACAGGGAGATGTTATATCTCCGAAACTGTTCACTGCCGCGCTGGAAGATGTTTTCAAGCTACTGGACTGGAACGGACATGGCATCAATATCAACGGCGAATGCATCACTCACCTTCGGTTTGCCGACGATATAGTCATTGTGGCGGAGTCGATGGAGGACCTCGGTGCTATGCTCAGGGACCTCAGTAGAGTATCCCAACAGGTAGGTTTGAGGATGAATATGGACAAGACGAAGGTCATGTCAAATGTTCATGTCTCACCTGTACCGGTTATTGTTGGGAATACCACACTCGAAGTTGTTGACGAATACGTCTACCTGGGTCAAAAGATCCAATTGGGTAGATCCAACTTCGACAAAGAGGTCCAGCGAAGGATCCAACTCGGATGGGCAGCGTTCGGGAAACTACGGCACATCTTGGAGTCCAAAATACCCCAATGCTTGAAGACGAAAGTCTTCAATCAGTGCGTGTTGCCAGTGATGACTTATGGAACTGAGACGTGGTCCTTAACTGTAGGCCTCATAACAAAGCTCAAAGTCACACAGCGAGCTATGGAGCGAGCTATGCTCGGAGTCTCTTTGCGCGACAGAATCCGTAATGAGGATATTCGCAAAAGAACGAAAGTAGCCGACATAGCTCGAAGAGTAGCTAAGCTGAAGTGGCAATGGGCAGGCCACATCGCTCGCAGAACTGACAACCGATGGGGAAGAAAGGTTCTCGTGTGGCGACCACGAACCGGAAGACGCAGTGTTGGACGGCCTCCCACTAGATGGACAGATGACCTCACAAAGGTCGCTGGAAACCGCTGGTTGCAGGTTGCGCAGGACCGTTCGTTGTGGAAATCTAGGGGGGAGGCCTATGTTCAGCAGTGGACGTCTTGCGGCTGATGATGATGATGATGAAGGACACTTCTGGACTGCGAATGAAAAGTGACTGTTCAGATAGCTGTAGGTTATGTGTTTACCTGAGTTTTACCTTCTTTTTAACCGACTACAAAAAGAGAGGAGGTTCTCAATTCGATTGTATGTTTTTTTGCATGTATGTTACGCGATACCGGCGCCAATCGAGAATCGAAATTAATGTTTTTATTAAATATCAACAAAAATCTAATATTTGCTTACCTACATCAATGATGTATTGGTTTAACCTCACTGTCTCATAGTACACAGTGTGTTTTGTTGATTTCGCAAAAAATTGTAATTTTGTGTAGAGTATTTTTTGTAGAGTATTTCAATCTATAATATAAAAATGAATCGCAAAATGTGTTGGTAAGCGCATCACTCAACAACGGCTGGACCAATTTGGACAATTCTTTTTTTAAAATGTTCGTTGAAGTCCAAGGATGGTTTTTACGGCGAGAAAAAATCTAATAATTGTCGGGAAAACCCTGAAAACAGCACTTTTATTTTTCCCATACACACGTTTTCTAACTAAAATGTTAAGGCAATTTGAGCTATATTGCTATGTAATAAAGTTCATATTCAATAAAGTGCTTTCCCATACAAACGTTTTCTAACTAAAATGTCAAACCAATTTGCGCTTTATTGCTATGAAAAAAAGTTCATATTAAATAGCAATATATGTGTGTTCCTAACGTCAAGGAGTCAATTTGCACTTTATTCCCGCTGTACAAAGTTCAAATTCCATCATATCTATCAAAACACTGTGCATGTGTGCAATACGCTAATGCTAATGTCGCGTTCCGAAACTGAATCAGAAGAAACTCAACAAAAGAGATAATATCGCGAACCAGATCAAATTGAATAGTCACAAAACGTAAGACTCATAGATCATTCGTAATGATTTCCAATTTGGTCGGCTTCACGACATTATCTATTTTGATTTAGTTTCGGAACGCGATGTAAAATGCGTCAGTTTTCACGTCATTATATCAATCAAGTGTGAGTTACGTGTCAGTTAAACACAAACCGCGTTACCAAAAGTGTTTTATTATTTTGAATTATTAATTTAATATCCCTATCTGTGCAAAATTATTTAAATTGTACGATGAACAAGTGCAGAAGTGCTATAAAAAGTATGACAGGAAAGTTATTGGTGGCCAGACTTTCAGAGCAGGTCAAACAACTACAAAATGCTCTGTATGTGAAAGTTTTCTGTATCAAAAATGTTTCAATAATACTCACTGATTTATTTTGACCTTAATAAGTTGATTATTTAGTTTCTAAGTAACTTTTTTTTAAATAAAATTATTTCAATGTGATTATTATATTTCTCTTAATATCTCCTTAACTGATTGTCCAATTCCCAACCCAAAACCACTGGGAAAATATTCGTATACACACTGCTTTTACTGAAATGAGTAGTGTGTATCATACACACTCCTTACGACAGTGTGTATCCTAAACGATAGATATGGCGCCGAGCGTGTTAAAATGTTTGTGGTATTAATCAAGAAAACCCATGTTTCTAACATGGTCGATTGTATGTTGCATATTAAATGTAATTGCATATCAAACAAAAAACATCGTATATCACAAAGCACTACAATGAAAATAAAACTGATTTTTGGTAATAACTTGATTAACAATAAAGGGATTTATCATCATCAGCCTATTTAATATTCGTTCCCTGCTGGACGTAGGCCTCTCCTAATGAACGCCACAAGGTGCGCTCTTCTGCATTCTGCATAAAAGGATTATTACTAGCTTTTAAATGTTCATATACATACGTTGAAATAAATACGTTATTAATAAAATACTTACTTATTGCGGTTCACAGAATACATCTCTTACCAAGTTTCAACAGTATAGTTCTTATAGTTACGAAAAAAGTGGCTGTGACATACGGATGGACAGATAGACATACATGACGAACCCATAAGGGTTCAGTTAGTACGTTTTATGGAACCGTAAAAATGGATCTTCGAAATGTATGTACGCTCATAACTTTTGAATGACTGCACCAAATATGATGATTCTTTTCTCTATGTATTTATTATTGTCGGGACAAAATTTGTATAACGGAAAGTTTAGAAAATGTAGACGAAAAAATACATGGTGGTACGAAGTTCACCGGGTCAGCTAGTTTACAATAGAATTAATTCTATTGTAAATTGAAGTCGGTTTTTGTCGTTTCGGAAATAATAAAATTATTGTTTAATAACCATGCGCAGCTAATTTATATTCCTACCGTTGTGTTTAGATACTTTCTCTGACAAGGATAAAATTAAGTCATACTCCACCAGGGCAGTCCAGTGCAAGTTAGCGGATGACGCATATCCATTAAAAACTCCACTAAAACAAATAAAACAGAAGAAATACAGCAAACAATAACGATAAACTTTAAAATGTGACAGTTGGCGGCCTTATCGTTGTAAAGGATTTCTTCTAGACCTTATATATTTATATCTACAAACAATTTTCTGTGCCCTTTCTAATTGAAATCTTCAACTGCACTCTATAATCTAAACCTCCCTCCCTTACACGCAATTGTTGGTCGTAAACACTTCAAGGGGAACTATCACTTATCTCAAGGATTTAAAAATGTCTGCACCCCCGGTCATTAGACGCAGACCGTAAACTTCACCCCGGTCATCCATCTTAATTCACTTACAGCCCCGCGATAGTAAATCTCGAATTATTCTCGAATCATTCTCGAATCGCGCGAGAAATGACTCGAGTTGTAATCGAGTTATCACCCTCCAAAAGAACGATTTGAAAATATTGTGTAGACTCCGCCTATTGTGCACCGGATCACAATGAGATTTGAAATGAAATCTTCGAAAATGCAGAGCTGAAAAAAAGTATCAGTCATTGAGACTGCCGATAGAACTGAAAACTTATAACTTAGAATGTCAGTACTAAACACTGATGTTGCATCATCACCTCACCTATTCAGCTACAGATATACATTATACCACTATTAGGAATGTCGCTGATTAACCAATAAGACTTCACCTATACAATGCATGCTCGTCTCGTCACTCTTTATTTTAAAAAAAAGCACCTATATCGCTCTACCGCTCCGACGCTACGCCACTACATTAGCATGTCGGTGATGCGATTCCGCAAAATGCTCCCCTATCAAAAACTACTTAACGCAACCAAACAAGATTTCTCTTCAAAATGTTTTTTCTTTTCTGAATTGATTACGAAATCGTAATCAATTAAATAAGCATGATCTACCTCCTCAAGTCAAGCTTCTCATGTTTGAGGGACATGACCAACAGGAGTCAAGGAGTTAAAATCTTCTCCTTGATGAAACCCCATCAAACTCTGACACCGGTAATATGCAGGGCGTCGTACACTATATATGTACTCGTATCTAAAGTGGTGCAAACATTTAATCTGACTGACGCATCGTACTGAGGCCTCTTGTTCGTTAACCGTCATTTTAAGTATGCTTACACCTACGTTCATATAATAATTCTGGAAAAGTGCCAAGTGCCTAACTAAATATGGGTTTCAAAACAAATAGTTATTCCCTTAGATCATAAACAGCCTACAAAATGAAACGCAATTTCTAACAAACCGTTTACAGCATATTTGTAATAAAAATAATTAGAACTATTATCTAATATTCCCATATTAATGTAATCCCAATATAAATAATAAATATTCCAATCTCTATTAGTCTAAAGAAAAGGTGATATAGATATGGTTTTTATCACATCAAACAAACTGAACGCTCAATTCATTTGCACAAGTAATCACAATTCCGTTTTAAAATGTGCGAATCTATTTTACAGAAAATTTATATCACACTAAAATAGAAAAATGTCGCGCTAAAATGATATAAAAAGGAGTAAGCGTGTGGAAAAATGGAGTAAAAAGTTGCCTCAACCCACAGTCAGTCACATGCCCGGCCAGAGCCCGGCCAACTTAGACGCAACGCGGTCGAATAGTGGAACTACATTGACGAACGTCAGAATATCTTAAGTTTCTTTTTTAAACTTTATAAAATTACTAGCTCCCCGCAGTTTTACCCACGTAGTTCCCGTCCCCGTTGTTTTATCGGGATAAAAACATAGCCTATGTGTTCTACCAGACTATAATCTAACTGTGTTTCAAATTACAGCCCAATCCGTTCATACGTTAGGACGTGTTTGAGCAACAAACATCCAAACATTGACATTTATAATATTATAGTAGAATGTGCCGATATCCCTAAGAAGCTGTAAATTTATACAGTTACAAGGAAATACAGGAATTGAATCGAAATTTCACCAAAAACCGTTGCAGCCGAAAAGACAAATTTACTTGTTGTGGGATTGCGATAACAGCTTCGTATTATTACTTTTTATTTCAAATAGAGTGACACAAACAAGACAAGCGCGTGATGGTAAACAACACGCTTTCCCAAATGAACAGGAACAGTGCTACAATTTGAGAACATAAAGTTCAATGCCTAACACTGCACTGTGCTTTTCACTATGAGATAAAAAAATATCTTGATTGACCTTTAAACCGGTTACTATATAATATTTAGTTGTAGATAAAACAACGTACATTTTATCAATAGTTTTTGATATTATAAATTAATTTAAAAACTTTCAATAGGTAGTTTTGTAAATGTTATTGTTTTAACGTTTCTGGTGTCTTTTTCATTCCGGCTCAAATTTGAAAAAGACGTGTTAATTATGTAATTCGTACATGTTGTGTGTTAAATAGGCGTATAACAACTCAAAAAAGGGATATAAGGGTAGTCGTGAATATTAATACCCATAGATAGTAAATTAAAAAAACACACGCACACAATCCTACGAAAAAAATACGTTTTTTCTCCTAATATACAATTGGAATTGTAAATTAGGAGTAAAAACTGTTGAAGTTGACAGAGAGTAAAAATAATAATTAGATTGTAAATATTTGATGTAGAGTGTAACTATAGTAGCGCTTTTCACAACTGCACAAATAAGTTGGTCGAGATCTGGCGCCATAAAAGTGCAAGTAGGTTCCACTCGCCAGCGCTGTCTCTGACAAATGTGGTCGCCAGCAGATTTATGACAGAGCTGACGACCTGAGGACGGAATGTGCTGTTGTGTAAAAAGTATACCTATTGAAAAATAAAGACAGAAAAAAACATATTTTTTAAACTTTTTAGGGTTCCGTAAAATGTAAAAACGGAACCCTTATAGATTCGTCATGTCTGTCTGTCTGTCTGTCTGTCTGTCTGTCTGTCTGTCTGTCTGTCTGTCTGTCTGTCTGTCTGTCCGTCCGTATGTCACAGCCACTTTTTGCCGAAACTATGAGAACTACACTGTTGAAACTTGGTAAGTAGATGTATTCTGTGAACCGCATTTAGATTTGAACAGAAAAAATTACAAAAAAGAAAAATTAGGGTTGCCCCCCATACTGAGAACTGAAACTCAAAAATTTTTTTTTCATCAAACCTACACGTGTTGGGTGTCTATCGCTAGGTCTTCAAAAATGATGTTGAGGTTTCCAAAATCATTTTCATCTACACTGAATAATTTGCGCGAGAGACACTTCCAAAGTGGTAAATTGTGTGTCCCCCCCCCCCTCTAAATTCTAAAGTAAGAGAATGAAAAATCTAAAAAAAATATATGATGTACATTACCATGTAAACTACCAACGAAAATTAGTTTGAACTCGATCTGATGAGTAGTTTTTTTTAGTTCGTCATAAATACACTATTATTGAAACTTCGGTCAAAGTTACAACGAACTACAAGAACTATGTGTACTATGTATATAATGTTACTTGTTGCAACGGAACCCTTCATGGGCGAGTCCAACTCGCACTTGCCCACTTTATTTAGGTTTACAGTTACCACCGCTTCACATTTACGATAACTTACCTCTTTCTCATCCGACGAGGCGAAAGCGAACGCGAGGACGAGCCTTGGCATCCCGTCACTGGAGGGCCTGGGGCGTCGGACGTTTATGGTTGTCGAGTATGGATAGGTGCTTTCGAAGAGGTAACGTGCCGCTGGTTTCCTCGCAACCTACATGCCCACGTCGTCTTCAGCTTGGAAGCAAAGCCTAGACGAGCGGCTCCACCGTGGGTTCCTCTGAACTACATCGTGGGTAATCAGGCCACGGCTACGGACCCCCTCCGTCTCGTCAATGCGTGAACTACCACCTCTAAATTATTACAAGCAGAGTTCAAATTTGCTTTGTCTGTGATGAAATTTCTGCTTAAGATCTGGTTACTTAGAACTATTTTACGACAAATTTGTATTTATTTTATAGATTGTGTGACTTTTACTGTTTCAATACTAAGGACATTGATTTTCAGAACGAATTGCAAGTTCTGCTATTAGCCAACGTAAATTACAGTTAATGTACCTAAAAACTACACAGGATTTAGTCATGATCCAAACCATTATTTAATTACCACGACGTTTCGGTAACGTAACAACCATCGTGGTCACGTGGTCAGTCTGCTCATGTACATAAATATAGTACAGAGTACATGTAGGGGAGACCGGGGCAAGGCCGTATAGCTAAGGATCTAGGCATGTAGTTCATCCATTTCAAAACGCAAATGTAGCCAACATATATATTTAGTCAGACTCATTAGGCACACTTTACAATCAACATATTTCAGAAAAAAATAAAATTAGACAATAATTTCAATAAAAAAGCAAATAACTACTTTTTCCGGTTTTGCCCCGACCCATGGGTAAAACCGTATACTATCTACGATATTGCCCCGGGACTTAACGTGAGACTTGGATACAATGCATCTTGTGCTCTAGAAGTCATCCAACTCCTCAGTATCACAGTCGGTGCAGCCTTCATGGGCCCAGTCTTGACAGCCCTTACAATGCACCCAACTTTCGTCCATGCGGCTTGCTCTTCTAGGCAATACAAGCAAATGTTATCTTTGGTGTTTTTTTGTAAGTTTTCTTGGTCAAGGTAGCTGGTTCAGATTCAGTTTAGGTTTTTTGTTTTGTGAGTTAACCAACTCATTTTTATTAGGAGAAGACGTGATGACGGCTGTTTTTCCTCGACGATTATCGGTGGCTCTTTTTCGGTTGATGCTTATTTTAGAGACTGGCATTATATCAGCTGGAGACACAATTTCAAGGACCGGTTTCAACATAGTAGGAGTTGACAGCGGCGTAGCAGAAATCGATGGCACCGGGTCGAGATGTGCACTTTGTATCCAGCCACTTGGATGGCAAACTGCAACTGTTCCTGGTGGAGCTCCATCAAGGAGTTCTGCCTTCATGCGAACGCTCGGAAATATAAGCAGCGGAGGAATATAGTTTCCAGAAGCAGAGACACAAAGACCTGCAGTAGTCCGTTGACCTCTATCCGCAAAACTAACAAGATCCACCTGCTTTTTTCCTTTCAGAGCGATTACTCGGGTTTGTTTCTTTGGCACTGTTGTCAGACCCATTTCATCCGGGTCAAAATCGTATATAGCCGGTTTTACCCCATACGGTTGTGCCCCAACACTAGTGTAGAACAAAAACATTGGTTCACTCACACATAGTCAACACAAACTTGCCGGTACAAACATTGCATTTAAGAGCAAATACATGACCTACAATATAGTTGATTAGCGACTTACCTGTAGCGTATGTACACTTTACAATCACTGCTTGTATATTCACGAAAACAAGATCAGGACTACCGAAAAACAAAAAAATAAAATAATTCAAAATTGCGCGAGCCTGCAGCGACAAGTGTTTGTTTACAAATAGTTCTGATTGGTAGGCGCCACTGAGCGGCTTGTACGCGCGAAATTTGAATTATTGGCGAAAATAACTTCGGTATACGGTTTTACCCAGGTATACGGTTTTGTACAGGTCTCCCCTACATTTTGTACTTCATCATCATCAACAGCCCACTAAACGTTCCCACTGCTGGGACTTGGGGCCTTCCCTCGCAAGGAGAGAGTTAAGGCCATAATCCACCACGCTGGCCCAGTGCGGTGTACTTGCTTAAGTGCAAATAGAGGTAACGGTAAATGGTGTCACGAGCTCAGTTTATTTTTCCCAGCTCAAAAAATTCCAACACACATGTGAATCAAAGTACGTACTTACATCTACATAAAATAAAATAAAAATAAATAAATATTGATGGGCAATTCACACACAATACCATCTGACCCCAAACTAAGCAAAGCTAGTGTGATGGCGGCCAAATAGCTGATAGTTAAACATACATATTTAGATACAGAGCTGTAGATGTTGCGAATTCAATTGGTTTTGACCCATTTCAGAAAACACCCATTGCGCCTATTATGAAAGTTTTATCTAAAATCATTTTTTCTTATAAAATAATGCCGCCAGTCCTCAGGTTGTAAGCGAACCGCGCGCTGTCAGTTGAGCCATTTATTTTTAAACCTCTCCTTTTATTTAGCTCCAGGGAACACAAAAGCTAAAAATCCTCTTTAAATTTTTCATATTTCATAATTTGGCCCAACCACGGGTGTCAAACGCACTCTCATTTCGCTTCTTATCTTTCGGCTATACGTCAAATGATCCATTATTTCATTTATTTTTGAACGGTTGTCACCGGCACTCGTTCGGAAACATAAATCATGGAAACAGACAATAGTGATTGTCTGTGCAGAGTTGAGGTTTAGTCCGACATTTTAGAATTTTGCAAAAATACGGAGATTGAACATGAAAATCCCACTTTGTTTCCTCAGTGTTGCGACTCAATGCCTTCTTTTGCAATGATATTAAACAGTGTTATAATATAGGACTCGTTGAGTGTGGTAAGATTAGTTTTATAGCGACCTCCTGCTTCTGCGCAAGCCCAAAGATCGTTTGGACGAAGAGACCACTTGAAGCCAGCCGCCATAAGTCGCTATAAAAAGAAGATAATAAATCAACACGCTGGCTTAGTGCAGGTTGGAGGATGTATTATGTTCTCTTAAGATATATTTATCTTTCTTGGACCATGTCAGTTCCTACACAACTTTCCTTAACCTTAAAGTTGGTAAAGTCTGTTGATTGAAAAGGGTCGTATCTATGATGTCACAGTCGTGAAAGTGAAAGTTTTTCGCTGTAACGACACAATGGCTCGCTTATTTATGTTTGTGTGTGTATTTTTTTAATATTATAGCGTGACGGGACAATGCATTTTAACAAAGCATATGGCAAGGAAGACGCATACTCACAAGAACACAGCTACTCGCATGTATGTTCTAAACCACTGTCTAACAGCCCAACACTGTGCAGTGTTGGGCTGTTAGACAGTGGTTTAAGCAGAACAACACTATTACAAGACGGTCGTGGTTAACCCAACATTTTCAATTTTATTCGTGTTACCCATTCCAGGCTTACATCATCAACAGCCCACTAAACGTTCCCAGTGCTGGGACTCGGGGCCTTCTCTCGCAAGGAGAGAGTTAAGGCCATAATCCACCACGCTGGCCCAGTGCGGGTTGGTGGATGACACATGACTTTGAAAGATTCTAGGTATATGTCGGTTTCCTCACGATGTTTTCCTTCACCGTTTTATGTTAGCGGCATTACGCACATGACTTCGAAAAGACAGTGGTGCGTGTGGGGTTTGAACCCGGGGTCTCCGGATCGGCAGGCGCCGTTGTCCCGACTAGGGTAGCGATTCTGAAACCATTCGGTTGCATCCGACACGGAATCTCATCTCTCGGTCTTTGTTATGCTAAACAGATAAGACAAAGACCGAGAGATGAGATTCCGTGTCGGATGCAACCGAATGGTTTCAGAATCGCTACCCAGACCAGCCGTAACTTACCAGGCTTACACATGACCGCTATATTCCTAATATATGTATGTATAGTATGTTGTTCTGTAGTGGTAGGACTCTTTTCAGAGTCCACCTGGGGAAGTACCACACCTTTGCCAGTTATTCTACCGCCAAGCAGTAATGTGCAAACATTACTGTGTTCCGGTTTGAAGGGCAATGTTTCCAGAGAAATTACAGGCCTTAGAGATATAACATCTTAGATCTCTAAGTGACGAGCGCAGTGCAGTGCTAGGTGATGATTTGGACTCTTCATGTTCCTATAGTTGCGTGTCACTGTGCTATTATGTGGCAGGCATGTTGCTTACCATCAGGCGCATGGCCTGCTCGTCCCGTCACTCTTTATATAAAAAAAAAAAATTGGTGGACATTTCACACACCACCTTATAGTCCACTCACTTCCAGTCACTCAAATTCAATTCCGTTCTCAATAATATAAAGCAAGGAATGCAACTTGATTCGAGTATTCGTAGTAAGAGTATTCGTTTACTGAAGGTGCGCATTTTTAATTAAAATAGCGGAGCTCGTAGGTACTGAGGTTTACGTTTTCTTCGTGTTTTGCGGCAGACCTGAGCGCGGCGTGAATAAAAACTGTAATAACTTGAGGTGGACGGAACTGGGTCACATTCGCTAGGTTTGTACAATATACGTGACTGCACAAGCAAAGGACCGCTGTTTTTGGGGTCATAATTATATCTATGTTGGTACTAGAAAAAATTACACATAAATACCAATATTTTAGCAGACTTTTTTTTCTATAACGCGTAACGAGACGAGAAGGTCATGTGCCTGATGGTAAGCAACATGCCTGCCACATAACAGCACAGTGACACGCAGCTATTGGAACGTGAAGAGTCCAAATCATAACCTAGCACTGCACTGCGCTTGCCACCCAGAGATCTAAGGTGGTATATCTCTAAGCCCTGTAATTTCTCTGGAAACATTGCCCTTCAAACCGGAACACAGTAATGTTTGCATATTACTCCTTGGCGGTAAAATAACTGGCAAAGGTGTGGTACTTCCCCAGGCGGACTCTGCCAACAGTCCTACCACTACAAAAAATGAAGACTTTTTCAATTTGTTTATTTTTTTATGTATGTGCTTGATAGCTACGCCAATTTTATTGTGAGTAGATTTTACTAAAAAATTATTTCATATATCTGGACAATGTAGTCATAGTACCGTATTTACTAGGAACTTTTATTTTCCAACTAAAAATAACTCTGAAAATAAACATCAAATTCGTCAAATTGCTTGACATAGATTACAAACAATCAGTTTTTGTTTTTTTTTTCAAAGGGTGGGTCGAACAGGACATTTCCCTGATGATAAGTAACACAGCAGTCAATAACAGTTCAGTAGAATCCAAATCACTACCTAGCACTATCGTACAAAATCAGGTAATATAAAAAGTACATATCTCGTAGATAAAACGTTACGTTGACCTCAAAACGGCACTCAAAAGATCGATTCCGACTCAACTCACCCACAAAGGGAAAAGGTAAGTTCGAGCCGTTGTTCCCGGTTGTAAGGGAAATGATTAACGAGCGCCGCGCCGGTGACAGTTCGCGTCTTCACCAGTTTTGTGGAAACCCTATACTGACATTTACTACGGTTACAAGCAGTATGGGTAGTTGGGATTTTTTAAATTTCAAATTCGATATTTACTGTCTAGTATATCCTGAGTTTTATTATATTATTTCAGAATTAAATATTCAGTAGTTTAGTAGATATTGTAATCCGCTTAAATTAACATTACGCCATTTGAGTTACCATACACTATTAACAAACCATTTTATGATTAACATCTTTGACACTGATAGAACTCTTAGCAGAGTCCGCTTGGGAAAGTACTGCTTGACTTTATTCTGATGTCAAGTATTGGAGATTAATTATTTATCTTAATTATGTCTCTGGGTGACGAGCACGGTGCAGTGATTTAGACTCTCCGTGTTCAATATCTGCGTAGCACTAAGCGTGTGTGCTTACCAACATGAACACGTTTTGTTCACCCCTTCACTAGACGTCACAAGATAAAAGTAGGTTAACCTTTCGCCCCAAACTCCACTACTGAATGACGATCTAGAAATATAAAAAAAATTGGCAGTCATATGACTTGCCGATAGAAGTGAAAACTTATAACTCCGAATTTGATAGCTTACTTTGGAAACTACACGGGTGTAACCGGAGAGTGTGGCCTGGTCATCATGGCATGACCATCTACAAATGCGTCAGCCTTTCCCATCGGCTGACGCATTTCTAGACGGCCAATGGCTATGGTCCCGAGTTTACTCGAAGATTTCTTATCATACCCGAGCGAGACGATATAATTCAATTAACAGCCCACGAAAAATCTGTCCGAGGCGCGCCAAAAGAAATTTTCACTTCAAAAAAAACATAATGTTATGTTAAAAATATACTTAATAGTTAAATATTTGGAAGAGCTAAACATTTTCGTAGTTGTTGTACGGTACAAATATACCACAATTCCTGCATATCGTTCTCACCACTTATATATTTCCAAAAGTAGTCCTACTGTCGTTATGGTGCTTCGAGCGGTAAGCTGCATGATTGAGCCCTCAAAGGCAGGAAGAGCACAAAGAGAGCTCTCGGTGTAGAGTTTCATTCCTCGAATTGTGGGTACTTGGAGAAGGTATTTAAGGAAGCCAGCAAAGCTCATTGATTGGTTAACTGGGGCTACGGACTTACCTTTAAGGAGTCGCATTGAACAGATTCAAGACTAGCTGCTCCTCTCATTATAACTAAAAACTTTTTTTTTATAATAGCTGTGAACCTCACAGACTTCGATGGTGACCTTTTGTCATTTGAGCTCTTTTTAGGGTTCCGTAAAACGTAAAAACGGAACCCTTATAGATTCGTCATGTCTGTCTGTCTGTCTGTCCGTCCGTATGTCACAGCCACTTTTTGCCGAAACTATGAGTACTACACTGTTGAAACTTGGTAAGTAGATGTATTCTGTGAACCGCTTTAAGATTTGAACAAAAAAATTAAAAAAAAAGTAAAATTAGGGTTGCCCCCAATACTGAGAACTGAAACTCAAAAATGTTTTTTCCATCAAACCTACACGTGTAGGGTGTCTATCGATAGGTCTTCAAAAATGATGTTGAGGTTTCTAAATGTGTGCCCCCCCCCCCCTCTAACTTCTAAAGTAAGAGAATGAAAAATCTAAAAAAATATATGATGTACACTACTCTATGTAAACTACCAACGAAAATTAGTTTGAAATCGATCTGATGAGTAGTTTTTTTTAGTACGTCATAAATACACTATTATTGAAACTTCGATCAAAGTTACAACGAACTACAAGAACTATGTGTACTATGTATATTATGTTTTACATGCTGCAACGGAACCCTTCATGGGCGAGTCCAACTTGCACTTGGCCACTTTATTTTAACTTAGCCTCTTATATTTTGAATGTCATATTTATTTATTTTGTGTTTACGTAGCTCTATTTAAACCTAACAGCTCTATTTACAGCCTAAGTTACTTCTTTTAACATAAACTATCTGCCAGTGAACGTTCGGTTAAAATTGCTCCAGCCGTTTAAGGTGCGTCCCCCAGCAAAACGAGTTTTTTGTCCAGTTTTAAGAGCTATCCACTCATTAGCCAAAACAAATATCATCATCATCATCATCATCATCATCAGCCCGTGTTCGTCCACTGCTGGACATAGGCCTCTCCTATAATACGCCACTCAGCCCGATCCTCGGTCTTACGTTTCCAACTGCCACCAGCTATCTTTCGTATATCGTCACTCCATCTGGTCTCTGGGCGTCCTACACTACGTTTGCCGATTCGCGGTCTCCACTCCAAAACCCGTCTACCCCAACGGTTATCGGGTCTGCGACAGATGTGACCGGCCCATTGCCACTTCAGTTTGCTAATACGCTGAGCTATGTCGGTGACTTTAGTTCTCTGACGAATTACTTCATTACGAATGCAATCCCTCAGAGATACTCCAAGCATAGCCCGTTCCATAGCTCGCTGAGCGACTTTGAGCTTTCGGACCATTTTGACTGTCAGTGTCCACGTTTCAGCACCGTAGGTCATAACGGGTAGGACGCACTGGTTGTACACTTTTGTTTTGAGACTTTGTGGGATGGGTGACGAGAAGACTCGACCAAGTTTGCCAAACGCTGCCCAGCCCAACTGGATTCTTCTCATGGCCTCACTCTCAAAGCTACATCTACCTAGTTCGAGCATCTGCCCTAAGTAGACATATCTCCGAACAATTTCGAGCGTGGTTCCACTTACGGCAATCGGCCCCGGAGCAACGAGCTCGTTGCACATGACTTTGGTTTTATCCAAATTCATCCGAAGGCCGATGCGTTGAGAAGCGTTAGCCAGGCTGTCCAGCATCCACTGCATATCCTCCAGCGACTCTGCCATAATGACGATGTCGTCAGCAAATTGTAGGTGAGAGATGTATTCGCCATTGATGTTTAGGCCATGTCCACCCCAATCCAGCGTCTTAAACATATCCTCCAGTGCGTTTGAGAACAATTTCGGGGAAATAACATCCCCTTGCCTCACGCCTCGATGCAGAGGAATATGTTTTGTCTGCTGATCTTGGATTTGGACCGCCATCGTAGCGGCGTCGTATAAACACCTCATCACCTCGATGTATCGCCAATCGACTTGGCATCGCTGTAAGGACTCCAGAACAGCCCAGGTTTCGACCGAGTCGAACGCCTTCTCATAGTCCACAAACGCTAAGCAAAGTGGCCGATTGTACTCCTTTGTCTTTTGTACAATCTGCCGTACCGTGTGAATGTGGTCTATGGTGCTGTACCCACTTCGAAACCCGGCCTGCTCAGGAGGCTGAAACTCATCGAGTCTTCGGGCGAGACGATTCGTGATAACTCTCGAAAACAACTTATAGACATGGCTCAGAAGCGATATTGGTCGATAATTCTTCAAAAGGGTTTTATCTCCCTTTTTAAAGAATAGGATGACCAGCCTGCCTGTGGAGTTCTCCCGGTAAAGAGGACGGCATTAAACAGTTCTATGAGCTCTTTTATAAGTGGAGCGCCACCAGCTTTTAAGAGCTCTGTTGTAATTCCGTCCTCGCCCGCGGCTTTTCCATTTTTAAGTTGCCCAAGAGCCATCGCGATCTCGTCCATACTTACTTCTGGCAGTTCTTCAGTGTAATGGCGAGTCAAAGTAGCTCTTTTGTCCTCATTATGTGGGAGATGTGGAGCATGCGATGCGTACAGCTGGCTGTAAAAGTCTTCCACTTCCGAGAGAATATCCGCTTTGGATGAAACGACTCTCCCCGTCGAGGTAGTTAACTTCGTCAGGTGGCTTCTACCCAACGTCTAGACGAACACTTTTGACCCCCGATTTTGCTCAATTGATTTTTCAATCAAGAGCGTGTTAGCTAATCGGAGGTCACGTCGTACAAGCTTGGTAATTCTCTTGCTAAGAGCCCCTTGTTCCGACGAAGTTAACGTGGGATTCCGTCGTTCCTCCATGAGTTCTAAGGTCTCACTGGAAAGCTTTGACTTTCTGCCTTTGCGCCGCATTTCACAAAACTTTGTGCCCTCATCACGCAGGACTTCCACTACACTTTCGAGCTTCTGGTCAGCGCTATTTGTGGTTTCCAAGGCAGCAAACCGGTTCTCCAGTTTTAACTGGAATGCTTCAGACTCAACTATGGTTTGGAGAAGGTTCGGACGGAGTGTTGACTTCATCAAACGGACTCGTTCAACCTTGTAATTAATATTCAGGGTGCCTCGAACAAGCCTGTGGTCACTATCATCAAAATCAACTGGTAAACAAATATCAACTGGTAAAAAATACATTAAATTTGTACAACTTCTTGGCTTCAAAATGGTAGTTTTATTTTTTGGTTTTGGTTTTATGGACTTATTGTTTAAATAATCGCCTCACAACGAAACCATGAAAAAATTAAATAATTGTAGTTATCATGCATCTCCTCGAAAATCGTCCATTATTTTGATTTTGTACTTACACCAATGGATAGACAATTCCATTACGAACATTTTGGTAGTTTTATTTTTTTCAAAAGACCAAAATCTGATTTTATAAAGAGTTTATTCTAAAATTTAAGCGTAAAACAGCGACAAATCCTACTGTTTCTCTCTTGCTCTTTCTTGCGGTGTGCGATAAGGTGAGAAATACTCAAGGTCATTTGCTCGGTGTACGCCCTTAAGGAATTAGGAAGCTGTCACAAACAAACAGAGACATACATTTAAAAAAGTATAAGTGCCTTATATACTTTCTAGTTTATTTTGATATCTGTTAATTTTGAATTGCATAATTGGATAGTAAATATTTCGAGGATTTAAGTTATGTACCAACCCCTCAGTTGGGGCTGGTTAGTGTTGTATGAGGCATATCTGACAATAAACATTAGAATAAAATACTGTGCACATACATAATGTGTATATCACCATCTACCCCTAAACTATGCAAAGCTTGTACTATGTGCCAACTGACATAGGTACTACTTTCATAGTTGTAAATACTTATCAATTATACAAAGAAAACAAATAGCTGTATTCATTAAACGCATATTACAACAGGTGGGAATCAAACCTGCGACCTATAGATTCGGCAGACTTACTACCAACTAAGCCACTAGACTAGCCACTAATTATTTATTTTAAAAAAAAATATTAAGTAAAAGATGATAATCCAATCATTTTATCTTTCACGTTGTAAAAAGTATATCCAGAATATATTTCAATCCTCATAATGCAAGAAGGTACGTATGATTTACGGTTGCATACAAGTCTGCCCCCGCGCCGCCGTTCGCTACAAACCTCTCCCGGCTTTAATTACAAAACTTTTGTTCATAGAAACTTGCGAAACTTCAGCTTTGTGATACAACTTCACAGGTTTTGATTTATGTTAGTTCTTCTAATACTAAAAGCCAAGATATATCAGAACTTTCTTTATTATAAATTTAATTAGCATGTCCGCGGTTACACGAAAATAAGTAAGTGTTGGGAACTATAGAATTATGGGTTAACTTTACATGTTTTTAATTTATTGCATCAGCTTGCGCCTTATGATAAGTTGACCAAGTTCTTAAAAACTAACTTAAAAACAAAATATGACTACTACCTTGTAATAAAGAAATCAAAAAAGAGATAATGGTACAACTAAAGGATCAAATAAATACAAGTTATCAAATTAGAGTTAATCACCGTATTTTAAAGTAATACCTGGGCTAAGCTCGATTTTGAGAAAGTCTAAAGTCTATTTAGAAGCCAAAAACAAATCAAAATTGACAGATTTGTGTATATTAGGGCATTCAATTTTATGTTTATTCATAGTTTTTTTGTTTTGTACTTTTTGTTTTACACAACAGATTTTTTGAAAATTTGATTTTTTTTAGGACTCTACTTCTTCTTCGGCCGTTTCATCTACCATCACCCGCCCTCTTTTAGAGTTATATAAAGGGTTCCTAAACGCAGTACGAGGCGTGGCCAGCACAGAATCCCTCCTGGTTAAAGACACCACGCTGTCTGACCTGTTCTTTAACCTTGAGAACATGCCACTAGGCCTGGCCATCCTGGATCCAACAGGAAACGTCACGGTGGGCAACTTATAATAATACAAATATATCAAACCTAACACTGCAGCAACCACAAAGACCATCGACAGCCCAATTTTCGCACTCAAACCTTCCTTGGATAGCGGCGAGCCACTTATCCTTGCCAGTTTCACCCCTTTATACCAGTGATTCAATACGTTGTTGTCAATCAGGTTCAGGGCTTCTGCACTATTTCCAGTATATTCTCCTTTATCTACGATAACTAACTGGATCTTGCGTGTAGGCTCAATGGAGGTGAACCCGATGTGAGAGACGATAGAAGATCCGTAGTTATCTGTGATTCTATTAACCAACTCTTTGAATGAAATCATGTCGAAACCTTCATCGATGGTGAACGTGATAAATCCACCGCAAAAAGAACAACAGTATCCCTCAGGTTTAATGGGGGTGACGCACTGGGGCCATGCACAATATTTGGCTGTGCAGTCTATTTTTGGAGGGTCTTCTTGACACGGGCACCCAAACGTATTCTGGCAGTTAGTATCGCCTTTCACTTGGACTCCTGTCGCTAGGTAATCGTTAAACAGAAATTGACCCATTTGAGATGCTTGACCTCGTATATAGTTGAGAAATGAATCAGTTGAATAAGTGTTGTTACCGATTTTGAAGCCACGGACAATCTGATTTTCGTTTGGCAGTCGCACGACGTAACTCACATCACTTGGGAATACCACAATGTCATCAAAACATGGAATTTTCTCGGTATCAGGAGTCGCTTCTGTGAATCTTGCTGAGCTCCACACCCCAGCTTGGGTCCATGACGATATCGACTTATCCAGGAAATAAGAGTTACCATCTGTGCAGTTGCTGTCTCCTACTTCTTGTCCGAGTGATATCACTGCATTTTCAAGCACGATTTCTCCATCATCGGGTAAGATAAGAGATCCGACGTCCATTATCGATTCTAATCCGATCGATCCCGATATAGATTTAGGGAAAACCACAGTTTTCTTGGAGCACGGGAGTTTTCCATCTTTGAAATTGCCAGGAAGGTTAAAACTTGAATTCGGTAGCCATTCGACAGTCGAGGGTGAGGTGAAAGAAATGAGAGCAAAGATGATAATTGCGTAGGTCGATGCGGCCATATCGATTGGCATTCGATTGACGAGTGGATGGTAATGTATTGTAATGTGATACGGTCTGTCTGTCCATTTATCGCGGTTGTTTGATGTTCGTGACATGTGTAGCCGGGATCAGGCCGGTGGGTGGATTCGTGCGTTGAATCATGTTAGCGAGCGCTGCTTCACGAGATACGACAAATACTGAAATTAAGAACCATTGTATTCATACTCGTACATGCATATTTATGTTTATTTAGTTCGCAAAATTAAGTGAGAAGCTTTGATTATAACATTTAAACTTTCTCAATTTGAACTTATAAACCTGGAGTTAGAATGGATTTAAAAATAACTTAAACTTAAACAGAGACTCAGTCCATCGATCTTTTTTTATTTAGGGCAACTTCTTTGTGTCCCACACTATAGTCCAACTGTAATTCAACTAAGAGTTATCGCTATTTCCCATCCAATGTTAACTAACACACTGTGTCATATATGTGGTTATTTATACTGTGATACGTTTTCACTTGACATGGCGTTATACAATGGAGCATGCTTATAAAAAACCAAATTACTCTTGACTAGAAAACCAAGACTAGATTATAACCCATCGGGAAAAACTTCCCAGGCAACTCATACCACAGCATAAATGTTTCCGTAACGAAAGTCAAACCTCCTCGTCCGTGCTTTCGTTAATGTCAACCTTAAAACGATGTCGCTTTTTCGAGCTACGAGCAGTCCGATTGGAAAAAGGGTGTATTAGGTCAAAGTACACTCACAGTAGTTCATAATACTAAAGTTATTGCTCTAATTAATTATTACATACAAATTTATTATAAACCTTTTTGCAAATATTTCATATAATTTCCACTTTCTTATACTACCTTGGCGATTTACCTATCTGCATTTATAGTCTTTGTTTGTACAAGGATTTGTCCTTAGTAACTAGCTAGTTCGCTGATAGACAAAAGCAAATCTGCTCGTTTGACCTAATATCGAAATAGGTAATTGTTTACAGTATTCATAATTCAACTAGAACGGAATTTATTCTGGAATCTGCCTGCTTGGAGCACCGCGGCTTTTCCAGTTATCCTACCAGTAGCTATATATATCTATCCTATAAGGAGAAATGTATAAATATTACTGTGTTATAGATTACATGGTTTTGTTTTCAGAAAAATTACAAGGCGAAAATATAAAACATAATTGTAGGTATCTCTAGGTGATGAGTGCACTGCAGTGCGGTGCAGGTAGTGATTTGGACTCTTGGTGCTCAAATGGCTGCGTGGCACTGTCAAGCGTGTTGCTTATCACCAACGCATGTCTTGTTCGTCCTGTCGCTTTGTATCCTATACAAACAGTGGGTATGAGCTACTATAGTAGATCATATAGTTAAAACGTTTCCCATTTCTTTAGGATCTTAAAAGAATTTATAGTTAAACTACGAGTAGGTACATTAATTACTCTTGAAATTAGAACAAAAATACAACGTCTCACAAATACGTTTTTTTCGCCAAAAGACAAAACGCTCCCGTAATTTAGCAAGCAGATACTCATAATCCGTAGATTTATTACTGACCTTCCGTAACAATAACGTATAAACAAAAGATTATCCTTAATCCAGGCCATGGGGTTCCGTAGATCTACGGATATACCTTAAGGGATACATCCTTAGGGATATTATAGCTTCTTGAGGCTGTTGTAAGGCTGTAATAAAGGCGTCTCGTGGCACGTACGGTTGATACCCCATGATTTATGAGACGATAACATCGGTAGGTGGTTAAATACAAACCATTAATGACTTTTGGGGTGGAAATTTAATAAGAAGCCGCGGTGGTGTCGACGAACGTAGTTATGCAAATTTTATTGCAGGGAAGCCTTCGGATGAAATATACGGGGTATTATTATGCTACGTTGAAATGGACCACAGGTGTTCAGAATAAAAATATATTGTATTTATTCTTAAAATATAAAAATTTCGTGGCACATTGTTTGTCCGCGGTGAACTTTTAAACTACTGAACCGGTTTCAGTGAAATTTAGCACACCGTGTGCAATTTGAACCAGCTTGAAAAATAGGATATAAACTATCCTAGCCTTTGTTACAATATTTTTTATGATAAACCAATTTGTTCATAATTTGTACCAAATTAAACTACAAATTATTATTCCATAAGATGCTAATACATGGCGGTGCAAGGTATTTCATCTGCTGAATCGAGTAAGAATCCAATAGATAGCGCTACGATAAAAAAACATATTAAACCCGAGCGAAGTCGATGTGGGTCACTCAAGGAAAATATATTTTGTAGTGATTTTTTTGTGATTTTTTTAGTGATTAGTTAGTGATTTTTGTAGTGCGCTGCAGAGTTCGCCCGAAAAAATACCTCACCTTTGCCAGTTATTCAACCGCCCAGCAGTATGTGCTAAATTACAAAGCAAAAGAAAAAATTGCTTATATCTTCAGGTGTCGAATGCAGTGCAGCGATTTGGATTATGTATGCTCAATTAGCTGCTCACTGACATTGTGATGTTATACTCGTAGTTGCTTAACATCAAGGGCATGCTATTTTCATAAATGTTGTTGGATTATAATCTGATCATTTTACAATTTTACGGTGATGTATTTAAAAATTAATGTGTTTTAAGGCGGTGACGTCCGCAACGTCAGCCCGTGTGTACCCCCGTAACAAACGTTTCAGTGATCGTAACAACCCGCTGAAGCTCACAATATGGCAGATGGGTAGATAAAGCTCGAGTGCCCGGCTTTGCTCGACGACCGCGTAAAACTGCGGGGCCCCACAGTAAACGCCTCTGTCATTTGGGGGGCTCGTTTACTGCAGATTTCGATGGCAATTTTCTTGCGGAAAAATCTGCCCGATCGCTTAGTATGAGGTCGTAGTTCTTGGTTCTTGATTTTTATGTAGAACGAGCTTCCTCACACAACTTTGTCCGTGCATCTAGAGAATCGATTTTCTCTTAGGAAATCCATAAGTTTCGTTAAAAAAATTACGTACCTACTATTCTAAACTGTAATGTTTTTCGTTATTTTATTATTATTTAGTAATCTATGATATGTCTTTATCTGACAATTAAATTTTGTATGGACACTTTAACTTCAAGACACAAATTATATCAACTACATAGCCTCTAGTGCCATTAGATTTTTAAACGGTTTTATTAACAAAACTAAAATACAATGAGAACTACACTACGCCACATACCTCACAACCAATTGACATTAGAATTGCATCAATTGCAGTTTTCAACATGAAGCAGAAATCATACACGATACATCTATTTAAAGCCCAACATAACATCTGGATCATCAATTATTACAATAACTATAACTGCCGTTTCCCAAACATATTAAAATTAGTCAAGTTTTACATAAAATCTGTATTTTTTTAATGGTTATGTCAGTTTGAATTTGACATCAAAGGTACAAAAAAAATTTGCGAGTATTTTTTTATAAAATCGTGTTATAAGGCTCACCTTAAGTATGCAAGTATGTCATGTATGTATGTATGTTGTTATGTATGTATGTTATGTATACCAAGGCATGTATGTGTCTGACAGTAAGCAACATGTATGAACATACCAGCACAGTGCTATGCAGCCATCGTCCTGCTAAAACATTCAGAGTACCTACCTAAATCACTGCCCAACGCTACACTGCACTGGTCACCCAGAGTTATAAGATTATTATTCTCAGGAATACTGCAACAAACCGAAACACAATAATGTGTATACGTTACTGCTAGGCGGTAAAATAATTGACAAACGTGTAGTACTTCCCCAAAGGGAACTCTGAAAAAAATCTTACCACTACAAAATGTGAAACGAACGAGATGGGCTTTGCACATACGAAACATCACTTTGACAAACACCAAAACAAAACATTTGCTGCAAAGTTCTAATAATAACTAACACTTGTATAGAAAATCCAGTACAACAACTGGACCATCTTACATCACAATAACTTTAAATCAACAATGACACCTAAACTAAACCCTCTAACAAGATAAACCGAACCAGCTCCTTTCCCTCACATTATACTGCTCAAATACACACTTCTCGAAACTAACAAACAAATCGACCGTATCTTTGGGTATATAAGGTCGATTTTCTTCGTTGATGGAGATTTGAGTGAAAATTTTGCGGTGAAGTCCATTTCTTCTTGTCGGATGCGTGTTACAAAACATTTTGGGCTCTTGTCTAGGGCTGCCACATATGGTAAAATTTGTAAAATGGTGCTATATACAATTTCAACTGATAAGGAATTATTTACTGTTCGGTATGTCAGTTTGGGGACCGTGTCACCTCCGTCCGTGGGGAAGCACCTGTACACAGAAACCCCCCACACGTGGTCCCTGGGTGGTGCAAATCGGGTGACAAACATACCGGTGGTAGGCTTTGGCCGTGGCTGGTGACCACCCGCCAGACTGAGTCGTGCCGCCAAGCGGCCTAGCCGTGTTCCGGCATGTAGTCTGGTGACGCCGTTAGGGAAAACGGGTCAGAACAGTTGCTGCATAACTGCAAGACCAGATAGTTGCACACCAATACTTTACATCGGGAAGCTAGTCATGGAGGGTAGCGGGATCCGAGGCACGGTTTTTTGCCGCTACCGACCGCAGATAGTTGGGGGCCCAAGTAGTGAGCTAGCCACTCATGAAAGGCTGCCCCGCCATCTAGCGAAAAATCCCGGGATGCGCTATCCTGCCGGTTGGCGACCGGATGACAAGGCCAGATAGACATCCCCGGGGGGGCTCGGGCGTCCCCGCAGTCTCCAGACTAGTTTCCCATTGGTGTATTTGTGTTGTGTGCTGTGACCGTTGGTTGGCAGTGTGCAGCCTCGTTCTACTTCCGTTTTCCCACCGACAATCACTCTCAAAAACTAATATGAAAAGTAAAAACAGAAACATAGTGAAACAGCGGCTGCACTCCTTGTCTCTCAAAGTGCACCTCACTAATATTCGAGGTCTGCACTCTAATATCACCCCAGTCCACCATCACCTCGAGACTGAGCAGCCGTCACTCTTGTTTCTTACGGAGACGCAGATAGGATGTCCGTCGGACGTGGCGTACCTAACCTATCCAGGGTATACCTTGGAGCACAACTTCAAGCCGCGTGCTGGAGTGTGCCTGTACGCCCGTGACGATATCTG
Source organism: Ectropis crepuscularia (assembly GCA_963693475.1). Classification (NCBI taxonomy): domain Eukaryota; kingdom Metazoa; phylum Arthropoda; class Insecta; order Lepidoptera; family Geometridae; genus Ectropis; species Ectropis crepuscularia. Next base: position 3,935,846 of record OY856340.1, read on the forward strand.
CTGTCGGCGTCTCCGTAATCTTGAGGACACCAGGTTCTCTGTTCTATGGGCGCTGATAGACACAGGCATCGACAAAATTGTCTATGCCTGTGTCTATCGGTCGCACAGTGGAGATCAGGAGACAACTCGGCTCACCGATTATTTGAGTGAGGCAGCGGACGCGGCTCAGCAGAAGTACCCATCAGCCCAATTAGTGTTACTGGGGGATTTCAACGGCCACCATAAGGATTGGCTGTACCCATACCGGGACACTGACCATGCTGGGCTGGAAACGAGAAAGCTGGCTTTGTCGTTAGACCTAACCCAGCTGGTCCAAGAGGCGACACGGGTACCAGACGTTGAGTCGCATACTCCCTATTGCTTAGACCTTCTGCTGACAACTGATCCAGACCGATACTCCGTGGCGGTATATTCGCCGTTAGGCAGCTCCGACCACTGTCTGGTGAAATCAGTATCCGTTTACCATCCGCCCGATCTCAGCCCCAGAGGCAACCGGCGGCTATGGAAATACAAGTCAGCAGATTGGGACGAAATGCGTTCTTTCTTTGCATCTTACCAATGGCAGCCACTGTGCTTCTCTTCTGGTGACCCGTCAGCCTGCGCGGATGCTGTGACTGATGTAATACGTACGGCTATGGAATATTTCATTCCATACTCTGACGTTTCATTATCCAGCAAAGCTCGCCCATGGTTCGGTTCTCAATGTAAAAGTGCTGAAGCATCTAAACATGAGGCCTACCTAGCCTGGGTTGATGCTCGACAGCGTAAGGCAAGGGATACACACCGCAAAAAGAAAGCGTTTAACAGGGCTGCTAAGGCATGCAAAAGGGTTCTTCAGAGGGCTCGATTTGACCACATTAGTCGAATAGGGAACAAACTAGCTTCGTATCCTGCGGGTAGCAAGGCGTTTTGGTCCCTAGCTAAATCGGTCGAATCGAACTTCTGCCGCTCTTCACTGCCTCCAATGCTGAAACCTGATGGGGCGCTGGCTCACACCGCAATGGAGAAGGCAAACTTGTTTGCATCTCAGTTTGCGGAATCTTCGCGTCTAGATGCTGGTAGTGCGATTCCTCCTACTCCACCTGGCAGTCCGACTTTGATGCCGGAAATGCATATTCGCCAAATGGAGGTTCGTAAAGTGCTACGTAATCTGGACGTGAATAAAGCCAGCGGCCCGGACGGAATTCCTGCCCTAGTGTTGAAGGCTTGTGCACCTGAGTTGTCTCCTGTACTAACGCGCCTGTATAGACTCTCTCTCCAAACTGGGCAAGTACCGAAATCGTGGAAGCTTGCTAACGTGCAACCTGTGCCCAAAAAGGGTAGTCGTGCTGACCCTGCCAACTACAGGCCCATCTCGGTCACGTCCATACTCTGCAAGACTATGGAACGTGTCTTAAACCGCAGGCTCCTGGCATACCTAGAATCTAACGACCTCCTCAGTGACCGGCAATACGGGTTTCGCCGAAACCGGTCGACTGGGGATATTCTGGCGTATGTCACTCACATCTGGAGTGAAGCTATCGAGAAACACGGGGAAGCACTTGCAGTCTCCCTGGATATCTCGAAGGCTTTTGACAGGGTTTGGCATGATGGCCTTATTAGCAAGCTTTCTAGTTATGGTTTGTCTCCAGGTTTTATTGCGTTGATATCGGACTTCTTGAGAGATCGGTCCATACGAGTTGTCATTGATGGCTGCTCGTCGGACCAAATGGGTATCAATGCCGGAGTCCCTCAAGGGTCGGTACTCTCTGCGACGCTTTTTCTGCTACATATCAACGATCTGCTGAAGCCCGGTATCTTTGGGTACGCAGATGATAGCACCGTTGTGGAGAGTTACATGTCTAGCGCGAGAGCCAGCGGTCAACAAACTAAGGTATTGAGAGAGAGTATGGTCGAGCGTTTGAACTTGGCCCTTGAGGCAGTCTCTGAATGGGGCGAAACCAATCTGGCCAAGTTTAATGAAGGAAAGACGCAGGCGTGTCTGTTCTCCGCAAAAAGGAGTCAATTTCTACAGACTCCTACTTTTCGAGGTGTATCCGTGCCGGTTACTGATCATCTTGAGCTTTTGGGTGTTACCCTGACATCTACACTCAACTTTGGCTCATATATCGAGTCCAAGGCTAAATTAGCTGCAAAAAAACTAGGTGTCCTCTCAAAGGTGCGAAAGTACTTCAAGTCTGAACAATTGCTTTTATTATATAAAGCACAGATTCGCTCTTGTATGGAGTACTGTTCGCACCTTTGGGATGGATCGGCTAAGTATCAGCTTGAGGCTCTGGAATCGATCGAGAGGCGGGCTAAAAGGCTCATAGGCAATAATTCTCTTGTGCGAAAAAGACTGCAAACTCTTGAACATCGCCGGAAAATTGCTAGCTTATCGGTTTATTATCGGATACACTTCGGAGAGTGTGCATCTGATCTGCATGATCTAATACCACCTAGCCCTTTTTTCTATCGGACTTCTCGTAACTCGAAGAAGCGGCATCGTTTCATGGTTGATGTTCCAAAGACACGAACAAAGAGGTTTGACTCTACTTTTGTGATAAGAACGTCTCGACTGTGGAATGAGTTGCCTGAGTGGGTTTTTCCCGATGGTTATAATCTTGGTGTCTTCAAATCGAGAGTGAATCGGTTTCTTCTAGGTAAGCACGCTCCATCTTAGACCGCATCGTCGCTTAACATCAGGCGAGATGGTGGTCAAGTGTAAACCTATAAATGTTAAAAAAAAAAAAAAAAAAAAAGGTATACAAAGCTATGTATCTATAACGAATCAAGTATGCCAAAAGGGACTCATACTTATCACAGGGAACAACTTTTACTATTGGACTAATTCTAAATTGTTTACCAAAAAAAAAACAAATCCGTTTCATATACTTTGCCAATACACCGAGAAGAAACAGAACAAAACACTTTTATGTATTTTTGACAATTTCCATGCTTAGCCCGTTGTAAAATTTGTTACTTTCCATTTCGTAATGCTATATTTTTTTCTTAGACATCAAATAGTATTGAGAACGTAAGTAAATTACAACGAAATCCACGATTTTGACCATACAGTGGTAACACTCACCTAATTAGTAGTGGTAGGACTCTTAGGAGAGTCCGCCTGGGGAAGTACCACACCTTTGCCAGTTATACTACCGCCAAGCAGTAAAGTGCAAACATTACTGTGTTCCAGTTTGAAGGGCAATGTTTCCAGAGAAATTACAGAGCCTAGAGACATAACATTTTAGATCTCTGGGTGATGAGCGCAGTGAAGTACTAGGTAATGATTTGGACTCTTCATGTTCCAATAATTTCGTGTCACTGTGCTTTTATGTGGCAGGTATGTTGCGCACCATCAGGCAATTGTTCAGCTCGTTTCATCACTCTTTATTTAAAAAAAAAACATATTTTTGCTTACTAAGAACTACATTATAACCACTGCATCTATTCTATGCCACTGCTCTGCTTCAAAGGGCCCATGGAAATCCCCCATGTTGTTGAGAAATGTCTGTCAACCCTATTCGTGTCTGAATCATAGACGTTCTGTGGATGTGCCACCGTCCCGGAAAACGGGAAATTAGGGATAAGCGTATTAATGCGTTTGTCCTGCGGTCCTCCGTGCCTATTGTTTTATTGAGGGTAACAATTAAATGGGGGAAATATACGTGAGACGGTAAATCGATTAATTCTACAATCGGTTTAAATGGTGCGTTTAGGCTTTAAATATATGATTGTTAAATACTGTTATAATTGAATTTGTTTAATTATTGTATTTACTTCAATATCCAGTCATATATTTCATTTCTTATTTTTAGGTTTTTACAATATTTATATTACAAACAACAACCTTACAAAAACCTCGACCTAGATCAAAGCCAGAAGCGAAGGAGGGCCCAAGCTACCGGTCATTAGGGCTGCAGAGTGAGGAACCTCCCAACGATGCACGATGAAAGGATGACCGCCTTCTACATCTGATCCTTAATCCAGCCGTCTAGCAAAAGTATTTTGTGATGTTGGTCGAGCACTATCGTAATAATCATCATCATCATCAACAGCCCACTAAACGTTCCCACTGCTGGGACTCGGGGCCTTCTCTTGCAAGGAGAGAGTTATAATCGTAATAAGGCTGTTTGTTATTATTTACTTTTGGTATTTATGGTCTGGGGTTTCACTCGCGTGGTGTCTAGACCGCGTAACCAATCCTAAGCCAGACCGTTCACCTAGAACCATCCACCTCGGACTGTTCAACACGGTTCGCTCACCGCGGAGTGTTCACCATGGACAGTTCACCACAGAGAGGCTCTCATGAAGCACTCACTAGAGACCGCTCATCACAGACCACGCACGACAGACCGAAATAAAGCCTTCTTCACCACTTTTAAATAAAATTGGCAATATTTAAATTTACCAAAGTACCTGGATTTAATTTCAGCACGAATTTTGCGTCAAACACATAATAATGCTGTTCAAATTTAGTCAAATCTCAAATTTTTATTTAAGGAAGTAATAAAACATGTCTTCACAAAAAAATAGTAAAGTTTTAAAGTAGCTAAACCCAAATTACAGTAAAGTAAACCGAGTTTTACTTACGAGTACATTTACGTCAATGTAACTTAATTATTTGCATATTAAGTAAATATTCGTTTTCGCGTAACATAGTAGTAGATATATTGAGTTACAAAGTGTGTAATACGTTAGTTAGTACACGTTTGAGTACATAATTATCGTCATAAAAATCTCGTCAAATAGCAGTACCCGCCGGAATGGCCGATCCGAGCCAGATACTATAAAATAACCTTATATTATCCTTTACTCTCTATTATAAACCGCACTTTCAATACTTATTATACAGGGTTGTGCGCGAGATGTCGGCCTGTCGGCTTTCCTTGCGTCGGTGCATGGGGTTGCTGATCTTGCCGCTACTATTCTAAATTCAAATGGTGGCGAGGAAAGATTGCCTTATACTTCTGACGCTTTGATGGTCTGGAGTGCCCGCAACTCCGGGGAGTCGACTCCCGTAGAGTCTCAAACCCAACGGGCGTGGGATGCTATTGGGGTCAAGCGGGTCCGAGCACAACTTTGGGCATGTGCCTTGGGAGCGGATATGGCCAGGCTCCGGGCCGTCTCGCAGCCTGAATCTGGGGCTTGGTTACAAGCGCTACCTCCTCCTCACCTAGGCACCTTATTTGAAAACAATTCGTTGCGCGTTGCGGTGGCTCTTCGCCTGGGCTGCAAGGTGTGTGAACCCCAAATATGCACCTGCAGCTCCCTGATAGAAGCCGATGGCCATCACGCTTTGAGTTGTCGACGGCGTGCAGGAAGGTTCTCGCGACACCATGTACTCAATGACGTAGTTCGGAGAGCCTCAGTATCGGCGGGAGTTCCATGCATACTTGAGCCCCCGGGCCTATGCAGATCGGACGGCAAGAGACCGGATGGGTTGACTCTGGTGCCCTGGAAGAACGGGAAGTGCTTAATTTGGGACGTCACTTGCGTCAGCACTGTCGCCGCCAGCCACCTAGGTCGCACTATCCACTCACCATCAGCCGCGATAGAGGACACCGCTGATAAGAAGAAGCGAAAGTATGGTATGTTGGTGTCGCAGTACGAATTTTTACCTGTTGCCGTGGAGACCTTAGGTTGTTGAGGGGCAGAGGCTAAAGGGTTCCTCTCAGAATTTTCTCAGAAAGGCTCAGGGAGAATGCAGGTGACTCCCGCTCTGGCGCGTTCCTGGAGCAAAGGTTGGCCATTGCCATTCAGCGTGGGAACGTGGCGAGCATCATGAGCACTTTTGCGCCGGGAGCAGTTAGGGGTGGGTTATTCGGAGATAAGTTTTTTAATTAATAAAACATTTGTAGGGTTCATTTATTTCTGCCATTCAAAATTTAAATAAAACGGCATTTTCCTTTATTCAAGAATTATTTTTCCTTATACAGGTTTATTTGATATACAGGTTAATCATAAATAAATAATAAATATTTTTGAACAATTCAATACAAAAAAATACTAATTGGCAAAAAACTTATTGTGGTTTTAATCTACATTAAATACGTGAATCAAAAAATATATACTCCTTTTAACGAGAATTGTGTGGATTTACATGTGTCTTGTGTTTTTAACCAAATTCAATAAAGGAGAAGGTGATCAACTCGACAACGATACTTTTAGTGGGCTGCTTATGATAATTAGGCTGCTAATTGTTACCCAAGTGTTATGTACAAAAATCAGCGCGCATATTATGACGTTATTAACGACATTAACACAACATGGGTGTCTGGCAAGTGTTTACCACGATATTAAGTGTCTGGCAATTGTTGGTGTGATTTTTAATAATATTCTGAAGGTATTTCCAAAATATCAGATGTTATAATTTGACAAATTTAGATCGGTTTTTCATAGGTACACCTTTAGTACCGTTTATCTGTCAAAGCCAGGATGATCCAAACTTCAAAATGGTCCATCATTCTTACCTGTGTTGGGAGCATGCGCTGAGAAATTATCAGCTTTTATTAAATAACGTAGGTCTGGGGTTCATGGGCTCTTAGTCCATTAGATGCAAATTAAATCGAAATCTGTGGTGTATTTTTCATCATCATCATCATATCAGCCGAAGGACGTCCACTGCTGGACGAAGGCCTCCCCCAAGGATCTCCACAAAGACCGGTCTTGCGCCGTCCGCATCCAACGATTTCCGGCGACCTTCACCAGATCGTCGGTCCATCTTGTGGGAGGCCTGCCAACGCTGCGTTTTCCGGTACGTGGTCGCCACTCAAGAACCTTTCCGCCCCAACGGCCGTCAGTTCTGCGAGCTATGTGCCCCGCCCATTGCCACTTAAGTTTGGCAACTCGGTGGGCTATGTCGGTTACTTTGGTTCTCCTGCGGATTTCCTCATTTCTGATTCTATCACGCAGGGAAACTCCGAGCATGGCTCTTTCCATTGCCCTTTGGGTAACTTTGAGCTTTCTTACGAGACCCATAGTAAGCGACCACGTCTCTGTTCCATATGTCATCACTGGCAACACGCACTGGTCAAAGACTTTCGTCTTGAGACTCTGCGGTAGTTTGGATGAGAAGATATAACGTAACTTCCCGAACGCTGCCCAACCAAGTTGGATCCGACGAGTGACCTCTTTCTCAAAGTTGGATCTACCCAACTGGACCGTTTGTCCTAGGTAGACGTATTCGTCAACAACTTCGAGCGTAGAGTCTCCTACTTTTAAAAGAGTGGGTATAACATGGTTGTTCAACATGATTTTCGTCTTGTCCATGTTCATTTTTAGACCTACTTTTTCAGAGGCTCTACTGAGGTCATTCAGCATCCTGCTTAAGTCGTCCAGGGTTTCAGCCATGACTACAATGTCATCGGCAAATCGGAGGTTGGTGATGTACTCGCCGTTGATGTTGATGCCGAGTCCGTTCCAGTCCATGAGTTTGAAAACGTCTTCCAGTGCAGCGGTGAACAGTTTCGGGGATATGACATCCCCCTGTCTCACACCTCGCTGCAGTTGGATGGGTTTCGAGTTCTGGTCCTGGAGACGGACTGACATGGTGGCGTTTTCATACAGACACCTTAACACTTCGACGTACCGATGGTCAATTTGGCACCGCTGGAGCGACTGTAGCATAGCCCAGGTCTCGATCGAATCAAAGGCTTTTTCATAGTCCACAAACGCCAAGCATAGGGGCTGGTTATACTCTTCGGTTTTCTGTATAACTTGCCGCAGCGTATGTATGTGGTCTATGGTGCTGAAGCCTTTACGAAATCCGGCTTGTTCGGGCGGTTGAAAGTCGTCAAACCTGCGAGCGAGACGGTTTGAAATAACCCTCGAAAACAGCTTATAAACATGACACAGAAGCGTGATGGGCCTGTAGTTCTTTAGCAAGGTCTTGTCGCCCTTCTTAAAAAAGAGTATAACCATACCTCTGTGCCATGCCTTTGGCGTTTTGCCTTCGAGTATGACGGAATTGAAAAGCTTTTGCAGAGTCCTTAGCATAGGTAAACCTGCTGCTTTAAGGAGCTCAGCTGTAATTCCGTCATCTCCCGGCGCCTTGTTATTTTTGAGCTGTTTCAGGGCCATTCGAATCTCGTACAGGCTAACGTCCGGGATATCTTCGGTGTAATGTCGGGTCAATTTGGCTCTTGGGTCATGGGCCAGACTTATGACAGGTTGCTGTGTTGTAGTGTATAACTGTCCGTAGAACTTCTCCACCTCTCCCATCAGCTCGGATTTGGACGATACGATCCTCCCATCCTCGGTCTTCAGCTTCATCAGTTGACTTTGACCAATAGACAGATCCCTCGCGAACACTTTCGAGCCTTTGTTTTTCTCGATAGCCTTTTCGACACACTTGGTGTTGAATCGGCGTATGTCGCGAGTTAATGATCTTGAGATCTGCCTATTGATTGCTCGATACTGAGAAGCGTCACCTGCGGATTGCAAGACTATCGCGCGTCTTTCCTCCATTAGCTTTAGGGTAGAGTCTGAGATCTTGTTGGTTCTTTTTGCACGACGGATATTGTAGTGTTTGGATCCAATCGTGTGGACAGCTTCCACGATTCTGTCGTTATAATCGTCCACGTCTACACACTCACCTAGGCATTCGAAGCGGTTCTGGAGTTCAAGCTGGAAGATCTCTGAATTTTGGATCTGGATAGGTGCTGGTCGGAGCGTAGACTTCATCAATCGCCATCGTTCGAATTTCACATTTAGATTCAATGTGCCTCTTACCATTCGGTGATCACTCCCGGTTTTCAGAGCATTGATCACGGAGACATCATTGAATATATCTCTCCTGCTGGACATGATGAAGTCTATCTCGTTTTTTGTTACATCATCGGGGCTAATCCAGGTCCATTTGCGATGCACAGGTTTCTTATAGAAGGAGTTCATCATATAGAGTCCCTCCTTCTCCAAAAAGTCGGCCAGCATCTGGCCCCGTGGATTCCGATGCCCGATTCCGTAATTTCCCATCCTACTCTCATTGCCGCTTCGCTTGCCCAGTTTCGCGTTAAAGTCCCCCATAACAACAGTGTAATGAGTCTTAGAAGTATGCATGGCTTTAGAAATATCCTCATACATAGCTTCCACCTCGACATCGGAATGTGTAGACGTCGGTGCGTATACCTGGATGACCTTCAACGAATACCGTTTAGTAATTCTGAGTATCAGGTACGCTACCCTCGTCGACACACTCTCGATCTGTGTTACACTGTTCACAAGGGACTCATGGACTATAAACCCGATACCACCTTGGGACTGTTGGTCGCCCTCCCGGTAATAGAGCAGATTGCCGGATTTAAGTATTATCTTGTCCTCACCCTCTCTTCGGACTTCAGATAAACCTACTATACTCCAGCGCAATTTGCTCAATTCTTCCTCGAGTTCAAATAACTTCTCATCGGTCCGCAGTGTACGCGTGTTATATGTTGCCAGGGCCAATAGTCGTCGGTTGTGGTAGCACGGCGTCTGCCGGAGATTCTTAGCTCCCCCTGCCCCGCCGTTACCATGGCCGCTACCATGACCAGGAATAGCGGGGCCGCCGGGGACTGGGGGCCGGAGTAAATTTTTGTGTTTCATATTTCGGGGGGGGGGTTGCCGTAATCGCCACGCCTGGCAAGCGGGTTGGCGATCGCAGTTGGTCGAAAGTTTTCTACAGAGACGCTGCTGCCCGTCCTGTGATTGTATTTGGACTTCCGACCTATGCAATGGTTTTTCCGCCATTGTTCGGAGGACTGATTGCACTGGATGGTAGTTTTTACGACTATTGTAGTCGTAGAAAAAACTACCACCACCAGTGGGCGGTGGGGTCGTCAAGTCCCAACGCCGATATGGTGTATTTTTATGATACATTAATTATTAATTCTATTAATAATTATTATGAGTAAGCTGTGCGAGTTTAAATAAAGTATTTTAAACTGAACTTTGTTGTTATATATGTTATATGTAACAACTTACTTTACTTTGTTGTTATAATGTATAAGTTAATAATAACCATGTACAGCGTCAAGTTTATGTCCCCGCTAAAAGCTTCCATACATTAGTAGGTGATAAAGCCCCCGCGGCTGTAAACCGTGTAATCTGTTTAATTTACGGCTTGATTGACGCAGATTCAATTAGTGTTTACTATCCGGTCGTTAACTAACTATCAATTATAATTATCGACGGAATACATCAAACTTAAACTACTTTTACGAATACATATTAAATTTAATCGAAAAAAAAAATTACATTGGAGGACAATTCACACAGAACACCATCTGACCCCAAGCTAAGGAAAGCTTGTACTATGGCGGCCAGATAGCTGATATAATATTTACATTTACAGTGGTAAATACATACTTATTGTACATAGAAACACCTAGGCACAATACATATATTCGAATTCATTACACAAATATTTGCACTGGATGGGAATCGAACCACTCGACTTATTCGACAACCTCGAATAAAAGAAAAATATTAAGCCCGCACCAAATAAAAATGTTTTTTTTAAAGGCTCGGTCTACGATGGAGCTTCCTTACCAAGAATAAATCAATACACTCTAGACTTGAAGACACCAAGATTGTCTATGCCATCGTAAAATTGTCAACACTGTCAGATTATAATCTTACGCGTGAGATTATAATCTCACGGTACGTTTAATTAGGTTAGTTCTGTAATCTGACGACGGTAAATTATCATCTGATGGTTTTTACAAATTCACGGTGACATATATGTACGTCAGGAGAAATCCTCTCAGTCAACGCATTCCACAACCTAGACGTTCTTTGTCCCCCCGCTCACGATTACGATTATAATGAGCGACGTATCTAAAGTAGAATACTACGGAAGCCCCAAAACACCATTTCAGCACAATAGGATAGTACTGTTTCTACTGGCTTATAGAGGTAGGTAGAGGTATTTAGCCTGGATGTTTTGGGACGAAAGGTGAATAGAAATCTGCGGGAAAAATGTGTTACACCTTAGAGCTTAACTATACGTAAATCAATACTAAAAAATAAAACTACAGTGTCTGTCTATCATTCCACTTTAACAGCTCCTCATTAACGTACGAAAGTGTAGCCGGTACTTACAATTTTTCGTCTGTCTGTTTGTTAGTACGCCTAATCCCTTTTCAGTTTAGCCGCGGGTGACACCACAAGACGCGGCAAGTTTAAAATAATTAGTACCACAGCTAAATCTCGTGTTATCTTCTCAAAATTATCAGGTATTCTTTGAAATTGAAAATTCGGAGTTAGAGTATTCCTAGCAAAACGTTCTACAGCTAATATCACGCTGTTTAGTCCCACCGAGGGCTTTCAGCGCGGCTTAACGATTGGCCGACAATAAACCCTTAAACCCTTTCTTTAATTCCTGTTCGGCCGCGTAATTCAGGTGGAGCTCTATTAATCAAGTCGCGAAGGTCCAATGTATTGTGGTCCCGAGGGGAGACTATCCGCCCTTCACCTTTTAAGAAGGACAGAATAGAGCAGAGGTACAAATAAATGCACTGAAAGAAACACGCAGAGGTTACAAAACCCTGAAACTCGATATTCATATTAATTTATTTGGTAATGCCAATTTACACGTCACATATAATTAATAAGTACCTGGGTGACCGAGCTTTGCTCGGTTTAAATACTAAATATACTTAGATACCTACAGATAAAAGACTCCAAGAAAAAGATTTTCTTAAAAAAAAACAAATTGAAAAAAAAAGAGAACCCGTCTGGATTCGAACCCGGAGCTACTAATTCGTGACCGATATGAATGAGCGCCCGACTTCCCGTCTGAGCTAATTATGCTGTCACGTCACGCGGCGAAATTTACCTTCACATTCTAATGTCTAATGTGACAGTTTTTCATTGGCTAAAAACGCGCATAATATGCGTTTTTTTAAATAAGACCTAGATAGGTCGATTTATCGTCCCCGAAATCCCCTGCATACATAATTTCATGAAAATCCGTCGAGCCGTTTCCGAGATTCAGATTCTATATATATATACATATTTATATAGGTACAAGAATTGCTCGTTTAAAGGTATAATAAATATACATATATAGGTACAAGAATTGCTCGTTTAAAGGTATAAGATAATAATAATAATAATAAAAAAAAAAATTAAAAAAAAAAAAAACCGCTGTCACGATTGGACGTGTTTTTTTTTACATCGTGTTTAATTTCATAATTTTTTATTCATTTTCAACCATTTAGTGACAAATATTTGTTTACAACATAAAGGAAAATATACCGCACACCGAAAATAACTAGAGGTACTAGATAAAACGTAATTAAAACTATAAAATCAAGAAAATGCACTATGACAATAGAATGTCAATCAAGACAACAATTTGTAAACAAACTAAAATACGGACGAAAAACATGAAAACGTTATGATTACACGATCAAAAACACGGACAGAAGCGGAAACAAGGAGCGCACGACCATCACCAGTCCGTGTCCCGTCACCGCCAAGCCTGTCGTCGGAGGATGAAGCCTTCCTGACTCCCCGCGACACGAGTGCTAGTTCGAGTGACGAGGACGCGGCGCGGACCCCATCGCCAAGAAGACCTGGGCGTCGTGGCCGTCCGCCGCTGCCGGCACGCTTGGGGCCTGTGAGGCAACCTGCCTCGCGCCCGGCCCCCGCTACCGGTGGTGTAGTGCGTCGCATGAGATGGACTCGAGAAATCAACGAGAACTGCATGCGCGCCTATTACGGGGCTACAGAAGGAGGAACTAACCTGACCGCGTACTGTGCCAGGATGTTACTTCTGTTTCAGGCCCTTGAACCAACCGTCGCCGTATCCGCACAACGACTTTCAGATCAAGTTCGAGCCATTCGTCGGTGCAAACTGCTGGATGACTCGGTACTTGATCGGCTACGCCTGGAGGAACAACATACTCGCCCAGCTTTTGCCTCGTCTCGGAATCCGCCCGCCGCGTCGTCGTCCCTGACACTAGCCTCAGTGCCAGCGTCAGTGGCGACACTTGAGGCGCCGGCCGACCCCGACATCGAGGAGGAAGACTCGGCGAGTAGTAATGTATCTGACCAGGTAAGAGGGCAACTGAGGAGTGCTTTGGAAGACGCGATCTTCCAATATCGACTCACACCAAACTCTAGGCCGCGCTTACCACGTTTACCCACCCATAAACGGAATTTAGCTTTGATGGGAGCCCTGAATACTATGCTAGTGCCCTACCTGGGTACTAGCAAAGATTTGACTGATACCCATTCTATTCTCTACTGTGGTGCTATCGCGGCGTGTCGCGTTGCACGTGTCAAGTTTCCAGACACTGACCGTACGACGCGAACCGCCGGAGATGCACCCGCATGGCAAATGCGAATAGCACGGCGTATCAGCACATTCAGGACTCTTATAGCAAAGCTAATCTGCTTCAGTCAGGGGAACAGTCGTCCCCGAGTCATGCGTTTCGTGACACAGGCATTCGCTGGGACTGGTATCAGTCCCCAGCACTATCTAGCCAATGTTACGGAACGCATTGACTATCTGAAGCAGAAAGTTTATGCGTGGGCAAACCGTATTCGCCGCTACAGAGAGCGTGTGAGTCGATATCGGCAAAATCGCGACTTCCAAAGTGATCAAAGGAAGGTGTATAGAAACTGGGAGGGAACTAGTCGACGTGTGAGCGATGGGCAGCTACCGGATGTCAGCGCTACGAAAAACTTCTGGCGCAGCATCTGGTCGGTGCCTGTCGAGCACACAGAGGGAACTTGGATGCGTGTTGTCGAGCGTGCGCGTGAGTCTATCGAAACCATGGAGTCTATTTCAATAGACTTCGAAGACGTTGGTTGTGCTATCCGGATGGCTCAGAACTGGAAAAGTCCTGGGCCGGACGGATTGCACAACTTCTGGATTAAGTGGTTTCGATGCTCACATGAGCGTTTGGCAACACAATTCCAAGAAGCCCGCGAGACGGGTTCTCTTCCCAGTTTCATGACCACCGGAGTCACCTTCCTGCTCCATAAGTCTGGTAGTACCACGGAACCAAAGAACTACAGACCCATCACGTGCTTGCCTACCATCTATAAGCTGCTTACATCCATTCTGAGAGCAAAAATTAACGCGCATATTGTCGCAAATAACGTTTTAGCCTCCTCTCAGAATGGATGTAAGATTGGGTCCCGTGGTACTAAGGAGCTGCTCCTCATTGACACGACCATCTGCCAACAAGTCAAACGAAACAAGGGAGCCCTCTCCGCTGCTTGGATTGACTATAAGAAGGCCTATGACGCGGTGCCCCATTCGTGGCTAGAAAGAGTTTTAGAGTTGTACAAAATAAATCCAACTCTAAAACTTTTTCTAAGCAAATGCATGGGACAGTGGGTCACAGTCCTTCGTCAACCAGGTAGCGTAGACAGCTCGTTTGTTTCGGAAGACTTGATAAAAATTGAAAGGGGAATATTTCAGGGAGACAGTCTGAGTTCCCTATGGTGGTGCCTAAGTCTGAATCCTCTCAGCACTCTGCTGAAAGATTCAGAGTTAGGCTATCGTCTTCGTAGAGGAGGTGAGGTTATATCTCATTTGCTGTACATGGACGACCTCAAACTTTTTGCACCGAAACGCCAAGACTTGTTGGAGCTATTAAAAACCACAGAGGTTTTTAGTAACGCCATCAAGATGGAGTTCGGTGTCGACAAGTGTGCGGTCATGCATGTACAGCGAGGGAAAGTAGTAAATTCAGAGAATTTACAACTTTCCGAGAATATAACTCTCAGATCCCTCTCTGAAGACGAGACCTACAAATATCTCGGTATGTCACAGTCGTTGGGTATATCAGCAGATGACATTAAGGAATCGGTGAAGGAGCGCTTCTTTTGCCGGCTGACAAAAGTACTTAAAAGTCTTTTGTCAGGCGGTAACAAGGCGCGAGCCTTCAACGGTTGGGTAATGCCTCTGCTGATATACTCCTTTGGCATACTGAGATGGACTCAGACTGAGCTCGACGCCCTGGATAGAAAGGTCCGTCAACTGCTCACAACATACCGCATGCTACACCCGCGCTCGTCTGTTATGAGACTGTATATCCCGCGGAAATGGGGGGGTCGAGGCTTTTTAAATGCCAAGAACCTTCACAACCGCGAGGTATGCAGTCTCAGGGATTATTTCCGCAACAGCGAGTCCGGGATGCATCGCGATGTTGTGGCAGTTGACAGGAGCCTCACGCCTCTTTCAATGGCAAACGAGAACTGGCGCAAACCATCGGTGCTCAGCACTGATGATCGCAAGGAAGTATGGAAGAGCAAGGAGCTGCACGGGCGATTCTATCGGGCCCTGACGGGACCCGATGTGAATCTGCTCGCGTCGGTGAACTGGCTGCGTTTCGGGGACCTCTTCGGAGAAACCGAGGGCTTTGCCTGTGCAATTGCAGACGAAGTTATCAAGACGAACAACTACCGGAAATACATAATGAAGGACGGTACGGTCGACATTTGTCGGGCATGCCGCCGTCCAGGTGAATCTCTTCGTCATGTTATTTCCGGTTGTTCGCATCTTGCTAACGGCGAGTACTTGCACAGGCATGACCTAGTAGCCAGGATCATCCACCAGCAACTTGCTCTTCGATATGACCTTGTTGAGTCCGAGGTGCCGTACTATAAGTATGCACCTCTGCCAGTTCTCGAGAATGGTCGTGCGTTGCTCTACTGGGACCGCTCTATCATCACGGACAGGACTATTGTCGCCAATAAGCCTGATATCGTGCTGATAGACCGGTCTCAGCGCAGGGCTATGATCGTCGATATCACCATACCACATGACGAGAACCTTGTGAAAGCCGAAAAGGACAAGCTGAGCAAGTACCTTGACTTGGCGCACGAGGTTACCGCCATGTGGGATGTTGATTCGACGATCATAGTCCCAATAGTCGTGTCGGCAAACGGCCTTATAGCGAAAAGTCTCGACCAACACCTTAAGAGACTTTCGCTAGACGGTTGGATTAAGGGTCAGATGCAGAAGGCGGTCATCCTCGACACAGCGCGCATCGTCAGGAGGTTCCTCACTCTGCAGCCCTAACCACCGGTAGCTTGGGCCCTGCCCCGCTGCTGGCGGCAAACTAGGTTTAGGTTTTTATAATGTTTTTATGTTGTTTTATATATAAATATTGTAAAAACTTAGGAAATAAATACGTACATAATAATAATAAAAATAAAAATAATAAAAATAAACCCCAACTCTAAAATCTTTTCTAAGCAAATGCATGGGACAGTGGGTCACAGTCCTTCGTCAACCAGGTAGCGTAGACAGCTCGTTTGATTCGGAGGACTTGATAAGGATTGAAAGAGGCATATTTCAGGGCGACAGTCTGAGTTCGCTATGTTGGTGCTTAAGTCTGAATCCTCTCAGCACTCTGTTGAAGGATTCAGAGTTAGGCTATCGTCTTCGTAGAGGAGGTGAGGTTATATCTCATTTGCTGTACATGGACGACCTCAAACTCTTTGCACCGAAACGCCAAGACTTGTTGGAGTTATTAAAAACCACAGAGGTTTTTAGTAACGCCATCAAGATGGAGTTCGGTGTCGACAAGTGTGCGGTCATGCATGTACAGCGAGGGAAAGTAGTAAATTCAGAGAATTTACAACTTTCCGAGACTATAACTCTCAGATCCCTCTCCGAAGACGAGACCTACATATATCTCGGTATGTCACAGTCGTTGGGTATATCAGCAGATGACATTAAGAAATCGGTGAAGGAGCGCTTCTTTTGCCGGCTGACAAAAGTACTTAAAAGTCTTTTGTCAGGCGGTAACAAGGCGCGAGCCTTCAACGGTTGGGTAATGCCTCTGCTGATATACTCCTTTGGCATACTGAGATGGACTCAGACTGAGCTCGACGCCCTGGATAGAAAGGTCCGTCAACTGCTCACAACACACCGCATGCTACACCCGCGCTCGTCTGTTATGAGACTGTATATTCCGCGGAAATGGGGGGGTCGAGGCTTTTTAAATGCCAAGAACCTTCACAACCGCGAAGTATGCAGTCTCAGGGATTATTTCCGCAACAGTGAGTCCGGGATGCATCGCGATGTTGTGGCAGTTGACAGGAGCTTCACGCCTCTTTCATTGGCAAACGAGAACTGGCGCAAACCATCGGTGCTCAGCACTGATGATCGCAAGGAGGTATGGAAGAGCAAGGAGCTACACGGGCGATTCTATCGAGCCCTGATGGGACCCGATGTGAATCCGCTCGCGTCGGTGAACTGGCTGCGCTTCGGGGACCTCTTCGGAGAAACCGAGGGTTTTGCCTGTGCAATTGCAGACGAAGTTATCAAGACGAACAATTACCGGAAATACATAATGAAGGACGGTACGGTCGACATTTGTCGGGCATGCCGCCGTCCAGGCGAATCACTTCGTCATGTTATTTCCGGTTGTTCGCATCTTGCTAACGGCGAGTACTTGCACAGACATAACCTAGTAGCCAGGATCATCCACCAGCAACTTGCTCTTCGATACTGCCTTGTCGAGTCCGAGGTGCCGTACTATAAGTACGCACCTCTGCCAGTTCTCGAGAATGGTCGTGCGTTGCTCTACTGGGACCGCTCTATCATCACGGACAGGACTATTGTCGCCAATAAGCCTGATATCGTGCTGGTAGACCGGTCTCAGCGCCGGGCTGTGATCGTCGATATCACCGTACCACATGACGAGAACCTCGTGAAAGCCGAGAAGGACAAGCTGAGCAAGTACCTTGACTTGGCTCATGAGGTTACCGCCATGTGGGATGTTGACTCGACGATCATAGTCCCAATAGTCGTGTCGGCAAACGGCCTTATAGCGAAGAGTCTCGACCAACATCTAAAGAGACTTTCGCTAGACGGTTGGGTTAAGGGCCAGATGCAGAAGGCAGTCATCCTTGACACAGCGCGCATCGTCAGGAGGTTCCTCACTCTGCAGCCCTAACCACCGGTAGCTTGGGCCCTGCCCCGCTGCTGGCGGCACCCTAGTTTTTAAGTTTTTTATAATGTTTATTTTATATATCTATTATAAAAAACTTAGAAATTAAGAAGAAAAATAAATGAGTGTATAATAATAAAAAAAAAAAAACCGCTGTCACCACTACACATTTTTTTCGTGCAGTGTTTCATTTTATTCAGTTTTTTCCATTTCTTTTCATTTTATAGTCCATATTTACTGAAAACTGATCAAAGAAACTTCAAGCAATCCAAAAAATATACAAAACTATATCAGTTAGACCTAATTTTCCATAGAAAACTGCGCCATGCATTTTGACAACAGCTTGACAACCAAAACTCATCAAAAATTTTTCAATATTTTGTAAACAAATCAAGACAAGAAATGGATACAACAACGTAAATAATGTTAACACGGTCAAGACGAAAAAATGAAGCGGATACCATAAACGCACGACCAACACCAATTCGTGTCCCGTCACCGTCATCATCGAACTCGTCGTCGGGGGACGAAGTTTTTGTGACACCCCGCGGCACTAGTGCTTCATCGAGTGACGAGGACACGACGCGGACGCCGCCGCCCAGAAGAGCAGGACGTCAAGGCCGTCCGCCGCTGCCGGCACGCTTGGGGCCTGTGAGGCATTCTGCCTCGCGCCCGGCCCCCGCTACCGGTGGTGTAGTGCGTCGCATGCGATGGACTCAGCAAATGAATGAGAACTGCATGCGCGCCTATTACAGGGCTACAGAGGGAGGAACCCACCTGACCGCGTACTGTGCCAGGATGCTGCTTCTGTTTCAGGCCCTCGAACCGACCGTCGCCGTGTCCGCACAACGGCTTTCAGATCAAGTTCGAGCCATTCGCCGGTGCAAGCTGCTGGATGACTCGGTACTTGATCGACTACGCCTGGAGGAACAACATACTCGCCCAGCTTCTGCCTCGTCCCGGGATCCGCCCGCCGCGTCGTCGACTCTGACACTAGCCTCAGTGCCAGCGTCAGTGGCGACACTTGCGGCGCCGGCCGACCCCGACATCGAGGAGGAAGACTCGGCGAGTAGTAATGTATCTGACCAGGTAAGAGGGCAACTGAGGAGTGCTTTGGAAGACGCGATCTTCCAATATCGACTCACACCAAACTCTAGGCCGCGCTTACCACGTTTACCCACCCATAAACGGAATTTGGCTTTGATGGGAGCCCTGAATAATTTGCTAGTGCCCTACCTGGGTACTAGCAAAGATTTGACTGATACCCATTCTATTCTGTACTGTGGTGCTATCGCGGCGTGTCGCGTTGCACGTGTCAAGTTCCCAGACACTGACCGTACAACGCGAACCGCCGGAGATACACCCGCATGGCAAGTGCGAATAGAACGGCGTATCAGCACATTCAGGACTCTTATAGCAAAGCTAATCTGCTTCAGTCAGGGGAACAGTCGTCCCCGAGTCATGCGTTTCGTGACACAGGCATTCGCTGGGACTGGTATCAGTCCCCAGCACTATCTTGCCAATGTTACGGAACGTATTGACTATCTGAAGCAGAAAGTTTATGCGTG
Organism: Ectropis crepuscularia; assembly: GCA_963693475.1. Lineage (NCBI taxonomy): Eukaryota > Metazoa > Arthropoda > Insecta > Lepidoptera > Geometridae > Ectropis > Ectropis crepuscularia. Next base: position 3,955,296 of record OY856340.1, read on the forward strand.
GGCAAACCGTATTCGTCGCTACAGAGAGCGTGTGAATCGATATCGGCAAAATCGCGACTTCCAGAGTGATCAAAGGAAGGTGTACCGAAACTGGGAAGGAACAAGTCGACGTGTGAACGATGGGCAGCTACCGGATGCCAGCGCTATGAAAAACTTCTGGCGCAGCATCTGGTCGGTGCCTGTCGAGCACACGGAGGGAGCTTGGATGCGTGTTGTCGAACGTGCATGTGAACCCATCGAACCCATGGAGTCTGTTTCGATAGACTCCGAAGACGTTAGTTGTGCTATCCGGACAGCTCAGAACTGGAAAAGTCCTGGGCCGGACGGATTGCACAACTTCTGGATAAAATGGTTTCGATGCTCACATGGACGTTTAGCAACACAATTCCAAGAAGCTCTCGAGACGGGTTCTCTTCCAAGTTTCATGACCACCGGAGTCACCTTCCTGCTCCATAAGTCTGGTAGTACCACGGAACCAAAGAACTACAGACCCATCACGTGCTTGCCTACCATCTATAAGCTGCTTACATCCATTCTGAGAGCAAAAATTAACGCGCATATAGTCGCAAATAACGTTTTGGCCTCCTCTCAGAATGGATGTAAGATTGGGTCCCGTGGTACTAAGGAGCTGCTCCTCATTGACACAACCATTTGCCAACAAGTCAAACGTAACAAAGGAGCCCTCTCCGCTGCTTGGATTGACTATAAGAAGGCCTATGACGCGGTGCCCCATTCGTGGCTGAAAAGGGTTTTAGAGTTATACAAAATAAACCCAACTCTAAAATCTTTTCTAAGCAAATGCATGGGACAGTGGGTCACAGTCCTTCGTCAACCAGGTAGCGTAGACAGCTCGTTTGTTTCGGAAGACTTGATAAAAATTGAAAGGGGAATATTTCAGGGAGACAGTCTGAGTTCCCTATGGTGGTGCCTAAGTCTGAATCCTCTCAGCACTCTGTTGAAGGATTCAGAGTTAGGCTATCGTCTTCGTAGAGGAGGTGAGGTTATATCTCATTTGCTGTACATGGACGACCTCAAACTCTTTGCACCGAAACGCCAAGACTTGTTGGAGTTATTAAAAACCACAGAGGTTTTTAGTAACGCCATCAAGATGGAGTTCGGTGTCGACAAGTGTGCGGTCATGCATGTACAGCGAGGGAAAGTAGTAAATTCAGAGAATTTACAACTTTCCGAGACTATAACTCTCAGATCCCTCTCCGAAGACGAGACCTACAAATATCTCGGTATGTCACAGTCGTTGGGTATATCAGCAGATGACATTAAGAAATCGGTGAAGAAGCGCTTCTTTTGCCGGCTGACAAAAGTACTTAAAAGTATTTTGTCAGGCGGTAACAAGGCGCGAGCCTTCAACGGTTGGGTAATGCCTCTGCTGATATACTCCTTTGGCATACTGAGATGGACTCAGACTGAGCTCGACGCCCTGGATAGAAAGGTCCGTCAACCGCTCACAACACACCGCATGCTACACCCGCGCTCGTCTGTTATGAGACTGTATATTCCGCGGAAATGGGGGGGGTCGAGGCTTTTTAAATGCCAAGAACCTTCACAACCGCGAAGTATGCAGTCTCAGGGATTATTTCCGCAACAGTGAGTCCGGGATGCATCGCGATGTTGTGGCAGTTGACAGGAGCTTCACGCCTCTTTCATTGGCAAACGAGAACTGGCGCAAACCATCGGTGCTCAGCACTGATGATCGCAAGGAGGTATGGAAGAGCAAGGAGCTACACGGGCGATTCTATCGGGTCCTGACGGGACCCGATGTGAATCCGCTCGCGTCGGTGAACTGGCTGCGTTTCGGGGACCTCTTCGGAGAAACCGAGGGTTTTGCCTGTGCAATTGCAGACGAAGTTATCAAGACGAACAATTACCGGAAATACATAATGAAGGACGGTACGGTCGACATTTGTCGGGCATGCCGCCGTCCAGGCGAATCACTTCGTCATGTTATTTCCGGTTGTTCGCATCTTGCTAACGGCGAGTACTTGCACAGACATAACCTAGTAGCCAGGATCATCCACCAGCAACTTGCTCTTCGATACTGCCTTGTCGAGTCCGAGGTGCCGTACTATAAGTACGCACCTCTGCCAGTTCTCGAGAATGGTCGTGCGTTGCTCTACTGGGACCGCTCTATCATCACGGACAGGACTATTGTCGCCAATAAGCCTGATATCGTGCTGGTAGACCGGTCTCAGCGCCGGGCTGTGATCGTCGATATCACCGTACCACATGACGAGAACCTCGTGAAAGCCGAGAAGGACAAGCTGAGCAAGTACCTTGACTTGGCTCATGAGGTTACCGCCATGTGGGATGTTGACTCGACGATCATAGTCCCAATAGTCGTGTCGGCAAACGGCCTTATAGCGAAGAGTCTCGACCAACATCTAAAGAGACTTTCGCTAGACGGTTGGGTTAAGGGCCAGATGCAGAAGGCAGTCATCCTTGACACAGCGCGCATCGTCAGGAGGTTCCTCACTCTGCAGCCCTAACCACCGGTAGCTTGGGCCCTGCCCCGCTGCTGGCGGCACCCTAGTTTTAAAGTTTTTTATAATGTTTATTTTATATATCTATTGTAAAAAACTTAGAAATTAAGAAGAAAAATAAATGAGTATATAATAATAATATTGATAATAATTAAATCCGCAAAAAATGTCAAAGTTAATTAATGTTATAAAACGAGTGCTCGAGAAGCCAGCGCTGACGCCTGTGTTTGCAGATAGAGTAAGGATATAGGTAAGACAGCAGGCAAACAACAACCTACCTCGATAGTATCTTGGGCCTTATGCTCTTTTGACTAATCCCGGCCCGGAAGGGTGAATTTCGCCCGAACGCCACGTCGCCTCTGCAAGTCTAAAGTCACTAAAAATCGGGACTAAAATTTCGTTGGAGGGACTGAAATAACTTGGTGCGCAACTCAACTGCCAGTTTTCTCTGACCAAAGAATAGTCCAAAGTCACCCCATAGAATATGGAATTTCAAGTATATAGTATGTACGTAAGTTATACTTCGTCTATGCGCGCGCACACCCAAGATTGTAGAGAAAACCAAGATTTTAGCAAACATTGTAACTATCTTCAGGCTAAACTTTACAGTTACTTTTTGTGTTGAAAATATTATATTAAAGAAAATAAAATTATTAACTTCTTTCGTGCGTACATAAATATACACACCCTTTGTCCAAACTATAATTACAATAAATTTAAACTGCATTTGTAGCACAACACTTTATCGTATAGCCGACAAAGCTATTACTATTATAGACAAACATTTATTACTATTATAGACAGTATCACAATATAGTTTCGTTGGTAATTCTGCCACCGCAACTGCAAAACAGAAAACTCGAAATGTTTTAGATAGCTTTCACCTTCGATAACAAAGTGTTCTTTCTTTCAAATCAAAAAATATATATACGTCAATTTTATTGTTGTAGCGCCCCGCGGTTTCACCCACGTAATTCCCTATCCCGTGATTTTCTAGGTTAAAAAGTAGCCTGTCTATCTATGAACCAAATTTCATCCAAATCCCTTCTATAGTTTTGACCTAAAAGAGTAAGAAACATCCATCCCTACTTAGATCGCTTTTAGCGATAAGGTCGCCATTTGCTACTATATTTTAAGATTGTTTTTTAAGTCGTTTGTTCTGTTAAGTGCAATAAAGAGTTTATCTATCTATCTTACAAACTTTCGCGTATATATATTATGTTAGTAGGATATGTACTTACGCATGTGATACAACTATTATTGTCTTTCAATTCGTTAACGTAACCCAATAACTAGCAGTGCCCGCGATTTTACCCGCGTAGTTCCCGTTCCAGTAAAATTCAAGCGAATAAAATACCCGAAAAGTTTTTTTTTTTTTAATGTAATTTTATCATGCAATCAGCCCTTCCGACTATGAGCAGATGTGTTGTAGAGACTTTCAACCGATAAGTGATATTTCAAATCGTAAACTACATTTTTATTAATATTGATAGTTTCAACCGGATCCATCCAGATGTTGCGAAGTGATTGAGCTACAAACTTTAACATTTATAGGTGATGTTTTTGAATTTGTTACGAAATTTTGCTTCAAGTTAAGTATCTGCTTATTTTTGCTCTTCGAAAACCTTTACCTCCTAGGGGATTAAAAAGTTAATCTATCGAGCGAACAATGGGCAAATTGAAAGATCGCCCTTTGTACCGCCTGATTGATTCTCGGGATCGAACCTTCGCATTTCGCGAACGGGCTCGCTTATCAGCGCCTTTGAGAACCTTTTATCTACTGCCAATTTATATCTATAGTTTTCAAGTTTCCTGCGCAATACGAGACATTATGTGCACTAATATTGTATTTTCAAAAAACTACAATTTAAAATTAAATCAAGATACTCGAAGTCGTCCAGATAAATTAAAGTCAATTCTAGTTTTTTGGTACCTAATTTTAACTCATATTTAAAAAAATCATTACACCGATTTCGATAAAATGTATGTAGAAGTGGTCCCAACTTCTAAACTATGATCTGCCAAACAAAAGAGTACCATCAAAATTGATTCATAGTTGGTGGAGCTATCTCGTAAAGGCCGATTTAAACTGAACGAACATAGAGCTAGAGCTGGAACAAGAGCATTCTTCAACAAGATTCTCGATCTTTTAGTGCAAACGAAAGATCGTTGTTAGCGTTTTCCATATTATATATTCCATAGAATCTTTGCGAACGCAAACAAAACAACGAAATAATGCTCTACGTTTGTTTACACCAAATGAATTTGATACAGTGGGGATAGAATGAGCATTCGCTCGTCTTATGTAAATCGGCCTTAACATACACACAAAAAGCATACAACGGAATTGACAAACTACTCCTTTTTTGAAGTCGGTTAACAATTAGATGATATGAAATAAAATCAATTTATTTGCAAATGAAATGAATTAATTGAAATCAATACAGTACATCGCAAGGTAACACAAGACAACGTAACTCAATGCAAGGCAAGGCAACGCAAAGCAACCCACAATATTAAGCAACGATGCCGATAACCGTTGGGGTAAACGGGTTCTGGAGTGGAGACCGCGAAACGGCAAACGTAGTGTAGGACGCCCTGAGACTAGATGGAGTGACGATATTCGAAAGGCAGCTGGTGGAGGTTGGAGAAGTAAGACCGAGGATCAGGCTGAGTGGCGTATCATAGGAGAGGCCTATGTCCAGCAGTGGACGAAAACAGGCTGATGATGATGCAGTCACGCAGGGGATAGTGCGCTTACTGAATCACGGTGACATTAAGGCGCGGGCCCACCGCGGTGCACGGAGAGGCTACGCACGTGTATTAAGCTTCGCTTTGTAAGAAAATGTATGTGGTTGTGTCCACTGCAACCCACGGAGAGGCTACGCATGAATTGACGTCATTGAAACACGCGTGGCTTGCTCGAATAGGCGGTTACATAGCTCAACGCTGTCAACGTGGGTCTACGTTTCCACTGGAGTACACGAATAAGACCCACGACCCACGACTATGTACAGCTCGGTTATCGCAGAACAGTTTTCAGTCATACACGTTGTGGAACGGACGCGTTTCGTGTTTCTCGTATATATCGTATCGAGGTACCGTCCGTCCCACCTCCCGCAGTGAAGCCCGTGTCCGTAGATTGCAGTGGCATGTGTGTAGCCTCTCCGTGCGCCGTGCCACGCTAAACATAGTCGTGGGTCTTCGTGTAGGTACTCCAGTGGAAACGTAGACCCACGTTGTCAAACAAATGAATACACGCAGCTAAAATGCGCCGCGTGCCCGTGCACAGCATGCACCGCGGTGGGGCCGCGCCTTTACTGTCTTCTGTGCGTGTGTTTGCAATAAAACTCCTCCTAAATGGCTGTACCGATTTTGATAAAATGTTTTATGTGTATTCAAATGATTTCGAGAATTATTTACATTAGCAATTGAATGTTTTTACGAGTGTATATGACTATATATTATATCGATCAGGTCCCTTAGTAGTCTTATCTTATATAATATAAATCTCCTGTCACGATGTTTGTCCGCGATGGATTCCTAAACTACTTAACCGATTTTAAATTAAATTGGCACAATGTGAGCAGTCTGGTCCAACTTGAGAGATAGGATAGTTTTTATTTCAATTAATAGTCTTTAAATGACAATATCCGAGCGCAGCCGGAATGGGCCGCTAGTAAAATTATAAATATAACATCCTTGTATAACAATAAATGTTCAAGTGCCCTTTCCAGGTATTTATTCCCGATCTAAGAGAACAAATAAAACTCCGAAGTTATAACATCAATTTGTTCGTGAAAGTGAAACAATTAATCAGACGAGCCAATGAAGGATGAGGCGAGATAACTCCCGGGGGAGGCCTATCAACCCGCGGAATTACAAACTTAACTCTGCCGTCGTCCAAATTTTAGAACAATTTTTTTTAACTTTTTTTTTTTTAATAAATAAATAGAAAATAAAGAACAGGACGTCTACTCTCTTTCTACGAAAAACGTAATATCGAAATAAATTCGCGACTTTCCTACTCCGGTTCTACTTCGTTTTGTCCGACCGAACATTGTTTCAAGGCCGATTTAAACTGAACGAACATAGAGCTAGAGCTGGAACAAGAGCATTCTTTCTCGATCTTTTAGTGTAAACGAAAGATCGTTCTTAGCGTTTTCCATATTATATATTCCATAGAATCTTTGCGAACGCAAACAAAACAACGAAAGAATGCTCTACGTTTGTTTACACCAAATGAATTTGATAGTGGGGATAGAATGAGCATTCGCTCGTCTGATGTAAATCGGTCTTCACGTTTAAATGTTCTAAGCCTATACTTTAATTAAAGTAGGTTTAGGACATTTAAACGTACGAAACGACGGATCGAAGTAGAATCAGAGTAGGAAAGTCGCGAGTTTATTTCAAAATTATGTTTTCGTAGAAAGAGAGTAGACGTCCTGAGCTGCTTCAAATTCCACCTGCACCTCTGAGTGTTTTTCCAACTACAGATATTTAAGCTTATGTCGTCATCACTAGTTTCGACGATGAAACTATCGTGAGAAACAAAGTGTCAATGTTTGTTGCTCAATCTTGTCGTATCGTATGGACGGATCGGGTTGAAATTTTAAACACAGATTATTGTTAGTAAAATCACACAGGCTCTTCTTTATCTCGAGAAAATAACACAAACGCGAACTATGCGGATGAAACCGCGGGTCGCTGCTAGTTATTATGCTTAATAGATTGCTTAGATAGTTAATATGCGTAACTTAAGAAATTAAAAACGTAGGAAGTACATATTTTTTTTTTTAATAAAGAGTGACGAGACGAGCAGGACATATGCCTGATGGTAAGCAACATGCCTGCCACATAACAGCACAGTGACACGCAGCTATTGGAACATGAAGAGCCCAAATCATTACCTAGCACCACACTGCGCTCGTCACCCAGAGATCTAAGTTGTTATATATCTAAGCCCTGTAATTTCTCTGGAAACAAATAAAATTCCGCCTGGGAAAGTCCTACTAGCCAGTTATTCTATCGCCATGCAGTACTGTCACTGTGTTGTGGTTTTTAGGGCAATGATTCCTGATAAATTATAGAACGTAGAGATAAATCAGAGATTTTGACTCTTCTTGTTCCAACAGCTGCGTGATACTGTGCTGTTATGGGCAGCCGCGTTGCTTGCTATCAGACACGTGTCCCGTCACTGTATACTATACATTATCTATTCTATGACTATACAAAAGTCCTCAACAGTACTCATCAATACCGTATCGAAGATGAAAGAAAACACTACCCTTGAGAAATAAAAGATGGTGGCTCCCCACTTCAACTTGGCAGGTACTTCAGTAAAACTGTAAAGCCAAGATATTAAAGGGTTGAATTGTCGCCGAGATACAGAAATAGGTAATTTTTGAAGGGACCGGGGGATTTGTTCTCAGAGATTATGTAATTAAAGGATCAGAAAGAGTTATATTGGCAGAACGGGGTATTACAAGTAATCTCATCTCCTCTCCTGGTATCCTCCTAATATTCGAGTCAAAATTTATCACAGTTAATTAAGCGTCACTTAAACTTAACTTCCGTGTTCCAAAACTTAGTATGTGTCTGTTTTGAATTAGTTTGATGTCATAAACGATTGATGATTTATCATCATCATCACAAGCCAGTTTTCGTCTAATTAGAAACATAAGCATCTGTAGCTAAAGCCTGCTCAAAGGCGTAATTAAATAATTTCGATACTCAGATGCACGAATTCGTCATCACCATTATCTAAACTCTCTCCTTGCGAGAGAAGGCCCCGAGTCCCAGCAGTGGGAACGTTTTGTGGGCTGTTGATGTATGTTGATTATCTAAACAAGATAGACACTGTTCGACGAAATGTGTCATCTCCTAACCCGCTCAAAACAATCGTGGTGGATTATGTCCTTGAATCTGTCCTTCTAATAGAATCCTTTCTTCTTGTCCTTGTAGTAGGAAAACAATTTGCCTCGTCTATGCTATATCAAATTAAATGAAAACCTTTTTTTTATAGTGAGATAAGGCTCCAAGTTTCAGCAGTGGCAACTGGGGACAGAACAGAAGAAAGCTGCTAAGCCAAAGCACACCTCTAGGGTTTTGATTTTGAAACGCAGTGTTGTGTCCTTAATTCATTATTTTAATTAATTCTAAAAGCTAATATAATATGAACCTAAATAAACATACCTTACCTAAAATAAAATTTCATAAACGTCGTGTCGGGAATTAAAATTAATAACCCATTTCCTTATTTACGTTACTTCTCCGGCATCTACGGATCTAGCGTACAGTTGTAGATATACGCAAAACGAAGCGTACATGTGCCCGAAGATTAATGTTGCCAGGATTGTCTAATATTTTCCGCGAACCGTGGATTTATCGCCCGCCACGCGTTTCGGAACGACTAGAATGCTATTTGTGGGATAATTGCTACGCGTTACTCATGTGCGGGAATTTTCATTTTATATGCAGTTAGTTTACTTAGATGTGGTATTGCAATGTTTTATTTGTAACTAACTGCTGCGTGGTATTTGTGGCTGTAACAATCAGATTTATCTGTCAACTAGTAGCGCCTCGTTCCTGCTATATTTTCGGGATATAAATAAACCTATGTGCTATTTCAGCCTATATTCGAACTGTGTTACAAATTTCAACGAAATCTGTTGAAATTTGATCGCGGTGATTACCCAACCAACATTAAAATATAAAAATAATTACAGAATAAGAATTTGAAATTTATTTATTGCCATACTGTTTTCACAAAGATCTTAAAGTAACTTAGGTAACATTATAACATAATACTGAAATTTAACAAAAAAAAAACATACAAACCAATATTTTGAACGAACAGTAAAATTCTAAAATAATAAATGTTCATCATTTTCATGGTTGAAATATTCTATTAGGTTGTAAAATCCTTTCGCCAGTTCTTTAATTTCCTCTTAAGGCTTGTTCGCATTTAGTCTAGTAGCGAGTAATTTAGCAACTAAACGTGTATGAACTGTAAAAATTTAGTCGAGTAGTCTAGTGAATAATTTAGTCGAGTCAATCCATTTTGTTCTATTTTCAACGGGCGAGTAGCATCCCCACCACGCGTCTGTGCTTTCTGGTTCATCGGCTAAACGAGTGCGAACCTGTCAAATTAGTCGAGTTCATTAGTTGCCGCATCTTTTTACTAACTAGTCTGTGGTTGCCGCCAAAATGTTGTTTCGCTGGAGTGAAGATACCTACTACATTAAAATTTGTTTCTTTATATGTGGAACATGAATGTTTGTGGAATGTTAAGTCCCCGCTCTATAAAAACAAGCAAATAAAACAATCTGCATACCTGAATATGGAAAATTCAATGAATATACAAGGATTTGGTGAAAAGGAAATTAAACTAAAAAGTATTCTTTGGGATCTTCCAATGCTAATTCCTTGAGAAGACAATTAGTAGCGCATAGATTATCTCTTCTGTCGATCCATTTTCGTACCCACAGCTTCTTTTTTTTAATCACACAAAGTTCCTCCTCCACCTCTTCTAAAATGGCCATTACAATTATTAGCGTAATCAGCTTATTTATTTTATTGCGTTGTAGACGCTTCATGTTGCAAAACGCTACTCACTTGTGAACTGTACTAAAGCACGGTGCGAACGATTTTTGAATAGTAGCGAGTATTTTAGCTACTAAATTACACTCTACTAGACTAATACACTAGCTTAATGCGAACAAGCCTTTATAGCGAGTACATTAATAATATGATGATGATGAACGAAGTGATAAATGGATACATTCTATAAAGCCCTTTCAAAACAAAAACAGACTTTTAAGATAACGTCTAAAAATAGTTGGAAATGGCGACCCTGTCGCTAAAAGTGAACTCTTCCAGATAACCGTGAAATAGACAAGTTAAACAAAGTTATAGCAGTATAGTGCTAGGCGATAATTTAGACTCGTTACGTTCAAATAGTTGAGTTGCACTGTTATGGGCAGGAGATTGAGATGATGATGTTGAGAAGCACACTCGTGAGAGATTGAAATAAATAAATGGAAACAAATATTGCGAATGGGATCAAAACAAAACATCAGAAAGTAAACTTGTGTGTGAATTGTCCACCAATATTTATTATTTATTATTATTAAACCCCTGAACAAGATAGTCTATAGCAATAAATTGTAAACTCACAAAAATAAATAAAATCCCGTATTTAATCTGTTATTACGATCCTCAATCCTCGCTTATTAAACAGTTTCAAGAGATTAATTTTACGAAACCTTTAACTTCGAAAATAAGACACAACAGAGGGTTAAAATAGAATAAATTATTCACTTTTGTCTTAACAACGAAAATTATTATACGGAACAGAGATGTTACTAGCCGACATTTAATTTTGAATTTCGTTTAACGACATATTTTGAGCTCTACGTTCTTTAGAATAGAGTTTGGAATGTAAAGTGATATGTATTTCATTATCTTCTCCTTAATTGTAGCAGTTATACCGTTTAGTTTCGTTTGTATTGCGATTCCAGAAAGTGTTTTATGCAGTTTTGAAACTAGACACATTGAGGTAAAGTTTAAATTGCTGTGCTGGTGGTTTCTAGATGGTAATGCAGTTTTTGGACGCCCGCTGCGCACGAGAGGCGATCATAACAAATCATCAAGTTGCTTCTAAGGATGTGGGTACACCGTGGAAAGAAACTTATATTATTTATTTGAACTAAACATCGCCACATAAATACGTAAAACAGAAGGATAAATATGTTTACTGTACTGAATTACAAATGTTACATTTTATATTGTTAAGAACGTAGTTTATTCTTTTTTTTTTTTTTTTTTTTTTTTTTAACTTTTATAGGCTTACACTTGACCGCCATCTCGCCTGATGTTAAACGACGATGCGGTCTACGATGGAGCGTGTTTACCTAGAAGAAACCGATTCACTCTCGACTTGAAGACACAAAGATTGTAACCAACAGGGAAAACCCACTCAGGCAACGCATTCCACAGCCTAGACGTTCTTATCACAAAAGTAGAGTCAAATCTCTTCGTTCGCGTCTTTGGAACATCAACCATGAAACGATGTCGCTTTCTCGAGCTACGAGCATTCCGATAGAAAAAAGGGCAAGGTGGTATTAGATCATGTAAATCAGTCGCACACTCTCCGAAGTGTATCCGATAAAAAACCGAAAGACTAGCAACTTTTCGGCGATGTTCAAGACTTTGTAGTCTTTTTCGCACAAGAGTGTCGTTGCCTATGAGCCTTTTGGCACGTCTCTCGATCGATTCCAAGGCCTCCAGCTGATACTTAGCCGAACCATCCCAAAGATGCGAACAGTACTCCATACAAGAACGAATTTGAGCTTGATATAACGTGAGCAACTGCTCAGACTTGAAGTACTTTCGCACCTTGGAGAGGACACCTAGCTTTTTGGCAGCTAATTTAGCCTTGGACTCGATATAAGAACCAAAGTTGAGCGTAGATGTTAATGTAACGCCCAAAAGCTCAAGACGGTCAGAAATCGGCACGGATACACCTCTAAAAGTTGGAGTCAGTTGGAATGGACTCCTTTTAGCGGAGAACAGACACGCCTGCGTCTTACTCTCGTTGAACTTGACCAGATTGGCATCGCCCCATGTAGACACCGCCTCAAGGGTCAAGCTCAAACGCTCGATCAGACTCTCTCTTAGTACCTGAGTTTGCTGCCCACTGGCTCTCACACTAGATATGTAACTCTCTACAACGGTGCTATCATCTGCGTACCCAAAGATACCGGGCTTCAACAGATCGTTGATATGTAGCAGGAAAAGCGTCGCAGAGAGTACCGACCCTTGAGGGACTCCGGCATTGATAGCCATTTGATCCGACGAGCAGCCATCAATGACGACTCGTATGGATCGATCCCTCAAAAAGTCCGATATCCACGCAATAAACCCAGGACGCAAACCATAACCAGAAAGCTTGCTTATAAGGCCATCATGCCAAACCCTGTCAAAAGCCTTCGAAATATCCAGGGAGACTGCAAGTGCTTCCCCGTGCTTCTCGATAGCTTCACTCCAGATGTGAGTGACGTACGCTAGAATATCCCCGGTGGACCGGTTTCGGCGAAACCCGTATTGCCGGTCACTGAGGAGGTCGTTTGATTCTAGGTACGTCAGAAGCCTGTGGTTTAAGACACGTTCCATAGTCTTGCAGAGTATGGACGTGACTGAGATGGGCCTGTAGTTGGCAGGGTCAGCACGACTACCCTTTTTGGGCACTGGTTGCACATTGGCAAGCTTCCAAGACTTTGGTACCAATCCAGTTTCGAGAGAGAGTCTAAATAGACGTGTCAGTATCGGGGACAACTCAGGCGCACATGCCTTCAACACTAGAGCAGGAATACCATCTGGGCCACTGGCTTTATTCACGTCCAGACTGCGTAGCACTTTGCGAACCTCAATTTGACGAATGTGTACCTCTGACATGAGAGTCGGACAGCCAGGTGGAGTAGGAGGTGTCGCGCTACCAGCATCTAGACGCGAAGATTCCGCAAACTGAGATGCAAACAAGTTTGCTTTCTCCATTGCGGTGTGAGCCAGTGTCCCATCAGGTTTCAGCATTGGAGGTAGTGAGGGGCGGCAGAAGTTCGATTCGACCGATTTAGCTAGGGACCAAAACGCTTTGCTACCTGCAGGGTACGAAGCTAGTTTGTTCCCTATTCGACTAATGTGGTCAAAACGAGCCCTCTGAAGAACCTTTTTGCTTGCCTTAGCAGCCTTGTTGAACGCTTTCTTCTTCTGGTGTATGTCCCTTGCCTTACGCTGTCGAGCATCAACCCAGGCTAGGTAGGCCTCATGTTTAAATGCTTCAGCACTTTTACATTGAGGACCAAACCAAGGGCGAGCTTTGCTGGATAATGGAACGTCGGAGTATGGAATGAAATATTCCATAGCCGTTCGTATTACATTAGTCACAGCATCCGCGCAGACTGAAGGATCACCAGAAGTGAAGCACAATGACTGCCATGGGTAAGATGCAAAGAAAGAGCGCATCTCGTCCCAATCTGCTGACTTGTATCGCCACATCCGCCGGTTGCCTCTGGGGCTGGGATCAGGCGGATGGTAGACGGATACTGACTTCACCAGACAGTGGTCGGAGCTGCCTAACGGCGAAGATACCGCCACGGAATAACGGTCTGGATCGGTTGTCAGCAGAAGGTCTAAGCAATAAGGTGTATGCGACTCAACGTCGGGTACTCTTGTGGCCTCTTGGACCAGCTGGGTTAGGTCTAACGATAAAGCTAGCTTTCTCGTTTCCTGCCCAGCGTGGTCAGTGTCCCGGTATGGGAACAGCCATTCCTTATGATGGCCGTTGAAATCCCCCAGTAACACTAATTGGGCCGAAGGGTATTTCTGTTGAGCCGCGTCCGCCGCCTCACTTAAATATTCCGTGAGCCTAGTCGTCTCCTGGTCTCCGCTGTGCGACCGATACACACAGGCATAGACAATTTTGTCTATGCCTGTGTCTAGTAGTACCCAAATAACTGAAAATCTAGTGTCCTCAAGGTTACGGAGACGCCGACAGCAGATGCCGTCACGGGCGTACAGGCACACACCAGCACGAGGTCGAAATTTGTGCTCTAAGGTATAACCTGGGTATGTGAGGTACGCCACGTCCGACGGACAACCTATCTGCGTCTCCGTTAGGAACAAAAGTGACGGCTGTTCAGTCTCAAGATGGTGATGGACTGCCGTGAGATTGGAGTGCAATCCTCTGATATTAGTGAGGTGCACTTTGATGGTCAAGGAGTGCAGCCGCTTTAATCCTTTGTTTCCTTTTTTAACTTTTTGCATAATTTTTTTTGAGAGAAGATCGGTGGGAAAACGGAAGTAGAACGAGGCAGCATAACACTTACCAATGGTCACAACACACAACACAAATACATGTATGGAAAACTAGTCTGGAGACTGCGGGGACGCCCGAGCCCCCCCGGAGATGTCTATCTGGCCTTGACTTCCGGTCGCCAACCGGCAGGATAGCGCATCCCGGGATTTTTCGCTAGATGGCGGGGCAGCCTTTCATGAGTGGCTAGCTCACTACTTGGGCCCCCAACTATCTGCGGTCGGTCGCGGCAACCGTGCCTCGGATCCCGCTACCCTCCAAGACTAGCCTTCCCATGCAATGTATCAGTGTGTGACAATCTGGTCTCGTAGTTATGCTGCAACTGTTCTGACCCGTTTTCCCTTTATGGCGTCACCAGACAACATGCCGGAACACGGCTGGGCCGCTTGGCGGCACGACTTTGTCTGGTGGGTGGTCACCAGCCACGGCCGAAGCCTACCACCGGTATTTTGTCACCTGATTGGCACCACCCAGGGACTACGTGTGGGGTTTCTATGTACAGGTGCTTCCCCACGGACGTAGGTGACTCGGCCCCCAAACTTATTGTATTCTTAACTATGTTAAGAATACAATAAGTTGAAAAATAAAACAGCTATGATCAGTCCACAGCATTATATTTCGGAATCAGTCGTTCATACAAACTTATTCACAGCTGCCTCGTGCAGCTGAAGTAGTACATTTTGTGTAGATATTACATTATTAATTGACAAAAACGCTTTACAATACCTTAATTTCAGTAACAGATGTACAATTATCACTTTTACTTAGATATTTACTTAATACCTTTATTGTTACGAGTACTTTTAACTTAAGCCTTTCGCTTAGACTTGCTGTAGGTAGGTAGGTATCTAGGTATATGTTTTTGAAGTGAAAACTTTTTTAGGCGCGCCTAGACAAATTTTTCGTGGGGTGTAAATTGGATTCTACCGTCACGCTCGGGTATGATAAGAAATCTTCGGGTAAACCCGGGACCTTGGCGATTGGGCATCTAGAAATGCGTCAGCCAATGGGAAGTGCTGAAAGGGCGTGGCCTCGCCATCATGGCATGGCCATCTAGAAATGCGTGAGCCAATGGGAAATGCTGACCCATTTCTAGATGGCTATGCCATGATGGCGAGGTCACGCCCTCCGGTTACACCCGTGTAGTTTCCAAGGCAAGCTATCAAATTCTGAGTTATAAGTTTTCACTTCTATCGGCAGTTCCAATGGCTGCCAATTTTTTTTTTAGAAACATATTCTGACGAGAAAAACGAGAGCTTCATTGTTTCCTGCCAAAATTATCACACAGACTACAAAACAAATTATACCCGGAGTTTTAGGGTTGCCATAGAGTGCATTTCGGTATTCTTAATATTCTTTCAATACCAACTCATATAAATTACTAATATTGCTAACAATAGTTAGGGAATGGGGTATAGTTTGGTCAGATAAGTTTTAGCCCACTAAATGTTCTCATTACTGTGACTTCTCTCGCAGGAAAGATTATGGCTAACGTGGCCATAATCCAATAAGCTGATCCACCGGATGATACGTGACTTCGAAAGTTTCTAGATACATGTCGGTTTCCTCACGATGTTTTCCTTGGCCATTTTTTAAGTTAGCAACATTACACACATGACTCCGAAAAGACAGTGGTGCGCGTAGTATTTTAACCCCATCACCACTCGCCTTTCTCCTGATTAGATCTGACGTAACTTCAATATAATTCTTAATATACTTAAGTTTCAAACATACATTTTAGTTACTGTCAATACTAACATTTAATTTAGCTTGACAGAGAGACCTATCCGCGATTGAAAAAGAGCGCAGCGGTACGGGCCTGAGGCATACGACTCCGCTCCCACCCGACAAATGAAATTCCCTCAAATACGGACTTTACGTCTTGCCGCTAAGATATAGATTACATTGGCAACACAAATTAGCGGATCGCTCGCCGACAGCCATCATAAAGCTCATATACACTCTGTATTTTATTTCTCGGGTGATATCAGAGTCGTATAACTGGGCGCAGACCTGACAAAATCATAAGACTCACCGTCGACTGCTTGCACTACAAACTACCTACTGTTAAAAATACATTTACACGTCATATTTTTCTTGTACGTCCTAATTTTTTAGATTTTTCCTCATAGTGCCCTCGCCCTTAAGCCAGCACAGCACAAGTTGAGATGAATTGTCGAAGAGCTCCGAGTATATTGTTCTCTGCGTGGTGCCTCCACATTGCAATGTTGGATGGCGGCATCGCACGGTCACGCAGGGCAATGCTATTTGTTGCAGATTAAATAAAGTTTTCTGAGATCGTTGGGTTTTAAGTATGTAATTATTTTGATTAGACACAAGTGGATTTGTAAGAATTTCCATGTCAAAATATGAAGTCTGTGAATTTTAAAACTACTCCCCGAATGACGTACTTCCAACTGTTCCCGGTGCAAAGGTGTCCATGACGCTCGCTGCTTTCCCCCCACCTTGAATGGCAATGGAACCTTTGTTCCAGGAACGCGCCGGATCGAGAGTCACCCCTATTGTCCCTAAGAAAGTGAAAATAAAACTTGTGAAACAAAGACAAACATCTTCGATGAGTGTGTCCTACGTGTCATGACCTACGGAGCCCAAATATTGAACACTTACTTGCTTTGCCTTTTTTGCCCCAAACAGTTTGTTTAAACGCACTTACATATCTGATATGAATATGAGGAATTAGAATACCATTCAAATAATAACATTTGTATTATGTTATTACAAATATGTGCTAACTCCATTCTTTTTTTTTTTTGTATAAAGTGAAGAGACGTGCAGGGTAGGTGCATGATAGTATTAAGCAACAAGTCTGTTTATGACAGCACTGGGTATCGGAGCTATTATAACATGAAGAGTTCAAAGCACTACCTTCTAAAGCACCGCACTCGTCACCCAGAGATACAATATTTAATTTTAATATTAATTTAATTCATCTGGATTCACTAATATTATTACTGTTAGGCGGTAGAACTTAACTGGTAAAGATATACTAGGTAATTCTCCAGACGGGATTTGCAAAGAGTCCTACCATTAGAAGTTCAAATGGCTTCGTGACGTTCGTGACACTGTGCTGTTAATGGCAGTTACGTCATTCGACAAAAAATGCCTAATAGGGACTTCCGTTAGAAGTCAAAACTTAAAACTTAGTACTCGTACTTTAGTATTGAATTAGCACTAATGTCGCACGAACCGTCACTTGTATAGCTACAGATATATATACTGGTATTACGCATGTCCCGTGGAATTCCCGACCCGTTGCTCCACTGCCGCTTCGATGCTCGTCACCACATTAGAATGTTGGTAATGCAAAACCATAAGATTTTTCCTTGCAAAAAAATAATGAAAGCAGACGAAAAATTTTCACATAAAAAAAAATCAAAATCAGCTCTTTGTAACACACAAGACATTGTTGTTAATATATTATGTTGTCGTTGCTTCAATGGACGTTAGAAATAAACCCCGTCTCGGTATTATGCCGAATTAATCTCCAAAACTCATGCGAAGAGAAGAATAATTTAATTATCGCGTTTCGCAAAGCGAGTGCCACTCGGCGAGTATTCAAGTTCAATGGAAAAGCAATTAGAATAATGAACCACGAGGAGCGTGGAGATTAGGGGACCATTAGCGACCACTGTTATCAGACCTTCCAAGTCTTCAATGCAGTACCTATGTACAATAGGACAGGTAGTTAGTGGACGGTCAGAAGCTATCATTTAGTAGATCATTCAGAAAAGGACCATTTAGCATTGGTTACGGCTGGTCTAATCGGGCGAACGGCGACTGCCGA
This sequence comes from Ectropis crepuscularia, assembly GCA_963693475.1. Classification (NCBI taxonomy): domain Eukaryota; kingdom Metazoa; phylum Arthropoda; class Insecta; order Lepidoptera; family Geometridae; genus Ectropis; species Ectropis crepuscularia. The sequence continues at coordinate 3,973,474 of OY856340.1, forward strand.
TTCGGAGACCCCGGGTTCAAATCCCACGCGGACCACTGTCTTTTCGAAGTCACTTAAAACTGTGAAGGAGAACATCGTAAGTAAACTGACATGTACGTCGAATCTTTCCAAATCATGTGTCATCCACTAACCCAACATTAGACCAACATAGTGGACTATGGCCGCGACTCTCTTCTTGCGAGAGAAGACCCCGAGTTCCAGCAGTGGGAACATTTAGTGGGTAGCCTAGTGGCTGGAGCAATTTCACAGTCATGAGGTCGTTCGTTCACATACCCCCTATGCCTCTGCGTATTAGATAAGCAATGTCAATGTCAATAATTTTACATATATTGTGACTAATTAAACATTCAAATCTATTATTCTGATCGTGATCCTGATGCTTCATTATATTCCTGTGTGAAATAGCATTAAAACACAGGGCTTTCGACTTCTACACTAGCCTAAACTTTGGTGGAAAGAAAAAGTCTCACAATTTAAAAACATTGTAAGTTATATAACATTTTCCCACGTAGCAACCCATAAAACTCTCATTGCTTGAGCACAGGTCTCCCCCTAACCTAAAAGTAGGTAGGTTCAAGCCATAGTCCACCTTGCTAGCCAAGTTGCAAGTTGACAGACTTCACTTGTCTTTGAAAAGTATTTTTCTGCGACAAACAGGTTTGCTCACGATGTATTTGCTTCACTGTTTTAAAGTTAGCGGCATAACGCACATAAAACATTTGAACAAAAACGTATTTAACTGATGTTTTTGAATAAAACCTATAAAGTACCACAGAGGTCTCAGTACACTGGCCCCCGGGCCTACAAAACTCGCACGAAACCCTCACAGTTAAAAGTGTCAAGATTTTCGTATTCGCAATCTGTTTAATGCGTTGAAGAGGTCTTTTGTGCGTCTGTTCGCAATTTATTTTTGGACAGGTGGACCCGGGCCGACCTATTGTGGCGGGCCCGACACCTATTGTGTTTCGGGAAAACAGAAATTACGAGATCTATACTTGTTGGGAACATTTTGTGAGAAATGAAAATTAACTCGCGAGGAATCGGGGTTGCTTTTAATTTTGTATTTTTGATTAATAAGCTGGCCGGAACGAAGTGGGCTTCAGAAAGAAAGAACTGTGTTTTTTCTTATAATATAGAGGGAAAGGGCGAGCCAGATCTCTGTTTTTTTTTTTTTTTTTTTTTCTGAAGGACCTATAGTAGCTGGCGGTGGGTGCCTCTACTACCTATCGGACTTTGGGGTTAGCGCTACCGCGCAGGACCCCCTATACCTAACTTAAAAACTAAAAGCCTATCATACTTACGTACATAACATACATTATGCCCTATGATACCTGGAAGGAAAAAATTCGAACTATGCCCTAGTCATATATTCGAACTATCTGACAGATCTCTGTCTAATGGTAAGCAAAGCGCCTGCCCATAACAGGCTTTTTTTATATGTCCGACTCCCAAACAAGACCGTCGGGGTCTTTGTATGAGCATGTCATAGATGCATGAGCAATCATAGAATTAGAAAACCGCCCATAACAGGTTAGTTAGTACCTTGCAGCTTTTTGAACTTGAAGGACGAATCGGCACTTAGCACTGCACTGTTCTCGTCACTTTGAGATATAAGATCATTTGTCTCTTAGCCCAGTAATTTCTCTTTCTTTTATTTCGTATTGACCACCAACTCGCCTGATCGTAAGCGGCGCGGCGGTGTGGCCGAAGATGACGCACGTTGACCTAGAAAGTACATATTCACTCTGACCTTAAAAGTTCTAGATTGTATCTCTCAGGGAACAACGAGGCCGGCAACTCATTCCACTCCAAAGCTGTACGTAAGAGGAAAGTAGATTCAAACCGTTTTGTACGAATTTTGGGAATATCCACAGTGTATGGTTGGTAGTAGGTCGACTAACGACTTGTCCTATAATGGAAAGGGGAAGTCATTATTAGGTCATGTAAATCCGCTGCACACTCTCCAAAATGAATTCTGTAAAACCATGACAGTCTAGAAAACTAACTAACTAGTTACTCTAAAAACATTGCCCTTCAGCCCGGAACACAGTAATATTCGCACATTACTGCTTGGCGGTAGAATAGCTGACAAAGTTGTAGTACTTCCCCAGGGAGACTGCGAGATTCCTACATAATAAACTCCAAAGTATTAAAAATCCAGTGAACATAGAAACACAGCTTAGGTACTCACAACTCAATAAAATAACAATGTGATCAAATTGTAAAACGCCGAATATTTTTGTGATAAAATATTTTGACCAGAACTACAACTGACTATGAATAATGAATACAATCAAACTGAACAACGATGCAAATGAAACGTTTCAAAATATCGGGTGAATGGAGACCTGTCAAAATCTAATATAGTCAGCTCTTGTTGCCTATTCGTATTATGTTTAAATATAAATATAATATAGGTAAATATTGGTGGACAATTCACACACAACAGCATCAAACCCCAAACTAAGCAAAGTTTGTATGATGGCGGTCAGATAGCTGATATAATACTTGTATAGTTTTAAATACACACTTATTATACATAGAAACACCCAAACACAGTGCAAACATTTGAATTCATCACACAAATATTTGCACTGGGTGGGAATCGAACCCACGACCCTCGGCTTCGCAGGCAGGGCTACTAACCCAACCACTACTACTACCAACTAAGCCACTAATTTTAAATTCTATCATTCTATCATAGAATATATTAAATTACGCGTGGCGTTAAAAGTTTATTCCATTTGTAAAATTTTATGAACAAACTATTGTACATAACCGTTTCCATATGAATCAAAACGTGCAAAGTGAAAGTAGTATTTACCCGATAGTCAAGGAAGAGTTTTGTTTTTCGCACAACTTTTTTGTTGGTTTTGTATGTTTTTTAAATGACAAGTATCTTCCAAACGTTGTGATCACAGAAATCTAAATAATAAGGTACTAGAAGTCGCATGACCGCGTGACATTGTCGCCGCACAGGTGACTTGTAGGCCACCAGTGCTCGAGTTGTAGTTTAGTCTTCTTCGAACCGGCTGGCGTGAATCATCTTTAAAACTTGTGTTATGCAGCATAAACAACTGTGGAAGTTCTTCCACAACTTGCAATTATACCAATAATGAGATTATATTTCACTGATAGGTATTTTATTTTATTTTAATTGTATTTTTTACTAAAATAAACGGAGCCCAATGATTCACTATGATAGTTATTCATTTTTGGTGTTATCGTCGTTTTGCATACCATTGCTGCGTACATTAATTAACATCTAGAGTGGTACAAACATAAACAGCAATGTAATGTAAAATTAAAGAAATCGTCATAACCTCTAACCTTCCATGGTACAACCGCAGGTAGCAGTCGTGAGCTAGTGCTGTGACGGCTCAATTTTACTTGGCCAAAAATAAACGATGAAAATTGTATTTTAAATTTTACGTTTTTTATATCGATAAAATATATATATATATTGTTAATATATCGATATTAACATAAAATATCGATAAAAAAAATTGTACACAGTTTACATAAAATAAAATAATAACACAGTTAACGTAAAATCTTTTAATTCGCGGTAAACATTACTTCACAATTCATAAATTACTAACAAAAGTATATACATAGGTACTAGCTATAACGCGCGATTGTTCATCCGTGCAAAATAAATATTAAGGTAACAGAGGCAGTATTTAGCTATTGTAAGCATTTATTTTTAAGACTTTATTAGTTTTCATACAAAATCAGCGAACAACACGGAAGGGAGTAGGCATACACAGCGTCAACCTCTGTCAAAGTGCAAGTCCGCGGAGTTTGATAATATACCGTGGCGTGGAATACACTGAGGGCGGGGCTAGATTTGTGAATGGTGCTTTATTTTTTATGTGTTAGTGATTTGGCTGCGTGAGTATGGTCGGCAATGGATCGGTACAGGTATGTTTTGTATGTAATATTGCGGCTTTGCGCTAGTGTGCAACTTTCCCCTCCCGCAAGAAATGACAAAGATTTGCACAATATTTTTTAGCTAAGGCTACTTCCCTTCCGTGCTTGCGCGGAAGATCGAGTTGCTCGATGTACAAAATATACAACAACCTTTGTTCTTCAACTATACCTAAGCCCATATGGTGTCAGAATTACATAGTTCAGTTTTCGAAACAATAGTATACCCCGTGTGACTCACTTATTTTATAAGCATATTGACTTTGTTGTAGTGTAATACACCTAATTAATTAAATCAATAATAACCTTTATCGAATGTTAAAATTGGACCGTACTTTGAAACATCGATATGTTTTAATTTTTGTCAAGCACTAGCGTACATGTGAAAAATTGTTTATTTTTCAATGTATTAGTAGGTTCACTGATAAGCGTTTATGGATGTGTGTGGTGCAATCACAGACCTAGTTTGTTAATGTGCAGCTGTTCGTATGTGAGTGAATTTGTATTGGAATAGTACGCGCATGTAGTAGTGACCGCGGGGGTAGGGGAAATGTGGCGACAAGCGTTTTGCAAGTAATTTGAGAGTTATGCCATTTCTATTACCTTATTATTTAGATTTCTGTGGTTGTGATGGATTTCAACAAGTAAAGTAACGCTGCCGAAACGTCGAGGTAATTCATGAATTTTATCTTAAATATAAAATTCTCGTGTCACAATGTTAGTTAGCTTAGGTACTCCTCCGAAACGGCTTTACTGATTTTTATTTTTACCAAATTTTATATGCATATTCAGTAGGTCTGAGAATCGGCTACCATCTATTTTTCATACCCCTAAGTGATAAGGATTGTTCATCCCTAATTTTTTTTTAAATAATTTTAGACGAATATTTTTGTTTTATTTTTTTATAATGTGGTATTAAAAATACATACAACCCTAAATTTTTACCCTTTTATCACCGACCCCTATTTTTTAATAGCCATTTTAGTAATTTAATCATTTTCATCCCGCTCGATAACTGATCAATTATCGTCTTTTTTGTAAATTAATTTTTATTATTAACCCATCATCCCGACGAGCGACGCCGCCGGCGTCGCGACGTCACACCAAAAAATCATCACTCAATAATATAATCTCCTATCTCTTAGGCATCAAAATAAACTAATCATCGAGTATCTACATCATGTAAAAATAAGATTTTAAAGTACCAAAAACCGGTTTGGCCAAATTTGGCCGCTTGGGACTCAAGTGTTAAAGTTTAGGGTTGTCATGGATGGTTTAGATTCACAAACCAGCCCGGCAGATGGCGCTGCAGTTGGTATCTAGGTTATTATCCGAGCCGGAACGGGCCGCTAGTTAATTTTATAAATGATTAGCAATGAATTAAGTGTATCGTGATTAAGCCCCGTAATATACTTATTACAAACACTATAAGTAAGGTATCGTTAGATTTGTCTCAAAAATCACTCAAGTTTTTGTTAAGTATGAAAAAACCAAAACGGCGGATTTTAGCCGCTAAACTATAAGCAGGTAGGTAGTTCTAAGATTTATTTACCAAAACTATCTAGCAGGGTACCAAAATAGCGGGAATTAAAGCGAGATTACAAAAACGGACATACCTCTGATGTATAATGTTTAAATTTAGTCAAGAACACATACAACCATTTTAATTCAATCACACGATCAAATCGTTGTATTTTGAGTTGCTTAATAAATGTACTTTTAATATTCTTTTATTTTTTATTAACAAAAAAGTTGCAAAATGTAATACTCATATTATAAAACCTGACTTCAATAAATCATCTGATAAGCAACGCACTAAAAAGAGTAAAAGAAAATTGAGAAAACAAAAAGCACTAAAACCTAATAAAGTCTACTTTCTGTAACAAACTACATTATAAGCTGAAAGTTTAAGTTAAATATGTAAATTACATGACGTTTGATAGCAACCGGGACACATTAACTTTCATGTTTATAACACACGAAAATAAATACGTATTTTTATATTTTAAGTTACGGCTGGTCTAGTCGGGAGAGCGGCGACTACCGATCCGGAAAATGGTAAAGGAAATATCGTGAAGAAACCGACGTAGACCTAGAATCTTTCGAGGTCATGTGTCATCCACCAAACCACACTGGGCCAGCGTGTTGGATTATGACCTTGTCTCTCTCCTTGCGAGAGAAGGCCCGAGTCCCAGCAGTGGGAACATTTTGCGGGCAGCTTATATTATTTAAACGAGTATAAATATACGTATTTTGAGCGCAATCTTATCTGTACCATTGTTAATGTACATACATTAAATACTTACATAATATTTGTTTTCATTAAAATAAATAAACATTATTAAACATTAAAATGTCATACAAAACGAACTAGTTCAAACTAAACAAAGCTTATATTACAAAAACCAGATAGCTTCTACTTATACAATTATACAATAATTATTATGTATATACAATTGTAAATACATAATTAAAAGGAAGACCCAAAAAAGCGGTACAAATATTTGTATTTATCACATAAAAAAATTAGTTGGGTGGGAATCGAACATTTAGCAACTCACCAACAAGGTCAGTTAAATGTGCGATTTTCGTTTATCTAAAAATCTATGATTTGTGTAAATAACTTAAATAGGAAATTTACTACAATAACTTTAAGGTATATAATGGTCTTGAAAATATTTCATAAATCAATTATATCTCTGTTTCTATTGTTTCAATAATAAATAATCTATTCCCTCGATAATTAAGAAACGCGACAAAACCGAAATCGAAATAATTGGTCTCACTCGAGAGTCCTAAGTCGCCATCATTCGAAGCGTTTCACACAGACCAATTAGGAAAAGAACTGATGGCCAATAAAATCAAGAGGCCAGTGTAAAGTAGCGGCTCCAATGAAAAACCAATTTCGTTTTATCGATCCTCGTGGAGTTTTGAACGTGTTTACAGAGACAAGGTTGTTTTGAGTTTTCAAAGACAGCTTTAACTTTAGTAAAGTGTTGTGTGTTTACATTCTACTAATAATGTGAATGCAAAATTGTCGATGTTTGTTTTCTGTCATTTGGATGTTTGTAATCTGTGAGCATTGCCCTTCAAACTGTAGCATATTGATGTTTCCACATTATGGCTTGGCGGTAGAGTAACTGGCAAAGGTGTAGGTAGTACTTCCCCTGGTGGATTCTGCATGGATTCCTACCATTATAAAAAATAATTTATGTTGTTGATTATTTACGCTGTAATAACACACAGACTACTTTTTATCCCTAAAAACTCAGAAACTCTTAGGAAATACCTTTTTGTTAATTGTAGGCGGACAATGCCCCGGGAAGATTAAGACCCGTTTTAATATGTTATATGTATATGGTATTTTAATATGTAATCGTTTTTATTTTTAATTATTAAAATTATTCAATGGTTTTTAAAATAAGTAATAACTAAGAAATAACTAATTTCTTATTTTAGTTTTCACCTCTGCCGTGTGGTCTTAAGCACATTTTTTTTACTTTTATCGGTTTACACTTGTCCGCCATCTCGCCTGATGTTAAGCGACGATGGAGCAAATTTATTTAGAAAAAAAATGGCAGTCATAGGAACTGCCAATAGAAGTGAAAATTTATAAACTCAGAATTAGATAGCTTACTTTGGAAAATACGGAAACTGGAACGTAAAACCGGGGGGCGTGGCCATGAGCATGGCCACCTGGAAATGCTGACGCATTTCTAGATAACCAATAGGAAATGCTGACGTATTTCTAGATGGCCAATGGTTATGGTCCCGAACTTACCCGAAGATTTCTGATCATTCCCGAGCGTGACGCTAGAATTAAATTCACAGCCCACGAAGATTCTGTATGTGCCGCGCCAATAGAAGTTTTCACTTCAAAAAACCGATTCACTCTCGATTTGAAGACACAAAGATTGTAACCATCGGGGAAAACCCACTCAGGCAAAGTATTCCACAGCCTAAACATTCTTATCACAAAGGTAGAGTAAAATCTCTTCGTTCGTATCTTTGGAAAATCAACCATGAAACGATGTCGCTTTTTCGAGCTACGATCATTCCGATAGAAAAAAAAACAATGTGGTATTAGATCATGCAAATCAGTCGCACATTCTCCGAAGTGTATCCGATAAAAAACCGTTAGACTAGCAATTTTTCAGCGATGTTCAAGACTCTGCAGTCTTTTCCGCACAATAGTGTCGTTGCCTATGAGCCTTTTGGCACGTCTCTCGATTGATTCCAGAGCTCCCAGCTGATACTTGGCCGATCCATACCAAAGGTGCACATACACAAGCTTTTCTTCAGCATTAAATGGTTATCACAAATTGGTATAAGTACTTGCTCTTGGAAAAATACTGAGAATTGAAATGCAACCGGAATTAGAACTGCAGACCTTATTCGAAATCGAACGCTTTAGCCGTTAGGAATGTCTAGGCTATTCCAGTGTATATAGTAAAATCATGGATATGGAAACAAAAAGTCGGACGTAATCTCACTAAAACAAAAACTGTGTAACTAGAGTCAGCCACATTTGCACTACTACAGTCGAGGTAGACATAAAACTAGCCTGAAATAGAAAAAATTCCGGGGAGCGATTGAACCGAACCGAACGAAACGAAGAACCGAAGTTGAAGAAAATAAAATTCCACCCATTACGATTTTTTTGATAAACTTGATAGTATAACTCTGCAAATATTGATCCTAGCGTAAAACTTACATGAAGCAAACTTGTGAGAAATTAAATTTCCAACAATTTTGGTGACCATCATTTTTGCTCTAAAGTTGAAAATGAACGAGTTATTTCACAAAAACTTTAAAACAAGATGGCGGCGAACCCTCTACCGAGATTAGTTAGAAAATCGAGATTTATACTTCCAACAACCCTCCCCGACGTTTCATAAAAAAAAATCGCTCCCCGGAATTTTTTCTATTTCAATGTCTGCTCCGACCGTGCTACACGTGTTCGTTGTCAGGTTGTCACCGATAGGTTGACACGCACACATATACACAAGTTTGCGCGTGTAATGACCCACTGATGTGTGTATGTTGCGTGTTAGCCTGTATGTGATAGCGCACACGTGCATATTATGTGGCCGACTCTATGGACAGAGTTTTTATTTTAGCGAGACTACGTCTGACTATTTTTAGACGTCCATCAATAAAATTTATTAAAATATCACCTCCCCTCATCTAACCATTGTATGTAAGCGAACTTCTTCTGAGCTGGTTGCGTGGCACTTATTTCTCTCAACAATAAGGCCGTCAATCGTGGCAGTCGTGCCTAAAAATCTTATTGTATTACTTCCTTTGTTTGTGTCACAATAAAAAGTTGTCTGTCTATATTTTAAAGCACAACTGAATTCTCCTATATTAGCATAATATCTATAATTATATTCTAAGCCACACCCTGGTGCACCTGGTAACCCCACCGAACTGAAAAACCAGTAACGTACTATAAACGTACCGAGGCATGCCTTTATTAGCATAAGTACGCGATTAAAACGCCGAGCGTATGACGCCGGTCTGAACACCCCTTTATATATCTGAGCGTCTACCGTCTACCTCTAGCAGTTATTTCCCGTAACTTTTCTACAATAACATTATACAAATTCAACTCAATAAACTCTTTTAAGGTTTAAGTTTTGTGGGATACAAATTAATTGGCTTGTGAGCTAGCCTTCTCGTTCCCGTTGTTCCCGTGGTTTTTCTGGGATAAAAAGTAGCATATGTGTTCTTCCAGACTATAATCTATCTGTGTTCTAAATTTCAGCCCGATCCGTTCATACGTTAGGACGTGATTGAGCAACAAACCTCCAAATATCCAAACATTGACATTTATAATTTTAGTAGGATGTTTATGCGGCTCATGTGTGTTGCTCAATTACGTTGGAAAAGCAGAATGACTCGTATTGAAATTTGTAACATAGTTAGATTACGGCTTGGAATAGCACATACGCTACTTTTTATCGCGAGAAAATAATAGGAACGGGAACTACGCGAGTAAAACTATGAGGTGTTGCTAGGAATACATAAATATAAAATCTGTAATTGTAGATTTATTTAGATACATTGTGAATTAATAAAAAAAGCATAAGCAAACAAAATGTTCCCTGAAAAAAACTGCTCTGACTCAGGACCTTCTCTCGGAAGGAGAGCGTCAAGGCCATAATCCACCAAGCTGGCCCAATGCGGTTTGGTGGATGATACCATGACCACGAAAGAATGTTAGGTATGTCGGTTTCCTCACGATGTCTTCCTTCACCGTTTATAGGTTAGCGGCATTACGCACATGACTTCGAAAAGACAGTGGTGCGTGTGGGATCTGAACCCGGAGTTCCGGATCGGTAGTCGCGATTCTCCTGACTAGACCAGCCGTGACTTAAACTTAATTTATAAGAAAGGGAATACAAAAACACAAACATTTAATTTATGATAACGAGGCTACAATTTTGACGAATAAGTAGATTTGACATATTTTTGAAGGATTAAAGTGACGGTAACAAAGTAAGTAACGGTCAGGCGCGGTGGCAGACTCAAATTTTGGGGGGATGGAGGTCACCGATAATGATGAACAATAGAGTAACATCACACTAGGAGACTGACCGTCAAAATGGTCCAAAAGCTGACAGTCACAATGGTCCGAAAGCTCAAAATTGCTGAGCGAGCTATGGAACGGGCTATGCTTAAAGTTTCTTCGAGGGATTGCATTCGTAATTAAGGAATTCGTCAGAGAACTAAAGTCACCGACATAGCTCAGCGTATTAGCAAACTGAAGTGGCAGTGGGCCGGTCACATCTGTCGCAGACCCGAAAACCGTTGGGGTAGATGGGTTTTGGAGTGGAGACCGCGAATTGGCAAACGTAGTGTAGGACCTCCTGAGACCAGATGGAGTGACGATACACGAATGATGACTGGTGGCGGTTGGAAACGTAAGACCGAGGATCAGGCTGAGTGGTGTATTATAAGAGAGGCCTATGTCCAGCAGTGGACGAACACAGGATGATGATGATGTTGACCAACAATGATACAATATGAAGAGTAAAAAAGACCCACCCCTCCGTCGGACCGCACCTCCCTCTAATAAGTACGTTTACAGTTAATACGAACAAAGTTATTTTTTCTCATCAAATAAATATATTTTATCACAGTATACGCAAAAAGTTACAAATTGTCGACTCGGGCAAGTCCGGGCCGGCCGCCGAAATCCGGATCGGGCGGTAAGCCTGATTACTCAGCGATACACAAAGCTGATTTGATCGCCCCCAGCAGATTCATCACGGCCACCGACGATATTAATTGAAACTGTCTGTAACGTTGAACTTTCCGCTGAGATTGAGAGTTCGCCTCCTTCGGACTGACGAGTCTTTTCATGAAATATCCACTAATTGATTTTGATCGCCTTTGGAATTAAGTTTTATTAGGTACTATGTATAAGTTACGGTGGTCTAGTCGGGAGAACCAGAGTGATCCGGAGACCCCGGGTTCAAACCCCACACGCACCACTGTCTTTTCGAAGTCATGTGCGTAATGCCGCTAACTTAAAAACGGTGAAGGAAAACATCGTGAGGAAACCGACATGTAGGTACCTAGAATCTTTCGAAGTCATGTGTCATCCGCCAACCCGCACTGGGCCAGCGTGGTGGATTATGGCCTTAACTCTCTCCTTGCGAGAGAAGGCCCCGAGTCCCAGCAGTGGGAACGTTTAATCGGCTGTTGATGATGATGAGGTACTATGTAGGTATGTTGGTGATGTACATCATACATATAGATTTTTTTTAATAAAGAGTGACGAGACGAGCACGACATGTGCCCGATGGTAAGCAACACGCCTGCCACATCACAGCACAGTGACACGCAGCTATTGGAACATGAAGAGCCCAAATCATTACCTAGCACTGCACTGCGCTCGTTACCCAAAAATCTAAGTTGTTATATCTCTAAGCCGTGTAATTTATCTGGTAACATTGCCCTTCAAACCGGAACACAGCCATGTTTGCACATTACTGGTTGGCGATAGAATAACTGGCAAAGGCCCCAGGCGGACTCTGCCAAGAGTCCTACCACTACATACCGGAGATAGTTGTTAAGTGTGTAGTTGATATCCAGGACACATTACTACATAGCCATATTTTCTACTAAACTACTCGTAGCTAGGAAAAGCGATATCGTGTCGTGGTTGACGTTCCGAAGATGAAGTTTGATTCAGTTTCGTAATATGAAAATAAATGATCATGTGGTGTAATAGGTACTCACTGCTGTAGACGGTGGTCTTCCAATCGCTTGTAATACTGATTCAGAATTTTTGAATTGAGCGTATATCGGTTCTCTGTTGGTGTATCGGCCATGTAATCCGTCATTTTGTGGCAACGGCCATTTTGATTCGATTTCCATCAAACATAGTTTAGAACACTCTCTACTAAATCACCTTTCAGACAAAAAAACGAAATCATTAACTATTTACCCAAATGATACTACATACACACACACATACAGAGATACACCCTCACCCTGTCACGTCAAACTTATAACTCAACGTCGTTTTTACGGTGGGGGTTGAAAACTGGTTTAGAAAAAATATATACTGAGCCACTTTCTGTTATCCTTTTCTAACGTACACTAACATGTGCAAACGAGTACAAAGCGTAACATCAGCATACATAAACCTCCCAAAAGAAAAGTCTCCTCAAAAAGGTTACTAAAGCGTCTCTCCATTCAACATTACCGGCATCTCGCAAAATAAATAACAACTACGTCGTTCACGATGAAAAATTCGACAGGGAAAATATTTCTCGCGTCACTTCGCCCAAGGTCTCATTTCCCATTCGGATACCTATCACTCCTCGCACCTGCCCACACCTATTTGCACAATACATGCGTCCTTCCATATCAATACCTTACCTAAACCTCGCACCACCATTCAAAACCCGTGACGAAAAAGATGAACTAAGTACTCAATTTATAAACAAAAGCTTTTAAACATCATGCATAACACGATAGTAGCGCCTTACATCAGAGGTCGTGAATACTGACGCGTCCTTTGCTCTCATTACATAATCAAATTTGAACTTTACCTACTTTGCGTCAAGGGTAGTTTCAGTTTGAAGGCGTGTGGCCATGAAAATTGATGGCATTGGTTATGGTATGCAATCAGTTGGAGCCAAACGCTACGTGTAAATAAGTACACGTAATGTGTGATTATTCAGGCCCGTTAGGTGGAATTGGCCCTGTTTTCTATTGGGAACCCAGCCACTTCTCTGTTGGGAATTAATACGTTGGTATTCAATTATATGCCTTGTTCTGTCATGCATTTCTGAAGATTTGTTGGCAAGATTACCGAATATCGGAAACACAGAAAACATTTTCGAGTTATTTTATGACAATACTAGCGGCCCGTTCCGGCTTCGCTCGGACATAACCTAGACACTGCCTGCAGCGCCATCTGCCGGGCTTATTTGTGAATTTAAACTATCTTCGAATACACACACAAAAAAAACATTCAAATCGGTCCCGTCGTTTAGGAGTTCACTGTCAAATGATTAAATTACTAAAATGGCTATAAAAAAACAGGGGTTTGTGATAAAAAGGTAAAAATTTAGGGTTGTACGAGTATGTATTTTTAACGCCACATTATAAAAAAATAAAAACAAAAAAATTTGACCAAAAATTTAAAAATAAATGTTTGGTGTGAACCACCCCTAATACTCAGGGGTAAGAAAAATAGCTAGTAGCCGATTCTCAGACCTACTGAATATGCATATAAAATTTGGTAAATATCAGTAAAGCCGTTTCGGAGGAGTAAGGAAACAAACACTGTGACACGAGAATTTTATATATAAGAGATAGGTTTTCATACAAGCAAATACTGCAAACGTGGATCTGCCATAGAGACGAGAGATGAACTTCTTAGCATTCCATGGATTCACCTTGCGGGTGCCGGGTCCATCGTGTGGCAGAGAGAGAAATCTCGAGTAGACCCCAAGACTTGTGACACGGATGTAGTTTATTGGAACATACTGGTTACCTGCCTTTTCTTTCACCGTATAAATTAGTAGTACTACTTCACTTGGGCAAATACTCAGAAGAATCTAAACCTACAACCTCACGATTTGTAGACTGCTCTAGTCACTAGGCCAACGTGGCTATGCTATCACAGTAATATCGAAAAATAATGAAGCCTCAATATAAATGAATAAAGCATCTACTACCCCCAATACCGATATTACTGTTCCTATAAAATCCTTAATCGCGAACGCCGCCCGAATTCCCTCAGCCATCAGAACGAGTAACGGTATACATAAAATAACATTCCCCATTATTGTCCGTGGCCTGTTATCATAGTTTTGTTATGACCGGCAGTTTTGCCATAGAGTGCTTTCCATAAAAGAAGTCCCACGGCCAATAATAGGAACTAAACCGGCCCTTCTACCTATCGGCTATGGCATTGCTATTGCTGTCTCTATCATTTCAAGCGAAAAGAAAAGAGAGACACATATCAAAGCTAAGACAGTTTTAATTCGGCAGTAGAGCTTCGGGTCGATCAGTAAGATTGCGGCTTAAGCGAACAGCGCCTCGTTCGAGAAACTTCTTTCATGAAAAGAAACATAAATGGGTAATCTCGGGAAACATTGCCGCGTTATCTGTAAAGATTTCCCGAGTCTTGGGAAATCTGGCAACAGATGCCGGAGATAAACAGATTACTGGTAACCTTTGTTGGGCAAGAGTTTGAACGTCAATTGCTGTATGAATTGGGTTTTGTAATCTACATACCTCTATAATATGACAATATAACTTTGATAAATAGAACCGTGCTCTGTTAGACGTAATATTGTTTCCATAAACGTAATACGCAATATACACATACTAATACACATAATACGTTTTAGTAGTAGTAGGACTCATAGCAGAGTCCGCCTGGGGAAATACCATACCTTTGTCATTTATTCTACCGCCAAGCAGTAATGTGAAAACATTACTGTGTTCCGGTTTGAAGGGCAATGTTTCCAGAGAAATCACTGGGGTTAGAGATATAGCATCTTAGATCTCTGGGTGACGAGCGCAGTGCAGTGCTAGGTAATGATTTGGACTCTTCATGTTCCAATAGCTGTGTGTCACTGTGCTGTTAAGTGGCAAGCATGTTGCTTACCATCAGGCACATGACCTTCTCGTCTCGTCACTCTTTATTTAAAAATAAAAAATAAAACACTATACGGTGGTGTTTTCAGAATTACATTGTTATTGTACGTTGTGTGATTAAAATCCATATGCTTATCAAATCTCTAAACAAGATTTTTCTAAACAGAGGTACCATTTTTGACGACATTTAAAACTAACCACCGTATTCCGAGCATCTTAGTAAAATTTCGAAAACTCCTATTTTCTGCGGCGTATTAATCTTCTTATATATAAAATTCTCGTGTCACAGTGTTTGTTTCCTTACTCCTCCGAAACGGCTTTACTGATTTTAACCAAATTTTATATGCATATTCTGTAGGTATGAGAATCGGCTACTAGCTATTTTTCATACCCCTAAGTGACAAGGGTTGTTCACTAAGGCAAAACAACGTTTGCGGGTTCAGCTAGTTATACAAATAATATTGTACCTTATCCAAGACTCATCCAAACGTCTTTGTGATGCAACTCTTGACCAAAATGCAGGCCTTTATTTTGCTCAGCGAATAAGTATCGCCATTCAACGTGGCAACGGGGTCAGCATTTCGGGCACCGCTGGTATTCCCACTGGCACTGGTCTTTTAGATTAAGTTTATGTACATTTTGTAAATAAATATATATGTATATATATAAATAATAGACACTTTTTAATATTATGCGTATGTGCTATTTTTATTTAAAAAAAAAATATTCTTGTTCTAGTATAAGTTCATATTATTCTCAATAATATTTAATGTTAAATCTATCTGTGCAACTATTTAAAAAAAAATATATCTAATTTTATTTAATTAATTATAGCCTGGCAAGTTACAGAGCAAATTCATAATTCGTATCAAATTTGGAATATTTGAATATGTACCTACTCACATAGAATATTCAGAAATTATCATTACTACACCATGTGCAGACTCTACTACATTTATAGTTATTAACTAGGACAAGTTTTTAAATCAATTAAAATTTATCAAAAATAAATTAAAATTTAATCAAAGCTTACTCGAGCCAAAAACATTTGTCAACTAGTGGGCAAAGAAATTATCTATGGACATTTTTGGCGTCAATAGATCAGAAAAAGATAAAATTGAGCTTAAGCTATGGGAGCCAGAAAGCTGATATGTGATGTAGCTAAGTGACGATATTTTTTAAATGAACATAAATCTTGAATAGCCATTGGGCACGACTTTTCCGTTTTCCGTTAATAATCCGTTTAACCGTTTGCCCATTAGCGATAGATCAACTTGTGCGTAATGTAATGTAAATGTTTGAGATAGGACAGTAAGTGGCTAAGTATGATAATAATAATTTAACTTACTCCGAAAACATAAAAACTGACTATAATTTAAAATTAAACTCAGAAACTCGACTAAATGTTTTAATTTTTATGTAATAACTAAACACAATGAAACAGCAAGATGGTACGAATGAGTCGTCGAGGTATGCAAATTTTAGATTTTTATTGAAATATCAAAAACAGCGAGTAGGTACGTTAAAATGTATACGGTAACGTTGGTACGAGCTAATAAATAAAGTGGCCAAGTGCGAGTTGGACTCGCCCATGAAGGGTTCCGTTGCAGCAAGTAACATAATATACATAGTACACATGGTTCTTGTAGTTCGTTGTAACTTTGATCGAAGTTTCAATAATAGTGTATATATGACGTACTAAAAAAAAACTACTCATCAGATCGAGTTCAAACTAATTTTCGTTGGTAGTTTACATGATAATGTACATCATATATTTTTTTTAGATTTTTCATTCTCTTACTTTAGAAGTTAGAGGGGGGACACACACATTTTACCACTTTGGAAGCGTCTCTCGCGCAAGTTATTCAGTGTAGACAAAAATGATTTTAGAAACCTCAACATCATTTTTAAAGACCTATCGATAGACACCCCACACGTGTAGGTTTGATGAAAAAAAAAATTTTGAGTTTCAGTTCTCAGTATGGGGGGCAACCCTAATTTTTCTTTTTTTTAATTTTTTTTGTTCAAATCTTAATGCGGTTCACAGGATACATATACTTACCAAGTTTCAACAGTGTAGTTTTCATAGTTTCGGCAAAAAGTGGCTGTGACATACGGACGGACAGACAGACAGACAGACAGACAGACATGACGAATCTATAAGGGTTCCGTTTTTACGTTTTACGGAACCCTAAAAAGTATGATCTAATAAGAAAAACATATTGTATAAATCGATTCACAAACGTCCTTACCTCACAAAAGACAGACAGACAGAAACACATTACAATGCACACCAGAAAAAGAACATACACTTATACGAACGATACGACGAACACAATACGAACAATGGCTTAATTCTAGTGCTATAAATGGCGGCCCTAAAACGCTGATATAATATCTTGTCTATTTACCAAATTCAATTGTTTTTCTAAGTCTCGCCGAAACTAATCAAACTCCGGCGGGCGCGAGCCCACATTATAATTTAGAATAACACAGAGTTTCCAACTTTATCAATTACTAGCGGCCCGTCCCGGCTTCGCACGGGGTCAACATTTTTTGTTAAGTAGGTATGCTAAATGAAACGTACATGACCAAATTTTTCCAAATTATCAAAATTAGAAACCAAAACTTTAAAGAGTAAAAACATTAAACTGGCTGGCCTGGTGGCTTAGTTGGTTGAGGGCCGTTTTGTAAAGCGGCGGTTTAACGATCAGCCGGATTGAATACGGCTGATTAAAAAACCGCCGGAATGAATTCGACGCCATACGTCATTCAACACGGCTAGCCGTTAAGTAATAAAGCGAGAGATTAGCCGCCTCTTTCACAATTTTTAGTTCCGATTCTTAACACTCATGGCACTGCCTGACATAACAACAACTATGGCATTGAATAGGTACTGCAAGTGTGTTGCTAAATTGCTAAAGTGACAGTGGATTCTGGAGTTCGGAGGGATTGTACACAATATTATTGGAGTGTCACTTGTCACCCTGGGTGTTACTTGGAAACTATTTCGTTTCCACCGTCCACCTTGTTAAGACTAAATCGGACCGGGTTGGTTACATGAGACCCAGATCCGACTCGGAGCACACCGACTCCATATAGTCTTGGCGCTACTACCTCTGGAGTGTATTAAAAAAATGCGGGAGCCAGAAGCTCAAGGGAGGTCCTGAGTGGAGCAAGCCATGCAAGTAGCCGTAGTGTATCGCAGGCTGAGTATGGAGAAGCGACACTCAGGGCTGACCGCAGAGCTTCTGGCGGGAGCCCACCCGGAGTCAAATCTGGATGATAGACCCTTGTCTATGGAAGTGCACCATGTTTCTTAGGTGTACCGTCACCGATATCAATTTATGGGCTTTCAAACTTTATGAGAGAGGTAAAATATTGTAAAAAAATATTAAGGAATACCGTAAGTAATCGGTCAGTTTTTTCGGATGAATGAAATTAATTTTGATTTTGTTTATTTAAATTATGTTTTTTTAAATTTGGTCACCCTATAATATAAGCAGTAATACAATACGGCTGAACGTGGGCCGCCTTATTGAAGAACGTATCGCAATGACAATGCGGCTAATCGTTGAACCGCCGCATTACAAAAAGGCACTATTTTTCAAAACGGCTAGCTGTAATGTAATACGGCGGAAACAAAATAATAATATTACCATAAATCGTAGAACCTAAGATAGGCCCTACCAAACTTCAGGGCGCACGCAATCATGTCAACGTTGGGAAGAGTGAGCTCACTCTTTCCGTTCTAGTCGGTTGCAGGACGCGGTGGACGCCGGACGTTTTTACCTATCATTATTCGTTGTCAATAACCAAAATAAGTAGCACCACAGCAAATCTCGCCGCTAGCGATTGTACGGGTCAAGTAGATTGGTTTTATGTAAACCAGATACGATACACACAGAGACGCAGTTTATTACCGATGTCAAGGTGCTCTGGGCACATCTATTGATTTATATCGATGAATATTACCACAAACAACTCTTAGCCTCAACGGACACCGGGAAATTGAAGCTTCTCTCAAAGGGATTTCCCATTGGCTATAATTTTGTAACAAACCCCCGTCTCGGCATGCGGCTTGGTAAGTTTCTTTTACACGATTTTAAAGTCTTGGAACCATGTACCAACGCGGTACATGATAAAAAAGTATTCTGAGATAACAACACTCTGACTGGGAAGGATGAACGCTGTACACTCTTCCTAATTCTACATCTACCATAGATCGTAGAACCCAAGATTGGCCTTCCCAAACTTCAGAGCGCACGTAATCATGTCAAAGTTGGGAAGAGTGAGCTCACTCTTTCCGTTCTAGTCGGTTGCAGGACGCGGTGGACGCCGGACGTTTTTACCTATCATTATTCGTTGTCAACAACCAAAATAAGTAGAACCACAGCAAATCTCGCCGCTAGCGATTATAGGGGTCAAGTAGATTGGTTGTTTGTAAACCACTTACGATACACACAGAGACGAAATTTATTACCAATTTCAAGGTTCTCAGGGCACATCCATTGATTTGTATCGCTGGCATTGTACCGCCACGTTGCGCCGCGCCGCGCTACAGTCGGCGCGCCGCGCCGGCCCGTCGCGTCGATAATTATTATTTCGACAGGATGGAATTTTTTAACTTCGTAATATCTTTTGAATGCAATGTCCGATTTTAATAATTCAAAAAGGAATCAGTAGGTATTAAAGCAATCTTGAATACGAAATAGTTAATTTGGATAAGAATTAATACAAATGTATGGATAACATGGTCTGAATTTGATCGGCATTTTTATCTTCTTTTAAAATATAAAAAAACAGTTGTAGCGACGTAATTACAGTAGTTAGACATATGGTCTCGCGAGGTTTTTTGTAGATTTTAATACGTTTTATAATATTGTAGAACATTGTTTTGTTCTATCATTGGTACTTTCCGCAGCGTATGCGATGAAAGCCATTTTATGGCTGTTTTTTTTATACCTTGCGTTGGTTTTAGTAAAAAAATGAAAGTAATTCTAATTTTTTCTCGTAATAAAAGTAGCCTATGTTACTCAGTGATAATGTAGCTCTCTTTTAGTAAAAGAATTTTTGAAATCGGTTCAGTAGTTTTTGAGTTTATTACATACATACAAAAATACAAAAATACAAAAATACAAAAATACAAATCTTTCCTCTTTATAATATTAGTATAGATAACCTAGCAGATGTTATGCGACCGGCCGGGCGGGTGTTTTTACTCGAGTTAGTTCGATTGCGGGGTCCGTGATTGTTGCCCGACTTTGATTGATACGAATTTGTGTTTTAATTGGAATTGCGGGTAAATAAAAGTTACTGTTTAAACGTTTTAGGGTTGGTTAGTGTCGAAATATGATACTTGTAAAAAGATTGGCAGTCATAGGAACTGCCGGTAGAAGTGAAAACTCATAACTTAGAATTTGATAGCTTACTTTGGAAACTACACGGGTGTAACCGGATGGTCACGCTCGGATATGATAAGAAATCTTCGGGTAAACTCGGGACCATAGCCATTGGCTATCTAAATGCGTCATCCAATGGGAAATGCTAAAAGGGCGTGGCCTGCCCATCATGGCATGGCCATCTAGAAATGCGTCAGCCAATGGGAAACGCTGGTGCATTTCTAGATGGTCATGCCATGATGGGCAGGCCACGCCCTTTTAGCATTTCCCATTGGATGACGCATTTAGAAGACTTCTTATCATATCCGAGCGTGACGGTAGAATTCATTTCACAGCCCACGAAAAATCTGTCTAGGCACGCCAAAAGAAGTTTTCAATTCAAAAATTTACATATCTCAGCAACTGCCTGCGAATCCTTAGGAACTCTACAATTTTCCGGGATGAAAAGTTCCGGCATATAAAATGTCTGTGTTTCAAATGTTATCTCGATCTGTTTAGCCGTTCAATTCAATTTATTTCGTTTCTAAAATGTGGATTGTAGCCATTTGACATTGTTACATGATGTAGCTGAAGCTGTATGGGTTCACTAGATTTCACCTACTGTCATGGAAAAATTTAGGTCACCGTAAAATTGTTAAATCCTTCGGTTTATAATTTAACGACGTTATATTATAAGCTTAGTAACCTACCGTAATATATAATATCACGTATATTATAATATCACGTGTATATTTTGTAGTGGTAGGACTCTTAGCAGAGTCCGCCTGGGGAAGTACCACACCTTTGCCAATTATTCTACCGCCAAGCAGTAATGTGCAAACATTACTGTGTTCCGGTTTAAAGGGCAATGTTTCCAGAGAAATTACAGGGCTTAGAGATATAACAACTTAGATCTCTGGGTGACAAGCGCAGTGCAGTGCTAGGTAATGATTTGGACTCTTCATGTTCCAATAGCTGTGTGTCACTGTGCTGTTATGTGGCAGGCATGTTGCTTACCATCAGGCACATGACCTGCTCGTCTCGTCACTCTTTATTAAAAAAAAAAAACTGGCATGGAATGCAACCTTACGGTAACATATAAATGAGGAGGTAGGTTCTAAATTAAGTGTAACAAAGAGTACTTAAATCTATCTCCCACACAATGGTTCTAACGTGAATGAGCAACAAATATCTAAACTTTCGCATTTTTAACATAAGTATGATTAGGATTTATCCGATGGCAAATTTGCCATCGTTTATGAACCCCTGGTCGTGTATGGCGACCGTCGGCGTCACTCGCTTGGCTGTATTAACGAGATATGGAAAATTTTAACTTAATTACCAAATGTTTTACTTCAGAATCTAATCTCATATTCGTAGTGTTCTTAATAAGCATTCGTGTTCTGTTCGGAGTTCGGACCACCCGTGACGTCGCGTGCGCGCCCGATCTCCGTAATTGGCGCGCATTGTGGCGCCGAGATTACATCATATTTGGTGCAGCCTCGTTAGCGGTATGAGGTGGCCGTTTTCAGCCTGACAACACGGGATAATGGTCACTGTGTTTTGGTCAAAACAGAGAATGATGACAACAATCAGCAATCGTTACTTATACATCTAACATTAAAATTGTGAAAATTTGGATGTTTGTAGCTCAATCACGTCGAAACTGTTGAACGGATCGGGTTGAAATTTGTATTACAGTTATTTCATAGTATGAGAAAGCACATTGGCTACTTTTTTTTAGAGAAAATGACGAGAACTGGAATTTTTATGTAAGTTTGTACTGAGATTAAGTAGATTATTTTTCAGGGCACGGTTAAATATTTTTTTATCTTGTACACAAAATGCTAGTTGCTGTTTGATGAGATGTGGGTAGACGGATGACACATGTTCCCTAAAGGTGTTCTGAAAAATGCCAGTTTCTTCGCTATATTTTCCTTCACTGATCCAAGCCAAGGACGATGACAAACTTGCACATTTTGCGCTTGGAATAATACCATAAGCCCTATCCCTCCATTCACATGTGATAATTCGAAGCTATAACTTCTCACATGGGTGTTCTTCCATGTATATGTTGCAGATTCCGTGTCGAGATCAATCCGTATGCGTTGTGAATCAGGTTATTATTAAGAAAGAATTTGCTAATGTTGGTATATCTTATATATAAAATTCTCGTGTCACAGTGTTTGTTTCCTTACTCCTTCGAAACGGCTTTACTGATTTTTACCAAATTTTATATGCATATTCAGTAGGTCTGAGAATCGGCTACTAGCTATTTTTCATACCTTTATTTACATGGCAAAACAACGTTTGCGGGGTCAGCTAGTTATCTATAAAAGTCGCTATTTCCCCATCACAGGTCATACTTGAGTTATAGCAGGAAGCGGGCCGCGGTAGCTGTGAGTAGGTTCACCATTACAAACTGGTCATATTCGAGATTCCTTTCCGAAAAATTAAGCTTAACAATATTTAAGAAAAATACCTCCTTATGAGACGTTATCAGGAAGTAAATAGATCTATCAATGTAAGTGCTCAATTTCGCAAAATGTGTCATAGCCATAATCTGCCACGCTGGTCAAGTGCAGGTTTGTAGTTAACGCATGACCTGGAAAGGTTCTTGGAGCATGCCGGTTTGTTCACGATGTTTTCCTTCACCGCTGAAACTAGTGATGGTAACAAACTTGTACATCTGCAGTTTGAAAAATAATCAAAGGTGCTGGCGGGATTCTAAGTTACGTCCTCAGGAATGTGTACCACACGTTCTAGCCTTCAAAAATAAATAAATAATAAATAAATATTGGTGGACAATTCACACACAGCACCATCTGACCCCAAACTAAGCAAAGCTTGTATGATGGCGGCCAGATAGCTGATATAATACTTATATAGTTTTAAATACATACTTATTATACATAGAAACACTCAGACACAGTGCAAACATTTGAATTCATCACACAAATATTTTCAATGGGTGGGAATCGAACCCAAGACCCTCGGCTTTGCAGGCAGAGCTACTACCAACTAAGCCACGAGGCCAGTCAAAAAAACTCACATTGATGAATAATAATTTATTTTCTAAGAACAAATAAAAACCGACTTCAATTTATAATTAAATTCAGTCATTCGACCAAATTTAATAAGAAGTCGTCTGTCTCGTCTAGATAAAAGGAAAGCAAAATTTAACAAAGGAAAAAAAAAATTAGTTTTCTATTGATATTTCAAAAACAGCTATACCGATTGTTGTCACCTGTATTTGTTTATAGTATATTTCACTTATAGTATTATATTTAATACTGGGATTTGAGTCTAAATATGTGTCATATAAAAGAACAAGTATCTGATTATTTAAAGGAATGGATATGACTAGTAAAAATTAGTATAGAGGGCGCCGGTGTGGAACCATCTACTTCTACCCGCCATCTCAAAGAGTTTTGAAGGGGTTGGGGCTATAAGTAGATGGAACTAAGTCGGTCACTGGCATTCCTTTTTGAAATTTTAAATGAGAGAGATCGAACAGTTGTCAATATAAATTCTTACATTTATTTAATTGGTTTACTTTTACTCAATTGATAACACGATTTCGATAAAATTTACACTAAACCACTTCTAAACTAGGATCTACCAAACAAAAAAAATATTAAAACGGATTGAACTGGCGGAGCTATCTCGTAACAAACATACAACCGAATTGAAAACCTCCTCTTTTTATGAAATCCTACTAATATTATAAATGTGAATGTATGGATGTTTGGATGTTTGGATGTTTGTTGCTCAATCACGTCCTAACGTATGAACGGATCGGGCTGAAATTTGGAACACAGATAGATTATAGTCTGGAAGAACACATAGGCTTTTTTATCCCGGAAAACAACGGGAACGGGAACTTCGCGGGTAACACCGCGGGACACTGCTAGTCTCTTATAATACCTTCCAAACAAACACGATATTCCTGAATTTAATTATAATATGATGGGGTATTAAAGTTTGTTCCCTAAATGTCTATTTAACATTTTACGAAAGGTTTTACGTAAGTAACAACAAGAAAGATATCCAAAAACTTTAAACGTGCCTTAAATTACACAAAAAGAGCTCTCTGCGAAGACAAATATTAGTTCGGAGCCAACTTTTTAATCTCATTAATTTCCGCCCTTGTCCGTCAAACTCGGAACAAACGGAGACCCGAGCACGTCACTGACTAATGACGTCACGTCACGGGCCCCTCCCGTGACGTGTGACGTATGTCTTCTTCGGGGACAAATGGCGGGACAGAGGAGAGATACCCGTTTTTATGGGGGGTGATAGGTTACATCATTCTGTGTTATGTTTCATATACTGTGTTTTGTATTTAGTCAGCTAGGTATTGGGGGCTCAAAAGAAGAGAGCGAAGGTCGTAATCCACCATAATAGTCAAGTGCGGGTTCACAGATGACGTATGTCCTCGAAAGACATAGTTTTTGGGCCATGCCAGTTTCTATACCGTTTTTCGTAGTACCCTATACCCTGTAGTTTTTGCAAAGAGTCTTACCACTACAAAATAGGGGTGACATTAAACTAATATAAACCTTCTGCCACTTGAGCTTTGTAATACGATGGATAATGTTTGCACTTAGGCACCTTTTCTTGAACTTAAAAATATGATTGTTTATTTAATTGTGATGGTACATTTTCTGTTAGTGTGTGTTTGTAAATACTCTTCGTAAATCGATGGATCTATGTTGATGTATTTTTTGTGCGCGTTCAAATGGATACATTAAACGAGAGAGAGATTTAAGACTATGTAAAACAACATATTTGTCAGGCCCGCTAGTTATTTATAAACTACTACAACAGATCCTTCCTTAGTCTTTTTTTTTCAATAAAGACCCAACTAACATTAGGCGCTAGTATAAGAGTTAGAACAGATATATAAAAGCGCTAAACAGAACCTAAGGTGATGAATGAGTTCTATCACATAAGAGTTATAGCTTGCTATAACTCTGTTATACCCCCGGATTGGGCACAAATTCTTATAGCCTTAGGTTCCACTATGGCGATATAGTGGTTGCAGAATGATTTTAAGAGTTATAGTAGAGCAATTATGGAGGTACAGCAGCGCTAACTGAGAGAGGGAGCGCTGTAAGGGTGGTATTTAAGTGACTAGTGACTCCTCAAGAGTTATGGTAGAGCTATATGCTGCTAACTAACACTTTGAGTGCTATAGAGGTAGCATATGTGTGATTATAAAATCCGTAAGGGGTATTGAAGATCTATGACGAATCTTAGTAACTGCTTGAGCTTTTAGAGGGTGGTAATAAGGTAAATTGTAACATCTTGAGTTCCAGTATAGATCTACAATAGGAAATAATAGCGCCTAGGTTATACTTTTTTTACCTTTCTTCTTAGAGCTAGCTGCGTGTGGTGGGTTTTTTTATTACGTTGTTAAACGAATTATATATGAATGACATTAAAAGAAACAGACATGTTGTGTTTACGAAAATAAATGGCGGACTTGTGTGCTAAAATGTTTTATTGTTAGTTGAAGTAAGGAAGCTGAAGGTGAATTTTCATTGCGAAGGTAAGTTTACTGTGAATATGTGTATATATTATTGGCAAATAATTGAAGGGCCCACTCTTTGTTGAGTATTTATCTAAAAAAATGTTCCAATTTACATGGAATAAGACATTTTTTTACTAAATATGTAATAAAAAAAATCCTATTGACTTGAAATTGCCGTGGGTCTGTTATTAGAAGCGCTAGAAAAATAAATACCTTTATTGTATTAAGTTTTCGTTTAGTACGCTTTACTGTTTTTGAGTAACTTAATAATCTAAAGATGGTGGGCGCATGAATTTGGGGTTCCGCGGAGTCATTTCCCAAAACCACTACACACAGATCTCACAGATTAATGAGTGCCAATTTTTTTATTGTTTGTTTTTAAATTTAATTCTGTTAACTAAACAATTATATTTCTATTTCAGAACGACATGAAAAATAGTAAGAACATTAGAAAAAAGAAAATATACCCACTGGATTGTTTTTTCTACATGTGAATTTAATAACATTGTGAAATAGCCTAAAAGAAACATTTCAAAACTTGTTAAATTCGATGATTACTTGACCAGGATTGGTGACAAATAAAGTGCCAAAATGAAACGAAACAATTTTCCAACTTATGAGGACGCTGAACGGGAATTGGATGAAGCAGTCATTGAATTAATCTTCAAATAAATTACAAAATCCTACATCAAGCTTTAATACACTTGTGGAACGTCAGATAACCAAATCCTAAGTATACCTGAAAATACCTACAATGTACCTATATGTCTCTGCTGAAAACTAAGTGCACTAAATAGTCAATATTCAAGAAAATAGAAATTTATGAAGAACATTTGATATTTGTGCGTTTGTTTGTTAAGTCATAATTATTACTCTATTAGTTACCAAGACAAACTAAAATATAGTTGTTAACTAGAAGATATTTCTTCCTGTAACCCTAGATATAAACAAACTGTGATATATAATAGAAAAACTTTTTTTTTTATATTAGGCATTTTGAAACGTCACTATCAAATAGCAACTATTCTTATTTTCTATTAAAAGATGTATGTATTGTTAACGAGTATAGATACAAATGCTAAACATCAAACTTTAAATAATAACTAACTTACATAATATACTTATTTATAGTAGACTAGCGGCCCATTCCGGCTGCCCTCGGATATTGTCATTAGTCAGACTATTAATCGAAATAAAAACTACCCTATCTCTCAAGTTGGACCAGACTGCTCACGGTGTGCCAATTTAATTTAAAATCGATTAAGTAGTTTAGGAATCCATCGTGGACAAACATCGTGACAGGAGATTTATATATATTAGAAGATAAGTGTATCAATTTTTGGTAAAAAAGAAAATGTTTTACTTATTTTGAAATAAAATATCAAAAAATGTTATTTTATGTATTGTATTCTTAAAAAATATTTCAAAGGTTCAGAAGTTCCGCCATGTCAATATTCGCTATCGTCATTAGTTTTTTATTAATATGTTTTTGGATGTTTGTAAAATAACTCGAGAATATTTTTGTAGAATGTTGCCAAAACTGTCAATTATGACCAAAAGTTGAGACCAAAAGCAATTATTCATACGCGAATGCCCTCAATTAAAAATATTAAAATAAAGATTCTTAATAAAAAAATGAATTCGGGTTTTCATCATTATCACTACTCAATGAAAAGTAACATTAGTTCTCTTTGGAAGTATGAAAACTCACAGTTACGTTATCACTTTTATTACATACGGAACCCTCATCTTTAAGCACGACTCCCACTTTACCGACAGCGTTTAGAGGAGTTATGTTGCGACGCCATTTTTAATGCTAATTTGATTGCACACGTGATCATTTAGGGGTACTTAAGTGATAACGATCTCCATAATTCAACCTTAAATAACATGGAGGCTATACTTGACACTACAAGTTCTATTAATAGGGAAAAATATCCCTATTATTCAGCCCTAAGTTATACAAAGGAGTTTTGTATCACTTTAAGAGTTTGGTGTTGTAATAGATTTAATGAACACCATTGTAGAGCTAATAGCATTAATTGCACCTTTTGTGCAACTATCGGCGCTCCAAAAGAGTTGGTGGCAGCTTGTTTAGAACTTTAGGAGCTAATTTGGATGTTAACTTCTTATATAGATCTTATGGTTGTAAAATTAGCTCAAAGCTATATCACAGAAGCTTTAGTCTGTATTATAGGGATAACGATCGCTGCTCTATGAGTCTAACCTCCATTGATTGCTCTTATAAACTCGTTAAATCACTATAAGCGTAACATTTTCTTACTAACACTTATTTATCGCCAAAAACTATAATTGCAACTACTACTCTACCTTCATAGCACTTTAGGTTCTAGAGTAAGCTATATTTGCAGCCAAAATGTTTGTTGGGGAGTGTTGAGACGAGCAGGACATGTGCCTGATGGTAAACAACATGCCTGCCACATAACAACACAGTGACACGCAGGTATCGGAACATGAAGAGTCCAAATCATTACCAAGCACTGCACTGCGCTCTTCACCCAGAGATCTAAGCTGTTATATCTCGAAGCCCTGTAATTTCTCTGGAAACATTGCCCTTCAAACTGGAACACAGTAATGTTTGCACATTACCTACTGCATGGCGGTAGAATAACTGGCAAAGGTGTGGTCCTTAGCCAGGCGGACTCTGCCAAGAGTTCTACCACTACTAGTCTTACCGTGTTTATGTGATGATACGTAATGCCCGAGCTACACGACGCTAGTTTCTCAAGCTAGGATAGCAAATAAATAAATAAATAAATATTGGTGGACAATTCACATACAACACCATCTGACCCCAAACTAAGCAAAGCTTGTACGATGGCGGCCAGATAGCTGATATAATACGTATATAGTTTTAAATACATACTTATTATACATAGAAACACCCAGACACAGTGCAAACATTTGAATTCATCACACAAATATTTGCACTGGGTGGGAATCGAACCCACGACCCTCGGCTTCGCAGGCAGAGCTACTACCCACTAAGCCACAAGGCCAGTGCAAATGAGTGTTTGTAAGCTAGTAAGCTAGTACTTCTAGCGTTTTAGCTTCGTGTAGGCAAAACTAGCATTGCGTAGCGTTGTTTACACGAAGCTAAACGCTAGAAGTACTAGCTTGCTAGCTTACAAACACTTATTTGCTATCCTAGCTTGAGAAACTAGCGTTGTGTAGCTCGGGCATTACGTATCATCACATCAACACGGTAAGACTACTGACTACTGACTACTAAGACTAGCTTTTCAAGCTAGTGATCTTGTCCGTGCTCGTGATCTTTGTCAATACATTTTTTTTTTTTTTTTTACAGATTTCTTACTCCAAGAAATCTGTAAAAAAAAATTGTATTGACAAAGATCACGGACCCCGGAGCCTGTGGAGTAGATATTTAAATTAAAAAAAAAAAAAAAAAAAAAAAGGTTGAAAAGCTAGTTTGTCAAGCCTAGCATCTCGTAGCTCGGGCATAAAACTAACAACGGGTATCAAAAACAACACTAGCCACGCATAATGCAAATAAATAAAAGTATTTGTAGTAAGTCCTTCAAAATAAACTACATACATTAACCCAATTTATGTTGATAGACCCTTTTTCCACAGAATTATGTCCAAATGATGTTAGTGTTACCTGATAGGTAAGCGCAATCTACATATCCAAAAATGTAATGTTTGCAAAACTTTCGTTGTCGTTTGAATACGGCTAGTATCTCTATATCTAGTATATCTAGACTCTTATAGTTCATTGTAATAATAAATGTGAAAGTGTTTGTGTTAATGGCTAGTTACGTCAGGCCAACGTCACAACAGGTCTCACAGGCTCACAGGGATCACAACAGGATAGAGATAGACCATCCCGAGGTGATGACGCACCGATGCATAAATCAGGGCATTGGTTTCGGGCGCAAATCCAAGCCAAATGTACCCCGCGAGGAGGGCTGAGTGGGACTGCAATCCTGTCCTGACCACAAGGCACGCTGGCGACACCTGTGGGGGTCTGTGGAGGTCTGGAAGGTGTAAGTTTTCATTCTGTAGAGGCGTCACTTTTAGTGGTATTGAGTCCGATACACCCGCCGTGTCCCTGCACGTCCGACGGCGTATAAATGCATTTCTCCCACACGTAAACAAGGTGAAGTGAAGTCGATAGCTCAGTCGAGTAGAACCAGTAGAAGTGGGAAAGTGTCAGTTTATGAACGGGTCGAGATCGCGCCGCCTCTGATGCCTGGAATTACTGAGCTGCATACAAAACTCGACACTTCGCAGATCGTCAACTGTTGCTACTTTTTCGATAATTTATTATTTTTAATTTCATAATAGTATAATTTTTTTTAATTATTGCTTTTCGAAACTAGGAATACGTAGGGCTTGAACAGATGTTATTGTTTAGTAATTATATTGTGTTTGGGTAGTTTTTTTTCAGAGATATATACAATGATACAAAAACAGGTGTCAAATTTAGCTTATTCATTATTTGATTCTCTACGAGTATATAATAACATTAGGTACAATATGACATTAATCTTATATTTTTACATTTAAAGCTGTTTCCGTACATGTATATATAGCTAGTGGGGTTTCCCCTATGGATGCAATATTGGTGTCTTCAAGCTGAGAGTGAATCGGTGTCTTCTAGGCTAGCGCGTTCCAACATGAACGTCGAGTTCTTGCTTATTATCGAAAAAAAACACCCATTTACGAATCCTCTTTCCCAGCAAGAGGTATCATGTTAAGCCTTCCTTCTTTTCGCCTCCCCTTGGAAGTAAGGTATGCCCAGACACTGGATATTTTGAAGTTAAAACGGACATATTAATAAGCTATTTAAGAAAGGTATTCTATTGAAAATAATGAAATGAAAATAAATTTGCAATATTACCTTTACATATAAAAGCTTAAACCCGGCACTACGGGTAAACCATAAAAGCTGTAAAAAATGGCTTGTTGACTTTTCAGTTAGCGAAGCCAAAAATGTTGCTGACCCCTCTCGCTGTTAGTGCAGCCAACTCTACAATTCGCAGCGGACGTGGATAGAGCGAAAGCATTAGTCTAATGCTCAGCACTTTAGAGCTAGAATAGCGTGACACCTACCGAGTTAACGTATACACTTTACAGGCGGACGTTGACGCATTGACACACAATTATGACCCTTATTGAGTCGTTACGGGAGATACTCTGTCGAAGGCATGTGACAATTTATTAAATTTATCGACGTCATTTGTAACATGCGAGATGTATGCTTATAATTAACATATCGGGTTAGACCTCGTTCCAATGTAGAATGATATTACTCAGAAATAATTGCTAGGTATGGCGGATTTATTTGTCATCATCAGACATACCAATTAGTGACTACTATTTGCGACTACAGCCGAAAATTTTATTCCACATGTAAGTATTATAATGGTTTAAGTATTTCAAACCAGTATTGACCAGTGACTTACATGACACGAGGCAGACCTCGTGGTCTGGTGACAGCCGATGAGAGATAAGGCAGTTGTGAGAACTTTTAGCGACCTACTTACCTTTTTTCTTAAGAATATCTATATCCATAGATATGCAAAGTATTAGTTACGTTTCGAAGTGATTTCGCTGATCTGCATGACATAAAACCTTACCCTCTTTTCTATCCGACTGTTCGTAGCTCGGAAAGCGATACTGGTAATAGAAGCTTAAAATTAGAGTCTTCGTTCCCTAAGATAAAAATACCTAAATTATACTCCACTTTGCCTGAGTGGGTATTTCTGATCTAGTGTCTTCTAATCTAAAGTGAATAGATTTCTTCTAGATAGACACGCTCCATTACGTAGGTATAGATCGCATCGTCTCTTATCATCAAGCGTTGTAATATAGGTTACGTACAAATCTATTAATTAACATTTAATGTTCACATTTAAATACAATTTATGATTATTTTAAAACCGAATCGGGAATATTCAAAATGTTGAAGCACTTATTTTATTAATTTTATTGGAAACAATCCGAGTCACCGGGGGCACGGGTTCCGTCGCTCGTAAATCCCGAATTAAGCCGATATTAATATTGAATATTAAAATGTAATGTTGTTTGTTCCTGTGCCAGGGCGTCCCGCGGGTGCGATGCCATTACGAGCAAATCATTCGCGTAAAGCGGCCCTCGACACGCTATGAACAGTATGGACTGTAGAGGTAGCACTGCCCAAAGTTTGGCGAGCAGTGGAGAAAACTTGAAGACAACTGTCAAAGGTGCATTTTAACATTAAAGGTACAAGTTCGCGCGGAGACCGCGACACGAGACCGCGACACGAGACCGCGACCGGAGACCGAGACCGGAGACTGCGACAGGCACTTGACACTATAGAATTGTATGGGCGCCAGTTCGCGCTGAGACCGCGACAGGAGACCGAGACAGGTCGCGGTCGCGGTCGCGGCGCGAACTGGCGCCAATACAATTCCATAGCGTCAAGTGCCTGTCGCGGTCTCCGGTCGCGGCGCGAACTTGTACCTTTAGACCTCAATTGGAACTAAAGAACACACTGTCAGTTTCCGTGATTCCCTTGAAAAACAATCAACAGCAGCAAGGGGTTCGATAGTTCGATACTCTAGTTTTTTAAAGAAGTTGTAGCAGACGGCTACAACTGATAATGTAAACGTAAACATGAGAAATATTTGATGACAGGTTTTATTAGTCAAGAAGTCTTCTATCTAGAATGAATCGGTAATATAAGCGCATGTAAGGCCTACTGTCCACGCACGCATCTTTTGTCGAATGCATGCATCCTACAAATGACGACAGGCGATTTTTGCATCTTTACTACGTCCACGCTGCTGCATGCAAGTGTTGCAAATAGTCAGCCACGTTCAGTATTGCCGTTTCAGTGACTTTGTCACTAGATTTAGTGAGTTTTTAATGTCTTTGGTGACATATTTTTTTATGATTTTGGGACAAAAAAAAGTCTGGTGATTTCTAGTGACTTTTTCATGACAAACACATCAGTTATGTAATATCTTACTGAAACATGCAAAACGTATGCTTCTTCTCTTGAATTTTAGCCAAAACCACAAAAATGTATACAACCGCAAGTTTCTACTTCTACTGCTATAATAAGATATTATACGTAACTGATGCGTTAGTTATGAAAAAGTCCCTAAAATCACCAGATTTTTTGTCACTAAATTACAAATAAAGTGGGCAAATGCGAGTTGGACCTCCCCCTTGAAGGGTTCCATAGCAGCAAGTAACATGATATAAAAATTCTTGTATCTAGTTTGGACTTTGATCGACGTTTAATAACAGTGTAATAAGTAGATTACACTAAAACTACTAACCAATACTACCAACTTTCGGTAGAAGTTTGCATACATCATTTGCGTACATCATACATTTTTTTAGTTTTGTTATTCTCTCATTTTAAAGATACAGTGGAGGGGGGAGGTACATTTTACCACTTTGGAAGAGTCTCTAGCGCAAACTAAACTATAAAGAAAAAAAAAGGTGGAAACCACAATAACATTTCTGAACACCTATCCATAGATAATCCCTGGAACTTCTAAAATAAGAGAATAGCAAAAATATAGAAAATGTATGATGTAAATTTTCAACGAAAATTGGTTTGAATGGTGATTAGTTTTATTTCATTACGTTATACATTCACTATTATTAAAACACTGATTAAAGTAACAACGACCTACAAGAACTTTTATATTCTGTTACTTGCTGCTACGGAAGCCTTCACGAGCGAGTCCGACTCGCACTTGAAAAAAAATAGAAGTGTACACTATTTTTTTCACACTTCTATTTTTTTAATTTTTTGTGTGAAAATCTTAATGCGGTTCACAAAATACATCCACTTACGAAGTTTCAACAGTATGGTTCTTATTTTGGAAAAATGTGGCTGTGACATACGGATGGACAACAGACATGACGAATCTATAAAAGAGAGTTTTGGGTAAACAACCCTAAAAAAATGACAAAAAACTCACTAGATCTAGCGACAAAGTCACACCAACTAGTAAAATGTAGTCGTAAAATGGCAACACTGCGTGCGTTTGACGAGTTGATCGAGCTGTGACTTTTTGCAGCACGCACGCGTCCCGCATGACGAACGCAAGACGTGCGGCTGTCGTGTCGTTGTCGCTTCGTGGACACAGATTTCATTATTTCTACGCAAGATGCAAGCATTCGTCTTGCATCCGACAATTGTCGAAATCGTGCGGATAACGTGTAGCTACGTGGACAATTGGCCTAATTGGTTTGGCATTAGCAATGGCATTAGGTACTGTCACCGTTATTAGATGTAGTGGCACATGTTCTAGATACGGCGTCAATTTATATTGCCCATACATTTAGGTGCACAGGTTTACATACTGCTACAATTTCTACTGAATAAAACTGTCCGAAACAAAAATAATTTGACAGGTTATGGCGTTTTGCCGTGTTCCTGTATTGTCCGGGGACGGCCGGGATTGTGGGTATTTTGCGCCTCTGCTGGATTCTATCCTCCACAACGTACCGTGATTTGTGAAGGTAAAACGTCGGACGTGAATATCCCATGCCTTAACTGTTTGAGAATTTATTAAAAGTATATTTATTTAAGTGCTTGTACCTTTTAAGGTGAGTAACTGCACATTAGTTTTTTTTAATAACTAGCGGCTTATTCCGGCTTCTCTCGGATATTGTCATATAAAGATCAAAAAGTATTGTCTTTCAAGTGGGATCAAACTACACTGGGTCGAAGTAACTATTTTCTGATCTGTGACTCGGTGCGCAAATTTGATTAAAATCGGTAAAGTAGTTTAGGAGTCCATCGCGGGCAAACAGCGTGTAAATGTTATATTTTAAGATTATTCACTTAACATACATAGTTACACGTAGCAAAGCACCCTGAAAAGACTCTACGTAATTAGGATATAAAAAACCGTAGTCTGCAATAAAGAAAATTTTAGTAGGACTCTTAGCAGAGTCCGCCTGGGGAAGTACCACACCTTTGCCAAATATTCTACCGCCAAGCAGTAATGTGCAAACATTACTGTGTTCCGGTTTGAAGGGCAATGATTCCAGAGAAATTACAGGGCTTAGAGACATAATATCTTAGATCTCTGGGAGACGAGCGCAGTGCGGTGCTAGGTAATGATTTGGGCTCTTCATGTTCCAATAGCTGCGTGACACTGTGCTGTTATGTGGCAGGCATGTTGCTTACCATCAGGCACATGACCTGCTCGTCTCGTCACTATATGCTATAAAAAAAAAAAAAGATGTGTGGCACTCGGGGACTGCCGCGGTAAAGCTATTGCATGTTGCATGCATTTTTATCAACATAAGCAATAGGGATGTTAACAACTTTTCGGAATTGCTTTTATTTTGAAGAGTGACATTTGTTTACCATAATTTATCAACTTATGCAATTATATTTTTTTAAATTTAATTTCTACAGTATTTTTGGGATAATGTTGAGTCTGAGTCACATTTGTTTTTATCATAATCAATCTATTCTATGTCATAATGCTGGAAAGGTTGAGTACAAAATAATATAAACTCATTAAGGTAAAATTTCTACAAAAGATTTAATACAAAATGTTACTTATTTACATTAAGGTTAAAGTTATACAAA
The DNA here is from genome assembly GCA_963693475.1 of Ectropis crepuscularia. Lineage (NCBI taxonomy): Eukaryota > Metazoa > Arthropoda > Insecta > Lepidoptera > Geometridae > Ectropis > Ectropis crepuscularia. The sequence continues at coordinate 4,009,046 of OY856340.1, forward strand.
GAGATTAAGTACAAAATATCACTTATTTACAGCAACTATTCAAAACAATCTCAAAATCAAATGAGTCAAACAAACTCTCTTACATCATCATACTGTCATATACTTCTCTTAAAATTAATCACACTAACTAAATAAATATTGGTGGACTATTCACACACATGAAAATCTGACCCCAAACTAAGCAAAGCTTGTACTATGGCGGCCAGATAGCTGATATAATACTTATACAGTTTTAAATACATACTTGCTACTAGCTTTACCCGCAACTTCGTCTGTGCAAAATAAATATTAAGGTAATAATACAATTTCATCAAAATCGGTTCTGTTGTTTAGATGTGAAAGCGTAAGATACAATCGTCGCCCATTTCAACTCCAATTTCATCCCCATAGAGGTCGAAATTAAAAAATTGCTAGAACAAACATTTATTTGTTTCGTGTCAAGTGTCTATATATTATACAGAGTTTCATGGTTTAATCTTCAACGGTTGGGAATTTTCATATTGACATTCATCCCCTATTTCAACCCCAATTTCACCCCATACAGTTCGAAATCACAAAATTGATAAAACAAACATTTAAGTGCTTCGTATCAGGTATCTAGAGACAAAATTTGATAACTTTGAAAATCACGAATTTTCATACAACAGTTCATCCTTGTTTCACTCTCTTAGGGGTTGAATTTAGCAAAACCCCGTCTTAGTGAGCGCCTACATGCTAAAAGGGACCTCCATACAAAATTTCAGATTCCTAGCATTTGTAGTTTCTGAGATTCCTTGATGAGTGACCTTTCGCTTTTGTATTTATAGAAGACTAGCGGCCCGCTCCGGCTTCGCTCGAATAATAACCTAGATATCAACTGCAGTGCCATCTGCCGAGCTGATTTGTGAATCTAAACCTTCCAGGGTCCTACCCAAATATATACAAAAAAAACATTCAAATCGGTCCAGCCATTTAGAAGGAGTTTAGGTACTAACAATGAAAAGTGGCATTGATTTATATTAATATAGATAGATAAAATATGAAGAAACACCCAGCCACAGTGCAAACATATTTTTTTTATAATGTGACTCATCACTCTATATTATAAACGAGCAGGACATGTGCCTGATGGTAAGCAACATGCCTGCCACATAACAGCACAGTGACACGCTGCTTTTGGAACATGAAGAGTCCAAATTATTACCTGCAGCACTGCACTGCGCTCGTCACCCAGATATATAAGATGTATTATCTGTATGCCCTGTAATTTCACTGGAAACATTGCCCTTCAAACCGGAACACAGTAATGTTTGCACATTACTGCACTGGGTGGGAATCGAACCCACAACCCTCAGTTTCGCAGGAAGAGCTACTAAATCCACTAAGCTCATGGCTTCTAATTCGCTCGCCAGTCTAATTCACTAACATAAGATTATTTTTATTAGTTTATTATTACTTCATTATACAACTGTTAATGTTTTTTTTTTTTTTTTTCCTGTTCAATTCAATTCATTTATTCGAACCATAAATCCATAAGAACATGTGGTAACGTCATTCACAAAAAATCAAAGAATCTGTGTACAAAATAAGATAAAATAACTAAGGTAAAAATTAATATAAGCAGCTGTAAAGGAGCCTCAGCAATTTAAAGCAGTGAATTGTGTGTGAATTGTCCACCAATATTTATACAGTATACTAAGTACATGATTGAGTACAAACAATGTTACACCAAAAGTTTTATAAATCTACTATTTTACCTTACTACAAGATTCCAATTTCAACACATTTCTCTTCCATATGTTATCTTCAGGGTTGGCATGATTAAAACAAGTTGTTTTAAAACACATGTTTAAAACAGTGTTTAAAACAGTTTGAATTTAAACAGTGTTTTTAATCACATGTTTAAAAACAAAGATTAAAACAAGTATTAAACAGTGTTTAAAACATAAGGAAAAAAACAATGTTTAAAACTACTTTTTGAATGAAAATAAATTAATATTTAGGGCTCGAAATAGATTGACATAAAACCAGTTGAGTCTATGCTATTTATTTTATTTTTTTGTACCTACTCACTACTCACAAAAGGAATTATGAGTTTTAGAAAAAAAACATTACAAAGAAAGACACTTCAATGTAGGTATACCTCTAGAATTAATAGGTTAGAATTCCCCGTTGGTCCTGCTAGGAAAGTCCCTAATGTCGGCCGTCGAAAGAAAGTAATTCAATGGACTAGTAGGGTATTTCCCGTATTAAAATAGAAATATTGGAGTTTCCCCATTGAACTCTTAAAAACGGTATTTATAGCAATGGGTTTCCCCTGTTAAAAATGAACATTAGTTAGAAGACACAGGTGAATCTAAACCGTTTAGTACAGATTAGATATAGGTATGCTAGCAACTTGCAACATTAAACAACTGTGTAATCAATAACCATTTTGCAAATTTGAAAGTACCTAGCCTATAAACCTATAAATGAATAAATATGACGTCTATTAGAAATGAAATGAATGCACAAAACTAAAATGAACAAAAAAAACATAAAAAACAAAAAAAATACTTGTTTAAAACATTTTGAACTGTTTGTTTTATAAAATTAAAAAAAACTGTTTTTTTTCCAACCCTGGTTATCTTTAACTTTGACTAACACTTGACTTTGTTGCCTTGCTCAAAAGGTTTTTATTTCATTTTTAAACTTGATTTCATTGAGAGCTTGTGCAGGGATTGCAAAAATATAGAAGCGTAAGAAATACAATTTTGTGTTTATGGTGTGCTTTAGGATTCAGATTTAATTTCTGCCATTGACTTTGATTTTTTCTTACATACATTATACATTGATAAATATATGTACAATGATCCCTTCATTGCTACTTCTTCATACTAAAGTTGTTATGTGGTGAAAATCTCCCGTACTGATTCTCTAGCTGATAAATTATATAAACCATGGATTGCTTTCTTTTGCAATATGAAAACATAGTTCCTGTCCGCAGCCTTCTTCCACAGATTTATCATCATAGGCACAGGTATTTTCAGATGAAGCTGCTCCTTATCCCATATCCAAGGCTGTTTCATATTTTATTGTGTTCAGGACATACGCGACACTTGACAGTACACACATTTAGATCTCTTTTTATTTGGACATATCCAACAATCGCATAAGATAATCTTGAAGATCTGAAACAAGCAAACAAACGCTTATTATATTTTACGCACATAACCTAACTTTGTAAACAGTGTTAAAGATGAAGTTCTAAGCCGAAAATCATCTATTACATATTTATGTACTAGGCTGCTTCATGTATTATATACATAGGTAAATAGTATTAAACGTAAAACTGTACTTACAAAGATGTTTTCACGTTCATGAATTATTCTGAACTACAAAAGTCTTTGTTTCTTGATTGCATAAAAGTTTGCCTTCTTTGGTAAATTGGCACTACCTATTCCCTTTAGTAAATCCAGATTCCATATTGTTAAGCCAAAACATCTCAATTATAGCACGCTTCTTGGAACATGAAGATTTTCAGCTTTTTCACTATATATTTTGCTTTTAAGGCACTTTGTTTTTTGTTTATTCATCTTTAGTGACATAATGACATTGACATTCATGTACATCCAAAAATTTTAAACGTCGCGAAATCAGTGTTCCATCTACTCAAAATATTTATCCCTAAACTTAAGTTAAAATAAAAATCCCTAAAATTGATTAAATAGTGAGCTAGTGAGCGTTTACGCTGACATTATTGCTTCATTGATATACTTATTCCAAAATATGCTATGATAATAGCCGTTAGAAAGTTATTTTCCCGTTCTCTACGTACTCAAATCCACTACGTATCACGGGAAATCCGTTAAGTTGGCAACACTGCTAAGAGCATTTAGTCTGTAAATGTAAAACCATAAGATTGAAAGTCGAATGACCGAGTGGGGAGGACGGCGTGACAGTCTTCCCTCCCTCTTTTTTTGTGAACATAAGAAAGAGATGCACCATTAGTAACAATCGGTCTCCAGGCCCGCGATAAAAGCTATGCAATAGCTTAAAAAATTAAGAACGTCCTGAGGGATCACAGAACACATACATACACATAGATACATAAAACCACAACCAAACGGACAGCAGCAACTATAGAGGTATTATTGTCAGTGCGTATCAGGGATACTATAGATACTTAGCCTTACGTCGTTTAAATCTCGCCTAAAGCGATGGCTTATTGAGCAGACGTTCTATGATTTTGAAATGCTAAGAGTACATAAAGCATATACTTAGTAGTTAAAAAATGGTACATAATATTATAATACTTATTCTCATCAATTTTATTTTCTATATTATTACTTAATTGATTGCAATTATTTAATTTTAATTACGTTATAATTTTAACTATTCATTTTATGTATACTGTTGACTTATATCTATGTTTCTTATAGTTCATAGTTTTTTATTAACTAACTACAAATGCTCAGCTAAACAGACAGTATGTTTCCACTACTGCAAGATGTAGGGATTGTACCTTTGTACTATCAGATAATGTGAAATCACCTATTTATTATCAGGTATAACTAAGACCGTAATTTATTTTGCTTTATTTTCCCTCTTTATGTTCTCGTTCCCCATTATTTTCCCGTGACAAAAAGCCTATGTAGCTAATATTGCAGACTGTATTATAACTGTGTTCTAAATTTCAACCCAATCCGTTCAGATGTCTCATCGCGCGTCGGGAATGAGCAACAAACGTCTAAACATCCAAACTTTCTCATTTATTAAGATTACATTGGCTGACTAGCGGCCCGCTCTTAACGTGGTCTAAGAAGAAGAACTTAAATAATTTCCCATCATAACAATCTAGAGTAGGTCATGTTTTCTTGTCTATAGTATAGAGTGACGAGACGAGTAAGACCTCTGCGTGATGGTAAGCAACATGCCTGCCCATAACAGTACAATGACATACAGCTATTAGAACATGACGAATTCAAATCATTATATAGCACTGCACGGCGCTCTCAGAGATATAATGTTATATCTCTATGCTCTAATTTCGCTGGAAACATTGCCCTGCAAACCGGAACATAGTGATGCAATTTACTGCTTGGTTGTAGATTACGTTGAAAATCTTCGGGTAAAAGGATGTGTTGACGTACGTCACTAAGGGGCCCCTTTTAAACCTACGCCCGAGTCACAAGTCTTGGTGTCTACTCGAGATTTCTCTCTCTGACACATGATGGACCCGGCACCCGCACGGTGAATCCATGGAATGCTAAGAACTTCGTCTCTAAAAACTACAAAAAGCGAATCTTCATATGAACCTATTACGTTTTATATGTACAACTTATTATGTTTGTTTGTGTCTTAAAATGTAAATAACAGAGTATGTCGTCGTATGCACTGCACAGACGCGCAGCATGAGTGACCGTGTGGGCGGAGGCACCCGTCACGAGCAGGCCGAGTCGGAACAATGGCTGCGCTGCACCCGGCGTTGCAACCCTGCGAGCTGGAGTGACGATAAATCAGACGCGGCTAGCTCGGACAATGCCGATACGCTGATTAATACTGGCATCTTTCAACGGCAGCCGCGGGGGATGCCGGCGGGCGATGGGGGATTGAGCTAATTCTCGTTCGTAACTATCAACTTCATTTAAAATTAGTACCTGGTTTACCGAACTTTGGTCGGATTTTCATCGCTTGAAAATGTGGTTTAAAGACATTATCTAAAATTAAAACCTAGATGTTTATATCGGCCCCGAAACTCTTAGCTACACACTAAATTTCATGAAAATCGTTGGAGCCGTTTCCCAGATTCAGTTTGTAAATATTAGTGCATCTGGACGACAGAGCTTTGTTCGGTTCAAATCACCGATATCCGTGGCTTAAACACAGATAAAAATACATTTTTAGATCGATTTATCGCCCCCGAAACCCCCTGCAAATTAAATTTCATGAAAATCGTTGGATCCGTTTCCGAGATTCAGATTATAAAAAATATATACGATAATTGCTCATTTAAAGGCATTAGATAAATCTATACGAATATCATGAAGGGAGAAAGAAAGAAAACGGATTTACAATACATTTATATCAGGCATAGTTACATAAAAGAAACCATTCTTACCATCACGCACATGTGAGTCTCGTCCCATAACTATTAACGATACTATAAAAGATAGGCTTGTCTATCATTTCACCTTACGATAGCAACAATACGGTCTAAGATGGAGCACGCTTAAATGGAAAACATTACTCCTCAAACCGGACCACAGTACATTACCATTAAGCGGTAGAATAATTTGGCAAATGTGCGTTAATTTCCCAGTGTCGACCACTACATAATATTGGTGTCTCTAATTTATTATTTAAGCTACAATTTTTACAGCAAAATCATGTTACAAACAATAATTATAATTGGTTCTCCCATTATTTTGATCATTTCTTCTTTTTCCTCAAACTTGCTTGGAAAATTATCCGCTAGGTTTGTAGCAACGACTGCGGGCAACGATACTATAGAATTATAACAGCGCGTTGAAAGATGCAATAAAATGTTTATGTCACCGCGATGCAACAATTTAACATAGAAATCGATAATAGGTAATGCATTACTAGTGCCACCTTGCTGATTTACACACTATGATAAGGGACCTGTTGTGTACTATTCCAGGCAGTAATCCGTTCAGCCGTTTTGACATGATTGAGCAACAAACATCTGAACATCCAAACATCTAAGTTTTAAGATTTGTAGGTACTATCAATATGATAGAGATAGATAAAAAGAAGATGATGGCGTATTCGACGATGTCAATAAACACAAGTGTTTATGAAGAATGTCATATACCACCTTTCGGTATACGTCGTTTGAATTATTTTTGTAACTACCTATATTTATCTTTTCTAAAGGTTATAACGTCTAATAAGGTAAGTGACATGTGGGGATTTATTCTCTGAAGATGTCATAAATATTGTAAAGCATTTTTACAAGATCGCCTCGGATAGATGAAAATTCACTTTACCCGTAATACGAACGAATATGATACGAGGAATACGAACTGTGCAGTTGTAACATAAATACTTCGATTCTTAAAACTTTTGTTATTTATTTTTTTTGTGTATTTTGCTTGGAATTGTTGTTCTTTAAATTAATTTGTTCGTAGAACGACGGTTTTCCTTTACACGGTAAAAATAATTAGAGCTGTTAATGTTATTAATGAGCCCATTCTTCTTCGCGTTATTAAATTTGTGGACAAATTTAATTCATTATCAAAGTTAAATTTGAGGAAAATACAATTTTCTTCGTGTAATCATTGCTCGTTTTTGCTTACGCTGATTTTTCTTTCGTCATATTAAGACTTTTAAGAATTTATGATACTTAGGTATACAGTGGAAAGATCTCGTTAACATTTTTTTTTCATAACTTTTATAGGTTTACAGTTGACCGCCATCTCGCCTGATGGTAAGCGACGATGCGGTCTACGATGGAACGTGTTTACCTAGAAGAAACCGATTCACTCTATATTTGAAGATACCAAGATTATACCTATCGGGAAAACCCCACTCAGGCAACTCATTCCACAGTCTACACGTTCTTATCACAAAAGCAGAGTTAACTGGCCTCGTGGCGTAGTGGGTAGTAGCTCTGCCTGTGAAGCCGAGGGTCGTGGATTCGATTCCCATCCAGTGCAAATATTTGTGTGATGAATTCAAATGTTTGCACTGTGTCTGGGTGTTTCTATGTATAATAAGTATGTATTTAAAACTATATAAGTATTATATCAGCTATCTGGCCGCCATCATACAAGCTTTGCTTAGTTTGGGGTCAGATGGTGTTGTGTGTGAATTGTCCACCAATGTTTATTTATATGTGTTGTCTGCCAACCTGCACTTGTCCAGCGTGATTTATTATGGCCTTGACTCTTTCCTTGTTTTTCCCCAAGTCTTTGTTTGTTGATCATCGAGTATTAACGTGTCTGCCGTTATCTTTTAAAGTGAAAACTTCTTTAGGCGCGCTATAGACAGAATTTTCGTGGGCTGTGAAATGGATTCATCAATCGTCACGCTTGGATATGATAATGGATCGGATCGGATATGAAATCTTCGGGTAAACTCGGTAAAAACGGCCAGGTAGGTACCAGGGCAACAGAAACAGTAGAGAGTTTCGATTACCTACCTCCAACAGCCCAGCGTTTATCTCCAGATACCAGGACAACAGAAATTTAAAAGAGTTGCGTTTGCCCCTAGGTACCAGTGCCAGTATGTATCCTCTATGCTTGGAAGCCAGTTGAAACCAGGAAGGGTTAGCAGACAACACTTAACCTAGAACAATGTCTTGGAGGCAGTGGTGCAGTCGGAATTCGACTCCACCACCTCACAATTACGGAACTGGTCGTAGCTACTTAGCCAGCACGGCCATCTTAACGAATAATGATGTATTTTTACTCTCTAAACTTTGTATTTACGTAACTTAAACTCACAGAAGTTGGAACAGTAAAGTTTATGGACAACGACAACGACAACGACTCCCTTGTTCCATTTTTAGGGTTCCGTAAAACGTAAAAACGGAACCCTTATAGATTCGTCATGTCTGTCTGTCTGTCTGTCTGTCTGTCTGTCTGTCCGTCCGTATGTCACAGCCACTTTTTGCCGAAACTATGAGAACTACACTGTTGAAACTTGGTAAGTAGATGTATTCTGTGAACCGCATTAAGATTTTTACAAAAGTTTTTTAAAAAACAAAAATTAGGGGTGCCCCCCATACTGAGAACTGAAGCTCAAAAATTTTTTTTTCATCAAACCTACACGTGTGGGGTGTCTATCGATAGGTCTTAAAAAATGATGTTAAGGTTTCTAAATTAATTTTTGTCTACACTGAATAACTTGCGCGAGAGACGCTTCCAAAGTGGTAAAATGTGTCCCCCCCCCCCCTCTAACTTCTAAAGTAAGAGAATGAAAAAACAAAAAAAATATATGATGTACATTACTATAAAAACTACCAACGAAAATTAGTTTGAACTCGATCTGATGAGTAGTTTTTTTTTAGTACGTCATAAATACACTATTGTTAAAACTTCGATCAAAGTTACAACGAACTACGAGAACTATGTGTACTATGTATATTATGTTACTTGCTGGAACGGAACCCTTCATGGGCGAGTCCAACTTGCACTTGGCTACTTTATTATTTAATTTTCATCCGTATTTTTGAGGTTATTTTACTGCTGATTTCTATTGTGGATCCTTATTTCTCTGTCCGTGTCAAAACGATACCTTCCCCTTAATATAAGAGGAAAAAATATAACATTTCTATAAAAGTAATTTCAATTGTTCACCGGCACTCATTCATCTCAAAAGACAGAATTCCCAGTTGTTCTCCCGTCACAACTGTCTCCAAAATCTGTCCAAAAACACGTAAAACACAAAGAGAAAACATATTTTCTCCCCTTGTGGAACAAAATGCGCGTTGCGAATTTTCGTTATAATTTTTCACGAGGGACCTTTGTAGGTTACGCGGGTTTTTATAAATGAAAATGCTTCCTTATTGCCGGAGAGATTGTTTTATGGAAATGATGTGATGGGAAGACACATTTAGAATTTAGACGGAACTGTGTGGGTGGGAAGTAATGATCTGATGTCCTACAAAACCTAATGGTATTATTGTATTATGGAATAATAAAATATGTTGATTTTTGTGTTTTAGCTGACCTGGCAAAAATTGTTATTTACGTAAAAAAAACATCTAACAGTTAACTTAAATCTTTATCAAATATACTTTCGATTTTTGTTTTTTTTTTCAAAGACAATAAATTATGAATTTTCTTAAATATCTGCACTGCGAAACTTTGATTCCAGAGACAATATAAATAGTTTTTAATTTTTAACTGCAACTGTCCGTAATGACTGCGTTGCCAAAATGGTTAACTTATCACGATCATCATCTAACATCTCTCGATACCCAGAGATAATCTATTTTCTATTAGAAAATGTCTTTGACATTGTCCTATAAGCCTAACCACAGTCATTGCACATATATTACATACTAGCTGACCCGGTGAACTTCGTGCCACCATGTATTTTTTCTTCTACATTTTCTAGACTTTCTGCTGTACAAATCTTGTCCCGACAATAACAAACAAAGAATCATCCTATTCGGTGCAGTCATTCAAAAGTTATGAGCGTACATACATTTCGAAGATCCATTTTTACGGTTCCCTAAAACGTACTAACTGGACCTTTATGGGTTTGTCATGTCTGTCTGTCTGTCCATCCGTATGTCACAACCATTTTTTTCGAAACTATAAGAACTATAATGTTGATACTTGATACAGTTAATAACATTTTATTTCAACGTATATAAGCATTTAAAAGCAAGTAATCCCTTTATGCAGAATACAGAAGATCGCACCTAGTGGCGTTCATTAGGAGAGGCCTACGTCCAACAGTAGACGAATATTAAATAGGCTGAAAATGATGATGAATCCCTTTATTGTTAATCAAGTTATTGCCAAAAATCTGTTTTATTTTCATTGTAGTGCTTTGTAATATACGATGTTTTTTGTTTGATTACCTGGCTCATGAACAAACAAATCTGCTGGTTTTCAAACACGGGAGGGAATATGCAACATACAATTGACCATGTGAGAATCATGGATTTTCTAGATTAATACCACAAACACTATAACACGCTCAACGCCTTGTGTATCGTTTAGGATACACAATGTCATTAGGAGTGTCTAAAGTTTATGATACACACTCCCCATTTCAGTTAAAGCAGTATGTATCCGAAATGCGCACGCTTTCTACACATTTTCCCAGTGGTTGGAAATCGGACAATCAGTTAAGGAGATATTAAGAGAAAAATAAAAATCACCTTGAAATTATTTTATTCAAAAAAATAAAGTAACTTAGAAACTAAATAATCAATTTAATAAGTTCAAAATAAATCAGTGAATATTATTGAAACATTTTTGACACAGAAAACTTTCACATAGGTACAGAGCATTTTGAAGTTGTTTGAGCTGCTCTGGAAGTCTTGCCACCAATAACTTTCCTGTCATACTTTTTATAGCACCTCTGCACATCTTCAGCGTACAATTTTCTCTCCAACTTTGTTACTTTTGAGATAATGTTTTCTATTAGACGGTCTTCTTGTCATAATATGATGGCACTTCATCTCCGGCTAACTGAGCAGATCGTTTTAGTAAAACTACAATTATTTGTTCCCTGAATTGAATGATAGTAAGTTTCTTGAGATAATATTTGGTTGAATAATAAATGTGCATTCAAGAGAGAAACACAGAGAAATAATATTACGAAATGTGTTTCATGGCCTGGGGAATAGTTTATCTATATACCTTAAGGTATTTCCCAGGCCAAGTGTATCAAAAAATATACACACCGGGAAAAAAGGGATGACGGGGGAGGGGGTGTGATTAGTTTCTATACTTTTTTAACACCTCACACCTCACAACACTAAAAAACAAAAATTAAAAGTTGTCAAAATTTGGTAGTATTTCCAATATAATAGGGCTTGGCACTGAGCATGTTAAGGTTGCCCCTGGGACTTTCGTTATGATGATAGCAATAGCAAGCCGCACTGGAAACTGTAGTCGTTTAAACTCAAATGGTGCATCAGTCGGAATCATTGGGATGAGTGGTATCAAAACGTCTTCTCCTTTATACTTTCCTTTCAGTATAGTTGCTTCTATCACGTTGTTCAGTATTTTTTATAGCTAACCGTGTGCCGTTGCAAAAAAGCGGGTCGTTCATATTTCACAACATTTTAACTACCGATCCAACTTGAAGATTCGGTATGAGGTGGCAACCCTGGAAAATCCAGCGAGTTCAAAAATTCAGGTGGATAGGTAGTTGTTGACGACATCATCTTGAATCGAATCAACTGATTTATAAATCCTCAGTTCGCCTGTAATTTGTTCTTGAATTTTGAAATTAAATTCATTTGCATCTATCTCATTTACATAATAGGTATTAATATTTATTTAGCATGTGGCTGTCTTGTCCCAATATTGGGCAACGGCTTCCATACCCTCCTTCCACTTTTCCCTTTCTATGGCTAATACAGTCCAGTCTCTCCGATATTTGTGGAGGTTGTCTTGCCATCGTTTCTTTGGTCTGCCGCGTCGTCGTTTGCAATCTGGCTTCCTCCGCGTGGTAATTTTGGCCCAATAATCATCCGACATGCAGCAAACATGTCCAGCCCGATCCCACTTTCAAATTGGCTGCTTTTTGAGTCACATCGGCTATTCCGGTTTTGGAACGCAATATGGTGTTTCGTATTCTGTCTGTCAGTTTTACTCCAAAAATATTGCACTCCACAGCACAAACGTGTAAACTCAAATAATTTTGCGCAGATAGGGATATTAAATCAATAATTCAAAATAATATAAACACTTTTTTTTTAATAACTATATGTAACGCGGTTTGTGTTTGACAGACACTTGATTGATATAATGACGTGAAAACTGACGCATTTTATATCGCGTGCCGAAACTAAATCAAAGTAAATAATATCGTGAAGCCGACCAATTTGAAAATCAGTACTAATGAGTCTTACGTTTTGTGATTATTCAATTTAATTTGGTTCGCGATATTATCGCTTTTGTTGAGTTTCTTCTGAGTTGGTGAGTTGGTTTCGGAACGTGACATTAGATCTTCCTATCCTCCAACTGTTTTGATTGGCATGATGGAATTTGAACTTTGTGCAGCGGGAGTAAAGTGCAAATTGACTCCTTGACGTTAGGAACACACATATATTGCTTAGACATAAGCGTTGCCTGTTATTTAATATGAACTTTATTTCATAGCAATAAAGCTCAAATTGCCTTAACATTTTAGTTAGAAAACGTTTATATGGGACAATGAAAAGGACTGTTTTTAGAGTTTTCCCGGCAATTATGACTTTTACGAACATTAAAAAAAAATTGCTTACTAATCTAACCTAAAGATGCGCTTACCAACACATTTTTAGATTCAGTTTTATATTATAGAAGATTTTTAATTTGCCATAAGCTACGGGAAATTTTTATCGAAATAGAGTGAAAAACATTAACAAATAAAAGCAGCCAAGTATTTATAACGTACTAAAAAAAAACTGCTCATCAGATCGAGTTCAAACCAATTTTCGTTATTATGTATTTTGTTAAGTTTTATCATTCCCTTATTTTAGAAGTTAGAAAGGGGCGGGGGAACCAAACATATTACCACTTTGGAAGTGTCTGTCGCGCCAATTATTCAGTGTAGACAAAAATTTTATTTTAGAAATAAAAATTTTAGAAACCTCAACTTCATTTTTGAAGACCTATCGATAGACACCCCACACGTGTAGGTTTGATTAAAAAAAATGTTGAGTTTCAGTTCTAAGTATAGGCACCCCTATTTTTATTTTTGTACAAATCTTAATGCGGTTCACAGAAAACATCTACTTACCAAGTTTTAACAGTGTAGTTCTCATAGTTTCGGCAAAAAGTGGCTGTGACATACGGACGGACGGACAGACAGACAAACAGATAGACACGACGAATCTATAAGGATTCCGTGTTTACGTTTTATGGAACCCTAAAAAGACTATAATTGATCAGTTATCGAGCGGTATGAAAAATGATTAAATTACTAAAATGGCTAAGAAAAAATAGGGGTTGGTGATAAAAGGGTAAAAATTTAGGGTTGTATGTATTTTTTAATGCCACATTATAAAAAAATAAAAAGAAAAAAAATTGTCAGAAAATTAAAAAAAATTTTTTTGGGGTGAACAACCCTTGTCACTTAGGGGTATGAAAAATAGCTAGTAGCCGATTCTCAGACCTACTGAATATGCATATAAAATTTGGTTAGAATCAGTAAAGCCGTTTCGGAGGAGTACGGAAACAAACACTGTGACACGAGAATTTTATATATAAGATGAGGTAGAATAACTGCCATAGTACAAGCTTTGCTTAGTCTGGAGTCAGATGGTATTGTGTGTGAAATGTTCATCAATGTTCATTTATTTATTTACTTAATGAAGTTTTTACAACAACTTTAGGCCATCCCTAGCGTCTATACTCCATATCGATAAACACATAGAGCTGAGTGAGGCACGAATGTGCGGAATCTCTCCGCCGGGCTAACTGCTAGCGTCTTCACTTCGGAATCCGATTATCGGGTAACTTTAGAATGTAAATCAGAATGCTCATTGGTCTTTGTATGGTTTGGAGGTCCTGGGACTTGGCTTAATAATACAAACTTAGAGGCACATAGCTTCATTGTGTTAGTTGAATACATTCAAACTGGTTTATTTTATTTTGTTATAGTGTTTACGCAAGAAATTATTAATGTTATTTTTTTTAATGCCGCGAATTTATTCTAGACTTACAGCATTTAAAATTTGTCTGAGATTCTTGATGACAAAATACAAGGTGCGTTAGAGCATCGAATTATATCGATGTGCCCACAGGTTAGAGCCTAATAAACTTTTTCTATAACAAAATTGCTTGACGTTGACATTCTCATTTAATACCATAAAGGCGTGCTATTTTTTTTAAAGCCCCCCAGTCCAATCTTTCCAGATATTGGTCAACAATTTAATTTAAGTAACCAAGCAAGACCATCTCGATAAACAGCCATATATATTCTAATAGCACTAACAAACTGAACCTATGCGTTTTTCTGGTCAATATTTTTAACTTATCCGGTTTGAAGGGCAATGTTTCCAGAGAAATTACAGGGCTTAGAGATATAACAACTTAGATCTCTGGGTGACGAGCGCAGTGCAGTGCTAGGTAATGATTTGGGCTCTCCATGTTCCAATAGCTGCGTGTCACTGTGCTGTTATGTGGCAGGCATGTTGCTTACCATCAGGCAAATGTCCTGCTCGTCTCGTCACTCTTTATTTAAAAAAAAAAAAAAAACTAAGTGATGAGAAATCTTACCCTTCAAGTAATGAAAATACTTTTAGCCAAATGTTCAATTTCTTTTTCCGTACACTACTGCCGCATTTGTATTTTAAAATGTTTTTCAACTTACTTTTTTTAGGTTTACACTTGACGTCCATCTCGCCTGAATGTTAAACGACGATGCGGGATACGATGGAGCGTGCTTACCTAGAACAAACGGATTCACTCTCGATTTGAAGATAACATGCTTGTAAAAAAAAACCCTCAGCCAACGCATTCCTATATCTTACCACAAAAGTAGACTCAAACCCCTTCGTTCCAGTCTTTGGAGCGCAAAAATATATATAAATATGTATTTATATTTATAAAGATTGGGCGATGGAAGCTCTGGACCGGACTAAGTGGAGAGAATTGGGGGAGACCTTTGCCCAGCAGTGGGTAATAGAGGTTAATTAAAAAAATATATATATAATAATATAAATATAAAAAAATATATTGTCAAAATATATACAGTCTCATTTCCAAAATACTGTCACATTTCCTAAAGGTAGTGGGCTTAATATACTTGACTATAGATCTTTATCACTCAATGAATAATTCAGTTGTAATACTCATCAAATACTCAAACATTATCCATATTAATCGTATTAAATTAAAGACCTTTACCTTTTGTAATTCTTTCCATCATCGTAGGTTGTTTGTATCTGACACAATGGCCGCACATAGCATTTTAAACAGCATAGCTACAATGAATTCAATTAGGCAACGCAAACAAGGGGCCTTCTGTCCCTCGTCCTTTTATTCCCGTCTCAAATGTTTACTATCTTGGTCGTGTCAATCCAGACCCAGGGATTGAGTTCAGGAATGATTCTAGTACGAATTATATGCTGGGTGTTTCTGTGCTACTACTACTAAGTAGAAGTACTTAATATTATAAATGTCAATGTATGTTTGCTGCACAAACAAGTCGTAACGTCTGAACGGATCGGACTGAAATTTGAAACGTAGATAGATTATAGTCTGGCAGAATACATAGGCTACTTTTTATCGCGGGAAAATAACGAGAACGACGGAAACGGGAATTACGCGGGTAAAACTACTGAGCACTGCTAGTACATGTTAGAAACCTGAAAGTTTGTATCTATGTTTGTTCGCTCAATCACGTCGGGACGACTCAACGGATCGGATTGAAATTTGAAAAACTATTAGAATATAGTCTGAAATACAACATAGGCTATATTCATTGTAGGAAAATAACGGGAATGGGAACTACACGGGTAAAACCGCGGAGTGTAGCATTGCTTTTATACTAAAGAGTGACGAGACGAGCAATACATGTGTCTGATTGTAAGCAACACGCCTGCCCATAACAGAGCGCCGTGTCACGCAACTGTTGGAATATGAAGAGTCTATGGAGCGACAGCGGAGGGCTATAGCGGTGCGCGGTAACATGCTGTCGAGGCGGTTCGCCCGCTGTAGCGATTCCGTAAAAGCGCAGCTATTTATTAGCTTCTGCACCAGCGTGTACACGGTGGAGATGTGGACGAACTACACCGCAGCTGTCATGAGCGAGGTGCGCGTGCAGTATAACGACGCGTGGCGCGCGATGTTCCGGCTGCCGCGGTGGTGCAGCGCCAGCGGTATGTTCTGTGCGGGCCGCGCGCCCGGCTGGCCGGCGCTGCTGCGGAGCCGCCCTGCACCGCTCCGACGACTCGCTGGTCGTAGCCGTCAGGGACTGGGCGAACAGTCCACTCCATAAAACGTGGAGGGCATATCACACGCCCATATCATAATGTACCTATTTTACTATTATAATTTATTCTACTATTATTATTATTTGGCTGATATGTATATGTTATTTTAAATATTTTTATTAATGGATGTAAAAGTCTGGAAAATAAACTATTTCATTTCATTTCATTTCATAAACCATTAACTAGCAGTGTACCTTTTCAGGTCTAGAAAACCTAGAGAACTGGATTTCAGTAAAGAGCTTCGATTTTCTCTAAATATTTTTGTACAGCAGCTGTAACATGTTCTAGACTTCAGTAAATTCAATATCTGAAACGTATTTCGTCCTCCCACATGTGCCGCTCCGGCTTAATCCGCTGCCAATAGAAATAAGCACAAATTGAAGAAATGTAATCTCGTAAATAGCTATTAATATTTCGGATACTGATTATACCAAAACAGATGGGTGACGCACATAACCCGTTGTGTACTAAATTAAATATATGTATCTCAAAATACACAGATAATTTTCTCTACAAACTAAAAGAAACTAACTCTGACAAAACGTTCATCAAAACGTTAAAAAAAATATTGCTTGTTAAAGTTTGTAAAAATATACAACACTTTGCCGGCAACTCAATTGTGGATTGAGTCGATGCGAGGATGCCAGGGATGCGAGGCTCAGGAACCTCCTTGTGGTGTGGATCTTGTTATGGCTTATCCTGGTTGGGGAGGGAAAACTGAGGAAGTTTACTCGGCTGATATTTTTATCTGCCAAGTAAAAGTTCCCAAGTCTTCCAGATGAGAGTCCTCCGTGAGCACCCTGAATAGGAGAGTGCTCAGCTCAGAATTCTTTTCATCGCATTTAAAAATAGCTTATGTCTTTCTGTCCATAATACTCTCATAATACCTAATTTCATTTACCTCGGTTCAGTAGTTTAGGCGTAAAAGCTTACCAGACCTACAGGCAGAGTTACTTTCGCATTCATAATATTAGTAGAGGTAGGGTTTCAAATGTGTACGAGCGAACTCGTACATTTACGCAATAACGGAATTGCTGACTATAATCATTTATACATTACATTTTAGTGACAAATAAACGGCTAAGTGTAGCACACGTGTCGCTCATTATTACAACATTACATACAACCAACATCCCAACATCATCAACATCTTAACATCAAGGTAGGGTAGTGCCCCTACAAAATGTATGCAACAAAATGAAACACCGCTGCAATTAACCGTTTCAAGATCTATACGAAATCCAGATACCTACCTACATAAACAGCTGCCCTCGCACACTACATATACACAAAATGAAACCGAACCCCAAAGCGATCTCTTCCTCCGTCATGTTAATATTCCTGATATTACACAATTTCTTCTAAAATTTCATTTCTAACAAAGCGCCCGTATCCATTGCGAAGTACTGTGCAAGTATACAGAGGTACCCTTCCAACTTCTGAAGAAATCCTTGATAATTTTCAAACGGTTTTACACGTAACGCAAACAACCCCGAACAAACTTATTGAGATCTGCCTCTAAGGACGGGAACAAGACGGAATAATTCATTCGAATATTTGAATTATTCCAATATCGAATGCAAAGCTATGTGAATATTTATCGACAGCAGTCTTGTCAAGTTGGGCGATTTTTCGCCTTTTAGGCTATTACGAAGGGGCGGCTAAAATTGAGATTGACAACCGGTCATCATTTAAGTTACTTCGGAATATGAATGGATGATATGCAATTTTCTAAGTTTTTGTTTCCTTACTTGTTTACACCAAATCTTTGTTTTTAGAAGTTTTGAAGGGTTGGTGGTTTCAGAAAAAATCAATGCCTAAAATTTATATTTTAAAACGAGATTGTATTCAACAACACAAATGATACTCGTAGTCGTACTAAAAGCATTTTTTTTTCATTTTTGCGGCTTGTACCGCTCGACACTTGGCAACTCTGCTCGACGTCTTTCTCTCGTCGATACGATTTGTATGACTTGCAAAATCGATTTGTTAAAGTCATGTTTATTTTGTTTCGATTAATGGTCGAATGGATGCGTCATTCTGTGCATTATTGAACGTCATTTTTCTGATTGATGATGAATACAGACTGAGTAATAATTTTTCTCAGAATATTGCAATGAACGTTCGAGTTTCATTCGATTAAATTAATTCCAATGTTTAATTAAGATAGAAACACATTCGTGCGAAAGCAATGTGGAAGGAGAATGGAGATGAAATGAAAATATCATTATACCGAGTAGAATGATGTTGCGTTACAATAAGTAGGTTAATATTGAAGTTTAATTTACCCCACTGGCACTATCACTATAAGATTGAAGTACAAATGTTAATTTAGATTTTTTCTGCATACCTCATTTCTCGAACTATTTTGTGTTAAATCATGACTAATAGTAAACTGAAAAGTAGAATAAGCGCAAGTCTTATCAGTCTATGAGTAAATAACTGTCAGTAATTAGAGTTTTGTCGCCCATTTATCTGTGATAAACCTTAACTCACTTGATGGTAAGCGACGGTGTGGTCAGTGGTGTTGCACGCTGTAGGTACTATTAAAAACATTGATTCCAACCATGAAAAGTTGTATAACGTTAATTACTACAAGTTTTCAACTATTGGTTTAAGTATTGGCTGTAAGTGTTATCACTTGAGTAAAAGTAAACCAATTGAATAAATGTAAGAATTTATATTGACAACTGTTCGATCTTTCCCATATAAAATTTCACAAAGGAATGCCCTTCAACGGCTTAGCTCCATCTACTTATAGCGCCAACCCCTCTATGACTCTTTTGAGATGGCGGGTAGAAGCGAATGGTATCCCACCGGCGCCCTCTACACTAAATGACACATATTTAGACTCAAATCCCAGTATTAAAAATAATACTATAGTGAAATACACGGCAAACAAAATACAGGTGATAACACGGCCCTCCTGCGCACGCTGCCAACCTTGGCAGTGTCACAGTCTGGTGTAGTTGCTGCGAACAAAATGCACAAGTTATTCATTTTATCTAAGTTCATTTTACTCTTCCAGTAATATCCACTTAAGATGAGTAACTTTCCCAAGCAGTTGCGCTGTCACATTGTCGCAACTCAAGGTACGTCATTACATTACCACATTCTCCATAAATCCACTTAAGATGAGCAATGAATAGCTTTCCCAAGCAGTTGCGCTCTCACATTGTCACAACTCGAGGTACGTCACTACATTACCCACATTCTCCATAAATCTCAAACATACACCTTTCCTTAGCTGCCGCCTGGTAACTCTAGATACGCGGCATTAAAGTCATAGTCAGAGTCAAAGTCAAAGTTCATTATGTTCACTCTTAATGCTTTCTCTAGCAGTTACCACTCTTAGGCCGACACTAAGTACGTCAGTTTATGTCCAAGGTATTACGGTTGCACACTAACGCTTACTTTGTCAATGGATCCAAAGCCATTGCACTTCACTACGTTATTCAAACGTTAACTCATCAGCAATCAATCATAATACCTGACAACATCCTAGAGCCATTGCACTGCTCGATTGGGTTTGACTTTCAATTACAGTATATCTCTCCAAGTCTACTAATCGTACCTATTCAAGGTTTCATATTTTTCTCACATATGGCCTTCTATGTACATAGTTTTTATAAACGCTCCCAAGTGATATTTATAGCGAATTAAAGGGTCACATTTTTTTAAACAATACCAAAACAATTCATTGGTAACGTACATAGCTCGGCATCATCTGACTAAAATCTCTCTAATTTCAACCATAAGGGTATCTTATAACTGCACTGAATATAACCACTTTGTAACCCAACTACGGTAACCAAATTCAAATCAAAGATGTAACACTTTCTATTACTGTATTATGTTTTAAAATGCATGACCTTTCTCAAACAGTTTCCCTGAAAGATATTTATACCAATATCCAACTGATTTACACTTTTTATCTATGGTTGCTGTGCCTCGCAACAACTCGTCTACAAAATAAGCTACCCTCTCATAAAGTTTCGTAAAACAGTATCCACAAACTTTAAAAAAACCGAAGATGTTTCATTCTACGAAATGTTCTGATTGCAGTTCCCGGAATTGAAGGTTATTTTACAGTATTATCTTTACGAGATAATAATTAATAGATATAACTTGTCGGTGATTCGCAAAAGTTTCATTTGAAATGCAATCTTAGATAACAAGGTTAAAACAATTGTATACATCGTTTCTTCAAAGTAAATCGTAATATTAAACTGTTGCTTACTCATGTGTACATTACGCGTGTTACGCACTACTGAAACCACTGATCAAAAAATAACATTTTGACTTACTGCGGGCGACGCACGTCCAGTGCGTTTTGGACTTTCCTCTGTCTGGCCGAGTTGGTGCCCGAGCTGATGATTTCTAGGCGTGGTGTTCATAGCACTTCTGATGTTATCACTTGAGTAAAAGTAAACCAATTGAATAAATGTAAGAATTTATATTGACAACTGTTCGATCTTTCCCATATAAAATTTCACAAAGGAATGCCCTTCAACGGCTTAGCTCCATCTACTTATAGCGCCAACCCCTCTATGACTCTTTTGAGATGGCGGGTAGAAGCGAATGGTATCCCACCGGCGCCCTCTACACTAAATGACACATATTTAGACTCAAATCCCAGTATTAAAAATAATACTATAGTGAAATACACGGCAAACAAAATACAGGTGATAACATAAGCAAGTAATGTGCTTATTTACTTGTCATCTGATAGTTTAGTTTTGAAACACTCCAACAAGCAGTGCTATTATTTTGTCCACTAATAGAAATTGTCTTATAAATAGAAAGACAATATAATTGTAACTTTATAATTTTGGACACACTTTTTTCAACAAAATATGTAGTTATACGAGTCCGGCATCTCGCCTGATTTTAAGAGACTCGCTTTTTGTCCTCTCGTAACACTTTGTATTGTCGTTCATTCCATACATCTGTTTCAATCGTATTCTTGTAGGTACTCCGAAATTACACAGGCAAATATTTTTTGGAAAGTTTTTTTATTATTATTTTTATTTATTTTCAATCGAGTCAATATAATACGTGACCAGAATTATAACAAACAGTGAGTTCCCATCTCTAGGAGAAAGTTGTCCGGGCGCGTGTGGGACCGTGCGGGTGTCCTTGTTTGTTTGTTTGTCGAGCAGGTGGTCTCCAACTTCCCGAGAGCGTCCCGATTCGCAGATAACGTGTTTATTTACCTAACCTCCTCGAGCTTTTCGGATATTTTCCGTTTATTTGGCTAACCGTTATCGTTTCCTTTTGTTTGTACTCAAATGGTAATACTTTGACATGCGCTTTTTACCACTAGTATTTTATGTATCCTACTAATATTATAAATGTAAAAATTCCGATCTTTGTGGCTAGATCACGAAAAACGCTTTGACGCTTTGGCATTGCCGTCTCTTTCTATTCAAGCGAGAAGAAAAGAGACAGCAATGTCAAAGCATCAAAGCGTTTTTCGTTAGGCGGTAGAAGCGCCGGTTGCAATTTGAAATACAGTTAGATTATAGTCTGGAATACGACATAAATATATAATACTTTTCATCACGGGGAAATTGCGGTAACGGGAACGGTTTTACTCATATAGTTACACGAGTAGAACTACTGCGGAGCGCTACTAGGTAGTTTGTACTAAAGGGTGAATGTATGGCAAAACAATGTAACAAACTGCGACCATGTTTCAGGATCATAAATTGTGAATCATAAAGATGTTATTTTGATTGGCTGTCGCTTGTACAAGCTGCAGTTCAAGCTTGTCTTAGTTTTAGAAGTAAGTACACGCACAGTTTTTAACCTTTTGACCGCCAGGGCTAAATTGCATTTCCGTGCCCTGGACGCCAAGCGCACGAAATAAGTCAAAATTAAAAAAAAAAATTGTGTTGTCACCATTTGATATCTAACATACAACGTTTTGGTATAGTCCGTTTTTTTGTCAACTATAGACGTCGTTGGCGCACAGGGCTCACTCGCGCTTGTCAAGTATAGGTGACTCTGGCGGTCAAAAGGTTAAAGCTTGACGATAATTGATAACGTCGTTGACTTTGGTTCCAGGACGTCTACTCTCTTTCTACGAAAACGTAATTTCGAAAAAAAACTCGCTTTTTTCCTGCTCTCGATCTACTTCGTTTCATCCGATACAATATTGTTTGACGTTTAAATGTTCTAAACCCACTCTTATTAGAGCAGGCTTCGACGATTTGAACGGATAAAACGACGGATCGAAGTAGAATTGTAGTTTAAAAGTAGCGAGTTTATTTTGAAATTAAGTTTTCGTAGAAAGAGAGTGGACGTCCAGGTCTTGTTTCAATTTCTTAGTTCTCTGTGTGGCAAAAAAACATTAGAGGTTATTTCTACCCAACTGCAAGAAGGGTTATTTATGTTTTACAGGTTGAAAACATCGGTCCAGACGTCTTACACTAAACTAATCAACTGTAGGTTTATAATCTCATATTTTTTGTAATAAACACACTGTATCTACAATTTTACGGTAAATATGTACAACAACCTTAAACAACCTTAACAATGTAAACAACCTTAATCTAAGATGACCCCATTGCCTTGAGGTCCTAAATAGTCAAGTGAAATGTGGTACCTGTCGACAAGAACGGACCACTAACTATCAGACCGGTAGCGCTCCCTGGTAGCAAGGACATTTGTCTCCTATTGCGGAGCTTATCGATAAAACGACTACATAATATGACGATTTGTGTAGCTCAGTGATAATGTGCTGGATTTACAAGCGAGTCCGGGTTCAATCCCGGTCACGGGACACGTGTGAATAATGATTTTTAAGATCCGTTTTGGGTTGTTTTTGCGCATATCTCGGGCGTATTTGTGATAGCAAACATAAGCTACGCTGTCGAAAATGTACACGATAAATTAATTGTTTATTGCACTTAATTATAAATCAACTAGCTGTTACCCGCGACTTCGTCCGCGCGAAATAAATACCAAGGTAACTCAAGCAGTACCTAATTTTATACCCAGACACATATACGGTTCCTAAAAACAGCTTATAGGTAATAAAACAATTTCATACGATTTCATAAAAATCGGTTCAGTTGTTTAGGTGTGAAAGCATAAGAGACATTCGTCCCCCATTTCAACTCCAATTTCATCCCCATACAGTTCGAAATTACAAAATTGCTAAAACAAACATTTATTGGCTTCGTGCCAAGTGCCTATCTATACAACGTGGTGGATTTACCCCCAACAATATTTTAACAGTCCATTCTAACACTGATGTACACTTCATCACCCAAGGTCGCTTTCCCCTCAGCACGGTAGATCACGAGATAATTCGAGTCAAAGTTTGACGTAAAATTCCCACCAAATCACCAGTTTCAACCCTAAAGCATGTACAGCAGACAAACGACCTTGCCGCCGACGCCGTGACATCGTACAAAAATCCGTGCGGAGATCTGGCCATTAGGGGTATGTCAAATGAAATAACAACCGAAAAAAATATTTTTTTATGGAAAAAAAATTTTGAGCTTTCATGTCTAATTTTCACACACATGATTCAAAACTTAATGTAGATGAACTACCATAAATATTGTTGCACCTTTCTGCAACACCTTGTATAAAGGGTTTCATAGTTTTAGTTTCAACGATTGGGAACTTCCATATTGACATTTATCCCCCATGTCAACCCCAATTTCATCCCCGTACAATTCGAAATCACAAAATTGCTAGAACAACCATTTATTTGCTTCGTGTCAAATGCCTATATATATTCATGGTTTTATCTTCTAACGATTGGAAGCTTCCATGTATACTTTCATTCCCCATTTCAATCCCAATTTCATCCCTATACAGTTTGAAATTACAAAATTCCTAGAACAAATATTTGTTTGCTTCGTATAAAGGGTTTCATAGTTTTAGTTTCAACGATTGGGAACTTCCACATTGACTTTCATCCCCCATTTCAACCCCAATTTCACCCCCGTACAGTTCGAAATTACGAAATTGATAGAACAAACATTCGTTTGCTTCGTTTCAAGTGTCTATATACAGAGTTTCATGGTTTTATCTTCAACGGTTGGGATCTTCCATGTTGACGTTCATCCCCCATTTCGACCTCAATTTCACCCCCGTACAGTTCAAAATTACAAAATTGCTAGAACCATCATTCGTTTGCTTCGTGTCAAGTTTCTATATACAGAGTTTCATGGTGTTATCTTCAATGGATGAGAGCTTTCATATTGACATTCATTCCCCATGTCAACCCCAATTTCACCCTCATACAGTTCGAAATTACCGAATTGATAGAACAAACATTCGTTTGCTTCGTGTCAAGTGTCTATATACAGAGCTTCATGGTTTTATCTTCAAACGTTGGAAACTTCCATATTGACATTCATCCCCCATTTCAACCCCAATTTCACCCCCGTTCAGTTCGAAATTACAAAATTGATAGAACAAATATTTAAATGCTTCGTGTCAAGTGTTCATTTACAAAATTTGATAACTTTGAAAATCACGAAATTTCATACAACCGTTCATCCCTTGTTTCACCCTCTTAGGGATTGAATTTCGCAAAACCCCGTCTTAGTGAGCGCCTACGTGCTATAAGGAACCTCCATGCAAAATTTCAAATTCCTAGCATTTGTAGTTTCTGAGATTCCTTGATGAGTGACCTTTCGCTTTTATATATATAGATACAACAAAAAATATATAGTAGCCATTTCGCCAAGAGTGATTTCTTTCAGACAACCGCAGGATGGAGAAGGAGAAATGAAGAGTAGGAAAGGCATTTCCAAATTCGAGCGGTAGCGGTAGCGATATGACGCGTTTTGTTGTTGACAAAACTCACACTCAGCATACAGTTCGAGTTCATTAAATCGATAAGTGGAGCGAATACAGTTGGAAACGCATTTATTATGCTAAGGTAACACGCCAAACCTTTTGTGCTCGTTTCTCCAACATAATATAAAAAACTTAGCTCTGTAGACAGATCAATTGAAATATACATGAGCACTTAAAATTCTCATTGCACAACAGGCACTCGTACAGCCATCACTCTGAACATCTGACCAACCTAACGAACCAACCCTTTGACTCCTACTCTGAAATAACCTCCGTACCACGAGGATTTTTCAGCTGAGCAGCGCCAATTGAACCAAAACTCGTAATAAATTCCGCACGGCGCTATCCTACGTGACCGCATCTCCACAGGACTACAGAACCACCAACCTATTTAAAACAATCCGATGACTTCACCACTATCGCATTTATCCAAGAAAAACTTTGCACTTTTTAATCTTGGTATTTTACCGGCTATGTACAAAAGTTTGTAGGTCTGTACGTGGACCGCACTTGTTTCCTGTAACGTAGGAATAATAAGGGTCCAAAATACTCAACCTGTGCCAATCCAAAATGAAACTTAAATTCTTGGAGATAGAGTTGATACGGACGCGGATGCGTGATAAGAAATCCATGTCAGTAGAAAAAGAAGATGTGGTGGAATCAGGTGAAATTAATTTTGTAATTGTCGCCGTGTTCCAGAGACAATAAGGTTTTATTTAACGCTGCGCTGGCTGGAGGCCAAATACTTGTAGCAAACATAGATTGAAACATATAGGTTTAATCTATCGTTTTAGTGATCTAACCACTAGGTGTTCATAAGAGTTAATATCCAAATTTCAAACACATTTTCAAACGAACTCAAAAATATTGTGGGCAAGCAAAATTCTGTTATTCTGAAGTTGACCACGTTTTACCGATCCTGAATAGAAGGTATCCATACCAGAGTGTTTATAAGGGAGTTATACAACTTTTTAACCGTTGCGCTGTTATAATAATAAATTGTAAAAATGATTCGACGATCATAGTCCCAATAGTCGTGTCGGGAAATGGCCTTATAGCGAAAAGTCTCGACCAACATGTAAAGAGACTTTCGCTAGACGGTTGGGTTAAGGGCCAGATGCAGAAGGCGGTCATCCTTGACACAGCGCGCATCGTCAGGAGGTTCCTCACTCTGCAGCCCTAACCACCGGTAGCTTGGGCCCTGCCCCGCTGCTGGCGGCACCCTAGTTTTTAAGTTTTTTATAATGTTTATATTTTTTATGTTTATGTTGTAAAAAACTTAGAGATTAAGAAGATGATTAAATGAGTGAATAATTGTAATAAAATCATTATCGGGTTTTTGTTTATCGTTTTGGCTGTTGCCTACTTACTGTATTGTTTACTGTTAGTCATATAATATTTTTTATGGAACTCTTATGATATGTCACATGGTAGTTATATTGTCGACTAGCAGCGCTCCGCGGTTTCACCCGCATAGTTTCCGATCCCTTTATTTACCCGGGATGAAAATTTGCCTGTGAGTTATTCCAGACTTCGTTATTATCTAATTTCATCCAGACCCCTTTGGTAGTTTTTGGATGAAAAAGTAACAAACATACTTACATAATATATAAATAAATAAATTAATAAATAATAAATAAATATTGGTGGACAATTCACACAACACCATCTGGCCCCAAACTAAGCAAAGCTTGTACTATGGCGGCCAGATAGCTGATATAATACTTATATAGTTTTAAATACATACTTATTATACATAGAAACACCCAGACACAGTGCAAACAGCTGTTTTTTTTTTTTTTTATATGTTTGTATATATGTATATATGTATTATTTGTGTATATATGTATATATTTTTATAATCGTATTTATTAGTCTATTATAATTCAACATTTAAGTACCTACCTACTAGTTTGTTCTACTAGGTTACTACTAGGTTGTTCTATTTTTATAACAAATTTGTTTTTATTTCCGTTATTTAGGTATTTATATTACTATTGATATACTATATGAGTACTTATGTTTTTTTTTAGTACTTCTTATTTACGCACCCCATTTTCTGATTTGTCCACATGTTGTTTTCCATCCTAAGGTTGCCTGGAAGAGATCGCTTTCAGCGATAAGGCCGCCCACTGTCGCACTAATTTACTATGTTTTGTTTATGTTTGGTATGTATTTTTATTTTTGGTGTGTCAATAAAGATTATCTATCTATCTATCTATCTATCAAACATTTGAATTCATCACACAAATATTTGCACTGGGTGGGAATCGAACCCACGACTCTCGGCTTCGCAGCCAGAGCTACTACCCACTAAGCTACGAGGCCGATATAATTATGTAATCACAAACTTTCGCGTTTACAATACTAACAGCGCCCAACGATTTCACCCGCTTAGGTACTTCCCAATTATTATCGCTTTATTTTTTGGAATAAAACTAGCCTTCTGTGTATGTATGTAAATGTGTAAATAAAATGTGTTATTCCAAAATATCATATCTCGGTACCGTATTTCACTCAGATTCCTTCAGTAGTTATTGCATAAAAGAGTTAGAAACATCCATCCAACTATCCATTCTCACAAACTTTAGCAAAACATTAGTAGTAAAGATTAATTGGACTACGCCTGCACAAAAATACCGAGCAACGCATAACCACACTTTGCTAAGAGACACACTACGACGTACGTATCTTCAAAACCTCTCCTCAAAATTGACAACAAAAAGACAAACGGGAAAGTCGGGAACGAAATAAAACTAGGCATCGGTACAGCGAACCTTTTCACCGGGAGCTTGGAGCTTGGATACGCTTGTATCCCGAAAATAGCGGGAGCGAGCCGAGACTGTATCGGAACCATCGGAACTCGTGAGTTTGCTCGTGGCAGCTGGGGTTAGGGCGAGTGCAGGTTGGTATGGGTGCATTTGATTGGTGCATTTGATTTTTGTGACTGGCCTCGTGGCGCAGTTTTGGTTGTATGTATGCCCGCGTAGCCAGAAGGAATGGGTTCGGTTTTTTTTTCATTTTATAGTTGCAGCAGCCTGACAGCGGCCCGCCGTTTTAGGCGCGTAGTACCTGTTCCCTTATTTTTCCGCTAAAAAAAGTGGCTTGCTTGCTATACCCGAGTATAATCAAACTGTGTTTTGTATTTCAGCCCAATCTGTTCAGCCGTTCTGACCTGATTGAGCAACAAACTTCGAAACTTTGGCATTTATATCATTAGTAGGAAGTAAACTGACGAGACGAGCAGGACATGTGTCTGGTATGGTAAGCAACACGCTTCCCCACAACTTCGCAGTGTCACGGAGCTATTGGAAGATGAAAAGTCTAAATCATTAACTGGCACCGTTCTCGCTACCCAGAGATATTATGAGAAGATCCAACTCTAAACACACTAATTTATCGAGAATCATTTTATTTTTTGAACACTATAACAACACAATATTATATATACCTCTGTTCCACACAGCGAGTACACTGGTTTATAGCAAACACAGAATGTAGTAGGTACTATCCCTGATTGCAAGTATTTATTACCCTCAAGCGCGGCAGAAGAAGTTCCAATCCATCTGGTGTGCAGGGGGCATTAGAAAAATGCCGCGCTCCCGTCACTGCGCCGCTGTCACGTACGCAGCGAGGAGCGAGCCAGCCTCGCGTCACTCACGGACGGGGACGATGGAGAACAGACGAGTAGTAGATACCTTATTTTAGTATTATAGATACTCTTTACTGTACACACCAAAAACAAAAAAAAACACTTATACAGGATTATAAAAACTAGTGTCACAATCGGCGGCCGTATCGCTAAATGCGATCGTTTCCAGGCAACCTTGGGATGGAAATGGTTTGCAAAAATATTTTATGAAGCGGGGTGTGTATCTAAAAAAATATTTAAGCTATTTACAGGTAATGAAACCAAAAGATAAACAAAATAAAACATACAAATAAACATACACACGAATACAGATTACTAATATACGCGATACCTGTAAAATAAACATATAAATATGTGAACATACGACAAATGAATTAGTATCTATACATAATCAATACCAAGATGATAAATAATATGCAATGATATATTCGATAAATATTCTTATAAAATAGTAAGTAAAATGTAAATGTGATTGAAGAGGTAGATGTATAATGAAATTACTGTGACTCCAGCTTTGACAAATAAAAGTTTTTAACGTTAATTTGAAAGGAATCCAGCGATGGGGATTTTCTGATTGAAACAGGCAACTCATTCCATAATTGGACAGCCTTAAAAGCAAAACATTTGCCTTAGTACATGCAGATGGGGCATTCAGGGTCAAATGAGATAAAGTTATTAGATAAAGTTACGGATGGTCTAGTCGGGAAAACGGCGACTGGCGATCCGGAGACCCCGGGATCAATACCACGCGCACCACTTTTTCGAAGGCTTTCAGGCTTTTCGAAGTCATGTGCGTAATGCCGCTAACTTAAAAACAGTGAAGGAAAACATCGTGAGGAAACCGACATGTACCTAGAATCTTACGAAGTCAAGTGTCATCCACCAACCCGCACTGGGCCAACGTGGTGGATTATGGTCTTGACTCTCTCCTTGCGAGAGAAGGCCCCGAATCCCAGCAGTGGGAACATTTAGTGGGCTGTTTATGCTAGTAGATACCTACTTGAAAATAGGCAACTGAGACGTCTTCAGGTTGTTAAGTCGTACTACCAGGTGTGAAAACGGATTGAACAATTTTCATACATGGTTCATTTTCAGAATTCAAAAATGACCACCAAAAATAGTTCAATTAAAAATCGTGTGTAAAAGTAATCCAAAAGTGGCGCCAATATTTAATTTCAGTAGAGAACTTTGAGAAGTATATGTCAATAATTTAACTTACATGTTCAACTATTTATCACTCACATGAAATACTAGCGATACATCGCGGCTTCGGCCGTGATACATAATATACTTATATAGCCTAGAACTCTCTGGGATTACAGAGCCAACGGTGAGAGAATTGTTGAAATCGGTCAGCTTGTTGCTTTAATTTATCATTCTCAAAACCCAAGCTGAAAACTTGTCACATACTTCTCCTATTATACCTCAACATGGAGGTGCAGACCTGGACGTCTACTCTAATTCAACGAAAACGTAATTTCGAAATAAACTCGCGATGTTCCAACTCCGATTCTACTTCGATCCGTCGTTTTGTCCGTTTAAATGTTCTAAACCTACTCGAATTAGAGTATGCTTAGAACATTTAATTGTCAAACAATGTTGTATCGGACGAAACGAAGTAGAACGAGAGTAGGAAAGTCTTGAGTTTTTTTTCGAAATTTTGTTTTCGTAGAAACAGAGTAGACGTCCTGATGAGTGCTACCAGCCCTCGGAATATGACTACGGTTAGATTAGGTCAAGGCCCCTACCCTGCTCCTTCAGTGTCAGTGTTAGCTAGTAGAGACCACATGAGGCCAACTGCCGTCGTTTCCTTTAGAATAAATACATCCATTTGAGTATGGAGCTCGTTCGTCACCGTAGCGTCTCGTGTGTAGTTCTAGAACATTTCCTGCCGGCCGGCTCGGCGGCGGACAGCTTGACGGCTGTTTTTCACTCCGCCCTCGCTCGGCAGTCTCCAGCCTCGCCGCACCAGCCTGCTAACTTGATACTCGATCTAACGAAACAAATACAAATAATTGGTAGGACATCAAAAATTAAATGTTGGGGAAAATTCCCCATGCAATACTATCTAAAACCAAAGTGAGCAAGCTTGGGGAACGAGATAGCTGATTAAAAACATAAATTATTATAATTACATATGTACAAATGAATGTTTCTTCTGTGCTGAGTGTTTATATTATGTAGAAGACATGTACCAATAAAACAAAATGTTCACTAATTTTGTATTAGATAGAGAGACAAGATGAACAGGTCCAGCTGTCTGATCTTGCTATCATGCTGCACACCTGCCCACAAGCAACGGCTCAGTTTGCTACAAGCTTTGATTAGCTTGTAGTGATAGGACTCTTAGCAGAGTCCGCCTGGGGAAGTACCACACCTTTGCCAGTTATTCTACCGCCAAGCAGTAATGTGCAAACATTACTGTGTTCCGGTTTGAAGGGCAATGTTTCCAGAGAAATTACAGGGCTTAGAGATATAACGTCTTAGGCTGATTTTAGTCTCACGGCGACCGCACGCGCACCGTCGGCGCTGATACCTCAGCGCGTCGTTCTCCGACCACCGTGAGCGCTGAGAGCTACGCGTCATTCAAAAACGCTTCCTCAAAGTTCATATATCTCGGCCATCAGCGCCGAAGGTGCGAGTGCGGTCAGCGTGAAACTAAAATCAGCCTTAGATCTCTGGGTGACGAGCGCAATGCAGTGATAGGTAACGATTTGGACTCTTCATGTTCTAATAGCTGCGTGTCGCTGTTCTGTTATGTGGCAGGCATGTTGCTTACCATCAGGCACATCTCCTGTTCGTCTCGTCACTCTTTATTTAAAAGAAAGCTTTGAGGGTAGTTATGTGGGAAATTTTCTTTAAAGTTTGTAATATATTCTGGGAATCAAACTCACATCCTACGGGTCAACACTCACGTAATCAGACTCAACACCAAGCCACAAGGCCAGTTGACTGACCAATAAGACCATTCGTACAAAATAGAAGCAGAAGTTATGATAAAAGTTGATGTATTCCAAAACTTTAAAGAAACTTTGAACTCTCAATCATCCGCAGATTTTTCTCCGATTCAATTTTCGTTTGCGCAATCATAAAATCTAAGTGCAAAAGTTTAGCCATCGTTTCGCCATCCGAACTGCTGAAGTGCCAACTCGCGGACTTTCGCCTCGGAATTTATTAATTCCTAACAGCGCTGGCGAGCGGCCATTATGTTATTTATCTGTCTACAAACCGACCAACTTATCTCTACGCATCGCTAGAATACTGAACTACTGCAGCTGCTTGAAGGAATTAAAAAAATAGGTTGATGACTCTACCAATTACTTGCCTTTCTTCTTTGTCTACCTAATCTACTCTTTCTTCTTGTTGTTAGGTACTTTCGCCATCTATTCTATTCTCACTATATTTTTAATTTTTTTTCCTTGCTTTTTCTGCTGTTTATGGTTGTTTGGAAGAGATCTGTATCGGCTATAAGGCACTAGATTTAAGATATAAGTCATAGTTCGTATTGTTTAATTGTATTTTTTTCTGATTATTGTAATTGACAATTGTCTGTTTAGATGGAAATACTTTTTTGCTATTGTACATATGTTCATTATTAAGGTAACATATTATTCAGTCGCTATAACTATACGTCTAGATATGTTTCATTAATCGGATCGTTATATCAGAGTACCACAATATTGAGAAAATGTACGACAGGTATGGTGACATGTCACCTGCCTGTGATGATCTAATGAAAAAACATTCTACTGCTTACCTAATTTTTTTTGAATAGGGCAGAGCCTTTATTAACAAAACTAAAATACAATGAGAACTACACTACGCTACATACCTAACAACTACTTACACTAAGCACACCTGAATTATCCATAGTCCATAGACCAATGAAGGTCTACAGATAATCAAGATGTTCAAGCCCACTACTTACCTAATTGAGTGAGTACCTACATAACATCTGAATTATCCATCCGCGTAGGTTCTTGCTCGTGATTTTTGCTATTCCAGACTATATTATAATAATGATGATATACCTACATAATATGTCCACTCGGTCGTTCCGTTGTGATTGCGGAACAAACATCCGAACCTCCAAAATTTTGCATTTCTAATACCTATCAGTAGAATATAGTCTTCAATTCAAAAGAGTATATTTTTGACCAAAAAGTTCAATTTTAATACAAAATTTAATATTGTAAAGTTGTCTAATGTAATTATTTTTGTTACAAAATAAAATTAATTATTAATTATCATTATTCAAATGTAAAATTTTCATTTAAAACATTGCTCTCCAATTTAGAATAAAATAAATCTTACACATCAATGTAAGTCGCTATATCTTACTAATAATATATTATAGGCGAAAGTTTGTGAGTGTGTATGTTTGTTACTTCTTCACGTCTAAACAGCTGAAGCGATTTTAGTAAAATTTGGCAAGGAGTTAGCTGACACCCTGGATAACATAGGCTACTTTTTATCCCGAAAAAATAACGAGAGCTACGCGGGTAAAACCGCGGGGCGCTGTTAGTAACTAATAAAAGTGTGCCACTTTCACAAGCTGACTCTACGACAAACATTTTTTTACGTCAGAAATTCATAAAACTCGAACATTCTTGATAATAGTACTTAATAGCTAACCTAAATTGGTAAGTAAAAACGACAATGGCTCTCCCATCGAACTGGAAAACAAGTCGGTGATACAATACTTGTGCTTCCGACTTCGCTTGATGTGTGGATGTTTTTAAGCTTGGCAACAGCGGCGCTTGTAAATATGTTAGCGTTTACCGGACCATTCCCGGAAATATCCGGAATACTTCCTTCTCTTGCTAAACTTGAATTTTAAAAACGACTGCTTTTGTATGTCGGTTGGTGAGTAGGTATAATGCCTAAAGCTTGACAAACAGGAAGTTTATCTATCATCCTTATAAGGGGGCGTCCATAAATTACGTGAGGTCTTTTTTTACATTTTCTGTAATGGTGAGATGTCGTGAGAGATTTTATGCACCCCCCCCCCCCCCCCCCATCCCCCAATCTCACGTGAGATTTTTCAAGTTGTGGGTTTCTTACGTAAACACGTTAGATTGTTTTATTTTTTGTGTTCTATTTGAGTATTCATTAATTTTTTTGTTTCTCGACCCACTAAATGGGTTTCAAAGTCTGAACATATGAAACAAATAAAAATACTCAATAATTAGTTTATTTTGATACCTGAGATATAGGAGATACGATTAAGATGAAATCTTAAGCATGTACAATCTGGATTAGATGGACCAAAATTTTTTTTTTCGTTTCAAGAAAAATAAATTGCGTGATATTTGCCGAGACCCCCCCCCCTCTCACCAACGTAAGATTAGATGAGATTTACTCGACCCCCTCCCCCCCTTAAACACCTCACGTAATTTATGGACACCCCCTAAGCAAATATCCAAAATAGCAGTGGTAGGACTCTTTTCAAAGTCCGTCTGGGGTAGTACCTAGGGTTGCCAACTATACTGTTTTATTTTCACTAAATTATACTTTGTCATCAATCATCAACAGCTCACTAAATGTTCCCACAGCTGGGACTCAGTTGTTGGATGACACATGTCTTCGAAAGATTATAGGTACATGTCGGTTTCCTCACGATGTTTTCCTTCCCCGTTTTAAGTTGAATTCGCAAAGACAGTGGTGCGTGTGGGGTTTGATCCCGGGGTCTCCAGATCGGCAGGCGCCGTTCTCCCGACTAGACCAGCCGTAACTTCCTTAGCCTAATTATACTTTTTACTGTTGAACAAAAATAAAGTACTTATCCAAAACACTGTTTTCAGCAATACATATTTGTAGAGCTTCTCTTCGTTTAGAAACTCATGTTTACTCTCATACCTCATAGACTCTATACTCTCAACAACGATTTCTTTATGACTGCGCTGCACTGAGCAGTGAGCGCCCGCTGACCTCTGACTAAATAAAAACAAATTCGTGTAAGCGTCTACACTTACACTACACAAAACAAATCGTTGTAGAGTAGTAGAGAAACATGAGTTTCTGAACGAAAAGAAGCTCTACAAATATGTATTTAAAAGTTTAAAACAATAGATAAAATACTATAAATTTTTCTACTGCTTAATATTCTTCATAGACCTGAATAGGTATACTTTATTTCTTGTAAAAAATTCTGGCTACCCTAGTAGTACCACAACTCTGCCATTTACTCTACTACCAAGCAGTGATTTATAAACATGAAAGTGGTGGCTTTATCGGCAAAAGCGTTCTCTTTCAGGCAACTTAGGATAGAAAATAAAATATGGACAAGTAGAAATACGGTTGTAATCAGTGATTCAGGAGTTTTTCTGAATATCTACCCCCCTGTACATGTATAGATACAAGTAAGTCGAAGATATCAATAACCCGCCGCCCGCCCCTGACTGATCACCGTTCCCCGTCTCCTCGATTTCTTATCATTAATTTTTTTCTCATCCTCGTTCGGGAAGAGAGCGACCAATCGGCAGACGCCGCTCGTTAATTTCGTACTGCCATCCATTTATTATCGTTGTTTTATTATTATTTACTAGCATGGCCTTCGGTTTTATCCGCGGAGTTCCCGTTCTCATAATTTTGTCGCGCTGAAAAGTACACTATGCTCAGACCAACTATTCTTAGCACTGTGTTATTCTAGTCTATAAACCATCTGTATTCCAAATTTCAACCCGGGGGTCTACCGCCTAACGAAAAACGCTTTGACGCTTTGACATTGCCGTCTCTTTCATTTCAAGCGAGAAGAAAAGGGACAGCAATGTCAAAGCGTCACAGCGTTTTTCGTTAGACGGTAGACCCCCCGATCTTGATCTTTCGCATTTATAATATTAGAAGTCAGGGTACGCCAATTTTTTTTTTAAATTTATGCCTATATTCCGGGAGGTGGCACTAATTTTTGATTAGGTATTTGAGCCAAGTTGCAAAATGTATTCTCACATAACTCTCCTATTGATATTGTACCGTAACATGAGAAGTATGTGACAAATTTCAGCTTGCCATACTTACCCAAAATTTGGTGCTAATACGCGAAATACAAAGCCGCGCGCGCGTCAAGCCCATAAAAGTTTTTTTCCCAAATTGACTAGTTAACTTCAGAAAAGAATCCGCTGGTATCTCGATCGATGTCTCCTTTCTATTCTGAAACAAAACGAAAACGAGTCTCGTTTTCAACTTCTTGTAAGGGAATTAAATGCAAATACGCAAAGCTTTCCCCGTCTGGAGTAGGACTGTCGATTCAAAGACTATTATGAGTAAACAGACGGGTCGGCGCCGGCCGAATGGCAAATCGAGTCTCACGTCGATTGTACACATCGATTGTACTTACCTACCTATTTCAAAAATCACATTTTTTTCAGTGTGATTTTCAGTTGAAAAAAAAATGATTTCATAGAATTAGACCGAAACAAACAGGGCAAGCGAAATAAAAGCGTTTAATTAAAACACCAACTGTTTGATAAGCAACAAATTTTGAAGATACATCATTTTTTGGTCATAATCTAAGATGAATTTTAAATACTTACTTAAAGTTGGTCATCAATAAGATGGGTTCTCTTATCCTTATATTTTAAACATAAGAGAGTCAAAGTATTTTTTTTTTGTATATTCATAAATGTACAAATTGTTACGTCAATTAATTAAAAAAAGAGAAAGAGCGCGCAAATAATAGTATCAATTTTCAAAGTTTAAAATGAACAAATCACTATACGATAATAAATATCGTTCAGATAAGCGTGAAGCTTTACTTTATATATGTTCATTACAATGATTGTAACGAACGCTATAAATTTACAATTGCCTAAATTTCGGCTGTGGAAACAGTTTGATGCTAAATATTGATGTTTTTTGTGCCAAAAAAAATATTTTTCGTTATTTATACATCATCATCATCAGCCGCAAGACGTCCACTGCTGAACAAAGGCCTCCCCCCTAGATATCCACAACGAACGGTCCCGCGCAACCTGCAACCAGCGGTTTCCAGCGACCTTTGTGAGGTCATCTGTCCATCTTTGAGAGGCCGTCCAACACTGCGTCTTCCGGTTCGTGGTCGCCACTCGAGAACCTGTCTTCCCCATCGGTTGTCAGTTCTTCGAGCGATGTGGCCTGCCCATTGCCACTTCTGCTTGCTTACTCGTTGAGCTATGTCTGCCACTTTAGTTCTTTTGCGAATATCTTCATTACGGATTCTGTCGCGCAAAGAGACTCCGAGCATAGCTCTCTCCATAGCTCGCTGTGTGACTTTGAGCTTTGTTATGAGGCCCACAGTTAAGGACCACGTCTCAGTTCCATAAGCCATCACTGGCAACACGCACTGGTTAAAGACTTTTGTCTTTAGGCATTGGGGTATTTTGGACTCAAAGATGTGTCGAAGTTTCCCGAACGCTGCCCATCCGAGTTGGATCCTTCGCTGGACCTCTTTGTCGAAGTTGGATATACCTAATCGGATCTTTTGACCCAGGTAGACGTATTCGTCAACAACTTCGAGTGTGGTATTCCCAACAATAACCGGTACAGGTGAGACATGCACATTTGACATGACCTTCGTCTTGTCCATGTTCATCCTCAAACCAACCTGTTGGGATACTCTACTGAGGTCCCTGAGCATTGCACCGAGGTCCTCCAGCGACTCCGCCACAATGACTATGTCGTCGGCAAACCGAAGGTGAGTGATGCATTCGCCGTTGATATTGATGCCATGTCCGTTCCAGTCCAGTAGCTTGAAAACGTCTTCCAGCGCAGCAGTGAACAGTTTCGGAGATATAACATCTCCCTGTCTCACGCCTTTCTGTAGCTGGATATGTTTTGTGCACTGGTCCTGTAATCGGACAGACATTGTGGCTTTGCTGTAGATACACTTCAACACTTCGATATAGCGATAGTCGATGCGGCATCGCTGGAGAGACTGAAGCACTGCCCAGGTCTCGATGGAATCGAAGGCTTTCTCATAGTCCACATACGCTATACATAGTGGCCGGTTATACTCCTCAGTTTTCTGTATAATCTGCCGGAGCGTATGTATGTGGTCTATGGTACTATAGCCTTTTCGGAAACCGGCTTGTTCGGGTGGCTGAAAGTCGTCAAACCTGCGTGCGAGACGATTCGTGATTACCCTCGAAAACAACTTATAAACGTGGCTCAGAAGTGAGATGGGTCTGTAATTCTTCAACAAGGTGTTGTCACCTTTTTTGTAGAAGAGCACCACCACACCTCTGCTCCACGCTTCTGGCGTATTACCGTCAAGTATGACGGAGTCGAACAGCTTCTGGAGGACTTTAAGTACCGGTTTTCCACCCGCTCTCAGAAGCTCAGTCGTAATTCCGTCATCGCCAGGTGCTTTGTTGTTTTTAAGTTGTTTGAGGGCCATCCTAATCTCATACAGGCTGACTTCCGGGATATCTTCGGTAAAGTGCCGGGTCAGCTTGGCTCTGGGGTCTTTTGCCATGCTAACGACAGGTTGTGCTTGTGTAGAGGTGTATAACTGTTCATAGAACTTCTCAATCTCCTCCAAAATCTCGGGCTTCGACGAGACTACGTTACCACTATCGGTCTTCAGTTTGGCCAGCTGACTTTGCCCAAGAGACAGATTCCTTGCGAACACTTTCGAGCCTTGGTTCCGCTTGATCGCTTCTTCAATACACGAAGTATTGAAGCAACGTATGTCGCGTCGCACACAAGTAGAGATCCGTCTATTGAGCCGTCTGTATACCGTCATGTCGACCGAAGACTGCAACCGCATATCTCGCCTAACTGCCATGAGATTTAGAGTATGATCGGAGAGCTTTTGGGTTCTATTTTGGCGTCGGCTCTTATAAAATTTCCTGCCAACTGCTTGAACAGTTTCCACCAGCCTGTCGTTTATTTCGTCCGCCGTTACGCATTCATCTAAGGCTTCGAAGCGATTTTGAAGTTCGAGTTGAAAGTTATCGGGATCTTCGATTTGAGCATAATTTGATCGGAGCGTGGACTTCATTAGACGTGATCTTTCGAACTTAATGTTTAGATTCAGCGTGCCTCTTACAATACGGTGATCGCTGCCGGTCTTAACCCTACTGATCACAGAGACATCGCTGAATATTTGCCGTTTAGTCGTCATAATGAAGTCGATCTCATTTTTTGTGGAACCATCTGGGCTAATCCATGTCCATTTTCGTTGTGGCTGTTTCTTGAAAAAGGAGTTCATCATAAAGAGGCTCTCCCTTTCCAAGAAATCAGCTAGACGTTGCCCTCTTGGGTTCCGCTGCCCATATCCGAATTGTCCCACTCTCAACTCATCACCGCTACGTTTGCCCAGTTTCGCGTTGAAGTCTCCCATCACAGCCGTGAAATGTGTTGGCGAGACATGTATGGCTTTGGAGATGTCCTCATACATGGTCTCAACCTCTTCGTCGGGATGTGTCGAGGTCGGCGCGTACACCTGTATGACCTTCAATGAATACCGGTCGGTAATTCTAAGTACAAGGTACACGACCCTGCTCGACACACTCTCGATCATTATCACGTTGTTGACGAGAGACTTGCGGACTAAAAACCCGACACCCCCTTGGGATTGTTGATCTCCCTCCCGGTAGTAGAACAAGTTGCCGGATTCGAGGGTTATCCTGTCCTCGCCCTGTCTACGGACTTCGGATAACCCTATGATATCCCAGCGCAACTTGTCCACTTCTTCTTCCAGCTCCACAATCTTTTCGTCAGCCCTCAAAGTCCGTGCGTTAAACGTTGCCAGGTCGAGTCGTTGGGTTTGGTGGCGGGGCGTCTGCCGGGGTTTCTTCGCACCCCATGCTCCACCGGAACCAAGGCTGCCACCAGCGCCTGGAATAGCAGAGCCGCCGGGGACTAGGGGCCGTTTCTTTATTGTGTTCTTCATAGGGGGGGTATTTGCCATAGTCACCACGCTTGGCAGGCGGGTTGGTGGTGGTTGGTGGTGTTATTTATACATTACTGAAATTTTACCAGGTTCCAGCGTTTGAACTGGGATGGTCGTTAACAAATCTAAAATTGGTTCAATGTCAATTGAGCTGATCGATATATATTTTGATAAATTACAGTCGTAAATGAATTAATTATGTAGTACATTGTTATCGATAACAGCTTTACACGTGACCACCTTTTCGCCAGACGATACGTTTCACGATGGAGCGCGCAGTTTGGAAAACGATTCACTCTAAACTTGATGATACTATCCATTAGAAAATACTCAATCACGTAATGCATTCCAGAGATTAAACATTCTTATGGTTAAAGTTAAGTTAAATTTCTTTTTTCCAAGTTTTTGGAACATCCACCATCAAAGTACATAGGTGTCTATCCTAAGATCACTTTCAGCGATGAGGCTACAGTTGTAATACTATTTTTACTAGTAAACTATTGTTTTTCTTCTTATGTTTTGTTTTTGTTTTGGTGTGTACAATAAAGAGTATATTCTATTCAGTGTCTAACATTTTCAACACGAAGCAAAATCCCTATTAATCATCTATTGCAGCCTGCATCAACCTACTACGAGTATCTTCTCGCCTCAATGCCATTCATCTTTATTCCGAGCCGATTTCCAACTAATGCAAGTAATCCCCGCTATGGATCTGGTGTCATCACCCCATCTAACTCGTGGTCTACCAATGAAATGTTTATAGGCGCGGTAGCCACTCTGTCTACTATATCCAGACCAGAACTACTTAGATCTACTTGACCTACCGTCCCCACACCAAGACGTCGACTATTTTTCTACGACAAACGTAATTTCGAAATAAACTCGTGACTCCGGTTCTACTTCGTTTCGTCCGATCGAACATTGTTTGACTTTTAAATGCGCTAAAAAATGTGCTCTAATTAATTAGAGTAGCAACATTTAATCGGACGAAACGACAGATCGAAGTAGAACCGGAGTAGGAAAGTCCAGACCAGTTTATTTCGAAGTTACGTTTTGCGTAGAAAGAGAGTAGACGTCCTGGTGTCATCGCCCCATCTAACTTGTTGTCTGCCAACGAAACTTTAAAGGCGGTCAGTAGCCGATATGCGTGGCCAGGAGCCACTCTGTCTACTAGATCTAGACCCTAGACCAGAACTACTTTTTTTTTAATAAAGAGTTACTAGACGAGCTGGACATGTGCCTGATGGTAAGCAACATGCCTGCCACATAACAGCACAGTGACACGCAGTTATTGGAACATGAAGAATCCAAATCATTACCTAGCACTGCACTGCGCTCGCCGCCCAGAGATCTAAATTGTTATATCTCCAAGCCTTGTAATTTCTCTGGAAACATTGCCCTTCAAACCGGAACACAGTAATGTTTGCACATTACTGCTTGGCGGTAGAATAACTGTCAAAGGTGTGGTACTTCCCCAGGCGGACTCTGCTAAGAGTCCTACAACTTTCTGACTTGTTGTCTGCCAACGAAACGTTTATAGGCGGTCAGTAGCCGATATCCGTGGTCAGGAGCCACTCTGTTTACTAGATCTAGACCAGACCTACTTAGATCTATTTCACCTGCCGTCATCACATCTGGCCACGTGTCCTGCCCAGCGCTACTTGAGTCGCAACGGTTACCGACTTAGTGACTTTCGTCCTTCGTCATTGTTGAAAGGAACAGTAGAATGAGTACATGCGACGGTAATGAGTGTTACATGCAGACCAAGTTTCGTCGTTTGCATAATAAGAACACAAGTTCTAGGTTCCCGAGTCCCGCGCGCTACGCTACACTTTGTTCTCAAGTTTTAACAACACATGTGGACGTGAGAGCTTCGGAAACTTTTAGCTAATTATTAAGGCAGGAAATAAGTAAGTACTTATGTTCTTCTTCTTCGTAAGATAGTCTTTTTACAGGGTTGTCAATACAGAGTGAATAAAAAAAATTGGCAGTCATAGGAACTGCCGAAAGAAGTGAAAACTTATAACTCAGAATTTGATAGCTTACTTTGGAAACTACACGAGTGTAACCGGGGGGCGTGGCCTGGGCATCATGGCATGATCATCTAGAAATGCGTCACCCATCAGGCCACGCCCTTTTGGCATTTCCCATTGGCTGACGCATTTCTAGATGGCCAATGGCTATGGTCCCGAGTTTACCCGAAGATTTCTTATCATACCCGAGCGTGACGCTAGAAATCACAGCCCATGAAAAACCTGTCTAGGCGCGTCAAAAGAAGTTTTCACTTCAATATACATTCTACCTCTAATAATATAACATCCAAATACATAAATAACTTTTTTCATATACCTACTTACCTACAATGAAAATTAACAAAACACTAATTTAGAAAAATTAATCAGCATCAGATCAGATTTCAGTAGCACTTAGACAAATAGTTGAACGATAGACTCTGGTTCCAGTTCCAGTTTACAATGTCAAATCCAGTTTACTTTTACAGAATCGCCACCCTGTCACACCCTCGTCACTGGCTAAACGGCGCGAGCTTAGTACCTACTCGTTCGCGTCCTCCCGAGTGTACTAAAATCACAAGGCCGCCGGCCGTTTGCCCGAGTTGACGTGCGAACTGTTATATATACCTTATGTATAGGATAGCCCTTAGTCACTATATTCTACTGCTTTGTAAGCATATTCAGTTCCAGACAGCTTCCCCCCATAGAAAGTTCCTCAGTTCCCATCCATCATCCGCGCGTGACACTCGCATTTTATATTAAGCCCAATTTATTGTCTAATTCAATTATAAGTCTTTTCAGTTTAAATAATTTCTTTTTTTAAAAACCATTCGGACAAAGTCCGGATAACAATTTGGTGGCAGCGGTGGGATACCGAAAGTTAAGGTATCCCTGGAATACGTCTCCGATCGGGCTTCTAACCAGTAACCTTCACGCGAGTGCTACAGTGCCAGTGGAACTCAAAAATAACTCAATTCCTAAATTCTATATAAAACGAACTCGTCAAAAATCACGAGAAGTCCTTCCTTAACTCTCGTGACTCTACATCCGGATTCCAGACAGACCTGAGCTAAGGTCTGGTCCCTACATCTTACATCGCGTCCCTGCGTTTTGTGTTTGTGTTGTGCTATGGTCTCTAAGTGTTGTGCTAAAGTGAATATGATCCAGTGCGTTTTCTACCTCTACATGTCCCTGTAAGTCCCAACTGAAGATAACTTTTGACCTCTGTTTTCAAGTGTTTTCCAAGGAATAACTCTCCAGAAGATCTACATAATTTACCTATAACTATAACATAACTACTCCTATAAGTGCCTTTGTAATTATAACCAGACAGAACACTTCATAGAAGTGACTGCAAAATTCTTATCTTATTGTATACAACTCAGTGGCCGCCTATTACACCGAACCGTTACTATATTTTCAGCTTACTTTATTCGTATTATAATATTATTTCAAAATGACTACTAGGGATCAGAAACCCGATACCATCCCAATCGGAACCTTGTTCCAATTCATTAAATGCTTCGACGGCACGCGGGAGAAACTAAATTCGTTTCTCACTAATTGCGAAAATGCTATGGACTTGGCGACAGACTCTCAACAACCTATAATATTTAAGTATATTCTGTCACAGCTTGAGGGCAAAGCCGAATCAGCCTGTTCAATAAAAGAGTTCGATTCGTGGGACGACTTAAGTCAATTTTTAAAAACACAATTTGGGGAGAAAAAACACTACGCTCATCTTATGACTGATCTGCAGGAATGCCGGCAGCTAAACAGTGAGGCAGTTAGTCAGTTTGCCTTGCGTGTCGAAACATGCCTATCAAAATTATTAACCGAGATAACGCTTTCGAATAAGAGAAAATCAGAACTGGCGGGTCGTATTGCGGCTATGGAGGACTTAGCCCTTCACACCTTTCTAATCGGCCTTAA
This sequence comes from Ectropis crepuscularia, assembly GCA_963693475.1. Classification (NCBI taxonomy): domain Eukaryota; kingdom Metazoa; phylum Arthropoda; class Insecta; order Lepidoptera; family Geometridae; genus Ectropis; species Ectropis crepuscularia. The sequence goes on from OY856340.1 coordinate 4,052,938, forward strand.
GCCTGAAATTTCTAATATAGTAAGGTGCAAAGAGCCTACAACCTTAAACGAAGCTATCAACGCCGCTGTTTCTGAAGAGAAAATTCAGAAACTTTTCGATAAACGCAGCCCGCCATCAACTCAACGTCAACCCCCAAAATTCCAATTTTCCCAGAACTCCAATCCCAATGTCAGATCTCAAGCGCCTAGACAATTTGACCGAAATAGTCAAATCTGTAGATATTGCAAGATCCCGGGTCACACTATTGAAGTATGCAGAAAACGCGAGTACAATAATAATAAATTTAAAGGTCAACAAAGTTCTCCCCCATTCCAACAGCGCCCTAACCAACAAACATTCAGGCCTCAACCAGCTCGAGTCAACTGGGTAGCTGACAATGACAACACAATACACTTCACTAATGAACACTATGAACAAAACTATGGACAAACTAACACTGACTATAACCATGAACAAAATTCTGACGAAAATGTACACGAACAAAACAACGGGCAACATTACAACCATTTAAACGAATAATGGGCTCGCGGAGGTGTCTCGTGAGACCCAAAAGTCAACAACCAACCTTCCCCTTAGACAATAACGACACCACTTCTATATCCAGAGGCCACAACACGGGTAACCAGCCCCAAAATAACGTCTCAACTTCAATTCCCAAGGACCACAACACGGGTAACCAGCCCCAAATCAGCGTCCAGAAATCCACTCCCAAGGACCACAACACGGGTAACCAGCCCCAAATCAGAGTCCAAAAAGCCACTTCCAAGGACAACCACAAGGGTAACCAGCCCCAAATCAATGTCCCATCTAACGAGTGCAAAATATATGAGGTATCATGTATCTCAAATAAAATATCTTTACCTCATGTACTCGTCCAAACTTCTGCTTCAAACAAACCACTCTCGTTTCTTGTCGATAGCGGATCATCCGTATGTCTCATTCAAAATGACTCAATCCAGAATAAACAACAACTGCGAAACGAAATAATTAAATTAAAAGGAATAGACAGTTGCGAAAATCCAATGCCCACTATCGGCAACTTTGACCTAAACCTCATATTTGGTCGAGAACAATACTCCTATACATTCCACGTCATCAACCATTTGGATTTGCCATATGACGGAATAATAGGGAATGACCTGCTCAGCCATTTCCAATGTTCTGTTGACTACAACCGGCAAACCCTTAAGCTAGGGAATAACAATTTAAAAATGAATTTCACAGACCCCACCTACCAGATTCCATCTCGATCCGAAATTACAGTAGAGTGTACTGTGAAAAATCCAGAATTAAAAGAAGGTCTTATCATAGACCAACATATAAACGACACACTTTTCATTTCAAACTGCCTTGTAAAAGTAAAAAACAATAATCGAGTTAACCTAACTATTTTAAATACTTCCGAAGACCCAGTCACTTTAAATTCTAACTTACAACTCACTCTACATCCATTCGAAAATGCACCTTCTCAACCATGTAACGCCAACAAAACATGCCTGGATAGAACAGACGAAGTACTTAAGTTACTTCGAGTATCACATTTGAATCCCGAAGAACGTGACGCACTCTATGACTTATGCTCAACTTACTCCGACATATTTCATTTACCTGATGACATACTTACCTCAACCGATGCAACTCGACATGAAATACGTACTTCGCCAGACCAACCAACAAATGTGAAATCTTACAGGTTCCCTGAAATTCATAAACAAGAGGTAAAATCTCAAATGAATAAAATGCTAGACCAAAACATTATTCAGCCTTCTACTTCCCCTTGGTCCTCCCCTATTTGGATTGTTCCGAAAAAGGCAGACGCATCCGGCCAAACCAAATGGCGCATCGTAATTGATTATAGAAAATTGAACGATAACACAATCGGCGAAACTTATCCAATCCCAAACATTGTCGAAATTCTTGATCAATTAGGCAATTCAAAATACTTTTCAACCCTTGACCTTGCATCCGGGTTTCATCAAATCAAGATGGACCCCAAAGACGCATGTAAGACAGCATTCAGCGTCCCACAAGGACACTTTGAATTTAACCGAATGCCGTTCGGTTTAAAAAATGCACCTGCCACTTTCCAACGTCTTATGAACAATGTGCTTACTGGCCTTCAAGGCGAGAGATGCTTTGTGTACCTAGACGATATCGTCTCGTATTCCCACGATCTTATCTCACATATCCAAAATTTGAACGCCATATTTGACAGACTCCGATCCTACAACCTTAAATTGCAACCCGACAAATGTGAGTTTTTACGTAAAGAAGCCGGCTACCTAGGTCACGTTATCACTGAAAACGGGTTGAAACCCGATCCAAACAAAATAAAATCAGTTAACAATTTCCCAATTCCTAAGTGTCCCAAAGATATAAAATCTTTCCTAGGGCTCATTTCCTATTACAGACGGTTCATACCAGACTTTTCAAAATTTTCGAAACCTCTTACTTCCCTATTAAAGAAGAACGTCCCTTTTGAATGGACAAACGAACAACAATTAGCATTTGAGAAACTCAAAGACAAACTAATTTCTGCGCCTGTTCTTATTTACCCAGATTTCACTAAACCATTCAATCTAACATGTGACGCATCCAACTACGCCATTTCAGCGATCCTTTCCCAAGGTCCTATAGGAAAGGACCACCCCATAGCTTATGCGTCCAGAACGCTAAACAAATGCGAAACAAATTATAGCACAACTGAGAAAGAACTATTAGCTATAGTTTGGGGTTGTAAAACATTCAGACCGTATCTTTTTGGACGTAAATTCACTGTAGTAACAGATCACCGACCCTTAAAATGGTTATTTAATCACACAGACCCTAGCAGCAAATTACAACGCTGGCGTCTACAACTACAAGAATTCGAATATGAAATCGTATATAGAAAAGGTAAATTAAACTCAGCTGCTGATGCTCTTTCTAGATATCCTGTAAATCCTGTGCAACCCGAACGTGTTGAAAATTTCACAGATAACGATCTAATAGATCTTGGGCCCGACATCCTAAGCCCTTATAATAACGACCCTATTGACTTTAATTCCTTAAATACACCAAATCCAAACGACTCTCCCAAGACGGCATGTCCTCCAGAACCATTACCGACAAATGCAGAAGCTAACACTAGAACTGACTCTGACCCTCAGCCATCTACTAGCGGCTTAAACCAAATACCGCAACAGGCAAATCCAGAAATAATTGACCTTCCGCCAAACTCGCCTGACCCTGCGGATGCCTATAATCAATTTTTGAAAATTCCTGCGACTGTTCAATATAACACCAAAATTATAGAACACAATGACAGTTTGCTTAAAAGTTCTAATAAAATTTTGGTAATACCTACGTCACTTGATCTTGACGAATCCATCCCTTACGTTCAAGATATATTAGCAATTTCCGGCGACCCTGAATCATTTGCAAATTCTGAAAGAAGTCTCTTTTCATACAAATCTCTTTCCGTCGGCAACAAAGAATATTACTTTTTGTTTACTAAAGTACATCACTTCGACAACTCATCTTATAGTGACATCTACAGATCCCTGAGAAATCTTCGAACCCATTTAATTTTAGAATCAGGACCAATCGAGAAAATTAGTATGTCTGATTTCAAAAATCCATTCGATAAGCATTCATATACAAAACTCTATAACATTTTAATTCACTTGTTCCATAACACATGTATACAAATAGATTTATACCGAAATAAAATATACTATCCTAGTCCCACAGAAGTACAAAAAATACTACGCGAAAATCATGATATTCCTATTGCGGGACATCTCGGATCAAATAGAATGTTCAACAGAATCCGTGAGCAATATTATTGGAAAAATATGCGCACCGAAATTGAAAACTATGTGAAAAAATGTACTTCCTGCCAAACTAATAAAGCTTTCCGTCAACTTAACAGGGCTCCTATGCAAATTACGACCACCTCTACAGCCCCATTTGAAAGAGTATCCATTGATATAGTCGGTCCGCTTCCTGAATCCGGTCTCGCAAAACTAAGATTCATCCTCACTCTCCAAGACGACCTCACCAAATATTCAGTAGCTTACCCTATTCGTAGCACTACCGCTGAAGAAACCAGTGACTGCCTAGTCCACTTCATCTCCCTTTTTGGCATCCCTAAAACTATTCTCACTGACCAAGGTTCAAACTTCACGGCAGAAATGTTTAAACATACATGTAAATTCCTTAAAATAAAACAACTCTGGTCGTCTCCTTACCACCCTCAGACGCAAGGAGCATTAGAGAGAAGCCACTCGACATTGAAAGAATATCTTAAATCATACATATCCGAAAATCAAGACGATTGGCCCAAATACGTTTACACAGCCATGTTAGCTTACAACACAGCAACACATTCTACGACCAACTTCACTCCATATGAATTAGTTTTCGGTCACAAAGCTACCCTTCCCAATTCCATTTATGAACCTCTCTCAGACGCCACTTATCCCGACTACATTAAAATGCTGCAACACCGTCTCAAGGTCACAAGAGATAAAGCTGTAGAACACATAAATAAATCAAAACAGTCTTCCAAAGCCTATTACGATAACCACGCTCGCCCCGTGACGTATCACGCAGGGGACTATGTTTATTTGAAAAATCATCTTCGACTTCGTAAAGCGCTATCGCCCATCTGGAAAGGACCTTATAAAATTATAAAGATAAACGGTAGAAACAGCCTCACCCTACTTATAAATAGGCGACATGTCAGCCATCATTTTGACCAGATAAAACTAGCCGGTAAAGCTTCTCCATAAGCGCTAGCTATCTTAACATTGTATGTAAAATAAAATAATTAACGTGTACTTAAATAAATTAATTATATTTAAAATATTTTATAATTCACTAGTATCGTAACGGTGTCATAGGCAGCCATAAGCCAAGCGTTCTCAGATCTGATATCAATTGTTTACATTAGTGCCAGACGTCGTCAAACTGAAAGTTTTATTAATTAATTTCAGCGTCATCGCTGGAGCGACTCCAAATTTTATTCAACCTATCCAAAATGGAACAGGACTTTACCCGGAATATATGGGAAAAATGAAAATAAAAAACGGATATCTCAACGTTATCGTCCCAATAGATATCTCTTATATACAACCGCACCTCTCTAATATTAACTCTGTTTTAGGTACTTTTAAATTTTTATGTAGACAAGTAGATTTCATGGAGGCCTCTGAATGCTACAACGTGGTTGAATCTCTAAGTGTTCGCTACCAAGATTTATCAAAAGAATTTGGTTCAATTTCCCATTTAATAGATACTAAATATAAACGCTCAGCCTGGATCGGTGCAGGAGGCTCCATCCTAAAAACTGTTTTCGGCACCCTTGACGAAAACGATGCCAATATGTATAATAACGCCATTAACTCTGTCCAAAACAATCAGAAAAAACTAGCCTCACTTATGAAAGAAAACATTTTGATGACGTCATCTACTCTAACTATGTACAACCAAACTATACATAAAATTAAAATGAACGAGGATTATCTTAATACGGCTATCGAGGAGCTCTCGAATAACTTAAAAAATATCTCATCTACTACAAACGAATTATTAGTGAGAAGTAAATTTGAGACTTTGTTAAATCAGCTCGAAGCTACTCTGCTCACACTTTCCTTTCAGTTAGAAGACATAACAATAGCTGTACTACTCAGTAGCAAAAACATCATATATCCATCAGTAATAACGCCGATGCAACTGTATCGAGAACTCGCCGATAACCTCCTCCATTTATCGCCTGGCGTCAACTTACCTGTAGCCTTAGAATTAAGAAATATGTTTAGTATTTTAAGTATGACTAAAGTTTTGTGTTATTTTTATGATAGCAAGATAGTGTTTGTACTCAAGCTTCCTCTGGTCAATACAGACGAGTTTATATTGTATCATAATATACCCCTGCCGATTCCACACGATGTAAGTCACCCCAACACATATAGTCTGATAATACCAACATCATCCTACATAGCTCTGACAAAAGATAAAGCTCGCTACTGTACATTTGACCAACTAGCAAACTGTGAAAGTGTCGTCACCGGCGCATACTACATATGTGACGTCACTAGTGTATCGTCATCTACTGATAATCCCAACTGCGAAAGCGAAGTGATAACACGACCTATCACGTCACTTCCAGTACAGTGCGAAACTAAATCAATGTTTGGACATATAAATATTTGGCATCCTCTACGACAAAACAGTTGGATTTATGTACAGTCTGAACTAACAAAATTAGATATCGAATGTGAAAACGCAAGTGTACATAGAATTAATATTCTCGGAACTGGTATACTCACCCTTCCTATCTCTTGTTTAGCTTATAGCAAAAATGTAAAACTGACACCTAAACGTAATTATTTAAATGTTACTTTGGACATGTTTAGTATGGATTTCAATATTATCAATGAGTCATGCTGTAATCCTAGTAGGATTAACCAACTCAAATTAAATGTGTCCCCCATCCGTCTAGAAAACATAAATTTGAAAGATTTAACTTTAAATACTAAATTATCTGGCAACTTGATAAATAGCGCAGATGCCATTATAGACGAAGAGCCATTCTTAGACCGATATGGGACCCATTTCACACTAAGCCTAAGCACACTAGCCTTTGCTATCATTTTAACATTTAGTGTTTATAAATTGTATAAGTACTATTACTCTAAATTTAAGTGTAATGTTAATATAGCTGACCCCTCAGGCAGCACAGAGTGTTCCCGTGGTTTACCCGATCCTGAAGACATCCCAGTAATCAAACCATCCCCTAGAATCCGGACTACCCTTTCATAAATTTAACTTTTATAGGTTAACTTTATTTCTATCCCTGGGGGCTGTTATATATACCTTATGTATAGGATAGCCCTTAGTCACTATATTCTACTGCTTTGTAAGCATATTCAGTTCCAGACAGCTTCCCCCCATAGAAAGTTCCTCAGTTCCCATCCATCATCCGCGCGTGACACTCGCATTTTATATTAAGCCCAATTTATTGTCTAATTCAAATAAAAGTCTTTTCAGTTTAAATAATTTCTTTTTTTAAAAACCATTCGGACAAAGTCCGGATAACAGAACGAACGCCGAGTGCGCGCATAAATAATGTCGCGGCGTTATTGTATTGTGAATGGCTGCAATAGCAAGAAACTGAAATGTAGTAGTAATTTACCCCATTTTTATTATGTCGCATTAAGTTAATAAAAAATTTGACGAGATACTTTTTTAATATTCATATACATAACTAGCTTTTGCCCGCGGCTTCGCTCGCGTTAAGCGTAATTATTAACTAAGCTGAGTTTCATGCAAATATGTCCAAGAGATATAAAAAAATTCACACAAACTTTCATCCCTTAATTCACCCCCTTGGAGACTGAAATTTGAAAAACGCTTTCATACGTCCTTCATGATTTTACTTGAACTTATTGTGTACGAAATGTCATGCAAATATCTCAAAGGAATATAAAGTTTTATACAATCGTTCATCCCCTATTTAACCCTCTTGGGGTACGAATTTATCAAAATCCTTTCTTAGCGGGTGCCTACGTCATAACATCTACCTGCATGCCAAATTTCAGCTCGATCCCTCTAGTGGTTTGAGCTGTGCGTTGATAGATCACTAAGTCAGTCACCTTTGAGTTTTATATATATAGATAGATAGAAGATGTAAAATCGATCGTAGTTTTTGAGTTTTTAAGTTACCGAATGTGACCGGTGGGGTAATTGAACGGGTTTCCTAAATGTTTACGAAGTTTCATGCAAATATGTCCAAGAGATATAAAAAAATTCACACAAACTTTCATCCCTTAATTCACCCCCTTGGAGACTGAAATTTGAAAAACGCTTTCATACGTCCTTCATGATTTTACTTGAACTTATTGTGTACGAAATGTCATGCAAATATCTCAAAGGAATAAAAAGTTTTATACAATCGTTCATCCCCTATTTAACCCTCTTGGGGTACGAATTTATCAAAATCCTTTCCTAGCGGGTGCCTACGTCATAACATCTACCTGCATGCCAAATTTCAGCTCGATCCCTCTAGTGGTTTGAGCTGTGCGTTGATAGATTACTAAGTCAGTCACCTTTAAGTTTTATATATACAGATTAATGATACTAATTTGTTTATTTATTCGACGGTTTGAAAACAACTTACAACTACCTACATTGTATAACCAAAGTAAACTTCAGTATCAATTGACTATAAAACGTACCTACTTAAAAAAAAGCTATAGAATTTTTAACCGAATTCAAAGAAGAAGGCGGTTCTGGGCTTGATTTTTATTGGATGTAAGTATGTTTCGCGATCGCTCAGCTAATTGTGAACCATTTTTTAACCCCCGACCAAAAAAGGGTGTTATAAGTTTGACGTCGATTTTTTTAAAAAGGTATATTTTTGTGCGGTGGTTCTTAGCTATGTTTGGTTAATATCGATTCAAAATGCCCCCTCCACAAAATCGCGGACAAAATATTTCTTCACAACCTATCTCTATATGGGTATCAAATGAATGGGCTTGTCTAATGGAGTACTGTAGTGGTAGGACTATTAGCAGAGTCCGCCTGAGGAAGTACCACACCTTTGTCAGTTCTTCTACCGCCAAGCAGTAATGTGCAAACATTACTGTGTTCCGGTTTGAAGGGCAATGTTTCCAGTGAAATTACAGGGCTTAGAGATGTAACATCTTAGATCTCTGGGTGACGAGCGCAGTGCAGTGCTAGGTAATGATTTGGACTCTTCATGTTCCAATAGCTGCGTGTCACTGTGCTGTTATGTGACAGGCATATTTCTTACCATCAGGCACATGTCCTGCTCGTCTCGTCACTCTTTATTTTAAAAAAACACAGTAACGTTTGCACCTTACTGCTTCGCGGTAGAATAACTGGCAAAGGTGTGGTCCTTTTCCAGGCGGACTCTGCCAAGAGTCCTACCACTACTACCTACCACCATTTCGTACAACCCTAGCACGTTTGGTCAATGACGTAAGCAGATGACAAGTCACACGGTGCGCACGGCATTTACAACTCTGCGTGGGTGTGTTAAGGTGTATTTTTGCTTACAAGTAACAGTAGGTAAGTAGTGTACGACAGTTTAGGTTATTATCGTGTAGGTATTTGCACTTTTGTATGGAAGTGATGCATCTGTTACGAAGTAACTATTTTCTGATCTGTGACCCTGTGTAACAAAGCCTTACGTGTGATATTAAAGTGTGCCCTGTGTCCATCTCACATAAACACATAAAAACACTGCACCGGAAGATGGACTCAAGATTAATTGTGACGTCAGCGGCGGAAGTGGGCCCAGGCGGAGGGGCCGGGAGGCGGGAGAGGGGGCAGCGCAGACCGGATATCCGGCGAGCGGGCTGTTTGCCGGGAACCAAGGGATCCAGTCTGTGTGTGAGATTACGTCTCACAAGTTTCAACAGATAATTTTAATAATTATGGGCAAAAAATAATGATAATTAGAACCTTTCTGGACTGGATTTTGGGAGCCGCGCTGCGTTTTAACGGAATCCCAGATTTGGGTGCTTAATTACAGCGGTCTGCTATTTGCACTCGCTAAATGAATTACTCATGCGATGCAAACGAAACCCGGGAATAAATTATGTGTACAACTTGCAGTGTTCAAAACAAGCTTGCAAATGTGCTCAGCATTCCACTTAATCACGTGTACCTTTTACCTTTTTTCTATCAGACTGCTCAGGGCGTACCCCGAGCAAATGACCTTGAGTATTTCTTACCTTATCGCACACCGCAAGAAAGAGCAAGAGAGAAACAGTAGGATTTGTCGCTGTTTTACGCTAAATTTTTAGAATACACTCTATAAAATCAGATTTTGATCTTTTGAAAAAAATAAAACTACCAAAATGTTCGTAATGGAATTGTCTATCCGTTGGTGTAAGTACAAAATCAAAATAATGGAGGTTTTCCAAGGAGATGCATGATAACTATAATTATTTAATTTTTTCATGGTTTCGTTGTGAGGCGATTATTTAAACAATAAGTCCATTAACAAAAAAATAAAACTACCATTTTGAAGCCAAGAAGTTATAGAAATTTAATGTATTTTTTACCAGTTGATATTTGTTTTGGCTAATGAGTAGCTCTGAAAACTGGACAAAAAACTCGTTTTGCTGGGGGACGCACCTCAAGCGACATTATGTCATGGTTGACGTTACAAAGACCGTCTGAGGAATGTGTTTCCTAAATGAGTTTTTCCTAATGGTTGCAATTTTGGTGTCTGCAAGTCAAAAGTGAATCTATTTTCTTAAAGAAAGGTCACAAAGGTCTTGCATCATCACTTACCTAACATCAGACAAGATGACGACCAAGTACAAACCTATTATAGTTAAAAAAGTGGGTAACTTTTGTGTTTGAAATATTTTTCCGCAAACGAAAGAGCATTCCTAAGACTGAAAAGATCAACATATAACGAATAAATAGCACCGGAACTACCAAACACGACGAGCGAAATAAAATCCCTCGCTGTATTATAAGGAGATTCCAAACTATCGCCATTTCCCGTGATCTACGCATCCGGCAGAAGTGACCGCTGTGAATGGGCCCTAACGACCGCGCCATTCAATGGCGGCCGACGCTAACCACACCGCATCACCTTACCCACGGAACCACCATCGGATTTCCTGAAAAGAATGGAAAGTCTTCCATGCAAACTTTTAGCTTACCCATTTCGCACAAGTGTAAATAAAAGTTGTAGCCTGAAACTTTTATTTCAATTTAAAAACTCAATATTCCACGTATGTACAGAGTAACGGAGGACACACTATCGAATATTTTGAGTAAAACTTGGAAAACTTTCAGTGCCACCAAATCAAACAACTCGAATGTTTGTACCAGGGATGTAACGGAGGTCATTTTATCGGAACCGAAGGCGGAGTCGGAGTTTTGACGTGATAACGTCTTATAATTCGATGAAGCCGGCTGCACGCCCACAAAACATGACGTCATGTACCGATACCGCGTTACCGTCGGTCGTTACCTCGCCGCATGTTTGTTACAGTTGTATTAATTATTTCGACCAGTAGTTCAAGCGGGGATGTAGCTCAGTGGTAGAGCGTTCGCTTTGCATGTGAAATGCCCCGGGTTCGATCCCCAGCATCTAAAAGCTTTTTGCATTGTTTTGATTGAAAATGACTAAATTCTACTAATTACTTTTTACATACAAATCTATTAAACAAATGAAATTAAAATTTTCTTTTGAAAAATGCTACCATTCCATCAGTATTTTCTTAAGACGTTGTCACGTTCTATCGTCAGTAAACCGACTTTACAGACAAACATTTTTAAATTTGATTTATCAGACGTGGTGGCAGGACATATTTTTATTGAGGAAAAATAAAACATTATTTTGTCAAACACGTGGGGACACGTTAAACATTAGCGGGCAATTATTGATTTAAGGGGTTGGGCTTTTGTGGAAAGTAAATAGATATTTCCATGACCACAATAAGGGATTATCTCAAATATAATATTATAAAGAGGAAAGATTTGTTTGTTTGTTTGTAATGAATAGGCTCCGAAACTACTGGACCGATTTCAAAAATTCTTTCACCTTTGGAAAGCTACATTATTCCCGAGTAACATAGGCTACGGCAGATGGCGCTGCAGTTGATATCTAGGTTATTATTCGAGCGAAGCCGGAGCGGGACGCTAGTCTCAAATATTTATAAACCTTGCCCCGATTAAAACCTCCGATTTAAAAGTTTCGGACCCGGAGTCGGAATTGAACGTGAAATAATATCGGAAGTTCCAAGTAACGATGGAATCACCATCGTTTTTTCTATAGAAGTTCGTAACCAGTTCTTGAAAGATATTCTAGCATAGAAAGTTCTAGCATTTCATCGACTATATAGACTGCTGTCAGACTGTGAGTAGCGAATCTCATAAAACGCTACTATACGTGTAACTCTCAACTTTAAAGTTACAAGTCGGGCAAGTTTTAGAAACTCTTGCTAGCCGTGCTGCGGTCACAACGACATAGAGAGAGCTAGATCTGTCAAACATTTAACAAAAGAAGTAGCGACATCGTTTCATGATAGATGTTCCAAAGACTCGAACGAGGAGGTTTGTCTCCATTTTTGTGATACGAACGGAACGTTTCTCTAGGCTGTGGAATGTTTTGTCCTAGTGGGTTTTTCCGAATGGTTACAATGTTTGTGTCTTCAAATTGAGAATACATCGGTTTCTTTCAGTGAGTACGCTTCATCGTAGACCGCTTAGATGAGATAGCTATCAAACGTAAACCTACAATAGTTAAAAAAAGGTTTACTTATTTGTTTAACACGTTGGCTAACTTGCGGGTTGCAGACTTCACTTTGAAAAGCTAAATCGTCACCGGCAAGCAGGTTTCCTCAAGACATATTTTCTTCACTTTCCTCAATAAATATTTCCAATATTTTTTTTTACTGCGCTATTTTAGCATAGGTAAGCGGAAGCAGTCCAACTATATGTTCCTACAGCTGCGATTCAGGGCTCTTGCAAGGACAGGGTCAAGGTCATAATCCACCACGCTAGCCCAGAGCAGGTTAGTGAATGTCGAATGACTTCGAAAGATTCTAGGTACATGTCTGTTTCTTCACGATGTTTTCCTGCGCTGCTTTTAAGTTAGCGGCATTACGCACATGTCTCCAAAAAGACAGTGGTGCGCGTGTGATTCGAACCAAGGACTACCGATCGGCAGTTGTCGTTCTCCCGACTAAATCAGCTGTAACTTTGAAAGGTACAAGGCACTTAGGGCTTCCTGATAAGTTCTGTCAGACGAACTGACGATTCCAGTAGCAGTATGACGTCCACGTCGAACCGTGGTTTAACATTTTACGGGGAGAAGTTCTGGCCTAAGTTTGCCAGAGATGTGTGTGTAGTTTCATAGTAATCATAACCTAGGCTGAAAGGATTGCTATGGAACTAACTGTACAATAGAATATAATATGCTTTTTTACATAAACTGTATAGAGTAGGTATAAGTTTATTAAAGTTCCAACAACGCGTGACACTGTTCATTGTTCAATACGGTGTTTGACAATGTTTAAAATATAGCATAATTTATGATCATCCTATCAGATAACACATTAAATAAACATATTTCACTCTATTTTGGAATATATAGTGTGTATATTTTGTATAATACGCCAATGAAAATTGTACAAATACTGAATTATAATCTGCGACGTAAACGCTGTTTCTAGTCACGTGACGCGCGTGACGTCACCTGCCAGTAAATATTCAATCTACAGCAAACGGTTTCTTTGAGAACACTGATTTGTTTACTGGCACGTGACGTCACGCGCGTCACGTGACCAGAAACAGCGTTTTTGGCGGGGGTTTTGAACTTTTTACTTTAAACATTTATTTTTAATGGTAAAACAGTGAATCTTGCGGAAATATTCATGTAGTATGGTGTATTGTGTAATATAAAATAATTTAAACGGTTTTACAAATTTTGTCAAATACCGTATTATGGGCCGGCGTGGTAAGCAACAAGCACATGTCCTGCTCATCCCGTCACTTTATACCATAAAAATACTTCAGATGATTTATTTCTCATTGTTCTGAATTTTTCTTGAAACGCTGCACTTTAAACCAGGACACGTTATTGTTTGTACATCACTGTGGAACTTTAGAATAATTGGCAAAGGTGATGTAGAGGTGTTTCAGGAAAGACTATTTTGCCATTGTTTTAACAGTGGGATTCTTAACAGGGTTTGCCTAGGGAAGTACTACATAAACAGTTATGTGCAAACATCACTGTGTTCCAGTTTGCAGGACAATATTTCGAAAGAAATTACAGACCGCTTTAAAACGTGTGTGTGTTCTTATGCGCGCCACGCGCAGTCTTCCTTAGGCTGAGAAGTCTAACTTCACCCATAGAATAGATCATATTTTCAACGCAAGAACGGTTAGTTACAATGTTTATTAAAATGTTGATAAGCTAACTTCGGGATATCGGTTTTTCGTGACGGTGGGCGCACATATCGTAAACATTTACTCTCATAATTTTTGCCCCAAAAGATGTAAGTTATCTCACATATTAATAAAGAAGGTATAATTTGACAGTATCATAAGCAATACCATAAATTGTGGCATAAATCAGATTCCATCGTCACCCGTTCCGCTTCCCCAGAACCCACTTATTAAAACAAGAAAACTTTTGCGAAGTGCTCCCAAAGTGGATAGGTAAATTGAAAAATACTCTGGGAAAAAAGCAGCATTCTACCACGGCCTGTCCTCATTACCATTTATATGGGAGAACTTGGGCTCAACTCAAATAACTTGTAAGGAAACTTGCTAATACATAGATTAAAAACCTTGAGTTCTGCTATTTGCATAATACTGCTGGTGTTCAGGGAATATCTTGCTTTGCCTGGTGAACCGATCTGCTAGATAGCATTTTGTTGGAGCGTACGTACGTGGGGTGATAAAGCTGTTTTTATAGCATAGACCGGACGAGCAGGACGTGTACCTGATGGTAAGCAAAACGCCTACGCATAACAGCACAGTCTCACACAGCTATTGGAAAATGAAGAGTCCAAATCGTTCCCTTTCTACAGCAATGTACTCGTCACCCAGAGATATATTAACTGATTTATCTCTATGTTCTGTAACTTCTCTGGAAAAATTGGTCTTAAAACAGAAAAACAGTTTATTTTGCACACTACTGCTTGCCTGTGGAATAACTGGAAAAGGTGTGGTACTTGCCCAGGCTACTACACTACAGGCTACTACTACACTACAGTCTTACCACTATAAAATCTTAGTGATCTCAGAGCCTAGTTACATAAATAATGGGAAATACTAAATACTTCATCAAATTAGTTGTTTGATGATAAAATTAGTTAAATGAGAGAGAGAAATCTTTGGTCTAGTAGGTATAGTACGGTAATTTAGTATTTTTACCTTGAAAGTTTTCCGGGAGTTTTGAAATTTGGCAATTTTATAGATTTTGGTATGCTCTTGCCAAATTTCAACTTTGCCACCTCGTATGGCTGCCGCTCGCGACGCCATATTGAAAAAATGGCGACAAAAGCAGTGTTTAGATAATAACTCCTTTCTGGCGCATTTTACAGGAAAAACATATTTATTCAAAATAAAAGTAGAGAAAATTTCCTACAATTTATGTCTTAACCTTTTCTTTCCTAAAATCAACAGTTTCGGCGTAGGAGCGCCGTAAAACGGCGCATTTTTTTAAATCGTGGTATCTATCCCCAGTAGGTCTAATCCACATCTGACTCACTATTTAAGTATTTAGGTCAATTTCCGTCGCTTCATTCTTCTTGACGGACCAGGTGTTGGGTCTTCATCGTCTTCAATACCGATTGAAATATCGAAGACGGAAGTTTATTCGGCATCATCAACGATGGGATCATCAGTTTCATCGTGGTCCTCTTCCTTCTCAATGTCATCGTTTATTTGCTCGAGAATAGTGTACGTTTCTTCTTCTTCAATGTCGTCTTGTGACGAAAATGGCGAATTATCGCAAGAACCACCACAGTTCGTACACACAACGGAGCACTTTAGTCCTGCTTTTCTGCATCCGCAAGCTTTTTGACAACCTTTCTTGCATTTGCAAGAAATAAGCTTCAGTAAGCTTTCCGGAGCAGAGGGATCGAATGTAGTAACAGGAATGAGCCCGTTTTTGTCTTTTTTCCATCCCCATTGTTCTGCATTTTTTTCGTTTCCATACCATTGCTGAATTTGGTGATAAGTTCGAAACGAATGTTGTCGTGCTGCTGCTTCTGTTGGTGGTAGCGACGCAATATTAATTTTTCTCTTATATGCTGATGCTGTGAAGCATGCATATCTATAATTATTTAGAGATGTACTTTTCTGACTTTTCACATCGCTGTAGCTGTATACTGCGACAAGGAAACGTTCTCCAGCTTTAGCAATGACTTCTGGATCTGCATTTGGATTTTTAAATACCAACCTCGTTAACCTCGTTTAAGTCTGGGTTTTTTTGAAGTACTTTAATAAATTTCATTTTTCCTTGATAAAATAATGCTGATGTGGTATCACAACCACTAAAGGCATGTAAAAATGCAGTATGATTTGCGGCTGTTTTATCTTATAAACTGTTTATGGAGTATATTTGTTGTGAAATTTTTCCTTTTCCTGGTTTGAGGATGTATATATTTGGATGCGTTGATAGCGCTGTCAAAAGAACGAGAAGATCTATATCTTCACCGACAACTACAACGAAATCAAATGCCGATGAGAAGTTTATTGCGGTATTAATTATTAACGTATCCGCATCTTCGGTGGCTTGTTTAACCACGAAGTGTTCAGCTTCAAATTTTATCTTCAACATTTCAATGAGGCGGTTTTTGTTTGCATCGTTGAACCCAGGAATTTACTTTGTGATACAGTTGGCGTCATTGTTTCGTCGAAAATTATATCGACTGAAGCAGTTTTTCGTGATCGTCGGGATCGTACTACATATTTGGTACTACGGGCTGCTACATCTTCTGGATATCCGTCAAAAACTATAATGGCATTGGAGGTGTAGTGCGATCGGACGTAAGTTATGTATTTATTGCAAATAGATGAAAACGATTCGCCCTGTTGCCAAACGACTCGGTGTAATAAATATCCTCCATCGATGATGTATATCGTATTTTCAAAATTGATATTGCCATAATGTTGTTCAAATGCCTGATACATCGTGGATTTGATACATTTGCGCATGCCCGCTTCAGTGAAAAGGGATAACGGAATTGGAGCTAGTTCGTACGTAAGAAAATTTTCAAGTTCATCTTCAGAATTTTTAACGATGCACATTCTTTGGAAAATTAACAAAGGATTAATCGGGACAAACTCGTTTTCTATCCGAATGCCTGTATTCATAACACCAAGTGATTTAACTCTGTCGTTACGTTTAAATTTTATAGTATAGAAATCACTGCCAAATACTTCATAAGAAGCCATGGCTCTGTAAATGCAAACGACACTGTTAAATGATAAACGTATACTGATGACTCAGACTAAATATTTCTATTGAGCTCAGCTGGGGCCAGATGTTTCTTAGAAGGAAAAGAAGAGGCCTGACACAGAAGGGACGCATTCCTTTATACCTGCGGAGACATAACAGACTAGCTAGACATGGTAGACTAGTAGTTAGCTAGGTATTCATTCTATGGAACAATATTTAACCTTCGTATAATTTTTATAATTTACAAATCACAATATGAGCAGTTTAAAGTAAATATTACACGTTGGTGTGGATGTATAATAGTTTACGGTGCTCGTACGCCGAAACTATAGATTTTAGGAAAGAAAAGGTTAAGACATAAATTGTAGGAAAATTTCTCTACTTTTATTTTGAATAAAGATGTTTTTCCTGTAAAATGCGCCAGAAAGGAGTTATTATTTAAACACTACTTTTGTCGCCATTTTTTCAATATGGCGGCGCGAGCGGCAGCCATACGAGGTGGCAAAGTTGAAATTTGGCAAGAGCATACCAAAATCTATAAAATTGCCAAATTTCAAAACTCCCGGAAAACTTTCCAGGTAACCTCTATTTTTTCGACCAAATGACTGTACTAGTAAGGAAGAAAAAAAACTGAAGCCCGGAAAAAGATTCATGTATATGTTAACAGTTTGTAAAAAAATTAAAAGTGAAATACTTAAATAAATTATAAAGAACGAGTAAGTTGGAGATTCGTGGCATCACTTTCAAACTAATAACAAAAAAAAATCTGTTATTAACAGAAAAAAAGAAAAGTTCAAAAATCGCACCTAAGTGTTTTCGTGAAAGGATCACGCCTCACAGAAGTCGGTAACGAAGTTCCCGGCACTTAGCGAATGATTTGCGATCATGTTCCCCAATTTATTGAAACTCGCGTCCTAACTGAAGTGGGGCACGCAATAACTTCACTAAACTCCCGCCATAACAGTGAAAGGGTTATCTAAATTGCCAGGAATTATACTGTTTTAGCGCCGTTCCCGATAGATGCGATACACCGCCATTTCTCAAAGGTTGCGTTTATTATCACTTCAGGAACAGCTATCTTCATTTCAGCCCATTATTGCGTGATGCACGCTATGTGGCGTGACCCAGAAAAGGTTTTCCCGCCTGCGAACTTACGCGTGCAGTTTTTTGGAAGTGGCAATACTGTCTGGATATTAGGATATTACTGGCTGAATATGATTTTTTTGGATTTACTCCACATCCAGACAAGGCAAATTACATACACGCGCTAACACTGACAAGTAAATGATTATTATGTATAATGAAGTATACAGTATACCTATTATGCCTACTGATGACTCAACAATGAACTTTTCTAATCTAATCTTCTCACATATTGTGCAGGACGGCGCTGTAAATTTAAGCTTATGTTATACGTAGATGTGTTTAGATATATGTTCAATATTTGTAAGCTAGTTTATTTAAGTTTTTAAGATCGAAATAAACAGAAAATAGACCTAGGCTCTCTTTAGGCCAAAAAGAAAAATAGCTCCCTAAGTGCGAAAGGGACGTACAGAGCGGGATGACAATAGTTTAAAGCCGCGCTGCCATTGGCCCGCCAATCAGAGCCTCGGTTTATTTGCTCTCCGGGTTTACTATAAATATACACTCGGAGGAAAATTTATATGTAGTACCCAGCAATAAATCGAACCGTCAACATCTCAAATAGTCTTTGTCCTCCAACCCAGCCTTCAACAAGCAAGTACGTGTCTCCGCCTAGTCCGAAACCCCAGGGCTTCGCGCCGCACTAGAACCTCGGGGTCACGTACATTGTGGTCCTTCGCCGCCGGATACGAGGACGCCGTGTTACTGCGCAGCGCACGCCATGCCGATTACAAGATCTACGGGGAAGGGCCGGGTTATCATTCCTGAGAACCTGGACCCTTTCTCAACATCGTCGAGCGACGCACATACCACCGTGCGCACGGCCACCACAGCGCGCGCAGCTACAACGACGGGTACTACATCGACGCCTCAACGGGGCGCCTTGCCATCTGCCGCGCAGGGCGTCATAGCGGCGGACACGCCGATAGAAATCATAGAAGCCGGGAAGAATACATGTCAAGCACAACCGCCGGACATGCCCGTGTCAGCCAACCGCGTCGCCGCTACAAAGTCGGCGCGGTCACATCGAGCAACGAAAATAGCGCGAGCGCGGGAAGAGCTCGCGCGCCAACAGGTTAAGCTGGCTGAGGCCCGCTTAGCCGCCCTAGAAGCAGAAGAAGACACCGACGACGAGATTTCAATCTACTCGAAGACGGATGCCGACGAGCGCGTCGACACGTGGCTAAACCAGAGCGAGAGGCCACTGCCGACGACAGAGAAGGAAGACATCATCGAAGATCAGAAACCTAGCCAACCGCAAGTACTATCGACGCCGGCGGGAGTCGGCATCCAGCCCGACATCGCGCAGCTCGCATCGGCCATTACACTCGCCGTTAAAGCTGCGCGTCAACCGAAGTACGTCGAGCTACCATTCTTCAGCGGCAACCATCAAGAGTGGCTATCATTCCGAGCCGCTTTCTTCGAGACGATGGACACCTTCACGAACATAGAAAATTTAAACAGATTAAGAAGAAATTTAAAGGGAAGAGCTAGAGAAGCAGTAGAAGGGCTACTCATCAGTAACGCCGAGTCGACAGAAGTCTTGAAGGTGCTGCAGTCCAGATTCGGGAGGCCTGAAGTCATCGCCACGACAGAGATAGACAAACTGAAGTCTCTGTCTCGCCTCACCGAGTCGCCGCGCGAAATATGCATATTCTCAAGTAAAGTGACGAACGCCGTGTCTACACTTCGAGCCCTGAACTGCATTCACTATCTCTACAACCCGGAGGTCACCAAGATCATGGTCGAGACGCTCACGCCGACGCTGCGCTACAGATATTACGACTTCGCGGCGCTACAACTCAAAGAAGAACCCGATTTAATAAAGTTCGAAAAGTTTTTGAAAAAAGAAGCGGAGTTGTGCGGCCCGTATGCGCAGCCCGAGTCAGTGTGCCCTCACTCACAGCCCGCTCAACAGCACAGAAGAGCACAGAATGTGCACTCCGTCGTCGAGAAACAACTATCAGCCAAGTGTCCCGTCTGCGACAGTGCGAGTCACTTCATCACAGAGTGCGAGAAATTCAAGACAGCCGACGGGAACGAGAGATGGGACATAGCGAAGGAAAAACGCCTATGTTTTCGTTGTCTACGCTTCAGAAACAAAACTCACAGCTGCCGACCGAGAACCTGCGGCGTCGACGACTGCAAGTACACACATAACAGATTGCTACACGTCGGTAGAAAAAAGAAAATAGAAGAGGTCGGCGAGAAACAACAGACGGAGGTCATCAACTCCGCCTGGACCGGGACTAACAAACAGTCTTTCCTCAAAAACATCCCGATCCAGGTTAAAGGGCCGACAGCGACCGTCGATACCTACGCCCTCTTAGACGACGGCTCGACGGTGACGCTCATCGATAACGGCATATGCGAGAAGATCGGCGTGACGGGCCCCATAGACCCGCTACGCATCGAAGCTATTAACAGTATGAAAACAACAGAGACTTCATCGAGAAGAGTCGACTTGATCGTGCGAGGGCCGAATCGCAAGGAAGAACGCATACAAGCAAGAACAGTCCATAACTTGCGCGTATCCACTCAAGAGGTTTCGAGAAACATCATAGAAGGCTGCCCGCACCTACGAGACATCAGCAAGCTCGTCACCTACGACGAGGCCAAGCCGCGTGTCCTCATTGGCCAAGATAACTGGCATATTTTGGTGGCCACGAAGACACGAAGAGGTCGCAGAGACCAACCAGTGGCATCCCTCACGTCACTGGGTTGGGTACTGCACGGGGGCCACACACGCACCCTCGGTCACGCGGTACATGTCATATCGCACCTCACAGAAGACACTGATGTCAAACAACGAGAGGAAAACACAGAAAAAATGATGAGAGACTACTTCAACATGGACGCGCTCTGCTTAGCGCCGAAGAAGCCGAAGACAGACCCAGAAGAGCAAGCCCTACGTATCTTAACAGAAAATACAGTCCACACAGAAGAAGGAAGATACCAAACCTCGCTACTCTGGAAGAAAGAAGACGTCGTTTTACCTAACAACTACGAAAACGCCCTGAAACGACTACACGGCATAGAAAAGAAGCTCGATCGCGACCCAGGCTTGAAGCAGAAGTACACAGAACAGATGGAAGCTCTCGTCGAAAAGGGCTACGCCGAACGCGCCCCGCAGTCTAGAACAGAAAATAGAACATGGTACTTACCGCACTTTGCAGTGGTGAACCCGATGAAACCCGAGAAGCTCCGAGTCGTCCACGACGCCGCCGCTAAGACTAAGGGAGTGGCCCTTAACGACCTACTACTTAAGGGCCCCGACCTGCTACAGTCGCTACCGGGAGTTGTCATGCGATTTAGACAACATAGTATCGCAGTGACGGCCGACATCAAGGAAATGTTCATGCAAGTAAAACTTAGAACGGAAGATAGAGACGCGCTACGATATCTCTGGCGCAACGATCGTCGAGATAGCCAGCCGCCCGACGAGTACCGAATGACGTCACTCATCTTCGGCGCATCGAGCTCTCCGTCTACAGCGATTTTCGTCAAAGACTTGAACGCTAAGAAGCACGAACATACTCACCCGGAAGCCGCGCTCGCCATCCAGAGGAAACACTATGTCGACGACTACTTAGACAGCTTCAACAACATAGAGGAAGCCATACGCATCGTTACAGGCGTCCGAGACGTGCACCTGAAAGCTCACTTCGAACTCAAGCAGTGGAAGTCGAACTCACAACAACTTCTCGAAGCTATCGGCGAAAATAAAATATCAGAAGACACAGAGCTGTATAGTAAACAAGAAAAAACAGAACGAGTACTGGGCCTCATATGGAAACCAGAGTCGGATGTCCTGGCCTTCAACCTCAACTTGGCCAGGATACCACCACAGCTTATAGAAGGCAAGACGCCCACCAAGAGAGAAGCCCTGATGGTCGTTATGTCCCTCTTCGACCCGCTCGGCTTCGCATCAGTCGTTACGATCCGAGCGAAACAACTTCTACAAGAAGCGTGGCGCCGTGGCACCGCGTGGGATGACGAGCTCAACGACGACCTAACAGAACAGTGGCGACACTGGCTCGTACACCTGAGAAACCTACAGAACGTGATCATCCCGAGGCAATACCTACACTACAGTGACGCCTCAGGTCTACAGCTACACGTCTTCGTCGATGCCAGTGAATCGGCCTACGCGACAGCCCTATACTGGAGGGCGGAGGCGCCAGACGGCACAGTCCACGTGTCGCTCGTCATCGCCAAGGCCAGAGTCGCGCCATTAAAAATCACGTCGATCCCGCGACTCGAGCTGCAAGCCGCCGTGATGGGAACGCGCTTAACAGAAGCCGTGATAGAAGAGCATGAACGGAAACCCGCCTCAACAACCTTCTGGACAGACAGCAAGACGGTACTCACGTGGATACGCACCGGATCTCGATCGTACAAACCGTACGTCGCGCATCGACTCGCCGCCATAGAAGAAGCTTCGACAGTAAACGACTGGCGCTGGGTCCCGAGCAAGCTGAACGTGGCCGACGACGCGACCCGAGACGTACCGCCGTCGTTCAACAAAGATCACCGATGGTTTCGAGGGCCTGAGTTCTTATATCACTCCGTAGAACACTGGCCGATAGAAAAATCACAACCGACTGCAGCGCCAACCACGGGCGAAGAGCGAACTAACAACATAACACTCACTGAAAAACGCAAGTTACGTTTATCTGAAGGACTTCCTACAGCCTCACGATTCTCTAACTGGGAGAGACTGCGGTACGCGACAGCCAGAGTCCTACAATTTATACAGCTGTGTAAAATCAAAACGCACAGTACGCACTATCAGAAAACCCGTTCATCAGTTCCCGTTCATCTCTCGTAGTGAACGTACGTAACACCGCTTATTCCGTATTCGCTTACCGGTCTTTAAGAACTAGTGCTGGGCTAGGGTGTCAGATGCCGATTTGTTATCGATATCGCACCTTAGTCCGTCATGGAAAAATTTCTGAAGAGACCAGAAACCAACTCAAACTCGGCCAACAAGAGACAGCGAGAGGATCCAACATCTCCCGATACATGGCGTAACCCCAAAAAGTTTATTACGAACTCTAAGAGCAGGTACGATAATAAAGAAACACCTACACACAATAGTTTTACAGAGCTGCCAGTTGATGCTGACATTGCCTCATCAGACTCCCTAAAGAATGCCACCAAAAAGAAGGTCGTCAATAACACCCCTGTGATTATCATAGAGTTGGGAACTGTTTGGAATCATGAAAATATTAGAGATGTGATACTGAAATACTGTAAAGAGTTTCACATGCAGAACCGAGGACGTAAATTGATTAGAGTGCAATGTTACAATGCTAAAGATCATCAAAAGTTAAGAGAGGGTCTACATACTGAAAACGTTATTTTTCACACTTTCACCCGGAAAGACGAAAAAATTTCAAAAGCAGTCATAAAAGGTTTACCAAAATTCGTGGAACCCTACGTCGCAGAAGAATTAGCCTCCCTCGGATTTGCTGGTGCTACCGCCTCGATACTCAAGACTGTCTACCCATCCGATTGTCCACCTATTCTCGTACATCTTCCAAATGGGACTAACATGGCTCAATTCAAACAAATCAGATATCTTTTTAACTGCGTTGTTGATATTGAACGTTACAAGCCAACGAAGACTACTGGGACACAATGTTTTAGATGCCAAAGTTTTGGACATACATCTAGAAACTGCAACAGACAACCTCGTTGCGTGAAGTGCGCGCTGTCGCATCCTACGTGGGAATGCCCAAAAAAGGACAAAAGTGAACCAGCCTGTTGTTGTAATTGCATGGAAAAACACCCCGCAAACTACTCTAAATGCCCAGTAAGGCTAAAGTACATAGAAAAAACTGCATCTAAGCGCGCCACCATAAACAAAACTGTTGTTTTAAATACCCATGTAGCTAAACTTCATCCACATAAAAGTCGGAATGAAAACACGGAGAAAAACAAGTTACTAGTATCGGACGCCCTTAATTCTCGTTCGCACACTGAAGATATTCCTCCTGACAGACTTCAGTCGGTAAATCCCAGACAAAAGAAACGTCTTCCTGAGTCAGTACAAACTTCAAATAACTTTCCAATGGACCTGGAATCCACTGAAATGCTTGAAATTCTACATACTATCCAAACAATCAAGGAACAATTTACAAAATGTAACACTTTCATGGATAAAGTGATTTTAGTGTTGTCACATTTAGGCCATTATGTTTAACACCAGTCAGGAGTTAAGAATATTGTACTGGAACGCCGACGGTGTTCGCAGCAAGCAACAGGAACTGTCTCTACTAGCCGTGAGTAAACTTAAAGCTGACGTCATCGCACTCTCTGAAACTAGGTTAACTCAGCGTCTACCACTTAACATAACTGGTTACGACTGCTACCGCATGGATAGGCGCCCTAATGGTACTGGTCAGGGTGTGGCAATCCTCGTGCGTTCAGATCTGCCTCACAATCCAATACCTACTCCACCACTGCATAATCTGGAAGCAATCGGTGTAACCTTAAAACTCAGCAATAGTACTATAATCATTTATTCTGTATACCAATCTCCGAACCTTCCCTTAATTCCAAGCGACATTGAACATCTTATGTCTTCAGGCCACACGGTGTTGGCTATGGGTGACCTCAACTCTAAGCATGCGTTGTGGTCTCCAGGTACTGGTAACACACGCGGTAGAACTCTTTACTCACACATGCTCATTAGTGATTATATAATTTATGCTCCCTCGGAACCCACCCTCGTTCATTACTCTGCCAGTTACAGTATGTCCATCCCAGACATAGTCCTTGCTAAAAACGTCAATTGCTTAGATCAACTTAAAACGATTCCAGCTCTTTCTTCAAATCATTTTCCAGTCTTCTTCAAGTTAAACACGAAAGTAACACGAAACCCTATTAAAAAATTTAACTATGCCAAATCAAACTGGGCAAAATTCCGAAACCATCTTAACGTTAACACAAATTTGTCCTTTACAACATTTAAAACAAAAAAAGAAATTGATAATTCGATCTTAAACTTTCAAAACGTTATAATAGAAGCCAGAGATCTCGCTGTCCCACTTACTACTTTCAAGCCTTGGAGTTCATTTTCTCTACCAAGATGTATATTAAGATTGATTCGGCGTAAAAATCGGCTTCGTAGATATCTTGTAGATGAAACAAACATTTTGTTCCGTAAAATTTTATGTTCTAATATAAACCAATTAAAATCTGAAATTAAAACCGCCCTACTATCTTATAACGATAGACAATGGGATAAAAAGTTGAAACGAGTCGATAACCCTAGCGCTGACCTCTGGCGCTTAGCAAAGTCTGTACAAACCACAAAACCTATGACAATCCCTACACTAAAAAAGGATGATGGTTCTTTAACTACCAGTCAACAGGAGCAATGTGACATCTTGGCCAAAGGTTTCTTGAACAACATGAAGCTGACGGATTCTTGGGATAGTGATATGACTCCAGCAGTAATTCAAACTATGTCCTCCTTAGGCGAAACCCCGATTATAGATTACTCCCTCTTAGTTCATCCAGCAGAAATAAAACAATGTATTCTCAGCCTTAAGCCTCGCAAAGCTCCTGGCCTCGACCAGATATCAAATATGCTTATTCGAAACTTACCGCAAAAATGTGTGGTACTGTTGACTAAAATATTTAATGCTTGCTTTATATTAAACTACTTCCCTGGACCCTGGAAGATAGCTAAAGTAATTGCTATACACAAACCAGGTAAGAAGGTAGAAGATCCTGCCTCATATCGCCCGATCAGCCTTTTGCCCAGTTTTGGTAAACTGTTTGAAAAAATTATTCTTAAGCGACTATCCAAATCATCTGACCATCTACTAATTGATGAACAATTTGGCTTCCGTCGCGGACACTCTACGGTACAGCAGCTAGCTAGGGTTGCCGAAAATGTCTCGCATAACCTAAACTTACAACAATCCACTGGGATGTTCCTGTTAGACGTCGAAAAAGCTTTCGATACGGTCTGGCATGCGGGTCTGATCCACAAGCTTGTCACACTTGGAATTCCTACCTCTCTGGTGAAACTCATGAAATCGTACCTGTTGGATCGCAGTTTTCGTGTGCATATTAAGGAAGTCTCATCTCCTCTACACCCAGTACCGGCTGGAGTGCCGCAGGGATCGATTTTAGGACCTTACCTGTTTGTGGACTACCTTAATGACATCCCCTTTCAACCACGTACCCATCTGGCTTGCTTTGCCGACGATACAGCCTGTTTTACGTCATCACCAGACATAGACTTAATTATAAGCCGTCTACAAATGGCAATAGATCTCTATTTAAATTATTATAACGTTTGGAAACTAAAAATAAATGAATCTAAAACTGAAGCGATACTATTTACGGGTAAACGAACACTTCCGGCGCGCAAGCTAAGCATTGGTGGGCATGTGATACCATGGAGCAGATCAGTTAAATATCTCGGGACAACCCTGGATAGTAAACTAAACTGGACTGAAAATACCTCCAAACTGTGTCTCAAAGGTATAAAAGCTATGAACACTTTAATACCCTTATTAAACAAACGTTCTAAACTGAGCAGCAAAACCAAGTTACATATATACCGCACCCTAGTCCGGCCCTGTATCACATACGCATGTCCTGTGTGGAGTAGCACGTGCCAAACCAATATTAATAAACTACAAACAATACAAAACAAGGCGTTAAAATATGCATATAATACCCCCTTTCGAACCAATCTCCGTAAATTACACTTACGGCTAGGTTTACCGCGAATAGATGTGTACATTTATAAACTCTCAGAAAAATTCTACATCTGGAAAAATCCTACCAGTAAAAATAAACTAATAAAAAATATGTGTTCGTCCCGCAAGAAAAATCTCCCATATATCGATAAATACTGTAAATACAAATTGCCCCATCACTTATTTCTTGAGTGCGATGACTAGTCTCAGCGCGCTACCTGCAGCCACCGTGAGTGTGAGCGAGACGGCGCGCGCTGCCTGCAAAGGCGCCCTAAGTATGAGCGAGACAGCGCGTGCCGCTGCATCCACCTGTTGCTGCTGCGATTGCCCCGGCGCAGCCGGCCGGTCGCCTGCTTCGACCGCCGGTCCATTATTATAAAGTTTATTCGGCTTACCGTCTTTTAATTTTTATCATACGAACTTGATGCCTAAAATGTAATACATCCTCATAGCATTACATACGTTTAAAAATAATATTGCATAATTGTTAAGTCATTCATATTGTTACTATTTTTATTTGTATTAATCATTGTTTTTTAAGTTTTTAAATGAGCCTATGGCTCGTAAAACTATGTTAATTATTACTAAGCTGTACTACTAGGATTTAACTTACACTAGTATTTGTACATGTTGTTATTATTTTGATGTTTTAATAAAGATCTTTTGAAATTGAAATTGACTATCAGAAAACGAAGAAAAATAAAGAAAATGACCCAGAATGGGTGAAAATTCAAAAGAAAAATAAGATAGCGTCGATACCTATAAGAAAGACAGAGACAGAAGATAGAAAATTTCACCAAATGACAGCCGAGCTTTTACAAACAGCTGAGGAGCTACTTATGCGCTCCTCACAACAAGAATCGTTCACAGACGAGATGGAAAGCATCGCGAGGAAACAAGACATCAAGAAAGATAGTCGACTTCGTCACTTAAGCGTGGAATATATCGACGGTGCGCTCCGATTAAGAAGCCGCATTAACGCAGCCGAGGCGACAGACGCAGTAAAGAGACCTCTAATACTGGACGGTGATCATCCCACAGTGAAGTTATGGATAAAGAACATACATAAACAGATACATCACTCCGGTATCGAAGCTACAGTGAACGAGTGTCGACAACAGTACTGGATTCTGCGCCTACGCCCCGTGATACGCACCATCGTGAAACAATGCTTCACCTGCCGTATGAAGACACGCCGACCGCCTTACCCGAGAACAGGCGACTTACCGCCGTGCCGCCTTGCACACAACAGGCGACCGTTCACCTACACCGGCGTAGATTACTTCGGCCCGCTGAACGTGACCGTCGGACGCGCGCGACAGAAACGCTACGTCGCGATATTCACATGTCTAACGACGAGGGCGGTGCACCTAGAGATGGCAGCTTCACTCAGCACAGACTCCGCGATCATGGCCCTCCGAAGAATGATCGCGCGCCGCGGCTGTCCTACCGAGATTTGGTCGGACAACGGAACGAACCTGAGAGGAGCAGATAGAGAGCTCAGAAAGGCGATCGACAACGCGACGGCCGAGGAAGTAGCCAAGAGGACCATCTCGTGGCGATACTTACCCCCCGGGGCCCCATTCATGGGGGGAGCCTGGGAGAGAATGGTGCGGTCAGTCAAAACCGCGCTAACAGCGACACTACATGAGCGAAGCCCGGTCGAAGAGGTACTCACGACTCTTCTCCTAGAGGCAGAGTACACAGTCAACAGCCGGCCATTGACCCACGTGTCGGTCAATCCAGATGACCCAGACGCCCTGACGCCGAACCACTTCCTACTCGGTGGTCCGGCGCGCGTCCCGACGCCCGGCGAGTTCAACGAGAAGGATGCGCTATCAAGACACAGCTGGCGCGCGCCGCAGCGCCTCGCCGACCTATTCTGGGCTAGATGGGTCCGAGAGTGCCTTCCCGACTTACAACACCGGCGGGAGCCGCACGGGCGAGGACTACCAGTCGACGTTAACGACTTGGTCCTCATAGTCGACGCCAACCTGCCCCGTAACACATGGATTCGGGGCAGAGTCATCGCTACCTACCCCGGGCCTGACAACATCGTGCGAACTGTCGACATCCGAACCAAAGGCGGCGTGCTACGACGACCGGTACGCAAGCTGGTGGTTCTACCGATAGCGAGCGCCGAGCCAGCACCGACGTGAGCTGCGACGGGGTCGCACGGCGGGAGGATGTGCAGGACGGCGCTGTAAATTTAAGCTTATGTTATACGTAGATGTGTTTAGATATATGTTCAATATTTGTAAGCTAGTTTATTTAAGTTTTTAAGATCGAAATAAACAGAAAATAGACCTAGGCTCTCTTTAGGCCAAAAAGAAAAATAGCTCCCTAAGTGCGAAAGGGACGTACAGAGCGGGATGGCAATAGTTTAAAGCCGCGCTGCCATTGGCCCGCCAATCAGAGCCTCGGTTTATTTGCTCTCCGGGTTTACTATAAATATACACTCGGAGGAAAATTTGTATGTAGTACCCAGCAATAAATCGAACCGTCAACATCTCAAATAGTCTTTGTCCTCCAACCCAGCCTTTAACAAGCAAGTACGTGTCTCCGCCTAGTCCGAAGCCCCAGGGCTTCGCGCCGCACTAGAACCTCGGGGTCACGTACACATATCTTAAGGAAATATCTATGAGCTGATTTGAAAATGGGGTAATAACAACTTAGAAAAAAATATGACTTGGTTAGAAAATGTAAGCCTTTCAGTGAAAATGCAACAAACTGATAGTCCGAGATCCCTCTCCCAGACGTCACCTATTTTCTGATGAATGAAATGTGGACGATTGAGTAGAGTTAGTAAGTACTAAGAACACATGCTTACTCGTTAACTTGCTTAGACGGCCAATTTTGAGATATGGGGTAATGAAGGTACATACAAACATTACTTACTTCACGTATTTTCTAATAAGTAATTTTCACGTATGTTGTAGGCAGCATCCTTAAAAACAAGGTTCCAATACTCCCAGACACTTTCCGTCGGCCGTTTTGCTTAACAACTCCAAAATAATAATTTAACTTCACTTCAATTCTCATGCTCCATTTGTAAATATGTTCGTCAGACAACTATTTTGTTGCTTTTTACAATAAGATAGACCAATCTAAGGGGGCAATCATCCCCTAAACTCAACTATGTCCTATCGGTAAGAGCGGGAGACTGAGTGAGACATTTATTAGGAAATATTTACTTAAAATTGAGTTTAGGGGATGATTGGCCCCTTAGATTGGTCTGTCTTATTGGAAAAAGCTTTAAAATAGTTCTCTGACGAACATATTTACAAATGGAGCATGAGAATTTAAGGGAAGTTAAATTATTATTTTGGAGCTGATAAGCAAAACGGCCGACGGAAAGTGTCTGGTCCTCTCTGGTGGTCTGGACGAAAGGTCGGTTGTTTTTAAGGATATTGCCTACAACATACGTGAAAATCACTTATTAAAAAATACGTGAAGTAAGTAAGGTATGTATGTACCTTCATTACCCCATTTCTCAAAATTGGGCGTCTAAGCAAGTTAGCGAGTAAGCATGTGTTCTTAGTACTTACTAACTCCACTCAATAGTCCACATTTTATTCATCAGAAAATAGGTGACGTCTGCGAGCTCTGGGATCTTACTCTATGACTGGCCTCGTGGCTTGGTAGTAAGTCTACCTGCGAAGCCAAGGGTCGTGGGTTCGATTCCCACCCAGTGCTAATATTTGTGTAATGAATACAAATATTTGTACTGTTGTACTTACTTTGTGTGGGGTTTTCTATGTATCCCACTATTAATATTATAAATGTCAAAGTATGGATATTTGGATGTTTGGACATTTGTTGTTCAATCACGTCGCAACATATGAACGGATCAGCCTGAAATTTGGAATACAGTTAGACTAGTCAGTTAGCTACTTTTTATCACGGGGAAAATAACGGGAACGACGGGAACGGGAACTACGCGGGTAAACCCGCGGGGCACTGCTAGTACCTAATAAATATGTATTTACACCTATACATATGAGTACTTTTTTCAGCTATCTGGCTTCCATAGTACCTACAAGCTTTGCGTAGTTTGGGGTCAGATGGTGTTGTGGGAGAAATCTCCACCAATATTTATTTCATAGAATTCAGAAATAATAGACGAAAATAATAAAGTAACTAGTACTTTAATAAAAAAAAAAGAGAACGGACACTAAGTGGATAAAACCGCGGGGCGCTACTAATGTACAAAAAAATAGGTACATTAGCTAAGATTCTGACTGGTTGACTTTTTTATGTGGGGGAAACGCATTTATTATTATTATTTTACAAAACCATTTCTTTGCTCTCCGTAACGTAAGTATTTTATAGGCACGGGCCGGAGCCAAGTGCTTTTAAGTATTATTGTAAAAAAAGCGAATCAAAATTTTCGATTCGATTTGGCATTATTTAAAACAGCGCCATCTAGCGGCTATAAGATGAACTATCTAATCGCTTTCAGAGGTGTAGTAACAACCCAGACAGAGTTTTATGAAATCTTAAAGTTTCATAAATGTTCCAGTAGATGGCAGTAATAAATAATAATTTATTTTTTCGAAGAAACAAAATCCGACTTCATTTTAAAATTGATAGTAAGTAAAATTCTTATATCAAATAATTGGGTGTCTCCATAATATACGAGGTTTGAAAGCCAAAATACGAGGTTGGTTGACATTTGTGGACCTTTTTATCTTAGGTTCCCCAGTAGGGTGGGGCCCTAGGGGACCCTAGAACCCCCGGTCTCGCTGTATGTGGAAATTTCTCCTACGGTTGACCCTGCTTATGAAAGACCAGTGATGTAGCAAAAATCATTGGCCTGTCAGCTAGCTGCTATAGGTACGCTATGTCCACGGCTGGGACTCGAGACTCTTCCCTCAAAAGGAGAGAATCAAGGCCAAAATCCACCACAGTGGCGCGGTACGAGATGGCAAATAAATGACACATTTCGATGCGGAACTACGGGACGTCAAATGACACATTCCCTAGGAACGCATCGGTTTTCTCATAAAGTTTTCCTTCACTGTGGAAACCAAAACTGTGTTGACAAAATTGACTCAATTCAACACTCGTCAATTTCGACCCTATTTAAATGATACTAGCGCAGCGGGTTGTCCCGGCTTCGCCCGTAGTACATACGTAATTTATTATAGTGCGTTCCAACAAGGTGTGTAGAAAACCAAAACAAACCAAAAAAAAGGTGATACCATTACATAAACATTGTTTAATCTTAGTATTTTTATGAAATTGCCTTAAAATATTTTTCACAAATAGGATTCGACTTTATTGCGATCTTAAATACCATATACTTAGATTTGTATTTATCAAATAATTCTGTACTATCTTATTTTTAAAGTTATAGAAAGTAATGGTAGGATGATAGAAAAATTATTTTAAGGACTAGCAATTTGATCTGTGTTTCTCAAACTCTCAATGTTCAAAACATTTATACTTCTTTTCATCAAATTATTCTTATTAAGGACGCGCCTAGTTTTCTAACATACCCCTCTCATGCCCATATTGTGAAAATGCCCATTTCCATTATATTCAAGTATGGATTAATTTTACTCTATTTATTTTTGGCATTAATTTGATTTTTATTGTAATGGGATCTTAAATTGACGTCTGTTTTTTTTTAAATTATTGACTTGTATTGGTAATATTTGAACATCTTGAATATTATGACATGTAACTACTCGTTATCAATAAAAGAGTAAGAGTATGACTAAAGAACTCCGAGAAAAAGGTTTCTTGTGTCGTAACGAGTTGAGAGAAAATCGCAAACCTCTAAATACGTGTTCCAAATTACGCTGTTTACTATCAAAAGCTTGTATAATTTTCACTCTAAAATGCCATAAATTTTGTGTTATTTTGATCAAACTTTTGTATGTGTTTCCAGAATATTACATCATAGTGTTATGATCAGTTTTGGGTAATGCGAGAACAATTTGAACGAGATTTAATTATTGTAAAAAAATAAAATAAACGTTTTCATATAAGGAAACATGTAAATTACTCACTTAAGTCACTGGTTCTAGTGTTACATTCTTCTCCGAACTCAAATGCTTTGCTTTTCCTTTTTTTACGTGGGGGAAATAAATGTACGTATGCCCGCCATACTCTCATTATGAAATGAGAGGAGATCTCCATCTCATTTGGGCTTTAAAAATCGCAGGGTGACCAACACTACACACAACACTAACCATATTAGGTTTCTCCAAACTCAGTGCGCTATGCACACATTTATTTATTAGAGGATTCCGCGACGCCGATAACCGTAAACCGGGTAGTTTTCGGTTATTGGCATCGTGGTCATCGCGTCGTAGTTAAAATATATACCTATGTTTTTTAAATTAATGCTTCCCGAACCATTCTTGGGTAGTAATGACATTCGGTAGATAGAACCTTTGGGTCGTGGATCTCGATCCAATGACCAGTTTTAGCATCAATCAGATGTTCAGCAATTGCAGATTCTTGTGTCTGACGATTTTTTACAGCGGCAATGTGTTGATTGTTCCAAGTCCCAGCAGTGGGAACACAGAAATCTAAATAATAAGGTACTAGAAGTCGCATGACCGCGTGACATTGTCGCCGCACAGGTGACTTGTAGGCCACCAATGCTCGAATTGTAGTTTAGTCTTGTTCGAACCGGCAGGCGTGAATCATCTTTGAAACTTGTGTTATGGAGCATAAACAACTGTGGAAGTTCTTCCACAACTTGCAATTATACCAATAATGAGATTACATTTCACTGATAGGTATTATATTTTATTTTAATTGTATTTTTTAATAAAATAAACGGAGCCCAATGATTCACTATGATAGTTATAAATTTTTGGTGTGATCGTCATTTTGCATACCATTGCTGCATACATTAATTAACATCTAAAGTGGTACAAGCATAAACAGCAATGTAATGTAAAATTAAAGATATCGTCATAAACTCTAATTTTCCATGGTACAACCGCAGGTAGCGATTGTGAGTTAGTGCTGTGACGGTCCAATTTTACTTGCCCAAAAATAAACTAAATAAATTGTTTGTCCGTGCAAAATAAATATTAAGATAACTGAGGCAGTATTTATCTATTGTAAGCTTTTATTTTTAAGACTTTATTAGTTTTCTTACAAAATCAGCGAGCAACACGGAAGGGAGTAGGCATACACAGCGTTTCCCCTCTGTCAAAGTACAAGTCCGCGTGGACCATGGAGTTTGATAATATACTGTGGCGTGGAATACACTGAGGGCGGGGCTAGATTTGTGAATGGTGCTTTATTTTTTATGTGTTAGTGATTTGCCTGAGTGAGTATGGTCGGCAATGGATCGGTACAGGTATGTTTTGTACGTAATAGTGCGGCTTTACGCTAGTGTGCAACTTTCCCCTCCCGCAAGAAATTACAGAAAGATTTTAACAATAATTTTTAGCTAAGGCTACTTCCCTTCCGTGCTTGCGCGGAAAATCGAGTTGCTCGATGTACAAAATATACAACAACCTTTGTTCTTCAACTATACCTAAGCCCATGTGGTGTCAGAATTACATAGTTCAGTTTTCGAAACAATAGTATACCCCATGTGACTCACTTATTTTATAGGTAGGCATATTGACTTTGTTGTAGTGTAATACACCTAATTAATGAAATCAATAATTACCTTTATCGAATGTTAAAATTGGACCGTACTTTGAAATATCGATATGTTATAATTTTTGTCAAGCACTAGCGTAAATGTGAAAAATTGTTTATTTTTCAATGTATTAGTAGGTTCACTGATAAGCGTTTATGGATGTGTGTGGTGCAATCACAGACCCAGGTTGATAATGTGCAGCTATTGCTGTGTGTGTGGATCTGTATTTGAATAGTACGCGCATGTAGTAGTGACCGCGGGGGTAGGGGAAATGTGGCGACAAGTGTTTTGCAAGTAATTTGAGAGTTATGCCATTTCTATTACCTTATTATTTAGATTTCTGTGAGTGGGAACATATATTGGGGTGTTTATAATATCCATACATATATATTTAGCATTTTCATTCATCATTCGAAAATTTAAAAGGGCAAGCAATGAAAGGTACTTACTACAAACTATCTTGTAAAACAAAGGTTGAGAAATGCTGGTCTGTCATATTGAGAGTGACATTGGTTTGTTTACCTTTTATTCACAGAAATTTGGAATGAGGTATAGGTAGGTAGCTTATAGCCACAGATATCGGATGTAATAGCAAAAAATTTTCGAAATCTGTGCTTATAAGTATAACCTTATAACACTCAGGGATAACGTACCTACATAGGTATCCAACGGTGAAAGAGTTTTCGAAATCGGTCCTGTAGTTCTTGGGATTAGCGCGTTCAAACAAAAATCCTCTTCAGCTTTATTATATTAGCAAATATAGGTATGGAGTATAGATCATGTGACAATCAAATCATCAAATACTCAATCACAATAAGATCAAAACACTATCAAATTGTATCGTTAGATTCAATTAGTTAAAGAGCTCAGGTCACTCATCTGGTTCGAAGCGGGCACTCTTGTGATTCCACTCACTGCTTCCGGTATTTAAGAAAATGATGCCTACGAATATCAAACGTTTGTCGCACTGTTGGTTTGTAAATACACAGCTTGTTCATATTTTATGTTGTTTCTTGCCAGAGGTAATGAGATCTGAAAAAGGCGGTTGCATTATTGTCACTGTGGAATTGTGACGAAAAATTATATCTTTCTAAATAATATGGTTCTAGGCAGTTCGTAATCAGGAGTGACTGTAGATAAATTTTAGAAAATATCAACTACTTTAGCAACCGCACCCTACATTTACTAGGTTTTCTTCTGATTTCCTTCACTTATTTATAAATGGTGGTGTGGAACTGTGGAAGACATCACTGTGAGCAATAAAGGCACCATTTCTGCCACTGGAATATATCTTAGAATAAGCTTTTCACACACTTTTCACAATTTACCTATGCAATAAAGAAAGTGATCTTGTGAACTCTAGATAATTATTATGATGCAAATGACCCGTATAGTACCCGATCACGTTATTTTTTGGGATAAAAAGTAGCCTACGTTACTTCTTATAGGTACCTCCAAAAATATGTGTAAGTACAAAGTTTCACGATGATCGGTTAAGTACCTACCTAGTTTTCCCGTAAAAGTATAACAAACAAACTTACTTTCGCGTCTATACCTCTAATATTAGTACGATGTAAACATTATTAACAATAGATTATTAATAAATAAAAACTAACTTGAAATGGAGACCCTATCTTTGACAAGTTAATATTGTACGCCCAAAACTGGCAAACTTTTATTAGGTACCTACTTCAACACCCTATTTAGCAATGCAAAAGAAAGTGATCGTGTGAACTCTAGCTAATTCCTACGATGCATTCTAACATGATAATATTTCACAACAAACCCGGTGAATACGCTCCTCCCGCTGCATTATTCAATTAGAATGATAACACTTAGCATGATCACTAGTAATAAAATTGTAATGCCTTGTTTCCGAGACGCGTGGGCCGACGAGCGGCGAGCGGAGACGCGGCCGGTGTGACCCCAGCTTTTACGGCCACGAACCAAATTTGAGATGACCTGGGTACTGATTCACAATGCAGTCCGAAATATTCAAATTCAGAAAAGCATTCTATATCTTTGTCTTTAGAAATTAGAATCTATTAGCATAACTTCTATAATATTATAAAGCTGAAGAGTTTGTTTGTTTGTTTGCTTGTACGTTTGTTTGTTTGAACGCAAGGATCTCGGAAAGTAATTACTGGTCCGAATTGAAAGATTGTTTCTCTGTTGGATAGGCCGTTTATGCGTTTATCGAGGAAGGCTATGAACTATTACGCTACTATCAACAGAAGCGGAGCATTTAGCATTAATGAAAAATGTAACAAAAACGGAAAAAAATATTGCTTTTTGAAAGCCTTCGTTGCGTGACAGCATGAGTCTATATTTTAAAGGTTGCGTCATTATCATAAGAACCTAAGGTTAAGTACAGAATTTGTTTAAAATTTGAATTGG
Organism: Ectropis crepuscularia; assembly: GCA_963693475.1. Lineage (NCBI taxonomy): Eukaryota > Metazoa > Arthropoda > Insecta > Lepidoptera > Geometridae > Ectropis > Ectropis crepuscularia. The sequence continues at coordinate 4,089,774 of OY856340.1, forward strand.
TACGACCAATTCGATAGATGGCGTAGCAACGCGCGCACGTTTCAGCTTGTGACGATTAAGACAAATACCGAGAGTTTTGGTTCTGTGCCGAGATCAATCCGCGCTTCTACCGCCTAACTAAATCGGCTATCGCTTTGCTAATGCTGTCTCTATCATCTCAAGCGAAAAGAAAAGAGAGAGAAACATCAAAGGTATGACATTTTTCGTTCGGCGGTAGACCCCCCCGATTGCGTTATAAGTCAGGATACTGGTGATGTCTAAAATGCCCGAATATTTAGCAGATAGCAACATTTTCGGAACAGCTAATCAGACTGAGCTCGTGGGTCAGTTGGTAGTAATAGTAAGTACCCTTGCTGACCCATAAGACAGCGGGTTCGATTCCCACCCAGCAGAAGCATTTTTATGAATACCTACGGATATTTGACAAAGACAAGATGTTCTGGCGCAGATGACTGATGACGCAAAGCAGCAGTCCTTTGCCAATTATTCTACCGCCTAGCAGTAATGGGAAAACATTGCCGTGTTCCGATTTGAAAGGCAATGTATTCAGTGAAATCACAGGGCTTATAGATCTTATGTATACCTATCTTTGGGTAACGACCGCATTCTAGTGCTAGATAATGATTAGGACTCTTCATGTTCCGATAGATGCGTGTCACTGTTTTGTTATGGGCAGCCATGTTGCTTACCATCAGGCACATGATCTGCTCGTCTCGTCACTCTATGTATACTATAAAAAAACAAAGACGCCTCTTGTGGTCCTGTGGGCTTTGCCTTCTTTAGATATAATATACTCATTATAATGGAAATAAATACTATTCATAATTTCAGATGCACCGACGTGACAATTACAATTTTTTGTGTATTAGTATAACAGTTACAGATGTCCGAATTTTTAGGGTTCCGTAGCCAAATGGCAAAAAACGAGATCCTTACAGGTTTGTCATGTTTGTCTGTCTGTCGGTCCGTCCATATATCACAGCCACTTTTTTCCGAAACCATAAGAACTATGCGGTTGAAACTTGGTAAGTTTCACAAAAATAGAAAAAAAACAAGTTTTGCGGTGCCCCATACTTAGAATTGCAACTCAAATTTTTTTTTTTCGTCAAAACCTTACTTGTGTCTTTAAAAATGATATTGAGCGAGATACTCTTCCATCGTGGTAAAATGTGTGTGTCTCCAACTCGCACTTGACCACTTTTTTGCATTATTATAATAGCAGCCCACTTTATCTTACAACTGCTGGGACTCGGGGCCTTCTCTCGTAAGTAGTGAGAGTAAAAGTCATAATCCACCAAGCTGGCCAAGTTCCCGTTAGCGGATGACAGGTGTCCTCGAAGGTTGCCTTCTTTGGAACATACTAGTATTCTCACGGCGTTTTTCTTCACTGTTTAAGCTTGTGATGATGTGAACTTGTACATCTGTATTTGATAAAAATATCAGAGGTTTAACCGGGATTCGAACCTGGAACGTCTTTCCGTCCGTCTTTACCGTCCTCAGCTGCAAGAGATCGTGATCCCATGCGGTCAACGCAATTTCACGGCACACAGGGAACTTCACATACTACGCAGACAACGCCATCGGTCGGTCCGTACGGCGAGCGTTGGCTGCATCACCGAGGACCATCCGGAAATTCAACTTGTAGATAGCCACCAGGGACACAAATGCAGCAGTGATGAATGCTCGGAGCCGGGAGGGTGCGACTTAGAAAATAATAACAACTAAAGAGCACTAGAATTAGCTAAAATATTCCCTATTTTCCTTTTCTTCTGCCAATCCAAGATATATTAGGTATGTTAAAAAAATAACCCCGATAACAAAGTTCATGGACCGCGGTGTCTGTGGAGTGACTAATAAATAAAAGGATATTTCTCAAATGTCATTTTTTTTTTGGAAGACTATAGGTATTACAGTAGTTTGTACCAATTGAAATCTGCAGGGAGTCATTATTAATTTTCGGATTCAGACGGCTTCAAGCTTAATTGGTTTCAATTGACTGTATCAGTAACTTTACCTACAGAGAGAGATATTTTTGAAAAAACTGTAGACATTATTTGTGGGTTACCTTATGCTTTTGATCAACTGAAATAATTTATTTTTTAATAGTGGCCTAAACTGTTTTAATTTTTTTTTATAGTAAAGAGTGACGAGATCTGCAGGCCATGTGCCTGATGGCAAGCATCACACCTGCCAAGGAGTCGTTGACACCTGTCCATAACAGCAGTATCATGCAGCTATAGGAACATGAAGAGTCCAAATCATTACATATAGTACAGCACTGCGTTCGTCACCCACAGGAACGGGAACTACGCGGCTTTAGTCGTTAAATTTACATTTAATATTAGAAAATGACCGAGAGTGATCAATTTGCAATTTCCATCGTTGAGTAGTTCTCAGAAAACCTCAGCGTAGCGGATATGCTTGTGTTTCAATTGCTTCTTGTTTGTCTCGTAGTGGGTGACACACCACACACCACACGCCACGTGGACTCGTGAGTGGCATAGAGCCCACTTTATCATAGGCATGGCTGAAATATTCTTATCTCGCTACCAAGAAAAAAGTATGTGTTTAGGTACCTAGGCCAGTGCACCCTCACTCGCTCAAGGTCGCGCGGTTTTAGCCTACCGCTAGGCCGTTCCTTCCAGGAAACAAGTGACAGTCGGTTGTCGGACGCACAGCTGAGCGCTCGCGCAAAACGTTTCCCGCGCATATTGTTATTAGATAAATATGTCGTAAACCCTCCGCGCTAGACAGGGACAGAGTTACGCGTTAGAAAGAGCGCAAATGTTTATTTGAAAATCGCGACAGGTATTGCGAGCTGAATTGAACTTTGTTATGTCCTACCAAGAGTCGCTATTTATATAATTGTTTTTGGTAAGTGTGCCTTCTGTACTAATATTTATTCTGTGCCTAGGCACTCATGTATGCAGTACGCACGCTAGAAGTCCATACTTCTGATGATTCCTCGCGCTAAGAAGGCTAACTTCACCCATAGAATAGATCCGCGCTTCTACCACCTAACTAAATCGGCTATCGCTTCGCTAATGAAATATTTATATTACAATACCATTTCAAGCGAAAAGAAAAGAGACAGAAACATCAAAGCGATAACATTTTTCGTTCGGCGGTAGACCCCCAGGTCTGTCAAAATCCAAACTGCATAGGTACCTTTGCGGGCTAATGCAACAGCAAGAGGGCAGCAGAAAAAAAAATAGTTTTCAAGTAAAAAAGTATAGGGTACCTAATGATCCTTTCTTTACACGTCTATTGATTCTTCGTTAATTTGTCTTTAACAGTCATTATCGAAATCAACTTCTATATTCGTTGTTGCCAGACGCATTGCATGTAGAAGTGGATTATCTGAAATTATTTTCTTATTGAAACATGCGTCGCGGGCCGCATGTATAAATAAGCTGCGGGCAGTTACTATTAGGACAGCTATACTGGACTGGAATAGATAATAATAACATAAAATATCTTAAACGCAAGATTGCAATGTTTAAATTAACTGTTGACTAGGTAACTTCAGGGGTTTTCGAAACGGTGTGCCCGCTTATTGTAAAAAATTACCCTCGAAAATTTTCCGTAACGGGCCAAAAGAAGTATAACTATACAAGCAACATAAAAAATCAATTTGTACACAAAATTCAATCCCCTCTAACGTAATAAATTTAAATTAGAAGGAAACACGCCCACTAATTTCTACAAAGGTAAATTAGCTACCCCTAGTCAAACCAATTTATCTATTAATTAATTTGACAAAAAATGTCTTCCTCACGCAGGGAGCTACCGGTCCATCCGTCGGTTAAGTGTTGAAGTTTAATAAACTGTTAATTAAGATCGTGTTAGCGGAGCGCCGAGTTGTTGGGGCAGTGCGAGCCGCGCGCGAGCCGGGAGCACCCGGCACCATGATACTATCACCGCTCATTCTCTTATTTATTACGGGGTCTTACGCTCGAGAATTCAACGTCACCTACCTCAGTGTCCCAGAACAAGTCCTCCCAATCCAAGCCGAAATCGAAATGGAATGCCGATACGAAGGAAACTTCACACTCCTCAACTGGTTTAAAGGACCAAACGAATTCTTCAGGTACAAACCTGGCGCAGCTCCCAGCACACGATCTTTCCCGGTACTCGGGATCGGAAGGATCGAGCTGGTCCTCTGCGGACCGACGGTATGCCGCCTTCGTCTGGGTGCTCTCACGGAAGAAGCTACCGGATTGTACAGATGTGATATTGAACGAGATGTTGTCCCATACAAGTTTGCTACAAAAAGTGCATATATGCGGGTTTATGGTCACGAACACAGACAACCTCTACTCGAGGGGTTGGCAACAGAATTTGGAGAAGGCGATGAAATGCAAGCGTACTGCCGCGCTGACCACTACACTGAGATACGATGGTATATAAACGGCAGGGAAATCAAAGACATGCGTGGATCGCGAGCGTTCAAACACAAAAGTTCCAGATTAATATTTTCCGGAGTGCCCCCGACGGTCACGGTTCAATGTGCCGAGGTCCTGAACGGAAAGCTATCTGGCTCGAAAGAAGCCAAAGCCCACTGGAGTGAACCAATACAACCTTACGGAGACGAAACAGCCCAGGAACAAATAAATAATGCTATAACTAGTTCTACGTTTACAATTCTCATTTATACTCTAACCTTATTTGTGTGTTATCAAAATCTCAAAATGTTGTAGACGTTGTAGTTTGATGGAATCAGCTCAAATTCATAGTGTTATTCAGATCAGTATAGTTTTCTGGAATAAGTATTTAATAATTCGTTTTAAAAGTTCGCCAAAGATTTTCCTGTTTAATTCCCTTATGAGATGTGTGTAACTTTTCAATGTATGTAAAAAAATCTTAAATATTTAGTTTACCTAATTAAACCAAAGAATATGAAATCGTTTCAGTTAATAGTGAAAATTTAAACATTTCGGCGGACGCAATTCTACTTAGTGAGAATCTATTACAATTTTGTGCATTTGTACCTTGTACCTCCTGCCTCCTCTACACGGTATAATTAGTGCTAATTATCACGACAATAACTTGCGGTGTTAGAACTAACGCAATAAAGACGAAACATGATAACATTAGATAAATGTGAAGATTTTAGGAAATGCAGACAAATGCTGAACTGATAAGAGTGTTACCCAATTAAAATTTGACCCCTATGTTAATTTTTAATTTAAATAAGATTGGAAAATTATTGTTTTTCTGTAGGTAGTGCTCCTGTCTATACTCCATCAACAACATGTTAATATGGATTTTGTGATTGGTACTTGATGTGGAATAGGTACCTACGTTTAGATGATTTAGATTCCACAGTTTTAAGGCCCTGACCACACATGCTACTTTTTGCAGCAAAATCGCGTGATTTAGCAGCTAACGCGGAAACGCGCGCTTTAGCAGCTGAAGCGGAAACGCGCGATTTAGCTGCAAAAAGAAGCTGCATCGCGATGCAGCGACTATTTGCGGCTGTTTGCGTCTGTCGCGGCCGCCGAGCAATTGTTCCGTTTAGTGTTGCTAACTTGGATTTTTTAAAAGTGTAGACAGGTTTAAAAATACGTAGAGTAATATTAAATTATGTAAAGTTTATAGAACTGCGTACTTTTTTTTGAAGTAGTAATGTAGTAAATGTAGTGTACCAATGTAGTTTTTTTGTTTTTTAGTGCAGGGTTTTTAACTTGTCTGTGTAGGATTTACGTCGAAGAGTATATGGCCATATTGTCGCTTTTCTTTGCAGACTTTCAAGTAAATCGATATCTTTTTTGAAGTAGTCCTCACATATGTTTCATAAATTTTAAGAAACATTTCTACAGTTATAGATTGAAAGGATTCAGAAGGACGTAAAGAAAAGAGTTTGCTTTCTGTATAATTGCAGAAATGTGTTCTTCGCATTTTAAATTTAATTTTGTAAAAAGGGCAGAGCCTTTATTATCAAAACTAAAATACAATGAGAACTACACTACGCTACATATCTAACTAACTACTTATACTAATCACACCTGAATTATCCATAGACCAATGAAGGTCTACAGATAATCAAGATGTTCAAGCCCACTACCAATCGAAAGCGTACCCAGCATGCTGGCGGCATCACCACGCTGAATGGCAATGGTTATGCGTTGGGCCAAATAAACGCCAGCATTTTGGTCACGCGTCGCGTCGACCAAACGCTCGGAAAGGCTTTTGAAGATAAGATGAGCTCCCGGCCCCCACGGGCCCAATGTCTCAACCCCAAGGGTTGAGCCCCTTATATGATATGTAACCTCATCCGGGGGTTGCATATTTGCGCCGTTTTGCTCAGCTAAATTAGCCGCTGCACCAGCCCTACTATGTGTCTCTGGAAGATGTGATGATGCCAGAGGATCGACGCAAGTTGCGTCTTACACTAGGGGCCGACCCAACTTCCAAGGCACAACAGTCATGCCATCAGGTCTTTTGCCATCGTCACGTGCAAGGCAACTCGGTTCGAGTATGTCTATTATCTATATATATAAAAGCGAAAGGTCACTCATCAAGGAATCTCAGAAACTACAAATGCTAGGAATCTGAAATTTTGCATGGAGGTCCCTTTTAGTACGTAGGCGCTCGCTAAGACGGGATTTGGCGAAATTCAACCCCTAAGAGGGTGAAACAAGGGATGAACAGTTGTATGAAAATTGGTCATTTTCAAAGTTATCAAATTTTGTTTCTAGACACTTAACACGAAGTAATTAAATGTTTGTTCTATCAATTTTGTTATTTCGAACTGTACGGGGATGAAATTGGGGTTGAAATGGGGGATGAGAGTCAATACGGAAGATCCCAACCGTTAAAGATAAAACCATGAAACTCTGTATATATAGACACTTGGCACGAAGCAAACGAATGTTTGTTCTAGCAGTTTCGTAATTTCGAACTGTACGGGGATGAAATTGGGGTTGAACTGTACTGCCTGAGTTACCTTAGTATTTATTTCGCGCGGACGAAGTTGCGGGTAACAGCTAGTAATTTAATATAATTATAACACCGAGGTCTTTATTATATATATTTATAACTTTTAAGATTAACATAACTTCTTCATCTTTAGTTCACATAATATATACTTTTTACTACATAAGTAAGTACCTCTTTAGTATTTCAGACAGATGGCATAGATAGACATTTCAAGAATTTAGACATTGGGCGGGTAAGTTGTAGGACTCTGTTTTAAAACCTAATATTTTGGAAACTAAATTGAATTTTATTTTAAAAGGGGGGTGTTACAACGTTTGCTTCTCTCACCATGAATTTTGACACGGAACAATTTATCGTGGAAATAGAAAAGCGCCCTGTAGTATGGGATTCACGTTCAGTATGCTACAGCAATAAAATAGAAAAAAATAGGGCTTGAGAGGAATTTTATTTGGCTGATCATTAGAAGAACTTCGTCAGGTCTTCTCGTCACCCATACCAGAAAGTCTCAAGACAAAAATGTTATGACAAAATTATTATAGTTATTGAGTAAAAACTAGTATAGTTATTGGCAGGCCTTTCTTTGTCAATTCTTTCTTGGGCGCACGCAACAAAAGTTATATGTTTGTAATTTTGGAAAACTTGGTGCAACTTCGGGGGCATTATAAAAAATACCCCTGATATTAGGATGTTAAAGAAAAAAAAATCATCAAAATGTCACTACATACTATGACTCTAGTGTTTATACCAACGTAGAACGAAATCGATACCCGGGAATATAATAAGGAATTGGGTTTCATTTTTTTATTCCGCGAATAGCGGAAGCACGAATAGGGAGTATTTACTGTAAAGTACTGAACATATTTATAGAAATAGATAATAAAATATGAAATTTTTAGAATCTTACTAACATTTTGCCTCAAAGCAATATAAATAATGGCTGGTAATAAGTCATGTTATGTTGCTAGGTTCGTAGTTCGTAGATTTGCATTAAAGGTCTAAAATACAAAGATCTATGTTAAAATACTTACGTTAGAAAATCATGTTTCGTTTCGTAAATAACGTTGGAAACGCAAGCTTCCATGGTACAACTTTTACTTAGTTTAGGGTCACATGATATTGTGTGTGAAGTGTCCACCAATATTTATTTATTGTTGGATCGGGTGGGCTGTATTTTCCCGATAAATGATGAACTATCGTATTGATTAGGTAAACGGGTAACTCACGTGTAATGAGGTCGGTCACTCCGACTCGAGTTTCGGCCGCGTCCGGCGGCCTTTTTCAAGGAGAGTGTACGCGCCCGATGGCGTCAGTGCCAAACGGGACGCCATCGGGCGCGTACACTCTCCTTGAAAAAGGCCGCCGGACGCGGCCGAAACTCGAGTCGGAGTGACCGACCTCATTACACGTGAGTTACCCGTTTACGTAATCAATAGATGAACTATCGATTTGCAATAATATTTCAGTACGGTTATCTGTGTTACTTTAAATGACAAATTTTGCATGAGTTCTTGCTTTATTTTCTTAAAATTTTAAAACCAACACAGGTTAGTATCATTTGAAAAAAAAACTAAATCATTGAAACTGTAGGGACACAAAGTCTCTGATTACACTGCGTTCAGCTTGCCAATCAGTCAGTCATTGTTATATTCGGATCATGAACGTACGCTGGAAAATAAATACCACTAAAGTGCATAGCAACTTTTAATTTAATCCCGAGAAAATATCCGTGTTAAGAACAGACATTAATAATTGTAGATATATAAAAACAAAAACACGTTAAGTTGGTCACACTGAATTTAAAGTGTAGTTTTGTCAAACTCTAGAGCAACCACAGTATAACAAAAATACCAGTAGGACGACTAGTTTTTTTCATTTGGGAGAAATGCTAACAATGCTATCTACTAGCGATAAGGCCACCGCTTGTAACACTAGTTTTATTGTTATTCTCTCCTGTATACGTGTTTTTTTTTATGGTGTACAATAAAGAGTATCTATCTATCTACTATTCGTAGGTACTTTTGGCTCTACTATATTACTTAAAGCTTTAATTATTATTTAATTATTTATTGAGCAATTTACTAACCCAATAGGGATTTTAACAATTTTTCGGAATTGCTTTTATTTCTTGAAGATTAAAGCTTGTTTACTAAAAAAATAATGTTTAAAAATTTATGTATTTTTGATGAGTATAAATACAATAGTAATGTAATTCAGATTTTTTCCGCTAAAACACTAACGACTGACATGACGTCACTAACCGCAAAACATTGGAAATTATCTATGATTGCATGTCCGGTTTATCTGTTTTCGTAGGTACTTTTACTTGAATACACACAATCAAAATCGTCATCGCTAAGATCGCAAACTATAATAAAAATGCAGAAAAGTAAAAAACTACTTTAAAAGAGTACTAATTATTGCCTAAATATAATAGACATACTTTCTAACAAATGTCCATAACCCTTCTTACATATACTAATACGAAGGCAATGAATTCAAAATGTTATGTCAAAAAATGTACGAGCTTCAATCAGATTTTAGCAAGCTTTCGACATAATCTACTGATTTTTGCCTTGAACTTTAAATACGGAAAGTGACGGAGCTTGTCTTATTTCCACGGGCATGGCATTCCACAACTCAACTGCTTGGAATGCAAAAGATTTGCCGTAGAATGTTTTGCAACGTGCAGATGGCGCTTGCAGGGACAAATTAAAGGTTGATATAAGATTACATGAGTGTACGCTACTGTAGAATGTAAAGCAGTCTTTCAGATATCGTGGTGTGGCAGTGTTAAATATAATACTGTAAAGCAGTGAAAGAAAATGAGCATTCCGAAGAAAGCAAATGGGGAGCCACTTGAGCTGTAGGAAAAGAAATTAATAAACAGTTGCAAATTAGGTATTTGAAAACTAGCCAAGTCAGATCTTAGTTTTTAACCAATTATCCTGAGAGTACAGTTTTATTTATTATGAAAATATTTCAGGATCGCCCATTAAACTTTTCACTCAAGCACCCATTTAGATCTCACTTCTTTTGTTGTTCTGTAATAAATTCTATAAGTAATATTTAGTTTGATTTTAATTTCATATTTATATTTTTGATGGCATATTGTCGTCCTACTGGGTTTTTCATTATACTGTGACTGAGTCGCCTGCAGCTGCCGCTGCATCACGCTTCCGGATAACGCGAGTCGCAGCTACTTTTTGAAGCGAGATGCAGCGACTAGACGCCTGTCGCAGCTTCTTTTTGAAGCAGGATGCAGCAGCTAGACGCCTGTCGCAGCTACTGAAAGTTGCTAGTGTGAACAGGCTGTAAAAGGCGACGTTTTAATTTTATGAGGCGACGTTTTAATGTTCTAAGGCGACGTTTTTATTAAAAAACATATCTAGTAATTTTTTTTTTTTCCTAAAAAAAACAGAATCCGGCTTCAATTTAAAATTAAATTCAGGCATACCACCAAATTCAATAGGAAGCAATCACCAAGTCATCGAGCTAACGAAAGTAAATTTTAGTTGTTTTTTGTTCATAATAACCAATTAATAACCTATTTTATTTATGCTTTTATTTTATTTTAAGTGGTATTCTGTATTTAACGTGGGAACGCTGTGAGCGTCATGGGCACCTTTGCGCTGGGGTTAGGGGGGCGCAGTTAGGGGTGGGTGGGTTATTAGGAGATTAGTTATGATTTTTTTTTCTTTATTTATTGTAAGTCTCAGTGCAATTAATTAAAAACTTATTTATCAAAGTATTCAACGTAGCTGCCGTAGCTAAAATGTCTATTCCAGGCTTTGTGAAGCCCTAGTTGGCTAGTGGATGATTTCCAAAACCACTACACCGATTTCAATAAAATTTATATGGAACCACGTCTGATCTATGATCTACCAAACTAAAAAACAATCATCGAAATCGATTCTCAATTGGCGACGCTATCGCGTAACATACATTCAACCGAATTGATATCCTCCTCTTTTTTGGAAGTTGCTAAGTTTGGAAGCTAAAAAGATAGATCCAAATCCAAAAGCACCTGTTTTTCCTTTTTCGCTTTCCTTTTATTTTTCTGTAACAAAATAAAATATTGGTGTAGCAATTGGCGAAATTGAGAAATATCTTTGACAGATAGGTATACCCAGGGCTATTTTGTGGGGTCACGCCGAGTTCTCCAATAAATTACAGACTTCCAACTTCCGCCAATTAGCCAGAAAGGAATTGACAAAAAGCCCTGGGTATATGCTTCCTGAAAAAGTCTCATTGCGCTACAGCTAGCGTAGGTACCTACATTTTAGAGATTCAATTTCAGTTTTCACTGTCCTGGCGAATACAGCAGGTCTACTACGAAAACAAACTCCGAATGATCAAATCCGACCGACAGCTGAATCGGATCTGTAGCCTACCACGAAAAACATTAGAATCGATACATCTCGGTCGGAAGTTATAGACTTAGGTCGGATGAGGGTCGGATCGAACGAAACGGCCGATTCGATCAACCGACCGATTGTCTATCGAGGTAGGAAACTTCCATAAGTTCGGCTGATGTATCGTTTATCGGACTTCGTAGTAGACCTGCTGTCTCTGTCATTCTGAAAATAAGTAGATTATAATATATTTGACGTTGGTCGGAAGCTGAAAAACTAAAAAGAATTAAATTATGAAATAGCTAAAAGTCTAAAGGATACAAGGATAATAAGGAATACAATAGCTAAAAGTAGCTGGTAGGTGCGAGGTGTAATATCTACTACCAACAGACGCTTGAATATGGTCCGTGATAACATTCGTGGTGCGCACGAACTAGGTATATCTGAGTTACTTTACTACTCATACCTACCTATAGTCGTATGACATAAATAATTAAGGTTATTGTAATAGTTTAAATAAATTTAAAAATCAAATAAAGATGTATGTATTTTAGTACTTACCGTTTTTATGTATTTATGCTTCCTCAGCGAGGGATTTATCTACACATTGGAAAAAACTATATTTTAAAATTACCTCCATCACCTGACGCCCACCATGAAAATGGTTGGTCTAGTCCAGGGGAGTCCAAACTTTGAAGCCTTAGGGCCATAATCATTTTTTTAGTAGGTGAGACTAGACTCTAGGTTTAAGGTTTATAAGGTTTTATAATGTAAGTACATCAATCAGGATGTAAATATCTTTTACAAATCGTACCTACATACAATATACATTTAGTTTGGTGTGATAAGCTGTTTTAAGCCCCGATCAAAAAGAGGGATGTTATAAGTTTGACATCGATGTCTATTGCATCGGAGCTTACAAACGAATGGATCAATTTCGATGCGATTTTCGGTTTTTCATTGAGTTCGTTATCTATTAGGTACGCATCCTCACACTTAAATACTCCAAAGTCATAGAACAATCTGTTGTTCACGTGAAGCTAATGCATTGCAACATAAAATCAAAAGGTAAGCAGAAAGGTAGCTGAGAAATTACGCGAGAAATACATAAATATATCGATATCGTCTAATATAATATATGTTATCCGAGTGAGGGCAGCAGGTCTACTACGAAAACAACCTCCGAATAATCGGATCCGACCGACAGCTGTCCGGATAATCGGTAAGGTAATTAAATGCTTTAGGAGTGAGGTGTACGACACAAAAACTGTCAAATCTATGTCGGTCGGAATTCGAAATGAACGAAACGCCCGATCCCATCAACCGACTGATTGTGTTTATGCATCAGCTAATAGGAAATGCTGATTTCGCATTTCTAGATGCATAGACGCATTTCTAGATGATCATGCCATGCTGCCCAGGCCACGCCCTCCGGTTACACCCGTGTAGTTTCCAAGGTAAGCTATCAAATTCTGAGTTATAAGTTTTCACTTCTATCGGCAGTTCCTATGACTGCCAATTTTTTTCATCTGGAAAACGCCTTCATGTAGCGGCTGCGGCGTAGCGTCGAAGCAGCGGCGTCGCATCGGTGCACTCGCGGTATCGGACATAATATGGACATGCACAGCACACAGACCGAGCACAGACACTTCTCAACGACTTGCTTGGAGTGTCGCACCCAGAATTGGACATTTTTTTCAGCGAAAAGAGCAGATATGAAGAGGAACTTTCTATCCTATTGTGAAGAAGTATTCTAGACTTAAGTGTTGTAAATTTTATTGAACGTTCTTTTTGTAATTTTTTGTAAGTTTAAAGGTATCTATCTACCTCTATAAGTATTCATTTACCTAACATATAATTGTGCCGTCGCTCTACCGTATAACTGTGATAAGTAATGTCTTGTATATATAATAGTGGTAATTGTAACGCATTGGTGAATACTGTAAAGTTACTTTTATATGAAACTAGCGGCCCGTTCCGGCTTCGCTCGGACATACCTAGACACTGTCTGCAGCGCAATCTGCCGGGCTTATTTGTGAATTTAAACCATCTTCGAATACACACACAAAAAAAAACATTCAAATCGGTCCCGTCGTTTAGGAGTTCACTGTCAAATGATTAAATTACTTAAAATGGCTATAAAAAACAGGGGTTGGTGATAAAAGGGTAAAAATTTAGGATTGCATGTATTTTTTAACGCCACATTAAAAAAAAATAAAAACAAAAAAATTTGACCACAAATTGAAAAAAAAATGTTTGGGGTGAACAACCCCTAACACTTAGGGGTATGAAAAATAGCTAGTAGCCGATTCTCAGACCTACTGAATATGCATATAAAATTTGATAAAAATCAGTAAAGCCGTTTCGGAGGAGTAAGGAAACAAACACTGTGACACGAGAATTTTATATATAAGAAGATAAATAAATGAATGTCACGTGTGCGTCTGACGGTTTTTGATGGGTAAAGTCTGATGAGTTCGAGTCATCGCTATGCCTATATAATAGTACTATATCTGTAGGTATTTTTTGGAGCCAACAAAGAGACGTTGCGTAGCAAACTTCCACTCCGCCTGAAAGCCAAAATCTTCGAGCAGTGTGTCGTGCCCGTATGAAAGAGCAATGCTTGGTATTACACTCAAGGACCAGAAACGAATAGAGTGGATACGTTGTAAAACCAAGCTGAGGGACGTGATGACCTGATGACCATAGTCGCTAAGAATTATTGGACCTGGGCAGGGCACATTGCCAGAATGGATGCAAGCCGATGGACGAAACGAGTCCTTGAGTGGAGACCCCGGGCTGATACGAGAGGAAGAGGGTGGCCACCACAACGTTGGGTGGACGACATCAGACGACACGGAGGCCAAGACTGGATGAGTCGGGCACAAGACTGCCAGAAGTGAAGAAAAGGAGAAGAGGCCTACGTTCAAAAATGGACTACCATAAGTACCATAAAAAAATGGCAGTCATAGGAACTGCCGATAGAAGTGAAAACTTATAACTCAGAATTTGATAGCTTGGAGGGCGTGGCCTCGCCATCATGGCATGGCCATCTAGAAATGCGTCAGCATTTCCTATTGGCTCACGCATTTTTAGATGGCCATGCCAAGATGGCGATGCTACGCCCTTTCTGCATTTCCCATTGGATGACGCAGTTCCTATGACTCCCAATTTTTTTTTCATGTGGTGTGCCACCGGTGCGTCTATTTTATAAAACATTGCACAACCTAGCAGATTTTTTTTGAAGTGAAAACTTCTTTAGGCGCGCTATAGACAGAATTTTCGTGGGCTGTGAAATGGATTCATCAATCGTCACGCTTGGATATGATAATGGATCGGATCGGATATGAAATCTTCGGGTAAAAACGGCCAGGTAGGTACCAGGGCAACAGAAACAGTAAAGAGTTTCGATTACCTACCTCCAACAGCCCAGCGTTTATCTCCAGATACCAGGACAACAGAAATATAAAAGAGTTGCGTTTGCCCCTAGGTACCAGTACCAGGGCAACAGCAAGTTTTCACTTCTATCGGCAGTTCCTATGACTGCCAATTTTTTATTTCTATATAGGTAAGTACTTACCTAGGTACCTATGCATACTCGAAAAAAGAAAATTTTCACATTCAGGATTTTGTTAAAACATTGCACAATGGGGCGTTTTCCAGATGAAGATAGAGTTGTCAAAAATAGTGCTAAATTTTGCTAAGTGTGGCACCACTGTTTGTTTTTGTGAAATTTCTCTAACAAAATGAAACATTGGCGCCACTTATGGTGAAATTGGGAACTGTCTTTGACAAGTCTATCTTCATCTGGAAAACGCCCCATTAATCGTTATTTCACATTTTGAAATCCAAGAGCAAATTGAAAATCGAAAAGAAACGAATTTGATGGTGCCTTTTAAATTAAAATGAGGAAGTCTCTCAGTTTAGTAAATTAAGCCCTAACACTAATTGTATCGCAACAAAGAATACATCATGCTCAAAACTCCATTAGATTGCATTTCTTGCAAAAATATTATAAAATGATTCATTGCATTGTTGTGAAATAAAGCGTTGATTACGAACTTGGTAGTCCTCAGTCCCACCTCAGTCCTAGTCGGTATGGTTTCGTCTCAATTACACAACATTACTTTATAAAATCCTACCATTTGGTAGAATAAATTCAACCGGGGCTACTTTTTCTTGGGTTACAAAAAATTAAAGAAAGCTAAAACTCTGTTTATTTCAATCAAATCAAATCATTGGCTTGCAAAAATAGAAGTGCATAAATATGCTTTAAAAATCGAAAAAAGTACTCACTTCTCTTCTTTTTTGGGGCACGCTTATTCGCGAAAGTTATAAGTCCAAAAGTTTTAGGACAGAAGTAAATTATTGTTAAACCAGCTGCGTCTGTGGTTTCGCTTTCTTTTTAAGGGTTTTTATTTCGCGGAAACCAGTTTATTTTCCTCTTGTAAGAGTAGCCTAGCCTAGGTCCTAGCACACCGCGTCTTTAAAACGCGCAGACGACGCGCTCAATTCAGGAACGCACGTATTCTGTGGCGTGGCTCCAGGGAAAATGTGGTGCAAGTTTAAGTATGGCACGGTACGGGCGTAATTGTAAAAAGATACGCGGATATTATTTATATGTGTGACCAGGCACGGTCCCAGCGTCGAATTTTGGAGGGGGTCACCAGTACAGAATCTTAGATTTGGGGGGGGGGTCACGAGTAGAAATACAATAAATCGAGTAACAAAAACTACTAGTAGCGCCCCATTTTAATGTAACGTATACGATTTTGGGGGATTTGACCACCCCCTCATGTGTGTGACGCTAGCATAATATATAATAGTTAAAACTAAAAAAAAACAAGCAACTAGATCCCGCGCGAAAGCCAAGTCCAACATAGTAGAAATAAAATTTATGATTGTGGCAGCACTCATGTGCAAAATGGCGTTTATATTCCCGTCTCCACGCCAAAAGTGACAGCGCATTGCGCAAAGCGAAGTCGAGTGTGCATGTTACACGGTTAAACCATGTTAAAAAGTTTTTCTGAAATTTTAGTTTTATGTTACATTCAGTGCTCAAATCATTTCTTAAGAACTGATATATTGAACTTTTCTCCATCTTGATCAAGTGGAAAACTTAGTATAAATTTAGTGAATAATTATCGTTTTAGTTTACGCGATTAGTTTTACTTATTGTTTAGAAGCTTTATTTAGTTATCATCATGCCTAAAGGAAAAAGAAAAGGAAAATTCGGTGAGTACAGTGTTTACTATACAAATGCACACCTGAATAGAAGTGAGGAATTTGCTGAGAATGAGATCACGCGACGACCTTGTGCGCGGGCTTTCCGCGGGACGTAGCAAAATGACGTCTCGTGGATTGGCTCATGGTCAAGAAACCATGCCAATATCCTAAATGTAACATATGTTTGGCTAAATACACCCTTTGTTTCGTTGCAACACTAACATCCCGGAACTTGCCCTAACTTCGGCCATAAATATATTAGACTATTTGATGTTTCCAAACGTCAATTTGTAGCAATGGTGATTAGTTTACCGAAAGGCCACATGCTTACATTTTCCTGTGATACTTACGTTTGTTTGGCCTTCAAAGCCCCCACTCCATTATAGATTATGTAATTTTGCATAACCACACTGCCTACTTCCTGGTTGAGACAGTTGGTGTTGACATAGCATTCTCATGCATTGCATGAATAAGTTATTATTTCAATAGGATTTAATAAAGCTTTTTAATAGTCACCTTGATTACTACAAATTATTGAGTAACATCTGTGTTTACTGTCTAGAAAGGATATTGTGAGAAAGGAAAAGTCACTTTTACTTTTAGATCACAGATGGGTTTCACAAACACTACTCCATTCTGATGTTTTTATCTGAGGGTTCATCACAATAGAGAGTAGCAAAAATTACAAATAAGGTGGTATTTATGTGGTGAGCAAAATTATTGTAATAGCTAGCAGGGAGCATGGAGGCTGGCATTCAAGAAATGGCTTTGCCCCTGTAGTAAATGTTTGCTATAATGTTCCACTAAATCCCTAATTGGCAATGAGTGTAACAAAGGATAGATTAGCCCTTTCATATATCCTTTTTACTTTATGTCCTTGGTTATTGCACAATATTTTTCTTTCACAATCTTATTCCTCAGAGCTGTAAACAGTTCTCACTACACAATATTTTCTAGTAATGTTGTTTACAAACATTGAGCAATGATGGCTAATGACAACACAGAACTGGAGTCAGTTTACTTAGCGAATCTGTAATGATGTTAGCCATTCCAAACTAATTTAGATTAATTTGATAAATACATTCTTCAGATTTTCAGAACCATTTTGCGATTATGTGTAATGCACACTAATGTTGCTTGCACAACACAAATTAACTAATGTAATAAATATTATTTTAATTATATTACAAATTAATCTTATTTGTTATCAATTTAATTCTATAACATTGTTTGGGTCTTTCTATGTATTATAATTATGTTTTTACAATAATATAAATATTGTATCAACTGTCTGGCTACCAATGTATCTCAAATATTTGTCATCCACCAGTATATAGATCCTAAAAATTTGATAATACATTCACATTAGTTAATGTATTCATTTATAGTAGAACTAGCTGACCCCGCAAACGTTGTTTTGCCATATAAATAAAGGTATGAAAAATAGCTAGTAGCCGATTCTCAGACCTACTGAATATGCATATAAATTTTGGTTAAAATCAGTAAAGCCGTTTTGGAGGAGTAAGGAAACAAACACTGTGACACGAGAATTTTATATATAAGATGTAAAACTGTAAATGAAATCTGATTAGTATGGCATTGTTCCCAGAAAAATAAAAAGGGCAAATAGATGAATCAGCTTATATCTCTAAGCAATTATTAGAACTCACTATGTCCAATGAGCTGGGGGTACTGTGCTGTTATCGGCAAATCATTGGTGCACCATCGGGCAAATGTATATATATTTAGATTAGCCGAGCGAATGCTCATTGCTCATCGATGAGATCCAGATCGTGCGAACACAAGACCACTTTGAAGAGACCGCTCCAGGGGCGAGCACGTCCAAACACGCAAGAACGCTCTAAGAATCTGTTCGCATGCTCTAGTACCATTTACATCAAGTGAGCGAGCATTCGTAGAATATTCCATAGAATCTTTGCGAACGCAAACAAAACAACGAAAGAATGCTCTACATAATATGTTTACACCAAATAAATTTGATAGAGGGGATAGAATGAGCATTTGCTCGTCTGATGTAAATCGGCCTTAAGAGTGTAAAAGCCGGGTCACACTGACGCCTCCCGCCGCGACAAAGCGATAGCGACGCGGGACGATATTTTTTGTAATGTTCGAATTTGTATGCAACCTGTCACACAGCTAGCGATAGCGATACGATACGATACGCTCTCCCGCGCGACAAGATTCGGACGACAAACAGAAGATCGCTTTGCGATAATATCGCGCCGCAGCGCGAGACGGGCGGCGGGCGCGGGCGCTGTGTTCTACGGCAGTCGGTACAAGCTGTCACACAGGGAAAGCGATAGCGTAGCGATACCGTAGCGATAGCGATACGATATCACGAGTTGTATTTTTTTACAACGTACTCGTGCGATATAGTGCGTTTCACGGAGATGTGTAGAAAACCGAAACAAAGGTGATGCCGTAACATAAAAATTGATCTATTTTTATGAAACTTTCACAAATATATGATCCGAGCAATATTTGGATTTACGGATTTGTACTGATCAAATAATTAATATCTAATAAATAATACTAGTTAAAAGCTATTTATGTATAACGTCATCGATAACTCTATGGCGACTCGCGACTCCACTAACATAGAATCCAAATACATATCATATGAATATAATAACATTTCGGGTTTTGAAAAAAGTTTAAGTTAAAGTAATTATTGGTAAACTTGCCTCAAGCAAATACATAGACGTTCTTTGGTGCCAATGGCACGTCTCCAATAATTGATGTCGAGCTTTAATATATAAGGTCTTACAAGGTCATGCAATTCATCAAAAGTGGTTTGACTCATGTGAAAATACGTAAAAAATCGGTCCTCGTATGAACGCAGCTCTTTACACAAATGGTGGTACTCTCCAAACATATCTCGTTTCATATTTATGTCGTGAACCCAAATCCTTTTGGGTTTGCGTTGTTTGCGTTTTTTCTTTTGGTACATTGCTAATAAAAGAAGAATTTCTTCTTCGTCGCTGTCGGACATGATGTATAATGTGAATATCGCTTTTGGTGTCACACCGGCTACGTTATCGCTACCTTCGGCGACCTTCCCGCCGCGGGCGGCGGGAAGGTCGCCCTGTGTGACGTGGTACGTACCGCTATCGCTTCGTATCGCTATCGCTACCGGATCGCTATCGCTGTCGGATCGCTGTGTGTGACCCGGCTTTTAGAGAAGTGGAAGCCAAAATTATTGTGCACAGTTAGGATCCATTAAAAAACAGACTGTTTTCAAGATGTTTTCAGGCTTAAATTAAAACTAACTCTGAATTATTGTTTTCAGAACACAAACGGACAGAGCAGGCTTACTCTTCCGATGAAGATGCCGGAATTGATATGACCCTAGACAACTGCTCGGAAGCATCACTGCAGTCCGACCTCAAGAGCAACCATGACGACGCAGGTAAGCTACTTGCTATTATATACTATTTGTTATTACAGAAAGAGATAAGACTGGAGATAATAGTAACTATACACAAAGAATATGGATACCCCTTAGCCCTAAACGATACTCCCAAGGTGGAAAAATACATGGTGTGGCGTCTCACATGTGCTTAATTTCATATCTGTTTATCTGAACTTAAATCATTCTCATTGTACTCCTATGTTTCACATCAGTATGGAGTAGATAGAAGCGTCAGCTAGCAGTGGCATGCTTTTTAAATGATCTCTTGGTTACTTATGACAAGGACATGCAAAGATTTTAGTCTGCAACATCAAATTATTTGTCTATTGTTGAGACTTATTGTGAACAGGTACTTCATGTGTCATGTGCAAGCATGCTCTATTGTAGACCACAAAATTCATCAAGAGAGTTGTGATCAATCACAGGCCTGTTTGAAATAATAAAGAAAGAAATTTTGCCAAAGTAAAAAATAATTAATTGTAGCTTCCGCACTAGGCTAGAATAAATCTACCATCATCATCATCAACAGCCCACTAAATGTTTCCACTGCTGGGACTCGGGCCTTCTCTCGCAAGGAGAGAGGTCTACCATCTGGCTCAGTATGTCAGTATACAAGCATCTTTGCCTACCAGGCAAATTATGATACTTCAACTTTAAGAAATGTTGTCATTATGCTTTATAAACAGTTGTAGTAGAATTAGAGTGTAGTCTATTTGAAAACGAAGGTCTCTGGTGGCAAAATTGCTAGCATTTTAATGTGCTACCTCTAACAGATGAAATCAAATTTCCATAGATACTTCAGTAAGTACATTAAACATTCTGTATTAATAGTGATCTAGATTTCTATTATCCTACAATCTTACAAGACAACTACTCAATAAATAATTATTTGTTATAACATTACTGTTGTCTATTATTTATTGACTTAAGTCCATATTTACACAATATGGTGATAATTATAAATAATGATGAGGCCATTTAGTTTAAATTTGTGTGATTCTTATTGGATCATTCTTTTGTTACTAGCATGGTTTTTTTATTACCCGACTGAAAAAAGGGTTATGTTTTTCGCGCATATCTTGTATGTTTGTAAATTTCTTTATTCCCACGTATCTTCCAAACGGCTGGACGGATTTTGATGATTCAGATATCGTTACATTTGTCTCAATTACCCAAGTGTCCTTTGATAGGTATTAAATAAAAAAATCAATATAGCCGATTTTTGAGGCAAAATTGAGAGTAGTTGAAAAAAAATATGTTATCTAGCATATCGAGTAGGGTATCAAAATACAGAGAATTTAACATTACAAATATGTAAATATGTTGTGTAGTTAAATGCCATTTGGAATAATTTCAAGCATTTTAATTCAATCAACAGTGTTTTTCTTACGTGTTGTTTTTTAGTCGGGTTTTATAATTTTTTTAATTATCCATTTAGTAATTTTTGTCTGAATTCCATCATAAATGTTCCATGAAAGAGCACAAATGGCGATCCTGATACCGGCGCTGAGACCGCGACAGGAGACCGAGACAGGTCGCGGTCGCGGCGCGAACTGGCGCCCATACAATTCCATAGTGTCAAGTGCCTGTCTTGGTCTCCGGTCGCGGTCTCGCGTCGCGGTCGCGGCGCGAACTTGTACCTTAAAATTACATCCACATTTATAAACTACGAAGAGACGAGACAAGTAGAATGGACACTCTTAGCAGCACTCTATACCCTGTATTATTTTAGACGTGTGCATTACCAAGCACTACTTCTAAAGATATTAGATTGTTTATCTCATTATTCATATGATTATTTTGTAATATTGTACAACCATAATATACCTTGTCCATTATGATGTAAAACGAGCAAAGGTCGTGACATCATGGAAGACAGCTGCCGGCGTCACATTAAACTTTCCATGAGTCACAGTGACACGGTGCGCGTTGATGATGTGAGTCAACCCATCCCACGGTGCGCGGTGTTTTGCTTTGACTTAGCCTGGACTTGGGATGTGCGAGGCTTGGGCATTCCAATATTGATATATTATATGGGTGCCTTCAAATCTAGATTAAATTGGTTTCGTTTAGATAAGTGAGCTCCATCATAGAACGCATAGTCGTTTACCATTAGATGAGACGGCGGTTTGTGTACAATTATAGATAAAAAGCAGGGATGTTACGGAGCTTCGACTCCGACTCCGTTATGTCGGAAGTTCCGATTAGTTTTACACCTCCGGTTCCGACTCCGGTTCCGAAACTTTTGAATCGGAGGTTAATCGGATGTCGAAGCATAACTTAGCGGCGGCGCCCTGCGCCGACAGTAACGAACAGTTTCGCAGGAACATGTCGCGCAGGGAATCTCCCGCGCACGAGTGTTATGAAAAGTATACTAAATGAGTACAACATAGAAAAACACAAAATTCCAGCACCTTATATTAAATTTCCGCCAATTTTATCGTGTCCACCAGGCTCGGTAGCGAGCGAATACCTTTTTGGTGGCGTCGATTCAATCTACAAGGGGGCGCCTAGTGCCAGAAAACGAAAAAAGGACATTTTCAACGCCGCTCACTGATGTTAAGAAACTAAAAACCATAACAAAAAAAATATTGACGTGTGGGTACAATAAAGAAAAAGCACAATAACCGAATAAATAGAATTTTAAAAATAGATCTGGGTAGCGATTCTGAAACCATTCGGTTGCATCCGACACGGAATCTCATCTCTCGGTCTTTGTCTTATCTGTTTAGCATGACAAAGACCGAGAGATGAGATTCCGTGTCGGATGCAACCTCAGAAGAAGTACCTATAGAATTACAAAGTTCCTGATTACTATAGTGCTTCTCGTTCTTTCAATTTCAATTCAATTTTCAATTCAATACTCAAAAAGTATTGCCATAAAGAAAATATTCCACTGGATAAGGGTAGTGCTACGATAGTTGAATGAATTCAGCTCGTGTTATATCCAATCTAAAATTACATTTCAAAAAGAGGTTTCATGTAATATATTACATGAAACCTCTTTTTGAATAGGAGGATATAAATAAAATAGGAGGGAGAATAATAAAAAACAGAAGAATAAAACATTTATTTCAAATTGTACTTTACATTCAATATTATAATAATATAGTTTGATTAACAAATTTAGATATACCATTTAGTAGCAGCTAGCCCAGACTTCACACAGGTAACTCGGAACTTACGTATAAAACAAACGTTTAACTTTTTCAATGTTCGAAGCCCTTGTTTTAGTAGAGATACTACATACTACTATTAGATGTTGTGGTAATTCAGGATAATTGATTTATTATTTATTTATTTATTACTTCATGAAAAATATTGTATTATTCACACAATGTTTTATCCTATTCTTCAGCGTGTCACATCTGCAAAATGATAATTAATTTGGATGAATAAAACAATCAAAATTATTAGGTACTAGAAATGTAGTGATACATTCAAGTTGCATAATTGGAATTGCAAAAGGGTTAAATCAGAGGTGAAAATTTGTATTAATCTTTTTTTAGAGCGTCATCATCAACAGCCCACTAAATGTTCCCACTGCTGGGACTCGGGGCCTTCTCTCGCAAGGATAGAGTTAAGGCCATAATCCACCACAATGGCCCAGTGCGGGTTGGTGGATGACACACGACTTCGAAAGATTCTAGGTACATGTCGGTTTCCTCACGATGTTTTCCTTCACCGTTTTAGGTTAGCGGCATTACGCACATGACTTTGAAAATACAGTGGTGCGTGTGGGGTTTGAACCCGGGGTCTCCGAATCGGCAGACGCTGTTCTCCCGACTAGACCAGCCGTAACTTTCAGAGCTTAGTACTTCATAATCTACTCACACAATGTACCTACTTTTCACTAAAAGCATCATTCATTCTCATTAGAATGGGACGGGATCTGTATAGGATAGTGTAAGTTAATTGGAGTTTGATGCAATTCCCACTCCAGAAAACAAGAGTTGCAATGTCCACTGACATTGAGATTTTGACAGACATGGAGAAGAAACAGAAATTAAAGCGTAGGGATTGGTAACGGAAAAAAAACTGGCAGTCATAGAGACTGACGATAGAACTGAAAATTTATAACTCAGTACTTGACAGCACACTTTGGAAACTACGCAGGTGAAACCGGAGGGCGTTTCTGGTTTGGAATAAATCTTTAAAGCATTGTCATCTAAATAAGCCTTCTCACACGTCATGGCCATTGGCTATCTAGACTAAAGATGTGTAATGGTAACCATGGTAACACGCCATGACTGTCTAAAAATGTTTACCCATTTGTGGCCATAGCTCCGAGTTCCCCCGAAAATTTATTTCATTCCGAATCATGATGTTTGAGCTCAATTCACGGCTCACGAAAAATCTGTATGTAGTGCGCCAAAGGAAGTTTTCACTTCAAAAACTAACGAATGCGAATCCGCAGGCAAAATCTAGTACCTATTATTAGTAAACGGCCAGTAAATAAACTGTCAATTATGTACCGACTTGTATATTTCATGGGTAAATTTGTAAGAAATAACTGGTCACACTTTTTTGTTTGTTTTGTTATATAGGTTATGTTTACATTATACATATTTTGCAAATTTTAGACTATATGCAGCCGTTATGGTATAAATTTAACTCATGTTGATATCTAGAATGCATCATTATCAATTTTTATCAAGTGGGCATTTGAAAATATTGTCTACTTACGAGTAAAATGAGATTCCATTGATTTTTCTTCACTTTCACATTTCACTGCGGATATTTTAGCTTAAAACACAGCAAACACACATTGTTCATATACTAAAACATAAATGACTTACAAGTCTTTCTCAAACACGTTTCAAATATTATTATAATAAACATATATGAATTTAATCAATAAAAAACAGAATCCAAGCTTTGAACAGACTTTTGTTGGGGAACCCGGTGTCAGATTTGAAAGCTTAGCCAGAGAAAAACCCGGCCACGGTGACAAGGACGTAAAATCAGTATCTCTTTCTCTCTCTTTCACAAGTAATAGGTAATTAGAGTGTCTCGTTCCCGCAAGTTGTGACGTCACTTATTGTGCTCCCCTGGATGCAACCGAATGGTTTCAGAATCGCTACCCAGATTTTTTACAGAAAAAAAAATCTAATTTTACGTTATATTAAAGTAACCGAACCACAGAATAAATATTAGACCGAACACTTTTTTAATTTATGTTTAATTATTGAGTAATTAAATAAAACTTGGTCAAAATTGACTCCTGATTTAATATTGATTTCCCCTCCAAACTGTGTTATGCTATTCTCGACTTTATGCATATCATATTAAGGGCCTCGCGCGGGTGAAATCAGATTTTTCCTGGCATTAGGCGCACTCTTAAGAAATATCTTAGACTGAGACAGCTTCAAAGCTTATGTTCATGAAGTACATTTACACACTTTTGGTGTCAATGTATTTAATTTAATTTGTTTGAAAGCTTTTGTTCATTTAACATACTTTATATGGCACTTTGGGATTCAATTAGTTGAATTTTTTGTTTATTTTTGAATATTCCATATTTTTATTTATTTTTTGTGATATTTCATGAAACAAAACAATGAAAAGTTTGAATGAATGTTTTATTTGTCCTAAAATAAAAATCTCTCTCCTACCACTACTTCTGACCCTACCTCCGACTCCGGTTCCGACTCCGACTCCGACTCCGATAAATCAAATTTAAAAACTCCGACTCCGACTTCGGTTCCGATAAGATCACCTCCGTTACATCCCTGATAAAAAGGCACCTAATGGTACGTGAGGAAGATCACCTATAGAATCGAATCTCTCAATCAAAAGATCCGAATTCTCACTAAACCATAAACCAAATACGGCATCCAAATATTGGGTGCGTGCGCGCAGATCCTGTGTTGATTAGGTATTGTGATAGTTTTTTAGTGTTTTGTCGATCTATTGTCCACTTTTTCAGTAATATCTTGGAACTGTTTGTCCTAGACATACCTAGTTGAGTTTTAAAGGGCGAATTTATCTTTGTCAGTAAAAAATATTGTTTTCGAAATAAATGAAAAAATCTTAGTAATAAATCATTCACGTGTTTGATGACGCTGCGTACCATGAATCAACATTAGCCCATCTCTTTAGTATCTGACCTCAACGACGTACCATTTTTAATTCAGCGAATGTAAAGACAAGTGGGTGACCCGACGCCGAAGGCCATTCAGTACATTTACCTGGCGCGTCGGAGGCCAGTCAATGCCAGCCAATTGTACGTACTGCGCAATATGTAATAGACATTGTAAGAACATTTCTTCAGGAATGTTATTTAGACAATATCCACTTCTGATTATAGGCCTCAACCCTGTCATGGGCCCAGGATTTTAGGACATTGAGGTTCACCTCTCTTCGCCATTTTTTTTTATTGTTATGAGATAGCTACGCCAATCTAATTGTGTATCGATTTTGCTGGTTATTTTTGTTTGTTAGACCATACTTCAGAAAGTGGTCCTTCGAAATCGGTAGAGTAGGTTTTGAAAAATCGACAAAAATATGAAATTGTATACGTTGATGATATTTTGGCTTACTCTGAAACCTCGATCTCTCTTTAGAGCAGTGCGTGCAGTTGGCCTACATGAATTATTTTGTTTCACAAATTTTATTAAAATTACTCATTTAAGTTTAATTTGAATTGAAGACGGTTGTTCGATTTTTTTTTGGTATAAAATAATTATTTGTTCATAGCTTGACATAACCACGTTGTCTGATTTGTGGTCGCTACCCCGGAATACGTCTACCACAACGACCGTATCATTTGTGCGGTAGAAATAATCAACTGACAGCCGGGTGTGCTTGGTCTGACAACGGTCTCTAACTTTGGTTCCTACCAGGGATGTTACGGAGCTTCGACTCCGACTCCGCTAAGTCGGAACTTCCGATTATTATTACACCTTCGGTTCCGACTTCGGCTCCGAAACTTTTTTACCGGAGGTTTTAATCGGAGGTAAGGTGTATAAATATTTGAGATAATTGTGGTGAAAAGTAGATAGATATACAAAATACCAACCCCTTAAATCAAGTTTATCGTGTCCACGTGTTTGACAAAATAATGTTTTATTTGTCCCCAATAAAAATATCTCTGTTGCAAAAATCACTTGTGATCCTGCCTAGGCCTCCGATTTCGGTTCCGACTCCGATAAATCAAATTTAAAAACTCCGACTTCGGTTCCGATAAGATGACCGCCGTTACACGTCCCTCGTTCCTACACTAATCCACCCGCACTGCGGTAGCTTACTGCCTCCTGGCGACGGTGTCTAACTTTGGTTCCTTCACAAATTAAAAAGCTTTTGTAGTGAACTGAAAACCTAATTAAAAATAATTATGTTTTTAATTTTTTTTCGTGTATGTTGTGCTAATTTTGAACAGAAACAAGGTTGTCGAACGACAACCCCTGTTAGGTTATTTATAAATGTCTAAAGGAGTATTGTTGAGAGAGAACGCAAATGTTGGCATTTGTGTTTAGACCTGTGAGGTAATCTTTGGAACGAAATGCTCGAAAGTCAATAAAATCTCACACCGATTAATGCAACACAATTCTTCAGATGGGTGGCGATATTTTGTTATTATAATTAGGTATAGTTATGACGATATTCGACCAAAATAAAGTCGGGATCGGCCGCTTTTAGAATATAAATCGGATCTCAGGCAAGGGTCAAGGTTCTTCATGAATATGACGCTTAGTTCGTGGATATAACCTTGTATTGTTTTACCATCAAATCTAGCGTCTAGTCCTAGCCGTGGGTAGCCTACACTTTTGCAGGTATTACAATCATCAGCTTGTTTGTATTGTTATTTTTTTGCGGAGTGCGTATTAAAGTGTTTCCGTATGTGTGTCTTGGTGATGGAAGTCTTAATACTAAGTTTATTCTCCTTTACCTAGGATTTTGGTAATAAAATTACAATTAAATTGAAACTCTATATCTTAACTCTACCATTGTTGGTTTAATCTCTGTTCAATGGTTATTATATGTATGTATTATTATGATGTGAATAGTTTGGCGATGATATCTACTAGCCTGATGGGTTTGATCTCTGGTTTCGTCTGCGTGTAACATGAGGATGATGGGCATAATTTCGGTCGAGGTTACCTAATAACCTGGATATTTGAGGTAAATGATAGATCTGTTATAGCCAACAATTCAAGAGTCGAGGTTATCTGGTAATATTGAGACATTGGACTTTCCTGGTTACTTAGTAGTTGGTTTCTTTTTGTCAACGCAACCTCAAAAGGTTTCGTTTTAGTCCCACATTAACGTTTGACTTCTCAAGAAGTTCCCCCCTAAGTTTGGTTCATGTATGAAAGCCGGTTGTCTGACAGATCCGCTGGAGCCGTCGACGCGCCGCCGCGGCCGCGCGCGCCGGGAGCTCAAGGTCACCGTGCCAGCGGAGCCCGAGATCAACGACAATGTGAACAGAACCCACGTCGTCACACCACCCCCTGTAGAACGTAAGCATCGCTCCGGCACGTGTGCAGCCCTAGGGAGCGTTCAAGTATTACGTCACGCATTTTTTTAAAGATTTTGTACCCCCCACTCGTAAAGCACTTTAAAATTTTCACCACCTTTCCTCTCACTCTTCGTAAACATTAGGTATCAACCTAGTGATCGTTTTTACTTAAAAGTCACCACACAAGTTGCCAACTAGGGAGATTTTCATTTCCTGATACACCATAATGTTTCACAAGACCCCCCCTCCCCCCCTAAATGCGTTATGTAATACTTGAACAGCCCTCTAACACCAGGGTATGCGTCGACTTGTAAGGTATATATCATACTACCAGGCAAGGGTCTCTGAACAGAGAGTACCAACTCTTTGACCGCCTAACTAAATCGGTTATGGCTTTGCTGTAGCTCTCAATATTTTTCGCTTGAAAATAAAAGAGCCATAACAAAGCTAAGACTTTTTTAGTTTGGCAGTAGAGCCCCTGGTCATGGCATCGATATCTTTGCTGTCTGGAAAATGGTATCCCAGACTTAAGACAATCGCAGGTGGAAGTTGTATAACTTCGGCATCGGATCGGCAAGCGATCCTTTCTTTTGACGGTAGGAAAAAAGGTGAAAGGTGTTCGGTTTTGATTTGTTTGTTTTGTTTCGCCTTCATGGTGATCCATCTGAGAGAGTGTCGTTACGAAAACATAAATATGAATGAAGGTGTTCTGTTGTATAATGATCTGAAGAGATATAGCATGAATGGATCGGTATTGTCCGCCGTCATAATACTAAATAATGTATTAACATTATAGATGTGCATACTCTCAACCACACCGCTCAGGTAAAAAAATAACTTGCTTCAAAAACACCCTTGGCACGCAGTGGTTTTATGGCTAGACGTTTGGTTTTCAAGCTGTCCAGTTGTGGAACGCCTTGTCCGCCAACACTAGGCAAGTTTCATGATTTGCTGTCGTTATGGACCAAGCCAAACCATTGTATGTTGTTTTTCATACAATTTGAATTCAAGAAATAAATTATCTATCATCTGTGCATTGATTTTTAGTGTCAAAATATTCTCGGTGACTATCACGGGTCCAACCTGTGCTCGGTTGGCGCAGGACAGATAGATGGAAGAATAGCAACGAACGCTTGATAAGATAAGAAAAAGAAGACACCTATATTAAGCCACAAAAAAGGAGAAAGATTACAAAAAAAATTAAGAACTATTTTTAAGCTAGGTATTTTAATTAGCAGCCTTATCGCTTGGTGCCTAGATTGTGTACTGTGAAAATATGCTACAATCACTTATATATCGCGTATAATCGCGTACTAATCATGATATAGGCTACCAAATTACTACAGGACCGACTCGTGTGGTTAGTCGATCTATATTCTATACTCAGCAGTAGGATATAGAAGGCTGTGGATGATGATGATGACAAAACATTGCATATTCTTTGTCATCCAATGAAATAAAGTCCCACGCATTAATCTATTGCAGAAGAAATTAAAGTTATCTGCCACGTGACGCAATTAATACGAGCTTATCGCCCTCGGCAAATGTAACCTGATAACAAAGCGGTACAGTAGTGATACGACGTCACACAACGTTTTTATATACGAAGTAGTATGTACATTGTATGTTTATGACGTCACCACAATATTGGATCAGCTGGTATAGACACCGGATATTTGTCCGCGAGAAATAGATCATTTAATTCATCCATACAATGATATAAGAGTTCATGACAATAACACCATAACAATGGCTTAAAATTTGACTCAAAATTGAATGTGACAAAAATTCTGTAGTTTCGCTCTTTGTTTAGTTAAAATATTATTTTTTTGTACCGTATATGCTCCAGTTCCAATAAATTATTCATACAAATGTACATAATTCGTAATAATAACGTCATTGTAAAGACACAAAAAATATTAAAAAAAATTGGACGATACAAAATGGATGCTTTGTGATTTTTTCCATGATCATTATCCCGGAATAGATAAGTTCATTTGACTCTGGATAGAGATAGAAAGTCCTTCAATGTTGATGATTTGTATACATTTCGCTATATCGCATTCGCTTTCACGGGCAAATATATCGCTAACAGGGTTTCGACTTAAAATATCATTTCTGAAATGCACTCGCTCGTGCGTCTATTTGTGTCCATGGTACGATGGCTACCTACTGGATTACAATCGCTTTAAGACTAGTATTGATCGATGCTTCCGTCTAACAATCTGCTGTTGAATAAAGAATTACATCATGTGTAACGTTGCGTCCCTGTAGCCCGATTACTTAGTACGATTTAGCATTTTTTTATGATATTTAGAGTGATGAAACGAGCAAGACATGCCTCTGATGAAAATCAACACGCTTACCATAACCGCACAGTGTCACAGCTATAAAATGAACATAAACAGTTCTAATCACTGCCTAGCACTGATAGGAGCTCTCCACCCATAAATGTGAGGTGATTAAAAATCTCTCAGTTCTGTAATATCTCTGAAAACATAAACTTTCAAACCGGAATACGGTAATATTTGCACGCCACTTCTTGTCAGTAGAATAACTGACTGATGAAAATGGTGTGGTGCTACCCCAGGAGACCGCAAAGAGTCAACACAATCATTGCCAACAAATCTGAATTGCTGCATTCCACAAACATTCCTCAGAAATCAATACAACATTCGTAATGACTTGTGTAATTATACGAATTGTTATCAAAGAAGCATAAAGCTGGCTAGAGCAAGGTTATCAGTCCGATAAGACCCGTTTTCGAGCGTGAAGTAATCGACCTTGACAGTTTCACAGTCGCCACACGAATCTTAAAATGGTGCCTGGAACATTTCTGCTGAACGTTTTTTACGCTCATTAACATATCCATCATAGAAGGTGGTCGGCCGCCGTTGTTTATTATAGACCAAGGTTGTCTTGTGTTACTATGTTCTTGCACGATAGATAATGAACTTGTAAATATTGGTCGATTCATGCGATTATCTGTCGGACTTTGATATTTTAATCGACTCAATGAAATTAGACGAACATTTAGTAATGTTGGTCTTCCAACCAGGACGTCTACTCTGTTTCTACGAAAACGAAATTTCGAAAAAAAAACTCGCTACTTTCCTACTCTCGTGTTACTACGTTTCGTCCGATACAACATTGTTTGACGTTTAAATGTTCTAAGCATACTCTAATTAGAGTAGGCTTAGAACATTTAAACGGACAAAACGACGAATCGAAGTAGAATCGAAGTTGGAAAATCGCGAGTTTATTTCGAAATTACGTTTTCGTTGAATTAGAGTAGAAGTAAGACATCCGACAAGCAAGACGTCCAGGAAGACATAAAGACGAAAATCACTAATAATTAGAGATGCGCCGAGTAACACTTTTGCCGAGTAACGAGTACCGAGTATTACTCGGTTCCATTTTTTTTCAACCGAGTACTCGGCCGAGTAACTCGGTTCAATCAAATTCCCATTTCGCGCGCGTGTACAAGTACAAACAGGTTACTATTACTACTCATTCATTATCATAATTTTGATTTTATTGATTGAGATTATTAAAGCTTTCCTAAATTAGTAAAAAATACTTTATGATTAACTGTTGGCTTAATTATATCTACCTAAATGGGATACTGCCTTTTCGCCGAAAAGTGATTAGCCGATTATCACTGGCCAACCAACGGTTCGTCTATGTTTCACTTTGATACCTAACGATTGTCAACTTTTTGTATGGCAACGTTTCATTTGGCAGAGTTTTGATTAAACAGATTTTTATAATCACTCAATACGTTCAAGGCACTTATCATTTGTCAAATCTTTCACTACGCCAAACAACTTTTAGACAAATAACGTTTCGTCTGTGTATCAGTTCCCTTTTGTACATTTATATTAGATTAGAAAATAAATTATTTTTACATGTAATATTATAACCACAGAAATCTCCAACATATTATGTACAGTACACATTTGCAAAATTTCAAAGTTCGGAATGAAGTTAAGGTGAAATAGAAAGGAATCGGTTTGGTTAGATTAGAACTAAGAACTGTGACCAACAAGGCACAAGCCAAGCGAGCGAAGCGAGCATTCCGCGGCAGCGGCCGGCGAAGTGCCAGAACCAAATCGTTTTTGTTTCAGTACAAAGCCCAAAAATGAGAAAAATAATTATGAAAAAAATACTCCAATAATACCATCAACTTGTATAATATTAGTTCCAAATGAAAATGGCATCCCTGTAAATAAATTTCGGCGAAAAGGCAGAGAACCCTACCTAAATATATTGCTTTTCTTAAACCGAGTATACTCGGCATTCAAACCGAGTACCGAGGCCGAGTACGAGTATCAAAAAACCCGCCGAGTATGCCGAGTACCGAGTATCAACCGAGTACTCGGCCCATCTCTACTAATAATAGTAAATAAATATTATTTAATAATATGTCTTAGAGGTAATTTAACAAGGATACATTTGAAGCATTTAAAATCAAAGTTATACTAAATGTGTGTGTTGTCAGGTTTATTTGTTGTCATGCTATCTAGTTGTTTAATAAAAAAGCCGTCTAATTATGTTCAGGGACCTAGAATTGGCTACAGGAGACAGGTACATTCGCTGTTCAGTTCAGATCTACACCGGCTGCTCTTCAACTTTGTCCCTGCGCTTTATTCATTGCCATATTGTTGGCGAATTTCAGCCGAAATAGTATTCTTTTATATTATTATTTTATTTTTATCTCCCTATTATGAGTTCAATGTATCAAATACCTTTAAAAGATCAATCTAGACACACGGCAGTGTGGCCAGCCAAGTTCATTCAGGTAAACTGGCGATTCTTGTATACACAGAAACTGAATCTGGGAAACGACTCCAAGGATTTTCATGTAATTTATTTATTTATCAACTACTTATTTAGTATGCACGGGGTTTAGGGGGCGCTCTAGTCATTTTACACATACCAAAGCCCGGTCATCCAGAAACTAGATTAGTAGAGTCGTGTATTCTCCCGTCCGCAGAGACCGACGTGCAAGAAAAGTTCGAGGAGGTCCTGAAGTTATGAGGATCTTTCTAGTATGAGTACAGTGTATAGATCAGTGATCGGTCGTGTATTGTCCCGTCTTCGTAGAACGACGCCCAAGAGAAGTTCCTTGAGCTATTACGACATTATGAGTATCTTTTTAAAATGAGTACCTACGCTGTATAGATTAGTGAACGGTGTATTCTCTCTTCCGCAGAGAACGACGCCCAAGAGAAGTTCGAAGAGAAAGTCCTGGAGCTGGTTGAGGCTTTGAACGCGCGTGCGAGCGGAGCGCGCGCCGGGGCGCTGGAGGGGCTCCATGGGGCGCTGCAGCGGCGCGCGCTGGGAGCCCTGCTGGCCGGACACCGCGCCACGCTGGCCGATCATCTGTCGCGCGCGCTGCGTCGGGGGCGGGACCCGGAGCGCCGCGCCGCCGCCAAGCTGGCGCCGCTGCTCGCACTACAGGTAACCTGGCCCACGCTGGCCGGACACCGCGCCACGCTGGCCGGACACCGCGCCACGCTGGCCGATCATCTGTCGCGCGCGCTGCGTCGGGGGCGGGACCCGGAGCGCCGCGCCGCCGCCAAGCTGGCGCCGCTGCTCGCACTACAGGTAACCTGGCCCACGCTGGCCGGACACCGCGCCACGCTAGCCGATAATCTGTCGCGCGCGCTGCCCCGGGGGCGGGACCCGGAGCGCCGCGCCGCCGCCAAGCTGGCGCCGCTGCTCGCACTACAGGTAACCTGGCCCACGCTGGCCGGACACCGCGCCACGCTGGCCGGACACCGCGTTGCCGCCAAGCTGGTGCCGTTAGTCTCACTACAAGTAACATAGCCGCTTGAGACACTATGTTAACTATACTTCACCAAATGAAGAAAACCAACAAACTTAACTATGCGGTCGCAGAATTGTTTTTTAAGCTATTGCATAGCTTTTATCGCGGGCCTGGAGACCGATTGTTACTAATGGTGCATCTCTTTCTTATGTTCACAAAAAAAGAGGGAGGGAAGACTGTCACGCCGTCCTCCCCACTCGGTCATTCGACTTTCAATCTTATGGCTTTACAT
The DNA here is from genome assembly GCA_963693475.1 of Ectropis crepuscularia. Taxonomy (NCBI): domain Eukaryota; kingdom Metazoa; phylum Arthropoda; class Insecta; order Lepidoptera; family Geometridae; genus Ectropis; species Ectropis crepuscularia. The sequence goes on from OY856340.1 coordinate 4,124,253, forward strand.
TTACAGTCTAAATGCTCTTAGCAGTGTTGCCAACTTAACGGATTTCCCGTGATACGTAGTGGATTTGAGTACCTAGAGAACGGGAAAATAACTTTCTAACGGCTATTATCATAGCATATTTTGGAATAGGTATATCAATGAAGCAATAATGTCAGCGTAAAAGCTCACTAGCTCACTATTTAATCAATTTTAGGGATTTTTAATTTAACTTAAGTTTAGGGATAAATATTTTGAGTAGATGGAACACTGATTTCGCGACGTTTAAAATTTTTGGATGTACATGAATGTCAATGTCACTAAATATGAATAAACAAAAAACAAAGTGCTATAAAAGCCTAAATATAGTGAAAAAGCTGAAAATCTTCATGTTCCAAGAAGCGTGCTATAATTGAGATGTTTTGGCTTAACAATATGGAATCTGGATTTACTAAAGGGAATAGGTAGTTCCAATTTACCAAAGAAGGCAAACTTTTTTGCAATCAAGAAACAAAGACTTTTGTAGTTCAGAATAATTCATGAACGTGAAAACATCTTTGTAAGTACAGTTTTACGTTTAATACTATTTACCTATGTATCATACATAAAGCAGCCTAGTACATAAATATGTAATAGATGATTTTCGGCTTAGAACTTCATCTTTATCACTGTTTACAAAGTTAGGTTATGTGCGTAAAATATAATAAGCGTTTGTTTGCTTGTTTCAGATCTTCAAGATTATCTTATGCTGTTGGATATGTCCAAATAAAAAGAGATCTAAATGTGTGTACTGTCAAGTGTCGCGTATGTCCTGAACACAATAAAATATGAAACAGCCTTGGATATGGGATAAGGAGCAGCTTCATCTGAAAATACCTGTGCCTATGATAAATCTGTGGAACAAGCTACAGCCAAAGGCTGCGGACAGGAACTATGTTTTCATATTGCAAAAGAGAGCAATCCATGGTTTATATAATTTATCAGCTAGAGAATCAGTACGGGAGTTTTTCACCACATAACAACTTTAGTATGATAGCAATGAAGGGATCATTGTACATATATTTATCAATGTATAATGTATGTAAGAAAAAATCAAAGTCAATGGCAGAAATTAAATCTGAATCCTAAAGCACACCATAAACACAAAATTGTATTATACCTTAGTTATTTTATCTTATTATGTACACAGATTCTTTGATTTTTTGTGAATGACGTTACCACATGTTCTTATGGATTTATGGTTCGAATAAATGAATTGAATTGAACAGGAAAATAAAAAAAATTAAACATTAACAGTTGTATAATGATGTACTTAATAATAAACTAATAAAAATAATCTTATGTTAGTGAATTAGACTGGCGAGCGAATTAGAAGCCATGAGCTTAGTGGGTATAGTAGCTCTGCCTGCGAAGCCGAGGGTTGTGGATTCGATTCTCACCCAGTGCAGTAATGTGCAAACATTACTGTGTTCCGGTTTGAAGGGCAATGTTTCCAGTGAAATTACAGGGCATACAGATAATACATCTTATATCTCTGGGTGACGAGCGCAGTGCAGTGCAGGTAATAATTTGGACTCTTCATGTTCCAAAAGCAGCGTGTCACTGTGCTGTTATGTGGTTATCTTATTATGTACACAGATTCTTTGATTTTATGTGAATGACGTTACCACATGTTCTTATGGATTTATGGTTCGAATAAATGAATTGAATTGAACAGGAAAATAAAAAAAATAAACATTAACAGTTGTATAATGATGTAATAATAAACTAATAAAAATAATCTTATGTTAGTGAATTAGACTGGCGAGCGAATTAGAAGCCATGAGCTTAGTGGGTATAGTAGCTCTGCCTGCGAAGCCGAGGGTTGTGGGTTCGATTCCCACCCAGTGCAGTAATGTGCAAACATTACTGTGTTCCGGTTTGAAGGGCAATGTTTCCAGTGAAATTACAGGGCATACAGATAATACATCTTATATCTCTGGGTGACGAGCGCAGTGCAGTGCTGCAGGTAATAATTTGGACTCTTCATGTTCCAAAAGCAGCGTGTCACTGTGCTGTTATGTGGCAGGCATGTTGCTTACCATCAGGCACATGTCCTGCTCGTTTATAACATAGAGTGATGAGTCACATTATAAAAAAAATATGTTTGCACTGTGGCTGGGTGTTTCTTCATATTTTATCTATCTATATAAATATAAATCAATGCCACTTTTCATTGTTAGTAAACTCCTCCTAAATGGCTGGACCGATTTGAATGTTTTTTTTGTATATATTTGGGTAGGACCCTGGAAGGTTTAGATTCACAAATCAGCTCGGCAGATGGCGCTGCAGTTGATATCTAGGTTATTATTCGAGCGAAGCCGGAGCGGGCCGCTAGTCTTCTATAAATATAAAAGCGAAAGGTCACTCATCAAGGAATCTCAGAAACTACAAATGCTAGGAATCTGAAATTTTGTATGGAGGTCCCTTTTAGCACGTAGGTGCTCACTAAGACGGGGTTTTGCGAAACTCAACCCCTAAGAGAGTGAAACAAGGATGAACTGTTGTATGAAAATTCGTGATTTTCAAAGTTATCAAATTTTGTCTCTAGATATCTGATACGAAGCACTTAAATGTTTGTTTTATCAATTTTGTGATTTCGAACTGTATGGGGTGAAATTGGGGTTGAAATGGGGGATGAATGTCAATATGAAAATTCCCAACCGTTGAAGATAAAACCATGAAACTCTGTATAATATATAGACACTTGACACGAAGCAAATAAATGTTTGTTCTAGCAATTTTATAATTTCGACCTGTATGGGGATGAAATTGGAGTTGAAATGGGGGACGAATGTATCTTACGCTTTCACATCTAAACAACAGAACCGATTTTGATGAAATTGTATTATTACCTTAATATTTATTTTGCACAGACGAAGTTGCGGGTAAAGCTAGTAGCAAGTATGTATTTAAAACTGTATAAGTATTATATCAGCTATCTGGCCGCCATAGTACAAGCTTTGCTTAGTTTGGGGTCAGATTTTCATGTGTGTGAATAGTCCACCAATATTTATTTAGTTAGTGTAAGAGAAGTATCTGACAGTATGATGATGTAAGAGAGTTTGTTTGACTCATTTGATTTTGAGATTGTTTTGAATAATTGCTGTAAATAAGTGATATTTTGTACTTAATCTCTTTGTATAACTTTAACCTTAATGTAAATAAGTAGCATTTTGTATTAAATCTTTTGTAGAAATTTTACCTTAATGAGTTTATATTATTTTGTACTCAACCTTTCCAGCATTATGACATAGAATATATTGATTATGATAAAAACAAATGTGACTCAGACTCAACATTATCCCAAAAATACTGTAGAAATCAAATTTAAAAAAATATAATTGCATAAGTTGATAAAAAATGCATGCAATAGCTTTACCGCGGCAGTCCCCGAGTGCCACACGTCTTTTTTATTTGAGACGGTTATGTTTAATGGCGTCTATTATATGACTACGTCTGATGTAAGCGCCCGTTATACTACTTATAATCCTATAGCAATTTTGTTCAAAATACCACCCTTGATCACTAATCCGATCTCTTTTTCGAGAAACGTTTAGAAAAGCTTAGCCTTTCGTCACATACTCACATCCTAAATGAGAGTAAACTCTTCTCGTGCTTATTTTAATACGACACAGCGTTAGCGCTTTTTTAATACACATGTGTCAATGACAGGATCATACTACAAGAAAATTATCATAGATCATACAGGAAACTCATCTTTGAATTAGTCTTCTCAAGGGAATAAAAGTAGAAGTTTAAATCCAGACATGCAGTGATACGACTGTGTATTTCAGATCGGTGACGAGGGTACAGAAGAGTTCGTGAACGAAGTGAGGCCTGCGCTTGCAGCCGCCGCCGTCGACAAAACTGCCTCCGTTGAGACTCGCACTGAGGTACAAAACATAACACCCGATAAATTTACCATTATTACTCCTTATATTTTGTTTTGGTAAGACCCTAGGGTACGGAAGGCTGTGGAATAGTTGCCTGAGTGGGTTTTTCCCGATGGTTATTAATCTTGGTGTCTTCAAATCGAGTGTGAATCGCTTTCTTCTAGGTAAACACGCTCCATCGTAGACCGCATCGTCGCTTAACATCAGGCGAGATGGCGGTCAATTTTAAACTTATAAAAGTAAAAAAAATGGTTGTCTGTAAAGTCGGTTTACTGACGATAGTTAAACGTGACAACGTCTTAAGAAATCAGTACGCTGATAGCGCGAGTAGTGATACCGCTCGACTCGGCGGGTGGCGCCCTCAGCGCTCAGCTTCGTCCGCATGGCACGGACGACGAACTAACGGTAACGGTAACGTTACATGACTCCATGTTTTGCGGGCGTGCAGCCGGCTTCACCGAATTATAAGACGTTATCACGTCAAAAAGGACTATGCAGAGCTTGCATGGGAAAGTGCCACACATTTGCCAGTTATTCTACCGCCAAGCAGTAATGTGCAGCACTCTGTGCCGATTTGAAGGGTAATCTTTCCAGAGACAATACGGGGCATAGAGATAAAGCATCTTAGATCAACAGCAGTGCAGTGCTAGGTAATGATTTGGACTCTTCATGTTCCAATACATAGTTAATTATAGTTATTGTTATAATACATAGTATCGATTGAAGATCCGCGGCTCTTCGGGTCTACTCAGGGTCCTATAATACGTAAATCCTATAATACGAAAATAACGTCTATCTATGACTACTGTATTTCAATTGAGAAACACTGGTCGAATTTATTTTTTTGTGAATAGTTTAAGTACCACACCTTTGCCAGTTATTCTACCGCCAAGCAGTAATGTGCAAACATTACTGTGTCCCGGTTTGAAGGGCAATGTTTCCAGAGAAATTACAGGGCTTAGAGATATAACATCTAAGATCTCTGGGTAACGAGCGCAGTGCAGTGTTAGGTAAGGATTTGGACTCTTCATGTACCAATAGTTGTGTCACTGTGTGGCAGGCATGTTGCTTACCGTCAGGCACGTCCTGCTCGTCTAGTCACTCTTTATTATAAAAAAAACATGACGACCAAGAAGAACAGTTAGAAGCGTTCAAGTTTTACGTAACGCAATTTTTAAGGGTTTTGTAAAATAACGCACCGTAACGTATTTTTGCACCCCTGCCCTCACTCTCCCTAAACGTTGCGTAATTCAAGTGGCTATTTTTACCTAAAAGTTGCCAACTCGGGAGATTTTAATTCTATAGCTTTTATAAGTACAATAACATTTCCTCTATGACGCACTGGAACTTTTCACAAGATTGTGTTACGTAATACTTGAATGCCCTTTAAAATAATGAACACGTATTTTTTCTTTTGTTTGCGAAACCAAAAATATTACGAAGGTACAGTGCTTTTCTTTCAGAAGTTTCTTTATAAAAATGTTACGAAGACGTGACGTCACAATCCCCCACTCCGGAAGTTTGATACATATATAATCTATTATGTATAATCTATTCTGTCTTTGTCGATTTTTAATCATTTGATAAAACAAAAAATACATTTTGCATATTTCTCCCTAATCTACTTGACGGACTAATATAATTATAAGTCCCAGTAATAGATTTTCTCATAAAAACGTAAAATAATATTAAAAAAAAAGAATGAACTTGAAAAAGTCAAGCAGCCGCCTGGATTCGAACCCGGATCTATCGTTTCGTGACCACCCGACTTCCCATCTGAGCTATTATACTGATGCGCATGGCGGCGAAATTTACTGTCGCATTCTGATGTCTAATGTAACAGTTTTTCATTGTCTAAAAACGTGCTTAAAAATGAAACCTAGCTAGATCGACTTATCGTCCCCGAAATTCAGATTCTATAAATATAATAATTGCTCGTTTAAAGGTATAAGATGGTATGTTTTTGTTCCAGTCATCATCCTAACAGGCACATGATTGAAGTAATTTATTTTTTGGTTGGTTTATTTCATGTGATCTGTAGTAAAATGCATTATTTGCTCGTAATTTAATAAGAATGTAATCTGACTGAACTGATATCCCCATTCCCCATCATGAAAATTCCAATGGCCGAAATCGATATCTTTGAACTAAGAAGTAAAAAATTGGTTGTCTGTAAAGTCGTTTGGTTTACGGACGGTAGACGGATGTGTTTTGACGTGACAACGTCATAACAAAACTGATAGATGCGGCGTAAGCGTACAATGAGCGTAACGGGACATAACGGGACACTTTTTCATGTAGCCGGCGTTCATCGATTTATTAGACATTGTCACGTCAAAACACATAAATTGTAATATTTATTATAAGTATGTTTTGTCAATCCCCAGTGTTGCTCGTCGCTGGCCGTGCTCTGCTACCTGCTGGAGGAGGACATCTCCGAGATCCTGGAGGTGATGCGGATGTACGAGACCATCTTCAGTGGCAGCTATCTTAAGGTACCCATATCTTACAACTGGATTTCATCATCGTCCTCAGCCCGAGGTCGTCCACTGCTGGACTAAGCCTTTCCAATGTTACGCCACCAAATCCGGTCCTCGGCTCTCCGCATCCATCCGCTTCCCGCTACTCTTCTAACCTAGTGGTAGGAAGATGTGATTTAATAATGAATCAGAATAAACGGTAAATAAATAAATTTCTGGCATTTGTCGCGTTAAACTCAAAGGGGGACCTTTTGTGTGGTGTTGTGTGGTTTGGATACAGCAAGATATCAGTGAGCTGTGTAATTAGTGCGGGACCGAATTGTAGCGGCTACTAGCGACGGTCACCCGACACGGAGAGGTTTCGTGGGAATTTTACACACTTGTCCTTTTTATCTATTTAATATTGTACAGTTATTTTGTCGGAGACGAATAGTTCGAAAACTGGGTAGGCATACACCTAATTGTAAAACTGGGAGGCTCCGTAATATAGCCCCACTGGGAGCTGCTAGCCCCTCCTATGTATGCGCCACGCGGGCGTCGCGACGTTATAAGCTCTAAAGGTAAAGTCGCGGCCACATATGGCCGGTTGGGGAAGTACGGGCTAGTATGAGTATGAATGTTGAATAGTGTGATGTGTTGCAGGGCGACGGCTCGGTGAAGGTGTCGGGCTCGGCGGTCGAAGAGGGCGCGGCGCACGCGGCGGCGCTGGACGGCTGGGCGCTGCTGTTCTCCCTGCTGCAGGGCGGGCACGCCGCCGCCGCGCTGCGCCGCCCGCCCTCGCTGGCGCGCCTGGCCGCGCTGCTGCCCGCCTGCTCGCTCGAGGTAACCACGACGACACTACATTACTCGTCTCATCGTCCACTGCCGGACACAGGCCTCTCCTACAATAATACGCCACTCAGCCAGCATATCTAGAGAGTGCATAAGATAAATTGTTGAGTAAAATAGACTTTACTAATAGCGTCCCACGATTTTACCCGCGTAGTTGCCCTTCCATTTGTTTTCCCGCGTTAAAAAACAGTCTATGTATATATTATTCAGATTTGTTATATAACTTAAATGATTGGAGGGTCATGTCCCCTGTGCTCCCCATTCGGCCCGCGTCTAAGTCTAGTATCCTCAATGTAACATGTGCCCGCAGGTGCGGCTGTCTGCCGGCGGTGCGCTGGCCGTGGTGCGCGAGCGGCTCGTGGCCGGGGGCTCCGAGTCGCTGGAGCCCGAGCTGGAGGCTGCGTTACCGACTCTAGAGGAGCTCGCCAGGGACTCCAACAAGTTCCGCGCCAAGCGGGACCGCAAGGTGCAGCGCGCCACCTTCAGGGACATACTCAAGTACTTCGAGGTACGTGAACACTCCGCACTCCGCTATACAGGCTGACTGTTTGAACACTTAAGATATTCAAGGATATGATGAATCATAATCACACGAAGGCCTTAAAAATATATGATTATAAAAATACAAATAAATAACAAAGAAAACCTTAATTACACTAATGTGCGAAAACTGGGAAATTATGGACAACACAGTGCTTATCGGTCGCCGACTCAGCTGTACAGTTACTATACAGTATTCTGTAACACCGAACCGCCCCCGGCCGAGCGCTCTAGCACAGAATAAATAATAGCTCTGCTAGTATGAGCGAACGGGGTTAACGAGCGTAGGTACGTCAAGAGAAGGTACTTTTGGCGCAAGTGTAATTTTAGAGATATTAATACGCACGCTGCGCTAGTGACCATACTTATTTTTATTGGCGGATAATTAAAGTTAAATTAGTCAAATATTAAGCACCTATTTTTTTTTACGTAAATAGAAAGAGAATCGAATACTGAACACGCTATATCAATATCTAAAGTGTTCAACCAGTCAGCCTGTATAAGCCCCGATACGTTGATATTGCGATTGGCGGCCATCTTAGTGACGTAGTCGAATGTTTTATCTCTATGCCCTGTAATTTCACTAGAAAGATCGCTCTTCATACCGGAGTACTCTGTAGGTACTCCGGTGTTTTCATATTACGGTAGTATAACTGGCAAAAGTGTGGTACTTGTGCAGGCGGATTCTGCAAAGAATCCTCGCTACTACTGAAGTGTAAAATAAAATATTTTGTATTCGTGAATCTATAACACCTGAAGTGATGGCCACGACCACTCTGTCAAGAGTGATACTGTAACGATCCAGGCGCCAGACATGACCTCGTTAGCAGATGTATTAGTATATAGTATAGACCAGGATGGAAAATATATAAAATCTTGAGTTTTTACAACTACACTAGGTTTTTACAATTTTGGTGAGATGTTACCAGGATGTTATGTCAGCTGGTTAGGTTTATCAGAATGCTCTCTCAAGCCATTACAATTTAGAGTCTGGACCAGGATGGATATGTATATATGCATTATATATGTATAAATCCTGAGTCACTCTAGCCTTTACAATACCGACGAAAAAGAACACAAGACCTATGATACACACTTACGTAGAGCATAGCTGATAGAAGTTCCCGCAGTGATTGTGCGATGTGTTGCAGGAGGACGAGGTGCCGTCGTTCTCTGTGCGCGTGGGCTCGGAGACGGTGGTGGTGGAGACGTGGGGCGGGGCCGCCGCGTACGGGGCGCTGGCGGGCGCGCTCGCGGGCGGGCTGCAGGCGCTGGCGGGCGCGGCCGGCCCGCTGCGCGCCGCGCTGGGGCTGCCCGCCGCGCCGCCCGCGCCCGCGCCGCTGCTGCACAAACCCAACAAGCTGCAGCGGGTACGTACCGTGCTGCGCGTGCTCACACCGCGCTCTGCACTCTCTCACTAACATGTCATAGAACCATCACTACTGGTGCATCAACACAACCCAACAAGCTGCAACGGGATGTACAGTCCGCGAGGTATAAGCTGAGCTTTGCATTAGTGTGAGTGATCACCAAAAGTACAGTCAGACGCAGGACGCTGTGACCATGTTCTCTTAATAAGGTGTCAATTTTATATTCAATAAATCGTTGTTTATTATGCAGTATCAATTGTATATTGGTATAAACGATAGGCCTGCCCTGAATACGGTATTCGGAAATTTTAAGTAAATAAGTTATACGTAGGTGACGGATCTCATGCTTTTCCATTAAAAAAGTTCTGTTATTCTCTGTCCTTGACCATTTGAATCCTAAAAGAGATACTTCTTTTCGCAATGACCATATTGATCCTGGATAGTTAATGTCAGTTTGTTGTCTGACTGTACTTTTGGTAATAGATGCCTATGCATGTGATCACTCACACTAATGCAAAGCTCAGCTTATACCTCGCGGACTGTAACGTGCTGTACCGCTTACAGTACGTTTTTGCATTAACATATCACAGAGTTCCTACTACTGGGGCATCAGCACAAGCTGCAACGTACACTGACAGACGGCGACGGGAAGATTGCGGTGTCCGCTTACACTACGCATTACGTAGCTTTGTACGCACTTTACTTTCTCTTCTACGCATCACATCCGTGTCATAGAATCCTAGAACATCGACACAAGCTCAACACTGTATGAAGTGAAAATTGCGATGTCCGCTAACAGTGCACTTTCTTCTGTGCACTCTCACGTACCACATCCGTATCATAGAATACACACTGCTCGCGCCGTAACACAAACCCAACAAGCTGCAGGGGGTACGTAGGTAGCGCTGTTTGTCCGCTAACAGAGCGCTCTCTCACATCTGTGTCATAGAATACAAACTACAGCGGGTACGCACTGATGACTGACATGACCACACCCCGGACACTCGGCCTAAAATCTATACAGACGGTGCAGTTGACATACCTACACTCACACAACTACGCATATGTCGTTCGAACACATTTACGCATGTGTGCGTGTCATCTAGGGTTACTAAATTATTTTATAGAATAGCTGTGACCCGTGAGTTCACCTGCCTGTGTTAAGTGGCCTATAATCTTACCTAGTTAGTGTTCGATCTTTAATGTAGGTAAATATAACTTTCATCAACAATCAGTTTGCTTATGCTGAAACCAGTCGGTTGCACCCGAACCGACTCATCCGATAGCGGTCCCGCTACCGAATGGTTCGGAATCTGCGATTCACAACGCCAATCGGATTGGCGTAGGAATGTCTTTTGGCCAGACCAAAGACAAGCTATCCCACCTAGTTTTCGAATACAGATACAAATTTGGTAGAAAAGTTAACTCATGGTAGGAATATACAAATCGTCAAATAACTGTATTTCGGGTTTATTTTGTGGTTTTGAATGACTTTTTTTACATAGAATTTGTATAATAAACGAGTAAATCGAACAATGACCTCTGGAAATTTGCATCTGCAACACAATAAATCATAGTTTACATTTTTCGTTTTACCTTCAATTTGTCAATCTGTTGATGTTGTCAAAGTCAACGGAACTATTGTTTGTTTTGTTTGGAAATAACCAAATAACAACAAAAAGTAATAGCTTCATAGTGTTTGTCAATTACAGTTATATATAACATATCTAAAAGTAACCACTAACAAAAGTATCTACACTCCACCGATCATCTGAATCAATAATCCTACATCTTCACTGCACATATGCCAGAAGTCTGTCATCAAACTGAAGACTACCTGAAGTGGATCGGTCATCTGAACCAAGACTCCTACCTACCTGTCATAGTACCTATAACTTTGGGGATTTTGTCCCACATATCTAGCTATATCTAAATAAGTTTAATGTTTGTTAAATCACATGCCGTACACCGGCAAGGTGCTACTTTTATGTACACCTACGGGGTCTGCGTTGTCATTATAGGGATTGGGGACCAATAAGTTCTGGCAGAAGGCAGAAGTACATTTAAGTAACCTTTCCTTCATCTATGGATAGAACTAAAGTCGAACAGATAGGTACGAAAATACTGTTTGTTATACAAGGACCAGAGGGGTTCGTGGGTCACCCCTTTTGGGCTGGCACTAAGTAATATTATAGACGCACGCACTTATCACACGGTCTTCTTACTTAGTTAGCTCCGACTATGTTTGTGACCACCACTGACCACGCTCTTGCTGTTATATCGTTGTTTGACGTGGTGTCTCGTATCTCCAATGTTTCTTTGTGGTTTCTTGGCTTTTTGCTCAAACAACAAACATGTTTCATATTTTCATCTCAAAAAATAAACAATATCAACAAATCAAACGTGACAATAACCTATTTCTAGCAATTCTTTTGAGCACAAACTGCCAACTTTGTAAATTTCATAACCCAAAATTCCAAAAACTAAACACATATTACACACTAAAGTTAATAAAAACTCGTTTACTGTCCATAATCTTACAGAAATATTGAGAAAAACAGAGAAAAATCAAGTAAATACAATAATCTGAAAATCGTATTTAGCTATCCACGACAAAAAAGCTGTCCGAATCCCATCCGATTAGAAAACAGCTGGTAGTCGGTTGCAAACGTCAAAAGTAATCGGAATTGGCGTTGAGAATCGCAAATTGCCCGAATCAGTCGGTAGAGGCCAGTTTCCGTGGATCAGCCCGACCCGAATGGTTTCAGAATCGCTACGCAGAATAGCTTAACACAGTTTATAAAAATTATTAAATCTTTGTAGAAATTCTTATGAAATCAAAAATCTCTTATTCTTAACTTAAAATTGTGAACTTATCAAAACACAGTAGAAAAACGATTCAATCCTAGTATATTATAGAAATTTTTATGAAATTAAAAATCTGTTATTCTTGTTTCGTTGAACAGATGAAAAAATTGGTACCTAAATTTAAATAACACAGCAACACAGCGTCATGGTCGTATTCTCATAGAAAATTGTCGTCCGATATAACCCTTCGTTGAGTGCTTCTCGCGAGCTTGCGGGGTAGGAAGCTTGAAACTGGCGGGGGGTGGGGAGTGTCCGTTCTATCTGTATTATCTATTCTATGACATGACGCCAAGAGTGCGGTGTCCCCTTACAGTGTACTCACTACTGTATTCTCACGCAGTACAACAGTAGCATAAAGCCCCACTGCTCTCGAGTATGGGTCTCCTCCTAACGAAACGGCTCCTAGTCCAAGCTGGCCAAGTTGATGAGGATTGGCCAGCGTGGTTATTTTTAAAGAGTCAAGAACTTATATTCCCATAATACACGTTTAGTTAAAAAAAAACCAAAGACCTCCAAAAACCAATATTAAATATTATAGATGTTTGGTCAATCATGTCGTAGGATTTTAATGAATCAGGCTAATATTTGTATTATTGCTAAGCTACTTTTCATCCCGAGATCCCTAGGGAAAAGTTATGTTTGTAAAATTTACACGCACGAAGTTGCGCGCAGATACTAGTATAATCTTATATATAAATGATATCCTGACCGCAGTGTTTGTGTTCCAGCACCTTCAGAACAACGCGGCCGACAAGGCGCGGACGGTGGCGCGCAGCAAGAACCGAGACAAGCGCTCCGCGGCGCTCGCCATCTGATGACGTGCCCGCTCGTTCCAACATGACGCACCCACGTTACAACAAGGTTTACGAGACAGATCTCATTTCAAATAATTCAAATATCGACCATTTTAACATTCACAGAACTGGCTGGTAAAATTTTCTTTCACCTTCCAAAACCTATAATACAATTACGAATAACCACATTGTACTTTAGACTACATTTTAAAACCTAGAAAAGTGGTGTAACCCAAGGTGACCCATCTGCTCTTTTTAGCTTTAACGTGACGTTCCATCAGGGATGTGCGATGAAATGTGTGTGGTTTTGATTTGATTGACAATTAGGAAATTTATAGTAAGTAAACACATGTCTTCGTCGGACATCTTTGGTTAATCACCTAAATCTCTTAAAAGAAGTTTCACCAATATCGACAGAGCTGATGGAAATGAGTATCTGTAACCTGACCCTTGCACTTTTCGTTGACGTGTAGATCTGTCACGTAAACCTTCACTATCGTGGTAATTTCACTAGTTTTAGATGCTTAGTTATACGCTAGATACATCACACCGCCTTATTAGTTACTTAGTTTAGCGGGTGGTGGGATACCTAGCTCTTTTGGAACGGTTAGTTGTCGAACCAAAGAAATTGGATTGATTCGAAATTCTAAAAGTTGGAACTTGTTGAACGATCGCATTCATTATGGTAACTTTTGTAATATCGCTTTGAGAACAAGTTATTGGACGCGTCCTGTGGCCGAGACTGGTGACGAACAAAAAACAGATAATAACAAGATTGCAGATTGTGTTTACTGTAGCGGATAGGTCTCTAAAACCTCTTTCTTAAGTTGGATATTCGATATGGGACGATTTTGCAGTTAGTACTTTCGGTTCCATAATTATATTAACATAATGGTCCTGCATTGTCAATCGACGTCATTGTGAATCTCGTCTCTCGTAGAATTCGTAGCATCTATAAGTAAATTGGAAACAACAAAATCGTCCAAAAAGTAGCACAACCCCGTACTCTCAGTAAAGACTGACGGACGCGTCCGATAATTTGTATTTAGTTTTATAGTTAAGTTTATTGATTGGCCGATTCCATTTGGCTATTGTTGTCTAAATTGATTGTAAGATTGATAGGTTCATATCATTTTGTAAATAACATTATTATATCTTACTCCACGCCTTGGTGTCGCGGCGGTAAATAGTTTACCATGTTTTACTATGATTGTACTTGAATTATTTTATTCGTTTTTACACGGATTGGTTGCGATTTGCGCGTAGTTATTATTATTGCCCAAATGTTGACTATTTTCAAATGTATTTTGGGATCAAGCTGTGGAGTAGGGGATATATTATAGCAGTTGATATTTTAAATATTTTTATATGACTTGTACTGTTGAGTGATGTACCAGGCTGCGTTGTCGTGTGGCAGTGCAATTCATCTACATTTAGAGTGTCTCTTGTGAATATTATTTTGTTGGTCGCGTGTCGCCTCGACTGTAGGTACTTCTGTTAGGTGAATGATAATAAAATAATATTTATTACGAGAACAAATCACTTTGTTTTATTCGCATTACCTTTTAATACTATGTTTAAGTTAATTTTTATGATCTGATATTACATTCAGCCAGCTTAATAAGAATTGTGAAAGATAGAGCCGTGGCTAGTGGCTGGAAAGACCGATTTTACAATATTTTGTCAGATTATTTTATGAGAAACTTCGTGAGGAAACCAGCATGTTTCAAGAAAGACGTCTTTCGACGACATTTACCTTCCGCCCACCCGCTCTTGGTCAACGCGGTGGATTTTGCCTTGCAGACTTAACTCTCTCCTTATGAGAGATACCGTGAGTCCCAGCTGTAGCTGTAAGGAGTGGATTGTTTGGGACAAAAACTTTGCGATGTAGCAAAGTACACTAAATATGCCGCAGTTTCGAGAACCAATTTCAGTTCATTGGGATAGACTTTGCCATTGGTTCTCCAAATGCTGGTCTAGTCGGGAGAACGGCGACTGTCGATCCGGTGACCCCGGGTTCAAAACCACGCGCACCACTGGTTTTTCGAAGTCATGTGCGTAACGTCGCTAACTTAAAACAGTGAAGGAAAACATCGTGAGGAAACCGACATGTACCTAGAATCTTTCGAAGTCATGTTTGTGTCATCCACCAACCCGCACTGGGCCAGCGTGGTGGATTATGGCCTTGACTCTCCTTGCGAGAGAAGGCCCAGAGTCCCAGCAGTGGGAACATTTAGTGGGCTGTTTCTTCTTATTCTCCGAATAAACAACCGATTTGTATTTTATAAGAATTTAATATATTAAACTGGTAGGTAGTGGTATTTCCATACATGCATGGAAACCTTGTGCAGCAAGTGATAAGAGTTTAAGTTGACAAGCTACTTGGTCGGCAGTACAAGGGCCTCTATTTCCTCGTATCCAGAGATGCCTTCTTAGAAGCACGCTTAAAAGTCTTCGGGTTTAAGACAATTTATTTCTCATAAAAAAATACATTTTCACTTACATGAGAAAAAGTTAAATATTTACAAAATTATATTTTACATAGTACATGCGAACTGTATCTACCACAAAAACAGGGAGTAGTTGTTAAAACAAGTAGTTGTATGTCGAGGCCGGCTCGGGCATCGGCCGGTGTGACGGAACAAAAGACTCGGCGCGGCGCAGGTAAAATAACCACGGATATAATTATGTGCATCTGGAAGCGGCTCAGCGACTTTTACATATTATAAACGACTAACTTTTTTTTACTGTTAAATAATAATTATATAAATACATACCTATATATATTTATTTTCTAAATCTTACGTAGTACAAATACCAACATCGTAATAAAGTTTTTTCTGCGTCTGCTTAGGGCGCTGTTCTAATTTCCTTATATTTATGGTAATAAGTAGCCATCACGGAATGTTGATGGACTTGAAACGATTATCGAACGTAGATCGTCGGGCAGTACAGATGGATAAACTCTTAAACAAAGGAATTAATAACTAGGTATATGTAGGGCATTGTGTAGTTAGCCAT
This sequence comes from Ectropis crepuscularia, assembly GCA_963693475.1. Lineage (NCBI taxonomy): Eukaryota > Metazoa > Arthropoda > Insecta > Lepidoptera > Geometridae > Ectropis > Ectropis crepuscularia. The sequence continues at coordinate 4,140,068 of OY856340.1, forward strand.
GGCGTCCGTACACTACATATAGGACACCATTCCGCTCAAACTTAACGTGACTTCTTGAACTGGACGTACGAACTACGCTATTGAATTTGAAATGGACGTGTGGATAAGGATTTGGGTAAAGAAACCCGCGAAGGACTTATGAGATTTTTTTAATATTTTTTACGGCATTTGACGGAAATGTGGGTAGAAAATAAATTCATAAAATATTGCAAAATCAGCAACTAAAGCAAACAAGACTTATTATAATGAAAAAAAAATTACACATTTTCAGTGGCATTCGTTGAAACAAGGCAAAGAGAATCCTTTTTTACAAGTCACTCAGTAATAACTTTAGTAACTTTTGGCGTCTTTTCCCCAGCTTCATTTACAGAGTTTCCAGTTTCCTTCAGTTTTTTATAGCAACCTGCGACCTGCGCATCGTTTTTGACATAACTTTGGAACACAGGTGCCTTATAAATACTGCAATACATTAAAGCTGCAGAGCCCGTGTACTGCATACAGTGCACAAACAAGCCCAGGAGTCCGTGCACTATATATAGGACATGCTGAAATTCAGTCTGTAATATATTTTCAAAATCCTGGAGGTACCTAGTAACGTTATTTCAAGAAGCTAGTCGCATCATTTTTATGAATTTAGTCTAAATAAAAAGAGCGGACATAATGTGCGTCACTTGACCAAATCACCTTGGACAGCCAACGTGTTAAAGCGATTATAAAGAGCTCTATTTTATCAGTCCCAATGTTGGGCAATTGCCTCGGTACCCTCTTTGTCCCGCTTGTCTCTATCTAGTGCTATGCCAGTTCTGCTGATATTGGTCCTCTTTATAGATCGTCCCTTCATAGGTTTTTAGGCCTGCTGCACCGTTTCGATAAATACAAGGTACTTGTATACCTATAATAATCTCCTAATTATTCCTGTCCGTCCTGTCATGTAAAGTGCGTGCGTGCGTGCGTTTCAATTAGTATTAGTGGTCCACCTACGTTTTGGGTAGGGTAGTCATGACCCCCCCCCCCCCCCTCCCCAGGATCAAGGTAAGGAATATAAATAAAACAATGATTTAAACACATGACTAGCTTTATTATCAGACAATCCATCCCTCTGTTCAGTCCAGTCACATCGCTTCCCTCCACAACATTTAGATACAACAATGAAGTACAATGTAAACCTTACAGCTATAACAGTGGGATCACACACCGTAAACAGCACTCGGACTATGGCAAATTTACGTCCGGTGAAATCAAATAACCCCGAAATTAAAGTATACCAATTCAATATGATTTAAAACCATAAACAAGTTTCGCAGAATCTAAATAATTTGTATAACTTTGTAAAACATAACAAAATAAACTTTACATGGGTTTCACATAAAATTAAAAAAGCAAATTAGTCTGGCAACTTAGCGCTAAATGGTTTTCACAAAACAATAAACAAGCATATTAGGCTGGCAACTTAGCGCATATTTAAACAAATTAGGTTATTTTTAAAAGTTGACTTAACATTGGCATGCGATCCCACAATTCGTTGCAGTCATAAACATTTAATAATGAAACGAGTTTCGCTTATTCTAAGGTCGTTTACAAAATAAGCTCGTCCAGTGTCGTACCTACCTAACGTGGTCTCCGGGCAGCCGCGGCTCCCCCTCCTATTATAAGTACAAATAACGTTGACGACACGTTTGTATTCAAAAATAATACAATCCCGAGACTAGTATCAAAACTAGCATCTTCTTTAACGCTCGCAAATCTAAGGAAAAGGTAATAGTTATCTTTAGTTTTTTAATTTTTAACATAGTTTTTTTCATTACGTTAAAAGAAACGCTAGTTTGTGTACTTCCCCTAAACTAGTCAGTATGATCGACTGTAGTTTCACAGTAAACAAACCGTGCTTGAAAGTCTATACCAAGTCGGTCACACTGCACCAATAAATAATATTTTTTCCGATCGTTTCAGATAGTGAAAATAGAAAACAATTACTATACTTACTTATATGAAAATGAATGAAGTAGGATACAATGCAATCATTCAGTTAAACATCCAGTATTTCGATCAATAACTCAACTTTTCTTCGATTCCGGTTCCCACTATAGATTTTATTCTTAATACGTAAAGGCAAGATGTGGTATTTGAATTTTGACTTAAACCCTCGAGAAGTAAATAAGTGCACATTACACAACCAGCGTATTCCTGCCTATTATATAACAAGCCTGTGAATACACTACATATTTATAATTATAACTATACGATGATGTAATATGGTATCATGTAATAAATGATCTTTAAATATAGCAAACATTCACTTTGCGAAATATACTCGTCTGGCGCGGCTAAGTGTGGTACCTACAAAAGTTACATGTACAAAATACTTATATTGTGATGCGTTTATCCAGTATTGTGCAATATTGTGGAGTATGAACGTTCATCCTCGAAGCAGCAAAATATAGTGCAAGAAAATATCGACCAATAGCAAGACTTAATTTTTGTCCGCCTCACGCTATTGGAGAATACTTTTCTCACACACAACTTAGCCTCGCACTGCTCGAATGACAGACCTTTCCTTCAAGTGCACTTTTTCCTCGCACACTTCAGTACGAGTAACACAGAGTTCGGCGTCAGTTCGAGTATGTTTCACAGCAACACAACATTTATACCGTAAATCTAATTTAATTGCAATTCCCTGAATATCTGTGACAAGAAAAATAGTTTATTTTTTCTACGCGAAAGGCTTTAGTAGTTGTAGAATTACCTACATGATAAAAATTAAATTCTGGAGGCACTAGTTAGTCCACTGGGAGATATTATATTGATCACCCGTCCATAGTCTATATAGGTTTATAAGTATATGATGGGGTTGAGTTTTGTTCCATCCAAAGTAATTTGAATAAGCCGTGGTGGGCTGGAGGCTAGGACGAACGACTTTACAATCGTGCGATCGTAGGTTTGAATCACACCTGCGGCTTTGAGTATTTGTTCAAGTGCAAACACGATTTTTTTAAGTTTTCAAAACATCCCGTTCAATTCTTGTGGAATTAAAATGAGATGTTTCATAATTAAAAAAACTCAAAGTAAATTCTCAATAGCAATTTCTCTTAAAACATTACTCTTCAAACCGTAATATTAGAGCAGCAATTTCCAAACATAACCGTCGAACACACTAGTTCTGTAGTAGTAATATTTGCACATTACTGCTTAGATGTAAAATAACTCACAAAGGCGAAGTCAATGTTAACAATTTGACATATTTTTTCATCCAACCATCTCTTTTTGTGTCATTCTGAAAACGGGTCATTGGGTTCTATAATTATAGTCTATCATCGCAGTGAACTATCCCTGACTCCTATATAAATACACAATACATAATCTTATATGAAGATACTCACACATAGACACATAAGGTACCATTACATGGACGAAAATAAATTATTTCACATTACACTAGGACGTATACAGGTGACCATTAAATCGTAAGAAAACATGATTTTGGTTCGTCATAATATTTCTCGTAAGGCTGAATCGTTTTAAATTTAAGTAGATATAAATTTAAAAATTATTCACAAGTCGTACCAAAACAAATATACAGGGCTACCCAAAACATCTTGCACTAAGCCTGTTGGTACCCGCTGTACTTATACGAACAACTTTACTATGAATTGTTGTCCTGAAAACGTCCAAATAAAACCAGATGATATATTCAAAGTTTCACCTCACATCTTTAAAGTATAAAGGTACAAGTGTGTCATAACCACTGGATTTAACAAACAGTAAATGAAAATCATTGTGAGGAAACCGTCGAGTCTCAAGAAAGAAATCTTTCGAGAGCACGTGTCATCCGCCAACCTATACTCGGCCAGCGTGGTGGATTATGGACTTTACTAATGAGTACAATGCGTGTACGATCCTGTCGGCTTAGTTAACTGTATTTTGAGTAACCTTGTATGATTTTATGAAAAAGTAATCATCTGATCAAGGCAACGATTAAGGCTTCAATTCAATCTGATTATACGAAAAATAATTTACAAAAATATTAGGGCCCTATTCCGAAAATACATTCTAAAAATAAATTATCGCGATCTCTTTTTATTACAGGTTGTGGGAGAAGGACGACGATATTCATTTTAGAATGCGTCTACAGAATTGGTCCCATTATCATCTACTTCCTACTGTGGTTGTTTCATTTATTTATATTTGTAGGACTAATTAAACTACTGAAGTTCCTATTCTGAGGGTAATTTCGAAAAATTGTGGTAATCAAAAAGTTTTTCAGATGTTGATTTTTTTCAAATCAAGTGTAATTCAATCACTTAATTTAGTCCTTATACAAGTATTCAACATCAAGTATCTGTACCTATAAATTGACGATATTATACCTTAGTTTACGAATACGCATAGACGTGCCGAGTTTTAAAAGAGGGTCTAGACAACCCCCAGATACTGGGTCACCTTGTATAGGTGGACCACCTATACTTATATCATTATACAATTTTTACCTTAAAGAAACTCAAAACAATGTCTTATTTGAGCTGTACATAACATGTTTGATTGCCACGATATTTTACAACTAAACACATCACATCAACAATTGTAGAGTATATAACTACAGATCGAAATGTATTTTGTTATAATTATAATAATTATAACTGTATTGAGTTGCATGTAAAAAGGTATAGTTATAAATTATTTCTACAGGTTCACTACTGTGAATGTGATATGACTACTATGATTATTAAACAGGGTTACACGGAACGCGCGTACTAATCTGAAAGCGTTGCGATCTACGAGTCACTATGTACAACCAAACTGTCAACCAATAAATGTCGAAAAACATACCAAGACTTCATCGCAATTAAAATTATTATTTAATTACCTCAACGTTTCGGCAGCGCAGCATTACAATCGCCGCAGTCACGAGAAGATGAAATAAATTTCGGTTCTAATTGGAATCCTAAATGCCCTTATTTGGTCTTCATAGATCTCAGGGCAGGTCACACAAACCGTATCAATGAACCCACGTAGTGTTTTCAATAGGAAACTATATTAGTTAGTACATTTATTAGTAATTATTTTCAAGTAGCAAAACTATGTTTTATCATGGCGAAAAATATTAGCTATCCCATGAATTGCCTCGTCCATCATCATCAATCACCCTTGTCCCGTTTTATGTGGGGTCCTCCATTCATTCATCTTTGCCCTTTATAATATCGTAAAATCTGCGTTAACAAAGTCAAAGTACTTTATTCATAAATGTCCAATTTACACGTCAATAGTAACCTCTTCATTCACATAATACATCCATCTTTTTTGGTCGCTCTTTACCACAACATCCAACCACTTTCAAAGTCATAGTTTTACTTGGTTATGTACCTTTCATTTTAAACTGCCTTCTCTGAAGTGTATCTTTGTATGGAATAGCATTTTTTTCCCGAGTTCAGGCTGGTGAAATTTGTTCATAACAGTGAATAGTACGTTCCTCACAGCTTAGTACACATGTACAATGTAAATATACCCTTATTTATAGCTAGATAAGTCACTTTTTTCGACAATTAAAAATCAAATTGAAGTATAGTACTTCTTTACAACAGCATTATTACATGTGTGTTTTTATTATTTAATTGAAAAATCTGTACAAACCTTAACGAACTTAGATTATATGTACCTAAATGAAATAATAACAGATAATGGTATGTTCATATAGTAAGTGAGCAAATGAAACGTCTCTTTGGCTTGTCCAAGTGCGTGGAGATAATCTTAAAACTACATCATACATAAAATACATAACTTTGGTTCTTTCTTACTAAATATGTTTTGTAGAATAATTTAATATTTACAATATTCATATATACCTTCAATACCGACATCGATCGGCTTCTAAGTTACATATTATTGTGTTACTTTGAATGGCTGTGCCATTTCGGAAGATTGATTCTACTCATCTTTATCAAAACCTCTTACTATGAGCTTAATCGTGTAGTATCAAAAAAATCAGATATCCAATACTCTTCAACAAAATACACAGAGAATCAATTCTTCCATCAATTTTCTAAGTAATATTTGCTTCAGTGTTGCCCCTATAGTTAAAGTTGTGCAAAATTATGAGTAAACATTACCTTGTTGTTTGTTGTTTATTGTTGTTGACTTATTGACTATTGTTGACTTAAAACTGTTGTTCTGCTTTTTATAATACGGACACAAAGATTACATACTTATACATTTTAAAGTGCATTTCTAAGAGCTAGCAACTGCATTATTAATACGAATATAGATTTAATTACTTAACCCCGAACCCGTCTATAGACATACCTACAAAGAAATTTACAAGGAATACGATTATCATATAATTAATTACACACCCATGTTACATATAAATGATTAACTTTGACATACTAACTATAGTATCAATTAAGGACATTTATTCTCCCTAACATATAAAGCATTGGTACAGGGTATCTTTCGCTTCGCGTAGTTAAAGTACAAATGCTAGGCGTGCCCGTTTTCGTCTCCTAATCAGTAAATTTATAGAAAACTAATTACTTCATCCGTTTTGAGTTCAGAACATAAAACATGCACTAAGTAATTTTGCATTTTTTCGGGATAAAAAGCCTATATGCTATTCTAGATTCAAATATCTCAACCTTTCATGCCATGCGGTTATTTCATCCAAAATTACACATTTATTTCACACAGTACGATAATAACAGCGCCACTAGCGGTTCTAAATGGTACCGTATGTAACCGTCCTATCCAGCACTAATATCTTTTTAAACAAATTATTTATTATATTATTAAAATGTAACTTTCTAGTGACCGTCTCGAGATAATGAGGAGTTTACGGGATGCAAATAAATTTCTGAAAGATATTTCTCAATTTGGTTAAACGCAGCGCCAATATGATTTTTTTTTATAAAATGTATAACAAAATGAAACATTAGCGCTATCTATGGCGAAACTGAGAACTATCGATGGCACGCATGTTTGCGTACTAAACGCCTCATTATCTCGAGACAATAGAAAGTTATAATTTAAGAAAATAAACAATTTATTTATAAAAGTTGTTAGTGTTGTCTAAGCTGGCAAAAAACAGTTGCATACGGTTCCTAATAGCACCGCTAGAGGCGCTATTTAGATCGTACTACGTGTGAATGTGAAAACTCGAATGAAAAATTTAAAACGTAATTTAATGTGACACGAATTTTCTAAACATAATATGTTTACAACGAGACGATTACGGACATGCTGATATTTCTACTTTGCCTATTCATAATTAGAATTCAAATGATATCGCATGATATTATCTAACGGTAATAAAATACTATTTTCAAATATATCTTACTAACGATAATATTAACCCATTAATACGAATAGTTTCCCCTAATAAATAGTTTTCGTTACAACCAACTAATATAATATAATAAGCGGGTTTACAAGCCGAAACAAAATGAAAATCACAAATGATCACTAAAACTTATCAATAGTTCAGTTATACGCAGTAAGAGGGTCAATAATATAAAATGTAGGATTTACGTACGTATAGTAAGTTTAGATTCGTAGCGTGTGCCTTCTGCGTTACTTTAAAATTTCGATAAGCAATAAAGGTCATTTAAGTCCAACTGCTATAAAAAAATATTTATAACGTGTGCCCTGGCCGTAGTTCAGTTTTTTCATTCGATAGTTATTTTAAATAGTTTCAATGGCTATATCGGTATGCCAGATTAAGAGTGCGCCTAAAGCCAGGAAAAAATCAGATTTCACCCGCGCGACGCGGTTCTTAATGTGATGGACATAAAGTCGAGAATAGCATGACACAATTTGGAGGAAAAATCAATATTTAATCAGGAGTCCATTTTTGACCAAGTTTTATTTAATTACTCAATAACTAAACATCAATTTAAAAAAGTGTTCGGTTACTTTACTAGAACGTACAAATAGGAATTTTATTACCAAAAAATAATGTGGGGTCATCGCTGATAATTTCGAGTACTCGAATTAAAACGGGTTTTTTCGGTATCATTTTTATTTTTTTTATTGTAAAAAACTCTGATCTATTTTTAAAATTCTATTCGGTTATTGTGCTTCTTCTTGATTGTACCCACACGTCAATATTTTTTTTGTCATAGTTTTTAGTTTTTTAACTTCAGTGAGCGGCGTCGAAAATGTCCTTTTTTTGTTTTCTGGCTTTAGGCGCCCCCTTAACGTCGGTTGTAAACATGTGCAACATAGGAGATGCTGACAACGTTTTGCCAATTCGCATATTAACTGTATTGTATGTATAGGTTTGTAGTTGGTTCCGGCGAACTCCTTATCGGAGAAAGCAAATACTTCGACAGTAAGGCCCAATTTTCACGGCGCGGTTTCAAACCGCGACCGCGCGCGGGCGCGGTACCGCCGCGCGACGGTTTTGTTTCAATACTCACGAGACCGCAGGATTTCGCGGTTTCTACTACGGAAAGCTACTGCGCGAGAATCGTGCGCAGCCACGCGGGCGCCGCGCGGCTGCCGCAGCCGCCGCGGCCGTAAACCGCGTCGTGAGTTTTGAATTCAATTTTACATAGAAATCTGCCGCGCCCGCGCGCGGGCGCGGTTGGCAGCCGCGCCGTGAAAACCGGCTCTTATAGTTTTGCTCTTTTATTTCAAGCAAACTTAAATTTGTCAATGGGCAGGTGAAACCATTTCAATTATGCGTTTTCAAGATGCAGCAATAGACTTAAAAGATAGTTTTCAAATTGCACTAGGATTGATATATTTAGTGAATTACTCAATACACGGTTCGGGGAACATCAACTAACCACACGGATTTGAGGGTATCCAAGCTACTCTAGTCTGACCTAACTAAGGGAGCTACAAGGGTCTAACCTTAGCGCTAGTCCAGCGAAGTGCCAGTTTTCCTTAACTAAACCCTGACGATTGAGAACTCGCGAGATTTCATTACATGTCCGAACTGTACAACTAAGACAAACATATTTGGCTGTAAGACTAGAATTAATATTGCCAGCCGCGGTACTAAAATTTGTACAACTACTAAGTTTATTTACAGCCATTTTGAGATAAACTCGTTATGATTGGTTCGTGGATTTCCTTCCGAAAAAGGTCGCACTGAACCGTACTTCCGCAAACGGCCTAATTTACAAAACATTTATAAACAGCCAATGAGACGCAGTAATTATGAAACATTCACAAACTTACGTTTGTAATGACTACCCTAAAATATTTACACTACTTGTAATGGACGTAAGAAACGCGACTTAGTTTCTTTCTAGCTTGAAGTCTTGAAATTGTAACACCGTTGGTATTCTTTGAAATTACAATACAAAAACATAAATCATTTTATTATCATGTATCTCTGGTGTTAGATAGTGATTGGGATTATTCCTGTTCCAATAAGCGTGTGGCACTGTGCTGTTACGGGCAGGCGTGTTGCTTACCTTACGTCTTTGCTCATTCTGATACTTTAAATTTAAAAAAAAAAACGAATATAAGCGAGAGAAGAGCGAAAAAAATGTCAAACTTTTAATATTGTCTCTGTATCAGTTTGCCTAACAAAATGACAACAGCACCTATGGTGTAACTTAAAGCTACTTTTGACAGGTTTTTACATTCTGAAAATGTTTTTTTTTTTTATTTCGACTGAAAACGCCTGTTTTACATTATTTAAAATGTAATCCCAGATATGCTGTTAACAGAAATTAAGTCACAGTTAAGCCGTTTTGGGGATGAACTGAAGTTAGTTCTTGGAACTACGGTGCATGTATTTTGTAAAGAATATCAACTCGAGGAAACTTCTAGAAAAACAGTAAGATCACGTATTTATAGCGTGTATCGTAAGAACATTCATATTTACACTCAAATATAGTTAAAGTTATGTAAGTATAATTTTTTTCATTTACGCGATATATTCAACACACCCAGGTACTTTAAGCAATTTGTTCGTATTGCTCAAATCACAAAGATTTTTTAACTAACATTATACAAATAATTATATTAATAATAGCTTTTCCCCTCGTACCCTCACGAAAAAAGGTGTGTTATAAATCTACTGGATCGATCTGCAGCTCTGTATGGCTCTATAAAAACTCCTAAAATAATTAACCAATTTTGATGAGGTTTTGTTGCTAGAACTGACAGTATCAAGATTTTATTGTGTCGGAGTTAAAAAATGGGTTCATTGCCACTAGTTCCATTCACAGTTCCATGATGGAACTACTGATAATAATTTACAACATTAGTTCCATTAAAAATGAATTTCGAAATAATGGAACTAGTGTACATTTTGAGTTGACGCTAGTTCCATCACAGTTCCATGATGGAACTACTGATAATAAATTTACAACATTAGTTCCATTAAAAATGAATTTCGAAATAATGGAACTAGTGTAAATTTTGAGTTGACGCTAGTTCCATCACAGTTCCATGATGGAACTACTGATAATAAATTTACAACATTAGTTCTATTAAAAATGAATTTCGAAATAATGGAACTAGTGTAGATTTTGAATTGACGCTAGTTCCATTCACAGTTTCATGATGCAACTACTGACATTATTATTTTACACCAGTACCATCTTTTTAATTTCCGAAAATAATGGAACTAATGTCAATGTGAATTTTTTTAACTGCAAAAAACTATAATTAAAAAAATAGAGTTCTTTTTAACAAAAATATCGAATTGACAACCGAGTTGACTAGCTGATTTCAAGCAAGGTAATAATAGATTTTTGGTATTTTGCGACAGTGAGGGCAAAAACACGTGGAGAGTTGTAAGAGTTTTTTCATGGACGGTACGTTCAAATTTTGCCCTAAGCTATTTGCACAAATGTTTACCATCCATGCTGATATCGGAAGCGATAGTAATTTTACCAATATCGTAACTCTTATTTATGCGTTTATAAATATATATTTTTATTTAATATATAACATAAAATGGATCTAGTTCCATTATAGACATTAGTTTCATTATTTTCGGAAACTAAAAAGATGGTACTAGTGTAAAATAATAACGTCAGTAATTGCATCATGAAACTGTGAATGGAACTAGCGTCAACTCAAAATCTACACTAGTTCCATGATTTCGAGATTTATTTTTAATGGAACTAATGTTGTAAATTTATTATCAGTAGTTCCATCATGGAACTGTGATGGAACTAGCGTCAACACAAAATTTACACTAGTTCCATTATTTCGAAATTCATTTTTAATGGAACTAATGTTGTAAATTATTATCAGTAGTTCCATCATGGAACTGTGAATGGAACTAGTGGCAATGAACCATTAAATGTATGATTACTTAAGTTTTAAAATTTCGACATGTTTAATGATAGGTTTCAAATTTTTTTGCGACTTTGTATAATAAACAAATAAATAAATAAAACAAAATATAAAGTCTCTTTCGAGAGAAAAAAAAAAGTTGTTCATGTTTTAGAAATCTAGACTCCATGTGTTGGGAACAAAAGCCTACGACGTAAATAATATAAAAAGTGAACATACGATGCTATGTTCACAAAAAATAAAATGTTTGTACTTTACAAACCTTGTTGATGTTTAGACGAGTTTTACTTCGATTCTATTCCAATTTTGTTTGCTAAATAAATAAATATTAATATAATATGTACTGTTGGGCAAAGGGCCTGCCTTTCCACTTGTTTCTATCTAGAGCCACTACAAGTCATTCGTCCCGTATTATCTAGAATTCTAGATCGACATACATTTTAGGCCTACCGTAATGTTTCCGATGTGGATTACACAGAGTAGTAGATTTTGCCTAAATATACATAAAAAGAGAAATTATAACTATAGGGATGCTTTTTCTTTACTATACTATATTTACAATAGTTACATTAATATACTCTCACCTCTGTTAGTCAGTGTCAGCTGTGGGCCCTACCACAGTTACCATTCGAAGAGTCATAAATAACCTTCGTTTGAAGCAATCTAATTCGTATTACAGAAAAATAGTTCAAGGCAACGTCGCTTAAACGTTACTTACATCTACGTCCTCAAAACCCATCTACAGAGTGTTTAAGCGATTAATTCTTGGTTTTTGACCACGTACATTTACGTAAGGTCGGAAGTCGACTGAAGAGGTTATTTTCTTTATGTGATCGAATTTTTTCCACCATCAAACCAATGGTAAATATCTCGCGATAAATTACACCAGTGTAGTGAAAACCCCTGATAGGTTAACTGCTTTAACGGTTTCCGTCCACTGGTGGTCACGCGCGTGTTAATTTAAATCTAAACACCTGTTGATTGAGTCTAAATTTGCTCAACTGGGCCTTCTTCTCTGTCCATAAACAGATTAAAAGATTGGTTATCTGTGTTTTGTTGGTGTAGATCGCCGTGTTTCTGCCTGTCGGTGTCGTCTCCGAGGGCGCCACATACGCTGTTCCCCTTGCGTACAGTTCACTCGTGTTTGTGTTTCTTCAGTTCGGGCGGCTCGTCGTCCTCCTCCTCGTCGTCGTCCCACTCCCAGTCGGGGTCCTCCTCGTCCCCCTCCGCGCGCCCCTCTCCGACCTCTTCCTCCTCCTCTTCTTCATCTTCCTGCAATAACATATCACATATATTACAAATTAAACCACCTCTGCTTACCTTTATTACGTACCTTTTGCTTTGAAAACATCGTAGGTCATTCGACATCTTCTAGGTAAACACGGTAACTTCGGTCTTTTCTAGGTAAACACGCTCCATCGTAGACCGCATCATCGCTTAACATCAGGCGAGATGGCGGTCAAGTGTAAACCTATTAAAGTTTTAAAAAAAAGATCCTAAGTAAAGGGTACATTTTTTTAGTGCTCCCCTTTTCTCTTTTTGTTTTCCTAATTCAACATGTACCTCTTTAAACAAGAACCAAAATGACAGAGGTCACGGACGTGCCGATGGGCAGAGTGTCGGGGTCGGTACGCACCGGGTCGCGGTGGTGCAGCACTCTTACGGGCGGGGTGTCGGGGTCGGTACGCACCGGGTCGCGGTGGTGCAGCACTCCTACGGGCGGGGTGTCGGGGTCGGTACGCACCGGGTCGCGGTGGTGCAGCACTCCTATGGGCGGGGTGTCGGGGTCGGTACGCACCGGGTCGCGGTGATGCAGCACTCCTATGGGCGGGGTGTCGGGGTCAGTACGCACCGGGTCGCGGTGGTGCAGCACTCCTATGGGCGGGGTGTCGGGGTCGGTACGCACCGGGTCGCGGTGATGCAGCACTCCTATGGGCGGGGTGTCGGGGTCAGTACGCACCGGGTCGCGGTGGTGCAGCACTCCTATGGGCGGGGTGTCGAGGTGTTGCGCCACTCTCCGCTCGATGAGGAACGACACGTACTCGTCGTACAGCAGCCGCAGCAGGTGGAACGAGCCGAACGATGCCGCCGACCTGAACACACACATCTCTGTTAATGATAATAGGAATTAAACTCTCGAGCTCATCTTTATGACTAGATTTATTAAAATAATTATCAACGTTATATAGAAAACTTAGGGTTACACTACACCATACACTTATATACATATATTACAGAATTCAACGACGAATAGTGTAATGCAACAAATCATTAATAAGCAGTATGAATAGTGTAGGAGACATTATGTCACCCTGGGAAAGTCCTGTACAACGCGTGTGCTATTAATATGTAAGTCATGATTACCTTTCACGCCTTCAGAAGCTACACATTTCTCGCCTGAGAGATACCGTGGGCTTTTTTTTTTTTTTATTTAAATTTTACAGCTCCGGCTCCCCCCCCTCACCTGAGAGTGAGCTCGCGGATGACGAGCGAGGAGTAGTAGCTCCAGTCCAGCAGCAGGCGGCTCCCCCCCTCACCTGAGAGTGAGCTCGCGGATGACGAGCGAGGAGTAGTAGCTCCAGTCCAGCAGCAGGCGGCTCCCCCCCTCACCTGAGAGTGAGCTCGCGGATCACGAGCGAGGAGTAGTAGCTCCAGTCCAGCAGCAGGCGGCTCCCCCCCTCACCTGAGAGTGAGCTCGCGGATGACGAGCGAGGAGTAGTAGCTCCAGTCCAGCAGCAGGCGGCTCCCCCCCTCACCTGAGAGTGAGCTCGCGGATGACGAGCGAGGAGTAGTAGCTCCAGTCCAGCAGCAGGCGGCTCCCCCCCCTCACCTGAGAGTGAGCTCGCGGATGACGAGCGAGGAGTAGTAGCTCCAGTCCAGCAGCAGGCGGCTCCCCCCCTCACCTGAGAGTGAGCTCGCGGATGACGAGCGAGGAGTAGTAGCTCCAGTCCAGCAGCAGGCGGCTCCCCCCCTCACCTGAGAGTGAGCTCGCGGATGACGAGCGAGGAGTAGTAGCTCCAGTCCAGCAGCAGGCGGCTCCCCCCCTCACCTGAGAGTGAGCTCGCGGATGACGAGCGAGGAGTAGTAGCTCCAGTCCAGCAGCAGGCGGCTCCCCCCCTCACCTGAGAGTGAGCTCGCGGATGACGAGCGAGGAGTAGTAGCTCCAGTCCAGCAGCAGGCGGCTCCCCCCCTCACCTGAGAGTGAGCTCGCGGATGACGAGCGAGGAGTAGTAGCTCCAGTCCAGCAGCAGGCGGCTCCCCCCTCACCTGAGAGTGAGCTCGCGGATGACGAGCGAGGAGTAGTAGCTCCAGTCCAGCAGCAGGCGGCTCCCCCCCTCACCTGAGAGTGAGCTCGCGGATGACGAGCGAGGAGTAGTAGCTCCAGTCCAGCAGCAGGCGGCTCCCCCCCCTCACCTGAGAGTGAGCTCGCGGATGACGAGCGAGGAGTAGTAGCTCCAGTCCAGCAGCAGGCGGCTCCCCCCCTCACCTGAGAGTGAGCTCGCGGATGACGAGCGAGGAGTAGTAGCTCCAGTCCAGCAGCAGGCGGCTCCCCCCCTCACCTGAGAGTGAGCTCGCGGATGACGAGCGAGGAGTAGTAGCTCCAGTCCAGCAGCAGGCGGCTCCCCCCTCACCTGAGAGTGAGCTCGCGGATGACGAGCGAGGAGTAGTAGCTCCAGTCCAGCAGCAGGCGGCTCCCCCCCCTCACCTGAGAGTGAGCTCGCGGATGACGAGCGAGGAGTAGTAGCTCCAGTCCAGCAGCAGGCGGCTCCCCCCCTCACCTGAGAGTGAGCTCGCGGATGACGAGCGAGGAGTAGTAGCTCCAGTCCAGCAGCAGGCGGCTCCCCCCCCTCACCTGAGAGTGAGCTCGCGGATGACGAGCGAGGAGTAGTAGCTCCAGTCCAGCAGCAGGCGGCTCCCCCCCTCACCTGAGAGTGAGCTCGCGGATGACGAGCGAGGAGTAGTAGCTCCAGTCCAGCAGCAGGCGGCTCCCCCCCTCACCTGAGAGTGAGCTCGCGGATGACGAGCGAGGAGTAGTAGCTCCAGTCCAGCAGCAGGCGGCTCCCCCCCTCACCTGAGAGTGAGCTCGCGGATGACGAGCGAGGAGTAGTAGCTCCAGTCCAGCAGCAGGCGGCTCCCCCCTCACCTGAGAGTGAGCTCGCGGATGACGAGCGAGGAGTAGTAGCTCCAGTCCAGCAGCAGGCGGCTCCCCCCCTCACCTGAGAGTGAGCTCGCGGATGACGAGCGAGGAGTAGTAGCTCCAGTCCAGCAGCAGGCGGCTCCCCCCCCTCACCTGAGAGTGAGCTCGCGGATGACGAGCGAGGAGTAGTAGCTCCAGTCCAGCAGCAGGCGGCTCCCCCCCTCACCTGAGAGTGAGCTCGCGGATGACGAGCGAGGAGTAGTAGCTCCAGTCCAGCAGCAGGCGGCTCCCCCCCTCACCTGAGAGTGAGCTCGCGGATGACGAGCGAGGAGTAGTAGCTCCAGTCCAGCAGCAGGCGGCTCCCCCCCTCACCTGAGAGTGAGCTCGCGGATGACGAGCGAGGAGTAGTAGCTCCAGTCCAGCAGCAGGCGGCTCCCCCCCTCACCTGAGAGTGAGCTCGCGGATGACGAGCGAGGAGTAGTAGCTCCAGTCCAGCAGCAGGCGGCTCCCCCCCCTCACCTGAGAGTGAGCTCGCGGATGACGAGCGAGGAGTAGTAGCTCCAGTCCAGCAGCAGGCGGCTCCCCCCCCTCACCTGAGAGTGAGCTCGCGGATGACGAGCGAGGAGTAGTAGCTCCAGTCCAGCAGCAGGCGGCTCCCCCCCTCACCTGAGAGTGAGCTCGCGGATGACGAGCGAGGAGTAGTAGCTCCAGTCCAGCAGCAGGCGGCTCCCCCCCTCACCTGAGAGTGAGCTCGCGGATGACGAGCGAGGAGTAGTAGCTCCAGTCCAGCAGCAGGCGGCTCCCCCCTCACCTGAGAGTGAGCTCGCGGATGACGAGCGAGGAGTAGTAGCTCCAGTCCAGCAGCAGGCGGCTCCCCCCCCTCACCTGAGAGTGAGCTCGCGGATGACGAGCGAGGAGTAGTAGCTCCAGTCCAGCAGCAGGCGGCTCCCCCCCTCACCTGAGAGTGAGCTCGCGGATGACGAGCGAGGAGTAGTAGCTCCAGTCCAGCAGCAGGCGGCTCCCCCCCCTCACCTGAGAGTGAGCTCGCGGATGACGAGCGAGGAGTAGTAGCTCCAGTCCAGCAGCAGGCGGCTCCCCCCCTCACCTGAGAGTGAGCTCGCGGATGACGAGCGAGGAGTAGTAGCTCCAGTCCAGCAGCAGGCGGCTCCCCCCCTCACCTGAGAGTGAGCTCGCGGATGACGAGCGAGGAGTAGTAGCTCCAGTCCAGCAGCAGGCGGCTCCCCCCCTCACCTGAGAGTGAGCTCGCGGATGACGAGCGAGGAGTAGTAGCTCCAGTCCAGCAGCAGGCGGCTCCCCCCCTCACCTGAGAGTGAGCTCGCGGATGACGAGCGAGGAGTAGTAGCTCCAGTCCAGCAGCAGGCGGCTCCCCCCCCTCACCTGAGAGTGAGCTCGCGGATGACGAGCGAGGAGTAGTAGCTCCAGTCCAGCAGCAGGCGGCTCCCCCCCTCACCTGAGAGTGAGCTCGCGGATGACGAGCGAGGAGTAGTAGCTCCAGTCCAGCAGCAGGCGGCTCCCCCCCTCACCTGAGAGTGAGCTCGCGGATGACGAGCGAGGAGTAGTAGCTCCAGTCCAGCAGCAGGCGGCTCCCCCCCCTCACCTGAGAGTGAGCTCGCGGATGACGAGCGAGGAGTAGTAGCTCCAGTCCAGCAGCAGGCGGCTCCCCCCCTCACCTGAGAGTGAGCTCGCGGATGACGAGCGAGGAGTAGTAGCTCCAGTCCAGCAGCAGGCGGCTCCCCCCCTCACCTGAGAGTGAGCTCGCGGATGACGAGCGAGGAGTAGTAGCTCCAGTCCAGCAGCAGGCGGCTCCCCCCCTCACCTGAGAGTGAGCTCGCGGATGACGAGCGAGGAGTAGTAGCTCCAGTCCAGCAGCAGGCGGCTCCCCCCTCACCTGAGAGTGAGCTCGCGGATGACGAGCGAGGAGTAGTAGCTCCAGTCCAGCAGCAGGCGGCTCCCCCCCTCACCTGAGAGTGAGCTCGCGGATGACGAGCGAGGAGTAGTAGCTCCAGTCCAGCAGCAGGCGGCTCCCCCCCCTCACCTGAGAGTGAGCTCGCGGATGACGAGCGAGGAGTAGTAGCTCCAGTCCAGCAGCAGGCGGCTCCCCCCCTCACCTGAGAGTGAGCTCGCGGATGACGAGCGAGGAGTAGTAGCTCCAGTCCAGCAGCAGGCGGCTCCCCCCCTCACCTGAGAGTGAGCTCGCGGATGACGAGCGAGGAGTAGTAGCTCCAGTCCAGCAGCAGGCGGCTCCCCCCCCTCACCTGAGAGTGAGCTCGCGGATGACGAGCGAGGAGTAGTAGCTCCAGTCCAGCAGCAGGCGGCTCCCCCCCTCACCTGAGAGTGAGCTCGCGGATGACGAGCGAGGAGTAGTAGCTCCAGTCCAGCAGCAGCCGGCGCGCGCGCGGCAGCAGGTCGCGGGACCCTGCGGGCGGGAGCGCGGCGCGCACGCAGCCCTCCAGCCACGCCGCCCACTGCTCCAGCGACGCGCCGCGCGACAGCGTCGCCTGATCACACGGAACAAACTTTTTAGCTGTTTGCAGGTAAGATAAGATAATTCAAAACATTGTAAAAGTTAACCCATATAAAATGGCCTCTTCGTGAGGCAAGACAATTTATTTTAGTCTTAATTTAAACAATGAACGAAACACCGCTTTAACCGTCTCCAGTTTTCTAAGTACTCATATCGGCAAATAGTTATACGAAAGTGCAAAGTTACTTTTTAACTACTCAATTTAGATGAATGAGCGAGCCAGCGCAAGATTCTAAAATTGAATCCGAGATTAAAAATAATGTGTCATCCGCCAACCCGCACTGGGCCAGCGTGGTGGATTATGGCCTTAACTCTCTCCTTGCGAGAGAAGGCCCCGAGTACCAGTGGGAACGTTTAGTGGGCTGTTGATGTTGATGTTGTTAAAAATAAAGTAATCCTGAGCGTTAGCGAGGGAATCAAAAGAGCACGACGTGAAAAATCTTTGGGCTCGAGTACAACACGTACCTTTTCATCCCATGTCAGAGAGGAAATGATAAAATACTTTACACATTGTTAAAAGTTTCAGGTACTCTGTTAGCGTCAAATAAACTTATTCGTCGGTAGAAGGTAGAATATTTTTTTTTAGGTTTTTCACTTATTTTGAAGTTTCTTGATTTTAACTGAAGGTTTCAATAATTTTAAGTGAAAAGAAAATTGTTCGGAAAGTACTTAGTACTTTTCTACAAAAAAAGTACATGAAGGATTTACCTCATTTACCTGAGTAAAATTTTTAACAAACTGATAAAAGTTTAAAAAATTCGGTATCATGAAGATAGAATAGTAAATAGATTTAATAATTATCGAGTTAAACCGACGCGATTGAACAACAAACGCCCAAACTTTCACATTTATAATATTAGTAAGATTGTTCTGTACAGAGTACAGAGTGTCACTAGCGAGGGGAGAAAATAATAACCAACAGGCTACTGTTCTGAGACAATTTATTCAACCAACTTAAAAACCTATGGAACATTCAACAAAAATCTCGTTACCCGCGATTCAGCATCATACGAATTTACTAGTAACGCCATCTAGTTCCATTTTTACGAACTAAATAACTTTTAGTCTATTTATTCAGAAATTTCAACCATATTTACAAAGCAATAAGGTTCCGATTTGAACATACCGCCCGCCAAGGACGAATAGTCCTTCTCAAAATATAAATCAACAATTTAAAGTGAGACTCAACAAATTTACAAAAGAATAATAAATGAAATAATTTTACTCAAAGACTACAAAGATAAGTTTCGTACAAAATAACACAAGTTGCTATACACTTCCATCTGAATTTACAGGGATAAGACACAATTCACACTTAGGACGCTGAGTCAAGGAGTTCTTGTAAGTCAAGGTAACCGGGGTGGAACTTTATAATCAACTTTGTGAACCAATAATTACCACGAATATTTCGAGGTGAACTGCAGCCCACCGTGTAGAGTTCGATAATGAGCCTCTGCAATTATCAGTTTGCCGAAATGTAAACTCCCACAACTGACAATCGGGTGTTTCCTATTTTCAGGTAAGTTTGGTTTTATCGCTGTTCAAAACAACATGTAAAGTTCTTTGAATCGACAACAAAAATGTAGGGCTTAGACAGTGGGATTCAAACCTTCTGCAGTAGGCGATGAATCGTACCATTCCTTACAAAGAAGAAAACCTGGCGCAGAGTTCTTCACCTTAATCAGGACTGACATCGACAGCATGTACTCTAACCGTTTTATTTTATAAATCCATCTTTGAGTCAATTTTATATGGTAAACTTTTGTCACGAAGCCAGTGAGGGCCATACTTCCATAGGGTACTCTCAAGCAACTCAGCATGCAGGATCCCATGGGATGCACTGTCTGCAAGATTATCAGTGGACTGTATATGTAATAACCGTTGTGCTGTATCGAGTAAGCTTAACATCTCTGAAGTACGGTTCGCAACAAAAGTCTTCCAACGACTAGTATGATCCCTCAACCAAGCCAAAACGATTGTCCGATCCGTCCATGGACGTTCCTTATCTGTCAGCTGGTCTAGCAATTTTATTCGACCCCTAGTTTGTTTCAGCAAGGTAAATCCGTCCTTTTCTAGCAATTTACTCATTTGGTCACACGTTTTAAATATTTCTATATCACATTGACAACTGGTGAGTAGATCGCCCATGAAAAAATCAGTCTTCACACCTTTTCCCGCTACAAAGTAATGATAACCTTTATCAAGGGCAATATGCTGCAGTACTTTCACAGATAAGTATGGGGTACTTGAAGTTCCGAAGGTTACCGTCAACAGTCGGTAATCCTGGGCTTCATCCGGGTGAGACTTTTCTCTCCATACTATCCTCTTGTAATCTGCATGCATTTCTGCAATACGAACCTGTCGACACCTCTTGACGATGTCCGCCGAAATGCAAATAGGGTGTAAACGCCAATGCATAATGATATGTCTTAACTCCGGTTGGAGTTTCGGTCCTATCAGCAGCGTGTCGTTCAAGAATCGATTGTTTGCATTAATCTTACTTGCTGCGTTGACGACGTCTCTTGTTTTGGTGTTGTCGTTACGGATTACCGCTTGATGTGGCCGATAGACCACCTTATAGATTGAGAGTTTTGGGGACACTTTGGTCATGTGTCCGAGAGCCAAGTACTCATTTAGAACATGGTCGTAGTCTTTCTTCTGATTTGGAGATCTCTTCACTGCAACAACAGCTCGGGTCTTTCCATCATTGCTTTCACCATCAGGGCGGAACGGAAGCTCCACAACATAGCGCCCGCTGGTATCTCTTCGAGTTGTTGTCGCAGAGTGTTCTTCACACGCTTGTTCCTCCTCTGTCAGAATCTTGGATTGCAGAGGGGTTGGCTCAGCCTCAATCTCCCAAACCTTCCTTAGTGTATCGCTCTCGTCACATTCCAGGTGCTTAACGACTATATGGTGACAAGCACAATGTATACTACGATAATCTCCGACTTGACCCGACAACACCCATCCGAGGTAAGTATCCTGCGCAATTACAAACCCCGTAGGGCTTCGTATCAAACCCATTTTCAGGACACGACTATACACCTCAGAACCTAATAGGAGGTCGATCTTATTAGGGACATTATATTGTGGGTCTGCCAATTTGATGTTCTCCAGATCTTTCCAACTAGTTAAGTCAGCTCTCTTATCTGGCAGTATCGATGTTACAGTATTCAGCACATGAGCTTGAACTTGTAATTGAAAGGCTGGATCATGAAGTGACTGAATTGTTACCATAACCATATACCTAGAGGTTAAGTCACGCTGACCCCCACCTAACCCAGAAATACAGCACTGAGCTGCAACTTTCTTTAGCCGTAATATCCGTACGGCTGCTTCAGAAATAAAAGACCCTTTTGATCCTTGATCAAGAAGAGCCCTAAATGTCTGAGGATAACCATTATTTGACTCAGCCTTGACTAAAGCCGTGGCTAATAATGTTTGATTGTAAACTTTGCCTGTTACAAAATGGTTAGAAATTGTTGTGGTCTCGTCTATCATGGCAGATGCTTCCTGGAGTTTGCACTCCGGCATTTCAGTTGCTGTGGTAACTGTCGATGAAGCTGCTCTACCATGACCATGAAGCAGACTGTGATGGTTCCCCCTACATAGACGGCATTTTGTAGAAATTCGACAAAACCGTCCCGTGTGACCCACGCCAAGACAATTGAAACAAAGTCCGAGGGACTTCGTAATCTCTTGTCGCCTTGCAACATCTTCCTTTGCGAACTGGTCACAGGAATACAAACGATGGGGCTCCTGACAAAGCGGACAAGGCGAAATGTTTTTATTTGAAGTAACATGCATAACCTTTGTATTTGATTTAACGGGATTATTAAATCTATGAATGCTATAAGAAGGTTCAACTAATTCTAAAGCGCGAAATCTTGACTCCAAGAACTCCTTGAACTGAGTGAAAGTAGGCAATACATCTAAATTCTGACTGACACTAAGTTCCCATTGTTTTCGAGTTTCTGCATCTAATTTGGCGCTTACAATGTAAATGATAATAGCATCCCAAAATTCTACCCCTATGTCTAGATTTTCTAGTTCATGTATGCAATCCGAAGTTGTATCTACTAAAAGTTTTATTGATAGAGAAGACTCTGTAGTCATTGATTTTTGACTAAATAGCCGCTTTAAGATACAATTCGTTATAAACCTTTTATTATCGTATCGATGTTTTAACAAGTCCCAACATTTTTTATAATTAGCTGTCGTAATGGGAATATGCTTGAGTAGTTGTTCAGCTTCGCCTTGAACTTGAGTCTTTAAATAATGGAGACGTTGGACGTCATCAAGTCCAGTGTTGTTGTGCACCAATGAAAGAAATAGATCTTTAAATGACGACCATTCAGAATATAAGCCACTGAAAACCGGTATCGAAATCTGCGGTAACCGAACTACTGACTCTTTCATTGGCGCAGACAAATCAGAACAAACGCTCGTAGAAGGCCTAACTGCTCGAAGTGAAGTCTTCAACTCGGTCTTGTATGCTATGTATGTTTCGTAAGCTTCGTCAAACACATCATTTTTCATGTAAGTGGTGGCATCCAGATCCTTCTTATCATACGATGATATCAAATCTTCGTTCTTGGCCGTTAACTTGCTGATAATCTCTTCCAAACCTTCAAGTCTTGCCAAGATGTATGGTTCTGTAACTCGTTCCTTTGGCGATTTTTTAAAGTTAGACTATCCCTTCTCAATCTGGGTTTTCAAGTCTTCCAATATTCTTATGTCCTTATTCATGTTTACTCAATTTTTTTAGTAGTGGTAGCAATAGTAGTGAATTCCTTTGATGACGTTTCTTTTTTTAAAGTTTCCCGAAAACTCGACGTAATTTTTCTATGTTCTTCAATCCATCTAAATTTTTCAAAGTTCCAATTCTTCACATTTTTTTTAAGTCCAAAATTCACCGCATTTTTCTAAGTCCAAATATCTTCAAATTTTTCTAAGTTGAAAATCAATGGAATTTTTCTAAGTGTTTGGGACGCATTTATTTCGCTGAGAAATCGGGCATAGGTTCGTCGTCGTTTTTCGAGAAATTATTCTAAGTCCCAAACTACTTTTTGAAATTTTACAAGTCCATGCATTAACTTTAACTTTTTGAGATTCACTACTATTTAATTTGAAAATTGTACTCACAGTTTATATTGTACCATACCACTTCAATTTCCTGGGTTCGAAGTCCAAATCCTTGGTATATAGTTCCAATTAAATTCCAAGTGCTGGGGTCCGAAGTCCTTGCCACTATGTCACCTTTGAAGTTCTCGTCTGCTTCTCCTCGCTGGTGTCCCTTCACCAGATGGAGCTATTTCACTGAAGCACTGATGTTCCACCAATACTTCCAAAATACTCCGACTCGTAGGACCTTTTGTACAGAATGTCACTAGCGAGGAGAGAAAACAATAACCAACAGGCTACTGTTCTGAGACAATTTATTCAACCAACTTAAAAACCTATGGAACATTCAACAAAAATCTCGTTACCGCGATTCAGCATCATACGAATTTACCAGTAACGCCATCTAGTTCCATTTTGACGAACTAAATAACTTTTAGTTTATTTATTCAGAAATTTCAACCATATTTACAAAGCAATAAGGTTCCGATTTGAACAGTTCCATCACATCAAGTTCGGATTATGCCCTTAACCATTAGAAAAGGAAATGGCATTTCATCAAGAACATTTCTTCAGATCATCAAAAGTAAATTTGTAATCTTGTAACACATGTTGTAGTTTCTATGTATAATATGTATGAATTTAAAACTTTATAAGTATTATAATATCAGCTATCTGGTCGCTATAATACAAGCTTTGCTTAGTTTGGGGTCAGATGGTGTTGTGTGTGAATTGTCCACCAATATTTATTTATTTACTATTGTCCATGTAGAATGTAGATAGATAGATAACTCTTTATTGTGACACAAAAACATAAATTGAAATTACGTTGTAAAATACATTGAAATATTACAATAAAACACTTATGAAGTGGTGCTAGACCACAAATGGCGGCCTTATTGCTTAGAGCAATCTTTTCCAGGCATCCAGCTTAAAAGAAATTCGCCTACATAGGTACATGGTTAGGCGAAGCGAGGTGACATTTTTCCTAATTTATATACTACTAGCTGACCCCGCAAACGTTGTTTTGCCATATAAATAAAGGTATGAAAAATAGCTAGTAGCCGATTCTCAGACCTACTGAATATGCATATAAATTTTGGTTAAAATCAGTAAAGCCGTTTCGGAGGAGTAAGGAAACAAACACTGTGACACGAGAATTTTATATATAAGATAACATAAAACAAATTAATACATAATATACGAGTACATAATAATCCAAAGGTTATAAATAATGATAGTGAGTCTAAAAACATAGGTAAACACAAATATTAGTAGTTATAAACTTAAAATGTTCCACGTAATGGCTTACCTTGAAGTCGGCCTCCAGTTTGAGCGCGTTGGCCTGCGAGGGGCAGGCGCAGGCCCAGGCCGCCTGCTCGCGCACCACGCGGAAGTCCACGCGGTTCAGGTCAGACACCATCTGCGGGACGGGGTGGTGAAAAGCACGATGGGAAAAACCACAAAACAGACAAGCCCTGCAAAAAGGGTTTGAAGGGCAATGATTCCAGAGAAATTACAGGGCTTAGAGACATAATATCTTAGATCTCTGGGTGACGAGCGCAGTGCAGTGCTAGGTAATGATTTGGACTATCATGTTTCAATAGCTGCGTGTTACTGTGCTGTTATGTGGCAGGCATGTTGCTTACCATCAGGCACATGACCTGCTCGTCTCGTCACTCTATGCTATAAAAAAAAAAAAAAAAAAATGTGTGCGCTTAAAACCGCACGGCAGAAGTGAAAACTAAAATAAGAAATACTTACCTAACTATATAAAGACTACTAAATAATTTTAATTTAAAACTTTTACGGCTGAATGATTAGTATCCATGGCCAAGAATAAATTTTAAAAAAATAATTACGCGGGTCGAAAATGCCGTTTGACTCACACTCACTAGTTTTTAGTGTTTGCTATTTAGTTATGTCATATTTATGTATTTCGCTAAAAATGCATAAATATGTTGTGTTATAGTGTATTTTTGTAAGCACTTTCTTATGAAAATGGGTATCATTTTGTGTGTTTACGTAGTGTAAGTGCTGTGATAAAATATTACAACCATAACTTTTTTGCAATGGACGTGAAATGCAAATTTAACATTTCGTGACAGGTTCAATTGATGTGGTAAGTACCTAGAAGTTAATGTCGTGATAAAAAAGTTTAAAAATTCGCCAGTTTCAGCGAGAAAGTCGCTAAGGTGTCAGTCAACACTGGTAGTGAGCAGCGAGAGAGAGTAAGAGTATGTATTGTCCCATGTCCTCCTCTAACAATTATCTTTCTCGGTCTGGCACGTTTGTTGACCACATTATCTTTCTCGCTCTAGCATCCCGAGTTTACCCGAAATTTCTTATCATATCCGAGCGTGATGATCACGTGATCATGAGTCCATTTCACAGCCCACGAAAATTCTGTCTATAACGCGCCTAAAGAAGTTTTCACTTCAAAAGAAGATCTTCAGATGGCTTGTTTAGACCATATCAGTTAAATAGGGAACAAACTATAGCTTCGAACGTGGTGATAAAACATAACATAAATACATCCTGATGGGACGCTGGCTCACACCACTCCGGAAAAGCAAACCATTTTGCATCCCAATTAGCGGAATGTTAATGCGCGGTGTAGGGGAGCGGGAGCTGACCTGGTGTATCTGGTGCTGGTTGGTGAGCACGGCGCGCGCGGCCTGCGCCAGGTGGTTGAGCGAGGTGTACCGGCGCAGCGCCGCCGCCAGCGCCGCGCCCGCCGCCGCGCCCGAGCGCGCCGCGCCGCCGCCCGCGCCGCGCCCGCCCGCCGACAGCGCGCCCTCCACGCCCTTCGCGAAATTGCGGATCGCCTGCACACACACATACAGACGCGTTATCAATTGGATGGCATTAAATGTATAAATAGACTATGTGCGAGGCAAGACGAGTGAAAATCAAGGATTAAAAACAATGGGCGTTCCACGCAATAACAGCTCCACGGCGCGCTGGTAGAGCGCGGTGTCTGCACGCCGCCCCCCCTCCCCCCCACCCGCACGTACCTGTGTGAGCGCGGGCGGGATGGGTCGCAGCACGTGCGGCAGCAGCAGCTCCACGGCGCGCTGGTAGAGCGCGGTGTCTGCGCGCCGCCCCCCCCCTCCCCCCCACCCGCACGTACCTGTGTGAGCGCGGGCGGGATGGGTCGCAGCACGTGCAGCAGCAGCAGCTCCACGGCGCGCTGGTAGAGCGCGGTGTCTGCGCGCCGCCCCCCCCCCCCTCCCCCCCCGCACGTACCTGTGTGAGCGCGGGCGGGATGGGTCGCAGCACGTGCGGCAGCAGCAGCTCCACGGCGCGCTGGTAGAGCGCGGTGTCTGCGCGCCGCCCCCCCCCCCCCTCCCCCCCCCCGCACGTACCTGTGTGAGCGCGGGCGGGATGGGTCGCAGCACGTGCGGCAGCAGCAGCTCCACGGCGCGCTGGTAGAGCGCGGTGTCTGCGCGCCGCCCCCCCCCCCTCCCCCCCCCGCACGTACCTGTGTGAGCACGGGCGGGATGGGTCGCAGCACGTGCGGCAGCAGCAGCTCCACGGCGCGCTGGTAGAGCGCGGTGTCTGCGCGCCGCCCCCCCCCCCTCCCCCCCCCCGCACGTACCTGTGTGAGCGCGGGCGGGATGGGTCGCAGCACGTGCGGCAGCAGCAGCTCCACGGCGCGCTGGTAGAGCGCGGTGTCTGCGCGCCGCCCCCCCCCCCCTCCCTCCCCCCCCGCACGTACCTGTGTGAGCGCGGGCGGGATGGGTCGCAGCACGTGCGGCAGCAGCAGCTCCACGGCGCGCTGGTAGAGCGCGGTGTCTGCGCGCCGCCCCCCCCTCCCCCCCACCCGCACGTACCTGTGTGAGCGCGGGCGGGATGGGTCGCAGCACGTGCGGCAGCAGCAGCTCCACGGCGCGCTGGTAGAGCGCGGTGTCTGCACGCCGCCCCCCCTCCCCCCCCACCCGCACGTACCTGTGTGAGCGCGGGCGGGATGGGTCGCAGCACGTGCGGCAGCAGCAGCTCCACGGCGCGCTGGTAGAGCGCGGTGTCTGCGCGCCGCCCCCCCCCTCCCCCCCACCCGCACGTACCTGTGTGAGCGCGGGCGGGATGGGTCGCAGCACGTGCAGCAGCAGCAGCTCCACGGCGCGCTGGTAGAGCGCGGTGTCTGCGCGCCGCCCCCCCCCCCCCTCCCCCCCCGCACGTACCTGTGTGAGCGCGGGCGGGATGGGTCGCAGCACGTGCGGCAGCAGCAGCTCCACGGCGCGCTGGTAGAGCGCGGTGTCTGCGCGCCGCCCCCCCCCCCTCCCCCCCCCGCACGTACCTGTGTGAGCGCGGGCGGGATGGGTCGCAGCACGTGCGGCAGCAGCAGCTCCACGGCGCGCTGGTAGAGCGCGGTGTCTGCGCGCCGCCCCCCCCCCCTCCCCCCCCCCGCACGTACCTGTGTGAGCGCGGGCGGGATGGGTCGCAGCACGTGCGGCAGCAGCAGCTCCACGGCGCGCTGGTAGAGCGCGGTGTCTGCGCGCCGCCCCCCCCCCCCTCCCTCCCCCCCCCGCACGTACCTGTGTGAGCGCGGGCGGGATGGGTCGCAGCACGTGCGGCAGCAGCAGCTCCACGGCGCGCTGGTAGAGCGCGGTGTCTGCGCGCCGCCCCCCCCCCCCTCCCCCCCCCCCGCACGTACCTGTGTGAGCGCGGGCGGGATGGGTCGCAGCACGTGCGGCAGCAGCAGCTCCACGGCGCGCTGGTAGAGCGCGGTGTCTGCGCGCCGCCCCCCCCCCTCCCTCCCCCCCCGCACGTACCTGTGTGAGCGCGGGCGGGATGGGTCGCAGCACGTGCGGCAGCAGCAGCTCCACGGCGCGCTGGTAGAGCGCGGTGTCTGCGCGCCGCCCCCCCCCCCCTCCCCCCCCGCACGTACCTGTGTGAGCGCGGGCGGGATGGGTCGCAGCACGTGCGGCAGCAGCAGCTCCACGGCGCGCTGGTAGAGCGCGGTGTCTGCGCGCCGCCCCCCCCCCCTCCCCCCCCCGCACGTACCTGTGTGAGCGCGGGCGGGATGGGTCGCAGCACGTGCGGCAGCAGCAGCTCCACGGCGCGCTGGTAGAGCGCGGTGTCTGCGCGCCGCCCCCCCCCCCCCCCTCCCCCCCCCGCACGTACCTGTGTGAGCGCGGGCGGGATGGGTCGCAGCACGTGCGGCAGCAGCAGCTCCACGGCGCGCTGGTAGAGCGCGGTGTCTGCGCGCCGCCCCCCCCCCCTCCCCCCCCGCACGTACCTGTGTGAGCGCGGGCGGGATGGGTCGCAGCACGTGCGGCAGCAGCAGCTCCACGGCGCGCTGGTAGAGCGCGGTGTCTGCGCGCCGCCCCCCCCCCCCTCCCCCCCCCGCACGTACCTGTGTGAGCGCGGGCGGGATGGGTCGCAGCACGTGCGGCAGCAGCAGCTCCACGGCGCGCTGGTAGAGCGCGGTGTCTGCGCGCCGCCCCCCCCCCCTCCCCCCCCGCACGTACCTGTGTGAGCGCGGGCGGGATGGGTCGCAGCACGTGCGGCAGCAGCAGCTCCACGGCGCGCTGGTAGAGCGCGGTGTCTGCGCGCCGCAGCCAGCGCCCGCCGGCCCGGCGCGCCGCCAGCCGCCGCCCCGCGCCCCCCCGCCCCCCTCCAGAACGCGCGCCGCGCCGCCTCCACCGCGCCCGTGTCCAGCGCCGCCACCGCCTCCAGGAACGCCGCGCCGTACTCCCTGCAACAATCACACTCTCTCACTCACTTACTATGTCCGCTTGAGGCACCCGGTACACACCAAAAAGTCAGTTAATGACGAAAACCAACAATCTTAGCTCTGCGAAATCAAAAATAAACTAAAAAAATTAAATGGTTCCGAAGTATTACAATTATTTCAAAAATTATGCTATCGAATGCAATTTTTTGGTTTTTCGTATTTGTTATATCGTATAAATGTCGGAATCGAGTCGCAATCAAGTTACAATCGAGATGCAATCGAGTCGTGTCCGGGAGGCTAGTGCCACCTAGTGGCGTTCGATGGAGTTAGTGCCGCGCGCGTTGTTAAATAGACGGGTCGTTGGAGTTTGAGAGGACTTCTCTCTTGGCGATCGCCAAGACGATCGAAAAAACTTCCACTCAAATGTCAATTCAACTCAATAGGCTTGTTTCCACTAATAATTAATCGGATGGATTAGATGTTCTTACTATTGATTAAGATATACAGATTTAAAAAAATAAAACAGACCTGTGTCGCGCGAGCAGCAGCGCGCGCGCAGAGGGCTCGCTGTCTGCGAGCGGCGCGGGCAGCGCGGGCGGCTCGGGCGCCGTCACCGCGCCCAGGTACTGGCGGTGCGCCGCCGCCGCGCAGCCCAGCGGGGACGCGGCGCTCGGGGACCGCGCGCGACCCTCCGACACCTCCTCCTGAACAACGAAACAGATTCAACAAGTAAATAAAAACGTTAAAAGAAAAAAAAAATATTACAGATAACTAATACAAGTGAACCACACGTTGACGCGTTTTAGTAACGAACAGCGTCATCTAGATCCAATCTGTATGAACTAAACCTAACGTAAAGAACAAACATTGAACTGTAGAAGTGTCCCAAACATTTTTGACGTGACAACCTCTAATAAATCGATGAACGCCGGCACGAAAAAGTGTCCCGATATGTCCCGTTACGCTCATTGTATGCTTGCGCCGCATCTATCAATGTTCTGTTATGACGTTGTCACGTTAAACTATCATCCGTAAACCAACCGACTTTACAGACAACCATTTTTTTATATAGAGAGCAAACATAACAAAGCATAAATAAATGGCAATGAGGATGACGATAACTGTAATGTAGTTCACCTGTTTGTCCGCGAGGTCGGCGTGGTCGTGTTCGTCGTGGTCATGGTCGTGGTCGTGGTCGGAGGCGCCCGCGTCCGGCTTGGCGCGGATCCCGTAGTAGTGGTACTTGGAGTTCCCGCGCGTGCCGAGGCGGCGCGTGCGGAGCCCCACGAACACGGAGCGGATGAGCTTGCCGAACGAGGCCGCGTTCACCGGCTCGAGGCGGTGCGCCGAGCAGTGGCGGAGGTAGTGCGCGTATAGCGTCGACCGCGGCAGCGACACCCCTGCGTCGAGCAACCACCAACGTATTTAAATTTTATACATACACTAGCTGCTACCCGCGACTCCGTCAGCGCGAAATAATTACATATTATATTCAGAGTTTCATGGTTGGAAACTTCTATGTTGACATTAATTTACCATTTCAACCCCAATTTTACCCCCGTAACAGTTCGAAATTACAAAATTGCTAGAACAAATAATATTCGTTTGCTTCGTGTCAAGTGTCTATATTCAGAGTTTCATGGTTTTATCTTCAACAGTTGGCATCTTCCATCTTCGGATCAAATGGCTATCAATGCCGGAGTCCCTCAAGGGTCGGTACTCTCTGCGACGCTCTTCCTGCTACATATCAACGATCTGTTGAAGCCCGGTATCTTTGGGTACGCAGATGATAGCACCGTTGTAGAGAGTTACATATCTAGTGCGAGAGCCAGTGGGCAGCAAACTCAGGTACTAAGAGAGAGTCTGATCGAGCGTTTGAGCTTGACCCTTGAGGCGGTGTCTACATGGGGCGATGCCAATCTGGTCAAGTTCAACGAGAGTAAGACGCAGGCGTGTCTGTTCTCCGCAAAAAGGAGTCCTTTTCAACTGACTCCAACCTTTAGAGGTGTATCCGTTCCGATTTCTGACCGTCTTGAGCTTTTGGGCGTTACATTGACATCTACGCTGAACTTTGGTTCGTAGGTATATCGAGTCCAAGGCCAAATTAGCTGCCAAAAAGCTAGGTGTCCTCTCAAAGGTGCGAAGGTACTTCAAGTCTGAGCAGTTGCTCACGTTATATAAGGCTCACATTCGTTCTTGTATGGAGTACTGTTCGCATCTTTGGGATGGTTCGGCTAAGTATCAGCTGGAGGCCTTGGAATCGATCGAGAGACGTGCCAAAAGGCTCATAGGCAACGACACTCTTGTGCGAAAAAGACTACAAAGTCTTGAACATCGCCGAAAAGTCGCTAGCCTTTCGGTTTTTTATCGAATACACTTCGGAGAGTGTGCGACTGATTTACATGATCTAATACCACCTTGCCCTTTTTTCTATCGGAATGCTCGTAGCTCGAAAAAACGACATCGTTTCATGGTTGATGTTCCAAAGACGCGAACGAAGAGATTTGACTCTGCTTTTGTGATAAGAACGTCTAGGCTGTGGAATGCGTTGCCTGAGTGGGTTTTCCCTGTTGACTACAATCTTTGTGTCTTCAAATCGAGAGTGAATCGGTTTCTTCTAGGTAAACACGCTCCATCGTAGACCGCATCGTCGCTTCACATCAGGTGAGATGGCGGTCAAGTGTAAGCCTATAAAAGTTAAAAAAAAAAAAAACTGTTGACATTAATTTCACAATTTGACAAAATTTCAACCCCAATTTCACCCCCGTAACAGTTCGAAATTACAAAATTGCTAGAACAAACATTCGTTTGCTTCGTGTCAAGTGTCTATATACAAAGTTTCATGGGTTTATCTTCAGTGTTTGGGATCTTCCATGTTGACATTCATCCCCCATTTCAACCCCAATTTCACCCCCGTACAGTTTGAAATTACAAAATTGCTAGAACCAACATTCGTTTGCTTCGTGTCAAGTGTCTATATACAGAGTTTCATGGTTTTTTTATATTCAACAATTGGGAACTTTCATATAGACATTCATCCCCCATTTCAACACTAAACCGTACAGTTACTGTACAGTACTAACGGGGGTGAAACCGTACAGTTCGAATTTAGGAAATTGATAGAACAAACATTGCTTCGTGTCTATATACAGAGTTTCATGGTTTTATCTTCAACGGTTGGGAACTTCCAAATTTATTGATATTCATCCCCCATTTCAACCCCAATTTCACCCCCCGTACAGTTTGAAATTACAAAATTGATAGAACAAACATTTCATTGCTTTGTGTCAAGTGTCTAAATACAAAATTTGATAACAACCGTTCATCCCTTGTTTCACCCTCTTAGGGGTTGAATTTCGCCAAATCCCGTCTTAGCGAGCGCCTACGTGCTAAGAGGGACCTCCATGCAAAATTTCAGATTCCTAGCATTAGTAGTTTCTGAGATTCCTTGATGAATGACCTTTCGCTTTTACATATATACTAGCTGTTACCCGAGACTTCGTCCGCGCGAAATAAATACTGAGGTAACTCAGGCAATAACTAATTTTACACCCAGATACATTTACTAAAACCAGCTTATAATAAATCAATTTCATCAAAATCGGTTCAGTTGTTTAGGTGTGAAAGCGTAAGAGCCATTCGTCCCCCATTTCAACTTCAATTTCATCCCCATACAGTTCGAAATTACAAAATTGCTAGAACAAACATTTATTGGCTTCGTGCCAAGTGCCTATATAAAGAGTTTCATAGTTTTTCTTCAACGAATGGAAGCTTCTATGTATACTTTCATCCCCCATTTCAATCCCAATTTCATCCCTATATAGTTCGAAATCACAAAATTGCTAGAAAAAATATTCGTTTGCTTTGTGTCAAGTGTCTATATTCAGAGTCTCATGGTTTTATCTTCAACGGTTGGGAATGTTCATATTGACATTCATCCCTCATTTCAACCCCAATTTCAACCCCGTACAGTTCGAAATTACGAAATTGATGGCACAAACATTCGTTTGCTTCGTGTCAAGTGTCTATATACAAAGTTTCATGGTTTTATCTCCAACGGTTGGGAATTTCCATTTTGACATTCATCCCTCATTTCAACCCCAATTTCACCCCGTACAGTTCGAAATTACAAAATTGATAGAACATGCATTTAATTGCTTCGTGTCAAGTGTTTAGACACACAATTTTATAACTTTGAAAATCACGTTTCATACAAAATTTTCATACAACCGTTCATCCCTTGTTTCACCCTCTTAGGGGTTGAATTTCGCAAAACCCCGTCTTAGCGAGCGCCTACGTGCTAAAAGGGACCTCCATGCAAAATTTCAGATTCCTAGCTTTTGTAGTTTCTGAGATTCCTTGATGAGTGACCTTTCGCTTTTATATATATAGATAGATACGTGTAGTTTTTATTACGTCTTCATCCATGTAGAAGTGCATTGGTACCCAAACTAGGAAAACCTGTGAGATGGCGTACCAATACCCTCAGCCGAAAACTGGATAGGTAGTTAATTTACAATAATCATGAACTTATCAACTATGATACTTAATAAACAGAATATCTATTATTAATTGTAAAATATAATGAAGTCAAATTTATGTGCATATAGTACACATAAAGTTAACAAAAGATAAGTTTTTGTTTACTGACAAGAAATAAAATAAAATTAAAATAACGTGTATATATTTATTAACGTGTATATATGTATTGTATATATATATATATATTTTTTATCAGGACTCAGCGTGCTTGCAATGCGCACTTTAATTTTTTTATGTGTCTGTATGGTACTTTACTAGGCGGAGTCTGCAAAGAGTGGTAATTGTCTCACCCTCAGCGGTCTCGTAGTGGTCGAGCAGCCACTGCACGGTGGCGGGCGGCATGCGCGGCGCCGCGCCCGGCGTGGCGGGCGATGCCGGCGCCTCCGCCTCGTCGCCGGCCACCTAACAACAACACGTTACATCGGAGTCAAATCCATGAAAAGCGTAATCACATTTCATGGCATTTCATCCCACCACACGCTCATAATTCTGGCGGTTTGTGGGAATTAGGCGACAACTGACTAAATATCATTTAAAACGAGTTTTAAACAAAAAAGATCAGGATTCTACATTAATACAAGAAATGATTACTGCTTTGGCAGAAATCGAAACCTTAACTCGCGGCCTTTGTCCACGGTACCCGACGAATCAACTAACTGCATAACTTCTTTCTCCAGGAGATTTTTAATAGTCTGTCATTCTAGACGGTTACGACAAAGATCACATCAAACCACTCGGTTTGATTCCGTGTTCAGTACGTACCCCGTACTAGATATAAGGAACGTACCCCGCAGTTATAAGGAACGTACCACGAGCCCGTAAGCGGTGTAGTCCGCGCTGGCGGCGCCGGCCCAGCCGCCGTCGGGCGGCGCGGGCTCGGCGCTGACGCCGCTGGCCACAGTGGCCACGCCGTACACCGGGTACGAGCGGAGCGTCTCCCTGGGAACATAAACCATTATCCACGGGGCACCAGGGACCAGGGCAGCATAATGTTCCGAGAGATGGTACCATTCTTTGGGTAGGTATTTGAGGCAAGCTGAAATCTTGCCACATACCTCTCTATTATTACACCCCAACGGAGAGCCGCAGACCTGGCAGGGCAAAGCGAAGCCCTATATTTAGATCACCTGGCAGGTAGAAAGTCCCACCAAAATGGTTTGACTTTTTGAGAATCTTATTTTTAGTCACAAATAACACTATTTAAATTTTTAATTACCTCAAACACATTTTTTTGTACTTGTTTGCAAAACATTTTTGCTCGCATCTGGCAATGTTAAAACCCTAACCGATTTAATATTATTTTATTCTTTAAACATTAAAATATGCTTAATGCCTCAACCATATTACTCGAAGAAAAACTAATAATAATGTTTCTAAAACATTTTGGGATTCAATTTGCCCCGCTACTCACCATTTCACCAGCCAGGTCTGCACCTCTGTGTTGGGAAATAATAGACAGTAGAGTTATGTGACAAATTTTCAGCCTCTTTTTTTTATTGCTACCAGCTCTCGGTGTAATATCTCTGTACAGAACGAAATTAAAAAAAAGAAAAATATAAGTATCGTTTTATTTTACAACTAATGTTCACTGAGTTTTTAACATTAATTATTATACGGGATATTTTTAAAACTACTGGCAGTACTCTCTTCCTTACTTTCATCGGTTTACCCGTGAACATGGCGAACGAATTATCAGGAACTCGATTCACTAAAATTACCGCAAATATTCCGTAATTAGGAACAATAATGTAAAAATCGAATACTTACATCTGGTGCCCCTGCGTGTATATCTCCTGCGGCTCGGTGACATATTGCACATGGTAGTTAACGCCGTTCCCGCCCTCGCCTGTCGCCAAACATTACACCTTTTATTAAACACAAATATCGCTGGTACATAACGTACCTACTCAAGTTTTCTATATATATTATATACCAGCTGTTCATTCGTTACAATACAGATTTTACAAATAAAAGCAACTTCCCGTTCTGCAAAGTTTTGAGAGAAAACGCGAGACACGTCGGCTCTATCGGTAATACTCCGTACTTCCGTCGGCTAGCCGTCTTGATCATGTTACTTGATTTTTGTTGAGACTTAAAGTTCCATGAGCATTTTCTGTTTTACGTAGCTCGTATGAACGTTATTTTAAACAGAAAACAGTCTTCTACATTGAGTCGCCTTTCAAATAGTCAGCAGGTCTACTACGAAAACAAACTCCGA
The DNA here is from genome assembly GCA_963693475.1 of Ectropis crepuscularia. NCBI lineage: Eukaryota > Metazoa > Arthropoda > Insecta > Lepidoptera > Geometridae > Ectropis > Ectropis crepuscularia. The sequence continues at coordinate 4,175,565 of OY856340.1, forward strand.
ATGATCGGATCCGACCGACAGGTGAAACGGATCTGTAGCCTACCACGAAAAACACTCGGATCGATACATCTCGGTCGGAAGTTATAGACTTAGGTCGGATGAGGGTCGGATCGAACGAAACGACCGATTCGATCAACCGACCGATTGTCTATCGAGGTAGGAAACGTTCATAAGTTCGGCCGATATATCGTGTATCGGACTTCGTAGTAGACTTGCTGATCTTAAATCGGACTGATAGTTCCTGATATTAGCTCGTTCAAATAAAAAAGAAAAATACGTTGATATGAGTTTAACTCACTCTTGTTAACAATTGCGCCCCTTTCAACTAAGTACATGTAGTACGTGTAACACTGTTGAGTCTAATACAAATTTAAGTTTAAATTAATTCACTGGTAATTCACGTGTGATATGATCGGTCCGTCTGATATAAAACAAATGAGCAGCGGTCACGCGCGCGCACTCTCCTTGAAAAAGGTCGTCGGACGCGGCTGAAACTTCTTGAAACTTGAAAAGTCACCCTGGACCGATTTTTATATCAAACGTGAGTTACCCGTGAATTAATTGAAAATGTGTTACAATCACGTTAGTTTTCATACGTATATAATATAATGAACCCGGTGAAAGCGATAATGTAATTATTATAAGTGTTGGAATATGTCTTACTCAATCACATCGTCAGAACTGGACGTTTATTCTCTTTCTACGAAAATCGTAATTTCGAAATAAACTCGCGACTTTCCTGCTCCAGTTCTACTTCGTTTCGTCCGATCGAACATTTTTTGACGTTTAAATTTTAATGAATAGAACAAACAAGAATAGATTTAGAAAATAGAACTTTTAAACGGATGAAACGACGGATCGAAATAGAACCGGAGTAGGACAGTCGCGAGTTTATTTAGAAATTAAGATTTTCGTAGAAAGAGAGTAGACGACGTGATCGGAACTACTTTTTCTCCCGAAAGTTTGAGACTTCGTTAGGCAATAATTTTGTAAATTCTAAATAGTCTCGGGCAGATGTGGACGTATAAAAATGATCCAAAACCACCTAATTTTATTCCAAATTAGTAAATAAGCACTCACAAAAATACATTTTGTATAAACGAATGTTAGTTTCTACAAATAATGTAATATAGAAATAAAATGATTATGATGTTATTAACATAACGTTATGTTAGTATCAGAATGGTGTGTTACTAGCTGACCTCGCAAATGTTGTACTGTTACATCAAGTATGAATGAATGAAATGTAAAAATGACACGACAGAATACTGAATTAAAAAAAAATACTAAAAAATTAAGAGTGTGGGCAGGAAGATATCTTCAATCGGTAGATTCTAAAAGACCAAACTCTGTGGACCTAGTTTCTTGTATTACTTCACAGTCCTCTTACACAGTCTACTCAATACAACTCTTAAATAATTTTAGATGTATTCATTGTAATCGAGAATGGTATCTTCTAGGTAAGCACGTTCCATCAGATCGCATCGTCGCTTAAGGCGAGATGGCGGTGTCAAGTAAAAGCCTATAAAAGTTTAAAAAAATTACAGTTTCATATGTTTGAAATATTAGACCTACGAAAATGAAGTGTGTGAAGCTGTGGTGGCTTAGTGGTGGAACGTGCCATTTCATAATCGCGAGAATGTAGGTTCTAATCCCGCCTGTACGTGTGAGTATTTTTCCAAGCCCAGACTACCACCAGACAGACCAGACAAGCTTTTCGATACCAATGGCTTAACAGTGAAAGAAAACATCGTGAGGAAGCCGACATGTTCCAAGAATATTTCGAGATCATTTGTGAACCCGCATCAGGCCAGCGTATAGGTTAAGACATTGACTCTCCCTGCTAGACGAGGTCTAGAGTCCCAGCAGTGGGAATCAGTAGGCTGTTTGCTGTTTGTCCTGAATGTGAAGTTTCACAACTACTTCAGTAGTCGCTTTACAGTACAAACCAGCTCACCGACTAGGTCACGGTCGAGTATGCTATTTTAGAATCGATCTACAGATATCATGCAAAGCAGGCTATGGGTATTACGTGGGTATTACTTATTATGTAACTAACTACGTAAATACCTACTGTAAACTAAAGCCGCGATGCGCAAAAAAAACACAGCCAATCAAAACAAGACTCGCCCACATCAAAAAAGTTTACAAAGCTATCTTGACAATCTAGTTTAAGGGGGCGCCTAAAGCCAGAAAACGAAAAAAGGACATTTTCGACGCCGCTCACTGAAGTTAAGTTAAGATAAAAACTATGACAAAAAAAAATTGACGTGTGGGCATAGAATAGATAATATAGATAGAACGGACACTCCCCACCCCCCGCCAATTTCAAGTTTCCTCCCCCTCGCGGACGCGAGACGGACTCAACGAAGGGTTATTATATCGGACGATAATTTTCTATGAGAATATGACCATGATGCTGTATTATTTAACAAAATGGTACCAAAGTTTTCGTCTATTATACGAAACAAGAATAAGAGATTTTTAATTTCATAAGAATTTCTACAAAGATTGAATCATTTTTATAAACTGTGTTAAGCTATTCTGGTTAGAAGTACGCGCCAACACTGAAGTCCTGTGACGAAATTATTAAACTCGTTGTTTTTAAACTGCGGCTTTCGTTGTCAGAATTGAATAGTCAGAATACACTTACCCAAAGAGAAATCTTTGGGTAAGTGTACTTAACTAATAATCAATTCGTACATGGTACCTTTATTATCTCCTATTTTGTTTTAAATCTTCTCCCTTCTGATTGTTGATGAAAGTTATATTTACCTACATTAAAGATCGAACACTAACTAGGTAAGATTGTAAGCCACAGGCAGGTGAACTCACGGGTCACAGCTATTCCATAAAATAATTTAGTAACCCTAGATGACACGCACACATGCGTAAATGTGTTCGAACGACATATGCGTAGTTGTGTGAGTGTAGGTATGTCGACTTCACCGTTTGTTTGGAGTTTAGGCCGAGTGTCCGGGGTGGTTTAGGCGGGGTGTGGTGTGGGTACAATCAAGAAGACAATAACCGAATAGAATTTTAAAAATAGATCAGAGTTTTTTACAATAAAAAAATAAAAATGACACCGAAAAAACCCGTTTTAATTCGAGTACTCGAAATTATCAGCGATGACCCCACATTATTTTTTGGTAATAAAATTCCTATTTGTACGTTCTAGTAAAGTAACCGAACACTTTTTTAAATTTATCTTTAGTTATTGAGTAATTAAATAAAACTTGGTCAAAAATGGACTCCTGATTAAATATTGATTTTTCCTCCAAATTTCTAATTTGATTTTTTCCTGGCTTTAGGCGCACTCTTAATAGTCCTGAACACCTACTTCAATCCTAAAGTAGGTACAACAAAAAGGTTACAAGCAACCTATGACTAGGGGGCGCTACTAGTGCAAAGTCACAAGTCAAATAATGTCCACGTCCGATAAGTCTCCAAACTCAAATAATAAGAGTTTGTTCCTGTTGTCTTCAGGATTCTAATAGCAAAAAGGTGTCAATTTTTTTTTGTACGTATTTAACAGTCTTAAAGTTTCAAAGTACTAAATACCTACTTCATTCCCTAAGCAGTTACAACAAAACGGTTCCAAGCAACCTGAGTACGACTAGAGGGCGCTACTAGTTAAAAGTCCCAAGCCAAACTGCCCACCCCCTACACTACAAATATAAATAGAAACGACTCTGTTGTCTTCAGGTTTATAATTACAAAAGGTGTCAAAAAAGTTTACGAATTTGACTATCTTGAGAATCTTTAAGCCTAATGCCCGAGCTACCGCGGCTAATTTTTCAAGCTAGGATTGCAAGCTAGTAATAGTAATCTAGCTAGTAATCTAGCTTCGTGTAGACAACGCTACGCAACGCTAGTTTTGTCTACACGAAGCTAGAAGTACCTACTAGCTCGCTCACTCACTAACACTAGCTTGAAAAACTAGCCTCGTGTAGCTCGGGCATATGAGTCCTAAACACCTACTTCAATCCCAAAGTAGTTACAACAAAAAGGTTCCAAGCAACGTGACTACGACTAGAGGGCGCTACTAGTTAAAAGTCCCAAGCCAAACTGCCCACCCCCCATAAGCCTACAAATATAAATAATCATAATCATAATTTATTCATAAAATACTATTTTACATGTCAAAATAGAAGCGACTCTGTTGTCTTCGGGTTTATAATTACAAAAGGTGCCAAAAAAGTTTACGAATTTGACTATCTTGAGAATCTTTACGCCTAATGCCCAAGTTACCGAGGCTAATTTTTAGGGTTCCGTAAAACGTAAAAACGGAACCCTTATAGATTCGTCATGTCTGTCTGTCTGTCTGTCTGTCTGTCTGTCTGTCCGTCCGTATGTCACAGCCACTTTTTGCCAAAACTATGAGAACTACACTGTTGAAACTTGGTTAGTAGATGTATTCTGTGAACCGCATTAAGATTTTTACAAAAGTTTTTTAAAAAAAACAAAAATTAGGGGTGCCCCCCATACTGAGAACTGAAACTCAAAAATTTTTTTTTCATCAAACCTACACGTGTGGGGTGTTTATCGATAGGTCTTAAAAAATTATGTTGAGGTTTCTAATATAATTTTTGTCTACACTGAATAACTTGCGCGAGAGACGCTTCCAAAGTGGTAAAATGTGTGTCACCCCCCCTCTAACTTCTAAAGTAAGAGAATGAAAAAACTAAAAAATATATATGATGTACATTACCATGAAAACTACCAACGAAAATTAGTTTGAACTCGATCTGATGAGTAGTTTTTTTTTAGTACGTCATAAATACACTATTATTAAAACTTCGATCAAAGTTACAACGAACTACAAAAACTATACACATAGTTCTTGTAGTTCGTTGTAATATGTATATTATGTTACTTGCTGGAACGGAACCCTTCATGGGCGAGTTCAACTCGCACTTGGCTACTTTATTCAAGCTAGGATAGCAAGCTAGTAATTTTAGCTTCGTGTAGACAACACTACGCAACGCTAGTTTTGTCTACACGAAGCTAGAAGTACCTACTAGCTCGCTCACTCACTAACACTAGCTTGAAAAACTAGCCTCGTGTAGCTCGGGCATATGAGTCCTAAACACCTACTTCAATCCCAAAATAGTTACAACAAAAAGGTTCCAAGCAAACTGAGTCCTGAGTACGACTAGAGGGCGCTACTAGTTAAAAGTCCCAAGCCAAACTGCCCACCCCCCATAAGCCTACATAAATACAAGCGAGTCTGTTGTCTTCAGGTTTCTAATTGCAAAGGTGTCTAGGCAACTCACAGGGGTAGTAGGAGCGGTACCGAGGCACTTCCATCGCGACGGACGTCACCCGGGCAACTCAGGGGCAGCTCCCGGGAGTCTGGACCCAGCTTCCCTCCTCCCCCCTGCCCCCTCCCGACGCGTTACACCCCCGCGGCCCGACACCCCTGCTCTCATACCACTTGTGATGATGTCCCTGTCTAACGTTCGGTTTTCTCTATGTACTTCGGTGTTGCCAATTTGGGGAACTGCCCATTTTGAGGGTTATAAAAGTTTTTCAAGTGAAAAGTTCTTTGCCCGTGAGCACTTTTTGGTAGGGGAAATCGCGACACCGACATACTAATGTAGCGGCGTAACGATGTAGCGTCGGAGTGGCGCCGGCGCCGGAGCAGCGAAACGGGACGTGCGCGTTTTTTGTGAAAACTTGTGCGTTCGCGTCAACGACATATATTTGTAGCTATACAGGTGATGGCTAATACTAAAATTCTAAGTCATAAGTTTTAATTTCTATCGGCAGTCCCTGTGACAATTTTATTTAAGTATATTTATAGTGACGAGACATGCAAAAGTGTGCCTGAACATAAGCAACATTCTAGCCCATAAAAGTGTCGCGCAATTATCTGTAGCTACTGCGTATTCATCATCACTACAAGTTTAGCCAGAAGAACAAAACCATCTTATATCTTTGGGTGGGAGCGCAGCTTAGATTAGGATTGATTTTGACTCTTCATGTTCAAAATAGCAGTGTAGCACTGGGATTTCATGAGCAGGCGTGTTGTTACCTATCGGGCACGTATCTTGCTCGTCCTGTCACTTTGTATGATAAAAAAGACGATAATTATTCTACGATGAAGTCATTTGTGGCAAGATAGCCCTAACATAATATATAGATAGCCCTAACATATATAGATAGAGGCTAACGGCCGGACAGTAATTAAGTGAAAGAAGACAAAAAAGTTCAACTTTGTAAAAATGATTTGTTTTTCCTCATTTCCTATTATTCATTTATATACCAAATATTTAACTAATGTATTAATGTTTCCCAATATTACGTAATATGGTTTTACCGGCGTAGTTCCCTTTCTCGCGTTGAAAAGTAGCCTGTGTGTTACTCCAGCCTATAAATATAACCCGATCCATTCAGACTTTCCGACGTGATTGAGTAACAAACATCCTAACTTTTGCATTCATAATATTAGTAGGATAAATTAATATTTCTCAATTTGCCTCAGGGCCCCCACACAAAACTGCGATGCGATGCGACGCCGCATCGGAGCAATTCGCCAATCCAAGTTCCTTCGATGCGGCGTCGCATCGCAGTTTTGTGTGGGAGTCCTTACTTTGGAAAAATAGAAAAGCAAAATAAAAATTTTAACACGCCTAAATTTTGAGAGGTTGAAATATTCCGAAAATCCTGGCAACACCGTATTACCGCTTGTACATAGATTTAATTTGAGCAATACATAGCCGTCGCGTCGCCTCACCTGAGATTTGATCCCGGATATTATGTCGACTACCCTTTGTACTGCGCATAGGTTTGTACTGCTTCAAATTGATAGGGGACGTTTTTTGCCAATTAATTGTGAAAATAATTGACGATTAGTCCAGGCAAAGCTTTTAAAATAATTAGATACTATAATACAGAAGGCTAAAGTACGCAAAGAATCACAATATTTTAACATGTCAGGACTCAGGATGGTAGACAGATAAGATCTAATATATATTTTTATCATAATATAGGCAAATGGATAGTTAGATAGTGGAAGCGATCGCTTCTAGGCCTCATTACAATGGAAATGCTTTTTAGAGTTGGTGGAGGTCATATGCCTCATGTTCTCAATAAATGTCTTTCCATAAAAGACATGTCGATTTCCTGAAGGTTTCCCTTCGCCGGTAAAATACTTGCTTTTATTCTGCTATTTCACTTTGTACATAAAATATATACAAGTTCCAAGAACGAAATTTTTCGGAATGTTTCATTCACTAATCCGCACCTGGCAAGCGTGGTGGATAATGGCTTTGACTCTCTCCTTGTAAGAGAAGCCCCTGATTTTGGTGGTCAATTCACACACAACACCAGCAAATTTCTCAGCTACGGAAACATATAATGGGCTACTCATGTTATGCACTAATTTTATTCATTTTTCAGGAACGGGAAGTGCTTCCTACTTCCTACTATATTATATACATATCCAGCCTACACAACTTCCTACTAATATCATAAAAGTTATAGTTTGGATGTTTATGGTAACTACATCAAAAAAGCTGGATCGATCAAGCTTAAATTTGGAACTCGGTTTATAGTCTGGAATAGCTCGTCTAAAGAAGAGAAGAAAATCGTCTAATCGTCGATCGATTTTATCCCGAAAAATTGGGTGTTACGTAGTATATGGTTATTTTATTAAATAAAATGATATGCTGAGGAATATGTAAACAGTACTTGCTTGTTCAAAATCAAACTTCACTACATTTTTAGGGTTCCGTAAAACGTAAAAACGGAACCCTTATAGTTTCGTCATGTCTGTCTGTCTGTCTGTCTGTCTGTCTGTCTGTCTGTCTGTCCGTCCGTATGTCACAGCCACTTTTTGCCGAAACTATGAGAACTACACTGTTGAAACTTGGTAAGTAGATGTATTCTGTGAACCGCATTTAGATTTGAACAGAAAAAATTAAAAAAAAAAAATTAGGGTTGCCCCCCATACTGAGAACTGAAACTCAAAAATTTTTTTTTCATCAAACCTACACGTGTGTGGTGTTTATCGATAGGTCTTCAAAAATAATATTGAGGTTTCTAATATAATTTTTGTCTATACTGAATAATCTGCGCGAGAGACACTTCCAAAGTGGTAAAATGTGTGTCCCCCCCCCCTCTAACTTCTAAAGTAAGAGAATGAAAAATCTAAAAAAAATGTATGATGTACATTACCATATAAACTACCAACGAAAATTGGTTTGAACTCGATCTGATGAGTAGTTTTTTTTAGTACGTCATAAATACACTATTATTGAAACTTCGATCAAAGTTACAACGAAGTACAAGAACTATGTGTACTATGTATATAATGTTACTTGCTGCAACGGAACCCTTCATGGGCGAGTCCAACTCGCACTTGGCCACTTTATTTAATCAAAGATTATCTTTACTATCACTATCTTTGATAAAATCGATCGACGATTAGACGATTTTCTTCTCTTCTTTAGACGAGCTATTCCATACAAAACGATCTTGCCGAGAAGAAATCGATTCTGTCGTGATTTGATGAACCCCAGACAATATGTATCCATCGGGAATACCCACTCGGACAACCACTACAAACATGTGTTTTATACATAAATATACTACAAATCAAGAAAGAAAAACGAATGCTAATTTTTCTTTCTCTTTAACTATTACCGCCGAATATAAATTATCGCCTTAATGTCAGTAGTACCATTGATTTGTACCATTGATGGTACAAATGACACAACTTTGTATCCTTAGTACCATTAAATAAAAATGAAGATATTCCCCTGTAATTGTCAACCGGTACTTATGGAACTAGTGATACAACTTTGTATCTTTAGTACCATTAAAGAAAAGTAAAGATATTCCGCGTAATTACATTTTCGGCATTTAGAATAGAAAAAAAGTTCTAGAGTTCAGTACGAACTTGGGATCGACATTTTTCTTACTCTGACTTATTTATGGAGTCATAGGCAAGCAGCGTGATCCTGATATGCTTATATCAGGTTGTGTTGCAGTTATGTTAAGTTCACAGTATGAAATGACTTGTATGAGAATTATTAAAACAAACTCAAAAGAGTGATTATTTCACATGGATAGATGTTGCTTCCACATTTATGACGCATAGGTACTGCCAAGGGCTGGAACTGTTTGCCGGAGCCCCCAAAAGTTACAATCTGGGAGTATTTAAGTTTCGAGTGATTAAGTGGTATCTTCTAGGTAAGCGTGCTCAATCCTACAACGCATTGTCACTTACAATCAGGTGAGATCGTGGTCAAACGCAAACCTAATCCGGATAAAAAATAAACATACCTGCCGTAACAGTTCCGATAAATTTTTCAGGATTTTTAAATTTTTTGCATCGCCAATGGTAAAAATGGTAACTGTATTAGTTACCATTTTCATGTTTGGCATGAAAATAATATTGGAAACCTTCAAATAACAAAATTGTAACAACAACATTATTTGTAAGTATAATTATGAAAATTCCAGTTCAAGGTTTAGATAGATAGATAGAAACACTTTATTGTGACACAAATAAATTAAAATATTACAAAGAAATTACTTATAAACTAGTGCCACAAGTGGCGGCCTTATTGGCCTTGTTTTAGGTAGCAATTTATTCGCTTGACGCATGAAACAATGAATGCATAATATGTTTCAGACTGACGTGAACCGACCCTATTACCACTTTTACGGTTACTTTTAATTTGTTTAGTTGTACCATTAATGGTACTAGCGATACATCAATATTTCTGATGGTACTACGAGTACTGATCTGCAAATAATTGTCTCTAGTAGGTACCATTAATGGTACTAAAGATACAAAGTTGTGTCATTTGTACCATCAATGGTACAAATCAATGGTACTACTGACATTAAGGCAAATTATCCTACTTTTTCAAAATTGGTTTAAAGTAAAATATAGTCAGTTTAAGTGGGGGGGATCGGTTTTTTCTAGGTAAACACGCTCCATCGTAAATCGCATCATCTCTTATATCAGGCGAGACGGCGGTCAAGTGCAAATCTACAATAGTTAAAAAGTCAAATCAATAGCTAAGAAACTCGAACATTCTGTTCTTTTGTACAATCGGACAAATAAGAAAACTTATAAACGACAATATAAAATCGCGTAACCTCGACATTTCCCCATATTTATTCGCAAGTACCCCCAAAATACGTACATAAGGAACAAATTTGTAATAACAGGTACATAGGGCGCGCGCCGGACACGCGTCATGCCGGAGGTAACCAAGCAGGTGAACTATTGTATCGCACTATCGCATGTCACAATAAGGTATTGTACCATCCCCTTGATAATGCACCATTGATAATGACCGTTCAGGTAGATAATCCTTAGGGGCGCTTATCAAAAAAACTAAATACTTATCATCAAGGCAATAAAGTTGAATTCGGTGGTGAAACTAGGGTGTATTTTAATATGGTATCTGTTTGACAGGTGCGGATGATCTGATGATCGGAGGGCGATTTACTATCGAGCATCAAAGGTTCTCTAAATGTTTGAAGCTATAGAAATGGTGAGGATTTTGATGTATTGTTAGATGCTAAGATGATGGAATAAAGTTTGAAAGAACTTGCTTTCAGGATCGCTGTGAGGTTCACGTTTCATCAGATGGTGCCGCCAGTCTTGCACTGTGTGAGAATATACAGAAAAAGCATACTTAAATAAAACGCATAAGGTGCAAAATTATAAAAGGCATGCTCATAAAGGCGTTATTGCAAATAATACCAGTAATCTCCATCAAAAACATATTTTTTTAAAACAACCATAGCAACTTAGAATTGAAAAACAAGGCATTGTATGGAATCGCAATAATATCATTAATTACTATTATCATTAATTACGTGATATTTACCCTGCTTTTATGGTAGACTGAGTGTCCGATATTTCGATGCATGGATATGTAAATTTGTGGTTAAATTAAAGTTCTCCCGTGAACATGGTGAATGGAACTGTTTCAGGAAGCAGCCCTATAACCGCGTTTTGAGCGCAGTGTTAGGTAATTATTTGGACTCTTTAAATTGCAATAGGCACGTGACACTACTGTTAACCATAAGTAAGTAAGAGCAGTACTGTTTACCATCAGGCACATATCTTGCTCATCGCGTCACTATTTACTCTAAAAAAATCTGTAACGGTTAGGACTACTCTACTACTAATGCTATCGCCTCTTTAATTCCAAGTGAAAATAAAGACAGAGCAATATTAAACCCAACCAAGACCAGGCTTTCTACCGCCTAACTGATTCGGCTTTGGCTTTGCTATTGCTGTCTCTATATTTTCAAGCGAAAAGAAAAGAGACAGGTATCAAAGCTAAGACAGTTTTGGTACATCCCAAATTTGAGGCTGCGTCCGCGCCTGGTAGTGTCCCCGTTCTGCATATCTACATATGCATATATTATACATGGTAAATATCCCGTAATTTATTATAATAAAGGCAGTGGTAGTGCCATTTATACATGGTAAATATCCCGTAATTAATTATAATAATGTAAGTAGTAGGGATATTCTGCAACGGTTCATGTGTACTCCACAAGTTTTTTAAAGAAAAATCTATTATTATTGGTTATAACCCAAATTCTCCAGCACCCTGATACATTTTACTATAAAAAATAATAGTTTAGATAAAAACACAAAGTACATAAAACACATGCAAAACAAAAGCAGCTATTGTTAGTGCAACCCCGCCGTAGCCCAAATCGAAGCCCAAACACAAGGAAATATAAAGTCTTTTCGATTACAAAGACTAGGGAGTAGTTGAAAAAATATTACGTTTTTTTACAACTTTTTTTTCTTCTAATACTTTTTTTTTGGAATCATGTTTTTGTTTCTCAGCTACCACCTTTTCCTTCTGATTTAGATGTATACTACTTGCAGCCCGCGGTGTAATTCGTGGCTTATCTGAACTATTGAATGCCATATTTATTTATTTTATATTCGCGGAACTCGTACTTTTTTATCAAAATAAAAGTACCCTAAGTTACTCCCTATAACATGAACTGCAATTTCAGAGATTAGTCAGAATAAACAGACAAACAATTTTTCAGACAAAAAGAAAACAGACAAAAATGTTTTTTAAATGTACGAGTATGTGTATATAATGTAAAGTGTACCGTAACTACTTTCAAAGCTGTTAATTAGATATTAAAAACAGACGCTTAAACTTTTTATTTAGGTATGTGTATAGTTTATAATAATCGCTCGTAAAGATAGTGCAATCCACGAAGCCGCGCCCCACTATTCCTCCTAACCGTTTATAGTATATGTGTGCAAGCTTCCGTCAATGTTTGAGTGTTATCGGTACACACTAATTACCTATGAATGCACACGCACACTACAATGACTGGTGAATGGTTCGCGACTGACGCTCGGAGCAAACGCGATGCCCTAAACCAAAAATTGGTGGGGCGCGTCTTCGTGGATTGAACTATTTATAGTTATGGATGACCTCTAGGCAATGTTTAGTGTAGAAGATAACATACAGCAGAGCAGGTAACATATAAGTTAGATAAGTATAAACAGCGCTGTTAGCCCACCGAAGCAAACCCCTATAGAACAGAAAGTGACTTGCTTTCGTGATCGCTGCTCGGCTCGGCCTTCACTCGCTCCTCGTCCGGCCACGGATCGTCGACTGCTCACGTCACACCAACAAAACAACACGTAAATAAAATGTGCAAAAAAAAAAAAAGTGCTATTGTACATGCGGTATGAGAGCTTTCGAAAAAAGTACTTCGATTCCCGATAGATGGCGCTCTATCGATTGAAATCGCGCAAACAAAATTTGTTTTCGTATTTTTTTTTATTTACTTGAAATGCAGTACTAGTACTCTTTATAGCGCCATACGCCGAAATTCTTAAGACCCGGTCTTCTACTTATTTAAAAAGCTCTCGGTAATCTACGATGCAACGAGTTGTGCACAAAAAAAAAACAAAATTGGTGCTGAATTTCACGTACAATAAATAGCAATTAAAAAAAACAAATAATCTACAATTAATTAAATTCATAATGATATAAAAAATTGTGAGGGCAACTTTTGTGGGGATTTTAAATTCTTGAAATTGTTTTATGTTGGCACCAGTCATTGTATATCTAAAACTATAATAGGCTACATGAGATAAATAATCAACTATCATTCGTATCTCAAGTCTCGACCGATAAATGTACCTATGACTTTGAAGCAAATACTGACTCTCGCTAACTCGCTCTTGGCAATGCATCATCATCGACTACAGACTACGAATTTCCACTTCTATTTATAGCTTCTTTATCGAGTAGGTAATATTATTAATCATAATATATATTATTACCTATTTAATTATAAGGTAGAAAGGTATTTAATGTTGCACGTCCGTTGGGACTAACTGTTGATACCAAACTTTTATAACACCATCTATGTACACGGTTTTAAGCAATAAAATTGATTTCTATTTCTGAACGTAATGATTTCACTTGTTGTGTCTCTTGAACCAACCGACGCGCCTGCTAAAGTAACCGGCAAACATCTTCAACATAGACCTGCACAACTCCCTACAGCCCGACTCTTGCATGTAATTCGAATTCGAAGCCCGAATCCTATCCTCTTGTCACGTTTACCCTACAAATGCATGTAGAAAAGGTCGTTATTTTAGTTTTCGAAACTTTTCCTAAACTTATTAGACGCTAGATACACGACCTATCATATTACCTTTTTAATAAAAATAAAATAACCAAGCAACAAGCCACATGATAGTGGTCACCACTGCGTATAACCTGAATCTGAAATAAAACGCGTTCGCGTTGCTTTCCAAAGACTAGCCACTGGACGTGTTGAGGAAGTTTGCCGGTAACTATATAATAGAGAATAGACACTAGTATACTAGTGTGTGTGAGTGCGTGTATGTACGTACTGGCGACGGTGATGTATTGGTCGCCATTACATTTAACCATCTGCATTACTTAACGCGAACGCAAACGCATTGCTTTCCAAAGACTATGTACAGGACGTGTTCAGGAAGTTTGTCGGTAACTATACAATATAGAATAGGTCACGGACCCCGGAGTCTGTGGAATTGATAAATGTTTTTCTTTTAAAACTATACAATAAATGTACGTATGTGAGTGTGATGGTGTGTACGTACTGGCGACGGTATGATGAACTAGTCACCACTGCGTATGCAATAACGAACACATTGCGATGCTTTCCAAAGACTACGTACTGGACATGTTCCAGAAGTATGTCGGTGCCTACAGAATAGAGAATAGGTACTAGATAGTAGGTTACGAACCCCGGTGTCAGTGGAGTTGTTAAATTTAAATAAAAACTATAGAAGTACGCGTTTGAGTGTGACGGTGTCTACGTACTGGCTACGGTGATGAACCGGTCACCACTGCGTATAATCATCTGCAATAAGAGACTAGACACCAGTATACGTGTCAGTGTATGTACGTACTAGCGACGGTGATGAACCGGTCACCACTGCGTATAATCATCTGCAATAAGAGACTAGACACCAGTATACGTGTCAGTGTATGTACGTACTAGCGACGGTGATGAACCGGTCACCACTGCGTATAATCATCTGCAATAAGAGACTAGACACCAGTATACGTGTCAGTGTATGTACGTACTAGCGACGGTGATGAACCGGTCACCACTGCGTATAATCATCTGCAATAAGAGACTAGACACCAGTATACGTGTCAGTGTATGTACGTACTAGCGACGGTGATGAACCTGTCACCACTGCGTATAATCATCTGCAATAAGAGACTAGACACCAGTATACGTGTCAGTGTATGTACGTACTGGCTACGGTGATGAACCGGTCACCACTGCGTATAATCATCTGCAATAAGAGACTAGACACCAGTATACGTGTCAGTGTATGTACGTACTAGCGACGGTGATGAACCGTTCACCACTGCGTATAATCATCTGCAATAAGAGACTAGACACCAGTATACGTGTCAGTGTATGTACGTACTAGCGACGGTGATGAACCGTTCACCACTGCGTATAATCATCTGCAATAAGAGACTAGACACCAGTATACATGTCAGTGTATGTACGTACTAGCGACGGTGATGAACCGGTCACCACTGCGTATAATCATCTGCAATAAGAGACTAAGACACCAGTATACGTGTCAGTGTATGTACGTACTAGCGACGGTGATGAACCGGTCACCACTGCGTATAATCATCTGCAATAAGAGACTAGACACCAGTATACGTGTCAGTGTATGTACGTACTAGCGACGGTGATGAACCGGTCACCACTGCGTATAATCATCTGCAATAAGAGACTAGACACCAGTATACGTGTCAGTGTATGTACGTACTAGCGACGGTGATGAACCGTTCACCACTGCGTATAATCATCTGCAATAAGAGACTAGACACCAGTATACGTGTCAGTGTATGTACGTACTAGCGACGGTGATGAACCGTTCACCACTGCGTATAATCATCTGCAATAAGAGACTAGACACCAGTATACATGTCAGTGTATGTACGTACTAGCGACGGTGATGAACCGGTCACCACTGCGTATAATCATCTGCAATAAGAGACTAAGACACCAGTATACGTGTCAGTGTATGTACGTACTAGCGACGGTGATGAACCGGTCACCACTGCGTATAATCATCTGCAATAAGAGACTAGACACCAGTATACGTGTCAGTGTATGTACGTACTAGCGACGGTGATGAACCTGTCACCACTGCGTATAATCATCTGCAATAAGAGACTAGACACCAGTATACGTGTGTGAGAGCGTGTAAGTGTATGTACGCCCTGGTGATGGTGGTGAAGATGATGAAGCGGTCACCACTGCGTATAATCATCTGCAATAGAGAACAGACACTAGCATACGTGTGTGTGTGTGTGTGTATGTACGTACTGGCGACGGTGATGTAGGCGTGGTGCGGGTCGGGCGCGGCCGCCGCGGGGCTGGAGTGACCCGAGCTGTCCCCGCCCACCTCCACCACCGTGCTGGACACCTGCGCACAAGAACAAATACATTTTCAAAACAAAATAAATTGCCAACTTTTTAAAAACAAAAATAAATTGGCAGTCATAGGAACTGCCGATAGAAGTGAAACCTAATAACTCAGACTTCGATAGCTCACTTTGGAAACTACGCGGGTGAAACCGGAAGACGTGACCAAGACTATGAGCATCGAGATCATCCGAGTTTACCCAAAGATTTCTTTCATTTACGTACGTCAATTCACAGCCCACAAATATGTGGTGCGCCAAAAGAAGTTTTCACTTAAAAAAAACATACAACTGAATTGAGAACCTTCTCCTTTTTTTAAGTCGGTTAAAAAGGGGTGAGGGTTTTAACCAGTAACCAGGTAGGAATAACACAAGTTACGGCTGGTCTAGTAGAAGGAACGGCGACAGTCGATCCTGAGACCCCGAGTTCAAAACCACGCGCACTACTGTATTTTTGAAGTGTTGTGCGTAAGGCATATGTCATGTTCGTCTCGTCACTCTTTATTTAAAAAAAACCGCTGGTTACTTAAAACGGTGAAGGAAAACATCGTGAGGAAACCGACATGTACCTAGAATCTTTCGAAGTCATGTGTCACCCACCAATCCGCACTGGGCCAGCGTGGTGGATTATGGCCTTGACCTTGACTATCCTTGCGAGAGGAAGCCCCGAGTCCTAGCAGCGGGAACATTTAGCGAGCTGTTTATGCGGTTTTAAAGGGCAGGTAACCAGGTATGACTGATTTTAGTATCACGATGACCGCACGCCCACCGTCGACGCTGATAGCCGAGATATAATATGAACTTCTTCCTAGAAGTTTCTAGAGCGTTTTTGAATGACACGTAGCCAGCAGCGCGCGCGGTCGTCGTGAGACTAAAATCAGCCTAATGCCCAGTTTACATTATTCCAGCGATCGAATCCAGCTCTGGATTGCTTACTGGAAAATTGTAAACCGGCACTACATTGATCCTTTCCAGTGCCGGTTTACATTTTGCCCAGTTTACATTATTCCAGTGCAGCGATCGAATCTAGCGCTGGATTGCTTACTGGAAAAATGTAAACCGGAACTGGAAAGCATTGGCATAATGTAGACGGCCAATCCAGTGCCATTCCAGTGCTTTAGGACACTGAAATCATCGTCACTGTAGTGTTCACACTTCAATGGCTTCAATGGCTAAATAACTGGAATAATGTAGTCGTTAATAGCACTGGACTGGAATCTCGCTAGATCACTTGTCTGGAATAATGTAAAAGGTCTCACCTGCTGGATGGCGTGCTGCAGATGCAGCGAGCTGGGGATCTCGGGGATGACGATCAGCTCCCGCACCGGGTTCGGCGACGCGCCGCCGCCGTTCTGGTCAACACACACGCTCTCATCAGGAGAAGACATCACGTACCGAGATACAGTATGTGTTAGAAACATCAGCCTGTATTCGCCCACCGCTGGACATAGGCCTCTAACATAATCCAACTCATTGACTGGCCTCGTGGCTTAGCCGGTGGTAGCTCTGCCTGCGAAGCTGAGGGTCGTGGTTTCGATTCCCACTCAATGCAAATATTTGTACTGTGTCTGGGTGTTTCTATGTATATAAAACTATGTAAGTATTATATCAGCTGTCTGGCCGCCATAGTACAAGCTTTGCTTAGTTTGGGTCAGATGGTGTAGTGTGTAAAGTATCCACCAATATTTATATTATATACTTATTCGCCCACCGCTGGACATAGGCCTCTCCCATAATACGCCACTCAGCCCGATCTTCGATTTTACGTTTCCCACCGCCACCAGCCGTCTTTCATACTAAGTAGGACTCTTGTCAGAGACCCCCTGACCTTAAAGAAACAGATTCCACCAAGATTTTATCAGTCGGCAAAAGAGATAAAACACCTTATCTCCTAGTACCTCCGGGTGCGAGCGGAGTGCGGTGCTAGGTAATGACTTGGACTCTTCATTCTTCATGTTCCAATAGCTACGTGTCTGTGTGCTGTTGTTGTTGTTGCTTACCATCCATCAGGCACACGACCTATTCGTCTCGGCACTCTATACTATAAAAAAACTAAAATCTTTCGTCTTTAAACTAAGACATATTATATAGGTACACGTATATGGGCCTGCTCTAATAATAATTCTTACAGGGTCTGCTTACCTTAGACCTGGAGGAGGTGCCTTTCGGAGGTAGACTGAATTATGGCTATGGGGACGTTCAAGTATTACGTAAGCACTATTACGACATGCGGAGTGGGGGTCTATTTGGTGATTACGTCAGCAATCGTATTTTTTTTTAAATAGATGGCAACTCAAATATTATAAGGACGTCTACTCTCTTTCTATGGAAAACGTAATGTCGTAATAAACTCGCGACTTCCCTACTCCAGTTCTACTTCGATCCGTCATTTCGTCCGTTTAAATGTTCTAAGCTTACTCTAATTGGAGTAGACTTAGTCATGCTTAATCATTTCGGCTACCAATGGGAGGGGGGGTCAATAGTTACAATAAATCTGCTTACGTACGTAATACTTGAACAGCCCCTAGGTGGTGATTCTGTAATGTAGACATATCATACAATCTGTATGATCTTTCCTTTGTTTTTATTAATTGACGTGTAAAAGTACAAGTTCGGGGTGAGACCACGACGCGAAACCGCGACAGGCACTTGACATTATAGAATTGTATGGGCGCCAGTTCGCGCCGCGACCGCGACAGGAGACCGAGACAGGCCGCCTGACGCCCATACAATTCCATAGTGTCAAATGCCTGTCTCGGTCTCCGCGCGAACTTGTACCTTGAATTGTATATTTGTGAATAAAGAACTTTGAGTTTAGATTGTTTGGACCAACCTGCGCGGTCTGCGCGAGGCGCGCCGCCATGTCGGGCGAGGCGGGCGGCGAGCACTCCACCAGCACCTCGTCCCCCGCGCACTCAAAGTCTGCAACACCACATCACAACACACCATTACTTTATTTACGAGAACTGCCGAGCGATTCTGAACCCAGCCGGATACATCCGACACGGAATCTCAGCTCTCGGTCTTTGTCTTATCTGTTTAGAAAGACAGATGTCTTTCCGAATTTGAGTCGTTTGGATTGCGTTTTGAACCACTAGCCTGATCTCAATGATCGACATGAATTTTTAAATTCATGATTTTTTAAAAATTTAACATCCTAATTGGTCCACAAAGACGGATCTAGCTTTGGCTCCAGGGGGGGGGGGGGGGGTCACATAGTCGTGTTCAAGCCACAAACCTGTGCGATAAGTACATGCATGCATTTTAATTAGTAGTCCACCTAGGCACTGGAGACAGCCTAGGGGGGTTATGACCCCATGACCCCACTGGATCCGCCCTTGTTAGTCCGTCGGATAGACTATGGAAAAATATGGGACACGTACTTTCTGTTCTATCAAATAATTAATAATTTACAAAGAGATAGATCGTCAAACTTCCGGAGTGGGGGGGTGGTGACGTCACGTCTTTGTAAAAATCTATATATATAAAAGCGAAAGGTCACTCATCAAGGAATCTCAGAAACTACAAATGCTAGGAATCTGAAATTTTGCATGGAGATACCTTTTAGCACGTAGGCGCTCGCTAAGACGGGGTTTTGCGAAATTCAACCCCTAAGAGGGTGAAACAAGGGATGAACGGTTGTATGAAAATTCGTGATTTTCAAAGTTATCAAATTTTGTATCTATGTCTTGACACGAAGCAATTAAATGTTTGTTCTATCAATTTTGTAATTTTGAACTGTACGAGGGAGAAATTGGGGTTGAAATGGGGATGAATGTCAATATGAAAGTTCCCAACCGTTGAAGATAAAACCATGAAATTCTGTTTATAGACACTTTATATGAAGCAAACGAATGTTTGTTCTAGCAATTTTGTAATTTCAAACTGTACGGGGGTGAAATTGGCGTTGAAATGGGGGATTAATGTCAACATGGAAGATCCCAACCGTTGAAGATAAAGCCATGAAACTCTGAATAGAGACACTTGACACAAAGCAAACAAATATTTGTTCAAGCCATTTTATAATTTCGAGCTGTATGGGGATGAAATGGGAGCTGAAATGGGGGACGACGGTCTCTTACGCTTTCAAACCTAAACAACTGAACCGATTTTGATGAAATTGTTTTAATTGTAGTTTTTACTAACCTTAAATGCGTACAAATAGGTAGTGCCTGAGTTACCTTAGTATTTATTTCGCGCGGACGAAGTCGCGGGTAACAGCTAGTCTTACCATAAAGTGACGTCACTCGGAACTTCTAAGCATGCACAGTATCTTCGTTATTTTTGTTTAAACAAAAGAAAAAATACGCGTAGGTACATCATTTTTTAATAATGTAACTGACGGACTTTTTAATTTTTTTAAGTTATCTTGCTCACTCTCTACATTGGAACTAGCTATTCGTTTGTTAATCTTATGATAGGTACCCCTGATTCAATGTTCACGCATACTAAGAAGTTGTTATGAAATGGAAATAACATGGTACTCTAGGAAACTAAACCTTAGCATCCCAAACCCTAGTCCTTGACTTAAGTCATCCTAAGTCCTTGACTTAGGACGATGCGATAAATCATTTCGTGTTGCATGCGTCGGTTGCGTCGCCGAGTACCATCGGGGGCTACAACTTTGGAAGTTGAGTTAGCAATAAATGATACGTAACGCGGCGGTGCCGCTCTCGGCTGGGAGGAATTATCCTAGAGACAGGAACTGTGTATAGAATATACCGTGGTTCGTGAATATTCCTGCCTGAAAAATGAATGAAATAAGATAGGATATGATAAAAAAGCAAGAAACCTGGAGACCGTGGAGTCGATTAATAAAAAAAACCTAGACTTTACGACGTGGCGATCAGAGGTGGTCCCATTTAAACTTTATCGAAATCAGTGTGGCGGGTTTTGAAATAAAAACGAAAAACTGAGATAATATGATTTCATGTATTTAAACGACGCGACGTAAATAAGTAGGTACGTAGTACTACGTAGTGATAGATACTTATAAAATTTGGTACAAAAAACAATATTTTTCTTAGGGAATAAAAAATTTGAAAATTGGTAAACATTTTGGTAAACTACAATCTAAAATTAAATTCGGACATGAATTAAATTTTAAAATAAATGATTATACATGAACCAATTTGATTAAATTTATATGTATAAGACAATCTAGCACTGTTAATAAAAAAGGATAACTAAAAATATTTTTAGAGACAGTTAAGTTAAAGTGCCATGATTATGAAAAAAAAAAACAATAACAGCCTCCTACTCATGCACTTGGTTAAGTATAACAAATTACTAGTCCAATTTGCAATATTCAAGGTGATTACTGCTCACCTGCCCCTTGACATGTTCTGATCAATAGCAATTATAATAATGGAGAAAGGGGAAATGCACCCCACAGTATTCAGTTACCTGCATAATATAGTTGTGAAACCTTATATTGGTAAAGTTTTAATTAAAAAACCATGGTGGCTTACTACTGGCTAGAACATCAGATTACACAATCGTGAGATTGTAAGTTTGAATCACCCCCGTCCCTCTTAATTTTTTTTAAGTACAGCAACAATACAACACAAGTCAGTGAGAGACATTGGGAGGAAACTAACTCTCGTCTTGTAAGAGAAGCTCCCTGAGTCTCTCACAAGGAGAGAGATCCCCCCCCCCCCCCCCCAGTCCATGCAGTGGGAACATAAAATGCCTTATGCTATTCTCACAGAAAACACAGTAAGTAAGTAAAGTGGAGTAAACACAAAATGGATTATTGGAAAAATGTAGACATAAAACTAAATGTTAAATTTATTTCAATACTTATTATGTTTCAAAATGTTATAATTATTGTATATAATAAGTTTCAATATGTTGCTACCAGAGATGGATTTATTTATTTACTCCATTGTTTGTTCAAGCCTAAACAAAGATTTTATTTTTATTTTGTCTCCAGGTGATAAGGACAGGTGCAGTGGTAAATGTGATTTGAACTCTTTTATGTTAAAACATCTGCATAGTATTGTGCTGTTCTGGGCAGGTACATTTCTTACCATCGAGTACAATGTTATTGTCACACCACTCTAAATTAAACATAAATAAAAACTAATATATTTGATCAAAACAATCCGGTCCAGAATTCATTTAAAAATCTTATACAGTATTATTTTTTTCAATAAAGTTCAATTTCAAATACAAAAAAAATAAAAATCTAAATTATTTTATTTAGTAAAACCCTTTTAGTATTTCCAGTTTTCTTAAAATCATAATCTGTTACTTTTTTCCCTAACATAAAGAATAAAATAAAATTCAAACTTATAAAAAGAAACAATGGAATGATATATATTGTTCCTATTATAATGATGAGTCATGATGTAACATGTAACCATAGTTGTTTTAATAATGTAGTTTGAAGTCAAAGAGGTCATCACTGAATGACTACAAAATAAATTATAACTTAAATAGTTGTTTAAAGTTCGACTTAGATTTAGGTAGGTACTTAATGAAAATTTCTCAAACTGTACAAGAAAATTTAAATACACCTTGTATTTAAACACTTAAATCTAAGATAATGTTGCTGGGTTTCATGAAAATATTAACTGTGTACAAACAAATAAACAAGTTCCCTGTTGTTAATGGTTGCATAACACCATCCAGCAGTCTCTATTGATCTGCCGGGAGACGGGCGGCCGGGAGTGTATCCAGGCAACACCTTCACTCCCTCCCACCTCCATCTCAACATTCAACTCACTTTCTAAATAAAACACGTTCTCAAACCCCATCTCAGACATTTTCACAAGCACAAATTAAACTTGGACACAATATACAATCACACAACACATTATTGTGACTTCACTGCCTATAGTGATATCGAGTATTGATCTAACAACTGTTACTAGGGCTGCTGATAGCAACTTGTTTCAGGTGTTCTCAGAGTTGCAGTGGGCTGTGTGCGTCGGTAGGGAAACAGCAACGGAGGGGTGCAGGTGGTGTCACGGTTGGTCGGTGCCACCTGTCATGTGCCTTAACGGTTCGACGAACAATACTCAAATTATATACTTTTGTTTTGATACTGTAACCAATATTGTTCTTTCTACTTTAATTATTGTTTTATGGCTATTGTTTTGAAAGTAGATTGCTGTATTTACATTTTTTAAAGTTGTATGGGTATGTCAATGTGCAATGTGTATAATCATGCTTATAATTAATTTCGTGTATTACACTAATGGTGAGTTTAAATCAAACTGTTTATATTAGAAGTATTTAGGACATTCAAGGGAATATTCATATGTAACCATTTTGCTGATTTTGCTTACTTTATACTTTTTAATGAAATAATAACTATCATTTTGTGTAGTGTGATGGAATAAGTGTCTGTGGTGATTGCATGTTTCGAACTTATAAAGCTACACGTCGGAACCGATTTAATTTACATTCGCAGGTGAAATAAATATGTATCGAGGCGCGTGCCGTGCCAGGCGGCGCGACTGTCCCTACGGCGGCCCTCTGATAACGTGATGCGCCGGGGTAGGGGACCTCATTCCCGCTCTCTCCCTTCGATCGCGTTGCACGCGAATCTCCCAAAATTTACCGTAACATGTCGACCTCGGCGCCTCGATATTTTAAGCTATTTCTAGACATAACGTTTGGAAATTATCGAGCTCACCTGCCAGCCATACTTCGATCTGTCAAAATTTACACACCCGAAACAAATGCCGATCACAAACCTTGCTGTCCGATTATTGGAGAGCAGAAATCCAGCCGGGACTCTAATCCAGTTTATCTTTTGGAAAAGTTTTATGTAACCCGATAAGAATTGACTTATCAATGTTGTTGTCTTGTAGCTACACCCGTTTCCTAGGCTACCAGTCTCTGGCCCGGATACCAAATTCCAGTGACTAGTGTTGTAGTAGTGTGGAGTTCGTCAATCGATATCGATTAAATTTAGAAACTGATAACAGCTAATTTTACAACGTGGCATCATTTTCTATTATAGATCACGGGTATATTGCACCGATTACAAACAAAATGGTTCTTTAAGGCTTAAATTAAAATGAAAACTTATTCTTTCAGAGCTGAATAATTAGAAGAATGATGAAGAAGAAGAATGATGAAGAAGAAGAAGAATTAAGAATTGAATAAATAATGCTAAATTTAAGTAGATTTCGGATAGGTATAGAAATGTAACTATTATGTACTTTAATGTAAAAATGATACATTTGAATGGTACCTATGTGTCAATTACTGGGCCTAGATTTTCGACACAGCTAGTATATATAAGATGTGAGTTAATCAAAATTAGAATTAAGAAAATAATTGCAACTTGACACAAAGGAAATAGTTAACTATTATTATCAAATAGGAGTTTTTAATTTAATTTTGATATTAATAAACTGCTCAACGTGAAGGACTAAACTGTTCTTGATTGTCCTTAAGTCATCATCGCGATTTTAAATGTAAAACTGTCACAATATACATATACACATAGTATAGGTACAGTTTTACATATAAAATTATCTCATGTAAGGAAATTAATCTCGGCAGCAAATGCAATTTGGTGGACAAAAATGAATTTATCGATTTTTTACATCATGTCACTAGTAACTTGAACTGTCAGCAGTCTCATCAGTGGATCATGCGCAAGAGCAAGTATTGCCATACTAAAGTCAAGATCGTGGATTGGATCTTTAAATTCCTTTTACAGCAGGTAGTTTTCTTTTGTTTGAAAGCTGTAATATATAGACATAGATACATTGTCTCCACCAGACTCAGAAATATAATATATTATGTGCATAAACAGATATATCAGTCTTTATATAATACTTATTACTACTATATAATTAACTAGCGGCCCGCTCCGGCTTCGCTCGAATAATAACCTAGATATCAACTGCAGCGCCATCTGCCGTAGCCTATGTTACTCGGGAATAATGTAGCTTTCCAAAGGTGAAAAAATTTTTGAAATCGGTCCAGTAGTTTCGGAGCCTATTCATTACAAACAAACAAACAAATATTTCCTCTTTATAATATTAGTATAGAAGAAAAATACTTTACAAGTAGCACCCTGCAATTTCACCCGTATGGTCGCCGTTCCAGTTGCTTTCCCGCGTAAAAAATAGCCCCTGTACTATTCGATATTTTTCAATTTATCGTATACGACTAGTGTACAGTAGGTTGATATTTGATACCAATTATGATATATGTATCTATATACTAGCTTTTACCCGCGACTTCGTCCGCGCAAAATAAATATTAAGGTAACTGCAGCAGTACACCTATACAAATTTACGTTTACTAAAAAAAGCTTACATTAAAACATTTTTAAGTATAAGTACAATATTATGGTAAAAGTCAGTTCAGTGGTTTAGGCGTTAAATCGTAACGGATATATATTTTTTTAAATATAGAGTGACGAGACGAGCAGGACATGTGCCTGATGGTAAGCAACATGCCTGCCACATGACATCACAGTGACACGCAGCTATAGGAACATGAAGAGTCCAAATCATCACCTAGCACTGCACTGCGCTCGTCACCCAGAGATCTAAGATGTTATATCTCTAAGCAAATAGTGTCTAGTTTGCAAAATTTCATGGTTTGATCTTCAGCAATGACGAACTTCCATATAAACTTTCATCCCCATTTCAAACCCTATTTCACCCCGGTACAGTTCGAAAATACAAAATTGCTAGAACAACACTTATTTGCATCGCGTCAATAATTTGAAAATTATGGAATCTTCATACAACCGTCCATTCCTTGTTTCACCCTCTTAGGCCGCTTGTAGACGTCCGTTTTTTTCACCGGATAACGGACCGTCAATAAACGGCTATCCTTGTATACATATTTTTTTTACCGGATGGATGGACTGCCGTCTATATGCGTTAGTTTTGAACTGGTAGTCAGAGATTACACACGTGTGAAATGTCGAATAATAAGAAAAAAAAACTCGTATTGGCCTACTATTTGTACAGGAAGAAACAAAAAGAAAAACGTAAAAGGTCATCGTGGGTGCATCCTATATTATTGGAAAGGGATTGAATTTCGCAAAACTCCGTCTTAGCGAGCGCTTACGTGCTAAAAGACACCTCCAACCAAAATTTCAGACTCCTAGCATTTGTAGTTTCTGACAATTCGTAATGAGTGACCTTTCGCTTTTATATAATGTATAGATGAACATTTATTATAAATGCTAAAGTTTGAATGTTTGCAGGTTTGTTGTTCATTCACGTCGAAACCTACGAACAGCTCGGGTTGAAATTTGGAATACAGATTGAGTAGTCTGGGAGAACACATAAGATACTTTTCATTTCGGGAAAATTATAGGAACAGAAACTACGTGGGTAAAACCGTAGGACGCTGCTAGTGATATTATATATATTATTACAGTATTACCTTCGTAACAGTAGACAAATCGAGTGGAACCATCAAAAACATCGGAATCGCTACTTTTACAATCCATAGTATATTCGGTCATCAGACTCAAAGATCAGGAGTGTCTTATAAGATTCTTCATTAATAACTTAATAAAACAAGTGTTCCCGTTGTAATCACCTTGGTAATTAATTTATTTATATGCAGTTTAATAAACAATATAATAAATGCTGACGTATAGGTATAACATTAACGACGTATAATTTTTTTATTACTTTTTAAATCTAGTTGGTTGGCTATCAAATAAAAAAAAAGTCTAATCAAACCTCATTTTCTGACAAACACGTTGAGCTACGTACATAACATTTTGATAGCTTTTATTCGTCAATTTAAAAATGAATGCTTATTTTTTAGAGTTCTATATCACATTTCTAACATGGAGGTAATGTATTTACGCATGCCCGCATTCCACCTGCCTTAGGGAGACAGTCGAGGTATGTTGGACTCGGCACTATAAGTGGTGACCCTACCGAGTACCTACACGGAGTTCCACATTTGCCACTTAAGGCGATAACACAGAGACGAACGATGTGGATGCCCATGGTCATGGCCACGACCTCCAGCATCCGGCTTCATCCGCGTAGTTTTCAAATCAAATTCGGAGTTATTAGTTTTTACTGCTATCGGCAGTCCCTATGACTGCCATTTTTTTATTATTTAAATTTTCCACTCTACAGACTCCGTGGACCGTGATCTTAGTCAACACATTTTTTTACACATTTCTTGGGTTAGGAGAAGAAAAGGAAAATAGGAGGAGTTGAGGCCATTTCAAACCTAATTCTAGTGCTCGTCTGTAGAGCCGATCACTACCGGTTGGGATTCCGCTGGTAATCGACTCGACGTCGTTGTATGGGGACCTTCACATACTACGGTGACGACGACATCGGCCGGTTCGTGCGGCGAGCGTTGGCTGCATCACCGAAGACCATCCGAGAGTTCGACCTACAGATGGCCATCAAGGACAGAAATGCAGCCGTAGTGGAGGCTCTGGGCCGGGAGGAGGCGGCTTAGGCAAATGGCAATTAGGCAAAGAATCGATGTCGAGTCGATTACTAGCGGAATCCCAACCGGTAGTGATCGGCTCTACAGACGAGCACTAGAATTAGGTGTGCCGTGAGATTGCAACAACCGTATGGGGCACGCTCTCGCGCAGCTTTATGTTTGCCTTGGTTTTGATTGCGATTACCGACTCGTATGTTAGTTCCTGAGCTTCATGGATGGTAAGGATGCGTGACCCGGTGCCAGACCCATAACCCTGGTTTGTCAGGGTCTCTTTCCCCTCTTGATTGTGAAATAAAAAGAGGGTGTTTGGTAGGGTGTTGGGTATTTACGCTCTCTTATACCTTCTCTGCTCTAGGGACTTTATATGGGGCGCTGAGGAGTCCATACCAGAGTATATTTCCCTTAGCACATATGCGACGTCCGTTGGGTTTCGATGTGTGCAGATCAACTCATAGCTGATCTTTGTTAGCAGGTTGGGGCGGCGATACCTCATTTCGAAGAGATTATCCCTGTCGATGTAAGGCAACTGATTGACGTCTCCGATGAGGACAATTTCACCAACACCAGACAGTCTTGAAGCCATCACAATGGCTCCAAAATGGTTCATGAGAGCTTTGTCCACCATGAGGCGAATTTCTCTTCCGAAACCATTTACCAGAGCAGAAGCCATGGTTCGCACTCTGGTTTAACCAGGTTTCCGATACGGTGCGATAGCTTTTCTTTTAGATCTTTTGCTGCCTCGGTTGTTGTGGTGATGATGGCGTCCTAGTGTCTAATCACTCTTGTTGTCTTTCCACATCCTGGAACTCCGTTGACCCACTGTATTCTCGGTACCTCCCAGTTTTCCCAACCAGCTTTGACGTTTGAGTTCCCTTCGATGGTCTTGGCCATCTCTAGGATCTTATCGTCCAGCATAATCTTGGTGCACCGGACAGTAGGTAACTATAATTGGGTCGTTTTGTGGTGTCGCATAAACAGGCACTGCCGCGCGCTCTGTCTCTATCTCGTTCAGTGTCACGAAGCCATTTTCTGCACTGTAAGCTGCCATATACTGTCCTGTCAAGGTTCCCTTGATGACCCCGGAAGTGACATTATTGTAAATGGCTGCTTCGGCCTCCTCGAGTCTCGCCTTTAAGAGGCTTTCACTTCCTAGCCTACAGGACTGCATGATGTTTTGGCAGGTCTTGAGGTTGACTTGTCTTGTCACGCTCAGTGTGGCTATGAGTTCGATGAAGGCTTTATGTGCATGGCTTCGCGGCTCCGAAGCCGTGACATAGCGGGGCGGTTCAACCTGACCCATATCGTCTCTCGTTCGACTCATTTGTTACTGTAAAGCTGCTTTGGGGCTCTTTGTCGTCAAGGGGTGTGATGAATGGGATGAGATTCGGAGTATGCTCCTTGCTGCTGCGTTTAAGGCAGTCACGAAAACCGTGTTGGTTCCTCGGCTGCCACTTTGATTAGCTGCGGCTTTTTCCGCGGCTGCCATCTGCTGTGCTCTTTCGGAGCCGGTTTGGACAGTCGAACTAGGAATAGAATGTTAGTTGCATTTGTTTGGTCCTGCGAAGGGGCTCTGAGGAAGGTCAGTTTTGGTCCCCTATCTTCGTATACGACAACCTCAAGATGTTTAGAGGCCTCAATGCAACCCAGCCGGTCTGCAACTCTAGCTCTTAAATATTCGATTGCCATCGCATCCACGTTTATCACCCGGGGTGTTTCACCCGCGTTTCTGCTCAGATGTACGAGAAGTGCACTTGCCTGTGTGGAAGCCGGCCGACCTTCCGAGTACTCTATTAGTGCAATCGTTTTTTTTTTTTCGATCGCACCAACCGAAATCGGTGGCCGTCTACCTCGCATAGCGTCGTAGGTTTTCCGCTTCATTGTGACTTTTGCGGTA
Organism: Ectropis crepuscularia; assembly: GCA_963693475.1. NCBI lineage: Eukaryota > Metazoa > Arthropoda > Insecta > Lepidoptera > Geometridae > Ectropis > Ectropis crepuscularia. The sequence continues at coordinate 4,204,857 of OY856340.1, forward strand.
CTCCCATTAAGCAGGCAGGACAATCCAGGTGACAAACGGCCTCGTTCCTGTCCCCAGGCGAAGCAAAAGCTTATTCCGAATCTTTCTTTGTTGCTGTCCATAAATAGGGCCACTCCGCGGATACGGATCCCTGGCTCTCCTCGGTCTGCATTCTCCAGTAGTTGTTTGACGGAGATGCTCTTCGAGGAGTTATGTTGGGCGGGAACCGCATTCCACGTGGCGTCCATGGATGCGGGGCAGGGTGTGGTGGCAAAGGGGGCGCGTATTTGAGTTAGTGGAGTTTCTCTTGGTCGCTATGCGGGATGAGCTCTCCATGAAGGACAGGAGCCGTGTTCTGTCATCTGGATCTGCTAAGATGTTGTGGAGATCCGAAATAACCAGCCTTCTGTCGATCATAGATTCGAGCAGTTCGAGCTCCTGTCTTGCGGCCATGTTGCGGACAATCGAAAAGCACGTGGCAGACCGTTTCGGCTTAGTCGGGGTCACACTGGCATGCAGGACTGCTCTTGAGCTTAAAATTGTACAGGTATTCTGCTATTCCTCAGCGCCCCGTCAACGCTTGTACCTGGAAGGGAGTCAGTTTCGTGGTTCTCATCACCCGATATGCGTTTTCTATATCGGGTAGGAACGTCTGGGTGACTTTTCCGGTGTCCGAGGTCTCATATCGATCCTGCCATTGCTTGACCTATTTGCGGATTTTCCGTTTGACGTAGGACAAGGGGAGCCCCTTGTAGTCCCTGGGTGACAACGTGAGCGCCGCCGATTTGGCTAGTTCGTCAGCTCTTTCGTTGCCGACGGTTCCAACATTCGCTCTCACCCAGAAAAGACGAAGAGATTTCCCTTCAGCATTTATCCTTCCAATGTTTTCTTTTACGCACTTTACCAAGGGGTGGCTCGTTTTTGGGTTACTTAGCAGTTCGAGTGAAGATCGGGAGTAACTCAGGACATTGACTTCTGGGTCCTTGCTCTCTAACGCCATTTTAGTTGCCCGGTAAAGAGCATAAAGTTCCGATTGAAATACTTTGCATTCGGAGTGGAGCTTGAAGGTTGAGTTCTTCAACTCTCTGCAACAACATTCTCCCACCATGTTAGAGCAGCTCCAACTTTACCTTCAATCTTACTGCCATCAGTATAGATTTGAGGTCCTCCTGGAAGGTTGGAGGTTAACGTTCCGTAAGTTCCGTTCGAGTTCCACTTGGTGGGAGGTAGTCTTGGGAGAGGTTTTTTTACTCTGTGCAAATTTGCTGCTTCCTGTATTATCAGATATAGGGGGAGCAGACCGGAAAGCGCAAGTGCTGATTTCAAAGAAACAGTACGGTACGACTTCCAGATTTTCTGGGCAAAACCTCTTTGAATCGCATTCAAGTGAGACTTGTTTTCCTCGAGGTCTGCTGTGATTACCATGAAGGTTGCATGAAGGCCAACCACCGGTATCGATATATTTTTTTTTTAAATAAAAAGTGACGAGACGAGCAGGACATGTGCCTGATGGTAAGCAACATGCCTGCCACATAACAGCACAGTGACACGCAGCTATTGGAACATGAAGAGTCCAAATCATTACCTAGCACTGCACTGCGCTCGTCACCCAGAGATCTAAGTTGTTATATCTCTCAGCCCTGTAATTTCTCTGGAAACATTGCCCTTCAAACCGGAACACAGTAATGTTTGCACATTACTGCTTGGCGGTAGAATAAATGGCAAAGGTGTGGTACTTCCCCAGGCGGACTCTGCTAAGAGTCCTACCACTACAAAAAAACTTACATCAGTAAGTGTATACTCCGTGACAGGTCAGGTATATGGTCCCACCCAGGCACCCACAGATTTCAATTTTTTGAAGTGAAAACTTCTTTAGGCGCGCTATAGACAGAATTTTCGTGGGCTGTGAAATGGATTCATCAATCGTCACGCTTGGATATGAAAATGGATTGGATCGGATCTAATATAAAATCTTCGGGTAAACTCGGTAAAAACGGCCAGGTAGGTACCAGGGTAACAGAAACAGTAAAGAGTTTCGACTACCTACCTCCAACAGCCCAGCGTTTATCTCCAGATACCAGGACAACAGAAATATAAAAGAGTTGCGTTTGCCCCTAGGTACCAGTACCAGGGCAACAGAAACAGTAGAGTTGCAATATTCTGTATAATTACGTTGATATAAAACTAGATGGCGCAACCATCGATTTAGCTGGCGGTGTTGAAATTATGCGAATGTACATAGACCTACGATGGTTTAACAAGTAATTTGTCATCTGACAAGGTAATAAATAAATTAGACAATTCAATTAAGAGCGAAAACATTTGAGCCACAAGTTTTCACTTCTATCGGCAGTTCCTATGACTGCCAATATTTTTTGCTACGCAAATGACGTACATATGACGTCTTTGGTCCCACCACCTAACACATCCTACACCCTACAGCAGTGATGCGCACCATCCAACATCGTAATCTGCGTCTGTTATGCTGATGCGGTTACACCGCGCAATCTACGTGTAGCTTGTTACCACGTCGAAGTCAACTTGGACTCAAAGCCTAGAAGTGCTTACCAAAGAGAATGTAAATACTACGTGCTTACCTAGAAGGATTCTATTCACTGTCGATTTGAAGAGACCAAGATCGTAACCATTGAGAAAAATACACTCAGGAAATGCGTTCCACAGCCTAGATGTTATTAATACAAAAGTAAAGTCAAACCTCTTTGTTGGAGTCTTTGGAACGTCAACCATGAAATGATGCCACTTTTTCGAGCTACGAGCAGTCCCACAGCAGTCCGATAGAAAAAATAGCAAAGTATTAAAATGGGTACGTTTAGATAATCGTATAATATTATATTTTGTACCTAGATGTCCTTTCAGAATCGACAAGCTGCGACTGATCTGATAGATTTAAAACACCTTGTTCTTTTTTAACCGTCTTCCAAAAAGGAGGAGGTTATCAATTCGACCACCATGTTATTATGTATGTTACCTGATTTCGAGAATGCCTGCTATGATTTCAAAATTCCTTTATTTTATTCGGATTGATAATATTTCATGAAGAGTCCCATATAAAGGAGACGGCTCATTTCTGCCCCAAGTCGTTTCAAGTTTAGGTACTTAATTAGCCCCGGAGACCTAAACAAGTTATTTAATTAAAATAACATATAATTAAATAATTCAAACTGTACATTCAATACGAACCTGCCAAGCGGGGATTGTAAATTGGTGATTAAAAAGTACCTTAATGACTATGTATAAGTAGTTTTGTATTAAAGTACTGTAGTTCCATAAAACTAGATGGCGTTGTACGGCGTTAAAACACGCTAGCGAAGTTTATGTGAATTTAAATAAGACTGTTAAGGTTTAGTTCGTGTATTGTCTTCGGGTCAGTACCCAATAAATAAGTACTACGATGAACACTCCTTTCATTTGTACCTATGTGTACAGATTATAGTCAAAGTCAGCCATGTTTTTCTCATTTAAGTTCAGTTGAAGTTTACGTACAGTAAAAATTCGTTCGAAACTCACACAACACATGGAATTTCTTTATTTTTCCAAAGGTTTTGTAATTTTTTTGTGGTTTGGCCGAATCTCCGGTCCTTCTCTGTGTTAAGTCGACATTATTATGAGCACAGTAGGTACGTCGCAAAGTAATGAATTTACTACCTTCTTTTAGTAGTAAGTACATAATCACGTTCTTCGTTCTTGATTACCTACTTGCGGCGTTATTTTTTTTTATGTATTAGTTGATATCTTTTAAACCCCGCTATGCAGGATAAAAACATAAACGGTTCCTCAATATATATTAAAAATCCTATACAATGATCCAATTTTGGTCAAGTCTCTTGCACTTTTTCTGTGGGGCAAATGCCCATGGAAAATAGGCCGTCTCCTTTAATCAAAATTGATGCGGTAGTTTTTGAAATATGAACAAAAAACTAAAACTTTCGTACAATTATCTGGATGACGTAGTTGTAGATTTCACAAAAGTTATACATTCGATCCCATTTGGATCCCATCAACAGAAAGCACAAAAAGGGTAAAATAAACCATTTAATCCAAAAAAATAAGCCGACTTCAAAACCACAAACAGGCACTCAAAAGCGAAAAATAAATAAATATAATTATTGTAAGCGCTACTCACTTATCTATTTGAAGTCAGTGCCACCCAAATCTAACAGATAGTAGATAGATACTACCTACCTACCTACAAGTATTTACCTACTTACACTAGCTTTTTGACTTGACTGGCACCGATTTCATATATATGAGTGAGTAGCGCATATATTAATTGTATTATTTTTTTGCATCCAAAGGCAGGCTAACAGGTATACGAAATGCAGTTGGACTTAATAGACCTCTCTACCTAGTCTTTCCTAATAGACTGCAGTTATTGAAAGATGTCATAACTTATAATCAAAGGCTTACTTCCTACACATTGACATAGCAAAGATATGAGAAGTATCGAGAATAGATTTCCGAGCCAGATCGCAGATCGATCGATTCCACTGGCTCAAATGACCAATATCTGGAAAAATCAGCGTTTGGACAAGCTAATCGTCCCATAAATTAGGTACAACTACATCGGCAAGGTCTAATGAGAATGTGAAAATGTTTGTACTGGCTACAGAGCTACACTTCGTATTTGACGGAACCTTAGGCCTCCAACCTCCAACCAAGTAGTGGCGGGTAGTGAGGCTTGTGATCTCTCATGACCACGGTCAACACCGACATTATACATTATTTTAGAACATTGCCTAATAATCTCTAATGCTCACTATGTTTCCACAGTGGACTACATCGTAAAGCGTTCATGAGTATGGGAACAAAAAGGCAATAAGTACCGAATAATTGCAAACGTCAAGGGGGCGTTAAATTTAATGCAGATGTTATTTGGTAAGCATATTTATAAGCGTTAATATCAATAATTTTACATATTTCTTCATGTATTTATTTATTGACGTGACAACGTCTTATAAATTGGTTTGCCGGGTGACACTTCAAGAAACTGCGTTACGCTCCGCTCACGTTATGCGCTCACAATGAGAGCGAGTGAGAGGGACGCGTGCCTTTCACTTTTTATGTCTGTCTCTCTCGCTCTTAGGCGGGCTAACCATGCCCGAGTCGCCGATTCGCTTAGGCGCCTGCATACAAGTTTACACGTTGCCAGTTAATTGTAAAACGATTGTGTATAGTGCTCGCAGTATAAGTCTGCGCGCGACTGGTGGCGTACTTAATGTTGCCAGGTCAAACTAATAGGTTCCCTTCCCGTTCATTGGGAACGTACAACTTCATAAAACAGGTACGGGAAGGGATTTTTCAGGGAAGCAATTTAAGTAACTACACGACAACTGAGACTCAAGAACGAATGTCTCGAAGTAATGAACGCCTTTGCAGTGCTGGTTTGGTTCAGTATGACCAAGTATTATTGGTAATTGGTACAGGAAACTCTTACTCTTACTTACTCTTACCACCAGGAAAACTTTATTATAGTTTATTACATTACAAAAAATCTGTCATTTTCAACCTACACCAACATCGAAATAACAAGAATTTAATTTAAACTTGTAAATCTTTTATTGAGACCATAAATAACACTATTTGAAAATTTGGCGCATAAACGTTCTTTTAATGAGTCATTGGCTTCCATAGAATCATCTTCTTTTTTCAATAGGGTTAAAATCACGATGAATCACGGCGGTAACCGCAAAAGTTCCTGTCCATGTTCCTTTAATAGTTATTCTACTTGGTATTGTGGGTCTTCTTTGTGTCTTTTTATTCGAGTAACTGCGGATTTCTCCTACAATCGTCGAAATCTATTTCATTTTTCTTAAGCCACTTTTGGCTTTCTTCTTTTACATTGCCCATTGTAGCCGCTTTATTTATCTGAGTGCAGTGGTATAATGCGTTGTCCATTACCACATGACAGTACGTTCTGAAACGCCTACAATAAAAATACAGTAAGTAATGAATACAGAGTTAAGGATAAAAGAACATCCAAGCTAACGTTGAAAAAAAATTAAGTAAAATTTCTTTTGGCGCACCGCTGTTAGGTGAAAGGGTCGATCGGGTGAACATGGAACCGCCGAGTGTACCCGAGCGAGAAAGATACAATCAGCTGATCTTTACTGCTGTGTCACTGTGTTTTCTATTTTGATTTGTATATTATGAAAAAAATACATTTATAACTAGTTTCTCACATTCGGTCTTAAGCACACACATTTTTTCCCACGGGTAAATTGGCGATAAAACAATCAAACCCAAAGCCGCACCTCAACCTAAAGCGTCAGCTTTAAAATATGCCGATAATAGGTGGAGATTTGATTGCTATGGTATCCCTACATGTTAGTTGTCAAATAGCTCTGCGTTTGGAAAACTGCACTTTTGGCCCGTTATTGAATCGTTCTTCTTCACAACCATGATTGATTTTCAAGAACCAGCCCCGGCCAGCACTTTTAATCACTTTCGGCATAATAAAAGCTATTAATTATTTTGGAAATTAATAAATACACCAAACGTAAACAAACTTTTGGCAACTGACGTAAATAAGAAGTTGACGGCCTGTCAATTAGTTCCATATTTTGCTACGCGCAGAGTTATATTGCGAGCACGGCGAGCACTATAGTGATAATGTGACAGACTACGAATGAATATTCACATTAAAATTATTTTACCACTCAAAGTCGTTGTCACGTAAAACTTTCGCCCGTATACCGACTTTACAGGCAACCAATTTTTTTTATTTTTATCTTTTTTACATAACATACGCATAAATCATTTTCAAGATCCAAATAGACTTGTCAAATATAGTTCTTAATTTCGCAAAGTGTGGCGCCAATGTTTGATTTTCTGAAAATTCAATAAGGCTATTAACATTAATCCCAAATTAATGTTTAGTGTTCATTTTATGATAGTTGGAAAATGTGTTGTAAACTAGCTGAACCGTGCGCGCGTTGCTACGCCATCTATTGAAAATTGGTCGTATTAATTCAAATTCTGAACAAGTTCGGATACCTTAGGTTATAATGACGCAACCTTTAAAAGATAGACACATGCTGTCACGCAACGAAAGCTCTCAAAACTCAATATTTATTACACTTTTCATTCATGCTCCGTTCCTGTTGATAGTAGCGTGATGTTAAATAACCTGTAGCCTTCCTCGATAAATGGACTATCCGACAGAGAAAAAAATCTTTCAATTCGGACCAGTAGTTCCCGAAATCCTTGCGTTCAAACAAACAAACGAGCAAACTCTTCAGGTTTATAATATTACTAGCTGATCCGCGCGCGCATTGCTACGCCATCAATCGAAAATTAGTCATACCTATTCAAAATTTGAACGAATTTGGTTAACTTAGGTTCTAATAACGCAACCTTTAAAAGTTAGACACATGCTGTCAGGCAACGAAAGCTCTCAAAAAGCTATACGTTTTCTCGTTTTTGTTACATTTTTCATTCATGCTCCGCTCCTGTTGATAGTAGCGTAATGTTAAATAGCCTATAACCTTCCTCGTTAAATGGACTATCCAACAGAGAAAGAATCTTTCAATTCGGACTTTGCGTTCAAACAAATAAACTCTTCAGCTTTATAATATTAGTATCGATTTATATTTATTAGAAATTATTTGTAATACTATATTTATAGTCTGTCGTCACGTGACTGAAAACATCCATGTTATGCGCTTGTTACGTCACTACGAGCTATCGAAGACTGACTAGACTAGACTTTTCTGAATTTTTATCATTGTTTGCGAACTTAGAGACGACGATTTTGATTGTTTGTATTCAAGTAAAAGTAATAAAACATATAAACTGGACATAGTCATGAATCGCAACTAATGTTTTGCGGTTAGTGACGTCATGTCACTAGCCGTAGTCGTTAGTGTTTTAGCGGGAAAATTCAAAATTACTTTTATTATAGTTATTATCACAGATCACTAGTTACCATCCCTATTAACAAACAAAACAAAATGAACATTGGGGCAGCTATGATGAAATTGGGAACTAACATTGACAATAAAATTTATTTCATCTGCAAATTAAAAATGCCTGTTTTGAGCTACTTTTCACATCACTTAGCTGGCAATACTAGCATTGACATATTATGAAATATGTTGTGTTGTCGTTGTCAATATGTGTCAATGTCATTTCGTTATTTACTAAGAATAAAAAATGTAAATGTGTCCTGTAGTCTTATTTTCAATTAATGAAATTGGTAAATTGGGTATGTAGGAGCCTAAGAGCGTAGAGACTAATTAATATAAATACTATAAAAAAATAGAAATACCTAGTTTCGGTTATTAAAATTACTTTGGACTAGTTTTCGTAATACGAACACAGTGCAATCATGAAATTGATCGTGAAAAAACTGCAAGGAGGAGAATGTGCCATTGAGGTAATTAAGAAATTCTCCTATCTATAACAGCTTGTGTTCGATGGTCGTCTTGGTCACGTCACATATTATAATAGGTAGTAAGCTACACGCCTACCAGTTATAGCGCAGTGCTATCCAGCATGTCCATGAAAAATAGAAATGACTGATAAGCAAAGTACTACGCGCGTCACCCAGAACCCAGGGATATATGATGATTCATCTCTTTGTCCTATAACTTCTCTGAAAACATTGCCCTTCAAACCAGAACACAGTAATGTTTGCACATCCATGCTTAGTAATAGAATAGCTGGTAATGGTGGGCAAACTTTCCCCAGGAGGAATATATATATACCTTACCACTGTGACACAGTGGTAAAAAATCTTCATTATTCAACTTATTTCAGTGTATGGTTATTATTTCAGGTACAACCCTCTACATACATATCTGAAGTAAAGCGTCAAGTTGCTGATCAACTTTATATTCCAGTTGATGAACAAAAGTTACTATTTCTAGGGAGAACTTTGGTAGATGAAAATACTGTGAAATCTTATCCTACCATTAAAGATGGAAGTAAACTCAACTTGATAGTAAAAAAACCTGAGGGGCTGTATGATGTAACATTGAAAGCCTTCAAAAAGGTGGGCATGTCAGATGCAGACGCAATATCCACTTCCAAAAAGTTTCTAACAGCTATTGAACAAAATCTCTATAAATTATCATGGGATGATATTGAAAGATTAGCCTCAGATTGCTTAGGAGAAGAGCCACGGAAACAAGTCCCAATAGATGCTGAAGAGATAGTGATGTGACCCTGGGAACTCGTGATGCAAGTTATGGGGTTCAATGGCTCAGAAAGTAAAATATAAACTGTGCTTACATTGATCATATTTTGCAGACAACTTAATGTTGTTTTTGGTATCACAAAGACATTTCGACTGGTTGTATTCATATTATATATATATATATCTCTGGGTTTTATAATTTGGTGGTTATATAATTGTAAAAATTGCATATACCTGAAAAATAATACTATTGAAATAAAGTAGGTTAGATTTAAATCTCTAACCCAACTACTTGGGAAATAGATCCTCTTAAACAAACTGAAAACAAAATAGCTAATGAGGGAATTTTTAGACATGTAAATAATATAGTCTATATGTGTGAATGTAACATGTGCTGTGGAGGTTTGTCTAGTTCTTTCCTGGTAACTATAATAATTATAATGTAACAATAGTATATTTTATTAGAGGTGTCTTTAATGATAAATGCTGTTTTTGTTTCAATTATCATTTTATTTATTACATGGATGCATTGTCTTAACTCATAACTATAATACATTGATGGCAAGTCGACACTAGTGCCTTTAACATCATTCATCATGTAAAAAATATTAAATGCAACTTATCTACTATCGTTTTAGGGCTGCCTCAATCCTCTTAATCTATTGAGTTACAAGTCAGATATTTTAAAGTCTGAAACATATACTTCAGCAACAAGACTCCGGGTCGCAATGTAGGAAATACTGAGTGTCAAATTGTCTTAGAAAAACGTCACAACAAGAATTTATAGATAAGCCAATATTTTTCATGTATTTACAAACATTTTAGTAAGATAATTCAAAATACAGTGAATTGGCAGCCCTAAAAGCATAAAGGTAAGAGACTAGCTGAAAATTCTAAGAATTAACATAAATACAAATGAAGTCCAGAGCTTGATTTCTTGATAGCCAGTAGCCAAAACGAGGATGATTAGTGTCTAACTAAAATGGTCTTGGGTTTGATATTGCCCTCACTTTTCTCTCACTTGAAAGGAAAGAGACAGCAAACCCATAACCGTTATAGTTTGCCAGTCGGAAGGGCAGGTGTGTTCCAGTATAATAAGTACTCGTATCTAGACCTATGATAGCACAGAGAGCGTCTTATGGCCCACGCACACTCGCGAGGAAGACTCCTGGAGGCTCTCGCACATATGGCGAGTGGAGAAGCAGGAGTGTTAGCCATCCAAATGCCACACTCTCGTCTCGCCCAGTCGTGTGACTTGACCAAAACATCGACACAAAACGGAGCGGACGCGAGGCGAGCGTGCCGTCCACGCTCTCGCTCTCGTGTCGCTTCGTGGAGTGTGGATGCGGCATTACGGTCGATTTATACTGGCAAACACGCGTTTTAACTACATATGAAATCGTGAATATAGACCCAGTTACATGGTTACAGTTAGATTAACATGGTTCATGGTATAATTCTCAAAAAATAAATGGCCCATTTTCACATTTGTGAAAACTATAAAGTAATAATTTATTACATAGTGTTTTAACAAATACTTGCATTTTTTTGGTGAATCAACCCTGAGGGTATAATCCTATAAGTATATTCTAGTATGAAACTTGAATAAAAAAAATGTAATTTTTGGCGAGTTCAAAATAACAGATTATTTTGCCTATTTCTCAAATTTTAAATGGGCTTTTTATTTTTGAAGACTATAATAGAATAATAGGACAAGGAAAGTTAATTCACCTTACAATACTGACCTATTTATTGAGAATCAAGAAAACTGCGAGACGTCTAAAATACTGCTACAAAGAGATCATAGATGTGCTGCCTAAAATGTACCCATGCAGTTTCACAATTATGTATTTAGCAACAAAAGTGAAACTTCTTTGAGTGGACCTTTGAATGTTGACTTCTAAATCTATTGAAACATAGGTGAAACTTCTTTGATTCATTTTAACAGGCACAAAAGATGATCTTATGGCCGTACTTAGAAGCCCTGTAGGCGAAGTACGAATACTATCATATCCCGTAAACACTAGCAAACGTACATGAAATCCGTTTAATTTATCATCCATTAACTAGCGTTTATGAAACATTAACGGACACGCCATCCTTCGTCCTTCGCTCATGGTTCAATAATAAGCAATTACGAAAACTTTTAAAAGTGAACAGGCACTTCTCTTATCCGAACCTACAGAACGATCACAACCTTACAATGAGCCTAGACTTCCATGTTCCTGAAAGAAATATCATTGCTTTTAGTTACGATTATTCTAAAACGAAATATTGGCATTGGTAATCTTGGTTTACCAAAAGTGTCTTTGCAGGACCAAATGGACCAGTGAACTTTCAATTTTAAGGCCGTAACATAACATTGAAATTTCATTAGTCCATTTTGGCACATAATCTTGAGACCGGCGCGTCGGTCGCCTCATTTTTCGATTCAATACCGTTAACATTTTGCGCACAGTGATTGTGAACCGTATCGCTCGGTGATAAGGATCGTGGTCGCGATGCATGTAATGTTAAAGTTATTGAAATAAATTTCTTTGATACTTTGAAAAGTATTTGCACTAATGAAATTTTACCTCTATAGTAATCTCGATAAAGGTGAAATTTCATTACGACAAACCAAAACAAAGATATTATTTTATTGGTACATTTTTTTTTACCTTAAAGGCTCTTTTGTAGACCCCTAATAGTGTCATATAGCCCACACTAACATCAAATTATGGACAACTCTTTCTAGGATAACTATTCAGATTACACATGTTTTAAATTTACCGAACGTTAATTATATGTATTTTGAACTACTAATATTATTTTACAGTGAAATATTGTGACAACACTTAACTATTTTACTGTTACTCACTTAAAAGTTTGGTTACTACCAGACAATCACAGATATTGATATCAATTTCTGTCGTATCGTTAGAAAGTTAGTTAATATTTTCGTTGTGAAGTATTAAATTTAAAATATTTAAAAGAAATTGAGCCGTTTTCAGACGCGAAAAAAAAGAAAGAAAGAAAGTTTATTATATTTGCATCTTGAAAACCCCAGTGTGAATTGGGTTGATTAACTTTTTTGTTTTGACAAAATACATGAATAAAACTGACAAGTTTACTAAGCTCCACGAAAACAAACTGTGTGTACCTATAGTCTTTGATTCTCACATTACTTTAAAAATAAACAAGTAAATATTGGTATTAAGAATGTACTGAAAATGTGATAGTACTAAAAAGTCATTACCGCGATCTAGTACGTTCATTGGAACAATTTTTTTGAAGCGAAAACTTTTGGCGCGTTTTGCTTTTTTTAAGAAAAATAAATACCTAATCTCGCGACACAGTTACCGTTAGGGCATTTACATTACTATTTCTACATTTAGTCATTCAGGAGGAGGCCACGGCAGCCGCCCTAAGACTAAGAGCAAACGGACTATGGAAACAGAACATTGAAACACGACACTCAAAAGTTCTACAACGGGTCATGGAAGACATACCGCTTCTTGAGGCACCCATGGATAGAACAATATGCCAACATGTCTTTGATCGTAGATACAATATCCAACTCAATGCAGAATCGAAAGATAGCTCTGGCAGCAGAGAAGTTAGGATATATACTGATGGCTCCAAAACCGCATGCGGTACAGGAGCTGGTGTCTTCTCAAATGACTTAAACATAAGGATGTCAAACACCTTAAGCAACTTAAACACAATATTTCAAGCTGAATGTATCGGCATCACCAGGGCAGCACAGGCAGTTGCAGCCAGAGATGTTGGAGACCTAAATATCAAAATTGTCTCCGACAGCGCCTCCGTGCTTCAAGCCCTTAAAAACAATACTATAACCTCTGTCCTTATACTGGAATGCCACAATGCACTCCAATCCATAGCGGGTGCGAACAAGGTAACCCTCCAATGGATTAAAGGACACAGCGACTCACTAGGTAATGACGCAGCAGATGAGCTGGCCAAAAGGGGAGCAAAGACAAAGGTACATGGACCGGAACCACTTATGCCTATACCCCAGGCTCAAATAAAAACATGGCTGCGTAGAAATACCGAAGAAGCCCATTTAACTGAATGGAATAAAAATGAAGGATGCAGGCAAACAAAGAATGCTATTCCGGAAGCATCTAAAAAGCTTGCCCGCAACCTCATCAGACTAAACAGGGACAAAATTCGCAAAGTTATAGGTATAATAACTGGTCACTGTCCCCTAAATAAGCACTTTTATACCATAGGTGTAACAGACAGTCCTCTATGCAGAGGATGCATGGAGGAAGAAGAAACGCCACAGCATGTACTTGTGGAGTGCAGCAGTGTGGCAGATCAACGGGCAGAATTCCTCCAATCTCCATCGTCTGTTCCGGATGCCTGTCGCAACCTTAACAGGATGCTTGCCTTCTGGGACAGCCTGGGCTGGTTGGAGTAAAGGGAAGTATGAGACACGTACAATGGCCCAATAAAGAGGCTAGGTGCGGAAAAGGCCCCGCTAAACTAACTAACTACTAACTAGGGCATTTACACATTACACATTACGTCGGCGGCAGCGGTACCGCCACCGGCCACTAAAAGTAATGCGTAACCGCCTAACCGCCCTTACCGACAGCTCTGTATATAAGTTATACGTTATACTTAATAATTGTTCAAGTTTTCCCTTTTGTCGCATTCCCGAAGTGCCATTGTTTTTTTTTCTGATAACGGCTCATTACAGCTTCACAAGATACTTGTTTACAGCAACTGACTTATAGGTATACATATATATGTAGCAGTAATATATGCTCGAGCACATGGACGGCGAAGTGAACATTATTATTAAATACCATTCTATACTGGTTCGGTGTGACGACTTATCGAATCTGGTGCACAAGTGAAAATGAATAGATTTCATTGGTATACCTTCCTGCCCCTCACCCTTAATATACATCTTTCACAAGTCTTTCTGCCTGTGATTAAGGATTCAGTCTATATGTTTTTGCGTATTCCGTGATACGCAAAAACATATAGACTGAATCCTTAAACGTAAACTGAACGCTTAAATCATATGAAAATAAACATTTATAAATCAAAATTTCCTCGGAATCGAAGTTAAGACTCGGGATCCAAATAACATGTTATTAGATAAGCATGCACACTGCACAGCGTATATATTACGCGCGTGGTCATGGTTGGTACATACCTAGTTTATACATTCGCCGGACCGCGTCCGGCAACTGCGTCTTCAAACATGTCCCATATGGTACGATTGGTATTTTTTTCACACTTATTTTATATACAGTTCAATAGATGACGTTTTAACAATTACTTAAGTATATTAAAATTAGTGTACAAACCAAGGGCGACGTCCCTGATGTAATAACGTAGGGTTCGGGGGAGTTCCAAGAGCATCTTGAGAACATTTTGTGAAGGGTACAGCTAGTGTTGCCAGGCGTCCGGATAAAGCCGGACATAGCTAGGCTATTTGTTTGCGTATCCGGCCACAATAAACGGTATACGGCTTGTACAACTTTTGTTGGCTATCTAGTCACTTTTCACAAACGAGCAAGCATAGTCAGTAGTGCTCATTCCTTCTTTTGTCGTACCTATTTTTCCTATTCGCGGGCCGATTGTGATCTAGAAGGGTTAATACTGAGACACAGAATTCTGAACAATGTAGGGTGTTTGTTTACCCAAGTGTCCAGATAAACTGCCTAGTATGTCTGGTTATTTGCTTAGGCAACCTGCCAACCCTTATGACTGACTGTTAGGTACGTGTGTACGTCGGCATCGTCGGTATATCTGTCTTATGAACTGACCAATAAAGACATAGTTAATTGTTGTTGTGCGTATTGCGTGATCTATTTTCTTATTATAATATCTGTATGATGTTTATAATGGTTGATAATAAATTTATTATTATTTACATTCTTCGATCAAACTTTCATTTTATTATGACATATTAATCAATACAGCTCCATCTACGAGAAACACTTAAATCTCTATATAGTTTGTAAACTTTTCCGATTTCAACTCATACTGAAACATTTATAGGACTTGTTCTTTTAAAAGTTTTTTTTTTCAAAAGCCATCATTAAGACGCTATCAAAATAGCAACATACTTCAAATACTAAATTCGAATTAAATTCATATACTTATTTAAAAAAAAGCTGTTAATTTAATTTTATTTACAAACATATTCGTCGAAGTAAAAAAAAAACCGCCGTATTCAAAAGTGAAGTAAATGTAACGAATGAAACGCAAACGAACAAATAAAACATACGTTGTTTCTGAGCAACGTCAAATACGTACATAAATTTTCAACGTTTTTATCTTCAAACGAAATTAACCTTTCGGTACTACGGCGGTAAGTCTTACATTGGTAACAAATAATATCAATTATACAGTCAATTTTATAAAGTTTCACATTTTTTTACAATTCGTTGGTCATCATACTAATTATATATACATACAGACTAGCTGTCTCCCGTGGTTTCACTTTACATACCGCGGGAACCGTTAAGTTTACTGGATTCAATTGTGAGCCAGAGTAGTATTTAGTCCAGACTCTGAGATAAAACTTGGACAAATATTCTAAGGGAACTTTATTAAAATTCTTTGATAGATTAAATAGACACATGAGCGTTTGGTACATTTGGTACCGGCGTATATATTTGATTTATCAAAAAAAATCTGTATCTGTAAATTCTACCATTACAAACGGACCTAACTCACGAGAAAGTTAATTAGGTAATCTAGTCTTTCAAAATGGATGTATAACTTCTTTTATGGAACCAATAACAAAATCTCAACCCCTCCATTTTCCAAGCATTCTTTGTTGTGTCTGTCGAATGTTCCGTGAAGCAGACAGATTCTTCCGTAAGTTTACACGAATCCATTATGACCACATAGAATAATCAATACCTGAAATATTCCAGTTTTTTTTATAACTATTATAGGTTTACAGTTGTCCACCATCTCACCTGATTTGGGGTTAGTGCCAGAATCATTTTATTTTAAAATTAATACCAATAGAGTTAATCTAAAATGTAGTATACATTTTACATTGGTACATGCAGAATGAGTACAAAGTACTCATGTCAACTAAAAGTATACACATTTTCTTAGAGTCTTGACTCCCTGACAAATAACGCTCAGTTTAAACAAAATGAGGTAAAACTTTGAGGCGAAAATAATATTATATGACGCAAACGCACTAGCCCGTTCTTACGTCTTATAAGGTTTTCTTCAACAGCCGCATTTTTCACAACGTTTCCTATAAATGGCTCTTTCACAACTCGTTCAAAACGTAGATGTGGATTGATCAAAGTGGTGATCATAGTTTTAAGATTAAATACTCCTCAAAATTCAGAAGTTTCAATTGTAATGTTACACTTACTTACTCGATCGCGTTAACGTAAACCGAGATTTGTATGAAACATGAACGGCACCATCTAGTGGCAAGTTTTGGCGATATTCTTATTTCATACACATTGGGCAGTTGACGGAACAATGAGAGATATGCGCCAGTGCCGGCGAAGTCGATTTTAGGAACTAAATATTAAATGCGTTATAATTCCAAGACCTAACTTCAGAGTACAAATTTTTTCGTACCCGACAGAACTATAGCTAACGTTGCCGCGATCGGATATGCGCTCAGTAAAACTCACACCAAACAAAATCACCGATTTCGAAATGTCCGAACTAAAAATACCTTTTCCGTTCCGGATCGCGCACGAGATCTCATAATCAAAACATCAAGTTCAATGCAGTCCAGAGCAATTTGAACGTAACGGCTTCAAAACGAGGCGCTATGCAGCGCGCTCAGTCGTAGTCGCTGTCTTCTTCCGATGATGATTCGGACTCGGAACTGTCCGGGTGTTTTTTCGTAATTTCGATGCAGTTGTCGACGTCCGTTAACTTCTTTAGGGATTTGCCTGGAAAGGAAAGATTTGCTACAATTATTATTTATTCACGATAATAAGAATTATAAATGGCAAACACACTTGTGTACATATATTTTTACGTCATCATCATCATAATGAGCCGCAAGACGTCCACTGCTGAACATAGGCCTCTAGATTTAGATACTACATTTCCACAACGACCGTTCGTTGTGGAAATGTAGTGCACCTGCAACCAGCGGTTTCCAGCGACCTTTGTGAGGTCATCTGTCCATCTAGTGGGAGGTCGTCCAACACTGCGTCTGCCGGTTCGTGGTCGCCACTCGAGAACCTTTCTTCCCCATCGGTTGTCAGTTCTGCGAGCGATGTGGCCTGCCCATTGCCACTTCAGCTTGCTTTTACTCCTTGAGCTATGTCGGCTATTTTCGTTCTTTTGCGAATATCCTTAGGGCCTTATCATACTAGCGGGTTGCGAGCGTCCTCAAAGCGAAGCGAGCGCGTAACGAATACGTTGCGGGCGCGCAGCGAACACGCGGCGCATGTGCAGCGATTTTGTACTGTCTCGTACAAATGTGTATCTTTATCTGTTTAGTCAGTTAGTATCAGATACAGCAACTCATAAAATGTAGTAATCCGAGATCCCAGAGCTCCCAGACGGTGACGGTGACGGTGAGCTCTGGGATCTTACTCTATAGGTCTTCACATTCGCAGGTAAGAATGGAATTGTTTTGGATTATTTTTTATTCGTTTGCAGAACAACGCAAAGTAGTCGCTCTCTTCCATTCGATGAATTGATAATGGATCCTCTCAAATTCGTCGATGCTTTCCTTTTCGTCTGCGGCGTCTTCGAAGTAACAAAGCCAACAGCAGTGTTTCCTCGTCGGAATCCATTTTGTTACAGAGTGTATTGTACTCGCTACAGACATGTGACGAAAACATGTGCGCGTCCGCGACGTCCTCGCTGCGCAGCCGCGGCGTGTTCGCGACGCATTCGCTGCGTGCTCGCTTCGCCCCCCAGCCGCTCGCAAACCGCTAGTATGATAAGGCCCTTATCACGAATTCTGTGGCGCAAAGAGACTCCGAGCATTCATAGCTCTTTCCATAGCTTGCTATGCGACTTTGAGCTTTTGTTTTGGCTACCATGTTTTGACATGGTAAAGCTAAATCTATATATTATATATATATATATATAAAAGCGAAAGGTCACTCATCAAAGAATCTCAGAAACTACGAATGCTAGGAATCTGAAATTTTGCATGGAGGTCCCTTTTAGCACGTAGGCGCTCGCTAAGACGGGGTTTTGCGAAATTCAACCCCTAAGAGGGTGAAACAAGGGATGAACGGTTGTATGAAAATTCGTGATTTTCAAGGTTATCAAATTTGTATCTAAACGCTTGACACGAAGTAATTAAATATTTGTTCTATTAATTTTGTAATTTCGAACTGTATGGGGGTGAAATTGCTGTTGAAATGGGGGATGAATGTCAATATGAAAGTTCCCAACCGTCGACCATAAAACCATGAAACTCTGAATTTAGACACTTGATATAAAGCAAACGAATGTTGGTTCTAGCAATTTTGTAATTTCGAACTGTACGGGGCTGAAATTGGGTTTGAAATGGGGGATTAATCCCAACCGTTTAAGATAAAACTATGAAACTCTGAATATAGCCACTTGACACGAAGCAAACGAATGTTTGTTCTATCAATTTTGTAATTTCGAACTGTACTGGGGTGAAATTAGGGTTGAAATGGGAGATGAATGTCAATATGGAAGTTCCCAATCGTTGAAGATAAAACCGTGAAACTCTGTATATAGACACTTGACACAAAGCATACGAATGTTTGTTCTAGCAATTTTGTAATTTCACACTGGAAGGGGGTGACATTGGTGTTGAAATAAATGGGGCATGAATATCAACATGGAAGATCCCAACCGTTGAAGATAAAACCATGAAACTCTGAATATATACACTTGACACGAAGTCTAGCAATGTTGTAATTTCGAACTGTATAGGGATAAAATTGGGATTGAAATGGGGGATGAAAGTATACAAGGAAGCTTTCCATCGTTGAAGATAAAACCATGAAACTCTGTATATAGGTACTTGACACGAAGCAAATAAATGTTTGTTCTAGCAATTTTGTAATTTCGAACTGTACGGGACGGGGTTGAAATTGGGGTTGAAGTGGGGGATAGATGTCAATATGGAAGTTCCCAATCGTTGAAGATAAAACTATGAAACTCTTTATATAGGCACTTGGCACGAAGCTAATAAATGTGTGTTCTAACAATTTTGTAATTTCGAACTGTATGGGTATGAAATTAGAGTTGAAAAGGGGGACGAATGTCTCTTACGCTTTCACACCTGAACAACAGAACCTATTTTGATGAAATTGTTTAATTATAAGCTGTTTTTAGTAACCGTAAATGTGTCTGTCTGGGTATGAAAATAGATACTGCCTGAGTTACCTTAGTATTTTATTTCTCGCGAACGAAGTCGCGGGTAACAGCTAGTTAACAATAAATATGATCAAAATTAGTTTTGTTGATTCATGTCTGCTATTTGCTGACTGCAGTAACTCTCACGAAATATTTTCAATAGCTTCCTTAACAGGCGCTGCGCTGATTACATGACTGTGTTTATCGCACATTCTGAGTTCGCGTTTGACCACCAACTCTGTAAGTAAGCGATGGTGGGACCGTAGTTGATCCACGCTGACCTAGAAGACACCTATCACACATTCTGAAATAGGAATTTCTTCAATTGAATAGCTTGAGACATATACATCAAGCAATTTACGGCATCAGCAAGTTACGGCTGGTCTAGTCGGAAGAACGACGACTGTCGATTCTGAAAAACATCGTGAGCAAACCGACATGTACCATCCTTCGAGGTCATGTGTCATCCACCAGCCCGGACTGTGCCAGCGTGGTGGATTATGGCCTTGACTCTCTTCTTGCGAGAGAAGGCCTCGAGTCCCAACAGTGGGAACATTGCTGCTTATGCTAAACACAAAGAAATAATGATAAGTTAGTAAAACTGTACGTGGATTATATACGTGGTACTTACCGGTGAGGGTAGTGAGCAGGCGGCTCTCGTGCCCGGCCGGCATGTTGAGCGCTCCCAGCTGTTTGGCGAGCTCGCGCGCACGCTCCGCGCCAGACACTGCGGAAAACATACAAAAAATACATTTCAAATGCACTAATATACACATTAAACTCATAAACGTAATCTACAGAAAGTACACGGCAATAGTTCAACTCGAACAGCAACGAGAAGATTTTAGCTCTAAAGAGGTGTCAGGCAAGGAGATCCATTTTCTCCTACAATTTTCAAAGCTGTGTTAAAAAATACAATTAGAAATATTTAGACACATCCCATTTATTTTAATCCCTCCAGGGATTATGGAGTACACCGGGAGTCTAAAGCCTAATCAAAACAGTCATGTCATAGGTGCTCTATATTTGATCCACAGCGAAAAAAAGAGACCGCAATAACAAAACCACAACAATAATTTAAATAAATGTTAATTAGGCAATAGACCCTGCGCCATTGCCAATGTTACAATGTCAGTATTTCGTGAGCGCGGTTCAATTTTAGGTTATATCTACCCGTCTAGACATTATCGGCGTTATCTCTTCCAAGATCAAACACAATAGGGTACAGTCCTCAAAATAACTAAGTAGCCCGTTAGTTAGATTGCCAAAAATTATTGTACACGTATTTTTTCTTTTGTTTCATAAACAAAAAATGACGAAGATACAGCGCTTCGAAGTTTCGTGTGACGTCACTTGTGATTACGATTTTTACTCACGAGTGACGTCGCGACCCCCCAATCTCGAAGTTTGATGGTCTATATCTTTGACGATTTTTAATATTATGAAAAAACAAAAAATACGTGTTCAATATTTTTCCATGATCTAGGTGACGGACTAATTAGGATGGTGTATTTTTGACCCAGTCCGGTACCCTATGAACTACTGGTATTATTTCTTTATACTATGAGAATACGTCATAAACGCGTGCAATGTCTTTGGAATTGTTATGAGTGACAACCAAATGGTGATTAGGGGAATTTTTAAGTCTAAATAAGTAAATCTAGGTAAGCAGCTAAGTTTACCTCTGCATCCCTCCTGGCTGGAGTCTTCAGTCATGGACACTCTTTCTGTTCTGTACACTCCGCTTACGATGTCCCACACGAACAAACACTGGGAACACAAAGAAAAGTTGTATTAGCTAAAATAAAATTAAAATCTCTTCGAAATGAGGTATCACCGCCCAAACCTGGTAACAAAGATTAGCCAGGAGTTGCTCTGCACACATCGAAACCCAATGGACGTCGCATATGCGCTGAGGGAGATATACTCCGGTATGTACTCCTCAGCACCCCGTATAAAGTCCCTAGAGCAGAGAAGGTATAAGGGAGCGCAAATACCCAACACCCTACCAAACACCCTCTTTTTAGTTCACACTCAAGAGGAGAAACAGACCCTGACAAACCAGGGTTATGGGTCAGGCACCGGGTCACGTATCCTTACCATCCATGAAGCTCAGGGATTAACATACGAGTCGGTAATCGCAATCAAAACCAAGGCAAACATGAAGCTGCACGAGAGCGTGCCCCATGCAGTTGTTGCAATCTCACGGCACACGGGACCTTCACATACTACGCTGACGACACCGACGATGCCATCGGTCGGTTCGTGCGGCGAGCGTTGGCTGCATCACCGAAGACCATCCGAGAGTTCAACCTACAGATGGCCATCAGGGAAAGAAATGCAGACGTAGTGGAGGCTCTGGGCCGGGAGGAGGCGGCTTAGGCAAATGGTAATTAGGCAAAGACTCGACGTCGAGCCGATTACTCAATTTTTTCAATTTCAATTTATTTATTCGAACCATTAATTCAAGAGAACACTTGGTAACGTCACTTACAAAAAAATTATACATAAATAATCTGTGTACATGATAAAATAATACCAAAGAATAATGTCAAATAAAAAATAATCAGCTGTAAAGGGGCCTTGTCATTTAGGTGCAGCTGTAAAAATGCTTTGTCATTGTGAAAAATCAAATTATCCAAATAATGAATACATACAGTACAAATTAACATTAATGTTTAGTATCATTTTACCTTACTCAATAGTTCTAAATTTGACATATTCCTTTTCCAAACATTGCTGTCCTTTACAAAAGCATCTACAGTGTAATATGCTTTGCTCATTAGGTAGTTTTTTATTTCAGTTTTAAACCTAGTTTCATAAAGACCTTCCACTTGTGTAGTGATTAAATAATAGAAGCGAATACCATTACATTTGAAAGAGTTAATGGTCTTGTGTAGTCTGCATTTAGGAAATACAATTTTATGTTTATGATGTGCTTTTGGATTCAAATCAGACATTTTCTTCAGTCGAATACGATTTTTTCTCACATACATTATACTTTCATAAATGTATAATTACGGGACTGTTAGTAGAGAGACGTACTTCTTAGCATTCCATGGATTCACCGTGCGGGTGCCGGGTCCATCGTGTGACAGAGAGAGAAATCTCGAATAGACCCCAAGACTTGTGACTCGGGCGTAGGTTTAAAAGGGGCCCCTTATATTGACGTACGTCAACACTCACCGTTATAGTTTTAAAAATCTCCCGTAATGATTTTCTAGCTGATAGATTGTACAGAGCACGGATTGCTCTCTTTTGTAATATAAAAATTGAATTTCTATCCGCGGCTGATCCCCACAATAAAATCCCGTAGGACATAATGCTATGAAAGTAACCAAAATAAACAAGTCTAGCCGTTGCAACGTCAGATATTTTCTTAATTTGTCGAACTGCATGAGCAGCTGAACTGAGTCTCTCAGCCAGTCTCTCTATATGAGGACCCCACTGTAGCTTTGAATCCACTGAAATACCCAGAAAAAGAGTAGATTGTACGGATTCGATGACTTCATCTTTCAGTCTAATATCAAGTTTACATCCCAGTACATTGCAGAGCGTAAACTTTACACATTTAGTTTTATTTGGATTTAGAACTAGACTATTTGCATCAAACCATTTGTATGTAATGCCCAAAATTGCGTTTATTTCTGTGAAATTATTTATTCCTCTTTTACTAGCGGTACAATCCCAACCGCTAGTGATCGGCTCTACCAACGAGCACTAGAATTAAGTTTGAAATGTGCCCAACTCCCCCCTATTTTCCTTTTCTTCTAATCCAAGAAATATGTAAAAAAAAACAAATGACAAAGATCACGGACCCCGGAGTCTGTGGAGTAGATAATTCAAAAAATAAATAAATTAAAATCCTATTATTGACATTATACATATTATCAATGTTTGGATGTTTGTTGCTCAATCACATTACAACGTGTGAACGGATCGAGTTGAAATTTGGAACACAGGTAGATTATAGTCTTGTTGAACACATTTACTACTTTTTATCCCGTGAAAGCTAGTATAACAAATATATGACAAGGTGCGTTCTCTGTACAGAGTACTAGGAGAGCAGGACGGGACAGGCGAGTGTCGCGGGCTCACCTCGGCCGCGTACTGCCGCCGGTGCAGCATGCAGTCCGCGCTGACGTCACGGCACGGCTCGCACGCCGCCGCCGCGCCCTCGCCACCGCTCGCCCACAGCCACATCGCGCACAACTGTTCAACACACCGCTACACATTACTAACACAACACAATAAAACATACACACAAATATATCGAAATTTAAAGTAAAACTAATAAGTACGTATACATCAATAAGTGAAATGAACGAAGCTGGAGTAAAAGTGGACTAACAGAGTAGATGAGATCGTGGCAAGACCTGTAAGACAGATTGACGATTTCGTCCCTGGCGCTGGTCGAAGCAGGCGATCTAAAAAACGTAACACAACAATGCTTAAATTAATCAGCAGCATCATAACGCAGAACATTCCTCGGATCATTTTGACAACGGAATAATTACAGTCCAATCGTCGACACAGTAAATCAACATCACATTTTTTTTTTTCAGAAAATCCATGTGTGTTAAAGCAGTACCAAGAAAATAGGCATTCAAAATATTGTACACATATTTTTCTTTTTGTTTCACAAACAAAAAATTCCGAAGATGCAGTGCTTCAATATTTCGAGTGACGTCACTTCATTATACGATATTTACGAAGACGTGACGTCACAATCCCTCACTCCTGGAGTTTGATGATTTAATATCTCTGTCGATTTGATAAAACAAAAAACACATGTTCCATATTTTTCCATAATCTACCTGACGGTACAATTAGATTGGTATATTTTCGACGCAGTCATCATGCCAATTAGTTTTTCCTTTCCTTCCTTCTTATTACCAGCATATAGTTTTACAAGAGAGTAATGGTCGACTGACCCCCGAGAGACAGCCGCTGGACTGGCAGACGTCGATGACGTGGCAGCCCCAGTCGAAGCAGTAGATGAACTTCTTCCCGTTGAGTTTGCACAGCCGGCCGCACACCTCGTTGCAGAGCAGCTCGATGTCCAGCGACCGCTGCTGCGCCCTGGGGACAGTGCACGGTGACGCATTAATAAACGGTACCAATATGTGGGGCGAAACAGGCAGTAGGGGCTATTTGAGGCTGTTCAAATAATAGCAAATTTTTTAATTAAACCGGAATTGAAAATAAACGTGTCATATATTCAATAACTAGCTGACCCCGCAAACGTTGTTTTGCCTTAGTGAACAACCTTTGTCACTTAGGGGTATGAAAAATAGCTAGTAGCCGATTCTCATACCTACAGAATATGCATATAAAATTTGGTTAAAATCAGTAAAGCCGTTTCGGAGGAGTAAGGAAACAAACACTGTGACACGAGAATTTTATATATAAGATATATTAGTGCATTATACAGGTGAATATTTCTGATGTGACGAAGACACAGTGCTTAGAAGTTTCGAGTTACGTCACTTCTTGGCACGATAAAAAAAATGGTAGTCATAGTAACTGCTGATAGAAGTGAAAACTTATAACTCAGAATTTGATAGATCACTTTGGAAACTAGGCAGATGAAATAGGAGGGCGTGGCCATTACCAGTGCTGACGCATTTCTAGATGGCCAATGGCCATGGTTCCGAGTTTACCCCAAGATTTCTTATCATTCCCGAGCCTGACGCTGGAATTGAAATCACAGCCCACGAAAAATCTGCTTGTGGCGAGCCAAAAGAAGTTTTCACTTCAAAATGACGTCACAACTCCCACTTTGGAATTACCTGATGGTGAGGTGCGGCGCCTGGTGCGTGGCGCAGAGCCGCTCCCAGGCCGCGCCGGCCTCGTCAGGTAGATGGTGAGTTGAGTGCAGACGGTCGGTGTTACCTGATGGTGAGGTGCGGCGCCTGGTGCGTGGCGCAGAGCCGCTCCCAGGCCGCGCCGGCCTCGTCAGGTAGATGGTGAGTTGAGTGCAGACGGTCGGTGTTACCTGATGGTGAGGTGCGGCGCCTGGTGCGTGGCGCAGAGCCGCTCCCAGGCCGCGCCGGCCTCGTCAGGTAGATGGTGAGTTGAGTGCAGACGGTCGGTGTTACCTGATGGTGAGGTGCGGCGCCTGGTGCGTGGCGCAGAGCCGCTCCCAGGCCGCGCCGGCCTCGTCAGGTAGATGGTGAGATGAGTGCAGACGGTCGGTGTTACCTGATGGTGAGGTGCGGCGCCTGGTGCGTGGCGCAGAGCCGCTCCCAGGCCGCGCCGGCCTCGTCAGGTAGATGGTGAGTTGAGTGCAGACGGTCGGTGTTACCTGATGGTGAGGTGCGGCGCCTGGTGCGTGGCGCAGAGCCGCTCCCAGGCCGCGCCAGCCTCGTCAGGTAGATGGTGAGATGAGTGCAGACGGTCGGTGTTACCTGATGGTGAGGTGCGGCGCCTGGTGCGTGGCGCAGAGCCGCTCCCAGGCCGCGCCGGCCTCGTCAGGTAGATGGTGAGTTGAGTGCAGACGGTCGGTGTTACCTGATGGTGAGGTGCGGCGCCTGGTGCGTGGCGCAGAGCCGCTCCCAGGCCGCGCCGGCCTCGTCAGGTAGATGGTGAGATGAGTGCAGACGGTCGGTGTTACCTGATGGTGAGGTGCGGCGCCTGGTGCGTGGCGCAGAGCCGCTCCCAGGCCGCGCCGGCCTCGTCAGGTAGATGGTGAGTTGAGTGCAGACGGTCGGTGTTACCTGATGGTGAGGTGCGGCGCCTGGTGCGTGGCGCAGAGCCGCTCCCAGGCCGCGCCGGCCTCGTCAGGTAGATGGTGAGTTGAGTGCAGACGGTCGGTGTTACCTGATGGTGAGGTGCGGCGCCTGGTGCGTGGCGCAGAGCCGCTCCCAGGCCGCGCCGGCCTCGTCAGGTAGATGGTGAGGTGAGTGCAGACGGTCGGTGTTACCTGATGGTGAGGTGAGTGCAGACGGTCGGTGTTACCTGATGGTGAGGTGCGGCGCCTGGTGCGTGGCGCAGAGCCGCTCCCAGGCCGCGCCGGCCTCGTCAGGTAGATGGTGAGGTGAGTGCAGACGGTCGGTGTTACCTGATGGTGAGGTGAGTGCAGACGGTCGGTGTTACCTGATGGTGAGGTGCGGCGCCTGGTGCGTGGCGCAGAGCCGCTCCCAGGCCGCGCCGGCCTCGTCAGGTAGATGGTGAGGTGAGTGCAGACGGTCGGTGTTACCTGATGGTGAGGTGAGTGCAGACGGTCGGTGTTACCTGATGGTGAGGTGCGGCGCCTGGTGCGTGGCGCAGAGCCGCTCCCAGGCCGCGCCGGCCTCGTCAGGTAGATGGTGAGGTGAGTGCAGACGGTCGGTGTTACCTGATGGTGAGGTGAGTGCAGACGGTCGGTGTTACCTGATGGTGAGGTGCGGCGCCTGGTGCGTGGCGCAGAGCCGCTCCCAGGCCGCGCCGGCCTCGTCAGGTAGATGGTGAGGTGAGTGCAGACGGTCGGTGTTACCTGATGGTGAGGTGAGTGCAGACGGTCGGTGTTACCTGATGGTGAGGTGTGGCGCCTGGTGCGTGGCGCAGAGCCGCTCCCAGGCCGCGCCGGCCTCGTCAGGTAGATGGTGAGGTGAGTGCAGACGGTCGGTGTTACCTGATGGTGAGGTGAGTGCAGACGGTCGGTGTTACCTGATGGTGAGGTGCGGCGCCTGGTGCGTGGCGCAGAGCCGCTCCCAGGCCGCGCCGGCCTCGTCAGGTAGATGGTGAGGTGAGTGCAGACGGTCGGTGTTACCTGATGGTGAGGTGAGTGCAGACGGTCGGTGTTACCTGATGGTGAGGTGCGGCGCCTGGTGCGTGGCGCAGAGCCGCTCCCAGGCCGCGCCGGCCTCGTCAGGTAGATGGTGAGGTGAGTGCAGACGGTCGGTGTTACCTGATGGTGAGGTGAGTGCAGACGGTCGGTGTTACCTGATGGTGAGGTGCGGCGCCTGGTGCGTGGCGCAGAGCCGCTCCCAGGCCGCGCAGGACACGGCCTGCAGCGGCGCCAGCCCCGCGCCGTGCGCCGTCAGGTGGAGCGCCACGTGGTAGCCCGACATACAGTCGTCTGCACCAAACATTGAATTTCTCAAATTTAACGCTCGCTGTACCCTACGAGATAGATAAAGATAGAGAGACAGAAAACAATATAGTGCTAAATATAGTTTATAGTGCTAAAAGGAAGGTGGCTAAAACGAAAACAAACGCCGCCGTCAACCCGCCCAGATTTGCCAATGCCTGATTTCGAAATTCCCTAAATTTATAGGTTAACTCCCGAAATTTGGGGAGAAATTAATCCCAGCTGCAGCGAGCCGCAGCTGCAACATGTAACTGATACCATACCTCGTAAGTGTAGCCAATACTACCAAACTAATGTAAACTTCGTAAGCCTAAATAAATAAAATGTTCTATCACAGTTAATGTAAATCCAAATACTTTTGTGGTGATAGAGTTTATTTAAACTCCTAAGGAGGTTTCACTGTCAGGTATTCGTCATTGCGCACCCACACCCTCCTGACAATATCATCCAAATGATCCTTAAATCCTTATAGTACCAGACTACAGTAAAAGCACAAAATAAATATTAGTACAGAAGCCTCACTTACCAAAACAATTATATAAATAGCGAGTCTTGCTGGGACACAACAAAGTTCAATTCAGCTCGCATTAGCGCTCCATATATCTGTCGCGATTTTCAACTCTCTCTTCTAACGCGTAACTCTGTCCCTGTCTGGCGCGGAGGGTTTACGACATATCTAATAACAATATGCGCGGGAAACGTGAACGGAAACGGAAAGCGCGAGCGCTCAGCCGTGCGTCCGACAACCGACTGTCACTTGTTTCCTGGGAGGAACGGTCTAGCGGTAGGCTAAAACCGCGCGACCTTGAGCGAGTCCGGATGCACTGGTAAAAGTACTTAAAAAAGTCTACAAGCATCACTAGTAAAATCTTAACAAGGTAATTCGATTTGTCACACATGCGCCGCTGTTCATTCGTTTCAAAGTGTGTTGACACTGTCAAGGTCGCCATTATCATTAATACGACTGAAATTACTGGAAAACCTCGAAACTTATGCAAATTACTTCGATTCGTATGTAAAAACAAGCTGTATAAAAAATACATTAATTATGCACAAACAATCGATTCGTGTCGGAGTTTTTTTTCGACAATTATACTTATTTAGACTATTTTATGCTGCATTTATATTTGCAATTCATTACAAACCAATGGAGACCTAATCTCGAGAACGCCCGATTTTACGATCTTGAGGTCAGAGGATCCAAACCTTGGTGTATTATTAAGTGCAGATCCAAGTTTTCATTACCACTTCTTTAACAAGGACTCTTTCCAGAGTCCGCCTGGGAAAGTACCAAACCTTTGCTAGTTATTTTACCAAGCTGTGATGTTTCTGAAGAAATGTGTGTGAAGGGCAATGTTTTCAGAGAAATTACAGGGCATAGAGATAAAACGTCTTATTTATATCCCTGGGTGGCCTGGGTGTCCGGGAGACGTCATTTGGACTCCATATGTTCCAATAGCTGCGTGATACTGCGCTGTTATGGGCAGACATGTTGCTTACCATCAGACACAAGTCCTGCTCATCTCGTCGCTCTATACTAAAAAAAAGGAAATAAGAGTAACAAGTTTATTATTTTAGAGGTATTTCTGCCCACAGACTGTGTACAGAGTCATCTACATGTTAATATTTTGAATAGTTATAAATTTAACTAAAAACTAACCTTCAGAATCTGTTAAAATGGAGGTTATCTCATCATCAGTCTCAACAAAGTACCGCGTGAAGAATTTACTACACTTCGAGTTCTCCGAATGTACTAGGTAAGGGTCTTGAGCGTTTACAGGGCAGTCGGAGAGGGTCTTCGAGGTGTTGTCGTGGACCGCCACGGTCTTCAGAGAGCCGTCGTCGAGCATTTCCGTCACTCGATACTCCGCTTCGCTGTTGCAGTCTTCTTCCAGAGTAGACAAGCTGGGTTTCTCTTCACTAGTGGTGGGGGATTGGGGTCTATCGATCTGATTGTGGGCTCGAAGGACTACATTTTCCACGTTGGGTGATTTGGCCCGCCGCGGCTGCGTTTTGCTCGTCGACCCGATGAAGTACTTCCTATTACTTCTAAGAACTCGGAACGGAACGATGTTCTCGTTATTATCTTCCGAGAATTCGTACTTCTTATCAGCCAAGCGTCGTTTCCTAAACATGCTCAGTTTCTCGCATTTAGTCTCCGCCTCTTCGACGAATTCGTATGCCTTCTCGGCGTTGAGTCGGTGAGTTTCGTTGAAGCGCGACATACCTTCGGCGGGGCGCCGCCGCGGCGACCGCAGCGGAGGACTGATCAGGGTCCGGATCGATGGCGAAGGGCCCTCCCACTCTTCCATCAGATTGTGCGATATTGACGAAGCTTGGATGCACAACTCTTGCCCCATCATATCGGGCATATGAACCGGTCGCGACATTTGATACGGCTCCATATCTAAATCAGAGAAATCCGCGAGTATATTTTGGACTACGTTGTTTTGGTATTTCGGGGATTGAAACGGCGCCGACGCTTCGGAAGCCGGCGACCCGCTCGCACCCATCGAGTTCATCTCGGAGTATTTGTCTTCAGCGACGTCGGCGCGCTCTCGGTCCGACTTCACGAAGTCTATCTCCAGGATGTGGATGAAGTCCGTGTAGATGATGATCTGGTTGGAGTAGGCGAGCTGCACGACCGGCTCGTACATGCTCGAGTCGGTCGTGCAGAAGAACTTCGTGTGTAACGCGAAATTGTGCTCTAAACACCTTCTGTGCCCCAGTTCCGGTGCGCCTGCAAAATAATAAACTAATAAAGTAATCCGCGCTAAGAATTGGAATGATGACTGAGTCAATAATATAGTTGCCATTCTAATTAGTCCGTCAGAAATAATGGAAAAATATGGGACACGTTTTTTCGTTTTATCAAATAATCAACAGAGATATAGATACTATCATTCTTCTAGAGTCCGTGGTTGTGACGTCAAGTCTTCGTAAAATTTGTACATTGAAGTGACGTCACTCGAAACTTTTAAATATTATATCATCGTCATTTTTGTTTGTGAAACAAAAGAAAAAATACGTGTAAAATATTTTTCGTCATTATGCCTTTTAAAATGCGTGTACAATTGCGTGTACAATATTTTTAGTCATTATGCTTATTCAAATGTTTGTATGTTGTTTACCTTCTTCTCTAGAGATCGCGATGCAGTTCTTGCACCCCAGGCGGGGTACCCCGATGACGCTGAGGTACGAGGCAGTGGAACACGATTCCCTGGAATTTAACATTTCTACTTCAGTCATTGGGGGTGCTACGACTTAACCCCTTTATGGACCGAGAAGAAGGCTCAGTTAAGCAAATTTAGACTCAATCAACAAGAAATAAGATTTAAATTTAACAGGACGCGCGTGACAACCGGTGGACGGAAACCTTTTAATGGACTTTTAGCGGGTTAGCGTAGGCGCAGGACCCGGAAAGTGTAGTTTTATTGATCCCCCTTACCCGTAAAGTTATTTATAAATACAAATACGCAGATGGGAGGATGATGTGAAGAAGACAGCGGGAACGACTTGGGACGAGGAAGACGACTAACAGAGAGGAATGGTAAAACTTGGAGGAGGCCTATGTCGAAAGACAAATTGGGGTGTACTCGTACATTATAAAATTAGAATAAAAATATACTAGTAAAAATTTTACTCAGTCCTGTAGAAATATCTTTATATTCGTAATTCGTAGGCTGGCTGTTTTCCGCAACTCGAGGTCTTGATGCGCCTGTTCAGCGTGTGTGGAAGTAGGCTTCACTCCTGCCAAACCAGTGCCAGCAGGAAGCCCAGCAGCGTCCTCACGTTGCCGCATGCTTCGCGGAGCGTCCCCGGTGTGCCCAGGAACTTCGCCCGATGAGCCACTCCCGTGCACTCCATAAACACATGAAGGGCCGTTACTTGGCTTTCGTGGCTAGGTCTAGTATAGCTTGATCCTGCACACGTTGCTACGTCAGCTATTAAATAAAGTGGCCAAGTGCGAGTTGGACTCGCCCATGAAGGGTTCCGTTGCAGCAAGTAACATAATATACATATTACACATAGTTCTTGTAGTTCGTTGTAACTTTGATCGAAGTTTCAATAATAGTGTATTTATGACGTACTAAAAAAAAACTACTCATCAGATCGAGTTCAAACTAATTTTCGTTGGTAGTTTATATGGTAATGTACATCATATATTTTTTTTAGATTTTTCATTCTCTTACTTTAGAAGTTAGAGGGGGGACACACACATTTTCTCACTTTGGAAGTGTCTCTCGCGCAAATTATTCAGTGTAGACGAAAATGATTTTAGAAACCTCAACATCATTTTTGAAGACCTATCGATAGACATCCAGACACGTGTAGGGTTGATGAAAAAAAAAATTTTGAGTTTCAGTTCTCAGTATGGGGGGCAACCCTAATTATTCTTTTTTTTATTTTTTTTTTGTTCAAATCTTAATGCGGTTCACAGAATACATCTACTTACCGAGTTTCAACAGTGTAGTTCTCATAGTTACGGCAAAAAGTGTCTGTGACATACGGACGGACAGACAGACAGACATGACGAATCTATAAGGGTTCCGTTTTTACGTTTTACGGAACCCTAAAAATGGTCGTACCAACTCAGATTTAGAACTTGATTAGCTTAGGTTATCACGCAAGTTTAAAAGATAAGACACACGCTGTCACGGACTTCGGCGCACGTCCACGCGCAACGAAAGCTAAGGAATATTTTTTTCGTTTTCGTTACATTTTTCATTCCTGCTTTGCTGCTATTGACTATAGCGTAATGTTATAGCCTTCCTCGATAAATGAACTATCCAAGGGAAAATTAATCTTTAAATTCAAACCAATAGTTCCCCGAGATTCTAGCGTTCAAACAAGCAAACTCTTCAGCCACAGAATAAATATTAGTACAGAAGCCTCACTTACCAAAAACAATTATATAAATAGCGACTCTTGCTGGGACACAACAAAGGTCAATCCAGCTCGCATTAGTGCTCAATATCTGTCGCGATTTTCAACTCTCTCTCTCTCTTCTAACGCGTAACTCTCTCCCTGTCTAGCGCGGAGGGTTTACGACATATCTAATAACAATATACGCGGGAAATGTTTTGCGCGAGCGCTCAGCCGTGCGTCCGACAACCGACGTTTCCTGGAAGGAACGGTCTAGCGGTAGGCTAAAACCGCGCGACCTTGAGCGAGTGAGGATGCACTGTTTCAGCTTTATAATATTAGCAGTCTAAAATCATACAGTCGTTCAACGAAGCCGTCTAGACGGGTCAATCGTGCGGGTCGTGCGGGGTGAGACGCGGAAAGCGCGCTCCTGCATTGCGTACATCACAATGTTAGTATTGCAGGAGCGCGGCTCAGGGCTGACGTCTTCCGTATGTTTTTACTTTTATCTTGGTGCCACGTTTTTAAAGTTGTGACCCGTGTCTAGACATTATCAGCGTTTCTCCCAAGATCTCAAGAAGAAAAGTATACTACTAACGATAGTAAAGATCCTAAGAAGATACTACTACTACTAAAGATACTGGTAGTATTTGTTTTTACTGTGATATTAGTATAGAGATAGTACTGACACGATCCCGTACACGACGAGCACGCCGGGGTTGTGCCTCCACTGCGCCATGGAGATGGTGACCTTCGTGTCCACGCTCTCCTCCCCGAACAGCGGCACCGAGTGCACGCGCCGCACCTGCCGCCCCGGCACCCACGACAGGAAGTGCAGCCTGGCGACATCACGACAAGCTATTACACAAGTATACAACATAAAAAAATCAATAAAAATAGATCTTAACTACACAATTATTATTACCTACACAAATATTTTTTTTTTTAACTTTTATAGGTTTACACTTGACCGCCATCTCGCCTGAGCGACGATGCAGTCTACGATGGAGCGTGTTTACCTAGAAGAAACAGATTCACTCTCGATTTGAAGACACCAAGATTATAACTATGTATATAGGAATAACCCACTCAGACAACTCATTCCACAGCCTAGACGTTCTTATCACAAAATCACCATGTCTTTGGAACATCAACCATTAAACGGTGTCGCTTCTTCGAGCTACTTGTGCCTTAGGAAGTCTTGCTAGATTTGATTTCACTTAGAAACCAAAAAAAACGCAGTTTTCGGCGACCAAGCGCCTCAAATTTTACCAATATATGAATAACTTTTATTTCTTCCAACTTGGTTTGACATACAAAATCATAAAGAATCAAGTAATTAAGACATGTAGGCAATTTTTTTTCTCAAAATACACTTAAACTTAAATATGCTCTGGTGTAAAGTTCACAAAGTGTCACTTAGTAATTTTTGCCTTTCAATATCAATAAGACTTACACATTAGAAAGAGAGACTAACTTCTTAGCATTCCATGGATTCACCGTGCGGGTGCCGGGTCCATCGTGTGGCAGAGAGAGAAATCTCGAATAGACCCCAAGACTTGTGACTCGGGCTGTAGGTTTAAAAGGGGCCCCTTATATTGACGTACGTCAACACTCACCTTCACTACTCGTATTTCTCTCCCTGCCCAGCCAAATCTGATATGATCCTACTAGTGCAGCTTTAGATACTCGTTCTAGTATAGAACTTACTGCACTTCTGGACAACCCAAGGTCTTTAAGCAGGTTATAGAGAGATTTTGCTGGTATACCTCTCGCTCCTACTTCTACAGCGTATAAATTAACTACATTTCTCCAGATAGTCCGACAAATATCTTGTTAGCATAGTTGAACACAAATCAGATAAACACAGGCTGGGTTGGTAGCGAAATTGTGTAAACAAATTCTTTGAAGAACAAATCTGTCACACAGATAACAAGAGATCAAGTACATACAAAAGCTTTAATACTGTACAATATTTACATAAAAATTATCTATAAGAATATACTTACATGTATTTAGAGCATTCTCTAAACGACACTGACGTATATGATAATCTAGTGTTGTATGTGAAACTGAGTAGGTACTGGCCACATTGAGAGAACCCCATGAATATGTGCCGTCGGAGGTAGGACCTCGGTACAATGTCCATGAGACAAAACCGGAGTCGAGGCGGGACCCTCTCAAACACTTTACGGCACCTGCCATTGCTGCGGGAGGTACTACCGAAATACTGCAAGCAACAATGATATGAATGAATCATTATTATAAATAAACTTCATTTTCTTATAGGCTAAATTTATTAAGTACTCCACAAGCAAGCAGCAAGATATTGGTGGTGGGACTGTTAGCAAAATCTGTGCCGAGAAGTACCACACCTTTGCCAATTATTCTAATGCCTGGTGATGTTTCGGTAGGAAAGTCAATGTTTCCAGAGAAATTACAGGGCATAAATATAAATCATCCTATATTTCTAGGTGATGAGTGCAGTGCAAGTCTAGGTAATGATTTGGGATTTTCATGTTCCAATAGCTATGTGATACCGTGCTGTTATAGACAGGTGTGTTCCTTACCAGCAGGTACATGTCCTGATTGTCCTATCACTCATAAACTATTAAAAACAGATGAATTATTTTTTTACCAGGACTCTTACAAATTAGCTTCAGAAGGTCTCTACTGCCTCAAACTTCAATAGGGTATCATTGTAATATTAGTAAAAATCCAAGTTAAACCTGATCTAACATGACGGGATCAGCCAGGGGGGTGAGTAAACTAGTGGCCTATATCCTGTAATGGGCTGAAGAGATTGACGATGATATTAAACTCAACACAACAATATTTGAGACTCAAAATTCTACAATATTTATTCTGCTGTTTAGGTGTGGAGGATTCCAAAAGTAAACTTCCTTCTCCTCTTCTGAACTTAGTGATATACTGAATAGGTTTTTTGAGTTTTGAGATTGCAAAAAAAACCAGTTCTATCAAATGACTTACAATCTAAAAACATATTTGACAGTTTAACAAGGTTTAGGATAAAAACTCTTTAGAATTCACTACTTAATCATTAGAGCTTTTCGTTCAAATACAAAATACACAATGTGCAAAAAATTTCACTCTTTTATAAACATTGGGATGCGCTAGGAATATCAAAAATGTTTAGTACAACATCAATTAATTAAAGTTTTGAATATTTTCGGAAGACCAAGATAAATTTGCAGCGTCTCTTCTTAGTCAGCAAAGAAACACTTTTTCAGTTTTCATTTCAAAGAATGTAATGTCTCAGGACCAAACTATGTTTCAAAAAAAGAAAATAGAAGGCTAGACCAAGCGCGATTTGGAATCATCGTTAGCACTATTTTAATAACAAGCTCATATGTGCTTACCTCCCGATTGAATAATTTATGGACGATATTACATGTATCGGTAGATGTATTTCCTTGTGTATTACTATTTTCATTTACATTATTAGGATTATATTTTACGGGACCCTTGGGCTTAGAATCCATGTTCGTTTGTTTGACTGATTTTTATTTTATTTTATGACAACCCCATTATTGTGATTTCGTTCAAGGAACGAACCGAACCACTCTCTACTTAGTCTGTGGAACGAACGTTAATGCCATAATAATCACAGACTAGAAAACTATCACCAATCATAAACTAAAACCACTTTAAAAACTGTTTTTCCTACGAATGACAATAAATTGAGGAAAAACAGCAAGCAACATCACAAAGCTTAAGTTAAATAAAATAAAAAATTGAAAACTTATAACTCAGAATTTGACAGCTTACCTTGGAAACTACACAGGTGTAACCGGAGAGCGTGGCTTCGTCATCATGGCATGGCCATCCAGAAATGCGTCAGCATTTCCCATTGGCTCACGCATTTCTAGATGGCCATGCCATGATGGCGAGGCCACGTCCTTTCAGCATTTCACATTGGCTGACGTATTTCTAGATACCCAATCGCCAAGGTCCCGAGTTCACCCGAAGATTTCTTATTATATCCAAGGGTGACTCAAGAATTCAATTCACAGCCCACGAAAAATCTGTCTAGGCGCGCTTAAAGAAGTTTCCACTTCAAAAATAAATACGTCATGGCTCAAGTACATAATGAATGCATTTTTAGACAATACGTTGGAAGATGCTGCCGTTTTCCGTGATGCGTGATGGCAAGTTTCATTAGCATTAATTTGTTGAAGTGAAAACTTCTTAAGGCAGATATTTCGTGGGCTGTGAATTGGATTCTAGCATCACGCTCGGGTATGATAAGAAATCTTCGGGTACTCAGGACCACGGCTATTGGCCATTTAGAAATGCATCAGCCAATAGGAAATGCTAGCGCATTTCTAGATGGCCATGCCATGATGCCCAGGCCACGCCCTCTGGTTACACACGTGTAGTTTCCAAAGTGAGCTATCAAAACTTAGAAGTTTTTACTTCTATCGGCAGTTCCTATGACTGCCAATTTTTTATTATTTTCGGTTGTAGTTACTGTTGTAAATAATACAACAACTGACCAACACACTGACATACACCGGAACCGTTACCTGCTGTGGAACTGCAAATGCGAAAGATACGCTGGATGTCTCGATAAAAAAAAACACAATGACATTTATATTTTGTTTATGTCAAAGTAACAAAATATCAGCTGTTTAGCTGTTTTTGTAATTTGTATTATATATAGACGCTGTACGCTGTGTTGTTTGTTGACTTTGTTGTTTTAAAAATAATTAAAATTAACTGTACATTATTTGTATTATTATAGACGCTGTACGCTGTGTTGTTTGTTGACTTTGTTGTTTTAAAAATAATTAAAATTAACTGTACATTATTTAGTTTGACTATTTCTGCCAAAAATTCTAATAATAATACAATAAAATAATAATCAAGTATTATCCGAGAGTACTCGAAGAAAGTTTCCTAACCTCAACGAGTCAGAATTGGCCATAAATATGGGTGTTACTGTGTAAGTTTATCTAGAATATCGCGTAATCTTAGTAAATAATCTATTCAAAATATTTAATGAACACTTTAATACAGTTTACAGCAATATCCAGTCCCGGAAAACAGGACCGGAACGTACGTTATAGAACTGCTTACGAAGCGTATTCTGGCCTTGGGAGCCACTCAGCAAGGACAGTTTCTTGTCGACTGTGAAAGCTATCTATCTCTGCCACAAATGGGTAAGCTTTTAAGTTTCAGGTATTTTCGAAATAAAGAAAGTTACGTTATTTCAAATTATACGTGTGATATTTATTTATTATTTTTGTAAATTTCTCGCCAAGTGCATCTTCTCGCTTTCTATATAATTATGTGCCATGTGCCAGCAATAAAAAAAAAACAAAGCTACCAATGAAATTATTTTCAGATGTGAATGGAGCTACAAAAACAGTTCACATTCTCCACAACTCTGAACAGCCAGCTTCTGTCTTCTCAATCCTAGAAAGTGGCACAAAGAACATCCATGTGATAGCTGATGGGTTGTTCGACTTGCTGATGATGAAGCTTTCACAGCATTATACCTCCAAGAAACAAACCAAGATAGAGAGCAAGGGGCCACGGTTTGAGCTCGGAGACTTTTGTGTCAAGCTGGGTTCTGTCACCATGAATCAGAACTTTAAAGGAATTTTAATCGAGGTTTGTTATTCTCTGTTCTAAAACTATACATATAAATATATGGCTCCGTAAAATTATAAATACCATCAGTATAAAATAAATCATGTAAGGTTATAACAGTAGTTAAGGTTAATCTAATATTGTTAGATGATGTCATTGACAAATTTAAGGTGATAAATGTATGGTATCGGACTCTCTGAGTTTACACTCTGCCCTGGCTAATTGATTATTGAAAACAATTCATTACCATCAATTGTCTCAATATCATTGACCAATTTTGCTGGGTACCAAGCTCTGTTAACCTTGTCTTGTCCATCATTCTATCACACCTGGAGGCTTTGGATTAATTAAAGAGATGTTTCAAAACACTCATAGGCAAATACAACTTCAAACTCTTGAACATTGCTGCAAAGTTGCAAGGTTCTGGGTTTTTTACAGATATATTTTGGAGAGTGTGCAGCTGATCTGCACAATCTAATACCACCTGGTAGCACCATTAGAATCGTCGTAGTAAAGGTTTCAAGAGTAGGTCACATTTCATGACGCGAAGCGTAAACAACGTACTTACGTATCTAGATAGCCGTTTTCCTGCCAATTTGGAAAAACGAGCGCGCGTCGAAAACTCAAATGGCTAATGGAGGGACTAGTTTAAGAAAATTGTTAAAATATACGGGCTATAAATGTCATAAAAAGCGCAGAATTTGGCCAGCTGTTGCGAGTAGGTACACGGTCAGTTTATTTGTGGAAAATTCGTGAATGCAGGGCGTGACGATCGAGTTATTGGTTGAGGGCGATGGTGTGGGTGCTGACGCGACGAGCTATACCGGCACTTGTTCAGTTCAACACAACAATACAATCCTCAAAAAAACTAAACAGTCCGTCAGTTAGATTGCTAAAAAAAATTGTACTTACACGTATTTGTTCTTTTGTTTCACTAACAAAAAATTACGAAGATACAGTTCTTCGAAGTTCCTCGTGACGTCATTCGTGGGTACGATTTTTACCCACGAGTGATGTCGCGACCCCCACTCTCAAAGTTTGATGTTCTGTCGATTATTAATATTTTGATAAAAAACAAAAAATACGTGTCCCATATTTTTCCATGATCTAGCTGAGAGACTAAGTAGAATGGTGTATTTTTGACCTAGGCCGATATCCTATTGTCCACCAATATATATTTAATCTCTCGCAGGTGGAATACCGTCCTTGTGTGATGGCGAACTCGGTGTGGGGGCTGATGCGCGAGTTCCTGCAGGGTCTGCTGGGGCCGGGGGTGGCGGTGCAGCCGCCGCAGCACCTGCTCTCCAAGATGAACGACATCTACTGCCCCATCGACACCGTGTGCCAGTACCTCGACCACTTCAGCGCCTACAGGAAGGTCACGGGGCTCCGGTCGGCGTAACCTGCAGTAATACCAGTGCACCCTCACTCGCTCAAGGTCGCGCGGTTTTAGACTACCGCTAGACCGTTCCTTCCAGGAAACAAGTGACAGTCGGTTATCGGACGCACGGCTGAGCGCTCGCGCAAAACGTTTCCCGCGCATATTGTTATTAGATATATGTCGTAAACCCTCCGCGCTAGACAGGGACAGAGTTACGCGTTAGAAAGAGCGCAAATGTTTATTTGAAAATCGTGACAGATATTGCGAGCTGAATTGAACTTTGTTGTGGCCCAGCAAGAATCGCTATTTATATAATTGTTTTTGGGAAGTGTGGCTTCTGTACTAATATTTATTCTGTGGTAATACTCTAACTTGTACTTTAACTTTGCCACACCTCAAAACCCTGCCCTCAAAACCGGAACACAGTAATACATGCTTTCCAGTGCTGGTTTCCGTTTTTCCAGTAAGCAATCCAACGTTGGATTGGATTGCTGGACTGGAATATTGTAAACCGATTGTAACCGAACCTAGAATGCTTACTGGAATGATGTAAACCAGCACTGGAAAGTATTGGCACTGGATTGATGCCTTCCAGTTCCGCCCTCCGCCCTTTATTTCAAGGGCGGATCCAGCTTTGGTGCAAGGGGGAGGGCACATAGTAATGGTCAAGTAACAAGACCACGCGACTGGTTTTTGCATGACTAGTTTGCATTCAAATTAGTGGTCCACCTAGGTTCTGGACCCAGCCCAGGGGGAGGTCATGACTCCCTCCCTTGGATCCCTCCTTGCTATATCTTTGGTTTCAATGATTGGGTTGATAAGAAGCCTTCAGATTCGTTGTCATCATCAATTTCAACACCCGACCAAATTAAACTCTTACCTATTTTATTGGATTTCAAATACTGATTGCTCTTCATTCTAAATAAATAATAAATAAATAAATTTCTTTATTTGCAAAAATAGGTAGTTACAATAAGATCTTAAATGTTTACATTGAGAACTCCATAATCAACCTTACGGCATGAAAATAATAGGTTGTCTATGACAAATCTATCATTTAGGATAAGGCTAATAACTGTTTAATTGATTTTCCACATCAGGAAATTGTATTGATATTTGAGAAATCAGATACCTAGTTAAGTAAGTTTGGTGTAAATGTAATTTTTAAGTGTAAATAAATTATTACATATTTTTTAACTTGACTTATTTGTTTAATTTAGGAAATTTTACTGAATAGCAAGCAGATTTACTGCAATCCTACTTCCTGATAATAACGGCAACTACGCCGCGCCGCTCCGCTGCAGTGCTACTGTAGTGCGTCTTATTTCTTAGGAAACAGTGGAAATAATATTTTTCTGGCGGCGCCGCTCCGCCGCCGCGACGCGCCTCTCCGCCGCTGCGCCGCTCTAGTGCGTTTTCACCTTAAGACTAATCGACGAAGAAACGGTAAAAAATCAAGTTTGTTGTATGGGAGCCCCTTAAATATAATTTGTAATTAATTTTTAGTATTAGTTGTTATAGCGGAAATAGAAATACATCACCTGTGAAAATTTAAACTGTCTAGCTATCACCGTTCTTGAGATCCTTACGTTACGACGTGATTGAGCAACAAACATTGACATCTATTCTAAATTTCTAATCGAATTGGATTGTGTAGATAAATGTTTGTGGCTGCGTTAGTTTCCGCGTATTCCGAACGAATTTGAATTAAATTGAATAGTGGTAAGTACACTAGCTGTATTATCGCATAGGCTACTTTTTAGTGGTTTGCTGATATTTATTTGTTAGGAACTGAGGTTAGGAAGAATATCCATGACGGTAAAACTAAAAATGAAGTGTACATTAAAAAGTATTTTCTGTCATTGAAGTAATCAAGTAACAAGTTGTCAATGTCAATTTGTCAATCCTAATTTCCAACGGCCGGGCGTACTTGCGTATTTGAAAATACAAAATTACAAAAAAAATAAGACTACAGCCAACAGCGGCTCTGACTATTGTGGTAGTGCGTGGTAAAGTTTCTGCAAGCTATTACAAGAATATAAAAAATGGAGCCCATGACTTTGGGTAGCCCTGTGCATTCTCCCTCGGGAAGTCCTAATGTTGGTTATTTGCCACCTTTCTTACTTGGTGAAATAAATCCGCCTACTACTCCTAGGACTAATAGCCTATCGCCGACAAAGGGACGGAATCTAGCATTTGGTGAGCTCATGAATGTAGTTTTTAAGAAAATAACCTAACATCAAGATAATAACACGCAAATTTTAACGCTAATCTACCTTCACATTTGCATGTACGTCCGTACTAAAATTATGTGCGATGTCTATACGTCTTTAATTTATTATTACTATATTCGTTTCAGGTTCACCCACAAGTCCCACACAATCGTCTACACCTGAGCAGAAAACATACCGCCAAAACATGTCAATGCACCAACAGGCACTATACAACCAACAAATGTACAATATGCCGACGTCCCCTAACATTTCCTACTCAAGCAAACCAACTGGACCACCTATAGAAGATTTATTTGATACCATAAAAAGCAATGAACCCTCTATAAACAAATCATTATTCCAAGATAGTTATGCAGCCTATAATAATAACTCTATGATGAATTCATATGCAAATAATGTGAATACGTCATCTTATAACCAGTCCATGAATGGACAATGGCAAGATGGATGTCAAGAGCAGGATGAGTACTGGGTGACTGTGTT
This sequence comes from Ectropis crepuscularia, assembly GCA_963693475.1. Lineage (NCBI taxonomy): Eukaryota > Metazoa > Arthropoda > Insecta > Lepidoptera > Geometridae > Ectropis > Ectropis crepuscularia. The sequence goes on from OY856340.1 coordinate 4,246,964, forward strand.
TGGGTTTCCACCAAATGCAGCTAATACTGTACTGACGAGGTTTAGCAATTGTGGAGCTATACTAGGTAAGACTGTTATCTTACTATAAAATATTGAGGTGTGTTGCGTAGAAAGTGACCATCGACAATTGTTCTGAAATGAGACACTAACTTTTTTATCATCAGCCATATTTTTTTAATAATATGGAGAAATAGGACAGGCAAGATATGGACTTGATGTTAAGCAACACGCCTGCTCGATACAGCACAATGCCAGGCAGCTATTGGAACATAAAGAATCCAAATTACTGACTAGCCCTGCACTACCCTTGTTACATAGACACACCTGTACATACCTGTAAAAAAGGTCTTGACTTGGAGTAAGATTTTCAACACCACAATATAATAACCTCACAAATAAAATGATGTCATCCATAATTTGCGGTGGGTTCAATATTGTTTTTAACACTCAGGACTAAAACAACAGGATGCTAGATGTATTTCTCTCTCTGCGTGTGTCTGTCTGTGGCATCATAGCACCTAAATGGATGAACTGATTTTGATTTTTTTGTTGGCAAGGGGGCGTACATTATTTACTTAAGGTGTTCAAGGGGGGGAGGGGGTCGAGTCAAATCTCACATAGTCGGGTCTCACCTCATTTTTTTCTTCAAAGAAATGTGTTAATTCTGTGAGAAACCTGGAAGAAATTGAGTAATAAATGTGAAAAATTCTCACATCTACAACAAAATCTCACCAAGAGAGGAGGGGGTATTGAAAAATCGTCTAAATAACCTCACATAATTTATGGATGTCGCCCAAGGTGACTAGTGGAACACTACAATAAATTTAGAATCCAAGGTGGCCTTATGTTATTATATATACATACTTATTATCATAAATTATTATTTACCTTTCCTCACAACTCTGTCAAGTTGCGTATCAAATGAAAGGGCTATACACTATGACAAATCTCAAATCCAAGATGACCACAAAATGTCAGGAATTGCTAAATTTTTTGCAGCAATAAGGCCATTTGTGGCCCTAGTTCATAAATGGTTATACTGTAATATTTCTGTTATTTTATTGTGTCACAATAAAGTGTTATCTATCTTTTTTTATAAAATTAGTTATATATGTATAAATCCAGATAAGCAATACCCGACGCAAGGCAACTGGGCGCACATCCGGTACGCGACGCGCGCGGAGAAGGAGCGGGCGTTGGCGCTGAGCGCGCGCCAGGTGCTCCCGGGGGTCATGGTGGGGGTCGCTGAGTGCAAGCAGCCGCCGCGCGCGCCCACCAGCCCGGGGTTGGCTTCGCCTGAAAGGTAACCTTTACCATCCTGACTACGTTGTACTAAATGTATTCATTTTCTCATAGAAAAGAGATAAGGAGAGTATGACTCGAGTGCAAATTATTTTTCCGTCGAACATATCCCTCCCTGTGCTTAGGATTCTAACGATATGTTAGCAAACAAAATAGGTAGTATTTTTGAAGTGAAATCTTCTTTTGGCGCACCACATGCAGATTTTCCATGGACTGTAAATCGAGCTCAAACGTGAGTTTGTAAATGAAATAAATCTTCGGGAAAACTCGGATGAGATTGTTGTGGTCAGTGTGGCTACGCCCTCTGGTTTCACCCCCAAAGTGACCTGTCAAATTCTGAGTTGTTAGTTTTCACTCTTATCGACAGTCCCTTTGACTGCCAATTTTTCATTTTAATTTAAACACTTTACAGGACTTAATCACAATCTAAAACTATTATTAAATTACTTCGACGTTTCGGTAGCGTTACAACCGCCGTGATCTCGAGAAAACTGACTTTGTATGACTCAAGCACAATAACTTTTCCGTCGGGCGAATCCCTCACTGAACCCAGGATTCTGACGTAGAATCCTTAATGAGAAAAATAGTATTTGTCGTAGAAGGCAGCAAAATTGTATTTTTACGGCCTTGATTCAGCCTTACCCTTGTGACCTATTAGGAAAATTGTGATTTCCCCTACATATGGATTTAAAAATTTATTTTTCTTCGTAACCACTTGATACATGGTGAAATGGAAACAGGCATGTGACCTTAACTAATTTCTTTTTCAGACACTCTTCAAATGTGCGTTCCTTGTGCCCCACACCGATGCCCAATGCACCGCTCCCTCAAAGATCCAGTGGAATGATTGCTAAAGCTTTAGATTACGTACTGGGTTGGTGACGAATTCCTTTGTAAGATTGAATTAGCTAATAAGCCCCTTTTTATACACTCTGAGCTGGCTTTTTTATCATGTCTAGTTAAAAAACAAACTATAATACAAAAAAAATCATCAAATCTGTGATAAAAGGGAGCTGACTGGTGTAAGAAAGTGTAATTAAGCAGAATAAAAATGGCGTGATTAAAAGCATTATACCTTGATTCTACTATTTTTAGTCAAAATAAATTAAGACTAATGCAAATGAAATAAGAATTAATAATGACAATTATGTGTAGAATTTGATTGAAAATGCTGCATGACAGAGAATATCTTATACTCCTTGCTGCTTGGTTAGAGTGTATGTTGATAACTGTCTCCAAGAGTGTAAACAACTTCCATTCTTTCATCAAACATCACAGAAACCAGTTTTTATTTATGTGTGAACAAGAAACTGCACACATATCACTTGACATTTTAGTAACCTTTTCATACAAATTTTATAAATGTTTCTGGACATTCTTCACACAACACTATCCAGCTCCAAACTATTCAAAGATTGTTGTTGTATAGGAACCAGTTAGCTGCTATAATAAGATTAGAGTTAATATTATACTTTTACAAATAATTCTTAAATACATTATTTTGCAAAAAAACATCGAGATAAAGAACAAACATTTTTAAGAATTCATCACCTATACATTTATAAATTCTGTTGTTTGTCTGTCTGTTTGAATTATAAAAAGATATCACCACTTTTTACAACGTGCTTATTAATGTATAGACGGTACATATACCAAAATATATTTTTTTTCTTTCTGTTTGTTGCGGCTAATCTCCGAAACGGCTGGACCGATTATGGGGCTTTTACTACTAGATAACTGATGTTCTAATTGTAATGCATAACTTAGGCTACACTTGCTCGAGAGAAATAAACTGGGTTCCTTAAAATACACATTCTTGAAACGCGCGTGATACCGTGGTCATATCTAATGGGAAATATTTGTTTTGGATCTGAATCAAGCCAACACCTACAACTTTGTAGGCAGACTTACTACTGATTGGGACAAGGTAATTTTAGCTTTTTGAACAAAAACAATCCAATCCATTGGTTTACTAGCTTCAATGCCACGTATGTCACATCAAACTTATAACATACCACTTTATAGCAGAATGATAAAACTCAGTTCATTATTGTGTTGACTTTGGAAGGAGTATTATTACACTGATTATTTTATTTTGAGGGAAATAGTCAGCATACTAGCCACTCTAGTATAATATATGTACATTATATGAGTGCATTTTTACAAAAATGTATATTTCTCATGGCACTTGGCGCTTTTCCAGAAAATTCCATTTTGTGACCGCATTTTACAACATTTTGTTTTACAATTGTACCAAAGTTGTTGTCTGTCTACCTGTCTGTATGTTTGTTTCAAGACAAATGTTACTACTGTAAAACGAATTTGATATAAAATCTGGTCACAAAATGGAATGTTCTCAACTGACAATAGAGATGTATATATTTTTGTGAAAATGCCCATAAATATTTTAATAACTCTGCATGTCTATGCTCAACTTTCTACCTAAGAAAGTTCAAGCTGACCTTTATTATTATTATTGTAAATTATGAAAAGAGTAAATAAATGTGAAATAAAACAAGTCGCATCTTATAACTATATTTTATTTTCTAAATTACATACAAAAGCCTTATTTATAGAGATTTATTTGAGAACATATTGACATTTTCCAGAGATGTAGATTAATCAATCATTTTACAAAAAACATTGAGGTATTGTTTGATCACAATAGTGAACAGACATCAACAGTGTTTGATCACAATAGTGAATAGACATTGACAGTTCATTGTCAGATCACGATAGTGAATGCCTGTTTGTTGTAAAATAATTGGTTAATCGTCATGATTAATCAATAATTTTACAACAAACATTAAGTGTTCAGTCACATTGGTGAACAAACACAGAGTGTATACATAGTTTACAGTTTAGATGTAAGAGTTCTGAAGTTAGAAAAAAAAGAGTAAGGGCAAAGAAGCTATTTACCCAGCAGTGATAAGAAACAGGCTAAATTAGTAATAGTTTAGAATTTCAGATAAATACTAAAATAAAATCTATTTACATAAGTATAAAATTATTCTAATGATTCAATAAAACAATTATTTACAGTTTAAACTCCTCAAATTGTTGTCCATTGCATATACACAATATAGACTCAATAACATTTTTCTCTCCTTAAATATGCGATACCAAATCATGGAAAACAATTGTTTGTTTTATAAACTAATTGAATGTGTTACTATGATCTAATATTCTTTACTCTTTAGGTCTATATTATATTAAAACAAAATGAGGTTATCTGTTGTCAACTGGACTAAAGCTTAATCGACTTTTAGAACACAACTCGCGCTCGAAATAAAATAGTGATGAATTTTATATAAACCATATTTTTAACCAACTTCAAAGAAAGGTGGAGGTTTCTCAATTCAACCATATTTTTCACAAACAAAATTCTGACTTGAGTTGTTTTTAGAACCCCAACAAACAATCTCAACCAATGCATACAAAGTTTCCAATTAAATTAGTAAAAATATGTGTTGGCTGCACTGTTGGTGTTCACCAGGGGCGTAGCTACCGCCGCCGCCGTATCAATGTTACGGGGCTACAGAGGCCCCTAATGTATGTATGTAAGAAAAAAATCCTAATGCTATCCACAATCTTAACCATTCATTTGGGCTTCCAACTAAATTTGATGAAGATGGCCTATATATAGCACACATGAAACCTATGAAGATAAAGTGTTTAGAAATTTTGAGTGACGTCCTTCATTGTACGATTTTTACGAAGACGTGCTTCAAAAACATGTTTTTAGATTGCTAATAATTTGATATAACAAAAAATACGTATCCCATATTTTTCCATAATGTACCTCTGACAGACTAACATTAGAAAGGTATATTTTGACCCAGTCACCATCCCAATTCGCGACAGCAATATTCATCTTTAGTCCAGTTAAATATTGAATATTTGTAATTTGTACTACTTTGTTATTTCAATGGTAGCGTTGATGAGGTCAGTCATCTTGGGATACTTGATGTTGTGTTTGTCTAGCTCGTTCTGCGACCAGAGAATCATGCCATGTGGACCAATGAATTTGATTGATGGATTTCAAACTCATTCATAGCACCATAGTATAGAACATATCTGGTGGAAAAGTAGCCATATTCGTGACAACAAGATCTTTAGTCCAGTTAAAAAGTGAATAATATAAACTACTTTGGTTGTTCGATGGTGGCGCTGGCCAGGTCGGTCATCTTGGGGTACTTGATGTTGTGTTTGTCGAGCTCGTTCTGCGACCAGAGGATCATGCGCAGCAAGCTGCACAGCTTGGGGTTCGTGTACTCCTGGTTCTCAGACTTCAGGATGGCTGCGTTGAGTTCGCTTGCGATCTGGTGACAAGTTCAATAAATTGAAAAATCTGTGTCCATCAAGGGCAGATCTAGCTTTGGCGCCTGGGTGAAAGACGTGGGGGTCACATAATCGTCAAGTCACAAAACCGTGCGATGAGTGCCTACGTGCGTTTTAATTAGTGGTCCATAGAACCTTCTGGACTCAGGGGGGTCACCAAAGCTGGGGAGAGTGTGGGTCACATAATGATCGGCAAGTCACAAAACCGCGCGACGAGTGCATACCTACGTGCTTTTTAATTAGTGGTCCACAGAACCTTCTAGATCCAGACCCACGATTGGATCCGCCCTTGGCGTCCAGTGAACTCTTCAATAAGTCAACAGATATTCACGAAAGTTGGCATTTATAAATATGCAACTAGCACAGCCTCGCGGTTTCACTGGCTTTAGAGGGCGTCTGACACCGGCCACCTCCAGTGAGAGCACTGGGCGGTCCCCGAAGTAGTCACGGCGTGCCTTGGGTACAGGCACAGAGAAGAAAATAGTTATGGTACAAGTGCGCCTGTGATCACTCTTGGGTAGCGATTCTAAATGCGATTCCGAATTCGACCGTCTACCCCAAGGGGAACGCTACGCGTAAATACATTACCTCTACGCAAAAAAAAAAACTTCAGACTTGAATTTGTCCAATCAAAGAAACTATTTAAAACTACGGTTCTCCTAGTAAGATAGTTATATTACGTCGCTCGCGATGTAGTACTCGTGGAGTGCGGTAAGATTAGGTTAGCAGGACCCTGCGTCCTCTCCGCCACTTGAGACCAACTGCCCTAGACATCCCCTTACAATAAAATAAAAAATGTTGTGGGTAATGGGCCACCAGGTATTAACGAAGTTCCTTCGGATAACATAGGAGCAACACAATTTGCAAAACAAATACATATACTGTTTAATTTTATTATTTATGGTACGATGTAAGATCAGAAAAAGATCAGGTTACCTTCTGGCTGTGTGCGGAGAGCAGCAGGTTACCTTCTGGCTGTGTGCGGGGAGCAGCAGGTTACCTTCTGGCTGTGTGCGGAGAGCAGCAGGTTACCTTCTGGCTGTGTGCGGGGAGCAGCAGGTTACCTTCTGGCTGTGTGCGGAGAGCAGCAGGTTACCTTCTGTCTGTGTGAGGGGAGCAGCAGGTTACCTTCTGGCTGTGTGCGGGGAGCAGCAGGTTACCTTCTGGCTGTGTGCGGGGAGCAGCAGGTTACCTTCTGGCTGTGTGCGGGGAGCAGCAGGTTACCTTCTGGCTGTGTGCGGGGAGCAGCAGGTTACCTTCTGGCTGTGTGCGGGGAGCAGCAGGTTACCTTCTGGCTGTGTGCGGGGAGCAGCAGGTTACCTTCTGGCTGTGTGCGGGGAGCAGCAGGTTACCTTCTGGCTGTGTGCGGGGAGCAGCAGGTTACCTTCTGGCTGTGTGCGGGGAGCAGCAGGTTACCTTCTGGCTGTGTGCGGGGAGCAGCAGGTTACCTTCTGGCTGTGTGCGGGGAGCAGCAGGTTACCTTCTGGCTGTGTGCGGGGAGCAGCAGGTCCGCGAAGGGCGAGGCGTGCGGGTCGGGGAAGGCGAGCAGCGCCAGCGAGCGCTCCAGCTCCGTGAGCGCGGCGCCGTCGGCCGCGCCGGCCTCCGCCAGGCGCGCGCTCGCGAACGAGAGCGCCTCCTCCGCGCGCCCGCCGCGGATTAACTCGAGCAGCTGCAGTTGCTGTAATCATATTGTACATTGTATAAATTATACATTGATTACTAAATATATCATGATAATCTAACGGTTTCTAAAATTTTACGATGATATACAAATACTCACAGGCTCAGGTTTTTTTATAGTTCACCGAGTTCTTTCGAGAATGATAAATAAATAAATAAATTTCTTTATTTGCGAAAATGGGTAGGTAATTACAATAAGATCTTATATGTTTACATTGAGAACTCCATAATCAACCTTACGGCATGCAAATATCAGGTTGTCTGTGACAATTTGCTAAAAAACATTATTTTTTTTCTTAATTTACCATTCTAAACGGCCTATTCAAGGACTACCAATTTCATTATTATTGTTTACATTAATAAAACAATTGCTGGCCTTGTGGCTTAGTGGTTAGTAGCTCTGCCTGCGAAGCCGAGGGTCGTGGGTTCGATTCCCACCCAGTGCAAATATTTGTGTGATGAATTCAAATGTTTGCACTGTGTCTGGGTGTTTCTATGTATAATAAGTATATATTTAAAACTATATAAGTATTATATCAGCTATCTGGCCACCATCGTACAAGCTTTGCTTAGTTTGGGGTCAGATGGTGTTGTGTGTGAATTGTCCACCAATATTTATTTATTTAATTATACCAAATACCAATGGCCAAATTAAAAGCTCAAAAAATCGTGATACTAGATACTGTGGATTTGCACCATTCAAGGGCTGCAAATTCCTTATTATGAACTATTCACATAATCATAAAATTGCTTATTAATTTATAACAAAGTAATAATAATGAAAGCATTATAGTAATTAATTTAGCTATGATTCCAATGTCCACAAATAAATAAAAGCTTACAAATCATAACAAATCTGAATCTAATTTATCAGTCAGAAACTCATTAACTGTATAATATGCCTTCTCTGTCAGAAGGCATTTTAATTTATTTTTAAATAAATATATTTCTTTTATACTCAACAAACTTTCTGGCAAGTGGTTGTAAATCATAGGAGCCATGCAAAGTGCACTGTTTCCTAATAATGTTGTGCTATGCACAGGAATTCTAATTTTATGTTTATGACGCTCACTCTTTCGATTTTCAAATAATGACAAATTGTTCCGCACAAACATTACACATTCATTAATATATAAGGAAGGCAACGTTAAAATTTGTAATTTGCGGAAATGAGGTCTACACGATTGCCTTTGACGCAGTTTGCTGATAGCCCGAACACATTTCTTTTGTGATCTGAAAACCATATGCCTTCCTGAGCTATTGCCCCAAAATATAATACCATATCGAAGCAGCGACGAGACATTTCCATTATATGCTGATAATAAAGTAGGTTTACTTGCTCTCTTTGATAACATATGGAGTGCGTATGAATATTGATTTAGCCTTGAACATACGCTTTCGACCTGATTTTTCCAGTTTAAGTTACAAACAAGATGTAAAGTGTAAACCTAGGAATTTCGTTGCGTCTATTGTTTCGATTTTATTTCCGGAATAAATAACATCAAGTTTATTTAATTTGTTAATTCTATTCCTGAATGTCATTAGTTTTGTTTTGCTAAGATTTATTTTTAAATTATTAATTTCCAACCAATTCAGGATACTGTCTAGAGCCTTCCTAATTTCATTTTCAACGCATGAAATATTCGTACCAATGAATAATACCGTACTATCATCCGCAAATAATACAGTCGGGTGTTTCGTTACCTTTGGCAGATCATTAATGTAAATTAAGAACAGTAGCGGGCCTAACACGCTGCCCTGTGGTACACCATATTTAACTTTTTCGTATTTCGACGTATATGTCATCTCCCGTTTTGATAGTATAGGAAGGATAAAATTGTGAGAGACGAAGACGAGACGAACTTCTTAGCATTCCAGGAATTCATGTGCGGGTGCCGGGTCCATTGTGTGACAGAGAGAGAAATCTCGAGTAGACCCCAAGACTTGTGACTCGGGCGTAGGTTTAAAAGGGCCCCCTTAGTGACGTACGTCAACAAGTCAACACTCACCTTCACTACTCATATTTCTCTCCCTGCCCAGCCAAATCCGATATGATCCTACTAGTGCAGCTTTAGATGTTCGTTCTAGTATAGAACTTACTACACTTCTGGACAAACCGTACAATTACTTCCGTAAAATTGTCAACACCATCAGATTATAATCTAATGTGTGAGACTATAATCTCACGGTAGGTTAGGTTACTTTATAATCGGACAATTTTTACAGTTTTACAGTGACATATATTTACTCACAGGCACAGGCTGTTATTTATAGTAACAGTGAGTTCTTAATAGAGAGTGATGGTGAAGTTAGGATAAAAACATTTAAAAAAAACTGAAGTGTATGTATCTAGTCTTTTGTTTGTCTGCCTGTTTGTTCTGGCTAATCTCTGAGATGGCAAAACCGGTTATGACGAGGCTTTAATAATGTACAAGAGTGAATCTGTGCTTGTGTACCAAGCACAGATTCACATGAGCAACTGTTCAGACTTGAAGAACCTCCGGACCAAGGCTAGGTGGTAGTATATGTACTTAATGAACTGGTGGTGGTTGGAAATGTGAATGCAATGATCAAGCCGAGAGGTGTATTATGGGAGTACTCGTGTACTGTACCCTAACTGAGTAATACAATGGTAGAAGAGACCAATTGATTCATATCTTCAGGGTATTTCTGACCATAATTTACAATCTTATTGATTTGTTGTATGGTCTAAGTTCCTAAGAAGTTCATCATTGGTAGATTTGTTAATGCAAATTATAGTTTTATTTTAATACAGGCTGAACCCTGTGTGCGTTGCTACTCCACCTATCGAAAATTTGGTTAGCGTAGGTTATAAACGCTACCTTAAAAGATAGACACATGCTGTCACGGACTTTGGTGCATGTCAGTGTGCACAGCAAAAGCTCTCAAAAAGGATTTTTTTTCCCGTTTTTGTTACATTTTTCAATCATGCTCCGCTCCTATTGATAGTAGCATAATGTTATATAGCCTTCCTCTATAAATGGACTATCCAACAGAAAAATAATAATTTCAATTCGGACCAGTAGTTCCCAAAATCCTACCGTTCAAACTTACAAACAAACTTTTCAGCTTTATAACATTAGTATATATTCAGGGTTTTATTAAAATTTTATTGATATTACATGATATGTATGATGTACATTGTTATTTATGTAATCCAAATACACACCAACTTATCTAATTAATAATTAAAAAATAAATATTTTGCATCAGTGGTACAAATGCACAATTATACATTTTTGAGACCCTATTGGGATCCAATGCGTAGTCTATGACTAGTTGGGGAGCCAAGGGGCTGAGGTGAGGGGCTGTAAGGGCCAAGACGAACAAGACATGAACCTGGTAGTTAGGGACGACCTGCCCATAACAGTCAAGTGCCACACAGCCATGATTATGACAGGTGTAAGTATATCATAATTATTTTTATATATTTTTTGTTTCATCTGAAGACACCTCATTCCAATGGAATTGAAGTAGAATGTGCTTCAATCTATTAATCTCTTTAGTGTACCTGTAAGTGGAAGTACAAATATCTGTCATTGTCGAGCAGCTCTGGGTGCAGAGCGTTGACCATCGCGATAGCGTCAGGAATGCGTCCAGTCTGGACAGCCTCGCGGATCATGATCCGCTCGTCCAGCGAGCTGCACAGGGCAGGCTCCTGCAAGCCTGCTTCCTGCTGGAACTTTAAAGCTGCCTCTTTGAAACCCTCTGCAAGGAAACATCGTATAAAACATTTGAACAATATCACTTTCATTGTATCAAGTAGTAAGTAAAATTATTAGTAGTGAATTATTATCAGAGTTATTAGTCGATTTTGAGTACGCTGAAGTCAAACCATAATGTGCAGAAAATACCAGGAACTTCGAATCCATAACAAAGAACTACTCTAACATTTGAAAATAACACATTTTATTTTCTTGGAATGAAAACACGAACCACAGGGTCATCACAAAAGATATCTTTTGTACCATTATAGCTGTAAAATTACCTGTTACTAAATAATTCATGATCAACATATTCATATCGGTCCTAGATATCTGTAGATCATCAGATTTTTTGCGGTCATAATGTCTTCTTTCATCTTTGTCATGCACACTGTTAGTGGCATTGTCGAAACTCATTTTAGCAGTTTTTTGCGAATGTTGGAACAAAAATAATTTTAGGAAAGCTTACAAATTGACGAAATTTGTTTCGTCGAAAATCAACACTCAAACTCAGCTGACAGATGATTGAAATGAACGAATGAACCTTGAGTGAACTTAGAACGTCAACTAACCCGGTGGTGGCCATAACCCCTACACGTGTTTGTTTTTGTTTAGTGTATTTGTATACTATTTGTTGGAATTTACTGGGTAAGTTCCTTATATTTTAGTAGTGAGTAGCGGGCAGGGAAAATGGAGAACGTTTCCCCGCCTCTAAAACCCCCCGACCCTCCCGATCCACCTAATAATATGGAAACTGAAATCTCGATGACGCCAAACCTCCTAAAAAGACACTTAGAATCTGCGCCAGTCCGATCCGCACCCTTAAAGAAATCTGTCGCGAACACAGAGACACCATCCGCTTCTATTCAGCAGATATACGTTCACCCAGCTATGTCCATACTAGGCATTCAACAATATGAAAGCATAGACTCTGGACCTTTCCTGGTACATGTATCTAGAACGGATCCCGACCCAACCATAGGCGCAGTAATTCGGCCAATGAAATTCGGTAAATTTCTACATACCAATAAAATCGAACATGTCTGCCAAGATGGGGTGAAGAAAGTAGGCAGGAATAAAATCTCCATCGAATTCAAAAATGCTACTGCCGCCAACAACTTCCTAATTAATCCCATCCTTCAAGTTGGTAAATATGAAGCAATGATCCCGACCTACAATGTTACCCGAATGGGTTTAGTTAGGGGTGTCCCAGTAGAGTGGTCTATGGAAGACTTTGTGAGCTCAGTCCAAGTACCTGGCAACGGATATGTTTTGAAGGCAAGACGGTTAAATCGGAAAACCAAAGTAGAAAATATCATTACTTGGATTCCTACCCAAACAGTAGTTTTAACGTTTAGAGCACAACAACTGCCATCTAAGATTTTCTCCTTTTACTCATCCCTGAATGTAGAGACATACCAATACCCTACCATTCAGTGTATGAACTGTCTCCGATTTGGACACATAAAAAGCCAATGCCGTTCACAACCTAAATGCTTCCGCTGCACACAACCCCATAGTGGAGACAATTGCTTGGTGCAAGAGACAGAGGCTACATGCCTATACTGCTCTGAGCACCATTTTTCCACTAGCAGGGCCTGCCCAGAGCAGAACAGACAACGGGAAATTAAAACCAAAATGTCCAGAGACGGAATCTCTTATCAGGAAGCAAGCAGTCAAACCGCAAAAGTAACCAGAAGATTTAACCAAGTTGCCGGAAGCATACCTGTTGCCCGTACTCAAGCCTCACTACAACCATCACCTCTCCCAGCCTCACAACCATTCTCTCCATCACAATCCTCCCAGTCCTACAGGAAAACAATAACTCGTAATCCTCACCCAAAGCCGCTGCTTGGAAAATCTTATGACCAAACAGCTCACCAGTCCATCATAGCACAAGGTCCATCCTCTTTTCCCAACGGCTATTCCCTTGAGAGAGCCCAGTCCCAATCTCAACTATCTACATCCAACACCCAACAACTCCTCACCCAACTCCTTACAATCATCATAAGTATGATATCACAAGACACCAATTCCATACCGTCCAACGTTGCCCACATGATCTCCCAACTCTCATCCCTAATAGGCCACCATGGATCTATGCACAATAGTCCAATGGAACAGCAGGAGCCTCCGTCGGAAGCTTCCTGAACTCCTCCACCTCATCAATAAATACAGCCCCGTCCTGGTGGCAGTCTCGGAGACGTGGTTTGTCCCTGGTACTCGCTATCGAGTCCCGGGATTTTCATGTCTCCGGAGCGATCGCCAGGATGGAACAGCTGGCTGTGCATTATTTATTAAACAGTCCCAGATATTCTCCCAAATTTCCCTTCCCCCTCACAGTCCTGAAATAAACGCTGTCGCCGTACGTGCGTTTAATTCCTCCTTTTTATCCTTCTACATCCCTCATCCCACTTCACAACTGATTCCTGATATCCTTCTAATTATATCCTCTGTTCCTCCTCCAGTCGTGGTTATGGGAGACTTCAATGCCCACCACACTTCCTGGGGTTCCTACCACAGTGATTCTTTTGGCCGATTGCTGTTTGAAGCACTGGATGAAGTTGATTTATGCATAGGTAATGACGGTACTCCTACTCGAAGAGTTCTACCCACCCAGAATCCCAGATCAGCAGTGGATCTAACACTATGTTCTCCTGGTCTACTTCCCTCCCTATCTTGGCAGGTACTCCCTCTTACTAGAGGAAGTGATCATTTTCCCATCTTGATTAATTTAGGTCTCAGGGTCTTTCATCCCCCCTCACCTAGTCCTCTCCTTAAATACAGGCTGACTGGAGCAAAGTGGGATTTATACTCCACTCACCTTGAGCAAAGCATGACAACTCTGCCCGACCCAAGAGAAGAAAACCCGTTGGTATGTTATGACCAACTAGTAGGAGCTATTCTATCTTCAGCAGACGAGTCGATACCCCTGAAGAAGCCTAGAAACAATCTCCTTTCCCCTCCTTGGTGGGATTCTGAGTGCACTAAAGTGATACATGAACGCAAATCTTCTGAAACCAATTATAACCATCATATGACCACAGAAAATTTCCTTATTTACAAAAAGGTAGCTGCTAAATGTAGAAAAACCCTTGCAGCAAAAAAGAAACAAGGCTGGCTAAATTTCTGCAAAGGCTTATCTCCAACAACACCCTCGTCTATTGTATGGAAACAAATCCGCAGGTTCAGAGGATCATATAGCGACAACAACCCCTCCTCTAATGATCCTTACTCGTGGTTAGAAGCATTTGCGGACAAGTTGGCTCCTCCTTTTGTGCATCAGGATCCAAACCCTCCCATCCCATCCCATCCGCAAACCTCTTCACATTTTGATAAATCTTTCTCGTGGGATGAATTGCATTTGGCTTTAGATGGCTTAACTGACTCTGCACCTGGAATAGACGGAATCCCATATTCTTTTATAACTAAAGCCAATGACAATTTCAAACAATACTTCTTGAACCTGATAAATATATTTTTTGATCAAGGTTATATCCCAGACTCCTGGAAAACCCAAATAATAGTCCCAATCCCTAAACCTGGAAAAGATCCTACAGATTCCAATTCCCGACGTCCAATTGCCCTCTCCTGTGTAGCTGCAAAGATAACTGAAGTTCTTATTAAAAACAGATTAGAATGGCACATTGAGAACAACAGGCTACTCCCACTATCTCAATTTGGATTTAGGAAGGGCATGAGTACAATGGATAGTCTCAGTATACTCACCACAGACATCCGCATTGCAATAAAAGAGAAACAGTATGTTGTAGCTGTATTCTTAGACATCGCATCGGCCTACGATAACGTCCAGCTTCCAAAACTCAGAAACAAATTGTTGCAGCTGAGTGTTTCAGAGAAGATGGTACGGTTCATTAACTGTTTTTTGATGGAAAGAACCATTTCCATCAAAAACCAAAATGACACACCGATATCTAGGAAGGTCTGGAGGGGTCTTCCCCAAGGTTCAGTCCTTAGTCCCCCTCTGTATGGCCTATACACAGCTGACTTAGACCTAACTGTAAACCCATTCTGTAATATCTTGCAATACGCTGATGATATTGCTCTGTATGTCTCTGGGGAATCTGTTGCACAAGCCGAAGACTCTCTGAATCAAGCCCTGTTCTACTTAGAAGACCATCTAAATGACATTGGATTATCCATCTCTCCCACTAAAAGTAATTCCATCATATTCACCCGTAAAAGAAACATTCCAGATCTAAATTTAAGGTGCAACAATGAACATATTCCACAGAAAAATTGTGTTAAATTTTTAGGCCTTCTGCTTGACACTAAATTAACAGGTGTCCCACATTCAGATCATGTTGCATCTAAATGTGAAAAAAACCTCAATATCCTCCGCTCTCTTTCTGGCGTATGGTGGGGCTCCCATCCTTTTTGTCAAAAACTGCTCTACAACTCCATCATTCGTAGTCACTTAGACTATGGAGCATTCCTGCTGGAGCCTGGTAATAAATCTGCTCTTAATAAACTTACCTCAGTACAAGCTAAATGTCTACGCATTGTCTTAGGTGCAATGAAAACCTCTCCTACAAATGCTGTCCAAGTAGAAACTTGTGACCCCCCTTTACACCTGCGAAGACAATTTTTAGCTGATAGATTCTTTAGTAAAATAATTCAAAATTCTGATCATCCTCTTTTCCCTAAAATCCAACAACTCCATATGTTGACTCAACAATCTGAAATAAGAATGCAAATTAATCTCTCATGTATCCTTCGTAGCTACATTAAACACTCACTCCTCCCTTTCCCCACAGTGAAATTCCCCATCAATCCCTTATTCACTACGAGCTATGAAACATTAACATATCAACCATCTGTTATCCTAAACCTAGGCATCAATAAAGACACAGCAGATCCCAGTAAAGAATTTTTTGAAATTATAGACACCAAATGGAAACACTGGCTCCCTGTCTATACTGATGCTTCTAAATTACACCAGGATGGAGATGTAGGTGCCTCTGTGTGGATACCTAGGTATAACATTGTTTTAAGGTACAAATGCCCTCCATTGGCCTCTGTTTTCACAGGAGAAGCAATCGCTATACTCGAGGCTATATGTTATGTTAAATCTCACTCCATTGGCAGAACCATCATCCTTTCAGATTCCAAGAGCGCTTTGCAAGCTATTCTGGCCAACCAGTTTAAAGCCAAGATTACATTTCCAACAATATTAAGAATTAAAGAAGAACTTCTCAAGTCCCATAAACTAGGCCTCCAGATAGTACTGGCTTGGATACCGGGGCATGCAGGCATCCCTGGGAATGAAAGTGCAGATTTCCATGCCAAACAAGCCACTCAACATGGAAACAAAGACCACTTCCACATATTCTCCCATGACCTATCCTCTGTTTGTCAGTCCCAACTTCTTGATGCATGGAACTCAGAATGGCAGAGATCCAAGAAGTCAAAGGGAAAATTCTATGGTCAAATCCAACATTCCATTCCTCCAAAACCCTGGTTTTTCAAATTCAAAAACTTTAACAAACAAGTTACGTCCACCATCTGTCGCCTACGGTTGGGCTTCGCTTGTACACCAGTGTTCCTGGCCAAAATAAGAGTTCGCGACCATTCCTTATGCGAGTGCGGTTTGGCTGATGGCACAACTGACCATATCTTCTTTGAATGTACCAAAAGTCGTGGCTCTTTATATGACCTGATTCCAAATGACCTTCCGCGTCCCATCTCCTTTTCCAACCTACTCCCATTAGTATTCTCCCCCTTTGTGTATGTCCTTAATAAATATATCAAAATTAATAATATTAAGTTGTAAATATCTATAATATTATATTCTACATTTTTGTTATTGTTTAATAATATCTACCAACTTATCTTTATGTATGTCTATATTGTGATTGTGACGTCATGTGTTGTCCCTTACAGTAATTAAATACTAACCACTAACTCAACTACAAGAGGTCTACCGATCAAAAGGCCTACACCAGCGTAACGCTGCAACTATACCGAACAACCCTGAGAACAGAAGCCCGTCAACGACACACAAGACACTGGCGAAGTTGTGGTTATGCCACATACAGAAGCCAAAGATAAAAGAAGTTGAAGTTGAACTTAGAACGTAAACAAATTTGTTCATTCACTCTTACACTTTAGACAACCTTACGAAAAACGTTTTTAATTTTAAGCCATAGACAATTGGTCTACAAAACGAACGTTGTTCCACTACACGAATTCCGGATGAAGTAGGATATTTAGCCTTATTTCGTTTGGCTAAATTTAGTCGCTAATTTAGCCGCTACTAAATTCAGTGAAGTGTAATAACATTCAGTAAGCTACCATCCTAAATTAAAGAAACTAAAAACTTTTAGTCGATCGTAACCAGCCAATGTAAACGACAAAGAGAATGTAAATTACTAGACGATCCAGCAGTCTACAGACAGTGGTGTTAATTTATTTTTTGTCGTACCTATTAACACTGAGATACAAAATTCTCAAATAGGTAGGTTGCTAACACTCAAAGTCTCGCAACGTGCAATGTTTAGAGAACTATGCTTGGAGTTTCACTGCGTGATAAAAACGAAGAAATCCGCAGAAAAACCAAGGTCACTGATATAAGTAGCTCCTAAAATTAGCGAGTTGAAGTGGCAATGGGCAGGCCATATAGCTCGCAGAACCGATAATAGCTGGGGAATAAAGGTTTTCGAATAGCGACTACGAATTGGCAGACGCAGTGTAGGACGGCCACACGATGGACCGATGTCTATACACATTATTATATTGTCTATATTATATTGTCTATAGACAATATACACATATTGTATATATATATATATATATACAATATGTGTATATTGTCTCGTCCACAGGAAGTCGGTGAACGGAAGCGACACAAGACCGGTCATCATGGAATTCTTTAGGGGAGGCCTATGTCCAGCTGTGGACGTCAATAGGATGCAGATGATGATGGCCTTTTTGCATAAATCTCTATTCAAACAGCCAAACAGCAGGTCTCATGGTTCTCATGGTCTGGTTTGGTGACCAGCCTAGCGAATCTAAGCCCAGTCGGATTTATCCGACACAGAATCTAATCTTTCTGTTTACTACGCGCGTGCGGTCCGTGTCACATAGCGCTGCTGGCTGAACAAGACTGTACGTGTTCCCGCTCGCGGACATCTGTCGCTCCGAAGCAGGCCCTGTCGTGCGGGCGCACTATGGGATAGAACGGTGCGTTCCATCTCAAAAATCAATAACTTTTTGAAGTGAAATCTTCTTTAGGCGCGCCTAGACAGATTTTTCGTGGGCTGTGAATTGAATTGATTCGTCACGCTCGGGTATGATAAGAAAGCTTCGGGTAAACTCGGGACCATGGCTATTGGCCATCTAGAAATACGTCAGCCAATGGGAAATGCTGAAAGGCCGTGGACAGGCCATCATGACATGGCCATCTAGAATCGTATCCAATGGGAAATGCTGACGCATTTCTAGATGGTCATGCCAAGATGGCGAGGCCACGCCCTCCGGTTACAACCGTGTAGTTTCCAAGGTAAGCTATCAAATTCTGAGTTATAAGTTTTCACTTCTATCTGCAGTTCCTATGACTGCCAATTTTTTTGTTTCTTGACATTTTGAAATGAAATTTTGTGTATCCGTTCTTGGATATCTAAGCCATTCGAAAATTAAAACACCTCTACTGTACAGTGCGACATTTTAGAGTAGAAATTAATTAATCAGGAATTAAAAATGCAATTTTGTTAAAAAACAAATAAATAATTCATCATAGTATGCAAATCCATGTTGGCAAAAAAATAGAAATATACAAGTATCAAGATTGCTTGCGTCTGACTCACTGTGCTGTCACATGAGCGATGGTGGCGCCCTCATTTATTTTCTACTCTTAAATGTCGCACTGTACTAGGTAACTATATTTATTTATTAAAAAAAACAACAAAAAAAATTGCCATACATACCATAAAAAATACACGTAGGAAAGTAATATTTGTTTTTTTTTAAACTAAAAAATACTTGTCATCACTTGTTATAACTATTTTCTGATATGTGCTATAAGCTCTTTAGCTTCGTCAAGTAATTCTTGCGTTATCATAATACTTGATCTAGGTATTTAGGCTAGATATATCTTTTATTTGGTCATTCTAAAATAATAATAAAAAAGTGGCTAAGTGCGAGTTGGACTCGCCCATGAAGGGTTCCGTTGCAGCAAGTAACATTATTATACATAGTACACATAGTTCTTGTAACTTTGATCGAAGTTTCAATAATAGCACACCCCGGACACTCGGCCTAAACTCCAAACAAACGGTGAAGTCGACATACCTACACTCACACAACTACGCATATGTCGTTCGAACACATTTACGCATGTGTGCGTGTCATCTAGGGTTACTAAATTATTATATGGAATAGCTGTGACCCGTGAGTTCACCTGCCTGTGTTAAAGTGGCTTACAATCTTACCTAGTTAGTGTTCGATCTTTAATGTAGGTAAATATAACTTTCATCAACAATCAGAAGGGAGAAGATTTAAAACAGAATAGGAGATAATAAAGGTACCATGGACGAATTGATTTTTAGTTAAGTACACTTACCCAAAGAGAAAACTTTATTCTGACAATATATTAATTAATCACTCCACATATCGCGTATTTCATTATAGGTAGGCTAGTCACAGAACATTAGATTAGGTACAACACAGTAGAAAAACGATTCAATCCTAGTATATTATAGAAATTCTTATGAAATTAAAAATCTCTTATTCTTGTTTCGTATAGTAGACGAAAAATTTTTGGTACAATTTTGTTAAATAATACAGCATCATGGTCGTATTCTCATAGAAAATTATCGTCCGATATAATAACCCTTCGTTGAGTCCGCCTCGCGTCCGCGAGGGGGAGGAAGCTTGAAATTGGCGGGGGGTGGGGAGTGTCCGTTCTATCTATTCTATGATAATAGTGTATTTATGACGTACTAAAATACCTACTCATCAGATCCAGTACAAACCAATTTTCGTTGGTAGTTTACATTTAATGTACATCATATATTTTTTTTAGATTTTTCATTCTCTTACTTTAGAAGTTAGAGGGAGATGTGCCCCCCCCCCCATTTTACCACTTGGATGTGTCTCTCGCGCAAATTATTCAGTAAGACGAAAATGATTTTAGAAACCTCACCATCATTTTTGAAGACCTATCGATAGACAAATCATACGTGTAGGTTTGATGAAAAAAAAATTTTGAGTTTCAGTTCTCAGTATGGGGGGCAACCCTAATTTTTCTTTTGACGTGACAACGTCTTATAATTCGATGAAGCCGGCTGCACGCCCGCAAAACATGACGTCATGAGCGTTACCGCCGTTACCTCGCCGCATGACGTCATGCGGCGTTACCTCGCTCTAAGGCGTAGTTGAAGTTGTCACGTTCAACTATCGTCAGTAAACCGACTTTACAGACAACCATTTTTTTTGTAATTTTTTCTGTTCAAATCTTAATGCGGTTCACAGAATACATCTACTTGTTTGTTTACCATGTTTCAACAGTGTAGTTCTCATAGTTTCGGCAAAAAGTGGCTGTGACATACGGACAGACATGACGAATCTATAAGGGTTTCGTTTTTACATTTTACGGAACCCTAAAAAGTACCTTCTTCTATTCTCAATCCATAGGTAATACTTGCGAGTAAAATAATTCCCATCAGCATTTATAATTGTAATAGGTAATTGTATGAAACCAAAATCTTTTTTTCTTTCATATCTACTTAACAATAACAGCAGTAGGTACAACAATCTTTTTGTGATCCATGTTACGCTTCCGAAAAACAAGTCCACCACGGCTGGCTACCGTTGAAGGTGTGGTTACCCTAACCAACGGTTTGCCGCAGGAATTCGCATCGTAGAAATTCACATCGCAAGATCCTCCGATGAGGCGTCGCATCGCAGTTTTGTGTGGGTGCCCTAAAACGTTTAAACGCAGCTTCGCACGAAATTACACCTAATGACAAAATGGCGGTGGAGTCGAGGCTCGGGCACACTTGAGCGCCCCGCCTGCGCCGCAACTCTTGTATATGAATAGAATACAATGTTATGAGTTATGAGTATATGAGCGCACTGCTATTAATTTGTAAAGAAACCCTTGTTGCGGCGTGCCGCTTATGCGCCCGCGCCACAACTCCACGTCGACTGTTGGATCGGGTTTATTCCCGTTCGTCCCCACTGGGGACGAGTGAGAAAAAAAAGTTCGATCATCCCCAGTGGGAACGAATGGGAAAAAAAAGTTTCGTTCGGCCCCAGTGGGAACGTTTATTTAAAAAAAATTAAATACGTATTTTAATTCGTATATTTTTTTACATTTGTATTTCTTTATTGTTTGCTTAAATTATTGGAAACTAGCAGTGCCCCGCAGTTTTACCCGCTTAGTTCCCGTTCCTGTATTACAAATTTTAGCCTGATCTGGGTAGCGATTCTGAAACCATTCGGTTGCATCCGACACGGAATCTCATCTCTCGGTCTCTGTCATGCTTATCAGATAAGACAAAGACCGAGAGATGCGATTCCGTGTCGGATGCAACCGAATGGTTTCAGAATCGCTACCCTGTTCATACCTACGTTACGGCGTGATTGAGCAACAAACATCCAAATATCCAAACATAACATCCATACTTTGACATTTATAACATTAGTGGGATTACAATTAATGTTTATAATACACCACAATAAAGTATTAGAACTTACTCTTTTTAATTATTTTTAACTATAATGTTGTGATCATTGCTTTTTGATTCTCGGTCAATAGGGGAACGAGTGAGAAATAAAAAGTTCCAATCGTCACCACTGGGGACGAACGAAACTTTTTTTCTTATTCGTTCCCACTGGGGACGAACGATTTTTTTTTCCCATTCGTTCCCACTGGGGACGATCGAAACTTTTTTCCCACTCGTCCCCAGTGGGGATGACGATGTGGGGACGAACGGGAATAAACCTTGGATCGTGTGAGCGACGCCCCTAAGTTTCAGAAATTGTCACGTTCCAGATTCACCGCTAGTTTAAATTATCGAATGCTGAATATGTCCATCCTCGCCTTATCCAGCCTGAATCCCTCCACAACACTGATAACTTCTAAAAACTAACAAAGGGTTCATTCAAAAATAAAAGACACCATGTGGGTGTTTAGCTAGTTTATTTTCAGTTCTTAATTGCCGATATTCTAATGAGCCGATAATACAATTTAAAAAAGTCCTAACCTATTTTATTGAATAATGCTTGGTAACAAATCATACGTTTTTTTTTGTATTCAATAAAAATCAAACTAAACAATAGTAAAAACAAGTCTCAACAATGAGTCTAAGCGCATCACACCATTACAACATAATGACGACGAATAGACTTACATTATTGAGAAAAAATAACTTACTTCAAATAAAGCTAATTTCTAATAATATAATTGTCTAATAAGCTATGTATCAGTGAGTAAATTTGGATGAATATGTTCAAAAGATATCAATATTACGATTAGAATATACAAAGACAATAGTAAACCAAATCATCTGATACATAAGCTATTTCTACTCGCTCATTGGACATGAGACAACAAAAGATAAATTATAAACTACGTCTAACTATGATTCGACAACACTTTAAGAAAAGTAAAAATTAAAAGTGAAATAAAATTGTCTATTTTTGACTCAACTCCTTCCGTGTTAGCAGTTGAATTAATGTTCTACAGTATATACAATATGTGTATTGTTTATACTCATTTGATCACATGTAAGATTCTTCAATATCATGGTAATGTGTGTATATTTGTTGCTTTGTAAAAAGTATAAATTCCTTATATTACAGGTGATTCAAACACTTTTATCAGACATGAGTTTTATCCAGATGTTATAATGAACGATTTCCATTCAATTGAGATACCAGAAATGTGGCGTCATGATAAAGTTTTTGCATTTTACATTTAAATCATAATTATTTGTCCCTTACTAGTTCATAATTTCTAGTTGATATTTATCACTGTCACTAAATACTGTTGTTACATACTTAATATAGCATAGCAAGAACCACCTTTTATATACTAAGTACTTATAATAATGACATCTAAAACACAAAAATACCCAGTTTACTTCAACAAATATTTAGACAAATTTGGAAAGGAGACAAATCGCAAATAGACAGTCGAAATAATTATGGCTACTAATTCGCATTTATCGAGGACATTGATTGAGGCACTCTGCGTGAATTTATTATGTGTTTAGTCTAAGTTACTAAGGGATCTTCGTTACTTTAGGGAATATACATTTACAATCTGTATTGAGTGTACTTTGTCTGCTAATGTCGTTAAATCACCCGTGTCTCTTCAAGGGGCGCGCCTTCCCGCGGGCTCCGTCAGTCTATGAACACAATTATCCAGCGAACCTTACCTAAAGCATTATAAGCTAATTTATGTGTATGTGGCATGCACTAAACGGTGGAATTTGGCCTAGCTAATATTGTCATTTGCTACAAAATGCAATAAGGCAAGTACCCCGGTGCGGCGAGTCTGCAAAATGTGCAAACTTCATAAAAATAAGGTCATGGCCCAGTTTGCCAATCATGATTTGTACAGGGTTCAATTGTAAACATAAATATCAGTCGCGTGAATATTGTCTGTCCATACATACAATAAGATTTGTAGGCCAAATTCCACCAGCAATCACAATATTTTGATTGTATCAGGATAATTTATATTCCTGTATATAATATTCACATATGCCAAAATATGTTTGTCTTGATATATTGCAGTGCTGCACCGCATCTCCGCTACGTTGTATTAGGACAAATCTGAAAGGGTGATAACAAAATAATTAGTATGAAAACAAAATGTTGATACACATTTTAATTTATTCACGGAAAACTCAGGTAAAACTTATACTGGACTGGACCAACCATATCACACATTGATACTGTGGATTGCATGGAGGAAACTTTTGTATTTTTGTTGCGGATTATATGTATAATTTTAATTGAAACATCTAAGCAATTAGATGATACATATTTTGTAATTATTTTTTGTAAATGACATGTATTTGAGTTGAGACATTGGAGTTATTAATAAATATACTGTATTGTATACGGACAGCTGGGCACCAGGTTGAAGCTCGCTAGTAATGTACATGTGTGTACTGACAGCTAGGCACAAAGGTCCTAGTTGGGAGCTACTAATGTAATGATTGTTTTTAGTCCTTCCACCTCCTCTATTTACAAGAAGTGGTAAAATAAGGCCTTGGACAGTAGCCCATTGCTATGGCTTCACCTCACAGGGCGTCTACCTCGTGGTCACAGGGTGGCTCCTGTGGGGATATCATCCTCTCAGGGTTTGCAGTCCTTGAAGTATCCCGATCGTCTCTTGGGTATAAAGTGAGAGTGATGTGCAGTGTGTATACTGACAGCTGGGCACCAGGTCCTGGTGCATGGCGTCGTCGGGGAGCGGCGCGCAGGCGGCGGCGGGCGGCCGGCGCTGCACCTGGTCCAGGTTGAAGCGCACGAAGGCCTCGTACTGCTCCGCCAGCTTCGAGTTGAGCGCGGACTCGTACTCCTGCCGCAGCGCCACCTCCTGTTCGCGCAGCATGCGCTCGCAGATCATGCGCACCTGCGGGACACACCAACCATATTACTTTCTACTGGACATTGTTACACACCTGCATCCCAACATCTGTACGGGGCGGGCTGTTTAAGGTGGTCAAAATAGTGAGCCACAGTCATTGACCATAACCATAGATTCAAAGTAGAAGTACAATATTTTGGACTACGTGTACAATATAATAGTAACCATATTTGGAACAACTTATAGATCGCCATCAGGGACAGTAATGCAGCCGCGGTAGAAGGCTGCTCAAATAGCAAATGATGATGTCGAGTCCCAGTAACACCAGAATGGTCAACCAGTAGTGATTGGCTCAATAAAAGCTCAAAAAGATCTACAATTAGATTAAAAATGTTTCTTACTCCCCCCTATTTTCCTTTTCTTCCAAAAATATGTAAAAAAAAAAACAAATGACAAAGTCCATTGAGTGGCTAATCCAAAAAAACATTAGGTAGGGAGTGTTGTGTAAGTTACGGCTGTCGTCGGAATGGCGACTGCCGATCCGGAGGCCTGGGTTCACATCCCACTTGCACCACTATCTTTTAGAAGTCATGTACGTAATGGTGGACTATGGGCTCGATTCTCTCCTTGCGAGAGAATGCCCCGAGTCGCAGCAGTGCACAGTTTATGCTTGTGTAAGTGTAAGGTACCTGTTTGAAGGTGAAGAGCGCGCGGCTGTAGGGGTGCGTGGGCGGGTGGTGCGAGGGGTGCGGCGGGCTGCAGTCCCCCTCGCTGCCGGAGGACGAGGACGCGGCGCCGCCCGACATGCGCAGCTGCCGCCGCCGGTGCAGCCGCTTCATCTCGTTGCGGATCTCCTGCGTCAGCTCTGGAACAGGAACCCATCGTGTTAACACTTACTCATTACATATACTATGTATAGTTATAACGAACACTTTACACCAAAAGCACGGGTCTCATCGTACTTGTCGCTCTTGTGGAAGGGTCATACTTTTGTTGCGGCACATCACTATGTTGCCATAAAACTGGATCTATTTACTTATTCTTTATCTAAGCACTTCTTTTATTAACTATAAAAATTAAATAATATTAAGGCTGGAGATATTATGATGGGCCTTTCATTACTAGATACCTGATATTGTAATCCATGATTTAAGCTACTCTTACTTGAGGAAAATGAACAAAAACCCTTAACATCTTACTGGAACGGGAAGACAACCCAGTTAAGCAAATTTAGACTCAATCAACAGGCATTAAGATTTAAATTAACAGGAAGAGGGAGAGCCCGCCGGTGGACTCATGCCTCGTGAGGGGTTAAAACACATGAAACCATGGGCACAGATAGTAAATACATAAGATTTGTGAATATGGAGGCTAGAGTCCTTTTATAAACCATCCTTCATTTCTATTGTGTTAGTTAATTTATATTTCCAGATCAGATTTCATTTAAATTGCATGGAGAGATTTACTAAAAAAAAAAAAGACAGACTATTTGGCAAACTGTAGGTAGGTGCAAGGTATAATAAATAACACAAGTGGCAAAATGATAGTTCTCTTTTATTTAATTTTTATTATAACATGATTTATTTCTCTGTCCTGTAATTTCTAAGCAGGGGTTACTACAGGCACTCATTATTCTGCTTTTAACCAGTTATGGGTAAATTTTACAATGTAAATATGTTTAAAGTTATCTAGAATTCAATATAACATCAAGAGATAAGAGCTAACATATAAATATATGTATCCATGTCAATATTATGATTACGGATTAGGTAGCTATGGATCTACTTTAGTTAATTCAGCATTTGTACTGCAAATCTGTACCCAAATCTGTGAATTCCTTATAATTACAATCTGAAGATCATTAAATCTAGAGTAATAGGCAAAGCTTCTGTATTACCTGTTTATTGTATTATTCTGTCTACTCTATCCTTAGCTTTGTTATAGCTTATCATCAGGGATTTGGTGGTCAAACACAAATCAAACAAAATCCTGCAATTGAAAAAGTTTGTGTGTCTATCCACACCTTTTTACGTTTGTTTACTTTTCAGGTAAAAACTATAAAAGGTACAGATGAAATTCAGTACAGAGATAGATTATAGTCTGGAATAAGAAATAAGCAACTTTTTACTGTAGGAATACTATGGACCACTACTACTACACACTACTATGGACTATGGATTGTTCCAACAGCAGAGCATTACTATTGCTAGTGGCTTAGGTAGTAAGTGAACCTGACAAGCCATAGGCTGTGGGTTCGATTTCTACCCAGTGCAAATATTTGTTGTCTATGGGTGTATCATCATCATCATCAACAGCCCACTAAACGATCCCACTGCTGGGACTCGGGGCATTCTCTCGCAAGGAGTGAGTTAAGGCCATAATCCACATATGTCTCTGGGTGTATCTACATATGATAATTATGTATTTGTAGTATATAAGTATTATATTAGCTATCAAACTCCCATAGTACAAGCTTTACTTAGTTTGGGGCTAGATGGTGTTGTGTGAGAGATGTTCACCTATACCTATTTGTTTTTTATTTCACCTACTGATTAATACAAGTACAAAGGTCCATGTTACTCATCAATCAATATTTACAACTATATCACTGAAACCATAAAAAATTACTTAACATCATTATACTCTTAAAGAACCTGATAATTTTTAGTGAACTAAGTGTTATTATGACATGATTTCTTTGTCATCATGGGAGTAGTAGAAAAAGTACTACAAATAATTTCATGTTTATATTTAGGAAAATAGACTGTTTTAATTATTATTATTAGTTTCTACTAATTGTATGTATAATATGTGTATGTTTTGAATGTCAAAGTTTGGCGTAGAGCTAATGTTTTAATGTAACCTAAAAACCTTATTTAGAAAATTAATGTTATTTTATAGCAATAAAGAAATATTATAAATGTCTAAGTTGGGATGTTTGTTGCTCAATCACATCATAATAATGTTTGCTAACATGTGTTAATTTGCCATTAAATAACAAAAAATAATTACCATGGCTACAATGTTAATATTTTATTCTCTTCAAAATTTTGGTCAAACAGTAGAAATTAATTAATTGTGCAATTAAATCACTTCTTAACTTGCACTATTGAGGTTATTGTCTGGGTACTTAGATAAATATGCCATTAGACAAGATGTAATTAATACATGGTACAAAAAAATCGTAATATCTAAAATGAAAATATTTGTTTTAGGTTGGATTCAAATCCACAACATAGGCACATTGAATCTTCATCTTGAATATCTTATTATCTTATAATTTTTTTAATAATATGGGGTAACAGTTTACTAGCAAAGCCTAATGTTAAACTATGCCTAAGGCCTAGAATATACCATGCTTTCTTAAAGATACAATGTTACATTATGCTGACTAAATTCCATCCCCGCAATAACAGATGGTAAAGGCTTTTTTTGTAGAAACCATCCTTAATCCACTCGGGTTATAAAAACAGCAGGTAGTGCCAGTTTTTCTATAGATCCTGCAACATTGCTGCAGCCATAATGGTAGTATGGTATTTTGAATTATATGTACATTAAATTACGGCTGTGATCAGGTCTATAAATAAGTTGGACATGGTGTTTGTGTGATATTTTGCAATATATCTGAATTCAAGTAGTCTTGTAGACTACTGCAATTTATTACTAATTACCGCACCGCAGTTTCACTCTCGTCGTTTCTGATTTTTTCCAGGATAAAAACTAGCCTATGTGTTCAGCAGCCCCCTGTAGTAGATGAAAAGTTCTTCTAGACTATAATTTAACTGTGTTCCATGTTTCAACCTGATCTGTTCAAACATTATTATGATGTGATTGAGCAACAAACATCCCAACATTTATAATATTTCTTTATTGCTATAAAATAACATTAATTTTCTAAAAGTTAGGTTTTTAGGTTACATTAATACATGAGCCCTACGCCCAAACTTTGACATTCAATGATTTAAATGCACAAGTAATTAATTTCTACTGTTCGACTAAAATTTTGAAGAGAATAAAATATTAACATTGTAGCCATTGTAATTAATTTTCGTTATTTAATGTCAAATAAACCTAGCACACACATAACACCTTTTAATATAAAAGTGAATTCTTTATTGTCTTATTTTTTTTTTTGTTTTTTTTTTCCGGGTTTATCTGCAATCAGCAGTGCTATAAGCAGATGAGTTTAGTGCTGAAGGCGGATTTAGTGTGGTCCCCATTAGGACCACTACTCAATATTTATAGCTCTTGTATTATTGCCATCAAGCCATTGGCAACATGTCATTTCTTTTAAGCCGCTTAGTGTATGGTAACGTCAGCAAGGCAGTCGCAAGTGGGTTTGGGTGCGACAATAGCCGTTTCCCATAGTTTTGTGAACTGGCTCGTACTTCTTCCGCCACTGTGGTGAGATTTGCATATTCATGGATTTCTGTTTTTCGAATGAACCATGGTACATTGCATATGGTGCGCAATATTGTATTCTGCATTCTTTGCAACATACTGATATTAGAGTGGCTGGCACTACCCCACAGCTGGATGCCATATGTCCAAACTTGATTTTGGTATGATTTTGGAAAAATTTAAATGCAAAAGATTAAAAATTGATGCAAAAGCTATTTTAAAGCTATACTCAACTCACAAGCTCTGTTGTAATAATAATTTAAATAAAAAGTTATAGTGATGGGTTGAATTTTGAATGTAACCTAAAAAATTTAATAACTGACATGCTTCACAAGTCTCGACTGTAGTATACACCGCAGAACCCCACGGTTTCACCCACATCGTTTCTGTTATTTCCCTGGGATAAAAAGTAGCCTATGTGTTCTTCTTGACTATAATCTAACTGTGTTCAAAATTTCAGCTCGATCTACAATGTGATTCAGCAACAAACAACCAAACATCGGCATCCTACTAATATTATAAACATCAAAATATGGATGTTTGTGCTCGATCCCATCATAACATATAAACAGATTGAACTGAAATTTAAAACACTAGTCTAGTACACATAGGCTACTTTTAATCCCATAAAAATAATGGGACCAGGAACTACACGGGAAGTATGGAAGGGCACTGCTAGTTTATAATATTAGTAGGATAGTATTTTTATGCAAACCATTTTAATACTACCAAAATTAAAAAAATATATTGTATACAGACACTGTACATATATAGCCAATCTACCTGTGTACTCTGTCTATTTTTGGGATATATTGTCTTACACAGTACCTACAGGATTTGTTTGTTCATATAAATTAGGATAGCTTTAGAATGGGCAATAAATTCCAATGTTGAACATGAAGAATAACCTTTCGAGTTCCTTCAGATTTACTTTTAAGCTCTCATGGTTACTAACCTAAACTAAATTACAAATCAAACTACACTATACTACATATCCACCTAATAACTAAAACAAAGCACATCTGAATTATCAATGAAGATCTATAGATAATCAAGGCGATCAAGCACACTAATAAGCGTGCCCAACATGTTTGCAGCATTATAATAGATCAAACCGTTTATTTTCTTTTTGACAGCACCAATAGAACGTAACTGCGTCATGTTACCCAAAAGTTCACTTTTAAATGCGAGGTTTTAAAAATATGGCAACTGCTCCTTGATCCCGTATAATAATCATCCTTGACAAATTGAGTCCATAAGTGCAGAGTAGTTTTTTTATAAATGACATAAAATTACAAACGTTTTTAAAAATTTACGTTCTATGGCTATCAACATCATGTACATCATGACAGAGTACTTGAAATCATACGTGAAGCCGTAAGCCTTTCGGTAGCTAGAGCCCAAAAGGGATTGACGATGAACAAAAGACAAATTAACTTTGTAAAAGAGGGCTCAACTTCACACTCCAAGAACAAGCCTTACTCAATCCTGGGTTCAGCACCTGATTGGACAATTTTAATGGACACGTATGAAAAGCACTACAAAATCCCAGAGGATGTGGGTGTTTCGTCATCCAGACCGGACATTTTCCTTTTTTCTAGGGCTACGAAACGCATAGTCCTGGTAGAACTTACCGTACCGTGGGAAACTAATATACCTAAAGACCACGTGATGAAACAAAATAAGTATTACGACCTACAAAATGAATTAACAAAAAATGGCTATGTAGTTAATTTATACGCTGTAGAAGTAGGAGCGAGAGGTATACCAGCAAAATCTCTCTATAACCTGCTTAAAGACCTTGGATTGTCCAGAAGTGCAGTAAGTTCTATACTAGAACGAGTATCTAAAGCTGCACTAGTAGGATCATATCGGATTTGGCTGGGCAGGGAGAGAAATACGAGTAGTGAAGGTGAGTGTTGACGTACGTCAATGTAAGGGGCCCCTTTTAAACCTACAGCCCGAGTCACAAGTCTTGGGGTCTATTCGAGATTTCTCTCTCTGCCACACGATGGACCCGGCACCCGCACGGTGAATCCATGGAATGCTAAGAAGTACGTCTCGTAGAACGTAGATTTAAAAAAAAAAAAAAAAATTTATAAAGAAAATAAACGGTTGGATCTATTATAGCACCCTCAATGGCCATACTTATGCATTGAACCAATCACGAAAAAACGAACAACGCTTTGATGCTTTGATATTGCTCTCTTTTCTTCTCTCTTGAAATGAAACAGACGACAATGCCAAAGCATCAAAGCGTTTTTCGTTAGGCGGTAGACCCCCAGCTCTGATATAATTGTATATTAAAACCTACAGAAAACTAATTTTAATTCATTTGTAACATAGGAGACTAAAAACAAAGACAAGCAAAGAAGATGGGCGAAAAGTTAAAATTTAAGTAGTGGCTTTGTGAGGTCATAGGTGTAATAGGTAACCTTCTGCATAAATGAGCACTTTTTCAAGAGTGGAAATTTATCACAACCAAAGCTTAAAATGATACATTGTGAGGATACAGACATGTCCCTTGAAAGACATCTTTTCAGGACATGGGATATCTGTCAGCCCATACTTGTCCAACCTGGTAAAATAGTAGCTTATTTCCATGTGAGAAAAGGTTCCAAGTTCCAAGAATTAGATCATTAATAAGTGGGTAATAATTAATAACTTATGGTATTTCGAAGTACTTTCTACATAAATGAGATATTGTTGTTTGAGTATCATCAACACAAAATGTTATGATTTTACAAAATCCTTTGATTGAGATAAGTAATTGTAATGAACACTTCAATAACTCAAAATCCACAGAAGCCAAGGGAAAAATACAATGTTTAACAATCAATAACAATTATGAGTTGAGGTTATTCAATTAATTTGCATATAATAAAGGCATGAATTAGAACAAAATTCTAACTATTATAATGATTTTGATAGTCCTGAATTTTTTTTGTTAAGTCATTATTTTCAGTGTTACAGCACAGAGACCATTGTCTTTTTGTGTGACTTCATAAAGGTAAGATAAAAGGATTTAGGGTATTTAACATCCAAGAACCTAACTTTATTTTTAATAAATGGCCCACGTAACAGCTTGGTAGCCATAATATGCTTGGAACTGTTAATTACTAAGAGTTTACCATTCAAAAGGACATAAAATTCTACACAACGGTCTTTACGCATCATCTATCTCATTCTAACGTGATAAAAATATTCATGATAGCACAAATTAATGGCGCTAGATAAAACAGCTAATTAATTCCTGCCGTGATTAGGCATTTGTCCAGAATAATTCTACGTACAAGATTTCAGTGGTACTAATAATCGTCACTAAGAATTCCAAAAAAAAATAAACAAACCTGGAGTCATTTTTGAAGGTACACTAAAGGCATCCCCAAATGCAGAACGCTGTTCAGCCACCCGAATACCAGGGCTTGTGCTGGAGCTTGAAGGAAATGGAGAACATCTTCGTCTTTTGTTCGGCAACTGTGATACAGACTCCCAGTCCAAATTTCTTTTAAGTGTAGCACACGCCATTTTCTTTTTACGCCCAGCCGATGTCCTCTACCTTCTCGATCTTGTTTGGGATTTACGCTAATGTCACTGGCGTAATACAATATAAAAATAATCTACAAACTAATTTAAGGCTAACACTATGGTTGAAATATAATTTGTTTTACGATATAAAGTGAAAGGATCTTGATGATTGTTTAGGATTTTTGTATGCTATTTTCTTTCGTTCACTACCAAATTAAAATCCGTCCGGCAGTAGAACACTTCACACTCCGTTCAATTTTATTTTGACATTTTTTTTGTTTTTTTGACGTTTTACTGGTTTTGTTTGTTTTGTTGTTAACTTGGAAACGAGAACGCCAACTTTTAGAAATGAATATCCATAGATAAATATTAAAGGAAGACATTTTTCCTTCTAACGGAATTAAAATTAACGCGCTTGCTGATAAGGTGTAAGTAAAAAATGGTTGTCTGTAAAGTCGGCTTACTGACGATAGTTAAACGTAACAACGTCTTAAGAAATCAGTACGCTGATAGCGCGAGTATTGATACCGCTCGACTCGGCGGGTGGCGCCCTCAGCGCTCAGCTTCGTCCGCATGGCACGGACGACGAACTAACGGTAACGGTAATGTTATATGACGTCATGTTATGCGGGCGTGCAGCCGGCTTCACCGAATTACAAGACGTTATCACGTCAAAAAGTTCTCTGTTACAGATGATGGAATGGGTTACAAATGCGTGAATATGTTTTGGATGTGTACTGTGTATCATGTATCAATCATACTTTTACTTTAAGGGTTCCGTTAGAAATAAGGAACCCCTAAGGTTTTCCGTCTACCTGGGTCAAAAGATCCAATTAGGTAGATCCAACTTCGACAAAGAGGTCCAGCAAAGAATCCAACTCAGATGGGCAGCGTTCGGGAAACTTCGGCACATCTTTGAGTCCAAAATACCCCAATGCCTAAAGACCAAAGTCTTTAACCAGTGCGTCTTGCCAGTGATGGCTTGATGGCTTATGGAACTGAGACGTGGTCCTTAACTGTGGGCCTCATAACAAAGCTCAAAGTCACCCAGCGATCTATGGAGAGAGCTATGGTCGGAGTCTCTTTGCGCGACAGAATCCGTAATGAGGATATTCGCAAAAGAACGAAAGTGGCCTACATAGCTCAAAGAGTAAGCAAGCTGCATAGTGATTCTGAAACCATTCGGTTGCATCCGACACGGAATCTCATCTCTCGGTCTTTGTCTTATCTGTTTAGCATGACAAAGACCGAGAGATGAGATTCCGTGTCGGATGCAACCGAATGGTTTCAGAATCGCTACCCTGAAGTGGCAATGGCCAGGCCACATCGCGTATCTCTCTACCTAGTCTGTGCTCCCAATAGATGACCTCACTAAGGTCGCTGGAAACCACTGGTTGCAGGTTGCGTAGGACCGTTCGTTGTGGAAATCTAGGGGAGAGGCCTATGTTCAGTAGTGGACGTCTTGCGGCTGATGAAGAAATGATGATGATGATGAAAGGTTTTCCGTGTCCGTCTGTCCGTGTCTCTGATTGTCCCATTGTAACTATAATGACTGACTAACTGACTTGGCTGTTCGACGTTTCGCAATGGCAACACTGCCTGTGCATGATTCACTTTTCAGCTTTTCACAATCATAAATTCATAAACAGATGACAGATAATTAAACATTTTGAGTTTGATTGGTCTGAGTCTGAGTCATCAACTACACAATTTATTTTCTTTCGTTAACATTTTGTTATCGTTCCAAAAAGGCATTTGCCTGAGTTTTTGTGTAAATAGTAAAGAAACACCGTCAAAATGGGGAACGAAATGTCATCGTCCGCTATGGAGAGTATCCTTTTACAAAAATTTCATCATCAGTGTCACACTAAAGATTATGTTTTTGCATGTTTATTCATATCAATAACCGTAAGTAAATAAGTAAAACCTTGTGCATAAAAAACGACGGAAAAAATCTTAGTGGGAATAGTAAAATGGATGGTAAGAACTATTTTTCATTACCATAACACTGCGGTATGTAGATACATATTTATAATTTTATGGGAATCCTACTACTTTGGTTGTGACTAAACTGAATCAATCCCTAGTCACTCTATGAAAACCTTTTCGTTTTTGTAAATAGCAGATTTGTTTTGTAATGAGTTCAGACAATTTTTATTGTTTACTGATAAGTATTGGGATAATTCCTATATCAACTCATGAATCAGAGAGATAAGAATTTAAAAATGACTGTACTGTACTCACAAACAATAAAATTAAATATAGTGCAAACTCTATTTAACGACACTCAAGGGACTGTGCATATTTTGATGTTATATGTCGTTAAATGGAAAGAAGAAAAATCTGTTTTAACAAAAACAAAAAAAAAAATATTTCAACGCTTTTGTGTATAATATTATTTAGGAAGTTCATAAGCTTTAATTATTAATGTAGTAATGTTGTTTATGACATGTTTATGTAATAATTAATAATCATTTTGACGTGTAAATCGCCTATAACCCATAAATATGAATATTTCTTGTCATAATTGAAAATTTTTATTTCATTTCGAGTACTTACCTAACACAATAAACATTACTTGCTAACTTACTTTATGCAAAAATGACATAAAACAAGAATCTGTGACGAATTTACAACAACTTTATTCACCTCTGATGTTTTTCATTTGTTTTTTTATAACATGTGACGAGTTTACTTTGAATGTATGGAGAATACAAATAGTGACGAATTAACTTTGGGACGAATCGCCTATAACCCATCTGTTATTTTTATCTGACATCTTTTGTTGCCAGTAAGTAATTATGTTGAACTTTTTAACTATTTTTTTTTTTTTAATGTTTGTGGACAATTCACAAACAACAAACACCATCTGACCCCAAACTAAGCAAAGGTTGTCTGATGGAGGCCAGGTAGATGATATAATACTTATATAGTTTTAAATACATACTTATTATACATAGAAACACCCAGACATAGTGCAAACATTTGAATTCATCACACAAATATTTGCACTGGGTGGCAATCAAACCCACAACCCTCGGCTTTGCAGGCAGAGTTACTACCCACTAAGCCACGAGTATGTATGTAGCATAAAGATAACATAGCATAATCTTTAAAGGCATTTTTTTATATACACTCTAGGTGTGTTGAATTATTTTACTTATTATAGTCGTATCTTACAGTCTACACATGCAAGCAATCGGAATTATTAAACAAAAGAATGGATTTCTTAAAAAAAATGTTACCTATGAAGCTGACAGTTAAGTTTATTGCCTAGGATAACAAAGTTACAAAAGAATGTGCACAGCAGTGCAGTTTTTACTAATTTTGGCAACTTAAAAAGTACTTTTTGTTCTTTTATTTTTGACATTTTCCTCATTATTCACAGTGTAGTGTTGAGTAACCATATAGAGTGAGTCATTGTATGCAATACAAGCTAAACCAATCAAAGCCTTGTAATTTTGACGCTTTAGGGAGTTTGTTGTTAAATCAAGTGACGTTACATGGAGTTTACACTGTATAAGTAATATAAAAAAAATTAAACATTTTATTCTACTAAACAATCCCTTAGCAACTATTTTCTGATCTGTGCCCTTAGTGAAGAGTGGCTGGAATGCTAGGAGCATTTCTACATCATTTCATATTACACAAAATCATCTGAACAATAAGATGTACCTATGTATTCTGGTCACTTGATACCATAAGATTAAATGATCAAATGTGATTCATAATTCTTTATTCACATCTTGTTTTAAATTATTTTAAAATTTAAATTAAATTTTAAATTATTATTTACGACTGGCCTTGTGGCTAAGTGGTTAGTAGCTCTGCCTGCGAAGCCGAGGGTCATGGGTTCGATCCCCACCCAGTGCAAATATTTGTGTGATGAATTCAAATGTTTGCACTGTGTCTGGGTGTTTCTATGTATAATAAGTATGTATTTAAAACTATATAAGTATTATATCAGCTATCTGGCCGCCATCACACAAGCTTTGCTTAGTTTGGGGTCAGATGGTGTTGTGTGTGAATTGTCCACCAATATATTTATTTATTTATATTTATTGTATATACAAAGCATTGGTACATAACACTTCAGGATCCTAATAATAATAATAATTCCTTAATCAACCCACCCAGAACACCTATTCAATTTAAAATTCGCCGTGAAAGAGTTGGAGAGAAATTCAAAGAAATGTGAAAAGGAAGAAAAACTAGAAAAAGAGAAAGCGAAAAAAGCAATACAGAAAGGCAACATGGAGGGTGCTAGAATACATGCTGAAAATGCGATAAGACAGAAGAATCAAGCATTGAACTACTTACGTATGTCTGCTCGTGTGGACGCTGTGTCAAGCCGAGTACAGACTGCACTTACCACCAGAAAGGTAACTAAATGTTATTAACACATTCCCAAACTTCTCTATATTATGCAAAATAGGGATCTCAAATATTTATAGTTCCAACCATCCACTTTGTCCAAACATCCAATTGTCCACCAATATTTATTTTTATTTATTTATCCGACTATTATAAATGCAAAAATTTGGGAGGTTTGGGCGTTTAGATTGTGTTATTGAATCACATTGACATCTGAATGAAAAAAGTGATTATTGCAGTTAAATAAGTTGTCAATTTGAACATTACTTGCCAGACTGTTCAACCAACCCTACTGTTCATTTGTTAGTGATGTTGGACACATGCGCGGTCCGAAGGGGGGGGGGGTCACAGGTCACAGGGGACATGACCCCCCTCAAAATCGTATATGTTACATTAAAATGGGGCGCTACTAGTCTCTAGGGTCTTTTAATCGATTTATTGTATTTCTACTCGTGTAATCTGAGGCTGTATACTGGTGACCCCCTCCAAAAGCGCGC
The DNA here is from genome assembly GCA_963693475.1 of Ectropis crepuscularia. Taxonomy (NCBI): domain Eukaryota; kingdom Metazoa; phylum Arthropoda; class Insecta; order Lepidoptera; family Geometridae; genus Ectropis; species Ectropis crepuscularia. Next base: position 4,284,379 of record OY856340.1, read on the forward strand.
CTGGTCGGACATGCACTAAACACTAAAATATGTGTATTTCAGGTGACACAGTCCATGGCAGGAGTAGTAAAGGCAATGGATGCTGCAATGAAGTCTATGAACCTGGAGAAGATTTCCACACTCATGGACAAGTTCGAGAGCCAGTTTGAAGACCTGGATGTGCAGTCTTCGTACATGGAGAATGCGATGTCACAAACTACCACTACGACCGTGCCACAAGGAGATGTTGATACGTTGTTGCAACAAGTTGCTGATGAAGCAGGGTATGGGTTTTTGATTAAGATTTTGCAATATCATAAAACTGTTATTCTTACTATCACATGGCATTAAAAGTAATTATTTTTTTAACTTTTATATACACATGTTTTGATTGGTTGAATGACACCTAAACTGATCTGATGTTCATATCACAACTATTTCGAAAATGCAGACCTCCATTCTATAAAGGAGTAAGGGAAAAGGAGTAGCCAGATGGCTAGTGCAGTTAAGTGTAAAAATTTTAAATATCGTCAGTACATTGTCTAATAACATAGACAGTGGATTATAAACTAACCTAACCTACCATAGATTTATAATCTCACACATTAAATTATTAATCTAATGGTGCTTACAATTTTTCAGTTACATGTAGATCTTATTGGGTCAGGAAAACATAAGCAGACTACTCATGTTTGCAAACAAGTTGAACACCTGACTTCATCATCATTGCCCCCTCTGAACTAGCCTTGCTCATTAGCTATTTCATTTCATCAGCTCATGGTCATGATCTGGTCTTGATAAGAGATCTAATATTCTCCATTGAAATAATATTTTCAATGTAGCATCTCTATAATTTTCAAATCAGTCCTTGTTGCCTACCAGGGGGTCTACCGAAAAGAGACAGCAATGTCAAAGCGTCAAAGCGTTTTTCGTTAGGCGGTAGAAGCGCGGGTTATGTTTGGACTAGTTGTTTTTAACGCACATGGGTTCGGATTTGACTATAAATTCGCCTGATGGTAAGCGACGAAGCTGTCGAAACTGATACGCGCTGACCTAGAACTTCCAGATTTTATATTCTCTGTTGACACTTAACAGTCAATTTGTAGTATTGCACTTTTTAGTATTTACGTAGTGGAACAATTTCAATTTGTTAACTCATTTGTAATCCTATGTTCCAGGTTGGAGTTAAACATGGAGCTCCCGTCGGGCGTGCCCAGCACGTCCGTGGGCGCCAGCACGGTGGTGTCGCAAGAACAAGACGAGCTCACGCAGCGGCTGGCGCGGCTACGGCAGGCCGAATAACGACGGACGAGGGTCGAGGCTTAGCTGTGTAAATACTGGGCCGGGAACTGCACGTGCTGTTATGTACAAATCTTACCATGATTACGTCCTCATCAAATTGTAAACACCGTTTATATCAAAAGTCAAAAGATTATAATTAAACGATATTCAGTTTCATGGTGACAATAGGGATGTTAACACTAATCACAAATTAATGTTTGGAGTTAATTTTATGATATGATAGTTTGTATTAGAATATATCGAAAACCACATTTTTATAATTTAATATTGATCAGTAAATTTATTATAAATGATTTTAAATACTATATTTTTTATCTGTTGTCACATGACTTTGTAAACACCAATATGGCTTATTACGTCACTACCCGCCAAACAAGCTGTCGATGACACTGTTCACTTTTCCGCATTTTTATTATAGTTTGCGATCTTAGCGACGATCATTTTGGTTGTTTGTATTCAATTAAAAGTAAGAAAACACATAAACTGGAGAATGAGTCATGAATCGCGACCAATGTTTTGCGGTTAGTGACGTCACGTCAGTCGTTAGTGTTTTAGCGGGAAAATTCAAAATTACTTTATTATTGTACATTCTCATCGTAATACTAATATTTTTTTAAAGTAAACAAGCGTGAATCTTGAAAATAAAAGCAATTCCGAAAAATTGTTAACATCCCTATTGTAAGGTAACAGCAACCATACGCTGCCACTGAGGGAACAACAGCAATACCCCGCTCTACGCGCTACGCAACCCCGTCATGTCCTGTTTCTCTTAACGTGAATTTGAAATATTTCTGGACAGGAAACCCCATAGCGTTCTAGATCCGGAATAGACGATGTGATCATGTGACCCAAAACAGGGATAACTCATGTCACCGAAAAGCATCCAAAGTAAGGTGGGGTTGGGTACACGTTAGCCGAATGTCGAACAAAATGCTCAGTAGAAGCTAGATGGCAAACGACATATTAGCCACAAACCAAGTTGGGATAAATGCTAATAGGGTAAGGAAGCCTTTGCCCAACATTTTTTTTTTAACATTTGCTCTTAAGATTATTTATAAGATCTAACAAGGTTAACCTAATGTACCCAATCAGTGGACAGCATATTTGCTGTGGTGATTTTCCTTAGCTAAGTCACACACAGTTTGATCTTGTAAATACCCAAATTCTTCGGTAACTGTAAGATTGTAATTGTTAGATTATATTATCTCTAGCGAGATTGTAATCTGTCGAAATATTGTGAACCGTCACGTCTTGTTTACAATTTAACGCATTATTTTTCGGTAAATTGCAAAATCACAATCCGTCGCGCGATTAGTCGGTCTTACAGTGGCAGTAGGACGTACTGTCTCTGGGTTAGGTTATTTTATTTTAGATTATAAACTAACCTAAACCAGTGTGGGTTTTATAATCATACATTATATCGTACATTTATATTCGACAACAAATGAATTGACTTATAATTTATATGTGAATAAGTATGGCGGCGCAGGGCACATGACGTTCAACTAATCAGCGCGCGAGATGCGTTCCGTTGCATACCGTTTCACAATTTGACGGTTTCACTTCGATAGATTACAATCTACTGAAAAATATTCCGTCACATTGTAAACAGTATGTGAGGTTTCACAATAATTACAATACAATATTGCTCGAGAGATTGTAACTAATGGTGTTTACACTAATAATATAATGGTGACATATTCATTCCCCAAGAAACAAATAGTTTCCGGCCCAGATATAATTATAATTAGGCGATTATATGTAAAAATGTATAAGCTTTCCATTTCGTAAGTCACATTCTCAAAACAATTTAATTTTAATGGAATATTAAGTATCCGAATAAGTATTTATCAGTTAGGTCTGCACATGTTGGAATACATGTTTAGCTCGGAGGAAGCTCTGTGATTGTTTGGCAGACACAGCCTTTAATGATAAGATAACGTGTAATATTTTGTACATTATCTCATAAAGTTTATTATTATTACTATATTTTTAGTTCTTTCATTTCTCACCAAAACTTGTTTCAGACACCCTTTATTAATAAAAATAATGTATATTTTACACTCAATATCTGTACCTGAAAAAAAATCAGCATGTCAATCAATTTCCCCTTTAAAAACGAATCACCGAATAACCCAACCCGAACTGGCCCCGGCGCCGGCGTGGCGGAAAGGTGCCCATGACGCTCGCTGCGTTTCCACGTTGAATAGCAATGGCCAACCTTTGCTCCAGGAAAGTGCCGGAGTCTCCCGAAGTCTGCGGCCTAACTCCAGAAGGAATACTTTAAACTAATTTGTTACTTATACAGGGTTACTGGTAATCAGTCTGCATCTGTAACTACAACTAACAAACATCTTTTGTTAAAACTCAATACATTTCCTAAAAAAACAGTGTTCATTGTCCTCTCTAGCACTGTTTAGTGTTTATTCACTCCACACTGCACTTCATCGCGCTCTCTGTTACGATAATTTCGATGCTTTTAGACTGGGCAAATACACTTTTATTTTATTTTGTATGGTAAAAAAAAACATACGAATTGTAGAACAAAAGTTGACGTATTTAATGTACTTAGTATACTCTTAGGATGCAGGCTGATTACCAATAACCCTGTATGTGTGCCCTATAGGACTGTTAAGTTTTGGCAAGGTCGCGGTTGAATGCGGGAGCGGTCCCGCGACTCTGCCGTCTAGCCACGTCTGGATAAACCTGTTGTGGTTTTAGTCGTCGACCCCGATATACCCCGTATTCCTGCACGAACATTATTTCTATATACTTTCTTTCCAATTATAATTTATAATGTTTCCAGAGAAACAACCGGACAGATATAAAACAAATTATATCTCTGGGTGACGAGCGTAGTACAGTTCTAGGTTTTGGTTTGGCTTTTTCACGTTCCAATAGCTGCGTGACACTGTGCTGTTTTTATGGGCAGGTGCGTTGCTTACCATCAGGCACATGTCCAGCTCGCCTCCTCACTCTTAATAAAATTATGTATTCGACGAAATTCCTATAATTTTAAAATAAAACAATAATTTATTGCAATATTTATTGAATGTAAACATAGGAACAAGAGTTAACAAAAATAATAAGGGTTTAACGAAAACTTATCCGAAACCCAAAACAATGGATTATAGTCATCTTAACACCCCTAATGGCACTTACAGCTGCCATAATCCTAAAATACTGGCAAAATCTTATCTCCCTCTGTATTGACCCGATCAAAACACTATAGGATAATTGAACCATCTTACCTGCATGGATTATTTGAATCATTAGAAAAAATATCTATGGGTTTTCTTATACAAGTAGCAATACCCATACATACAGCCTTCCTGATGGTATGTAGTACTGGTCGCTAATGAACATTCATCAGAGATGGTCGCGGCGACAGCTAAAAGATGCCCTATAACTTTGCCTTGTTTCATTTCATGGGAAAAAACCTTCGCAGGGGGAGGGAATTCCATAGCCTACAAGACCGCGTTTCAAACCCGACGGTTTGACATCAGTTTAAGCATGAGCTTTATTTGTGTGTGTGTGTGCGGTAGTGAAATACCGAAGCAAGCGGTCAAAAAACTTTCTTTCTTAAAATGAATTCGATAAAAATACAAAGTGACCTCATGTCTCTACGGATAATGGGTCTTACTTTATTATGAGGTATATCTGTCAGTTATTTTTGCACTTTGAATGCTCCTTATTACTTATTGAAAAGGTTCAAATACTGTAAACAAACATGACCTTAAAATAATTTTAAAACTAAAGAAAATAAGAATATAGAAAGCTCGAATTGATTGCACTGTAATGATAAATACCTATATATCAAAATATGTATAATGATAACATTTTGCACTGAATGGTATGGATAAAAATATATATCTAAGCATAACTTTAGGGCAATATGACTAAATCAGATCACACTAATATTATAAAAGCGAAAATTTGTGGGTTTGTAATTATGAATGTTTATTCTCATGTATCACAGCAACGGCTGTACGGATATGCATGAAACAAGTACCTATCTACATTAGGTACCTAGATTAAAACAGGCTACTTTTTATCCTGTTATAATTAATGTTTGATGGTTAGTTTAAAATAATCAATACTCAGTAATACTGATAAGAACGAAATTAATTATGGCACTAAGCTTTTAACAAAACAAGAGTTATATGGTAATTGATGATGGCCATACAGTAATATTTCATTGAAAGGATTAGTACATGTAGAATTACCATCTTGAAACAACATTGTATTACTTAAATAAAGTACCTAAGTAAAATCCTTGTCACATGTTTTGTCATAAGCATTTATTTTTTAATAAGTTCATGTTTAAGATGATTGTAACTTCAGTTTGTAAGAATAATGGTTATTTTTTATATTCATGCGAAAATACTAAATAATGTGGTGATATAATATAAGAATAAAAGATAAAAAAAACAGTATGAGATGGCCATATAGCTCTCACACACCGATCGCATATTAATGATGTTTTCTTGAAATAATATATTTATTTACCTATAACTGTTTTAATACTCAAGACTGCTAAGTGTTAAATAAAACTGGCCAAGTGCGAGTGGGACTCCCGCACGAAGGGTTCCATACCATTAGCAAATAAACGGCAAAAACATCTTTGACTTTATTCTGAATTCCGTATACATAGACTATTGCAGTTTCCGCAGACAGGCTGTCATCCAAAAGCTTTATTAAAATGTTGATTTTACGTTATGGTTCTAACGACGAATTCGATAACGCGTTTTAGTCTTCTAGTGGTGCCATCTAGTTTGCTTAGGACGGACTAATCGAGCAAGAAACGGTAAAAAATCAAGTTTGTTGTATGAGAGCCTTAAATATTAATTTTATTATAAGTATTTGTTGTCATAGCGGCAATAGAAATACATCATCTGTGAAAATTTCAACTGTCTAGCTATCACCGTTCTTGAGATACAGCCTGGTGACATACGAACGGACGGAGAGCCAAGTCTCTGTAATATGGTCCCGTTTTTACCCTTTGGGTACGGAACCCTAAAAAGGATAGATTACCCGTGCGTTTGACAGTTAACAAGTTTAAAGTTGAAAATACAATATCTGGTTTTAGAGCAAGGGAGTAACATTCTTTAAATCCAGAAGAAATCACACACTATGTTTATATACAGGATCTCATACATAACTTGCCGAGCAGTCCTAGGTTTGACTGTTGTAGAAAGGGCAGACGGTCTATAAACATCGCCTTGAGACGATAATATCATTTGATTGATGAACGATGTATTCATCATCTCTCGGAATTGACCTTTATGATTACTGTAATAAAATTGAAACATTTAAAAGATCAAGATTTTTTTACGTTTTAACGTGAAAGAAAAACTTGTTATTATCAAAAAATAAGGTCAAGATCTTTTGTATCCTAAAACATAGTTAAATTTTGACCTTTACATTAATTATTATAAATGTGAAACTTCTTTAGACAATGTCTGCCAGATTATGCATTAAAACTAAAGCACCTTAAAGTGACCACAATACTTATAATCACCTTCAAGAGACAATCCAGTATCTTTTGAGTACAAAAAGAAGGATTGAGAATAATGTACGACAGACAATTGAGTGACACATGAAAAGTGTGACTTTTTTATGTGTGATTATTTGATTACAATGTGGTAGACCCAACGCTCTTGTGGCTACAGCGTGCCTATGTGATTCGGAGGCAAGGCTTTTAGCACCTTGGGTCGATTTCAGATGAAAAAGGGGTGTGGTTTCTACTCTGGTCATTTCTTGGCCCTAGATATCTCACTATACAGCGTGAGAAAGCCGCAAGCTTGTTAGACACATTCGGGCTGATGATCGCTGAATAATATTTTTGACGAGATTACTCTATTGTGTATGTCTATATTTAATGTGAACTATAGAAAAAGTCGAAATTTAAATTTCGTCATGTCAATTTTAAACTATGTCAAAATAATTTAATAACAGTTGCTGAAGAAATTACATTTCAAGAATACAAACACTTATATAAAAAGTGTTACTAAAAATATTTCTAAACAATTATTGTAAAGATCGCAGAAATTAATTGCAACGAGTTTGGTTAATGTGAGAAAGAAAATGGTTAGTCAAATTATTGTTTAACTTTGGCTGAACAAACACAATTCTTTGTGGAAAAAACAATCTATGTTATTTGATGAACTAATGGACTGAGTGTGGCTCATCATAATAGCTTTTTAACTTTCACAATTATAACTTATATTAAAAACACTAGGAGCGCTTCGTGGTTTCACCCGCGCAGTGTCCGTATAGTATGGAAGAACACATAGGCTATTTTTATCCCGGGAAAATAACGGGAACTACGCGGATGAAACCGCGATCCCTGCTAGTAACAAAGTATATTGAGAATATTCTTCAAATGTCATGACAGGGTTTTAATTTTATTTTCCATCGATTCGTGTACCTATAATACGGTATTTGACAATGTTTAAAATATAGCATAAATTATGATCATTCTATCAGATAACACATTAAATAAACATATTTCACTCTATGTATATTGGAATATATGTATAGTGTGTATTTTTTATATAATACACCAATGAAAATTTAAAAAATACTGAATTTTAATTTGCGACGTAAACGCTAATTCTGGTCATGTGACGAGCGTGACGTTCTACATCAGCATTCTACAATCTACAGCAAACGGTTTCTTTAAGAACACTGATTTGTTTACTGGCGTGTGACGTCGTCACATGACCAGAAACAGCGTTTTTGGCGGCGGTGTTTTTTGAACTTTTTACTTAAGCATTTATTTTTAATGGTAAAACAGTGAATCTTGCGGAAATATTTATGTAGTATGGTATATTGTGTAATCAAAAATCATTTAAACGGTTTTATAAAATTAGTCAAATACCGTATTCTGAAAATGTTTTAATTTCACATCATTTATCGGCGAATACCTATTTTTACGGCTACGGGCACTAAACTAGCGACCGACGAGCGACGGCGGCGACGGTGACGGATTAATTTGTGGACACGGCTCTGCTTCAGCTCGATTCGTGCGCACCTCTGTACTGAGCTATACTTTTGTATACGTCGTGGTCGCTCCTCCATCACTAGTTTAGTGAAAACTTCTTTTGACGCACCGCAGACAGATTTTTCTTGGGCTGTGAATTGAGTTCAACATCACACTCGTGAATGATAGAAAATCTTCGGGTGAACTCGGGACAATGGTCATCTAGAAATGCGTTAGCATTTTTGATGGATTATTTTTTCCCACCATGTTTAGAAGACTTATTTAGACGACAATGCTTTGAAGATTTATTCCAGACAACCTCCGGTTTCACCCGCGTAGTTTCCAAAGTGAGCTATAAAATTCTGTGTTATTACTTTTCACTTCCATCAGCAGTCCCTATGAGTGCCAATTTAATAGTTCACACACTCAGTCCACATAAACTATCACCTATCTAGATATGACTTAGCATAACTTTGGGAGCTTACAATTACGGCGTTGGGCGTTCGTTACGCTTGCCCGCCGTTGAAGGCGACCTGGTAGAAGACCCAGTTCTCGAGAAAGGACGGCACGAAGGCCTCGCACTTGGAGAACTTGACTGGCGGCTTCAGCTTCACTAGCTCCTGTTCGTACAGCTTGAGCGAGTCTGGAGACCCGGCGCCATTACCCTGGAACGAACACCCATGATAAATCAATCGATGTGTCCTCACAAACTTCAGGCGCACGGAATAGGGTATCGGACAACTTTTCAAAAAGTGCTTAAAATTAATCGTAATGGCTAAATATAGCCCTACATTTTTTTATTTTAAACAAATATAACTTTTTAAGTACTTAAAATAGTGTGTAAAAAATAATTGTTTTAAATTGCCGCGTAAACGGTATGTCACGTGATCTCAGAGCGTGTGACGTCATACGTGTTTCAAACTGTAAATAAACACAGTTATTCAGTGGAAAGTGTTGTTTTTGTTTTCTTTCTTTAATGTTATAATGGATCACATAAGATATCGTACGTGTGTAGTTCCTCAGTGTAGTAATAACAGTAAAACCACACCAGCTAAATTATTCATTGATGTGCCACGAAAAGCAGATATACGAAAAAAATGGTTGAAACTAGCAAGACGAAATTTCGATGGAATGTCTGTAACTTCACCGATTTACTTCTGCGAGGATCACTTTGATGTAAGTACACAAATTTACATTACGGTAAATAGGTACATAACACTGCGAACACTTCATATTTAAAGGCGGTGGAATATTAGATGCTATTAATTATGTAAGTACTTACTTTGGATTTTTTGTTTTAGCTACCGAATGACATGGAAAATTACATGAGATACCGAATTATGGGTTATGTAAATAAAATTATGATGAAACCAGGATGTCTTCCATCAATATTTCAATGTCAAACTAATAGAAAAAGAAGTTTCCCATCAACTAGTATGCCTCGACCCGCTGCTATGAAAAGGCAAAGATTGGCCCTAATACAAGAAGCCCTAGAAGATAGTAAATTGAGCAGTAGTAACGAAAATGAAAACACCACTTTGCCTATTAGTAAGTATTAATTCAATATTGAACTTGGGTAGGTCGGTATACCTATTTTTACTGATGAAAAATAATGAACTGTCCATTTCTTTCAGATTTACAAACGGAAGTTGTAGCAGTAGAACATCAATCAAACTATCAAGATAAAGGTGTACAAGCTTTTGTAAAAAGTAAATATTTCAGAAGCAAGTATACCCAAACCAAACATAAATCTCAAGATATAGCAGTGTCACCATTTAAAACATTGACCACAAGTGTTTCAACATCTCCCTTCAAAGTAGAACAACATTCAAAGCCAGCTATGCCTAGTGGTCCTAGTGTTATTAGAAAACTAATTGATCGTTCTGATAGTGACATATCACAGAACAACCCATCATCATCATCATATCAGCCATCATCACCTTCAGTCCAGTCATTAGAGTTTAAATTACCATCGGATAGCAGTAGCTTAAATGAAGAATATTCTAAAATGGAAAAAGAAAGCGAGGCAAAGCAAGCCATAAATGACATGTGTAAAAGAATTAAAACCAAACCTCGTTTATATATCGGCATACCTAATGATTGTTATTTTTTGGTTGATTTGATACATACAAATACCATGATACCTACAGAGCATATATTACTATGCTTAAAAAAAATTAGGTTGAATACAACATTCTCAGAACTTGCAGATCAATTTGGAACATCTGAATCATATGCTGGCAAAATATTTCGGAAGAATATCCCAATAATCTCTAGCATTCTCAAACCATTTATTGTAGACCTAGATAAAAAAAATATTAAAAAATGTCTTCCAATAGCATTTAGACATCGCTACAATAAAGTAAGCTGTTTAATAGACTGTTTTGAAATTGAAATAGCGAAACCCTCAAAGCCACTACATCAAGCTCTAACATGGTCTGAATATAAGAAAGCAAATACAATTAAATATTTAGTATCAAGTACACCTAACGGCTTAATAAATTATATATCATCAGGGTATGGAGGACGGATAAGTGACACATTACTTGTAGAAAAGTGTGGGTTTCTACAACAATTAAAACCTGAAAGCTGGGTTTTAGCTGACCGTGGTTTCAAACACATAGAACAAATGCTAATTGAAAATAAATGTCATTTACTGAGACCCCCAAGTCTAGGTCAAGGTCAAAAGTTATCCAAGCAAGAAGCCATAAAAACAAAACAGATTGCAAGTTTAAGGATTCACATTGAAAGGGTCATTCGTAGAATCCGGGAATTTTCTATGTTGAAACCACATTCTGTTGTGAATTCGAAGTTGATAAGTATGCTAGATTATTGCATGATAATAGCATGTGCTCTTATCAACTTACAAAGTAGCATTGTCTTTTAAATTATATACATCCCAATAACAGGCACCAGATTATGTTAAACACTATTAGTTAGTACTTTACTATTTAATGTCTATAACTAAGTTAATGTTAACATACTGATTTAATTAAATAGCTATTTTTGTTCAGTGGCTTCTTTGAAACTGAAACATATTGTTGTCACCTGTAATGTTTGTAGTATATTTCACTTATAGTATTATATTTAATTCTGGGATTTGAGTCTAAATATGTGTCATATAAAAGAACAAGTAGCTGATTATTTAAAGAAATGGGTATGACTGATAAAATTTAGTACAGAGGGCGCCAGTGTGAAACTATCCATTTCTACCCGCCATCTCAAAAGAGTTTTGAAGGGGTTGTGACTATAAGTAGATGGAGCTAAGGGGTTGACCGGCATTCCTTTTTGAAATTTTATATGAGAAAGATCGAACAGTTGTCAATATAAATTCTTACATTTATTTAATTGATTTACTTTTACTCAATTGATAACAATATTTTGTACTTCTTTTCACTTTGTATTTCTCGCTTGTGTCATCTTAAATAAAAGGTTTTTTAATACTTAGGAAACCACTTAGATTTGCATACAATTTTTGTAATGATTTCTCATACTGACTGGCCTCGTGGCTTAGTTGGTAGTAGCTCTGCCTGCGAAGCCGAGGGTTGTGGGTTCGATTCCCACCCAGTGCAAATATTTGTGTGATTAATTCAAATGTTTGCACTGTGTCTGGGTGTTTCTATGTATAATAAGTATGTATTTAAAACTATATAAGTATTATATCAGCTCTCTGGCCGCCATCATACAAGCTTTGCTTAGTTTGGGGTCAGATGGTGTTGTGTGTGAATTGTCCACCAATATTTATTACACCTAATTACTATTTTAATCACGTGATTTTTACATCTATATATATATAAAAGCGAAAGGTCACTCATCAAGGAATCTCAGAAACTACAAATCTGAAATTTTGCATGGAGGTCCCTTTTAGCACATAGGCGCTCGCTAAGACGGGGTTTTGTGAAATTCAACCCCTAAGAGGGTTAAACAAGGGATGAAAATTCGTGATTTTCAAAGTTATCAAATTTTGTATCTATATATCACTAGACACGAAGCAATTAAATGTTTGTTCTATCAATTTTGTAATTTCGAACTGTACGGGGGTGAAATGGGGGATGAATGTCAATATGGAAGTTCCCAACCGTTGCAGATAAAACCATGAAACTCTGTATATAGACACTTGACACGAAGCAAACGAATATTGGTTCTAGCAATTTTGTAATTTTGAGCTGTATGGGTATGAAATTGGAGTTGAAAAGAGGGACGAATGTCTCTTACGCTTTCACACCTAAACAACTGAACCGATTTTGATAAAATTGTATGAAATTGTTTTATTATATGCTGTTTTAAGTAACCATAAATGTGTCTGGGTATAACAATAGGTACTGCCTGAGTTACCATAGTATTTATTTCACGCGAACGAAGTCGCGAGTACCAGCTAGTTATAAATAAAATCTATTGTCAATTTAATTGAATATATATGTTTGTATCACTACATAGTAGAAAACAAATTAACTTCCCGTGTCTCTCTGTCCCTGTGTATGTTTAGATCTTTACAACTACCTAACAGATTTTGATGCGGGCTTTTTTAATAGATACAAGTGATTTAAGAGGAAGGTTTTTGTGTAGAATACATGCATAGTACAGTAGAGAGACACTGATAATTAAAAAAAAATCTAAACGATGTCATTAATAAACACAATTTTTGCGCTTAAATTGCAAACCCTGGCTGAACCCTGTGAGATAGATAAAAATAATGTACTGCAGTATTGTACACCTAAAAAGGTCTACAAAAAAGCTCATGGTATGTGTCTATCTCGTAGGGATAACCCACAATAACTATTTTAATATTGTATTTACTGTAAATTTTAGCAAATAAAACATAGCTGATCATGAAAATCAAATTTTATTTTCTACTTTCATACAGAATAGGATATACATTATTTTTCCAAAATTGGCATATGCTTGATATATAGTGCTTAACTAAAGCTTCATCATAATGAACTAACAACATTTCCACGTGGTTGGTGATTTCGAAGTTAGGATCAGCAACACAAAAGTAACAATTTTTCAAATTTGTCACAAACATTTGGATTTGCATTTGTACCATGTATTTTTTTGCCACTTTATTATCTTTTAAATAACTTTTGTATGTTTTTTCACTGGTAGGACATTTTATTTCAATACAAAATTTATCATCATAAATACCATCTGGTGAACCAGCAATGAATGGGTATTGACAGGAAATAAATAAGCCACATTCCTTCACTTTCTTACCTAATCTCTTTTCCACTGCTATTTTCACTTTGTTTTCTAAATTCCTTCCTCTCATCATGGCTTTTGTGTCAGGAATTTTGGCTCCCATTATCATTGCGATTAAAGACCCATCTGTGGTATGACATTTGCTTACTTCGTAAGCTTTTGAAGCTGTAACACGCCCATATCTCAGTTCATACCACAACTTGTTTTTGTATTGTGCCCGAGTATTTTGTTCAATTCTTTTAATATTTTCTTCGATAAAATACTGTGAAATCTTATTTAAAAATAAGTCATAATCACCATCACCACCATATTCTAAAACTAAATAGTGAAGTGACAATTTCTCGTAATCTTCCATTCTGTTTATTTTATACTTCAATAATTCACAGTTTGTAACACCTCGATTTGCCGCTGCTTCAAGAAATTGTTCCAGCATGTTTTTTTGCAGAGTAGCCTGTGTAGAGCATGGATTTCTTTCATTTGACAGATCCTTCGAATTTATAAACTTGAGACTAGTGCCAACTTGAGCCAGTTTCGATTTTTTCCAGTAACACTGCACTTCAGTACTGGACGGTTCCTCACTTCTCCTGTGGACCCACATCAGAAAAGCTACAGCATGTTTGCAGCCCCCAGTTGATGCAGCACAATCATGACACTGTACGCTTACAATTTTACCTTGTTTTTCGTCAACTATCATAGTCACTGCGTACAATTTTGAATGAACTTTGTGTTCTGGACACACCTTACATTTAATAGTACACATGTCAGAATCACGCCGAAGTTGTACGTATCCTATCGCGTCATCACCGTAAGACTTTCTCGCCGATCTGAAAAGATGTAAAAACAATAAGTTTTAAATCTTGAAGTAATAGAAAGTACATAATATAACTACGAGTACAATAAATATGTTAGGTTAGACTGACATTTATTTTATACTGGAAACAAATAACAGGTGAAACAAGGGATTAAAGTTTATATGAAACTTTCTATTCCTTGGACATTTTGCATGAATACTTACATAGATGTTTTAACATTTCTAAATTCAGCAGCACAGAAGTCAGAATTTGTGGCAAAGAAATTTCCAACCATGAACATATCCACTCTTGGGAGATTTCGGCAGTCAGCTTTCAAATAACCTGCTTCCATAGTTAAAACGTGTTGTTTTAATTACTGTTCCTCAATTGTAATAGTTTTAAATACTTTAAAAACGGCAAAGAATCGTAAAATTCGCAAATACACTATACAAAATACTGTTATTTAGACACAGTTGACGTCACGCGCTGTGATTGGTGTTTCGTTTACGGCGGCCAACAGATGAAAAATATTAGAAATATTAAACTTTATTAATTGAATTAAAATTATAAATCAGTATTCCTTCGTGTAAATTTTAATTAAATGGTTATTTCACTTCATAAATGTACTAACTAACTTAATTTCAGATTTTTTTGTGACTACTGTCCGGTACCCTATTGAGAATAATAATAATTAATTTCCAGAACATGCTTAAACACTTTAACAGAATTAAAAATTCAGAATTGAAATAAAACAATATATTTTTTTTTGTTGATTAGCAGTGAGCTCCAAACTAAGTCCAAGACTTGTATCTTGAAGCTCGAGTGCGAAATATCGAACAATAAATTCGTTACAGGATTGTTGACAATACATTCGTTATTCATAATTAAATGGAACGTTTTCAACAGTTATTACAACGAAACAAAAGGTACTTGCACTAACTGTCAAAATTATGAGATAACACGGAATACGTCTACTCTCTGAGGTGGTCAAGAATGCACTCTCTATTATGTTATCGTTGGAAGAAGAATGAGCTCACTCTCTCCGTTTTAGTCGATTGTAGGAAGCGGTGGACGCCGGACGGGATTTGAATCAGGGGCTCCGGATCGGCAGTCGCCGTTCTCCCGACTAGACCGGCCGTAACTTACTGGACCATTTTTTTTTATTTCATCCGTAAACTTTTTTTTATTTCATCCGAAAACTTCCCCTCCGACGCCCAGGACGACGTTGGCGCATCGGGAGATCAGACGAGATATCCCGATCACGCTCACTTTCTGGAACATAGTTTGTTCGCAGAAAGAAACAACCGCCTCACATGATCTCTCGCATCTCAGCATTGAATTGAATAATGCTGAAAGGGAGAGAATTACTTACTACCCTCTTACGTGGGGTGGTGATACCGGAGGAACGCCGCGTTTCTGTTAATTTAAGTCTAAATTCCTGTTGATTGAATCTAAATTTGCTCAACCGGGCTTCTCTCCCGCAGCCATAAACGCGCTAGAGCAGCTGTAACCTACATAAGTATACTCACATGCGTCATAAACTTGCCGTCCGGTTTGAGTATCTTGAAGGCCGCGTTGAGCGTGGATATCATGAACTCCCAGAGCTCGGCGGACTCGGTCTCCGAGATGGGGATGTCGGTGAGGTCGCCGAAGATGTAGTCCACCTTCTGCCGCTCCTTGATGAACTTGTTCACCGTCACCATGCAGTCGCCCACCAGGATCTGGAACGAGGGTAATGTAGGTTACTACATTTGGCTACATTTTGTCAGCTGAATTCAGTAAAGTGTTATAGCATTCAATAAGCTAAAATTTAGAAGCAAGCATTGCTTGCTTCTGGATTCAGTCACTAAATTTATCCAAGTCCCCAATTTAGCCTTTTCCGCAACAATTGGCCATCACAAATTAATTTTGTATGGAACGATTTTTTCATACTCGTAGTATTACTAAGCACTACACGTACATTTTTTATATGCATAGAGTGACGAGACGAGCAGGACATGTGCCTGATGGTAAGCATCATGCTTGCCCGTAACAGCACAGTGACACGCAGCTATTGGAACACAAAGAAGAAAGAAAAAGTCCAAATCATTACCTATACCTCATTCCAAATCTCTGTGAATAAAAGGTAAACAAATCGATGTCACTCAAAATATGACAGACCAGCATTTCTCAACCATTGTTTTACAAGATAGTTTGTAGTACCTTTCATTGCTTGCCCTTTTAAATTTTCGCCGCATAAAAAGGCTAAATATATATGTATGCATATCATAAACACCCAAATAAATGTTCCCACTGCTGCTGGGACTTGGAACAATCAACACATTGCCGCTGTAAAAAATCGTCAGGCACAAGAATCTGCAATTGCTGAACATTTGATTGATGCTAAAACTGGTCATTGGATCGAGATCCACGACCCGAAGGTTCTATCTACCGAATGTCATTACTACGCAAGAATGGTTCGGGAAGCATTGGAAAATAAAAAACATAGGTATATATTTCAACTACGACGCGATGACCACGATGTCAATAACCGAAAACTAACCAGTTTACGGTTATCGGCGTCGCGAAATCCTCTAATAAATAAATGTGTGCATAGCGCACTTAGTTTGGAGAAACCTGGTGATATGGTTAGTCTTGTGTGTAGTGTTAGTCACCGTGCAATTTTTGAAGCCCAAATGAGGGTAGATGGAGATTTCCTCTCATTTCATAATGAGAATATGGCGGGCATACGTACATTTATTTCCCCCACGTAAAAAAAGGAAAGGCAAAGCATTTGAGTTCGGAGAAGAATGTAACACTAGAAGAAAAGTAATTTAGATGTTTCCTTATGTGAAAACGTTCCTTTTATTTTTAACAATAATTAAATAAGACTGGCCTCGTGGCTTAGTTGGTAGTAGCTCTACCTGCGAAGCCGAGGGTCGTGGGTTCGATTCCCACCCAGTGCAAATATTTGTGTGATGAATTCAAATGTTTGCACTGTGTCTGGGTGTTTCTATGTATAATAAAAATTTATTTCAAACTATATAAGTATTATATCAGCTATCTGGCCGCCATCACACAAGCTTTGCTTAGTTTGGGGTCAGATGGTATTGTGTGTAAATTGTCCACCAGTATTTATTTATAAAAAAAATATCTCGTTCGAATTGTCCTCGTACTACCCAAAACTGATCATTACACTATGACGTAATATTCTGTAAACACATACAAAAGTTTCGATCAAAATAACACAAAATGTATGTCATTTTAGAGTGAAAACTATACATGCTTTTGATAGTAAACAGCGTAATGTGGAACACGTATTTAGAGGTTTGCGATTTTCTCTCAACTCGTTACGACACAAGAAACCTTTTTCTCGGAGTTCTTTAGTCATACTCTTACTCTTTTATTGATAACGAGTAGTTGCATGTCATATTCAAGGTATTCAAATATTACCAATACAAGTCAATAATTTAAAAAAAAGTAGACGTCAATTTAAAATCCCATTACAATAAAAATCAAATAATACATTATATTAAAATCAAATTACATTATAATTAAAAATTCTATATTAATGACAAAAATAAATAGAGTAAAATTAATCCATACTGGAATATAATGGAAATGGGCATTTTCACAATATGGGCATGATGGGCAATATGGGTATGTTAGAAAAATAGGCGCGTACTTAATAAGAATAATTTGATGAAAAGAAGTATAAATGTCTTGAATGCAACATTGAGAGTTTGAGAAACACAGATCAAATTGCTAGTACTTAAAATCATATTTCTATCATCCTACCATTACTTTATATAACTTTTAAAATAAGATAGTATAGAATTATTTGATCAATACAAATCTAAGTATATGGTATTTAAGATCGCAATAAAGTCGAATCCTATTTGTGAAAAATATTTTAAGGCAATTTCATAAAAATACTAAGATTAAACGATGTTTATGTTATGGTATCACCTTTGTTTTGGTTTGTTTTGGTTTTCTACACAGCTTATTGGAATGCACTATAGCACCCCACTGCGCTCGTCTCCCGGAGACATAAGGTGTTCCATTTCTTAGACCAGTAATTTCTCTGGAAACATGGCCCTTCAAACCGGTAGACAGTAATGTTTGCTCGCTACTGCTTGGCGGCAGAATAGCTGGCACAGGTGTGGTACTTCCCCAGGCGGACTCTGCAAAGAGCCGTACCACTACAAAGTACTCTACCCTCCCTTGTGATGACTACCTCGTAGTTGTCTCCCTTCCTCGTCTCGAGCACGTCCCCGCAGATGGACTTCATGTGTTTGTTGCAGGCCTGCATCACCAGCTCGTCGATCTCCAGCATCCACACGAACTTGGGCTTCTCCTTCAGCAGCTCGAACAACAGCGCGCCGTCGCCGCCGCCTGCCACAACCAACTCATTACCAAACACCAGGCAAAATTCATTCTTAGTTGCGGCACAGAAGGCGTTTTTTAGCATATCAGATGAATGAAGAAACCTCTCAAAAAATATCCTAAATTGAGAAGGCTAAAAGCGTTTTTTTAGTATCGTAAATTGAAACACAAAAAGCGTTTTTTTTTAAATTTCAGATGAACGAAAAAACCTGGCAAAATTAAGTTTCAGTTGCGACACAGAAAGATTTTTCATGAATTCAGAATTTTTCATCAGATATTCTAAAAAGTTTCAGACGAAAGAGAATACCTGTCAGAGTTAATTACCAACAGGCATGATGACTAAAAAAAAACTAATCAGTCCGTCAGTCAGATTATTAAAATAGCTATGTTGTTAACGTATTTTTTCTTTCGTTTCATAAAAAAAAATTGGCAGTCGTAGAAACTGGCGATAGAAGTGAAAACGTATAACTCAGAATTTGATAGCTTGCTTTGGAAACTACACGGGTATAACCGGAGGGCGTGGCCTCGCCATCATGGCATGGCCATCTAGAAATGCGTTAGCATTTCCCATTGGCTCACGCATTTCTAGATGGCCATGCCACGATGGCGAGGCCACGCCCTTTCTGCATTTCCCATTCGCATTTCGAGATGCCCAATCGCCAAGGTCCCGAGTTTACCCGAAGATTTCTTATCATAGCCGAGCGTGATAAGAAATCGCTAGAACTGAATTTACACCCACGAAAAATCACAGATAGAAAGATACAGTCATACAGTGCTTAGAACTTTCGAGTGACGTCACTTCATTGTACGATTTTTACGAAGACACAACTCTCCACTCCGGAAGTTTGTTGATCTATATTATATTATACGTTTGTCGATTATCAATAATTTGTGATAAAACAAAAATACGTGCCCCATATTTTTCCCTAATCTACCGAATCTATGGACCGAATCGCCTTATGTTATGTTACGTAACATAGTATCGATTTAAAAAATCTGGCCGATGTTATTGCTTACCTAATATTATAATTTCTTTTCCTTCATAGTTTTCTTTCCCTCGTTGCATTAGTGTCTCAGTGTAAATAAGATCAGCCTCTGAAATATCTGAAAACATATGTTTTTATTATATGCAAGTTCAGAGAATGAGCAATTTGCAGAAAAAAAGAAAATAATAAATAAGGAGACGGACCATTGTCCATGGGCATTTGCCCCACAGCAAAAGTGCAGGAGACTTGACCAAAATTGGATCATTGTATAGGATTTTTAATGTTTATTGAGGAACCGTTAATGTTTTATCCTGCATAGCGGGGTTTAAAATATATCAACTAAAACATTGAAAAAAAATAACGCCGCAAGTAGGTAATCAAGAACGTGATTATGTACTTTTAACTAAAAGAAGGCATAGAATAGATAATGAAGAAGGTAGTAAATACATTACTTTGCGACTTACTGTGCTCAAAATAATGTCGACTCAACGCAGATTCGGCAAAACCACAAAAAATAAACGAAACCTTTGGAAAAATGACGAAATTCCTTGTGTTGTGCGAGTTTCGAACGAATCGATTTTCGAACGAATCGGATGTACTTTACGTAAACTTCAACAGAAGAAAAAAAGAGAAAAAACATGGCTGACTTTGAGCATAGTCATTAAGGTACTTATTAATCATACCAATTTGCAATCGCCGCTTGGCACGTTAGAATTGAATGTACAGTTTGCATTAATTAATTATATGTTATTTTAACTAAATAACTTTTTTAGGTCTCCGGGGCTAATTAAGTACATAAACTTGAAACGACATGGGGCAGAAATGAGCCGTCTCCTTTGTATCAGTCATAGGGATTGCCGATAGGAGTGAAAACTTATAACTTAGAATTTTAGTATTAAACTGCAATAATGTTGCAAAATACGTCACTAGACCTGCAGCTATAGATAGCAGCTAGAGATATACAGCTATTAAGGCGATTAACACACTGCCACGCACCACGCAACGTAGCGCGTCGATGCGTGTTCTAACTTTATTCGTAAGTACCTCCGTTTGTATAGAAAACACGAACAGTTCAATACAGAAAATCCATCGCGTGGCTGCGAGCGAGACGCAATGTATGCCACACCGAGTCCCCCCCCCCCCCCCCGCACAGCCGTGCGTGATTTCGGATAGACTGGACGTGTATTGGAATTAAATGAGTCAGAGCCGCCGTGAATCCACAACACGCAACAAAGCGCGTGAGTGCGTGAAAAACACGCACGATGACGCAGGTCTGCACTCCCGCAAGGACGCGGGTAGATAGATGTGTCGACATGCAACATGCAGCGTGGGAGTTTGTTAATCGCCTAATCGCATATGGGCGAGGAAGCTTATTTCGCTGAGATTTAAGATTTCGCTCATCCTAAAAACGTCTAATACGCTCGTCCCGACGCCACGCCGTCGCTCCGACGCTAAGCAGCACAGATTAGATACCCTGCTGATCGGCGATGATACGAATCTCGCCTACATTCACAACTCACCAATACGCGGGGGCGCAGGACGAGGAACAATACCGCGCTCGTGATTAGCCGAACATCCGTGTGACGTGCACTACTTTCCACAAATGATCGGCCAAAACGAGATAGAGATTTTACAAACTTCAAAGAACAGAGCAGGATGTAAAGAAAGACATCAACAGGTTCCCATTGTGCTGAACTGAGCAATCGTGCTACTAAACGGCGAAGGAGGGGAAGTCGTTCGATCAGTCAAGTGGGTTATTTGTAGTGTGGGTAGTCTTTGCTATATTAGCATGATGGTGGCGCGAACCCATAAGATTTTCCTACCAAAAATTATTCATCGTGGAGAAAAAAGGTTAAGAAGGTTTTACTCCAAAAACTTACTCTGTAAATCATCTAGCACCAACATGTTGCCGAGTGACTTGGAGTGCACTATTTGTATTTTCTGGAAGTCCGACTGCTCATCGAAGAGCACCTCATCGACGTCATACTCCAGCAGTCTCTCATCTGGAAACAAGAATTGGTAAACTTTATTAATTTATTTTATAACCCAAATTTTCCTTCGTCCGCGCGATATAAATTAAATATTAAGGCAATCAAGGCAATACGTGTACTCTCATATAAATTTTTCATTTTAATTAGAAAATTGTTAGAACAAATACGTCACGGCTTCACGTCAAGTGTCGGAGTTTCATGGTTTTAGCTTCAACAATTACGTTCCATACAAAATTTCATCCCCCATTTCAATCCCTTTTCCGAAATAATAAGTAGCCTATGTCCCTTTTTAGGATCCAGTCTAATCTGTATACCAAATTTCATTAAAATTGGTTCTGTGGATTTCTTGCTTATAACTTTTTAGATGACGAAATTTTCCTACAACCGATCATCCCCTTTTTCACCCTCTTAGGGGTTGAGTTTCGCAAAACCCTGTCTTAGCGAGCGCCTACGTGCTATAAGACACCTCTATGCAAAATTTGAGACTCCTAGCATTAGTAGTTTCTGAGATTTCGTGATGAGTGACCTTTCGCTTTTATATATTTAGAAAGATAGATAGGGAACAATCCTAATAATAATAATTAATAATTTTTAATAATAATTTATAATTTTTTATACATTTTCAACCATTTAGTGACAAATATTTGTTTACAACATAAAGGAAAATATACCGCACACCGAAAATAACTAGAGGTACTAGATAAAACGTAATTAAAACTATAAAATCAAGAAAATACACTATGACAATAGAATGTCAATCAAGACAACAATTTGTAAACAAACTAAAATACGGACGAAAAATATGAAAACGTTATGATCACACGATCAAAAACACGGACAGAAGCGGAAACAAGGAGCGCACGACCATCACCAGTCCGTGTCCCGTCACCGCCAAGCCTGTCGTCGGAGGATGAAGCCTTCCTGACTCCCCGCGACACGAGTGCTAGTTCGAGTGACGAGGACGCGGCGCGGACCCCATCGCCAAGAAGACCTGGGCGTCGTGGCCGTCCGCCGCTGCCGGCACGCTTGGGGCCTGTGAGGCAACCTGCCTCGCACCCGGCCCCCGCTACCGGTGGTGTAGTGCGTCGCATGAGATGGACTCGAGAAATCAACGAGAACTGCATGCGCGCCTATTACGGGGCTACAGAAGGAGGAACTAACCTGACCGCGTACTGTGCCAGGATGTTACTTCTGTTTCAGGCCCTTGAACCAACCGTCGCCGTATCCGCACAACGACTTTCAGATCAAGTTCGAGCCATTCGCCGGTGCAAACTGCTGGATGACTCGGTACTTGATCGGCTACGCCTGGAGGAACAACATACTCGCCCAGCTTTTGCCTCGTCCCGAGATCCGCCCGCCGCGTCGTCGTCCCTGACACTAGCCTCAGTGCCAGCGTCAGTGGCGACACTTGCGGCGCCGGCCGACCCCGACATCGAGGAGGAAGACTCGGCGAGTAGTAATGTATCTGACCAGGTAAGAGGGCAACTGAGGAGTGCTTTGGAAGACGCGATCTTCCAATATCGACTCACACCAAACTCTAGGCCGCGCTTACCACGTTTACCCACCCATAACCGGAATTTAGCTTTGATGGGAGCCCTGAATACTTTGCTGGTGCCCTATTTGGGTACTAGCAAAGATTTGACTGATACCCATTCTATTCTGTACTGCGGTGCTATCGCGGCGTGTCGCGTTGCACGTGTCAAGTTTCCAGACACTGACCGTACAACGCGAACCGCCAGAGATGCACCCGCATGGCAAATGCGAATAGAACGGCGTATCAGCACATTCAGGACTCTTATAGCAAAGCTAATCTGCTTCAGTCAGGGGAACAGTCGTCCCCGAGTCATGCGTTTCGTGACACAGGCATTCGCTGGGACTGGTATCAGTCCCCAGCACTATCTAGCCAATGTTACGGAACGCATTGACTATCTGAAGCAGAAAGTTTATGCGTGGGCAAACCGTATTCGCCGCTACAGAGAGCGTGTGAGTCGATATCGGCAAAATCGCGACTTCCAAAGTGATCAAAGGAAGGTGTATAGAAACTGGGAGGGAACTAGTCGACGTGTGAGCGATGGGCAGCTACCGGATGCCAGTGCTACGAAAAACTTCTGGCGCAGCATCTGGTCGGTGCCTGTCGAGCACACAGAGGGAACTTGGATGCGTGTTGTCGAGCGTGCGTGTGAGTCTATCGAAACCATGGAGTCTATTTCAATAGACTTCGAAGACGTTGGTTGTGCTATCCGGATGGCTCAGAACTGGAAAAGTCCTGGGCCGGACGGATTGCACAACTTCTGGATTAAGTGGTTTCGATGCTCACATGAGCGTTTGGCAACACAATTCCAAGAAGCCCTCGAGACGGGTTCTCTTCCCAGTTTCATGACCACCGGAGTCACCTTCCTGCTCCATAAGTCTGGTAGTACCACGGAACCAAAGAACTACAGACCCATCACGTGCTTGCCTACCATCTATAAGCTGCTTACATCCATTCTGAGAGCAAAAATCAACGCGCATATAGTCGCAAATAACGTTTTGGCCTCCTCTCAGAATGGATGTAAGATTGGGTCCCGTGGTACTAAGGAGCTGCTCCTCATTGACACGACCATTTGCCAACAAGTCAAACGAAACAAGGGAGCCCTCTCCGCTGCTTGGATTGACTATAAGAAGGCCTATGACGCGGTGCCCCATTCATGGCTAGAAAGAGTTTTAGAGTTGTACAAAATAAATCCAACTCTAAAAATTTTTCTAAGCAAATGCATGGGACAGTGGGTCACAGTTCTTCGTCAACCAGGTAGCGTAGACAGCTCGTTTGTTTCGGAGGACTTGATAAAGATTGAAAGGGGAATATTTCAGGGAGACAGTCTGAGTTCCCTATGGTGGTGCCTAAGTCTGAATCCTCTCAGCACTCTGCTGAAAGATTCAGAGTTAGGCTATCGTCTTCGTAGAGGAGGTGAGGTTATATCTCATTTGCTGTACATGGACGACCTCAAACTTTTTGCACCGAAACGCCAAGACTTGTTGGAGCTATTAAAAACCACAGAGGTTTTTAGTAACGCCATCAAGATGGAGTTCGGTGTCGACAAGTGTGCGGTCATGCATGTACAGCGAGGGAAAGTAGTAAATTCAGAGAATTTACAACTTTCCGAGACTATAACTCTCAGATCCCTCTCCGAAGACGAGACCTACAAATATCTCGGTATGTCACAGTCGTTGGGTATATCAGCAGATGCCATTAAGAAATCGGTGAAGGAGCGCTTCTTTTGCCGGCTGACAAAAGTACTTAAAAGTCTTTTGTCAGGCGGTAACAAGGCGCGAGCCTTCAACGGTTGGGTAATGCCTCTGCTGATATACTCCTTTGGCATACTGAGATGGACTCAGACTGAGCTCGACGCCCTGGATAGAAAGGTCCGTCAACTGCTCACAACATACCGCATGCTACACCCGCGCTCGTCTGTTATGAGACTGTATATCCCACGGAAATGGGGGGGTCGAGGCTTTTTAAATGCCAAGAATCTTCACAACCGCGAGGTATGCAGTCTCAGGGATTATTTCCGCAACAGCGAGTCCGGGATGCATCGCGATGTTGTGGCAGTTGACAGGAGCCTCACGCCTCTTTCAATGGCAAACGAGAACTGGCGCAAACCATCGGTGCTCAGCACTGATGATCGCAAGGAAGTATGGAAGAGCAAGGAGCTGCACGGGCGATTCTATCGGGCCCTGACGGGACCCGATGTGAATCTGCTC
Source organism: Ectropis crepuscularia (assembly GCA_963693475.1). Classification (NCBI taxonomy): domain Eukaryota; kingdom Metazoa; phylum Arthropoda; class Insecta; order Lepidoptera; family Geometridae; genus Ectropis; species Ectropis crepuscularia. The sequence continues at coordinate 4,309,718 of OY856340.1, forward strand.
GCGTCAGTGAACTGGCTGCGCTTCGGGGACCTCTTCGGAGAAACCGAGGGCTTTGCCTGTGCAATTGCAGACGAAGTTATCAAGACGAACAATTACCGGAAATACATAATGAAGGACGGTACGGTCGACATTTGTCGGGCATGCCGCCGTCCAGGTGAATCTCTTCGTCATGTTATTTCCGGTTGTTCGCATCTTGCTAACGGCGAGTACTTGCACAGGCATAACCTAGTAGCCAGGATCATCCACCAGCAACTTGCTCTTCGATATGACCTTGTTGAGTCCGAGGTGCCGTACTATAAGTACGCACCTCTGCCAGTTCTCGAGAATGGTCGTGCGTTGCTCTACTGGGACCGCTCTATCATCACGGACAGGACTATTGTCGCCAATAAGCCTGATATCGTGCTGATAGACCGGTCTCAGCGCAGGGCTATGATCGTCGATATCACCATACCACATGACGAGAACCTCGTGAAAGCCGAGAAGGACAAGCTGAGCAAGTACCTTGACTTGGCGCACGAGGTTACCGCCATGTGGGATGTTGATTCGACGATCATAGTCCCAATAGTCGTGTCGGCAAACGGCCTTATAGCGAAAAGTCTCGACCAACACCTTAAGAGACTTTCGCTAGACGGTTGGATTAAGGGTCAGATGCAGAAGGCGGTCATCCTCGACACAGCGCGCATCGTCAGGAGGTTCCTCACTCTGCAGCCCTAACCACCGGTAGCTTGGGCCCTGCCCCGCTGCTGGCGGCTATCTAGATTTAAGTTTTTATAATGTTTTTATGTTGTTTTATTTAAATATTGTAAAAACTTAAATTTAAGAATAGAAATAAATACGTGAATAATAATTAATAATAATCTTAATAATTTGATAAGCCAAAAAAAATACGTGTCCCATATTTTTCCATAATCTAGCTGATATACTAATTAGAATGATTTATTTTTATCCAAGTCTGCTACCCTAAAGCCTTCACAACTGTAAACATTAAAATCCTAAATCTTATTATTGTAAATACTAGCGTGAAATAAACCGTCTCGGCTTCGCTCGTGGTGCATATACAGCCTATAGCACTCAGGGATCACGTAGTAAGCGCGTTAGCGCGCAAATTGAATGCAGTCGGCCCGAGGTAAAGAATGGGAACATCCCTCCCCGCTGCCCGCACACCTCACCTCGCAAGCCTATAGTGTAGTGCAGTGCTGTCGGAAACATTTAAATGTCGATGATTTTGGTCTAACTACTGTAGGTACCTACACACAAACTACTACACAGAACTATTAATTAATTATCAATTAAAGTACTACACAGAACCATTGAAGAATTTAATTTAACAAAAAAATAAAAACTGCTCCGACCTGCGTTATTCTCTTCGCAGTTATTTCAGAGAAAAACGATGAGATATGGGGAATGACTATGGTTAAAAAAATATGTTAAAAGACATGGGTTATAAACGTCGTAATAACCGCAAAATTTTAGTAGAAAGGCTAGTTGTTGCAAATGCACGGTCAATTTATTTACGGAAAATCAGACACAACGATCAAAATATTTTTGACGACTTTATTTGGTGAAACAACTCGTTTGTTACTCTTTTAGAGTAACAAAAATTCATCTATAGGTACTTACAAACTTTCGCGTTTATAATATTAGTAGGATTGTTTTACAATTAGTGAACTATGTGAGTTACATTTTTTTAAGTTCAGAGAAGCACCATCGAGAGGGTCGTATAAGCGTAGGGTAAAAAACTGGCTTGTCGACCAGGCTTTCTACAAGTTTGACGAATTTTTAAAAATTAAAGTACAATTATAGACCTCAAATGTGAACTTACCGATTGGCTGAGTTGTTGCGACTGAATCCTATTTTATGTATGACATTTATAAACTCTGTAATGCTTTTTAGATTACTTTTATTTTTTTATTTTTTATATTGTTGTTTGCTTGTTTGACTTTCAAGAATGTATTTCCTTCATTTCGTATTTAGTATTATTTTCTTATTTGAAATGAAATGATTTGATAGATTAGATTTGATTATTAATGTTGACATGAAATGTATGTAAGCAACTATTTGATTTTTTATGACAGACAATTTGTAACTGTTTTTGATTATTCTTATTTTTTATTTTTTATTATTCTTATTTGTCATGTAACTATTATCTTGTTATGAATAAAAATCTGAATCTGAATCTGAATCTAAATTAAAGTCGGTTATTTAATTTTTAGAGGAAAATAATTAAACAAATTATCAAATATTTGAATATGCTCACCTCTCTGATTTCGAATCATAAGTCTTTTAATTTCATTTTGTCTTTTATTACCCATCTCTAGAGTTTGTGATTTTAAAACTGTTACCCAATCTTCGGGGAACTTGTACCAATGGTAAACTAACTGTGGTACGAGTCAATAAATACTGAGCAAAGTTACATAAACGAATTTAATTTATAGTTTATTAAACATCAGATATTAGTAAAGGTCAGGTAAAGGTCAAATAACGCAGTCCAAGCAAGTACGCATGGCATGATTTAATTATAAAAAAATAATTAATTATGATTATGTACATAAAAAACTAATTAGTATGCCACTTGCAATAAAGAATAATTTGGCAGACATATTGTTGGCGATCCACACATGTGTCAATAAGACTATTTTTAGGTTCACTAACGTTTCACAATATTTTTTTTATAAAACACTAGCTTTTAGCACCGCGACTTCGTCCGCGCAAAATAAATATTAGGGTAACCGAGGCAGTACTTGTACATCCGTACTAATTTACGTTGACTAAAAACAGCGTATTTTTTAAATATGTTTAGACAATTTCACCAAAGTCAGTTCAGCATTAAAGCATAACCGACAAACGGACAGAGTTACATTCACATTTATATCTTATACATAAAATTCTCGTGTCACCTTACTCCTCCGAAACGGCTTTACTGATTTTTACCAAATTTTATATGCATATAAAAAGTATATCTGAGAATCGGCTACTATCTATTTTTCATACCCCTAAGTAATAAGGGTTGTTCACCCTACATTTTTTTTTAATTTTTGAACAATATTTTTTGTATGAGAACTACACTGTTGAAACTTGGTAAGTAGATATATTCTCTGAACCGCATTAAGGTTTGTACAAAAAAAAAAAAATTAGGGTTGCCCCCCATACTGAGAACTGAAACTCAAAATTTTTTTTTTTAAACCTACACTTGTGGGGTTTTTATCGATAGGTCTTCAAAAATGATGTTGAGGTTTCTAATATAATTTTTGTCTACACTGAATAATTTGCGCGAGAGACACTTCCGAAGTGGTAAAATGTGTCCCCCCCCCCCCCTCTAACTTCTACAGTAAGAGAAAGAAAAAACTAAAAAAAATATATGATGTACACTACCATCCAAACTACCAACGAAAATTGGTTTGAACTTGATCGGACGAGTAGTTTTCTTTTAGTACGTCATAAATACACTATTATTAAAACTTCGATCAAAGTTACAACGAACTACAAGAACTATGTGTACAATGTATATTATTATGTTACTTGCTGCAACGGAACCCTTCATGGGCGAGTCCAACTCGCACTTGGCCACTTTTTAAATAGCCATTTTAGTAATTTAATCATTTTTCATCCCGCTCGATAACTGATCAATAAAATTATTGTTTATCACTAGAAATCACTAGAAATTACCTAGATATCTATATATATAAAAGCGAAAGGTCACTCATCAAGGAATCTCAGAAACTACGAATGCTAGGAATCTGAAATTTTGCATGGAGGTCCCTTTTAGCACGTAAGCGCTCGCTAAGACGGGATTTTGCGAAATTCAACCCCTAAGAGGGTGAAGCAAGGGATGAACGGTTGTATGAAAATTTGTGATTTTCAAAGTTATCAAATGTTGTATCTAGACATTTGACACAAAACAATGAAATGTTTGTTCTATCAATTTTGTAATTTCGAACTGTACGGGGGTAAAATTGGGGTTGAAATGGGGGATGAATGTCAATAGGTTATTAGGTATGGAACGTCCCAACCGTTGAAGATAAAACCATGAAGCTCTGTATATATACACTTGATACGAAGCCAACGAATGTTTGTTCTATTAATTTCGTAATTTCGAACTGTAAGGGGGTGAAATTGGGGTTGAAATGGGGGATGAATGTCAATATGAAAGTTCCTAACCATTGAACATAAAACCATGAAACTCTGAATATAGACATTGGACACGAAGCTAACTAATGTTTGTTCTATCAATTTCGTAATTTTGAACTGTACAGGGGTGAAATTGGGGTTGAAATGGGGGATGAATGTCAACATGGAAGATCCCAACTGTTGAAGATAAAACCATGAAACTATGTATATAGGCACTTGATACGAAGCAAATAAATGTTTGTTCTAGGAGTTTTGTAATTTCGAACTGTACGGGGATGAAATTGGAGTTGAAAAGGGGGACGAATGTCTCTTACGCTTTCACACCCAAACCTATTTTGATGAAATTGTTTTATTAGAAGCTGTTTTTAGTAAACGTAAATGTGTCTGGGTATAAAAATAGGTACTGCCTGAGTTACCTTAGTATTTATTTCACGCGGACGAAGTCGCGGGTAATAGCTAGTAATTTATATAGCAAAACAACGTTTGCCGGGTCAGCTAGTTTTATAATATAAAATAGTAGGTATGGATTTTTAGAGTCTAGTTCCAAAATTTACCGGTTTTATCTTCAACATTGACGAACTTTCACGTTTACAACTTTAATTTCTCATTTCAGCCCCATTCATTCATTCATTCTACCCCTTTAACTTTTTTTTCTTTGATGAAAAGTAGCCCTTGTCTTTTCTTGAGTCTGTCTATCTGTGTAACAAATTGCATCAAAATCGGTTCAGTGGTTTAGGCGTTACAACGCAACATACAGACAGAGTTACTTTCATATTTATAATATTAGTATGGATATCAAGTGTCTAGTTGCAAAACTTCATGGTTTTATCTTCAGCAATGAAGAATGACGAACTTCCAAATACACTTTCATTCCCGTACAGTTCGATATTACAAAATTGCTAGAACAAATATTTATTTGCTTCGCGTCAAGTGTCTGGGTACAAAATTTTATGATATTATCTTCAACAATGGACATACATTGACCGACATATATACATATAAAAATGTATTTCCTCGTTCCGACGAAAACAAGAAGGGGTTCGTCCGTCGTTCCTGCATTAGGCGTAACGTTTCTTTCGACTTCCCACTCTTATGCTGCAATCTGCAAAACTTTTTGCCCTCATCTCTTACGACCTCAACTACCACTCGGTCGACGTCGTGACAATATCGATAGCCTATGGCCGAAGCCACACATTTTCGCAGCGAAATCGCGCGATTTAGCAGCTGACGCGAAAACGCGCGCTTTAGCAGCTGAAGCGAAAACGCGATGCAGCGACTGTTTGCGTCTGTCGCGGCCGCCGAGCAATGGGGCGTTTTCCAGATGAAGATAGACTTGTCAAAAATAGTTCTAAATTTTGCCAATTGTGGCACCACTGTTTGTTTTTGTGAAATTTCTCTAACAAAATGAAACATTGGCGAGACTTATGGTGAAATTGTGAACTGTCTTTGACAAGTCTATCTTCATGTGGAAAACGCCCCATTGTTCCGTTCAGTGTTGCTAACTTGGATTTTTTAAAAGCCGTAGGCAGGTTATAATAAAGTGGCCAAGTGCGAGTTGGACTCGCCCATGAAGGCTTCCGTTGCAGCAAGTAACATTATATACATAGTACACATAGTTCTTGTAGTTCGTTGTAACTTTGATCGAAGTTTCAATAATAGTGTATTTATGACGTACTAAAAAAAAACTACTCATCAGATCGAGTTCAAACTAATTTTCGTTGGTAGTTTATATGGTAATGTACATCATATATTTTTTTTAGATTTTTCATTCTCTTTCTTTAGAAGTTAGAGGGGGGGGGACACACATTTTACCACTTTGGAAGTGTCTCTCGCGCAAATTATTCAGTGTAGACGAAAATGATTTTAGAAACCTCAACATAATTTTTGAAGACCTATCGATAGACACCCCACACGTGTAGGTATGATGAAAAAAAAAATTTTGAGTTTCAGTTCTCAGTATGGGGGGCAACCCTAATTTTTCTTTTTTTTAAATTTTTCTGTTGAAATCTTAATGCGGTTCACAGAATACATCTACTTACCAAGTTTCAATAGTGTAGTTCTCATAGTTTCGTCAAAAAGTTGCTGTGACATACGGACGGACGGACAGACAGACAGACAGACATGACGAATCTATAAGGGTTCCGTTTTTACGTTTTACGGAACCCTAAAAACGTAGAGTATGTTAAATTATGAGAAGTTTGAAGAACTGCTTGCTTCTTTTAGGTTTGGTGAATTGTTTTTTTTAATAAAGTATTTAACACACATAAGGCAACGTGCCTTATGTGTGTCAAATAAATACTTCGTCTTTCAATACTTTTCAGTTTAAATTTTCATCAGATTGAGCAAAAACCGATATAGATACAGGCTTTTCTTTGTCAATTCTTTCTTGGGCGCACGCAACGAAAGTTGTAAGTTTGTAATTCATTGGAAAACTCAGTGTGCCTCCGGTGCAACTTTGGGGACATTGGGTGCCCATATAAAAACTCCCTGGTATTTGGATGTCAAAGAAAAAAAATGATAATAGAAATTTCGCTACATACTATGTATTAAAGTATTTAGACCAACGAATAACGAAATCTATACCCACGAATATAATAAGGAATTGGGTCTCATTTTTTTATTCTGCGAATAGCGAAAACGCGAATGAAGGAAGCGCGAATAAAGAGCTTTTACTATAAAGTACTGTACATATAGAAATATATCACAAAATATGAAATTTTGAGAACCTTACTAACATTTTTCTTCAAACGTAATTGAAATAATATATTGCTATATAACTAAAATATTTTTAGATACAGATTCCGCTTTTAAAAGTATTCTTAGTAATCATTTCCATCCGAAGGTTGCCTGGAAGAGATCGCTTTTAGCGATAAAGCCGCCTCTTGTAACGCTAGTTTTATTGTTATTCTCTCCTGTGTAAGTGTTTTTTGTTTATGGTGTGTACAATAAATTTTTCGTCATCGTAATTTTAACTTGGCAGTTAATGTGTTAAAATTGTAACACTAACACAGGTTAGTATCAGTTGAAGAAAAATACTAAGCTATTGAAATTGTATAGACATAGTTATACTGCGTTCAGCCTGCCAATCAGTCAGTCATTGTTACATTCGGATCATAGACGTACGCTGGAAAATAAATACCACTAAAGTAGGTACATAATTAACAACTTTTAATTTATTCCCGAGAATATATCCGTGTTAAGAACAGCAGGCCTACTACGAAGTCCGATAAACGATATATCGGCCGAACTTATGGACTTTTCCTACCTCGAAACTCGAAAGACAATCTGTCGGTTGATAGGATCGGCCGTTTCGTTCGATTCGACCCTCATCCGACCTAAGTCTATAACTTCCGACCGAGATGTATTGATCTCACTGTTTTTCGTGGTAGGCTACAATCCGATTCAGCTGTCGGTCGGATCCGATCATTCGGATTTTGTTTTCGTAGTAGATCTGCAGACATTAATAATTGTAGATGTACGTTAAAAGTAAAAACACGTAAAGTTGGCCACACTGAATTTAAAGTGTACTTTTGTCTTAATCTAGAGCAACCACAGTATAAAAAAAATACCAGTAGGACGACTAGCTTTTTTCATTTGGGAGAAATGCTGACAATGCTATCTACTAGATGGTGACGTATGTAGAGGTGTCAAAAAAGAATATAAGTATTTCATATGTGTTTTTAATATGAATATACTTAATATTTTGACATTGTTAAGCATCAAAATTATTAAATCATCTAAACACACGGTAGCGTGTCAAGCCAAATTTAAGCTAATAGAACTGGCAAGCAGCACCGTATGCACGAACCATTCGTAGTCGCTTTTGCCTCTATTATATTAAAGCTTTAATTATTTATTAAGTTATTTTACTGTCCCATTAGGGATGTTAACAATTTTTCGGAATTGCTTTTATTTCTTGAAGATTGACGCTTGTTTACTAAGTAAGTAAGTAAATTTATTTATTACCAATAACCACATACAAGAATCTTATAAAATAAACACATGAGACTAAATTAGAGTACATTTAAATACATATTACAAAGTTCTCCCAGTCTTGACCATTGGCCCCACACTAGGCACTGTGGCCCGTGTTGTGGTAACCGGTGTAAGATTTAAGCAAAACACTAGTATTACTGCTGGGGGAGACCGTAATAGAAAAACTAAAAATATTAAGTGTAAATATAAATGGAAAAATTAACTTTCAAAGGAACAAAATTCAGAATCAAAGGAACAATATTCTTCATTTCCTCACTATAACAATGTACAATTCTCTCTTCTCTCTGTCTCTTTTTGTGTACGTGTGCAAGCGTGAGTATGTGTGTGTGTGTGTGAGTGAGTGAGGGTGGGAGTGAGTGTGTGATAAAGCGTGAGTGTGTGATAAAGCGTGAGTGTGTGATAAAGCGTGAGTGTGAGTGAGTATTTACTACTTTTATTTGCACTTTGCAGGCCATTGTCTCCTTACTGAACGATTCTAAATTTTTCTGTTTCGCTGTAAGATAGAGAAAGCAACCATTGTTTGATAACTTTATTTACGGAACGGCGATTCTCGTTTATCAAATTGGGGAAAACTTTTAGGGCCCAGTTGTATATTTGTGGAAGGAGCGAGCTTGGATGGCGATCTGCGAAAGTTGTAGTAACTCGTACTAGTGGTAACTTAAATACTCTCTTTTTGAGTAGGTCTGACAGTTGGCTGGAAGCTCATTACTGCTGGGTTTACTAAAAAATAATGTTTAAAAATATGTGTATTTTTTATGAGTATTTATACAATAGTAATGTAATTCTGATTTTTCCCGCTAAAATACTAACGACTGACATGACGTCACTAACCGCAAAGCAGTGGACGTGATACGTGATCTATGATTGTATGTCCAGTTTATGTATTTTCTCACTTTTACTTGAATACAAACAATCAAAATTGTCGTCGCTAAGATCGCAAACTATAATAAAAATGCAGAGAAGTAAAAAGCCTAGTCAGTCTTCGACATCTTGTTTTGCGGTTAGTGACGTAGTAAGCCATACTGGTGTATGCAGTCACGTGACAAAATTATTAAAAGTATAGTATTTAAAATAATTTGTAATAAATTTACTAAGTAATATTAAATTATAAAAATGTAATAAACGATAACGATTTTCTATGAATACAAACTATCATAAAATTAACACTTAATTTTAATTTGTAATTAGTGTTAACATCCCTATTGCACTTAAAAAACAAACTTAAAATATAGTAGTAAATGGCAACCTTATAGCTAAAAATGATCTCTTCCAGGCAACCGTGGGATGGAAAAGAAATTAAACTAAATAAAGACGGGAGTAATCACATAAACAGTAAATTAAAACCTTAATATAAATGAACCTTTTACATATACTAATACAATGACAATTCATTCAAAATTAATGAAATTACTGGCCTTGTGGCTTATTTGGTACCTTGGTAGTAGCTCTGCCTGCGAAGCCGAGGGTCATAGGTTCGAGTACAAATATTTGTATGATGAATTCAAATGTTTGCACTGTGTCTAGGTGTTTCTATGTATAATAAGTATGTATTTAAATCTATATAAGTATTATATCAGCTATCTGGCCGCCATCATACAAGCTTTGCTTAGTTTGGGGTCAGATGGTGTTGTGTGCGAATTGTCCACCAATATCTATTTATTTGTTTAGTCAAAATACTATAGAATAGAATAGAATAATCTTTATTGACATACTTAAACATTCCATTAACATTTTTCACATAAATAAATTGTAAAATAATGAATAACAGGGCTTAGAATATGTCTCGTCAGAATATGCAGTGATACAATAATTAATCAATCAATATAATTTTTAGCTGTAAAGGGGCTGTAAGAACATCTAAAATTTAATTATTTAATATTTATATACAAGTATAATCCATTAGATTGTGCAACAATAGTAATCCATAACAGCAGGAAGGCACAACTGTGGGCCTCATAACAAAGCTCAAAGTCACACAGCGAGCTATGGAGAGAGCGATGCTCGGAGTCTCTTTGCGCGACAGAATCCGGAATGAGGATATTCGCAAAAGAACGAAAGTAACCGACATAGCTCGAAGAGTAGCTAAGCTGAAGTGGCAATGGGCAGGCCACATCGCTCGAAGAACTGACAACCGATGGGGAAGAAAGGTTCTCGAGTGGCGACCACGAACCGGAAGACGCAGTGTTGGACGGCCTCCCACTAGATGGACAGATGACCTCACAAAGGTCGCTGGAAACCGCTGGTTGCAGGTTGCGCAGGACCGTTCGTTGTGGAAATCTAGGGGGGAGGCCTATGTCCAACAGTGGACGTCTTGCGGCTGATGATGATGATGAGGAAGGCACAGCTCAATTAGATTTATAAAACACGATTGTCATACTTTTAACTGGTGTACTCTTGTATGCTGTACAGTGTTCTCTCCAATAGAAGTTGCCTCACTTTATTAGTAAAAGTTGTATCATTAGGGATTTTTTTAAAGCTCTCAGGCAAATTGTTATACAAGATACGTCCCATCTGTAGTGGTGACTTTTTTGCAATAGTTAGCCTACAAGGTCCTATTGGTTCTAAAACGGTTCTTTTCAGTCCCAATCTCCGATCTTGTTTCTCTACAGTAACAAATTTATTAAGATTGTACCTAGTGTACTTTATGACTTCTAATATGTAACATGCAACAGATGTAAGTATTTTTAAAATTTTAAAATGTTCACTGCAACTTTCCTTTTATTTAGAACAGGCCAATACTCTTACAGCTCTCTTTTGCATTTTGAGGACTCTTTGAAAGTCTGTAGAGCATCCCCAGAAGATTATGCCATAAGTCATTATGGAATGAACATATGAGTAATAGATTTCTTTCAAACTTCCTGGTGACGTTACAAATTTCAACTGCTTAAATGGCAAAAAAAATAAAAATGGCAAAGGGTGTATACGCTCTATACACCCTTTGCCATTTTTTTAGAAGTTGTATTTATGTGGCTTTTCCATGATAAAGCTGGATCAATTTCAAAACCCAACAGCTTTACATTATTAGTGGGCGTGATTACCTTCCCATTTGGCAAGTTAACAGAAATCTTGGTTTGAGTTGCTGTTTTTGAATTGAAATACATAATATATGAGCTTCAATCAGATTTTAGCGGGCTTTCGACATAATAATATGTATATGCTGATTTTTGCCTTGAACTTTAAATATGGACAGTGACGGACCTTGTCTAAACGAAATTAATATTTAGCACCCATTTAGATGTCACTTCTTTTGTTGTTAAAATTCAATAAGTAATATTGAACTTGATTTTAATTTTACATTTATATTTTTGATGGGATTTTGTCGTCCTACTTGTAGTTTTTCATTATACTGTGACTGAGTCGCCTGCGACTGCCGCTGCATCACGCAGATCACGCTTCCGAAAAACGCGAGTCGCAGGTAGGTACTTTTTGAAGCGGGATACAGCGACTAGATGCCTGTCGCAGGTTTTAAAAGTAGCTAGTGTGAACAGGCTGTAAGTGATAAGACTCTAAACCATCAGTGTTTCAAATGTCTGTCACACGATGGACCCGGCACCAGCACGGTGAATCCATGGAATGCTAAGAAGTTCGTATAGGCTAGGTACTTTAAAATTTGCAAAATGGTTGTTGGTTACACAGTTGTTTTGTGTTATGTGCGTGCCTATATCTAATCTGTACTAAACGGTTTAGATTCACCTGTGTCTTCTCTCCTAACTAATGTTCATTTTTAACAGGGGAAACCCATTGTTATAGATACCGTTTTTAAGAGTTCAATGGGGAAACTACAATATTTCTATTTTAATATGGGAAATACCCTACTAGTCCATTGAATTACTTTCTTTCGATGGTCGATATTAGGGACTTTTCTAACAGGAGCGACGGGGAATTACCTATTAATTCTAGAGGTCATATAATTGGAGTGTCTTTTTTTTGTAATGTTTCTTTTCTTTTGTGAGTAGGTACAAAAATTAAAAAATAGCATAGACTCAACTGGTTTTATGTCAATCTATTTCTAGCCCTCAATATTCATATATTTTCATTTAAAAAGTAGTTTTAAACATTGTTTTTTTCTTTATGTTTTAAACACTGTTTTATACTTGTTTTAATCTTTGTTTTTAAACATGTGATTAAAAACACTGTTTAAATTCAAACTGTTTTAAACACTGATTTAAACACGTGTTTTAAAACAACTTGTTTTAATCATGCCAACCCTGGTCGCAGGCGCGGTCCCAGCCTCGAACTTTGGGGGGGGGGGTCACCAGTACGCAGCCTCAGATTTGGGAGGGGGGGGGGGGGGCACGAGTAGAAATACAATAAATCGAGTAAAAAAGACTTTACTAGTAGCGTCCCACGATTTTACCCGCGTAGTTGACGCTCCAGTTGTTTTCCCGCGTTTAAAAATTGATTATGTAGGTACTACTAGACATTTTGTTTTTTTTTAGATTTTTAATCATGTATGTATGCATGCATGTAGTACATGGGACACTCAGAAAGTTTTGAGAAACTAAAAAACTTGTATGAAAAAAAAATTACTAAATCTTTTCAAAGAACTCTCCACCAGTCTCTATACAAAGTTTCAAGCGTCTGAACCGATTTTCAAAACATTTTTTCCAGTCCTACGCAGACACCTCTTCCACGGCCTTCTCAAACGCTGTTAGCGCGTCTACCGGCGATGAAAACTGTATCCCTTTGAGCTGATTTTTAATTTTAGGGAATAAAAAAAATCACACGGAGCCAAATCAGGACTGTAAGGAGGGTGCCCCAAGACTCTGACCGGTGTGGAGTCCAGGAAGTCCCTTGATCGCAGAGTGCGCGGGCGCGTTGTCGTGGTGAAAAAGGAACCCGCGGAGCCCGGTGTTCGGTGGCTTATTTCTCATTGCAGAAAAAACTTCTGACAAGCATTTTATGCTGGACCATTCCGCGTTGTTACTGCTTTGGTCTCGAAGTGGAATTGAAATTAGGTACCCCGTCAATGTGAAGAAACTAGCGATCAAAATTGTCCTTGCGCTCCTCGATCGCTTCACTTTCGTAGGTTTGGTTCATTTTGAAACAGCAAAACTGTCGACTGCTTTGTTTCTTATTGATAAATCTAGGATTAGTCACCTGTCACAATGTCGTAGCCTGCATCAAATTTTTGTATCATATTACGGCAACAATCCACACGGTCCTGCTTCTGAGCTTAGTTGAGCTTAGGTTGTGCGGCACCCAGCGGGAAACTATCCTCCTTACGCGAAGGTGCTCGTACAAAATCTTGTGAACACTTCCTGAACCAATATGCAGAGTATGCTGAATCTCTTCGTACGTAATGCGTCTGTTTCTTGAATTACATTTTTTACTGCCAGCACACTTTATTCGGTGACAGCCGTCGTAGGACGACCACTCTTTTGTTCATCCCCCAAAGTAAAACGACCGCGTTTGAACTCGCTATACCAGCGGTAGATGGTTGCTTTTGAAGGTCCTTCATCCATAAAAGCAATTCGAAGTCGATCAAATGACTCGTCAGGTTTTAAGCCACATTTGAAATCGTAAAAAATCATAGCACGAAAATGTTCTCGACGCAGATCTATTTTTTAATAAAACAAAAAAAAAATTGGCTCTCAAAAAAATGCGGAGGGAAATTTGAAAATCGAACAGTTGTATTTATACTTTTATATAATCGAAATTTTCAAAATAATTACAAGTGTCTTATACATAAAAAACTTTTTTTTGCAAAACTTTCTGGGCCTGGTATATGATTTTGGGGGGGGGCATGTCCCCTGTGACCCCCCCCCCCCTGGAGCCGCGCATGCCTGGTCGGACGAGAACCCACGACCATGTGCCACCACTGTTTTCTTTTGTGAACAGGTAATAATGTTAAAAAAGGAAACAGCCGAGCGCGAACGGGAAATTGCATCTGATCTTTCTATGTGCCAACCACGTCCTGCAGGTCTACTACGAAAACAAACTCAGAACAAATCGGATCCGACCGACAGCTGAATCGGATTGTAGCCTACCACGAAAAACATTCGGATCGATACATTTCGGGTCGGAAGTTATAGACTTAGGTCGGATGAGGGTCGGATCGAACGAAACGGCCGATCTGATCAACCGACCGATTGTCTTTCGTGGTTGAAAACTTCCATAAGTTCGGCCGATATATCGTTTATCGGACTTCGTAGTAGACCTGCTGGGCGCCGGAGGATGGTATATCATGCCCTCCTTCAACCCCCATGAAACGGGATCTTGGGTGGCGGACTTAGGGGGATTTTAGGGGGATCCACCAATACACAAGTAGGTATAACCCTTATAAAGGCGCGTGCAGTGTTACTGCGCGCCAAACCAAAGAAAGGAAACTGTAAACGGGAACGGGTTCTGGGGGACTGGGTTCCTGTAGCTCCGGCAAACAGGCGCACGGACGAAACACTTCAAGGTTTTTAGTGGGTAGGCTGATTATCTAGCAGATAATCCCACATATCAACCTGGTTAGCCCTGAAGCCGGGTGGAATTCATTAAGAATGTTCCCTACACAAAAAAATAAAAAATAAGACATAAACATTTACTTTTTGCACAACTCCAAAAAAGTTTAAGGTTGCTGTTCCAAATTTCTCAGTTTCTTCCTGTTAATTAATCGCAGGATTGGCAGAGCTGCAAGCCTTACGATCTGTTTTATTTAGTAAAATTAGGGATTTTTCGCATTATGGTTTATTTTTAGAAAAAAAAATTTTTAAGAAATGTCCACCAATATTCATTTATTTAATTAAGCATGTGAATAAGTAAATAGATTAATAAACCTTTGCCAGTTATTCTACTACCAAGCAGTGCTGTACAAACATTACTGCGTTCCAGCTTGAAAGGCAATGTTTTCCGTGAAATTATTGGGTGGTAAAGAGATATAAACAATATGATATCACCGGGTGACTGGTGCAGTGCAATACTAGGTAGTTATTTGAACCTTTCAAATTCTTGAATGCTTCCATATCCGCTTGATACACCGGTGTGTAATATAGTACCCAAAAACTTGGTTGATGACGAAATATACAAACTTAACTTTGCGGACGGGTTTTTGGCGGGAAACATTTTTTTTTAGTGATTTTATTTGGGAAGGTATACCGATAAATTTTTGTTTAATGGCGTCTACTTGAACTGGTCTTTATTTTGATATAATCCACATTAAAATTAGAGTCCATTTACATAGAAAAATCGTAAAATTAAAAAAAAACAAAATTTACAATTTTTGGCGGGAAAATAGTCCCGAAGTATGGAAATATTTTTTTAAAATATATTTGTGCTATCGAATGCAGTTATTTTTGGTTTTTCGAGTTTGTTATTTCGTATACAACACATTTAAGCCATAAAACCACTGTCTCCTTCATAAATTATTAATGTAATAGCTGATCGACTACTTGAGAAATCGCAAAAAAAAATCTCAAGTGTCAAAAATGTTAGTTTACATTTTAAGTACATTAATTATAAACAAACGATACCGCTAGAAGCGTCTTGAAATGCTCTTGAGAATAAATGGGCTCAAACGGATACAAGTAGGGCGGCACTTCATATGTCGAAGCACAAACACACGCTTATGTAACCTGACACCCGTTTTCCCGCCAAAATTGTAAACGCGAAGATCAGGCGGTGTAGCAAGCGGATATTGAAGTAACTATGAGAGGCTGTGAACTGTGCTATTATATGCAGGTGTGATGCCATTTATTAGAAATTTTGATTTTACCATTACACATGAAACATATATAACTTGTTTATCCAGTCATTCCATATAAAAATATGTTTGCACATTTTTGATTTGCAGTAGAGTTACTGTCAAAAATGTGGTACTTCCCCAGGCGGACTTTGCACAGAGACCTACCTGCACACAATTCTTAGCATTTACTTTATATTTGGAGACACCCAGGTTGAACCTATTGAGTTACAGAGATGGTAGTGTTCCACTTTTTTAATTGACTTGAAAGATTTAAAATGAATCTCAGAAATACCTACCATGTGCCGGATGTGCCAATGGAGCTCGGGTGTATTCTGTGAGGTCTTATCATGTTAGTGAGAGATGGGATAAAATAGGATTGGTTTAGATTGTGTTGTTTAACATTAGGCAATTCACGTCAACCTTGCACAAGCCTTTTATTATTATAAATATTACACATACCTGAGGTAGGATAGTATCTTCCGAACAGGCATCGCTTGATGGGAGCATATGCTTGTGACTTGTTTACTGTGATATACTTTTTCAGTTGGTTTTCCAATAATCGTGTGACCTAGGGACAAGTTAAAGTTAAAACTCAAAGTGTGATCAAGTCAATATTCTAGTTTAACAAACCAGTGTTTCAAAGATTTGTGTTTTGCTTTGAAGTTTAGGGTAAGGTCTTGAATCGAGTCGCCTGAATTTAGGGGGGGAGGGGGGAGGGGAGGGGAATCCAAACCACTTCACTACCTAAAGGTTAACATCAAAGATCATGTTGTCTACTCTACTAAAACACTTTTACACCAAAATTTAGGGCGGGGGGAGAGGGGTAGAGGGTGGGGCTAGTTGTATCTGTCGTTGATCTAGACCTAACAGGTCAGAGTTGGATTTGTCACTAATTTCGAACTAACCAGTCTAACTAGGTCTTTTATAAACACTCTAGGGGTAGTAGCCACAAGACTAGGTGGAGTCGGGGTGCTTTGTTGGTTTTGTGACTAATTTCAAACCTAACCGGTCTGAGTTGGTCTCTGGGTGGGTAATTTGTTAAGTATTG
Source organism: Ectropis crepuscularia (assembly GCA_963693475.1). Lineage (NCBI taxonomy): Eukaryota > Metazoa > Arthropoda > Insecta > Lepidoptera > Geometridae > Ectropis > Ectropis crepuscularia. The sequence continues at coordinate 4,326,562 of OY856340.1, forward strand.
AAGGGAGGAAAACGATTTTCACAAAACTATGTACGAGTATTTATTTTAATTTATAAACATAGTTGATTACACTGATCATGATCAACATCAAAAAAAACATTGGTGTTTTTTTTTTACTTTAGTGAACCTCAAAAATTGCGATCAAAACATTTCGTTTCACGAACTTAGACATCCATTATGTTATCCATTAGGTCCAATTCACACATCCGCGTGTTTTTTGTGTGAATTTACAGAAACTTTAAACATTAATTTAAAATATTTTCGCATAACTCCGGCAGCTACAATCGAATTGGGAGGGTCAAGACAAAGCCCCTTGACCATTCCATAGTAGCAGTATCCTCACATTCAGGCGATTCGATTCAAGACCCAACCCAATCAATATTTGTTTTTTTTTTTTTAATAAAAAGTGATGAGACAAGCAGGACATGTGCCTGATGGTAAGCAACATTCCTGCCACATAACAGCACAGTAACACGCAGCTATTGGAACATGAAGAGTCCAAATCATTACCTAGCACTGCACTGCGCTCGTCACCCAGAGATCTAAGTTGTTATATCTCTCAGCCCTGTAATTTCTCTGGAAACATTGTCCTTCAAACCGGAACACAGTAATGTTTGCACATTACTGCTTGGCGGTAGAATAAATGGCAAAGGTGTGGTACTTCCCCAGGCGGACTCTGCTAAGAGTCCTACCACTACAAAGACATCAGGTAATGCAGAGTCTAAATTAATGTAGTTTCATTAAAGTCCACATTAGTAAATTATTTCTCATTCTGTCAATAAAATACTGAGTATTTATGGGTATATCCAGATATAATTTATGTCAAGCATATGAGACCAATCGTGTTCATCACGATAAGTTATTTGTTCAATATTAATCTAGTATATTTTATAGCAGTCTAACCTTGAGATCAATTAGTGGTTCTTCAGTCTCGTCTTTGAAGAATTCGATGTTTATAGTAATAAGGCCTCTGTCCAGAAGCCGGACCGTCACAGAAGACCCTTTTGTTCCAGTAAGCACCTTCAGTGAGCCGCCTTCTAGCTTAATATCAGAGGCTAAAATAAGATTCGGGATGTGTTCTTTCAACACTGTTTCCACTTGTTCAAATACTGATTTCTGACCGATTTGATCTCCTATTCGCGCCGCATCGAGCGAAAAATCTAACAGTAATGTTTGAACAGACATATTAGTCGTGTTTCTTGTTATTTCTAAAATTACCGGCCAATTTTGGCTAACCAAAAATTACACAAGGTAAATGGTAAAGGTACAAGGTACTAACTAAACAACCCAATCTGACCAGTGTTGCAAACTTTATTATTCATATAATCGTACTATAAGCTTAAAATGATCGTATTTTGCCATGAATTCAAGATAAATAATAGTACGCAATGGGATTTCAGTAAAATAACGCAAATCAATGCAAAAACGGACTTGAATTATAATTTTCAATCAATATTTTTTTGTCGTCAATTAACACGATACTCCGGTTTAAAGGGCAACGTTTATTTTTGTAATATAGAGCTGGAGCTCACCAGGGTAGTGATTCTGAAACCATTCGGTTGCATCCGACACGGAATCTCATCTCTCGGTCTTTGTCTTATCTGTTTAGCATGACAAAGACCGAGAGATGAGATTCCGTGTCGGATGCAACCGAATGGTTTCAGAATCACTACCCTGATCTTCAAAAGCCTTTCCGAACGCTTGGTCGATGCGACGCGTGACCAAAATGCTGGCGTTTATTTGGCCCAACGCATAAGCATTGCCATTCAGCGTGGTAATGCCGCCAGCATGCTGGGTACGCTTCCGATTGGTAGTGGGCTTGAACATCTTGATTATCTGTAGACCTTCATTGGTCTATGGATAATTCAGGTGTGCTTAGTGTAAGTAGTTGTTAGGTATGTAGCGTAGTGTAGTTCTCATTGTATTTTAGATTTGTTAATAAAGGCTCTGCCCGTTTAAAAAAAAAAATGTGTGCGCTTAAAACCGCACGGCAGAAGTGAAAACTAAAATAAGAAATACTTAACTATACATATAATGACTACTAAATAATTTTAATTTAAAACTTTTACGGCTGAATGATTAGTATCCATGGCCAAGAATAAATTTTAAAAAAAATACGCGGGTCGAAAATGCCGTTTAAAACTCGCAAGTTTTTAGTGTTTGCTATTTAGTTTTGTCATATTTATGTATTTCGCTAAAAATGCATAAATATGTTGTGTTATAGTGTATTTGTGTAAGCACCTTCTTATGAAAATGGGTATCATTTTGTGTATTTACGTAGTGTAAGTGCTGTGATAAAATATTACAACCATAACTTTTTTGCAATGGACGTGAAATGCAAATTTAACATTTCGTAACATGTTCAATTGATGTGGTAAGTACCTAGAAGTTAATGTCGTGATAAAAAAGTTTAAAAATTCGCCAGTTTCAGCGAGAAAGTCGCTAAAGTGTCAACTCTGGTAGTGAGCAGCGAGAGAGAGTAAGAGTATGTATTGTCCGTATTGTCCCATGTCCTCCTCTAACAATTATCTTTCTCGGTCTGGCACGTTTGTTGACCACATTATCTTTCTCGCTCTAGCATCCCGAGTTTACCCGAAATTTCTTATCATATCCGAGCGTGATGATCACGTGATCATGAGTCCATTTCACAGCCCACGAAAATTCTGTCTATAGCGCGCCTAAAGAAGTTTTCACTTCAAAAATATAGAGCAACAAGACGAGCAATGTGCCTGATGCACACGCAAATGAACAGTGACAAGCAGCTAAGGATAATGGAACACAAGAAACGGAAGAAGAGTCCCAATCATTACAAACATTGAAAAATTTAAACATTGCCCTTCATACTGGAATATGGTGATGTTTGTCTTATATAATAAATTAGCAGCTTTCCGCGGTTTTTCCTATGTGTGGTCCTAAACGTGTTACAAAGTGCAGCCCTATCCTACTAGACCCAGACGTTACGACGTTACTGTTACATACTTAAATCAATTTTTATCCCGGAACTATAACGGGAACGAGAACAACGCGGGTAAAATTGTGGGGCGCTGCTAGTATATGCTATATTAGTTATCAAGCAACACGAAAGAAAATATGATAAAGCTGCCGAATGTATAGCTGCCATAGCACGTAGTGTAATATTGATGGGCTTAGAATGTCATAAAAACTGTTGATTGCGAGTGGATTTTCACTTTGAAGTGGGTTGCATAGCCAAATTGACAGGCTAATACCGTAATACCACAGTGTAAACTAAACGTATAAAATACAAAGAATATAAATATACTGTGTTAATACGCCGTATATCTTTAGTGGGACTACATAGAGATAAGTTTAAGTACTAAAAATTGTTGGATGCGTTCATAAAACAACCTACAAATAAGAAGTTTAGTTCGATCAAAACAAGTTGTTTTGTTTTTTACACATACATATGTATGTATGGTGATTTATTATCTTCGTAAGATTCCATTCAAAAGATCGTACATGTTGCGTACGATTTCGACTTCGCGAAACGTGAGCCAAAAAAGTCGTATAAATACGATTTAAATCGTACGGTTGGCAACACTGAATCTGACACACAGCGTGACATACAGTGTTACCAACTCCTGAAAATATTTATCCTAAACCTTAGTAAAAAATCCCTAAAATTGACACATTTACTCGAAAATCCCTTTTTTTTTAGTAAAATAGAAAAAGAATACTTTTACTGAGAAAATATATATCACTCCACCCCAGCTTTACTCGCGGTATATATTGTATAGCCTATAGCACTCAGGGATCCCGTACATTCCCAACGGTGAAAGACTTTTTGAAATCGATTCATTAATTCCTGAGAATATCACGTTCAAAAAATATTGGCAGTCAAAGAAACTGCCGATAGAAGTGAAAATTTATGTATAACTCAGAATTTGATAGCTTACTTTGGAAACTACACGGTTGTAACCGGAGGGCGTGGCCAAGCCAACATGGCAGGGCCACCTAAAAATGCGTCAGCATTTCCCATTGGCTCACCCATTTCTAGATGGCCATGCCATGATGGCCAGGCTACCCCCTATCAGCATTTCCCATTGACTGACGCATTTCTAGGTGGCCAATGGCCAAGGTCCCGAGTGTACCCGAAGATTTCTTATTATACCCGAGCGTGACGTTAGAATTCAATTCACACCCAACGTAAAATCTGTCTAGGCGCGCCTAAAGAAGTTTTCACTTCAAAAAAATGTCTTCAGCTACCTGCTACGCAACCTGTCGAAATTTGGTCGTACCCACTTAGATTTAGAACAAATTTGATTAGCAAAGATTTATATTGACGCAAGCTTGACACAAACATGCTGTCACGTAAACGCACGGTACAAAAACTCTGAAAAAGGAACATTTCTCCAAAGGTTTTATTACATTCTTCATTCATGCTCCGCTCCTTTTGATAGTAGCGTAATGTTATATAACCTACTAGCTGTTACCCGCGACTTCGTTCGCGCGAAATAAATACTAAGGTAACTCAGGCAGTACCTATTTTTATACCCAGACACATTTACGGTTGCTAAAAACAGCTTACAATAAAACAATGTCATACAAATTAATCAAAATTGGTTCAGTTGTTTAGATGTGAAAGCGTAACAGGCATTCGCCCCCATTTCAACTACAATTCATCCCCATACAGTTCGAAATTACAAAATTGCTAGAACAAACATTTATTAGCTTCGTTCCAAGTGCCTATATAAAGAGTTTCATAGTTTTATCTTCAACGATTGGGAACTTCCATATCGACATTCGTCCCCCATTTCATCCCTATACAGTTCGAAATTACAAAATTGATAGAAGAAACATTTAATTAATTCGTGTCTTGTATCTAGACTCTAGATACAAAATTTGATAACTCTGAAAATCACGAATTTTCATACAACCGTTCATACCTTGTTTCACCCTCTTAGGGATTGAATTTCGAAAAACCCCGTCTTAGCGAGCGGTTACGTGCTAAAAGGGACCGCCATGCAAAATTTCAGATTCCTAGGATTTGTAGTCTCTGAGATACCTTGATGAGTGACCTTTCGCTTTTATATATATAAATATAGGCTTCCTCAATTAATGAACTATCCAATAGAAAAATAATCTTTCAATTCGAACCAGTAGTTCCCAAGTTCCTAGCGTTCAAACAAACTCTTCAGCTTTATAATATTAGCATAGAATAGATAATACAGATAGAACGGACACTCCCCACCCCCCGCCAGTTTCAAGCTTCCTACCCCGCAAGGACGCAAGAAGCTCTCAACGAAGGGTTATATCGGACGACAATTTTCTATGAGAATACGACCATGACGCTGTGTTCGCTGTGACGAAATTATTAAACTCGTTGTTTTTAAACTGCGGCTTTCGTTAATCGTTGTGAAATACGTCAGTGGCGCCAATAACGTATGGTAACGAGTGATGGCGCGGAGTATAGTTCGCTTAGTCACTAGTGTTGCCAATTTAGTGGATTTTTTTACTAAGATTGCAACTATTCAGATTTATTGGTAAGTGATTATTTCTTAGCATTCAACCGACTCAAAAAAAAGAAAGAGGTTCTATATTAGACTATCTGTACTTTTATGTGCGTCCATGTATATATTATGTCGGTCAATAGTGAACAATGAATATAGGATTTCATATAGTAGTATGCTTATTTAAGATTTCGCAACAACCGTTCATTAAAAGCAGTAAGAGGATACGAGTACATTGACTATTGGAATGGATAGTTCCAAAAAAAATTAACGATATTTTTAAACTAAAACTTATTAAGTAATTAACGGCTTTGACATTGACTTATAAACTTTAATGGTTCTAGTACTACCGGTACTACTACGATTTAGTTTCATTTTTAACCAACTTCAAAAAAGGAGACGGATCTCAATTCGTTTATAATATGTTTGTTACGTGATAGCTCCATTTATTGTGAAACAAAGGACATAAGCCCAAATCACATTGAAAAAACCCAGGTGCCACACCTGGGGTTTTTGATGTACCTCGGATTTTAAGTTATTAGTAATAATATTCTAAACTATCATCATCATCCGTTTGAGTGGCTAACCTGCGTTTTTTTGCCTGTAGAAGTTTTGTAGAAGTTCGTGTCAAAAGCTCGTTTTATGGAACAAAATATATTGTATAATTTGGTGTTAATGATAGAAAAATAATATATACCGGCTGAGTCATAAAGAGATATATCAAACAATGCACGAATATGCTTAGGTTCTTTTCGCGATGGGTGGCCTTGGAATTCAAATTTAACGAGTGTAAGTAAAATAATTCATGATAATACGCTTATTTTTGGTAATGTACTTTGGACTTTGTATTCAATTGTCAGTATGCTTACATCGCGGGTCAAATTTGGACAAGTGCTAGCACAAGCACAGCACTAGCATAGGTCTGGGATATGAGGCGTACTTGAAGAGAGGTATATGCTCAGATGTTATGAAGATGATGATGATGATTACATCGGATTGCATTTTTTTATTTTAACTAAACAGTTTAACTTTAAAAAATCTATAGGTGAACTTTAAAAAAAAAACGCCTACAAAACTACACTGATAAAAAAACATGTTAGCCACTAATTTGGGTTATGGGAGTGGTGTAATTTTTATTCCTAAAATATATTTACATGCAATTGTTCGATTTTTTTGAGATTAGATACAATTATTTTGTGCCGAGGTCAGGGTACGATTTGGGCCATGTCCTTTGATGTTTCTTATTTTTGGTAGATCATAGTTTTGAAATATGAAAACAAAACTAAAATTTACTTTCGTTTATTTTTGTTTAAGTTTTTTATGATTGTCGTTGAAATTTGGTCAAGTAAGTTTCTAAATTTAATTTGAAATTACAACTGATTTTTGTTTATTCGGCGCAAATAAATTATTAAGTAATGACTTCAACCTTAAAATGTGATTTGAGTATAATAGACTCACTCACTATTCTCACAATATTTAAAGTTTTATGCGATCCTTACTATAATGCGAATAAATAAATCACTATTTATCAACATACAAAAGTAATATTTTTTTAAGTATTAGTAATAAATTAAATCCGGAACTAGCAACATTATCCGACGTCCGACATAATGTTTGTTTACAACATTTAATTTGGAATTTTGAGTTGAAAAATCATGTGCTTTCTCTTTACTGGTCGCTGACATGAGGTGTTAATAATTAATAAGTAGTTTGTGCAGTGTATGATAGTCTGATATACCTAGTGAACTGTGATAACGCCTTTTAAAATGCAACTTATGAACGTTGTTGTGTACCTAATCTAATGTTCTGTGACTAGCCTACCTATAATGAAATACGCGATATGTGGAGTGATTAATTAATATATTGTCAGAATAAAGTTTTCTCTTTGGGTAAGTGTACCTACTTAACTAAAAATCAATTCGTCCATGGTACCTTTATTATCTCCTATTTTGTTTTAAATCTTCTCCCTTCTGATTGTTGATGAAAGTTATATTTACCTACATTAAAGATCGAACACTAACTAGGTAAGATTGTAAGCCACTTAACACAGGCAGGTGAACTCACGGGTCACAGCTATTCCATAAAATAATTTAGTAACCCTAGATGACACGCACACATGCGTAAATGTGTTCGAACGACTTAAGCGTAGTTGTGTGAGTGTAGGTATGTCGACTTCACCGTTTGTTTGGAGTTTAGGCCGAGTGTCCGGGGTGTGATATTAGTATAGATTAGGAAATCACGACAAATAGGAATCACTGGTTGGTTGTGTGCTTAACTTTATTAAAAATGTTTATTTTATTTGAAGTAAATTTGTAAAACAAGAGTCAGAAATATATTCATAAATAATGCAATTAATCTTACTCATTATATACATACCTATTTCAAAAAATGCTACGAAATGAATTCACCTTTCGTATCTCAACCTTCCATTCTTGTCCTTATTTAAAAATAGTAATGAAATATACAAACAAACAAAAAAATATGACATTGAAAAAAATCCTAAAACAACCCACAAAAACAAAAAAGCCACAAAAAAATCCCAACCCAAACATTTATCCCCTAAATTTGGGGTGAAAGCCCTTAAGTTGGTAAGACAGAGACATAAATTGACAGAGAGATACTCAGACAGGGCTGCCAGCTTGATGCCACGGAACGATGCTAAACTAATAAAAGGCTTTAATAAAAGTGCTAGATTGCAGTAGCCTAGCGCTTCCCAGTCGGATCGATCCGACACGGAATCTCTGGGTAGCGATGCTAAATCCATTCGGTGCATCCGACACGGAATCTCATCACTCTGTCTCTGTCATGCTAAACAGATAAGACAAAGACCGAGAGATGAGATTCCGTGTCAGATGCAACCGAATGGATTTAGAATCGCTACCCAGGGTAACGATTCTAAATGCGATCCGAATGGTTCAAAATCGGTTTGACAATCCCTGTCTCTGTCATGCTAAACAGATAAGACAAAGAACGAAAGATGAGATTCCGTGTCGGATGAAACCGAATGGCTTTAGAATCACTACCCAGATCTCTGTTTTATCTTGGTATTTGTCTTATCTGTTTAGAAAAACAGAGACAAGGAATCTCATTCCGAATATGAACCGTTCGGATTGCATTTAGAATCGCTACCCTGATTTCTAAAAATACTGCAAAATTTATTGATCTTGAAAATTTGTCCTACAAAATTGTTGTGTATTGCTTTAAAATCAGTCATCGTCACTATCTGTATTTCTGCTGCTCTGCTTTCATCACTTTGTTCAATCGCCGTTGAAGTGGATAGTTATTGACTTAAAGTTTTTACTCAGTTTTTGAAGTGAAAACATTTTTTGGCCCACCACAGACAGATTTTTCGTGGGCTGTGAATTGAATTCTAGTTTCTACCCTTACGCTCGGGAATGACAAGAAATCTTCGCGTAAACTCGGGACCATGGCCATTGGCCATCTAGAAATGCGTCAGCGTTTCACATTACCCATCTAGAAATGCGTCAGCATTTTCCATTTGCCATCTCGAAATGCGTCAGCATTTTCCATTGGCCATCTCGAAATGCGTCAGCATTTCTCATTGGTTCACGCATTTCTAGATGGTCATGCTCATGGCCACGCGCTACGGTTTCACTCGCGTGGTTTCTAAAGTGAGCTATCAAATACTAATTTATAAGTTTTCACTTCTATCGACAGTTCCTATGACTGTCATTTTAAAAATAATAATTTTGAGGTGTGGTGTGTGTGGTGAGGTACCAGGGATGTTACGCAGCTTCTTCTCCGACTCCGATAAGTCGGAACTTCCGATTATTATTACACCTTCGGTTCCAACTTCGGCTCCGAAACTTTTATATTGGAGGTTTTAATCTGAGGTAAGGTGTATAAATATTTGAGAAAATTGTGGTGGAAAATAAATAGATATACAAAATCCCAACCCCTTAAATCAATTGCCGCGCAATGTTTATCGTGTCCAAGTGTTTGACAAAATAATGTTTTATTTGTCCCCAATAAAAATGTCTTTCTTGCAAAAAATATCACTTTTGATCCTGCCTAGGCCTCCGACTTCGGTTCCAACTCCGATAAATCAAATTTAAAAACTCCGACTCCGACTTCGGTTCCGATAAGATGACTTCCGTTACATCCCTGGTAGGTACATAACTTTTTGAAGTGAAAACTTCTTGTGACGCACCACAGACAGATTTTTTGTGGGCTGCGCATTGAACTTAAGCGTCAGGTTCGTAAATGATAGAAATCTTCGGGTAAACTCGGGACCATGGCCATTGGCCATCTATAAATGCAAAGCATTTCTGAATGGCCATGGTCAGGCTCACGCTCTCTGGTTTCACCCGCGTAGTTTCCAAAGTGAGCTATAAAATTCTGAGTTAGATATAAGTTTTCACTTTAGTCCGTATGACTGCCAATTTTTTTAAATCGTCCAGAGGTTATAAAACAAAATAAAATACATCGAACTATAATACTCTGCACTCCGGTACATACCTAACTACTTACACTAAGCACATCTAAATTATCCATAATGAAGGTCTACAGATATGCAAAATGTTTAAGCCCACTGCCAATCAGAAGCGTGCCCAGAATAATGCTGACGGCATTACCACGCTGAATGGCAGTGCCAAACAATACGTTGGGCCAAATAAATACCAGCTTTTTGTTCATTTATTCACGCGTTGACCAAGCGCTTGGAAAGGCTTTTGAAGATGAGATGAGCTCCGAGCCCCCACCTGTTCGATGTCTCAAATCCAAGTTAGTTGTATAAAAATCTTCGTATTTGTACTGCTAGACTGAATACGTGTAACTCCTCATTAAGATGAGATATGATAAAAGGTTTTTGTATCGAGTGAAAGTATGGTTAAAAACATCGGTTTTGACTGAATTTTGTTCGGTCAGTTCTACTGGACCAGCTTGAGTTGCAACCTATGACCAGGGTAGCGATTCTGAAACCATTCGATTGCATCCGACACGGAATCTCATCTCTCGGTCCATTGTCATGCTAAACAGATAAGACAAAGACCGAGAGATGAGATTCCGTGTCGGATGCAACCGAATGGTTTCAGAATCGCTACCCAGAGCCTATCAAAAGATTGAAAATGTCAAATGCAAGCCTACCTTTGTCTTTTTATTCATTGCCTACCTTGAAAAAAAACTGTGATTTTGGTGTTTAGCGGGGTTTCCACATTTTAATACCGTTGTATTAAAATACTTTACGGTTAACTTACTCTTATACTCTTAACTTACTTAACTTACTTTACGGTTTTACTCGCGTAATTTTGCAATGTGAGCTATTAAATTAAGAGTTATTAGTTTTCACTTACATCGGCAGTCCCTAAGACTGCTAATTTCTGAAGTGAAAACTCTTGCGGAGCCCAGGCAGATTTTCCATGAGCTGTGAATTGAGCTCAAGCGTCACGTTCGCAAAATAAAGGAATCTTCGGGTAAAAGCGGATGATTTAGATGGACATAATCATGGCCACGCCCTCCGGTTTCACCTGCGTAGTTTCCAAAGCGAGCTATCAAATTCTGAGTTATTAGTTTTTATTTCTATCAGGGTAGCGATTCTGAAACCATTCGGTTGCATCCGACACGGAATCTCATCTCTCGGTCTTTGTCTTATCTGTTTAGCATGACAAAGACCGAGAGATGAGATTCCGTGTCGGATGCAACCGAATGGTTTCAGAATCGCTACCCTGCAGTCGTTATGACTGCCATTTTTTTATGATATCTCATACTATGAAACTAGGTTTGAACGAAAATCATTCGGATCTTTCCGTTAAATAAATTCTCTTTGAAGTTTTGGACTGGCCACAAAAGGTATTTTTTTCTGAGAACTGAAATAAGAGAACTAGCAACACTGATTAAAACTGTCTTGTCTTTCTTTTTTTGTAAAAAATTTGCATCGTGAGATTCTTGTGAAATGGCTGGAAATAATTCTGAAGAAGTAGAGGTGGGTACGCCTAGATAATTACATGAAAATATTCATAAACTACCTGTTACTAGTTCAAGATTAGCAAACTTTCTTGTGGTTTTAGCAGGAGTAATGCTGATGTGGCTTGACTAACTTTCACTGTTTTTATCTTTGAATAAGTTTACCGTATTTAGTGTCGATTACGTCGTATAATAGAGAAATAAGTGTATTTGTAGTGTTAAGTCATCGACTAGGGTGTGACTAATTGTTAGGTTTTATCAAGTGCTAAAGTGTAGGTTAGGTATTGGTGTAAAAATGGCCTGTGTTTTCAAGGGGTCGGCGACGACCGACAGCAAAACTACCGCGAACACCGAGGTGCCTCCAGAGTTCCTTATCAAGCATCCTCTACAGAACACCTGGAGCCTGTGGTTCTATGACAATGATAGAAGCAAAACTTGGGAGGAGAACTTGATTGAACTTACAACATTCGACACCGTAGAAGACTTTTGGAGGTAACAACATGTTTATTATCTGTACTAATATTTATAATATATATAAATATATAATATATATACTATTAATTATACCAATATTTAAATTTAAATAGCTTTTTGATTGTATTACCTATCTACTAAGGGATTAAAAACACTACTAAAATTTGCTAATAATTGTCCTACTTCACTGGCTTTAATTACTGATTTCTAATAATCTAGTTGTTGCTTAACAACTAGATAATTTTATTATAATATTGATATTAGTAATAGAGCCCAAGTTTCACATAGAAAATGCATTGAAACTGAAGAGTTTAATTTAAAGTATTGATAGTGTATGCATGACTGACTACATTGCCCTGGTGTGCAATCTTTCATGCAGTGGGCTCACCTAGACAAAATTGAAATATTGAATAATAACAGATACCTGGCAAAGACTTAGATTTGTATTTTCTTTGGCTTTTTTTTAAGAAGATACCTAAATATTTATTATAGATTAACCCAGATTGTGTATCCATTGGGAAATTCAGGCTTGGGTAGTGATTCATAGTTTTACAGTGTGGATGAAAAATATGGATACAGTATGATTTAATTTTTGGAATTTCCATCATGTACTACTACTGGCACTTGGTTTGGTGTTGATGATTGCACTGACATCACACTTGTAGTTAATTATCCATGAATTTTTCATGATGGATAATTTACAGCTTCGAATGACTGGGCCAGTAAAACATGGGTATGGTGATGGGAAGTAACACACCTTTGCACATTATTCTACCGCCAAGCAGTAATGTGCAAACATTACTGTGTTCCGGTTTGAAAGGCAATTTTTCCAGAGAAATTACAGGGCTTAGAGATATTACATCTTAGATATCTGGGTGACGAGCGCAGTGCAGTACTAGGTAATGATTTGGAATCTTCATGTGCCAATAGCTGAGTGTCACTGTGCTGTCATGTGGCAGGCATGTTGCTTACCATCAGGCACATATCCTACTCGTCTCATCACTACTTATTTAAAAAATAAACAAGAAACATGTCCTGCTTGTCTCATTGCTATAAATTATAAAAAAGCAAAACACCTGTCTATGCACAGTGTCACTGCTATTGGAACATGCAGATTCCAAATCGTGACCTCAATTTTTTCCTTTACCGTTTTTTTTAAATTACCGGCTTTACGCACGTGACTTCGAGAAGACAGTGGTGCACGTGGAATTCGATTCTGCTCCGAATCGGGAGTCGCCGTTCTTCCGACTATACCGAATCGGTTGTCGCCGTTCTTCCGACTATACCAGCCGGAACTTGTATTGCCGTTACTCATTGTAAATTTTTAAAATTCCAGACTGTACCATCATATCAAACTACCGTCGGAACTGCGCCAAGGACATGATTACGCAGTGTTTAAGCAAGGAATCCGCCCCATGTGGGAAGATGATGCAAACAAAATGGGAGGACGCTGGCTCGTCAATCTCGAGAAGAAGCAACGCAACTCTGATTTGGACCGATTTTGGCTTGATGTTGTAAGCAATTTACTAAACTTTTATATTTTTGTTCATTTTGCCACTTTTTAACTGTATAGAGACTTCTTTGGGACTCACAGTCAGATGGTGAAATCTAGAATGCTTGGATACCCAGGAATGAGATTAAGAGATGATTCTGGCTTTTAGTGTTTCGCCATTATATCATAGTGGTTATTGATGTGCACTTTCACAAGTGTTTAGTGAGGTGCAGTGGTATTGATGGCAAGAGTACTCAGACGAATAGTCCACTTTGCTCCCACTACTACAACTTAGGGCTTTCTCTCACAAAAGGAGAGTGAAGTCCATAACTCACTACTCAAGCCAAGTTTTATTTACAACGTAGTTATAGAACAAGCGAGACTTGCTCTTGAACGTGGCCATAACAGCAGATCTCCCATATGTGGTAAAATACTTAATAACTTGCAGAGATCCAACAGATAACATTGAACATTCTCGGGTCTACACCAATGTAGCTTATGCATGGCACCATAAATTAATTATAACAGGCAAAGCAGATGTTAAAGTAAATGTTGTTTTTAAATCATGATAAAAAAATGAAACTTTCTGCTTCTGAACTCCAGCAACTTTTGTAGTTATAGACTAGCAGTAGTGTGCAGCAACAATGAGCTCTCGTATCTTGTTATAATACCAGAACATATTATGCGTCTTATTTTGGATGATATTTGTTGCAACAAATGTGTGTGAACTGTGTAATGACTAGTATTAACTGGTTCAATTTTACAGGTTCTACTACTGATTGGTGAAAACTTTGAAAATTCAGATGAAATCTGTGGAGCAGTAGTCAATGTTAGACAAAAGGTTGATAAAATAGGTCTGTATGAACTTCTTTTTTAGTAATTTTGCTATTTAAAAAAGGCTTTAACCTTAAGCAAAACACTTATTGATTATTGCACTGACACAGCTTAGCACTTCACATCTTAATGCATAAATATGTCACCTTAAAATTGTAGAAACTATTAGATTGCAACTCATTGACTGGCTTAGTGGGTAGTAATTCTGCCTGCGAAGCCAAGGGTTGTGGATTCGATTCCCACCTAGTGCAAATATTTGTGTGATAAATACAAATTTAATATTTGATCAGTGTCTGGGGGAGACGGTTGGGTTATGTCTGACTTGACACCATGGGTGGACTTGGTGTCTCTACTGACTAAAACCTCTACGAGGTTCCATCTTTGCCGCTTAAAGCGGAAACAAGGCATCGCTCTCGCATTCTCCCGCGAACCTGCCGCGGCTTTCCCGCTTCCGGGCCTTCCTATGGGGCGCACCCCTGTCACCGCCGCATCTGATCCCAGGATAAGCCGTGACCACCGTGTACCATCGTGGACATCCTTGTTCCCCCGCCACAGGTCAGGTCTGTGCTCCCGCCGCCTACCACTTTTCGGCTGCCGAGGATAGGGAGAGAGCAGGCACCGCAATACCGGCACTAGTCTAATACCAGAGTCATTTTTAGTACATTACCTTCAAAACACCTTCCAATACTGGGAGTAGGCTCTAAACACTACTACTCACTACTGTCACTACTGTGACCCCAGAAAACCATATTAGGTCAGAATAATAAAATTAGTATAAAACATAGTTGGGTTGGTTCTCTGCAGGTATCTGGACAGCGGACACATCGAAGCAGCACGCGAACATCGAGATCGGGCGGCGGCTGAAGGAGCAGCTCGGCATCCATGGCAAGGTCGGCTACCAGGTCCACAGAGACACCATGGTCAAGCACAGCTCCGCTACCAAGAATCTATACACCGTTTAGTCTACTATCGTTCCCACAAAAGCGGCAACAGATGAAGAGTAACAATCTTACTTGTGAGTGTTCAATATCCTGACTAATTACTCTGGAATTTGCAGGAATACAGTATGTTTATGTTGTGATCCTTTTTATTCACACAAGTGAAGTAGAATACTTCTTGAATATACTGAACACCTGTTTGTAAATACATGTAAGTCATGTACTATGGCTGAGTTGTGAGGCCAAACCACAATAATAGCCATAAACCAAAAGTTTAAGTTGATATCATGTACCTAAAACTGTATTAACACAATTAATAGTATGAGAAACATTGTACAATACATTATGTATACTATATAGTATATACATTGTCTCATACAATAAAAATATTTAAGTTTGTTGATGCTTTATTCCTGTGAGTTACACAAATGTGTCTTGTCTCTTCCCCATGTGATATATTCATTAGCAAAGGAGACAACATTTGTCAGTTTATTGGACATTTCTAGTTAAGAATGTGGATATGTTGGCAATAAGTTAAGACTGAACAAATTTCCACAACTCTAGTTGTCTGGTTGCTGTTTTTAAATTAAAAAAAGTTAATTTAACTCTTAGTATTGTGTAGGTTGTTCCGGTCGTGTGCCTGTCACTACGTTTATGTATCGTTGATGTGTGACCTCGTGTGGGTCTGATGTATGATACTTGTTTGTACTTGGTACTTACAGAGAGCGAGTTTTGTACAGGTGTATTTTAAACTATCTATGCATAAAATTCATAAACGCAACCCAAATTAGACATCGTAATTATACACAATTGAGTTTGGTTAACATAACAACCTTGCAATCCCTTTTCAATACAGTGTTAACAGGATAGCACACTGTTAAGCCACTCCTGTGTTTACATAGCAATTCAGTAGAAAATTAATATGAAATTCATATACATGTCAATAAATAAGGGACTTTATGGATTTTATCTTAGCTTGTTACATAAAAGTAAAGTGCAGCTTTTCTGCCGAGTGCACTCAAGTTCTAAATAAGTGCTGAGTGTATATTGTCACATAGGTGTAAGGTGTATTCACTCTGACCTGTGCACGTTGGAAAAATTATCTAGTAATAGTTATGAAGTATATTTTTACATAACAAATAATGTCACGCTTTAGGTCATTTTGTTACTGCTGCAACTTCTACTTTGGATGGTTGTTAAATCTCTCCAGCTATTTTAACACGTTTGAATTTTGCTGCTGTCTGTATGTAAAATTTTTTGGTATTTTATAAAAATAAAATAGTAAAAATATCTTTTGTCTTTTCTTTTCAGTAGTATTACTCATACCTGACCTAATTTACATGTTATTGGTGTCCTGTACTTATTAATCCTACTAATATTATAAATGTCAATGTATGGATGTTGCTCAATCACAATGCAACGTATGAACGGATGGAGCTGAAATTTGGAACACATTGTAATTCGCCATTTTGTGGTGGCGGCCATCTTGTATTTGTGTTATAGTGTGTAGTAGGTAGGTATTCTACTAGTCGAGCCCTTTCATTTGAAACCTATATTGAGGGGGGAGGTCTGCCAAATTTTATTCAAATTTTAATTTGTGCGAAGCTAAAATAATGCTTGGAGGCTGGCTTCTTCAAACAACGGTTTTCTCAGATGTCTGTCGTCTCTAGAGTTGATCGAAAACAGTACATCAACTTCGTCACCACGACCACGGTCTCTCTTGCTCAAAAACCGCGGGCCGTATTGGGCGCCATGCCAGCCTGAATATCGTAATTCGCCGTACTCTTTCCATCGGCAATGTCCCAGCCATACTCGAATCGTCTTGCGCGTGACGATGGCAAAAGACCTGATGTCATGACTTGTGCTTTGGAGGTTGAGTCGGCCCTAATGTGGGACGTACCTTGCATTGATACTCTGGCACCATCACATCGTCCAGACAGACACTAGGGCCGTTGCAGCGGCTAATTCAGCTGAGCGCCTCAAACACCGAAAATATGCAACTCTCGGGAGTGGTTACTGGTTACCTATTTGAGCCGTTTGGAGTTGAGACATTGGGCCCGTGCGTGGGGACTGGAAGCTTCGTCTCAGTTTCAAAAGCCTTTCTGAACGTTTGGTCGACGCGACACTTGACTAAAATTCTGGCGTTTATTTGGCCTTTTAACGTAAAAGCACTGCCATTCAGCGTGGTAGAACATTATAAAAGTATTTTTGAAGTGAAAACTTCTTTAGGCACACCTAGACAGATTTTTCGTGGGCTGTGAATTGAATTCATTCGTCATGCTCGGGTATGATAAGAAAGCTTCGGGTAAACTCGGGACCATGGCTATTGGCGTATTGGCCATCTAGAAATACGTCAGCCAATTGGAAATGCTGAAAGGGCGTGGACAGTCCATCATGGCATGGGCATCTAGAAACGCATCACGCAATGGGAAATGCTGACGCATTTCTAGATGGCCATGCCAAGATGGCGAGGCCGCGCCCTCCTTGTACACCCGTGAAGTTTCCAAGGTAAGCTATCAAATTCTGAGTTATCAAGTTTTCACTTCTATCGGCAGATCCTATGACTGCCATTTTTTTTCTAAATTACTTGCTTTATACTCAGTGACCTGTTGAACTAATCAACACTGTTGAATAGAAGGTATACATACATTTTATATATTCGTTAAGTACTCAGGAAAAAAGTGGAGTCTGACTCGCGCACGAAGGATTCCGTACCATTAGCAAATAAACGGCGGAAAACATATTTTATTGTACGGCCCCTTATTTATTATGTAGCGGGAATCTTCAGCGGGATGCGAAAGGGAGAACAATGTGATGACTGCTAGCTGGTAGTAGTGTTTCAACAGTGTTTAGTTACATCTATAATTACATTGAACCACAAAGCAACACCAAAGTAGAAACAAATAATACCAGTAGTTCATCGCCTTTGATCTTGGGAGAAATGCCGATAATGCCTATACACGGGTAGGGTTGTCGCAAACAAAGTTTTGCTAGAATTTGTTTGTTCTTAAAACATACGGAAGACGTCAGCCCTGAGCCGCCGCCTGCAATACTAACGTTGTAATGTAGGCAATGCTGGAGCGCGCATTCCGCGTCTCGCCCCGCACGATTGCCCCGTCTAGACGGCTTCGTCGAACGACTGTATGCAGCGAGCAACACGAAAGGGAGTAGCCTTAGCTAAAAAATATTGTTCAAATCTTTCTGTCATTTCTTGCGGGAGGGGAAGTTGCACACCAGCGCAAAGCCGCACTATTACTTACAAAACATACCTGTACCGATCCATTGCCGATCATACTCACACAACCAAATCACTAACACATAAAAAATAAAGCACCATTCACAAATCTAGCCCCGCCCTCACGCCACAGTATATTATCAAACTCCATGGTCCACGCGGACTTGTACTTTGACAGAGGGGAAACGCTATGTATGCCTACTCCTACTCCCTTCCGTGTTGCTCGCTGACTGTATGATTTAATAGACTGTGGCAACACAGCAGGTACCGCGTTTCGTCCAGTCGTTACGCTTATACTTGCGAGTTCTATGAAGTTATAATGAGGCGTTTTCCGACGAGACAAAAAGACATGGTTCAATAAAATGATAGAAAGATAAAAACGATAATAGGAGGCGCTTGTAGGTCTTTCGCTAAGTTGTCATAAGCGTTAGCTGCGTTAGCATAATGGGACTCAATTCATTCAATTTGCGAAAGCACGACTTATCAAAACATACAAATTTCAAGACGAATTCTGATGAAGGATTGAAGGACAAAATAATGTATATTTTTTAATTTATTCTCGGCTATGGATACCTACTAGTCCTTCAGCGGAGAGAGTATCTCTCTAAAATATTGTATCAGTGTTGCTATTTATATCTTTGAATTTTCCTTCTACTTTGGCTTAGTTAGTTGGTGTCTACTGCATCAGGGTAGCGATTCTAAATCCATTGTGACGAGACGAGCAGGTCATGTGCCTGATGGTAAGCAACATGCTTGCCACATAACAGCACAGTAGTAACACGCAGCTATTGAAACATGATAGTCCAAATCATTACCTAGCACTGCACTGCTCTCGTCACCCAGAGATCTAAGATATTATATCTCTAAGCCCTGTAATTTCTCTGGAATCATTGCACTTCAAACCGGAACACAGTAATGTTTGCACATTACTGCTTGGCGGTAGAATCTTTGGCAAAGGTGTGGTACTTCCCCAGGCGGACTCTGCTAAGAGTCCTACCACTACTAAATAGGGAGGAGTTTAATTGTGATTACACTTTTAGAGTATAAATATGGTAAAGACAGATCTTGCTGAATCTACAATATCGCCATCTAGTATGTACGGTGGAACTATTTTTGCCTTGTCGGAAAACCCCTCATTATAACTTTGGCTTAGAAAAGCGGGCGCAACATACCTACAGGAAGATAGCAGTAACCAAAGACAATGACCCAGGGCATATGTGGCAGTAACGAATCTTATTCGATGCACCTTTGCTATTTGCAAGCTACTTGTGAGACAACAAGCAGGCCACTAAATGTTCCCACAGCTGGGACTCGGGGCCTTCTCTCGCAAGTAGAGTGTCAAGGCCATACTCTACCACGCTGGCCTGCTGTGGGTTAGTGAATGGCACATAACCTCGAAATATTTTAGCTACATGTTGCTTGCCTCACGAAGTTTTCCTTCACCGTTTTAAGTTGGCGGCATTACGCACATGACTGAAAAGACAGTGGTGCGCGTGGGATTTGCACCCGGGAGCTCCGGATAGGCAGTCGTTCTTCCGACTAAACCTAAAACTTGATTAATGATGATGACTAACGATTCAGTTCAATCACAAGTAACAGAGCGAAACTGTTTTTTTTTGGCAACTAATTTAGCCATAGTTTAATAGAAGAGCCAAAGTTGAGATAATCAGTAATTGGAACAGATACACCCCAAAAAGAAGGATTCCAGTAAAGTGGACTCTTTATTGCGGAGAAAAAATGCCACGCCTGCATCTTTCCCTAGTTAAATTTAGATACATTGGCATCGCCCATGCAGACACTGCCTATTCTATGAGGACATTTTTTTCAAGGAGGCTGGCTGTGGGCGTGACTGCTAACAAATGGACTTTTAGGTCAGCACAGAACCCGAGAAACCGCCGTCGGGAGATACAAGTTCGGGACTTACAGCCAAACCACAGCCATCCACAGCTTGGTAATAAACTGCTTCTCTTTGAGTATCGTAAGTGGTTTACAAACAACCAATCTATTTGACCCCTAGAATCGCTAGCGACGAGATTTACTTTGGTTATACGTATTTTCGTTGTTGACTATTTTGTCAACTATTGTTATTGCGATATATAAAAATGTCCGGCGTCCACCGCTTCCTGCAAACGACTAGAAAGGAAAGAGTGAGCTAACTCTTCCCAATGATAACATGATTCCGTGCGCCCTGAAGTTTCGGAGGGAACACCTTTGTATTGAGATCGTTGGGAACCACAGCATACGATTTAGGACCTATAACAATGTTAAAAAAAAAATAACGCAGAAGCCCTATTTCCACATAATCGTGGCGTGACACTTAACATAAAATGTATAACCAAAGACAATTTCGGGGATATCTGTAGTATTGAACAAAAGTGAATAAAGTACAAAACAACCTTCACTTTTGTTCAAATCTAAAAAGGAGAAATGTAACTAACTATACTCTGTGATAAATTCAGGGATTCCCCGCTGTGGTTCCAACATAGATAGATTGTTGTACCTATTGAACAGGAAGGAAATACAGGAATAAGTCGACGTAATTACCATCATGGCCATACACAAAGCAATTGAAACGATTAAAAATCGGAATGATAATCCTTATCGCTGTCATTCTAATCGCTTAGGACAAAGACCGAGAGGTTTGATTCCTTGTCGAGATCAATCCGAATAAATCAGAGTAGGTCAAGGACGTTTAAAAAAAGTCGGACAGAGTCTGGCTAACGAACAAGTTGTGTCATAATGAGTCGGCCAGAGCTCTGTCACATACAGGCTAACACGCACACATTCGCACACTAGTCGGCCATTATGCGCGCAAAACTCGGGCAGCCAACACGTTTCGCGATAAAAACAAATGTTGGCACACAGAACGTCCTGCGCCTTGAAATCCTGTAAAAGCCGTAGTGACCAACGCAATAAACCTCCAGGAATCATGTTTCTTATGTGATTGAATAATTTAATCACTTATTTCCCCATTTTAAATATTAAAACAAATCTTTATTTCCTAACACAAAATAGGGAATCCCAAGACCAGTGTTGCCAATATTACCGCGTGATAATTACCCAAAATATATGGTAAGTACTCGTAAATTATATCAACAGCATATTATAAGCAGCCCACTAAATGTTCACTCGGGGTCTTCTCTCGCAAGCAGAAAGTCAAGGCCATCTAGATATGTACATGTCGTTTTCCTCACGATGTTTTCGTTCGGCGTTTTTTAAGTAAGCGGCATTATGCATACGAATTCGAAAATACAGTGGTCCGCCTAGGATTTGAACTTCGGATCGGCAGTCGCCGTTCTCCCGTCTAGACCAGCCGTAACTTAATAACCCATATAACATCGATATAAACCAACAGATGTGCCCTGAGCACCTTGAAATTGGTAGTAAACTGCGTCTCTGTGTGTATCGTAACTAGTTTACAAACAACCTACTTGACCCCTAGAATCGCTAGCGGCAAGATATGCTGTGGTTCTACTTATTTTGGTTGTGGATAACGAATAGTGATAGAAAAAAAAATTGGCAGTCATAGGAACTGCCGATAGAAGTGAAAACTTATAACTCAGAATTTGATAGCATACCTTGAAAACTACACGGGTGTAAACGGAGGGCGTGGCCTCGCCATTTTGGCATGGCCATCTAGAAATGCGTCAGCATTTCCCATTGCCCCATGCGTCAGCGTTTCTAGATGGCCATGCCATGATGACCTGTCCACACTCTTTCATCATTTCCCACAGGCTGACGTATTTCTAGATGGCCAATAGCCATGGTCCCGAGTTTACCCGAAGCTTTCTTATCATACCCAAGCGTGACGAATGAATTCGATTCACAGCCCACGAAAAATCTGTCTAGGCGCGCCTAAAGAAGTTTTTACTTCAAAAACGTCCGGCGTCCACGGCTTCCTGCAACCGACTAGAACGGAAAAAGTGAGCTCACTCTTCCCAACGATAACATGATTCCGTGCGCCCTGAAGTTTGGGAGGGCACATTTTTGTATTGAGATAGTTGATATATAATTATATTATTGAAGTGAAAACTTGTTTTAGCGCACCACACAGAATTTTTCGTCAGAGATGTAAATGAAGCTCATCGTCACGTTTGGAAGTAAAAGATTCGTTTAGGTGAAATGGGACCGCAGCCTGTGCCCGAGCCTAAGTTTACTATATTACATTTTTATTTTGAACTATTAAAATTATTAAATGGTTTTCTCTACTAGTTGTTTCTTATTATGTATAGCGCACATTTTGGTTGCCATTGTCACTACGTATTTTAATATTCTGTGTGCTAGATTTCCAAAAGAAAATGAAGCAAACGAAAACGACGACGAAGAAACGACTGGATCGAAACGGTTAAAAATTGTTATTGTGAAAACAATTGGATCCCAAATATCAGTGTACTGACACTACTCACACTTGTGTCGTTCGAAGTGCAGTAAGCGTTTCGAAGTTAATGACATATATGACAATGCCTAAATGCTCTAATTCTCTAGGATGGACCAGCAAAATGATTAAGAAATGAAATAATTTACTGATTATGTACTTGTTTTTTGTGGTGTAAATTTGGTTAACGTGGCAACCCAGAATTCATTCCACACATGAATATCCGCCGCCATTTGAGTGCCTCAGTCTTGTCTCAGGGTGGGCTCTGTCCGACTTTTTTTAAACGTCCTTGGAGTAGGTAAGTACTTAATGTAATTATCATTGTGAACATCTTTTATTTTGACTATGGGACATCCATAGATCGTAGGAACTATGATTTTTCAATACCCCCTCCCCTCTTGGTGAGAATGTTAGGTAGGTACTATTTTTTTGCGAAAAATATGACGTGAGATTTGCCGAGATCACCCCTTCCCCCACGTGAGCATAGACTTGGCAACTGGGGCAAGCCCCCAGCCTGCCAACTACAGGCTCATCTCGGTCATATCCATACTCTGACTCTGACCTCCTCAGTGACTGACAATACGGATTTCGCCGAAACTGGTCCACCGGGGATATTCTAGCGTACGTCACTCACATTGGAGTGAAGCTACTGAGAAACACGGGGAAGCACTTGCAGTCTCCCTGGATATCTCGAAGGCTTACGACAGGATTTGGGATGATGGCCTTATAAGCATGCTTCCTAGTTATGGTTTGTTTCTTGGGTTTCTTGCGTCGATATCGGACTTTTTGAGGGATCGATCCATACGAGTCGTCATTGATGGCTGCTCGTCAGATCAAATGGCTATCAATGCCGGAGTCGCTCAAGGGTCGGTACTCTCTGCAACGCTCTTCCTGCTACATATCAACGATCTGTTAAAGCCGGTATCTTTGGGTACGCAGATGATAGCATCGTTCTAGAGAGTTACATATCTAGCGCGAGAGCCAGTGGGCAGGAAACTTAGGTACTGAGAGGCGGTGAGGCGGTGTCTAAATGAGGCGATGCCCCAAAATGGTCAAAAGTTCAAAGAGAGTAAGACGCAGGCGTGTCTATTCTCCGCTAAAAGGAGTCCGTTCCAACAGCCTCCAACTTTTAGGTGTATCCGTGCCGGTTTCTGACCGTCTTGAGCTTTTGGGCGTTAGTTTGACTTCTACGCTCGACTTTGGCACGTATATCGAGTCCAAGGCTAAACTAGCTGCCAAAAAACTAGGTGTCCTCAAAGGTGCGAAGGTACTTCAGGTCTGAACAGTTACATTATATCAAGCACAGATTCGCTCCTGTATGGAGTACTGTTCGCACCTTTGGGTTGGATCGGCTAAGTATCAGTTGGAGGCTCTGGAATCGATCGAGAGACGTGCCAAAAAGCTCATAGGCAACGACACTCTTGTGCGATAAAGACTTCAAAGTCTTGAACATCGCCGAAGAATTGCTAGCTTATCGGTTTTTTATCGGATACACTTCGGATATTGTGTATTGTGATTTGCATGATCTAATACCACCTTGTCCTTTTTTCTATCGGAATGGTCGTAGCTCGAAAAAGCGACATCGTTTCATGGTTGATGTTTCAAAGACACGAACGAAGAGATTTGACTCTATTTTTGTGTTAAGAACGTCTATCTAGGCTGTGGAAAGCGTTGCCTGAGTGGGTTTTTCCCGATAGTTACAATCTTTGTGTCTTCAAATCGAGAGTGAATCGGTTTTTTACTAGGTAAACACGCTCCATCCAAGGACGTTTAAAAAAATCGGACAGCACCCATCCTGCGACAAGACTGAGGCACTCAAATTACCCAAAACCCAAAATGGCGGCGGATATTCATCATCATATCAGCTGAAACAAAAGTGTATTTTTTAATTTTAAAATATTGGGAATAAAAATAGCTAATTAGGTTGATAATGTAATAAAAAACCGTTACTGATCACAATCCTGAAACTGAAAAGTCAGTAAAAATCTTTAGAAATCCCGAGGCAATAGACACCAACTAAGCCAAAGTAGAAGGAAAATTCAAAGATATAAATAGCAACACTGATACGACAATATTTTATCCACAGACTAAGTAGAGAGATACTCTCGCGGCTGAAGGATTAGTATCCATAGCCAAGAATAAATTAAAAAATATATATTTTGTCTTTCACCAGGTTTACGAATTTGTTTGAAATTTTGATGTTTTGATATAGTTTTCATTCGAATAAAATGCGTACATGGATAAAGTAGTTTATTATTTATTACTAGAAGTCGTGCTTTCGCAAATTGAATGAATTGAGTCCCATTATGCCTACCGCTTTTGACAACAAACCAAAAGACCTACAAGCGCCTCCTATTATCGTTTTATTAAACCATATCTTTTTGTCTCGTCGGAAAACGGCTCATTGTTTTCACAATGAGGGAGTTTCCGACGAGACAAAAATAGTTCCAACGGACGCACTAGATGGCGATTGTTCGAGATGCAGATAGATCTGTCTCTACCATATACTCTCAACAGTGTAATCCCTTTAGAGACCCTACCCGTTTTCAGGGAAAAAGTAAAGTGTCAAAAGTGTATTTTTTAATTTTAAAATATTGGGAATAAAAATAGCTAATTAGGTTCATAATGTAATAAAAAACCGTTACTGATCACAATCCCTTTTCAGTAAAAATCTTTAGAACTCCCGAGGCAATAGACACCAACTAAGCCAAAGTAGAAGGAACATTGAAAGATATAAATAGCAACACTGATACGACAATATTTTATCCACAGACTAAGTAGAGAGATACTCTCTCGGCTGAAGGATTAGTATCCATAGCCAAGAATAAATTTACAAAATATATATTTTGTCTTTCATCAGGTTTACGAATAGGGTATCGGACAACTTTTCAAAAAGTGCTTAAAATTAATCTTAATGGCTAAATATAGCCCTACATTTTTTTATTTTAAACAAATATAACTTTTTAAGTACTTAAAATAGTGTGTAAAAAATAATTGTTTTAAATTGCCGCGTAAACGGTATGTCACGTGATCTCAGAGCGTGTGACGTCATACGTGTTTCAAACTGTAAATAAACACAGTTATTCAGTGGAAAGTGTTGTTTTTGTTTTCTTTCTTTAATGTTATAATGGATCACATAAGATATCGTACGTGTGTAGTTCCTCAGTGTAGTAATAACAGTAAAACCACACCAGCTAAATTATTCATTGATGTGCCACGAAAAGCAGATATACGAAAAAAATGGTTGAAACTAGCAAGACGAAATTTCGATGGAATGTCTGTAACTTCACCGATTTACTTCTGCGAGGATCACTTTGATGTAAGTACACAAATTTACATTACGGTAAATAGGTACATAACACTGCGAACACTTCATATTTAAAGGCGGTGGAATATTAGATGCTATTAATTATGTAAGTACTTACTTTGGATTTTTTGTTTTAGCTACCGAATGACATGGAAAATTACATGAGATACCGAATTATGGGTTATGTAAATAAAATTATGATGAAACCAGGATGTCTTCCATCAATATTTCAATGTCAAACTAATAGAAAAAAAAGTTTCCCATCAACTAGTATGCCTCGACCCGCTGCTATGAAAAGGCAAAGATTGGCCCTAATACAAGAAGCCCTAGAAGATAGTAAATTGAGCAGTAGTAACGAAAATGAAAACACCACTTTGCCTATTAGTAAGTATTAATTCAATATTGAACTTGGGTAGGTCGGTATACCTATTTTTACTGATGAAAAATAATGAACTGTCCATTTCTTTCAGATTTACAAACGGAAGTTGTAGCAGTAGAACATCAATCAAACTATCAAGATAAAGGTGTACAAGCTTTTGTAAAAAGTAAATATTTCAGAAGCAAGTATACCCAAACCAAACATAAATCTCAAGATATAGCAGTGTCACC
This sequence comes from Ectropis crepuscularia, assembly GCA_963693475.1. Lineage (NCBI taxonomy): Eukaryota > Metazoa > Arthropoda > Insecta > Lepidoptera > Geometridae > Ectropis > Ectropis crepuscularia. The sequence goes on from OY856340.1 coordinate 4,353,216, forward strand.
ATTTAAAACATTGACCACATACAAGTGTTTCAACATCTCCCTTCAAAGTAGAACAACATTCAAAGCCAGCTATGCCTAGTGGTCCTAGTGTTATTAGAAAACTAATTGATCATTCTGATAGTGACATATCACAGAACAACCCATCATCATCATCATATCAGCCATCATCACCTTCAGTCCAGTCATTAGAGTTTAAATTACCATCAGATAGCAGTAGCTTAAATGAAGAATATTCTAAAATGGAAAAAGAAAGCGAGGCAAAGCAAGCCATAAATGACATGTGTAAAAGAATTAAAACCAAACCTCGTTTATATATCGGCATACCTAATGATTGTTATTTTTTGGTTGATTTGATACATACAAATACCATGATACCTACAGAGCATATATTACTATGCTTAAAAAAAATTAGGTTGAATACAACATTCTCAGAACTTGCAGATCAATTTGGAACATCTGAATCATATGCTGGCAAAATATTTCGGAAGAATATCCCAATAATCTCTAGCATTCTCAAACCATTTATTGTAGACCTAGATAAAAAAAATATTAAAAAATGTCTTCCAATAGCATTTAGACATCGCTACAATAAAGTAAGCTGTTTAATAGACTGTTTTGAAATTGAAATAGCGAAACCCTCAAAGCCACTACATCAAGCTCTAACATGGTCTGAATATAAGAAAGCAAATACAATTAAATATTTAGTATCAAGTACACCTAACGGCTTAATAAATTATATATCATCAGGGTATGGAGGACGGATAAGTGACACATTACTTGTAGAAAAGTGTGGGTTTCTACAACAATTAAAACCTGAAAGCTGGGTTTTAGCTGACCGTGGTTTCAAACACATAGAACAAATGCTAATTGAAAATAAATGTCATTTACTGAGACCCCCAAGTCTAGGTCAAGGTCAAAAGTTATCCAAGCAAGAAGCCATAAAAACAAAACAGATTGCAAGTTTAAGGATTCACATTGAAAGGGTCATTCGTAGAATCCGGGAATTTTCTATGTTGAAACCACATTCTGTTGTGAATTCGAAGTTGATAAGTATGCTAGATTATTGCATGATAATAGCATGACATGTGCTCTTATCAACTTACAAAGTAGCATTGTCTTTTAAATTATATACATCCCAATAACAGGCACCAGATTGATTATGTTAAACACTATTAGTTAGTACTTTACTATTTAATGTCTATAACTAAGTTAATGTTAACATACTGATTTAAATAGCTATTTTTGTTCAGTGGCTTCTTTGAAACTGAAACATATTGTTGTCACCTGTAATGTTTGTAGTATATTTTACTTATAGTATTATATTTAATTCTGGGATTTGAGTCTAAATATGTGTCATATAAAAGAACAAGTAGCTGATTATTTAAAGAAATGGGTATGACTGATAAAATTTAGTACAGAGGGCGCCAGTGTGAAACTATCCATTTCTACCCGCCATCTCAAAAGAGTTTTGAAGGGGTTGTGGCTATAAGTAGATGGAGCTAAGGGGTTGACGGGCATTCCTTTTTGAAATTTTATATGAGAAAGATCGAACAGTTGTCAATATAAATTCTTACATTTATTTAATTGATTTACTTTTACTCAATTGATAACAATATTTTGTACTTCTTTTCACTTTGTATTTCTCGCTTGTGTCATCTTAAATAAAAGGTTTTTTAATACTTAGGAAACCACTTAGATTTGCATACAATTTTTGTAATGATTTCTCATACTGACTGGCCTCGTGGCTTAGTTGGTAGTAGCTCTGCCTGCGAAGCCGAGGGTCGTGGGTTCGATTCCCACCCAGTGCAAATATTTGTGTGATTAATTCAAATGTTTGCACTGTGTCTGGGTGTTTCTATGCATAATAAGTATGTATTTAAAACTATATAAGTATTATATCAGCTCTCTGGCCGCCATCATACAAGCTTTGCTTAGTTTGGGGTCAGATGGTGTTGTGTGTGAATTGTCCACCAATATTTATTACACCTAATTACTATTTTAATCACGTGATTTTTACATCTATATATATATAAAAGCGAAAGGTCACTCATCAAGGAATCTCAGAAACTACAAATCTGAAATTTTGCATGGAGGTCCCTTTTAGCACATAGGCGCTCGCTAAGACGGGGTTTTGTGAAATTCAACCCCTAAGAGGGTTAAACAAGGGATGAAAATTCGTGATTTTCAAAGTTATCAAATTTTGTATCTATATATCACTAGACACGAAGCAATTAAATGTTTGTTCTATCAATTTTGTAATTTCGAACTGTACGGGGGTGAAATGGGGGATGAATGTCAATATGGAAGTTCCCAACCGTTGCAGATAAAACCATGAAACTCTGTATATAGACACTTGACACGAAGCAAACGAATATTGGTTCTAGCAATTTTGTAATTTCGAGCTGTATGGGTATGAAATTGGAGTTGAAAAGAGGGACGAATGTCTCTTACGCTTTCACACCTAAACAACTGAACCGATTTTGATAAAATTGTATGAAATTGTTTTATTATATGCTGTTTTAAGTAACCATAAATGTGTCTGGGTATAACAATAGGTACTGCCTGAGTTACCATAGTATTTATTTCACGCGAACGAAGTCGCGAGTACCAGCTAGTTATAAATAAAATCTATTGTCAATTTAATTGAATATATATGTTTGTATCACTACATAGTAGAAAACAAATTAACTTCCCGTGTCTCTCTGTCCCTGTGTATGTTTAGATCTTTACAACTACCTAACAGATTTTGATGCGGGCTTTTTTAATAGATACGAGTGATTTAAGAGGAAGGTTTTTGTGTAGAATACATGCATAGTACAGTAGAGAGACACTGATAATTAAAAAAAAATCTAAACGATGTCATTAATAAACACAATTTTTGCGCTTAAATTGCAAACCCTGGCTGAACCCTGTGAGATAGATAAAAATAATGTACTGCAGTATTGTACACCTAAAAAGGTCTACAAAAAAGCTCATGGTATGTGTCTATCTCGTAGGGATAACCCACAATAACTATTTTAATATTGTATTTACTGTAAATTTTAGCAAATAAAACATAGCTGATCATGAAAATCAAATTTTATTTTCTACTTTCATACAGAATAGGATATACATTATTTTTCCAAAATTGGCATATGCTTGATATATAGTGCTTAACTAAAGCTTCATCATAATGAACTAACAACATTTCCACGTGGTTGGTGATTTCGAAGTTAGGATCAGCAACACAAAAGTAACAATTTTTCAAATTTGTCACAAACATTTGGATTTGCATTTGTACCATGTATTTTTTTGCCACTTTATTATCTTTTAAATAACTTTTGTATGTTTTTTCACTGGTAGGACATTTTATTTCAATACAAAATTTATCATCATAAATACCATCTGGTGAACCAGCAATGAATGGGTATTGACAGGAAATAAATAAGCCACATTCCTTCACTTTCTTACCTAATCTCTTTTCCACTGCTATTTTCACTTTGTTTTCTAAATTCCTTCCTCTCATCATGGCTTTTGTGTCAGGAATTTTGGCTCCCATTATCATTGCGATTAAAGACCCATCTGTGGTATGACATTTGCTTACTTCGTAAGCTCTTGAAGCTGTAACACGCCCATATCTCAGTTCATACCACAACTTGTTTTTGTATTGTGCCCGAGTATTTTGTTCAATTCTTTTAATATTTTCTTCGATAAAATACTGTGAAATCTTATTTAAAAATAAGTCATAATCACCATCACCACCATATTCTAAAACTAAATAGTGAAGTGACAATTTCTCGTAATCTTCCATTCTGTTTATTTTATACTTCAATAATTCACAGTTTGTAACACCTCGATTTGCCGCTGCTTCAAGAAATTGTTCCAGCATGTTTTTTTGCAGAGTAGCCTGTGTAGAGCATGGATTTCTTTCATTTGACAGATCCTTCGAATTTATAAACTTGAGACTAGTGCCAACTTGAGCCAGTTTCGATTTTTTCCAGTAACACTGCACTTCAGTACTGGACGGTTCCTCACTTCTCCTGTGGACCCACATCAGAAAAGCTACAGCATGTTTGCAGCCCCCAGTTGATGCAGCACAATCATGACACTGTACGCTTACAATTTTACCTTGTTTTTCGTCAACTATCATAGTCACTGCGTACAATTTTGAATGAACTTTGTGTTCTGGACACACCTTACATTTAATAGTACACATGTCAGAATCACGCCGAAGTTGTACGTATCCTATCGCGTCATCACCGTAAGACTTTCTCGCCGATCTGAAAAGATGTAAAAACAATAAGTTTTAAATCTTGAAGTAATAGAAAGTACATAATATAACTACGAGTACAATAAATATGTTAGGTTAGACTGACATTTATTTTATACTGGAAACAAATAACAGGTGAAACAAGGGATTAAAGTTTATATGAAACTTTCTATTCCTTGGACATTTTGCATGAATACTTACATAGATGTTTTAACATTTCTAAATTCAGCAGCACAGAAGTCAGAATTTGTGGCAAAGAAATTTCCAACCATGAACATATCCACTCTTGGGAGATTTCGGCAGTCAGCTTTCAAATAACCTGCTTCCATAGTTAAAACGTGTTGTTTTAATTACTGTTCCTCAATTGTAATAGTTTTAAATACTTTAAAAACGGCAAAGAATCGTAAAATTCGCAAATACTCTATACAAAATACTGTTATTTAGACACAGTTGACGTCACGCGCTGTGATTGGTGTTTCGTTTACGGCGGCCAACAGATGAAAAATATTAGAAATATTAGAATAGAATAAGAATAAGAATAAGAATAATTTATTTTTAGAAATTAGAATTATTAGAATAAGAATTATTAGAAATATTAAACTTTATTAATTGAATTAAAATTATAAATCAGTATTCCTTCGTGTAAATTTTAATTAAATGGTTATTTCACTTCATAAATGTACTAACTAACTTAATTTCAGATTTTTTTGTGACTACTGTCCGGTACCCTAATTAGGGTATCGGACAACTTTTCAAAAAGTGCTTAAAATTAATCTTAATGGCTAAATATAGCCCTACATTTTTTTATTTTAAACAAATATAACTTTTTAAGTACTTAAAATAGTGTGTAAAAAATAATTGTTTTAAATTGCCGCGTAAACGGTATGTCACGTGATCTCAGAGCGTGTGACGTCATACGTGTTTCAAACTGTAAATAAACACAGTTATTCAGTGGAAAGTGTTGTTTTTGTTTTCTTTCTTTAATGTTATAATGGATCACATAAGATATCGTACGTGTGTAGTTCCTCAGTGTAGTAATAACAGTAAAACCACACCAGCTAAATTATTCATTGATGTGCCACGAAAAGCAGATATACGAAAAAAATGGTTGAAACTAGCAAGACGAAATTTCGATGGAATGTCTGTAACTTCACCGATTTACTTCTGCGAGGATCACTTTGATGTAAGTACACAAATTTACATTACGGTAAATAGGTAAGTACATAACACTGCGAACACTTCATATTTAAAGGCGGTGGAATATTAGATGCTATTAATTATGTAAGTACTTACTTTGGATTTTTTGTTTTAGCTACCGAATGACATGGAAAATTACATGAGATACCGAATTATGGGTTATGTAAATAAAATTATGATGAAACCAGGATGTCTTCCATCAATATTTCAATGTCAAACTAATAGAAAAAAAAGTTTCCCATCAACTAGTATGCCTCGACCCGCTGCTATGAAAAGGCAAAGATTGGCCCTAATACAAGAAGCCCTAGAAGATAGTAAATTGAGCAGTAGTAACGAAAATGAAAACACCACTTTGCCTATTAGTAAGTATTAATTCAATATTGAACTTGGGTAGGTCGGTATACCTATTTTTACTGATGAAAAATAATGAACTGTCCATTTCTTTCAGATTTACAAACGGAAGTTGTAGCAGTAGAACATCAATCAAACTATCAAGATAAAGGTGTACAAGCTTTTGTAAAAAGTAAATATTTCAGAAGCAAGTATACCCAAACCAAACATAAATCTCAAGATATAGCAGTGTCACCATTTAAAACATTGACCACATACAAGTGTTTCAACATCTCCCTTCAAAGTAGAACAACATTCAAAGCCAGCTATGCCTAGTGGTCCTAGTGTTATTAGAAAACTAATTGATCATTCTGATAGTGACATATCACAGAACAACCCATCATCATCATCATATCAGCCATCATCACCTTCAGTCCAGTCATTAGAGTTTAAATTACCATCAGATAGCAGTAGCTTAAATGAAGAATATTCTAAAATGGAAAAAGAAAGCGAGGCAAAGCAAGCCATAAATGACATGTGTAAAAGAATTAAAACCAAACCTCGTTTATATATCGGCATACCTAATGATTGTTATTTTTTGGTTGATTTGATACATACAAATACCATGATACCTACAGAGCATATATTACTATGCTTAAAAAAAATTAGGTTGAATACAACATTCTCAGAACTTGCAGATCAATTTGGAACATCTGAATCATATGCTGGCAAAATATTTCGGAAGAATATCCCAATAATCTCTAGCATTCTCAAACCATTTATTGTAGACCTAGATAAAAAAAATATTAAAAAATGTCTTCCAATAGCATTTAGACATCGCTACAATAAAGTAAGCTGTTTAATAGACTGTTTTGAAATTGAAATAGCGAAACCCTCAAAGCCACTACATCAAGCTCTAACATGGTCTGAATATAAGAAAGCAAATACAATTAAATATTTAGTATCAAGTACACCTAACGGCTTAATAAATTATATATCATCAGGGTATGGAGGACGGATAAGTGACACATTACTTGTAGAAAAGTGTGGGTTTCTACAACAATTAAAACCTGAAAGCTGGGTTTTAGCTGACCGTGGTTTCAAACACATAGAACAAATGCTAATTGAAAATAAATGTCATTTACTGAGACCCCCAAGTCTAGGTCAAGGTCAAAAGTTATCCAAGCAAGAAGCCATAAAAACAAAACAGATTGCAAGTTTAAGGATTCACATTGAAAGGGTCATTCGTAGAATCCGGGAATTTTCTATGTTGAAACCACATTCTGTTGTGAATTCGAAGTTGATAAGTATGCTAGATTATTGCATGATAATAGCATGACATGTGCTCTTATCAACTTACAAAGTAGCATTGTCTTTTAAATTATATACATCCCAATAACAGGCACCAGATTGATTATGTTAAACACTATTAGTTAGTACTTTACTATTTAATGTCTATAACTAAGTTAATGTTAACATACTGATTTAAATAGCTATTTTTGTTCAGTGGCTTCTTTGAAACTGAAACATATTGTTGTCACCTGTAATGTTTGTAGTATATTTTACTTATAGTATTATATTTAATTCTGGGATTTGAGTCTAAATATGTGTCATATAAAAGAACAAGTAGCTGATTATTTAAAGAAATGGGTATGACTGATAAAATTTAGTACAGAGGGCGCCAGTGTGAAACTATCCATTTCTACCCGCCATCTCAAAAGAGTTTTGAAGGGGTTGTGGCTATAAGTAGATGGAGCTAAGGGGTTGACGGGCATTCCTTTTTGAAATTTTATATGAGAAAGATCGAACAGTTGTCAATATAAATTCTTACATTTATTTAATTGATTTACTTTTACTCAATTGATAACAATATTTTGTACTTCTTTTCACTTTGTATTTCTCGCTTGTGTCATCTTAAATAAAAGGTTTTTTAATACTTAGGAAACCACTTAGATTTGCATACAATTTTTGTAATGATTTCTCATACTGACTGGCCTCGTGGCTTAGTTGGTAGTAGCTCTGCCTGCGAAGCCGAGGGTCGTGGGTTCGATTCCCACCCAGTGCAAATATTTGTGTGATTAATTCAAATGTTTGCACTGTGTCTGGGTGTTTCTATGCATAATAAGTATGTATTTAAAACTATATAAGTATTATATCAGCTCTCTGGCCGCCATCATACAAGCTTTGCTTAGTTTGGGGTCAGATGGTGTTGTGTGTGAATTGTCCACCAATATTTATTACACCTAATTACTATTTTAATCACGTGATTTTTACATCTATATATATATAAAAGCGAAAGGTCACTCATCAAGGAATCTCAGAAACTACAAATCTGAAATTTTGCATGGAGGTCCCTTTTAGCACATAGGCGCTCGCTAAGACGGGGTTTTGTGAAATTCAACCCCTAAGAGGGTTAAACAAGGGATGAAAATTCGTGATTTTCAAAGTTATCAAATTTTGTATCTATATATCACTAGACACGAAGCAATTAAATGTTTGTTCTATCAATTTTGTAATTTCGAACTGTACGGGGGTGAAATGGGGGATGAATGTCAATATGGAAGTTCCCAACCGTTGCAGATAAAACCATGAAACTCTGTATATAGACACTTGACACGAAGCAAACGAATATTGGTTCTAGCAATTTTGTAATTTCGAGCTGTATGGGTATGAAATTGGAGTTGAAAAGAGGGACGAATGTCTCTTACGCTTTCACACCTAAACAACTGAACCGATTTTGATAAAATTGTATGAAATTGTTTTATTATATGCTGTTTTAAGTAACCATAAATGTGTCTGGGTATAACAATAGGTACTGCCTGAGTTACCATAGTATTTATTTCACGCGAACGAAGTCGCGAGTACCAGCTAGTTATAAATAAAATCTATTGTCAATTTAATTGAATATATATGTTTGTATCACTACATAGTAGAAAACAAATTAACTTCCCGTGTCTCTCTGTCCCTGTGTATGTTTAGATCTTTACAACTACCTAACAGATTTTGATGCGGGCTTTTTTAATAGATACGAGTGATTTAAGAGGAAGGTTTTTGTGTAGAATACATGCATAGTACAGTAGAGAGACACTGATAATTAAAAAAAAATCTAAACGATGTCATTAATAAACACAATTTTTGCGCTTAAATTGCAAACCCTGGCTGAACCCTGTGAGATAGATAAAAATAATGTACTGCAGTATTGTACACCTAAAAAGGTCTACAAAAAAGCTCATGGTATGTGTCTATCTCGTAGGGATAACCCACAATAACTATTTTAATATTGTATTTACTGTAAATTTTAGCAAATAAAACATAGCTGATCATGAAAATCAAATTTTATTTTCTACTTTCATACAGAATAGGATATACATTATTTTTCCAAAATTGGCATATGCTTGATATATAGTGCTTAACTAAAGCTTCATCATAATGAACTAACAACATTTCCACGTGGTTGGTGATTTCGAAGTTAGGATCAGCAACACAAAAGTAACAATTTTTCAAATTTGTCACAAACATTTGGATTTGCATTTGTACCATGTATTTTTTTGCCACTTTATTATCTTTTAAATAACTTTTGTATGTTTTTTCACTGGTAGGACATTTTATTTCAATACAAAATTTATCATCATAAATACCATCTGGTGAACCAGCAATGAATGGGTATTGACAGGAAATAAATAAGCCACATTCCTTCACTTTCTTACCTAATCTCTTTTCCACTGCTATTTTCACTTTGTTTTCTAAATTCCTTCCTCTCATCATGGCTTTTGTGTCAGGAATTTTGGCTCCCATTATCATTGCGATTAAAGACCCATCTGTGGTATGACATTTGCTTACTTCGTAAGCTCTTGAAGCTGTAACACGCCCATATCTCAGTTCATACCACAACTTGTTTTTGTATTGTGCCCGAGTATTTTGTTCAATTCTTTTAATATTTTCTTCGATAAAATACTGTGAAATCTTATTTAAAAATAAGTCATAATCACCATCACCACCATATTCTAAAACTAAATAGTGAAGTGACAATTTCTCGTAATCTTCCATTCTGTTTATTTTATACTTCAATAATTCACAGTTTGTAACACCTCGATTTGCCGCTGCTTCAAGAAATTGTTCCAGCATGTTTTTTTGCAGAGTAGCCTGTGTAGAGCATGGATTTCTTTCATTTGACAGATCCTTCGAATTTATAAACTTGAGACTAGTGCCAACTTGAGCCAGTTTCGATTTTTTCCAGTAACACTGCACTTCAGTACTGGACGGTTCCTCACTTCTCCTGTGGACCCACATCAGAAAAGCTACAGCATGTTTGCAGCCCCCAGTTGATGCAGCACAATCATGACACTGTACGCTTACAATTTTACCTTGTTTTTCGTCAACTATCATAGTCACTGCGTACAATTTTGAATGAACTTTGTGTTCTGGACACACCTTACATTTAATAGTACACATGTCAGAATCACGCCGAAGTTGTACGTATCCTATCGCGTCATCACCGTAAGACTTTCTCGCCGATCTGAAAAGATGTAAAAACAATAAGTTTTAAATCTTGAAGTAATAGAAAGTACATAATATAACTACGAGTACAATAAATATGTTAGGTTAGACTGACATTTATTTTATACTGGAAACAAATAACAGGTGAAACAAGGGATTAAAGTTTATATGAAACTTTCTATTCCTTGGACATTTTGCATGAATACTTACATAGATGTTTTAACATTTCTAAATTCAGCAGCACAGAAGTCAGAATTTGTGGCAAAGAAATTTCCAACCATGAACATATCCACTCTTGGGAGATTTCGGCAGTCAGCTTTCAAATAACCTGCTTCCATAGTTAAAACGTGTTGTTTTAATTACTGTTCCTCAATTGTAATAGTTTAAATACTTTAAAAACGGCAAAGAATCGTAAAATTCGCAAATACTCTATACAAAATACTGTTATTTAGACACAGTTGACGTCACGCGCTGTGATTGGTGTTTCGTTTACGGCGGCCAACAGATGAAAAATATTAGAAATATTAAACTTTATTAATTGAATTAAAATTATAAATCAGTATTCCTTCGTGTAAATTTTAATTAAATGGTTATTTCACTTCATAAATGTACTAACTAACTTAATTTCAGATTTTTTTGTGACTACTGTCCGGTACCCTATTTGTTTTGAAATTTTGATGTTTTGATATAGGTAGTTTTCATTCGAATAAAATGCATACATGGATAAAGTAGTTTATTATTTATTACTAGAAGTCGTGCTTTCGCAAATTGAATGAATTGAGTCCCATTATGCCTACCGCTTTTGACAACAAACCAAAAGACCTACAAGCGCCTCCTATTATCGTTTTATTAAACCATGTCTTTTTGTCTCGTCGGAAAACGGCTCATTACAATTTTTTACTATTTCAATCCAGTCGATTCTTCGTCGTCGTTTTCTTTTGGAAATCTAGCAAACATAATATTTAGCAAATAAAGATTTGTTTTAATATTTAAAATGGGGAAATATTAAGTGATTGAATTATTCAATTACTTATGAAACATGATTCCTGGAGGCTTATTGCGTCGGTCCCTTCGATTTTTACAAGATTTCAAAGCGCAAGACATTCTGTGTGTTAAGATTTGGTTTTATAGCGAAACGTGTTAGCTGGCTGAATTTTGCGCGCATAATGGCCGACTAGTGTGCGAATATGTGCGTGTCAGGCTGGATGTGACAGCGCTTTGGCCGACTCAAAATGACACAACTTGTTTGTTAGCCAGACTACGTCGACTTTTTTAAATGAAAACTTCTTTAGGCGCGCCTAGACATATTTTTCGTGGGCTGTGTATTGAATTTATTCGTCACGCTCGGGTATGATAAGAAAGCTTCGGGTAAACTCGGGACCATGCCTATTGGCCATCTAGAAATACGTCAGCCAATGGAAAATTCTGAAAGGGCGTGGACAGGCCGTCATGGCATGGCCATCTAGAAATGCGTCAGCCAATGGGAAATGCTGACGCATTTCTAGACGCCCATGCCAAGATGGTGAGGCCACGCCCTCCGGTTACACCCGTGTAGTTTCCAAGGTAAGCTATCAAATTCTGAGTTATAAGTTTTCACTTCTATCGGCAGTTCCTATGACTGCCATTTTTTTAAACGTCCTTGTCTCCTTCGTACACCGCATCGTCGTTTAACATCAAGCTAGATGGCGGTCAAGTGTAAACCTATAAGAGTTGAAAACTGTTTTATTTCGTGCTATCTACATAGTTACTATAATAACTAGGTGGCCCATTATGATTATACCTATGGTATGACACAGAGCTCGCTCCTTTCGGCTTGTGTGCACTTTTCCAGCGTAACATTTACGCATATAGGTACCTAATACGCAAGCCCGTCATCGTTATCTATCCCTTGAGAATCGTATGCATCCGCAAATGGGGCGTTTCCAAGATGCAAATAGACCTGTCAAAGACAGTTCCCAATTTCACCATACGTGGCGCCAATGTTTTATTTTGTTGGTGAAATCTCTTCAAAAACAAACAGTTGTGCCACAGTTGCCAAAATTTATAACTATTTTTGACAAGTCAATTTGCATCTGGAAAACGGCCCCATTGCGATACTGACGACCCGAGAAGTGGGGAAGGCCCGATTCACAGAGGAAAACGTGTACTGTGGCAAGTGGCAAGTCAAATACAAGTAGCTTAATAATATTTAAACAATTATTGTACATAGAAACAACTAACAGAACGAATCGAACTCATGACAATACCCATTAGCAATTTAGCTATCTAAAATAGACAATGCTCCTGGTTTATTCCTAAGTTTATCGTATTATGATATTAAAATCGTTGACTTCCGTTTGTTGCTTTCCTTATGTTGGCAGCAGTGACTCGCAGCCGGGGATTACCACCCAAATTGGGCCGGTTCCCCGGTTCGATTTTCGATTGTTGCGCGGGAGCGGGAACCGCGAGCCGCGAGCGCGGGCAGTCATCATGGCGTGAGTCATTAAAGGCCTGTTCACACCGGAGCGTATTCGCTACCGCTGTAGGTAGCGGTAAATACCGCGCGGGTTTCGCGCGGTATTTTGTACGTAGCGCCTGGGTAGGCGGTATTTTTGGTGTGAATAGTAATATCACCGCTTACCCACGCGGTATTCGCTACCGCAGGCGGCAGCGAATACCGCTCCGGTGTGAACAGGCCTTAGTTACGGGTTGAAAATTGTCATGAAAGAAGAATAAAGGCCTGTTCATACAGCGGTATTCGCTACCGCTGTAGGTAGAGGTAAATACCGCGCGGATCCCGTGCGGCTTGAGCCGCTTGAGCGAAAGCGGTAAGTACCGCCTGGGTAGGCGGTATTTTTTGCTTGTTTGGCGAAACATTCTGCTAGCCCAGGCAGTAAAATCCGCTTTGGTGTGAACAGTAATATTACCGCTTACCCACTCGGTTTTCTCTACCGCAGGCGGCAGCGAATACCGTTTAGGTATGAACAGGCCTTAATATGTACTATGTACAAGTACTTTTTTTCTTATTTTTATTTAATGAAAAGTGACAAGACGAGCAGTACATGTGCCTGATGGTAAGCAATATGCCTGCCACATAACAGCATAGTGAAACACAGCTATTGGAACATGAAGAGTGCAAATCATAACCTAGCACTGCACTGCGCTCGTCACCCAGAGATCTGAGATATTATATCTCCTGTAATTTATCTGGAAACATTGCCCTTTAAACCGGAACACACTTATAACGTCCAGTGCAGGGTTGCCGATGGCTGATCGCCTAATTCCCCAAATTTGGGGAAAAAAGAATCCCAATTCCCCACAAACTGACATTACATAAGGAATAACGGTATTAAAAATATTTATTGGCTTTTTTCCATATATTACTGTTTAAATTTTTTTTAACATTTATAAACTAAATAAATTCGTTAATTTAATTGATAAATAGAATAGAATAGAATGACAACAAAATCATAATTAAAAAACTAATCTCCGAATAACCCACCTCTAACTGCTCCCGGCGCAAAAGTGCCCATGATGCTCGCCGCGTTCCCACGCTGAATGGCAATGGCCAACCTTTGCTCCAGGAACGCACCAGAGCGGGAGTCACCCGTATTCTCCCTGAGCCTGCGCCCCAATTCTGAGAGGAACCCTTTAGCCTCTGCGCCCCAACAACCCAAGGTCTCCACGGCAACAGGTATAAATTCGTACTGCGACACCAACATACCATACTTTCGCTTCTTCTTATCAGCGGCTTCCTCTGCCGCGGCCGATGGTGAGTGGATAGTGCGACCTAGGTGGCTGGCGGCGACAGTGCTGACGCAAGTGGCGTCCCAAATTAAGCACTTCCCGTTCTTCCAGGGCACCAGAGTCAACCCGTCTGGTCTCTTGCCGTCCGATCTGCATAGGCCCGGGGGCTCAAGTACGCATGGAACTCCCGCCGACACTAAGGCTCTCCGAACTATGTCATTGAGTGCATGGTGTCGCGAGAACCTTCCTGCACACCGTCGGCAACTCAAAGCGTGATGGCCATTGGCTTCTACCAGGGAGCCGCAGGTGCATACGTGGGGTTCACACACCTTGCAGCCCAGGCGAAGAGCCACCGCAACGCGCAACGAGTTGTTATCCAATAAGGTGCCTAGGTGAGGAGAAGGTAGCGCCTGCAACCAAGACCCAGATTCAGGCTGCGAGACGGCCCGGAGTCTGGCCATATCCGCTCCCGAGGCACATGACCAAAGTTGTGCTTGGACCCGCTTGACCCCAATAGCATCCCACGCCCGTTGGCTTTGAGACTCTACGGGAGTCGACTCCCCGGAGTTGAGGGCACTCCAGACCATCAAAGCGTCAGAAGCATAAGGTAACCTTTCCTCGCTACCATTTGAATTTAGAATAGTAGCGGCAAGATCAGCAACCCCATGCACCGACGCAAGGAAAGCAGGCAGGCCGACATCTCGCGCACAACGCACCCCTAGACCCCCAAACCGAATTGGAAGAGCTGCCTGTGACCATTGACGTTCATCAAGGGCAACGTTAAGAATAGACTCAACCGCCGATTTCAGAGCCTCGTCAAACGCAGACACTTCAGCCGGATATTTCCAGGTGGGGGCCGTCCGCAACAAGTATGTTATTTTAGGAACGGCGAAGCACATTCGCAATAACACTATCGCCACGTGCGCGGAAATGTTTTTAAGGCGTTCACGAGTGCTGAGAAGAAGCCTCGTACGAGAGGTAATGGCCTCGGGAACAGCATCAGCAAAAATCGGGGACCCCAATAAAGTGAACTCCGAAGTCGACACTTCCTTAAGTCCTGGTAACATAGAACTGAAATGCGCAAAGTTTCCGCGCGCTTCCACACTGCAGGGGAAAAACTCGCATTTGGAAGGGTTCACCACGAGGCCGAGATCCTTGAGGAGTGGAATAAGTATCCCAAGGTCCTGAAATACTTCTTCCGGTTTACCTCCAATAGTGCCATCGTCTAAATACCATATGTTAAGAGAGGATTTTAGTTCAACGATGAGCTTGTGAATGGCCAAGCTAAAAACAAGTGGTCCTAGTGGATCTCCTTGCTGAGCTCCTACTTGTGAAAGCATGAAATGGTCATTGAAACAAAGTTTGGAAGGAGTTCTATAAACTTGGTGGAGGAAAGGGTAGATAGAAGGAACTTGTTCCTTTACCTCCCTCAACAGGACATCCCTTTCCAAGGTATTGAAGGCATTGGCAATATCAATTTTCAGCACGACATTACCCGCATTGCTCGGATTCATGACGTACGAACGCGTCGCGTGAATAGCCGCTTCACAACCCAGACGCGTCCCAAACCCTAATTGATGTGGTACCAAATATCCTGCTATCTCGTCCCTAACAGCGCGACATGCCAGCTTAGCAGCGAGACGGCGAAAAACGCTGCCAACAGCAATAGGTCTTAAACCTCCGCCCTTTTTTTCCAATGCGCATAGCGACGCACCGTACAGATAGGGAGTAACGAGGGGGTTTAGTTGACCACTAAGCAAGAAATTTGTGAGGTTCACTAAACACCCCAGAAGACGTCGCCCATTTTCCCCAGCGGATACAGACGTTAACTCTTTAAGGTGACCAGGGCGCAATCCATCCAAACCCCCAGCGGCCCCACTGTAAAATGAACCAAGCCCAGATTCCACATCCGCTAAACTGATGGATAAAGGAGTGAGAGATTTGTCTGGCTCTGGTGGGAAGCTAAGGGGCCGGGATGGAGCTGGGTGCTTCAGCCTCAGAGCTGCCAACGTTGCGGGGTCCTGACGTGCATACGTATCATCGGATAACAAAAGACGAACCGCCCCTCTCAGGTCGCCCTCAAAAACCTTCGACTCGATGAGTTTGTTCGCCGAGCGCAATACACGGCTCGACGTCGTTCCGTCAGGATCATCACGATAATTCGACCCAGCAGACAAAATGTTGGCTTTAACTTTAGTCGTCATATTACCGGACTGATCCCTTGCCGGCACTTTTAAAGCTGTTTAAAATAGTTATAAATGGTACAAATTTGACAATATCACCTTGTTTTCTTATATTGTTTGAGCATTTTTTACTTCTCTCAATGTCAAATAAATTTCATTTTGGTTCATATTATGTAGTTTTTACATAAAAATAAAACTACGATATAGACAGATAAACAATAATACGAAGAGAACTATTCTATTCGCATATTAATATTAATGAACTGATTCTAGTAACACCAGTGGTAGATTTACCACGCCAAGTATTAGTACCCATGCTAAAGGTCAAACACAACTTCCAAATAGACGAAAAGTTTCACATACGTCAATACGTTCTTTTGAATCGGAAAAAGAGCTTTCAAACCATTCACTCGGCAGTTTTTTTGGCTATGTCTCCAAATAATTTATAGTCCAGGGTCCTGGACTGGTACATCTTTGCACTTTATTACTATCCAGCTAGAGCTTACTTTTCGTTAGTAGCTTCATTTTGATGAGATCCACCAGATCAGGGATCCTTGGCTATTTAGATACGTCTCCCAAACAATAAAAAAATAGTAGGTATGTACTATGTACCTATTTATTGTTGATCTGAATATCATGCCAATTAGTTAAAAACGAATAAACATATATTTCAAAGAGATATTGTAATTGTAACATAACCATGTTACAATTACAATATCTGCAGATGAGATTCGCCTTATTCGACCAAATTAAGTTCATTATTATTTAGCTTAGAACCCTTCAATTAGTTTTTATCTTGGTGTTTTAGTAAGCACCCATCATCTATCCATTACTTAAATAAAATTTGAATACCTAAAGCATTTCACAAAGTAAACTTTTTTCACATTGTGACACTCCTCACTCATGAATCAAAACGCATTTTAAATTTACAACATGAGGGGTGTCCCGTATAGTTGTGTCAAATTTACAATATGCAAACTAGAGATGTGGATGTGAACATATTTTCGGTGATAAGTTAACAATCGACTAATAAAATGACCGAATAAATAAATAAATGCTTACCCACTCGGTTTTCTCTACCGCAGGTGGCAGCGACTACCGCTTAGGTGTGAACAGGCCTTTATGAGCGCCGATGCGAGATTGAGAAGTTCTCCACATTTTCCCCACACAAAACCGAACCCCAACCGAGTTGGATTTCCCCGCAATTCGGGGAACTCCCCAGAAATCGGCAACGCCGGTGGCAGTTGGTGTTCACTGTTCATAAGTTCATATATAGTTATATAGAGAAGAGAATAATTTTAATTTTCTGAGTTTATCAGTGAACACTGAACAGTGAGTATCAGTCCTGTGGTATCAGTTAAACCAGTTTACAATACTCTCTGAATAGTGACTAAGTCAACGAAGTATTGACTAAGTAGTAGTTTTTGGGGCAAATCTCGCTGTTTAATTAGCCTGTGTTTGTGACTGCTACTTGAAACTTCATAAAGTTTACCTAAGTTTAAGTTTAGTTAAAGTTACCTGAAAGAAAAACCACCCGGCGCACAGCAGAACTCAAGGGAAACCGGTATGTATTTTTTGAAGTGAAAACTAAGAAAACTTCTTTTGGCGCGCCACACGGCCACAGACAGAATTTTCGTGAACTTTGATGAAACTTAAGTGTTTTGACTCCAATGGCTGTGAATTGAATTCTAGCGTTACGCTCGGGAATTATAAGAAAATCTTCGGGTAAACTCGGGACCATGTTCATTGGCATTGAGAAAATGCTCATGGCCACGCCTTCCGGTTTCACCCGCGTAGGTAGTTTCCAAAGTAAGCTATCAAATTCTGAGTTATAAGCTTTGATGAAACTAAGTGTTTTAAGACTTCAATGGTTATAAGTTTTCACTTCTATCGTCGGCAGTTCCTATGCGTAGGTACAATTTTTTTTTTTGCTGGGCTGCGCTAAGTAATTACCCATCGCTAAAAACCAAAATCCATGTGATTGCATGAAACCTCGCTGTACGCTGTACCTAGATGTTTTTAAAATACCAACTTTGTGATGGTGGGAAGCATAGGCCACAGCTTTTTTCAATTCCGAGTAAATTATCTAAATGTTATGGTAAGTACCTATCAGACCTATCTAATATACTTACCTACCTAATATTTTATATTACTGGACAGACTTGGTACACTCCTCGGTTTTAGTCGTACCTAAGAACCCTTTGATGAAACTATTTAAGAGTTCAATGTAAGAACCACTATAACTTTAATTGAACAAAAATTCTATTTCTTATAAGTACCTAGGTATATTTGTTTAGTCTATTTGGCACTTCCTAGATAGGTATATACCTACCTATACTTACGTGAAAGAGATGTACGTGCCTAACATTCATACATACTCGCAAACTTGCACTCATAGGTAATCTTTGATGAAACTAAGTAAACGTGTGTTTTAAGTGTTTTAAGACTTCAATGCTCATAATATAATACTGGAGTGAGTATAATTTCGTAGAGCTTATATTTTCTAATAAGTAGGTTATAGGTTGCTAGGTTTTCTAGGTTGCTAGGTTTTCTCACATCTATTCCTATACCTAGATTCCTAAATCACTGACAGTAATGTGATAGCAATGCATCTGCTAGCGTTTTCGCAATTTTAATGAACATTGCCAAGGACGTTTAAAAAAAGTCGGACAAAGTCTGGCTAACGAGCAAGTTGTGTCATATTGAGTCGGCCAGAGCTCTGTCACATACAGGCTAACACGCACACATTCGCACACTAGTCGGCCATTATGCGCGCAAAACTCGGCCAGCCAACACGTTTCGCGATAAAAACAAATCTTGACACACAGGACGTCCTGCACCTTGAAATCCTGTAAAAACCGTAGTGACCAACGCAATAAACCTCCAGGAATTATGTTTCTTAAGTGATTGAATAATTTAATCACTTATTTCCCCATTTTAAATATTAAAACAAATCTTTATTTCCTAACACAAAATAGGGAATCCCAAGACCAGTGCTGCCAATATTACCGCGTGATAATTACCCAAAATATATGGTACTCGTAAATTATATCAATAGCATATTATAAGCAGCCCACTAAATGTTCATTCGGGGTCTTCTCTCGCAATCAGAAAGTCAAGGCCATCTTGAAGAGTACACGTCGTTTTCCTCACGATGTTTTCGTTCGGCGTTTTTTAAGTAAGCGGCATTATGCATACGAATTCGAAAATACAGTGGTGCGCCTAGGATTTGAACTTCGGATCGGCAGTCGCCGTTCTCCCGTCTAGACCAGCCGTAACATAATAATCTATATAACATCGATATAAACCAACACATGTGCCCTGAGCACCTTGAAATTGGTAATAAACTGCGTCTCTGTGTGTATCGTAAGTAGTTTACAAACAACCTACTTGACCCCTAGAATCGCTAGCGGCAAGATATGCTGTGGTTCTACTTATTTTGGTTGTGGATAACGAATAGTGATAGGAAAAAAAAATTGGCAGTCATAGGAACTGCCGATAAAAGTGAAAACTTATAACTCAGAATTTGATAGCATACCTTGGAAACTACACGGGTGTAAACGGAGGGCGTGGCCTCGCCATCTTGGCATGGCCATCTAGAAATGTGTCAGCATTTTTCATTGCCCCACGCGTCAGCGTTTCTAGATGGCCATGCCATGATGACCTGTCCACACTCTTTCATCATTTCCCACAGGCTGACATATTTCTAGATGGCCAATAGCCATGGTCCCGAGTTTACCCAAAGCTTTCTTATCATACCCAAGCGTGACGAATTAATTCAATTCACAGCCCACGAAAAATCTGTCTAGGCGCGCCTAAAGAAGTTATCGCTTTCACGCCGGCCGTTTTTGAAAACGTCCGGCGTCCACCGCTTCCTTCAACCGACTAGAACGGAAAAAGTGAGCTCACTCTTCATAACGATAACATGATTCCGTACACCCTGAAATTTGGGAGGGCACATTTTTGTATTGAGATAGTTGATATATAATTATATTATTGAAGTGAAAACTTGTTTTAGCGCACCACACAGAATTTTTCGTCAGAGATGTGAATGAAGCTCATCGTCACGTTTGGAAGTAAAAGATCTTCTTCTGTATTGTATGATTCTTATTTTGTATAGCACACAGATGATTTTGGTTGCCATTGTCACTACGTATTTTAATATTCTGTGTGCTAGATTTCCAAAAGAAAATAAAGCAAACGAAAACGACGACGAAGAAACGACTGGATCGAAACGGTTAAAAATTGTTATTGTGAAAACAATTGGATCCCAAATATTAGTGTCAGTGTGTCGTTCGAAGTTAATGACATATATGACAATGCCTAAATGCTCTAATTCTCTAGGATGGACCAGCAAAATGATTAAGAAATGAAATAATTTACTGATTAGGTACTTGTTTTTTGTGGTGTAAATTTGGTTAACGTGGCAACCCAGAATTCATTCCACACATGAATATCAGCCGCCATTTTGGGTCATTTGAGTGCCTCAGTTTTGTCTCAGGGTGGGCTCTGTCCGACTTTTTTTAAACGTCCTTGGAACATTGCTTTCACGATTGTCCACTACCATAGAATAGAAGATCCACTACGCTAGCCAGACATAAACTTTATCACGGACACCAGTAAAATAAACATACAATTTTAAAACAATGACTTGTGCCTATCTAGTGCCATAAATCATAATGTCGGCCTAGTGTTATTAATTAGGTACCATTGAGATAATATTACTACGTAAGTAATAATTTCTCAAAGTTAGGTACGGGATATTTACAGCGGAAGTATCGGATATCGATATAGAGGACTCGCTCATATAGCCAGTAACATCGATATAAAATAAATAAATAGATTTGGCCTCCCAAACTTCAGGCGCACGGAATTCTGTTATCGTTGGGAAGAGTGAGCTCACTCTTTCCGTTTTAGATGATTGTAGGAAGCGATGAACGCCGGACGTTTATACCTATCGCTATTCGTTGGCAACAACCATAATTAGTAGAACCGCAATTTAACTCGCCGCCAGCGATTCTAGGGGTCTGTGCCCTGAGTATAACTCGACATTGGTAATAAACTGGGTCTCTGTGTGTAGCATAAGTGGCTTACACACAACCAATCTACTTGACCCCTAGAATCGCTAGCGGCAAGGGTTCTACTTATTTTGGTTGTTGACAACGAGTAGTGATAGGTAACAACGTTCGGCGTTCACCGCTTCCTGCAACCGACTAGAACGGAAAGAATGAGCTCACTCTTCCCAACGATGACATCATTCCGTGCGCCTGAAGTTTGGGAGGGCACATCTAGGGTTAGTGTTTTATATCGATGACTCAGCGCACATCTTTTGATTTATATCGATGCCTAATACTAGTTAGGAGTTATCCTTATACCTACCTTATAGGACGTCACACCAAATTACGTGCCATTTTACCACTCCCCCTCCCCTGTCCTTGTCACAACGCTCAAAGTGCGCTAGTGCCGAGATCTCGGGGGCCCGTAGGGTCAGTAGGTCAGCAGCAAGGAGCAAAGATATAGGTTCAGGGCCGGATTTAGAGGTGTGGAGGCCCCGCGGCGGAGCTTAGTTGGGGACGTTGAAATACACCCCCTACCTCCCCCCCCTAAGTTCATTGTCGTATTATTGAATAATCGGCCGTAATATCAGGAATATAAGGATTTATTTCACTTCACATGCTCTGAAATTACTTCAACTGGCGCTGTCATATTCCTTGCAGTTTCAGTTTGACGATTATTGTTGTAGACATAGAGTTAAAAATCGAGTAAAATTTTACGAGTGGTTTCAGATTTCTCAAGCAAAAACCCGGACTACAAATGGTTTAAACGTAAAGCCGCCTATACATACTGGCCGAGTGGAGGCCAACGCCAGTGTGTGGAGGGTCGTTTTGTCATGACTTGTGATCACTCGCCGTCGCTCGCCTAGCTGGCCGAGTGACGGCAAGTGGCCAGTGTGTATAGGGCTCTTTTGCCTCGACTCGTCTCTCGTGACCGGTGTCGGTTTTTGTGCACAAAACAAAGGCGCTCGGCGAGTAGCGTCCTATTCTCCTATTGGCCTACCTCGCTTTTGCCTGCGCTCGGCCAGTGGATGCTACCTTTCGTCTCGTGCCGTTTTGTCGACGCTCGCGTTGGCCTGCGCTGGGCCAGTGTGTGGATGCTACCTTTCGTCTCGTGCCGTTTTGTCGACGCTCGCGTTGGCCTCCACTGGGCCAGTGTGTATAGGGTACATCAAAGATGTTTAATGTCGAAATTTGTTTTTTTTCCCGAAGTGTCAGTTGTGGAGGCCACGGGACATATGTATGCCCCGTTTGCACTCCCTTAAACGCGGCCCTGTATAGGTTATAGGTACGAGTACCTTGCTACTGATCGTATGAATGCGCAAAGGAAATGCGTAGAAAATGTACATTGACAACACTATCGGTAGAATTATAATTATAAAGCATATTTACAATATTTAGTCGCTACTGAATTCAGTGAAGGGTAATAGTATCTATCTAGTATGTAAGCTATATTGAGAAGGCGACTAAATATAGCCAAGTTTTGTAGTGGTAGGGGGGAAGTACCACACTTTTGCCAGTTATTCTACTGCCAAGTAGAAATGTGCAAACATTACTGTTGTCCGGTTTGAAGGGTAATGTTTCCAGAAAAAAAAAGGGCTTAGAGATATAATCTCTAAATAAAATATATTTCCTTTCTTTGTAAAATTACGTTACAAATAAAATAAATCACTTCGGTTTGCATGTTCAAAATATCTAAGGTAATTAATACTTACTTTACCAACATTTACCAACGATTGTTCTTTTCAGGTCGGGTTTTGGTTAAAATGGCGTCAGATTTGGAAAATGATTACGAGAAACACCCACTCGAACACACGTGGAACCTCTGGCTTATCAACGACATAAACAAAAATCTCTGGAAAGTCAACCTGCAGAATCTAGCAGAATTTAACACCGTGGAAGATTACTGGTGGTGAGGAACTCTACCTTTAACCAACTTTAAAATAATTATCAAGGACGTTAAAAAAAAGTCTTGATAATTATGTTTTGTGTTTATTTTGTATGTTACGCGATAGTTCTGTCAATTGATTGTGAATTAATTTCCTTTATTGCGTAGATCATTCTTCAAAGGTTCCATAAATCGGTGCGACGGGTTTTTTTAAACCAACAAAAATCTTATATTTGCCTATGTTATGATATTCTTGTTTACTCCGATACTTCGACCTGTTATTGGAACAGGGTGTTTGTTAATTTCACAAAAATGTGCAATTTAGTCGAGTGTCTGAGTATAATAATTTAAAATTGAAGTTTTGTTTTTTTTTCGGAGTATATTAAGTAATCATTATTGTAGTACTAATTTTGAGACGTGGTCCTTAACTGTAGGCCTCATAACAAAGCTCAAAGTCACACAGCGAGCTATGGAGCGAGCTATGCTCGGAGTCTCTTTGCGCGACAGAATCCGTAATGAGGATATTCGCAAAAGAACGAAAGTAGCCGACATAGCTCGAAGAGTAGCTAAGCTGAAGTGGCAATGGGCAGGCCACATCGCTCGCAGAACTGACAACCGATGGGGAAGAAAGGTTCTCGAGTGGCGACCACGAACCGGAAGACGCAGTGTTGGACGGCCTCCCACTAGATGGACAGATGACCTCACAGAGGTCGCTGGAAACCGCTGGTTGCAGGTTGCACAGGACCGTTCGTTGTGGAAATCTAGGGGGGAGGCCTATGTTCAGCAGTGGACGTCTTGCGGCTGATGATGATGATGTTGAATTTTGTAATAATTTGTTTGTACAGTAGTTCTGCACTTCTTTTTTTTATCTTAGGAATTCGGGATTTTGCATTTGCATCGAACAATTACTTTCATCTCACAGCTCCTTGTAAACCTACCACATATTTCGGAGTCGCAATATGTAGAGGTAGTACTGCTTTCTTGTGTTTTCACCAAATTGGTGACAACACGAAAATTCGCGACCATTATATTATGCACAGAACAATGGCTTGTACGTGCCCAATTAGCACGTACAAGCCGCAATGGATGTGTCTATTCAGCAGCGATGTAAATAGAGGCAATGTTTCCACCCGCAGTTTCTACCACCACACGAAGCTGCCTTCCGAACTGGAGGACGGTCAGGACTACGCGGTGTTCAAGAAGGGCACCAGCCCGCGGTGGGAGGACGAGCTCCACTGCGACGGCGGCCGGTGGTTCATCAACATGCAGCGCCGGAAACGAGACCTCGACGTGTATTGGCTCGACGTGGTAAACTTATACTTTCATACTCAGATTTTTCGTGGGCTGTGAATTGAATTCTAGCGTCACGCGGAATGATAATAAATTTTCGGGTGAACTCGGGAGCGCATGGCAATTAGCCATCTATAAATGCGTCAGCATTCCCCATTGACTATCTGGAAATGCGTCAGCATTTCTAGATGGCCATGGTCATAGTCACGCCCTTCGGTTTCACCAAAGTGAGCTATCAAATTCTAGTTATAACTTTTCACTTCTATCGGCCTTAGTTCCTATGACTGCCAATGTTTTATAGTTTAACTGTTTAAATAAATATGGTTATAGTTAGACCTCGAACGCATGCTCCTAATCATATAATGTACCTATTTGTGTAGGCAATGCACAGCCATGTGCAATCGGGTAATATTATGAAAACGAATTAATATTTTAACACCCGATAACACCTAGGCCACACCCTCGTCACTGGCTAAACGGCGCGAGCTTAGTACCTACTCGTTCGCGTCTTCCCGGGTGTACTAAAATCACAAGGCCGCCGGCCGTTTGGCTGAGTTGACGTGCGAACGAACGCCGAGTGCGCGCATAAATAATGTCGCGGCGTTATTGTATTGTGAATGGCTGCAACAGCAAGAAACTGAAATGTAGTAGTAATTTACCCCATTTTTATTATGTCGCATTAAGTTTAATAAAAAATTTGACGAGATACTTTTTTTAATATTCATATAAGTACATAATTAATGATACTAATTTGTTTATTTATTCGACGGTATGAAAACAACTTACAACTACCTACATTGTATAACCAAAATAAATTTCAATATCAATTGACTATATAACGTACCTACTTAAAAAAAAGCTATAGAATTTAACCGAATTCGAAGAAGGAGGCGGTTCTGGGCTTAAATTTTATTGGATGTAAGTATGTTTCGCGATAGCTCAGCTAATTGTGAACCATTTTTTAACCCCCGACCAAAAAAGGGTGTTATAAGTTTGACGTCGATTTTTTTAAAAACGTATATTTTTGTGCGGTGGTTCTTAGCTATGTTTGGTTAATATCGATTCAAAATGCCCCCCTCCACAAAATCGCGGACAAAATATTTCTTCACAACCTACCTCTATATGGATATCAAATGAATGGGCTTGTCTAATGGAGTACTATAGTGGTAGGACTATTAGCAGAGTCCGCCTGAGGAAGTACCACACCTTTGTCAGTTCTTCTACCGCCAAGCAGTAATGTGCAAACATTACTGTGTTCCGGTTTGAAGGGCAATGTTTCCAGTGAAATTACAGGGCTTAGAGATATAACATCTTAGATCTCTGGGTGACGAGCGCAGTGCAGTGCTAGGTAATGATTTGGACTCTTCATGTTCCAATAGCTGCGTGTCACTGTGCTGTTATGTGACAGGCATGTTTCTTACCATCAGGCACATGTCCTGCTCGTCTCGTCACTCCTTATTTAAAAAAAAACACAGTAACGTTTGCACATTACTGCTTCGCGGTAGAATAACTGGCAAAGGTGTGGTCCTTCCCCAGGCGGACTCTGCCAAGAGTCCTACCACTACTACCACCTACAACCATTTCGTACAACCCTAGCACGTTTGGTCAATGACGTAAGCAGACGACAAGTCACACGGTGCGCACGGCATTTACAACTCTGCGTGGGTGTGTTAAGGTGTATTTTTGCTTACAAGTAACAGTAGGTAAGTAGTATACGACAGTTTAGGTTATTATCGTGTAGGTATTTGCACTTTTGTATGGAAGTGATGCATCTGTTACGAAGTAACTATTTTCTGATCTGTGCCTAGGCTCGCTTAAACATAGGTACTTACTTGTCTATGTACATTTACTCTGTAAGACAAATAGGGATTTAAGTAAATAACTTATTTTTGTACTTTTCACAGCGTATACATGGACAACTATTTTAATTTTATGCGAGCATTACTCCATTCAGTTTTCGATGCTCTATCTTTATGCATCCGCGTGTGTTTTGTTTTCAGATGTCAAAATATTAGTTATTCCTATGTCTGACTAGTAAACTTTACTTCCCGAGATTAGGAAGTTGAAATCAAAATAACTTTTTTCAGATTTTATTAGCTTGCGTCTGACTGATCGATTTTCTTGCCTCGCGTAAGGTCTACGATAGAGCGTACTTAGTACTCAGAATAGATATTACCTATGGCATCAAAAACAAAACTTGTAAAAAGCCAAGTCTCGCAACTCAGAGTTTCTTCTACCAGAAAAAGTTGTGAGTTGTGACCATATTAATATTAAACATCTTTTATGTTTGAAATAAAATATATTGACTTGCCTATCGCCTATCGCTCTAAGGACTTGTAAGAATAAGAATAGTTATTGTGTCGGACAACGTTCCTTGTTCCTTGATGAAACTGTTGCGTTCTATGAAATGATGTTAGGTATCCATTGTACGATTATTTGGTACATACCATACTAGAGGCTGCTTTGCCAACGAACTACTTTGTAATGTTATACCTATCGGTCAGTTGACCCGTGGTCATTCAAGAATGGAACGACCAACTCGGAGCGTTCATAAAAGATTGGGAGACCTTTGACGAGCGGTGAGACAACTGAGGTTATTTTTTAAAATACTTAAATATAAAAAAATGTTTTTGGGCTTTCAGGTCCTCCTGATGATCGGGGAAAACTTCGGCGAAGCCAATGATATTATCAGCGGAGCCGTTGTTAGCGTCCGGAAAACGGTCAACAAAATTTGTAAGTTTCAAATTCCTATGTTGACTTTACCTACTACCACAATACTAGGTCCGTCGATATTTTTGCAATGGAGTGTTTCCAGAAAGATCTGTATTTTTCGAAGTGAAAACTTCTTTAGGCGTGCCTAGACAGATTTTTCGTGGGCTGTGAATTGAATGCATTCGTCACGCTCGGGTATGATAAGAAAGCTTCGGGTAAACTCGGGACCATGGCTATTGGCCATCTAAAAATACGTGCCAATGGGAAATGCTGAAAGGGCGTGGACAAGCCATCATGGCATGTTGGCATGGCCATCTAGAAACGCCAGCCAATGGGAAATGCTGGCTCATTTCTAGATTGCCATGCCAAGATGGCGAGGCCACGCCCTCCGGTTACACCCGTGTAGTTTACAAGGTAAGCTATCAAATTCTGAGTTATAAGTTTTCACTTCTATCGGCAGTTCCTATGACTGCCAATTTTTTTTCTTACCTGTCCCTATGGCTTCTATTTCAGTTATATCTCCGCAATTTAGTAGTGGTAGGACTCTTGGCAGAGTCCGCCTGGGGAAGTACCACACTTTTGCCAGTTATTCTACCGCCAAGCAGTAATGCGCAAACATTACTGTGTTCCGGTTTGAAGGGCAATGTTTCCAGAGAAATTACAGGGCTTAGATATATAATATCTTAGATCTCTGGGTGACGAGCGCAGTGCAGTGCTAGGTAATGATTTGAACTCTTCGTGTTCCAATAGCTGAGTGTCACTGGGCTGTTATGTGGCAGGTATGTTGCTTACCATCAGGCACATGTCCTGCTCGTCTCGTCACTCTATACTATAAAAAATATTAATTTGGCAGCGTCCAGCGTTTGAACACTGGGAGAGTTATGTTCTTTATTTGTGTATGATTTGTCAGTTGAAGGATCTGTGTTACAGTTAAGGCCGATTTACATCAGACGATCGAATGCTCATTCTATCCCGACTGTATCAAATTCATTTGGTGTAAACAAACGTAGAACATTATTTCGTTGTTTTGTTTGCGTTCGCAAAGATTCTATGGAATATCTAATATGGAAAACGCTAAGAACGATCTTTCGTTTACACTAAAAGATTGAGAAAGAATGCTCTTGTTCCAGCTCTAGCTCTATGTTCGTTCGGTTTAAATCGGCCTTTAGATGAAAAATATCGCAGGTAATTTGACTATTTAACATTTACGTAGGTATGCTTATCAAATTTCTTTAACAATATGGAACATACGTTATTATGTGGCTTAATTAGGCAAGGGTTTACAGAACCCAATAACGACATTGATAGTCATAGTGACTGTCGTTAGAATTATAAATGTTCATATAACTTACAATTTTTGTAATAAACGGCACTTATTTTGCACAATATGTCGTCTATGTAGCTACACATACCGCATGTCGGCGTATTCCCGCTCCGCTACTTCGCCGCTGCCTCCGGTCCTTCTACGGCCCTAACTAAATCGGCTTTCGCTTTCCTGTTGCGGTCTCTATCATTTCTAGCGCAAAGAAAAGAGAGAGTAATATTATCAAAGCTAAGACAGTTTAAGTTAGGCGGTTAGGTATTCTCCGTTGTTGGTGACGCGGATAAAAAGTTTTCATTTTTAGACTACAAGCCCGTGAACAAAATTTACGGGTCAAATGAACCAGCAGGAGACCTATGTAGGATGATAGAAGGGTATAAAGTAATAAGATTCAGCACTATGCCGTCACTTGTAAGCTGTCCAACTGAGTGCAATTGAAGAGGTTGCAATCCTCGATCATTTCTCCTTGTCGCATTATTTTTATACGGCGTTGCGGAATAATAGATTAGAAGAGGTATTGAAACTATAAAAATTATAAATTTTTACTTTTTAATGATTAGTTTGTCGGAAAAATTTACAGAGTACGAGTAATTTACAGAGTATGGGCATTTGATTATGTACGGCATTGGTTCTATACAGTTTCAATACCTCTTCTAATCCATTATTTCGCAATGCCGTACAAAAATCATGCGACAAGGAGAAATGGTCGAGGGTTGCAACTCGCAACCCCCCCTCCTCGACGCTATCATCACTACCTACTACAACAGACAAATTTACATGCTTTACAAATTCACAAAAATAATATTTCGTACTACAATCCTCTAGTAAGAATGGCTCGACTATATAATGAATTAGTCAGTAAAAAGAGTGAGGTAGACTTATTTTGTTCAAAATTTACAGCTTACAAAAATAATTTGAAAGATGTCCTCTATACCAAACCCGCCAAGTCGGGTACAACATCAGAGTTGTGCCTGGCAGCCACACCAAGCACATAACAACTAAATATGATAAAACTGTCCTCGCACGGAGTGTGCGCACCCCTAGCGTAGTCGCTGTATGGGCGTGCACTCTATGTTTCTGTATTACTTATGCCTTATATCCGTAATTATGTCTTCATTATTTTATTTATGTCTTTATTGAATTAGTCCAATTTTGTAACTTTAGTAACTTTAGTTCTTTTTATATGTCTATTCTTTTCGATATTTTTCGGTATTTATGTACACACTTATTTTTGAGCTGCATCCTAGTCTTAAGTTATGCCTAAGTTTTATATTGAGTTTATGTTTGTGGCTTGTATTGTGTGATAAATAAATAAAAAATAAAAACAGAGGCAGCGGCGGAACTGAGGGAAAGGCTATCTGGACGCATCGGTGATCTGGTGAGAACCAGGGTGCGTACTATGGCCTCAGTTCTTGTTAACGGTTTCGACAGGGTCTTCAGCCGCCTTCTGGTGGACGAAACCCTGATGAATCACTTTGGAGCAATCATAATGGCTTCACGGCTGTCTAAAGCTGGTGAACTTGTCCTTGTTGGAGATGTCAACCAGTTACCTTATATTGACAGAGAAAATCTCTTTACTATGAGGTACTGTCGCCCTAGCCTGGTAACAAACATCTGCCAGGAGTTTTTATGCACACACCGGTGCCCAATGGACGTCGCGTATGCGTTGAGGGAGGTATACTCTGGTATATATTCTTCGGTACTACGTATAAGATCCCTGGTCCAGAGGGGATATACTGGAGCCGACATACCGCGTACTCTCCCGAACACTCTCTTTTTAGTTTATACTCAAGAAGAGAAAGAGACCCTAACCAGCCAGGGTTACGGGGGAGGTGTGGGGTCCCGCATCCTTACTATCCATGAGGCTCAGGGACTGACGTCCGAGTCAGTAATCGTCATCAAGACGAAAGCTGGGTTGAAGCTGCATGAGAGTGTCCCGCACGCGGTCATCGCTCTGTCTCGGCATACTGGGACCTTCATCTATTATACCGATGACATCGAGCATGATATGATAAGTCGCTTTGTGATGCATGCGTCGGCTGCGCCACCTAGTGCCATCAGGGACTATAACTTCCAGATGGCAATGAAAGATCGTAACGTGGCGGTGATGGTGGTTCTGGGCCGAAAGAAGTTTTCTAAAGAAGGGAATTGTGTAATAAACCTGAGTTCGTAATTATTCTTGCCTGAGAGCATTGTAAAAGCACTGGTATTAGATAACATAATAAGACAATTATATGTAATATTAAGGCATGGACCTTGGAGTCCGTGGAGGTCATTTATATCAATAAAAAAAAAAAAAACCCTCCTCAATTACACTCAGTTGGACAGCTTACAAGTGACGGCATAGTGGTGAATCTTAATACTTTACACCCTTCTATCATCCTACATAGGTCTCCTGCTGGTTCATTTGACCCGTAAATTTTGTTCACGGGCCTGTAGTCTATTTAGAAAACATGTCAAACATAGTTTTGAAGTTTGACACTGATTGACGCAACTCGTCACAGTTGGCGCTGATGTTTCACTGTGTTAGGTTGGCCGCACACACGTAGTAATATTGACAATCATACATATTATTAGATATATATACGTAGGTACATGTTAATAAATTGACATATTTTTCACCCATTTGTCATTTCCTAGCAGCGTTCCCCGGTTTACCCGCGGACTTTCTGCTCTTGTTATTTTCTCGGAATAAAAAGTAGCCTGTGTTCTTCTAGAATATAATCGAACTGTGTTCGAATTTTAAACCCGACCGTGTTTTAAACGAAGTGATTGAGCAACTAACATCCAAACATTGACATCCTATTGTCCTATTAATACTCAGACAAATTATTCGTAAATACTCAAAGTACGAGGATTAATATTATAAATTAATGTCAATGTTTAGAGTTTAGAATAACTATTATCTGGCATTATGAAAACGACCCATTTGTGAACCATTTTGGATCACTCCTTGCTGTTCGAACTCGTTCTCTAGATTTCGTTTCTAAAATTTACTTTTAATTTATTTGTTTCAGGGATATGGACAAGAGAAACGTCAAAGTTGAACTTATTGATCGGAAACAAAATAAAGAAACAACTTAATATAAATTTTCAAATAACTTATCACACAAATAAAAACAACAGACTTATGTATAAATGCTAGAATAACTAATCTTTACTTAAAGCCCGGTTTACATTATTCCACACTGGAAAAATTAAAACCGGCACTGGAAAGCGTCGATCCAGTGCCAATGCTTTCCAGTGCCAGTTTACATTTTTCCAGTAGGCAATCGAGCGCTGGATTCGATCGCTGGACTGGAATAATGTAAACCGGGCATAAATACGTAAAGTGGGTATCTTTGGCACGAATGGTTGTGAAACAAAAATAGTATGTGTGAAAACAAATTACTATAAAAACAATAACATAATTATGTAACATCCTAACATTTACGGTTATAAGGTTATAATTATAAGGTTATAACCTATACATGAAACATTACGTTTATTTATTTGGTGTTATTTGTTTCAAATGGAACGATTACTCCTTGGGATTTTTTAAGATCTCAGAATAGTGTTTAATATGTTTTAATTCACGGCAAATTAATTTATTTGCTATAAATAATCACTTACTCAGGCCACTGAATAATCGTATTGCTGGACTCGGGATCTTTTGTGGCAGGGAGCGAGACAGTAACGTGTATTATCCGCCAACGTGCACTGGGCAAGTGTGGTGGTCTTGAGTCTCCCTTGTGAGCCTTCTCTTAAAAGGGAGAGCCAAAACCCTGAGGCCTAGCAGATTTTTGACACAGACTTCTTACGCTATTTAGCGTCAGTTTTGAAACTTCTCAAATGACAATACACCGTGGTAAAGGTACCCCACTCTACATCACATCTAGGTACTTTTGATATTACAAGAAAGCTTCGCCTTTACGTAGCGTGATCGGCAATGGCCACTTTTATATGGAAATACGCAAATACGTTTGATTGAGATGATTTTTATAATGGTAACTATATTATGTAAGTAAAACTTACGTGACCTGAAACGTCTGAGATATGTAAATCTGAGTGTATACCTTTAATATTATATCTGTACTAAACTTACTTATAAAATAACGTCTTATTTAAAATAAGACACTAGCCGTTCGTCCGTTGCGTCGGTAAAGAACGGCATATCATTTGTTAGAACTAAGTATTTTCTGATTACAGATCATCAAACTAAGTGTAGTAAATACTCTGTAGTGCTAGAACTTGGCTACGTGGCGTTGTATTGTTATAGGCAGGGGTGTTGCTGGACATCACATGCTTTCTAACTCTTCTTTTTACTTTATGTTATAAATACAGAAAAAAGCTAATCAAGCAGTTAGATTGATTATACTTTATACTCAGCGAGCAACACGGAAGGGAGTAGGCATACACAACGTTTCCCCTCTGTCAAAGTACAAGTCCGCGTGGACCTTGGAGTTTGATAATATACTGTGGCGTGAGGGCGGGGCTAGATTTGTGAATGGTGCTTTATTTTGTATGTGTTAGTGATTTGGTTGTGTGAGTATGATCGGAAATGGATCGGTACAGGTATGTTTTGTATGTAATAGTGCGGCTTTGCGCTAGTGTGCAACTTCCCCTCCCGCAAGAAATGACAGAAAGATTTGAACAATATTTTTTAGCTAAGGCTACTCCCGGTGACAATTTAACTACTCAACTGTAATGTGATGTGATTCTGCTCCAGATGTTAGACTATAATACTTTGAAGTACAGATGTACAGAGTGCAGTGTTAATTTTATGTGATTGTATTGTATTTTATGTGACGTTTTTAAGTGCACTGTTTGACTAAAGAATAAATAATTTGAACTGTATTTTTTAATATAAAAATAGTTAAATAAAATGTTTAGTTTTAGTTGTTAACAGATTTCAAAAAATGGCAATGAAAGCATGATGT
Organism: Ectropis crepuscularia; assembly: GCA_963693475.1. Classification (NCBI taxonomy): domain Eukaryota; kingdom Metazoa; phylum Arthropoda; class Insecta; order Lepidoptera; family Geometridae; genus Ectropis; species Ectropis crepuscularia. The sequence goes on from OY856340.1 coordinate 4,386,582, forward strand.
GAGTGTAAAGTAAACAGTATTTACCTGTATCTTGTTGTTTTCAAAATTACTTGTAACAATTTTCGTGTCGTTATATCAAACAAAAAAAAATTGGTAATTTTAGTAACAAGACCAGAAGAAGACAACACACAGGATTGTTAGCAAAGAATACCTACTTCTGTAATTAGTTTCAATAGAATATAGTGAATTTGTAATAGGTACATACTAGCTGGTATGCTGGTAAGTACCTACAAACGCATCATGACTTACGACGTTAATTGTTTAATGTACAACTACAATAGCTGTTAAAATAGAGGTTTGGGGTAGGAAGTTAAAATTTGGGGTTCTAAGAATTGATTGATGAAAAATAAATAAATGCCTACAACAAAAAAATTAAATAGAAGTAAAAACATTCTGTGGGACATCCCTAATCACCGCGTTGTCGTACCTAATACATAAGTATTATTAGTTTTGTAATATGGTGTTACATTTACTTTGATGATTACCTATATGAGAAGTTTTATTGTATTGCAATAAGTATTTAAAATACTTTTAAATCATGTTAACTATGTATAACTATTTTATAACCATAACATATTACCCATGGACGAAAAAAAAACTTTTTTTAAACGTCCTTGATATTACCTAAGTATTAAGTAGTAAAGCCCACGACGGCTAGACCTTCGATAATTTATAAAAGCTGGAAGTTTTTCTGTGGATTACTCATAAATAAAAAACTAAATGGCCAATAGCCATGGTCCCGAGTTTACCTGAAGATTTCTTATCATATCCGAGCGTGACGCTAGAATCCAATTCACAGCCCACGAAATATCTTGTCTAGGAGCGCCTAAAGAAGTTTTCACTTTAAAAAAAAAATAGCTTTATACTTCGACTAAACTAGGGTACCATTTTTACACCTTTGCTACCTGATACCTGAAATAATTATCTGCTGAACCACTAGTCCACTACCCAAAATCCTTAGTTGCTGGCCGTTCTTAGGTTCTTACAGCTTTTATAAAATAGGTCTGGCCGTCGCGTCGTGGGCTCTTTGACTATACATAATGTATGTACTTATTAGTATTAGAAACGTTTTTTGATCTACACAACGATGTAGCGATAAACCTTTTAATGATAAAGAATAAATGTTGTGATTTTAATTATTATAGTGTTTGATTAAATGATTAACAACCCAATGAAATGTTTGCAGTATGATAGAAATGAGTGAAATGAAAAAGTAGCACAGCTTTATCAATTATTCTACTGCTAAGTAAGCGGTAATAGTTTTTAGTTTTTACTCCTATATGACTGCACATTGTTTTTGCTACGTCAACTTAGATGTTTGTTTATTCGCAGCTTTCAAAGACTATAGAGCTTAGGTAGTAGGAGTAGGTCACGCGTTTCCGAGATAAAGGGTCTTGACAGAGGGAAGACGCACGGACAACAAAGTACCTAATAATCCTATAACGGTTCCCATTCGTTTTTCGTGCCCTCAGCGGACGCAAGCAGAAACATCCCACTTTTCTTTCCCACAGCTGGGACTCGGAGCGCTTTACCACACGGAGATGGTTAAACCCATAACCCACAACGCTTGTCAAGTTTGAGTTGCAGATGGAGGTATTTTTTAATAGTAAAGAGTAACGAGACGAGCAGGACACATACCTGAAGGTAATCAACATACCTGCCCAAAACAGCAGTGTCATGCGGCTATTGAAACATAAAAGAAACCAAATCATTGCCTAGCACCACACTGCGCTCGTCACGCAGAGATATACCTAAGATGTTTATTATTGAAATTGTTAATGGCCTGTAATTCTATGGAAACATTACCCTTCAAAACGGAACACAGTGATGTTTGCATATTACTGCTTGGCGGTAGAATAACTGGCAAAGGTGTGACACTTCCCCAGGCGGACTCTGCTAAGAGTCCTACCACTACAAAATTATGCACTATGTGCAAGCAAATTTCGATCGGAGTTAACCCATGTCATATGAAAGGGTTTAAATGAAGCGCACCGACATAATAAAAACATTTATTGAAACTTGAAGACGCATAGTACCTAGGTACTACAATATGGCGCACGTTCGGGAGTTGGTCTGGTTCCGGATCTCCGTCTCTACCGTCTGCTCTATCTTGTGGACCGTCTCCTCTGCGCCGTCGATGCCTTTGTGGACGTTCTCTGCAAGCAAAAGAGTTTATACGATACTGGACAACACAAACAGCATCACGGTACAGCATGTCGCGCTTACAACATTCGATTTCCTAATCGTAAGGTACCCTGTACCTTGTTGACTGGGTTCAGAATCGCTGGGCTGAAAACTGGCCTAATAGAGCAAGAGCCCGTGAACCCTAGACCTTCTAGACTACAGGCCTGTGAACAAAATTTACGTAGTAAATGAACCACCAGGAGACCTATGTAGGATGATAGAAGGGTATAAAGTAATAAGATTCAGCACTATGCCGTCACTTGTAAGCTGTCCAACTGAGTGCAGTTGAAGAGGGGGGGTTGCAACCCTCGACCATTTCTCCTTGTCGCATGATTTTTGTACGGCGTTGCAGAATAATAGATTAGAAGAGGTATTGAAACTAAAAAAAATATAAATTGTAAGTTTTTAATCATTCGTTTATCGGAAAAATTCGTGATTTTCCAAAGATTTACAGATTAAATTTGGGCTTTTGATTATGTACGGCATTGGTTCCATACAGTTTCAATACCTCTCCTAATCCATTATTTCGCAATGCCGTACAAAAATCATGTGACAAGGAGAAATGATTGAGGGTTGCAACCTCCCCTCTTCAACTGTACTCAGTTGGACAGCTTACAAGTGACGGCATAGTGTAATCTTATAACTTTATACCCTTCTATCATCCTATTTAGATCTCCTGGTGGTTCATTTACTACGTAAAATTTGTTCACGGGCCTGTAGTCTATTCGTCTATACTAATATTATAAAGAGGAAATATTTGTTTGTTTGTTTGTTTGTAATGAATAGGCTCCGAAACTACTGGACCGATTTCAAAAATTCTTTCACCTTTGGAAAGCTACATTATTCCCGAGTAACATAGGCTACGGCAGATGGCGCTGCAGTTGATATCTAGGTTATTATTCGAGCGAAGCCGGAGCGGGCCGCTAGTTATTTTATAAAAGCTGAAAACTTGTCAGCGCATGCTCCTAACACAGGTACGAACGATGGACCATTATGAAGTTTGGGTTATATTGGCGTTATATTAACGGTACTAAGGCCCCGAGTCCCAGTAATGGTATGATTGTTAGGCTGCTAATTGTTACCCAAGTATTATGTATAAAAATCAGCGCGCATATTATGACGCAAGTAGAATTATAATTGCATGAACATTAACACAACATGGGTGTCTGGCCAGTGTTTAACACGATGTTAAGAAGTGTCTAGCAATTATTGGTGTGATTTTTAATAATATTCTGAAGGTATTACCAAAATATCAGACTTTATAATTTGACAAATTTAGATCAGTACACCTTTAGTACCATTTATCTGCCAAAGCTTGGATGGTCCAAACTTCATCATGGGCCATCATTCTTACCTGTGTTGGGAGCATACGCTGACATACTTTTAGCTTTTACAAAATAACGAAGGTCTGAGGTTCAAGGGCTCTTAGTCCATAAGAAAGATTAATTATTTTCAACTAGCGGCCCGCTCCGGCTTCGCTCGAATAATAACCTAGATATCAACTGCAACGCCATCTGCCGGGCTGATTTGTGAATCAAAACCTTCCAGCGCCCTACCCAAACGTATACAAAAAAAAATCATTCAGATCGGTCCAGCCGTTTAGGAGGAGTTCAATAACAACGAAAAGTGGCATTGATTTTTATATACAAGGTGTTACAAAAAGGTGCAACAATATTTATGGTAGTTCATCTACATTGAGTTTTGAATCATGTATGTGAAAATTAGGCATGAAAGCACAAAAAATTTTTCCAAAAAAAATATTAAATTTTTTGGTTGTTATTTCATTTGACATACCCCTAATGGCCAGATCTTCCCACGAATTTTTGTACGACGCGACGTCGCGGCGTCGGTGGCAAGGTCGTTTGTCTGCTGTACAAGCTTTAGGGTGGAAGCTGGTGATTTGGTGGGAATTTAACGTCAAACTTTGACTCGAATTATCTCGTGATCTACCGTGCTGAGGGGAAAGAGACCTTGGGTGATGAAGTCTACATCAGTGTTAGAATGGACTGTTAAAATATTGTTGGGCGTAAATCCACCACGTTGTATATAGATAAGGCCAAGATAGATTTCCAAAGATTTAAAAAAAAATTAAATTTATCAAATCCATAGCCTTCGGGGTCCGTGACCTTTGTCATTTGGGTTCATCCTAAGTCTAGTGCTAACTTTAGTCCTAAGTTGCCTCCCGGGTAACCTTTACCACGGCCGCACAACTCAACAACAACAAACAAACACGAATGTTTCACTTTACTAAATTTCTCTAACAAAATGAAATATTGGCGTCACTTTTGGCGAAATTGAGATGTATTTTCGATAGATAGTTTGGCATTAAACTAACTAAACCGCGTCCTTGCGAGAATTCGTATGTCACTTGTTTAGAACTTTCTTTGGTTGTTGTATTTACGATGTGATTGTTACTGACTCCCATATAAATATAGTTCGAAGGAGGTCTAAGTGGGATGCGTGACGTGCAATAAAACAAAAGTATGAGTTTAAGTACGTGAGCTGTAATTGCGCTCCGACAAGTAACTGTCAGGCGTAGTATAAAAAACAAAAAACCTAATTATAAAGATATGTGCATAAGTTGGTTAGTTTGTGGTAGGGATGTGGGCGAACACGTGAGATCGTGAGTCGTGAGCCCTACACTTGTATTGTTTATGTATGGATATTTAAAAATCTACACAGTTTTATTTCCTCACATTCTTCTTATTGAAGAGCCCTTCTAGAGAAAGTCACATTACAAATTACATTGTATGTATGTCTCACTTATGTTTGAATGTTTGCTTGGGGTTGAGTAGCCTAATGACTATACATATAGGAGAAGGGATCTTACTTTACATATTTACATGGAATACTAAAATACTAATGGGAAATCGATCTTATCGGAATACAAATCAAGGTCACGAGCAATGCTTGTGTTCAATCGTTTTTGAAGTGCATTTTGGGGTTCCCACTGTTTACTGATGCGTTTGGCTTATCAGTATGTTTCTGATAAGATTTCGTCAATAATTAGAGTTTACTTTTCATTACGTAACTCTTACCGTTCGACTAAGTATGTACATTGTACATGGCAGCATTGGGAGCAGTCGAGACACAAGGTTCGTGTATGAAGAAGGGTCGACATAATATCGTACAGTTGTTTGATCGTAATGCACCTCTAGGTGCACCGCTGAATATATTTGTGTGTTTAAGATGTTAAGAGTTCCATAGCAAAGTGTCTAAGTTAGTTGAACTTACCAATAACTTTTTCTTCAATGACTTTTCCCTTTCCCATGCACGAATGTTCCTTATCCTTTATTGACTGGAACATTCGCGCAAATCGTCCTTTTTCCTTCACCACCACGCCATCTTCGTTGTGTTCTAAGTCTTCATGAGAATCTATGTGGTCTTCGCTGCGCACTATTGGCATTACTGCTTGAGTTTTTGTCTTACCAGTTTGCGGACTAGATTTGTCTGACCCACACGGAATAGTTTCATTCTCTGACTGACCGGTCTCGCTTTTTTGTCCATCATCACTATGTTTACTGAGCGCAGGACTTCTTTGAGAAATATCCGGTATCTGTATGATTTCAGGAAGTATTGGAGTCTTAGGTGGTGGTGAGTTAGCTATTTCCATTACTTTACCAGGTACATTTAAAACTTTTTTCACGTCATCAGGGATTTTTGGACTTATCGCCATGGTTTTCTTCAATACTTCCTCGACGACTTCAACTTTTTCATTCAATTTGTCGCTAACTTCTTTCTTAGTCTCCTCAACCGTCTCTGTCACTTTTTCAGTTATTGTATTTACTTTAGTTGTCATCGTATCAGCCAGTGAGCTTGCATTGTCTGTCATAGTACTGCCCATTGTTTTCACGTTAGACACCATCGTATCAGCCAGTGAGTTGGCGTTGTCTGCCATAGTACTACCCATTGTATTCATGTTAGACACCATCGTATCAGCCGTTTTGTTCATATTGTCTGTCATTGTGTTCATACTATCTGCCATAGTATCCATACTTTCAAGTGCATTGTCAACTTCGGTTTCTATTGGAGGAATACAAGATCCAGTTTCATCAGGGTTGATATCTGGGATGTCATGCCCGCTTCCGGTTTCATGTTCAAGGTCGTTTATGTTTACTATGTGCGAGCCGCTGACGTTTGCTTCTAATGAGTCTATCGATCCGGCATCCTCGTTAGCGTTTCCGTTGACTGCGTCTGCCGTTTTATGTTCGTCGACGTTCGAGTTTTTCACATCTTCGACGATGAGAGCGGCATTTTCTGTTTTGTTCATTACTGGTATTTTTTGTAGCGGCGGTAGTTCTGTCAGAGATATCTGTCTCGTTTCCTCGTTAATCACGTTAAAGTCGTTGTTAGTGAAGTCCGCGTTAGAGCCCTTGGTCGCAGTGAGTAGAGTGTGGCAGCCGCCGCATGCTACATTGTCTACGATATGCCCATTCATAGAGGTGACCCGCTTCGGCAGGTATTGATTAGGGACCTCGTTTGAATTGTCGGCGTCATCGATATCCTCCAAACAGAGTTTATTGTGCCTCGACTCGCCGCACGTGTAAAGCAGGCCGTTGTCTGAAATTAAATAACGAATTTGAATTATACGCGTCCACTGCGGGCCGGCGATCGTCGAGGACTGTTCGTCAACTCGACACGCAGTGTTTTCGTGCGGGCCGTAATAATAATTATCGGACGGCAATCGTCCTGAACTTTTACCTACATTAGAAAATCGACACAAACAACTTTAACGAATCGATATAGTTACATATGGGTCCTTTGTGGTGGGTGATTTGCATAAAATAGTCATTAGTGTCTACCGACCTGTGACAAAGGCCGTGTGCATGGCGCCGCACGCAACAAGTTTCAGCTGGAACCCATCGAACATCTTCTCCATGTCGATTTCCGTGGGGGTTGCGACGTTAACGATTTCTTTGGGCATTCCTAGCTGTCCTTTCTCGTTGGATCCGAAGGCGATGATCTTGGACTCGTCCATGGATAGTAGGAAGGTGTGGTTGGCGCCGCAGCAGGCGCTCTTGACCGCGGTTTGGATGGGGATCACTTCTGGTACGTACACCGTCGTCGCGGAGTTGGGTATACCGAGCTTTTGGTTCTCGTTGTCGCCCGTTACAAACACGGCACCTTTCGCTGTAGGAAAAAAACATTGTCATACAGAATATCACAACATAATATATTAAGAACTAAGAAGCCGTGGTGGTCTAGTGGCGAGAATATCCGATTTCACAATTGCGACGTCGTAGGCTCGAATCCCGCTGAAAGGAGGGGGCTCCTTCGAAGTATTTTTCCAAGTGCCGTACAAGTTTGTCATCATCACTGGCTTTAAAAGTAAAGGAAAAAGTCGTGAGATAACACGACATGTTCCAAGATAAACATCTTTAGAGAACATGTGTCATCTGGCAACAATCACTCGGCCAGCGTGATAGCTTATATGGCATATAGCTTTTACTCTATTCATCACAGAAATATTTACCTACACTGGGTGGGGAACCTATCCCACGACCTACGGGTTTGCAGGCAGACTTACTACCTACTGAGCCATTAGGCCAGCCATTTTCGCGGCATGAATGTAGTTGCCGTGCTGCTTAGGGTTTATAACATTTATTCGGCGATTAACCTCGATATTGAAGCCCTTTCCATAATTTTGCGATAAAATCTCAATAGTATAGTATGTTACTAATAAGCTGAGCTACATAACCATGGATGATTTAACGGTGGACTTTTAGCTGATATGATCTATTCTATGTTTTCAGGTGCCAATTCCAATATATAATCCTACTAATATTTTACATGTAAAAGTATGTGAAAGTATGCATGTTTGTATGTTTAGCTATTTAGATAGAACCCAAACAAAAATCCACACAGGGCCAGCCTGATGGATTAGATTATGGTATTGACTCTCTCCTTGCGAGAGAAGGCTCAGAGTCCTAGCAGTGGAAACATTCAGAAGGATGCTTATGCTTACGCTAGAAAGTAAGATGGATAAAAAAACGTCTGTCATAGGGACTGCTGCTAGAAGTGAAAACTTATAATTCATAATTTGTGTGAAACCCGGTGGCACTGCTAGCCTGGAATAAATTCTTAAAGCATTGTCGTCTAAATAAGTCTTCTAAGAATGGCCATCTAGATTAGTATTAGGTCATCTATAAATGCAGGCATTTCTAGATGACCTTGGTTAGAAGACTCAGGGCCATGGCCATCTAGAAATGCTAACGCATTTCTTTTCCATTACCATTTTACCATGGCCATTTAGAATTGCGTTAGTATAAATTGTCCCTCGCTTATAATAGTCCTTCACATTTCATTTACGAGCGTGACGATGAGCTTCATTCACGGCCCACGAAAAATCTGTGCGTGTAAAAAAGAAGTTTTCAATTCCAAAGTACCTGTGATGAAGACGGTGTGATAGTACCCGCACTCGACGAAGGCGATCTCCTCCATGAAGGAGAGCTCGGCGAGGCTGACGGACGAGCGCGAGTCCTCTCCCAGCCCGAGCTGGCCCTCCGAGTTGGAGCCGCACACGAACACGCGACCAGATTCTACCAGACAACCGCAAAACCATCCGTTAGGGTTACCATACACGGGCCTCATACGAAAGCCACAAACGCCGTCACGAGACGCTACAAGCGGCTACAAAAATAGCAAAAGCGCGCCACTTGTGGCCGGTGGTCGGCAGGTCAACACATAAAAAAAACTTGACTTGCGGTCGGTGATCGCTAACTTTTTTAAACCCATACAGTATCATAATGGACTCTGAGGAAGAAGGTTTAATTGCGATAACTCCAATGAAATGACATAATCCTAGAAGATGAAACCGTAAAGAGACCAAAATCTGATTTTATTTATGACTTTATTTTAAAATCTGACCGTAAAACAGAAACAAATTCTACTCTCTTGCTCTCTTTTACGTTAGGGAAGAGGGAAGAAATGCTCAAAGCCTTTGTAAAATGTCAAAGCCTTGTTTGTTTTCTGTAGTCTACAGAAAATAAACGAGTTGCGGTTCAATATATTAATATTGTAGGCTCACCAGTGAGTATAACGGTGTGGTTCAATGTTTGTTAATATTGTAGGCTCACCAGTGAGTATAACGGTGTGGTTCAATGTTTGTTAATATTGTAGGCTCACCAGTGAGTATAACGGTGTGGTTCAATGTTTGTTAATATTGTAGGCTCACCAGTGAGTATAGCGGTGTGGTTCAAAGTTTGTTAATATTGTTGGCTCACCAGTGAGTATAGCGGTGTGGTTCACTTTGTTAATATTGTAGGCTCACCAGTGAGTATAGTGGTGTGGTTCACTTTGTTAATATTGTAAGCTCACCAGTGAGTATAGCGGCGTGGTTCAAAGTTTGTTAATATTGTAGGCTCACCAGTAAGTATAGCGGTGTGGTTGCTGCCAGCAGACACTTGCTTGACGGCTCCCGCCTCGCTCGGCAGCTCCACGCTCTGCGGCACGGTGTGGTGTTCCATGTCCCCCGTGCCCAGCTGACCCTCGTCGTTGCACCCCACGGAGTATATCACGTTATTGTCTACAACACACACAATATTGTTAATATTGCCAATTGTTTGAACATTTCTCGTACAACTCTAAACTAGACCCAAACTAAGCAAAGCTTGCATAATGGAGTCCAGGGCCCAGGGTAGCGATTCTAAATCCATTCGGTTGCATCCGACACGGAATCTCATCTCCCGGTCTTTGTCTTATCTGTTTAGCAATACAGAGACAGGGATTGTCACGATTTTTATACGATTTTGAACCATTCGGATTGCATTTAGAATCGCTACCCAGATAGCTGATACAAAATATATTTAATTGTTGCTAAATATACATAGAAACACCTAGACACAGAACAATTAATTGTATTCATCACACTAATATCCTGGGTAAGAATCCAACCGACGAATTTAAATTAAAACATGAATTCATTTCTTTTGCCTTTGTTATGTTTATGTACCTATGTGTTGTTGTTGTTTGCAGTGGTAAGTAAGAAGTTTTTGCGCAGGCTCTTTGCTAAGTCCGTCTAGACAGATATCATGTCTTTGTCGGTTAGTCTACCGCTATAGATAGTATAATGTACAAACAATATTGTGTTCTGAATGGAAGATCAATGTTACCAGAGCACCTAATTACATGACAAAGAGATAAATCGTCTATTATATAATCGTTATATGTCTGAATAACGGCAGTGCCGCAGGTAGCCAATAATTCGGATTCTTTAAATTGAAATAGCCGCTAAAGATTAAGACTTCAAAGCTTTGAACATTGTTGCAAAATTGCTAGCAGTGCAGTGAGTGAGTGGGATGGGAGGGTGGGGCTGATCCGATCGAAAAAAGGTTTTATATCGGACTGCTCGTATCGCGAAAAAGCAACATCGTTTCATGGTTCACGGTCCAAAGACTCGAAAGAAGAGGTTTAATTCTACTTCTGTGATGAGAACGTCTAGGGTGTGGAATGCATTGCCTGAGTGGGTTTTCCGATGGTTACCTACAATCTTGGTGTCTTCAAATCGAGAGTAAATCAGTTTTTTCTAGGTGAACACATTCCATCGTATACCGCATCGTAGCTTAACATCAGGCAAGATGGCGGTCAAGTGTAAACCTACTAAAGTTAAAAAAAAATAAGTTTTCACTTCACAAAAAAAGCTGGATGGCAGTCACAGGCCAGTTATATAAATATGATAAGGGTAATGGTCGATGAGGAGAAGCCCACCTGTGACGAACACGGTGTGCGCGCGGCCGCACGCGACGAACATGGCGCGGTGCGGCTTGAGCCACTTCACGCAGCTCGGCCGCGTCGCCTCCTCCTTGTGGCCCAGCCCCAGCTGCCCCCACGCGTTCCCGCCGAACACGAACACGCGCCCGTTCTCTGCGAACACACAGAGCTAAGAGCAGATCTAAGGGGGGTAATCTAAGTGAGGCATCATAGTAAAGAATACCTCTCAACTCTCCGTAGGTCAGCAACGAGGTAATTAGATATGATATAATGTCATCCTTGACGTGTCCGTCAATGGCGAACCTGGCTAATTTCTATTGCGAGCTCTTAGATGGCTCGCAAAACCAAATTTAGTTTTGAAAGTTATATTGCATGGCGCACAGTGCAATAGACCCTCAGCATTATATGTGTAGGTGTAGGACGGCTTAGGGCGCGTCTTTCTATTGCGGCGTTTTGCGTTAAGGTCCTGCTGTCGTATTTGTTCAAAATTTCGAACATAGCGCCATAGACAGAGCAGCGCCATTCATCTCTCTGAGTAACAGTATATTCTCGTAAAATGCTCGCACACAAAATGCGCGACGCGTCCTGCCAAAGTAACTAATTGTGACTAAAACTCCATGAGCATACCCATCCAACTATAGGAAGGTCCACCTACCCACGCTATTTCTACCCCGCATAAAAAGATGATTCAATATGCACGTTCTATTACGGCGCCCTGTATAACTATATATAATTAGAGCCAGTCCAGGGTAGCTACCCTGCACTGGCTCCCTGTGTATACCGTGACCGTGGGGGTAATGACCATGGGCTGGGCCCAGAATCTAGGTGGAGCACTAATTGAAACGCACGCACGCACTAGTCGCATGGTTGTGTGATTTGACAACGGCTATGTGACCCCCTGGCGCCAAAGCTAACTAACTCCTCCAAAGGAGGGTAATGTGTCATAAGCACATGTGCGCGTTTCAGTTAGTGCGTCTCAATTAGTATCGTTCAAATTAGTTAGTTCGCCCGTTTCTTGGAGCTGTTTCCAGTGTTTGGAGCAGGATCCGCATCGCAAGTCACATCACGTGGTCAAGTCACAAGATCGTGCGATAAGTGCATGCGCCCGGCAATGTATGGCAAGTTAAATAATTTAATATTATTGATTGTTGACGACTAAAAGAGTAACTAATAGGAAATTTCAACTACTTGCGTAGAATATAGTAAATATATCATCAAATAAGTAATTACTGTTTTGAGAAAACATGTAGCTAGATTTTTTTTCATTAATTCTACATAGTACATAATGTTTGTATAGTACGGGGCTTAATCACGATATACATAAATCATTGGTTATTTCATTATTATATTCGTTTATTCATAATGTGTACAAATCGCGAAAGTAAAAAAATAAAAACTACATTTCTGCATACTTAATAGGTACGTTTATTTATTTCCTTAAAAGTTTACCCTAATTTAGCGCTACCATAATTTAATGCATTTGGGTGACACTTTTTCATGTACACAGATGACATTCCTTACCTCAACCAATCACCTCTCCATATTTTCACCTCATATTGTTAAAAGCATGGCTATAGCATAAACTTAAAGTTAAAACCTTAAGGTAGCGGTTCGCGCCGCGACCGCGACGCGAGACCGCGACCGGAGACCGAGACCGGAGACCGCGACAGGTACTTGACACTATAGAATTGTATGGGCGCCAGTTCGCGCCGCGACCGCGACCTGTCTCGGTCTCCTGTCGCGGTCGCGGCGCGAACTGGCGCCCATACACTTCTATAGTGTCAAGTGCCTGTCGCGGTCTCCGGTCTCGGTCTCCGGTCGCGGTCTCGTGTCGCGGTCTCCGCGCGAACTTGTACCTTTAGGTTAAAAACAGGAAAACTGAATACAAGTGAAAAACCGAAATAAGTGATTTTAACGACAAAGAAGGTTATTTGACGCCAACAGAATTGACTGAAACTGCTAATAATGCACAAAGCGTTCAGTAATTTCCTCGCTAAGGTGGGATGAAAAATTACGTGTTGCACTCGAGTGCAAAGATTTTTCACCTTATGCCCTTGTGATTCAAAAATTAGAATCCTGAGCGTAGCAAGGGATTTTTCGGTCACAAAAATTGAGCACGCGGTTAAGAAGCAACTTTGCGCTCTTGTACGACGAATAACTATTACTCAGCACACCCGTAGCTCGTAATGAGGTCATTAAATTAACAACCTTCTTGAGCAAGGTAGGCCTTGCTGCTAGTATTGTAGAGTTTTTGTCGTAAATTTTTTTTTATCTCTTATGAAAAAAAGGATTAATTCCTAATTTTAGTAACAAAAGTTTATTTACAACAGTTTTCTTTTGATATATTCCATAGCTCAGCGCGGTGTGATTATAATGTTGTTTCGGTTGCTTGGAAAGATCGCTTTTAGCGATAAGATCGCCTTTTCATTCACTTGTTTTAGGCTAAGTATCTTTGTTTTGTAAGTTTTATATTTTGGACAATAAAGAATTTCTATCTATCTAATGTTAATATAATTTTTCATCAAATTTGAAATCAATGTTACTGCGTTAATGTTATGTCACTTTGGTATTGTTAAAGTTACTCGTTTTGTTTGAGTAAAGCAAGAGTAAAGTTGTAGCCTTAGTCTGTAATGAAAACCAGCTACGCCTGCGAAGCCTGCTACAGCTACCGTAGCTACAGTGGCCGTAGCAGGCTCTCGTCAAGTTCTTTTATATTTTATAGATACGCTCATTTTTAAGCTCTCTAGTTCTCTAGTTTAAGCTCGTTTTTCATTGCCTTTGCTGTCCGAGCTACAAGGGCCTCGACATTCGGTCTTGGCCTTAATTCAGCTGGGCCATGAAGGGCTATTCTTACCGCGCTGTGAAAGTCTTGAGCTGAGAAAACAAATGCGGTTTTGAAAACAACTAAAGGTAGCGGGTTCTACCACATTTGTTGAAAAAAAATCGTGGGACTCCGGGAGTGTCGACTGAAGTGAAAACTCGAACATTTATTACGTACATACACAATATACAGACATACAGCGTGTCGGTGACGGTTAAGGTGTCGTGAGTTCAATTGTTTTTTTTTTCACTTGATAAATGCCCATACGGTATGCCCATTTGTAGTAGTGGTAGGACTCTTAGCAGAGTTCGCCTGGGGAAGTACCACACTTTTGCGAAATATTCTACCGCCAAGCAGTAATGTGCAAACATTACTGTGTTCCGGTTTGAAGGGCAATGATTCCAGAGAAATTACAGGGCTTAGAGACATAATATCTTAGATCTCTGGGTGACGAGCGTAGTGCAGTGCTAGGTAATGATTTGGACTATCATGTTCCAATAGCTGCGTGTTACTGTGCTGTTATGTGGCAGGCATGTTGCTTACCATCAGGCACATGATCTGCTCGTCTCGTCACTCTATGCTATAAAAAAAAAAAACGGACCTTATAGTCTAGTCTACAACTGCTCTTTAGGTCAATTTTTTTTCGAATTATAACACAGATTTGAGGTGTCATTCGATTTGGAATGATAAATATCTATGGGCGTATTTGCAACCCTCTGGGAAAATTATAAATATTGGAGTCGGGATTTTTTGGGAAATTTCCTCTTTTTTAAATCTTTTTTCAAATTGGTATTATTTCAATAGAACGGCGGCTGCCGATCCGGAGACCCCGGGTTCAAACCCCACACGCACCACTGTCTTTTCGAAGTCATGTGCGTAATGCCGCTAACTTAAAACGGTGAAGGAAAACATCGTGAGGAAACCGACATGTACCTAGAATCTTTCGAAGTCATGTGTCATCCGCCAACCCGCACTGGGCCAGCGTGGTGGATTACGGCCTTAACTCTCTCCTTGCGAGAGAAGGCCCCGAGTCCCAGCAGTGGGAACGTTTAGTGGGCTGTTGATGATGATGATTATTTCAATAAATTTTTGACACATTGCCAAATAACGAAACCCCTTTTTTATTTTCACTTAATTGTTTAGAGTTAAAACTATTGCAATTTTAGCGAGGGGGCTTAGCATTTTCTCAAAAACTATTTAGCTGCCATACTCAATAATAATGTTAGGAGAATTCGAAAAAAAGACGTTTTCCCTACAATTTCTCAACAATCTATCAACGAATTTTTAATTTTTAATTACTCACGTGTGATATAATTTCAGCCCCATTCGGCGGTCTGTTTCGAGGAGACTGCGCGCGACCGCTGCTCGTTTTCATTTGGTGAATACTAGTATTAATGTTATAAATGCCAAAATTTCGACGTAGTTTAAAAGTAAAAGGTTTAGGTGGAAAATAACAGGAATTTTGCGGGTAAAACTCCGGGGCCCTAGCTAATTAAGCTACTACTACTTACCTACTAGCTGATGAAGCATATGCATCAACCTAACAACTGAACCCTGGCTAGGGTTACCGTGTTACTGGACTTTGTAAAATATTAAAATTACCTCCAACATACCGGGACAAACATAAACTGACCGGCCTGGAATGTTCCATTGACCTAATATTCGGCACCTTGACTTGACGTGCCGAGAAGGAATGAAGTCCGGGACCTTTGAAATTTCTTTTAAGCTGACCTCATAACTTCGCTGGCCAATGAACTTGCTTGTTGTTGTCTTATTATTCGAACGAAATACAAATAAATGTTTTTGCCTTTATTGAAAATACAATGAGAATGACATTAAACTACACACTTTATCACTTACACTAAGCAAATCTGAATTATCCATAGACCAATGTAAGTCTCAAGGTAATCAAGATGATCATTATTAGACGGAAGTGTGCCCAGTATGCTGGAGGTATTAGCATGTACAAGGAGCTCACTAAACGTTCCCACTGCTGGGACACGGGGCCTTCTCTCGCAGTGAGAGAGTTAAGGCGATACGATCTGATACCACCTTGCCCTTTTTTCTATCGGAATGCTCGCAGCTCGAAAAAGCGACATCGTTTCATGGTTGATGTTCCAAAAACACGAACGAAGAGATTTGACTCTACTTTTGTGATAAGAACGTCAAGACTGTGGAATACGTTGCCTGAGTGGGTATTTCCCGTTAGTTATAATCTTTGTGTCTTCAAATCGAGAGTGAATCGGTTTTTTCTAGCTAAACACGCTCCATCGTAGACCGCATCGTCGCTTAACATCAGGTGAGATGGCGGTCAAGTGTAAACCTATAAAAGTTAATAAAGGCCATAATCGAAAATGCTAAAGGTACCTCTCTAACCTACTTTTAATATGTTTGTACTGTATTATATTATAAGTTCATAATCCACCGTAGTAAAGGTACCTCACTAACCTACTTTTCATATTTTTGTACGGCATTATAAGTTACGGCTGGTGTAGCCGGGTGACGGGTCGGGTCGGTGACTGCCGGTCCAGAGTCCCCGGGTTCAAAACCCACGCGCACTACTGTCTTTTCGAAGTCACGTGTGTAATGCCGCTAACTTAAAACGGCGAAAGAAAACATCGTTAGGAAACCGACATGTACCCAGAATATTTCGAGGTCATGTGACATCTGCCAACCCGCACTGGGCCAGCGTGTTGAATTACGACTTTGACTCTCTCCTTGCGAGAGAAGGCCCCGAGTCCCATTTAGTGGGCTGCTTATTATGTGTATCATTTGAGTCCCAGCAGTGGTAATTGGTACATGGGTCAGTGTTACATCGAACATCGACGAAAAATTGCTATCTATAGCTTATCTTTTATCGGATACACTTCGGAGAGTGTGCGTCTGATCTGCATGATCTAATACCACCTTGCCCTTTTTCTATCGAACTTCTCATAGCTCGAAGAAGCGGCATCGTTTCATGGTTGATGTTTTAAAGACACGAACGAAGAGGTTTGACTCTACTTTTGTGATAAGAACGTCTAGACTGTGAAATGAGTTGCCTGAGTGGGTTTTTCCCGATGGTTATAATCTTGGTGTCTTCAAATCGAGAGTGAATCGGTTTCTTCTAGGTAAGCACGCTCCTTCGTAGACCGCACCGTCGCTTAACATCAGGTGAGATGGCGGTCAAGTGTAAACCTATAAATGTAAAAAAAAGTCGTACTCACGGCATATGACCGCGCTGTGCTCGTCGCCGCAGGAGATGGCCACCACGGGGTCATTCTTGATGAAGAAGTGGCTCGGCTCGTTCTCGGCGAAGTGGGACCGCCCGAACGTGAACACGGCGCCCGTGTCTGTGCAGTTACAAACAAATCGATTAGTCACTCGCTCAGCGTATTCTGAACCCAATCGATCGATCGAGATTAATCTAGAGTAATTTAGACATTAGAAATTATATCCAAATTTTCGGATACAAAATCGATCTTATGAGTTAAACAAAATGCTGTAACTATGAGCATAACATTTAAAAACAACAATCTGGGTATCTTCAAGTCGAGAGTGAATCGGTTTTTTCTAGGTGTGCGAGCTCTTATTGCGTATATATTTATCCTACCAATATTATAAATGTCAATGTATGGATGTTTGGATGTTTGGATATTTGGATGTTTGGATGTTTGTTGCTCAATCACGTCCTAACGTATGAACGGATCGGGCTGAAATTTGGAACACACATAGATTATAGTCTGGAAGAACACATAACACTTTTTATCCCGGAAAAACAACGGGAACAACGGGAACGGGAACTTCGCGGGTAACACCGCGGGGCACTGCTAGTTTTTTTATAATTCCTTCGCTCTTGGCCGCCGTTTCGCCTGATGAGGTCTACAATGGAACGCGCTTTGTTAGAAGAAACTATTCACTTTCGACCGGAACAAACCAAAGACTCCTATTTTTAAATCTTATGGTCATAGCTAACATATTTTACTTAACTCATTGATCACTTTTGTTTTCCGAAACACGGAATTTGGATGTAAAATCTTTTAAGATGTTAGATATCTTGTGAGTGTTAGATATCTTGTGTAGGACCCTGTCCTATGGCCAAGAATAAAGATATCTCTATCCTGTTAGAAAATAGAGTAGGTACACAATTTTAGTTACTGAATAAACATAGTAAGTAGGTACCATTACTAATTTCAGTGCTCTAAAGTTAACTCACAAATGACCTTACAATTCCCAGAACTCTTTGAACCTTTTCGATCAAATGACTACGAAAAAGGGTTTTTGACGTCACTGGCCGAGCCGTAATGACCGGTACCCAGTATTTTCTTTATCAGAGTAAAAATGTAAAGGAGCTATTATTCGGAACACGAATTTCCGGTGGCCTTGCTCGTTTCGGTTATATTTCGGCCACTTTTATCAGATTCTAGAAGTAAAATTACGGGCCTCAAAGCCTGAAAACAATTTTGGTGGGTACTTAATACATGCCAATGCTAATTAGGATTCATGCTGGAACTTTGTCACCTTTTGTTTTAGATTTTTCAGGCGGGGCAGTTCATTGTTTAAATGTGAATCTTTTTCACAAAAAAATTACAACTTTTAGTATAGATGTAGTTTGATATGGTCGGCAATATCCCAAATTCGCTGCGTACCTTACTATTTGCAAATGTTTTAATCATGCTGAAATTGATACAAAAATATTGATTGTGATCTTAAATACATTATTGAACATTCGATTTTTGCTACATGCAAGTTTACAAAATTTAATTGAAATTGTATGTTTTTAGCATGCATTCAAATTCAATGTTTGAGATGAAATACATGTCAACAACCACTGCAATTTGGATTACGACTTGGTTAACATTATAGTTACTTATATACCATTGTTACTTATTAGTCCGTCGGCTTATAGTTTATGAAAAATATGGGACAAGTATTGTTTGTTTTATTAAATTGTTGAAAATCAACAAAGATAATATAGATCATCAAACTTCCAGGGTGCGGGTTGTGACGTCGCATTTTCGTAAAAAAACGGCCAAATGCGAGTGGGACTCCCGCACGAAGGGTTCCGTACCATTAGCAAATTAACGGCGAAAAACCTCTTTTGCTTTATCCGGAATTCCTACATCGCAATTTCCGCACACAGGCAAAAAGATTCTTTGAAATTTTGATGTTTGCCTCCTGATTCTGACGATGAATTCGACATCGCGTTTTTTTTTACTAGTGGCGTCATCTAGTTTTCTTGAGACGACTTGACTAATCGAGCAAGAAACGGTTAAAATCAAGTTTGTTGCATGGGAGCCCCCTTTAATATTATTTTTAGTATATGATGTTATAGCGGCAATAGAAATACATCATCTGTGAAAATTTCAACTGTCTAGCTATCACCGTTCTTGAGATACAGCCTGGTGATAGACGGCCGGACGGACGGACGGACGGACGGACAGCCAAGTCTTAGTAATAGGGTTCCATTTTTACCCTTTGGGTACGGAACCCTATAAATTAGGTATACCGCTAACTGACGCCACTCAAAACTTTTAAGCACTTTGACTTTCCCAATTTTTGATGTTTGGGAAACAAAAGAAAAAAATACTTGTACCTATAATATTTTTTAACAATCTAACTGACGAACTAATTCGTTTTTTAATCCTCTTGCCTACATTAATACTGTAAGTATTATATCGACCTATACCCTATACCTAATAGAACATTAATTTAATTTAGTTTCTAAAAAACTTTTAATTTTCTTTTTGTTTTAAGCTATCTAATCACGGTTGTTTATTACACTAGCTAGTATTATGAGTTTTTTAAAAGTATTTTTTTTATTAGTATTATGAGTTTTGAGATATTTGGA
Source organism: Ectropis crepuscularia (assembly GCA_963693475.1). Classification (NCBI taxonomy): domain Eukaryota; kingdom Metazoa; phylum Arthropoda; class Insecta; order Lepidoptera; family Geometridae; genus Ectropis; species Ectropis crepuscularia. Next base: position 4,406,126 of record OY856340.1, read on the forward strand.
ATGATTAGATGATGGGACGCGAGACGCGAGTCCCCGATTTGTGATAACTGCTGATTCATGCTCCAAGGTCAGAGTGAATAAGTACCTCCTAAGCTGTGTATCTCATTTTATGTACCATTTTCACTAAATTTCTCGTCATATTTTGTTATTCGTTTGTTGTGTAGTGTTAAAGATCATTGTAAGTGCGATTGCGAGTGATCGCTGTGGTCGAGTGTCTTCAAAGTAAGTTTAAATATATTTGTCATTACAAATATCAAAAAAAAAATGTTTTACTGGTAGGTCACGCAATAAGCAGTCGGATCTGGAAAACATTTCCTCTAGTTGCGTTGCGCGGTGTACCTACTCCGCGGCGTAGGTAACAACCACTACGGAGGCATCCGTATATTACATGAGGTCATTTTGACAATTTTTCGGGTCTCCCCTCTTGGTGAGATTTTGTTCAAACCATCCCCCCTCCCCTTACGTGAGAATTTGAGTGAACGTGAGAATACAGCGAAAAAAAACGCGCGGAATAATATTTACTTGATCACAGATCACAGCACAGAGTAAGTAATCACTATGGATCACAGATTAGCAATGCGCGCGCATCGGCGCCTTTTTTTTAAGCAACGGCACAGAATCAGCCGGTATGCCATTAATAATAAAGTAAATTAATATTTTTGTGTTTTGTTACAGAAAAATTAAAGTAATTTATGGTCTAAATTAATTAAATTAACGTTATAATTAAAATATATTTTAACTCTCAAAATTAATTTTATTCATAAAATGTTGACCACACTTTTCTGACAATAAAGAGTATTTATCTTTACTAAGATTTAAAAATGTACCGTTCGTTTTAGACGGAGCATATCTCTCTACCTAGTCTGTGGACGGAGCATTTTGAAACCGTGCGTTTTACATTATACATTACCGCACAAGTACGTAATGAGATACATTACAATACAGAAATTGGTCCAATAAGAGACCCTTTACGAGCAAATATGTTATAAAATATATTACTTGACACAAAGATACGGTATGTAGGAAACGTGCACTAGGCACCTACGGCTACGGTAGCAGCAGTTGAGGTCAGCGGTCGCTTGCATGCAACATTTACATTACCGCCATGTTCCCCCGGTATATCAATTTTACTTTGTGTAGTATTATTTATGTACGTGGTTCAAATTATATAGAAGACCAAGTTATTCATGGCTAACCTATTGTTTCATCTGCGATTTAACTACAACAGGCAAGACACATATCCTCGAGAGAGCGACACACAAGAACCATAATACTAGGGCAAAGTTACCAGCATGTATGATTTCTGGTAAGATTTGAGTATTTTTAAGGGTTCAGTCACAGAAACTCGCACCAGGAGCTTAGCACAACTTATAAGACAGACATCTATATATCTATATCTTATATATAAAATTCTCGTGTCACAGTGTTTGTTTCCTTACTCCTCCGAAACGGCTTTACTGATTTTTACCAAATTTTATATGCATGTTCAATAGGTTTGAGAATCGGCTACTAGCTATTTTTCATACCCCTAAGTGTCAAGGGTTGGTCACCCCAAAATTATTTTTTTAATTTTTGGACAATTTTTTTTGTTTTTATTTTTTTATAATGTGACATTAAAAAATACATACAACCCTACATTTTTACTCTTTTATCACCAACCCCTATTTTTTAATAGCCAATTTAGTAATTTAATCATTTTTCATCCCGCTCGATAACTGATCAATTACAGCCTTTTTAGGGTTCCGTAAAACGTAAAAACGGAACCCTTATAGATTCGTTATGTCTGTCTGTTTGTCTGTCTGTCCGTCCGTATGTCACAGCCACTTTTTGCCGAAACTATGAGAACACCACTGTTAAAACTTGGTAAGTAGATGTATTCTGTGAACCGCATTAAGATTATTACAAACATTTAAAAAAAAATAGGGCTGCCCCCCTTAGAACTAAAACTCAAATATTTTTTTTCATCAAACCTACACGTGTGGGGTGTCTATCAATAGGTCTTCAAAAATGATGTTGAGGTTTCTAAAATCTTTTTTGTCTACACTGAATAATTTGCGTGACAGACACTTCCAAAGTGGTAAAATGTGTAACTTCTAAAATAAGAGAATGATGAAACTAAACAAAATATATGATGTACGTGCAAACTACCAATGAAAATTGGTTTGAACTCGATCTGATGAGTAGTCTTTTTTAGTACGTCATAAATACTTGGCTGCTTTTATTTGTAAATGTTTTTCACTCTATTTCGATTAAAATTTCCCGGAGCTTATGGCAAATCTAAAATCTATAATATTAAAATGAATCGCAAAATGTGTTGGTAAGCGCATCACTCAACAACGCCTGAACCAATTTGGACAATTCTTTGTTTTAAATGTTTGTTGAAGGATGGTTTTTACGGCGAGAAAAAAAAGAATAATTGCCGGGAAAATTCTAAAAACAGCCCTTTTCTTTTTCCCATACAAACGTTTTCTAACTGAAATGTTAAGGCAATTTGAGCTGTATTGCTATGAAATAAAGTTCATATTAAATAACAGGCACTCGCTTATGCCTAAGCAATATATGTGTGTTCCTTACGTCAAGGAGTCAATTGGCACTTTATTTATTCCCGCTACACAAAGTTCAAATTCCATCATGTCTATCAAAATAGTTGGAGGATAGGAGGATCTAATATCACGTTCCAAGACCCACCCAGAAGAAACGCTTTTGTTGAAAAAGCGATAATATCGCGAACCAAATCAAATTGATTAATCACAAAACGTAAGACTCATTAGTACTGATTTTCAACTTGGTCGGCTTCACGATATTATTTACTTTGATTTAGTTTAGGCACGATATATAAAATGCGTCACTTTTCACGTCATTATATCAATCAAATGTCAGTCAAACACAAACCGCGTTACCAAAAGTGTTTATTGAATAATCCACATAGAGCCATTAATAAAAAAAAAGTGTTTTATATTATTTTGAATCCCTATCTGTGCAAAATGATTTGAATACACACGTTTGTGCTGTGGAGTGCAATATTTTTGGAGTAAAACTAACGGACAGAATACGAAATACCATACTGCGTTCCAAAACCGGAATAGCCGATGTGACTTAAAAACAGCCGATTTGAAAGTGGGATCGGGCTGGACATGTTTGCTGCATATCGGATGATTATTGGACCAAAATTAAAACGCGGAGGAACCCAGATTGCAAACGACGACGCGGCAGACCAAAGAAACGATGGCAAGACAACCTCCACAAATATAGGAAAGACTGGCCATAGAAAGGGAAAAGTTGAAGGAGGGTATGAAAGCCGTTGCCCAATATTGGGACAAGACAGCTACATGATAAATAAATATTAATACCTATTATGCAAATGAATTAAATTTCAAAATTCAAGAACAAATTACAGGCGAACTGAGGATTTATAAATCAGTTGATTCGATTCAAGATGATGTCGTCAACAACTACCTATCCACCAGAATTTTTGAACTCGCTGGAATTTCCAGGATTGCCACCTCATACCAAATCTTCAAGTTGGATCGGTAGTTAAAATGTTGTGAAATATGAACGACCCGCGTATTCGCAACGGCACACGGTTAGCTATAAAAAACTGAACAACGTGATAGAAGCAACTATACTGAAAGGAAAGTATAAAGGAGAAGACGTTTTGAAACCACGCATCCCAATGATTCCGACTGATGCACCATTTGAGTTTAAACGACTACAGTTTCCAGTGCGGCTTGCTTTTGCTATGATCATAAACAAGTCCCAGGGGCAACCTTAACACACTCAGCGCCAAGCCCTATATGGAAATACTAAATAAATAAATTTTGACAACTTTTAATTTTTGTTTTTTTAGTGTTGAGTTGTGAGGTGTGAAAATAGTATAGAAACTGATCGCACCCCTTCCCCGTCATCCCTTTTTTTAACGGTGTGTATGTTTTTTGATACACGTGGCCTGGGAAATACTTTAAGGTATATAGATAAACTATTCCTCAGGCCAAGTGTATCAATAAAGAAACACATTTCGTAATATTATTTATCTGTGTTTCTCTCTTGAAAGCACATTTATTATTCAACCAAATATTATCTCAAGAAACTTACTATCACTCAATTCAGGGAACAAATAATTGTAGTTTTACTAAAACGATCTGCTCAGTTAGCCGAAGATGAAGTGCCATCAGCCCCTATTATGACAAGAAGACCGTCTAATAGAAAACATTATCTCATAAGTTACAAAGTTGGAGAGAAAATTGTACGCTGAAGATGTGCAGAGGTGCTATAAAAATTATGACAGGAAAGTTATTGGTAAGATATTATTATTAAAGAATGGTGGCAAGACTTTCAGAGCAGCTCAAACAACTACAAAATGCTCTGTATGTGAAAGTTTTCTTTGTCAAAAATATTTTAATAATATTCACTGATTTATTTTGAACTTATTAAATTGATTATTTAGTTTCTAAGTAACTTAATTTTTTTGAATAAAATTATTTCAAGGTGATTTTTATTTTTCTCTTAATATCTCCTTAACTGATTGTCCTATTCCCAACCCAAAACCACTGGGAAAATGTGTAGAAAGCGTGCGCATTTCGGATACATACTGCTTTAACTGAAATGGGGAGTGTGTATCATAAACTATACACACTCCTTAGGACATTGTGTATCCTAAACGATACACAAGGCGCTGAGCGTGTTATAGTGTTTGTGGTATTAATCTAGAAAACCCATGATTCTCAAATGGTCAATTGTATGTTGCATATTCCCTCCCGTGTTCGAAAACCAGCAGATTTGTTTGTTCATGTGCCAGGTAATCAAACAAAAAACATCGTATATCACAAAGCACTACAATGAAAATAAAACAGATTTTTAGTAATTTTATTATTGATTGATTAATTATTGATTAACAATAAAGGGATTCATCATCATTATCAGCCTATTTAATATTCGTCCACTGTTGGACGTAGGCCTCTCCTAATGAACGCCACAAAGTGCGGTCTTCTGTATTCTGCATAAAGGGATTACTTGCTTTTAAATGCCTATATACGTTGAAGTAAAATGTTATTAACTGTATCAAGTTTCAACAGTACAGTTCTTATAGTTTCTAAAAAAATGGTTGTGACATACGGATGAACAGACAGACAGACATGACAAACCCATAAAGGTCCAGTAAGTACGTTTTACGGAACCGTAAAAACGGATCTTCGAAATGTATGTATGCTCATTCATTCAATTTTTGAATGACTGCACCAAATAGGATGATTCTTTGTTTGTTATTGTCGGGACAAGATTTGTACTGCCCAAAGTCTAGAAAATGTAGACGAAAACATACATGGTGGTACGAAGTTCACCGGGTCAGCTAGTCTTATATATAAAATTCTCGTGTCACAGTGTTTGTTTCCTTACTCCTCCGAAACGGCTTTACTGATTTTAACCAAAATTTATATGCATATTCAGTAGGTCTGAGAATCGGCTACTAGCTATTTTTCATACCCCTAAGTGATAAGGGTTGTTCACCCCAACATATAATATGCCATATAAATTATAACATCATGTAATAATTTATATGGCAAAACAACGTTTGCGGGGTCAGCTAGTATCTATATAAAAATAAATGCCACTTTTCGTTGTTAGTGAACTCCTCCTAAACGGCTGAACTGATTTGAATGATTTTTTTTGTATGCGTTTGGGTAGGGCCCTCGAGGGTTTAGATTCACAAATCAGCCCGGCAGACGGCGATGCAGTTGATATCTAGGTTATTATCCGAGCAAAGCCGGAACTGGCCGCTAGTATTCTATACCTAGAAGCGCAGAAACAACCAGATCTGGGAAATGCTACACAACTAGATAAGATTTGTTTTTTTTTCAAGTACACAGTTAAAGTTGCTCGCACCGGATGAATAAATTACGTTTCTGAACTACAACCGGAAAAGTTCAGACCCAGCAGAGATGACCAACAAAACAAAAACAACCTTGAGAAGGTATTGGATCGTACATTCGGGTTAGATTTGCGTATTATTGTAATTTTGTAAACCCGTGAAAAACATAAATGTGAAATGAGAGTCAAGTTCAATAAATATTATGATAAATGGTTTAGTTGTTGACTTCAACAACAAAAGAAGTGAGGTCTAAATGGAAGCCAAGTTCAATGACCGATCCTGAAATTAATTAAAAATAACTTGAGACGTAAGAACTTAAACTATCATTTTTTCTTACATTTTAGGATAATATATTGAAGGTTATTACTAAGGTCGCACTACCGGATTCCTTTTCCTAACAGTTCACTGTTTAAAGTATTCTTATAATGCTAAGATCACGACAAATGTAATAATTGTCCAGATTGCATAGGTAGGTATTATGTTTTTTGATATTGTTATATATGTTTTTTTAAATAAAGAGTGGCGAGACGTACAGGACATGTGCCTGATGGTAAGCAACATGCCTGCCACATAAAAGCACAGTGACACACAGCTATTGAAACATGAACGAGTCCAAATCATTACCTAGCACTGCACATTAGCACAAAAGCGTAACATACAGACATACAAAAAAACAACAGAATTGAGAATTTCCTTTTTTGAAGTCTGTTAAAACTTTCAGATCGTTTTTTTTTCTTTAAATAAAGAGTGACGAGACGAGCAGGCCATGTGCCTGATGGTAAGAAACATGCCTGCCACATAACAGCACAGTGACACCTAGCTATTGGAACATGAAGAGTCCAAATCATTGCCTAGCACGGCATTGCGCTCGTCACCCAGAGATCTAAGATATTATATCTCTAAGCCCTGTAATTTCTCTGGAAACATTGCCCTTCAAACCGGAACACAGTAATGTTTGCACATTACTGCTTGGCGGTAGAATAACTGGCAAAGGTGTGGTACTTCCCCAGGCGGACTTTGCCAAGAGTCCTACCACTACAGACACGGTGTTCAAGACCAAACCAATTCAGAATACCTCGATAAAGCTTATTGATAAAATAATAACAATACTTAGTACCTATTCTGGCTAGTTCATTCATTGATCGATTTAAACCCACTACTCACTGACAAATATAATTACTTTCGCCGCACGGAATATATAAACAAGCCATTGAGTATACTGTATTAGGGAAATGACCCGGACTGTGGGCCGATTTGTAATGTTTTTAATAAACAACATAAGGGTAACACTAAAATCCTACAAATATGACAAATGCGGAAGTTTGGACGTTTATTGCAAGTACGTCGGAACGGCTGAACGGATAGGGTTGAGATTTGGAACACAGTCAAATTATAGTCTGGAAGAACACATAGGCTACTTTTCAATCCGAGAATATAACGGGAACTACGCAGGAAAACCCGCAAGACGCTGCTAGTGCCTGTGTATGGAACAGTAAGTATTGTCACGATTGTGGGGTTAGTTGAAAAGTGAAAGTTTTTTTTCTGATGAGTGAGTACGCACGCTACCCATTCGACTTAGTATAAGTCCTTTACTTCCTTGCAACCGCATCTGTTGTAACTTTATGCTAAGTTTAGAATCAATTTCCTGATAAGTAGTATAATGATGTCACGTCACCTGGTATGTCATCCGTCATGGTGAGCAGTCCGGTCGGTCACAGTTAGAGAGTGGTGACGCGAGCCATGGCGCGGCGGCGGCGGTCGGCGGTCGGCCGAGGACTGACCACTCGGCCCCTGGCCACACACGTGGCCACCCTAACCCTCCACCACCGACCGACGACCTACGACAGCTGGATGTGGACAAAACAAATGAAGGAAAACAACTGAATGTCGGGAAATTGTAGGAAGCTGCACCCGGTGAATGACCAGTTTTTCACTACAATAAGTTTTCACCAAAAACAAAAAAGAAAGTTCAAGGGCACTTTACATGGAAACAATGCTGTGTTCCGGTGTGAGGATGTTTCCGACGAAATTACAGGACATAGAAACACCTTATAACTCTGGGTGGCGAGCGCAGCGCAGTGCTAGGTAATGATTTGGACTCTTCATTTTCCAATAGCTGCGTGTCGCTGTGCTGTTATGTGGCAGGCTTGTTGCTTACCATCAGGTACATTTCCTGCTCGTCTATCACTCGATATTGTAAAATAAAAACTTCAAGAGTACATTTTTTACAATCTTTGACATGTAAAAACTTCTGGTTTCAAAACTGAGGAAATTTCTACACCAACTTTCATCACCATACACAAACAACATACACAAACTTGTTTCGCAATAAAACGTACCGTATGACGTGTCTTAAGCAATATACTATCTCTGTACCAAATTTTATTTAAATGAGTTTAGTAGTTTAGGCTTCAAAGGGTAACATGCAGAGTCACTTTCACTTATAAAAACCATCACAATAGCTCTACCTAGGCCCACCCATAAGCTGTATTCTTCGATCTCAAAAAGCACAAGAAAATATTTGGCTATTCCATATAAACTACATCCACAATCATCTGTTATTGTGGTAAAAAACGTCAGGTATCGCTGACCACAAGTCCTGACCTACGCTGTAACGGGTATGGTTTTCATGTTTGATGAAACTACGAACTTTGAGCTTTATTTCCATGGCTCATTCTAAAATGGGTATAGATTCGTGCAGCAAATCGTTTTTCCTTCGGTGTGTCATAAATTCTGTCCATTGATCTGTTTGCATAGCCTCGTAGCCATTGCGATAGACATGTGCATTGGAAACATAGCACACAATTACAACTAACAACCACAAAATGTAAAATATGATGTTTTAGTAAGGTTTCAGCTAAACTGAGCGAACATCTTATTGTTATAGACTACTGGCCCATGAACAAAATTTACGTAGTAAATGAACCACCAGGAGACCTATGCAGGATGATAGAAGGGTATAAAGTAATAAGATTTAGTTCTATGCCGTCACTTGTAAGCTGTCCAACTGGGTACAGTTCGAAGAGGGGGGGGGGGGGGGGTTTGCAACCCTCGGTCATTTCTCCTTGTTGCATGATTTTTGTACGGCGTTGCAGAATAATAGATTAGACGAGGTTAATTTATTTAACAAAAAATATAAGTTTTATGTTTTTAGTTATTAGTTTGTCGGAAAAAATTGTGATTTTCCGTCGATTTACAGATTAAATTTGGGCATTTGATTATGTACGGCATTGGTTCCATACAGTTTCAATAGCTCTCCTTATCCATTATTTCGCAATGCCGTACAAAAATTATGCGACAAGGAGAAATGATCGGTGTTGCAACCCCCCCCCTTTTCGACTCTACTCCTTATTTATTTTTACCCTTCTATCATCCTACATAGGTCTCCTGGTGGTTCATTTACTACGTAAGTTTTGTTCACGGGCCTGTAGTCTATTATAAATGATTATGGTTATGAAAAGTAATTTTTTTGGTTCTTTATGGTGCCTAACAACACGTCGGTCGATGCAAATAATAAGTATAATAGCGCATTTTCTCGCAGTTATTTGGACAAGAAAAGTTTTAATCACTCCTAATAGAAGTACTTTTTTTTGCGTCCAAATTATTTTTAGTAGGTACCTAAATAAAATAAAAATCTCGAATCGTGATTTATCTCTTTAATGTTCTCTTTTATTGTGTTATGTTTATGTTTATCTCTGTAATGGCGTAAATTCTCTGGAGACATTGCCCTGCAAACTGGAACACAGTAATGTTGGTCAATTACCGGTTCGAAATACTGAAAAAATCTATGTCTTTAGCGGACTCTGCCAGAACCCCACTAGAAGTATTATAAATACTACCAAAATATAGGGGTATCTTTTATTTTGTTTAATGTATACATAATTATATTGAACTACTAAAACAACAAGGTATATGAAGGCCCAGCTTAGGCAGTCCCGAGTCTCAAAACTTCCTCTTCATAGGAGAGTGTCCAGGCCATAATCCACCACGCTGGCCAAGTGCAGGTTGGCCGTTAACGCATGTTTAGACATGCGTCATTTAGATGAATGACGAGCAATGGACGATAAAGAGTTGTAATGGGAGGTTATCATTATGGCGGGACGAAGAAAATATTTCATTCTAAAATATAAAACACTTATCTTACACTTTACACTACATGTTTTCCGTTTTACACGTAGGTACGGTAAATTGAAATAGTGAAGTCCTTGGAATCGCTATTTCAATAACTACAATTTACGACATAAATAGACAAGTCCTTGAAGAATGTGAAAATAATATTACGCCTTCGCTTTTTCGCATCGATCCATCAAGCAAACTCATTGGCATAGAGATTACCGCAAGTATCTATCTGTACATAAATAAAGGCTACCATCTACATAGTTTGGCGTTGAAAACACGTAATCTTTAAACTATGTATTAACTAACACCTTGTTAATTAACTACACGTACCTAGGTATATAATCTATTTTTGGATGACCTTTATTTTAAAAGTAGGTAAAGTAAATTTTCAGAGTCCCTACCCTTTCAAAAGGAAGTATTAGAAAAAATAAAATTTCACCGATTTTATAAATTGTAACTTCATAATTCTATTGAATTCTGTAAATAAGCCAATAGATAAATAAGCAAGCATGGAGTGTAGTTGTCCTCCAGCTTATGATTCGACATGATTGTTCCAAAACAAATCGAGTGAAAGATGGGGAAGAGAATTATTGTCGCCAAAATAAAGGTGAGCACTGCTGGGATTTGTGGCCGTTGTTACCATTATTTACAAAGAGAGGGTCAAGGCCATGATCAACAACGCTGGAAAAGTGCGGGTTGGCGGATGACACATGTCCTGGAAGATGTCCTTCTTGGAACATTACGGTTTCCTATTGATGTTTTGCTTCACTGTTAATGACAGTGGCGATGACAAAGAACATTTAATTTTGGAAAAATGACGTGTAGGCGGGATTCGAACTTACGAGCTCACGATTGGGAAATCTGACGATTTTCATCATTATCTATTAGGCGACCACAGCTTAAAGCTCAAAATTAAACAAGTAATAAAAAATTACATAGGATTATTTGGTGTCTAAATATAATGTCACTTAACCTTGAAATTATTTTTTTCAGAATTGCATTTGACTGCCGATCTTATCTGATGTTAAGCGACGATGCGAAGCTTGGGTCAGGGTCGTTATTCGAATGCTAAAAGTGACCCCGCGACTCTGACTCCAGGCCATAGGCCACGCCGGAAGAACCTGTGCGGGTTCGAGTCGGTAGGGGCAACACTTTTAGTGGTGTCGAGTTCGACACACCCACCGTGTCCCTGCGAGGCGGTAGGAGAGTAAAAGCATTTGCCTCACAAAAAAAACGATGCGAAACTCTATTAACATTCTTACCGCTTTTTTACTCAATTCTAACGTGAGCCAAAAACATGTCAAGATTTTTAGTTCAGTCTAATCTGCATGGAAACTTTCATGGTTAAACGAACTCAAACAGACCTAATTGAGCTTCTGTAACTTTTAAATAGCTTCTATGTATCATATCAGCTCATAAGTATTATATCAGCTATCCGGCATCCATAATAAAACCTATGCTTTTTTAGATTCGAGGTAGATAGTGATGTACTCGCGATAGAACTGAAAACATTTAACTTAGAATTTTAGTATCTATTACCGATACAGCACTAAAGCTGCAATCACAAGATTTCGCTCATCCAAAATACTTCTAACGTGCATGCCTCGCTACGCTGCTCTGCCGCTGCTCCGACACTACGTAGCTACATTAGCATGTCTGTGAGAGAAATTTTCCCCTAAAGTGCTCAATTTTCACTTTAAATACAATGGCTAGTCACTAATCATGGCACAAAAACGTATTAATTTCGAGTAAAAAAATGTATTACTCATTTACCTTTCGTACGCTAATACAGTAAGGTGAAAGAAAGTACGCGTTTGTCCTTGAAAGTGTCCAGTGGACAGGGTTCGCCATGGGCGGGGTTGACGGTCCCCACGTCTGCGAAGCCCGTAGGCGTAATTACACCACGTTCTGATGATCGAACACCTCCACCAAGGCCGTGGAAATTAACCTCCAGTTATTACGATTACCGATTAGCGGGTAACTTGATTACGGGACATATTGATTGATGTGATAATATGTATTCTTGGTCTGTATGGGGAAGTATGTTGATCAGCTTCAAGCGCGCAACTAGGTTGTATTGCATAAAAGCAGCCCACTTAATGTACCCACTGCTGGAGCTCAGAGTCTGGGTCAAGGTCTTATAAGATCAGAGTCAAGGTCATTACGAACTACGCTGGCCAAGTGCGGGGTGGCGGATGTCCCATATACTCGAAATAGGGATTTCTTAGAATATGTAAGTTTTCTTATGATGTTTTCCTTTACCGTCACAGTTAGTGCAGATGAAAAGCTCGTACCTATAGATACACTTGAAAAAATACTCAGAGGTAGGCGAGATTCGAATCAGCGATCTTACGATTGCGAGGCTGGATGTTCACGCCACTAGGTCATCACGGATTCAAGGATAAGATTGTATATCCAAGAAAGAACTCGAGGGTTACGCGAGCCATAAATCCGTAAAATTTTTGAGTAGGTACAATTTTCATATCGGTATAGACGTTTTTGGGGTATTTGATATCAAATAAACTCAAAGAGATAAGATCAAAACCGGAATAATATGTTAATAATTCATTTCTGATAGAGCTCTCAAGCGTAGAGCTATTAATTAAGAAAAAAAATATTAACGCCATAACGCTGACCGCTAAAATTATGAAACAATAATAGTACATTACGTGCCAAGTGAGGAAAGTAGGACAATTCAACCCGCGCGATATTCTACTATTTTATTATATTCTACTAATTTCCTGCAGATTTTACTCTAAGCCTTCCCAAACTTATTCTGGACATTTTCGATAAAATCCAGACAGATGGCAGCTCGGTCTGAAAGTCACACGCGTCGAGTACCTCGATTGAAGAGCAATTACCCAGAACTGTTCCAAGTTCATTGCCGTCGTGTAAACGACACTGGCTTTCCTTAGGCTCATATTAAATGGCCCGAAGAAATAGTTTAAAGGATATAATTACTAAGCAAGCTAATTCATAAGTGTTTTACTGTAATTTGTCAGTTTTCAGTTGTGTCAAAATAAGAGCTATATATGTATGTATCTTTAATTGTTTTTTTTTTTAATTTAAAATTTCCTGTACCACATGCACTATGGTACTTGCTCTTTGTCAGAATTATCCTTTTAAATGTGTGATATTAAACATTTCGGAGGAAAGATCTAAGTTTTCATACCATAGAGTGTATACCTACTTTTACTTTCATATCTACTTTTACCATTTTTTTCCCGTAATTTTTCGGCGATGAAAAATTGTCTGTGTTTCAAATTTCAACCCGACCCGTTCGGCCGTTGTGACGAGAGCAACAAACATCCAGACACTCAAACTTTCGCATTTATTATATAAGGTTTATTATTATACCATGAGTATATTGGCATTTATTATACCATGAGTAGTCCAAGCAACATCCGTTTAGGAGTAAGTATCATGCATATATCATTGCTCTTCTCGACCTTATTAGAGGCAAGAGCTCGACCCGCTACACGACTCCGACGCAATGAACCTTTCAGCGAACATGAATGCTTGAAGCACATAGTAGTGGTAGGACTCTTAGCAGAGTCCGCCTGGGGAAGTACCACACCTTTGACAAATATTCTACCGCCAAGCAGTAATGTACAAACATTACTGTGTTCCGGTTTGAAGGGCAATGATTCCAGATAAATTACAGGGCTTAGATACATAATATCTTAGATCTCTGGGTGATGAGCGCAGTGCAGTGCTAGGTAATGATTTGGACTATCATGTTCCAATAGCTGCGTGTTACTGTACTGTTATGTGGCAAGCATGTTGCTTACCATCAGGCACATGACCTGCTCGTCTCGTCACTCTATGCTATAAAAAAAAACATACGTGCTCTATTTTCACAAAATACATAATTGTCTAACATAGGTACAAATAATCACAAACTTTCGCGTTTGTTATATTAGTAGGATAATAAGCTGATTAATAGGTTAAATTAGTAAAACTCAAAGGATTTAAATAAATAACTCGGTGGCCGTGTATCACGCAATGGATTTATATGACGCATCTGACCATACTTTAAACTATAACAAATGAACAGCTTTATGTTTTGTATAGGTACTCACTGGCGGCCCATCTCCTGGGCCGAGCCGACCCCCAACAGCGCCTGTGTGCCAAACCTTTATGGCGCCCCTTTTTAACCTCCAACGCAAAAAGAAGGGTGTTAGAGGTTTGACGTCAATGTCTGTCTGCCTGTATGTCGTGTCGGTGTGTGTGTGTTTGTTTGTGGCATCGTAGCTCTCAAATGGATAGGCCCATATCGATGCAGTTTCATTTGAAATCCAGTTTCTTTGCGGGGTAGTTCTTAGCTATGTTTGGTTAATATCGATTCATGAAGGCCGCCTCCACAAAATGGCGAATAAAATATTCCTTTAAAACTTCCCTCAATATGGGTATCAAACGAAAGGGCTTGACTAGTAGAATACTATACACCGTAATGAATGTAAAATTCTAAGATAGCCACCACCAAAAAATGGTGAAACAACCTTTTCTCTCACAACTCTATCAATATCAAAGGTATCAAACGAAAGGCCTTGATTAGTACTATAAAATACTATAAAAATTCAAATCCAAGGTAATCGGGGGTAAAGCAGAGAGCAGTGCTCCATGGGTTTACCCGCGCAGTCTCCACATCCCCGATATTTTCCCGTGTTAGCCTAAGTGTGTGCTATTCCAGATTATATTATAACTGTGTTCCAAATTTCAACCCAATCCGTTCGGACGTTCCGACGTCATTGAGCAACTAACGTCCCATTTATATTATAAACTAGCAGGTCCCCGCGATCTTACTCACGTAGTTCCTGTTCGCGGTATTTTGCCGGCCATTTAGTCTACGTGTTCTTCCAGACTATAATTTACCTATACTCCAAATTTCAGCCCGATCTGTTTATACATTACGACGTGATTGAGCAACAAACATCTATTCATTGATATTTATGATATTAGTAGGATATTAATACTTGAATGTTTGTTGCTCATAAGCGTCGGAACGACTGAATGGATCGATTTGAAATTTGAAACACACATAGTTTTTTTTAAATAAAGAGTGGCGAGACGAGCAGGTCATGTGCCTGATGGTAAGCAACATGCTTGCCACATAATTGTTTATAGTCATTAGTAAGTAGCTTGGCAATAATAATAAATCTGCTATAACCCGCGAATTTGTCCGCATAGAATCTGAGATATGTGTAGAAATTGACTGTTTTATTCAAATTTTAACAAGCAACAGCTGCTCTAGACGGGAGAATGGCGACTTCCCGGGCCCTTGGTTTCAAATACCACACGCACCACTGTATAAGACATGTGCGTAAAGCCGCTAAATTAAAAATCGTGAAGAAAAAGATCGCAAAGAAACCGACATGTACCTAGAATCTTTCAAAGTCATGTGTCATCAACGTGACAAAATGTGACAAAAGTCTTTAATCAATGCGTGTTGCCAGTGATGGCTTATGCAACTGAGACGTGGTCCTTAACTGTGGGCCTCATAACAAAGCTCAAAGTCACACAGCGAGCTATGGAGAGAGCTATGCTCGGAGTCTCTTTGCGCGACAGAATCCGTAATGAGGATATTCGCAAAAGAACGAAAGTGGCCGACATAGCTCAAAGAGTAAGCAAGCTGAAGTGGCAATGGGCAGGCCATATCGCTAGCAGAACTGACAACCGATGGGGAAGAAAGGTTTTCGTGTGGCGACCACGAACCGGAAGACGCAGTGTTGGACGGCCTCCCACTAGATGGACAGATGACCTAACAAAGGTCGCTGGAAACCACTGGTTGCAGGTTGCGCGGGACCGTTCGTTGTGGAAATCTAGGGGGGAGGCCTATGTTCAGCAGTCGACGTCTTGCGGCTGTTGATGGTGATGGTGGTGATGTGTCATCCACCAACCCGCACTGAACCATGGTGGTGGATTATGACTTTGACTCTCTCCTTGCGAGAGAAGGCCCCGACTCCCAGTAGTGGGAACATTTAGCGGGCTGCTAATCCTGCTAAATTTAAACTTAATCCGTTGAACCGTTCCAGTATCATAAATAATATTAGTTTCTTAGGAAACTATATTTTATTCCGAAATAATATTTTCCTATAGACCTTATTCTATGTAATATTTCACACTATAAAACACCTGTGTTTCAAATATCAAACCAATTCACGTGTTGGTAGTATAGAGTAACATATTGCTTAACTACTTTTTATCACAAAAAAGTGCAAAGTTTAATTAACTATAACATCGGAATGGCTTATGCACAGATTTGGTGGAAATTTGTAACACAGATACTTTTTAGTCTGGAATTGCACATTAACTACTCTTCAACCCAAAAAAGTGCAAAATTCTTTAGGGAACAAATATTTACCGTAACATCGGAACTACGAAGCGGATTTAGAAGGAATTTGAAACACAAATATTTTTTTAACGAACTTGCACCTTGCACACACTTTCGAATAATGATTGTTCCAGTATTTTGGCTCACTCGTTCATTAAAATCAGGGAACTCCTGTGACACCACTCAACTTACATCGCACGTTTGCGTTGCATGAGTTGCGTTTATAATCTCAATTAAATAAACAAACTCACGGCGCGGTGGTTCTTTTGATTTTAAAAGCGACACCGTAACGAATGTAAACCAAAACCCAAAACGTAAACATTATCTTGGGAGACACTTACAATAAACTATAGCAACTTAGCAATTTATGAATTGTTATTTAACTACATAGGCAAATGTTGCGCCTATCCTACCTACTTAGTACTTACTAATCGACAATACTCAACTACAAAGAACATGGTGTCGCGTAAGTGTAAAATTAAATTCGGTGGCGGCGCTGGCGCCCCTATTGTCTTGGCGCCTGTGTGCGCCGCACACTTCGCACACAGGGACGGCTCGGCCCTCCATCTCCACTAATTTCTTAATTATATCCAAGGGATAAAAAATAGCCTATAAATGTATGTTTCTTTACTTTTCATCATCTCATTCATCCAATTCAGTAATTTTTCCTTGAAAGTAAGAAACCTAGATTTCGGAGCACGTGAAACTGGATGATCTAATACTATTTAATCCTTTTTCTTTATAGCATTTTCCAAATTTAAAATTCGAAAAAGTGACAGCGTTTCATTGTTGATAGTCCAAAAACTCAAACGAAAACGAGTGAATCCACTTTCATAATAAGAAAATGTAAATTGGAATATGTTGGTTGAGTTGGTATTCCCTGCTGGATAAAACCTGGGTGTGGAGACACCCAGGGTTACGACGACAGGGAGACGGGTTTAGGTTGGAGAACCTAAGCGAATCGGTTTCTTAGTAACTTAGTAAATGCTAAAAAAAACATTGTAATGCATCGTTCACCAAGAATTTATCAAGAACACCCGTTCTTACGCACTTTTAAAATCAGTCATGAGATTTTTATACATTAGGTACTCTATCGGGAATGTATTCATTCAGAAGGAACGTGAGCATCGTTTCTTTTTTATTTCAGTTCTTTATCCAGTTTTTGTCCGTATTCCTTTCTAGAAACAATAACTTTCTTAATATATTCAGCGTGTCGAACCCGCCACTTAGCCGGCCTTTGAAGGTTCATGCATACTTGAACAGTTTGCGTGAAACAGAAATGCCAATGAACTGTTTAGAGAATTTGCGTCATGTTATAACGTGAGGTGATTTCTATCGTTTATTTTAAGAGCTTAATAAATTGTGAAGGCAATAAACTAGAAACATGAGGTCAAGCTGTAGCGGTAAACGGTGAAGCAAAAGTTTAGGCTTTTTATGTAAGACTAGCAGTGCCCGGCGTTTTCATCCGCGTACCTAGTTCCCGAACCATTTATTTTCCCGGGATAAAAAATAGACTGTGTTAATCCAGATCATTTATCTATAGCGTTGATAATAAGCGGTATCATTAACGAGATCATCTGTCAGGCCTCTGTCAGTGCCAGCGTCAACTCTGGAGCGAATTGGGTTGATGAGGGATGACGGCAAGAGACTCGATGGCCAGATTCTTAATCCCTCGAAAATAAGACGTTCCTTGGTGTAGGAATCATGTGCGTTAATGCTCTTGCGCCTTTCCATCTTCCTGGTGTAACACAGTGTCACACAGCTATTGGAACAAGAAGAATTCAAAGTATTCGTAGATCATCGAAGTCCTATTAATATTATAAATGTGAATGTATGGATGTTTGTTGCTCAATCACGTTCTAAGGTATGAACGGATCGGGCTGAAATTTGGAACACATATAGATTATAGTCTGAAAGAACACATCGGCTACTTTTTATCCCGGAAAAACAACGGGAACGGGAACTACGCGGGTAACACCGCGGGGCGCTGCTAGTATATTATAATTTATCTCGATGAATAGTACTAGTATATTATAAATATCTGGAAATCATTGCCCTTTGAAACGATGCACAGTGATGTTCGAACATTGTTGCTTCGCTATGAAATAACTGGGTAAGGTGTGGTCCCCAGCCAGACTCTGTAAAGAATCTACGACTACCAAATGTTGCGTGGAAAGACGCAGTGTAGAAATGTTGACAGCATTCTGGCTAAACTCTTCACCCCATTGTAACAGTACAATAGGGGATTAATCTGTAAGTTATTCATAAAGATCATCCATTGACAAAAAAAGAACTAAAAAGAATTAAAAAACTAAAAAAAACTTTAAAAAATACTATATAAATCTTATTAAACGTTCTTGGAGTCCGATAGAAAAAACGGCATGGTGCCTGATGGGCATGCGACGATGTACAAGACTTAGAAGTTTGACTGCATTTTCGTAATAAGAGTCTCAAACTTTGATTGTTTGGGTATTCTCTGATAGATATAATCTTGGTTTATTTTATAAGTCTAAATAATTATTTGTTGTACAAGAGTGCAAAGTGGCTTTTTAACCGCGTGCTCAATTTTGATGACCGAGCAAGCGAAGGATTCTAAGGTTGAATCACGAGCGTAGCGAGGGATTAAAAAATTAGAATCCTGAGCGTAGCAAGGGAATCAAAAGGGCACAAGGTGAAAAATCTTTGCACTCGAGTGTAACACGTAATTTTTCATCCCCCCCTAGCGAGGAAATTACTAAACGCTTTGCGCATTTTCAGTTTCAGTCGATTCTGTTGGCGTTAAATAAACTTCTTGGTCGCTAGAATCACTTATTATTATGATATTTCGGTTTTTCACTTGTATTCAATTTTATAAGTTTTAAACTTAAGTTTATTTAGCCATGGTTTTAACACTAACAATATGACGTGAAAATATGGAGAGTTGACCGATTGAGGTAAGGAGTTTCATGTGTACATGAAAAAGTGTCCGCCCAAATGCATTAAACTATAGTAGCGCTAAATATGCATCAGGGTACATTTTAAAGGAAATTAATAAACGTACTATTCAGAATTCATGAAAGAAAAATATTGGCAGTCATAGGCACTGCCGATAGAAGTGGTAACTTATAACTCAGAATTTGATTTTTATTTTGGAAACTACGCGTGTGAAACCGGAGGGCGTGGCTATGAGCATGGCCATCTAAAATGCTGACACATTTTTAAATGGCCAATGGGAAAGGCTGAGGCATTTCTAGATGGCCATTGGCTATGGTCCCGAATTTACCCGAAGCTTTCTTATCATTCCCGAGCGTGACGCAGAATTAAATTGACAGCCCACGAAAAATCTGTCTTTGGCGCGCCAAAAGAAGTTTAGACTTCAAAATATATTGTACCTACATGTTTTCTCAAAATAGTATTTATTTATTTGATGTTATAATTACTACATTATTTTGTACTGCACAAGTAGTTGAAATTATCTATTAGTTACTATTTTAGTAGTCAATAATATTTAATTATTTAACTCTGCAACTCGGCATACTTCAATTCGATTACAATTGATTCATTCATAGCATTTCAAAATGTTTTGCCATTTGAAATAACATTCTTTACCTCTATCCTCCATACGTGAAAAGAAAATTGCGCGCAAAGCATTTAAAAAAAAGTACACCAAAGAGGTTCCGAGTATGAGTTTTTAACAAATTAAAAATAAATGTATGATGAATTCGGCACCAAGGAGGTAGAAATAAATAGGTTAAATTATGTTTTGAATTCAAAACCTCAGTACACACGATGTTCTAAATTCAAATTTACTTTAACCTCTAGAGGGTAAAAACTCTTTTGCGACTTTTGCGCCCTGATATCGAGGAGCAAAAGTACTCTTTCCGAGCTGGTGGGATGAAATAGTTATTTGTTGTACAAGAGTGCAAAGTGGCTTTTTAACCGCGTGCTCAATTTTGATGACCGAGCAAGCGAAGGATTCACGCGAAGGGTAAGGTTGAATCACGAGCGTAGCGAGGGATTCAAAAATTAGAATCCTGAGCGTAGCAAGGGAATCAAAAGGGCACAAGGTGAAAAATCTTTGCACTCGAGTGTAACACGTAATTTTTCATCCCCCCCTAGCGAGGAAATTACTAAACGCTTTGCGCATTTTCAGTTTCAGTCGATTCTGTTGGCGTTAAATAAACTTCTTGGTCGCTAGAATCACTTATTATTATGGTATTTCGGTTTTTCACTTGTATTCAATTTTATAAGTTTTAAATTTAAGTTTATTTAGTCATGGTTTTAACAATAACAATATGACGTGAAAATATGGAGAGTTGACCGATTGAGGTAAGGAGTTTCATGTGTACATGAAAAAGTGTCCGCCCAAATGCATTAAAATATAGTAGCGCAAAATTTGCATCAGGGTATATTTTTAAGGAAATTAATACAAAATACAAAATGTTTATTTGCCATAAAAATTACATTGATTAATTAAGTGCTTATAGCCCCTGCACTAGGTGGGACCTGTATCGCAGGGACCATTTCTGTTCCGATTACATGGAATGGCGTTCGCGGTGCGATGTTAGTACAGTACTACAATATGATTAAAGTTAGTTAGTTAGAATTTAAAAACTTGATTCAATCAAAATAATAACTTAAATAATTAGAACAAATTAATAATTAAAAACAACATTAATAATTTCAATTCAAATCATAATTTGGAGTTAGTTAATTTAGGTGCAAAATAAGGATATGAAATGCAGCTGTGCTATGTGCTTGTTCATGTATATGTACGTGTGTGAATGTGTGTGCGTGCGAGGGTGCGTTTGAGTGTGTGAATGTGTGTACTTGTGAGAGAGGGTGTGTACGTGTGTGTGCATGAGTGGGTGTGTTTGTGTGTGTAGGTGTGTGTGTGTACGTTAGGCAAGTTTTTAAATGTCAATTTTCAATAAGTCTTCGGTTTCTTTGTAGGTAAGAAGATGTAGGTATTTGTAAACTTCATGTTTACATTTTCTGAAAGACTTATCTCTAATACCGCAAATTTCATTAATTTTGTTATATATGTAAGGCAATCTAAATTTCGGGAGGCGTTGGGCGAATGTTGTTTTAACCCTGGGTTCTGTAACTCGTTGAGGTCTTCTCTTCGGAGTTCCTTCGTCATGTACTGAGATCCTTTTCTGATGTACCGATAGAGTCGATTTAAGGATATAAAGTTTTCGTACGCTCAGCACTTTTGCATCAGTGTATTATACATCTGTCGTCGGGTAACGGTACGGCAGTTTAAGCATTACCTTGAGTACCGCGCGTTGTGCTCTCTCTATTTCGAGCATTGCTACAACGCCTGCGCCTCCCCATACTATTAGACAATATGATATAATTGATTCACACAGAGCAGTATAAACCATATGAAGAACTCGGAAGTTTGCTGAGTTTCTTAATGATTTCATTATGTATATGAGTTTGCGAACCCGTTTCCCCAAGGTTGAAACATGACCCTTAAAAGATAGCCGCTCATCAATGGTTATCCCCAAATATATCAGTGATGGAGACCGTGAGATAACTACACAGTTGCATGGATTCCCAGCACAGTATGAGTGAATTTTGATCTTCAATGCTGGGTCCGGTTCCGGTTCAGAAGCTTTGGTTTTGTGAAAGCATAGGTATTGGGTTTTATCTAGGTTTAAAGTTAGCAGATTTCTATCCAGCCACTGCTTAATACGAGTCATTCCCAATTCCACCTTAGCAAACACTGAAGTCCATGTATTTCCGTGAAACAGTGCAACAGTATCATCTGCATAACAAATTAGGTCAACTTCTGCAGAACAAGCAGTCTGAATGTCTGTATAAAATGAATAAAGTTGGACCCAACACGCTGCCCTGTGGCACTCCAAAGTTGATTTCCAGCGTGTCACTGATACTATCTCCTATCTTAACGCATTGACTCCTTTTCTCCAAGTAGCTCTGAAACCAAGTCAGAGGCAAACCCCTTATACCAGAAAGCTCCAACTTTTTCATCAGTAGGGGGACAGAAAGCGTATCAAAAGCTTTGGCAAGGTCCAAAAACACACCAATAGATTTCTGACCACTGTCCACTCTTGATGCCACCCTACTGGTTAATAGCTCAACAGCACCTTCAGTCGATCTCCCTTTCCTAAACCCGAACTGATTTTCCGAGATCAAATTGTGCTTCTCTAAATAAGAAACCAGTTGAAAGTTGACGATCTTCTCGAGCAATTTGGAGAAACTGGCTAATAAAGATATCGGCCTGTAGTTCTCCGGGAGGTTTTTAGGGCCTTTTTTATAAATTGGTGTCACACACGCTAGCTTCCATTGCTGCGGGAATATGCCTGTTGAAAGACTGCAGTTAAATATGTGAGTGAGCGGGACTAATATTTCATTTTTCACAGCCTTGATCAATGCTGGTTTAATACAGTCTATACCAGGCGCACTATCTGTTTTGAGCTTGTCTATGAGTCTGCTGACTTCTAATTCGTCTGTTGGGTGCAGATAAACTGAAACTGAAACTGAAACTGAGTTGGGGGAAACTGGGGCGATAGGTATGCCGCTGATGCCAGAGATAAGGTCTGTTTCGGACTTTTGTAAAGACCCCAATAATTCGCTAGCAAACTCCGAACCAACACTAGTAAAATACTTGTTACATTGATTTATGGAATTTAGTTGGTTTTCTTTACTTTTCAGGATTTTACTTTATGTTCTGTAGCGGATGACGATCTGTTCGGAGTATCTAGAATTGTTTTTATAGACTTCCATAATCTTTTATGATCATTTTTGTTCGATTCAAGGTCTCTGGTTTCGTGCTCCCTTTTAAGTTTGCGTAAAAGATTGTTAAAAAAGTTCCTATACCTTTGGT
Source organism: Ectropis crepuscularia (assembly GCA_963693475.1). Lineage (NCBI taxonomy): Eukaryota > Metazoa > Arthropoda > Insecta > Lepidoptera > Geometridae > Ectropis > Ectropis crepuscularia. The sequence goes on from OY856340.1 coordinate 4,429,274, forward strand.
AGACTAACTTTCGTGTTGTGTCTCCTGGATGCTTCTTCAGATCTAGGTGTAGTTTATCACGGTGTTTCATACATCGCATGAGTCCAGGTGTGATCCAAGGTTTTAGTGGATATTGGGACCTGCTAACTTTCTTTTTGTATGTATGTTTGCATATTGCAGACGTGACTATATCTTGGAACATGTCAACAGCTCGATTAACATTATTTTCGTCAGTTATGCGTGACCAGTCAATTTTGCCGAGCTCATCAGAAACTGCTTTGTAGTCCGTCTTTGACATAACTCTGATTGCTGGTTTCACATGACCCCGAAAATCCAAGGACATCCCCATCACTGCCATAGCATGATCAGTAACGGAAGTTCTGATGACAACTCCCACTGTTTTCGTCTTTTTAGCATCGGTGAAGATGTGGTCAAGGCACCTGTTTTCTCTGGTGGCTTCAGTGATCGCGGGCCTTAAGCTATGCTCACTCATCATGCATAGATATTCGCTGCCAGATTCATCCACCGGGCTCATGATGTTTATATTTAGGTCCCCAGCTACTATAACAGGAGCTTCAGTTTTGAGTTCTCTTAGCCTTAAGCTGAAAGAGCCACAAAATCTATCTGTATTTCTAAAAGATCGATCGGTAAATACCAAAGATTGTAGCTATTTTAGGTATGACAATTTTTAGACATTCTGAGTCTTCGATGATTGGTTCAGTAACTGTGGGATTCCAAGTATTCTTTACATACATGACTACACCCCCGGATTTGTTGTTAATACGTTGGGTGCTGTAATTCTCAAAACCTGGGATTTGGGGGATTATAGGATCGCCTCCGAGCCAGCATTCAGTGAGGACTATAACATCAATATTAAAATTTAGTCGTTGCAAGACTACTAGAAATTGGTCAACATTTTTACCTATACTTCTTATGTTGAAAGTCAGGACTCTAAAGTTATATTCATCGATAATTCCCTCACAATCCTCCAACTGGTCGCAAGTATGACAATCGATAGACAAGACGTTATCCAGATCATTGACAGTGTCTAAGTCAATGCGTGCCATCATTTGTGAGTTTTGTTTTCCATATCTACGTAGATAGCGGCTGATGGAGGTTTGGTAGAAACAGGATCCAACGAATTCAGTTGAAACAGAAGAATACAACTAACAATTAACTTGGTATTTCTATATATTCTATAACCTTTAACCTTTATAACCTGTATAACCTTTCTGAGGCAGTACGTCTGTGGTTTAAGGTAACTTGCTTTGTGTATGGGTATGGGAATGTGTAATAATGAGTGGGATGTGGTGTGTGAATGCAATGTAATAGTGTAACAAAATGAAATATTTACTATCTTTATGAGCAGCGTAGTTTCACAAGTGGTCTCCAAGCTACAACGAAATTGCGAAATCAAAAATACAAGTACATAGCAAATAATAAACTCTTGATGTCTAAGAGCATGTTTCTGGTTCTGTGGCTGTTGCTTGTGCTGGTCCCACATGCCGGTCGAGATTAAGATGCGACTGGATAAGCAAAGCAGGTTTATTTGCAGCTTGTCGTACAAGAATGGCACCATTTCGCGTCCAACAGTAACGAAAATTATGCTGTTTTGCGCGAAGTCTTGTATCCTTAAACAGAGAGCGGTTATCTTTAGTCAGTCTCTCATTAATGTAAATCTTCTCTGAAGTGCCTTGGGCCAGAGTTGCAGAGGTAAGGTTGCGTCTCGATTTGGCAGCCCGTAAAATTTCGTCTCTGTGCGAACGACGTAGTAGTTTTACGATGATTGGTCTTGGCCAGTTCCGACCAGTGTTGCTTTGAACACGCTTGGCGCCTGCTCTGGAAATGTCGTCGATATCAGCAGCTTTCAATTCGACGCCCAGGCTGGAGGCCAATACCAAAGCCGCATGTTGGAGATTTTCACTGTTACACTCCGGAACTCCCGATATTTCCAATTCATTTCTAAGGTTACTTTGTTCGCGTGAGTTGAGCAGCCTTTTCAGCCCTTTAATAAACGTACTATTCAGAATTCATGAAAGAAAAATATTGGTAAGAAATAAATAGGTTAAATTATGTTTTGAATTCAAAACCTCAGTACACACGATGTTCTAAATTCAAATTTACTTTAACCTCTAGAGGGTAAAAACGACTTTTGCGCCCTGATATCGAGGAGCAAAAGTACTCTTTCCGAGCTGGTGGGATGAAAAAGTCTTTTTTATAAGTTACTAGCGGCCTGTTCTGGCTTTGCTCGGATAATAACCTAGATATCAACTGCAGCGCCATCTGCCGGGCTGATTTGTGAATCTAAACCATCGAGGGCCCTACCCAAACGCATACAGAAAAAATCATTCAAATCGGTTCAGCCGTTTAGGAGGAGTTCACTAACAACGAAAAATGGCATTTATTTATATATATTTAGATTTTTTAAGTCTAAAATGAATCGTTTTTTTCTAGGTAAGCCCGCTCCATCATAGACCGCATCATCGTCTAACAAAAGGCGAAATGGCGGTCAAATACAAACTTATTATAGACTGAAATATAATTGCAAAAGCAACGAGGTGTCATGGCTTCATGCAGGGCATCTGATTACAGCCTTCTGCGTATACTGAGCTATGCACTAGATATAACTAACTGGCTACCGTCACGAGAGATCGCTATCGCTCAGTAATACTGAATAAATACGTGTATTTTTATAGATATGTTAATAAAAATTGCTGATTTTGTAGGTAAGCTATAAACCACACTCAAATTTGTATACAACAATAAATTACAGGTTATAATATACCTACGTATTCAGCTTTCGGTATTTAATGTACTTATGTATTCAGTATTTCATTTTCAGCTCAAGGAATTAATGTAGCTATGGGCGTAGAAGGCAGTGCAATATTAGGCAGTGAGGTGGACTCTTCACGTTCAAACCTGTTTGGCCCTGTGCCGTTATGGACAGACATGTTGCTTAACATCATGCGCATGTATTGCTCAGATTTTTTAGAGAGTCCTACTACTACGAAGAATTGATATTGCATTCAAAATATTGCCACACGTTGGGCGCCAATTACAATTTTAACCTAAAAATAGAAAATATAATATTTAAAAATCAATCCACTTCGCAACCTCTAAAAGGATAGGAAACGATAGGAAATGTCGATATTCTTTACAAGTTTGATAATTACAAATGCCAAAATTTGGGTAATTAGATGCTAATTGCTGACTAAGTAATCAAAGCATTACGCGATCCATGCATGGCCTCTAACCCACAGGATAAATGCCGTTAGGTTTTTTTTTAGATAGAAAGTCTTCATTGTACACTCCAACCAAAACAAAAACACTTGTAGAGGAGATGAAAACAAATAAAACTATTACAACTGGCGGGCTTATCGCGATTATCGCCAGAAAGCGGTCTCTTCTAGGCAACCTTGGTATGGAAATGTTAAAAGCATGTGCTTCATTGCCATCGTCTTAGTAATTGAAAAGTAATCAAATGTAAACACATATAGTTGACTACCAAACATGTTTAATGCCTATTCTTACCCTTTTAATGTTAAGGGTAATAATAGTGTTGAAACAGCCTAGTTTACCGAGGGCGCCCGAAGGTCGAGTTATATGTTGTAGGTACATAATTGCATTGTTCCGTAAGTACGCCATCACATGTGTTACAGGGTGGATTATCAAGGCTATACGCATGGTAGGTGGACTAACTAGCTGCATCATTTTGTATTGCAGTCTGTATTGATTTTGTTGCATTATTATGAACCAAAATAATCCAAATCTCTCGGCAGATAAAGTTCATGTCTTAGGACTCAATACAACAAATTGTGGAGTCATTTTTCCTGTTATAGATTTTTTGAAATTATAGATTTGTAATTTTTTTTTTTTGCAGAATTAAACCTATCTACAGGATAACATTTGCTTCGGTTTAAATGTTTTGTAAAGTGCTGAGTAATGCAGCGAGTGATGATTATTTTCCTCTATTGAGTGATAAAGTGAAACGTAACCGGCGTGATAACTGTAGACTGCTCGTAGGCAAACGCAAGTAAAAGATTATCGAGTGACAGCATTTTCTGAATGGCTCTTCTTTTATATAACAAGTTGCCAAATATTAAAAAAATTAACATAGCCATGTTCAAAATTAGGCTAGAAAAATATTGATACACTGTAAATATTTTTTAAAATGATAATTTATATTTTTTATGATCCATTTGCTGTGGAGACTTTGGGTAGTTGGGGAACTGAGGCGAGAAGTTTGGTGAGCGAGTTGGGACGTAGACTACGAGACAAGTCGGGGGACTCCCGCGCCGGCTCGTACCTGGTGCAAAGGCTGGCCATGGCAATTCAGCGAGGCAATGCGGCCAGTATAATGGGCACTTTTGCACCGGGTGCTGTTCGGGGTGGGTTATTTTAGATTATTGACGACTACTTTTCGTATTATTTGTTTTAGAGTATAGTAAAAAGTTTTTTGTATTTATATTAGTTATCAAGTTTGTATGTAATTAATCAAATTTTTATGTAATTCGCATAAATAAATAAAATGATAAGGAAATCAATTTAAATACTGAATATAAATATTGTTTAACATTAAAATGTACATTGCATTAACCTTATTCCATTAAAAATTACATTGTTCACATTAAGAAACTTGGCATTCAACTAACATAAGACCAGATGATATGTTGACAAACTGACATGTCACATTGCACTGTATGCATTTGGATTTTTTTCAGTATATACATATTGCACTGTATATATATTGACATTCTTTGACATTGTACACATAAAATTACATTCTTTGACATTGCCCACACGGATCAACTGCAAGATCTGGGGTTCAAACTGCATACTTACATACTCCAAAACTGCATCGTGCTGAAACACAAGACGTTGGTGTAATTGTGCTCACCGAACTATCTCAATTGCCTACATAGTGTAAGGTAAATCCGGGGTGTAAAGGTTGAGAACTCAACCGGTTAAAGTTGAACCTTCAAACCTTCCCGGAAAAAAGTTAAGTTAAAGTAAAAATAAAAAATATGACATTTTCAAGCGTTTATTTGTAGGTACAAATTAGAAATAATAGTAAAAAGGGTAAAAGGGTCAGGGGTTGATCCTTGTGTTACTGTTAAGGGAGGAATTAAAAAATTCCCTCAACCTCCTTGAGTCTGAAAAAAAATTAGGAATCGGCCATACAGGGTCCTTGAGTAAGGCTCGGTACATCAAAAATATAACCAGGGGTAATAAGGGGTTAAGCCCAGGCAAAACTCACCCGGTTAGGTCTGAGAATTAATTTGAGAAATTTACCGCATCCTATAATTCTTGGATCCTGTATGGTTACTATTGAAAAGCTACAATTAACAGTACAAAGGGCCAAGATCCCTTCAACAGTATGGTAAAAGACCACTGAATTTACAAAATAATATGGTTAATTCTAGAAAAGGACTAGAATGGTTTAATACATTTAACCCCGCAGGTACAACTTCAAACGCTTAAGCTTCCACAAAGTCTACAAGAGATAGCTAAACATAGGAACGATAACGTCACTATATAACTCCTTTCAAACAGTAGGGTTAGACATTTAACATTAGGATAATTATAATAACAGAGAAGTACTCAATTAGGGAAAATACAATTTGTTCACTTTCAACGCCCAATATGCAGAAAGTGTAAAGTAAGGCTAAACCAGAAAACACCAGTCCCGACAAACTCATAAGCAAAGTTCATGAATGACCAGCCAGAGAATAACTCAATCTCTGTCTGTTTCATTAAGAATGTATTTCAAACATTGTAAATACAATTACCATATCTTCACATTCACAACGTGGGAAGTTTAAGTATTATAATCGGTTAACCGATAGGTAAATATCAAGGGAATATTTTAGGAACAAGCATTCCAAACAAACGATTCTAAGCTAGGGATGTGGTGTTTTCCTCCGCGACCAAAGACAACGAGTCGCGTTCCGATTCACGAGAAAAAAAGTGTTACAATAGCACAACCGAATAGAAGCCAGAAATTAATAGAAAATGGAGAATCAGATGTCATATGTTTGCGCAACTCAATTTATTCAACAAACTTAACTTTGGTACATTGACTATGGAAACGAAACGTTTGCGTGTTCTAAGCTGATACAGCGCCATCTACAGTTATGAGAATAAACTAAAAATATTGAGTCACCAAATATTATGTTAGTAACGCTTGTGCGTTTTAAAGCATGCCAACGCCATTTAGTCTAAAACTACGTAACCACCATATAATATGATACAACCGATTACAAGCTAAAAATGAAAAAAAAAGACGAAGACTTTTATCAGCTGACTATTATTTATTATTTGTATCATTGTATAAATTCATTTCATTATTATATTATTATTCATTCATTCATTACTATCGATGAGGCGAGTTTGTATGGGTCAACTTATAAAATGTTTTGTAATATCTTATCTTACCTGCAAACAGCAATAAAGATTTTTGTATTTGTATACTTTTATTGTTAAGAAACTGCTATGTATTTTTCGGCTTACCTGATACGCTTTCTATGAATGTGTGTGTATGTGATAAAATTCTTTCTATGTACCTTGAGCCTTGACTCTGAAAGCCAATTTTAATTTCTTCTATGTACCTTGAGCCTTGACTCTGAAAGCCAATTTTAATTTCTTCTATGTACCTTGAGCCTTGACTCTGAAAGCCAATTTTAATTTCTTCTATGTACCTTGAGCCTTGACTCTGAAAGCCAATTTTAATTTCTTCTATGTACCTTGAGCCTTGACTCTGAAAGCCAATTTTAATTTCTTCTATGTACCTTGAGCCTTGACTCTGAAAGCCAATTTTAATTTCAAGTTCAAAGGCATCGTTCTACTGGAGGTTTATCTTTACAATGCAGATGTCCCAAGTAGCTTCCAGTGTACTTTGTGTTAAGCATGGAAAATGTCTAAATCATTTAAGTTGTAAATCAGTTTTTGATAGAAATAAGCATAAAAATATTTACGGTTATTGACCCGAGAATTTAAATGTTGTTCAATTGATGACAGCTTTGGACCAATTTGGGGCTCTTAATTTTACTAATCATTTATTTGATCTCTTTCTATTTCATTTTTATTGACAGCTAATTTCTATTCATTCGGCCAATTCTAATTTGATTTTTTTTATTACTGTGATACCCCATGATTTTGGGAAATGTTTCGTTTTCCAAAGGAATAGAGTCGTTTTTCGAGTACATCGCATCGCCCCGTACTCGTGAGATTGTTTGACGTTGGTTTCCATAGCAACGGTATCGGCGCATCTGGAGCTGATGTCCAATCGGTCAGAAGGTCGATGAACTCTGCGGATTTATTCGAATTTTCACCTGAAACGCCTCCTTGGATACCTATATACAGGATTTATAAGATGATAATATCTGACGACCTTTTTTGCATAATATACTTTTTAGTAGGTAGGTACATTTTTATTTCAACTCTTACTACCAAAACTTTGCCACTGTTTTTGTATTTAACCAACTATGCATAAATAATCATTGTTTTTATTTAAGTAAACTTTTTATAATGTATAATTGTTGTGGTAAATTGAGTTTGAATGAGAATTTTAAATCTATTCGTAAATCTTTTTTGATGTAACGTCTCGTAAATCGATGAACGCAGCTCGCATGATGAAGCGTCACGTTCCACCCTTCCACCTGAACTGAGCATGCAAGCGAGAGCGCGAAACATTTGAGGGAGACACGATCAGCTTGTGACGCATGTGTCTCTCTTCCATCGCATCGGCCGATGCGTCCGAGTAGAAAAAAGACAGCAGCAACAGCAGCCACACAAAATAATGATAAATCAGTGATAATAATCGTAGAATTCAGTTCGTATGTATTTTAAAACGCCTGCATTGTAAGTAGAGTTCATATCTACATATTATCATACTTGAGAACAATTATTTGGGTAAAATAATACACTTCCAAACATCACTAGGTTCAGTGTTATCCAAGGAAGAGTTTTAATATCAAATAGGTATTACAACCAAAAACCAGTCATAAAAGTCCCATAAAAAAAACTGATTAAAAAAAAACCTATACCCTAACCCTAAACTTACTACTGTAACCACAAACGTAAATGCTCGCTGTTTGATATAGTTCAGCTACTCAGTACTAGATGGCGCTAAACTGTTCAGTGTGTGATAAATGTCGCTTATTTACATATTTTACTAAAAGCCCACCCCGATTTTATTCGGGTGGAAATGCTACTAATACGAAATACACTAGAATAAGCTATTTCGTTTATAATATACTAGAATTTAATTAATAATAATCATGTTGTAATAAATTCGATTTTAAATTGTGAAAACATTTTTGAAAGCTCACTCTAACCACTCATTAGTCCCGAAGGTATTTGCGTTAAACAATTTTGGCGGGAAAACGGGTGTCAGGTTACCTAAGTGTGTTGTTTATGCTTTGGCATATGAAGTACCGCCGGACTTGGACGTGTTTAAGCCCATTATTCTCAAGAGCGTTTCAAGACGTTTCTAGCGGTATTTTTTGTTTATAATTAGTGTACTTGAAATACTTGAATTAATGTAAACTAACATTTTTGACACTTGACTCGATTTTTTTTGAGTTCTCAAGTGTTCTGAAGCTATAAGATTTTAAATTATAAGGTAGACGTAGTGATTTTATGTTTAAAATTTGTTGTTTGTGATATAACAAACATGAAAAAACAAAAAAACTACGTTCTATAGCTTATTGGATTAAAAAAAAACAATACTTCGGGACCATTTTCCCGCCAAAAAAAAATATATAGGTAGGTATATTTTTTTCATTTTACGATTTTTCTATGTCAATTAACTTTAATTTCAATGTAGTTTATGTCAAAATAAAGACCGGTTCAAAGAGATGACATTAAACAAAAAAATATGGGTATACATTCACAATAAAAATACAAAAAAAAAATTTTTGCGCCAAAAACCCAACCACAAAAGATAAGCTTGTTTGGTTTCCATTAGACGTCCTCAAAGGGACCAGGGAGTAATGAGGGAAAGGATGACTCCTTTCTTTTAATTAATAAAGTTTTGTTACGGAAAATAAAAACAAATAAGTTTGTCATACTTAATTTATTTATTAAAACTTAAGTTAAGACATGTTTTAGTAAATGCGAGGACTATTCATATTGGCAGTTGGATAATGATGTCGGTTCTGTAGTGTTGTCTGATTTCACTTGAGTAAAAAGATATAGAGTCAATACGATTCGTTTGAGACTAATGAACTTTTCAATGCGAATGAATACCTTTTAAAGTTAACAAATTAGATTGGATTTAAACCGGTCCACTAGAATCGACACCATCTTAGGTATTATACCTAATCCTAAAACAAACGGTTGAAACTTATAATATCTTAATGACTATACACGAAATGCCAATCAAGTAGTACGACACATTTTTTAAGTAATTTTCTTTGAATAAATATAATAACACGGTTAATTTACCAGTAATATTAGTTTTCAAATATTTGCTTATCGATAAAAGTACTATAATTTAATGTCCTAAATACCTACTGTGACTTAACATATATATTATTTTAAATAGACAGGTATATACCGCAATATGAATATTAAGAGTTACAGTGGGGTTACTTCATACTGATTGATTATTTTTGAAATTAATCTTACTGACTAGTTCAAAATAAATACTAAACAAAACCAATGGTGGTATTCTAACATAGACACAGCTTTATTTAACCATAATATTATTCAAACACTGGAATATAAATAAACAAAAAAATTAAACTATATCTAATTCTTATTAGGTATTGTTATAGACACACGAGTTTTCAATGGAATTTAAGTCAGACCGAGAGGCCTTATTAACGAATAATAAAGATATACAAAGAAAGAATCCTGTAATCTGTTCCACCATTTCTTAAACAACAAAAAAATACTATACTTAATCGTCGAGATTTGATGACGAAAAAAATCAACATATTTACTCTCATAATTTGCACACTATTGACATGGGTAGGTACCTATATAGATAATTAAATCTATGCTATGACCATATTAAGGTAAGTATTTAATACAACTTTCAGGAAATGATACAACAGAGGATCCCTAACCGTACAACTAATATATTTTGACTTTATTCCGAGATGCAGTATTCACAGAACCCTGCATGAACTAAATCAGATCTAAAATATACGATGTTTCTCAGCTTTGTCGACATTAACAAAAAAAATCCACAGAGTTGTCAAATGAAACTATTGAAAAAAACACATTGGTTTATATAGAACTAAAGCAGTTTAAACTAAGTACCAACGATTATTAATTCATATCTTTATTGATGAAGACAATTACATAGATGTGGTAACTATAAAATACCTAATGTATGACAAGACTCTCACTGATGTGTATGCTAACTTGAGGTCCTACAATAAAACGATTTAAAACTCCACAACTCATTCTATCTGCTCTAAGAATACAGAGGAAAGAAGAGAGTAGAAGAAGAAGAAGTAGAAGTGCCTTTTTACAATTTTAACGTATTCATAATTAATTGTTTTTTATTTATCTTCAATTTTCTTTATACATTAAAACATTTAATTTTGAAAAAATGGAAGTCAAAATGTAAAAAGACGAAGTTCGAAGTATAAAGAAAGATCGCAAGGAACTTACACCTAATATCGAGAAATACACGATCGATTTGAATCACAATAGTAAAGAATCGATATAAAGTTAAATCACACTCGTCCTACACAACACTATTTCTGATTGTTACGGTCGAATGCTGTTACAAATGCAATTGAGTCATCTAGTCAGATTTTTTAATGATGCTTGGTTTCAACAATCGTTTTGTACAATTACCTATTGCAAACCAAAATTCAGATATGTTAGGCATAAATAGATTTTATGCTGTTTAATTTATGACATAAGAAAGGTACAAATTCAGGAGCAATTGCGTCAGAATGCGAATTTACCTGCTGGCAATTGGATTGTGAATAAAATACAATATAGATAAATTCCATTGTGTTGTCACAAAACAAGAGTAAATATTGAAAGTATCGTTTCATGGTATGGCTCTATAGTGTCTATAGCAACAAAGACCGATCACTTTACCAAATCGCAGTTAATTTGATGTCGCAGCGTATCGCGTGCAGACAACATTCGACCGTATTCCGCCACAGCGAGCGTTGTTTTACCCGTGTCGTGGCGCGCCGCGGCTCTGTCGCGCGCCGACGGCGATGGTCTGTGGCGGCGGGAACATGTCGAACACCTCGACGATGTTCTTGGGGTGCAGCGCGCTGATGTTGTTGTCCTCGGTGTAGGTGCGCGCGCGCGTGTGCGCTAGCGCCGGCTTGCGCTCGTTCACCAGCCAGTCGCCGCGCTCGCGCATGCGCCGCCGCCGCGCGATCTGGAACGCACAGATTCATGTATTAGAATAGGCCAGTCCAACATAATTATGACAAGTCCACCATGCGGCCTGTATTAGTCCTTCATCAGGCTCGCGTTTTTTTGACGTGATAACGTCTTATTATTCGATGAAGCCGGCTGCACGCCCACAAAACATGACGTCATGTACCGTTACCGCGTTACCGTCGCGTCGGTCGTTACCTCGCCGCATGTTTGTTACAGTTGTATTAATTATTTCGACCAGTAGTTCAAGCGGGGATGTAGCTCAGTGGTAGAGTGTTCGCTTTGCATGTGAAATGCCCCGGGTTCGATCCCCGGCATCTAAAAGCTTTTTTGCATTGTTTTGATTGAAAATGACTAAATTCTACTGATTACTTTTTACATACAAATCTATTAAACAAATCGAATTAAAATTTTCTTTTGAAAAATGCTACCATTCCATCAGTATTTTCTTAAGACGTTGTCACGTTCTATCGTCAGTAAACCGACTTTACAGACAAACATTTTTTTTACTTTTATAGGTTTACACTTGACCGCTATCTCGCTTGATGTCAAGCGACGATGCGGTCTACGGTGGAGCGTGTTAACCTAGAAAAAAACCGATTCACTCTCGATTTGAAGACACAAAGATTGTAACCATCGGGGAAAACCCACTCAGGCAACGTATTCTACAGCCTAGACGTTCTTTTCACAAAATTAGAGTTAAATCATTTCGTTCGTGTCTTAGGAACATCAACCATTTTATTAAAGACAAATTTATCTACTTATAGTTAAACACAGAACAGCTTTGTTTAATTAGTTGGATAGTTGCTTGATTGGTTAGTAGTGGGTGTTGGTTCATGCATTGATTGATTGGTTGGTTGAATATTTGGTTGATGGTTGGTTGGTGGGCTGGAGGGTTGGTTGGTTGATTTGTGGGTCGGAGGGGTGATTGGGTAGTTGGTTGGTTGGTTGTTTGGTCGGAGGATTGGTTGGGTATTTGGTTGGTTGGTTGGTTGGGTATATGGTTGGTTGATTGGTTGGTCGGAGGATTGGCTGGGTATGTTATAGGCTTATAGGATTGATTGCTTGTTTGTTTGATTGGATGGTTGGTTGGTTGTTTGTTTGTTTGTTTGGTTGGTTGACGGGTTGGATGGTTGGTTGGTTGTTTGTTTGTTTGTTTGTTTGGTGGGTTGGTTGGTGGGTTGGTGGGTGGTACCTGTTTGTCGCGCAGGTGCAGCAGGCGCGCCAGGTGCCCCTTGGTCTGCTGCGCGCTCAGCCCGAGCCGGCCCGAGCGCAGCAGCTCGGCGTTCCGCTGGTACGAGCCCTCGGGGTCGCGCCGGTTCCACGTGTACCTGGCGTTCATGGTTTATTGTTACTCATTTATTTTAATTCGAACAAAGAATTTAGAGATACTTGTTTTTCAATTGTTTTACAGATATTTTTTTAAGTATCTGATGACGGGACGAGCTAGACATGTGCTTGATGGAAAGCAACACGCCTGCTAAAACAGCACTGTTTCTCGAAGCTATTGGAATATGAAGAGAATATGATTGATGTGCTTCTTGACATATTCTATTACAAATGTCAAAAAGCACATCATTGCATTGTCTCAGCTTTTCAAGAAAATATTAAAATCTCTATTTTCTCGCAAGTTTGCCGTTTGCCGCTAATGATAGGATGAATCACTGCGTGGGTGAGCACGCCGCATTGGGAGTGTACGGCATGATGACATTGGCCCATTGAATGACAATAAAACCACTTTATTAGACTTATTACCGCTACTGGCTATATTGCGGTTGGATATATATATTTATTTATTGTATACTAGCGGCCCATTCCAGCTTCGCTCGGATAATAACCTAGATACAAACTGCGCCATCTGCCGGGCTGATTTGTGAATCTAAACCATCCAGGGCACTACCCAAACGTAGGCAAAAAAAATCATTCAAATCGGTCAAGCCATTTAGGAGGAGTTCACTTACAACGAAAAGTGGCATTGATTTTTATATATATAGATAGATTATTTTTCTTTCACTCATTTATCATCTTCTACGCCAACTGTGTTGTAACTTATATCAACTAAGATAGACTTAAAGTAAGTCCCAGTGTAAAACCACAGTATAAAGATATACTACCAGTAGTTCCTCGCCTTTGATCTTGGGAGAAACGCCGATAATGTCTAAACACGGGTAGGGTTGACGCAATTTTAAAAACGTGGCACTAAATAAAATTAAAACAAACGGAAGACGTCAGCCCTGAGCCGCGCTCCTGCAATGCTAACATTGTAATCTAGGCAATGCAGGAGCGCGCTTCCCGCGTCTCACCCCGCACGCCCCGCACGATTGCCCCGTCTAGACGGCTTTGTCGAACGACTGTATGATTTAATAGACTGTGGTAAAACGCAGCGTGATACATATTATTACGTGCAGTTTTTGGATCAACTATTTAACCAATTTAAATATTGATTATATAAATATTGATTGAATTAAAAAAAACTGTAAAATCTATGCTCTAAAATCGATTTTTTTACTAAGTATATTTAGTTAATTCCCTCACATCGAAACCACAGAAACTTAAAATATTTTTATTGACAACGTGCATCTATTCGAAAAGCATTAAGAGTTTACACCTACACCAACGGATAAGCATTTTAATTACAAATATTATGGTAGATTTTTTAAAAAGACCATAATCAAGTTTTATTTGGATTTCATTCTAAAATCTGAGCGTATTTGCTACTGTCTCTGTTGCACGGGTCAATATGAAAGAAAAGCTTATGGTTATTTGGTCGGGGTACGGCCTTCAGCTTCAGTCATCTTCTGATATTGTTTACTTTCTCTCACCTGAGTCATTGAATACAATGGGGTGCTCAATGTCAAGTTATTATATTAGTAGCTTACTACTACTAATTAAATTTATTATATTAAATGATTACTAACTATTTAAAGACAAGTATAGTTGAACTATTGAAACAAGTACACTTCAATTATTGAAAAAGGTAAAAACTTTAATTTTATTATATAATACAAACAAAAAGCTTCATACAAAAAATGAAAACCGTACATTAAGCCCACCCTTAACGGTACTTGTCAAAAAGGTACAGTACACTACGCTGGGAGCATTACCCCGCTGATTGGTGATGGACAATCATTGAACTAAGTATCTACATATACACCAGGAGTCACTGTCTTTTTCGCTCAGTTCTCAGCCCTAACTCCCTAACAAGTAAGTAATGTATTTTGCAATTATATATAGATATTAAGTAGAAAACTTTTCCAAAACTCTCATTTTCCTTTCCAGATAGAAAACTAGATTTTATTTTACATTAACGTAGAAATATTTTGTTATTATTTCGTAATTTTTATTATTTATTTTCATATATTGCCCAAAGTTTTTCAAACATTCAGGAAAATAAAGTAGATACTGCAGTTAAGCTGATTTATTAATACAATAAAGAGTTCTTAATTTCCCAAGTTTGGGATTTCTCTGCAAGACAAGAAATATCGCCAAAACTTATCGGATAATGGAGATCGTTTTTGGGTTAACGATCACCGCTATTGTAGTTAAAAGACTAGTGAATTTTCCATGTTACTCGTAGTTATAGGAATTTATTACAGATCCGAAACAAACACTTTAGATGGAATCAGGACCACTGATTGGTGTTGTCCTTAAAACTTGTTCGAGTGGAATACATAATGTTTCCTAAATCAGTTATCTAGAATAAGACACAAGCAGCCCACTGTGTGCTCCCACTGCTGGGAGTCAGGGATTTTTCCCACAAGGAGAAAGTCTGTGCCATAATCCACCACGCTTCTCGAAAGAAGTCTCTCTTGGAACATGCTAGTTTCCTGACGATGTTTTATTTCATTGCTACAGCGAATGTTGATCTACGTCTGTCCAGCAATCAATGGGCCAGCGTAGTACCCATCGCGCTGTCACCGACATAACCCTATGAACTCTCACTCCTTGCGAGATAAGGCTCCAACTACCAGCAATGAGAACATTTACTGGACTGCTTATGCCAAGTATTTATTATATCAGCCATCTGCCTGCCATAGCACAAGCCTTGTTTAGTTTTGGACTAGATGGTGTTGTATGCAAAATACCCACCCTCCAACATATCTTCATTATTTTCATTACAATTGACTAAGCATCACAAAAGCGTCATATATAATATTATTATAGTTAGTTAAGAATACGTACCCTGGGAAGGGTCTGGTGAGCCGGCCGTGCACCGTGGGGCGGGACCTCTTCTCGTTTCGGTTGGTCTTGTAGTAGCTCCTCGGCTTGGTTCTGTTCGAGTTCGTTCGTGCGCGCTTCGGCTGCTGCAGCCGGCTCGGCCCGAGGTCGTACGACTTGTTGCTGATCACGGGGTTCACTGTCACGTCGTTCTGCATCACTTCGTTCACCTACACATTCAAATTATATTGAACTCCTTCTTCCCCGACTTTCTGTGCGGGCGCCGCGACGTTGCACTAAAATCGTCGGCCACATTTGGCCGTTAAGGATTCACCGGATCGGACTGGGCCGAAAGTAAGTAAACTTTGGAATACGAAGTAAAGCGTCAGAAGAAGTCTATTAAATATCAGCTTACGAATTGCCTCTAATGTCTCTAATGAGACCGCATAATTGGTGATCACACCGATTATGAGATCTTCTGAATTAAAAAGATACAACATAACACTGGCATAATAAGGTAATTCACAATGCATCTACTTTTCTTCATTGATAATATTTTTCAAGCGTGTTCAGCGATACAGCGCTCACATTATCGATACTAAATATCAGATGTATATTCAAAAGCTACCTCTCGGCTGATGGTCGGCGCCGTGATCTCATTGATCTTGCCCATGCGCTGCCAACGTTTGCTGAACTCCTTCACCTTGGCCCGCGGAACTTTCTGGAGCTTCGTCTGGCAGATGTACTGCCGCTCCTCCAGGCAGCTCTTCGGAGCCCATCTGTGAAGGCCCAGGTTGGACATTTGATCATTTTGCTTCTAAGGAATAAGCCATTCTGATTAATAAAACTGAACTTATAAATTGTAAAGGATATCAAACAACCAAGTTATTTATATCATAATTATTATGTCACTGTAAAATATAAAAACAAAAGTCAATAGAAGAGAAATGACCTAATTAATTTTAGAAGTTAAAAACAACAGAGTTATTTTTTGGGTAAAACATGTTTAAGTTCACACACATTTCTTTATTAAATATTAATAAAATTTGCAGCGTAGAAATTATTAAAAGTCATAGAAATATTTTGGAAAGAGTATGTTTAAGATTGTTGGATAACAAATATCTTTGTACAAATACAAATAATAAAAATAGAAATAACTCTGTAGAAGAGGAGTGATCTTTTGTAATTAAAATATATTTTAAGAAGAACATTAAGTTGTAGTACTTCAAGTAGTACCTATATACATAGAATGAACTACCAGGAAGATCAACATTTATTTTATTCTGAATACAATGAAGTACATGGTTAAACAGTTTCATTTTAGTGATCATCTATGGTTTTAGAACTACCAAACCAGCATTCCAGCCCAAAGTCTTTGTTATGTAGATGGTTTTACTAAAATGGTATTAAATGGTTATAATTTTTATAGTGAGCTTGTTATTTCTACGTGCTTACACCACCATTCCTTGCACCATTGCGATTGCGTATTGCGTATTTTCGAAATTGGTTTTATTAACCTTGATGTTTCTCCTTTACCTTTACACATTTTCGTAGCCCCTGTTATGGAGTTTCCTTTACATTACTGTGTTTTTATGAATGGTGAGATAAATTATGTTTTATGTATTGTAGTGTATTATTGTAAATGTGTTACAACCGCACTCTTTTTCTGAGGTAGAATACCGTAAACGAACCTGATGTTGTGTGTTGGCTCTCGATTGCCCGTCTTGTTACGGGCGCTGGAATTGTCAGAGATCAGATTACTGACTTGTGTTTAAATTTTAAGGTTAAATAAAAATAAGGTCCATCGAACTTATGGACCACAATCTTTTTCTAATTTTCCTGTTTGTTTCGTGTATCTTGCTTTTGTAAGTGTTAGTCAGCTATTTCTTCTTGTTATAGTGTTGTTTATTTATTTATAATACACTCATTGACTTGTCAATTCACTGATGTAAATTAACGCTTCTTCTAAAGTTCTTTTCAGTATTTTTTAAGATCGAAATTCATACAAGATAAGCGCTCGTAGTTTCTGACATACGCTGTACAGTATGTAATAATATTTGTTTTGTTCGACTTTGGAATTTCGTTAGTTGCTCAATCACGTCGGAATGGATCAACGGGTCGGTATGAAATTTGAAACAAAAAAAAAACAGTCTGGATAACTTGGCTACTTTTTGTCGCAGGAAAATTACGGAAACGGGAGCTACGCGGGCAAACCCGCGAGGCAGTGTCCGTTATTTATATTTCAAACCAAGACAACCGAGATAAAGATTTACTTACACGACAGCTTTCCTCTAACTTGCGTTCATTTGGGAAACTTGAATTTATAATCGCATGTGGGATTTTAATACGTTTTCTTAATATTAAAATGTGTAAGAACATTAGTTTTCACAATTTCATTGTCTATGATTGATTTACAATCCATCATATGTTAAAGCTTACGATTTATGACAAAAGATTGACATCTCCATTAAGCATGTTGGTACTTACACTGTGTCTCAGAGATAGAAAACCATAAACATGTTTGTAATAAATGTCTAACAGCAATAAATAAATAAATACGTCAATAAATCACAAAAAGTAAAAGTTTTGTTTCGAGCTTGTCATAAAATCGCAATAATATTCCAATGATTACAATATTTAAAACAATCAAGTAGGTGGTAAAGAAATACACAGAAAACATCGTAAAACTACACACCTAATGTGAAACAAGATAAACCAATCATAAATTAATGGATTTTCACATATCTTTTTAATTTTAACAACGTTCAACGTTCATGAGTAGGTATTAAGTCAAGGTTTTTGACAAATTTCTAGTTCCATTATATTAATAATCTTATAAAAGATAAAACAAATCTATGAATATTTGTGGGTTTATAACGAATAAACTCAAAAACTGCTAAAACTAATTTCAAAAATAGGCTATCTTACTAATATTATAAATGCAAAAGTTTGTATGTTTGTTGTTCAGTCACGTCGCGTCGGGGCAGCTGAAATTTGGGATACTTATAGTAAAATTTCATAGTCTGGAATAATTTACTTTTGATCAAGGGAAAATAATGTGAACGGGAGCTAAGCGCGTAGAACCGCGGAACGCTGATAGTGTAGATTAGTTGTTTAACTCGAATGAAGTTGGAACCAGCCATAAGTTTTACAAAAATAATTACCTACCTATTAGAATTGGAAATCCCAAAATAGCAAATTTTGTACACGATTTCATGTTATTTTTTAATCTCTATCAGTGATAATGCTGTATCTGGGCACGTAACACAGAAATCCAAATAATAATACTTATTATGTAGATTTACCTATGTGGCACGTAACGATAAATTTACGCCAAAATTTAACTCAAATTGAACTTTATAATGTTACATACAGTTTCAAGCATTAAAACTATAATTCTACCTATTAACTAACTCAGCAGTAACTGGATTTATTAGATAACCTGTACGGTTATTTGTTGGCCGGTTGACGTCGCAGGGGGTTCCTATTTCATCCCGGCATAGTTTTATTGTAACACGTGCCACCATCTGTCTCCGAAGCTCGACGGTGCATACAATGGCTCACACAATGGTCTGTTAAACTTATTGCTTTTCGCGCTATGGATTTTTGTGTGCCAATATTGGGGAGTGTGGTTTAAGATATAAGAATTTGCGAGTTTAAATGTCAGGTGGTAACTGAAAATGTATATTTATAATGCTTTCATTTCTTAGGAATAGTCCAAGAAGTCACTGCTAGTGGGAATCGTGATCAAAATGCTGGTTTTTTTTTGCACTGAGCAACAGAATGGCTGGCACTATCATATTGAATGGCAATTCTAAATTGTAACGTTTTATTTTTATTTTTCCACTGGTAGTCGAGTATTGTTTATAAGTGTAATATTTTATTATTATAAAGTATTACATTTATAATATCAAGGATGAGCACTTTTTTCTGAATTGGCATCGTCACAGTCGTGAATGATCACAAACTTTTATTTGTTGATTTATCGTACTCGATGCTACATCGCAATAAAAATATGTAGGTAAGTATATGTTTATTTCGTGGCAAATCAACAATAACTAACCGATGATTTACACGTCAAGGTCGATCGAATTTGCATGAACGGTTTACTTTAGTGAGTTCACAAACAAATAAAATTAGCCAGTATTAAATAACCAACATTTTAAACATATCATTAAACATAACATATCATATCAAGAGCATATTTATGTTGCTTTTATGTTAGGTAGGTAGGTAAATACTGCTTATTATTAAAAAATAATATTAAAATTTTCAAGCTCTTCAAACGATTCATTCAAAGCCTTGCAAATGCAACAACTATGGCTCCAAACCAGTACTATTGAGAAAAACAGAAAAAATGCGATTGTAGTTGACGCAAATGAACTTGCAAACGAGAAGCTAATAATGCCAAGTAAATACATTACACTCTGAAAATACCACAGTTTTTGAACTAATTCATATATTGCTCTGTTTCATGCCAAAACTACGGAACGGAGCTGAATAAAATTTCAATGTAACTCAATTTTTATAGTTGTAAATCAGAATTACACAAATACCAATATATGGATAAATATCCAAAAAAATAATTATTATTGTGATACAATGATGTGGTCTATCTAGCGCAGCTATATTCTAAGTCAGTGGTGATTAGGTTTCTTCTAGATAAGTATATCCTATCTAAGATTGCATCGTCGCTTAATATAAAAAAAATATGGCAACGTGAGCCAATGTCAGGTTAGATTAAAAAATAAATTCAACGTTAGCACGCCCAAGCGTGTGTCTTGTCCCACATCGTCGCTTCGCAGCTTAGATCAGATTCCACGGCGGCCCTAAACTCGGTCCCCTTGTCCTTGAGCTGATTCCCCACAGGGCAGGCCGGTCACGAACTCAATATCGCTTCTCTGAACAAATCCGCTTAATGGGAAATACTTGTGGAAGCACGTAACTAATTAACAGTCCGGCGCTACACCACTGTTCTCAGAACGTTGACAATAAATGTACTCGTATGATGTCAAATCTGCCATATGATGTCATTTGCCAATAAAGCGACGGAGTAAAACTGGTTTGCCTCTATTGAAAATGAATCATAGAACTCTTCCTGTTAACTATGTAGGTACCGTGATTGCGCCTGATTTTAAGCGACGTTGCGATCCATGATGGAGTGTATCAACCCAGAGGAAACCGATTCTTTCTAGACTTATCATCAGGCAAATGTCCTGTTCCTCTCGTGACTCTTTATTTAAAAATAAATAAAAAAAACTTGAAACCCAAAGCTTACATTTTCTATTACGACAGTGGACTTTTTTTTTTTTTTTTTTAGCTTTTATAGGCTTACACTTGACCGCCATCTCGCCTGATGTTAAGCGACGATGCGGTCTACGATGGAGCGTGTTTACCTAGAAGAAACCGATTCACTCTCGACTTGAAGACACAAAGATTGTAACCAACAGGGAAAACCCACTCAGGCAACGCATTCCACAGCCTAGACGTTCTTATCACAAAAGTAGAGTCAAATCTCTTCGTTCGCGTCTTTGGAACATCAACCATGAAACGATGTCGCTTTCTCGAGCTACGAGCATTCCGATAGAAAAAAGGGCAAGGTGGTATTAGATCATGTAAATCAGTCGCACACTCTCCGAAGTGTATCCGATAAAAAACCGAAAGACTAGCAACTTTTCGGCGATGTTCAAGACTTTGTAGTCTTTTTCGCACAAGAGTGTCGTTGCCTATGAGCCTTTTGGCACGTCTCTCGATCGATTCCAAGGCCTCCAGCTGATACTTAGCCGAACCATCCCAAAGATGCGAACAGTACTCCATACAAGAACGAATTTGAGCTTGATATAACGTGAGCAACTGCTCAGACTTGAAGTACTTTCGCACCTTGGAGAGGACACCTAGCTTTTTGGCAGCTAATTTAGCCTTGGACTCGATATAAGAACCAAAGTTGAGCGTAGATGTTAATGTAACGCCCAAAAGCTCAAGACGGTCAGAAATCGGCACGGATACACCTCTAAAAGTTGGAGTCAGTTGGAATGGACTCCTTTTAGCGGAGAACAGACACGCCTGCGTCTTACTCTCGTTGAACTTGACCAGATTGGCATCGCCCCATGTAGACACCGCCTCAAGGGTCAAGCTCAAACGCTCGATCAGACTCTCTCTTAGTACCTGAGTTTGCTGCCCACTGGCTCTCGCACTAGATATGTAACTCTCTACAACGGTGCTATCATCTGCGTACCCAAAGATACCGGGCTTCAACAGATCGTTGATATGTAGCAGGAAAAGCGTCGCAGAGAGTACCGACCCTTGAGGGACTCCGGCATTGATAGCCATTTGATCCGACGAGCAGCCATCAATGACGACTCGTATGGATCGATCCCTCAAAAAGTCCGATATCCACGCAATAAACCCAGGACGCAAACCATAACCAGAAAGCTTGCTTATAAGGCCATCATGCCAAACCCTGTCAAAAGCCTTCGAAATATCCAGGGAGACTGCAAGTGCTTCCCCGTGCTTCTCGATAGCTTCACTCCAGATGTGAGTGACGTACGCTAGAATATCCCCGGTGGACCGGTTTCGGCGAAACCCGTATTGCCGGTCACTGAGGAGGTCGTTTGATTCTAGATACGTCAGAAGCCTGTGGTTTAAGACACGTTCCATAGTCTTGCAGAGTATGGACGTGACTGAGATGGGCCTGTAGTTGGCAGGGTCAGCACGACTACCCTTTTTGGGCACTGGTTGCACATTGGCAAGCTTCCAAGACTTTGGTACCAATCCAGTTTCGAGAGAGAGTCTAAATAGACGTGTCAGTATCGGGGACAACTCAGGCGCACATGCCTTCAACACTAGAGCAGGAATACCATCTGGGCCACTGGCTTTATTCACGTCCAGACTGCGTAGCACTTTGCGAACCTCAATTTGACGAATGTGTACCTCTGACATGAGAGTCGGACAGCCAGGTGGAGTAGGAGGTGTCGCGCTACCAGCATCTAGACGCGAAGATTCCGCAAACTGAGATGCAAACAAGTTTGCTTTCTCCATTGCGGTGTGAGCCAGTGTCCCATCAGGTTTCAGCATTGGAGGTAGTGAGGGGCGGCAGAAGTTCGATTCGACCGATTTAGCTAGGGACCAAAACGCTTTGCTACCTGCAGGGTACGAAGCTAGTTTGTTCCCTATTCGACTAATGTGGTCAAAACGAGCCCTCTGAAGAACCTTTTTGCTTGCCTTAGCAGCCTTGTTGAACGCTTTCTTCTTCTGGTATATGTCCCTTGCCTTACGCTGTCGAGCATCAACCCAGGCTAGGTAGGCCTCATGTTTAAATGCTTCAGCACTTTTACATTGAGGACCAAACCAAGGGCGAGCTTTGCTGGATAATGGAACGTCGGAGTATGGAATGAAATATTCCATAGCCGTTCGTATTACATTAGTCACAGCATCCGCGCAGACTGAAGGATCACCAGAAGTGAAGCACAATGACTGCCATGGGTAAGATGCAAAGAAAGAGCGCATCTCGTCCCAATCTGCTGACTTGTATCGCCACATCCGCCGGTTGCCTCTGGGGCTGGGATCAGGCGGATGGTAGACGGATACTGACTTCACCAGACAGTGGTCGGAGCTGCCTAACGGCGAAGATACCGCCACGGAATAACGGTCTGGATCGGTTGTCAGCAGAAGGTCTAAGCAATAAGGTGTATGCGACTCAACGTCGGGTACTCTTGTGGCCTCTTGGACCAGCTGGGTTAGGTCTAACGATAAAGCTAGCTTTCTCGTTTCCTGCCCAGCGTGGTCAGTGTCCCGGTATGGGAACAGCCATTCCTTATGATGGCCGTTGAAATCCCCCAGTAACACTAATTGGGCCGAAGGGTATTTCTGTTGAGCTGCGTCCGCCGCCTCACTTAAATATTCCGTGAGCCTAGTCGTCTCCTGGTCTCCGCTGTGCGACCGATACACACAGGCATAGACAATTTTGTCTATGCCTGTGTCTAGTAGTACCCAAATAACAGAAAATCTAGTGTCCTCAAGGTTACGGAGACGCCGACAGCAGATGTCGTCACGGGCGTACAGGCACACACCAGCACGAGGTCGAAATTTGTGCTCTAGGGTATAACCTGGGTATGTGAGGTACGCCACGTCCGACGGACAACCTATCTGCGTCTCCGTTAGGAACAAAAGTGACGGCTGTTCAGTCTCAAGATGGTGATGGACTGCCGTGAGATTGGAGTGCAATCCTCTGATATTAGTGAGGTGCACTTTGATGGTCAAGGAGTGCAGCCGCTTTAATCCTTTGTTTCCTTTTTTAACTTTTTGCATAATTTTTTTGAGAGAAGATCGGTGGGAAAACGGAAGTAGAACGAGGCAGCATAACACTTACCAATGGTCACAACACACAACACAAATACATGTATGGAAAACTAGTCTGGAGACTGCGGGGACGCCCGAGCCCCCCCGGAGATGTCTATCTGGCCTTGACTTCCGGTCGCCAACCGGCAGGATAGCGCATCCCGGGATTTTTCGCTAGATGGCGGGGCAGCCTTTCATGAGTGGCTAACTCACTACTTGGGCCCCCAACTATCTGCGGTCGGTCGCGGCAACCGTGCCTCGGATCCCGCTACCCTCCAAGACTAGCCTTCCCATGCAATGTATCAGTGTGTGACAATCTGGTCTCGTAGTTATGCTGCAACTGTTCTGACCCGTTTCCCCTTAATGGCGTCACCAGACAACATGCCGGAACACGGCTGGGCCGCTTGGCGGCACGACTTTGTCTGGTGGGTGGTCACCAGCCACGGCCGAAGCCTACCACCGGTATTTTGTCACCTGATTGGCACCACCCAGGGACTACGTGTGGGGTTTCTATGTACAGGTGCTTCCCCACGGACGTAGGTGACTCGGCCCCCACTCGACTCAAATCTGTTCGTACGTACGCAGATAAGGAAGTGTGTACAACTGAGCAAATGGACGCTGAGGACATGGAGCTCTCTTCATCGATTTAATTATTTATTTAATAGGCCTAGCATAAGCGTTTCCAGTCGAGATAGCAGAGGCGGAGCTTTTACTCCTGAAGGTTTTAATTATGTAATTTACACATATGTATTAGGTGTGACTGAAAACTTTTTGATGTTTGTTGGTACTATTAGAGTATCTCTCTACTTAGTCTGTGGTACTATTTGGTGTTTATTGGTTGTGTAGGCTCTCTTACGCGCACAGATAATGTAAAACAAAAATAACAGAGTCAGTATAAATATTGAAAAATCATGTGTTCATGTACGTACATTTTATATTTTCTACATATTTTCGTTTTTTTTTGTTCCGTAAACTAATATGGTATATGGGAGCTTGTGCCAATTAGTGCTACAAGGAACGTTTGTATATTTGGTCCTTAGGGAACATAGAAGCAATTAGAAAGCTTAGTATCCACTTGAGGTAGTCTTGGTTGGAGCGGCCGTTTCTACTCTTGTTGACCACATGGAGATGGTGTTACAGCTCTGAGATATATGTATGTGCTATGAGGGGATTTCGTCGCCTTCATCGTCGACCGATTTGTCAGTTTCAGTCATTTGAGCATGAAGGAAGGAGTAACTTCGACTGGCTTCGTAACTTAGTTGGTAGTATGTCTGTTCGCGGAGCCCGAGGTCGTGAGTTTGATTTCCAGCCAGGACAAAAATATCTGTGTGATGAATACAAATATTTGTTCTGTTCTGAATGTTCCTATGTATCACTATTTGAGTATCATATCAGCTATAGTCTGGAGCTAGATGGCTGATGTGTGGAGATTTTCTAACATATTTTTTTTTACTTCTGTCGTGGTAACTTTATTCGCATACTTTATTTCCAGATAAGAATGAATATTCCCACATACCTACAGTGATAAAAGATTATTGATCTACAGGCCTTGCTTCCGGTAACGAGAGTCTACTTTCTAGTTAAAATTGTCTTAGCTTTGTTATTAGCTATTGCTCTCTATTTTCGTTTCGCTTCAAATGATAGAGACAGCAATAGAAAAGTCAAAGCCGATTTAGATAACCGGTTGTAAGACAAACAAAGGTACCTTAACAAACTTAATCTGATTCAAGGTAAAATGAAAGATGAAAGAAGTATGAGCGGTTCTGACCTGAATTTGAGCTCAGGCATCATGGCGATGCAGTGGAACTGCAGTTCCTCAGGTGTCATCTTCTTCATCTTGCTGAAGGACTGGTAGTGCATCTGCCGCAGCTCGCCCCCCCACTTCCACGCCTTTGTGCCGGCGTCGTAGATGCCGCCGATCCACCGACTCGCCTTCTCTGTAACATCGTGCCAGAATCATATATTAAAACAAGCACAATAGAGCCTTTCAACTGTGTTTGAGCCGCAACGCCACACGCCTGAGATCCTCATAAGATTCATCTTTATTTCTTGCAAAACTTACTACTGGTTTGAGCAACTTGATCTTCCAAGAGCCTGAGTAAGCTCACAAAATTTTCCCGCAGTGGGGACTCGGACTATGGTCATGATTCTTTCCTTGTGAGAGTCATAACCATAATTTACCACGCTGGCTCAGTGCACGATGGCGGATGACTCTTGCTCTCGTTTAATGTCCGTAGCAGACATCATAGGTATTCCCAGGGTTCATTGTCTTGGTCCGTATATACCTTTCATCACCCGGCAGATTTGTAGGTACCTACTACTCATAACATATAACAAATTTTCATAGATGATGGATAATAAATATAATAGACCATTTGTGATGAATGAATAATATTTTGTGAGTGCAAGATAAAGTTGGTCGAAATATAAAGTCAAATAAAATATTATATTCTTACCCGTTGTCGGTTCATTGAGGTATTTCCTCAAATTGCGATCCTCCCAGCGAGCCGGTACTGACAAGTTACTCTCTCGGTCCTGCAACAATACAAAACGACCACTAAAGTTCTATATCTAGACTGACATATTAAAATAGATGCTTAGGTATTTTCTATACAAGTAGGCTCAAAGTCCAGAACCAATATATGGTCTTGAAAATGTCTGTAGTCTGTACTGAATTCTGTTTATATAGGAGTAAGTCTGGTAGAACAATAAATTAACGGAAGCTATCCTGGAAAACCACCACAGCATTCGTACACTCTATAGCAAGACCAGATTTTGGCATAAACCCAGGAAAACTGGTGAAAGAGGAAAGTCACTTACTCCCTCTGCAAGAATAGACGGAATAAACGGCCTATAACGATGATGGATCTGAAACGTCTATGGCGCCAACGTACCTAATTCTATTTTATCTGCCGCCTCAGAACCATTGAATTAGTATTCTGTTTATTCCAACCTATACGTCTCGTAGTGAATATTATCATCGTCAGAAGAACAAGACCATAAGTTATTCAAAGCAGCGGGTCCCAAGCATGTTATTAGCGGCGCAGGCTCGCATAATGATTGATGCCTTATATTTCTACTAATAGTGCCCCGCGGTTTTAGCCGCATATTTTCCGATCCTGTAATGTTTCCGGGATAAAAAAAATAGCTTATAGGTTATTCCAGACCATTATTTATCTATGTTCCAAATTTCATCCATCTTCAGTATTTTTTGCGTGAAAGAGTGACAAACATACATTCTTACAAACTTTCGTATTTATAATATTAGTAGGAAGTATTTTGATCGTATTTCTCACACATCGTCCCTTAATTTCATGTCTGTTCGGCGAACATGTTTTATGCTTTCCGAAACTATTCAGAAACTACTACATCTATTCGCCGCCGCCGCCGTTTCGCGTGTGAATTGAACAACTTGCGCGGAAGCACAAAAGTTTACCGCGGAACTTTGAAGCAATTGGACCATTTCACCAAGTTTCAGCAGCGTAGGAAGTCAATGTAATGAATTCTCTGTAATAGTTACAGAACAGTAGAATTGCCATTACAGAAAATTTATTGAGTTTTAGTTACATTGACCCAAAATCTTCGTTCCACTCGTGAATTAAAAATCCTATTTCATTATATTGAGAAACTTGATTGCAAACGGAAGGCCGTGGTGGCGTAGTGGCGACATTGTCCAACTCACAATCGTGCAGTCGTAGGTTCGAATTCCGCGTACAGCTCTTTGTGTTTTTTCAAGTGCCACCACTGACTTTAACGCTGAAGGAAAACATCGTGAGCGTGCATGTAACAAGAAAGACATTTGTCGAGGACATACATAATCCACCAACCCGCACTTGGCCAGGTCGATAATGGCATTTACTCTCGCTTTGCGAGACAAGGTGCTGAGTCCCAGCTGTGTGCACATAAAATGGGTAATTTATGCTAATGAATCCTATTAATATTATAAATGTCAATGTATGGATGTTTGCTGCTTAGTCACGTTGTAACGTATGAATGAATCAGGCTGAAATTTGGAATACAGATAGATTATAGTCTGGAAGAACACATAGGCTACATATTTTTATAACGGGAACGGGGCTACGCGGGGCGCTACTAATAAGCTATACTTGGGTATTTTGATTTACAATCTACTATTTGAAAAACTTCAAACCTTGATAACCGTATAAATATACTATTTACAACTATAAATATATTATTTATCTATACCTTTATTTATACCTTTAAAAGTAGTCACCTGTAAAACTTCAAACCTTGATAACCGTATAAATATACTATTTACAACTATAAATATATTATTTATCTATACCTTTATTTATACCTTTAAAAGTAGTCACTATAGTGACTACTTTTAAAGGTTTACACAGTACATCTTAAAATGTCAGTCTTTATTGATTGTGTCATATCATGATTGACGGTTATCAAGATTTATCAAGATTCGAAATTTGAACGCGTGTGATTTATTTCGGGTGGCACTTGCTACAAGCTGTAAACTCATTTGTTTATTGCTGAAATAGCGTCCAGTTAGTCAGTTCGTTTGCATTTATGACTGCTTATAATCGTAAAGTTATTTGCCAGTGGTACTGTAATTTATTATGAACAGTGGTAAGAACATGTACTCGATACTTAATTTTGGCGATGACGAACAATTAATGAGTATCTTGCAAAATACGAGTATGTCGGTAAATTACTCGGCAGATGCTGACTGTATATGTTTTCGCTTTTATTAAAATGATTATACAGACAATATTTCCGTTTCTTTTTCCTACCCTGAATCATCATCCTTCCTCCCCTTAGAATATGAATTTGAATTACGCATAATTAATTTGGCTTCACCCTGTGACTCGACTATTGTGTTGTTACAAGCGTTAATTATTTTACTCTGAACTTGGTTGTGGATTTTCACATTTGTACTATTGTCAGCCAGGAAACCTAAGAATTTTTTTTCGTACGGGTATGTCCCCTGTTCCTTTCGTTTAAACCTGTTATTTCATTTAATTGTTGTATCTGCGAATACAGTAGGTAAATGTTTGATGACACTTAAGAATATAACATGAGACCGAGAGGAATAGTCGTTTTATACGTGGTTTAATTTACATTTACAAATTAAATGACGTAGTAAAAATAACTATTAGTCTCTCTTAGTATTAGGAAAAATTAGTACCTAATTCTGACTGAAACCTATTCTAGATTTCAGTCTGCATTACGACTCTGAAGAGAATCTGGAATAATAAATCATAATCAAGCCTTTTTACAGCTGCATTTGATTGACGAGGCTCCTTTACAGCTTTATTCATTTTGACATTGTTATTTTATCTTATTATGTACACGGATTCTTATGCCTTTTTGTTAATGACGTTACCAAGTGTTCTTATGAATTTATGGTTCGAATAAATGAATTGAAATTGAATGAAGTGTTTTCAAAATGACAGATAAATAGTATGGTGTGATGTATGGGTGAAAATAGATGTCAAATTATTAATAATAGACGAATAATAGAAGAATAGATTAATAGACATTTATTTATCAAATTTCTCTGAATGGAACTATTACGGTTTTTTTGCATTATGAAAACGCTTTGTTGAACGGTAATTCAATACTACCTTACTACAATCATAACGTGTTCGTAAAATATTTTTGCATATAAAGCCTTAACTGATGGTTGACATTTAAGCACAGTATGTAAATCTATTAACCGTATAGGATGAAGTCATCGGGAACACCCGGTATATTGGCAATTGTCCCACATAGGGCACTTGCGGTGACACGCCAGGCCTCAGGCCACAGGCGGCGCATTGTCAATGTTGGTTGTTGACTCGACGGCCAGCGCGAGGTTACTGTGCTAAATCACTTCTAGGAACGACGACTGATGTCCGGAATAGTTCCTTTGATCGGTTAGGTATTGTGTGTTTGGTTAGTAGAGCTGGTATTAGTCTCTATTTCGGATGAATTATCTCGGTTCGGCATACACAGCATATTACAATAGTTAAAATCGAGTCTTAATTTTCGTCAATTAATATAAGTGTTACACAAAGACCACAGCTGCGATTCCGATTTCCTCATGATTGTTTTCGTTTTTTAACTATGATAGGTGTGTTGCGGACCGCTATCTCACCTGATGTTATGCGACGATGCGGGCTACGTTGAAGCGTGCTTATCAAGAAGAAACCAATTTACTGTCGGCTCGTAGACACCAAGATTGTAACCATCGGGGAAAACCTACCCAGGTAACGGAATCCATAGCCTTGACGTTCTTATTACGACAGTGGAGTCAAACCTTGTCGTTTGAGTTTCGTCGTTTTTCCGATTTATAAGCAATCCGCCAAATACATGTTTCACGTTGAATGTCCGATTTCGATTGTTTTGAGAATCTGCTATTTCGATAATCTGATATTTCGTGAATCTGATATTATGCGAATGAGCCAAAAAAATAGCAAAGTAGTACAAGATCATGCAAATCACCACTCTCCGATAAAAAATCGATAGCCTACCATCCCTCACCGTTAAAGTCAACAGAGATTACCCAATTTACAGTCAGCACGAGTTGAACATTTCTTAATCACATACCACAGATTATAACAATAGTTGTAATCAAAAGCTAACAGTATGCTAATAATACAGATACTAAACGCTGAGATGTTAATCAGCGGAATGCAGCTCGCAGACAAATGCCAGCCGAATAAGATGAGCGCTAGAGCGGTTTCAGACTAACGTTTTATACGCACGTTTTAGCTCGTTTTTGGAAGGCGTGCCTTTTGCCACACGCGATACTCATACGAGCGTTGATACGCTTTTAAGCTCGTATAATCTCTAGCCACAATAGCAATCTTAATTTGTCAGAATTCATGTTGGTACTGACACGACACCGCTACCAGTTTGAGTGAACACGCTGAAATCCGTTTATGCCAGTCCGGTTTTTGGCAGCGCATAATGTAGCGCGCGTTTAAACGCGTATGCCGAAAGGACCGTGATCGCGCAGAAAAATACGCTAATCTGTAACCACTCCTAGGCAGGGCTCTAGGAAGCGCGCAATAAATACCGATGTTCCATTCTAGATTACCTACAGCACTGCGCAGAATACTTTGAAACATTTAATAGCTGTGGCGTACCGATACCAGGTTACGATGTACTGATGGTGCCGCGGAATTTTTGGTTCGACACATTACTGTTGTTAATTGTAGGATATTAACGATAGTTACAAATACAAATGAACATAGAAAATGAGACTGTACCAAAAACGACAGTCTACTGACGGCTGGCTAGAACTGCATTTCGGAAGATAGTGGCATCTTCGAACATACAAAATGTGGTTATACTGTGGAGATAACTATAGGTAGAAGAGTAAAAAGCCATTGTAGCGTAATAGTTATGACGTCCAACTTCACAATTCTAAAGTCGCAGGTTTGAGCCCCACCTGAACCTTTAATTACTTTTCCAAGATGCTCAAGTTTGAAAGACAACCTCGGGAGGAAACCGGCGTGTGGCAAGAAAGACACCTTTTCGATGACATGTCTCATCTGTTGTATCTGCACTAAGCCAGTCTAGATTGTGGCCTTTACACTCTCTCTCGTGAGAACATACCCCGAACGGTGGGAACAAAGATTAAATTATTGCTATTTGCAATCTTCGAGTAAATATTTGGAATAAGGCGTGTAGTAGTTAATTAACATGACAAACACCTTTTTACGTGTAGGTAACTAAGTTATTTTGGATAAAATATGTTAGTTTTGGAAAAAATATTTGAGTCTAAATCTGAATCTGACTAGGAAGTAGGTCTTAGAGCTACCAAGTACGAGTACATACTATAAATATAAATAATGATAATAAAGCCATTGTTTTATTATTATTGTTCTGAATCAACAGCCTGAAATGTCACTTGAATATTAAATCAAATTCATGACCTAACAGCCCTATCCTACCCTACCTAGTATTGAAGGAATAAAACGAATTATTTACCTAAGTACTAAAATAGCCTTATTATTTACTGGTATTAGACTGATAACTTTTGGATATGTTTGGCAAACTTTTATTTTGTTTATAACTCAATAATGTAAGAAATCGCTGCAAACCTATTACAATACTTGACTCGAGCTTCATTTTGTCTCATTGAGTTTATTAGCCGTCACAAACATCGAATACATAGTAATACTACTAGAGTATGCTAGGCTCCAAAAATGTACAGGAAATTATCGGGAAAAACCAAAAACAGCTTTCAAAAACAAAAAACAACCTTGGAAAAATTAAAAACAATCTTGGAAAAACAAAGTAGCTTTAGGTAAAGAAATTAGGTGAACTATAACTACTTAAGTACGCAAGTATTTGCCTATTTATACCTACTGCAATAGCCTACCCTACTTAATTTAAACATTAAAGTGTATTTTCAAAGCTTTATTATTTCCACACAAATATAATAGCTGGTACTAATCACCGACTCCTAATTTTATGATCATATAAAACTCAAATCCGACCACCGTTATACCATCCACATACCACTACTGAGTATTTTATCATCATCGGTTATTCTTACGAACGATGCCGTGAAGTAATTAAATATTTTAGGGTATTACATTATTACTTATTTGTACTTTATTAGGAAGGTCCGAGTCCTAGCAAATGGCACTTAAAACAGGAGAGCTGTTTGTGCTAAGCATGTATTTTATTATGCATTACCACTATTAATGTGTTTGTAACAGATTTACTCAGAGAGTATGATTTAAAGTAAAATTAACCGACATTTGCTGAAGGTTATTTTTTTTACATGGTAAAGAGTAACAAAACGAGCAGGACATGTGCCTGTAAGCAACACGCCTGCTCATTACAACAGTGTCACGCAGCTATTGAACATGAAGAGTTTAAATAATTACTGACGCTGATATTAGGAATTTAAAACGTTTTGTCAAGGGTCTATAAAACCGGTAAAATTACTTAATATATCAAAATTAGCAAAATTGTGTATACCTACCTAAGAATAACTTGAACGAGAAAGTCTGACTCAGCTTACATAATAAGAACATCCAGGTTGTGGAATGCGTAGCCTGAGTAGGTTTTTTCCGATGGCAACAAATTGATGTCATCAAGTCAAGAGTAAATCGATTTCTTCTAAGTAAGCGCGCTCGCAGACCGCATCGTCGCTTAACATCAGGTGCAAACCTATTTTTAGTAAAAAAACACATGATAAACGTTGTGGTAGGCACCAATATCTCAAACGTTACAAAGCGCAGAAATGACGCAAGAAGGTGCGCGTGGGCCGCCCCGCCCGTCCGAACTGGCGGTAAGTGGTCGCAGGCGCAGCCTTCGCGCGTCCAAATGCATTTTTACTGGGAAAATGTAACACAAACAGTAACCTGTAAACACGCTAACTTTGTTTTTGTTACGTAAATAGTATCTTCAAAGCCAAGGTTGAGAAATAACGCCGAGCCGCCGCAGACATCTAAATTGCCTGGGTAAATAGGGTTGCCCATGATATTCATAATTATTTCGGACAGTATCAGTAACTAGATAGATCAATTCTAGATTTAGCACTCTATTTTGGTCGCCGGTTATATTCTGATCAACGGTAAATTTAGTTGATGCGTGTTCTAAAACTAATTACGTGAAAAAAAACTGATAGAAAACTTAAACTTTTTGATTTTCAATGAGTATTATATGAGAACTCAATAATTTTAATCGTGACTTCATTAGATTCAGTAAAACTAAAGAAAAAAATATTTTCCCGAAGTGTGTGCATTTTTTTTGGGATATAAAATAGCCTATATTTATTCTACACTATAATTAACTTGTATTTTATATTTAAATCCAATCCGTTTAGTCTTCCCGACGTGGTTGAGTAACACATTCATTCAAATGTTCACTTTTATATCATTAGTTGGGTTTGAAACAGACAAATTGGTTACGTAACGATTTTGGTATTCTGATATTTTTTGCAATCTGAAACGATCAATCAACGTATGTTTAGGCAAAATGTAGGTTAGTATGATACGAAAAAATAAATTGCAAGTGATAGTAAAGATTAGATTAAGAAAATTACAGCGAGTGATTATGTTTCCTATTCATATTATCTCAAAGTTTTCACTGCAGAAGAATGATAAAGTAAACCTAATTATGGCTTACTAACTTACTATTTAAGTTATTTACCGTTGAGTGACACAACCTAAGCTACATTGAAAATTATCCACAGATAATTTAAGATCATATGTATGAAATAAATTGTATTTTTCTGTAGCAGAGAAAAGTTTATATCGTGTCCGACTATTCTACTAATATTAAAGCGAAAGTTTGTAAGAATGGATGTATGGCTGGATGAATGTATGAACTCTTTCACGAAAAAAGTAGCCAAGTGCGAGTTGGACTCGCCCATGAAGGGTTCCGTTCCAGCAAGTAACATAATATACATAGTACACATAGTTCTTGTAGTTCGTTGTAACTTTGATCGAAGTTTTAATAATACTTAGTGTATTTATGACGTACTAAAAAAAAACTACTCATCAGATCGAGTTCAAACTAATTTTCGTTGGTAGTTTTCATGGTAATGTACATCATATATTTTTTTTAGTTTTTTCATACTCTTACTTTAGAAGTTAGAGGGGGGGGACACACATTTTACCACTTTGGACGCGTCTCTCGCGCAAGTTATTCAGTGTAGACAAAAATTATATTAGAAACCTCAACATAATTTTTTAAGACCTATCGATAGATACCCCACACGAGTAGGTTTGATGAAAAAAAAATTTTTGAGCTTCAGTTCTCAGTATGGGGGGCACCCCTAATTTTTGTTTTTTTTAAAAACTTTTGTAAAAATCTTAATGCGGTTCACAGAATACATCTACTTACCAAGTTTCAACAGTGTAGTTCTCATAGTTTCGGCAAAAAGTGGCTGTGACATACGGACGGACAGACAGACAGACAGACAGACAGACAGACATGACGAATCTATAAGGGTTCCGTT
The DNA here is from genome assembly GCA_963693475.1 of Ectropis crepuscularia. NCBI lineage: Eukaryota > Metazoa > Arthropoda > Insecta > Lepidoptera > Geometridae > Ectropis > Ectropis crepuscularia. Next base: position 4,464,054 of record OY856340.1, read on the forward strand.
TTTACGTTTTACGGAACCCTAAAAACTACTGAAGGTATTTGGACTAGGATGACATTTGGTACATAGATAGAAAATGGTCTAGAATAGCACATAGGGTGTTTTGCATCCCGGGAAAATAACGCGATTGAAAACTACGTGGGTGAAACCTCGGGGTGTTGTTAGTAATAAACACATTAACATCACATTACAATCTATATATATAAATAAAAATCAATGTCACTTTTCGTTGTTATTGAACTCCTCCTAAACGGCTGGACCGATTTGAATGTTTTTTTTTTGTGTACGTTTGGGTAGGGCCCTGAAAGGTTTAAATTCACAAATCAGCCTGACAGATGGCGCTGCAGTTGATATCTAGGCTATTATTCGAGCGAAGCCGGAGCGGGCCGCTAGTACATTATAAAATAAATAATGGTGGACAATTCACACACAACATTGTCTACTTTTTGGAACGAATTTCCTTACGGCAGGCTTGGAGAAGAAAAAGATTTTGCTGCACGATCGAACTGAAACAAATGTGAGACTAAAACCGTAAGAAAAATATATAACGGAAGCACCGCTTAAAAATTACCCGTTACCAGTGTCGCCAACTTCATTTTTTAAATAATTTCAGATTTATAAAATAATAAAAAATAAGTACCTAATTTTTTTTGCATATTGTGTGGCTTCTATACTATCCCAAGAAACTTCGTTCCTACCACGTGTCCCATGACACCTTGACACCACAATTTGTTCTATCTTAAAGAGAAGACTTTTTATTCTCTTGAAAAGAGAAGAGAGTTATTATATAACAGACTCTTTTTCTAAATTATTCAAATTCGTGGACAAAAAATACTAATTAGTATCTAATATTTGAGTAACCAGCTTAGTATTCCGAAGTCCATGGTCACCCCGTCCTTAGCCGGTGCTCGCCCGGTATCTTGGAAGAGGAATGCGCAGTCTGCTCGTAATTTATCCCGCTAACCAGCCGCCCGCCGCGGATGAGTAACGAAAATGCACTCGCGCTTTTAAAACAACGATAAGGCACTGCGTTGGAGTTAGATTTATATTTAATTCGTCTGTTTGCAGCCCGCCTGTCTGTATTTTAGGATGGCTTTGACTCACTGGCGGTTGAGAGGAAAATAGTTAAAGAAAACGGGAGTGATCGTGGTAAACACTGTTTAGAATCTGGGTGAAAGCTGGCGGGTTGTTGAAAATATCTCTTTTGATTAATTGGTTCATATGCATCCCAATTTATACTCCCATTGCTGGAATTTGGGACTTTCTCTCACAATTGGAAGTCAAGGATATAAAGCACTAAGCTGACCTAGTAGGAGTGAACTCCTGACACATTATGGAGGATGGTACATTAGGTTTTTCTTGGAACATGCCAATTTTCTCACTGTGTTTCCCTTCTCCGTGAAAACCAATGAGGATTACAAACTTGTGTACGTACACTTGGGAAAATACAAAGTGGAAGGAAGGTGAAACTAACGGTGGTGGTCCAGCCTTCAACTGCGAACCGTGAAATCGGACGTTCAAGTTCCAAAGCAATTAAATCATTAGCCTTCAAAAATCAGCTAGTCAACACAGTGGTGATTATACCATTTTCATTAATAATGAAATACAAGGCTCACAAAACTCAGAACTTTTTATCTAATCTTAATATATAATCTTCTTAATATATATAAATCTTCTGTCACGATGTTTGTCCGCGATGGATTCCTAAACTACTTAACCGTTAATAAATTAAATTGGCACACCGTGAGCAGTCTGGTCCAACTTGAGAGATAGGATAGTTTTTATTTCGATTAATAGTCTTTAAATGACAATATCCGAGCGCAGCTGGAATGGGCCGCTAGTTGTAATATATTATGTAGATTGACGTGAAGAAATTTACGCTTGATGATAAAGTCAAAATAATTAATAATAAAATAAAACAATTCATTAAAAATAAATTGTTGCACCATTTCAGCCCAGAAGACATGTGAAATTAAAATTGTTGTACAAAGTAAACAAGAAATCAAAATATACAAAAACAATTTGCATATCTAAGGAAACCAAAACGAAAGTTACAGTCTGCGCAATAAAAGCAAGACGATTGCTCGTAGATTTTTCTCTTTGAGCTGTACCTAATTTTGTTCTTGAAACCTCTTGTAAAGCGTCTACACTACCGCTGAGCCAATCGTCATCGCCTGGCAACTTTCATCAGTTCCATTTACCACTGTTCTCTTGTCATGGCTCGAGATGCTTCTCTTTGTAGTATTATTTATTCCAAATACTTTCATCCGAGTGGTAACAAGAAGTTATGATACAACGAGCGGAGAGGTTACACCTGCTTCCAACCACAATACACGCTATTTCAGTACTGGCTACATGGCAACATGAGCGAATATCTTTGCACTCTATGCTCTTGAGTTACAAGTTATTTTTGGACGAATTATTCGATTAATCGTAGGCACAGAATATGAGAGCTAAGATTTACGGGTGTATGAAGTTTGGAGCAGGAGTGATGTGACGTAATAATATTTAAAGATCGTAACAAATGCGAATACTTTTTTCTCCGAATATAGGCCAGTTCTTTCAATTAGGTATTTTTTTAAAACTTTTACCAGAGTTCATCCATACCATTAAATACCATTGTTCACAATTACATTAATATCATATCATTTAACAATTTTATAACATTTTACATTTATTGACAGATATAAGACAATACATGAAAAGTACACTACCTAGTTATACAATACTACATGACTAACTAACAACTTACACTAACAACATCTGAAATATCCAAAGACCGATGAACGTAATGAAGATAATCAAGCGCACTACCATTCGTAAGCGTGGCCCACATGCTGGCTGCTATTACTTCGCTGAAATGCTTATAAGTTGAGCCACATAATAAATGCTAGAAATATTTTTGACATTTTGAAATATTTTGTCATTTTGGCCCTGGGTCGCGTCGACCAAGCGCTCGGAAAGGTTTGTGAAAATGAGACGAGCTCCCGGCCCCAAACACTCATAATATGTACTTAGTACCTTAAAATGAAATCTACCTAGTCGTACATATAGTACGACTTTGTTACGGCGTAGCAATAAAGTAGATATATTTAAAATAACATGCAATTGCATAACATGCAATGCAATAACAACTAAAAATAATGTGGGGTCATCGCTAATAATTTCGAGTACTCGAATTAAAACGGGTTTTTTCGGTGTCATTTTTATTTTTTTATTGTAAAAAACTCTGATCTATTTTTAAAATTCTATTTGGTTATTGTGCTTCTTCTTGATTGTACCCACACGTCAACATTTTTTTTGTCATAGTTTTTAGTTTCTTAACTTCAGTGAGCGGCGTCGAAAATGTCCTTTTTTCGTTTTCTGGCTTTAGGCGCCCCCTTAATTACCTATCATCCACCTTTCAATGATCAGTACTGTTAATGACGTGAGTTTGAGACTATATCGGATTTTTTTCTGGTAATCTGATACGATGTAATAACCTATTGATTACTTACTTTAATAATTTATTTCGTTAATGAAACATTTATGTTAAAATTACTACCTATGGGATAACGAATGCTTATAACTATATTTTGTAAGTGAGCCAATTTAAACCTAGACTGTGACTGCCAGACAGACAGTTGACTCACACTCCCAGGGGTATACCGGGTGTGCTTAAATGAATTTGCCCACAAAAAAAAAAAAAATTGGTAGGCCGCGGAAAATTAAAAAACTTCAGAGGATTATATGCGCTACTGAGACTCAAATAAAATGTTCGTTACATTTTATTTGAGCCTCAATCTAGAAAACTTGTAATTTAAAATATGACAGTTTAACTTCTTAAAATTCAACTTGTTATATTAAAATAGCTGATAGAATATTTGAATGGTTTGATATAATTACAATAAGAAGTCCACTTCGGAATTTTAGAACGTAGAGCTATAAAGTTTAATAAAGTAGTAAATCGACGAGAAATGAAAAACACGTGTCGGAGGTGGGCGCGTTACAACTGTCTTTACGCTACTTTTATACGCGAATAAATATATCGTCAAGGATGGAGATCTATTAAAAACGAATAAATTATTAGTGTAGTCATAAAAATAATAGGTTCTCAAATAAATCATTCTATTATACCTATTTGAAGATGTAGGTACATGAAATTCAGGAAGAAGTTTTTGTGGCTCAGGGTAGCTGATACGTACGATTCACAATAGTGTAGTAGTGGGTTCGGATCCCGTCTGCAGCTTTGAGTATTTTTCTAAGAGCAAATGTACAAGTTTGTCATCGCCACTCGCTTTAGCAAAAGGTTGTGAGGAAACTGACAAATTCCAAGAACTTTTCGAGGTCATGTTTGTGGATTATGGGCCTTGGTTATCTCCTTGAGTGAGTCCCAGCGGTGGGAAACATTTAGTGGACTGGTTACAATAAAGAAAATTCACAAATAATTATGCCTGTAAAATAAACGATAATAATAGTTCTAAAAATCTATAATCCAAACCTTTACTTTTATCTCTGTATAAGTTCGTTTGACATCACGAACGGGAATCACATTTTTAAACCGATCTACTTATACATATATTTTAGAGTGTTGCTTACCAACTCTGAGGATCCAAGCATATTTTGCTCATTCCGTCACCCTACTTATACGTAAAGTAAATAACCGTTCAGATTTTACTAAAAATTGTTATGTTTTGTGTTGAGGAACTTTGACTGAATATTGTTTGCAACGTAGTGATTGATAAATAAATTGAACATTTTCTTTTGTTTTATTTATAACTTAATATACCAAAGTGTCCTTCATCGACTGTTGATTCGTTAAAGTATTAAGAGCTCACATAAACATACACCACACACACACACAATCAAATTTTCATCTTTATGAAATGGAAGCTCCCATAATTTGTTAAATCGTAGACATAAATGACAACTCTATGTCACATATTCAAATGTAACTTTCAACTTCGCGATAAATCATTTACTGTTTTTATTTTCTAGACACAGTAACAAAAAATGGTTAGCCATAATTCACTTTAATTTGTTGATTTTCCCACACAAGTCGTGAAACATTTTCGATGACAGATCACAGCAAATCTTCGCAAATGTGTTAGAAAGCCATTATCAAAAATAAATGGTGACGCTAATGTCAAGAAGCTTTTACAGACATGATAGTTTTGCACATAATCCAAAATAATTTATTTTAAACATTATAAAGTTACGGAATTAAATTGTAAGTACGTCCGAAATTTCACCGAAGAATTCGGCTCAACAGTAGCGTGATTGTAGTGGTAGAAATCCGTTGCAATATTCGTCGTATAAAATGTACTAAAGTACTCTTTGGGTACGGTAAATGAGCATGGTATCTTTGATAAAACTAAGTGTTTTAAGAGTTCAATGCATGGTATAGTAGATTGTTAACCGAGGGTCGAAGGAATCAATTCCCGAGGTGTTTAGAGTTCGAATAGGAATTGATTCTTTTGCCCGTATTAAACACTCTACTTTTCATTTCGAATATGAGGAAAATAAAAATAGTTATAGACTCTGGTATTTCATGGTGTCAACATTTCAGAATCGCTTGAACTCATTTTTATAAGCTTTTATTAATATTCAAATCTTAGCATAAAAGATTATTACCTATTTTTTTGCATTCCGTCACAGATACATAACACATTAGTATCCCGCCAATTTGAGACGACTTTTTAAATTTTAAATATGGAACTCACCGCGTAATTGTTTCGGCTTATTCCGCTCTAAGTTTGCGCTAAGTTCACACTGACTGTTTAGAAACTCACATGGCCGCAGCATTTTTCAGCTGACAGTAGTTCTAATTTTAAAATTCATTCCGGCCCTTAGGTGGGAAGTTTTCCCTCTCTATATATATGGAGAGAAGCAGCATTTTCCACCAAATAGGTATAAGATTAAAACAACACTACTTTGTAACTTTGTATGTGCATAAGAACAGTCAGAGTAGTAAGTCACAGTAAAAATAAATGTAAAATACTTAGTTTGTGGAATAAATATTTAATTCTGATTTCTGATACCGACTAAGCCACGAGGTCAGTGAATAGATACTAATAAATATTGTAGGATATTCCTCACACAACGCTCACTAGCCCCAAACTAAGCAAAACTTGTGTTAAGTACGTAATTTATTCTAAATTAAGAACACAATTAGTTCATACATAAACCAGCTATGATCAGTCTACAACTTTATATTTCGGAATCAATCCTTCATCATACCAACTCATTTACAGCTGCCTTGTGCAGCTGAAGTACCTAGTACATTTTGTATCACATTATATTCACAAAGACGCTTTACAGTACCTTAAATTCAGTCACAGATGTACAATTATCACTTTTACTTAGATATTTATCGGTTTACTAGTACGTTTAATTTAATCCTTTCGCTTAGACTTGCTGCCGTATAAGATTTTCCTTATTTTTTCATATTTTACGAGCAACAACAAGAGCTTGATTGTTTCCCGCCAAAACTATCAAGCCACAGACTAAACACAAATCAAACCCGGAATTTTAGGGTTGCCATAGAGTGCATTTCGATATTCTTGCTATTATTTCAATAAGAATTATATAAATTACTAATATTGCTAACACTTGGGAGCCAGATAGCTGATGCAATACTTATATAGTTGTAAATATAAACACCCAGAAACAAAACAAATATTTTGTATTCAACACAAATATTTGCACTGGATAGGATTCGAGCCTACGGCCCTGTAGACCGTTGGCAAGCGGACTTACTACTCGTACCATCGTACCAACTAAGGCACTAGGCTAGTCGTAAAGCCTTGATGAATCGTCTACGTGCGGTGCAAATCTGCCGATCACGTCAACATTTCCGTATCTTGACAGTTTAATTTCTCGCTTCACCGTCTTTCTCGCCACATGTACAATCACAAACATATCAGGGCTGGTGGCCAAAACTAGAAATAACGAGACCAATATGAAATCCGCGCAAAATTTTGATAGTAGCGACGTGAACTTATAAATTTGTCGTGTGAGTACGATGCGTATTTATTTTATAAATTCAATATTGAAATCAGGGGAAATATCAGGAAACGTTCCGAAATGTTGTATGAAAATAAGGAAAAGCTGAAACGAAAAACGGAAAGTGTATCGATCGATTTAATGGAATAAATGTTTATCAAAGATATTATGTTTTTTTCTATTTAGTAAGGCTACGGGGAAGCCGTGGCATTGTACTCGCGAGACCGTAGATTTCACGAGTTTGTAGGTTTAAATCCCATCTGTACTTCTGAGTATTTTTCCAGTACCTACATACACCTTTGTTATCACCACTGGGCTTAACAGTGCAGGAAAACGTCGTGTAGAAAGCGGCTTTCGTTAAGGAAAATATATTTTGACGACAAGTATTATATTTGCCGACCCATGCTTAACCAAGTCTACGCCAGGTTATTCATTGTGGACTAAATAAGATGCGAACGATGTAATCTAGTTGGAGCAGAGCCTTTATTAACAAAACTAAAATACAATGAGAACTACACTACGCCACATACCTAACTACTTACACTAAGCACACCTGAATTATCCATAGACCGATGAAGGTCTACAGATAATCAAGATGTTCAAGCCCACTACCAAACGGAAGCGTACCCAGCATGCTGGCGGCATTACTACGCTGAATGGCAATGCTAATGCGCTGAAGGGCCAAATAAACGCCAGCATTTTGGTCACGCGTCGCGTCGACCAAGCGCTCGGAAAGGCTTTTGAAAATGAGGTGGGCTCCCGGCCCCCACGGTTGCCTTATATCTAGTTGCCTTATAGCCATTGAAGTCTTAGTTTCATCAAAGCTTATAGCATATAATAGATAATATCAAATTTATGGTATAAGTATAACAGAAAATATCATAGACATGACTTATTTGGTAGTGAGTCTGTTTATTGAGCCTTATGTCGTGGGTTCGATTCCCATCTAAAGCGAATATTTGTGGTGAATGGTAATCGTTGCTCTGCTTCTGAGTGAGTGAGTAAGTGTTTCTATGTATAATTTATGTACCTATACACATTAACAATAACAGTTACTCGTTTGTCAGCGTTCGTTTGTGAAAGTAGCTATTTTACAGCCATTTTTTCACCGTTGGATACGTACATGATCCCTGTTTGCTATAGGCTACATGTATATATTTACGGGTGAAACCGGGGCGGACCGCTAGTTTCACATACATATATGACAACTGACAACTTTCGGGAAAATCTGTTGACTTGGTGAAAAGTTCACTGGAATTTCTATATATTAATGTGAGCATCGATAGTACGAGTGTAATGTTTACAGCGAGGGAGCGTGGGAAACGATATATTACAGACTTGAATAAATTGTGACACGGCGCGCGAACCCTGCCAACTGGGTTACTTGGACTTGTATGTTGTTTGTTTATAGATTTAACGCCCGTTTTTATTGAATTTTGTGCAATGTTCCGCATTTTTTAAAATGCTATTTGTTGAAACAAAAACTTGTAAATTTGCGTTACCGAGCACAATGGGGTATAGATTTTGGGCACGATTCCCACAGACGGTCTCTTAGACTAGGTACCTAAGTAGTGTAAGTCGTTTTTAGTAGTTTTTGCTACTCATTGGCTAGCATTGTTGCGTTTAAAACAAAAAAATGGCAGTCATAGGAACTGCTGATAGACATGAAAACTTATAAACGTTTTAGTATTCATCAGCATAAAACGTCACTTGTACGCGAAATCACAAAATTTTAGTCATCCAAAAAAAGCGTCTAACGCGCACACTCCGTTGCTTTGGCGCCGCTCCGACGCTACGTCGCTACTTAAGCATGTGGAAATACGCGAATCCATTAAAATTGTCGAAACAAAATGTCTACGAGTCTAAATAATTTTCACTTCAAAAATGCATCTGGTATTTAACATCTAAATCTGTAAGTGATGTACGTGTTGGACCAAGGCTTTCTTGTTCATATTTACAGTGTTTCTGCGTGAAAAGTTGTTTTTAAAAGCGTAAACATCTTTAGTAATTCAGTCTTCCAGACTAACACAAGAGCTAATAGCAGTATTTTATAGCCGTACTAGATGTTCAGTCATTACACTCTTTTGTAGTTTTATGGCCACCGCGCTCGGAACGCAATTATCTAGCTTTACAACGTGCTGCCTTCTCAATTAATGGATTTAATGCCTGGGGTTATGTAGGTCTTACTTAGAGCTTTTATCATTTGTTCATTTATTTCAACTGTGATGATAAATCGCGATAAAGGTAAACTATCTATGAAGAGGTGAAGGGAGAAGAGTGAAAATGGATGGTTAAGAAGACTCTATGTTAAAGGTTACAAAACAGGAGAAAAACACTAAACTTAATTAAATCCTACTAATATTATAAATGTCAATGTATGGATGTTTGAATGTTTGTTGCTCAATTACGTCCTAACGTATGAACGGATCGGGTTGAAATTTGGAACACATAATATATAGATTATAGTCTGGAAGAACACATAGGCTACTTTTAATCCCGGGAAAACAACGGAAACAACGGGAACGGGAACTACGCGGGTAACACCGCGGGGCGCTGCTAGTATAAAATAAATAAATATACACGTATAGTCGTATATATATAACACATTTCAATTGGTGGCATTATCGCTTAGAGCGAAGGTTATTTATATTTTTTTAATGTCAAATCATTCAGAAGATGCCTTTATAATAATCTACCCTTATCGCTTAGAGGATATCAAAATAGTTAACAATTTATACTTTTATTTATTTTTACAAACACGAGAATTTTACGAAAAAATGATGACGTAACTTTTATGTTAAAAAATGGCAACGATGATGAATGGCAAAGATGTGAATAATTACACTAATGTGTTTGTTCTCATGTATGTATATCTGTAACGACTGAACGCATTTCAATGATACTGAAAAGAAGTAAATACATTACCTTGATTAATGGTCCCCGTAGGATACCTACTTTATGCAATTATTAATTTATGTGTAATGGGAAAAATCTTCGATCAGGTTCATCGAAGGCAAAAATAGATTATCGTGAAAATTAAGCCTTGTAATAAGCCTTGCCACCGCGGGACGCAGCGAGTCAATAAATTAAATAAACAAATATGGGTGGACATTTCACACACAATACATACATAGATGCAAGGGTAAGTGCCACTCAGAATGATGTTAAATGTTGTTTCCGTTGTATCTGGTACCCGTCGGTTGCGACAGGTGTCGTAACTTCCAAGATAAGTTGGTCCCAGAATCCCAGTATGCTTATTACTGACAATAAACCGTGCGTAAAATTACCTCAAATCGGTAGTTATTCCAGCTGAGTACAAATGTCACAGAGTTTCATAATTACGTTTGCATATATCATGTTTCTTGTAAAGTTATGTTTACTTAAAGGACGAGTAAATCTTTGACCTCGTAGTTATCATCATCGTTTTCCTACCATTATTCCACTATTTGTGGGGTCGGTAATTCGGTACAACTAGTCTGTTTTTTCCATTCATCAAGTCTTTTACTTCTTTTCTATTCATATCCTCTTCCACATAATCTATTCAAACTTTTTAGTTACCTTCTATATACGTTCATATTAAAAAATAATGGCCTAACATTAATATGTCTAATGTCAAACTCTTGTCTGTCTGTTTTTGTCTTAGTCACAGACTAGGTAGAGAGAGTCTTAGTACACCAGATATAGTGATACTAGGATATAAAGTAGTCACTCGGCAAGGTAACTTATTCTGTCATCTGTCAGACACATTGACAGTTGTTCCCTGTCCCCGCCAATCAGTCTAGCAGGGTTTGACTGTTTTGTTGGATCTAATTTAATGCTCACTAAAGAGAGCTGCTTAACTGCTGTGTTACTCACTACGATTAGTGGTGATTATTTGTAGAGATGTGGTTTATCTGTGGCCTAGCACTGACTCATCGCCGCCTTTTTTATTATTTGTTGTTGGACATTTAACTTAAAAATAAAACGTTTCGATGGTGTTATTTATATACTCGGATAGTTTTCCGTTTTAACAGCGCAATACTATTGCACCGTGATTCATGGATAACTTTTAAACTAAAAAAAAAGCAATTGAATTTGACGAACCGAACGAAACAGCGGGACGAAACTAGAGTCCACTAATTTAAGCAGATGAAGTGATGATAGCACATGTAATTACGTCAAGTGGTGTTACCGCACCTTGAAGACATGGCAGCCATTATTCACCCAATTGCCATGGTGTGACGTGCCCCATTTAACACCAAGATGGGAGTGAGACATTGATGCCGTCACCAGCCGGCGCCGAGCGTGGTGTAGGTGGAATGGTTTATGGTGTTATGCATGCCAAGGCCAAGTTTAGGCAACTTTAATTGGCATGTTCCTAAGAGCCGTCAAATTTAATTAAAACAATGAAATAGGTAGCCATCCATTCCAGTCCATTTTCACTACAAATACACTTTTATTTACCGAATAGAGCGACGGGATTAGCGAAATAAGTGCAAGCACAGTGCCACTTAGCCATTTCAACATTCGAATAGGGGAGTATCACTGTACTTTAAAAAAAAATTAGGTTTAATGACGACGACGGTTTAATTCAGAGGATATTGTGTTATTAAGTATTTCAGCTAAATTTTCGATGGTCTTCTCAAATTATGATTTCATCTTATTAGATCGATGATTAAATTATTTGATTCCAACGTGAATCGTTTTCTATTAAAATACCACTGGACTTGTCAGACATTTATGATAGAACAAACTGAAAGAAAAGCAACAACTCATAATAAAGTTAAAACAATATCGGAAAATAGAATCATACTAGTTAAATGGAGATACCCTAGTACATCTCATCACAGGCAATGAAATATGGTTGCCTGGACACCGACAAAGCTTAAAAATACATTCATCAACAAACAAAACAAGCGCCATGTTAGATTGAGACGTGTTCGCCGGAGTTATTGAATGAGTCCGCGTGATGAATGACCTGTCAGAGTTTGATTCCGCCCGATTCGACGATCTGCGCCAGATGTGCCCTGATTGTGGACATGAGTTGCAGTTTTGGGCCACAGTAACGGAACAAATGGACGAGAATTACATTAATGATAGTAACATTACGAAACAAACAAATAAACGTACCAATGAAGATCTCAAATACACAGAGCAGAGACGAAAATGATAAAACTTATAAAGATTTTAATTCAAGTCAATTTGTTTCTTCGAACCATTATTTCGTAAGAGTACATGTCAACGTCAACAACAAAAAATAGTAAGACTTTTGAGACGTACTTCTTAGCATTCCATGGATTCACCGTGCGGGTGCCGGGTCCATCGTGTGGCAGAGAGAGAAATCTCGAGTAGACCCCGAGACTTGTGACTCGGGCGTAGGTTTAAAAGGGGCCCCTTATATATTGACGTACGTCAACACTCACCTTCACTACTCGTACTTCTCTCCCTGCCCAGCCAAATCCGATATGATCCTACTAGTGCAGCTTTAGATACTCGTTCTAGTATAGAACTTACTGCACTTCTGGACAATCCAAGGTCTTTAAGCAGGTTATAGAGAGATTTTGCTGGTATACCTCTCGCTCCTACTTCTACAGCGTATAAATTAATCAACAATAAAAGTAAAAACTTTTTAAATGGATGCAACTGTAAACGTACTCTATTAAAGATGACAAAAAAAATTCAATGCAGTCAGAAAATTGTATTATAATATTCAAACAACTTAGTAACTATAACTATGTCACCCTTTTCCCGTTCATTTTGTCCTTTAAAACATCAATAATAAGCTTTATCCATTGCATTATAATAACTTTCCTTCTAGTTTTTTAAGACATTCTGATGCATGAGTTTATCAGTAAGCAACAAATCTCACTAACATTGAAACAAAAAATACTGTTGTAGTTAACATTTGAGATGGTTAAATAGTTTATGCAACATGTGACGAAACAAAACACGCATAACCAAATTCTTAAAGGGCGACTTGAACACTCATCTCAATTCAAAGACTGACTCTAAAATCCCTAATAGTCTACGCTTTTTGCATCAACAATGCATCATTTGATGCATCGCTGATGCATTAGATCGTAATTAAGTAATTCGAATCCCAGTCACGAAAAAACGTTTCTTTTCTACTAAAGACCCACTGTTTTTGCAGACTGCATTACAATACAATACAACGACTCTTTAATACAAATTACATTAATGCAATTGTCGGCAATCGCAGTTCGAATTCATAACTGTGGTCAGAATAAGAACAACAATCGCTATCTTATTTTCCATTAGGTATTAAAAAGAGAGGAGTATAGTCGCATGAACGTATAAGTGCTCATCCAAATTCATTGACCGTGCAGTTCGCGGCACACTGACTGACATAGAAATTAGATGACGCCAGTCGGTCGTTTGTATGCGACACAATTAAGTTCAAGGACATTTGTCTGCATCGGTCTGCACTATAGTTAGACAAGACAGAAATGAGTAATTGGATAACTCGTAGCATCCATTCGATATTTCAGACGACAACTTTTGAATGGATGTTAAATGGACTACTAATGAAAAGTTATATGAAACTTTATAAACGATTTTAAAACACAAGATGAACAAAAAGTAAACATACATTTAACACAATAATCCTAAATAATAAGATAAAAAGAAAATGTTATTATAGGACTAGATACAAATACAAATCTTTATTACCTTGAAACATCAATCGGAACAGATTACAAAAATGCTTAAATAGATTTACATGAAAATACATAACATGTTCCCAAACTTAGCCTTCGGCCCCACCACACTAGGCTCGGTGGCCCGTGCTGTGGAAGCCAGATAACGAAAGCAAAAACACAGTAAAGACAGGGGTATCAAAAATCTTAATTTTGATCTAATCCCAGTTACAAAGTAGATGAAGTGTAGTGTGAGGGAGGTTGTGTGTTAGTGTGAGAGGGTGTGTATGTGTGTGTGAGAGGATGTGTATGTGTGCGTGTGTGAGTATGAGGGTGAGTTCGTAAAAAGGAAGTGATAGACAGATTTTGATAAACATTTTGGATTTCTCTAAATTTCAATTTTTTTTTCAATAAACGTTTGATTGCTGTCATAACAGATTTGGTTGCATCTTAATTGAATCCTATTTGACATGTATTGCAATGATTACATGTGTTCCATTGTGATCGTGATCGACAACACTATTATCTGTCGCGTGTCTCGATTAGGAACGATGGGTATGCATCATGTTATGTGCCAGATTTGAATATGGTACCGTTTTAATCGTTCGATTCAATGATAGAACAGCTACAACATACTACATTTATGCGCGTTGAAATGTGGTATGTTAATGATATTGTCAAAATTGTTGGCATAGATCGTAAAGATAAAAGGCAAATGGGAAGACTTTTCGGTATATACTAATTACCCAAAAAATATTATTTCTGAGTAGCATAAGCAGCCCACTTAGCGTTACCACAGGTGGGACTTGGAGACTTCTATAATAAAACATATTGGTAGAAATTTCTCACACAACATTTTCTAGCCCCAAACCATAGAATGGATTTTAGAAATTAAACCCAAACTAAGAATATTTGTACTGTAATATGACAGTTAATTGATATGTATATCTAATATGCATACAATCGTTAATGTACGAGTATACTTTGATAAAAACACCCACACATAAAAAATACATGAATTCGGTACACAAATATTTGTTCTAAGTTCCACGACCTACAGGTCCCCAAGCGGACTTACTCCACTGAGCCACAAGGAGAGAGGCAACATCACAATCTATCACAGTGGTCAAGTGGAATATGACGCATGCCTTCCAAAGTTGAAAAATCACATGCCGGTTTCCTCAAAATGTCATCGTCCACCGTTAAGACTATGTTTCCTTGGAAAAATACACGCAGGTGCAAGTGGGAACCTACGACCACAGTCTTGTAAAATGTAACGTTATCACCACTCGGCTACCACAAGTGCTGATTTTAGCACTACCAGCGCCTTGGGCGAGGTTTTTGTTTTTACTTTTTTAGGCTTACACTTGACCGCTCATTGTTCGAAACCTAGGTACTCATCGGACATAAAGGGGCGACTGCGCTTGCGACGCAGCGCCTCTTTATGTCCGGCGCCCTAACCGCCCTACTATTTTTACGCGCCGTACCCTAACGGGGGTAGTGGCTACCACGATCAGCATTCACCAACAGATGAATCACCAGCTCGTTAGTCAAGTGATGTATAAAAATATATATATCTTATCGTAATATATCTTCAATCGTACTAATGTACGTTTATGTAATATAAATATTTTGCTCGGAAAACCCCCAAACTATTGTATGGTGCAAAGACGTGACAAGAAAAATCTACCATAACAAACGTTAAACAATAGATAGCAAAAATGTTATTACACTGCCTTTAATGTCTTCGTTCTCTCAAAACTAGAACGCAGAAGATCACCGGCACGATTTCTGAATAGAGAACATTTTATAACGAGTGTTCTGAATTAGCTGCAGACATGAGACCATTTAAACAATGAATAAAACGTTACCGTATGTAATTAAATACGTCTGGACACGAATGATTATCCCATTGACTGGGAACTTGTAAGTTGTAAGGATATTAACCACCTAGTGGCTTAGTTGGTAGTAAAACTGCCCGCGGAGTCGGAGGTCATGAGATCTATTCCTACCCTGGGCAAATACCTAGTTATGTGACAAATACGAAAAAATGTTCATAAATAAGCATACATTATCATTTAAATGAACTGATCCAATCTGACGTAAGACCAACACAATACGTCTAATTCGAACAAAAGAACACGTAACAACAAGCAAATAGATTCACAAACTTAATGAGGTGGATGGTCAAAAGTCAAACTAACAAATGCTAACATGAAACATAACCTTAACATATAGATAGAAGCGACGTTTTTCAGCGGACAAGAAAACCTTGTTATAGTATATCCCAGTACAGCCGTACCAATCGAAGTGACACGTGACTCGGGTGATTGAAACTCGAAGCCGCAAGATCACGGCCGAATCACTGAAGCAAGGAACACCTACACAGACTCTCAATTTGTAGACTAGACGGACGGACATTACCAACGTATTTTATGTTCGTTTTAAAGAAAGATAGATCTCCAATTTCGTAAGTGAGTTAACCTTTACACCGAAAAGGCTGAAAGAGCAGCGGTACTAAAACAGCAGTAGGTTTCACAACATTAACCACTTTTATAATGTGACCAAATCGAAAATTATAAATGAACAGTTCCTTTTAAAATCTACGCAATGTAATATCCGGTTTACATTATTCCAGTCCAGCCACCGAATCCAGCGCTGGAATGCGTACTGGAAAAATGTGAACCGGCACTGGAAAACATTGGCATTGGATTTATGGTTTCCAGTGGCGGTTTCTATTTTTCCAGTAAGCAATCCAGCGCTGGATTCGATCGTTGGACTGGAATAATGTAAACCGGTATAATGTAACATTGGGAACGATTTTGACATTTCGTTAATATACATCACAGACTAAGTAGAGTATAGAGTATAAGTAGATTAGAGTATATACATACATACCTACGTCTGTTATGTCTCAGCCAACTAGCTTAATCAGCCGCTTAATTAATAGCACAGCCTGCTTACTAAATAGCACCGTTTAACCAGTGGCCTGAATGATATTCAGCCGTATTGTTTGTTACTTCTTTTAATAATCTGGTTGGCTAATGCTTAGGCCATTCATAGTGCAGGGTGAACATGTGATAGAAATAAAAAAAGATGATACACCTGACATTAAATGCTATAAAATGTAACTAGGTTCAGAGAAACTAGTTGTTCATAACGATTGTTCAGGGACGATACTCGGCGGAGCAGTGTCATGACGGGACGAATAGGACATGGTCGTGTCTAATGATAAACAACACTCATGATCTAATACCACCTTGCCCTTTTTTCTATCGGAATGCTCGTAACTCGAAAAAGCGACATTGTTTCATGGTTGATGTTCCAAAGACACGAACGAAGAGATTTTACTCTACTTTTGTGATAAGAACGTCTAGGCTTTGGAATGCGTTGCCTGAGTGGGTTTTCCCTGTTGGTTACAATCTTTGTGTCTTCAAATCGAGAGTAAAGCGGTTTCTTCTAGGTAAACACGCTCCATCGTAGACCGCATCGTCGCTTAGCATCAGGCGAGATGGCGGACTAGTGTAAGCCTATAAAAGTAAAAAAAAAAACACGCCTACCCATAACAGTACAGTGTCACTCACCTATTGGAACATGAAGAATTGAAGAGCCCTAGTAATTAGCAGGGCAGAATGGAGGGAAAGAGACCCCGCGGGCGCTCTCCAACCAGATGGACAGACCTCATCAAATCTATCACTCAATCCACCATGACCGACTGTTCCTACAATGCCTCTAATCAAAATATAAATAGAATAAGTGGTAGAGGTGTTGCAGGTACTTCCCCTGGCGGACTCTACAAAGAGCCCTACTAGAGAGACTACTGTATTATGAGATACTAATGTAACCTGATTACGATGATGACACTTTATTACCCTAAAATAATTAATTACCCCACCGCTATTCACAATAACAAGCGCCTCGCCACGACAGCGCGGACAGCGTGCGTTAGCGGCTTTCCCCCTCAAAGCTCTGATAACATCTTCACAACTTCTAATTGGGTAATTATAGGTCGTGACGACCGCCAGCCGCCTAATTTAACTTGACATCACAGATTCCCCTACTTCGGGTATTTTACCGCAGATTCAGGGTAAAATTCCATGTTAGGGACCAAAATTTGGGAAACTAGGATTTGTTCGGTTCAAATCCATAAAATGTCTAAGCTTTCGTCTCATTTATGGATTTGTGCAAACAAAAAAAGTATTGTCCAATAACATATTTTTTTTACTGAGAATTGTAAACTTGAGAATCGTCGTCTGTCTGTTCTTCACTGATCTACTAGTCGGTACTTTGAAGGTAGACGTTCCTGGTACTTTGATGGATGGATGAAGGTTTGTAGACACTTGTATCGGATAGACGATATCACACGTGAGTTACTCGTATCTTAATTAAATAGTTGGTACCCATGGTCTGGGTTTTAGAAAAACCGCTTCAAGGTGGTAATTTTATGAAAAATCAATCAAAATGGAACAAAACCATTTCACTTCATTGTACAAGATCAGGATCAGGAATAATTTAGTGTTGAATCGCATACAAATTAGTTGATAGGTTTTAAAAATTCCAGCACTTAGAACGGTCTACCCTGTTAATAAAAATAAAGTTAAATAAATTTTTCAAAGGTTGTAATATCAAACGTAGATAAAAATACAAAATATAGCTTACGTAAAGTTTTGTAATGCGGTGGTAAGAGTGAGTGAGTGGTAGGGTAAAGTGTGATTATAACATGGTAATACCCGATACCGGCATCAAATGAATTTACAAGTTCATTAGTCGCCGCTCTCGCTATAATTAATTTACCGGCTGATGATACATCACCTTCTTAATGCCTCGATTCAGTTAACTAATTAGCGTTAGTTGAAGATGAGAGCGGTCCGTTTTTTAATTATTGTGAAAGTTACGCGTTTGCGCGTTTCAGTCAATTATCGCACAGAGTCTATCTCAGGTTACAGTTTTATTGGCGTAGCGCGGGTTTATTTAATTGCTGAAGAAAGCTGATTGTTGTGGAGATATATTAGTGATGTCATTCAAGTATACTTATAATAATATTTTTTTTATTAAATCTTTTATTATGCTTGTGTTGATTGTATTTCTAATTAGATAATGTCACTCTAGTAGAATTATAAGAGGCGATATTGTAAAACTAAAATTGTTTGTTATTACGGAACATTTATCGTGTTTATTTATTACTAAGAAAATCCTGCGGTTTTATCCGCGTAGTTCCCGTTCCTACAATGTTCCTGTGATCAAATCTAGCCTATGCGCTAATCTAGACTATAATATGGGTTTCAAATATCAACCCGGTCTATTCAGCTGTTCCGACGTTATTGAACAACAAACGTACAGACTTTCGCATTTATAATATTAGTAGGATTAAGTAGAAGCCGTGATGGCCTAGTCGCGAGAACATCCGATTTCAGAATAAATAAATAAAATAAATAAATAAATATTGGTGGACAATTCACACACAACACCATCTGACCCCAAACTAAGCAAAGCTTGTGTGATGGCGGCCAGATAGCTGATTTAATACTTATATAGTTTTAAATACATACTTATTATACATAGAAACACCCAGACACAGTGCAAACATTTGAATTCATCACACAAATATTTGCACTGGGTGGGGATCGAACCCACGGCCCTCGGCTTCGCAGGCAGAGCTACTAACCACTTAGCCACAAGGCCAGTCAAATCGTAGAATCGTAGGTCCTACGTTTGAATCCCGTCTATTCCTATAGTGAGTGTAAAAATTTGTAATCATTGCTGGCTAAATTTGCTAACGACAAAGGAAAACATTTTGAGGAAACTAGCATGCGGCGTATTTAGAGGAGATGATGTCGTGTCATCCGTCACACAGTCACACCAGACCTGGTCAACTTGGTATATTATAGACTAAACTTGTGATAATAGTGAACCAACTCCCAACAGTAAACAAAAAATTTGTTATCGTATTCTAATTCTGTCACGTGACAGGGCACAAAACGTTACAACTGTTTCGTGAGATTTTTTTCCGTCTAGCTCCCTTTCATAACGCGCGATAAGGAACTTCGTTCCAACGAGTGGAATACTTATACTATGATAATATTGCATTTGAGAATAAGAATGCCTTTATTGTATTGCAATGCAGCTGGAATGATATAATTAGGTATAGACGATAGATAACAGCAACAACCGATAACAATATACATTATTAACTATAAGTCCTGCCCACCCATCAATTACGAACACTATCTATCAAACAATTTTCAATGAAACGAATACCTCAAAATAAAGGTGAACGTTCTCTACTCGAAATAAACAGAATAAATCAAAACTAACGATATATTTAGAAGAGGCAATTAACCAAATAATTACTGATGTGGCTTCCGTACGGGAATTCGACCAATGATTTATAAAATAATACGATGTTTATAATACAAATTATAATATACAAATGTGGTTGAAATCAGATGTCTGGCTTTGTGACGGCGGCGACCCATTAATTATGACCAATTTTATAGGATAACCTGTAATTTAATTGGGATTTATATCTACCTTTTGTTTTTGTTGAAAACAATGTGGACACGCTGGAATGCTTTCCCGGCTTGTTATAAATCGTTATCATAATTTAACTGAGACAATGGGATTTAGAATTAAACTACAAATAAAGTTTCGCAATTTATTTTTCACGTTCTTTTCATGTTCTTAGAAAGCTGTTCTGTATTCTGAAGCGTAATATTCTTTAGCGATCTTTAGAGCTTGTATGTTGTAACTTTAACATGACTTTAATTCATTTTAGAAACTTTCGGACTGTTTGTAGCTTTTAAATGAGACATCGTTTCATGGATAACGTTCCAAAGATTCAAATAAACTTTTCAACTGCACTTTGATAATAATGCCATTTGATATGTGGTACATGTTACAAGAGTCTAAGTATACCTATACTACGAGTATGATAGATATAATTTGGGTGTCTTCAAGTCTAGAGTGAATCAGTTTCTACTAGATAAGCCATTAGACTGCTAGATGGAGTTAAAGTGTTAATCTATTATCGATAAAATAAGAATAAAAATTCAACGACAGACAATTTCCAGCAAATAATATTTTGTAAGAAGCATAGAAAATAAAAAAAAAACATTAGGGTAATAAACTGAGGAGATTGAGCCGAGGATGAAGTAAGTAATATTCTGTCATACAGGGTTCTGTCTCACATGGCACTCAGCCACGGCGATTACGATAAGATATCTACTGCAATGTTACCGAGTGCAGCCGCGTCTCGTGCCAAAGTGATCACTCTTACCAGCGTCATGCCAACAGGTTCACTAGGTTCTGCGAACAGGCCGGGCTAAAGCATAAGCTGCTGCGTCACAGATAAATATACCTACCTGCATTTTGTTGTAATCAATTTTATTAAACGGGTTCAAACAGGACGAGGTTATCAATTTGATCGGCATTTTTTTAATGTGTGTACACTGAAATCGGATAAAAAGAAAATCGAAGCTGCTTTGTTATCTTCCCAGGTATAATAGCAATGCGATCAGAAAGGTGGACGATGGAATCACAACCAGTCCGTAAGCTAGCATATTGAGCTAGTAAATATTAGAATTTGAAGACACTATCAACAATTCACCGACATGGTATGAATCAGTAGTGTGATGTACCTAATGATTGAAGTATTGGTGGTCTAACATAAGCAGAAACAGTCCACTTTGTTTCCATAGAGTTGAGGCCTTCCCTCAAAAGGAGAGAGTCAAGGCCATAATGACTTCCCTGGCTAAGAGCGGGTTGGCTGACGACGTGTGTCCTCGAAATGTGTCGTTCTTGGAACAAGCATCTTCGTTAAAGCCAGTGCTCATGATGAAGTTGTACACAATGTATTAGAGAAAGTAGACTTAGAAAAACACTCAGAGATGCAGCCGGGAATAGAACCTACAATTGTGAAATCAAACGTTCCCCCACAGCTTTATGGAAATACCCGGAAATTCATTGAAACATTGTAAAATCCGTAGATATTTAATTCCTGGAAGTAACAAATTTCAATTTCGTTCCGAGAGGTGACGGAGCATAGATCATGAGTTGGCGCCGTAGGATAACCATGTCAATTCATACCACATGCCTTTCGGGTAACTAACGTTATTCTGATTCGCGAAATTCATGATGTCCGTTTACTTGAGGGTGATAAGTGATGGCAAATATATCATCTACTCGCGCATTTCCCGGCCCATTATTTTCCCGCCATATTTGATATCTATCTATATATATGTTCCAAATTTCATTATATTGTTTGTTTTGTGTAGTGCTAGTTAATATTGAGGAATCTTCAGCAAGATTTTTCGTGGGCTGTGAATTGAATTCTAGCGTCCCGCTTGGGGATGATAAGACATTTTCGGGTTGAACTTCATGGGACTGGGACCATGCCCATTGGCTATCTAGAAATGCATCAGCATTTCTCAATGGCCATGCACATGGCCACACCCTCCGGTGTCACCCGCGTAGTTTACAAAGTGAGCTATCAAATTCTGAGTTATTAGTTTTCACTTCTATCAGCAGTTCCTATGACTGGCATTTTTTTTAAATTAATGTTTATAATGTGTAGATGAAGTTTGGTACAACTAACTGAAAATTTAATTCAAAAAGCTCCGCTTGCTTCCTCCACCAGATGCTTATTTATGACTATCTGACTATGTGTATCATAAACTAATGAGGTGCGCGTGCGCTTACTTGGCGTTCACTTCGCCGTACTGCTCTCATTATTTTAGTCGACAATATCTGTCGTTTATTTTGGACATTAACAAACGCACGCTAATTCAAATTGCACAAGATTAATAGTTTCCAATGAGATTTTATTTACATCGATTAGAACTGCCGTACCGTAACGAATGAGAACAATAAACCACATAAGAATACACCAATCAGAATATTTATTTAGCGTATCAGGACTAAAATTATTAATTAGGATAAAAATAACATGCATGCATTGTTCGTATCGTCACTCTATATATCTATACTAATATCATACGGTTGAAGAGTTTGCTTGTTTGTTTGAACGCAAGGATCTCGGAAACTACTGGTCCGAATTAAAAGATTATTTCTATATTGGATAGTTCATTAATCGAGGAAGGCTATATATAGGCTATTTAACATTACACTACTATCAATAGAAGCGGAGCTGGAATGAAAAATGTAACAAAAACGGGAAAAAATATATACATTGCTCTTTGAGAGCTTTCGTCGCGTGACAGCATGTGTTTATCTTCTAAAGGTTACGTCACTCGACGTAAGGTACAACGATTAAGGTATCCTTAATCGGTACGACCAATGTTCGATAGATGGCGTAGCAACGCGAGCACGGTTTAGCTAGTTTAAAATAAAACAATAAATAGGAAACTTATATAAAATGTCAAAATGATTATAATGTTACATATAGAAAATTTACGTTTAAATTAAATATGCTCAATTAGGTACTTCTAGTCGTTTAATATGTACGTCGCGTCGGCAAGAACATTAATACTATCAGTCTGAATATGGTCCTATATCACATTTTATGTAGATAAAACATATCAGAAAAAAATGTGTTCTCATGTACCTAAGCATGCATCTTACGCAAACGCGCAACGAACGCTTCTCTTACGCTAGCTCATAGTTGGCTAGACAGTAGAACCCACTTTAGACCAACTGCCATAGGCCCCTCTTAAAAAAGGCGCAATTAACTTCAGTGAACACTGTTGAAATTTACTCTCATATTTTTTCTAATATAATTGCTTCTGAATTAAGTCCCTAAACTTAGCCGAATTTTAAAACTTGAAGAACCAAATCCAAATTTATTATATAGTCGGTTGCCATTAAAGATAGTTGGCACTCGTAACTTCAGCCATTTAGCCAATAAACAACTCTACTTTCACTCTAATCTTAATCCCGAACGAAATTGCTGCCATCAGCTTAGGGGCTCTCTGATAATGAACTTAATCTAAAAATAAACAAGCAATTTACACGTTTCCCAGGAAACTTGGGAATAGGAAGAATCCGGAAATTATTTGTGACAGCTTAAAGCGTAAACCACAGTATTATAGCCCATCGTATTGGAAATGTGATAAATGGATGTGTGTGTTGTAGTCGTAGGACTCTTGGCAGAGTCCGCCTGGGGAAGTACCACACCTTTGCCAGTTATTCTACCACCAAGCAGTAATGTGCAAATATTACTGTGTTCCGGTTTGAAGGGCGATGTTTCTAATGAAATTACAGGCCAAAGAAATAAAACATCTTATATCTCTGGGTGACGAGCGCAATGCAGTGCTAGGCAATGATGTGGACTCTTCAAGTTCCTATAGCTGCGTGTCACTGTGCTGTTATGTGGCAGCCATGTTGCTTACTATCAGGCACATGGCCTGCTTGTCTCGTCACTCTTTATTAAAGAAAAAAAAGTACAAATTTAAGAAGTACTACCTACCTTAGAAGATAAACACTTAGCAACTTACAAGTGTTGTTTTTGTAACTTTACTTTTTTACACAAACAAGAAGAAGCGTCGTCGTAAATATGTATAATAACACTGCATTGTGTTATGATATTTATTACCGTATTCCACAACATAAGTCAAGCAAAATTCTGTCTCTTTGAGTTATTTTGAAGTCTCGGTAGCATAGCACGTTTGTTTAAACGAACGTTGATTTCACAATCGCGAGGTCGTAGGTACACGTCCCGTCTACATCTATGGGTACCTAAAAAGTAACTATTCTTCCGGTCTTCTGGTTGTTACGGCGGTCAATGGTATATTGTCAACGTCAAGAAAAAACAAAATACCAATCATGGCCATCGATATACAAACCACGAGCATAATAAAATTAGGTATAATCACTAAGCGCTATGTTGAAGAAAATAAAAGGGCTCAATCGGAACAGCCGCCAAACGCATCAAGTGAGTGATAGGTATGCGTCGAGTAAGAAAAACGAACCGTGAATTGAAATCGGATGAGTCAAGCTAACAGAGAGAGAGAGTTAGTCGAAGAATCCTAGAAATGCAATAAAATTTAAAAGTAAATGTTTTTCAAATAGAACTGTTGTTGCACTTTCTATTAAAAGAAAATCTATCAGAGTATAGTATTATTGTGACCACTTAAACGCTAACATTACAAACTTTTACGCAGACTGCAGTTTGCAGCGAGCTTTTGGAAATGAGTATGAAATATTAATAAATGTATTATACATTGACATATAACATTGCTTTTTTTATTAAAACATCAGTTAATTTTTTTTAGTGGACAGAGCCTTAATTAACAAAACTAAAATACAATGAGAACTACACTACGCTACAAGATATCTAACTACTTACACTAAGCACACCTGAATTATACGTAGACCAATGAAGGTCTACAGATAATCAAGATGTTCAAGCCCACTACCAATCGGAAGCGTACACAGCATGCTGGCGGCATTACATTGCTTTGACTATATTCCTTGGTACCTAGTAAGGTAAAAGAGCAAGGCTAAAGCCACCTAATTAGGAAAATGTCATTTAATATGGCAAAAAAATGTGTAATTACCTATGCTAACATTTTAATTTTTTTTGGCTTATACAACATTTTTTATAATATAGAAAGGCAGGACGAGCAAGTCCTAGGTGGTAAGAAAAGACATGTCTGAGACGGTAAGCAATACGCTTGTCCATTACAACTTGGTAGCACACAGCCATTTGAACATGAAGAATCTGAATTAATGGGAACATAAAAAGTTAAATTACTGTCGGCATTGCACTGCAGTCGTTACACAGAGATATAAGATGAATTATTTCTTTGTCCTATAATTTCTCTGGAAACATTACCCTTAACCCAGAACACGAAAACATTTGCATATTACTGCTTGGCGGCAATAACTGGCAAAGGTGCCAATTTCTCTGGCAGACTTGGGAAAGAGTCCTACCACATAAACAAAGTAACTATCAATCAGATGTAATTAATGTAAAAAAAAAGGCTAGCCTAATTTCTACTCAAAAGTTTTGATGATATACGACTATACCACTGAAAACTTTTGATGATATACGTGTTGCCTACATAGATGAGCGCATGGACCCGTACTTAAAAATTCATCCTCGGACACAACTATGTGAGCATGAAAATTTAAAAAGAGGTTTCTAAGTTAGTTAGTTCCTCAGTTAATTTGTAGCGGAAGATAAACAAACCGATTACTGTTTATCGCGATCATAACTATAAACTTATAGACTTCGGTAAGCAGAGCAGCAGGTCTACTACGAAAACAAATTCTGAATGATCGGATCCGACCGACAGCTGAATCGGATCTGTAGCCTACCACGAAAAACATTCGATACATCTCGGTCGGAAGTTATAGACTTAGGTCGTATGAGGGTCAGATCGAACGAAACGGCCGATTCGATCCACCGACCTATTGTCTATCGAGGTAGGAAACGTCTATAAGTTCGGCCGATATATCGTTTATCGGACTTCGTAGTAGACCTGCTGTGTTATTTAACTCACGCTGTCTGCAACGAAATCGGCCTCGCTGTGTCACTTATATCAGTAGACATGAATGCAGAGAATTTGTCCAAAAATCCGAATCGGCTGTTTCTATACATCCTTATTCGCAATCCTCGGATACTGCGAGAGTGGCTCTTCAGTTAGGGTGTAACCACTGGAGTCATTCTTTACGATCTCTATTGTAGCTTTATTCCCGTAATATGTTGGACGTGTAAAGTCAATTGGTAATTCAATTTTATTTCGATTCAAGGCTGTCTCGATGAGCAGTGTTTTGTTTCTCTCCGTGTCTTTTTGTTTTAAATAAAGATTGACGAGATGAGCTGGACATGTGCCTGATGGTAAGCAACATGCCTGCCACATAACAACACAGTGACACTCAGCTATTGGAACATGAAGAGTTCAAATCATTACCTAGCACTGCACTGCGCTCGTCACCCAGTGATCTAAGATGTTATATCTCTAAACCCTGTAATTTCTCTGGACACATTGCCTTTCAAACCGGAACACAGTCTGTTTCCGGACTACAAGATCGTAGGAAGTTTGCTATTGGAGATTAATATTACTAAATTAAAGGTTTATTACATTTGGCTAAATTTAGTCGACTGAATTTAGTCACTGCTGAATTCCGAGATAGCATTTAGTAGGCTAGTACCTATACTAAATTCAGAAGCGAGGAATGCCTGATTCTAACTTGCTTCGGGATTCAGTCGAACTGGACCTTGCTTCTGAATATAGTCACCAATTTAGACAAGCCTAAAAAGGACTTTAGTACAACTATATGTAAATTGTTGTAAATTCTTTACGAATGTTTCGATTATCTGCGGTAGATTACTGTCCCTTTTACTTTACTTTTTAATGTATGTTCCCACTGCTGGGAACTCAGGATCTTCTCGCGCTAAAAAAGAGTCAATTCCATAAACCACCTGATGAGCCTGAGCATTTTTCTCTCTCCTACCCCTAGGAAGGGGAAACATATTTTATTACCGATTCTCATATCTACCAAAACTACAAACGAAAAATACGTAATAAATAATAATCAGTCCCGCAGCTGTTTTCTGAGGAGTATGAAAATAAACGTCGTGATTAAGATTGTTATATTAACACGCCTATGTGAGATTTTATTATTTACCTACACGCGAGATGGAATAATAATATGATAAATTCCTTCTATTTTTATATCTATTTAGTATGACGCACTCGTTCGCAAATTTAATGCTATTTCTAATCTAATATATTCTTATGGACAGGTCTAGTAGACATGTATATCAATATATTTTTTTCTAAGTTAACTAATAGTACCTGGGTGACCGAGCTTTGCTCGGTTTAAATACTAAATATACTTAGATACCTACAGATAAAAGACTCCAAGAAATAGATTTTCTTAAAAAAAACGTATTGAAAAAAAAAGAGAACCCGTCTGGATTCGAACCCGGAGCTACTAATTCGTGACCGCTATGAGCGCCCGACTTCCCGTCTGAGCTAATTATGCTGTCGCGTCTCGCGGCGAAATTTACCTTCACATTCTAATGTCTAATGTGACAGTTTTTCATTGTCTAAAAACGCGCATAATATGCGTTTTTTTTAATAAGACCTAGTTTGATCGGTTTATCGTCCCCGAAATCCGCTGCATACATAATTTCATGAAAATCCGTCGAGCCGTTTCCGAGATTCAGATTCTATATATATATACATATTTATATAGGTACAAGAATTGCTCGTTTAAAGGTATATATATAATATTAAGGTCTATTTTATCTACACACTATCAGCGCCCCGCGGTTCTACCTGCGTAGTTACCGTTATTTTCCCGGGATTAAAAGTAGCGTATGTGTTCTCGAAACTATAATGTATATTATATAATCTATCTGTGTTCCAACTTGCAACCCCACCCGGTCATACGTTACAACGTGATAGAGCAACAAACATCCAAATATTGACATTTATAATATTAGCAGAATTTATATCAATAATTTCATAGTCTAGATAGTATTTGTCATGCGACATGTTGTATGAATCCTCTGAAACGGAAGAAAAAATAAATTGCTTATTGCATTCACAACGTGTTTGAATTTAATGCATTTTTAAACGAGGACGAGGGACAATTTATGTTCATGAATCATGTATTTCATGCCAAATACGAGACGGTTTTTCATTGATGACGCGAGACCAGAACAATACTGTTTCATAGAAAAACAGAGTGAACGAAACCATTGACTCGCTTTGATCTTTTTTTCAGTTTCTTGACTGCCCAGTGGATATTCTAACAAGTATTTACAAAAACGTCGTTCAAGAATTAATGATTCCAATTTTGGTGGTAAGCAATAAGACATTTATATTTTGCACAATGCAATAATTATGTATAAAATTCCCGTTAAGGAATATAGAAACACAGTATGACAAATTGGCAACACAATTTTTTTCCGAGAGATGTATTCTACAAATAGATTTTTTTTAGTAAACACTAAAATGTTTATTTATTTAACTGATTCATAAACAGTCAATTACTAAAAAAATATTAAATGGATAAATCAGTTATGTGCAGTATTAAAACAATGGTTACTGTTTACATCTACATGTATGTATGTACCTTTATATGAACCTATAACCAGTGCAGTTATAAATTTATTAAACGTGACATATGACTGGCATAGTGGCTTGATTCTGTCCCACCCAGGGAAACAGTTATATGTTAAATACAGTTCTAATTATAATATTTATATGTGTTTCCATGTACCTACCATAAGTATTTTAAATTATATTTGTATAATTTTTTATCGATTACCAAAAATTATAACTCAAACTTGGACGTCAGGAAATACCTGCGCAACCCAAGTGATGTTGGGTTTAGACGAAGAGATAAAAGTCAACAATAATATAATAATAGTTTAATTTCAAGATCATCAAACCAAACGTAGAATGAATGATTAGATCAAGTAACGAACATCGTTACACCAACGTAGGTACACCACGTACCACCCCGTATCACATGAAGATAATTGCTCCAACGATTCATTGGCCATGAAACTCGGATCGTAAACTCTGAAACGTAATGTTACAACTATCTAGGTGTGGTCCAGAAACAGATAAAATAAATATAATAAAATATAGAGATACAGACACCAATTTATTGATACACTCAAATAAGGAGACACCATAGGTTGTACTAATAAAGTTGAAGGATTCAAACAGACTATTGAAAAGCCTGAGTTGACCACCTGTATAAATAAGTCAGTAGATCGATAACCAGTTTTATTATTACACATTTAGTGCTATCGGTCAATGAACGCTTAATAAGATGTTATTGTGAATTAATAATTGGACTGGTAGGTAAGCTCGTAAAAGACACGAGGTGACAGCAATATTATTAAAGAACCAACATTGACATATATGAAGCTGTAGTTCTAAATGACAAGCACAATGGGATCATACCGCAAATACTTAAAACATCTGGCCATATATTTTCTTACTTGGGTTTGGCTATGTATTTTAAATTTTAGGTGGCCCTCACAATAAACATAATTAACGATAAGAATGAGTCAAAATAAATACGTAAGTTTTCCGTGTACCTATTATTAGATAATAATAATCGTGTATTCTTCACAGAACGCAAATCTAACTCCAAATTAGTTTGAAGCCAGAACAAGGACAATTTCAGATAAGTATAAAAGTTCTTCAGAATGCTTAAAGCTTGTTCACAGAAATAACGCAACAATTCGTTATTAACAAACTTATTCACGTAGACTAAATACGGCACGTAGAAACCCACCAGTTTCCGTAAAATATTGTAAACCAAATGTAATGATAAAAAATTTGGTACTTAAAAGCGAATATTTTTTTGTGTGCAGATTAAAGTGAGCCTCCAAATAGACCTTCCGTCAAGTCCATGGTATTGAAGTTAATGTCAAGAACGGCGACCAAAGCCCGGCTTATTGCGTTTGCTGCTTAAGACCAGGGTTGCCAGTCGTTTACGTTTTTTCTAAAGTAAGTGTTTCCTTTCCATTCGGGAGTTAAATAAAGTGGAGTCTCGTGGAGTCAAACCTCTTGCTTCGGATCTTTGAAACACGAAACAATATCGCTTTCTGTCGATATCGTTTTATTTTGCAATTTCTATTATCTTAAGCTTAAGCAGTGGAATGCGTTACTGAGTAGGCTTTTCCTGATAGATTGGTTTCTTTTAGGAGAACACGCTGCATCGTTGATCGCGTCGTCGTTTAACTTCAGGCGAGATGGTCAACTGCAAACTTTACTAAGTACTTATATTATGGCTAAAAATATAACATTTCCGGACGCAAATAATAAATTTGTGAAATAGAGAGACAGATAATTTGCGAAACCGAAATGCACTAATGCTAACCGGATGCAGCTTCCGTGACCTCAAATACTACAAAAGGATTCAATTTGTTACACAAGTAGAAACGCCAATCCTGTCGGGCGTAGGTGGCCCGTTGCGCCAAATCCCTTCACCGGACGCCGTTTGGCAATTTTGATCCCGTTGGATCTGGCAACCCTGCGTAGAAGATGACCTCACGCGTGGCAACACTTTGCTAATAGGTTGTGTAAGCTTAGGGCCTGATGATGTCAACAGTCAATTGAATTGATCTCAATCAAGTTTACGATAGGCCTCCAAGCGACGGAATTTGAATGCCAAATGAAATAATAATCGGGCGGATATCAATTATGAGATGATTGAAGTGTTGATTGATCAACAAACCAATAAAACTGGCCCAATTATTGGCCGTGATGGGAGGCAGATTGGGCGAGATTGGTTTGTGCGAACCAATCTTTTAATGGGAGCGCAGACATTAGTATTTATTAGGGCTTGTCAACTTTAAGTGTCGCTGATATGTTTAAATTGAGAATGATATTAGCCCAAAAACCATGTAAGTACCTAACAGTGAAAGAAAAACATACCGCAAAAAATATATTTTATAGTTTAACAAAATAAAAGCTTGTTTTTGACGTGATAACGTCTTATAATTCGATGAAGCCGGCTGCACGCCCACAAAACATGACGTCATGTACCGTTACCGTCGGTCGTTACCGTCGGTCGTTACCTCGCCGCATGTTTGTTACAGTTGTATTAATTATTTCGACCAGTAGTTCAAGCGGGGATGTAGCTCAGTGGTAGAGCGTTCGCTTTGCATGTGAAATGCCCCGGGTTCGATCCCCGGCATCTAAAAGCTTTTTTGCATTGTTTTGATTGAAAATGACTAAATTCTACTGATTACTTTTTACATACAAATTTATTAAACAAATAAAATTAAAATTTTCTTTTGAAAAATGCTACCATTCCATCAGTATTTTCTTAAGACGTTGTCACGTTCTATCGTCAGTAAACCGACTTTACAGACAAACATTTTTAAATATAGTTTTTGAATCAATGTTTTATTCTCGAATACATTTCAGGGTGTTTGTAGTTGAGCTGCATGATCTAATACCAAATTGTATTTTTGACGTGACAACGTCTTATAAATTGGTTTGCCGGGTGACACTTCAAGAAACTGCGTTACGCTCCGCTCACGTTATGCGCTCACAATGAGAGCGAGTGAGAGGGACGCGTGCCTTTCACTTTTTATGTCTGTCTCTCTCGCTCTTAGGCGGGCTAACCACTCAAAGTCGTTGTCACGTAAAACTTTCGCCCGTATACCGACTTTACAGGCAACCAATTTTTTATTTATTGAAATTATGCATTAGTTTTTATAAGTTTTCCCTTGTTTTAGTTTTGATATCTGCCCTGCGATCTTAGCACACACATTTTTTTTTGTCAGACTGCTCATAGCTCGAAAAAGCAATATCGTTTTCGGGTGATATTCCAAAGACTCGATCGAAATGGCTTGAATCCACTTTTGCAATAAGCATTAAAAAATGTGGAATACGTTTGCCGCGGGTATTATCTGATGCATGTAATCTAGGTGTCCAAGCGAATCAGTTTCTATTAGCTATTCTATTTAGCATACGTGACCCATGTCAAGATGGCGGAAAAGTGTGGACTACTAAATAAATAAAAAGTTATGGATGATATTGATTTCTTGGAAGACAAGTCAAATGCACCTAACCACAAGGAACAATTTAATCATATATTAGTAATATTATGGACGTAAAATTTCGATGTTTGTTGCTCAATTACAACGGGAACGAAAAAAATTTAAACGGACGGAGGCCAGACGGACGGAACGAAAATTTTGAATACAATTAGATTATAGGCTGGCTACTATTTACAAATTATTTCACAAAATTTAAAACACGCTGATCACTTATCTCTTGCACCACAAAGGCAAGATTAATTAATATATTGAAGGCCGTATGCAGTTAATGCCCGTGAAAATAATTTGATATTATGAATGAAAAGTACAGACATGTAGGATCTTCTTCTTATAAACGTATTCTACTATTTTCCCTCCGTTCAACTTGAGCTTCCATCTTAAAACAAGCGCTGCTTAGTTTGGGGCTGATTGAGGTGCGGTTCCACTGGGGTGGAGCTTATGTGGATTCCAAGACATGTGATTGGTGAATCGTGGCACAGCTCGTCTCAGTTCTGCTCCGGTCCACCTCAGTGGAACCGCATTAGTGTCGTGTGAGGAAAGTCCACAATTATTTAATATTTATATTTATGTTAAAGCTTGAACATAGGCAACCCACTTTTATGCTCCCGCTGCTGGGACTGGGGTCCTTCTTTCGCAAAGATGAAGGCAAAGCGATTATGCACTATGATGGCCAAGTGTAGGTTGGTGGTAGACCCATGTCTTCAAAAGGCGACTTTCTTAGAACATGCCCGTTTGGCAATTATTCTACTGCTAAGTCGCAAACAGTACTGTGTTCCGTTTGAAGCTCGAGGAAAATTTAATGGCTTTAACGGCAAAGGAAAATATCGTAAAGAAACCGGCATGCCCTAAGAAACTTCTCTTCTTTTTCTTTCAAAGACATGCATCATCCGTAAGCACCAGGAGGTGGATTAAGTTTGAGTCTCTCCTTATCAGAGAAGGCCCCGAGTCCTAGCTGTGAGAACATATTTATAGTGGGCTGCTTATGCATCTATTTCCACGATGGATGATGCACTCATGACATAATACGTTAAAAATACATACATTCCCGGTAACTACATGCGCCTACCCATGTCACGTATTGACGCAGTCACTGGAAACGTGACGTCTGACGAATAAATAGTGCTGAATGTTGTAAACAAGTATCTACGGGTGTGATATCATCGATTTAAAAAAAAAACTAGTGTGAAATCGTATAGTGCATCACTTGATCGAATAAATGCCGATATGTTCCTAACGCCTACAAAACCCAACATGAACATGAAGAGTCCAGTTTTATTGTGAATCACACGTTTTAGTCATAACACCAACACGGCTTCAAAGCAATACAATATTATACAATTGATCCATCTGTATGTGCACTAGAAAAATACGATTAGTTCGCATTCCTAACAACTCCTCGTTCTATGTTCTGTGAATGTAATTTCATATTTTCTTATGCAACAAATCCATAAACAAAACTTTTGTCTTCAGTAATTCAACACCGGATCAAATAAATCTACGTTTATGTGTACTTTAACTGCCGAGTCCAACACGTTGTGACGCAAACCAACTTCCAGAACTCCGATGTACCTGGATACGTCATTATTTTGGCACGGACAGTCCAGCCCACGTGAGTCTGTCGATAAAACTTTACTGTTTTCCTGTGGGACGACATGAACTAGATCACGTGAGCTTAAACTGGTTAATTAGGTCGGAGAAAGCAATCTGAATAGTTGGTTAAATTAACGCGTGCGCCGTCGTGACCGCGTGTGAGTGATTACTGGCATTAGTCGAGGTTTCTACAAAGTGATGCAGCTTGCCAACGATGCGGTTCTATTTATTTAGTTCACCAATACTGTTTACACATTATTTTTTTATAGTATAGAGTGACGGGATGACGAGGACACGTGCTTCATGGCAAGCAACACTCCTCCCCGTAACAGAACAGTGACCCGTAGCTATTGGAACACGAAGAGTAGAAATCATTACCACCAATGTACTGCGATATAAGCTGATTGAAGAGCCTGAATGAAGTTGGCCAGCGTAAATCGTTACTTGAGTAGATTTTATCCCGATGGATTCAATCTTGAGGGCGAGTCTGTTTCTTCTAAGTAAATGCGCTACATTAAGTAAAGTTAACGGAAATGAAAACATACAAAAGTATTTAAAGTCTTTATTTTTCCCATATCTAATCTATACATTTTGTAAGAAATATCGATGTATTATAGATGGAGTATATAAGTAAATATAGATGGAGTATCAAATCACACACACTGGACGAGTGTCTGCAACAAAATTAAATTAAAACTAGGAATAAACCATTAGTTATGTCATTCAGTTAAATTAACTTAATTAGAGAGGGTCTTATGAAAAAAAGTAAATTAGAATGAAAACTACACTGCATACTCAGCTAACTACTATATTAAGCACATCTGACAACATTCTTCATCGGTGTGTTGACAATCTATCAACACACCGCTGAAGGACTAAAGATAAACAAGCCCACTACCAATTAAAAGAGTATCCAGCTATCTGGCATCATTACCACGCTGAACGAAACCCTTGTAAACGATCTAACACTTGTCCCTGACATTGCATATCATGTTTGATATCATCGGAATTCCTCATTAAATCATAAGATTATCTGACACATTCAACAAGTTCAAGTACAAAGAATATGAAGCGGTCTGTTACCTGACCCAATTAATATCATTCGCCTTATAAGTCGGAGTGAATGCGAGTGCACTTGAAATAACGACTGCCTTTGATCCTGTGCTTAATGATGATAGACGTGCAGCCGGGCTAAAATTAGCTGTGACCACGCATCACGCTCTCAATACCAAGGAATTTATCCAAGAGATAAACGTAACTCTTACTCTCACTTCTATATCATTAAGTACGCGTACTTGAGGAAATGAATACCAAATGTACTGAAAAATTTCGATTCATATTTATTTAAGAGACCACAATGTCTCTCCACTTCTATATAGAAAGAAACAGTTTCTTAAATTGTCGTTAAATTACCATTGAATTTAACGGCATGATCCAAGAAGGAAATCTTTCGAATAAGTGTGTCATTCGCCAATGTATACTTGGCCAGCGTGGTGGATTTTGGCTTTGATTCTTTTCATGTCAGATAAGCCCCAAAGTTTATGAGCGTAAATATAGACCATTATTAGTTACACTACTTCAATTCTAAACGCACGAACGCACGATAAGGTCTTGATACCAATACTAACACCTCTACTAGACACAAATGAAATACATGATATATTTTTTAAAGAACAGATCAGGAGGTCAGACCAGTCCAACAAATCAAAAAGAATACTTTAAACGATGAAAACAGTAAATTACAGAAGAAAAAGCTATTCACGTTGCTTACGATACTGAAATCACCTTATTGTATCCAGTCGGCAGTTTTTCGTCATAACCGGAAAATACGAAACGTGTCCATTAACAGAGAAAGGAAATAGAAACCCGAAAACCTAAAATGTGGAGCAGAAACCGATATACGTCTTGATATAAAACATCGAAATCTAATTCCGACGAACGTTAACAAATGCGAATGATTCTATTATGAAATATGGGTTATGTTGTGGCGTTCCGATTCCGATTAAATATGCAATAATCGACATATGGTGGAGATGGAGCGATTTGATCATCGCGGACGAGGAAATAGCATAGGAGTAGGGAATGTAAGCAAACAACATATACGAGTACGGATCGTAGACATTGAACTACGTGCATTGGGTGGTCTACATACATAATTAATTATACTGTATCGTGCTAATGTACTGGGAGCGCTTCGCCAAAGAATTTACTAAATCTATGCGCTTCGCAGTTTTACCCACGTAACTAACGTACCCGTAATTTTACCGCAATAAAAAGCAGGATTGATGAAATATTTTTCTACCGCTGTCCAGTAATGTGCAAACATTACTGTGTTCTGGATTGATAGGCAATGTTTCCTCAGAAATGACTTATATAACAGATGGTGTTGTGTGTGAATCGTCCACCAATATTTATTTATTATTATTATAGATAATTCAGCTTATACCTCAGGGAATGAGAGGCAGTGTTTTGAACTCTTTTTGTTCAAACAGTTGCGTGATACTGTGCCGTTATGGAAGTTTTGTTTATCATCAGGTGCGTGTCTTGGTCGTTCCGTCACTCTAACTTAAAAAAAAACAGTGATTAAAAAGGCACGCACTGCTTGTTATTAAATGTGAATATGTTTGTTGCTCAATCACATTGAAACGCCTGAACGGATCGGTTTCGAATTCGTAACACAGTTAGGTTATAGTCTAGAGTAGCAGATAGGCTACTTTTCAATGCGGGAAAGTTACAGGGACGGGAACTATGCGCAAATAATTCGATAAATTCAAATGTAAGCCACATTTTTGTAGTAAAATTATCTATCAGAATGAGTAATGTTCCTTTAAATTAAAAATGGCAAAATAAACACGTTCATATGTAGATTCCAGCTGTCCAGCTGAAAATAGAGCGTGTTGAAAATGTAATAGAAATATAGAATTCTGTTGAAATGGGTCTAACAAAGACTGAAACCAACGGTTGTGTTAAGTATCTCACACATACTGACCTACTAGCAGTTGCTATGGTGGATATTGTTACAATTGGTTATTATAAACCTAGTATTATCCTTACTAATTTTACAAACGAAAACATTTGTGAATACCGAAGGTGTCCAGATGAAACTTGGTACAAATATAAATAATAGTCCGGTGTAACCCATCGGTAAATTTGTATTCCGGGAAAATAACAGGAATGGAAACTAAGCGAGTGAAAACGCGGGGAGCTGCTGGTAATAGATATAAAAGCTTAAATGTTTAGATGTTTGCATTGCTCAATCAAGTTGTAAGAATTAAACAGATCAGTCTGAAATTTAGATTCAAGATAGATTATAGTCTGGAATAGCAGAAAGGCTACTTATCACTCAGAAAAAAATGAGTTCCTTGAGGAAAACCCGTTTTCTGAATTCTACGCAGGCAAAGTCATGGTGTCTTATACACAAAAACCTTGTGTCGCGATATCTGTGCTGTACACATACAATATTATTTAATCGTTGATTGAAAACAGAATTGACACTAAAATAAATATAGTTTGCAATTGGTTGAAATAATTTTATTGGATTTTGGTTATTTCTGTGAATTGATGGGGGACGCTGTTATTACTCATTTGCATAAGACAATACATATGCTTTCATAATCATAATGTTTCTGGAGTAGCTACTTAATTAATTTCAATTCAACCTCATAGTTCTTCAAAAAATTAAATTACTGTTTAACATTTTAGAAAGACTTGGCACGTAGCTTGAAACGAAATTGAAAGAAACAATAAAATAGTTACCTAATACATAAAGTGTTTCTAAAAGTATGTATATACTTTTTGAAGTGAACATTTCTTTCGGCGCAGCACAGACTGATTTTTCATGGGCTGTGAATTGAATTCCACCGTCACTCTCGGGAATGATAAGAAATCTTCGGGTTAACCGTGCCTATGGCCTTTGGCCAATCTGGAATTGGCAAATGAATTGACATTGGAATTGGCATGGCATGGGAATGAGCATGGTATCGGCAGTTCCTGTATTTTTTTTTGGTGCGTTAAGTAATATATATTTTGTGAGTATTTCTCCAATTGCAAAACTATTTTTTTAAAGTACTTTTTTCATAGTATAATGTGACAAGATGTAGGTACAGGACATGTATTGTAAGCAACATGCCTGCCCATAACTATAGGAGAGACGATTGTCAATGAAAGGGAATAAATATGAGTTTAAAAATAGAGCCTGAAACTAATATCTCAGCTTTTAATCTGCGTCCTTATCGCTCACAGCGTAAAATGCGTGCCTTATTTGAATGATCCCTGAAAATTGTTTACGTAAATGAATACGTTACAGAAGCATTGTTATCCAAATACGGTCGAGGAGAAACATTATTGTATTCAGGATTAACAAAAGCCTCGACAAAGCAAGATAATATTGAACAAATAGATTTTCTGCTATTTCTTGAGTTACATTGTACAGTTAAGAACAGTTCTGGGGGTCTACCGCCCGAGATTTATAGTGCTCTTTGCAGAGTCCGCCTGGGGGAAGTACCACAATTATGCCAGTTATTCTGATGCCAAGCAATAGTTTGCAATAATGTGTTCCGGTTTGAAGGGCAATGATTCCAGATAAATTACTGGAGATATTTTTCCGGAGGGTGTTTTATCTCTTAAGATAAAACAACCTCCGGAAAAATATCTCCGGATGACGAGCGCAGTGCGGTGCTAATTAATGATTACTAATTATTAAATTCGTAAAATCATTTTTGTCTACACTGTATAATTAACTTAGGTTCGATATAAATATTGTAAATTAAAAAACTAATCTCCGAACAACCCACCTCTAACTGCTCCCGGCGCAAAAGTGCCCATGATGCTCGCCGCGTTCCCACGCTGAATGGCAATGGCCAACCTTTGCTCCAGGAACGCCCCAGAGCGGGAGTCACCCGTATTCTCCCTGAGCCTGCGCCCCAATTCTGAGAGGAACCCTTTTGCCTCTGCGCCCCAACAACCCAAGGTCTCCACGGCAACAGGTACAAATTCGTACTGCGACACCAACATACCATACTTTCGCTTCTTCTTATCAGCGGCATCCTCTGCCGCGGCCGATGGTGAGTGCATAGTGCGACCTAGGTGGCTGGCGGCGACAGTGCTGACGCAAGTGGCGTCCCAAATTAAGCACTTCCCTTTCTTCCAGGGCACCAGAGTCAACCCATCCGGTCTCTTGCCGTCCGATCTGCATTGGCCCGGGGGCTCAAGTACGCATGGAACTCCCGCCGACACTAAGGCTCTCCGAACTATGTCATTGAGTGCATGGTGTCGCGAGAACCTTCCTGCACACCGTCGGCAACTCAAAGCGTGATGGCCATTGGCTTCTACCAGGGACCCGCAGGTGCATACGTGGGGTTCACACACCTTGCAGCCCAGGCGAAGAGCCACCGCAACGCGCAACGAGTTGTTATCCAATAAGGTGCCTAGGTGAGGAGAAGGTAGCGCCTGCAACCAAGCCCCAGATTCAGGCTGCGAGACGGCCCGGAGTCTGGCCATATCCGCTCCCGAGGCACATGCCCAAAGTTGTGCTTGGATTAATGATTTAGATGAACTATTCATGCTCCAATGTTTGACGCCTGGTGGAAAGCGACGTTTTGGCAGAAGATGGAGCACGTATGTATGTTCAGTACATTTGCTACCTACGTTTATATACGTTCTAAGCTCAAACGTTACGTAGGTGTAACAGATGTTTGATTTTTTCGATATTTGACTATGTAGAGCTCAAATCACAGTTCGGAATGCGCTCGTTACCCAGAGATATGCTTTATCTATTTACTCCGTACTTTCTTTGGAACCATTACTCTTCAAAACAGATCACAGTAATGCTAGCACTTTACTGCTTGGCGGTAAAGTGCAAACTAGCTAAGTTGAATTTAAATTGAAGATTCTTCATTGCCTTTGCATACACCCATTCTTACAGTCCTATTTGTATCAATCACGACATATCCTTACTATCATAATTCAATCTCTCAACTACCATACGTTATGTTTATCTGAATTCATCTCATAACGAACGAAGTTCCGAGAAATGCACAGAGCGATGCGGATTTGCATCACATTGCGGGTCCGGTTATGAGAACATTCGTATGCTAATTCAAAGAGCGGTAATGTACTGAGATGTGAATTTTAATTGCGTTAAGTACTTTGGCCTGAATTTGAATAAATGTGTGAGGACCAGAGATGACATTGCCTTGCATTTAAAAGGTCAAAGTCGATGTGTATCGCACAAGTCCCGTGCTGTATAAAAAGAGTATTGAAATGTAGGTCTAAGCTCGTTTACTGTAGATATAATTTACAATGACTGCAAGCAAGTGTAAGCTCACGTCCTGAGGTTTGTCTGCTACTAAATTGACAGGAGGGAGATATTATGGTCAAGTATAGTAAATATAGCAAATATAGTACCGATATCAGTTAAAAAACAAAACCGCAATATTAAATCATAAACTAAATATGTAGACTGAAAATTAATGAGATTGGTATAATAACAAATATGTTAAATTAATGATCATCAAAACAAAAGAATATCCAAACAAATATTGACCAGTTCGTTAAACAAACCGATATGGTTATTTGTAAGGCTAAATTTAAAAATAGTCAAAATCATCGAACTCGTAACAGTCCCGTTATTCCTAAAATATAGTAATGCTTATTTAGTCATGTCACAACCAAAGAACTATTTATCATTAAATATTCTATTCACAAACCCTTACAAAAACTACAAAGAATACCGACACATATATCGGTAATAAATCTACGTGGACTTGAGAAAAATATTTGACTTGAACATAGTATTATGTACTAGTGTACTTGTTATGTATATTTGAGAAGATTTGCATGCCTCAGTTGTAATGTTTGCATATATGCTAATAGGTTTGTTCTATGGTTAAGTGGGGACATTCTGTATAATTGCCGGTTATATATTTGTTAACTTTTGCGTAACTGACAATTTTGTAATTTTTTCACATAATTATTTAAAAATCAAAAGGCTCTCGCTTAGCCGTCGTCTTACCTGATGTTAAACGACCATGACGTTGAAGATAGACAGTGTCTACTAAAAAAAAGATTCACCAATATTATATCTAGATGTAAAAACAGCTAGAAGACTGAAATGCGTTGCCTGAGTAAGGGGGGGGGGGGGGAAGTAAATCAATCTAACGAAAGTATTACGAAGATGTAAGCAAACCTTTGCAAATACCCCGAATTTTAAACAAATACATTTACAATAACTCTCTCCTTGCGAGAGAAGGCCCCGAGTCCCAGCAGTGGGAACGTTTATTGGGCTGTTGATGATGATGATGATGATGACATTTACAATATTGTTTTAAATATATTGTGAGTTACTTTTAAAACCAGTTGATTTTTACTGGATTCAAACAGATTCAAATTTTTTAGACTGACTAATGTGAAAATTGATGTCATGTGAAAATGAATTTATGAGAAAATCAAATCACTCAAGTACTTCACATAAATCTACTAAACAGAAAACAAAAGATATCTAATAGCCACTAATTAGCAATATTCACAAACAATACTGCCAAAAAGCTGCCGAATTAATTAACAACTACGTAAAACTTGATTTTCACGCGGATTATCTAACTAGTAACTCCTCTTGCGAATTGTAGACTCATTAGTAGAATTAAGTAGTAGGTACTCAAACAGATTTTCACGCGTAGTTGCAAAATTAGGCTGCTGAAATTGAAATTTCTATTTTAGACTTGTATTCAGGTTAGATTGAACTTGTAACTTTTATACTCTTACTATGAAATCAAAGAACGAGCTAGACATGCGAATGATGTTTGTTATGCAGCGTTGCTTCTGCAGCTATTTGACCATGAAGAGTCCTAATTTTGGACTCTTCACGTTAATAATAATCTATTTTCTTAAAAAAAAAAAAAAACTGACTTCAATTGAAAGTTAAATTCAGACACTCGACCAAATTTCATAAGAATCTATATCGTCTAAATATATGTGAAAGCTATTTTGAGTTTTTGAAGTGAAAACTTCTTTAGGCGCGCCTAGACAGATATTTCGTGGGCTGTGAATTGGATTCTAGCGTCACTCGGATATGATAAGAAATCTTTGGGTAAACTCGGGACCATGACTATTGGCCATTTAGAAATGCGTCAGCCAATGGGAAATGCTGAAAGGGCGTGGCCTCGGCATCATGCCATGGCCATCTAGAAATGCATCAACCAATAGGAAATGCTGACGCATTTCTAGATGGCCATGCCATGATGCCCAGGCCACGCCCTCCGGTTACACACGTGTAGTTTCCAAAGTAAGCTATCAAATTCTGAGTTATAAGTTTACACTTCTATCGGCAGTTCCTATGACTGCCAATTTTGTTTTAGTCATATTTCTAAAACCGCTACACCGATTTAGATAAAATGTATATGGCACCACTTCCGAACTAAGATCTACCAAACAAACAAAGATCTTTTTTTTATCCGTATCTATGTTCGTAACCTGCCAAGCATCCTGGCGGCATTACGACACTGAATCACAAATATAAGAAATTGTATACCATAGGTAAATTATACGATGAAATGGATGCATGCCACGCCTTCCATGTATAAGCTTATGTCAGGTGGTTTTGTAACGCAGTAAGTTTATATCCTTGATTCAGCATTATAATAGGCTAAACTGTGTGACCGCGAATCAACACTACGTTATATAACTTTTTCCGCATGTTTAATTAATCGACCAAGCAGAAGTTCAAGGTTGCAGTCTTGAATGGCTCTACACTGATGCTAAGGACATTCCACTTTAAATGTCCAATAAATTCCAATATAATCAGGTGACCCCAGTGAATTGGTAGACTGGTAGAACGGTCCAGTTGCCAAATTAATTGCTTTACAGCGTTTTAATCAGTAAATGACCGTCCAATGTCGTTTAGCTTTTATAGGCTCGTCATTTTATGAGTTTGGCCGTTGATGGCTGTTTGATCGTAACGTTTTTCATTAAATTCCGCGTTTCCTGGCTTCACTTTTGATTTCATTTTTGTTATTTACATATTACGATTCGACATTTATAATATATTCTTATTCTTACATTCGAAAAAGACATTTATAATATTAGTAGAATGTCAAAGTTTGGATGTTTGTTGCTAAAAGACGTCGGAACGCTGGGACAGAGTGATAGTAGTTTATATGGAGAATGACTGCAGAATGCTAATATTTTTACAAAAAATATGCGTAGAAAGTATATTCAGTCAATAAAAACATTACACAAATTACCATGTGTTTAACACCACGCATAAAATAACCAATACTCATTCGTTTATTGATATCGTTTGTGGTCAAATTGAGAAAAGATTGATATTGCTTTATAGTTTGGTTAATTGAAACTTTGAACGAGCACCTTCTTAAGAAATTGTGGAAATAAGTGACGCAAGCTCAGAGTCCAGCTAGTACCTACATTCTATATTTCAACGGATAATCACAGTACAAAGAAATACTACCAGTAGTACATCGCCTTTGATCATGGGAGAAACGCCGATAATGTCTAGACACACAGACACAGGTAGGGTTGTCGCAATTTTAAAAACGTGGTTCCAATATAAAATTAAAATATACGGAAGACGTCACCCCTAAGCCGCGCTCCTGCAATACTAACATTGTAATGTATGCAATGCAGGAGCGCGCTTCCCGCGTCTCACCCCGCACGCCCTACACGATTGCCCCATCTAGACGGCTTCGTCGAACGACTGTATGATTTAATAGACTGTGGTAATTGTGTGTTTTTGAATGCTTCTGCGTATCATTTGTTTCTACAATATCCTCGAAGAGCCTATAAAAAACTCATCCATAAAATAGGCTATGTTGATCAACAGTCAGAAAACCACAAATATTTGATTGATTTCAATATACATACATACTAAACCATAATAAAATTTTAGTTGTTTACTTTCGAATAAAAACCTTGCGATATGATGATTAAATAAAAATATTTTTAAACAGAGATGATACTCAAAGAATTACCATTGAAAGATATTTTCACAGTCTTCGTATATCTTAACTAGTAATTACTGTAACTTCTTTAGTAATTAGCATTCGTATCAAGATATAATATGCAATAAATATGACGTCATTTCCCGTCTATGAATCGGCTGCAGTGATAAATCTGATAAGAATCATTAATGAAGTCATCTGGATGATATAATTAAACCAATAAAGTTAACCACTTTATCGATATTTATACAGCTTTTTGTTAACAGAAATTCCAATAAAATGCGTAGGTATTCCAAAATCTATTAGGCGGTAATTTACTGATTTCAGAGTACTTATTGTTAATTAATGGACAAGGCCAGCTCCACGACTGGGGTAGTGCTGTAGTAATGTTTAAGTATTTGATATTTAGTACATGTTAACAGATATAAAGTAAAAGTTTAATGCTTGGACGTATTATCTACCAGCTAACCGCTATGTCAGACAGAAATGGTAAGTAGTACATTGTACACGTTTAGCCGTTTTTCTTCGATAATACTCGCAGATTTGCTCTTGACCGCCATCTCGATGATGTTAAGCAACGATGCGGTCTACAATAGAGCGCGCTTACCTAGACGAAACCGATTACAAAAATAGCTTTGCGTTCCTTAGAACAACACAATATTCACAATTTATTCCAGTTTTTTGTAGAACACA
The DNA here is from genome assembly GCA_963693475.1 of Ectropis crepuscularia. Taxonomy (NCBI): domain Eukaryota; kingdom Metazoa; phylum Arthropoda; class Insecta; order Lepidoptera; family Geometridae; genus Ectropis; species Ectropis crepuscularia. The sequence goes on from OY856340.1 coordinate 4,508,411, forward strand.
CTTGAAAAACGAAAGCTAATTAAAAATAATTACCAATTATTTAATCCTTGTTTGAAATTTTATTAGTTAGAAGAAAAAAATAGCGCTCTAAAAAAGCGTAGGCAGATGTATGTGGAAATAGAGAACAGTCATGTTATCTGGAGACGCGGTGCTGGAGAAATATGAAGTCCAGAGCATCGCCCAAGAATTGATAGCTTATTGGTATTTAGCTGGATTCGTAGAGAGTGTCACTGATCTGCAATATCTAATACCAAGTGCCACTTTTTTCTATCGGTAAGCTCGAAACAGTGACATCGTATCATGGTTGATGTTCAAAAGACTCAAACGAAAAGGCTTGAATCCACTTTTGTGCTAAAAATGTCTACGCTGTGAAATGCGCTGCCTTTTCCCGATACTTACAATCTTGGCGTCTTCAAATGGAAAGTGAATCGGTTTTCTTAGGTAAGCACGCTCCATCACGCATCGTCATTTAACATCAGGTGAGATGGCGGATGTGTAAAACTATAATAGTTAAAAGAAGCTCAGAAATGGGTGAACCAGTAACTTTAGATCCTGTAGAACACAGAAAAGTTTAGTTGACCTTTAGCACAGAATAGTACACATGGAGAAGGATAGCATCGTTCCTACCTTGCAGGCGAAGAGTCTATACGGAGAAGAATATAAACGTCCCTACGCTGCTGGCAAAGAGTATACAAGGAGCAGAATAGATGCATCTGTACCTTGCAGCCGAAGAGTTTAATACACGGAGAAAAGTAAAAGCGTCCCTACCTTGCAGGCAAAGAGTATACACGGAGAAGTATAGAAGCGTCCCTACTTTGCAGGCAAAGAGTATACACGGAGAAGTATAGAAGCGTCCCTACCTTGCAGGCAAAGAGTATACAAGGAGAAAAATAGAAGCGTCCTTACCTTGCAGGCGAAGAGTGCATTCTGCCAGGTGGCCTTGTCGTCGCTGAAGAAGTAGCAGCTGTGGCCGAGGCGGACGAAGTGCGGGGGACACACGTACGACATCTTGGTGCTGTTCCGCTGCCCAGACGCCACACCTGAGGAAATTGATAAATATATTCAAGATTTACATATAAAGCATAAGTATGACATTTTTTGTTCTGATAGCTGGGACTCGGAGTCTTCTCTAACAAAGAGAGTGTCAAGGCCACGCTGGTCAAGTACAGGTTGGCAGATTAAACATCTGAGCCCTAGACAGATATTGAACACTGTGGGTTCCTCACGATGTCTTCCTTCACCGTTAGAGTCAATGATGATTACAAACTCGTATATCTCCACTTGGGAAAATACTCACCGGTGCAAGTAAGATTCGACCTTACGACCTCACGATTGTGAGACTGGACTTTTTACCACTACGCTATCACGGTACAAAGCTACGCAGAACGCGGTCATCAAGTGGACAGGAACGCGTTCTAGTCGTCATATTGAACAACTTTGTTGTATTCAACCATAGAGTGTAAAAAAAGTCGGACGTAGTTTCGCTAAAACAAAAGATGTGTCTATAGAGTTGGCCAGTGCGCTGTGTGTGCGTATCAGCCTGTATGTATGTGGTAGACTGACACGCACATACACACAAATTTGCGAGCGTAATGGCTGTCTGATGTTTGTAAATATGCGTCTCTGCCTGTATGTGACAGCGCAATGGCCGACTCTATAGACACAGTTTTTGTTTTAGCGAGACTACTGATGTGTTCAACTAAGCCAACATTTTACTTAAGAAGTAGTTCAGTAGCAGCGCCGCGCTGTTTCGCCCGCGTAGTTCCGATTCCCTTTATAAGCCGCGATGAAAAATAACCTGTTTTGTTCCAGGCTATATAATCTACTAGCTGAACGAGCGCGCGTTGCTACGCCATCTATCGATAATCGATCGTACCAATTCAAATTTTGAACAAATTCGGTTACTTTAGGTTCTAATGACGCAACCTTTGAAATATGACATATGCCGTCACGCAACGAAAGCTCTCAAAAAGCAATATTTTTTCCCGTTTTTGTTACATTTTTCATTCCTGCTCGACTCCTGTTGATAGTAGCGTAATGTTAAATAGCCTATAGCCTTCCTCGATAAATGGACTATTCTACAAAGAAAGAATCGTTCAATTCGGATCAGTAGTTCCAGAGATCCTTGCGTTCAAACAAACAAACAAACAAACTCTTCAGCTTTATAATATTAGTATAGATCTGTGTTCCAAACTTTAGCCCGATCTGTTCAGGCGTTCCAACGTGGTTCTGCAAGAAACATTCAAAGATCTAAACCTCAAAACTTTCGCTTTTATAATATTATTAGGACTAGTAGCACCCCACGGTTTTACCCGCGTAGTTCCCGTTCCCGTAATTTATCTGTAATATGACAGTTATGCTAGCACTGTTATGGCCTGTCATGTTGCTTACCATCAGACACATATTCTGCTCGTCTCGTCACTCTACACTATATAAAAAGACAACCCATATGAGACACCGTAACATGTTGCGATTGAATTTGGCAAAAATTGTTTTAGTAAAATCAACAATCACACGTAACCTACAAAACAGACAGCTAGCGCGAAGATTTGACTAAACATTTCGGCATGAAACAAGAATAAACTAGTGATTACCGCGTGAGAAACTCAGGCATTGTTAGCCAATTAAACTGTCAAAATACATCATAACACTGAATTGGCAAGGGTCATCGACTCGGCCATAACAAAGCGTCAGACAAGGCTTCTCCATTCAATGATTTCAATGTATGTGTTTTAGGTGATTTGAATTAGTCTTGGCATATCACACATTACCAGAGGCGTTCCACTTCTGTTAAATACTCATTGTTTTTCTCTCAAACTTATCGAAAACGGTGGCTGACTGAATAAATAGAATATCTTTTAGAAGTGGGCGATAGAATTATTAGTAGACAAGTTCTTGTTCAAGGTTAAAACTAGTTCAAATGACATTTTTTTGTTGCTCAAATAAATGAAATGAAAATAATCCACGTGCTACGGTTCAGATTAAAATTCCGTAAAATTATACTCAAAATTGAATATGTTAATTCAATGAGTATTAAGCATGATTGGCTGCATATTTAAGTTATTTCTATTTTATATATATTTTAAGTTTTCGCATGCTTTGATACAAATAAATATTGGATTCTTTTCATCTTTGCTGTTCGAAATCCAGTTAGATGCGAAACATTGTGTCTAAAGATGATTCAAAGATTCTTCGAATTGGGGTATGAAAAAAAATGCCATGTAAGCGGTATTTTATATGTTAGTATTGACCTATAATATAGTTGAACACAGGAACGTATCAAAATACGAATAAGTTACAAGCGGTCCGCCCCGGCTTTGGCACTCTAAGATCATTGAAAGAATTTTTGAAATCGGTTCAGTACTTCCTGAGATTAGTGTGTTCAAACATAAAATTCTTCAACTTTGTAATATTATAGTAAAAGTACGACATAAATCAAAATAATGTACTGCGGTATCATATCCCTTAAACAGGTCTACAAAAATGTCCATGACAGTATATCAATACACATTAGTATACTTAGGTACCTATAGTTATTAGTATAGTATCAGCAGTAGTAGTTGTAGCAGCAGTAGATATTAGTATAGTATCAGCAAGGCACTTAGTCCATTGAAATGTTACATGAGCTTTGCATTTCTTAGAGAACGCAATTTTATTAAAATATTATTTATTGTTTTAATTCTACCTAAAAAAATCCTCTACAAGTTTAATCTGAGATGATTCTAAATTGATAAAAAAAGTTATAAAACAAAACAGAAGATTTTTGGAGAATTTAATTCAACATTTTGTACGCAATAGACAATCTGTGCCCATAGGTATCTTTATAAAAAAAAAAGTCAATTTGTCATTAAAGAATCAACTAACCCAACAGGATAACCATACATAAAATATTAAAAATACTTACATAGTGAACTTAGTGCTACAAGTAGCCCGAAGAGATGTCTCCTCTCTAACGCTTCCATTTTAAATCACTTAGTTCACTGGTTTCACTTCCACTGGATCACTAATTTCACTAGCACTCACTGCTGTGTTCTATATGAATTCATATTTTACACTGTGGTATGATGGATCTGATATAAGGACGACACGGGGATGAGTCACTGTGAAGTTACTCTACTTTACTGATTGACTGGTTTGGGTACGTTCTGAAACAAAGAAAAAATAATTTAAATAAACAAAGAAAAGTAATTTTGTACAAACATAAGCAGCCAATTTAATGTTGCCACAGCTGGGACTTGGAAATTTATCCTACAAGAAGAAAGTCTAACCCAAAGAGTTTCCATATACTACGTATAGAGTCAGAACAAACGCTTCACACCGAAAGCACGGGTCTGATCGTTCTTGCCTTGTCGCTCTTATGGAAGTGTCATACTTTTGTCGCTGCACATCACTATGTTTCCATAGCTAACATACACCCCATCTGCTTACGATTGGTACAAATGAACCGTGCGAAAAAATCTGATCTACTTACTTATTCTTCAATTAAGGTCTAACCTATAATCCATCGCACTGGACAGGAGCGGGTTAGTTAGTGGGTGACGCATGTCCTCGATTTTATTAATTGCGTACCTAATTGTTTTTTTTTAATATTAAAGGTTTACATTTGACCACCATCTCGCCTGATATTAAACGGCGATGCGGTATATGACGGAGCGTGCTTACTTAGAAGAACCCACGAAAAGTTTGGTTCTCGTAATAAAATTTGCGTATATTTTCCCACTAGCTGTACAGACTTTACCTACTTTTAGGTAGAAAATAAATCCCCTTTTACGGTAACACGTAAGTGACAGATAGCAACGTGATCTCAAATGTATTCCTAGATACAAACAATTATCCCTAATAGAAGCGGCACATCAAAGGCCGCAGGAAATTGCGATTTCACGGTGAATGCATGAGAACAGAGCCTAGACTCGGGATATAAGGCTAGATCTATTATATTAAATACGTTTATACACATGTGATGTATAGATTAGTTTTAATGTGTTTAAGTTATTCTTTTCCTGGAATGCTCATAATTATGTTTCAGAATCTATAGATTACTACGTGAAGCAGAATCTTTGTACTATTTTTTACAAAAATGGCGCAAACTAAAACGTTTGAAATCTCGCACACTTATAGTTTTCTAAGGGTATATAGGGTAGGAGGGCAGAATGCTGATATTTTTTATAAGACTACATTATGTATAAAAATACATAAAGCAAATAAAAAACATACACACATTACCATGTATTTGACATACACGCATAAAATACTCTTTTGTTTATTGTTAATCTGAAAATAAATTAATGTTACTTTATAATCGAATTGCAACAACTTGGAGAGTTTTGTTATGTTATGTTAATTTTAACATCCGTATTTCTAAATATTTTTTCACATAATATGCAATAATAAAACGAGCAAGATATGTGCCTTATGGTTATTACGCTTGCCCATAACAGCACTGTGCCACAAAGCTATTGGAACACGGGTGCTAATGCCTATGCAGCAGTAATGTGCTAATGATCTTGCGATTAGCAATGTTTCGAGTGAAGGAAATTTCAGGTCAAAGAGATAAATCATGTTACAAATCTGGATGACGAGTGCAGGGCAATATTAGGCAATAATTTGAGCTTCTCATGTTCAAATAGCACCAAGATATGGCTGTTATGGGCAGGCGTATGCTAACCATCAGATGTAGGTATATCATCGGTATCCCGTTACTCTATATTATACAAAAAAAAAACGTCTAAAAAGGATTCACACATCAATTAACGATACGTCAACTTAGATAAAGTATATGTATCCTCTTTGTACGCCACATTTGAAATAAAAAAAAAAACAGATTTTTGAATCGTGGAGGACTTAAAAAGTTTCAAACAGGTACGGCGTTTGGTCTTGAAAGCCTACACCGAGTCTGTTTTGTTTTCACAACCTGTCGCTTATTTAGGTTACCATAGAAAGTCTAGGCACGAATAGAAATCTAGATTTGGGTCGTTAAACTGTCGTTAAACGCAGCCGTTCGCCGTTAAACAAAACGGCCAGTTCTGGGCTTCCGTTAACTTTACGAGAATAATGACTTGTAAATGGAACTGGGCATTAAAATAATATCCAGGATAATATAATATTTTATTATACAGGGTAACTTCGAACACCTGTACTAAGTTGAAAGAGGTGTGTTTTATTCATAATTAGACGTATAAATAAGAATAAAATATATTACATAAAAATAATGATAATAATACATACACACACACCTAGATGTCACCGTAAAATTGTTACTACCGACAGATTGTATTTATATTTACGGTGAAAAAACATACATAAATAAAAAAAATATTCGTAGACATTTGTCACACAACACACTTCCTTTGTTAATTCGGTGCTTAATAGGATAATGCATTCTGATCATGACAGCTTTTTCAACACACAGATTTTTCTTTTTTTACAAGTGACGGGACGAGCAAGGCAATTATGGTAACAATAATGCCTGCCCATTACAACACATCGCTGTATGTCTGAAACAGTACTAATAGTACTGCACTCTGCTCGTCATCTAGATATTTAAGATGATTAATCTCAATACTCTGTAATTTCTCTGAAATATTGCCCTTCAAAACCAAATACTGTAATGTCTACGTATTACTACTTGGCGGTAGTAATAACTGGGAAAGGTGTGGGACTACTTCAGTCTGACTCTGCAAAGTGTCCTACCTCAACAAAATAGCTTGGCTAAGTTAGGCAGTCGGTAGAGGGCATTTGAAGCCTACTGCTAAATGCCCTTTAAAAATAATATTCTTCCTGTTGATGCTTTTGAATATAGGAAAAAATATTCCCTTAGAAATATATTATTCATACTAAAGCAAGGCTATCGACTTTATTGATAAAAATCTGTGATGAAACATCATGTGGGCAAAGAAAGATTAAGTCAGATTAATTCAACGGATGTTGCAACTCAAAACATTGTGTTTTAATCGTTTAATCATTTCGGAATGATCATGTCATTATGTCACATGACACATAAATGACACGACCTAATCTCAAAGCGTGCCAAACGAATTCTCATCACAATTTAATAGTTCACAGAATTGAAATGTTGTGTACAGAAACTACCGAATGATTGACATGCCCTTGGTCACACTCATAGGTGCTGGTCGCTAAATTTAGTTCATCAAAGCTTCGCAAAACTCTCTATAATTGTATTTCGCCACTGCCAAGTAGGCCAGGCCGTTCCCACGAAACTGTGACCCAGTTAAATAAACAGGTTCATAAATAACCTATTTATTTCATTATTATTAATCTTGATTGTTATTGTGATGGAGACGAATCGTCCAATCAGGCTTGTTGGAGGATCTTAAATCATTAGTTAATTGAATGACGTCAACAAGGTGCGGTGTTGGCATTAAAGTTACTTTATTTTATAAGTTCTGAGTAAGTCGAGTGATCTAAGAGTGGACAAGGTTTTATTGTACAAGTTTTCACAGAAAAGACGTGGTCAGTCGGCTCAAATTTAACATTTGAAACTTCATACTTCAATTATTGTAATGTACATAGTTTCCGGCTTTGTGTGAAATTTCAAAAAACATTAATTATCCCATGCTGAAAGATTATTGTTGTTTTCCACTCTAATTTGTCCCAAGTTTGAATAAAAGCTTTGCTTCTCTTTTTCCTGTTGGTTGCTATTGAGTGCGTATTTTTTTTTTAGTTATCGATTTAGTAAATTTAGTTTTTCCTTCCACCTCTTCCTGAGCCGTACTGGTGGCCGTTTACAGGTGGGATCCTATTAGTGGCGGTTAATAATGTCTATAATTCTTCTTATATTCGACAGACGTGTCCTGCCTAGTTTCTTTATCAAAATTTTAACCTAGAGTGTAGGTACGTTTTTTTTTATCTAAATAGTTTACTTTCATTAAAAAAATGCCTAAATAAAAAATCTTGTTTATTTATGTGATAGATTTGATTTTATTCCTTAATTGAAATTACAGCTAAATGTTCTTTTTGTCCAAGAGTTTACATCATAACTTCCTATGTTTGTAAAACTACTTATTGTTTTATGATTTCCGGCGTTTAAATGAAAGTGTTACAATAACGGAGCATAATTTATCGTAGTACAGCGTTTATGAGGAGCCCTGTGATATGAACGATTAAACTGCAGTCTACATTGAAATTATTGTCTTCGAGGTTATTGGCCAATTATTATAATTAGATAATTACATGTTGTCAACTAATGATTTAATGATAAATCAATCATGAAAAAGCACGTAGCTAAGCTTTGCTTCGTCGTATTCGTATTATTTCGTAGCGTAGTGTGTCTTATGTGTGTTTGTTGATCAATGTGTGTGGGTGTGTGCTGTTAGACTACAGGCCCGTGAACAAAATTTACGGGTCAAATGAACCAGCAGGAGACCTATATAGGATGATAGACGGGTACAAAATAATAAGATTCAGCACTATGCCGTCACTTGTAAGCTGTCCAACTGAGTGCAGGTGAGAATTCAAAAGTGCAAGTAGAGTACGTACATTTTGGTCATTTGTTTCTGTACGGCATTCTTACCATCCAATAGATCCATGAAAAATAATGAGAAAACGCGTAGTGCCGTACAAAAATAGTGGTCCACGAAGTCGGAAACATTATTGATAATCCGGAAATTTTGAGGGAAAATTTGGTCATTTGATACAGTACGGCATCTATTCCATACAGTTGCAATACCTCTTCTAACCCATTATTCCGCAACGCCGTACAAAAATAATGGTCCAAGAGGAAATGATCTGGGGCTCAACTTCCTCTTTTCAGTGATCCGGAGGGGTGATTTGAAAAAGTACGGCATCGGTTCCAAATGATTATCTAGCACTCAAACGAACAATTAAAAATAATGCCGTCTAAAAATAACTGTTCATTTGAATGTTTATCGATAATTACCTTAATTTCATCGTATACTTCATTTATAAAGGTAGTAGGTCATTTGATCCTGTACGGCACCTTATTTTTCTACATGACATTGCTAAAAACTATTGTTGTATAATAATGCCGTACAAAAGAAAGTGTTCTAAAAAAAGTTACAGAGGAATACAAAACATGCAAGTTTTCATTTATTTGAATAACCATAGATTAATTAACTATAGCAAAGTTCAACAAATTATCATTGTTTTATATAGTATTCAAGTAAATAAATTTGAAAAAAATAATGCCGTACATTTTAACCCTTAATCAAACAAAATATGTACCACTTAGTTAGAAACTTGGAAACTCAGAAACTATGTACTTTAGGGCAAAAATTATTGAGCTAACTATTGTAGAAAATAAAATTTTACACTTTTTGTGCCGAGAAAACTTTTTTGTGAAACGTACCGTTTGCGATTTATGACCCATTTAAAATACCGATTTTTCTAACACGGCCGATAACTCTTGAAATATTTGATTAATCAATAAAACGCATTAAACTATTCTTAAAGATCAGTTTATTTTCTACAACTTTAGTCAAGCGCTTTTTTTTGTAATGTCCATACGTTTTGATTTATAAGACGTTCAAAATCTGTTATTCCGCCAAAAATATTATAAATCGTATTAAAATAAACAATAGTTTTGTTTGTGGTGGGTTATTAGACGATGAAAACTTTGATAAAGAATAAGTAAATAAATAGATCAGGTTTTTCATGCAGATGAGGTGTATGTTAGCTATGGCAATATAGTGATGCGTTCAACATTAAACTTCTTATAACTCAAAAAGCACAGACTTTAAAAAAACAATTTTGGCAAAAGTTGTAGAGAATAAACTGGTCTTTAAACATGGATTGATGCGTCTTATTTATCTAAATATCTCAAGAGTTATCGGCATATCGGCGATAGAAAACCCGGTTCACTAAATGAGCCGTAAACGGTAGGTACTTTTAACAAATAAGTTTTGGGCAACAAAAGGTGTAAAATTATATTTTCTACAATAATGACTTCAATAATTTTTGCCCTAAAGTACATAGTGCCCGAGACAACGTTTTTTCAAGATGACGCTTAAAGATCCACCTGAATCTGTCAACATTTCGTGATTTTATGCTCAGTAAGTGATCATACTTGAAAATTTAAAAGTTAAATTCTATTTTTACGGGCCTTTAATATGAACTTTCAGATTTGTACGGCATTAACTTTTCTTAGACATATATTAAACTCAAATAAATTATCAGAATGCCGTTAAAAAATCGTACCAACTATCACCCTAAAGTACATTTCGTCATATGCAATGTTCTGGAGGTTTATTGCCATTTACTGACTATTGGACTAACAAAAATGTACGGCACGTATAAAATTTGTATCTATGCACAAAATACTTTCGGAATAAGTTAATTTTACGTTGTATCAAATCACCCCTCCGGATCACTGAAAAGAGGAAGTTGAACCCCAGATCATTTCCTCTTGGACCATTATTTTTGTACGGCGTTGCGGAATAATGGGTTAGAAGAGGTATTGCAACTGTATGGAATAGATGCCGTACTGTATCAAATGACCAAATTTTCCCTCAAAATTTCCGGATTATCAATAATGTTTCCGACTTCGTGGACCACTATTTTTGTACGGCACTACGCGTTTTCTCATTATTTTTCATGGATCTATTGGATGCTAAGAATGCCGTACAGAAACAAATGACCAAAATGTACCCACTCTACTTGCACTTTTGAATTCTCACCTGCACTCAGTTGGACAGCTTACAAGTGACGGCATAGTGCCGAATCTTATTATTTTGTACCCGTCTATCATCCCACATAGGTCTCCTGCTGGTTCATTTGACCCGTAAATTTTGTTCACGGGCCTGTAGTCTATGTGTTATGGGTACAAATTTTAATTAATTTTAAAGTATTTTATGACACATTTCTTAATACCTTATCACTGGAGACATCTAGATGTAGATATGACCACAGAAATCTAAATAATAAGTATTATTTAGAATTCTGTGGATATGACTGACAACAATGTAACCAACGATACCTTTCAATTTCCCAGATAGTAATTTTTTTGTATATTTTTTTTAATTCTGCGGGTAGTTCTATAAATTACCGTTTTAATAATTAAACTTCTAGTGACACAAGTGGAGTAAAAAATAAAATATCAATTTATCCTAGGCCTTATCCATCAAAGTCCTATTAGCACCGTTCCACTGGTTGTGGTCTCCCAAGAGATAAGGTTACATACGAGCTAGGCGCTATCTATGACATACCTCGTCACAGTCAGGATTACCTTTAAGTTCTCAGAGAAGCTTTATTTATATTTTTTGCTTAATACGTTGATTCGTGGGAAATAAAATGGACTTGTACCTTTCCATTCAAGAGAAAAATAAACAAGAAAGTACCTATATTGACATTGCTAAGTTACGAGAAAAACTATAATAACAATAATTTTGGCACAGAACAGTTCAGTTGTAATAAAATAAGTCAAACGTGTGGTACGAACGACTCTTTAGAATGTCCATAATATGTAATAAGTACTTACCTCACCCTTGCCAGTTATTCTAGCGCCGAGGTGTAATGTACAAACGTCACTGTGTTCCAGTTGAAAGGACAATATTTTTAAATTAATTAACTTGGCGCTGCTAGTTTGTTACAAGTCGTGGAAATAAACTATAATAACTATTTATTCAACATTCGTCAACGATAAAACGGTATAAAATCGACGCCTGCGCAGCCTGTGCTTACAGATCGAGATAACAGCTAAATGCACCTACACGCGTACGCGGCCATTCCTGATTGTGGATGTAATAGATCAGACGAGCTTGCAAAAAATGTCGCATATTACAAGTCACGACTGGAGAAGATAAAAAATGTCTGCCGAATTAGCTTTTTGTTACATGCTTACTAATGAATTGCAATATCGGGTATGTTGTAAACTATTAATAAAGAATTTATGTAAATTTGAGCTCCAAATGTGCTCTATGTACTATTTTAGTTTATTTTTTTTAATAGTATAGTATAGTAGCGAGACGAGCAGGACATGTGCCTGATGGTAAGCAACATGCCTGCCACATAACAGCACAGTGACATGGAGCTATTGAAACACGAAGAGCCCAAATCATTACAGAGCCCTGCACTGCGCTCGTCACCCAGAGATATAAGTAGTTTTATCTCTATGCCCTGTAATTTCACTGGAAACATTGCTCTTCAGACCGGAACACAGTAATGTTTGCACATTATTGCTTGGCGGTAGAATAACTGGCAAAGGTGTGGTACTTCCCCAGATAGACTCTGCAAAGAGTCCTACCACTACACGATGAATGGTTTTAACATTTGGTTAACCCCGGCATAAGTTTCAGCAAAATAAGGCGGCGCAGCGTGTTTCCAAAGGAAATGCGCATAATTAAATAATTAAAAATTTGTAACGACCTCGTTAGTTTACCTACATTTTGCTTTACGTTCATTTACTGCGACCGGAGTTCGCTCGACAGAGAGTCGAGAGGTTCGGCGCCAGGTTTACAGAACAAGCGATATGACATGTCTCGCTGCACTCTCGAGTGCGTTTGCAGTTCGAGTGGCGCCTCTCGACTCGGGAACAAGCGTTCGTTAGATAGTACGCTTTGAAAATACACGCCGTGAGGTAATATGAAAAAAAAAACTCTGTTTTGGATCACATTTAAAGATAAAGTTAAAATGTTTTGTTGACTGATTTTCAGAATTGGCTTGATAAAAGAGAATTCAATGAATCCTGATGGAACGAAGTTCATACGCAGTTGTAAATGCTATGATGTAACGACTGTCAGTATTAACCAAAAGTTAGTTGCAATGTTTACTAAAATGTTGACAAATTTAAATTAATACACGAGTAACTCAAGTGTTACGGGTAAGTTACGGTGGTCTAGTCGGGAGAACGGCGGCTGCCGATCCGGAGACCCCGGGTTCAAACCCCACACGCACCACTGTCTTTTCGAAGTCATGTGCGTAATGCCGCTAACTTAAAAAAACGGTGAAGGAAAACATCGTGAGGAAACCGACATGTACCTAGAATCTTTCGAAGTCATGTGTCATCCGCCAACCCGCACTGGGCCAGCGTGGTGGATTATGGCCTTAACTCTCTCCTTGCGAGAGAAGACCCCGAGTCCCAGCAGTGGGAACGTTTAGTGGGCTGTTGATGATTGATGATGATGAACTCAAGTGTGCTAAAGTCAATCCAGTCCAACTTAAGTTTCGGTCGTCTCCGCGGAGACCTTTTTCAAGGAGAATGCACACACGTGATAAATGCTGACAAGCTAACTTCAGGGTGTCACTTTTACGTGACGGTGTATAGTAACGGTTCGCGGTCTCGGCGCGAACTTGCACCTTAAGGGCGCATTATAAATAGCCATTTTCAACGCACCATAGGACTAATAACTAAATATAATATAATAACTTAAAAAAAAATAGCTCTCATTCCCACAGAGCGCGTGACATGTGATAAGAAACTACGTTCCAATGAGCAAAATAAAAAAGATGTTAAATCCTGCAGATTTCAAGAGGAACTGGTTTGTGGGGTCACGCGTGAAATGAAGGGATCGCAGACGCAAGTGACGCTACCGCCCGAAGCGGCGTGAAAAACTCGGCAATGTGAAAGCGAGGGAGCGACGTAGCAATTATGATATCGGATATTTATTCTCCATTCGAATACTGTATCAGAAAAACGTTTATAACACAATGAAGAGGGATTAACTTTCGTTTTAAGAAAAAACATTTTTAGAATTTTAAGCCACGGTTTCTGGGGCTAAATGATTTTTTAAAACTAGTGTTCTTTCTATAAATTTATCTGTAACGTAAATAGTCAGTAAATCAATTGACACTATAATTACTCGCGTTATCCAGAATACAGGGCGTTACCTTTGATGAGGTGTTTTGCATAAGGAGGAATTTGGATTTGCCCAGATTAAATAAAATAAAAAAGTACCCAAAATCTATGAATAAATAAAATTCTTACACTCACTTAAGTATGTACCTGTCAACGTTTTGGTCACGGTACTGCGGTCTAGTTCACAAGAAAACTTGCCAAAAGAATTAAACATCGTTAAAATATTCTAGTTATAAGATTTTGATACTTACCTATTGGTAGAATTTTTGTCTATAGAAGTTATTAGCGTGAATAAAAAATAAAATAATTATACAGCCTATTTTCACTTCAGCTTACTGATGCGATGAACTATATCATTCATACGATAAGAGTGCATTGAATAAATTTACTCAATGATATTTACACACGTAAGAGTTGTCGAACACGAAAATAGCGTTTCATTCATGATCATGAGTAACGAGTAAGCCGACACCAGCGGGCAATATCGCGATATTTACGACGGCGTACCGACGATGACGTAACTGCGACAGCCTTCGTTCGGGCTGCTTGTAATTCGGTTTTAATTCATAGGGCTACCTAACCGTGCTAATACTAACGTGTCTAGTAAATAATTAATATTAAACGCAAACTGCAGCTAGAGTGAATTGGTTTCGTCACTAGGTTTGCGCGTTCCATTACAGACCAAAATGTCGCTTAATATCAGGCGAGATGGCGTTCAAGTAGTGTGCACTTGGCCGCCATCTTAATAAATAGTAACAATCTCCAACCCAATTGTTTCATATTGTAGGTCAGTTGCATTTGTAAGCAATTTTAATAACTTGTAAAAAAAGAGCTGATAACTTTGTAGCAGTTGAATAGATTTTGATGAAACACAGCTAAGAACAATTCCAACCAATTTAACTTTGGAACAAAATTATCAAAACCAAAATGTACGATGCTCTAGAAGCTATGATGCCACACATACACACAGACACATCAAACTTTTGCACCGGTTTAAAAAGAGAACTTTGCAGCAATTTGATGCGATTCCTGACAAGTGATTGACAGCCCTACTTAGACTTCCCTAAAATTAAACCAAGTAAACAGTAATGTACGCGACTGCAAACAGATAAGAGATACAACGTAGGCCCAGTCCGGCCCTGGAAGGTCGCACACATCCGACCGCAGTTAAGGCGCTGAATAGAGCCAAATGGCACTTTTTAAACACATTTTTAGCAAAATGTATAGGGTTTGAGATGTTGAATAAAATATATGTTATTCTTGAACATATTTATAAGGGAACCATTGCTTTCAAAACACGATTTGGAAAAGATATCTTGACAAGAAAAAATCGTAAACTAACCTCTAAAATGAGTTTTAAACGTAAATATCTGTGTTATTAATGAACATACATTATTCAAATTTTAAAGATTAACGTATTATTTCTTAATAAAGGGCAAGGATGTTTTATATTTTAGATTAAGTTGTTTAATTCGCATTAATTAATTGTTTTTTAATACGCTAACTCGACCGAACCGGCCTGAGTCTTGCTTCTCGCTCACTACTATGAAGTCCGGCAGAAAGCGCTGATGCGCCGTGCAGGAAGGACGCTACGTCGCGTCGCTTCGCTGCGCGGCACTCGCTATTCAAAAAAATAAAAATTCTCACAAATGGAATGCAGAAACGTCAAGAGAGGTCATATGATTTGAAAATTTGACGCGTTGGTTATTAGTAGGTTTAGCTCGATGGTTTAGCATGACCGTGGTGGACGTTTATGACCCTGTGTCCAAATCTTTGAACCGTGATTTTCTTTTTGCATATTTTTTTTCATATTGTTGTTGTATGTTTTCTCTGTAGTTTTCAAGCTTTTATTTTTTAGTTTCACCTGCCCTGAGGCACAGGTGAGAATATAGTTATCATGAAACCCATGAATATCCGTGATGTAACCCGAGGCTTATCATGAAATCTTGCAAATTAAATCTACTTCCCGATTTACAGATTGCGTGAAAATTTGCATAATACTTGTGTAAATTGCAAGACAATAAATAAATTGCAATATGATAATTATGATGCTGATCTGATGATGGAGCTGGAAGGTTGCCATGCCATATCATTGATGTTTAATTCAGATCAATCAATTGTTTTTAAAAAGCTAACTCGACTGAACGGCCCTTCTACCAGCTAACTAAATCGGCAAAAAAATAAAAATGATAAAGTCTCACAAACGAAATGCGGAAACGTCAAGAGAGGTCGTATGATTTGAAAATTTGACACGTTGGGTATTAGTCGGGTTGGCTCGATGGTTTAGCATGACCGTGGTACGCGTTCATGGCCCTGTGTTCAAATCTCAGAACCGCGAACTTCTTTTTGCATGTTTTTTTTCATATTATTGTATGTTTTCTCTGTAGTTTTTCAAGCTTTTATTTTTTAGTTTTACCTGCCCTGAGGCATAGGTGAGAATATAGTTACTATGGAACAAGACATTAAAACAAGACTAAACTGCAAGACAATTACATGATAATTAATTAATTATGATGCTGATCTGATGATGGAGCTGGAAGGTTGCTATGCCATGCAAAATGTTTAATTCACATCAATCAATTGTTTTTAAAAAGCTAACTCGACTGAACGGCCCTTCTACCAGCTAACTAAATCGGCAAAAAAATAAAAATGATAAATTCTCACAAACGAAATGCGGAACGTCAAGAGAGGTCATATGATTTGAAAATTTGACACGTTGGATATTAGTCGGGTTGGCTCGATGGTTTAGCATGACCGTGGTACGCGATCATGACCCTGTGTTCAAAACTCAGAACCGTGAACTTCTTTTTGCATGTTTTTTTTCATATTGAGCCGGAAGGTGGTCATAGAAACTCGGTAATTAAACGACATAGCACAACCGAGCTTGGACTCGTTTTCTTTGTCTTAACGAGTACTTTGGTGCTAGATTATTACCAGGGTCTGATGATGGAGCCGGAAGGGGGTCATAGGAACTCAACAATTAAATGACATAACTCCATCGAGTTTGGGCTCATTTCATTTGTCTTAATGAGTACTTTGGTGCTAAAGGTAACAAGGGTCTGATGAAGGTGCTGGAAGATGGTTAAGGGTTGCCAGTAATTAAACGAGTACATTGGTGTTAAAGTCCAAGTCGCTGTTAAAGTCTACGTTATGGCTCATCTATTCGGGAGAACGGTGACTGCCGATTCGGAGCCCCACGCGCACCACTCGATGTTAGCATGTAATGCCGCTAACTTAAAAACGATGAAGGAAAACATCGTGAGGAAACCGAAATGTACCTAGTAAGTACATGTAGGTACCTAGTGTTTTCACCTCATGTGACATTTACCAACCCACACTTGGCCAGCGTGGTGGATTATAACCTAGTCCCAGCCTAGATCTCTCCTTGCGAATGAATGCCTCGAGTCCCAGCAATGAGAACATAAATATAGTGGGTTGTTTACGCAGATTGTAACCGGTTCTGATGATTAAGCTGGAAGATGGCACTACGTAGTTTAATTTCACAAGATACGTTATTTCTTTAATACTACATTTTTAGATTTGGCGATGAATTGAAAATAAATCGCTGCTTTGAGACTAAAAAGCCACAACTCAAAATTCAGTTATTTTACTTTTCTACTTCTGACGATTTTCTATCATTCTCTATGTATTTCAATGGGATATTACTTTATTATTTCTACGTTGTGTTAAAATTAATAATCATAAGAATAAAATTAATATAAATATGTGGAAGTAGGGTTCCTATAAAATAGACCTGATTTTTTGCCGTTTTCATAGATATTGGTACGGAATCCTTCATTCGTTCATTCGACTTGCACTTGGCTTATTTTAAACACATTTGATATTATCTAATGTTTTATGTAAAACTGCCGTATTAGTCTCTTACCCCTCGAAAGCCCATTAACTACATTAACTACTAAGCTTCGTCGAATCGACGATGCGAATGTGAAAAAAATGATGTAATTTTTAAGTGCGCTGTTGCACCCATTGCTGCTTCTGATTATATGGATTAGTGGCACCATTTCCTATTTTTTATATATTAAAATTTACCAATCCACATACTCCGGGGTCCGTAGCTTTCATAATTTCAAATCTAATTTATTTTTACATATTTCTTGTATAATCTGAAGAGAAAAATATTGGGGGAGCTGGGAACATTTTGAACCTAATACTAGTGCTCGTCTGTTGTGCCGATCACTATTGGTTGGGATTCCGCAAGTAATCGGCTCGACATCGATTTTTTGTCTTATTACCATTTGCCTAAGCCGCCTCCTCCCGGCCCAGAGCCTCCACTACGGCTGCATTTCTCGAAATCGCTTTTTCGAAATATTACTTAACTTCTAGGGTAATTGTGCTATCAGATTTGCTGTAAGCTGTAAGTCATATCGAAGCTGAGTTATGGCTTTACAAAGTTTTTTTTTTTGGTATTTTTGTATGGATTAGTGGCGTCATTTCCTTTAGCAGCCAAAGATCTGCTGTCACTTTTTGAAAGGGTATTTGTGTAATCAGACACACACGAAAAAGACATGTAAAAAAACACGATGTCACTAAGCCCGTACAAAAATCCAAAAAATAAATAACTTTGATTGGTCATAACTCCGCTCCGATATTACTTGGAGCAAATATTCATTGATACAAGAAAGTGATAACAGATTTTTGGTCGCTAAAAAATACGACGCCACTAGTCCATACAAAAGTACCCAAACGCTTTTGTTGTTGTCCAATTTCACTGATTATATTTTAATTTGAAATATTCAAATTAAAGCCAAATATTCTACCGCCAAGCAGTAATGTGCAAACTTTACTGTGTTCCGGTTTGAAGGGCAATGATTCCAGAGAAATTACAGGGCTTAGAGACATAATATCTTAGATCTCTGGGTGACGAGCGCAGTGCAGTGCTAGGTAATGATTTGGACTATCATGTTTCAATAGCTGCGTGTTACTGTGCTGTTATGTGGCAGGCATGTTGCTTACCATCAGGCACATGACCTGCTCGTCTCGTCACTCTATGCTATAAAAAAAAATAAAAAAAAATTAAAAAGTAGGTACCGTTCGTTTTAGACGGAGCATTTTGAAACCGTGCGTTTTACGTTACATTACCGCACAAGTACGTAATAAGCCACATTACGATACAGAAATTTATATTATATATTATAATATTAATACACTATTATTAAAACTTCGATCAAAGTTACAACGAACTACAAAAACTATGTATACTATGTCTATTATATTACTTGCTGCAACGGAACCCTTCATGGGCGAGTCCAACTTGCACTTGGCCACTTTATTTGTGTAATGGTTTTTCATCGCACCCGCTTTCACTTCACAACGCCACGAAAAACAAAATCATCTACTTGGGCAGTAAAGTTGTCCCACTGCCGGCGAGAAAACGAGTAACTATCACTATTTTCTCAAGATTTGCTCAAGAAACGTACAATAGATATTATACATTCCGTGTACCTAAATAAAAGAGATGCATATATTCAGATACAGACAGTAGTTGATCGCTGACTGTTCATACTCCCGGTGAGTACTCGCTTCACTAGTTTGTCGCTGAGCGACAAGAGCTATGAAAGATAATATTCGCTCAGCGATACTCGCTAAGCGATTAGAACAATCCAAGAGAGCAACCAGCGGTTCATTTCTCTACAGTGC
The DNA here is from genome assembly GCA_963693475.1 of Ectropis crepuscularia. Taxonomy (NCBI): domain Eukaryota; kingdom Metazoa; phylum Arthropoda; class Insecta; order Lepidoptera; family Geometridae; genus Ectropis; species Ectropis crepuscularia. The sequence continues at coordinate 4,527,837 of OY856340.1, forward strand.
GGATCTGAAAGTACAGGTTTTTTTACGCCGCGAGCGAGTGATGCGAGTATTTATTTTAAACATAATAGAATAGCATCGATTTTATCCAGACGGTCACTATCGATCTTTAAAGTTTTGTTTAAAAGTAACCACGTCAACGTTCGCATTACGAGTAAATAGTCTTTTTGCTACTACCAAAAGATAATATTCTGATATCAAGTGCTAGAAGCCATCATGTTTAATTTATGATATCAGTGACAGTCAACGTCCACGTTTAGCCCCATGTCCCTTATAAATGAACAATGTCCTTTCTCAGTAAAGTGACTTTTAGATGACATTTGGTTACATTGTATGCAATCATTTCATCTATGATTTGTTATGATGGTGTCATATTTAACTATTATCTGTAAACCGACTTAACACAAAATCAACTTTAAAATGTTGCTAAACAGTGTATTTATTATTTTTATGTAGATTATGTAGTTGTAGCCTTCGTTTCTGGATATTGATTAATTTGGATAGTTTCAAGGATTAGCTATCTTTTTCAACTGCATTAATATTTATATAAACGATTATGCAAAATTGACATTATGGCACTATATATTATGCTACATTCATAATGACAAAGTAAATTACAGAAAAAAATTATGCGTTTTCAAACAAAGTTAATATTAAAATAAAAAATATTAACTTAGGCATTTGTGACTCATATCCAGTTTGTGTTATTTTTTGTACTTGTAGAAACTGTTTTTTGTCGTGTTTCGTTTTGCTGACCGGTATATGATACGAACTTCTCTTTTTTTCTGCGATATAGTGAGCTGCAGCTTTATTCTCTCAATCTCAAGAATCATCTGTTTATTTCTGAGTGGTTGTTTCATTTTTGTATTTTTTTTATTTTATTGCATAGGTACTCAACACTAGTAAGTATAGGTGAAATTTATATTTTCAAATCATATGTCCGCTATGTCTCATATAATATGGCGCCACTAGTCCATATAAAAACCCAAAAAAAAACTTTATCCATTTGACATTTTAAAACCAACTTTTTGCATGATATAAATTCCAAAACTTTTTTCATTGCAATTTATAAATGTTTCATTTTATAAACGTTCCGCATGGTTTAAATAAAAAAAAATTCTTTTGAATTTAAAATATTTTTGTAAAATTTTGTTTGTGGACCTTTCGTTACAAAGCAGCGAAATGGGGTTGTTTCAAAAACTTGTTTTTCGTGTTGTAATGAGCAATAGTTGTGGATTATTAACTTGCGAGCTCGTCTATTGATGATGATGATGATAACTATTATGTTTGTATTAATACACGTATTTAATATAATTGACGACGTGCATAGCGCGTGAAAACACTAGTTCTCGTCCGATCACCGAAGTTAAGCAACACCAGGCGTGGTCAGTACTTGGATGGGTGACCGCCTGGGAACACCACGTAATGTTGGCTTTTTGCTGTAGCTACTTTATTGCAATTAATGTTTATGTCGAATGAATCTATTTGACTTCAAATAGATGAGTGAGTAGCGCTTACAATAATTAAATGAACTTTTTTTCGCTTTCGAGTGCCTATTTGTGATTTTGAAGTTGGTTTAATTTTCTGTATAAAAAGAGTCTATTGTAATTGTAGACCGTACATTATTATTTATAAGATTTACTAATAGAATTTCGATAATGTTCTTCACAATCTGCAAAAGTGCAAAAAGATATCGAAGGAAACAAAAAGTTATGTTAAATTAATTACAAAATATTTTAAAAGCGCCATCTATGAGCTTGGAGCGGTAACTTTTTGTTTCCACGTTTTGTTCAATACTAATAATGTCGCAGGCTGGACGCGGTTTAGTTTGGTGGCGCTGTCTTATCGAAGTAGTAAATAGGCGTGGCTTAATTTCGAATTCGTGAATTTCAGTTAGCTGTTGTCAGCACCTTAACGACAATGTACACACGCCCTAAAATACCCACTGACTCCGTGACTCCGTGACCACATTATTATTTTTAAAACCGATTATTATTTCTTACGGGATTCCGTGGAAATGAAACGGGATTACGTTATATGTTTATTGGTAGAACCGATACATCCCGCGGTTTTGTAACTGTTTATTTTCACAATATTTTCATTATTGATTCGAATTCACCTTCGGGCTGATAAAATACAAGTGTTATTAAAGTGTTTGTTCAGTAACGTCATCTTTTCAAGTGTTTGGATCCGTCTTTATGAGCCTTATTTAGCTAGTTGCTATGGTGTGGGGTAGAAATTATATAAATATCATAGTAGGTACGTTAGGGTTAATGGTTTGGATTAAGTTTGGATACACCTGCATAAATATTAAAATATGTAATGTACATATAATTAAATTAAAACGCAAAATATTAAAATAGGAAAATTTTGGAGGATGTAAATAAATAAATGAATATATTTTGATGTTTCTTACTCATTCAAGCAAAATCTACTACTGAAGGATTCTTGATGAAATTGAGTACATAGATTGACAATAGTAGTAGTACGTGGGTAAACCGCGGGATGCTACTAGTATAATCTAGCCCCAAATGAAATCATGCTGGTTTTATGGGACTTGACATAATACAATAGGTACTTACATAAAGGACATACCTACCGAAACAACTGGAACAACAAAAATCCACATCCTTCACTCAAATATTTGTCTCCAAGGCCGATTTACAACAGACGAGCGAATGTTATCTATCCCGACTGTATCAAATTCATTTGGTGTAAACAAACGTAGAGCATTCTTTCATTGTTTTGTTTGCGTTCGCAAAGATTCTATGGAATATATAATATGGAAAACGCTGAACGATCTTTCGTTTACACTAAAAGATCGAGAAAGAATGCTCTTGTTCCAGCTCTAGCTCTATGTTCGTTCAGTTTAAATCGGCCTTCATGGGAATCGAAGCAACCCATACTCTACTGAAGCTAGAACGGTTTTCTGTAAAAACTTGAATGAGAACAAAATTAATCCGTCATGGTTCCCAATATTATAGAAACAATCGTTCCTATTTATATTTCCTCGCTAAACATTCTGCAATCTATACTAATATAATAAAGAGAGTGTATTTGTTTGAACGTGCTAAGCCTCGGTACTTTGAGCCAAATTTGATAATTCAGTAGCGGCAGCGGAATATTTCGGTGTATTATTGATTATTTCAACTAGTAAATACAGAAATAGTAGGTATATTTTTAGGTATGTTGTTGTTCACTTTTGGATTCAAATGAGAAAGATTCGTCAGAGAAGTTTTTCTTGAACTTTGCAGCGGTTTTCATGAAAGACTTGGAGTCTAGGAGACTTTATAACATCAGATATTATTGTAGAATGGCTCTTTTTCATAAACGACTAGTACATGTTGCTACGCCACCTATCGAACATTGGTCGTACCAACTCAGATTTAGAACAAATTTGGTTAGCTTAGGTTATAATGATGCAACCCGTCAAGCGGTAGGGAACCCATACGGGTTCAGCGCCGGATATGACTCATCATGTGAAAATAATAAAAAAATATTTAATCTACTCTTAAAAATTTTGAGGTCAGTTTTGACAAAACTAATCATAAGTGAAGCTCTATCAACTAAACATTTTTTGCGGCAGCAGTATAAAAAAAACTATGAACTAGGGAAATCAAATAATAGAATTTGCCATAGAATAAGTCGCAACTGACGAACATAGACACGCGCTGTCATAGACTTTGGCGCATGTCAGCACCCGAAACGAAAACTCTCAAAAAGGAATATTTCTTCTCGTTTTTGTTACATTTTTATTCATAAGTTGGATAATGTTATATAGCCTTTAGCCTTCGTCGAAGAACTAACAGAAAAATAATCTTTCAAGTCGGACCAGTAGTTCCCGAGATTCTAGCCTTCTACCAAACAAGCAAACAAACTCTTCAGTTTTATAGTATTAGTATAGAATAGATATAGATAAAAATAAATCAGACGTATCGAGAACTGTTAGTCCCGTCAAAACTTATTAAAATGGAAAAGGCGAATACATTTTTGTTAATATTACTTACTTTATAACGTTTTCTATGTACCTAGTAAACGTAGTTATTTTGAAAAAACCTAAGTCGTCTAAGGACAATAAAACTAGTGAAACAAAACTGGCGTTTGATTTATTTTCTGTTTTATCTCACCAATATAAACAATGTAAAAGTTTGTATGTTTGTTGATGAATCACGTTGTAAGAATTGATCGGATCAGTGTGTAATTTGGAATTTAGATAGATTAGTCTGGAATAATATGGAGTATAAGGGTGCAGGCATATTCATGTATGCAGATGATGTGGCTGCCGTAGTAACAGCTCTTTCAAAAGAGGAATTGGAAGAGAAATTAAATTTAGTAATTAACGGCTTAAATTCATGGTTTAGAGCTAATGGTTTATGTTAAATTCAAAAAAGACTCATTCCGTTCACTTTTGTCTGTCGGGCCATCATACAAAAAATTGAGCACTTTTTCTTTTGCAAAAATGTAGTTTCTAATACTTAGCCTTTTACCAGCCCAAATATTACGCGGACAAAATCGCACGTAGAGTCTAGTTGTTTATTTGACAGAATTACGTTCTTCGAGGTCAGTTAATTACTTTATTCAATCATGCATGTTGATAGTTGGCACACTGCACAGCAAATAGAAAAACATTTAGCTGTAGAATTTTTTTACACAAAAAAGTCATTGGGTTTTCGAGTAGGCCATAAACAACTTAAATAAAGATTCACATGACCTATTTTTATATTGTTTCTTCGAAATGTGCATTAAATGTAGTTAGGAGTGGGATCGCAATTTATGTCTATGTTTTTGACATAAGATATACGAGCGACGCTCAAGGATTAGTCGGAATTAGAGAGAAAAGAATTTCATCAGGAAACGATTTTTTTATACTAAAACGTGAAGAATTGTTCAGAAGATACAGCACAGCTATTTCAACATTAACTATCAAACTTACTGTCCAGCATTGCACAGCGCTCATCAGTCAGAGATATGGTATGATTTGCCTAGAGATATACGAGGATGATTTCTATGAACACATTGCCCTGCGAACCGAAATACAGTAAAGTTTGTACATTACGGCTTAGCTGTAACTACACAACTGTATTACTGTATAATAACAGACAGGTGTTATAATTTCTCAAGTGACCTTCATTAAAGGATCAGGATTAGTGTAAATCGAAATCTAAGAATTCTTGGGTATTTGAATCCGGTATATAAATCTTGAGGATCTTTTCATAAAAATACTATCAGAGCTTTCGAAATGAGAAAATACGCGAAATGGTGCATCTTTAATTTATTGATATTTTCATACTACCTATGAATGATTGGAATCCAATTTGAACTTGTAAATAATTATATGAAATTCTTCGAAGCATCATCTATGATGCTTCGAAGAATTTCATATAATTAGAAGTTACATTAGAATTAGAAGTTACGGCTGGTCTAGTCGGGAGAACGGCGGCTGCCGATCCGGAGACCCCGGGTTCAAACCCCACACGCACCACTGTCTTTTCGAAGTCATGTGCGTAATGCCGCTAGCTTAAAACGGTGAAGGAAAACATCGTGAGGAAACCGACATGTACCTAGAATCTTTCGAAGTCATGTGTCATCCGCCAACCCGCACTGGGCCAGCGTGGTGGATTATGGCCTTAACTCTCTCCTTGCGAGAGAAGGCCCCGAGTCCCAGCAGTGGGAACGTTTAGTGGGCTGTTGATGATGATGATCATCTATGATCTCAAGAGAACGCTTATATTTTCCAGGATTTAAAATAATCCTAGTATTAAAACGGTTTTACACATTATTATTGAAAATAGTAGGAAGTACCATCTCCAGAACCACTTATCTCATTTGTATCTAAAATAAGTTAAGGTATCATCTTACTAATACTATAAAGGTCAAAGTTTGGAAGTTTTTAATGGACTGGGTTGAAATTTGTGGAAATGCTCGACTTCAAACTGAAACATAGTAACGTTTGCACATAGATATTTGGCGGTAGAATAACTGGCAAATATATGATACTTCCCCAGGAACACTGAAAAGAGACCTACTGTTAAAAAACCGCTCTGCATTACCTTCAAAAGTTCACTTTCACCTTGTAAAAGAAAATGGTATGACGTAATTTGTCGCGTAAATCCATTCGACAGTTAGCGTTGTCATCATGTAGCATTTACGAGCTTTTTTTTTATATTTTTCAGGCCACCCACGTCGGTAATGAAGCTAGTTTGAAGCCCAGTAGTCTCGGTACGTGACGTGTGGTCACTATTCAACAAATAAATTCAGTTTCGTCTGGCGCCGCGTTCGTTGCGCGAAAGTAGGACGACCCTTCTCAAAGGTAACTCAGGACAATCTTCATGACATTTTCGTGACCTCATTGATCTTAATCTGCATGCGAATACGAGTGATAAATCGTTGCCGAAGTTTTAATCGATTTATTGATCGGGTCTGTTGACGTAATAGTAATTAGTTAAGCATATGGTTTGGCCTTAATTTACAGCTTCGAGACATAATGGGTGGACTTGTTTTTTTGGTGAATGAACATGTTTACTTCAAAAGGTTTTTTCAATTAATAACATTTTAAGTACCTATAAGTTAATTATTGGACTGATTTAAGCTAAGATTCTAAAAAAGACGGTGAGAGGAGATTTATGTCCCTGTCACTGTAAAATTTCAAACACCGTCAGCTTACAATAAAATGCTTGAGATTACGACCTTACAGTAGGTTATAAGTTAGTTTATAATCTAATGGGTTAGATTATAATCTGGCAGTGTTTAAAATTTCACGGCGACAAATGTACCGGAAAACATAATATTTTTTCAGGAGTTACATATTTATTCTATTCGCCATAAAGGTCAAATTACAGCGATTAGGACTCTTAGCAGAGCCCGCCTGGGGAAGTACCACATCTTTGCCAAATATTCTACCGCCAAGCAGTAATATGCGAACATTACTGTGTTCCGGTTTGAAGGGCAATGATTCCAGAGAAATTACAGGGCTTAGAGACATAATATCTTAGATCTCTGGGTGACGAGCGCAGTGCAGTGCTAGGTAATGATTTGGACTATCTCTATATGTTCCAATAGCTGCGTGTTACTGTGCTGTTATGTGGCAGGCATGTTGCTTACCATCAGGCACATGACCTGCTCGTCTCGTCACTCTATGCTATAAAAAAAAAAAGATTCACATTCACAAATTTGAAGACCCTTTGATTATGTTACAAATGCAATTATTCTTGTAATTGCTAATTGGAGATTACGTCATTTTTAATTAGGTAGCTACAAAGCAAATAATTTACAAAGTAACTTGACAGTTAAGTGTTGTTTTAATTAAGTTTTAAGGTTCAGTTTTACATAGTAACGTGTGAGATAACAAGGAAAATATTTAAATATATTTATTTTTACGACGTTAATGGTACTAAGATCCAATTTATAGCGGTTCGCATTGACATTTATCGAATCGGGTTTGTCATTAATTAGTTGAAGTTCGACGATTTTTGTTTATTTTGACAGTTGATTGCAACTATGTAAAATGGAATTCCATATTATTTCAATTAGGTCAATTAATTGTTTTTAGGTGATTTTTATCGTCAACTCTCAGATCGTTAATTAGTCAGTCACTTTGTGACTATAATGTGTATATCGCACGTCCGTAATTGGGCACACTGATCGTACATTTAAGCTACTTTAAGATCTTTGAAAGCAAAATATCGCAAAAAATTAATTCTTATTCAATTCTCAGAACAAAATAACTTTTAGTCACCGTAGCCAATTTTATATTTAACAGAATTTGGAAAAATATGCAAAATATAAGTACAATTGAATCGGTATAAATGTTCAATGTTAATAACGTCCATTATTAATAACTTCATTCGACAAAATTGAGGCTAGATTTAGCTTAAGTAAAAACTCTTTGGACTGAGTCAAGTAGGTACCTATGTGACACGAAGGTTTGTGTGGTAGAAATTTGAGTTGTGTGTGTTTTTTTTTGACTTTGATGATTTCTGTAACAGTTTTACTTTGGTCAAAACTTGGGCAGATTTATGGGACACGGAAACCTTGAGCAAATTTATCAGTGTTAGAAATATGAGTCGCTTACAATGTTGCAGTTTGTAGAACAATATTCAAAGTAGGATCATTATGTAACCAAACACTAGTGTATGTAGTGGTAGGACTCTTAGCAGAGTCTGCCTGGGGAAGTACCACACCTTTGCCAAATATTCTACCGCCAAGCAGTAGTGTGCAAACATTACTGTTTTCCGGTTTGAAGGGCAATGATTCCAGAGAAATTACAGGGCTTAGAGACATAATATCTTAGATCTCTGGGTGACGAGCGCAGTGCAGTGCTAGGTAAGGATTTAGACTATCATGATCCAATAGCTGCGTGTTACTGTGCTGTTATGTGGCAGGCATGTTGCTTACCATCAGGCACATAACCTGCTCGTCTTGTCACTCTATGCTATAAAAAAAAAAAAAACAAGTTATTCCATACCGCTGTATTCCAAACATTTGTGGAGCCTTGCGCAAGCCAAAAACTTTAATTCTTGAGTAAAGTTGATCTAACTCTACTCAATGGTATAAAATTTTTGACGTAAAATTTTCTACGTTTAATTGAACCTAAATAGAGCATAAGTCATTTTTTTCATTTTAAGTCATTTTTGCAAAACGGCTATTAAGTACCTACCCTACGTCTTTGATTTTTAGTTCTTATTAGCAGAGCCCCGTAACCCGCTGTCTACAAAAACTGTCGAATGTAATCTTTTTCTAAAATAAAAGTAGATTAAGTTACTCCTTATATCATCAGCTATCTGATAGTGAAAGTTTCGATAAAATTGACTCTAATTGGTCCATCCATTTCAGAGATTAACTGGAACAAACAGGCAGACTTTTAAATTGTTTTTATGTAAGTACCGTAAATACTTTTAACACATTTAGTGAAAAGTAGCTGTAATAGATATTTTATAGATATATGTAAATGTACAGATTGGTCAAAAATTACTAATAAAATGATGGTTCTCCTAACCGCACGGTAACCACTTGTATATTTATTTCAATTAGTACAGAAATAGTTTGATAGAGGCGCGACCTTGGAGTAAATTGTTTAGGCTCGGGCCAAGAGCTGTTCCCGGTAGAGACTTCCACCTGACTTCAATAACAGTAACTAATGGGATTTGTTCAATTACAATTCATTAAATTTAGGCATCTGAGAAGATTTATGGAATTATAATACAGTAACATTGTAATACTTGGTGACGTTAACAATTAACATACAAAGAATACATATCATAATTATCTAAATAAATTAAGTCACTTGTATTGAAATGGCTGTTAAAGGCCTTATGAAGTGGTTGTATGTAAAAAAAAATAACTCATTTGTTTTAAATTAAACATATCATAAAAATAAAAACGAATCTGATTGGAATTAGATACACAGATTTAAGTCTGGAATATCACAAGCTACTTTTTATCCCGAGAAAATGGTGTAATCCGGAAATGTGAGCGGAAAACTCGCGCGGTTTATACCGCGCACTGCTAGTAAACATAAAATTGTAAATACACCCAGACACAAACACAATATTTGTCCTGGGTGGGAATCGAAACTACGACTACCGACTTCGCAGTCAGACTACTAACTAAGTCTTTCCAGTCCAGGGCAGTCTTCAATTCTCCAGATATAGTGAACCTGCTTCTTGAAGTCGGTTATTAAAATACAGTACTGCTTTCACAGACCAATATCCGGTGTAATAACCGCATGTGGTATATTTCATTTGAAAGCATAAAAGCTCCCAGCGCCGTTAATGCCATGTGTTCAGTATTTATGCCAGAAATACCGTCTCGGGGCCCATAGCGAGAATTAAAAACAAGTTAAATGCCGTTATACCGATTTTAAGAGTTACTCCCTAATTGCAAACAAGGTACCTAAAATTACTCACCCAATTACTGCTCCCGGCGTCGTCCAAAGTCCAGTTTGGTTGTCAGGAAGAAGGAAGGAAGGGAATTTGTAATACCAAACCAGACAGTAGTTCCGTAGACTTCCCGTTCCAGAACAAGCAACGGTCCGGCGTTGTCGAAGCGGCCAATCCAGCAGCCACTTCACAAAATAGTCCAGCACTAATCCAGTAGTAACACACTTATGGTAATAATGTGTTCCCGCACAATAACACTTTTTTATCCCGAAAAAGCACCAGTTTTACAAAATACAAGGCGTCGCTCGAACGTACCGGCGAAACGAGACAACGTCACTTGACTGCCGGCTGTCAAAACTATAGATCCGCTATATTTCGATGGCCGATATAATGTTGCCCGATTATACGGAACAAAACCCCCGACCAATTGAACTCCAGGTCAATTCTAGCAATCAGTATTTAGCAGTATCCGGACCCCAAATAAAACGAAATTCCCAACTTTGACCCGAAAGTGGAAATCAAACCAAAAAAAAAAACTTTACCAAAAATAGCAATAAAATTAAATAAATTTTTAACCATGAAAAATACGTATATCTAAGAAAGAGGCAGGCGTGCCAGAGAGGACACCGCGCGCTGAAGTCTGGAACCAGAAACCAGAATCTCCGCCACGCGGGGTGTGCCATCAGTACCAGATATCAATTTTAAAATACGTCCCCTACGCCAGAGTAGGGGGGCCAAATTTGCCTCTTTTAATAATACTAAGTCCCCTTCCCGAGGGGCCTCCGTCCTATCTGTCCATTTTACCCGTTGTTGCAACAGATGCAAGTACTCGGCCGACCAGCGCCTCCAGAAGTCTTGACTTATTTGCTGCAATAACTGAAAACGGGACAGGCGTCCGGGGCGCTCATCCTTCCAGGGATACTCCGGCAACGCGGTTAAAGGCTGACCGATCAAGAAGTGACCCGGCGTCAAGACTTCTAGATCGTTAGGGTCAGGCGAGATTGGACAGAGAGGACGGGAATTAAGCACTGCCTCCACGCGGCATAGTACCGTGACTAACTCTTCCCAAGTTAGCACGGTCTCCCCGATGACACGGCGGAGATGGGTTTTAGCAGACTTCACCGCAGCCTCAAAAATTCCTCCCCAGTGAGGACAGGCCGGCACACTAAATTGCCAGCTGATTCCCCGCTGGGCGAGAGCCAGACTTAAACCATTATTACCAGAATTTAAAAAATTATTAACTTCGCGTAAATAATTCGCCGCCCCTCGATAATTTGTGCCATTGTCCGAACGTATTAAAGAGGGTACTCCTCTTCGCGCTACAAAGCGATCCAGCGCCGCGACAAAGGCCTCCGTAGACAGCGCAGAGACCAGCTCCAGGTGGACTGCTTTGGTGGCCAAACACACAAAGACGCACAGGTAGGCTTTAACGACCTTGGCGTTACGCAACGTCGATGACTTGACCGAGAAGGGCCCAGCGAAGTCCGTTCCGACCCCGTCGAACGGCCTCGAGGGAGAAATCCTATCCGGAGGAAGATCTCCCATCATGGGCTGCATGGTAGACGCCTTGAGCCTATAACAAGGGACACATCTAAACAGCACCTTTCGGACCGCCCTGCGAGCCGACAAGATCCAGAATTCACGCTGCAACACAGCGAGAAGCGCGCCACATCCAGCGTGCGCGTTACCGATATGCCGATCGGTGATCAGCAGGTCCACCAGAGGATCTCCTTTCGGTAGCAACAGGGGGTGCCTGCTGCCGTACGGCAGGTTGGCTTTCCGGAGCCGACCTCCTACGCGCAGAAGACCATCCTGATCTGTGAAAGGGTTGAACTTGGCGACCGCACCCTTCAAGCGAGCGCGCCCGCAGCGCAGCGCCTCAAGTTCCGTCGGAAACCTCTCACCCTGTACCAGCCGAATGAGGTGCAGCAAGGAACTCCGACGCTCCTCCACAGTTGCGATCTGGTCACTCCTCCTCTGACGAGGGTGACGACAGTTGTGGATGAAGCGCTTAATCCAGCTAGTTACCCCCAGCAATTTATCCAGCTTGCTGTAACGACCCGTCAACCAATCAGGGTCTGGGGGCACTTCCGCCACAATCGCATGCACGCGGACTCCGGGCAGCTCCGCTCGCTCCGAGTCCACGCCGAGAGCTGGCCAGGAAGCTTCTGGCTCCCGCAGCCAGTCCGGACCCCACCATAAGGGGTGATCAACTAGCTCCGGCGCGGAACAGCCGCGCGAAGCACAGTCAGCGGGGTTCAACTCACCCGGGACATGTCTCCAAACCATGTCCAGTCCAATGTTTTGGATTTGGGAAACCCGATTTCCCACAAAAGTCTCCAAGGTGTGAGGGGCTGCTCGTAACCAGGCAAGTACGACCTGACTGTCTGACCACGCATAGACCTTCCGGATGTCTATCGAGGTGGACAGTTCCTGATATACGTGCTTAAGCAGCCGAGCAAGTAATGTGGCTCCGCTCAATTCCAATTTCGGAATAGTGAGTCGTGTCCTGATAGGAGCTACCTTGCTCTTCCCCAATAAGAGCGTGAGATTGACGTGGCCTCCAGCGTCAACTGTACGTAAGTACACAGATGCGGCATAACCCAGTTCGGACGCATCACAGAACCCGTGCAGGCTGATCCGGCTACAGCCTGGTGGCAGAATGCGACGGGGCAACGCCACTCGATTGACCGTTTCGAGGTCAGATATTAAACGAAGCCAAATGTTAAGCGAGTCTCCAACCAGGGGGTCGTCCCATGAGACCTTCAGAGTCCAAAGTCGCTGTAACAGACACTTGGCTGCGAACAGAACCGGACTGATCCAACCGTTTCGATCAAACATCCTGGCGATGGTGGACAAAACCGTCTGTTTTGTCCACACGCGTGTGGCTTCCAGTACCACCCGAAAGGTGAAGATGTCAGCAACCGGTTGATACTGCATGCCCAGAACCGCAATCCCGTGCGGATCGTCACCTTCCTCGAAGAGCCCCGGATCCTGCTGGTGATCGTCCGGGATACCAGCCAGGACGTTGGGGTCGTTAGAGAGCCATTTCCGAAGCTCATAGCCTCCAGATGCGAGAAGCTCTGTAAGCTCATCCCGGAGCAACAGAGCTTCCTCCACCGTCTGCGCGCCAGTGCAAACGTCGTCCACGTACAGGTCGCGTTCCAGAACTGCGGCTGCACGTGGGTACCGAGCCCGTTCTTGCTCCGCCAACTCCAGCAGTGAGCGGATCGCAATGAAGGGGCTTGATCTCAACCCATAGGTGTTGGTGTTCAACTCATACACCATCATAGGGTCCTGAGGACTTTCCCGCCAGAGGATCAACTGGAACCTCCTGTCCTCGGGGTGTATGACCGTTTGTCGGAACATCATACGGATGTCCGCTCCCAACACCACCTGATGCCTACGGAAATTCAGGATGATGTCTACAATATCCCGATGTAACTTCGGTCCAGCGTGGAGGCACTGGTTCAGTGACACTCCTGTCGAAGTCGGAGCGGATCCATCGAACACCGTCCTGAGTTTGCCTGTCGACGCTTTCAAAACAGCGTGATGAGGCAAAAAGTAGTGGTCCATGGTCGACCAGTCGTCGCGAGCCGGAGACATGTGGCCCAGTGCCTCATACTCCCTCATGAACTCGATGTACTTTTCCCGAAGTACAGGATCTCGAGCCATGCGTCGCTCCATGGACCTGAGCCTTTTCTCGGCCAATGATCGAGACTGGCCCAGACGCGGGGGGTTATCCCGGAAAGGCAGCCTAGTCTCCAATCGCCCAGAAACCATTCTCCGAGTGTGAGCCTGATAAAAGTTCTCACACTCCACGTGCTCGGGATCCAGCCGAGACACGGTAGGCGGCTCTTCGATCTCCCAGAACCTCTGCATGATCTGAGCGAGGGCCGTTCCCGTAAAAGAAGCCTGATTCGACTGCTGCCACTCATCCACCATTCCCAAAATGGCGTTCCCGTAGATGGTGGGCAGCGCCATCAGCGAAGACTGATCCAGCAGTCTAGGCTTGCCGTTCATGATGTAACCCAGTACATCAGAACCCAACAAAAGGTCTACCGGACCCGCCATCCCGAAGCGGGGATCCGCCAACCTGAGACCCTTAGTACAGGACAAAAGATCCGGATCTATGTCCGCCTGAGGAAGCCAACCGACAACCGAATCCATGACGGTCGCCCTGACCGCAATCCTTTCCGAATAGGAATGTACGGACGAGAAGGAGAGGCGGGTCTGTCCAGCCAACCTCACCTCTGTGTTCCCGACTCCTCGCAACGGAGTCGGTGACGGAAACCTAGCCAGGCCCAGGCGATGAGCAACCCGGGTTGTCAAAATGCACCCCTGGGACCCTGTGTCCAAGAGCGCTCGTATCCGGACGTAGTCGCCTCTTGGACCCCAAACCCTTAACCAGAGGGTGGGCAGCAGGACCACCGGTTGATCCTGTGCCAAGGGAACGGAGGCTAGTCAATCCCTCCGAGGCCCGTCCGAACCCGTCGGACTACCGGGCCCAGCCCAATATGGCTGCCGAGTGCAAAGGGCCATCGGAGGGGGGGCATATCCAGCTGCCCTGCCGTACCTAAAGTAGGGCGGGTGATAATCCAGCCTCGGATGTTCATGGAGGGGAGGCGTGTACGCCCTCCATTCCATCGGTCGCGGATCCAGCGGCGGAGAAGGATAACGCTGGGGAGGTGGCTCCCGTGGTGACTCCTGTATCACCCTTCCACCTCTCCAGTTCGCCCGCGTCCGCGCGGGCTGTGAGGTCGGTGACCGAGCCGCGTGCAGGACGCCCCTTGTTGGGCTGCCCGGTGCTGCCGTGGGTTGGGGTGGAGGGGGTGTGCTCCACGCTGTAGCCACTTCATGGTTGTACAATGCGTGGCTCTGCGTGGGAGCGCCCCCGCCCGTGGAGGGCCCCCTCCCTGAGGGCTGTCGACCAGCACCATCGCTCCTGACGCACAAGAGCTGATGGTGTGGTCCCCCACACCCAGGACACGGCCGTGCCGTGGGGCAGTCATTGTACAGATGACCCCCCAGGCACCCGTAGCACCGACGCAACCGCCGAACGATCCCTCGTCGTTCGGAGGTCGTCCGCGCAAGCAGGGCCGGACACTGCACCAGCGCGTGGAGCTGGCCACAGTTCGGGCACTCCTGCTCCGACGCACTCGTCACCGTCGCCGTCCGCTTCACCGCACCCTGAGTGCGGGAATTGGTAGGTCGCGGTCCTGTTCCGGCAGGGCCACGAGCTGACGCGACGGGCGGTGCCTCCTGAGGCGCCGACTCTGCCATCCTCGCCTCCCACTCCAGGACCCGAAGTAGCTCCTCAAACGTGGGGAAGACCTTCGGGTCGCCGTGAAGGCCCCTTTCCCGCTCGAACCGGGCGCGCAACTCCAGCGGCACCTTGCCCAGCAGGATGTGGACCAGCAGGAACGACCAGTGTTCTACTGGCAGTCCCAAGCTGCGCAAGGCGTTGTACGCCACCTTCACGGGCGTGAGGATTAGCGGCCGCAACTGAGACCTCTCAGTCACCTTCGGCAGCCCCAGTATTTGGGACACGTGAGCGTCGGCGAGGAGCCGAGGGTTTTGAAACCTCGTTTCCAGCAACTCCATCGCCGTGCCGAAGTTGTCGTCGTCCAGCTCCAGGTGCTGGACCAGGGAGAGTGCCTCACCCTCCAGTGACGTGCGGAGATAGGCCAGCTTCTCCGCCCTCGTCAAGTCCTTGCGTGAGTCCACGAGAGAGGCGAACATGCTCCGGAAGCCGCTCCACTCCCGCAGGTTCCCTGTAAACCTGGGCAAGTCCAGAGTGGGAAGGCGTCCCACTACACCCGAGCCCGCATCCCTGATGACGGGTCCCGAGCTCGCCCTTCCCTGACGAGACCTCTCCAGCTGGCGAACCCTTTCGGAGACCTCGTCGTACACATCTAGAATGCGCCGCATGTCCGCGTCGATCCTCTCCATCTGCTCCTCAGTTGGAGACGGCCTTGCATCCCGCAGCAATCCTGTGCTCCTCTCAGCGATCTCCAGGCGCCTGTCGAGGTGTTCTGCCCTGTTTAATAGCGCCTCCTCCCGGTCTCTCCTGCCGACCAATCCTTGCAAGGATTCAAACCATCGGAGCTGGTTGGCCAAATCCGAAGCCATTTTTAAATTTAAATTTAAATTTTAAATTAACCTAAAGTTCGGACAATGTCACAACAAATATATCCGCAACCTATTAAACCGGATACCACTTAATACTAATTTCCCGACAGTTTGGGGAGAAATTATAAACTGGGAACCCCCAAATATCTGGCTTACCTGATATTTTCCCAGAAAAATAAAAACAACAAATATATTATTACGGGGGTATTTACGGCTAACCGCGCTCTGTCTACCAAAAAATGTTCAGTATTTATGCCAGAAATACCGTCTCGGGGCCCATAGCGAGAATTAAAAACAAGTTAAATGCCGTTATACCGATTTTAAGAGTTACTCCCTAATTGCAAACAAGGTACCTAAAATTACTCACCCAATTACTGCTCCCGGCGTCGTCCAAAGTCCAGTTTGGTTGTCAGGAAGAAGGAAGGAAGGGAATTTGTAATACCAAACCAGACAGTAGTTCCGTAGACTTCCCGTTCCAGAACAAGCAACGGTCCGGCGTTGTCGAAGCGGCCAATCCAGCAGCCACTTCACAAAATAGTCCAGCACTAATCCAGTAGTAACACACTTATGGTAATAATGTGTTCCCGCACAATAACACTTTTTTATCCCGAAAAAGCACCAGTTTTACAAAATACAAGGCGTCGCTCGAACGTACCGGCGAAACGAGACAACGTCACTTGACTGCCGGCTGTCAAAACTATAGATCCGCTATATTTCGATGGCCGATATAATGTTGCCCGATTATACGGAACACCATGCACGTATGACTGGCGGTGAAGGAGATTCCGAATAGAAAAGACGATCAGTTACGGGGTTAAATGGTAAGTTTATTGTAAGACTAGCATCTGGCCGCGAATTTGCCCGGAAAGGCTATTATTCCCTAAGGCATAAGCAAGTAGCATTACACATAATGTCAAATTTCGTGACCATATTCACGTAATTTGGCATTATGTTGACTTGTTGAAGAGTTTCACTGGGAACAAACATCATAAAACTGGATTTATGATGATGATACATTAAGATGGATTATTATAAGTACTTACCAGGGTGACCGACCTTTGCTCGGTTTAAACACTTAATACTTAGAAAAAAAGCTCCAAGCAATATATTTTCTCAAAAAAAAGAAGGAACTTGAAAAAAGGAGAAGCCGTTTCTCAAAAAAAAGAAGGAACTTGAAAGAAAGAGAAGCCGTCTGGTACTACCAATTCGTGCCCGCCTTCCCGCCCGACTTCCCGTCTGAGCTATACAGTAGCGCTACGCGGGGAAATTTCCCTTCGCAATAAAACAGTTTTTCAGTGTCTAAAAACGCGCAATAAATGACGATTTTAAAATATATAACCTAGCTAGATCGATTTATCGTCCCCAAAACACCCTGCACACATAATTTCATGAAAATCGTTCCAGTCGTTTCCGAGATTCAGATTCTAAACATACTTATATACAAGAATTGCATATAGAAGTTGCAAAAGCAAAAAAAACTTAAAGTTTTAACTATTCACGAAATGTATATTGTATACGTACCTTTTATCCTATCCTACTAGTATTAAAAAGTAAATGTTTGGATATTTTGATGTTTGTTGCTCAATCAGGCCGTAACCTCAGAACGGTTCGATTGAAATTTGTAACAAAGTTAGATTATAGTTTGAAAGAACACATAGGAACACAACATTTTTATCTCGGGAAATAACGAGAAAACGGGAACTTCGCGATTAAAACCGCGGGGCGCTATTTGTTATACATAAATATTCTTTCTGGATAGGTTCGCGGTTCCTGTAGGACAACAGTAAAGTAATGAAATACAACTAAATTGCCAATAAAACGGCTATCACCATAAAATATGCCCGCAATATCGTCTCAATAAAGACCATAATTCTTGCCCAAATTACGTTATTTAAACTGCATAGCTACACCTGTATGTCACGTTTTCGCACAACTATCATAATAAATGTAGTTTATGGTCAATTTTATGCACCGTGGGTGAAGTACGAATAACTAGCGTGTCAGTCGCGTAACTTCTATACAAATGCAATATTAGCATAACGTTCCCAGTGGATGGAAAAGGAATGGTATATTGTATCTAATACAAATAAACAACATTGGAGTGTCTGTGTCTAATTTTAAATTAACATATTTTTATCAAGTTCAAATGGTAGCATATGGGTTTTTTTTTCAAACGCGAGTTATACCTTTTTTTTTAAATAAAGAGTGACGAGACGAGCAGGACATGTGCCTGATGGTAATCAACATGCCATCCACATAGCAGCTCAGTGACACGCAGCTATTGAAACAGAGTCCAAATCATTACCTAGCACTACACTGCGCTCGGCACCCAGAGATCTAAGTTGTTTTATCTCTGAGCCCTGTAATTTCTCTAGAAACATTGCCCTTCAAACCGGAACCTACCGCGAGTTGCTTCTTTCTAGTTCTACTAATATAATCCCTACTGATATTATACCTAAATACTAAAGTAACTATGCCTATCTGTATGTCTGTGACTCTTTCACGACTAAACTATTGAATCGATTCAAATGAAATTTGGTACAGACATATTATATCTAGTCATATAAGCTGAGGTAGACTATTTTTGGTACGGGGCGCAGCTAATATAATACGTATTCTACTTTACAAAGACACGCAAGTTTTAACTATTCATTTGGTTAGAAAATCTAATTAGTAGTTAAAAGTGAACGTAAATCTATTTTGGGAGATTTGACGATGACGTGTCCCAAAATCTATTTTATCAAGCGGTATTTATTAGAAACTGAGTTGTAAACGTTTTAATTGCTTCCTAAACATAAAATGTGTATTATCCGGCGTCCTTGGCAAATAAATAATTGCGTAAGCCGGACGGAGGTATAATGGGAAGCGGAGCGGCGCTGCGATCGTAAATTCATTTGAACAATGCCCGGCGTCCTCGTACTTGCGTTTAGTGATGTCACAAAAAATAAAAATAAAATAAACCGAAAGCACACCCGCCGATGCTATGTGGTACCGAAAATCGTATGGTACCTAATCACCTACATCAATAATACGCTTAATTTTCTAAGTTTATGTCAGATGATATCACTTATGTAATGTTTAGTAATGTTTTTGGATTGAAATTATTGTGGATTTAAATCTGTATCATTTCTGATTAATTCTCAGAATCAATCATAAATAATTATTAAAATCGAATCTGAAAATATCTTTAAAATAAAAGTAAAACGCCATATTTTGATAAACACGAATAAACTTGTATTGGTATCAAGGTTTGCAATAAAATTTGCGAACTTGAGCATAAAACTTTATGCTGAAACTCGCGGCATTCGCGCAACAGGAGAGCAGCAGAGAGATAAGGCTAAGGCCATAATCCACCATACAGGCTAAATTTTTGTCTTTAGAAAAAATCTATTCCTTGCGAGGTTTTTCTTTACCGTTAAAGCCAGTGGAGGTGACGAACTGCACATCAAATTTGTACTTGAAAAAATACTCAAAGGTGCATGAGAGATTCCATCATACAACCGCGGCATTGTGCATTGTGAATGTTCTAGTTACTAGGCATGTGAGATGTGCTAATCAAAAATCTTACTAATATTATAAATGTCTATGTTTAGATGTTTGTTGCTCAATCACGTCGTAACGTATAAACAGATCGGGTTAAAATTTGGAATACAGTTAGATTATAGTGTGAAAGAACACATATGCTACTTTTTACCCCGAGAAAATAACGGGAACTACGCGGGTAAGCCGCGGGACGCTCCTAGTCTTTAGTACTTATAAAATATACTTAGTTGCTTTTCTGTTTTCGAAAGCCATTGATTTGACAAGGCCGAAGTTCGTCCCTAACACATCACTAGTCAGTATTTGTTTGATGCTGAGCCGCGAATTAAACGTAGAGTTAGTACCATTACTCAGGAATTGTGACAAAAAAGTTTAACTGCATTACTATAAACGCCATTTGGAGAGTAAACTAAGAACAAACGAAGGTAGCGCCGCGAGCTAATACTGCCCGTAGTGTTGTGGCTATAAAACACGGACGCTACAGCTATAAAAGTAATTAGCGGCCTAAAAGCCTGCGAACCTCGGGAGTATCCTAATTTGGTCGCTGTTCTCATAAACCGAATCCAAGGTGAGGTGTAGCCGTTAAACTGCGCGAAACTCATGGGATTTTAGCGGCCATCACATTTTCGATTAAAAAGCCGTGAAGTTTTAAAGGCGAGAATTGACCGACTGTGCAATCGTGAACTCGAAGGTTTTTTATAGTATAGAGTGACGAGACGAGCAGGACATGTGCCTGCTGATAAGTAACTGCCTGCCGCATAACAGCACAGTGACCACGCAGCTATTGGAAGATGATCCAAATCATTACCAAGCATTTTACTGCAATACGCTCGTCACCCAGATATAATATAAGATGTTTTATCTAAATGCCCTGTAATTTCACTGTAAACATTGCCCTTCAAACTGGAAAACAGTAATGTGCAAACTTTGCTTGGTGGCAGAATAACTGGCCACTTAAAATATTGCCCTTCAAACTGGAACACAGTGATGTTTGCACATTACTGCTTGGTAGCGGAATAACTGGGAAAGGTGTGGTACGTCCCCAGGCGGACTCTGCAAAGAGCCCTACCACTACGAATGCTGGATTCGATAAAAAGCATAATTTGCAAATTAAACAACTTCAACTAGCTGCTTAACTGCTATCAGCTGATATTTACTAGCAGTGCCCCACGGTTTTACCCGCGTAATTGTCGTTCGTAACAAATAATCTAAATGTTGCAGGCCATAAGGTTGGTAGGTAATGTATGTAGGTTGTTCCAGGCTATAAGTAATCTGTTTTCCAAATTACAATCCGATTTGTTCCGATGTGATTGAGCAACAAACATCAGCTTAGCCAGAGTAATCGAGAAAGGAAATAGCTTAGAAACCTATGATTGATAAGGAGACAAGAGTAATCTCTGTAATACTCAAGCAAATCAACCGATCCTTGCGTCAAAGATTTCTCCAGAACTCCAAATATGTCGTTGAACACGCGAAAACTTTCTCAACTTGCAAAGCTTTCGTAGGATTATAATCAAATTCGATTTGCCTATACATAATTGTCAAGACTTAGTAAAGCCGCTTAGCATAGATTAGAGAATTTACTCTAGTACTTAATCGGTACGGCAAGTGAAGTTTTTATTTTAATTTTTAACATAACATAATAACGTAAATGTATTAATTTTTTTACCTTTTGTTTTTCACAAAATTAGTTAAAACACAATCCTTAACCTTTGCAGCACAATAGAACGAGATTCCATCCAAACTTAATGGCTAATTAAAAAACCTATTAACCGAATTTCAGATGAACAAATTAGCATTTTCCACAGAATATACTCCAGTTATTACACAGCCGAAAATGTGTATGAGAAATTCTAGTAAAAAAAAACAGAACAAAATAAAGATGTTTTGACTGACCAAGGTTATTACGTGCCTGCGAGATAGCTACCTACCCACTCTGTTTGCCGTGATGGATATTTATTATGGTTTTCACAATTTTTTGTTAATTATATCGGTAGATCCACGTCAGTCGGAGGCAGGTTGTTGATTTAGGAGATGATAGCTGTTCATTTTTTAAACTGATTTAATTTGCTGTGAGTTTTAGAGAGTTGTTCAATTTTTCTTAGCAATTTTTATTTATAACTAGCATCTGTTCGCAACTTTGGTAGCGTATAATTTAGAAAAAAACGCTATTATCTAAAAAAAAACGATTTTTTGGGATAAAATGTAGCCTATGTTGTATTTCTATTGTAGCCTGTGTGTAATTTTGGATTATAAACAAACTAAGTTCTAAATTTAAGACTAATCCGTTTAGCTCAAACAACGTGCAATAAATATATCTCCAATCTTTCACATTTATAATATTAGTAGGATATTTAACGAGACGAGCAGAACATGCACCTGATGGTAAGTACGCCTACTCGTAATAGAAGAGTACCACGCAGCTTTGAGCAAAACAGTCCAACTCATTGCCTAGCACTGCACCGCCTGCTTCACTCGGAGATATAATAATGTGACCATTCATAATGCACTGTAATTTATCTGGAAACGTTTCCCTTCAAACCGGAACAAAATAGTAAATATCACAATACTCTTTGGCTGTAAAATAACTGGCAAAGGTGTCATACTTCCCTAGAGTCCAGCCTCTGCAAGAGTCCTACCCCTACAAAAATAATAAAAAAGATTAAATATTTTCAAAATCACCTAACCAACATTCACGCGAATCTGGGTTCGGCTCTGCATGCCAAGAGATAATTTTATGCAATTTGTGCTAGCACAATGTACTCATTCTTACTATAAATGTTTATTTAAAACTGTCGCTTCACATGGTTATTTGTGTTTACGTCTTTGCGTTCTCTGTATTTGCTAAAATATTTGGCGAACGCGCCAAGGTTTGTATTAAAGTGTACGACATAGAGCTGACGAGCGCGATGCAGAATCGCGTGTTTGTTATTTGGCCTATATTTATGTGGAATATAGCAAATATTTCAAATACTCCATCCATATATCCTCGTCATTGGACAATTCCCGGCTTTACTCGTACGTTTACATCCACTATCTGCTGCCTTCTGTTTGTTTATCATCACTCCATCATACTAATTTTAGTAGTGGTAGGACTCTTAGCAGAGTCCGCCTGGGGAAGTACCACACCTTTGCCAGTTATTCTACCGCCAAACAA
Organism: Ectropis crepuscularia; assembly: GCA_963693475.1. Taxonomy (NCBI): domain Eukaryota; kingdom Metazoa; phylum Arthropoda; class Insecta; order Lepidoptera; family Geometridae; genus Ectropis; species Ectropis crepuscularia. Next base: position 4,550,541 of record OY856340.1, read on the forward strand.
TAATATGCAAACATTACTGTGTTCCGGTTTGAAGGGCAATGTTTCCAGAGAAATGACAGGGCTTAGAGATATAACAACTTAGATCTCTGGGTGACGAGCGCAGTGCAGTGCTAGGTAATGATTTGGACTCTTCATGTTCCAATAGCTGCGTGTCACTGTGCTGTTATGTGGCGGGCATGTTGCTTACCATCAGGCACATGTCCTGCTCGTGTCGTCACTCTTTATTTAAAAAAAAAACTATGCTCAGGGTAGGTGTAGGTAGGTGAATACTTGTGTTACTCGCCTACTATAAATTAAATAAATGTTCAAACAACATCTGCATTTCTCTATTCCCAGAATTGAAACCCGACGCTCCGATTTATTGAAAGAGAATAAAAGGCATTGTAATATTACACTTTTAATTTAACCACGTTGTGCATTTGTGTTGGTAATCAATATGGAATGCACTTTGTGGACTCTGTGGTCAGCGTTTTGGGTAGCGTCGCATTCAATTACAAACTTGATTGAATTAGATCATCGCTGAATAGAAGACTGTTGGAAATGGATAAAAAACGCAGAGGAATGTACGAACGCGATTGAGTTTTCAGGGCCCTCAGTGCTATCGAGTAAAATCTAGAATGTATTGGTTTATTTTAGGTTAGCACATTCCAACGGTGGAGAAGTGTAAAGCTATTAATTATCATTAAAATGTATTAGTTGGGGTGCAGGCTCAGGGAGAATACGGATGACTCCCGCTCCGGCTTGTTCCTGGAGCAAAGGCTGACCATTGCCATCTAACGCGGGAACGCAGCCAGCATCATGGACACCTTTGCGCCGGGAACAGTTCGGGGTGGGTTATTTGGGGAGTAGTTTTTAGTTAAGAATTTACATGTAGTTAATTTTGACGTCGTACTTAATATGTATAAATTAGCTTTGGGGTTTTCATACGAAACAGTCTAGCCCCAAAGTAAGCAAGGCTTGTACTATGAAAGCTAGATAGCAGTGTAGCGTCCTGCGCCTTCTGCATCTATTAGCCGAAATTTCGATACCACTTGAGAGACCGGCCACTTGAGACCAACTTTCATGGGTTCTTTTAAAAAAAGTTAGATAGCAGCAGATATCCTGCTGTCTAATATTATAAATGTAAATAAATCTATAAATCGGTAGACCTTAATTGGTCTATGGATAATGCAGGTGTGCTTAGTGTAAGTAGTTAGTTAGGTATGTGGCGTAGTGTAGTTCTCATTGTATTTTAGTTTTGGTAACAAAGACTGCCCGTTACAAAAACTATAGGTGGACATTTCACACACAACACCATCTAGCCTCAAACTAAGCAAAGCAACGAACCATGAGAGCGAGATAGCTGATATAATACTCATATATTTTTAAATACATACTTATTACACATAGAATAGTGTTTGGGTATTTGTCCTTCAATCACTTAGGAAAGGATTCAAATTTGGAACAGTGTGAATAGTTTGGAAGTAAACTTTTTTTACTCACGCCTTGTATTTATTTATTTATTTATTTATTCATTAATTACCTGTCGCACTTACAGACACGCCAAGACGTGCGACAAGCCATAACGTACATGGATTACAATATTCCTTAACTAAACAATAATAGCTTAATATATTAAATATCATTAAATAAACAAAGATCATAATTGAAACTAAGATCCCTAATAATAACAATATCTATAAACATCAAATAAAGATATGTCAGGAAACACAATAAATTAACAAATCAAAAAATAAACAACGAATTAAATGCAGAAAAAGGAAAACAATACCAGCAACAAAATAATAATAATAACAAAGAATCAAATGTCAAATACAAGAACAACAATAATAACAATCACAGTATCAATAAATAACAAGAACTAGGTACCTACATGTCAAACAATGAAAAAATAATATTAGCAATATCAATTAATAACAACGAATAATTAAATGTCAAATAGGCAAAACAATTACAATATCAACACACCAAATAAATTAATGTCAAAAATAGTAAATATAATTAAGAATTTAATATAAAACAAACAAATAACGTTAAAACAGATTTCCACTCAAAAATGCAACACAGGAAGTTGTAAACATATCATATTTAAACATAAAAATATCAATATCGTGGTGTTGAGCAAGCAAGGCGTTGAGCAGAGAGACGGCCTGCGCCGTGGGGGAGTACCGAGCCGTGTCCGAGCGCGCCGGCGCGGCCGCCAGCAGGCGCTGCGTGTGCGGTCGCCGCGCGCGCCCGTCCGCGACCAGGGAGAGGCTAGACAGTGCACTAGGGTTATCAATTTTATTGTGGAGCAACAAGTAGTAGTGCACCATTATAGCACACTTACGCCTGAGCTCCAACGTGTTCAAATTTACCATCCCTGTCACAAACAAAGATGGATACAGGTATGGATAGTGTCCATACAACCTGCTGTACAAATATCGAGCGAACCGCTTCTGCACCTTCTCTACCATGAGTTTGTACTTGAGTTCATGGGGGTCCCAAATAATGGCGTTATATTCCAGCTTACTCCGCACAAACGCATAGTAGAGGGCCACAATGGTACTCCTATCTCTAAACCGGCCAGCCTGTCTCATAACAAAGCCGAGGGATTTGTGAGCGCGACCACAAATTTCAATAATGTGCTCGTTGAAAGTTAGTTCTGTATCCAGAATCAGGCCGAGATCACGGATACGTTCCACCTTCTCAAGAGAGATGCCGTTGATGCTGTAGGGATACACTAAAGGTGCCTGAGTGCGTGTAAACGTTATTGTTTTACACTTAGTGTCATTAAGTTCCAGTATATTTCGTTCACTCCACGACACAACCCTATTGATGTCCCTCTGAAAAGACTCGCAGTCAGTATCCGTTTCTATGGCAAGGAAAAGCTTTAGGTCGTCGGCAAACATGAGACACCTAGCCGACCCCACGACACTCGGCAAGTCATTAACCATGATGGAGAATTGGGTTGGACCCAGTGTGCTCCCCTGACTCACGCCAGACCAGGTCTCATACATTTCCGAGCGGTATTGGCACAGCTGGACATATTGCATTCGATTGGCAAAGTAGCTACAAAAAAGCCTTAGCAAATTTGGAGTAAACCCCACCGCCGCAAACTTCTCGAGTAATATGTCATTATGGACGCGATCAAAAGCCTTTTTAAAGTCAAAATATGCTGCATCTACTTGATTTTTGCTATCCATTTCACGTACAGCATACTCGACAAAATTAATGTGATTAGTGGCGGTGGACCTCCCTGCTCTAAACCCATGCTGTGCGTCGCTCAGCTGAGCACTGACCTGTCTGGTGATGTCACGGTTCAAGATGGTTTCGAACACTTTGCCGAGTGCCGACAGTACAGCAATAGGTCTATAGTTTTCGACCTTAACTCTCGAGCCTTCCTTGGGTATAGGAGTGACTCTGGACACCTTCCACCGCGAAGGATACGATGCAGTGTGCAGAGATAAATTAAATATAAATAATAAGGGTAGTTCAAATATTTTCAGACAATCCTTGACTATATAAGGAGGTATGCCATCCGGACCTGTCGAGGAATGCGGTTTTAGCCGCCGAACCGCATACAACAGATCGCGCGACCCGACACAGTCGACCGCGACTCGGCGTGCGAAAGGCGGGCCGGTGGCGGCGGCCGCTCGCTCTGCAGCCTCGGCGGATAAAAGAGGCCGATCTCTGAGAAATACAGACTTAAAATAGGCTGCGAACGCATTAGCGGCATCGAGTCCCGCTACAGTATCGCCGGCGTACTCGAATTCACAGTTTGACTGTCTGGTAGCTTGCTGGTCTTTAATAAACTTCCAAAACACCTTCGGATCATTCTTAATATCACTCTCCGTTCGTTCTATGTACCGTTTATGTGAAATATCAATAAGAGTCTTGACTTTTTCTCTATAATATTTGAACATTTCCCAATTAAAGACCTTTTGTTCTTGTCTATACCTTTTTAAATGAAAGTATTTGTATTTTATATTTACAATGATTTCCGTAGAAAACCAGGTCGGATATCGGTAACGAGAATTTACAGGATAAGGGCGTTTAATGGGAACACATCCCTCAAAACAAGTTTCTAATATATCGTAAAAAGTAGCGACCGCCGAATCCACGTCCATCGCTGAAAACACCTGGCTCCAATCGGTCTCAGCTATGGCAGAATACAATGACGGGAAATCAGCCTTTCGGAAGTTCCACTCCCGAGGCAGTGGCTTACAGTCGCTATCAGAGAGCGGCAACAGAGGGTGCGATGAGCCATCCCGCGGGCGGACCGGTCGCTGGTTGCGGACGCTCACCCAAAGGGGTGGATGATAACCGTCAACCCTGCCGGGGACAAGAGGCTCCGTGTCACCACTCACCTCCACCCACTCATCGCCATGGTTGCTCAACACCAGATCTAAAATACCACTAGTCTTATTTATCACTTTATTGTGCTGCTTGAGTTGAAAAGAATCAACCAGAGAATCATAGTGCATTCGAACATTCCGCGAACAGGAGTTCAAATTAAAATCACCTAATATTACAATATCAGTTTTTGAAAATTTAGCTAATAAGTTCTCAATCACGTTAAACGTATTATAGTATTGAGATTCGCTCGCATTGGGCGGTACATATACGACACAGCAAATCATACTCTTATAGTGTAAGTCAAGCAGGCCGATCACCACCTCGACGTCATCCGCACAGCCTGGCACGTCAAGTATCGGGCGCAAGTGGAGATGGTCCCGCGCGGCAAGCAGCACGCCGCCCCAGCCGGCGTCGCCCGCGCGGTCGCGCCGCGCCACCGTGTACCCGGCCGGGAACAGCTCGCCGTCGTGCACGCCCGACACAAGGAATGTTTCTGTCAACGCAAACACGTCGGCCTCCAACGCCAAAACTGAATTTTTAGCCTGGTCCAGTTTTGAGCGGACGCCTCTAACGTTTTGATAGAATATGGTGTACTGTTTAGTCCTCTGAACTTTTTTCTGCTTTTTGTGAGTTACGAAATCCATTGTGCCATGGCTTAATAAAGACATCTTCTGGCCAGTGGTCCGGGCAGAGATATTTATCCACATCCCTGGTTGGTACTGCAAGCTTAAATGATGCGTAATCACCACGCGACTTCAAAATTTCCGCGGTGCATTTATTGTCTGGGCATACACCACTCAAATGCGTCAACACCTGTTCAGAAGTAGTACCCAACTGGACATAGTACAAATGTAGGTACGATTTCCGCTCGGCCGCGGCAAGACCAGCGGCAGATGAACCCGCCACGGCCGTACCACGGGTCACACCGCTCGGTGTCCGGCGAACTCGACGAATCCTAGCCTCACTCCCCTCGTCAGTATTGACACCTCGAACAGCCGATGGCTCATCAGTCATCGTAGACGCTGTGTCACTCGCATTCGTCGGCGGGGGTCGAGGCACGGCCCGCGAGAGCGACATTGAAGGCTGCGCAAGTGATACTCGTAATGTTGTCGGAGTGGGCGGCGCACTTTTGCTCGCCGACGACGTCGCGTCAGAAGTGGTAGTGGGAAGAGGTAAGGTGCTTTGTCCCGCTCCAGCCTTCCGACCGGCAATGGCCGCTGTTGCCCGAGCATGCGCCCCTCTGACTGGGCGGGACACAGCTTGCCCTCGCTTATCGCTGGAATCAGTCGCACTGTCATCCACAGACGTTGCAGCAAGTTGAGGCCCAATATTCAAATTTTGCCGGTCACCCACAAGCAGCACAATAAGTTTATTTTGCTCACTTATTAGCTTATTGTGTGTGACGGTCTCGAGTCCTAGCAATAGGAACATTAAGTGGGCTGCTTATACTAGTACTTTATGCTTTAACGAAGGTCACTGGTAGCTTTATGCTTATAGCAGTTGTTTCTCACGAATCGACGCGCGTCTGACCAAGTGTAAAAACACGCTAAGCTTGTGTGCGTGAAAATCCGCGTCCGCGGTCACGCACATATTCACAACGTGTTTGTGAAAATCGTTACCACAAGTAAAGCCCGTGTCGCTTCGTGAAAGATAAAAGTACTATACAATAGTACCAAAATCGTCTAAGCAGACATACGGACACATCCATAGCGTCTACACTGTCTACCCAGACTTTCCAAAGCAGGTGACTCAACCACCGATATTCAGCCGTACAAACAAAATTTTAAAATTCCCCAGCCCGTTCAAGACCAAGGACGCAAAAACAAGTCGTTGCTAACCGATTTAAATAAATCGTCGACGATACAATGTTACCCGCCTATAATCCCAACCTATTTATTTTTAAGCTCACGTCATCCGTACATAACACGGCAACACCGAAAATAACCGAACAAATTGAAAAATAAACACTAAAGATACTTTTAAGAATTGATTTCTGTTACTGGTTGCATTATCAATGTTTCGACGAATCTGCATTTAAAATAATAAATTATGTCTCGGTATGCAGCTGAACTAATAGCAAAGAAAATAAAATATTTCAGAGCTGAATCTGTTAGCGTTGAATCATTTATTTTGAGTGTATCTGGAATGTATTTATTTAGGTTTATGCATTATTTAGGTGTCTATAAATATGTTCAATTTTACACTTGTGCAAATGTTTTGTAAAAGGTGATTAACTACGATAGAATCACTTTACATATGTGTATCTACGTGTTGGAGACTAAGTGGTCGAAATTCAGTCATAAAAAATAATCTATTCTCAATTTAACCACAGGTTTTAGCTACTAACTATTTTCCTCCCGGTTCAGAGCCGTCACTACGACCGTATTTCTGTCCCTGATGGCCATCTATGATGGACAGATGCCGTCGTCGGTATCGTCAGCATAGTTTACACTCAGTTTGGTGGTTAGAGTACCATGACACCTTGATTGTACCATTTTTGAATGAATAAATGATTTGAAATAATACAAATTGCCAGGTTTTTGGGTCACTTTGAGTAAATTTTAGGAATGTATTTGTGGGAAATTTTTGAGTTGCCGTATTCCAACCTCTTTAACGATTCTCTAGCGCCATGCCGCATGCGTCATGCCGGAAAAATGCATGAAAGTGTCTGTCACATAACGTTATTTTAAAGAAAGTGAAACGTAAATAGCAACTTGTTTTCCTATTTGTCGCGACACGTGCGCCTATTTTCAGGGCTGCCTGTAACTGCAACATCTTTAAGTGTTTTACATCTTGGTGCATCAACTACACATCACATGATAAAAAAAACAGGAAATCCTACTGATATTATAAATGACAAAGTCTGGATGTTTGTTGTTCAATGACGTCGAACGGAGTAGAAATTTGGAACACAATCAGGTTATTCATAGTCTATTCATATTGTTACTCATTCTTTTGATCTATTTTTTCAGACATTACACAGTGCACTACTGACAAACCCACGTCACATCGTAAATATCTGTAGTTTTCGTGGATCGGTGGATTAGATAACTTTTGTTTATTGTGACGCACTACGGCGAACACTCGTCAGAGACATGGATTCACGTCACGCTAACAACCGGGAAATTCTCGAATGGAACAACACACCCACTGCACTAAAAAATCTAACCACAAATCTAACTAAACCTAAATTTTATGCCTTTGATTATGTTTACGTCACATACGTCGAAAAACTCTATTCTGATTTGAGTTTGCTATGATTTCGTTTTTGATAGCGTAAGTCTTGAGTAACTGTAGTGGTAGGACTCTGTGCAAAGTCCGCCTGGGGGAGGAACCACACTTTTACCAGTTATTCAACCGCCAAACAGTGGTTTGAAAACATTGCTGTGTTTCGATTTGAAACATTGCCCAATGTTTGCAATGAAATTTCACTAACGGCTATCATCCACCACACTGGCCACTGTGCGGCTGGGTGGGTGACGCATGACCGCGAAATATGCTTGGAGCATGCCGTTTTCCTCACACAAAATAAAACAAAAGTTTGATAGACTATTCACACACCATCTGACCCCAGACTAAGATAAGCTTGTACTATGGGTGCCAGGTAGCCGATATAATAATTGCTTTCCTTTCACCGTTAAAGCCAGTGGAATTGACAAACTTGTCCATAATTTGTACATACATGTATGGAAAAATATTTAAAGGTACACACAGTATTACAATCTATAATCTTTTAGCAATTTTTTTTTTATCTTTTTGGCAAGTTTTATTTAAATGCGATCATATTTCCCGCTCTTGGCAACCCTATCCACTGCTGTGACGTTTCCATGTGCATACTAATGTGACAGTTAGCGAGCAACACTTGTTAACTTGTCTACGTCTTTTCTTCTAACGTATGACATCGTTTGTTTTGTTTTATCTTAAACGAACCGTTTTTGGAACACCGAATATCCCATGGCTTGCGTCTGTGAATCCCCCATATTGAACGAATATTTAACAGTAAGATTTTAATACTCTAGTCAAGTTTTAGACTGTTGTAGACTTACTAACTACTGCTACGACTATTTCATACGTAAGTTACCCCGTGACGTAATTATTAAATTGGGAGAGAGTTTTGTAGTTTTGTACAAAACGCCTGGGAAAGTACCACACCTTTGCCAGTTATTCTACCGCCAAGCAGTCATGTGCTAACATTACTGTGTTCCGGTTTGAAGGGCAATGTTTCCAGATAAATTACAGGGCTTAGAGATATAACAACTTAGATCTCTGGTTGACGAGCGCAGTGCGGTGCTAGGTAATGATTTGGGCTCTTCATGTTCCAATAGCTGCGTGTCACTGTGCTGTTATGTGGCAGGCATGTTGCTTACCATCAGGAACATGTCCTGCTCGTCTCGTCACCCTTTATTAAAAGAGTTGTGCGGAGTAGTGGAACGATGAAGTTTTATATTTAAAAGAAACACTGATTACGAAGTTGTCCCTATCTATTTGACTAATTTAAAGGAACGAAAATATCCTTTTAAACAAAAACAGCATGACTACAATAAAAACTATTTGTCGGACACTTTATGTTAATGTAGTCTACATTAACATAATCTAATTAAAATAACCTGACGCTTAGCGCTACTGAATTACTCATAGAACGCTGAAGATGTCGAGATAATCAAAATGGTCTACTAACGATCGGAAGCGTACTTAGGACGCTAACTGCATTAGATAGTTGATTCTATATACATAGATTTACTCTAAATTACCTTGTTGAGGTTTAAAGAACGAAGTTATATATTTAGTAATTTAATTTTATTACAGACTAATAGCGTCTAGCGGTTTCAACCGCGTACAGTCCGCGAGGTATAAGCTGAGCTTTGCATTAGTGTGAGTGATCACCAAAAGTACAGTCAGACGCAGGACGCTGTGACCATGTTCTCTTAATAAGGTGTTTCTTCAAACCAGAAGTGCTGCCATCTGAATATGATTTTGATGAAGTGTGAGTGGGGTCAATATATGTTTCATCGGTATAAACGATAGGCCTGCCCTGAATACGGTATTCGGAAATTTTAAGTAAATAAGTTATACGTAGGTGACGGATCTCATGCTTTTCCATTAAAATTGTTCTGTTATTCTCTGTCCTTGACCATTTGAATCCTAAAAGAGATACTTCTTTTCGCAATGACCATATTGATCCTGGATAGTTAATGTCAGCTTGTTGTTTAAGAGTTTGTTGTCTGACTGTACTTTTGGTAATAGATGCGTATGCATGTGATCACTCACACTAATGCAAAGCTCAGCTTATACCTCGCGGACTGTAGCTCTCGTTCCCGTTGTTATCCGTGATCAAAGGTAGCCTATTTTTGATTCCAGACCATGATCTTGTTTCAATCTCACCAAATTAACCTAATCCATTCAGGCATTCCAACGTGATTGAGCAACACACATCCAAACTTTCGCATTTATAATATTTCGCAGGTATAAGTTCTAATAATGCCATTTTGTTTTGGAATCTAAAGTCTACATACATGAAACCAAAAACACTTCTTTTACTTAAATTTGTGTAGCAACCATGTTAATTTAAATACTTCTTTTACTTTACTTCCTACTTCTTTTTTAGTGTAGTCGGGTGATAAACTGCACAGGTACAGGGCGACAACGGTGCACGTGGCGAGAGAAAGGGGCCCAATATAGGTCGCCGATGAAGCCGATAGCGCGGACCGCTTTGTTGCGGCCTGGAAATGCAGTGTAACATGTGGTTCTTAGTTGCTTTATCTTCGAATTGCAGTACTACTACGAATTTTATTTTATGTTTTATATGAAACTTTGGATGCTTGTTATTCGACCACGTCGTAAAGCACTGAATACATCGGGCGGATACTTGTATTTGGCTCTCGAAAAAGTTTAATTGCCTGGATAATATAACAAGATAGGTACCTACATGAATTTAATAATCCCTGACATGTAGGGGCGGGATTTGACATTTGTTATAGTGTATAGTTTTCTACAAGTAAAACGCTTTTATTTACGAGTTTTCACATTCTCACACACTAAAGAAGTACACATTGAAAAAGTCATAACAACTTGCTATTACTCCTATGTAGTAAGTACAAGCTTTGCTAGCTTTGATTAATAAGTAACTACATCGTTTTTGCGTGAAGCATATCTATAGAAAAAACACGCAAGCACGTCTAGATCCATTGTAGACTACACTGTTGCATATCATCAGGCAAGATGACGGTCAAGTGCACGCCTATTGCCGTTAAAAAAAATGTTGGTTAGCTTTGTAATATATGTAGGTACTTTGTTATGAATATCATGTATTTGAAAAATACTTGAAATTCGATTACCTAACTATTTAACACGCCAGAAATTTACGTATTTTTGAGGACACTACATGTCATTAATTATTATTTTTTACTAGCAGCGCTTCACGGTTTTACCCGCGTAGTTCCCGTTCCCGTTGTTAAAATGAATATGTCGGGATAAAAAGTTACCCCGATAAAACACCGCCTATGTGTTCTTCCAGACTATAGTCTAAAATTGTGTTCCAAACTACAGCCCAATCCGTTCATACGTTAGGACGTGATTGAGCAACAAACATTCAAACATTGACATTTGTAATATTAGTAGGATTGTTTCATTCCAAGTTACGTTTTATCCAATGTCAAAACGGACCTCAATTTTTTTGAAAACTATTATATATTATCCTACGTAGATACAACTAGCAATGTTAGTCTATAAACGGTCACATTAAAAAAAAGTTGCAGTAGAATTAGGTGACCTAGATAACTCACTAAATATTCATGGAAGTTATAATAATGCGGCGAGATGTGAGGCCACCGGTAATCTTATCGGAGCAGTTTTTGCAACAGCTGCAATAAAGAGCCGGTATCTTTACGATGTTTGTAATTTCCATACACGTCTTATTAGCTCACAAGTGGAGTTATGCTTTGGATTCATCGAGCAGTGATACGTACTCAGATTTTATTAGAATATCAAAGAGAAAAATAGTAACCCAGGTATTTAATCATTAATCTTAACTACCCCATTCTAAACATTTACTCAAAGCCTTACGTCAGCCAAAAAACAGTTAAAATTTTGACTCAAGTCAAAATGGAGTAAAAATTCTGACGTTAAATGAACTTAAAGAATCTTTTTTTTCTCAGTACGTTTTAGAGATTGTAGGTTATTGGATGATCGATATGTCAGGAATAATTCGCCCACAAGTGGTGGTTTAATTCAGCAAGCGCGAAACGAAGCCGTGATAAGACGTGATAAGAAAATCGATTTCACACTCCACGTGGATTAGAGTTCAATGAATTGCTGCCTTTCAAGCTTACTGCATGTTTCACTAGTGATCAAATACTTAATTTTATTTATATTGTAACCATTATACGTGTACTAATTTATTTTAGTAAATGAAAGGACGCCAGATTCGCCTCCAACGACACAGGTTACAAATATTACTAAAAACAATGTTTTCGCCGTATTTAATTTCGGAGAAAATTAAGGAGGTATCAATTGCCATACCGTAAGCAATTTAATGGGCGATAGAGGTTTTTCTATTAGGAGTAGCATGAGAAACAAAACATGCGTCAGATGGTAAGCAACATGTCCTTTCTGCTCCAATGCGTCGCAGCGATTTGATCATGAGGACTCGGAATTTCATCATCAGCCCCAGAGATTAATATTCTAATATTGGTGGACCTACAAAACTCATTAGTTTAACTAAGCTAAGAATTAATAAAAGACATACTTCGGGTGGTTTATCTCTTAGTTCAGTAATTACTTACTTAATCTGGAACCTTTTTTTTTGGTTTATAACCCGGCGTTCTGTAATACTCGTATATGCACATTACTTCTTGGCTGTCGAATAACTGGCAAAATGCGACAATTCCCCAGACGGACTCTATAAAGAGCTTTAGCACTACCAAAGTGGTTTGTATAAGCCTGTGTTTCCTAACAGTGGAACATAAATTACTTATTGTTTTGGCAGTCGTGTAAAAATACCTGACCGCGTCGTGACCTCCGCTGGAAACCCTACCCAAAACATCGTCCAAGATATTTTCGTAAGCTAGCAACACCGTTCAAACTGTTTCTTTGTTTTGGTAACAAAACAAATAAACGAAATAAATACTATGGTATTTGTTGTTTTAAGCCTTCGAGCAAGCCCAAAGAAACAGTGATATTTCCGAAGGTTTTAGGAAGATGTTATCGGCTTCCAGCGAGGGGGTCGATTCTGTAGAAATTATCTCGACATTTACTTAACGAACTTGTATCGGCTGTAAGTAGACCCCAATACTCGTTATTACTATTCTGAATCGCAGGCCTAAAAATAATTGGAGCATCATGTCCAAAATGAACTCACAGTTTTGAAAAATCGTAAGGAGTCCATCAAGAAATAATAGGGAGGCATACTCAAAGTCGACGTAGTTTTTGTAGCATCCTTGTGCCTGAACACGTCCATCTATGATTATTATAGCATGCATTATGAACTTAAAACTGCTAGAACTCTGAGCCTTTTCTCACAAGTAGAGAGAAAAGGCCATAATCCACTAAGGTGCCTGGGTTCGGGCAGGCCTATATACCATATCCCGGAAAGATGTCCTTCTTGGAACACATTGGTGTCTTTACGTCGTTTTCCTTCATTGTTAAAGATAAGGGTAATGACAAGCTTGTACATCCACATACATGGAAGTACGTACATGTACGTGAACAAATACTCAGAGTTGCAAGGGAATTCGAACCTTTGGCCTCACAATTTTTAAACGTTGAACGTCCTTGCCGCTGAACCCCGATGGCTTTTTAGCATTTGTTATACCCAGTAAATTACACCCAGATAAATAGACCCAACTAGATCTTAAAGCTTGGTGCAATTCTAGCCAAACGTAAATGAAGATAAATTAGCGTATATTTTAATCAAAGGATATCTGATATAACGGTCATACTTTTTCATTCTGTAATTAACAATTTCCTATCACGGAAAATATCTGACAAAATAAATAAAATACTAATTTTAATTTGCACAAAACCTGTCTATCATGCGGTAGCAAGCCAGACGACGCAACGCGTCCAAAATAAATTGATCTCCAATAACAGTAAATTGTAACAAGTTCTGGTGTCAGTTATACGAGGCTAGTTTTGGATTTCAGTGTAGCTCTTGCGGAATACGGGCCCTGTGGGCTATAGAAAGGGATTCCAACACGACTCGATTGTTTTCCACTCGAATGCGATTTCCCTTGACCGTTATCGATAACTGGAAATAGGACCTCATTCTCATACTGGGCCATTAACTTGTTTTACGTACATTTCATCGTATTTATGTGTATAATATTATATTCGTATAATATTTTGACTGTTATTTTTTTAAAGGGGGGTTCTTTATTTACAAAACCAAATTACAATGAAAACTACACTACGCTACATACTTTACTACTTATACTAAGCTCATTTTAACTATCCATAGACCAATGAAGGTTTAAAGATAATTAAAATGATCACGCCCACTACCAGTCGGAAGCGTGCCCAGGATGCTGGCGACATAACCACGCTAAATGGCAATGCTTATACGTCGGGCCAAATAAAAGCCTGTATTTTGGCATATTTTCTAATTGTTCGGATTTATCTTGTTCTATTAGTCGTACTACAGTGCCCCGCGGTTTTACCCGCGTAGTTTCCATTCTCTTTATGTTATAATCCCGCTATAAACCTCTGTGCTATTCCAGACTAATAACTGTATTCTGAATTTCAATCCAATTACGTTCAGACGTTCCAACGTGATTGAGCAACAAACAGCCCAACTTTTGCATTTAAAATATGTAAGTATTAGTAGAATTATAAATGTAATAATCCCACCTGCATAGGTAAAATAAACATTCATAGCACGTCAAATAAATAATTAAATTAACAAACTTACAAGATATTAACGTTAAAAATAGTTTTATTAGCTTTACCCACGCTTTTGATATTAAATGTCATGGCGCGCCTTTCTGCATACTAATTAACAGACACACTTATTTAATATAGCATTGATTGTATGCAGCAATATTTGAATATCTTTAATTACCCATATAGTTATTGACTTAATTAATCCTTTTTATTCCTACTGTTCTAAAATTTTTATAAAATCGGATGTTCAGAGAATCAGCTTTACGTTAATTACCAACCATTTGCCAACTGCCTTACGTATATCATCACTCTATCTAATCTCAGGGTACATTCTACACCAGGTTTACCGATTCGCGTTCTCCACTCGAGATCACGTCTACCCCAACAGAAATCGGTTCTGCGGCAGACATGACCAGCCCCTTGCCACTTCAGTTTGCTAATAATATGTTCAGCAATGTCATAATGTGTTAAATGCTTATTTTTAAAGACTATTTGAAAACAAAATTTCATTCAACAAAGAAGAAGTTACTCGTATACTTTTGGGGTTTCGATCTGACCTTTTGAACACACACATTGGTCGTAGGTTCGTGTTTAGCTAATTATAGCTGTGGGTTTATAGTTTTATAGTGAGAACGTGATGCCACCTATGGAGGCTGATATAAATTCATGGTGTAGGCGAAATGTACCTTTTTATGGCGTTTCATGGAACAACAATGGGTGTAAATCCCAGCGTGTGATGACAATTTTAATAACGTGATACAGCGTTATGTTAAACTTATTTATTTATTGGCACTGTGTTCATATTTATTACTAAAATCTATAACTATGTACAAAGACCCTGTTAGGATGTTGCAAAATAGGACGTCAATAAAGTTTGGTCCCGAGAGGTGCGATTATAAAATTTGTAATAATTTCATTAATATGGGGTTTCACTGCTGGATTATTGTACTAATATTTTGGTTTTTTGATATGAAAGCACTACCTCGCTTGGTATAAAAAAAATGACAATGAGGTCTAAGAAGAAAACCATTTCTTCTAGACTTGAAGACACCTAGATTATATTCAACAGATGGACCTAATCAGGCGTTTCAAAGTTTAAGTGTTCAAATTACGAAAACGGAGCCAAGAATAGTTTTTTCTTGCCCTTTGTCTATAACTGAGTCTATAACCATCCAAGCGAATGCTAGTCACTTCTATGTTATTTCTCTCTTTGTCCATATCGTTAAATTTAAATAAAAATGCATCAAAACCATTCTAATTACGAACTATTCGACCAGAAGCATTGTGTAGGTGTTGAGAGTCACCAAGCGCACAGAATAGCTGCTAACTAGTACCGGACGGTTCTGGGTCATCTTTCATAATATTAGCATAGTTAATAGTTGCGCACATATTTGAAGTTTGTTACGCGTTCTTTGTGAGCCCTTTTCTGGAGATAACACTTTCACATTCGACCAGATGTTTGAACTCGGGTCAGGGTCTATATTCATAATGGTTAAACCCTAAACACTCGTGTTTGCTGCTATAACCAGTGTGACATGTCTCCTTACATGTCATATTTACATGTACCTGGCCCTACATGTAATGTGCGAACATTACTGTGTTCCGGTTTGAAGGGCAATGTTTCCAGAGAAATTACAGGGCTTAGAGATATAACAGCTTAGATCTCTGGGTGACGAGCGCAGTGCAGTGCTAGGCAATGATTTGGACTCTTCATGTTAGAATAGCTGCGTGTCACTGTGATGTTATGTAGCAGGTATGTTGCTTACCATCAGGCACATGCCCTGCTCGTCTCGTCACTTTTTAATAAAAAAAAAACAAATTAGGAGAATAGTAGGGAAAAATAGGCAATTGAAATATTTTTTCAGTTGGCTCGGCAGCTTATACGACGGGCCTCAAACTAGGCTATGCTTGTATTTTGGGCATTTTGAGGGTATATTGTAGAAATTGCTACTATAATAGAGCAAGTTACATTGCACGGAAAGTTTTAATGACTATGCAGAGTGCAGGAGTAGGAAAATGAAACTCGCGAGCTATATTATCACAATGTAATTATTTTGTTTATAAATGTATATATACCAAATACCAAAAGATAACAAATTAACAGTAAATAGATTGATAAATTTGTCTCGAAAAAAAAAAAATTCGCGTTATAATGATTTGAACGCCATCTAGTTCTCATTGTTGGCCATGAAAAAACAATTATTGTTTTTAACATTATAAAATATTATGGATGATTGTACTATACACATTTCTTATTTGATTATTTAGATATTTGATAACATACCTTATTTGTAAAGAAACTAAATATAGGTACTTCATTTACAAATAAATTAAATTAAATAGAAATAAAATAAGTATGCTTAATTTCTTCATATCCCGGAAACGTAATCTTCTGCTCTACATTTCCTTTTCTCTCATTCATTCGCCTAGTTCCGAGATGAAACTCGTTTCCGATTCTATTCCCCCGTAATAAAGGTCTATTTCTGCGGAGATGACGTTATCAGAGCGTTAGATGGGCGATACTGAAACGACCGATTAGAATTTATCTAGCGTGTGTGACGTGGCTGATAAAATACCTAACGGCTTAAAATAGCATTAGAAGATAAACGAAATATTTCCTGAAAACACGTTATGAAACTTGGTGATACAAGTATCTAGGTATTTTACCTTGGTGCCTTTACCAAGGTAATACAGATAATATCTTTTTTATATTATACAATAATAATAATAATAAACTCTTTATTAAAAGACCACACAAAGAAAACAAACTATAAATAACTTAGAAACTAACGGATGACACTTTTAATACGCGGCCTTATTGCTTAAAGCCATCTCTTCCAGGCAACCTTGCACGGAAAAGGAGAATATTTACATAAAGTGGCCCCTAATTAACAAATAAATTATGATAGCAAATGATGTACTTAACAACCTATTAGGTTTATACTTACTAAAAAAAATACAAATATTACAGAAACTAAAATCAAATAAGTATGTGAATTACACATAATAACACGACTGAATACATACAATATTATACAATACACATAAATAAGTAATAAACATATATATATATATACATATATAATACCTACATACAAAATAAAATTGATCATAGATAGTACAGTAGCTATAATTCAAGAAAGTATGCCTTAACACAACTTTTAAATATATCAAGAGAGGGTGAACGCTTAATTTCTAGGGGCAAAGCATTCCATAACTTCACAGCTTTCACTGTGAAGGAACAGGAGTAGAAAAACAATACAGAGTACAATAGAGTAGTAGAGTACAATAGTGACAGGACGAGATATGCACCTAATAGTAAGCAACATGCCTGTCTATTACAGCACAGTGTCAGGCGGGTATGTTATTTTCTATCCGTATTTTTTTTAATTTAATTATTATTTGCACATTCGGTATATTGACTTGTTCGCAAATTATTTTCCATTCTAAGGCTGCCTGAAAGAGACCGCTTTCAGCGATAAGGCCGCCCGCTGTCACACTACTTTAAATGTATTATTATTTTTTTCTGTTTCCTTATCTGGTGTGTCAATATCTATCTTCATATCTATCTATGTTTAATTGGTTCTATTACTTGATCCATATTATAAGATTAAAGTGGGTTGTTTGCTCTTGTGTGCAGTGAATATCATTTAGCTGAATGGAGTGACGATACGCGAAAAGCATTGGAAACGTAAGACCGAGTTCGGGCTGAGTGTAATATGGGAGAGGCCTTATCCAGGATGAGGCTAAGGCCTCTCAGCCAGCCAATGCTGATGATAATTAAGTTTTCAGAGATAACTAATGAAACGTTTATTAGGGTTATAAAACATGATGAATAGTATTTTTCTTTTTAGTCGCTCTTCAGTCTATTTTTACTTGTATAAAATTAGGAGAAGTCTGGATACACAATATGTATCTACTCATTCATTGTATCCCTTATCACGTGTACCTTTTCTTGTGTATTTGTCAATGTATTTCGTTTTTCCACAATAAACGTTTTTTCATTTCCTCATTACGAAGTGATCTGTCTCATAGAAACTGTCTTCTATAAGCCTAGTACCTAGTCCACGTTTAGAATGTAGGTGAGTAGGCCCCGACTATCATCTAGGAGATAGCGTTATCAGATACGGCCTACCATACTCTGATACGCGGGTGGCGAGTCCGTATTACGCAACTTTGAGGAAGCGATCGTATCGTGCCTTAAATCTTTTGTTCCTACTGAATTAATATTATAAATAATAATAATAATAAAGAACCTCGTGAAAGCCGAGCAGGACAAGCTGAGCAAGTACCTTGACTTGGCTCATGAGGTTACCGCCATGTGGGATGTTGACTCGACGATCATAGTCCCAATAGTCGTGTCGGCAAACGGCCTTATAGCGAAGAGTCTCGACCAACATCTAAAGAGACTTTCGCTAGACGGTTGGGTTAAGGGCCAGATGCAGAAGGCAGTCATCCTTGACACAGCGCGCATCGTCAGGAGGTTCCTCACTCTGCAGCCCTAACCACCGGTAGCTTAGGCCCTGCCCCGCTGCTGGCGGCACCCTAGTTTTTAAGTTTTTTATAATGTTTATTTTATATATCTATTGTAAAAAAACTTAGAGATTAAGAAGAAAAATAAATAACTGAATAATAATAATAAATATTGGTGGACAATTCACACACAACACCATCTGACCCCAAACTAAGCAAAGCTTATATAGTTATATAATATATAATACTATAATACTTATATAGTTTTAAATACATACTTATTATACATAGAAACACCCAGACACAGTGCAAACATTTGAATTCATCACACAAATGTTTGCACTGGTCTAAAAAAAAAAGTCTAAGTTTTGTTGTGGAAGTTTGATGGATGTTAAATAGTTATTGGAATGTAATTTATTGAATACTCTTTCAAACTAAATCTATAGAACGACATTGAATTTAATCTTACAATAATATATCTATCTAGTATAGTAGAAATCTACTAAGTTCTATTTGTCAGTGAAAGTCCTGCTAATATTGGCACAGACTGTTAATGTAACATAATCCACAGACAATCTTAATTATAATATTATTAAGTCTGTGGTAGTTGTGTGCTGGCAACACTAACTGACGCCTTCTTCCCTTCTTATCATGGACGCCGGCTGGTCCGTTGCTCTTAACTGTATTGTTGTAAAAAGTGCACAAATAAACTGAATATCACAAGCATCTTACTTTTATTGTCAACACAGACAGACTAACAAACTTATTTTTTGAAAATTGAATGTTCCCATCAATGCATGAATAGATTAATTGTTTATTGCAATTAATTATAGAACAAAATATACAATACCTTAAAAATAAAGTAGCCATTGGCAAACTTATCGATAAGAGCGATCTCTTCCAGGCAACGGCACGGCCGCAGAATAATTATCGTATTCACTTTCATTTATATGTAGGTAGATCATTTATGTAGGTAGGTTATTTTGGAGTTATAAACAGACACTTTATTTTTTTATGTATAGAAATACATAGGTTGTAATATATTTACTATCTTACTTCGCAAAACTTGTTCTGCCATATATTTTATCTACTGAATCAAATGTCACAGTGAGGCGACACTTTATGTGAATTACGTCACTTAAAAAAAAACAATGAATGTGGAAATCAATGTTAAATAAAGTGGCCAAGTGCGAGTTGGACTCGCCCATGAAGGGTTCCGTTGCAGCAAGTAACATAATATACATAGTACACATAGTTCTTGTAGTTCGTTGTAACTTTGGTCGAAGTTTCAATAATAGTGTATTTATTTATGACGTACAAAAAAAAAACTACTTATCAGATCGAGTTCAAACAAATTTTCGTTGGTAGTTTACATGGTAATGTACATCATATTTTTTTTTTAGATTTTTAATTCTCTTACTTTAGAAGTTAGAGGGGGGGGGGACACACATTTTACCACTTTGGAAGAGTCTCTTGCGCAAATTATTCAGTGTAGACGAAAATGATTTTAGAAACCTCAACATCATTTTTAAATACCTATCGATGACACCCCACACGTGTAGGTTTGATGAAAAAAAAATTTTTGAGTTTCAGTTCTCAGTACGGGGGGCAACCCTAATTTTTCTTTTTTTTAATTTTTTTTGTTCAAATCTTAATGCGGTTCACAGAATACATCTACTTACCAAGTTTCAATAGTGTAGTTCTCATAGTTTCGGCAAAAAGTGGCTGTGACATACGGACGGACAGACAGACAGACATGACGAATCTATAAGGGTTCCGTTTTTACGTTTTACGGAACCCTAAAAAAGAAGAGTGAGAGCTGAAAGGTGAAGAAAAATATACTTTCCAATCTTAAATTTTAACTTTTCTTTAGCTTCCTCGTTTCGAACTCAATTTCAAAAAGTTCAAATTTATAAATTGCGATTTCTTTAGGTATTGTTTAAAGAACTTCAGTCTGGTCCCGGTGCTGTAGTCATGAGTTCTAAACATTTAAGGTTTTGATAATATCAAAACCTTAGAATATATAACCTGAGTGGGTTTTTCCCGATGAAAACAATCTGAGTGTCTAGAGTGAATTGGTTTCATCTGGGTTAACGCGGTCCATCGTGGGATGCATCGTCGTGACATCTGGCTAGATGTCGGTCAAACCCAAACCTTAGATCGATTAAGATAATAGTTTATCTATTAATATGGTATACATGCTACTTTTAACCCTATGTTATAGCGGAAGCGCGAGCTCAGTCAGCTTCTTGCTAATTACATAAGTATTATGTAATTAGCAACAGACTAGTTCTGATGCTATGTATAACAATGATTAGAGCCTGTTTGTCTTTACGTAGCTAAAACCAACAAAGTTTTCTAGGTAAATTTGTTCACAGGCAAAGAAGCGTTGGCACTGGTAGTATTAATGGAAGCAAATTGGCAGACATCCTCCAGATTTTAAAATACAGTGGGTAAACCAGGTAGTTTTTTTTTAACCTTTATAGGTTGACACTTGACCGCCATCTCGCCTGATGTTAAACGACGATTATGAAGAAACCAATTCACTCTCGATTTGAAGACACCATAGGACAAGGTAGATTGTAGTTCAAACCTACAAACCATGATACGTCTATTGCGAATTCAAACCTGCACTAGCCTCTAAGCTACGTCACTAAGCGTAAACATACAATTAGCAATGAGCGGAGCAAGTGAGTCCGTCACGTATGCAGGTGCGCTGTGACCTACTAAGCTGAGATAAAATACCTAACTTCGTTGACACGAAAATATGCATCTTAGCATGTCTGCCGTTTAAATTAGTATTTTTATTACGCAATATATAAAACGTCACTTTGATAAGAATTTATTTCTTGTTTAGGAAAATATTGTCCAACTTTATATTGCTTGAGTTTAGATGGTGTTAGGTGTTAAAGTATCGACCGGAATTTGCTCGAAGCTTACGTAAACCTAAACCCTGTAAATTTTTAAGCATTATAAAAGTCGGTATTAAATACCGATCTTTGGACGTTCGAAACGATCAAACTCAAAAATAAAATTTGAAACAAGTTGTTTAGGTAGTAGAAATTGTAATGAATAGTCTAATTTGCGACTTAATATTCAGTATTTTTTCAAGTGTTCGGTTGATAAGTCACTGGTCTAGTCGGAAGAACGGCGCCTGCCGCTCCGGAAACCCCGGATTCAAATCTCACGCGCACCACTGTATTTTCGAAGTCATGTGCGTAATGCCGCTAACTTAAGACGGCGAAGGAAAACATCGTGAGGAAACCGACATGTACGTAGAATCTTTCGAGGGCATGTGTTGGATTATGGCCTTGATTCTCTCCGTGCGAGAGAATGCCCCGAATCCCAGCAGTGGGAACATTTAGTGGGCTGTTTATGTATGTATGCAGTTTATAATCTCACCGTAACCAATTCTTCGAAAAATCGTCCAATTTTCCAACAGCCTGCTAAATCTCCTGTTAACCGTCCATTAATCAGCGGCTCGATATTTACCTGAAACAAGAAAAACCACGATTAATCATTGATGTCTAGATTAGCTAACGACTGTTCAGCACGCCATCGCGTCAGCTGTCAATCACTCCGCCAATTGAGCGTTACTAGTTATAGCTACATTGATTTAGTGGCTATATTAATCTACTTCGATTTTGTATTAACAGCCATAATTATTAATTACCCACCTGGTATGCCGAGTAAAGAAGTTTTGTAAAGAAAAATACAGTAAACTGCGTTTATCTTTTTTAATTCATTTCAAATTACTTCAAAATGAATAAATCGTAGATTCAAATTACGCCTGCACCTTTGATTTGTGCAGTTTGTCTGTAATTTATCATTACCTTTTGGCTTTATCGGTGAAGAAAAACTTCGTGAAGCTACACTGAAAAAGAGGAGTTGAAGATGGGTCGAATTTCCTTCACACGCCTACTTCGAACGTTATTCGTATTTTTTTTTCATCCATAATAGATTTACACTTGACCACTTTTACGCTTGATTTTAAGCGAAGATGCGGTTTTCAATTAAGCTTGTCAACTAGAAGAAACCGATTCAATCGAAGTAGTGACATTTATTGATATGAATATGAATAATCTATGTAGATTATTCTCGATTAGTACTTAAGTAGGAAACCCATTTCACACATAAATATGTATATACATAATACGAACACGTATTACGAAAGGAGTTAAACATTTTAGTCTAGGTCTTCGGTACGTTAACCGTAAAACGAACAACAAGCAGAAAAATAATGGTTTACGTTTGAATTAAGTGTGTTTAAAAATGAATGGTGAACTATTTATAGCCCCTAATTCTGCGGTTAATAAATTATGCGGTTAACCGGAAGATAATCACTAGTTAACTATGACCCAACTTAATATCGGTTAAGAACAGATGTTGGGAAAATTGACACATGGCCTAGTAGATAAATAATAATTCGGTGAGTAATAATAATGACGATGGTGAATAAGAAATATTTGAATTACATTAAAACAGGTGAGAGCATAGGTAATACTTATCAATTTCCCTAAGGTAATTACTTGATTGGACTGTTGTCGTAAAAAATATACTTATTAGACTATAGTATTAATTCCACGGACTTCCTTTGACAACGCGATGTCATGGATCTTGAGATCTGTAGTGGTTAGGACTCTTTGCAGAGTCCGTCTGGGTAAGTACCACACCTTTGCCAGTTATTCTACCGCCAAGCAGTAATGTGCAAGCTGTGATCCGGTTTGCAGAGTAATACTTCCAGTGAAATTACAAGTCATAGAGATAAAACATCTTATTATATATCTGGGTGACGGACGCAGTGCGGTGCTAGGTAAAGATTGAAAAAAAAAATGTTTTTTTTTTATCCCCGTTAAAACCAGTGGTGACGATAAACTTGTACCTACGTATCGCATTGGAACATACGCTAAGACTTTTCGTCGCTTGGTCAGATCGACTTGTGTCCAAATTTGTAACAAACATTATTCCCGATTTTTACGTATTAATACATATTTTGTATTAAAATATAGACCTAGTCTACTGCGGAAGTTACAATTTCATTGTTTCATTAAATGTGTTACTTTGGTAAACAAATGTTGTTAGGGTTCCGTAAAACGTAAAAGCGACGAATGACGAATCTATAAGGGTTCCTTATAGATTCGTCATGTCTGTCTGTCTGTCTGTCTGTCCGTCCGTATGTCACAGCCACTTTTTGCCGAAACTATGAGAACTACACTGTTGAAACTTGGTAAGTAGATGTATTGTGTGAACCGCATTAAGGTTTCAACAGAAAAAATTAAAAAAAAGAAAAATTAGGGTTGCCCCCCATACTGAGAACTGAAACTCAAAATTTTTTTTTTCATCAAACCTACACGTGTGTGGTGTCTATCGAAAGGTCTTTAAAAATGATATTGAGGTTTCTAAAATCATTTTCGTCAACACTGAATAATATGCGCGAGAGACACTTCCAAAGTGGTAAAATGTGTGTCCCCCCCCCTGTAACTTCTAAAGTAAGAGATTGAAAAATCTAAAAAAAATATATGATGTACATTACCATGTAAACTACCAACGAAAATTAGTTTGAACTCGATCTGATGAGTAGTTTTTTTTTAGTACGTCATCAATACACTATTATTGAAACTTCGATCAAAGTTCGTTGTAACGAACTACAAGAACTATGTGTACTATGTATATAATGTTACTTGCTGCAACGGAACCCTTCATGGGCGAGTCCAACTCGCACTTTGCCACTTTATTTTTCTTTTCTTTCTTTACGGAACGAAGTCGGGCAAGATTCTTGTATAACAACGATGATGTGGCTGAAGAAATATGTGGCATTCTGAATAATAAATCGATGTTGTATTGAATCATTCTGCATATTTACTACCTAGTAATTATAGCCTTTGCGAAGGTATCCAATGATCGCAATCCAGTCTCCGTTTCCACATGTCCTTACAATGAGCCGGTGACATCATAGAGATTAGACTCCTCGTCACCACTCAACAATCGTAACTCTTATAGGGCGCCACTATCGAATTTTACAATCTTACTAATTTTATAAATGTGAAACTTTGGATGTTTGGATATTTGTTGCTCAATATTGTCAGCTGAACGGATCCGATCGAAATTTTGGAACACAGATTTGAATCTGGCATATCACATTATGCTACTTTTTATACGGAAACGGCAAAACCAGGAAGCGCTGTATTTATTAAAACTAAAACTATTGCAGCGTAGACGTGGAACCATTTTATAGAGTTGAAGAGCCTTTGACCAGTATTAAATAACAGCTTGGGAAATTCACTACACAGCCCGACACCGCCAAACAACTCATGGCTATATCCTTCTATACCGAAAATGACAAACCGGTTTTCAAGCTCTCTATTAGTTTTATTTAAAAAGGGCATCTTTAAACATCTATCTGGGCTGGCAAAACGTCGTCAGCAAATCTGATGCTGCAGTTGTTCATAAGCGACAACTACAGATTACCATCAGGCGGATTGTGTGCTTATTGCCATTAATCCTATAAAAAAGGCACTTGATTAAGTTCAACAATTTAACCATAAGCCTTTGCTTAGCGACACCTTCGTTAGGAGGCGCGCTGAACGCTCGACAAACTCGGTAATTACAAGTGACAATGTGAATTCTCTGAATATTTTACAAATACACTTGTAAATAATGGAATCACGATTTTCTGCTCCGACCGTGAACTTGAAATACTTACGTTCCATTTTGCAGAGTCGTTGTTGTAGCAAAACATACGTATCTCGGCAACTAACCTCTGCATTTTGAAACGAACTGTACAAAGGGAACTGTAGCTTAAGTAACTATGATGTGCCTTATCTTTTTGGGCTTGTTTGAAGTCATAAACGTCGACAATTCTATTCTATTCTAACATTACTCAAAATCTTGCTAAAAAAATACGCATAATTTTCAGTTCGCGTAAGAGTAAATGCTAAACGACTACTAATACGACAGTAAAAGCCGGGTCACACAGAGGCGATCCGGTAGCGATAGCGATCCGATAGCGAGACGATATTTTTTGTTATGTTCGAATTTGTATGCAACCTGACACACAGCAAGCGGGCGCGATCCCATATTTGTTATCGGATCGCTATCGCTATCGGATCGCTATCGCTACCGGATTGCCTCTGTGTGACCCGGCCTTAAGTGTATTTTGTAGCATAAACACCAAGTCACTGAGGCACAAACTAGTCAAATATAAGTTATCTTTACAGGTATCGTAGTAGGTAGTTTTTAATTGCAACACATTTTATAAGTAGCTATTGAGCTAATTCTAAATCTTGTTTTTAAACTTTCGCGATTTGTACACATAATGTTTATATTGTACGGGGCTTAAACACGATATAAACCATTGTTTAATTACCTCGACGTTTCGGCAGTGTTACAACCTGAGTGGTCACGAGAAGACTGAAGAAGTTGCGGGTCGTCTCATTGCGAAATGAGATCTCGATCTACCCTCATTTGCTCTACAAAAAATCTCAGGGTTACCAACACGACACACAATACTAACTATATCACTATGCTTCTCCGAACTCACTCTGCGATGCGTACATATATTTATGAAAGGATTCCACGACACTGATAACCGAAAACCATCCTCTTGGTTGAAATTACGATGTGTTTTTAATTTCTAAGGCTTTCCAAACTATTCTTGCGTAGTAATGACGTTCGGTGGAGAGAATCTTCGGGCCGTGGGGCTCGATCCAATGACCAGTTCCGGCATCAATCAAATGCTCGGATGCACAGATTTCTGTGTCTGGCGATATTTTACAGCGGCGATGTGTCCCTTGATCCTTTCAGGGATTTAACGCTTTGTTTGACCAATATAAGAAACTACCACAGCTGCAATCAACCTTATACACACCTGGAGTCTGAAATGGAACGACGTTTTTCGGCGTCCTAATATGTCTCGTCATCTTTGATAAGAAAGTATCCACAGTTTTAAGAGAATACTCCTTTGACAATGTGGAGACCTTGTCCGTAATGACTTTGACGTAAGGCATAAATAAAAGCCGGCTGCCTCTCGACATTCATCACTTTCCTTTTCTGCCTTTTTCTGTGTTCCGCTAACTTCGTCACATTACAGTCATTGCTTTAAAGTACCTCCTGAACGTGTCTTTTTTCTGCTTCTAAATGTTCAGGGTCACAGAGGGCGTCCGCTTGATCCAAAAGAGATCTCAACACCGACTGTAGTTGACGAGGGTGCAAATACCGATCAGTGTGGGTGGGTTTTCTATGGACAGGTGAGACAATGAACCATGAGATTTAACTGTCGCTCTGACGTCCAAGAACGGCAGAGTTTTTTTTTAATAAAGCGTGACAAGACGAGCAGGACATGTGCCTGATGGTAAGCAACATGCCTGCCACATAACAGTACAGTGACACGCAGCTATTGTTACATGAAGAGTCCAAATCTAATGATTTGGACTAATTTGGACCTAGCACTGCACTGCGCTCGTCACCCAGAGATCTCAGATATTATATCTCTAAGCCCTGTAATTTCACTGGAAACATTGCCCTTCAAACCGGAACACAGTAATGTTTGCACATTACGGCTTGGCGGTATAATAACTGGCAAAGGTGTGGTACTTCCCCAGGTGGACTCTGCTAAGAGTCCTACCACTACGTGGTCACTACGTGGTCGTGGTCACGAGATCTGCCGTTCTCGTGACCACGGTGGTTGTAACACTGCCGAAACGTCGAGGTAATTAAACAATGGTTTATATCGTGATTAAGCCCCACACAATATAAACATTAATTCGAAATCGTAGCTATTCTTAAATCTAGCTGATTTTTAAATACCTAATTGATTCTCAAATATTTGAATGTTTCTTATTTTGGCTAATCTATACTAATATTAATAAATTTAATTTTAAAAACCCGACTGCAAAAATTCAACAGGAAAAACAAACATTACGTAATGCAATATACCTACTATTTAAGGATACTCGGGTGATTGAGACTTTAGACGAATCTAACGATATCTTAATTGTAAAAATCTATTCAGCAGTTTGGAAGATACGTCCATAAAGAATATATATATTGGTGGACAATTCACACACAACACCATCTGACCCCAAACTAAGCAAAGCTTGTGTGATGGCGGCCAGATAGCTGATATAATACTTATATAGTTTTAAATACATACTTATTATACATAGAAACACCCAGACACAGTGCAAACATTTGAATTCATCACACAAATATTTGCACTGGGTGGGAATCGAACCCACGACCCTCGGCTTCGCAGGCAGAGCTACTACCAACTAAGCCACGAGGCCAGTCAATTTTCAAAGAAATTTACAAACATCAAGATACGCGCAGAAAACATAACCTTTATAGACTACAGGCCCGTGAACAAATTTTACGGGTCAAATGAACCACCAGGAGACCTATGTAGGATGATAGAAGGGTGTAAAGTATTAAGATTCAGCACTATGCCGTCACTTGTAAGCTGTCCAACTGAGAGTAATTGAAGAGGGGAGGTTGCAACCCTTTACCATTTCTCCTTGTCGCATGATTTTTGTACGGCATTGCGAAATAATGGATTAGAAGAGGTATTGAAACTGTATGGAACCAATGCCGTACTTAATCAAATGACCAAATTTACTCTATAAATTACTCGTACTCTGTAAATTTTTCCGACAAACTAATAATTAAAAAGTTAAATTTTTAAATTTTTATAGTTTCAATACCTCTTCTAATCTATTATTTCGCAATGCCGTACAAAAATCATCCGACAAGGAGAAATGATCGAGGATTGCAACCCCCCCTCTTCAATAGCACTCAGTTGGACAGCTTACAAGTGACGGCATAGTGCTAAATCTTATTACTTTATACCCTTCTATCATCCTGCATAGGTCTCCTGGTGGTTCATTTGACCCGTAAATTTTGTTCACGGGCCTGTAGTCTATTATTTCAGTCAGGTAAAAAGTTAAAGAGGTTTTTTGTTTGAAAGCGCTAATCTCAAGAACTACTGCACCTATTTCAAAAATTATTTCACTGTTGGATATGTACGTGATCCCTGACGCTATAATATATTATGTACCACGGGCTAAGTCGGGACGGACCGTTAGTCTTTAAATATAGGCATTATTTTATTGTAGTCAATCCTTTCATTGACTTCAACAAGATGTATAAAGAGTTAAATATATCGGTCAGTTCATTAGTTCATATGAACAGAGATGATCGTTAAGTCCACGTGGCGCGAGAGTCCAGCAATTAAATCACGCTACGCATTGTTACGAGTTATTCCACTGCAAATAGATGCCAGTTTATCGAACCCTGGCTCTGCATTTACGAGCAGTTTTTTATCGAGCAAGATACGAGTATTTGCGGATTAGAATAGAGCAGTTATGTTGGAGTGCTGAATATTTTTGTCCCAGACCTTGAGAATTGTTTGTGGTATTTTACAGAGCCATCCGAAAATGCTAGTTCACACGTTATTTTGCGGCATATAAAAATATTTCAGTCACTTTGAAATCACTTCAAGAATGATGATGCTATTATTTATAACCTTTCCTACTAAAATGAAGAATGTAAAAGTGGATGTTTGAATGTTTGCTGCTCACGTGGGAATGGTTTGTTGTACAAGTGTTGAAATGAAAAACACAAATTATAGTCTGGAATAGTTACATAAGCTACTTTTTGCTGCCGAAAATTGTGGGAACGGAAACTACGCCGGCGAAACTTGAAGGTGCCGCCAATTTTTCACACAATTTAAAAGTAAAAATGTGTTTGCTGTGTATTTTTCCCCAGAAATATCTACTTGTAACCTAAACTGAATATTAAACGGCTTCAGAAAGAAAGCTTTGTCGGAATCTTTTTTTTTTTGTGAATTCATAGACTACTTGAGGATCCCTGACCCGACTTGGAAAGTTCTTCTTTCTTATTTCGACGGATATACTAAAGTAAACGGTGAACCCAGAAAATGGTTATATTTCAAGCTCCTTCTATCAGTTTTCGAAAAATAAGCAAAATGTAATAAAATTGCCATCGTAGATATAAATAGCATTTCTTTGGATACCTCGGTGTCTCATTGTAGCAGTGGTATAGACATTGAGTCACAGTTATTTATTTTAGTTGGATGTATGTCACATTTTGAAATTTAAGTCGGTGTGTGATTCAGGAAAATTAATTATGTTTCTTTGAGTTTTTTGATTTCACAAACGTTGAATATTTCTTCACTAATTTGACTATGCTCAAAAATTTCACAGGCTTGTAAGTCTCGAGAGATTGTATAGATAAAAATATTGCAAGGAGAATATAATTCATAGTTTGTAACGACCTTTTATTACAACTTTTCTTCCAATACTTTCTATCACACATTATTTCACTGCTTATTCAAAATATCTAGTTTGAGAAATCCGTTCCTGTTTAATGCTCAATGCTGTTATAAAGAAATGATTTTTCCACAATTTTCTTTCATCAATTAATATTACAAAGTGTATTTTTGTAAATTTACTATGTGAACCAATCTTCGTTTTAGAACCAGTCACTCTGTGAGACTGGAAAGTGTTTGTTTAAAGATGCATAGTTCATGATTTTCCCTACCACGCTTGATTGATAGTGCAGACTCTGTGTGTGTTTAGTACGGGACCAACATTTATGTATTCAAGCAACCTTCTCCTATAAACACATGTATATCTAAGTATATAGAGGTGTATTTCACATTTACCGTAAGCTTGTTTGCGTATCCCATCGCGATCGGAGCGCTATTACGGCTGCAATCAAGCGGTTGTGTGTGTTCCTAGCCCGGCTGTTTGCTAGATAGGGGGCATTAACCAAATCGATCGAATGGCGAACGTTGCCTTAAGTATACAGTCTACATTATTATGCTATCAGAGTCATGTCCTTTTCAGAGTAATACGTTGTTTTGGCATTATAAAATGACGAAACATTAAGAAGACGTTTTTCAAATCATTTATATGTACATTCATCATCAATCATCACAATTGGTTTTAGTGAATCTTTATTTTACTAATCTTATGATTATACTATAGTAATACCTCCACACAAATAATCGGCGTTAGTTAATGACTCTAATATTATGAAGATGAAGTTTATTTGTAATTCCTCTGTAACGGTTGTAGGGATTTGAGCGAAATTTAATATGCAGTAAGTTCAATACCTTGATTTATATACTTTTTTTTTTTTAAATAAAGAGTGACGAGACTAACAGGACATGTAGCTGATGGTAAGCAACATGCCTGCCACATGACAGCACAGTGACACGCAGCTATTGGAACATGAAGAGTCCAAATCATTACCCCAGCCCTGCGCTCGTCACTCAAAGATTAATGACGTTAGAGTGACGCTTTGCCCCTATAATCTCTTGAAGTGTAGATTCTTGTAATAAATTATCATCTCAGACTCTCCTTGTAATTATCCTGCCACTGATGTGTCACCAAAACTTTCACACATACGTTCTAGTATTCTACACAATTGCTCACTAACTTAGAAACTTCGCGAACTGAGGCATTAAAATTTTAAAGCAAAATCTCGCGTGGGCTCATCCATGGTTATTTAATGTATCCATTACAGTAATTATGCGGTGCGGCGCCCATTCTATGGTATATTAACAATTACTCGCTGTGATCCCACACAAAAAAGAACTATTTGCACACGGGGTTATTTAGTCATACAGTACCGTGTCACTATAAATGATTCTTCCTTCTGAGAACTCCGTGAAGTAATTCTGTTTGATAAATTGACTAACGGCACGATAAGGGAAAATGTGAAAGAGGATGTGGTTGTACATTACAGTAAAATTAAATATGGATATTAGAAATAATGTTTGAAAAAATATTTAGCAAAACAGGTACCTTTTGTAAGGCGATTGAGGGTCAGAAAATTGGTAATGGAATCGCCAAATGCTCGTTTATTGATTCACACTTATTTCTTGATTATGTTTGAGAGAGAGAGAGGTAGAGGTAAATCTATACCTATCTCTCTCTCTCTTTAATCTCGTCTGTACCTCTGAGCATTTTTCAAGTGCTCATGTACGACTGTG
Organism: Ectropis crepuscularia; assembly: GCA_963693475.1. Taxonomy (NCBI): domain Eukaryota; kingdom Metazoa; phylum Arthropoda; class Insecta; order Lepidoptera; family Geometridae; genus Ectropis; species Ectropis crepuscularia. Next base: position 4,582,243 of record OY856340.1, read on the forward strand.
TTATCACTACTGGCTGTATATCTTCATGAAAATATCGTGAGGAAACCGGAACGTTTCAAGAACGACATCTTTCGAGAACATGTGTTGGTACCACATTGGTAGATGACCAACCCGTACTTTACCATTCTGGAGGATTATAGCATCGACTTTCTCCTTGCGAGAGAGGGCCCCCAGATCAGAGTCCCAGCAGTGGGTAAATAGAGTATGACTGCTTTCTCCTATGTATACTGGTATCCACTTTTAACCACTTCCGCCCAAATTTTCGTACAATTGTTCCAGTTAAGTACTTATAGTATTTTTTCAGCGGAGTTGTATAAACATTACATTAGTATGTGATTATGATCTTTACTCAGCCGACGTGGGTCAATATTGATCAAAACAAAATAGAAAAAATGCCTTTTAACTGTTCCTAAATGTGACAAAGTTCTTAGTAGTTTTTATTTGAACGTATCGCGAGCAAATTTGCTCGAGGCGACGATCCTATGATTGCGGCAAAAAACTGTTTTGCATAGAGTTCAATATAACTTTGTTTTATTTATTTATCGTTTGTAAATTCATTTGTATGTATCTAACTGTAGTGTTGGTTATATCTGTGAATAAATTCATTTATTTTGCATACGTAATGCAACGTAATTAAGTAACTGTGTCGCGTGAGAGAACTTTTTTGGAATTCGTTGTTAATCCTTGGATATTTATTTAAATTTGGCTTAAAGTGAAAACTGGTTTAATTAAATGGGGTTTCAGACCATACGTGACATTTTAAGTCACGCCGGGCCTTGGAACATTTCACACAATTATAATTTACATCGGATAACGATATTCCACTTTCTGAATTGGATTACGGCCGACATGTAAAGGTTTCGTTTGCGTGAATCGTTTTAATCAATAATTGTAAAAAAGTTGCAAAAGTTAAGAGTAATTTTCTTCATTTCACTTCTTGGACTGTTAATCGGCCTGTTTGGACCTGGAAGTACGCGAGTAAAACCACAGTACACTTCTAATTACATTAATACGTTCGCGATAAGATTATTACGACGGGTGGTGATGTTTCATGTCAAATACGGTGAAAACGACCTCAAAATTATGCTAGTTTATTTTTAATTAATATAAAAATAATTATATATTTATTTTTATGGATCCTAATCTATCACTTTTTTTTAAAGACACATTTGGTATCAATCTAGCGCCCATCTAGCGCAGAGGCCGTAGGGCCCAAGTACAGAAGGCGTGGGACCCTATTTATTTTATATCCCATGCATGCCTTCAAATAGTTTTATAGCAAACTGAATTTGTTAGCGCAGAAGACGAAAATAACTAAAACTTAATATCTAATTCACACATAATCCAGTATGTCAAATTATTTTATACTGTTAACTTGTACACCAGAACTTCGTAGCTTGATTGAACGATGATCTCATAAATGTAAATTGCGTAAATTGGAATAACAATCAGAGGAACTCTCACAAAGGAGTGTCTACATTCCGTGGAACTGAATTCATTGGGCGAAATAGATGATCTACTATTTATATAGATTAGTTTTCGTTTATCTTTGTAGAATACGACAGCAGCTCCAATCGCCGACGGGTTTGAGTGCTAACGCCAAGTCTACATCACTATTTTGATTCTGATTGACATTTGACACGCGCAGTGATCTATGGAAGACTCAATCACAGATCGTTCAGTTCACTGAACGAACGAACAATAGAATATTTCAATAATACTAGGTTCACAAACAGTTGGAATCTTTGTTACGTAGAGCAAATTATTATTTTAAGTATTTTAGTAAAAAAAAATTATCATGTGTGTGTAACAGATACCTAAGTGCACTGATGATAGTAACTTACAATTTAGTGGTTTTCCTTGACTAATTATAATTAGTTGATGAATAATTGCCGATTAGGTAACGGTTGTCGAATAACTAATTTATGTTACAAAACTGGTTATAGAGTAAAACGTTGACGGATGGACGTGTAATGACAGATTAGAGACATTTGATACTTTGGCTCCATGTCATCTTCCAGAAACACATAGTTAGGTTAGGGGCGATATGGGTGATTAATTCAGTTATGCGTCTCAAATTTCGAAAATTTACAAATCTCCGAATTTGTTATTTTGGCATCGAAAACGTCTAACATTTCTATGACAATTCGACTAAAAAATTCGTCAGTTTTTGGGTCGCATGTATCTTGAAGAAATTAATACGGCAGTAAATTTTACTGGAAACTTTAGGTCCTGATTTTCAAAGGTATGGCTCTATCTAATTATTTGCTCTTTTTGATTGTAAAACATTTAGGTGTAATAAACATAAATGTTTATTTTAAAGCAACTCGTACAAAAAAGTATTCTGGATCTATCAAGAGACCGTTAGCAAATTGCCGTGTGATCTCAGCCTGTCTGTGATTAAGGATAATAAAAGTGACGTATTTTACGACTTTGATAATCCAATCAGAAACTTGGTTACGCTCCCACATATCTACGTAAAACAGATTAATATTAACAAGCAGTTAAATTGGATTGAGGAATTGGTATCCTTCACAGAACGGACAGGTTAATAAGATCCTAAAATATGCTCCAGACTGGTCCTGTGGCTCGGTAGTTAGTCTGGCAAAAGAGTGATTGAGGATCGATTCCCATATGGGAATAATATTTATGTAATTATTAGGGATATTTATTCCATGATAGTGGTCGTTGAAGACGTTTTTGAAAACATCATTTCAAAACAAATGTATCCGGAGTATTATTAGTTATATTCCGGAAAAAAGCCGTTATAAAGTTATCTTTTGTTAGCTGCGGTAGGAATTTTAGCGATGGGGTTTGCCTTTAACTCGCAAACGTACGTGCGTCTTAAAATTTTGAACAAATCTGTTCTACGCTATTGTTATTTTTTAACTAATGAAGAGAATGTTATTAGTTTCGCATCCCTATTTCAGTGCGTATGTGCATTCAGGAAGCGGGAATGCCTGTTGCATCACCGACCATAACGCATGTTCGAATGTGGGGTATTATTTATAAAACACTCCACGGCACGACTCGATGTAATGTTGTGATTAGGCTTGCATTTCAGATCAGAACTTAACCTGCTTTTCAGGATGTACTTTGATGGGACTACGTAAAAAACATGTACTTATGTCTTTGTCTGTCTTCCAGTTGGTTTGTTCCAGCTAATCTCTTAAGTAACTCATAAACATATTTTTCAGGGACTTACTTATTTTAACGGGTCTTAACTGGCAGATATACGACAATATAAGGCGTAACTTGGGTAACTTTTAAGAAAGTTCTAGATTAAGTTACCTGGAGTGAACCCGTGATGAGAACGTCCTATTTCACAAGCAAGTTCGAATCCTGCTTGCGTCTCTGTGTATTTTTAGCAGATGTACAAGCCATCAAGCACTGGCTTTAATTACCGTTATTTCTGTACTGTATTACAATTACTGTTACCGGTGAATGAATACATTACGTTCCAAAATATACATATTTCGTGCATTTGCTTCATCCGCTTTTCCGCGCTTGGCTAGCGAGTGGGCTATCCTTTTAAGAAAGAGCCCCGAGTCCCACCTGTGGGGTCATGAAGTAGGCTTATGCTAATTTTCTCATACAACAGTATCACAATTTTTTCAATACGTCCACACTAACAATCTGTCATTTTCTATACTTATTGCTTTTTCCGTAAAATATAAGCATTAAAATAAAGCGGCTTTTACATTCAACATAACCTATGTCAAAGCAAATGAGATATGACTGCACAAAATGTACAACTTTCTCAAGGAAACCTAATCGATTCAAAGGACCTGACTCACTTTACGGGCGGCTTGACTCATTTCACATAACGTAATCCTCTTTACCGTGTCACCTACTGATCGAATTGTCCGAATATTGTAACTTTAAAAGTACACCGCACAGCTGTTAGTATAGATCACAAAATACGAACGTAGCTCCCTCTTCAAATAAAAGCAAAGGAGTTTTTCTTGTATGCTTTTATTTATTCCATGCGCGTAATGTCCATTCTGCTCTCAGAGACCTACGTGCAGAATTTTAAACGAATTTCGCAATAGCTCTGAAACTATCTGCGGTTTTGTGGGCAGATAAACCAGTTTAACTTGACCTCTGTCTCAGTATAACTTAGTAAGGTAAGACTTGGTTTGTGAGGTTGGTTTGGCGGTGCAGCAGTTATACAAGGTTAACTGTCTATGGTGTTTAGTATGGGAGACTGGTAGGGTATTATTCACCAAGATCTGCGGCGTTTTCAGCTAGTGACAGTAAGAATTTATAGACAAATTTACGTATTCTAAATGAGAATCAATGATGCAAATTTCTATTCTCTCCAGTTCCAATGAAGTAATCTTTTAGGTCTTCGAGATGGTTTAAACAAATTTGAAAGTTAACTTCAATGTTTCGGATGAATTTCGAATGCATTGTAACTGTTTTTTTAAGTTAATCAAAGATCATGGGAAATAATTATGATAAAATTATTTTGCAAATATAATAGATAAAAATCGTAAGTAACGAGTTTCTGTTTGTTTCATACCACATACCTCAATTTAAATTTCAGTCTAATATTTCAAAAAAATTATACTCGTAGGCCTTGAACTAACCTTTGGAACATGGTGGAGACTGTCCTTTGGTTGATATTAAACTAATCACAAAATCATTATGTACATGTCGCAGCATAGCATAATAGCCTAATAAGTTATCTGTTATGGAACTGGCCAGTCTGGTGGAAAGTTGTCTATCCCAGTTGCAGATATTTCTTTTCAGCGTTAAATTCATGACAAACTTGTATTTAACTTTTATATTTTTGCATTTGGCAATAATAAAATTGGGATGACGACAGGGTCAAAAATACACCATTCAAATTAGTTCGTCAGGTAGATTATGAAAAAATAATGTGGGAACCGTATTTTTTGTTTTACCAAATTATCAAAACTCAACAGAGATATAGATCATCAAACTTCGGGAGTGGGGGGTTGTGACGTCACTCTCTAGTAAGAATCGTACCATATCGTGACGTTACTCGAAACTTCTAAACGCTGTATCTTCGTTATTATCGCACGTATTGACCGTCTGATTTGTGTACGTGTGCGTGTTAGCCTTTATGTGACAGCGCATTGGCTGACTCCATTTTTTCCAGTGACATCCAGTTTTTGTTTTAGTGAGACTACGGCTGACTTTTATACGTCCATGTCTTTAAACGACAATACCTGTTGTTTTTATATTACCGGTACCTATAGGTATGTAAGTATTACATAACTGTTATGAGTAAGTCAATGCTTAATGAGTGTACAGCATGCAGTCATCCTATGACAATGTCTGTGTAAATCAGGTCGGTTGAGGTAAATACGGCTCTTTAGAAGGAAACTCATTATTCTTGTCGACTATCTGATGCCTAGCATTTATCTCTGCAGATAAATTGAGACAGATCAAAAAGGGTTTTCGTGTCGTATTATTTAATCGAGATTGATTTAGTTGTTATTTTGCATGTATTTATTAATTCATTTCATTATCTTTAGAATACAAATACAAATACAAATACTTTATTTCAAGATAAAACATTTCACAAGATCAATTGGAACCCATCAGTTCCGAACTAGTATGTAATACTGTGTTTCGGAACCGATGGCCTCTCCCTTAACACTAATGACACTAAAATAAACAAACTTAAATGAATATTGATAACTACAGTAATGACAAAAAAAAAAAATTACACACGTATTTATATAATTATTTAGATTTAAAATAGAGAAATGACAGAAGTATATAACATTTGACATCAACACACATCTTTACAAGAGACACTTATAATTTAAGTGTTATGTTATTTTTTTTAAGTTATTCCTATTATGATAAATCTATATCTACAAGTAAGTATTCAAGACTATCATAATCGAATCTGGCCAACCATGATCTCAAAATCTTTTTAAATTCATTGTTTGATTTTCTTTTAATTTTAAATTCTACGTCAATTTTATTGTACAACAGAGGAACAATGCAATCGTATCTCCTTTTCGCAAACTTAGTCTTCCTGCCTGGAACAGGACAGGGACGATCTCTTTTAGAATCGTCTAACAAGAGTGGCACTGTTTTTCTATGGAACCGTCGTATGCTTTCACCTTTGAATAAGCAGACAACTAAGTATTCTCACAGCTGGCATCAGGGCCTTCACTCGCAAGGAGATAGTACATAATATGCCGTATTCCACCACGTTGTTGGCCCAATAAGTTAGCCAGAATACGCGTGGCCTCGCAGGATTCTAGTAACATGCCGGTTTCCTCATGCTTTTTTCTTTCACTGTTATATCGAGCAGTGACGACTAACTTGTATCTTGTATATCTGAACTTGAAAACATACTCATGGCTGCAGGATCAAAACCTACGACTTCAGCATTGTGAATAGGATGTTCGTGGCACTGGGCCACCACGGCTTTTCATAAAATATACGCAATGAGCAAAAATATAGCATTACCTATTAATATATCAAATATACGTGTGCACCTAAATACCTACTACTTACGAATGTCGTTGTTACATTTGCGAATGAACTCAATGAATAAATTCATTCACGGAATCACACAATAAAAATAAACTTTAATTTGTGTCGATTAAATCAGGTTATCGACCACATGACATCACTTCGAACAATTCCTTTTTTTACGGATTGACAACAAAACGTTTCTTGTGTTGCCTTTTTAGGAAATTAATTCAAACAAAAAATCAATCCGTGTGTCAATCCGTCGCATTGTGTTGTAATTCTGAAAACATCTTTAGTTCGTGGATTTAATAGATTTTTGGAAACTCGTGTCGTGTGGTTTGGAGTTTTTGTGTGAAACACCTGGCGATACGCGCTCTGATTGCAAAGCGGCTACTTTAGGGTTGCCATACATCTCATGTTTGGAGGACCTGTCTCCCGTTGTAAATGTCCAACGCAAAGTAGTCTCTGTTCTGCATTTTTACGAGTTTTGTTCATGGCATTGTGGTGTAAGTGGAGATATAGTCGTAGGATCCACGCCTTCAGTATACCCAGCCTTATGTATGTTTGGTTTGACCTTCGCTCTCCTTACATCCCTCCCCAGGTACGTCTATATAGTGAAAGTTTGTAGCAAGCTTCTGCAAAGCTAGTGAACACATTAATGACGGATGAAACTTGAAAGTAGATAGACTGTACATTTTTAGGTGTACTAACGCAACGGCTTGAGCACAGCGTTTTAGTTTTGTTTGTGGATTGTGCTTGATTTATTCTCGTATCCTGCTTGTCTTCAAATCAAAAATGAACCAGTTTTTCTAGATCAGCACACTCTATTGCAGACCTTGTGAATTACTTAGCTCAAAATAAAGCGAGATAGAGGTCTAGCGTAAATCTCATCATCATCATCAACAGCCCACTAAACGTTCCCACTGCTGGGACTCGGGGCCTTCTCTCGCAAGGAGAGAGTTAAGGCCATAATCCACCACGCTGGCCCAGTGCGGGTTGGTGGATGACACATGACTTCGAAAGACCGCCACCTTCACCGTTTTAAGTTAGCGGCATTACGCACATGACTTCGAAAAGACAGTGGTGCGTGTGGGGTTTGAACCCGGGGTCTCCGGATCGGCAGCCGCCGTTCTCCCGACTAGACCACCGTAACTTAACTAGCGTAAATCTAGAGTTAAATAAAAATAGCTATATATCATAAGAAAATAAACTAGTAGATCGTCAGGTATAGCTAGAGAAGTCACGAGCCCTAGCAATTTTTTTTTATTTACCGTGTCAACCCTATATGTTTGATGTAATATTTACAAAAAAGGGTCGAGTTTTTACTTAAAGCCACGTGCGCCCGAGGTAAGGATAATATTACCGAACGTGACGAAATGCCAACTCACCGCTGTTTAGACCGACTCTACCTGGGTTCAATGACTTCTTTATTAAGTAATTGTACCAGATCCGAGTTTTTATTGGTCATTGATATAGTTCAATATTTACGCATGTATAAATTGAATAAATGACAATTGATTTGACAGATTTATCTTCCTTCAACAAGATGGCCGTTATCAACTGTCTGAGTTCGAAAGTAAATGTTGGGGAAGACCTTACACCAAAATAAATATATGGTTCTAGATATATTTTTCACGGAAATTAACGACAATTTTAATGTATAAGTGTCGTTTTGTTTTGCGATGATGAAAACTGTCTGTTTCAAAAAAAGTGTACCTATGTAGTGTTGTCACTTTTTCATGTTTATTGAAATCATGTTTCGGCTAAAGGGGCGTGGAGTTACATGTACCTCTTTTTGCGAGCGCACGTGTGGTTCCTCGAGAAATATGCTTTTACACAGGCGTACGTAAAAAATTAAAGGTCTCGCAGAAAAGATGTACTCAGCTGAAAGGTAAGCATAAGCAGCCCACTGAATGTTACCACTTCTGAGACTCGGGGAGATGGCTCGCAAGGAGAGAGATGAGGTTATCCACCAAGATAGCCTAAAGTGGATTCGCGAATTACGTATGGCCTCGAAACATTCTTGGAACATGCCGGTTTTCTCACGATGTTTTCCTTCACCGTTGAAGCGACGGCAATCTTGTACACCTGCACTTGGAAAAATACACAGAGGTTTAGGCGAGTTTCCAACCTACGACCTCACGATATATTATAATTATCATTATTGATTATGTTATACTATATTGGATTTCACCGTGAAAAACACAATTAAATAGCTTCAACATTTTTTTTTCGACATATCGAAAAAAATATAGGTATTTTAAAACAAACCTCAACATAGACACTGCACTGAGTTTTCCTGGTTTCCTAAGATAGTAACGAACACTGAAGTGGTTCGCAAACATTTCAAAACAAATTACACAGTATTTTGTAGATATTTGCGCATAATGTAACCTTTTAAAGCGTAGCATTAATCTCGAGGGAACAGTAAAATCGCTAGAATATGAGTCGTGCAGCCGCCACACACGGCCAGGGAATGCTGACAGCTTGTTACCGGCGGCGGCGCGCGGCGCGCCATGTTTGGTCATGCAATCTTCTGTAGCGTGCGGAAAAATGCAATAAATAGAAATATTTTTATTATTCAATCGAGAACAGACTGTAAACTTTTTTTTTTTTTTTTTTTTTTTTAACTTTTATAGGCTTACACTTGACCGCCATCTCGCCTGATGACGACGATGCGGTCTACGATGGAGCGTGTTTACCTAGAAGAAACCGATTCACTCTCGACTTGAAGACACAAAGATTGTAACCAACAGGGAAAACCCACTCAGGCAACGCATTCCACAGCCTAGACGTTCTTATCACAAAAGTAGAGTCAAATCTCTTCGTTCGCGTCTTTGGAACATCAACCATGAAACGATTTCGCTTTCTCGAGCTACGAGCATTCCGATAGAAAAAAGGGCAAGGTGGTATTAGATCATGTAAATCAGTCGCACACTCTCCGAAGTGTATCCGATAAAAAACCGAAAGACTAGCAACTTTTCGGCGATGTTCAAGACTTTGTAGTCTTTTTCGCACAAGAGTGTCGTTGCCTATGAGCCTTTTGGCACGTCTCTCGATCGATTCCAAGGCCTCCAGCTGATACTTAGCCGAACCATCCCAAAGATGCGAACAGTACTCCATACAAGAACGAATTTGAGCTTGATATAACGTGAGCAACTGCTCAGACTTGAAGTACTTTCGCACCTTGGAGAGGACACCTAGCTTTTTGGCAGCTAATTTAGCCTTGGACTCGATATAAGAACCAAAGTTGAGCGTAGATGTTAATGTAACGCCCAAAAGCTCAAGACGGTCAGAAATCGGCACGGATACACCTCTAAAAGTTGGAGTCAGTTGGAATGTACTCCTTTTAGCGGAGAACAGACACGCCGCAGGCGTGTCTGTTGCCTGAAACTAAACACTAACTAATGTCATCAATTATAAGTAGATACATTTTTATTGTTTAATCAAGAACTGACTGTAAACTAGACACTAGTGTCATAAATTACAAGCTAGGTAGGTTCTCACCGTGGTTAAATAGTGGAGCGAGTCCTTTACACTTCGGTGCAGTTTCATGCAAAATAAGCGTATAAATTGTGTTCGAAATAAAAAATTGGTAGCTATTGTTTTAAGTTTTCAATAGTTTACGGCTGATAATAATATAGTTTTCTCCAAAAAAACAAATAGCTACTTCAATTTAAAATTAAATTTAGATACTCGACTAAATTTAATAAGAAGCTTTGACTACGTCGCGTCGCGTCGTCTAGATATTTGAAAGAAAATTTTAGTTTTTTGTTTTTGAATAATATTTATGGGTTCACAAATCGTGAAACAGTAGGTTCTAATCTCGTCTGAACTCGTATTACGTATAAGTAAGTAGGTACTTAGTTTACCGATTCCGAAAATTCAGGAATTTCAGTAGAACCGGTGGAGCTATCTACCTATATATAATATTTATATAAGATCATTTCTGAATTATTTTCTACCAAAGAACTTCCTCCTTTATGAAGTCGGCCAAAAATAAATTAAAATGGCTTTATTCTAATTAATAAATAAGGAATATCCAAATTCTGATTGAAAATACGATGATAATATGCGGTGTGAAAAGAATGTTCGGACATCAGAATGGACAGTTTGTCTGAAAATAAATCGTTTGACAATTTACTTCTCTTTGAGAAAATACCTATCTAATTAACATTAAGATTAACAAAACATTAAAGTTCTAACTGGGATATAAAATTCTCACCACACGATGTAATCCACGTGAGTAGGGTCTAGTTCATAATTTCCCAGGAATAGTGCAGTGGGTTAATTTGAGGAGGTACAGGAGTTATTAACGAACTCACACAAGCTTCAGCTTTACCAAACATTCGATTGTTAGGTCAAACAAGACACAAAATGTACTGCTACAAACTAGTAATTATATTATTATGTAGGTACTAGAAGCATCTCGCATTCCAGTTTCACTAGCGTAGTTCCTGATTGCGTCATTTTTCCGGGATAAAAAGTAGCCCTCGTGTTACACCAGACAGATAGTATTTCTGTTTATGTATCAAATTTCATCTAGATCATTTCTATAGTTTTTGCTTGAATGAGTAACAGACATCCATACATCCAAATTTTCGCAGTTATAATATTAGTAGGACTGAAGAACGGAGAAAAAAACAAATAAATTACGGCTTACAAAACACAAAAGCACGAGTCAATAGCGGCATAAATTTGAAATTGGAATTCCTAACCAAAGCGGAGATATTTGAGATCAAAGTGGCCAGTACGACAAAATAGCAATTTCATAATAATATGTAAGGGCCTAATATGTAACTCGTATAATTAATAACAGCAGTAAGCTCTCGCAACAGACGTACCTAAGTAGTTATAAAATATCAAACTTGTTCAGAAAGCAGTAGATAAATGAGCGTACGACAGGTGTCTTCACGCTCGCAAAAAATCACAACAAGAAATATAATTTATACGCAACAGCCTGGCTCTGTAGGCCAGAAATATAGCACAGTTTTTTGCTCATCGTGATTTCACGGAAGGGAGACTTTTTAAAGAGAGTTTTATGAGCCATGTATTTCAATAAAAACTTGTATTAATTATCGGATGACGAATAGTGATAAAGAGGTCAAGGTACTGGATTTACACGTCCCTTTGAAGCGAATCGATGAAACTTGTTTCGATGGCGATATTTTTAATGACAGGCGGCTGTGTGGTGAGATTTTAAGGATAAAATTCATATTATAATTAGTAAGCCATTTAATTTATAATATTAAACGTAAAAAGATATACACTACTGATAATTAATTGTTAGAGAACTGGTTACCAATTTGCCATTTGAGATTTTTTAATAATCCTACTAATATTATAAATGTCAATGTATGGATGTTTGGATGTTTGTTGCTCAATCATGTCCTAACGTATGAATGGATCGGGCTGAAATTTGGAACACAGATAGATTATAGTCTGGAAGAACACATAGAGTACTTTTTATCCCGAAAAAACAACGGGAACGGTAACTTCGCGGGTAACACCGCGGTGCACTGCTAGTTTGTACATAAATTTAAGAACAGCTTTTCCCATGTCCCATTACTGTCTTTATTGTCTCTACTTGTCTAAAATTGATGAGTATGAAATATGAGTAGGCACATTAGACCTGTTAAAATATTGTTGGACCTTTCCGCCACACGTTGTATATTATATCATAAAGATCGATAAACGTAATATTTTTGTTGAACCTACAAAACAAAACACTGAATAAGAAAAAAAAAAATGTGCGACAGCAAGCTTTATTAGAAAAACTTTATTTCACATTTTTTTTTCACAAGTTGTTTTTTATTTTGTTTCCGTGGTTCTAAAGATTAGCACACACGAACGAAGGCAAAAGTAAAAATCGGCGTTCTATGTTTAAAAATGAGTATCCGTCTGATGGTTTTCCATAGTTCACCACATCACTACTACGTAGCACTTGATATAAAGAAGTACAGTTCGTGACTAGAGCAATCGAGCGTTTAATTTCTCGTATAAACACTCCTCATTATCCGCTGGCAGCTAATGTTAGCGAAAGTGTAATAAACTTTCCAACTCCAGAAGCTGCTCTGTTAGCTAGTTAACGCTTTTAATCTGCATTAATACGATAATTTTTATAGGAATTCGATTACAAATTGATGCGATGCTTATAATAGTGTGGCCATTGTCTGACTTTTTGACGTTTTTGTTGTTCTATTTGATTTGTGATGAACGTCATATCCTTTAAGTTTAAGCTTTAAGTTTTCAAATATTTCTGTCCATCCCAAGGTTGCCTGGAAGAAATCGCTTTTAGCGATAAGGCCACCCGTTGTATCACTAGTCTTACTGTTTTTCAAAATTGTATGTGTCCTATTTTGTGTGAACAATAAAGAATTTTCATTCATTCATATCCTATTCATTATACCCTACTATCATACTCTCTCTCTCTTCCTATATTTTTTCAGAAACCATAGTAATTGAAATTGTAATTAAAAATAATGGAGTAAAACATCCTTTTTAGGGTTCCGTAAAACGTAAAAACGGAACCCTTATAGATTCGTCATGTCTGTCTGTCTGTCTGTCTGTCTGTCTGTCTGTCCGTCCGTATGTCACAGCCACTTTTTGGCGAAACTATGAGAACTACACTGTTGAAACTTGGTAAGTAGATGTATTCTGTGAACCGCATTAAGATTTTTACAAAAGTTTTTTAAAAAAACAAAAATTAGGGGTGCCCCCCATACTGAGAACTGAAGCTCAAAAATTTTTTTTTCATCAAGCCTACACGTTTGGGGTGTCTATCGATAGGTCTTAAAAAATGATGTTAAGGTTTCTAATATAATTTTTGTCTACACTGAATAACTTGCGCGAGAGACGCTTCCAAAGTGGTAAAATGTGTGCCCCCCCCCCCCTCTAACTTCTAAAGTAAGAGAATGAAAAAACTAAAAAAAATATATGATGTACATTACCATAAAAACTACTAACGAAAATTAGTTTGAACTCGATCTGATGAGTAGCTTTTTTTAGTACGTCATAAATACACTATTATTAAAACTTCGATCAAAGTTACAACGAACTACAAGAACTATGTGTACTATGTATATTATGTTACTTGCTGGAACGGAACCCTTCATGGGCGAGTCCAACTCGCACTTGGCTACTTTTTTATTACTGTAATTATTATTACAGTAATAAAAAAGTATTACTGTATTACTTAAAATTGTATATGTAATTTAATTTGGTACGAGTCTCATATTTTTAGTATTACGCATATTTGACATTTTATTTGAAATCTCTGACATTATTTTAACTAGTATTGGTATTATTTATTGACCCAAATATTGTGTACCTTGGACATGTTAATTTGACTTTTTATTGTTTTTGCCATTCTGTATAATTGATTCTGCAATGTGAATTTTAAAAATAAACTCACAACATAAATATTTGCATGCCATAAGGTTAAAGCATGGCGCACCTATATATACTTAACTTCAACATTATGTAACAATGTAAAATTGTACAACCCATGTTTTGCAAATGAAATAAATTGAATTGAATTGAATTGAATTGAATTGTAAATTTATTGACTAAGATGTTGCAATTTCATTTTAATTTTTTTCTATTCATCAATATTATTACTTACTTTGACATTTGCAATTAATTTAATTACATAAAGGCAGTGTTTAATTATATCTTTTATATACTGTTGACTTGTATCTGTGTTTTCGTATCAATAAAACACTATGAATTATCCCACATGATAGTGGGGGCAGCCTTCCTTCTTTTACTTCTCCACTTCACACTATCTATGACATTGTACTAATATCTTAAAATCCAGTGGCATAATGTTTATTCCCAGTGAACTCTTCATCAAGTCAACAGCTATTCAGGAAAGTTGACATTCATGTGTTATTTTTTGGTCCAACTTGAGAGATAAGATTGTATGTAGCTCTATTTATAGTTGCAATGTTTCTTTGCAAATATTTTTGCTATTATATGATATTGTGCGAGCGAAGCTGGAACGGGCCGCAAGTGTATTATAAAAGTGAAAGTTTGGATATCTGGATGTTTGTTGCTAAATCACGTCAAAACGGATGAAAGGATCGGGTTGTAAATTAGAACACAGTTACTTTACAGTCTGAAAAAGCATATAGGTTACTTTTTATGGTGGGAAAGCTGAAGGGAACAAGAAATACGCGTGTAAAACCATAGGTCGCTGCTAGTGAATATACAGACAACACAATTTATATAACGTTGATGAGACTCCGGTTTTCTGTCCTAAAAAGAGAATCAATGCCATAATCTACCACGCTAGTCAAGAGCGGGTTGGTGGACGCCGTACGCTATCAGAAGGTGCTTTCTTAGGTATTTCTATATAAATATTCGTTTGACAAAATACCTACGACGAGTGTGTTTATTTTATCAGCTGGATAGCTAGTAGTTACCACAATACAAGCTTTGTTTAGTTTTTATATTCAGAAACTCTTTATTTTGTGTAGTCAGAAAAACAAGAATCGTAATGCTTCATCTTTGCCAGATAGAATATGACTGTAATGTGCTGTAATGAGCAGTAATGTGCCAACATTACTTTATTCCGTTATGAAAGGCAATGTTTGCACATAATTTAAGGAATAGATATAAATCATCTTTTATCCGGGTGGTGACGAGCGCAGTGCTGTAACAGGCTCTGGTCTGGACTCTTCATGTGCAAATAGATCTGTGAGAACACGCCTGCCCATAAGGGCAGGCGTGTTATATTCAAAATATGAATGCAATACAATTATGTTATTTCTTAGTTTGTGTGAAAAGTGTATAGTTGAAAAGTTTCGCGTCACTCGTAAATTGGTAATATTTCATATTGCTGCATTACTCACCGGCCCGTGTGTAAAATCCATAGAATACGTGACAGTAGCTCCTTTGCATAGGGTTGCCAAAATATTTATAGGATATTTTCATGTGCCAAATTAAGTGTTAGACGCAAAAATATAGTATACTAGGGATCCTCCCCGGCTTTGTCCGTGGTACATATCTAGCTCTCAGGGAGCTCAAATATGTCCAACGGTGAAAAAACTTTTGAAATAAGTCCGTTCAAACAAACAAGCTCTTTAGCTTTATAATATTAGATAATACTAGCAGCGCTCCGCGGTGTTATCTGCGAACTTCCAGTTCCTGTTGTTCCCGTTGTTCTTCCGGGATACAAAGTAGCGTATGTGTTCTTCCAGACTATAATCTATCTGTGTTTCAAATTTCAGCCTGATCCGTTCACACGTTCGGACGTGATTGAGCAACAAACATCCAAACATCCATACATTGACATTTATAATATTAGTAGGATTAGTATAGTACATAATTATTATTGTTAACGTAAATACTCCTAACCTAAATATATAAAATTATTTATATATGTAATAATGTACCTACTAACACAAAAGTCAAAAAATCTTCTTTTTAGATCTTTTGCAACTAAAACTTTTTCTAAAAATGGGAATTTATTGGCTTCTACCGCTGTCTGGTTAAAATTTGAATATAACCTTTATGAATTGTCTAACGGTTGGGAAAAGGTCTTCCGTAATTTTCTCTTCATTTTCGGAATCTCCCAATCCTTTCAAACTCTCCGAACCACAAAATGATTTTCTAACAAAAATAGCATTCTGGCTTAAAATTTAGTACAGTGTTTACTATTTTTAATATTGCATAGTTGGCAGCCCTAACTATGCAGCTCATGACGTCATCATTTCTGGGTCATGGCTCCCGATAGCCTCGGGCTTTTATTAAATAATTCATGTATTGAGTAGGTTTTTGTTAATTCAAAGATAATCGTTGATTTTTATTGATATTTTTAGACATTCTCTTGATGGATTTTGTGTTTCTTATTTAAATATGTGTATTAGCATTTTCAAATTAAAATATAGTCATTCTGGTGTAGGTTGATTATGTGTCATGTAGTGTTTGAGCAATATGTTTTTAATATCTTCAAACGAGAAGGCAGTCAACGTAATTTTTGTCATGCTAACGTTAAATTCTTAACTTTTCTTCGGCAGTATTTTTTGGAAAGCACAGAAGGTTGTAAACAGATTTAGTTTTTATTTTCACCACTAAGTATAAGTATGCTTTAGTTATACTATTACAGCATGACGTGGCATGGCGTAATGATGTTTTTTTCTCAAACAACTCGCATGTAATGACATAAGTTCTGTTAGTGTACAAATGGCCGATATCTGGACAGGTCCCTAGAGTCAAAATGAGTTTAAATTCACTCCTTCAAGTCTCTGAGTATCCTGTACGTTTCTGGATTTGCGGTCTCTACTCAAGAACATGAACGAAAGTGGGTGTATATTTTTTTTTCGTAATGTATTACAGCGGCCAGTTTTGTGTATGCATATTAGCAGGCTATTTTTGTGCAAAATTTAATAATTTAGCAGGAATGTAGATACCAAACCACCAGGTGCAGTTAGTTTTAAATAACTAATCGTAGTTCACGATCCTACATTGTCTATCGTCGCCTCCGCCTATTACTGAAGTTGAGTGACGAGAGCTTTTACTGAAGAATATTCATCAGTGTACCGTCGCTTGACAGGTGTTTGTCAACGCCAGAAGTACATAGGTATTCTGTTTGTTACATGATATTCGATGGGTAGTGAGACACTTTGCTCGACATTTTATACGTTAAGCTATTAGCATCGACAACTTCGATTTATGGTATGGCTTTACTCTCTTTTGCATTACATTTTGTGTATCGCGATAAAGCCGCCTGAAATATATTATGCGTATCTTTTCAAATTTATAACTAGTAGGTGTTAGTAAGTAAAATAAGACCGCAGGGTTAGGTTCAAGTTATTGTTATCTGTAAGTTTACTTTTATTGACATATGAATATTTTATTATAAATAAATAATCTAATAATCTGACAAATTGTGAACTGAATTTCAGTAAATAAAGCTTTTTGAAAATGAATTTTGGAAGCAAACAAAATAAAGTACTTTCAAATTAAGAATTTAACATCATACATATATATTCTGACAGTAATAATGTATTGACAACAAAAAATGTTTAAATCGTTTCAGCCGTGGCTGAGGTGTATAACCTCCATTCTACCTACGACATTTTATACGCCAGTCATGTAAACTTAATAACAAACTGAATTCAATAAGTCTCATTTTAAAATCATGGTTATAAATATTTGAGCTGGAAAAACATTCATCAGAGCTCAATTAATATGCATGAGTATTAATCAAACGTTTAAACAATATGCAAATATCAATCACAAGTTAACAACGAATATCACAATGAGGCTATTTTGATTGCACGTCAAAAAGTGACGCAACGTCAAAAATACACGTAAAAAATTACATTAGCGCACTAAAAACGGGATGTGAATCATCAACTTTGTAAAAGAACTTGACATCTTAACGGAGAATCGCTAATGGGACAGTCCTGTTTTCGAGCACGTTTCGGGATAAGGCTGCGTGCTCACTGTAAATGTACCCTTATAGTTTTTGTACCCATATATATTATCTTTTAGCCACGGTAGCAGCTACGCTGAAAGCTCGTTTCTACGCATTGCGGTAACTGACAGGTTGAAAAACTGGGACCGACGGCGACGCGACGAGAAAACATTTAGTGACGAATGTGACAGGTTACTTTATTGATTACTGGCAACACCCTTTGGTTCTATTCTACCTGCTTATATTATGTATAAGAAACTATATTATGCGTATATTATGTTTAAAAAAACATACTGTTGAACCGTATTGCCAATTCGTTACTTGATATTTATTTGTTAAAATTATTAGGTCAAAGTTTCGTATGACAGAATTAAGTTTGGTTGGTCTATTTTTAAACCCTTTTAAAACATTTTTAATGCCTATTAAACATTTTAATTGTATTCTTTACATAAAATTTAAGAATTGAAATTTATATAAGTCGTGGTAGCATTCGTTGCAAACAGCTTATACAATGCATTGAAATATTTTTGCTAACTTTAATTTGTACTATTAGTAATTTACAGTCATTCTGAAAATGTATTTTGTTTTAGTTATTTATTGAAATGTCATTGTAGTTATGTTGTTCTTATTATAAGTATTCGTACTTGTTTTTGTATTTGTATTACGTATAAATTTAAAATAATTAACATATAATGTTGTAAATAGATTAAATGTGGAAAATGTAAAAACTGTTAAATGTCATCTACAACCAGTTAACAAGTTAACCTTCGTACCAACTTTTCTGTATCAGTCAAGTTTGTAGACTATTCCTTACAATCGCGGAATCTAACGTACCTATTCTCTTAGCATTATTGCCATTTAAGTCCAACTATAGTCTCAATTGATGTTGTTCTCATGCTAATGATATTTAGATAGCCTTCAAAGCATCCTTGAGAGGTGTAAAAATGAGTATTATTTGTACTTCTATTGTACCAACAATGGACATCTCATTTGTTTAATATACACGTGGGATGAGGCTGCTTTGTTACTTAAGTTATGAATTGTTACCCATATTAACATAGTAATAAAATATCTAATAAGCACTGGAATTATCCAAAGTCTTTTAACATTGAAACAATTTTTTTTGGAAAATTTAAAAAATGAAATTATTCGTGGAAACTTTTCACAAAACACTATTGTATTTACAACAAGCCACGCTGTTACTACGAAAAACACATGGAACATATTTATTTAATTGTGAATACATTTATTGAATTTATAAAAATATCAAAGTACAAAACAAAAATCCATATTCAAAAAACCCAAAAAAAAAAAAAACATGGGTAGTGATATCCCCAAAATACGAAAGTTCACTGCTGGTTGACCCGCGAAGAAAGCAATTATTATTTATCGAGGCAGTATAATTATAATTTGCATCCACGACAATATTATTCTCGAAGAACTTAAACCCTACTGTTTTTGATTGTTGAAAAACAAGCTATGTGAAACCAGAGGAACGGCTTAGCTCACTCTCAATAATGTCTGTTAAATCTTCCAGGATAAAGTGGCCTATATCTAATCCTGAGCATAAGCTGGCAAGCATCCATATCGGATTACACAGAAAATCCTTTGAGCTATTACAGCATAAATTACACACTGACACTCACTTATTTTCACCAGTAAAATTTAGTCTGAACTTTGTAGGAAAAAGGGTAAACAAGAGGTAAACAAGTGCTGTTCTTTACGCTTCGTTATTTATACACGCGAGCTTCGAAGCTTCTTACAGTGAAAAACTTGGAGTGACATGTAAAAAGCTAATAGATGTGGTTGTGGGTGCTGATTCTGGAAACATAACTGAAAACCAGAAACCAGTGACACCTCGATATAACTTGACCCACAACATATCAGAACCACTGCCAGTTTTGGGGTCGACTTATACCGGTAAACACGCAAGCTAGAAATACAGACCCAGGATTTTGACCCAACAAGTTCTCAGATTACACGTGTCCACACTCCTTTGTTCAATTAGTAGTAACGGCGAGACGCCGTATTGTAACGCCACGCCTGTTGACACAGTTGCAACGAACCACATTGTCATTGAAAATGGTTAAATAAAAATGTCACGCTGCTGCCTCGAGACAGAAGGCTCCAAGGTACCGTTTTAATATTCATAGTTGGACGTAACTAGAATCTTTCTGGAGAGTGCGGGGAATATGATCAACATCATGACCATTACTTCCCACTGCCGAAGACAACCCGCTAGTGTATTGTACCTTGTCTCAATCTTGAACTAGTCTCATCCCTGAATGGTCCGTGACTTTTCGAGTCCTATCGCCTCATTTAGACGATGCTTCTTTTTGTTATGTTAGCCACCAATCTGTCAACGCTCAAGTCCTAGGTGGTATCTGTCACTCAAGCCGGGAACGTATACAACCTCGGAAGAAGGAATGTACAACCCATTTTCCCTTTGAGTGAAATATCTCACACCTTTGCTTGATGTCGGATTTCAGAATTCCTCGCCTGGTCTTGTGGCTTGACACCGAGCATAGTTCGCTTCTTAAACTTGAATTTTGTTGACAGCCAGAAAAACATACTGTAGTGAATCATGTTGGGTATCCACCAGATATATGTGAAAAAAAGTAAATCTGCGTCTTAGTGGTCGTTAAGAGTAACTATTTTCTGATCTGTGGTTAAGGCATAGAATAGATAATACAGATAGAACGGACACTCCCCACCCCCCGCTAGTTTCAAGCTTCCTTCCCCGCAAGCACCGCGAGAAGCACTCAACGAAGGGTTATATCGGACGATAATTTTCTATGAGAATACGACCATGATGCTGTATTATTTAACAAAATGGTACCAAATTTTTCGTCTATTATACGAAACAATAAGAGATTTTTGATTTCATAAGAATTTCTACAAAGATTGAATCATTTTTATAAACTGTGTTAGCTATTCTGGTTAGAAGTACGCGCCAACACTGAAGTCCTGTGACGAAATTATTAAACTCGTTGTTTTTAAACTGCGGTTTTCGTTAATCGTTGTGAAATACGTCAGTGGCGCCAAAAACGTATGGTAACGAGTGATGGCGCGGAGTATAGTTCGCAATTCACGAAGTCACTAGTCACTAGTGTTGCCAATTTAGTGGATTACTATTTTTTTTACTAAGATTGCTACTATTCAGATTTATTGATAAGTGATTAAGTGATTATTTCTTAGCATTCAACCGAATCAAAAAAAAGAAACAGGTTCAATATTTAGACTATCTGTACTTTTATATGTGTCCATGTATAATGTATATATTATGCCGGTCAATAGTGAACAATGAATATAGGATTTCATCTAGTAAGTAGTATGCTTATTTAAGATTTCACAACAACCATTCATTAAAACCAGTAAGAGGATACGAGTACATTGACTATTGGAATGGATAGTTCCAAAAAAAAAAATACGATATTTTTAAACTAAAACTTATTCAGTAATTAACGGCTTTGACATTGACTTATAAACTTTACCGGTTCTAGTACTACCGGTACTACTACGATTTAGTTTCATTTTTAACCAACTTCAAAAAAGGAGACAGATCTCAATTCGTTTATATGTTTGTTACGTAATAGCTCCATTTATTGTGAAACAAAGGACATAAGCCCAAATCACATTGAAAAAACCCAGGTGCCACACCTGGGTTTTTTGATGTACCTCAGATTTTAAGTTATTAGTAATAATATTCTAAACTATCATCATCATCCGTTTGAGTGGCTAACCTGCGTTTTTTTGCCTGTAGAAGTTTTGTAGAAGTTCGTGTCAAAAGCTCGTTTTATGGAACAAAATGTATTGTATAATTTGGTGTTAATGATATAAAAATAATATATACCGGCTGAGTCATAAAGATATATTATATCAAACAATGCACGAATATGCTTAAGTATAGAATATGATTTGTATTCAATTATCAGTTTGCTTACATCGCGGGTCAAATCTGGACAAGTACTAGCACAAGCACAGCACTAGCATAGGCTTGGGATATGAGGCGTACTTGAAGAGAGGTATATGCTAAGATGTTACGAAGATGATGATGATGATTACATCGGATTGCAAACAGTATTGGTGAACTTTAAAAAAAACGCCTACAAAACTACACTGATAAAAAACATGTTAGCCACTAATTTGGGTTATGGGAGTGGTGTAATTTTTTTTCCTAAAATATATTTACATACAGTTATTAGATTTTTTTGAGATTAGATACAATTATTTTGTGCCGAGGTCAGGGTACGATTTGGGCCATGTCTCCTTTGATGTTTCTTTTCTTTTGGTAGATCATAGTTTTGAAACATGAAAACAAAACTAAAAATTACTTTCGTTTATTTTTGTTCAAGTTTTTTATGATCGTCGTTGAAATTTGGTCAATTAAGTTTCTGAATTTAGTTTGAAATTAAAACTGATTTTTGTTTATTCGGCGCAAATAAATTATTAAGTAATGACTTCAACCTTAAAATGTGATTTGAGTATAATAGACTCACTCACTATTCTCACAATATTTAAAGTTTTATGCGATCCTTACTATAATGCGAATAAATAAATCACTATTTATCAACATACAAAAGTTATATTTTTTTAAGCAATTAATAAAAAAATAAATCCGGAACTAGCAACATTATCCCGCGAGACACGAGACACGAGATCCACAAGGCGGCCATAGTAACAACAATTCGTAATGTTTGTTTACAAAATTAAATTGTAGTTTTGAGTTGAAAAATTATGTTGTTCTTTACTGTGGTGAGACATGCGATGGAAATAATTAATAATTAGTTTGTGCAGTGTACACTCTGATTATAGTGAACTGTGTGTAAATGCAACTTATAGACGTAGTTTTACCATCTAATGTGAAATACACGATATGTGGAGTGATTAATTAATATATTGTCAGATTAAAGTTTTCTCTTTGGGTAAGTGTACTTAACTAAAAATCAATTCGTCCATGGTACCTTTATTATCTCCTATTTTGTTTTAAATCTTCTCCCTTCTGATTGTTGATGAAAGTTATATTTACATTAAAGATCGAACACTAACTAGGTAAGATTACTTAACACAGGCAGGTGAACTCACGAGTCACAGCTATTCCATAAAATAATTTAGTAACCCTAGGTGACACGCACACATGCGTAAATGTGTTCGAACGACATATGCGTAGTTGTGTGAGTGTAGGTATGTCAACTGCACCGTCTGTATGGATTTAGGCCGAGTGTCCGGGGCCTGGTTAAGGTGCTATATTTCGTTTTCAAGCTACAACTGAGCTATCACCACTTTAACTCTTCACAAATGCGCGTCTGTGCACATGTAATATTAGAAACCGTTTATAATTCGGAATTTTAGATCTCTCTGTGTTCGGCATTGAGCGTGGGTGAGAGTTGCAGTGATTAGCGGTTAGCGGAAATGTAATTCATTCTTATGGACTTCTGGT
This sequence comes from Ectropis crepuscularia, assembly GCA_963693475.1. NCBI lineage: Eukaryota > Metazoa > Arthropoda > Insecta > Lepidoptera > Geometridae > Ectropis > Ectropis crepuscularia. Next base: position 4,605,573 of record OY856340.1, read on the forward strand.
TTTTTAATGTAAAGTGAAAACATCTCAGGTTTGCGCGTTGGTTTTAATGTACTATTTGCTTATTTTATCATCTGGGACAGGGCCGTCTTAAGTCTATTCTGCGCCGGGGTGCGGGACTCGGCCTGCGCCCTCGTTTTGTATACCTACACTGCAGCGTGGCACGCGACTGACGACACACTAGTATAAAAGGGGTCTTAGTCAACCAAGAAAACACAATACACGTAATTTTGATAATTTATTACTCTAAAACACAAAATTAAAACTTCGATTACTAAATATCTATTTATTACGTGTACATAATACATAGGTACATCAAACAAACTCAATTTTTCTAGCTTTTGAGTTGGCAAAGATTTTAATTAAATCGTTTACTTTTTATATCAATTTTGGATTCTATATTTATAATGGCTAAGTTTGTCAGTCTGTCTTGGGTCATGGTTGAACGAAGATATTTTTTTAATAATATTAATTTTGAAAAGTATCTTTCACCTTCTGCTACTGTAACAGGCAGTGTTAAATATTTACGCAAAGCTGTTGAGATATTAGGAAATGAGGAAATATTTAATTTAGAATATATATTATACTAGCGGCCCATTCCAGCTGCGCTCGGATATTGTAATTTAAAGAGTATTAATCGAAATAAAAACTATCCTATCTCTCAAGTTGGACCAGACTGCTCACGGTGTGCCAATTTAATTTAAAATCGGTTAAGTAGTTTAGGAATTCATCGCGGACAAACATCGTGACAGGAGATTTATACTTATATATTAAGATAGAATGTAGATTTAAAGCGGCCCATTCCGGCTGCGCTCGGATATTATCATTTAAAGACTATTAATCGAAATTAAAACTATCCTATCTCTCAAGTTGAACCAGACTGCTCGCGGTGTGCCAATTTAATTTAAAATTGGTTAAGTAGTTTAGGAATCCATCGCGGACAAACATCGTGACAGGAGATTTATATATATTAAGACTAGCTGACCCCGCAAACGTTGTTTTGCCTTAGTGAACAACCCTTGTCACTTAGGGGTATGAAAAATAGCTAGTAGCCGATTCTCATACGTACGGAATATGCATATAAAATTTGGTTAAAATTAGTAAAGCCGTTTCGGAGGAGTAAGAAAACAAACACTGTGACACGAGAATTTTATATATAAGATAAGATAGCTTAAAATATCAATGGGAGTACTTGTTGCTGCTTTGGGAAAAATATTGGCAACAATTCTAATTCATTTCATAAATCCTCCCCGTCAATATCAAATCTATTTTTAAATGTTAGTTTTTCTTGGAGCTGATAACACTGAGATTTTTTTTCATGCATCTCTAATTTATTCCAACATTCAATGTTTTGGAAGAGTGTAAAAACTGAATTGTGTTCCGTCAGCAAATCGCATCTCTCATTTAATTTCGAGATAGCAGTGTCCAGTAGAAAAAAATAAACACAAACTTTAAATTTTTTGGTTGGGTCTAAAATGGGCTCATCTGCAGCCTCGTACTCAAAATGTCTTTTTCGGGGACGTGGACGAGCAGTTTCTTTCTCACAAACAAATGATGTGATGATCATGATGTGATGATGATTGTAATGTATTTGACACTAACACTTAAATATAAAATTGACTACCTTTATATTTTTTCTCTAAGAACTTCCGTGCTAATTCGCCGGTTCTCGCAAATGAAATGAGCTAAAGAATTCAATTACTTATAAGAAGAAATCAGAACAATCACTGACCGACACTTACATAGGCGCCGCGCGCCGCTCTGTAAATTCAAATGAACTTACACCTAATTGTAGTTATTTAGAGGTAATTTCTCTTTAAGTGCGAGCGCCCGGACGACTATGTCAAAGGACGCAACAGACGTACAGGTGCCGCGCCGCGCGCCCTTTCAAATTAGCTTACTCTCTATTTACCTACTTAGAGATAATTTTGCTTCAAGTACCGAGCAAGACCGGGCGACCACGTGTCAAACGTACATACATACACTCTCTTTGGATTAGAGATTTTGATGCACGCGTGTTGTATGAAATAAAATTGTTATTTGCGTAGTGTAATAATGCGGTAAGACAAGCGCCGAAAGCGTAATAAAAGTATTTTTTTTATTGTTGATGACTTTTTTTTGCTTGCGCATACATATTTGTCGTATGTAACAAGTATATAAAACTGTGTAATAGCGTTAAGTTCAATGAAATATCCAAAAATTCAGCGCTCGAAAGACGCCCCCGGGCGCTCCGCGCCCGGGTGCACCGCACCCCTTGCACCCCCTGGTAAAGACGGCCCTGATCTGGGAATTCCTTAGTTTTATGTTTCAATATGATATCTGCTTTAAATTGTAGGTATTTATTAGGTAACTATTATTTTTAAAGTGTTTTGTTTATTTTATTAATATTTAAAAAATGTTAAAATGAACTGTTTTCCCGCAATAAAAAAGTTTTTATGTTACTCCAGATTATAAACCACGTGTGGTTGAAATTCCCCGATCCATTCACCAGCTGCGACGTGATTGAGCAACAAACATCCATACATCCAAACTTTCGCATTTGTAATGTTAGTGGCATTTTATCATAGTTTGCCCTTTTCTATTACGTTCACGACAAAAGTCTTGAGTACTTCCGAGCACACCTTTCTCATGTTTCCGTTCACGTACAGACCATACAAATTAAAACTCTCGCGACCCCGTTGCAAAACCCAACGCATAACAATTACCGGTGACAATGAATCGTGGCGGCCTATTAAAATATCGCGGAGAGCTCGTTAATTTCGACGACACTATTTCAGACAGACATAAAGAATGACTGTGGTGCAATTTATAAGATTCAGACTATTTTTTGCAAAAAGTTTTGGTAAACTGAAATTATTCGCTTTACGTTTTATTGTGATGGAAAAGCGAAATGTACGATGTCAAAGCTGTGAGATCTACTAATGTCAAAGCTGTGAGATCTACTAATCGTGACGACGGCGACGAGTTTTGGGTCCTAAAATGAGTTAATATTAGAATATTTAATGAATTATTTATTACAGTTTACGTGTATACACATATTTAACGTGTCAAATAAGCAACCTAGTAGTTTTCTTGTACACACAGCAAATAAACAGTAGTTACAAGCAAGATTTCTTTATGTGACATCTTTATCTGGTGTTTTCAGCAACTTTACTCGCGGTCTAACATTAGATTGTAAATATTTTTCGAAAAAAGTTCCCTAAATATTTTATATACCCCTATTTATATTATCCAAAATCATTTAAATCCATTTATTAACCTGGTAGAAGTCTTAATATAGAAAAATGTAAGCACAGAAATCTAAATAAGTACCTTTTCATTTAGATATTTCATTTCATTTAGTAATAGTGCGATAAAATTGGCAAATTGAACATCTCTATATCTCCAAATATTATCTTAAATTATAATTATTATCTACAAATTCCACGCTCCCGCTACCGTTCGTCACCGGTCCCACATCCAACTTTCACAAATTTTCGCAGTATGATCTCACTCATCCTTGGGGTGCGTGGTTATCGCTCTCGTAACGACCGCCATTTTAGTGGCCACACAATGAGCACATGCCATCATCTGACAACGCTACAAGGCCTGCACAACTGTGCATGCAGTGCATGCCAACTGAACATGCACTTACGCACTGCGGTTATGAGGCTGGAGTTTTGTATACACTGAAATTATATTCGGTTTGATAGAAAAAAGCGTGCCTGGAATAAATCCATTTCTGTGAGAGAGTCGCGAGTTATTACTTTATGTACCTATATTGTTTTTCTTTCATGTTTATGTAATAGTAAGAACAATTAAGATACAATTAATCAATGACATGCGTTTAGAGCGGACGAGAAAATTGAAGATACAGAAATTTATTTAGAACTACTATTTTTGTACAAAATTATTAGTACTCGCCCAACACATCGCTTCTTGATTCTTGCTCTGTAGATTCATTTATCACAAAGTCATCATTAAAGAGGTAACTTGATAAGGAATTATTTCCACGACAGTTTGTAGACCTCGTCCGGTTTTTTATTGCGTGTTTATAAAAATAATGAACTTTTAACCTATTTTTATCATTTAAAAGATATTCGTTTTGATAGATTGTTTGGCAAATTTTACTATTTTTAAATAATTTAAAAACTGTAAATTGTTTTCTGTTTGAAGTCACTGTTTTTGACCGACTTCCAAAAACAGGAGGTTATCAATTCGATTGTGTGTATGTTTAATAGCGCCGTCAATTGTTAATCGATTTTGATGGTTCTTTTTTGTTTAGTTACAACATTACTGTGTACATTTTAAACATTACTGTGTTCAGGTCTGAAGGGCAATGTTTCCAGAGAAATTACAGGGCTTAGAGATAGAATAAATTAGATCTCATGACGTCTCTCTGGGTGACGAGCGCAGTGCAGTGCTAGGTGATAATTTGGAATACAGTAATATTGTCCTACAAATTACGTGGTACATTTTCCCGGTCCTATGCTCAGAAATATTTTATCCTAGCTATCTCTGTTAGCTACCACAATCGAGAGTTTCTTAAGAGTGCGCCTAAAGCCAGGAAAAAATCAGATTTCACCCGCGCGACGCGTTTCTTAATGTGATGTACATAAAGTCGAGAATAGCATGACACAGTTTGGAGGAAAAATCAATATTTAATCAGGAGTCCATTTTTGACCAAGTTTTATTTAATTACTCAATAACTAAACATAAATTTAAAAAAGTTTTCGGTTACTTTACTAGAACGTACAAATAGGAATTTTATTACCAAAAAATAATGTGGGGTCATCGCTGATAATTTCGAGTACTCGAATTAAAACGGGTTTTTTCGGTGTCATTTTTATTTTTTTATTGTAAAAAACTCTGATCTATTTTTAAAATTCTATTCGGTTATTGTGCTTCTTCTTGATTGTACCCACACGTCAATTTTTTTTTTGTCATAGTTTTTAGTTTCTTAACTTTAGTGAGCGGCGTCGAAAATGTCCTTTTTCGTTTTTTGGCTTTAGGCGCCCCCTTAAGGCCGATTTACATCAGACGATCGAATGCTCATTCTATCCCCACTGTATCAAATTCATTTGGTGTAAACAAACGTAAAACATTCTTTCGTTGTTTTGTTTGCGTTCGCACAGATTCTATGGAATATTTAATATGGAAAACGCTAAGAACGATCTTTCGTTTACACTAAAAGATCGAGAAAGAATGCTTTTGTTCCAGTTCGTTCAGTTTAAATCGGCCTATACAGGAAGTTGTTGAGCATCTCAACAAAATGAAGCTATTTACGCAAAATTCGCTTGTGAGTAGATAATCAATCGTAAAAATCATACCAGGGATCCTGGGCTCGGAAATAGTTTAGCGTCGGACCACTCTTTGACCAACTATAAAGTTTGAACTAGCAGACTAGACACGCGATATGTATCTATTTTTAACGAATTACATAAAAACCAGCGCTTGCTTATAAAAGCCAGTCGTTAAAGAACCAAGTGGCTGTAAAATTGACGACTTAATGAATAAACTCTTGATTTTATGGTCTATTACTGACTATCACCATTTTTACTAGAAAACCTGGCGAAAGCTTAAGATAATTTTAGATATATGCATGTTTTATATTTAATGTCCAGTGAAAATCAGTATGGATTGATGCTGTAGTATTCCTTCTATGGTATATCACTTACAACATAAAATTTGGGCTTAGTCGTTCTTTAAGCCAGTTATTCCTATGTATTTCTTTCATTCGAATAATTGACAATATTTATTTAGTATATAGGATAATTATTTATTTCTATTTTTGTGGTATAAAAAACACTCCCTTCACTACTATAATACATATATTATTTATGGGCAGCTAAAAATCAACATAGGATCTAAAACATTTTAATGTTAAATTCGACCACGGATATCGGCAATCGACCCATATCTTAGAGCATCAGAGTGATAGAGGCCATGCATCTTTAGTTAACCCCCAAAGAGCCACCGTGGTGGATTATGATCTTGATTTTCTCCTTTTGAGAGGAGGCATTGAGTCTTAGTAGTGGTAATCACAGTGGACTACACCTACCACATATCACCACATACCTATCTCATATTAACTTTTCGTGGTTCCTCTATTTTATGACGCTACTAGACTAAACATATTATGTTAAAGATGAAATAAAACTTATGCTTAAGATGATAAAACTTATTTCCAATTGAAATAATCCTTTATCATGTCCCCTGTGAACCCCCCCCCCCCCCCCTTCGGACCGCGCATGCTATGAAGTAACGGCCACTAGGACTAGACATAATATATCGTACACACATTTGAAATACGCTTGTTTTAAAAATACAAAACGCTTTTTACTACATTTTAATTTTGTCCAGAAATGAAGAAAACATTTATTTTCCAATTAGAACTTTTTTATTCTTAAGATGAAGTAGTTTGGCGCGTTGTTACTTGTTACGTCGATTCCATTTCTTCCCGAAACCGGATCCCGTGTGGAGGCAGTTAACAGCGCGTTTCGGCCAATAACAGGGTCAATGGGAATTCTTTCGCAAACCTTCACGCTAATTATATCTCACAAGAATGTTACATCAAAGGCGGTCTAGTAACACGATTCCATATGGACAGGGCTGTCATTGCCATTTCTTTTTTTTAATAAGTTTTTTTTTTCTTACACATGTACATAACATAATGTATTTTTGCCTTAAAGTCGAGTATAACGACATGTATCTTTTTTTGTTACAAATATGACCAGTTTTGTGTTATATTAAATCATTGGTCTACTTCATGTGGTATTTTTTAAAATCAAAATCAAAAATTTGCCTCCATTTGCTACTTTCAATGTTAAATAAAAACAGTATGGAGCAAAAAAAATCAGATATGAATAGTAAAAATCAGTTATAATGGCCTCAAAGGATTCTCTAACAAGGAGAGAGTCAAGGTCATAATTCACCATGCTGGCATAAAGGGGGTGGGCGGATAACCCACGATCTTGAAAGATTCTTGGAACACGTTTCCTGGCAAAGTCTTCCTCCACCGTTAAAAATAACAATGTACAGTGGAGATGACAAACTTATACATTTGCACTTGGGAAAATGCTCATAAGTGCAGACGGGATTCAAAACTACGACCTCAATGTTGACAATTAAACGTTCTAGCTTGGCCACCAAAGTTGTAAAAATAATGACTTAGACACCCACAAAATACAAAAAATCAATTAAAGCCAACAGATAAACACGTTTGTTATTAAAACCTATTTAATAACTTACCGATATTTAATAGTTTTGCGATTGTACCAGTGGGTTTGGACTAATTTAATTGCTCATTTCGTAGATAAGACCAAGTGCCTTGGTCTTGAAAATATCTTATTGTTGGTAACAATTACGTACTCGTATACTTAACTAGGTGAAATACATTGTACAATATTTTTACGGGTTCATTAAATATTAGGTAATTTTTTATGAACCCGTAAAATAGTGTACCTAAAAAACAGCTGGCACAATTTTTTAAGTAAACACCTATTTTGACGTACCACACATATTTTTCGTGGGCTGTGAATTGAACTCAAGCGTCATGTTTGTAAACGAAAGAAATTTTCGGGTAAACTCGGGACCTTGGCCATCTAGAAATGCGTCAGTAAATCGAGATTGTCATGGTCAGGGTCACGCCCTCCTGTTTCACCCGCGTAGTTTCCAAAGTGAGCTATCAAATTCTATGTTATAAGTTTTCACTTCTATCGGCAGTGACTGCCAATTTTTTATCGTTTTTGCTATCGCTTGTACAAACTTTCATATTATTGTGTCCTTTTATAATCCGTTCCAATAAAATGTATATTTATTCAGTCTTAAACACTGCTTTAAGTTGTTAGGACGGTTTACTGCACTGGTAAGATTGCTGAAATGGGCCAGTAGTTTTGTTTCTCAGGGAAAAAAATTGCTAGTTAGGGACAACCCTAGGGCTAAATGGACGTTAAATCTATGAATGGAACAGACAGTGTGACTGCCGCGGAATCTAATTTGTTTTGATTAATGAAGTTTTGACTAATCTGTTTCGATGTAAAGAGTTTTCGTAAAAAAGAGATTAGTATTCATAGAATGAAACTTAAATAAAAAATAAATTAATAAAGTTTGACTGATATAAACTCGATGTCGTGAATATGGTAATACATTACTTATTTATTTAACGTCTCGCTATTATGATGCAAAATCGGCAGAAACATGTTGTGCCACTTACAATCGACATATTTTTATTTTTGTACGATTTTATACATGCAGGGTTATGTTGCATAACTTTCCATAATTTAAGTGCTAAGTTAATGACCACTTGACCACTGATATGTCAAACCCTGTTTTTAAAAACAATAGCGATACCCGAAAAACAAATCAACTCTTAAAGAAATTTGTCGCGCGTTAAAAAGTGGTCATAATCCGGCCACGGCTTAGCGAGATTAGCACCGAGCGCCAGTATCCGCTTCCTGTTTGAGCTGTCAGCTGTCAAACAGGATTAAATGTCACGGGAAAAAATCTTTCTTTATTTATTTCTTTTTGGCTCCACATGGTTTGTGCACTTTCTGTAATTTATAGATACCTTACAAACAACGATACCTACACTTATTGCAATTGCTTAACTTACAGTACTTTATTTATCTCAGTATAAAAATATAATAGAATAGCTGAGCGTGTTAAAGTGTTTGTGGTATTAATCTAGAAAACCCATGTTTATCACATGGTCAATTGTATGTTGCATATGGCCCTCCCGTGTTCGAAAATCATCAGATTTGTCTGTCTATGCGCCAGGTAAAAACAAAAACATCGTATATAGCAAAGCACTACAATGAAAACAAAACTAATTGTTGGTAATAACTCAATTAACAATAAAGGGATTACTTACTTTTAAATGCTTATATATGTTGAAATAAATATATTATTAATAAAATACTTACTTATTGCGGTTCACAGAATACATCTCTTATCAAGTTTCAACAGTATAGTTATTATAGTTTCGAAAAAAGTGGCTGTGACATACGGATGGACAGACAGACAGACATGACGAACCCATAAGGATTCTTCGAAATGTATGTAAGCTCATAACTTTTGATTGACTGCACCAAATAGGAGGATTCTTTGTTTTATGTATTTTTGTTATTGTCGGGACAAGATTTGTACAGTAGAATGTTTAGAAAATGTAGACGAAAAAATATATGGTGGTACGAAGTTCACCGGGTCAGCTAGTAGTATAGAATATAAAATCAGGAACAATTAATAAAATATAATAAAACATATTAGTTTTAGATGTCAAATTACCTAGTCCTAATTTGCAACGCTGACACAAAGACAAGACACGAGTTTGAATTTCTTCTTTTTATCGTGTCTGCGATTCAAATTTGAAGTAGGTCATCTTTACATCTAAAAATAATGTTTTAGGGTTCCGTAAAACGTAAAAACGGAACCCTTATAGATTCGTCATGTCTGTCTGTCTGTCCGTCCGTATGTCACAGACACTTTTTGCCGAAACTATGAGAACTACACTGTTGAAACTTGGTAAGTAGATGTATTCTGTGAACCGCATAAAGATTTGAACAAAAAAAAATTAAAAAAATTAGGGTTGCCCCCCTATACTGAGAACTGAAACTCAACATTTTTTTTTTCATCAAACCTACACGTGTGGGGTGTCTATCGATAGGTCTTTAAAAATGATGTTGAGGTTCCTAACATAATTTTCGTATACACTGAATAGTTTGCGCGAGACACACTTCCAAAGTGGTAAAATGTGTGTCACCCCCCCCCTCTAACTTCTAAAGTAAAAAGTAAAAATATATGATGTACATTACCATGTAAACTACCAACGATAATTGGTTTGAACTCGATCTGATGAGTAGTTTTTTTTTAGTACGTCATAAATACACTATTATTGAAACTTCGATCAAAGTTACAACGAACTACAAGAACTATGTGTACTATGTATATTATGTTACTTGCTGCAACGGAACCCTTCATGGGCGAGTCCAACTCGCACTTGGCCACTTTATTTATTATATTTTATCTATTGTTCCTGATTTTATATTCTATTATATTTTAATACTAAGATTAGTAAAGTACTGCAAGTAAAGCAACTTTAGATTTGTCGCATTAATCTGTTGAAGTTTATAAATATTTGGAATAATTTTATGTCTTGAAAAGTTTAACTTCATATTATCGAACAAAATTTCCTACGTGCATGTTTCATCTTTAAAGAAGCTCAAATCAAATTGACATTCCGTTGTGATATATTTTCACTCGTTGAACGTTTGATTTAAAATAGCAATTAGCTAAGTTGTTAATAAATGTGATAATTATTCATCTTCTAAAATATTCACTGTCGATAAAATAAATTTACTTACTAAAATGTTGTAACATCAATACCGGAAACAGTGGTATTTACCTGAAAGAAAAAGGAATCTGTGTTATTTCAGCTGCTCTAAAAACATTCCATAAATCTAGAAAAGCCACAAAAGGATACAAAAAAGTGTACAAAAGCCCCGAATCCTTTGCGGGGAACGCATTAACACTAACCATTAGGGAAAACAAAAGATCAGCAAGAAAGTAAGCCAACTAGGGATGTGCGCGCATAGCTGTAAGATTTATTCAAATAGTATAAAACTTGCCGACAGATATTGGGAGACTTATTTCATACAACACTAATCCCGAAATACACAAAGCTCATTTTATATATTATTAATAATAATTTATTTATTATTGCTCTGGAACATGTTTGTTCTAGGTGGGAATCGGTACCTACAATTAAAATTAAATACAAACTTAAAAAGTTAAAATAAAATCAAGCCTTTGTCCATGGCAGGCAAAGGCTCAAAACAGAGAAGAGCCATACTTTAGGTGTTAGCGGCTAAAAACCACAATGGGACGTTGAGCTAAGTTAGTTAAGATTTTACAATTTTATACTGCTAAAAGTTGTGTATTCCTACTTAAAGTTATCGCTACAGAAATTAAGAGAATCGATTGAAGAATTTCAGTAAGCCCAAAAAATCGATTGAAGTAGAAAATCTGTATAGTGTACATCCCTATCAAGCTCATGGGATCGAAGGTATCTGAAGTAACAGAGCTCGTTCTCGTTTGAAGTTTAACTGCCGCAGTGGCGCAGGAACAATGGTGGTCGTGACCACTTCATTACGGCACAATGGGTGGTTTGTGTCGCCTTTCCGGCAGCTCCGGCTTAATGATCAAAGACTGGTGACTCGGGAGTCAGTTCTTGGTTAGTCTGAATTCTGAGCTGTGAGTCGCGCGTTTGATTCTCACCTAGGACAAGGACAAATAGTTGACTATTGATTATTTTGTGCATGTTTATAATAACTGATTCGTTTCCCAGGACTTGTTATTTTTCCCATAGATTATTTTCACAATATACAGTGACGTGACGACCAAAACACGTCACGCGCACCTAATGGTAAGCCACACTTCTGCATATTACAACACAATATCACGCAGCTACTTGAACATGAAGAATCCAAAGCTGCCTAGCACTGCACTGTGCTCGCCTCTAAGAGCTTTAAGCGTGTTCTGCATCAGATGTAGAAGTTTGTCACCAGTCTGGCATTAATGTTCGATGGAAACATCGTGACGAAACCGGCACATTCCCATAAAGGCATCTTTAGAGGACATGCGTATACCGACAACTCGTGTTCAGCCAGCTTGGAGTATTAAGACATTGACTCTTTCCTTGCCAGAGCTCCGAGTACTAACAGTGGGAACATGAACTGGAATACAAGTAATTGACAGAACGAATAAATGTGAGAGCGTGAATTGACATACTGTGAAGCCGCAGCTGTGGTCAGGCTTGTCGGTCATGTTAGTGCACAACTTTAGAAGCAACGATCTCAATACAAAGATATGCCCTTCCAAACTTCAGCGCGCACGGAATTATGTCATCGTTGGGAAGAGTGAACTCACTCTTTCCGTTCTAGTCGGTTGCTGAAAGCGGTGGAAGCCGAACGTTTCTACCTATCCACTATTCGTTGTCAAAAATCAAAATAAATAGAACCACAGCATATCTCGCCGCTAGCGATTCTAGGGGTCAAGTAGATAGGTTGTTTGTAAACCACTTACGATACACACGGAGACGCAGTTTATTAAGTACCAATTTCAAGGTGCTCAGAGCACATCCATTCGTTTGTATCGATATTTAGGAGTACTAGCATTCCGTCTACTTAAACTTTACCTAAGTTTTAGGTCCGTTTGAACTTCTATTGAAATAAGGCCTTCGGAACTTTAAGGCAGTTTAAGCCACTGAAGTCCGGTTTTCCGACTTTCAAGTTTGCTTAAAGTCCTACAGATTCTCTGATTGTTTTAAGAATTCATGAAATTTTCTTTCTAGACAGATACAAGGTAAAGTTAAACGTAAAATTTGATTATTTTGAACAGACTTAATAAAATGAAGGGGTTCTCAATTCAGTTGTATGTTTTTTGTAGGAATGATACGCGATAGCGTCGCCAACTGTGAATTTTGTCGATTTTAAATATAAATATTGGTGGACCATTCACACACAACACCATCTGACCCCAAACTAAGCAAAGCTTGTATGATGGCGGCCAGTTAGCTGATATAATACTTACATAGTTTTTTAAAAACATACTTACTATACATAGAAACACACAGAAACAAATACACAGTGCAAACATTTGAATTCATCACACAAATATTTGCACTGGGTGGGGATCGAACCCACGACCCTCGGCTTCGCAGGCAGAGCTACTACCAACTAAGCTACGAGGGCAGCCAATTTTGATTTTGATGATTGTTTTTTTTTTGTTTGATAGATTTCAGAGTAGTCCTATAAATAGTATACATATGTATAAGTTTTATTGAAATTAGTGTGGCGGTAAAATATACATAATATATGCACTAAGTAACACAAATTAGTACCAATTACGTTTGTCGTTCTAGCGCAGTGGTACTGTCGTATTACTGTCTTACAAAAAAGCTCTTTATAAATGCGTAGTTCAAGATCTACGCCGTCTTGATTGAAGCTGACTACAGGAAAAGCGGTTCCGGTATTACTTTGCAGAATGCAGGCATCTTAAAGACTGCACGGCTCCGAAAGCCACGACATTGAATACTTGTAGAATAACCAATCTTATATATATTCGTATCAAGAAATATCATAGAATAGTTTTGGAATAGAAGTGATATTATTATTGAATTGAGGTTAAATTAAGGTCATAGATTCCGTAGTGGTATACCATTCTATATAACCAGAATAAGTATAGTACATGAACTCAAAATATTACAAGACTGGCCTCGTGGCTAAATGGGTAGTAACACTGCCTTTGAAGCCAAGGGTCGTGGGTACGATTCCCACCCAGTGCAAATATTTGTCTGATGAATTCAAATATTTGTACTGTGTCTGGGTGTTTCTATGTATAATAAGTATGTATTTAAAACTATATAACAGCTATTCGGCTGCCACAGTACAAGCTTTGGTTAGTTTGAGGTCAGATGGTGTTGTGTGTGAATTGTCCACCAATATTTTTTTTTTACATAGGACTTTTTTTTTAATGATTTTATTTTAATTACCTCTTGACGTTTCTGCATAATAACGGCCTTGGTCAGGAGAAACCTGAATTAAAACCATCCAATTTGCCTTGTATGTGTTCTTTTTTGGAGTGTCAATGAAGAGTATCTATCTACCTAAGTCGTAATTTAGCTCAGTGGAAAGTGAATTTAATATGAGTTTCAATATCATACTCACGGCTTAATTCTATACATTTACTTCGGTCTTCTGCGAGTCAAAAATTAAGCAGATAATTTTTATGTAAAGTAATTAGACTATTACTGAAGATATTTTCGACGTTTGCGAAAAAAGAAACTAATTCAAAGAAACGAAATTATACGTAAGTGTTTACGGAAATGGATATCCGCTTCCTTTGCGAACTTTCTTTCTTATGTTCACTTATGTTCCTAACTAAAGAAAATAGTTACAAATACATACAACTCTTTACTCCCCACTTTATTTACAGTTTTCCTTATCTACAAAGAGCGGAATTAATTTATTTCTTTTGAGAAACGTTTTCTATAAAAAATAAAGGTGTTTAGGAGATACACAATAATTGAGGTTAACCCCCTATGGGATTTACCGATACGTATACGTATATAAATCGATTTCATATAATCGGGTAAATACGAGTAGGTATTATTTCCTTTAAAAAATCTGAAATAAGTGCGTTCTTTTGACCTCGGAAGTATTAAAAGAAATAAGGTTATGATTTAAATATAAAATTTACGTCTATAGTCTAGATTTGATTCGATGGACTTGATTATTTTTTTTGAAATGGCGTATTTTTAGTATATACGAGTACATATTTGGTTTGCAAAAAAAGTTGAGAACTATAAGAAAAAATTATAACTGAAGTGACGCGTAAAAACTGCCCTAGACCAGTGTTGGTAACTTTGTTTTTTTTTATTATACATAATACATAATAAATTAGACCTTTATTTTTTATTTGAAAATTGTGTTGCTTATACATAAATATATTAAATATGTATGTTTCATTATACGAAGTTACGGCTGGTCTAGTCGGGAGAACGGCGACTGTCGATCCGGAGCCACTGGGTTCAAATCCCACGTGCACCACTACCTTTTCGAAGTAATGTACGTAATGCCACTAACTTAAACCGATGAAGGAAAACATCGTGAGGAAACCGACGTGTACCGACATCTTTCGAGGTCATGTGTCATCTACCAACCCCCTCTAGGCCAGCGTGGTGAATTATAACCTTGACTCTCCACTTGCGAGAGAAAGCCTCGAGTCGCAACACTGGGAACATTTATTGGGCTGTTTATATCCTACTAATATGATAAATGTCAATGTATGGATGTTTGGATGTTTGTTGCTCAATCACGTCCTAACGTATATACGGATCGGGCTGAAATTTGAAACACAAATAGATTGTAGTCTGGAAGAACACATAGGCTACTTTTTATCCCGGAAAAACAACGGGAACAACGGGAACGGGAACTTCGCGGGTAACACCGCGGGGCGCTGCTAGTTATTAATATTGAGAGCAGTTCCAGTGTACAGGGTTGTCATAAAACTAGCTATAACTGTGTTCCAAAAAGACAACTACCGAGGACGATGTGTTATCCGCTAATTAACTTGACTAGCGACGTCTATTACAATAGCCTTGAATCTTTAGCTTAGGTAACCCTGAGATCCAAAAATAGAAATGTCAAAGGCAACTAGTTTAATCAGGCATTCAATCAATAGCCTAGCCTCTTCACTAAACGGTGCTGTTTAACTAGCGGCCTGAATGAAAAAGCATAGAGGCAACAAGAATAAGCATGCTGGGTACCTGTACGCTTTTCCGCCATGCCTAAGCATCATCTTACTATGTGCACTACATAGAATCCCACTAATATTATAAATGTCAATGTTTGGATGTTTGTTGCTCAATCACGCCGTAACGTATGAACGGATCAGGCTGAAATTTGGAATACAGTTAGATTAGAGTCTGGAAGAACACGTAGGCTATCCCGGGAAAACGACGGGAACGGGAACTAAGCGGTTAAAACCGCGGGGCACTACTAGTACTGCGTAAGTACTGTACTGTAACTGTACAGATAATCTGAACTTCATATAATCGTAGTTGCGGTTAACCCTAATAGCTGGCTGAGAATATAACAAATTAGTTTCGCGGTCCCATGCCGTGTCTACGTGACTTTGCTCTACTCTGTCTGGTCGTTATTAGAATTTCACCGTTTTCTCCGCAGAGTGAGATTTTCTTTGTGGACCAATTTGTGTGAATTATGTAACATTGTAGATCCTAGACATTTATAAGTCCGTCTTAGGAGAGAAATGGGGCTGAGATTATGTGAAATTCATTATCAGTAAGGGGTTTACTGAACACGTACAAACACGGAACTGAGAAACCTTTAAAAGAACACCGAGAAGTAATTACATTTTCTGGGTTTAAAAGTTTAGTTTGCTTGACATTTTGTTTGTTAGTTTATTAGTAGTAGTAGTGTTTGTTAGTTTACTAGTAGTATTGTAGCTTTGACAACAAAAACACTATCATAAAAACAACCAAAGAAATCGAACCACGAACGAACTCGTCGTTATTGTTAAGGGCGTTGGCCATCAAAGGCTTTTAAGGTGACGTCAGAGCTGACACTTGACACATGTCATCATAGATCCACCCATTCATTTTGATTCATACAATTGTTGACAAAATTACGTCATTTTATCAACAGAGATCATTTATATTTTTGACGGTGACACAGGTAAGCCTTAAGGGTTTTTATACACGTTGGACAATTTTACGTCAACAAACATTGTTTTAAGGTATATCACACGGTGACTCACAACAAACGTTAAAGTTTAAAATAAATGTACTAAATATAAAAAACTTGGTCATCGCCGCTAACTTTAATGGTGAAGGAAATCATTATGACGAGACATCGTTTCAGGAAATGTATTATCCGCCAACCAATACTTGACTTGTTGTTGGTTATGGCCTTCACTCTCTCCTTGTGAGAGAACTCCCCGAGTCCCGGCTGTGAGAACATAACGTAGACTGCTTATGAAAAAGTTGGAATATGAAAAAACTAAATCAGTTTACACAAACAGTATGAAGCCAACGTCATTTTTAGGGTATCGTGGCTCAAAAGGAAAAACACGAAACCCTTTTACGATCACTTTGTTGTTCGTCCGTCTATTTATCAATACCCTTCTCGGGAACTAATTAAAACCACCATAATTTCTAAGCAGTCCTAGAAACTGAAAATAAATAAATAAATGATAAATATTGGTGAACAATTCAAACACAACACTATCTGACCCCAAACTAAGCAAAGCTTGTACTATGGCGGCCAAATAGCTGATAATAATGTTCAATACATAATAAAGTTTTGAATACAGAAATATCAAACTAATTCGTTTTCTAAGGCGTCTATATCACAAAAAACGTATTACTCGACATTCTCAAGTATACAAGCTTTATTAGGATTTTTTCCGTTGACCCAGAACTATGAAACTTGTCAAGTCATACCTACCATCTAATTCGTATACTACAGGTATAGGGAAAAGTCTGAAAATGTTTACTCTCGCAATTTTTATTAAATATAGTATCTAATTAAATTACATAATAAATCACCAAATTTGTAACGAACCCTTGATGGGAAAGTCCAAGTCGCACTTGCCCGGTTTGTTTTCAAACAGTATCAATTACACAGATAAACGTTAACTGGCGTCCCGATAGATACGATTGTTCTAAATTACTATTAAAAAGTACATTACCCAGTTCAGAAGTCAAACGGCGAGCCCATTCATAACTACGTAATATTAACACTGAAGGTTCTTCTCGATTTTATTATCTCTGACTGACTTTTACGATTATTTTGAGAGACGTGGGCCATTTCCTGAGACGCCATTAGATAGATGAAATCATAATTGGACCAATTGAATCGAATGAAAAAAAATACGAAAGTGAATTCTAGTAGATTTTTTTTTATATCAATAAATGTTTGGTCCGAGCAACGCTGTCTTAATGTTTTGTATTATGTGTGAAACTATTTTTTTAAAATAATCTTCGATTATGACTTTTTTAGTGTGCTTTAAAAAATACAGATTTTCGTCCCTTCACTTAATACCATAAAAATGCCTGCCATTAACGGGACAGTGTCACACAGCTATTGAAACAAATAAGTCCAAATCATTACCTAACACTTTACTGCGCTCGTCACGCAGATATATAAGATGACTCATCTCTATAACCTGCAATTTATCTGGAAACATTTCCCTTCAAACCGCAACACAAAGACGTTTAGTTAATTTAGTTCAGACACGTTACTGCTTTGCGGTAGAATAACTAGCAAAAGTGTGGTACTATCCCAGGGGGACTCTAAAACAACCTAACTATGGGTTTATAATCTTACTCGTTTCATTATAAAATCACGATAATTACAATTTGACGGTGACATAAAAACAGCAATGATATGTGACACTATCGTAACTTAATTCATTCATAAACACGTTCGTATAAAATTACCTCGACGCATGAATGCACATTTTTTCTGCATTCACTATGGGTAACGAGCAAATAAACGTAGAATAGAACAATTCAAAGTCTCGAACACGCCGAAAAGCTGCTAGTTTATTGGTTTTAACTTTTACATCGCATGCATTACGGTGAATATACTTATTGATCTACATGATCTAAATTCAGCCCTTTTTTCTATCAAACATCGAAAACTACTTAGGGGGCGTCCATAAATTACGTGAGGTGTTTAAGGGGGGGAGGGGGTCGAGCCAAATCTCATCTAATCTTACGTTGGAGAGAGGGAAATTTGCCGAAACCCTCCCCGGTTTCGGCAAATGTCAAGCAATTTATTTTCCTTGAAACAAAAAAAATATACTATTTTGGTCCATTTAATTCAGATTGTACATGCTTAAACGTAATCGTAATACGAACGCCCTCGGGCTGGATCGACACAGTCGGCGTCGCGACGTCATACAAAAAAAAAATTAACTACTCAACGACGAAACCATATTTTGTGTAAACGACAATGTACTAATTGATATCTCTCCTATCTCTCAGGCATCAAAATAAACGAATTATTGAGTATTTTTATTTGTTTCATATGTTCAGACTTTAAAACCCATTTTGTGGGTCGAGAAACAAAAAAATAAATGCATACTCAAATAGAACACAAAGAATAAAACAATCTAACGTGTTTACGTAAAAAACCCACATTTTAAAAAATCTCACATGAGATTGGGGGGTGGGTGAATTGGGGTTGAATAAAATCTCACAACATCTCACCAGAGGTGGAGGGAGGGATAGAAAATTAAAAAAAAGACCTCACGTAATTTGTGGACGCCCCCTTAGCCACTTTCGATATGTCGAGCTAGATTTTGTAAAGTTAGACGTAGCCTAGGTGAATTTTACCGATATATTTAATCTTACTGCAAAATATTGTTAAAACTTACTTGGTACCGAATTAAAATTATGTTTTTTATGCTATGTAATAAGTCAAAAATCTAAAAGCAATAACAGTTTCCAAAATCGAAAAATATAAAAATTCCTCCTGGAGAAATTATATTATGAAAGGAAATTTCTATTGAAGATGAGCTTATAAAAAAGTTTACAATTTGTCGCTTTCCGAGCTTTCAGACAACAATAGACTTTACCACGCTTATCTTTTAGCGTTTTTAATATTTTAAGTAAATGCACGACGGTGACAATCTTTTTTTGTAACTTTTGTCGTGCTGTTATAGTTCCATAGTTTACTTATTCGTATTTGTTACAGATTAAATCATAGTTATAATACAAAAGTGCAACTCAACACCCTGCGCTTCGCTATTATGTTACGGGCATAAATAAAACCGTCCATCCGTCTATTTGTCTACAAACACGTTGCACTAATGTTGGCAGTTTGCTTTGTGTAGTGACAGATGCTTGCTTTGTCATTCTATTGCATAAATCGGGCACAGTTAATGGCATCAGTTTAAATACGATTGGACGAGGGTGTCAATGTGTGAAAGTTAGAGTAATTGAAGTTTTGACGACAAAAGTAAGACGTTAATTTATTATGAGACTTATTATTTACAAATAAATAATAAAACAGCATATCTACGTTCCTGCAAAAAAAACATTACAATTTTGTTCCCACTCAGTATTTTTTTTTTTAGAAAAACATCGCAGATATTATTATGTTTGTTATGGTCTTGAAATAAAAAACAATATTGTAACAACTCCATTTTTGGTTTGAAATAAAAATAACGACAAACGTGTTTGTACCATTTATCGTAAAAATAAGAAAACCTAAGCATAGTTATGGTACCTGCATAAAATAAACGACCTATTAACTACCTAATTTCACAGGCCAATAAAGGATTGCATTGTAAGAAAATATTGTTTGTAAAATTGAAAGCCATCACATTTTGACGTTGTCCTGTTTTCTCTGGAAACCTTGAGCAGTTGAAGAACTGAATCCCAAAGTTTGGTGAGCGAGTTGGGTGCAAAAGAAAAGAAAAAACCGGCCAAGTGCCAATGGGACTCGCACACGAAGGGTTCCGTACTATTGCATGGGAGCTTCGGTGCCCCCTTAATTATTTATTATATTTAAAGAGAACATAAAACTAAATATTCTGTGAATAGTTAAGGCATCTACCTGTCACCGTTATTAGTATCGAGCAAGAAACAATAAAAAGTTCAAGTTTGTATGGAGCCCTTAAACATTTATTTTATTTTATTTATAGTATTTGTTGTTATAGCGGCAATACAAGTCCATCATCTGTGAAAATTTCAACTATATAGCTATCACCGTTCTTGAGATACAGCCTGGTGACAGACGGAAGGACGGACGGACGGAATAGGGTCCCGTTTTTACCCTTTGGGTACGGAACCCTAAAAATCAAGTGGTTTCCGCTACAGCTTGCTTCTGGTGCAAGAGCTAGTCAGCGCAATCCAACGTGGTTAGTGTAATAACACTTTTTCATCGAGTATCGAGGTGAGTTTTTAGATGATTGTTGAATATTTTCTGAAATTAAAAATTTGACTGTTTTCTACTAAACACAACTACTAAGTTCAACGTACGTTAAACTACAAACTATTTGCCAATGCACATTATAAATCATAATCAATTAAATCAACAATATCTAAACGAGCTCGAATTTTTTTCTCAACATCGTCATTATAACTGTCAAACTAAATTGATTTATAGTCATTTCACTAGTTGTCGATTTTAACCGTCTACCAGCTGCGTTGGTGTGACAATACGCAGACATGGATACTTGGAGATATTGTTGGGGTTCTGGTCGAGTCTGCCAAACAAAACACACTGAAAAAACATAGAGATCAGCCAGAATTGCAGCGCTGCACGTATTTTTGTCATTCACTAAAATAGCTCATATTAATTTCTCCGACGAATGGTCTTAAAATAGAATATGCATCTGTTTACACAGCTATGGTACGTGTAGATGTCAGTGTGTTTATATCGATACAATAGATATGGTATATTGCTTAGGAGACGACTTTGGACATGCAACCTGCGATCGGACAAAACTTGTAAAATTTTTGAGTTCAGTAAATCCACGGATATCGGGTCAAATCATTACATGAAACTTCAACGTTAATGACTTTCAACTGCATTACAAGATATTTATCGTGATGATTTGCTGTCATTTGTAGTTTACCCATACATGAATATGGCGCATGCAACTACTGCATCGAAGTATCGGGACTCCCTCCACCATATAACTACTGTCCTCTCCTTGTCTATCAGCGATTCAACTCTGGACTAACTCTACACCTAAAACATTGTCATTTTGTTTTTAATTATTTGAATATTTATTTTAATTGTGTGTTTTGTTTCTGATGTTTTGTTATTTTTTTTTTCAAAGTTAAAACAGTTTTTGAATAACGTGCGGCTACAGACACTGCAACTGGGTTTTGAAACTTGTAAATACCTACTAACTAGCGGTCCTACCCGGCTTCGCCCGTGGTACATATAAAGTAAAACCTATAGCACGCAGGGATCACTTAAATTTTCAACGGTGAAAGATTTTTTTAAATCGGTCCAATGGTTCCTGATACACATAGAGCGAAGTGGAGTAGAAAAACCAGGAAGGCTGACCCCACCACCATATGGGATATATAGCCAGGAAGAGAGACAGAGAGAGGTCCATTGGTTCCTGAAATTAATGCATTCAAACAAAAAAGTTTTTGACGTGATAACTTCTTATAATTCGATGAAGCCGGCTGCACGCCCACAAAACATGACGTCATGTACCGTTACCGCGTTACCGTCGGTCGTTACCGTCGGTCTTTACCTCGCCGCATGTTTGTTACTGTTGTATTAATTATTTCGACCAGTAGTTCAAGCGGGAATGTAGCTCAGTGGTAGAGCGTTCGCTTTGCATGTGAAATGCCCCGGGTTCGATCCCCGGCATCTAAAAGCTTTTTTGCATTGTTTTGATTGAAAATGACTAAATTCTACTGATTACTTTTTACATACAAATCTATTAAACAAATGAAATTAAAATTTTCTTTTGAAAAATGCTACCATTCCATCAGTATTTTCTTAAGACGTTGTCACGTTCTATCGTCAGTAAACCGACTTTACAGACAAACATTTTTTAATAGTGGTATAGATTACACCGAACTCAAATATGTAACGGATTTTTGGTTACCATAAGTATATTTATGCTTGAAATACGACACAAAAAACCACGAGAAGTTTTCAAAGACCCTTTCTATTATGTAATAAGAATTCATTTGAAATTCAATGTATCGACCTTGATGTGAAAGATAATGTAAATAAGATATCGAATTTACATTATCTGCGAAGATAAAACGCTTTTCCCAGAAATACTCCAAAAACACTCCGGCAACAGATAATCCTGATAAAGATACTTTCACAACTTTTCTTACGTGATATTTATCTTGTTGTCCTGAAAAATGTATAGATACCTATCTATGTTAAGTCATAGTGGTTCAGAGACAGAAAGGTTTGTTTTTACTTGAGTTCATAGATTCGAATCCTGCGTTCCCCTCGGGACTACTTTTTTTCAAGTGCTAACATACAAATCTAGTTTTACCAGTGGTTTTAATGGTAAAAGAAAACAAAGTGAGAAAATTTCCAAGAATGTTATCTTACGGTCCACTGTACCTAGCGAGCGTTACAGAATATACTCATGACTACTTTTTTTAAGAAAAGGCCCATAGTCCAAGCTCTGTAAAAACTTAGTTGGGCTGCTTTTTCCTAAATATGTGTGTATACTTTAAGAGGCACATATTAAAATTCATTTATTAAGGTACATTTCTTGAAAACGCGATTTCTATTTGTCCCGACCACAGTTGCAGTTCATTAGACATTAATAAAAAAAAAATGTTAATCAGTTAACAAAACCATTTTTTTTTCTCTTGACATATTTTTTGAAGCCGAAATACATTAACCTACTTCAAATGCAACGAAATGCAATCAAAACAGTTATCAAATCTATAATTGATTCAGATATCAATAAAAAGTGTTATCACGGGACACGGTAGACATCGAGGCGAGTCGTGGACTTATCAAGAAATAAATAAAATGCCCAAACATTTTTGGAGGTAAATAAATACTAGAGAGAATATTTTCAGGCTGCCCGTGTAATGGTTTGTACGACCGGCGCTGTACAAAGTATCCCTCAGGCTGAGAACGACAACTTCCTAAAAGGACAACTTCCGAGAATGACAACTTCCTAAAACGTCGATTCCAAAATGGACAAATTCCGAAAAGGACAAATTCCTAAAACGACAACTTTCTAAAACGACAACATCTGAAAATTACAATTTCCGATAAAGACAAATTCAGGTAAATAAAGACTTACTATAGTCACCTATAGTGTGTTAATTTCAGCCGTCATGAGAAATGACAAAAACGATACATTTTTATTTGTACTCGTAGGTATATGTTACCGACAAATTAGTTTATACTAGCTCAAATAAGTTCATCCTTTTGGTGATAGAATAAACCGTACAGACTAGCCTGCCACAAACAGCACAGTGACGCGCAGCTATTTGAACATGAAGAGTCCAAATCATTACCTAGCACGGCACTGCGCTCGACACTCGGAGACAAAAGGTATTTTATCTTTTAGCCCAGTAATTTAGTTGGAAACATTGCCCTTCAAGCCAGATCATAGAAATGTTTGCACACTACTGCTTGGCGGCAGAAAAACTGGCAAAGGTACACATACTTCCCCAGGCGGACTCTGTAAAGAGACCAAACTCCTACTCCAAGGTCTTCCTAGTTTCTCCTTTTGACAATAAGACGAACTAGATTAGCCTAGCCTATATCGGTTTATCCAATTGCCTAAAACATAAAGCGATTTGACCTAGGAAGTTAGTTCGGCCGGGTGCCATTTAAAACGCATAACTTATTTTTCCTAATTTACTTAGTCATAATGAATGTAGCTTAATATAAATATGTATAGTGTCATAATGTAACTTTTGTATAATCGTTTTTTGGCATAATGGGTTTTAAGCATAACAATCTAATGTCATACATTCAATTCGACTATTGATCTAATGTCATACATTCAATTAGACACATAATGGTTTTTAAGCATATCGACAAGACGCATAAATAAATAGTCTTCAAGATTTTTTATTTAGCTGTTGTGCTACTAAATGTAGACCCAGGTTACACAGGACTCAGATCCGATTCGGAGCAGTCCGACTCCACCTAGTCTTGTCGCTACTACCCCTAGAGTGTATATAAAAAATGCGGGAGTCAGAAGCTCAAGAGAAGTCCTGTGTGGAGCGAACCATGCGAGGTCAAGCGTAGCGAAGGGGGGAGCTGGCGAGCGAAGCGAGCCGGCGACCTCCGTAGTGGAGAGCAGGCCAATTCGGAGCAGTCCGACTCCACCTAGTCTTGTCGCTACTACCCCTAGAGTGTATATAAAAAATGCGGGAGCCAGAAGCTCAAGAGAAGTCCTGAGTGGAGCGAACCATGCGAGGCCAAGCGTAGCGAAGGGGGGAGCTGGCGGCCGGCGACCTCCGTAGTGGAGAGCAGGCCGAGTATGGAGAAGCGACACTCAGGGCTGACCGCAGAGCTTCTGGCGGGAGCCCACCCGGAGTCAAAACGTGCATCATATTTCTTACCGTACCGTTTTCTCAATGTGTGCTTTTAAACATTATGCTAAGTTATCTTTATGCTATATATGGTTGTGTTTAAACATTATGCTAATTATCTTATGTGCTATACATAAAAAATATGCGAAAACATATGATAATAATCTGGAAAAACACATAGGCTACTTTTTAGCCCAGAAAAAAAAACGGAAACGATGGAAACGGGAACTGTTGAAAGATTTGAAGGGCAATGTTGCCAGAAAAATTTAGCTTCGAGACATAACATCTTAGATCTCTGGGTGACGAGCGCAACGCAGTGCTAGGTAATGATTTGGTCTCTTCATGTGCCAATAGCTGCGTGTCACTGTACTGTTATGTGGCAGGCATGTTGTTTACCATCAGGCACATGTCCTGCTCGTCTCGTCGCTCTTTATTTTAAAAAAACTACGCGGGTAACACCGCGGGGCGCTGCTTGGTTCTTACCTATGTTTGGTTAATGATGATTCATAATGGCCGCCTCCACAAAAGGGCGAATAACATGTTGTATACACAACTCCCTCAATCCCGTTCAAAAGCTACCATGCCACTCACACACCCTCCCTCCAACACTCACACACACACCCTCCCACATACACACACACACATTCCCCTCACACACACACCCTCTCACACACCCTTTCTCACACGCACATTTTTGAAAGTTGTCGTTTTAGGAAGTTGTCGTATTAGGAAATTGTCGTTATAGGAAGTTGTCATGTTAAAAAGTTGTCTTTTTAGGAATTTGTCGTTCTCGGAAGTTGTCCTTTTAGGTTGTTGTCATTCTCAGCCTGAGGGCAAAGTATGGAATGATAAAATATGTTGATAGCTGTTGGAGTATTTCATGAAGTTGCAGTAATTCCCGAAACGGACTCTTCAGAAGAGTTTACGATTGCAAGCATAAACTTGTTACTTGACAAAACCCTAACGCAAAATTCTAGGGTCCTTAAACTTAACTTAGGGTAACTTAGGGGTAACTTAGGGTTAATGTTTGAAAATAAAACACCCATTATTCGCCTAAGATTTAAGGTCCCACGTATGTTTGAAAGTAAAACAAATACCCGTTATGCGCCCAAGACTCCTATCACACCTAACAAAAGAGCTGAAACGGTTAAACCGATTTTAACGAAACATAGTTAAGAAAACATCTGACAAATACACCTTTGAAAAAAAACAATCAAAATTTGTTCTTCCGTTCGGGAGTTAGGATGCCACAGATTAAAACACACACAAAGATATACAGACACGTCAAACTTAACACGTCGTTTTTGCATCGGGGGCAAGAAGAGAATAGAAGGTAAGACAAGAGAAATCAAAGAGAAACTTTTTTTTTTAAATATTGGTGGACAATTCACATACAATATACAATTTATAAATGGGTTATACGCATCATTGTGATCCATTCTCACTGAACAGCAATCCGCAGAGAGCTCGCATTGTTTTGTTCAATAGATCAGGGATGATTACCAATTAGTTTTCTACTTAAAATAAAGTTGGGAATGAATTAAAGCATCAGTTTATTTTCACATATTGAGTCAAATATTGCCGTAAGAATTTGATATTAGTAAAACAACAAGGCAAGGCGTGGGATTCATTTTATACATTGTAGAATTGATAAACACAGAGTAATAGAATTTGGGTCCGCGTCCAGTTTTCAATGTAATCCTGTATAAGAGGACACTTCAAACACAACTAGTTGCTTCATATTATAGGTATTATGTAACTAAGGCCCAAAGCCTTTGAGCACAATGACGGTCCGTATAACACTCAAAGAGAGATTACTGAAGGTATTGAACTGCGTGGAGAATGCCATTACACAGTCCCTCATACAATGAAGCGTCCATATCGTGAATCGATTTCACACTGTTCACAATTCGGAACGTATCACGTATCTATGTATGTTACTTAAGCTAGATTTCTAACTAATAATATTAATTAAAGGGACAGCTTAAATTTAGGCTTAAGTTAAGTCACGCTGCAGTGGTAGGACTCTCTGCAGTAGTGGTAAGACTGTCTGCAGAGTCTGCCTGGGGAAGTACCACACCTTTACTAGTTATTCTACCGCCGAGCAGTAATGAGCAATGTTTCCAGTGAAATTACAGTACATAGAGATAAAACATCTTATATCGCTGGATGACGCCCAGTGCATCATAGCAGTGCAGTGCAGTGCTAGGTTAGGTGATTTGGGATCTTCATGTTCCAGTAGCTACGTGTCACTGTACCAGTGTGTTGAACTATAATGGGCTTCACTCTCTCCTTTTGTTAGAATCCCCTGATTTTCAGCAGTGGCAAAACTATGTTATAGCGTACTATTAACCGGCATTTTAATTGACACCCTTATCATTTAGAGCGATTTCTGCTTGGGAACAATGTAATACCCAATCAGCAGGTCTACTACGAAAACAAACTCCGAATGATTCGATCCGACCGACAACTGAATCGGATCTGTAGTCTACCGCGAAAAACATTCGGATCGATACATCTCGGTCGGAAGTTATAGACTTAGGTCGGATGAGGGTCGGATCGAACGAAGCGGCCGATTCGATCAACCGACCGATCGTCTATCGAGGTAAGAAACTTCCATAAGTTCGGCCGATATATCGTTTATCGGACTTCGTAGTAGACCTGCAGGTAACGCGTATGTCACCGGAATCAATTTGACAAACTTATTTTTTTAAACTAATTATAGGTTATTGTAAGACAACAATTCAGTCCATAATGGAGAGCGCTAACCCGAAACTGCCACACTAGACTTGAAGGCACCCAGATTACATTCATCAGGAAATATCCACTCAGGTAACGCATTCCACAGCTTAGATGTCATTTGTTTGTTATTTGTTATCGTCAACGAAGATAGTTGGAGCTCTACGTAGTAACTAACACACGCACACTCCCGTGTCTCATATCGCAATGATTTATGAAGGCACGCGTGTATAGTACGAAGAATTCGCGATACCCAGAACACATCACAATAGATTTAAATTAAGATAGATTCCTGTTATACGATTATGTCACAAGATGTTTTATTATTCGCTGGGCACGAGCCCTACATTGCCCGGGGAATAAAGTCATTAATTGATATCGTGATTTTAAATGGTTTATTGATAAATTTACCTTGTTAATTTCGAACTATGAATTTCAAACTAATGGATCAGTTTGAAATATGATTTTTTTTACTTAATTTATCCTTCAAAATGTAGAGGTAGAGAGTTCCGTAGTAACAAGCTTTTCTTTTAATTCTACGCAGACAAAGTCGCAGGTACATACTAGTAATGTATACTTTCTACAATTATTTATTAATTATCTTCAAAAAGTGGCACACGAAAGTGGCAAACCGCATCTGTGTAATGATGCAAGAGATTCTTGTTTCATTGCCAAGTTGACAATTTATGCGTCTAAGTGTCAAATTTTAGAGCGACTTCAATTTTATTGCTCCCGGAATTCGGAGTCATCGCGTAATATTAATCTTCTCAGTAATTAATAAAGAAACGGGGTGATGACTCATTTGGCCGTGACCTTGGCCTAAAATCGGTAACCTGGACAGTGGCAAACTCGTTTTGTTAAATGGAGCCCGGTTTCTCTTGCTCTTTTTTGCAGCTTTCTGAGCGGGATTTGAGTTGCATATAAATGAACAAACTTTTAGAGGTAGATTAACTTGCAGTGTATTACCGCTTAGTTTTGGTTTTCGTAAATTCATTTTCAAATTAATTAATCAATTAAATTCCAATAAATCGATAAAAAGTAGCCTGTGTGCCACTTAAGACTATAGGTTATCTGTGTTATAAGTGTCCACTGTTTTTTTCAGTAGTTCTGACATGACTGAGCAAAAAACATCCTAACACCGTCCTAACACAGTAGTGGTATGACTCTTGGCAGAGTCCGCCTGGGGAAGTACCACACTTATGCTAGTTATTCTACCGCCAAGCAGTAACGTGCAAACATGTCTGTGTCCCGGTCTGAAAGGCTGTTTCCGGTAAAATTATAGGGCTTATTAGAGATATAACATCTTAGATATCTGGGTGACGAGCGCAGTGCAGTGCTAGGTAATGATTTGGACTCTTCATGTTCCAATAGCTGCGTAAAAAGTTTTGTCATGGATAATATTACTCGGAAACTCGGAATGCAGCCCAATGGGAAGAAGCTCGGAATGGGGCGCCAAAAAAGTTTGCTCGTGCATGTTCACGACAAGTTTGTCATTGCAATTACATTTAATAGTGAAAGAAAACATCACGAGGATTTCGACATGTTCCAAGAAAGACACATAGAGGATGCTAGCATTGTAAATAATATCTTTGAAATCTAATGAGACAAGACCCCGAGTCCCTGCAGTGAAAACAAAAAAAAATTGAAGATATTAACATGCTCCAAAAAAGATATAGAAAAAGTCAGCGCTGTGGATTAGGGTCGTGATTCTTTTCATAAGAAAGAACGCCTCAAGTCCCCTCATTAATGGTTGATCTACACGAGGTTAGTTTTTTAAGCAAGCAAGGATAGCAAGCTAGCAAGCTAGTACTTCTAACTTCGTGTAGACAACGCTACGCAATGCTAGTTTTGTCTACACGAAGCTAGAAAAAACTAGCTTCATGAAGCTCGGGCATAAGAACAAAAAACTACCTATTACTATAGTTTGTTTATAGCTTAGCGCCAATACGATACGAATCTTCGCCCGCTAATGTAGCCGAAGCAATATGAGCGTTTTAAATGACAGTTAAAATTTGAAGTAATAGTGATAAATCAGATAATCTAATGTAATAAATCTACTCAATCCTCAATCATAAAACACACAGACAAGTCCGTATAATTGGCAAATCTTTGCAGAGTCGTTTCTCGGAACGGGCCCGCGGAATCCAAACACGACGCTAATTTAACAGGATTGTGTACTCGTACAAATATTAATAGGTTTTGGCAACAACCGGCTCGCTAACTGTAAACATCCCTTGGTTTATTTACAATTACATAGTTATTCCATAAAATTATTCATCATTAACATTATCAACATATTAAAATAATGACTATTTGATGGTATTTCAATCAGTGGTCTTTGACTCGCGTGACCTAACCAGGACGTCTACTCTCTTTCTACGAAAACGTAATTTCGAAAAAAAACTCGCGACTTTCCTACTCTCTTTCTACTTCGTTTCATCCGATAGAACATTGTTTAAATGTTCTAAGCCTACTCTAATTAGAATAGGGTTAGATCATTTAAACGGACAAAACGACGGATCGAAGTAGAATCGGAGTTGGAAAGTCGCGAGTTTATTACGAAATTACGTTTTCGTAGAAAGAGAGTAGACATCCTGGTCGTAAGGGGTCGTAAAGAGGTGTAAGAGGTATATATTTTTTTACATTTATAAGTTTACAATTGACCACCATCTCGCTTGATGTTAAGCGACGCTGCAGTCTACGATGGAGCGTGCTTACCTAGAAGAAACCGATTCACTCTCGGTTTGAAGACACTAATTGATTGGTAGATAATAATTGGCCTTACAACCCTACAATTTTTGAAGACTAAATTCATTCAAAACTCGCGCCTTTTGCCCAGTTCATTCATTTCTTATCTTAACAGATTTCATTCGACTCTTGTTCATTTATTAATTTTCATTCCGCTTCAATCCAACGGACAACAAGCCACGCCTTTTGTTAATTAATTGTGCAATATTGGATAATATACGATTCAAGACGAAAAAATCTGCAACTCATTCTGGACGGAACAAGAATAGATGGATGGAGACTTCCTCACTTCTCAATAAGAAAACCCATGCTTCTTTCGGTCTTCTCCTAACCACTACCGTCTTAATAAAACTAAAACGTAGAAAGGTAATAAAATAATAGTCTAGCTCTAGATTGTAACTAGTTCCTGCGTAATCCCACTAATATTATTATTGTGTAAATTTAGATGTTTGATGCTCAATCACGTCGGATCGGATCGGACTTAAATTTGGAACACAATAAAATTATAGTCTGTAATAGCGCATAGGGTCACTTTATTGCGGAAAACGCCAGAAACGGGAACTATACGAGTAAATCCGCGGGGTGCTGCTAGTGTCAATATAAGCTTATGAAGCAAATAAAAGCTGTTTATGAAGGAGAACTAGGCCAACGTTTATAATGGCAATTTAGCAGTCTAAAACTTAAATGTCAATATTAACATTAGAGTTACGAATGTCTGTCTGTTTTACTCGATCCACCAAATTGTTATTATAATTTCAAGGCCAATGTATTCTATTACTGATAAGATTTTAAGACTTTATCGTAAATATTTTATCTCGTAGGAAAATGATGTTTGTCATTATTTTTTTATTGTCAGACTTTTAAATACTAATAATAATATCCACATTTATAAATAATCCAAGCGTGTGTTCGTTATTAAACTCCTCCTAAATCAATTCCGTTCAAGAACTTTTAATGGATCTTTTTTTTAGGTACAAGAAGTCTGTAGTATGTAGCGTCAGCTGGTAATAATATATGTATATATACTATACACCTACAAAAATACAATAAAATTTAAAGTTAAACTAAGTACAGTAACACAGGCCTCGCAGCTATGCACCTACTCGACCAAACGTTCTGGGCGTTCCTTCTCGGAGCGTTCGACCTGGCGGCCAGATATTGCCTCTCCATGCTAGACTAGAGAGAGTTCAAATCACTAACTAGCCCCGTTCGTTCGGCCGGCAGAAATATTGTTCCTTTTTTTTTTGACGTGATAACGTCTTATAATTCGATGAAGCCGGCTGCACGCCCCCAAAACATGACGTAATGTAGCGTTACCTTGGAAGGTAACGACCGTCGGTCGTTACCTTGTTACAGTTGTATTAATTATTACGACCAGTAGTTCGAGCGGGGATGTAGCTCAGTGGTAGAGCTTTCGCTTTGCATGTGAAATGCCCCGGGTTCGATCCCCGGCATCTAAAAGCTTTTTTGCATTGTTTTGATTGAAAATGACTAAATTCTACTGATTACTTTTTACATACAAATCTATTAAACAAATGAAATTAAAATTTTCTTTTGAAAAATGCTACCATTCCATCAGTATTTTCTTAAGACGTTGTCACGTTCTATCGTCAGTAAACCGACTTTACAGACAAACATTTTTTTTTTATAGGTGTGGTAGTTTCCCAGGGGGACTCTGCGAAGAGTCCTTACCCTTACAATTTACAATATAGGTACATACTATCTACTGAAAACACATCTTAATAAATAATTTATATTTAAAAAGGTCCAGAATAAGATTACTCTAATTAGTTTACGTGAATAATGTAATCTACAAACATTGCTGTTTGAAACCTATTTAAGTAATTAGTTATATCTAAAAATTATTTCCTGAATTTTGCACGTCTGAAATAACAGGAAGTAATGGACCACAAGTCACTAACAAAACATGTTCATTTTGAATGCATTCCGCAAACTTAAGATAACCTCATTTCATTTCAAACTATTTATATTAACAAAACTTGATAAGTAAGATACCTACCGTAGTTAATAAAATTATAAGTGTTATTGGCTGTTTGTTTTCAAATGTTACATTTTAAAACTATCAATCACTTGATCCCCAAGAGGCCAAATTTGGGCAAAACCGGTTTTGGGACTTTAAAACCTTATTTTTTCATGATAAACATACTCGATTATTAGTTTATTTTGATGCCTAAGAGATAGGTGATAATATTTATCAGTACATTGTCGTTTACAGACACACAAAATTTGGTTTCATTCTTTAGTTATGATTTTTTGTATGACGTCACGACGCCGGCCGCGTCGCGAGTCGGGCTTAATAGGCTCGAATTTAACAAATACAAAAAAGTTTGGCAAAATCGGTCCAGCCGTTTAGGAGAAGTTTAATTACAAATTCACTCACAAAAGTATTGTATTTTCATAAATGTTTTTTTACAATATAGAACTATAGAGTAATAAGAAGAGCAGGACATGAGCCTGATGGCCCTGATGGTAAGCAACACGCTTCTAACTGCACAGTGTCACACCGCTAATGGAACATGAAGAGTTCCGACCATTACCTAGCACTGCACAGCGCTCGTCACCTAGAGATAAGTATAAGATGATTTATTTAAATGCCCCGTAATTTCTCTGGAAAAAACTCCTTTTAATACCCCGGAAAACTGATATCTTTGCACATTACTGCTTGGTGATAGAATATCTGACAAAGGTATGGTACTTCAGCCGGACTCTACAATGAGTCCTACACTACAAAATATACAGGTTAAGGTAGACTAATATGACGAGCAAGACATGTGGCTGATGGTAAGCAACGCGCGTGTCCATTACAGCAGTGTCAGGTAGCTTTTTGAACATGAAGAATCCAAAATATTGTCCTTAGGTATAATGTTATCCATTTATTACTTATTTGTTTTAATATTTCCATTTTCAGTTACAGGATCTTAGGTTATTTTAAGAAATAAGTTACTCACTTCAAAAAATAAAAGTATCTTATCCTATTTTACTGTCTTATCGACGCTGTTTTTAATGATTTTTTTTATAAATTGAAGACCCGCGCATACTACTACAATCTAATTCAAAAGCATGGTAAATCTGAAACTTAGCCGGTTAAAACTGTATTTACCTTTCAAAAAACGCCGGTGAAAACGTTCACACACACTGTTATCACTGAGAACACCGTGGCGAATGTTTGAATGTACGTTTTATTGTTATTTCGGAGTTTTTAATTAATGTGATCGGCGGTGGAAGGGAGAGAGACACGCGTGCGCGCTTCGCGGACGTTGTGGCTGCACTGAGGCTGGTTTGAGTGTTTGAGAGCTTGAGGTTTTGCTTGGTATCGCGATAGGCGGCCGGTGCGCGGGAAACTCTTTCCACGGAGAGACGCGCAGCGCTGCGCTTTCAGGTTTCAAGCGCTGTAAAAAAGCGCGCAAACTGTGATCCACAACCAGCCAGTACCTTTGTAGTGGTGGAACGTTGGTTTAAGGTTGAGTTTTTGCTTGGTATCGCGATAGATGGCCGGTACGTAGGAAACCCTTTCTATGGAAAGATGAGTGCTGTATTTTCAGGTTTCAAGCGCTGTAAAAAAGTTGGAGAAAAGCAGTATAGTGTGACCGGCCAGTACCTTTGTAGTGAAGGAACGCTGTTTTAAGGTTGTCCTTGGTATCGCAAAAGGCGGCCAGTGCGCGGGAAACTCGTTCCACAGAGAGACACGCAACCATAACTATTTTCTGATCTGTGACGCAGCGCTTCACTTTCAGGTTTCATGCGCTGTAGAAAAGCGCGGATAGCTCTACAATCAGTCAGTAGTTCCTGTAAGTGGTTTGCAGGGTCTGTCTGTAGACACCTTTTCCCTTTTCCGGTTATTCTACCGCCAAGTTTAAAATAATGTGTTAATTTTGTTGTGCTAGTTTTAAAGCTTTTCGTTAATTAATTTTTTGACGTGACAACGTCTTATAATTCGATGAAGCCAGCTGCACGCCCGCAAAACATGACGTCATGTGCCGTTAACGCCGTTACCTCGCCGCCGGCGTTACCGCGCTCTAAGGCGTAGTTGAAGTTGTCACGTTCAACTAACGTCAGTAACCCGACTTTACAGACAAATGTTACTTTGTTCCTGTTTGCAAGACAACGCTTCCAGAGAAATTACGGGACTAAGCGATATAATGGATTTGGACTTTTTATGTTATGTGGTGTGTGTAGCACTGTGCTGTTATGGGCAAGCGTGTTGCTGCTCCGATGAGCTGTCACTCTATACTGTAAAAAAAAATTGCCAGTCATAGCGACTGCCAATAAAAGTAAAACTGTATGACTTCATCATCATCATCATCATCCACAGCCTTCTCTATCCCACTGCTGGGTATAGGCCTCTCTTTTACTTTGCCATCTGCCTCGGTCCTGTGCCAATCGAGTCCAGGTTCGACTATTATTTATGACTTAGAATTTTAATATTAAATTGCACAAATGATACACAATACGAGAATGTCACATATACTGATATTACCAATATCCTTGACGTAAACTCATACGACTTCACCCATCGCTGTTCAGAGAAAGACAAAGTATTTTTGCCTTATCTTGTAGGTGCTTAAATATTTTGAAATGTCAGTATGTTTGTTTAAAAAAATAGATACAGAAATAGTTAAACTATAACAATAAATGTGAAAGTTTGTGTGTCTGGAAATGTGTAAGTGCTGTTCTCTATATATCTGTAAAAACAGAACGATTTTTATAAAATAATCATGTAAGTAATTAAAAATACGTATAAAGTACACGGATACCAATATTACATCTCAAATGGTACTTTTAAAAAAATGTATGTCAAATACCTAAATATGTACTACAAACACAAGTTTAGAGTCATTAATTTAGAGTCCACGGTCGTCAAATCAAATTGACCAAAAGTGCCCATCAGACTGGCAACATTTCCACGCTGTATGGCCAGGGAAACGTTTTGGACCAGATAGAGACCTGTAAAGTTAGCCTGGATTAACACATATGCTACTTTTTATCCCATTAAAGTTCAAATTTGTTTAATGCTTGGGACGCACCTATTAATTTGATAATCATAAAACGTCAAGTTTTTAAAAAATCTACCGTTGTTTACTGATGATGAATTGATGAATTACATTCAAATCACAACTAGGTGCTAGGTCTAGCTGAAATGCCATTACATTCTTACTAGCTGACTCCGCAAACGTTGTTTTGCCATATAAATTATTAATCCAAATTTTAAAAATCTAACATTGGTAACCCTATTTTATTTTTATTACTTCATTTTTAAATTTTTATAAAACAATTTTAGATTTGCCATAAGCTCTGGGAAATTTTAATCGAAATAGAGTGAAAAACATTTACAAAAAAGACGATAATTGATCAGTTATCGAGCGGGATGAAAAATGAGTGAATTACTAAAATGGCTATTAAAAAATAGGGGTTGGTGATAAAAGGGTAAAAGTTTAGGGTTGTATGTATTTTAATGCCACATTATAAAAAAATAAAAACAAAAAAAATTGTCAGAAAATTTAAAAAAGAAAATTTGGGCTGAACAACCCTTATCACTTAGGGGTATGAAAAATAGCTAGTAGCCGATTCTCAGATCTACTGAATATGCATATAAAATTTAGTAGAAATCAGTAAAGCCGTTTCGGAGGAGTAAGGTAACTAACACTGTGACACGAGAATATTATAATATACTAGCGGCCCATTCCGGCTGCGCTCGGATATTGTCATTTAAAGACTATTAATCGAAATAAAAACTATCCTATCTCTCAAGTTGGACCAGACTGCTCACGGTGTGCCAATTTAATTTAAAATCGGTTAAGTAGTTTAGGAATCCATCGCGGACAAACATCGTGACAGGAGATTTATATATATTAAGAAGATATAGGTATAAGAGAAGATAATCTTTCGCGTTTATTATATTAGAAGCAAGTACGATTAGTTGGATATTGTGTATTTTTAGTGATAAGATCGCTTTTTATACCCAAAATGTTGCATAGCTGAGTACACGAAAGTGTTTAAATAACTATAACTTTCTACTTACATTGAATTGCATTTGTTTGTAATGCGTTGTATTGCATTTCTTTGTATTTCATTTTAACTGAATTGAATTTCATGCCATTGCATTTCTTTGTGTTATTTATCGTGCTTGATGAACACAATGGTTGACTAGTATGATTAATATGCTGCCGTCTAAGCATGCTGGGCAGACTATCGAATGGTAGCAGGCTTGAGTAGGTAAATCATGCAAGGTTAATCAAGTATCACTTTGGAGGATGGGACTTCCAAATAATATGGAGGACTCTTAATCCCATCCAATCAAATACAATGAATGTTTCGGCCACATAATAGAGAATAGGTATATTTAACAGGTAGTAGGTAACTGTTATCCTATCATCGAATGAAATGACTCCTATAATAATGATCGAACTTGACTTAAAAGCTTGTTAGATGATCAATATAGCCTTTTTACAAAAGAGGTTTCTAATCTTAAGAAAACCCTAGTCAAAAGAGCGCTGAAAGTGCCATTTTTGACAGGTCAATTCTATAGGGATGGGCACCGCGCAAATCGCACATCTCTGTACAGATTTCGTTTTGTGAAGTGAGCGTGACCCACGAACAAAAGTGAAGTTATGTTGGGGGCGGTTAGTTGTGAACCGCCACTCCCTAGAACTCTAGACTTTCATCAGGCTTTTGTGTTTTTAGTTAGGTGTGGTGTGTGGTAGGTGTTAATGTAATGTGGTGGCATTTTGTTAATAAAGGCTCTCCCTGTGTAAAATGTAGGTTAAATAATTAAGCCAGCACTACAAATACAAATATTTCAGTATTCTTTAAAACAGAAATGATGACATATTATTAAATGTAATAAGTAGTCCTACTAATATTATAAAACTGTCAATGTTTGGATGCTTGTTGCTCAATCACGTCATAACGTATGAACAGATCGGGATGAAATTACACAGTTAGATTATAGTCTGGAAGAAGAAGCCTATGTAAGGCTTTTTATCCCCGGAAAATAACGGGAACGGCAATTTCGTGGGTAAAACCGTGGGGCGTTGCTAGTCTATGTATATTTCAGTTATTAAATGTTACCAAAAAAGAAAGGCGAAATGGTGCTTATGAACTGAAGATCTATACATTTAAATAAATATAATGTTTTGGAGTCTTCGTGTTCACATAGCTGAGCACTGTGCTGTTATGAGCAGACGTGTTGTTTGGATAATATGACCGATAACTTCCGTTATAATAAACTAGCAGTGGCCAGCGGTTTTACCTACGTAGATCCCGTCTCGTAATTTTACCGCCATAAAAAAAACACACTATAATCCAACCAAATTCCGAAACATTTCCCTTCAAACTAGAACATAGTAATATTTGCACATCTCCCTATCCTCCCTAGGATAACAGGCATATGTGTAGTACATCCCTACTCCCCACGCTGACTCTGCAAAGAATCATAGAGTAAGATCCCAGAGCTGCCAGACGTCACCTATTTTCTGATGAATGAAATGTGGACGATTGAGTAGAGTTAGTAAATACTAAGAACACATGCTTACTCGCTAACTTGCTTAGACGGCCAATTTTGAGATATGGGGTAATAAAGGTACATACAAACATTACTTACTTCACGTATTTTCTAATAAGTGATTTTCACGTATGTTGCAGGTGTTAGAATCTCTTAGGATTCTACGCTGTTATAACCTAATTTACATCAGGATAGCCTTAATTCTGTGAGCTTAGATGTGAATGTGCTGTCAACTACTTAAAAGATGGTAGGATGAATAGAAAACCCAATAGATGGTATTTAAATGTTATTTATTATTTTATTCCACTTTCGGTGCACCTATAGACTACAGAGAAAGAATCGTGGTCAAGAAAACTCTGCGCCTTCACATACACAATCTGTACACAAGTAAATCTTAATTAAACAACAGTTATAATACTTATCTTGGCTTAATCAATCGTTCGCTTGGGAACAAGAATTATACAGAGCAACAGAGAACACAGTAAGTTGTAGACAACAATATATAAGAAAAGACAGGCGAGCCGAACAGAGCCACGATCACTTTTATAATCCTCGTTGTCAACCCCACTCACCCATGGTCATAGCGCCGCCCCTCCAACCAAACTATAACAAGTTATAGCGGAATAGGTGGTGGATTTGACAACGTTGATTTACTTATATGTTTATTATACTTTATACAATAATACTTGCATATTATTTATTAATTATATTTAACCGTATTATTTATAACATGGTTATACTTATTATATAATTTCGGAAATACATCAATTCCTTTCTTGTTATTACAATATCCTGTAAAATATATCATTAATCAGGATTTGACACGTATAAATCACCCATTTAGTCAATTTTAACGTCAGGTGAAGGGTTCCAAGGAACCCTTAATCTAACACAGGCAACATCCTTAAAAACAAGGTTCCAATACTCCCAGACACTTTCCGTCAGCTGTTTTGCTTAACAACTCCAAAATAATAATTTAACTTCACTTAAATTCTTATGCTCTATTTGTAAATATGTTCACCAGACAACTATTTTAAAGCTTTTTCCAATAAGACAGACCAATCTAAGGGGGCAATCATCCCCTATAATTGGCCCCTTAGATTGGAGCTCTGGGATCTCGGACTATCACTACAAAAGTACTAACAAATGAATTCGTCGGCATACTCGTTATGTTTTTGAACCCGAGGTGTGATCTAACATTAGTTCACTCAATTCATTCGCTAATAATTAGTCTCTAGATAACATGAGTAATCTCGAAGAATCCTAATAGATTATCGTTGGTGATTACGCCGAGTGTAAACATGCAGCGACCGGCGGTGTCGTAAATATGTCGCACAACTGGATCAAGTGAACGGAGTCATTGTCTACCCAGAAATAGGCTTCTGTCATACTCTGACCTACATTTTGATCATCAAAAATAACGTACACATCACATCACTGTGTTCCGGTTTGAAAGGCAATGTTTTCTGTGAAATTACAGGAAATAGAGATAAAACAACTTTTGTCTCTGGGTCTGGGTCGAACAGACTTCTTCTAATGATTTGGACTCTACATGTTAGAATAGTTTTGTGTCACTGTGCTGTTAATGCTGTTATAGTTACGGCTGGTCTAGTCGAGAGAACGGCTACTCCCGATCCGAGCCCCGGGTTCAAAACCACGCGTCCTAAGTCACGCGTCACGACTTCTTTCTCGTTCTTTCCGAAGTCATGCGCGTAATACTGCTAACATAAAATAGTGAAGGAAAACTCCTTCACTCCTCCTTCACTATTTTATGTTAGCAGTATTACGCGCATGACTTCGGAAAGAACGAGAAAGAAGTCGTGACGCGTGACTTCGGACGCGTGGTTTTGAACCCGGGGCTCGGATCGGGAGTAGCCGTTCTCGCGACTAGACTAGACTATCGTAAGGTTCACATAACTGCTTGGCGGTAAAATAACTGGCAAAGAAAGTGTGGGAATTTCCCAGGCGACCTTTGGCAGTAATTCTACTGCCAAGCAGTAATGTGCAAACATTACTGTGTTCCGGTTTGAAGGGCAATGTTTCCAGAGAAATTACAGGGCATAGAGATATAATATCTTAGATCATAGACCTTTATGTTGCAGGTTCATAAGAACAACACTTCATACTACAATCCCATTGTTAGAATGTGTCGCCACTACAATGAAATTGCCAATAGGAATGCAGATTCCATTGATATTTTTGATCGCAAACTATCTAAATTTAAGGCAGATATCAGAAAAATTTTATTTACATCTCATCCACCTATAAATTATATACGGAAATCTCTTTGGCTATAGCTTGTTATAATTCTTGTGATTTGCTTGTTTCTAATTATCTATCTCTTCTTTTTAATCAACTTTTTTTATTTTTATTGTTAAACTCGTAACAAATACTAGTACATATAATCATGCTGTATACGTATCCATTAGGAATACTGTCTAGATCTAAACTTAAGTTCTAATCTAACCATTACTGTATCGGCTGTATTCTGTTGTACGTATTAAATAAATTAAATTAAATTAGATCTCTGGGTGACCAGCGCAGTACAGTGCTAGGTAATGATATGGACTCTTCGTGTTGAAACAGCTGCGTGTCACTGTGCTGTTATGTGGCAGGCATGTTGCTTACCATCAGGCATATGTCCTGCACGTCTCGTTACTCCATACTATAAAAAAAATCTTATTGGCTAGGCAGTAGGTCCTAAAGACTTCAAGGTTTTCCTGAATTTCACCATCAAAATAATAAAAGAAACCAAATAACAATACCTACGTTGTTTGTTAAGCACTTATAAACTCAATTTAATTAAGAATGCACCTTTACTTCAAAGTCACACATTAATTCAAAGCTAATCAACTCATTAAGGAGACTTAATAATAAGTAAACCAACACTAAAAAGTTATCGCTTTGCAAAAAAACCATGCTTTGAGAAACCATGGGTTTTTGGATTAAATTTAATCCAAAAACCCATGGTTTACTTATTTACAACACATATTATTTGTGTGTCTCAATATACATATTTATGGTGAAATTTATCAAATGTGGCTAGTTGGGAAGACGACATCCTGCTGGCCCCAACTGGATTCAAGTGGCCCAATCTAGAGAGGACGGGCTATCTTTGGAGGAGGCCTTCACTTACAGAGGAATTCTTACAGAATGAAGAATAATAGTATAATAATATAGGATTAAGGAAAAACTAACAAAACTAATAATTGTATGTAGGTAACCTAACTTAATCTAACTTCTTGTTTTATAAGCTGTAAGATTATTTTTTTATTTATTTATTGATTATATCAAATATGCATGTGGTTGAATTATGTCAGACTCGACACCGCAAATGGGGCCTCTACCAACTAAAACCTACACGCTTTTGTCGCTGGTTTCGAGACAGTGGGAACGGTCTCGCATTCTTAGACAAAGCTGCCGTGATCTACCCCTTTCTGACCCTAGGGTAACACTATTATCACCGCTGCATTAGAACACCCGATACCACCTCGTGGACTAATCGGTAATTGAGTGTCATAATTTAACAATTTACAAACAATATTTTAAAATATTATAAAACATATATTTCATAGTATAGAGTGAAGAGACGAGCAGCAAATGGGCCTGATGGTAAGCAACATGCCTGCCACATAACAGCACAGTGACATGCAGCTATTGGAACATGAAGAGTCCAAATCATTACCTAGTACTGCACTGCGCTCGTCACCCTGAGATATAAGATGTTTTATCTCTATGCCCTGTAATCTCACTGTAAACATCAAACCGGAACACAGTAATGTTTGCACATTACTGCTTGGCGGTAGAATATCTAGCAAATATATACACCCTTGGTCCCCAGCGATGGGTACCTATGCGGTTCCACCGCCAATAATTTTGACTGCAAATGCAAAGAACTAAGAGAGTGGCGCAGCACTGTTTCCCCTGTAGTCCCAGTGCGTCTGCCATGTCTCGGTGACGTCTGATGATGGATGCGATGCGCGATGGGCAGGGAGTACGGCGTACCAAACTACAGGCTGTCCTCTTCCGCTGCGACCTCCACTCCACAGCCCCTATACCTTTCGCGGCTCGCCTCAGTCGCCTCAGTGTATGGGACACCACAAAAACTGCATGCCTGCATCGTCATCAGTTTTCAAAGCCTAGAGCAGCGGTTCTGCTTCTTGTTCCTCTTAGTTTCGCCATGCGTGACCAGGCCACGGCTACTGGCCGCCCCCGCTTTGACAATGTTCTTTGGAATGTAATGCTGTATCTCTTCGGGGGAACTATCTGGCTCACACGGAGTATCCGAGGTATAGTAGAAAATTGAGAACATAATCATCCTTATTTGAACTTTGAAATTTTAAAATTCAGAACAGCATCCAAAATAAATAAAATCGGCCAAGTGCGAGTGGGACTCCCGCACGAAGGGTTCCGTACCATTAGCAAGTAAACGGCGAAAAGCTCTTTAGCTTTATTCCGAATTCCGGATACTTATACATACTATCGCAGTTTCCGTAGACAGGCTGTCATCCAAAAGCTTTATAATTTTTTTTATTTTACGTTATGGTTCTAACGACAAATTCGATAACGCGTTTAATCTTTTAGTGGCGCCATCTAGTTTGTTTGAGATGGACTAATCGACCAAGAAACAATAAAAAAATCAAGTTTGTTGTATGGAAACCCCTTAAATATTATTTATATTTTATTATTTAGTATTTGTTGTTATAGCAGCAATAGAAATACATCGTCTGTGAAAATTTCAACTGTCTAGCTATCCCCGTTCTTGAGATACAGCCTGGTTATGGGGTGCGTGGCTCGGGAACCTCCACGTGGTGCACCCTGGACATCACACAACAACTTCCCTACTTTCACATTTTTAATGTTAGGACGATATGGATGGTAATTATTAATACCACAGTTTTACAATGCATACATCGGTATTAGGATGGATTGTTAAACTATGCTAATAATACTCAACATTTACATTGTACACAGTTTTGGCAATAAAATATATTGATTCCGGTTCTCCTCCTGAACTCAGGAGCTAAGTAGGTTAGAGACAAACAATAAACACCGTGTGTCCGATATGGGTCAACTGAATGGAATGCCTCTATAAATCATTTTGATGTATTCAAGTGCGATTAATCACGAGCGGTGAGGCAACGCGACAATGTGCCGACACTCGTAGATGTACGTGCTCATTGACAGGGATGACAAACACTTTGAAATAAAGGACAAACAAACTTTGTTGAATCTTAAATCTGTAAATATCAGATATGATTGTTTGTATTTAACGTAAGTATTGTAGGTCTAAGTTTGCCTAGGTTTTCGGGTCCTGGTGGAAATCGCAGTATTTCTGCACGCCACGCTACGAAAGAGGTTGGACCGACTATGTCAGACGTGAGTTACCCGTTGACTTTATTAAGTATGTGTAATAACTACGTTAGTTTTCATACTAAGAAATTAATTAGAAATAATTCAACAAGAAAGGAGTGGATGGAAAATCTACAACCATAAATAGCGCCAGGGGCCGCTGGGGCCGCATTAGAATATGAATGCGATCCCGGTTCCCGTGGCTTTGGCAAACAGATGCGCGAATGAAACACCCAGGGTCTTTGGTAGGTAAGCGGCCATTCTGGCGGAGAGTCCCACAAATCTACTCATTCACCTCGGAGCTGGAATGAAATGTGTAACATATTTTCCATATCCAGGTCCTTCGCCACCTGCGCTAACCCAAAATCTGATTGGTAGTAGAGGCCATCCGAGGGCGACTGTGATAGGTCTTTCAAAAAAACAAGAGTGAGTATGAATGTAACGTGACTGTGTTTTGTCGAGACTTACGTTGGGGAACGAGTAACAGTAGTAATCGTCCGTAAAAACTGAGGAAGAGAGTATTTCGATATGCTCTTGTGTCAATGCGCTCCAATCGTCAGTTTACCCGTGAACATTGGGCAAGATATTGCCTCCAAATATCTAGAGCTCGTTTCACCAAAATGAAGTTAATATTAGTTCCACTGAACAGAAGCTAATAGGGCTAGAGTCTATAGGTGGCTAAAGTCACATATAAGACCTGAGAAACTGATGGTACCTATCCATATCAAGACAGTCAAGACACGAATTAGTAGAAAAAGTAAATAATAACCAATATTTCGTCATGTCATGTCAAACATACATATAAGATTTATTTATTTTACGTTACAAAGACTCGAACGAAGAGGTTTGACTCTACTTTTGTGATAAGAACGCCTAGACTGTGGAATGTATAGCTTGAGTAGGTTTTCCCGATGATTGAAAACAATCTTGGTGTTTTCAAAGCGAAAGTGAATTGGTACTAAATAAGCACGGTCCATCGTAGACAGCATCATCGCTTAACATAAGTGTAAACCTTTAATACTTAAAAGATATAATTTTGCACTCTTCGACACTATAGTGTGGATTCACCACGAGATATTTAAGTTTGTATTTGAAGACGTGTTCTACAAATATGTCAAGTCAATACTTAGGTAGATAATGATAAATAATGGGAATATAAACAACACTGTTATTGAACAGTTTGGTTAGACAGAAGGTTCATTTTACATTTACATATTTCTTAAACTTACAAAGTTGGTTAAAAGAGAAGCGTTAAAACTCTTAAATATTTCTAAACGTGGTCTACAATTATTCATTGTCTTTTACTTCAACTTTCATTAAATTGCTCGAACATATTTTTTTTTAATTCTGTCTAAGAGCACGGAACCTAGTGTCTAAAATCTTAAGGTGCCTAAAGTCTAAAGAGTCTATAGGTGGCTAAAGTCACATATACTTAATCTACTGATGTAATATCATTTGTACTCGTGAAGTATATCTTTATATTGTAGGTATTAATTATTCTATTTACAGCTGATTTAAATTAACGCTGCCCCTTTATAGCTGCATTATTATTCATTTTGGATGTTGTTTGTTATTTTATCTTATTATGAACACAGATTATTTTTTTGTACAAGACGTTACCAAGTGTTCTTCTGAATTTATGATTCGAATAAATGAATTTATTGAATGTAAAAAACAAGTACATAACTAGATATATTATGTTAAAATCATAATAGTCCAGTAACTTTGTCGCC
This sequence comes from Ectropis crepuscularia, assembly GCA_963693475.1. Taxonomy (NCBI): domain Eukaryota; kingdom Metazoa; phylum Arthropoda; class Insecta; order Lepidoptera; family Geometridae; genus Ectropis; species Ectropis crepuscularia. The sequence goes on from OY856340.1 coordinate 4,650,232, forward strand.
TGAATGTATGGAGTAGGATGCGTTAAATCCGGTAGGTCTGATTTTTTGCAGACTTGTTTATGATGTTGGCCTAATGATTGTCCCAAGTTTGTGACCTCGAGCGACGAACGCAACTTTGTCGAAAATAGAAAAAAACCGCGAAAAAATCGTTTATTTTTAAAATTTTGGCGATTATAACCCTAAACGACTAGATTTTGTAAAAAGTTTCTTATGACGTTTATAAAGTAGACTAAATTTGCTACAATATGATACTAGAATTGTCTCTGTATACTCAATAGTTTCTGAGAATAAGTCTTTCAAAGTTTATATTTTTTTTCTTACTTCGCACTTTTTAGCAATATTTTAACACCTACTTGACCACTTTGTGGCACAGTTACGGCGGTTTTTAACCCCCGACCAAAAAAAGAGGTGTTATAAATTTGACGTCGAAGTCTGTCTGTCTATCAGACAGACACACATACAGGTCTATCTCTTTGTGTATCTGCCTGTGTGTGTATCTGTCTATGGCGCCGTAGAGCTCAAACGGATGGGCCGATTTCGATGCGGTTTTTTAAATTTAAAGATACATTTTTGTGTTGATGTTTTGAGCTATTTTTGATTAATATCGATTCAAGATAGCCGCCTCCACCAAATGGCAGACCAAATATTTCATCACAATCTATGTCAATATGGATATCAAATGAAAGGGCTTGACTAGTAGAGTACTATACAGTATAACAAATTTAAAATCACAAAATGGCGAACTCCATTTTTTTTTTTCACTAATGCCTTAATTTGGGTATCAAATAAAAGGGCTTGACTAGTAGACTACTATGCACTATGTTTGAGCTTTACGGTGCCATAGACAGATACACCCACAGGCAGATACACAAAGAGACAGACCTGTATGTGTGTCTGTCTGATAGACAGACAGACTTCGACGTCAAATTTATAACACCTCTTTTTTGATAGGGGGTTAAAAACCGCCGTAACTGTGCCACAAAGTGGTCAAGTAGGAGTTAAAATATTACTAAAAATTGCGAAGTACGAAAAAAATTATAAACTTTGAAAGACTTATTCTCAGAAACTATTGGGAGTACAGATACAATTCTAGTATCATATTGTAGCAAATTTAATCTACTTTATAAACGCCATAAGAAACGTTTTTACAAAAACTAGTCGTTTAGGGTTATAATCGCCAAAATTTGAAAAATAAACGATTTTTTCGCGGTTTTTTCGATTTTCGACAAAGTTGCGTTCGTCGCTCGAGGTCACAAACTTGGGACAATCATTAGGCCATCATCATAAACAAGTCTGCAAAAAATCAGATCTACCGGATTTAACGCCTACGGTAATGTTTAAAGTTACTGTACTATAACTCGTACTGCCTGCTTTTTGAATGACATAACTATTTCTTTTATATCTTTTTGTATAGTTGGCCATAAAATGCGATCTAGTCAACGATAATAACCCAGTTGACTGATCGTACAACTTCCCCTATGGTGCCTTTTAGAAAAATGATTGCTGAGTTTAGTTTTTTACCTATTGCGAGTTCGATCAGTTAGTTTTTCTATCCCGACGAGACAGTGCTGGCAAAAAAAAATCGTAAACAAATAAAAATATGGGGTTCTTCTCACTGAAATGGTGCGGAAATGCAAGCCTGGACATCTAATTTTACAAAGAACGGCAAATCATTTCACAAATAAGTAATTTTTTGTCAGTAATTATCAAAAAATAACGACATCAATCAACGACATTTAAAACGAACAACAAAAAAAAAACAAAATGGGAACCCGTTGATGTCTTTCTTTGCATCCTGCTCTGTCCTTTGAAGTTTGTATAACTCTATCTCGTTTCGTCCGATCATTCGTGGAAAGTAGTGCACGTCACACGGATGTTAGCTAATCACAAGCGCGATATTTTACCTCGTCCTGCGCTCCCGCTGGTGAGTTGTGATAGTAGGCGAAATTCGTATCATCGCCGATCAACAGATAAAAATATGGGGTTCTTCTCACTGAAATGGTGCGAAAATTAAAGCCTAGACATCTAGTTTTACAAGACGGCAAAGTATTTGACAAATAAGTAATTTTTTGGCAGTAATTATCAAAAAATAACGACATCAATCAACGACATTTAAAACGAACAACAAAAAAAACAAAATGGGAACCCGTTGATGTCTTTCTTTGCATCCTGCTCTGTCCTTTGAAGTTTGTATAACTCTAGCTCGTTTTGTCCGATCATTCGTGGAAAGTAGTGCACGTCACACGGATGTTAGCTAATCACAAGCGCGATATTTTACCTCGTCCTGCGCTCCCGCTGGTGAGTTGTGATTGTAGGTGAAATTCGTATCATCGCCGATCAAAAGGTTATCGGATTTGTGGAACTAGTACTGTAGTGTACGCGTATGTGTATTGTTTTTTTTTTTAAGATTTAACGTATTTTTATGCATAATCTAGATGTAAACTTAGTGATTCATTTTGCCCCGCTTCTCACCAGCCAGGTCTGCAGCTCCGTGTTGGTTGCTTGCCTCATATATCTACTTATCCAAAAAATGGTGCCAGCTCTAAATAGACGTAACCGACGTCGAAAATTTACACCGATTTTCTTTACTAAAAAAAAAATGTTTGTCTGTAAAGTCGGTTTACTGACGATAGAACGTGACAACGTCTTAAGAAAATACTGATGAAATGGTAGCATTTTTCAAAAGAAAATTTTAATTTCATTTATTTAATAGATTTGTATGTAAAAAGTAATCAGTAGAATTTAGTCATTTTCAATCAAAACAATGCAAAAAACAATGCAAAAAAGCTTTTAGATGCCGGGGATCGAACCCGGGGCATTTCACATGCAAAGCGAACGCTCTACCACTGAGCTACATCCCCGCTTGAACTACTGGTCGAAATAATTAATACAACTGTAACAAACATGCGGCGAGGTAACGACCGACGGTAACGACCGAGCGGTAACGTTACATGACGTCATGTTTTGTGGGCGTGCAGCCGGCTTCATCGAATTATAAGACGTTATCACGTCAAAAATTCTTGCTTATGGCTTAAACAAGTTTTCTGAATACGGTAGTTAATCTCTTACATTTAGGTACCTACAGGTTTTTCCTGAAACTGAAACCATACCGCAAAACGGATGTGAACTTACATATGTACATGAATAAACTATGGATAACAACTGCAATATTGACGTTGATGACGTCATGTCTCACTTCAAATACGCCACTATACGTAGAACTACATAAAACAAAGGTGTGTATTAAACTCACAGACTAAGTAGACATATACTCTGTTAAACTCACCAATCTGGTCGTCTACTCTCTTTCTACTAAAAACGTAATTTCGAAATAAACTCGCGACTTTCCTACTCCGGTTCTACTTCGATCAGTCGTTTCGTCCGTTTGTTCTATCGGACGAAACGAAGTAGAACCGAAATATAATAGTCTCGAGTTTATTTCGAAATTTAGTTTTTCGTTGAAACAAGGTAGACGTCCTGAACTACTATTCATTCATGGTCAACACGGAAAATACAATATCGATTGTGTCCCTAAGGTCATTTTTATATTGGCTTTGGGTCTGCAGAAATGCATGAAATGCGTCCGGCGGCCTTTTTCAAGGAGAGTGTACGCGCTCGATGGCTGATGGTTGGCACCGTGTGCCAAACGGGAAGCCATCCTATCAATATGTATATACCTAATCAATATGTGATAAACTTAATAATAATTATAACAAGTATAATTAATAACACCAGCGCCCCGCGGTTTTACCCGCGTAGTTCCCGTTCCCGTTATTTTCACTGTTTTCGTAGCTTATGTGTTATTTCAGACTATAACCTAACTGTGTTTCAAATTTCAACACAATCCATTCAGAGGTTCCGACGTGAATGAGCAACAAATATTTCGGATGGATCGGCAAAGTATCAGCTTGAGGCTCATAGGCAATAAATAACACTCTTGTGCGAAAAAGACTGCAATGTCTTGAACATCGCCGAAAAATTGCTAGGTTATCAGTTACTGTTTTTATCGGATACACTTCGGAGAGTGTGCAACTGATTTGCATGATCTAATACCATCTTGGCTTTCTTTTTACCGGACTTCTCGTAGCTCGAAGAAGTGGCATCGTTTCATGGTTAATATTCCAAAGACACAGACGAAGAGGTTTGATTTGACTCTACTTTTGTGATAAGAACGTCTAGACTGTAGAATTCGTTGCCTGAGTCGGTTATTCCCGATGGTTACAATCTTGGTGTCTTCGAATTGAGAGTGAATCGGTTTTTTCTTGGTAAACACGTTCCACCGTAGACCGCATCGTCATCAGGCGATAAATCACCTCATCTCTGTGTAAAATATATTCAAGTTTAATACATCCAATAATTCGCGGCCGCGTGTGTAATCGACTGTGAGAAAATACATATCAGCGCCAAGGACTACAGTAACATTCGGAGGACTCCAATTAAACAATAAAGTAAGCGTATCATCAAGAAGACACCAGGTAGGTACATACTTTATCCATTTCCATTAGCTATAAATTTTCCTCACAAGTCTTATGAAGAGAAAAAAAAATGTTATAAAAAAAATATTGGCAGTCAAAGAAACTGCCGATAGAAATGAAAACTTAGAATTTGGTAACTACGCGGGTGAAGCTGGTGGGCGTGGCCATGAGCGTGGCCATCTACGCATTTCTACATGGCCATGGTCCCGAGTTCACCCGAAAATTTCTTATCATTCCCGAGCGTGACGCTAGAATTCAATTCACAGCCCACGAAAAATCTGTCCGTGGCGCGCCAAAAGGAGTGTGTACTTCAAAATATATATCTCCTTCCTCTTTAATTTCTCTGGAATAATTTCTCTTAAAACCGGAACACATTTTATTGGTTGACGGTAAACAAACTAGCAAAATATAATTATATAGATTGATAGATAGATAAATTCTTTATTGCACTTAAATAATAAGACAAAATACAGGAACACCTTATAACAAAGTAACAATAGGCGACCTTATCGCTAAGAGCGATTTCTTCCAGGCAACCGTAGGATGGTGAAGAAGATTTGAGTAATGGAAGAAGGAATGTATAGATACCTACACTTATTTATAATAGCATACCAACAAATAGTTATATATCTTATTTAATTCTATATAATAATATACCAATATTAATAATAGTACATCCTAATACACAAATAAATATAAAATGAACTAATATATAACCAAAAATAATATATGCATAAAGAAAAAAACCATTACTTACGACAATTAAATTAAACAATAAGGAATATAATATAAATAATTAATTCAACTTGCTGTATATCCTGTGTATCCCACTAATATTATAAATGTCAAAGTATGGATGTTTGGATGTTTGTTGCTCAATCACGCCGTAACGTTTGAACGGATCAGGCTGAAATTTGGAATACAGTTAGATTATAGTCTGGAAGAACACATAGGCACTTTTTATTCCGGGAAAATAAAGGGAACGATGGGAACAGGAACCGCGGGTAAAACCGCGGGACACTGCTAGTACTTGTATATACTGTGGCACATTTTGCTAGTTCCTCAAGCGAACGCTTAGAGTCCAGGAAAAGTAATAGTGTCTGCTCGATAGATATTTTAATTTCACTCTCTGTTTTCAAACTCTCGATATTATTAGAAGTCCAAAGTAGACAGGATTTATTAGAGAAATCTAGGTCTAGGTAACAGACGGGTAGCCTGGAGAGCATAGATTTTACGAAAATAAACACATGCCCACTTGAACTAACATTTACCTGTAGGCTTGTAGGCTTTATGACCTACGAAATAAAGTCGAGAATATTTTTCTATTCGTACAGGTATTTTGTTGAAAAACCTTGCATTTTTGTGCGGTTAGCTAGTTACTATGTTATTCGGTAAGTAGGTAAGGCGAGACAAATATTTACATTTTGATAATGTTGAAGCGGTTCGAAGTATGACAAAGTTGTAGATAACATCGAGATGAACAAACGTAGGTTTCTCGTACGTCGAATAATTGTTTTAGTATGACATTGATGAGTTGATGAGGTAATATTATACCTACTTGCCATTGTAAATTGGTAGCTTATCACTTTTTTATCGGATACACTTCGGAGAGTGTGCCACTGATTTGCATGATCTAATACCACCTCGCCCTTTTTTCAATCGGAATGTTCGTAGCTCTAAAAAGCGACATCGTTTCATGGTCGATGTTCCAAAGACACGAACGAAGAGATTTTCCTCTACTTTTGTGATAAGAACGTCTAGGTTGTGGAATAGCTACGTTGTCTGAGCAGGTTTTCCCTGATGATTACAATATTTGTGTCTTCAAATTGAGAGTGAATCGGTTTCTTCTAAGTAAACACGCTCCATCGCAGACCGCATCGTCGCTTAACATCAGGCGGTCAAGTGTAAACATATAAAAATATAAAAAAAGTTATCGTGTAGGTATGTGATCGTGTTCAGTTAGGTGTTCCTTTTTTTCGTTGAAGAAGTAATACCTTTACCATAAAGAAATAACACCTATACCTTTAGCATGATCGGGATGAGGACACGGCGGGGTATGTCGGTATGTACACTACACATCAATACCATTTAGAGTGGTACCCTACTCGAACGAACGGTTTTTTTTCAACCGTAGCTTGGCGGTAGTGCTTTCGCCCTCTTTCTCAACCTTGTCCCTGCCAGCGTCCTTGCAGGCTCGCCTAGCGGGACACAAGCCCCACATTTGGATTCAGTACCGCGCTGCCGTGAAAACGTCACTGCCGCTTTCAACTCCTCGGAAAAACCTAATCCTAAGTAGAGTGCCGGACGGCCCTAAACATCCGACGCCACAGGCCCTCCGGAGGCTGCGATCTTTACGGTGGACTAGACATCGGGGTCCCAACTCGTTCGCGTCAATTCCACTAAGACTCATTGTCATTGCCTCAATGCCTTCAAAGTCTATCTACGCTTTGAAGGCATCATCGTTGCAGTCCCCCTACGAACGTCTCTCGAAGGGAGCCGGGATTAGCCGTCAGACAACAAGATACAGTAGTTGTCTGAGTGATGCCCAGAGTGCATCACGTGGAGGTTCCCGAGCGTAGCTCCCAGTGGTTCAGTCAGACTGACTGACTGAGTCAGTAGTTAGTGGGTTTGATTCTAACCTAATTTGAACACAAATTGTGACGAATACGAATGTTTGTTTGGTATCTGGGTGTAGAATTTTATTTAAAATTATGGACTCTAAGCCGTTTATATTATAGCTCCCGATAATTCGGTGTAGTTTCATGCATCAAGAGAAAACCTCCGCACGAAATCCTATTACACTAGTTGAATCATTCTCAATTTTAGTTTACAAGTTTTGGAACTTTGAAAACGTTTAGCGCCATCTATGTATGTAATATGGAACAATTTTACAGTAACTACTCCCCACTAGATGACGTTAGTAAAAAAAAGTTATTCTACTCGCTAATAGATGGCAACAAAATAAATCCGTGAGATCGGTAACAATGTTGAAATGTATTTTGTGTAATAACAAAAGCGTTCAAATTCTGACCAGCTTAATTTAATAAAAATAGCAGGACATTTATCATAATATCTATCTACCAAACCTGTTAGCTCATAACACTAATATAATGTTGTACACTCAGACGCAAATCTAATTTAAATTTATCACACAAATTATTTCTCTTCGGGATTCGAAACCACGACCTACGTCATCGTTCCGTTTTACTTACTTCCCCTCATGCTACTACGATATCTAGTTGTTGAACCATTTTTTTACTCCAATTCCATGTAACTGATGAAAATCAAACTTTGCACAAATATTCTTGTTATATACTTACTAAAAAGTAATCTTAATATATATAAATCTCCTGTCACGATGTTTGTCCGGGATGGATTCCTAAACTACTTAACCGATTTTAAATTAAATTAGCACACCGTGAGCAGTCTGGTCCAACTTGAGAGATAGGATGGTTTTTGTTTCGATTAATAGTCTTTAAATTACAATATCCGAGCGCAGCCGGAATGGGCCGCTAGTATATTATAAAAGATCTTTATGTGCTTCTATATTGACAAAAATGCATATTATATATTTATGTAGAATCCTAAAAATAAAAGTACGTTTTCTAGTTAGTTAGTTTTTTTTTACTTTTATAGGTTTACACTTGACCGCCATCTCGCCTGATGTTTAAGCAAACGGTACAAACGCTGTTCTTTTTTAAATGGGTACCACCATCCGATTTACGTAATTCTACAATTACGTAATTATATTAAATTATTTAACATTTTCCTAAAGGAACACTATTTGGGTGACCTAGTGGCGTAATTAGTACCTAGATTATTACTCTCGATTTACTATTAGTCCTAAATCGAAATGTATAATGTCCACCAATTTTTGAATTCTTTTTTCTAAGCTTTTATAGGCTTATATACTTGACCGCCATATCCCCTGATGTAAAGCGACGATGCGGTCTACAATGGAGCGTGCTTACCTAGAAGAAACCGATTCACTCTCGATTTGACAACACCAAGATCCTAAACATTAGGAAAAAACCCACTCAGGCAACTCATTCCACAGTCTAGACGTTCTTATCACAAAAGTAGAGTCAAACCTATTCGTTGGAACATCAACCATGAAACGATGCCGCTTCTTTGAGCTACGACAAGTCCGATAGAAAAAAGTGGTATTAGGTCATGCAGATCAGTTGCACACTCTCCGAAGTGTATCCGATAAAAACCCGAAAACTTTTCGGTGGTGTTCAAGGCTTTGCAGTCTTTGTAGATTTTGATTTATTAATTGTGTTTGTTGGCTATCGGTTGTTTGTTATAGCTCAGGTTCGCTCGGGGCAGTTCAGGCTGGCTAGGAATCCTGCAGGCTTCCTACGCGGGTCGACGACCGACCTCGGGACCCCCCCTCACCCCCCACCGCCTCCGTTCGGTAACCACTACCGTGAGTCAACCTCTCAACAACCGCTCCGTGTTCCGACGCGGCATTCCGCGCCGAAAACGTTCACACTAATACTAACATGTTTATAGTTTCTAACATAAAAAGCCGCGGCGAATCTCTGGCCTCATAGCTCAGTTCATAGTGAGTCTACTCACTGCACCTTAGGCATAGCCTATTATATAGCATAGCATATTATATTAGGGAATTGAACCCTGGACCAAGATTCAAGGGTCAATTCCCACCCAGCAGTCTGAGTGAATATTTCTATGGGATATAGTGACAGGATGAGCAGGACATGTGCCTGAGTGTAAGCAACACGCCTGCCTATAACAGCACAGTGTCATGTACTTATTGGAACAAGAAGAGTCCAAATCATTCTAGCACTCCACTGCGCTCGTCACTCAGATATTTCAGAGGTTTTACCACTGTACTCTGTAATTTATCTGGAACAATAGCCATTCAAATTAGTACAGAGTCGCGTTTGCACATTACTGGCAAAGGTGTGTTACTTCCCGCGGAGACTCTACAAAGAATCCTACCGCTACAAAACATGGATAGGTCTGTGTCTGGTGTTTCTATGTATCGTAAACTATTATTTAAAATTATATTCGTATCATAACAACTATGTACTACTACTCAACAGTACGATAAGTGAGTGGTAAGTTTAAGTTACTAATACCCTGCAGTTCCTGCGCTATCCAAATTTGGGTACGCAGCAGAAGCCATCTAAGGTCAATTACTAAATGTTCCGTCACAAAAAAAACACAAATTTTGGTAACATTAACATTATAGTAATTATTTGTTAAGAGGTCTTGTCAAGTATGGCAGCTGTATGTTTTTATGAAATGATCGACAATAACCATAGTTGCCAAATAGTAGACGACTTAAAAGATACTGACGACTATTTTCCAGCACAGAGAGGTATTTAAAAAGTTTCCCTTGTTTGTAACCCTTCGAAGGAAGAGAACTCCATAGCCTACAGGGTCCACTGTAGTAATGATAAGGACAATGGGACGGTTTGTCATTTCCGGTTGGGCAGGATATGACCAGAAGCTTTTTGCAGTGTCGGGCTGTGTTGTCGAGAAATTCCGTCGCCGGTATTAGGTCAAAAAGCTTTTCCGAGCATGGCCCAAGTTACAGTTGATGAAAAATACAAAGTTTGCTGACGTAACTTCAGATACTCTTTTTTTAGTTACCTACTGTCTTCACGTCAAATTATATAATTATTGTTACGATTAATTGATTTCAATTGCACTAATGTTATAAATTTGAAAGTTTTGATGTTTGTTCCTCAATCACGTCGGAAATCACGTTGAAATTTAAATTCTGGAATAGCTATATACCTCTTTATTGATAGATTTTTGATCGCGGATATATACAGAGAAAGGGACCAACGCGGGTGAATACATGGAAAATATATCTTGTTTCCATATCTTCTGTCATGAATAATGTTGTTCGTAATACCATATTCGTCCCTCATCACTATCCTACACATATTATCATGTGCTTACATCAATAATGTTTAAATAATTAAAAAAAAATACATGTTATATCAACAGTCATTGATTAATAACGCCTAGATCGAGAATCTTCAAATAAACGCAATCTTAGTGTGAAAAAAAAATATTTCGGCGTGAGCAGTGTATAATTATGTTATAAGTAAATATTGATGGACAATCCACACACAACCTACACACGACCCTAAACTAAGTCAAGCTTCTACCATGGCGGCCAGATAGCTGATATAACACTTACATAGTTTTAACTACATACTTATTATACATAGACTTTACTTAAATACATAAACTTATTATACATAGAAACACCCAGACACAGTACAAACATTTGACTTCGTCACACAAATATTTTGGACTGGGTGGGAATCGACCCACGACCCTCGGCTTCGCAGGCAGAGCTACTACCAACTAAGCCACGAGAGGCCAGTCATGTCCTGAAGTTCGCCAAACAAAACCTTAATGAGATGGAGTATGTATAGTGAAGCACCACACAAACCAGCATAATGTGTTTAATTGTGGAGACGCATGCACTAGCGCTGGATCTTAACAATTGATGGTAGTTTCGAACGGACTGAGCCAATATGGCTCACTATGATTTGCTCACTTTTCTGGAGCGGACTCGGTTTCTAGGCGTTATTATTCTATGTTTTAACCAATGATTTTAAGGTAACAATATCTTTGTATTTTTTTTATAGCATAGAGTGACGAGCAGGTCATGTGCCTGATGGTAAGCAACATGCCTGCCACATACCAGCACAGTAACACGCAGCTATTGGAACATGATAGTCCAAATCATTACCTAGCACTGCACTGCGCTCGTCACCCAGAGATCTAAGATATTATGTCTCTAAGCCCTGTAATTTCTCTGGAATCATTGCCCTTCAAACCGGAACACAGTACTTTTTTCACATTACTGCTTGGCGGTAGAATATTTGGCAAAGGTGTGGTACTTCCCCAGGCGGACTCTGCTAAGAGTCCTACCACTACTGAATGACAATATGACTAAACATAATTATCATCCATGCGTGAAAAGAGAAAATTGCATAGACGAGGTAAAAAATCTTTGGCATAGACTTATATATAGTCTATGGAAAATTGCGCTCAAAGCAAATTAAAAACAAAAAGTAAACCAAGGAGGTACCGAATCTTGAGTTTTTAACAAATTAGAAAAGTTGTATGATAAACTCGGCGCCAAGGAGGTAGAAGTAAATAGGTTTAATGATGTTTTGAATTCACAAACTCAGTGCACACGATGTTCTAAATTCAAAAGGGAATGCAACCTTTTTTAATGGAGCACTGGTATAATTTTTTTTCTTTCGCCAGTAACGAAATAATAATTAAGAATACCACCATACCATATTCTATGTCAACAGTATATTAGTAGTGGTCGCTTCTTCGCAAAGTGCACCTGCGGAAGTACCACATCTTTGCTAGTTATTCTACCACCAAGCAGTGATGTGCAAACATCCGTGTGTTCTGGTTTGAAGGCAAATGTTCCCAGAGAAATCAGAAACCATCTTAAATCAGGGTAACGAGCGCAGTGTAGTATTAGCTAATGATTTAGACTCTTCATTTTCCTATAGTTGCGTGATACTGTGTTGTTATGGACAGCCGTGTTGCTTACCATCAGCCAAATCTCCTACTCGTCCACTTTATACTATAAAAAGACAAGTTTTAACATATTTTACACCGATTTTAACTTCCCGACCAACTTATTTGTTCAGTTCGTAAAATAGCGCCACTAAAGTATTCCAATCTAATTCGTGTTGAAAAAGGTTTTAGTCTTTTTTAACAACATTAGATTTGTTGGTAATGTTCAATCCACTCACTTTCTAAGCGCACCCTATAAACGGTAGGGAAACGGGGCAATCACTTCACATGAGAAGGGTTCCGTATTTTAGTATCGTATTTTATTTGTATTACGACGCTTAGTAAATTATCTGTGCTTTGGCAATTATGTAATTGGATGACAAGCGGCTAGGAATTTTCTTTTGCAATATATTATTTTTACTATGAAATTTTCTAAGTTCAGATGTACTTACCTAAGTAAGGGTAGGCCATTTGTTCAGATTTCACGAGATTATCGGGAGTTATCTGAGCAAATTTTTCAAGTAGATATAGACTGGGGAAAACCACGACGAATATTACGTTAAAATAAACCTTCGCACTTTTTATGGATAAGTAGGAAAATGTCTTGGGATGGTTTTTGCCTGTAACCGCTAGGTAAGTAGGTATACCTTTTGTTCAGCATTTAGGTTGTCGGTCAAAGGACTTAAGTTCTTTGCTCACTAATACGATTCCGCTACCACCCGAGAAATAAAATACACTCAAATATGGGCTTTATGCTATGCCCTGTTAAGATACAGATTACATTGGCAACACAAATTAGCTGACCGCTCGCTGACACCCGTTTGCTTATTTATGTTGCCAATGCAATCTATATCTTAACAAGCATGACATAAAGCCCATATATGCGTGTATTTTATTTGTCGGATCGGAGCGATATGTGGGTGCAGACTGTAGACCTTTAGTTTCTTACGCCGCCGCTGGTGACCGGTGACTCTACTACCCGTTTTTGTTGGTAAATTGGGATGATTGTACCTCCGTCGATGTCCGTTATCGAGGAGTCGAAAACTAATGAGCAAAACAAAGTAAGTAACCTAAGCGCTATACTAGACTATAAACTGTGTTCCTAGTTTCAATCGAGACATTTAGGCTTTCTGACGTAATTGAGCAACAATATCTAAACTTTCGCATTTATAATAACAGATTGATTACCATAGGTCAAGAGATCGAAGTTGAATTCTAAATTAAGCCTTCCGAAAAGGTTGCAAATAAAATAAACCTTGTAATACTAATATTAGAACTGTGAAATAATACTAAACTGACAATATCGAGCACGATGATAAGTCGTTTCGTGGTGCATGCGCATCAAATGTAATCATGGGACTACAGCTTCCAGAAAGCAATAAGAGATCTCAACACAGAGGCGATGGGGGCTCCGGGCCGGGAAAAACGTGGTTGAGGATTGGAAAAGGCGTTGGCACAAGCGTATTGTTTTCACTTTGAAAAACAGATAACAAATCCTACTAACATTTAAAATGGCAATATTTGGTTGTTTGGTTGTATGGATGTTTGTTGCTCAATCACGTCGCATCTTATGAATGAATCGGGTTGATATATGGAATACAGTTAGATTATAATTTGAAAGAACACATAGGCTACTTTTTATCCCGGGAAAATAACGCGGGGCGCTCTTACCAAATATTGATGAAAATATATTTATAGATAAAAATAAAAAGACACCTTACTTTTTAATTACAACTCGTACTTACATAAAAAGAACAGTGAAATTGATATATTTATATAAATGTTCGGGATGGGAAGGATCGATTACGAATCGAGAGCCGTGCTAAAAGGATTTGAAGCATCAACTATTTTGCTTGAAAATAATTTCACCGTCTTAAATATCGCTGCATATTTTATAATGTCGAGTGACGGGAAAAGCAATAAATATAGGCACCGGGAGCTCTCCTAATCTTCAAAAGCTTTTCCGAGCGCTTGGTCGACGCGACGTGTGACTAAAATGCAGGCGTTTATTTGGCTCAACGCATAAGCATTGCCATTCGACGTAGTAATGCCGCCGGCATGCTGGATACGCTTCCGATTGGTAGTGGGCTTGCACACATTGATTATCCGTAGACCTTCATTGGTCCATGGATAATTCAGGTGTACTTAGTAAGTAGTTAGTTAGGCATGTTGCTATGTAGCGTAGTGTAGTTCTCATTACATTATAGGTTTGTTAATAAAGTATCTGCCCGAGTTTAAGATATCCATGTATACATGAAATGGTAAGCAACATGCCGGCTGATTAAATTTGTTTTTTTTCAGTGTCCTTTCAGTATAAGAGTCCTTTCGAGAGTGTACAGTTAAACTGCATGACCTCGTCCTATTTTTATTGAAGAGTTTGTAGCCCAAAAATCTGTCACTTGAGTGAGTATTCACTGATGAAAATAATATTGGTGCCTTCGAGTCGGAAGTAAATCAGTTTCTTCGAGATAAGCGCGCTATTGGAAACGGTATCGTCGCTAGACATCAGGCGAATAATATTTTTTTTTAACTATATTATAGTCTTGCAATTTTGATTTGTCCAGGCGCAAAGGCCTGGCCCCCTGGCTAATACCTGACGAACAAGATTGTCAGGGCCATTTATTTATTTTTTAACTTCTTAAATTATCTTAGTCTGACTTACATTTTGACCCCCATCTCGCTTGATGTTATGAGAGCTGATGTAGTGATGAGCTATAGGAAAGGCCTATGCCCAAGATATGTTTTTTTTTAACTTTGATAAACCTTGACTTTGATTTACACTTGACCGCTATCTCACCTGATGTCAAGCGACGATGCGGTCTACGATGGAGCGTGTTTACCTAGAAGAAACCGATTCACTCTCGATTTGAAGACACCAAGATTATAACTACATTACAAATTGGACAGGGACAGGCTGAAGCTGATGATGCTAAAGCAACCAATAACAAAATAAACGACAGCTACGTGAAATTTTTCAAACGTATTAATTTTGTTATTCACGGTAATGTTTTCGCTGATTACAGTGGCGCCACAAAAAAGTTAAATAAAAAGTTCAATGCTCTGTGGACTGCACAAAATGAAGTTTTAGCAAATTTTCATTATTCTCACTCACAACGAAAATAAAAATTTAAAACGCCGAGCAAATTAAACCGGCTCTTAATTTCGGGAAACTGGAAGCTTTTACGAGTATTTTGGACATAGCTACGAAAAATATAATACATTTGTGTGTTTATGGTTTTATGCTGACCAATACAAGGATTCGAAAGCAAAGTATTGATGTTCAGTTTTTTTATAGTATAGAGTTGAGATGATCAGGACATGTGCCTGATGGTACTTACTAATATATATAACTAGCGTCCCGCTCCGGCTTCGCTCGAATAATAACCTAGATATCTACTACAGCGCCATCTGCCGGGCTGATTTGTGAATCTAAACCTTCCAAGGCCCTACCCAAACGTATACAAAAAAAATCATTCAAATCAGTCCAGCCGTTTAGGAGGAGTTCAATAACAACGAAAAGTGGCATTAATTTTTATATATATAGATAGAGATAATACCTCTTCTAATCCATTATTTCGCTACGCCGTACAAAAATCATGCGACAAGGAGAAATGATCGAGGCTTGCGAACCCCCTCTTCAACTGCACTCAGTTGAACAGCTTCTACGTCTATGTCTCAAACTGAATCACTAGGAACAAACAAGCACTGGATTCTTAAATATTGTTGTGTTTTCTTTCTTCCCAGTGCAGAAATCTAGCAACCTTGAAAGTAATATCGAAATGGTTAAAGGCGGACTTAGTTTCAGAGCAAAAGCATGTTTATTAATAATAGGAACGTGTTTGCAAACCAGTTTAGAGCTGATTTGCATTCTGAGCGCGTTTCGATGGAACTCCACGCGATATGTTTGTTGATCGACCTCCACAAGATTATTAACTTTACGGAACCGACCAAAATGTAACCATTGTATTTTGACACGACCCGTAACATCGGTAGTAAGTTATTTAAGAGGTGTTAGTAATTTATTCAAGTGAATTATGAGATTTTCCCTTTTACATGAGAAAAGCTGTTTCTTATGTTAGGCATATTAAAGAGCTTTTTTCATACAAACATAAATAAATTATTGTAAAACACTAGCGCCGCGAGTAGCTTCTGCTGCTAACGTCTTCGCGATCCACGCTTTATTGCTGATATTTTTGTTTTTGAGTTTACGTATCCGTCGTATTTGTTTATATTTAGGCAAATGTGTTGTCTCACCTCTGGGAAAATGCCCTCTATATGTTTGTATAACGATAACGACTGCGTCAAAAATATACCATTCAAATTAATCCGTCATGTAGATATTGCAAAATATAGGACGCCAATTTTTTTTATGTTTGGATTCTTCAAATTACTAAAAATGTAGATCATCAAACTTCCGGAGTGAGGGTTATGATGTCGTTATCGTAAAAATCGTACAATGAAGTAGTGACGTCACTCGAATCTTCTAAGCACTCACTGTATCTTCATATTTTTTTGTTTGTGAAATAAAAGAGAAGATACTCGTACCATATTTTTATTAATCTAACTGACGGACTAATTTTTTCTCCATTTATTATTCTTCTTATATATTATATTCTTTTTATTCATCTCGCCTATTTCCTGGCTTGTCAATATTTACAAAATGATACAAGATACCGCTTATGAACTAGCGCAGCGAGTAACTTCTGCTGATTACGTCTTCGCGATCCACGCTTTATTGCTGATATTTCTGTTTTTGAGTCTATACAGGGTATTTTAAATATTTGCCTGTGTTATCCCAAACCTTGGGAATGGAAATACCTCTCTACCGTCCTTAGGTATGCATAACTGCGTTTTCGAATCGTACTCGTACACTACGTTTTCCGATACGCGATCTCTTTTCCAGAACTACAAAATGTAGATCGATTTAGAAAACAAAAAAAAACAGCAGGCCTACTACGAAGTCCGATAAACGATATATCGGCCGAACTTATGAATTTTCCTACCTCGAAAGACAATATGTCGGTTGATAGGATCGGCCGTTTCGTTCGATTCGACTCTCATCCGACCAAGTCTATAACTTCCGACCGAGATGTATCGATCTGACTGTTTTTCGTGGTAGATAAAGATAGATAAACAATCACTCCCAGTAATTCATTTCAGAAATTAGATTTCTCAGTCGGTGCATTTCTGCTAATGCTCATTCATCGTAGGGTTTAAATACTTAACAGTTTAGCGGGTTCTAAACCAGATAGAGCTAATCCTTCCACAATTTGCCTGTACTAAGAGCTATTTATACTTGTTATAGGATAAGTTGCCAATTATTCTACCGCCAAGCAGTAATGTGCAAACATTACTGTGTTCCGGTTTGAAGGGCAATGTTTCCAGAGAAATTACAGGGCTTAGAGATATAACAACTTAGATCTCTGGGTGACGAGCGCAGTGCAATGCTAGGTAATGATTTGGACTCTTCATGTTCCAATAGCTGGGTGTCACTGTGCTGTTATGTGGCAGGCATGTTGCTTACCATCAGGCACATGTCCTGCTCGTCTCGTCACTCTTTATTTAAAAAAAAAAAAAAAAAAAAAGATACATTATTAAATTGAAGTCTGGTATTTGTTTTTTTCGGATAAATATTACATTTCCATTTGTTCTTGTTTTCGTAAATTGTACAATGGCAACATTGTAATTTATTACTTTCAATTCATTTATAACGGGAAAAGTAAAATCAAGTGGTGTATGAGACATGTCTGTATTCGTCGTGTTCATGCTCAAGAAATAAAAATCTCAAAACACGATAGGTAATTCGGTTGTTCTTCCTTTCGTATTCGCTTTAAAATCATGACGATAATTATATTTAGATTATAATTAATTATTATAAATATAAAATTGAAAACCTAGTAACCTATATAATATAGTAAGAGGCTGAACCATTTTGAGCGAAACCAAAGACTTCGCTGGCTCGCCACGTAGACAGAATGGGAGAGTTTAAGGGACCAGTATTTGTGGAAATCATGTCCAAAATGCATGTACTGTTTTCACTTTGAATGGCAATGCTAATGTGCTGAGCAAAAAAGTGCCAAGAACGTTCAATTTCACAATCATGCGGATCATGAGGACGTAGGTTAGAGTCCCTTTTGCACCTCTGATTATTATTATTCTTCCAAGTGTATATATAATGTACCAATGTGTCATTACGGTAAAGTAATGGTAAGACAAAGGAAATGGATAGACATATTTCGAGGACATACATCACCCACTAAACCCCCATTTGGCACACTGTCCTTGTTAGAGAAGGCAACGAGTCCCAGCGGTGGGCACACGTGGACTATGGCAACTATTGCTATTGTACTGCATGGAATTAACATAGACAAATTCCCAGCATTTCTTCAGAAGTCTTCGTAATGTAGTTACTATACTATATCCAAATTTTCAATTTAGATACCCTGACGGCTTCTATCGTCACGAATAATCATAATATTAAGGCGTGTAATATATTATAATTGAAATTGTATTATGCGTTTATTTGACGGTCCGCACTCTCATAAAAACTAAATAAGTTAGCGATGAAAAAGAAATATTAGTCAGAAGCATGTCCAAATTTCGTCCAACTAAAGCGTTTCGTGCGACTACACTGTAGGTAACAACACTAGCGCACTACTTTTTGAATCAATATTACGAGTATAATCAGACTAGCGGCTCGTTACGGCTTGGCTCGGATATTGTCATACAAATACCATTAAATAATCGTAACAAAAACTATGTCTTCTCTTTAGTTGGACTAAATTACACGTAAATGACAACTTTCGTGAATTCGTGATTTGAAGACAACAAATTTGTAACCATTGGGAATAACTCACTCAGGGAACACATCCCACAGCCTAAACGTTCTTGATACAAAAGTAGAGTCAAACTTCGATCGAGCATTTTCGTGATATTCTGAGGCTATATGCACTTAACGAGGGTTGCTACTAGATGGAGATGTCGCTTTTTTGAGATATGAGAAGGCCTATAGAAGAAAGGGCAAGGTGGTATTAGATCATGTAGTAGTTCGGTCAACCAAACTAACAACCGGACTACTGACACTCCGCAGTGTCTGAACTGTTCAGACACTGAAGAGTTGCAGTAGTTCAGTTAACTGAACCAACAACCGCACTATTACACTACTCGATGGAAACTGGTGAATATGACTCGACAATAAAGTTACAACAGACAACAACACATACATGTTGGTACAACGTTGCGTGGATCAGACCTCTTGACCTAAAACGCAGTCTCAAGCTCCGCGCAGGTGTGACCGAGAGCGCGTGCGTTCGGTGAGCAAAAAACTTTGATGTTCCTATAATTCCGCTTCGCTTGGCACGCACAGCTTCGTTTCGACCAGCTAACGGCACGTGGATGAGATTTTAACTATCGACTGACTTCGTCGCTTCATCATCATCATCAACCACAGCTTGCTCTGTCTTGTTTCTTAACTTTTATAGGTTTACACTTGGCCGCCATCTCGCCTGATGTTAAGCGACGATGTGGTCGACGATAGAGCGTGTTTACGTAGAAGAAACCGATCCACTCTCGATTTGAATACACCAAGATTATAACTACCGGGAAAACCCAGCTTACTCAGGTTACTTATTCCACTGCCTAGTTGTTCATATCACAAAAGTAGAGTCATACTTTACACTCTCACAAAAATCTATCAAATATATCCCTTAATTGTGCCACATATGAAGTGAATATTTTATTGTTTAATTTTTTTAGATACCTTTGATATATTTTTAATCTAGCAACGCCCCGCGGTTATATTCGCACATTTCCCCTTCAACTATTTCACTAGACTAAACTTGATTCTTTTCTGTCAAGTTTTGTGTTACTACGTTAAGTTACAACTTCCCGTTTCATCAATCATCAACAGCCCATTAAACGTTCCCACTGCTGGGACTCTGGGCATTCTCTCGCAAGGAGAGAGTTAAGGCCATAATCCACCACGCTGGCCCAGTGCGGGTTGGTGGATGACACATGACTCCGAAAGATTCTAGGTACATGTCGGTTTCCTCACGATTTTCTTTCACCGTTTTACGTTAGCGATATTACGCACTTGACTTCGAAAAGATAGTGGTGCATGTAGGGTTTGAACCCGAGGTCTCCGGATCAGCAGGCGCCGTTCTCCCGACTAGACCAGCCGTAACTTCCCGTGACGTCATGTTTGGCGTACGAGTAAAATGCTTTCTGTGTAACCCTAGATAAGTACACATTATATAATATTTACGCTCTTGTTAAACTTGTTAATCATTTGGGACTGTTAGCACACCAACCCGTACCTTCCTTCCTTGGAGACCAGTGGGTCTACCGCCTCACTAAACTAGCAATGGATATTGCCTACTATTTAAAATCAAACTAAATTAAGGAAAGAGAAATACCCAGGAACATGTGCTATTTAAGTTTAGCAGTAGTAGGCCTGACCTTGTGTGCGGCGTTATCCTTCCTATACTTTTTACTTTTTTTATTTAAGATTACAACGCTTTACGACGCGATGCAGTACATACACTTTATGCCTTGAACATAGACTGTTGTGTAAAGTTTGAAATTGCCTATCTCTAACTTATGAAAAATAATATTTTTGACTGGCCTCGTGGCTTAGTTGGTAGTAAGTCTACCGACGGAGTCTGAGGTTGTGAGTTCGATTGCCGCCCAGAATAAATACGCATTTGTATAATAAATTTAAATAATTGTTGTGTTCTGTGTCTGGGTGTTTCTACGTGTCATAAGTATGTATTTGAAGTTACGGCTGGTCCAGTCGGGAGAACGGCAGCTACCGATGTGGAGCCCCTGGTTTGAATCCCACACGCACTACTGTATTTTCGAAGTCATGTAGGAAATGCCACTAACTTAAAAATGATGAAGGTTTTGATTGATTCGATATTTTCGAAACGAAACCACCATGTTCCTAGACAAAGACAAATTCGAAATCTATGTTCCTAGATCCTTTCGAGGCCATGACTGTGTCATCCACCAAACCACACTGGACCAGGTTGGTGGATTATTTTATTTGCCAGTTATTCTACCGCCAAGCAGTAATGTGCAAACATTACTGTGTTCCGGTTTGAAGGACAATTTTTCCGGAGAAATTACAGGGCTTAGAGATATAACAACTTAGATCTCTGGATGACGAGCGCAGTGCGGTGCTAGGTAATGATTTGGGCTCTTCGTGTTCCAATAGCTGCGTGTCACTGTGCTGTTATGTGGCAGGCATGTTGCTTACCATCAGGCACATGTCCTGCTCGTCTCGTCACTCTGTATTTAAAAAAAATATGGCCTTGGCTCTTGGCTCTTTCCCTGCGAGAGAAGGCCCCGAGTCCCAGAACTGGGAACATTTAGTAAACTGCTTATGCTATCCTAGTTCAATGCTAGATATAAGCCAGTTATATAAATAGACAGAAATATAGATATTTTCGCATTTGTAATATTAGTTTAAGTTTTTACTTATCCGATATCGTTTCGGGAATCAAGTAACCTGGGGAATCTATGCCAGTTATGTGAAAACCCCATTCCTAGCGTGAATATGTAGTCAATTAATCAATCAAGGTATTTATTTCAGAATATCATGTCATTCCATATTAATTACAATACAACCATGTCAGATAATAATATTCAGCTCTAATAAAATTACAATTACACAACATTTATGGAAAAAAAACAAACAAACAAAAAAAAATTGGCAGTCATAGGAACTGCCGATAGAAGTGAAAACTTAAAACTCAGAATTTTATTGCTTACTTTGGAAACGACACGGGTATAACCGGTGGGCGTGGCCTGGCCATCATGGCATGCCCATCTAGAAATGCGTCAGCATTTCCCATTGGCTCACGCATTTCTAGATGGCCATGCCATGATGACCAGGCCACGCCCTTTCAGCATTTCTCTTTGGCTGACGCATTCCTAGATGGCCAATGGGCATGGTCTCGAGTTTACCCGAAGATTTCTTATAATACCCGAGCGTGACGCTAGCATTCAATTCACACCCCACGGAAAATCTGTCTTGACGCGCCTAAATAAGTTTTCACTGCAAAAAAAATTGTATTACAGAAAAATCACATAATTGTTGGGTGACCGGCAACGCTCATTTACCTATCCTCCTACAGTTTATGGCCCATCAGGACTCGCATCCATCTGTACTGGATGGGACAGTCCGTATGCGATACTGTCATCCGAAGGATACTGTTACAACTGCCTCGAGCCCGCCGCCATAGGGATGCGACTTTTTTACGAATGACTGCATGGAAGTCGTCCGTACGCGCCTCCGCAAACATCTGCGATGCGCTACAAAAACGAGGCAGCCGCATCAACATCCTAAATATAAATATATAAATATGTAGTGAGCTGCTTATGCTGTAAGTATGTATTTATGATTATATAAGTATTGTCGGTCGGTGGTGACGGGGAGTCCCACACAGGGGTGTTATGGAGTTCCGTAACTTTAACCGAAAGTATCGGATATCCGAAATAAATATATGTATATCCGTAACCGTATCCGTTTCAAAAGTTTCGGATAGAATCGACTTTCAAGTGATAAGGCTTTAAAACTGCTTTTTGTTAAATATAATTTTCCTCTGCTCAGTTTTGACTATTGGAAGTATATATATTTTTTATTTTTTTTAAATAAAGAGTGACGAAACGAGCAGGACATGTGCCTGATGGTAAGCAACATGCCTGCCACATTGCAGCACAGTGACACGCAGCTATTGGAACATGAAGAGCCAAAATCATTACCTAGCACCGCACTGCGCTCGTAACCCAGAGATCTAAGTTGTTATATCTCTAAGCCCTGTAATTTATCTGGAAACATTGCCCTTCAAACCGGAACACAGTAATGTTTTCACATTACTGCTTGGCGGTAGAATAACTGACAAAGGTGTGGTACTTCCCCAGGCGGACTCTGCTAAGAGGCCCTTCTCTCGGACCTCCGCTCGGAGCAGACGTGTCTGCAGTCGTTGTCTAAAATCTATATTTTAAAATTCTAAATTGTTTTCGTCAAAGTTTTTAATATATAAACTTTTGTAGAATATATTACAAATTATAAGATTTAATGTGTAAGTTTACTAATTTGTGCTGTATCGGTGAGTGTCTATTGGTTTATATCGCATCGGCTGGACACACGCCCGTCCGCTGTGTTTGCATTGTGCGACTGATGCGCTGG
Organism: Ectropis crepuscularia; assembly: GCA_963693475.1. Classification (NCBI taxonomy): domain Eukaryota; kingdom Metazoa; phylum Arthropoda; class Insecta; order Lepidoptera; family Geometridae; genus Ectropis; species Ectropis crepuscularia. The sequence goes on from OY856340.1 coordinate 4,673,431, forward strand.
GACTGCGCGCGGTACCTGTAGCCGTAATTTGGAATACAACGATCATTTGGAACTGTTTTGGCGCGCCGCTGAACATAATAGCTGCTGCAGTGTCTGCAGGTTGTTATAATATTTGTTACTACAATGATTCGCCGCTCCCCGCCACCTACTCCCCGAGTGCAACAGACTCCCGTGACAACTTCACCGTTAACGCATGCTAAGTCGGACACGAATATAAGTGTTTCACCCGACGTTACTTTTCTAAATACGGCGAAGATTTCAAAAGACCACGCTTCTAGCGATTCGAACATAACAATGCGGAAGCGAAAAAGAGACGAAGAACTGTTATGCAAGGAAGAAATTTTAGATATGTTCACCCAACTTAAAACAGAACAGGATGCAAAATTTTGTGCTCTAATGGAAAAGATAGAATATGGCATAAATGCACACACTGAGCAAAATAACAGCATTGTTAGTTCAATCGAATTTTTGGGACAAAAATACGATGAATTGGTTAAGAGAATACAGGTGTTGGAGCAAGAAAAAACTACGGACCGCAGTTACATAAAGATTTTGGAAGACAAATTAGAACAAGTGGACAAAAAACAACACAGTTCAAAAATTGAATTACGAAATATTCCAAAAAAACAGGAGAGACCAAAAATGATATGCTTAAAACGATCATAAACGTCGGCGCTTCGCTAGATATACCGGTGCAGGTGGGAGACGTCCGCGACGTCTACCGTATTAATACTAAAGCTGAAGGTATTCAGACAATTGTTGCAGAGTTTTCGACCGTTTTTATGCGAAACAGAATATTGGACTCTGTTAAATCCTACAATAAGAAATATCCTTCATTAAAATACAGCACTAATAATTTAAAAATTGATGGGCCTACAAAACCTATCTTTGTATCAGAGAGTCTGACTTTACTTACCAAAAAACTATTCCACAAAGCAAGGGAATACGCCAAAAATCAAAATTTCAAGTATTGCTGGGTATCACGTGGCAAAGTATACCTTAGAAGAAAGGATGGTTCACCGCATATAAAAATTGACTCTGAAGATGATCTTGTCAATATTGAAACAGCATGACTTGGACATATTCTGGAAGTGAACTTTACTTGTATATCATTTACTCCAACCTATTTATTCTTCATTCAATTAAATTGTACTACACTGAACACTATAATTTATACAATACACACATACATAAGTAACACATCACATCACTACACATACAAAATATTAACAGTAATTTATTATATATTAAATAACCATATACTGCATTTTGATATTTACATATTCTTGTATAAACCATATAAAAAAGTTGGGACAAAGTATATTTTTCCTAACATTTTACTGTACACAAACGCTGTCCTGCGTTTAAAAAAAATAGTGGGCAAAATCGTTCCTTTGAAAAAAAATCAGCACTTTTTTACTTTTATGAACTATAATGGATAATAATTATTCATGCAATGTTGCAGAAAATGATGGTTCACAAATAAGTATTTTTTTGACTTATAACTGTCCTACCCGTGGTATTTATCCAAATTATATTACTATATGCAGATTTCGGCCATCTTATTTTAAAACTAAAATGTTCATAAATTCAGTAGACCATGTTTGGGTAAACATATCCTCAACATATTATGCAAAATTCACCGCCGACATAGATTTAGTCACAATATCAGATTATTCAACAGGGACTGCTTATCATTGGTTAATTATTACTTTATTTAATATTAATAATGGATGACAACGCTTTTATTACAAATGAGATTGACAATTCAACAAAGGTTGACTGTTTTTCATTAGGTAACACTAATGGTTGCAGAAAAATACTAAAGTGTGAGGGTACAAATAACCAATCTCTGACGATTCTAACAGTAAATATACGGAGCATCAACTGTAATTATGATTATTTTGTTGCAATGATATCAAGTCTGGATATAGTTGTTGATGTGTTTGTGCTGACAGAGTGCTGGACAAGTGTTAACAATTGTCCGCCTAACCTTGATGGATACAAAATGTTCTGGACACAAAATTTTATAAATCAGAACGATGGAGTTGTTGCTTACGTTAGACAGGAATTGGAGGTTTCTTCATATGAACCCCCATGTATGGAGGGTAATTGTCTGGTGCTCAATATTTTACCAGAATATACAATTCTGTGTACCTATCGCCCACCAAGCTTTAACAATGAGGCTAATTATCTAAATTCGCTAGAAAATATACTAAATAATATTCGCACCAAATCCATAATTCTGACAGGTGACGTTAACATTGATACATTACCTAGTAATCTCTCCAAATCTGCGCAGACATATTTAAATATGATGGCATTTCATGGCTTGAGGGAAGGCATTACAAAACCCACCCGGTTAAAAACTTGTCTTGACCACTTTATGGTAAAAAATTTAGAAAATTGGAAAACTATCATTTTTGAACAAAAAATTACAGACCACTGTCCAATATTGCTTTATATTAATAACTCAAAATTAAACAGAAAAGTTTCTACATTTACAAAAATTTCTATTAACTACGAAGGGATGAACAATTCTTTCCTTAAAGAAAATTGGGATGATATTCTTGCCTGTAATAATGTCGATTTAGCTTCCGAAAGACTTACAACAACGCTACAAAAAATAATTAGCTGTAATACGAATACCAAGATTATTACAAAAAAACATCAACCACTCAAGCCATGGGTTACCGTAGGGGTTATAAAATGCATACGAAAGAGAGATAGATTATACAAAAAAGTAAAATCAGCACCAAATGATACAATTTTAAAAAATAAATATATACATTACCGGAATATATGTAATAAAATTATTAAATATCTGAAAACAGAATACTATAAAAATAAACTTAGTAATAATAAAGGAAATTTAAAAGAAACTTGGAGGGTCATTAAAGATGTGTGTAATTTTAAACAAATTAAAACTCCTGCAAATGAGCTCTTAAATAATCAAAGCAACCCTACTAATGCCTTAAATATAGTTAACTCTTTTTTCACGTCAGTTGGTGGTAAACTCGCAGAAAATACACTAAAACGAATGAATAAGACAGAAAAAGACTTGGCAACGCTAGCTAAAGAGACAAATACTCCAGTCAATTCGATGTCTTTCCCGCTTACTGACCCTATGGAAATCAAAAGAGTTATCCTTGGAATGAAAACACACAGCGCACCAGGTTGGGATAACATTACTGTGAATATTTTGAAAAAATGTATTAGATTTCTGGCTGAGCCTATTGCATTTATTTGCAACCTCAGTTTTGAAACTGGGACTTTTCCAGAAATTTATAAACAGGCCATCGTTTGTCCAGTGTACAAATCCGGGGACAAAAGTGATCCTTCGAACTACAGGCCGATCTCACTTTTACCAACTTTCTCTAAAGTTTTAGAAAAACTAGTCAAGAAAAGGATGATGACATACCTGGAAAATAATAACATGCTGCACAAAAACCAGTATGGCTTTAGAGAGAGCAGATCAACCGAAGATGCAGTTTTGGCATTGAGTTCGTTGATTACGTCTTACATGGACAAGAAACATAAATGTGTCGGGCTGTTTTTAGATCTCCAGAAAGCGTTCGATACAGTTTCGATTCCAATACTGCTGAAGAGACTGGAAAATGTGGGCGTGCGAGGTTTAGTGTTGAACTGGTTTACCAGCTACCTTTCTAACCGAACCCAAAAAGTTCGCGTGGATGGTCATGAGAGTGACAACTTGTACTGTAGCTATGGCGTACCACAGGGAAGTACATTAGGACCTATGCTATTCCTTGTTTACATTAACAAATTGTGTAGCACGAGAATACCTGGCCTAGATTTGTTTATGTTTGCTGATGACACAGTCCTTCTCTGTCACGAGAAAAACTGGCAAAAAGTCAAGGAATTGGTAGAGAAAAGTCTATCTGTTGTGACGTTGTGGTTAGAGGATAACCTATTGACCCTTAACACAAATAAAACAAAATATATATGTTTTAGCAAAACAAAAACTGGAGCCCCAAAAAAAGATTTTGAAATTAAAATACACACTTTCCCTTGTAACCGAAGTTCATCTTTTTCTAAAAGTGCAAATGTCTGCAATTGCTCGACATTATTGCGGGTAAACTTAATAAAATATCTTGGTGTACTGGTAGATGAAAAACTGATTTGGGACAAACACATTATCTCCTTAGCTTCCAAAATAAGAAAAATGATGTTTGTTTTTAAAAATCTAAGGAATATAGCTGAGGTAAAACTTATAACGGAAACATACAGAGCCCTGTGTGAGTGTGTCATCCGATACTGTATATGTGTATGGGGGAGTGCGAATAAAACCCATCTCATTGCAGTTGAACGAGCTCAAAGGTCAGTTTTAAAGGTGATGATGCACCTTCCCTTTAGACACCCTACCACGGATCTGTATGATTTGGTTAATGTTTTATCTGTAAGAAAACTATTTATCCATGAATGTATTCGACGTTATCATAAAGGAACTGGAATTCATCAATTCGATAGTTGTGATCCTGGTTCAAGGAAATTTTATATCCGTGCTATTCCATTGGTCAGTACAAGGTTCGCCCAAAAACAATATACGGTTGTCTCTATTAAACTATATAGAGAAATAAATAAACAAGCCAGTGTTGATAAATTAACGGACAGAGAACTTAAAAAAACTATTATTACATGGCTGAAAAAATATGACTACAAGCAAACAGAATGTATGCTGGAAAGTTTCTATACTTAATTATGGTTTATAAGCAGTAAAATTCCTAAATGAGCAAATAAATACATATGTATATATTCATACACACACGCACACATACACACCCTCTCTCTCTCACACACACACACACACCCTCACACACTCTCCCTCATCCTCACATACACACGCCCTCACCCTCACTCACACACACGACACACACACGACACACATTCACAGCACACACACACACAACACACCCTCTCACACACACACACACACACCCTCGATTCAGACTCAGTTACTAATTAAATTAAACAACAAACTCAACACATTTTTTTTTTCTCATTTTCTTTGTCGTTTATTTGAAACTGTTAAAGAAAAATTTTTGTTTTTGGAATTATTTGTTTACAATGGAAACGTCTGTTTAAATAACTTTAAATTCATTTTTAAATTGTGAAAAATTATTAGTTTTAGCATGTTATAATTTATTGTTGTATTTGGGAGTGGCCATCGGCTCCTGACACACAGTTTTAAACTACTTCAGGAGCCTTTGGATGCAGATTTCTTGTACATGTATTTATGACAAATAAATTTATTATTTATATATTTATTATTTATATATTTATTAGTCCTACCACTACAAAAGTATATTCCAATAACCAGCGGATAATCCGAAATAATGACATATCCGAAATAATGACATATCCGTATCCTAAACCGCCATAATTATATTCCTATATCCATATCCAGATCCGAAATATCATATCCATAAGATCCCTAGACCGACATAACCACTGGGTCCCAATCGACTTTGTTTTATCGTACATATTATGTATGTAGTGATATGCTAAGTATGTCATATATCTCAGTACCCTGTACCTGTGCCAGGCTCCAGACGCGTTATGACAGCCTCTCTAGTTGTTTACTCATCCATAATTGTTCAGCCCCGTCAGGTGTCAGTGTGCTGTCTTTTACAATGTTCGCTTCATTCGTGATATTATTATTTTTCATTAATTACTTAGTTCGTGACTTGAAAATTCCCTATGAAACGAGCAGAATATCTGGGATGTCGCATGTCGCCTTAAGCGTTTGAAGTTACTTAGTGAAGGCACCAAAGAGGCTTTTTGTGAATCAGGCAGGTTTATTTTGATAAGTATAATTCTCAAAGAGATTTAATGTTTCGTAATGATACTTCAGCCGTTTGAATCATTATTTTTGAGATAAATTATAGTGCATTGAGATTACTCATCTTATATCTGTGGGGTCGAGTGCAGTGCATTGCAGTGCTAGGTGATGATTAAGACTAGACTATTCGTGTTCCAATAGCTGCGTGTCACTGTGCTGTTATGGACAGGCGTGTTGCTTACCATCAGACTCATGTCCTGCTCGTCCTGTAAGAAGATTACTGGAAATAAGGAAATGTACGGCTAAAACCGCAGGGTGGTACAAGTAAGATTATATCCATCAAGGAATAACCCGGCAATTCAGTCATTCCACTTTTTTTTTTTTTTTCACTGTGATTGGTTTACACTTGAACGCCATCTTGTCTGATGTTAAGCGACGATGCGGCCTACGATGGAGCATGCTTACCTTGAAGATGCCGATCACTCGATTTGAAGACACTAAGATTGTAACCATGAGGAAAAACCCACAGACTTTCTAGTCACAAAAGTAGAGTCAAACCTCTTCGTTCGAGTCTTTGGAACATCAACTATGAACCGATATCACTTTTTCGAGACACGTGCGGTCCTTATGAAAAAAACATTTTAGCTGATACGAGTAATTCATGAGCTTAGTTATAGCCCCGCGAAATCATCAGACTCGTAAGAGGGACTTCGGTTCCAAACTTGTGTTTTAAGTTCTTGAGTTACCAGCATATTGTGAATTATATCAAAATAAAGACCAGTTCAAGTAGACGCCATCAAACACAAATTTATCGGTATACCTTCCCAAATAAAAACACGAAAAAAACTTTTTCCCGCCAAAAACCCAACCGCAAATTTATAAACAAGGTCAACATTCTGATTTTACAAACTATAGACCAATAGCAATATTAAATAGTATTAATAAATTAACAGAAAAAGTAATTGTTTCCCAGATTACTAACTTCATTGAAAAAAATAGTATATTATCGGATAATCAACATGGATTTCGAAGTAATAGAAGCACTACTACAGCACTACAACGATTCACAGACGATGTAAATAATTATTTAAATGATAGAAATTTAGTAGTTGCTGTATTTATTGATTATAAAAAGGCATTTGATACTTTGGATCACGGCGGTCTGTTGCGAGCGATGGATGAGTGCGGGATCAGGGGTCATGTTAAGGACTGGTTCCAAGAATATCTTAATGACAGACACTTGAAAGTAGTAATAGAAAAGAAGGAGAGCATTCAGGGTAGCATCAAGTACGGTGTGCCGACTGGCTCTGTGTATGGGCCGATGGGGTATATTATGCATGTAAATAGTATCACGAACGTAGTATCACACTGTAAATGCTATATGTACGCAGATGATATGTGTTTATTGTATGGTGGTAGAAACGTCAATGAAATAAGAGATAAAATACAGGAGGACTTTGATAATATTACGAAGTGGTCACATGATAACGGACTCATTATAAATATAATTAAGACAAAAATGATACGTCTCTATTCACCATACAATGAAAACAGAAATGCGGACATACATATTATTGGTCATTCTTATGAATGTTTGCATAATAATGCATTGCAATGTAATTGTTCATTTTTAGAAGAAACAACGCAAATTAAATATTTAGGTTTAACTATAGACAATAATTTTTCATGGAAAGTACATATTAATAATGTTTGTAACAAGCTTAGAATTATTTTGACAAAATTTTATCATCTTTCAAGAATTTTAAATCGAGGCACTTTATACATTGTTTACTATGCACTGGTAGATTCTATAATCAGTTATGGGCTTAGTTGCTACGGACTCACCTTTCCAACCTACTTACAATTAGTACAAAATCAGCAAATCAGAATTTTGAAAAGGCTCGTTAACAAAAAAACGAAAAAATCACTAAACAAGGAATATCATAGATTGTTTAAAATATGTAAGATATTGCCAGTTAAAACTAAAGTTGAATATTTAATAATGTTGGAGCAATTTCAAAATGAATCATATAAGCAATTAAATTCATATTATAATGAACCACGAGCGGCTAGGCCTAGACTGAAAGTGTTGTATAAGCATAGGAACTACTATGGAACACGTACTAGGAAATGGATTGTACCTAGATTATTTAATGATTTGCCTGCGGGGTTCGAGGACCAATTTAAAAATAAAGTATGTTTCAAAATAGCATTAAAAAAGGTTATGTTGGAAAGAATGAGCTAAGGGGATTGCTTAATTCTGATTCACGGTAGTTTTAACATACCACAGCCCGACAATATAACAATGTCTACAATAAAATCATTAAATTAAAATATTTGTATGCAAAGATAGATGTTACTTTAATTAAACAAATGATCTGAGAGCATTGCTGCCTACAAACTGCTGTGCAGTTTGGCAGAGTTTAATATTTTGAAAAATGTTACTTACTGATATTTTTGTGGATTAAATAAAAAAAAAAAAAAAAAAAAAGTTAATTTTGTATTTTTTCGTCATTCGGAGTAATATAGTTACCAAAGTGTATCAAGCGGATAATTTACATTAGGTACTTATTACTATATATTATAGAATGTATTTATTTTGTTAATTAGAAGCCCAGGTCCAACAATCAAACGAATCAAATAGCGTTTGAACTGTTGGGCAACCATGGAATCGGGAAACAAAAGATAAGTTGTGAGTCAATAGTCAATACCAATCTGTAAGTTTTCAAAGCTCAAAGCGAACAAACTAAACTTATTATACTTTTCTGGAAACATTGCCCTTCAAACCGGAACATAGTAATGTTTGCGCATTACTACTTGGCGGTAGAATAACTGGCAAATGTGTGATCCTTCCCCAGGCGGACTCTGCCAAGAGTCCTACCACTACAAAAGCTTTGATGTTTTCAATTGTTTCTTTTTTATAATATGGAGTGACGAGGCTTGATGTCATGTTGATTATCTTCAGATTTTTATTGGCCTGTAGAGTAGAATAATCTTTATTGACATACTTAAACATTCCATTAATTTTTTTCACATAAATAAATTGTACAATAATGAATAACAGTGCTTAGAATATGTCTCGTCAGAATAAATAAATAAATAAATAATAAATAATTTATTTGAACAAAAATAATTACATTTGAATAAAAAAAAAGAATATGCAGTGATATGATAATTAATCAATCAATATAATTTTCAGATAACATGTGTAGCGTAGTTCCAATTACGTTACAATACTCAAAGTTTTTTTGAAATGAACACTTCTTTAGGCGCGCCTAGACAGATATTTCGTGGGCTGTGAATTGAATTCTAGCGTCACGCTCGGGAATTATAAGAAATCAACGGGGAAACTCGGGACCATGGCCATTGGCCATCTAGAAATGCGTTAGCATTTCGCATTGGCTGACGCATTTCTAAATGACCACTTGTTTGCTATCTTGCCAATGGATTCGCCCGCGTAGTTTCCAAAGTAAGCTATCAAATTCTGAGTTATAAGTTTTCACTTCTATCGGCAGTTCCAATTTTATTTCACAAAAGCTTTTTGAGGATTTCTGACTTTCCCGCGATGAAAAGTTTATTTGTATCGATATGTTTCTTCAGATAATAATAATAGCCTGTGTTCCAAATTCCAACCCGACCCGTTCAAGCGTTCCGATGTGATTGAGCACCAAACATCTTAACATCGAAACTTGCATTTATAATATTAGTAGGATTGAATTGGCCCACTAAATCTACTAAGAAATAGATGAAAGCCGGTGCAATAGAAAGCTACCCCAACTTTCACTGCTAGAACTCGTTTGAGCTTGTAGCTTTAACCTGAGACATATCCGATCTGGGTTTACATTTTATGTTCCCAGTCTGAATAGTCCAAGATCCCAGAGCTGCCAGACGTCACCTATTTTCTGATGAATGAAATGTGGACGATTGAGTTGAGTTAGTAAGTACTAAGAACACATGTTTACTCGCTAACTTGCTTAGACGGCCAATTTTGAGATATGGGGTAATGCAGGTACATACAAACATTACTTACTTCACGTATTTTCTAAGAAGTAATTTTCACGTATGTTGTAGGCAATATCCTTAAAAACAAGGTCCCAATACTCCCAGACACTTTCCGTCGGCCGTTTTGCTTAACAACTCCAAAATAATAACTTAACTTCACTTAAATTCTCATCCTCCATTTCTAAATATGTTTGTAAGACAACTATTTTAAAGCTTTTTCCAAGCTCTGGGATCTTACTGTAGAAGGTTTTAAATGATCCAACTTAAACGTCCGATTTCAAATAGTAAATTCTCAAAGCACTTGATAGATTCGAATCCCGCAATTCCAATCAACCGAAAGAAAAAAAAACAATAAAGGAAAAAGCAAATGAACTACGGTTTTTCAAAACACAAAAGCATGAGTAAACAGCTGGATAAATTTGAAATTGGAATTTACCTTCACTCTGACTGTCTTTCGAAACAAGTCTCCAAACACTGAAATACTCGTATATGATAATGTTTTTTGGAAATACTCGAAATACTCTACAACCTGCCCACGCATTTCGTAGGCAGAGGAACAGAGGAGGTTCCCTAAAATCTGTAGTTATTTCATCCACCCACTCGGACTAATTTAATGCCCTATTCTTTAACAGCAAAACTCATAACAAAGAATAAGTCTTTATACGACTTTAAGGCAGCCAGTTGATTTTACCCGCTATATGTCTAACTCATATTCCGAGAGCTGATAGCAAAATTTGGGTAGGTATATGAGGCAAGCTGAAAACTTGTCATATAGTTCTCCTATTACATCCCTACAAGGAGGTGCAGATCTAGCTGGTGAGTAGCGGGGCAAATTAATGAATCCCTCAATTTAGATCACCTGGCAGGTAGATATTCCGTCCAAAATGCTCTCTCTTTTTGAGAATCCCTATATTTTAGATATAAACAACACCGAAGTTAAATTTGAAATTGCTAGAAACCTATTTTTTGTATTTTTTGCAAAAAATATATCCACGCGTCTGGCAATGTTAAAACCCCGACTAAAGCATCTGGCTTATTGTTTTTGTTATTCTTTAAACATTAAACTACAACATATAAAAATAAAGTGGCCAAGTGCGAGTTGGACTCGCCCATGAAGGGTTCCGTTGCAACAAGTAACACAATATACATAGTACACATAGTTCTTGTAGTTCGTTGTAACTTTGATCGAAGTTTTAATAATAGTGTATTTATGACGTACTAAAAAAAACTACTCATCAGATCGAGTTCAAAGCAATTTTCGTTGGTAGTTTTCATGGTAATGTACATCACATATTTTTTTTAGTTTTTTCATTCTCTTACTTTAGAAGTTAGAGGGGGGGGGGGACACATTTTACCACTTTGGAAGTGTCTCTCGCGCAAAGTTATTCAGTGTAGACAAAAACTATGTTAGAAACCTCAACATCATTTTTGAAGACCTATCGATAAACAACCCACACGTGAAGGTTTGATGAAAAAAATTTTTTTTTTTTTTTGTAAAAATCTTAATGCGGTTTACAGAATACATCTACTTACCAAGTTTCATCAGTGTAGTTCTCATAGTTTCGGCAAAAAGTGGCTGTGACATACGGACGGACAGACAGACAGACAGACATGACGAATCTATAAGGGTTCCGTTTTTACGTTTTACGGAACCTTAAAAATATGTATGGATCTATTTTGCCCCGTCTCTCACCAGCCTGATGTGCATTCTACATCTCTATCTGGAATATTGGGAGAGCTATATCGGCTTGTCTCAAATACCTACCCAAAATTTGTTAGTAGCTCTCAGAATACCAGCGCTTCCACCGCCTAACTAAATCGGCTATCGCTTTGCTAATGCTGTCTCTATCATTTCAAGCGAAAAGAAAAGAGAGAGAAACATCAAAGCTATGGCATTTTTCGTTCGGCGGTAGACCCCCCGAGCGGACGCGAGCCAAAGAGTTGTCGAGATTTTGGAATAACTCATAGAGCCGTTATTTTAATGAGGCTACTTCCGTACTACTGTAAAAATACATTGTTCTCCAATCCTACTAATAACATAGATGTGAAAGTTTGGATGTTTGTTGCTCTATCACGTTGGAACGTCTGAACAGATCGGATTGAAATTGGAACACAGTTAGATTACAGTAACTAATTCCCAACTGTTGGGAATAGCAGGTTCATTCGCACTAGTTCCATTGCTTTGTTCCATGATGGAACTACTGCGATTTTTTTTCCTTTTTTTCGCGTTAGTTCCATTCATGCATGAAATATGAAATGATGGAACTACTGCGAATACTCAAAATAGAATTCGCATTAGTACCATTATGAAAATTATAAATGGATAGGTAAAAACATTCAACTTTAGAAATACCACATAGACTACTTTTTAATACGCGAAATTAACGAGAACGGGAACTGCGCAGGTTAAACGGCGGGGCACTGCTAGTCACATAGCTGGGATCAAGTAACACTGGAGAGTTTCTGTGTTATAAATTTGGCAATTATGGAATGGGTCCATGTTCCGTACTCCTTTTATTTCTGTAATTGACGTAATTATCAGACGTTAATTTTAACCTTCTTAGAACTCAAAGATAACAGGAAAGAAATATCAGAATACAGAGAGGGGGAGGAGGCGACGGAACAAGGTACACGGGTTTTGTGAAAGCACATAATATTAAAGGAAATAAGTTAACACATATATGACGAACAAGCAATGTCCCGCGGCTTTACTCACGTAGTTTCCATTGTTCCCTTTTTTTCGGGATGAAACGTAGCCCATTTGTTCTTCCAGACGGTAATCTATCGATATGTTCGAAATTTCAGCTTGATCCATTGTTCCGGCCAGCGATAAAGATAAAGATATATTTATTTGCGTACAACATGAGTGAGTCTTGTACAAAAAGATGTGCACATATAGGTGTTATAGTAAATCGTGTTGCCATGTCATGTTGTGCCGGTTAGGCGTACAAATGTCAGGTAGGTAGGCAGTCTGCTCATACAAAAATTACTTACATTTAGTGTTATTTAACAAAATTAAAAGACAGATACAAGTCACAGCAACATCAAAATAGTACTCAATATAACAAAAAGACGCTTATAATAATAATCATTAATAAAATGTCATAGTCTAATAATCAAAATTAAGAAATCAATTAAAATGTCTAGAATTTATCCTTTGAAAAATCATCAATTGTGTAATAACATTTTTCCAATAACAAGGCTTTAAGTTTATTTCTGAATTGGTTGGTATTTAGTTCCCTTATTGGCTTTGGTATCTTATTGTACACAATGGGTCCCATACATATAATATTATTTAGCATTAGAGTTGTCTTGCCTTGATATAGACTCCTCTTATCTTGGTCGCGACGATTTCTTACAATAGAGTCAGATAGGCTGGGAAATCGCTCTCTGTTTGCCTTTACAAATATCGCAGTTTCTAAAATGTATAGGCACGGAAGTGTAAGAATTTTATGCATAGAAAAGTACGGCTTACAACTGTCCTTTCTTTTTAGTCCAAACATAGCCCGAATACAGCTCTTTTGTCTTCTAAAGAGAATGATTTTATTTGTCGAGTTTCCCCAAAAGATAATACCATATCTCAAGATGGACTCTACAAGCCCGTAGTAAGCTGCAAGTAAGGAGTCCGTATTTAAAATAGGAGTCAGACGTCTTAGAGCATATGCTTGGCTACTTATTCTTTTTGCAAGGTTGTCAACGTGCGGTTTCCAATTTAGTTTTCTATCTATTGTTATTCCAAGGAATTTGGCAACTTCCACTTCTTTTATATTTATATTTTCATATTTAACGTTAATATTAGTTGTATTTGGTCCCATTTGTCTAAAATGCATTATATTTGTTTTCGTCAGATTTATTCTAAGATTATTATTGTCAAGATATAAAATAGTTGATGTCAAGGATTTATTGATGTCGTCTTCGTATGTGTCATGAGTTTTACAAGCTATTGTAATAGTGCTATCATCAGCGAATAGTGTCATGGGATGGGATACGGCATTAGGAAAATCATTGATGTATCCAATAAATGCAAGTGGACCCAAGGTGCTGCCCTGAGGAACACCATATTTTACCGCACGTTCATGAGAGCGTGATACTTTTTCTATTTTTGTTTTTAAATTCATTCTACTAATTTCAGTAACTTGAGTTCTTTCTGCTAGGTATGATTTTAGCAATTCTAAAATGTTGCCCCGTATTCCATACGCATCCAATTTAGCAGTCAATATTCCATGATCCACATAATCAAAGGCCTGTGTTAAATCACAGAAAATGGCGCAAACTGGCAATCTCTTATCGACACACTTTAAAACAGTACTGAGGAAATCATAAATAGCCAAATTTATAGTTTTATTTTTTCGGAAGCCCTTTTGTTCGTCGCACAATATATTGTTTTTTTCCAAATAATTATTGATTTCACTGTAAATGTATTTTTCAAAAATTTTTGAAAATATTGGCGTGAGTGCTATTGGCCTGTAGCACTCCATTGCCAGTTTGTTATCTTTTTTGAACAAAGGTTTGATAATTGTGGTTTTTAACGATTTAGGAAATGTTCCAGTTGAAATACAGAGGTTCAGTATGTAGCTCAAAGGCTCACATATGGATTTATTAACTGATTTTATTATTTTAGTCGAAATTTCGTCAATACCTACACTATTCGTGTTTTTTAAGCCAGTTATAATTTTTTCTATGTCCCGAGGCAGACTTGGAGCCATAAACATAGAATTCGTGCGTTTTTTTATTTTTTGAGTGATATTCTTTCCGGAATTAGGAATTGGCATTATTTTGTCAACAAAAAAATTATTAAAAGCATTAGCTATCTCGGTCGCATCTGTTAAGTCATTATTATTATGTCTTATTTTGGTGATATTTTCTTTGGGCATATTTAATTTATTTTCGTTAATTATTTGCCATGCTGTTTTCGACTTATTATTTGATGATTTTATTCTAAAGCTATTTTGTGCTCGCTTAGTCAAGCCAATGATTTTTTTAAGACGCTTAGAATAGTCAATATACTTAGTTTTATTGTCTGTTGTCGGATGGAGTCTAAACTTCCATAGTAATTTTCTTTTATTTTTGCTACAAACTTTTATGCCATGAGATAACCATTTTACAGGCTTGTTTGTTCTAATAACTACTTTTTTGAATGGGAAACACAGGTCATAATATAATTTAAAGTTAGAAAAAAAATATTCATATGCTACATTAGCATCAGAGAAATCATACAGCTCTTCAAATGATATACTACTTAAACAAACTTGAAATTTTTTGATATTTTGTACGGAATAATCACGCTGTATTTTACACCAATACTTAAGCAACGAATTTCTATGGACTGGAAATTTCATGACAATGGCACTGTGGTCTGATAGATCTAATTCATGCACTTCCGTTTTACATGTTTTCCTGTTATTATACGCCATATTGTCAATACAAGTTTGACTCATAAATCGAGTTGGTTGTTTAACTGCCAGTTTGAAATTGTACATTAATAAAATAGACTCAAAATCAGAACTAAGTTTGGAATCCTTCAGCACATTTATATTAAAATCGCCTGCTATAACAACTTGTTCATATTTTTTAGTATTTGTCAAGGTCAACATTTTATTTAATTTACAGAAAAAAGTGTCTATGTTCGTCGATTTGGGAACTCTATAAATACATATTATTAATAGTTTAAGTTTAATTAATTCTATTGCACAACACTCAAATACACCAGTCAGTGAAAGTTTTTTAAAGTCCAGAATTTCTCTCCACTGATGTCCATTTTTCACCAAAATGCACGCACCACCTTTATTTATATTAACTCTACAGTAAGATGTAGCCAGTGAGTAGTTTGGTACATTTACGTGGTGTTCATAGCCCGCCTTTACGTTATGCTCCGTGATGCACAATATGTCTGGGTCAATGGTACCTCTAATTCGATCCAGTGCAATCACCAATCTATCAGTCTTACTTATAAGTCCCGCTATGTTTTGATGTAGAATAAGAAGATATTCAGTCACGAAAAAAAGTTTCTTCTCTGTTACCATTAATACAGTGTGACTTAGTAGATTCCAACTGATTGTACTTCATATGATTTATTGTATGGCCTATGTAGTTTTTTAATCTTCTAAAATTTAGTCGGAGTCCGTTGTTATTTATTGTACCTGAATTCATAATTCATTTATTGAACCTGAAGTCATGAAGCGACGCCGCCGGCGTCGCAACGACACACAAAAAATTTATCACTCAAAAATGAAACCAAATTTTGCGTGTCTGTAAACGACAATGTACTTATTCATATAATCTCCTATCTCTTAGGCATGAAAATAAATTAATCATCGAGTATGTACATCATGTAAAAATAATATTTTAAAGTCCCAAAAACCGGTTTGGCCAAATTTGGCCGCTTGGGGCACAAGTGGTTGTAGTTTTTACATGAAATTACAACAAACATCCATCCATCCATACTTACAAACTTTGGCGTTAATAATATTTTAATATTAGTATAGGATGATAGACACGAAAAAAAAATCGTAGTACATAATCCCCATAATGTCCCTGTTGATGAAGTAGAACAGTTGAATCAGTTAGCTGACACTAGATTGTCGTGGTAAATTACGGCTGGTCTAGTCGGGAGAACGGCGACTGCCGATCCGGAGACCCCGGGTTCACACCCCACTCGCACCACTGACTTTTCGAAGTCCTATGCGTTATGCCACTAACTGAAAACGGTGACGGAAAAGATCGTAAGGAAAACGACGTAAACCTGGAGTCTTTCGAGGTTAGGTGTCCACCAACCCGCACTGGGCCAGCGTGGTGGATTATGACCCTGACTCTCTCCTTGCGAGAGAAGAGCCTGAGTCCCAGCAGTGGGAACATTTAGTGGGCGGCTTATGCTAGATTTGTCCCAATAAGTTTAAACTAAAAATCAGTAGGTCGAAAACCTCAAATCTAGAGAGAATCGGTTTTTTCTAGGTTAGGGCGCTCTATCCGCATTGTCGCTTAACATCAGACTTGCCCTTTCTTCTATCGGACTTATCGTATCTCAAAAAAGCGATATCGTTTCATGGTTGATGTTCCAAAGACCCGAATGAAGATATTTGACTCTACGTTTGTGATAAGAACATCTAGGTTGTGGAATGCGTTGCCCGAGTGGGGTTTTCCCGATACTTACAATCTTGGTGTCTTCAAATCGAGAGTGAATCGGTTTCTTCTAGGTAAGCACGCTCCATCGTAGATCGCATCGTCGCTTATGGTGCTCAAGTGCGAACCTATTATAGTTAAAAAAAAAAAAAGATGGCGGTCAAGTGCTAACCTATTATCAATGTAACAATGGTCACATAACGTAGGCTATTTATGTTTTGTGCTAAGATAATAGAGTTCAATGGCCCATGTCATTGAGTCATTGGGAATAATTTCGCACGTGCGCTCGCGCAGGTTTCAATGTTGACTTGGACTCGATAACAATTATATCAGAGTATCAGACGGTTCATCAGCAAATATAGGGTTACCCGAAAAAAAAAACGTACAAAGGTATATTATCCATAAAAATGGTGCACGAAACTGCATCGAAATATCGGGAGCTATAATACACTACTTAAATATATAATATGTTTACCATAAAAGCAGCGCCATGTGGTTGAACCCAGGACGTTCTCGTTTTTAGTCTAAAATCTATCTGTGTTCCAAATTTCAAATCGATCAGATTAAGCGTTCCGACGTGATAGAGCAACCAACATCAAAATTTATAACATTATCAGGATAATAATTACGTTATATATCAATTAAATATTAATTAGTGTAGTGAACAACCGTGGTAGTTTAAAACAATGTAAAATGAACAAAGTCTAAAAAGAAAAGCTAAAGTAGATGGTTTGTAACAGTTTTTTTAAATCCCCTATGTATTCGTAGATATCAGTCCTCATGGACTAAGAGCCCATGAACCCCAGACCTTCGTTATTTTATAAAAGCTGAAAACTTGTCAGCGCATGCTCCCAACACAGGTAAGAACGATGGACCATTATGAAGTTTGGATCATCCTGGCTTTGGCAATTAAAATATTAATATTAAAGTGCTCTACATACTAATTTTTTTTTAGGTTCAGTTGTGTTTGCGTTTTGGCAACGTTGATTAAATGCGTAAAGAGCATATTAAAAGTGTTTTTTAATAATGTCGTACTGCTTATCTGATTTTTTTAAATGTCCATAATTGAAATCAAAAAATCAATCAGAGAAACAAACTAATTGAAATAAAAGTGTTTAATAAGCGGAACTAATAATGTGTCACTAAGAGCTGTCACATAACTGACTACAGCCCCAACATGATTGAAGCGTAAAGACAACCTAATTAATATATATTCAGTTTTGAGTGTCAGTTTACAAAATACAATGACGACGATATCCATCCGGGCTTTACACGGGTAAATTGTTTTTAAATCAAACATTATGAAAAGATTATAGCAAAACGTTACTGAAGGATAATACTTCTCTCATCTAATCTTAAAATCAACTAAATTAAAGTGCATACATTAACACCAAAATACAGTTACATTGTAAAGATAATAAAGTAAAATTTTATTATCAATCAGGAATTTATTGTCAATAATCAGATAACTTCCCAATGGTAAAATAATTATAAAAAACCGTCAAATTGTACATAGATAAATCGTTACAATAAATCAAAAACACAAATCTTTCTTTAAATATAAAATTAATACAGACAGGCTTGCCCTATTTGACCCTGAATTGTGGCTATTACGAATTTTCATAAAAAAAAAAACAATCAGATTGCGTACTCATGACATCGCCTTCCGAAACTTATATCATCTTTGCATGACGAAGATAATTCAGTACTCAAACCAAACATAAAAAAAGTGAAAACATTACAATCTATGACATAATCTCGAGACAATGGCACTCGTATTACGTCGTAATGAATGGGCATAGTTAAGGAGATAAGAATGTTGTTTTAAAACAACCAGATTAAGCCAGACATTCTTAAAATACCCCTCGAACTGGTAACGCAGGCTCCGATCGCGATTGCAATCCTTGTTTCGCCAGAAAAAAGAAACTGGTCGTATGGTGACGTCAGACGCAGACGCAGGCCAAGTTCAACCACTAAATATAGCGAGTAAACTAAGTGAATCATTATCATGCTTCACTTCAGCTGTATTGTAAACACGTTCAGTGAATGACTCCGATTGTTTCGCGAGCTCGGTTCAGATTGAGATTAGTTGTGATGTGAATAGGGAATGCGTGCGTGCCGGCGCGGCGGTAGCGACGGGCCACGAAGCGATCCCTCGGGCGTCGGAGATATAACCTCGAAACCTCTATATACGGTTAACCCTATTGTCAGCGCGCGGTGTAAAAAATGCAGGTCGTTTAGGCCCGCGCGACGCGACCGGCGCGGCGACCGCGCGAACCGGCCGGCCGAAGCCGTCAGTAACTCTCGCGGCGCGAGGCTGACTCCTCGCCTCTTCACGTCGCTCACTCTCACAACTCCACGATATCTTATCAGTAAATAATTGCATGAAGTCATCGATTAAATTAAGTGCCGCAGCGACTGACACGCTCGTTTCTTGTTTAATAACTACACGTAAAAGTAAACGCGCAGAGTTCAATGTCAAAGTTTGACGGTGTCGAACTCTACAAGTGTCCGTGAAAAAGTTTAGTGCGATCCCATTGGTTGTTTTTATTTGTTGGTGTGCTGTAACCGACAGGATGAATGGAACACCGGCCAGGAGACCGAAGAGCGCTTTTTCTGAAACGGTGAGTGTCTAAAAACTTTCTCTCGGGCAGTTGATGGCCGAATGAGATACGCTGCACGCATACTTCAGAATGCTCCGTCAGATCGAACCATTTTACTTTGCGCTAAGTTTACTTTCCAAACTTGGAATACATCGGATGATTATATTTCTCAAATACTTCGAAAATATTTGACGAAACCTTTGAAGTATTTACGGATATTATCTCAGGTATTTGCGGAGGTCTGACCCGCGGTACAAGCGGTTTGGTCACCTCGAGGCTACGGTCCTTGACTCGGAGCGATTAGCGGTCCCTACCATATAGGCAACAGTTAACGACTATTTCGTTTTGTGACAAATAAAACTTCGAAAGGAATTAATTTCTAAACATTGGATTGTATATACGAATACGAACTACCATAACAAATAAAGTTCCCTATCTCTTTATAAAACAGACGAAAAATTAAGGAACAAAATTTTCCAACAAGATAACAATGTAAATAATCAACAATAAACATATGATGACGAAAAATTCAACAACAATCAAACAAAATAGATGCAATTGGTTTCAAAACTAGAAAGAAAAAAATAGAATAGAAACAGAAAACATTAAAAAACCACTTAAAATTCTGTAAATATTATTAAAATTAAAAACATTTAAAGGCTTTCCATGACAAAAACAGCTTCCATTTGAATCTGATCGACAAAAAAATAACAAAAGATCTCATAATGGATACTAGAGCAAAAAAGGAGTCGATGAGATCAAAACAACAGCTTGTTACCGCAGTAGAAGAAATAAAGCAAACTTGATACGAAGTGTAACTAAAGTCAACAAACAGAGAATACAACAGTAGAGAAGTACAAACAGTTCAGCATGTTAGCGTGGTCATTCTCGCAGTCGACAGATTGGTCAATAAAACTGTTGTTTGATTTATAGGTTTGTTTATTCTCTGGCTGCATGTGTGAGGTATTGATTACAACTCCTTGTTATCTTTATTACACCTTATGATGTGTCTACGTGTAGACTACGCTTTATCTTATGTTGCACTTTTGGCGTGGTCAGATTTATTAGTATTAAATCAGCTATCTGAGTTACAAGTTCAAGTTTTGTTACAAGTTTTGCGTTGTTTGGGGCTAAGTGGTGTTGTGTGTGTTCACAAATACTATATTATATTATCAAGGACATTACACGGATAGCCTACCTTAATATTACACGTCAACTTACTTAAATCGATTCAGTATTTTAGACGTGTAAGTGGTACAGACAGATGTATCATATTTTATTCTTAGTAGGAATTATTTGATTCTATGTGTTTAGAAGAATTGTACATTAATGGAATTCTATTAATATACTGTACCACATAACGCAGTATTTTCCTTCCCATAAATTAACCTCATCCTGACTCAGAAGTACCCATAATCAATAATAAAGAACACATAATCACGTCAAAGGTGAGAATAATGACATTAATGTCGAAAACAAGCAATCCCTGACTCATTATTGCACAATCTGTTAAGAGCCAACTTTGAATTTTATGTTTGAAGAAATTTTGACATTAGTACAATGAGATTAAGGACTGTTTTAATTAGAATTCAATTCTAAAAACGGTTTCAATATGATAGATAACATTCACCGCCGCTCTAATATCTAGAGTCTAATTTAGACTTAAGACTTTTCGTTTGATTTAGTGCAGATGCACAAGTTTGTCATTACGACTGTTTTTACTAGCGAAGGAAAACTTTATAAGGAAACCGACATGTTCTAAGGATTTTGTTTTTGAATTTTCCACTAATATAGTATTATATATTTAATTACTTATTTATTTTTGAAGTTCATGCCTCATCCGCCAGCCTGCATTGGGTATGTATCGTGGTATGCATACGTGGTAGAGTTTGGGATGGAACCCTGTTTTTTTTTCGGGCAAAAGCTAGAGTCTCAGTAGTGGGAATATTTATTTAGTGGCCTATTTATGCTAATTGTCATTTTAAATGACTTCAAGGACGACTTCAAGGCTCTCAATTCATCGACATCTTTTTTGTTATTGAATGTACACGGATTACCGATGCTCGTTTGGAATTGAAGACGGTCTGGACCGACATAGTTAGTTACCCGTGAATTTAATTGGTAATTATGTGTAATAACCACGTTAGTTTTCATACTAAAACACCGATTACTCTTACAAAAATATTTTTATGTTTATACGTCCCAAGTAGGCCCATTTAAATTTAATCGAGATTGGTAGAGCAATTTTTGAAAAATCTAAAAATTTTACGCATCGATGAAATTTTCGTGAACTGTGAAATCTTCTGAACAGTTCAATTACTTGCCCGTCCCAAATTTATAAATAAATATTGGTGGAGAATTCTCACACCACACCAAACTAAGCAAACCTTTTGATATGAGAGCCTGATAGCTGATATGATACTTACATCTAAAAGACGTGTATATACGTACTTATTTACACATAGAAACACGCACACAGACCAAATAATTCTAGATAGATATTTGTACTGGGAAAATCTGAGCGTTTTTATATCTAAATAGTAATATTGTTTAAAACCCCTATCAATACACCTCCTTTAAATTTAGTGCAACCGTTTGGAACTAAAGTTTGATTTTCCTTATTTTTTCTTTAATTATTTTCATCATTATCGAAGTCATTGTAAGTAGGTGTTCGAAGTAATTTGATAACAACGGTGCAATTGAACTTCTTATCCTCGGCATGAGTGTTGCGAAATATCGGATTACAAGCAGGTATCGAATTTTATCGCTGCACATTAATGAATCTCATAAAAGCGTATGTAAAAAGAAACGGTTACATTTTTTACGATCATGGTCATAACTGATAAAGATACAATGAAGTAATTATTATTCTCCGAAAACCAGACCTACTGCACTTGTGAAAATTTTACAAAACGAAACCAAAATCTGATTATTTTTTGCTTATACTTTTATTTTATATATCGATAAAATACGTATGGAACTACGTCTGAAGTGATTTATTTTGCTACTCGCCAGCCATATGGGGGGGTAGATAAGAAAAAAGCCTTTAACCAGTGCGTGTTGCCAGTGATGGCTTATGGAACTGAGACGTGGTCCTTAACTTTGGGCCTCATAACAAAGCTCAAAGTCACACAGCGAGCTATGGAGAGAGCTATGCTCGGAGTCTCTTTGTGCGACAGAATCCGTAATGAGGATATTCGCAAAAGAACGAAAGTGGCCGACATAGCTCAAAAAGTAAGCAAACTGGCAATGGGCAGGGCACATCGCTCGCAGAACTGACAACCGAAGGAAGGTTCACGAGTGGCGACCACGAACCGGAAGACGCAGTGTTGGACGGTCTCCCACTAGATGGACAGATGACCTCACAAAGGCCGCTAGAAACCACTGGTTGCAGGTTGCGCAGGACCGTTCGTTGTGGAAATCTAGAGGGGAGGCCTATGTTCAGCAGTGGACGTCTTGCGGCTGATGATGATGATGACTCACCATCCAAATCTGCACATACTTGTTGGAGTATAACAGGAGAGCTGTGTGACAACTTATCAGCTTGCCTTAAGTTACCTACCCAAAATTTGCCAGCTCTCGGAATATTTGTTTAGTTTGGGGCTACTGTGATGTTCGATAAAATGTTAACCTACACATTCATTTATTTAACAAGGACATAGGTACCCCAAAAATAAATATTTACTTTTCAATAATTTTGTAAAACAAGTCTTAATTAAGTCCAGTTATCAATATGAATATTAATTTACTCTATCCGCCAAGGGATAAGCAAAAGGATTTTAATGCAAATTATTTATGCTGGCTCATTTCCTGGATTAACCCAAAGTTACTTTCTAATTCGAAAAACTTAACTATTTACATGAGGTCAAGGATTATGGGGTATTTTTAAATCATAGTTTCTTTAGTACCTACACTATTTGCTTTTTACAGTTTCGTTTCAATGTAATATTACTTTTATATTTAGGGCTTAAAATTGTAAAAAACCTTATAACCAATACACGCTGTCATCCTGTTAGTATTATAAATGTCAAATTTTGGTTGTTTGTTGCTCAATTACGATAATTAATTTTTCAAATTAAAAAATTTGAAAAATGAATTATAGTCTGGAATACCGATCCGTTTGGAAGTCTCGACGTAATTGAGCAAGAAAGAACCAAACTTTGACATTTATAATATTAACAGGATGACAGCGTGTGGTGGTTTTTAAGTTTTTTCACCAATTTTTAAATTTGAAAAATTAATTATAGTCTGGAATAACACAGAAATAATAATTATTATTTAGATTTATGTGTGTTATTCCAGACTATAATTAATTTTTCAAATTTAAAAAATGGTGAAAAAACTTAAAAACCACCACACGCTGTCATCCTGTTAATATTATAAATGTCAAATGACATTTTTCAAATATTTAAATTTGAAATTATGGACTCATTACGGATTCTGTCGCTTAAAGAGAGGAATAACATATATGTATGATTTTTATCCCGAGAAAAAAACGTAAACGGTAACTACGCGGGTAAAACCGCGGGGGAGTGCTAGTGTTCAATAAAACTAACATGCAGGTTATCCAACTAAGAATAATAAGTTGAAATAATTACTTCACATGTATAATTAATTTACATTTACATTAGGCAGCGTCAGTTTCCCGCTATTCTTCCGCGATAAAAATTAACCTAGGTTTGTGTTTTTTCATATTTTATTATTATCAATTTATGCCCCAAATCAGTATATATCGCCGTGTATTGGTTTTTGACCTTTTTTGTAATAAAACTACTAAATATAAAAATTAAATAATTTATTTCCTCTGAAAAAAAAAACAATTCAATCTTAAATTAAATTCAGACACCCGACCAAATTTCATAAGCATCTATCACTACGTCGCGTCGCGTTGTCTAAATACACGAAAGCGAATTTTAGTTTTTCGATAATGTTTCAAAAGCCATCATACCGATTTCGATAACATTTAAATGGGGCTAAGTACCTACATAGAAAAAAATAACTATCAAACAAAGTAGTGTCGTATTCGTAGTATCTACCAAATAAAAAAATAACTATCAAAATCGATTCTTTTTTTTTTAAATAAAGAGTGACGAGACAAGCAGGACATGTGCCTGATGGTAAGCAAGATGCCTGCCACATAACAGTACAGTGACACGCAGCTATTGGAACATGAAGAGTCCAAATCATTACCTAGCACTGCACTGCGCTCGTCACCCAGAGATCTAAGTTGTTATGTCCCTAAGCCCTGTAATTTCTCTGTAAACATTGCCCTTCAAACCGGAACACAGTAATGTTTGCACATTACTGCTTGGCGGTAGGATAACTGGCAAAGGTGTGGTACTTCCCCAGGCGGACTCTGCTAAGAGTCCTACCACTACAAAATTGGTGGCGCTATCGCGTAACATGGGTACATACGTATTATTTAAAAAAAAAACATACAACCGCATTGAGAACCTCTGCATCGAGAAGTCGGTAAAGAATAAGAAGATAGATGTTGTAAAACGGAAAATATTAAAATAATTTGCTATTCATGATACTCACTCAGCTTGATCTATCGAAAGGGCCGTTCTGTGTAACTAAAAGTTAGAGCTTTAGACCCTTAAAACTTTGCCTACTGGGCGTTGTAAGCTTTGTGTTCTATAGATCTCCACAAATACCTGGCTTAAAAACGTTTTATGATTGTTGGAATGCGCTAAGCTTGAATCCGCCCGATATTATAGTCAAATTATTCAGCAACGAATATCCTACTATCCTACTAATATTATAAAAGTCAATGTATGGATGTTTGGATATTTGGATGTTTGTTGCTCAATCACGTCTTAACGTATGAATGGATCGGGCTGAAAATTGGAACACAGATAGACTATAGTCTGGAAGAATACATAGGCTACTTTTTATCCCGGACAACAACGGGAACACCGGTAACGGGAACTTCACGGGTAACACCGCGGGGCGCTGCTGGTGTATAATAAAAGTCGTGCTCAATACTCAATCATTTATCGCTTCATCATGTTACAGATAGTCAGGATTACAAGAACAGATTACAGTTGACAGTTTAAGTCGTAACACAACGTACCCCAATGGGCATTGCAATTTAAGTTTTTTTTTTTTTGCCAGTAAGTTTTTTTTTTTTTGCTGTTCTAGTTCTTAGATCCTACTAACATTATAAGAGCGATAGTTTGTCTGAATGTACGGATATATGATTGTTAGATGTACTCTTTCACGTAAAAACTAGTGGTGGATAGATAACACACATAGGCAAATTTTTGTCCTAGAAAAATAAACAAAAAATTAGGAATGCGCCGGTGAAACCGCATTTTAATTACATTTTGACAAATTTGTATTTATATTCAAACTGTAAAAAAATGTGCCACTCTTTGTTTATACTATGAAAGAGTCAAACTTTGGCTTTGAACAGTTCAAAGCCAAAGTTTCAGCATGACATTCTCATTAAACTATAATAAAAAAATGTTTAAGGTAAATTTTGTTGGAAGAATAAATAAATAAAAAAATATTAAATGTTTTCTATAAATACACATGCATATTAGGATTATCATTTCGAAATTACATTTTCATAGAATTAGAGTAGACGTCCTGGTCTCTACTGCTTTCCGATCTTTGGGTTTACGAACTAGAACGTTTGGGTTTGTTTTGTTCTGAAATAGGGTTTGTTTTATCGTGTAAAAATACGTAGCTATCATTTCTATATAAAGCATGTTTTACTTATAAATTTGATCTAAATAAAAACAGTCAATCCACCTCCAACTCACCTCTATATGCAAGGAATGTCGAGAAAAGATACGGGTCGCCAATCCCTTCCCCGATTAATCTTTTAAGCTTTAATATAAATCAATAATCCATTACATTTATTATTTAAAATATTATAAACTTCCTTCTCGTATCTCATTTTAGGTCCCACTTGTCTCTCGTACATTATACGCCAGATTAGATTATTGAACTTTACCATAATCGTTAGAGTTTAATTGGTTAACTGATTGAACTCTACCATAGTAGTCATTAGAATTTAATTGGGTCTCATTATAGCTGAAGGATTCACTTTGAACTAACACACATTATTTCATTGAATCAAAAACGAAATCGTTTTGACTTATTTAAAAAATAAAGAGTGACAAGACGAGCAGGACACGTGACTGATGGTAAGCAACATGCCTGCCACATGACATCACAGTGACACGCAGCTATTGGAACATGAGGAGTCGAAATCATCACCTCGCACTGCACTGCGCTCGTCACCCAGAGATCTAAGATGTTATATCTCTAAGCCCTGTATCTCTGGAAACATTGCCCTTCAAACCGGAACACAGTAATGTTTGCACATTACTGCTTGACGGTATAATAACTTGCAAAGGTGTGACTATCCCACTATAAATGTCAACATTTGTAAGCTTGGATGTGTGTGCGGACGTCGGAACGGCTGAACTTCTTTTTCTTTAGGCTGAACGGATCGGATTGAAATTTGGACCACAACTAGATTATAGTCTGGAATAGCACATATGTAATTCAGCCCAGTAAAATAACAGGAACGAGAACTACACGAGTAAAACCGCGGAGCGATGCTAGTAATTAGTTAAAGCTAATAGTATCCAGCTCTTGAGAGTCAGCTGCTGTACAGAGTGGAAAATTAGTAGGACGACCCTTGGACCTTTGCGCAGGGTGCCATACTCATATTTTAAAATCTCAAGTCATGTTTATGTGTGTACTGAGTATTCTAAAACAGTTCGATTAATTTTATTATTTTTTATTAGGCCGCACTCTTCATCTTTGAATCAATTTTTTACTATTTTTGTATCTGTAATATTTGGGGGTGTCCCATACTTAAAACTGAAACTCAAAAAATGTTTTTCCATCAAAAGCATATGTGTAGGTGTTCTCTATGGATAGCTCTTTAAAAATTATGTTGAGGTTTCTAACATTTTTATTTTTCTAAACTGAATAGTTTGCGCGAGAGACTCTTCCAAAATGGTAAAATGTTTGTCCCCTTGTAACTTCTAAACTAAAAGAATGACAAAACTAAAAAAAATGCAGTTTTAGGAACTGCCGACAGAAGTGAAAACTTATGCCTAATTCAGAATTTGATACTTTGGAAACTACACGGGTGTAACTGGGGGGCGTGGCCTGCCCATCATGGCATGGCCATATAGAAATGCGTCTGCATTTCCCATTGGCTAACGCATTTCTAGATGGCCATGCCGTGATGGCCAGGCCACGCCCTTTCAGCATTTCCCATTGGCTGACGCATTTCTAGATGGCCAATGGCTATGGTCCCGAGTTTACCCGAAGATTTGTTATCGTGACGAGCGTGACGCTAGAATTCAATTCACAGCCCACGAAAAATCTGTCTAGGCGTGCCTAAAGAAGTTTTCACTTTAAACAAAACATGATGTACATTACCATGTAAACTTTCAACGCGAATTGGTTTGGATAAGATCTAGTAAGTAGTTTTATTTTAATACGTCATAAATTCACTATTGTTAAAACACTGATTAAAGTAACAACGAACTCCAAGAACTTTTATATTATGTTACTTGATGCTAAGGAAGCCTTAATGGGTGAGTCCGAATCGCACTTGACCACTTCTATTTAATCTGAAGTCATTAACATGAATGGTCGCGACATTTTGCCATTTTATACAGTTGATAATAATTAAAATGGCAAAACAATGTTCAAAAACCCCGCATCTTCTAGTTTCTTATAGTTTTCTATACATAACTTGAATTTATTGCAATGTGTTGACTTCAAATATTCGTTTGGCTATTATATTTGAACGTATTAAGAGTCATATTCGTAGATTTTCCTGGTTTATTTTTTAATATGGTACGCAATGGTTGATATGGAATCCCACCTGTCCCCGACCTTCCCAACTCACGCATGACGGGTGAGCCTCGCGACTCCATTGTTTTGCCGTAATCTGCTCAGTCGTGACTCACGCGGGGTGAGGTAATTATACAGGAAGAATGCCATGTTTAACTTCATTTGTGTAAGCAATACTATAATTAAGTATTTTGTGGGACTACTATTATTTCAAGCTATCGTTGTTCATTACACCAGTGTTATTAATTGTAGGACATTGCCGTGGTTAAATAGTTGAGTAAATTTCTGATATTTCGATGCAGTTTCATTCACCTATGTTCATGGGTAAACTGACGATGTGATTTAAAACATTTGTAAGACCAGATTTCATCTCATATAAAATATGAAATAAAAGATCGTTGTGGATATTTTTTGCTAGTTATTTATATTTAGGTTGTTACTTGTTTTTGTTGTAGTTATAAGTGCTATATGTGGAAATACTTAATTCCACGTTTTATTTACCTCGGCTTAACATCTCTCTCCATCCTTCCGTTGCCTGGGTGAGATCGCTCCTAGGGAAAACATTGCTTTTAGTTTTATTAACTATTAAGGTGTGAATTAATGTGTATGGAGTTTATGTTGAAATAAAAAAATCGATCGGTCTGTTTCAAAAATCAGTTCTTGACATGAACTTGTAATATTAGTTAACTGAAAAAAAAACACAATTCACTGAATTCACATCACACTATATGTACCGGGTACAAAATGCTTAAAATAAATTGAATTGTAAAACTCAACTTTAATTAACGTATTTTGCGGTAGAATAAAATTCAACTACATAATTGAGTAGGTATACTGCACCGCCAACCGAGGGTTAAAATATTTTCCAATAAATAAAACTAGATTACGAAAATTCTGAAAAAAATCAAAATTATTTTAACTCATGCATTAACAGGTCTTTTCGGTCCAATCAGGGCGTGAAATCTGGAAACGCGCCCTCTCGTGCCTAATGTTCATTGTAAGCCATTGATGTAAAAACCAAGGATTTCACGTTCGCGTTTAAAAATGTCCTGACCAAATGCGTGTTAAAACGGCAAGTGGTTTATTTCATAGCTGTCGTTTGATTTAGCGCTTGAGCCAACTCGTTGTATACTCCTTAAAATGATGGTTTGTGGATATTGTTTTGAACTACTAGAGGAAAGTAAAAAAGAGTAATAGTATACCATATTTTTTGTAAGTACATTATTATTTCGTGATTTTGTAAATTCCAAGCGTTGCGTTATTACTCTAAAAAAGCAAAAACCCACTGAATTAAAAAAATCTTGTATAAAGTTAAAAGGCGGCTTGTTTAAATATCTAAGCTCGTCAACCCAAACAAAGCTTTATTGTCAAGAAATGGAGCTGTATTTTAAGTATTTGGGATCATAATAATACATTTTTAAGCATCTAATTACGAATAGATTAAAAAAATGACACTTTATTCAGAACTTTTGTTTGAGACATTGTGTCCATGTGATATAACGTCACTGTAGTAAGCGGTCCCAAACGCGTAGCATAAAGCGTATTACACGGTCAATTGGGCCGGTCCAGCAGTCGACGTGTTAACGCGGCCGCGTCTCTGCGGACTCATTTAGTTGGGTCATTTGGGGTTGAGAGGAACTGCTCGATACTCCTGTTACTTTCGCTAAATTACTACTCCCCATTTTATTATTGCTGTTGTAAATTGTAAACCAAAAAACTTAAGTTGATATATAGGAGATGCCTAATTGCTAAATTGGATTTTTTTACTATTATTATTATTCCGTAAAACGTAAAAACGGAACCCTTACAGATTCGTCATGTCTGTCTGTCTGTCCGTCCGTATGTCACAGCCACTTTTTGCCGAAACTATGAAAACTACACTGTAGAAACTTAGTAAGTAGATGTATTCTGTGAAACGCATTATGATTTTTACAAAAAAAAAAAAAAATTTGGGTTGCTCCACATACTGAGAACTGAAACTTAATTTTTTTTTCATCAAACCTACACGTGTCGGGTGTCTATCGAAAGGTCTTCAAAAATTATGTTAAGATTTCTAATATAGTTTTTGTCTACACTGAATAATTTGCGCGAGAGACACTTCCAAAGTCGTAAAATGTGCCCCCCCCCCCTCTAACTTCTAAAGTAAGAGAGTGAAAAATCAAAAAAAAAAATATGATGTACATTACCATGCAAACTACCAACGAAAATTAGTTTGAACTCGATCTGATGAGTAGTTTTTTTAGTACGTCATAAATACACTATTATTAAAACTTCGATCAAAGTTACAACGAACTACTATGCGTACTATGTATATTATGTTGCAAATTATTCAGTGTAGACAAAAATTATATTATAAACTTCAACATCATTTTTGAAGACCTATCGATAGACACCCCACACGTGTATGCTTGATGAAAAAAAGATTTTTGGGTTTCAGTTCTCAGTATGGAGGGCAACCCTAATTTTTCTCTTTTTATTTTTTTGTGTACAAATCTTAATGCGTTTCACAGAATACATCGACTTACCAAGTTTCAACAGTGTAGTTCTTATATTTTCGGCAAAAAGTGGCTGTGACATACGGACGGACAGACAGACAGACAGACATGACGAATCTATAAGGGTTCCGTTTTTACGTTTTACGGAACCCTAAAAATATATATATAGGTATTTGCGTCGCGTTGACCTTGAGTAAAACTTTGTGCTATGACGAGATGACGGCCAAGTGCAAACCTATTAATTTGTTAATAAAATACCTAACTAAAGATCGTAGGTATAATTAATAGTGTAGTAGTAGGATTAATTCCAATGTCTGTCTGTAGTAATACCTCACCTTTTCCAGTTATTAAATCGCCAAACAATAAAGTAAATACATTATTGTGTTGTAGCACAATATTTTGCTTCATTTTTAAGGGCAACGTTTCCATAGAAATTATTTGATAATGTACTTTTTCACTTAAATTTAATTAGAACCTGTAATTTCTTGAAATAAGATAAGAAAATAAAAGGATTTCTCTCTTAAATTTTTTAAAATGTTCATCTCCCGGAGGACAATTATCAGAGAAAAATATAAAAAGATAAATTGAAAAGCCGTATAATATACAGGGTGGCCGGCAATAACCCCGCATCCGTTTAAGGGCATGTTCTGTATATTTAGTAGTGGTAGGACTCTTAGCAGAGTCCGCCTGGGGAAGTACCACACCTTTGCCAGTTATTCTACCGCCAAGCAGTAATGTGCAAACATTACTGTGTTCCGGTTTGAACGGGCAATGTTTCCAGATAAATTACAGGGCTTAGAGATACAACATCTTAGATCTCTGGGTGACGAGCGCAGTGCAGTCCTAGGTAATGATTTGGACTCTTCATGTTCCAATAGCTGCATGTCACTGTGCTGTTATGTGGCAGGTATGTTGCTTACCATCAGGCACATAAGCTGCTCGTCTCGTCATTTTTTATTTAAAAAAAAAAAAATAATTAAATAACCAACTTTTGCTACACAATTTTTGATAAAACTCTACATATCCCAAAACAATAGTGTTAGTTGTCTTCTCTAGCACTGTTTAGCGGCTGTTTAGTCTTAAGGCGCTGAATAGACCCAAATGGCACTTTTTAACACAACTTTACCAAAATGTATATATGACTTCGGCACTTCATTTGTCGAGCGTTGAGCGCGCGAACTCTTATCACGAACTGTTCGATGCTTTTAGATCGGGTAAACATTTTTTTTTTATTTTGTATGAAAAAAAACATGTTTTAAAACTATAGAAGTAAAGTTGACATATTTAATGTACTTAAAATGCCATTAAAAGGATGCAGGCTGTTTACTAATAATACTATATATTAAAATATTAGCAGCGCCCCGCGATTTTACCCACGTAGTTCTCGTTCACGTTAGGGGCTGTCCATTAATCACGTGAGGTTCAAAAGGGGGGGGGGGGGGAGGGGTTCGGCAAAAATCACGAAATATCACAAGGTGGGAGAGGGGTTTAGTAAGATATCACGTGTATTTATTTTTTCGTCAAACGCGTGATTTTTAAATCGAAAAGCGGCGTGCAGTGCGGCGTAACCTTGACTCGCAGTTGACAGGCAACAAAGAAAGTCCTCACGCGCTTAAAAAAGGATTAGATACTTTTTACCGGTATTTAAAAATAATATTATACAAAATTCAAGAATCTTAGTAGGTACTGAAAAATGCACGTGATTTTTGGTGGGGGGAGGAGGGGCTAGTTTTAAACCTCACCACGTATCACCAAGGAGGAGAAGGAGGTTAAAAAATGTAAGAAAAAAAATTGGCAGTCATAGGAACTACCGATAGAAGTGAAAACTCATAACTCAGAATTTGTTAGCTCACTTATGAAACTACACGGGGTAACCGGAGGGCGTGGCCTGGCCATCTAGAAATGCGTGAGCAATTCCCTTTGCCTGACGCATTTCTAGATAGCCATGGTCCCGAGTTTACCCGAAGAGTTCTTATCATACCCGAGCGTGACGCTAGAATTCAATTCACAACTCACGAAAAATCTGTCTAGGCGCGGCAAAAGAAGTTTTCACTTCAAAAACATCACGTTATTGATGGACAGCCCCTTATTCCCTACCCTGTGTTCTTCCAGACTATAATCCAACTGTGTTCCGAAATGCAACCAGAGCAACAAACATCCAAGCATTGGCAATTATAATATTAATAGGATGTAGCACGAAACCTTTCTAATCAGTTGGAAGAAACTTCGATGATGAAAGGACTGCAGTGCTATGGAGTGATTTGAACTACTCAAGTGGTCTCATGGCTAATTAAATGAATAGCACTGTACTGTTATGGGCAGTCGTGTTGCTTACAATCAGCCGCAAATCTTGTCACTGTATTAAATAAAATAAAAACTTACTTCTTCTTAGTTAAACAGAAGTTATCCTACTTCCTTTTAATATTATAAATGACAATGTATGAATGTTTGGATATTTTAGTATTAAAATTAACGTGGTTGTTACACATATTGATTAGGTAAACGGGTAACTCACGTGTAATGAGGTCGGTCAATCCGACTCGAGTTTCGGCCGCGTCCGGCGGCCTTTTTCAAGGAGAGTGTACGCGATTGGCACTGAGTTGACACTCAGTGCCAAAAGGGAAGCCATCGGGCGCGTACACTCTCCTTGAAAAAGGCCGAAACTCGAGTCGGATTGACCGACCTCATTACACGTGAGTTACCCGTTTACCTACTCAATATGTTTGGATATTTGTTGCTGAATCACGTCGTAACGTATTAACGGATCAGGCTGAAAATTAGAATACGGTTAGTAGATTATAGTCAGGAAGCACACAAAGGCTACATTTTATCCCGGGAATGGTATCGGGAACTCCGCGGGGCGTTGCTAGTATATTATATTATACGACAGAAATATAATCTAGACTACAGAAAAAAACAAAATTGAAGTAAAAATCTGCCAAAAACAAAACTGATTCGTTCAAAAAATAATATGAAAGTAGAAAAGTTGTTAATTAAGAAACTTCGTATGCTTATAACAAAGAAATATAACTGGTTCATGTAGAATCTGAAATCTCGGAGTTGTCATACGCACAATTGTACGTTCTACTTCACTAACGCTAAATACTTGTGTTAACTTGTAAACTTGTAGATACAAAAAAATATAATCGCACCAACTTTATATTTCAGATGATCGTACCAATTTTTTTTTGTGATGTTTAGTGGTGAAATCTTAATGTATAATTATCCAATGTCATGATGCTTGTTCCTAATGAACTCTTCTCCGGAAGAAAAAAATCCGGTTTTTATCGTGGGGAAGTAAAGGGAAATAATAAATAAATTAGGAACTAGGCGAGTAAAACCACGGGGCGCTGATAGTGCATAATATTTTATTTTTTTATAATAAAGAGTCACACGACGAGCAAGGCGTGCCCTTGAAGAGTTCGAATCTCTGCACTCGTTACCTGGATAAATAAAATTATTAATTAACTACTTAAATTATCTACTTTATTTACTCAACTTTAACGTAGACCCCCAAAACAATATAAGATTTTTAGACGGGAACACTTAACCCTTCAGTTGAGACTCATTTTAAGACAAATCCTATTTACTGATTTCACTAGTTCATAGTTTTTTTTATACTGCTGCCACAGAAATGTTTAGATGGTAAAGCTTCACTTATGATTTGTTTTGTCAAAACCAATCTCAAAAATCTTAAGGGTAGATTCAATTCTTTTTTGGATTTTTTTTCACATGATGAGTCATATCCGGCGCTGAGCCCATATGGAGCCGCTTGAGGGGTTAAGAGATTCCTTCAACAAAACAGTATAGTCTAGTTATTGGGCTACCACCATACTATTTGAAAGTTTCAAACATAAATCCGAATGCACACATCGCCTTCGCGGCAATTTTGCACAAATGAGTCGTTTCCGATATGCGTAGAATATATGTAGACTGTCCAACGAAGCAGTGCTGGAACAGGTGGACGGTGACCACTGTTAGTCCAAATCTAATTTAAATTGTATTTATTTTGCCAAAGTATATTAGACAAGTTTAAAGTCACATAATGTGTTATGTTTTACGGAGTTTTTAAGAGCCGTCAAGAAACTAAGATCAAATGCATAAAATTAAAGATCTTGCACTCTCTGTGTTAGCCTGCTAGCCCAATGTTGTCCAGTTAATAGAGATCACTTGAGGCCAACAGTCTTAGGCCCCTTAAAAAAAAAACAATTAGCAAACTGAAGCGATAATGGGCAAAAATAATTTTGTGCCCAATCCGATTACCGTTGGAATCGATGTGCTGTTGAGGACCGCGAACCGACAAACGTAGTGTAGGGCACAGTTAGATCAGATGGAGTGACTATATACGTAAGAAAGCAGGCGGTGAGTGGCGGGAAAACATTTAAAACAAGCTAAGGATTGAACTTAGTGGCACGCCATAGGAACAAACTGTGAACTAATTCCAAAAATAAATGATTATGTTTATAATTAGTCTATTATGTTTACTTCCGTGTCCAGGAAATTACTTTAATTATATATATTGATATAACTAAGTAAAGTAACTAAGTAAACTCACCTGATTTTGCATTGCCTTCGTAGAAGAGCGTTTTAGTGTTTTAAGAGTTCAATGATTATATAACGTTAAAAAAATAGCAGGAAAACGTACAAGTACTTGTGAAATTTAGATATCAGACTCCATGTTCTTACAAGCCGCAGTCCCTTCAAGCGTCCTAAAAATAATTGAAAAGTCAAGGACACGAGGGGCTATCTCATATGCATGGATCCACGGGAGGGATAAACCACAATTACACAGCCTGAAAATTTATCAGCCCTTAGTCTAAATTTTTTTTGTGTCTGTCTTTCCGTTTGTTCCAGTTCATGTCCAAAACGGCTGGACCAATTGTGGTGGGTGGGGCTGCACTACCAATAGCTGATGTTCCAAGGCATACCAAAAAAACTAATTTAGGCATAACATAAAAACGGATTATTGTATAAAAACAGTAAGGTCTCCGTGAAAAAGAAGACAACCTTTGAAACGCTGTTGAAATCGTTATATATATCCAATCCTTACACACACACAATCCTTAAATTGTCAAATTGTACAATCGCGAAATCAAAGATTCAAATCCTGCTTGCAGTTCTGAGTATGTTAGTAAGTTTATATACACCAGTTTGCCATCATCGCTGACTATAGCAGTGAAGAAAAACATCGTGAGAAAACTGATATGTTCCAAATAGGACATCTTTTGACAACATGTTCCCACCACTTGGTCAGAGTTGTGGATTACGGCCTTGATTATCTCTTTGTGAGGGATGACCCTAAGTCCCAGCAGTGGGAATACTTAATATTTTGCTTAGTATGGCCAAAATATCTCAAGCGGCCGTTAAAACGCCGTGATCAAACTGAAGCAAGTTTTTCTTTCTGGTCCTTCGCATGTCGCCCGTACCGCGCTTAGAGCATTTAGCTAATAATTTGTCTGAGGTACCGTGGTCCGTACGAGTAAGTGTGGTTGAACCCTTTTTTCACGAGCCTGATAATCTTTCAACACACAAAGGAGTCCTTCGCCTGTAAACATGAAGCTGTTTACATCATCGTTAATTTTCTTCTATTTTCGAGCTATTTTTTTTGAGATAGGGTTCAAGTTCACTTACACTTTGATGACTGTTAAGTTAATTATGCAAACTTTGAAAAAATCCACTGTCTTTACATTATATGGGTCATTATTAACATTCGATCCTAGTTCAATGCTGAACATAAGCCAGATAGATAGACAGACTGAGATATTTTCGCATTTATATTCGTAATATTAGTTTTTGCTTAGCTGATGTCGTTTCGGGACTCAAGTAACCTGGAGAAGTAACACAACTTTGCCTATTTGTTAGTCTACTGCCACGCAATAATGTGAAAGTATCACCGTTTCCGGTACACCGTTTGAAGGTCAATGTTTCCAGTGAAATTACAAGGCCTTGTCAGTCAACCTTTGTGAACTCTATACGCTATATCAAAATAAACATTTTTTTAAAACATTTCATTCATAGAAATAAGACATCTTATATCTCTGGAGCGTAGTGCAGTGTTATGTTATCATTTTTTTGTTTAGCAACGTGTCACTGTATTGTTATGGACAGGCATGTTGCTTACCAACTTACCATGTCCTGCTCGTTTCCTCAGTCTATACTACAAAAGAAACGCAGAGACAGACAAAGTTACTTTCACATGTATAACATTAATTGGTATAATTATATTTGCTCATCCGATATTGTTTCTGGAATCAAGTACAAACGTATAAGGCTAAATATAACCTACCTACGTAAAACTCAACTAGGGATGCCCAAAAAAGTGTATTGTATCGAAATATCGCATCGTAACTGTATCGAACTTGGTTGTATCGATACGCGATATTATCGATTTCCTTTGTATCGATATATCGTATCGTAACCGTATCGCATGCCTTTCAATTAATATGCGATATAATGAGTATATATCGTGCAAAGGGTTATCTTTTTAGTAGTTTTACTATATTCTTTTATTTTTTAAAAAGAAACAAATAATTACATGTATTTAAAATAGTTTTATTCAACAAACAAAATCACAATTGCCATTGATCAGCACTTAAACAACGCAAAAATAATATTTTTGATAAGCGCTGTGGATTTAACCTATTACGGTTTTCGGAAAGTGTGTGTCCAGCTAAAGAAAACAGGCGTTCAGAAGGAACTGAAGTTGCGACAACTGATAAATAACGCAGTGCCAAGTCACTGTAAACAAAAGCCGGCTGTTCTTGTTCCATAAACAATTTTGTCGACGTTATCATTCTCTTATTACTAATAACAATATATTCAATGGCACTGTCTATTATCGTTTAGTGATGATGTAATAGGAACTTTAAAATTATACAAATTAATCACCGACATAGTTTGATACGATACGGTAATGCGATATTTTTATAAGAATGCGATATATCGAAGCGTATCGTATGGTCAAAATATCGCATCAAATATCGCTATATCGTATAGTGCTGTATCGATATTCCGATATATCGTATCGTAACGGGCATCCCTAAACTCAACAGTTACAAGTAAGCAACTCCGCTTTTTGTCTGGCGTACTTAAACAAGGGAGAAACAACACACAGCGCTTCCTCCCAAAGTTTTGTTTCAGGACTCCGAGGGATACATACCAGACATTCTACACGTGCTGTGTAAAAATATTTAAACACTCATCATAGTAGTTTGGGGTTAGACGGTGTTGTATGTGAAATGTCCACCAATGTTTATTTGTTTATCAAATTTACAATAAACTTTTTTATATATAGTTTTTATTACGTTTTGAGTCTTTTTACCTTTAACTGCACTTTAAGTGCACACTGCTGGGAATTGGGTCCTTCTCTCACAAGGAGATAAACATAAAAAGTATTTAAAAAAATTGCGGGTCAGTCTTTGGGAACTGCCAATAGAAGTGAAAAGTTGGTAACTTGTGAATTGTGTAGTCGAGTTTTTAGATTTACTAGCGGCCCGTTGCGGCTTCGCTCGGATAATAACCTAGATACCAACTACAGCGCCATTTGCCGAGCACATTTGTGAATCTAAACCATCCAGGGCCCTATCCAAACGTATACAAAAAAAAAACATTCAAATCGGTCAAAGCGTTTAGGAGTTAACTTACAACGAAAAGTGGCATTGATTTTTATACATAATATATAGATAGATAGAATAGATAAAAGATTATTAGGTACTTACATAAATGATAAAGACCTCAGAAGTAGAACGAAATTCAACGAAGTAAATTCATTTTGGCTCTTTAATCACATTTCACTATCGTCGCAGTCTCAGAATATGTATTTTATATCAAAAATAATAATCACAAACCTTTTGTCGTTGTGAACTGACAACGGTCCGTTCTCCATATGAAAAATCTGAATTCAGATAACGTAAGAGATTGAATGAAGAACGGTCAAGAGTGAAACTATTCCACTTGTTAATACATGAGTGGTTGTCAGTGATATGACGAATTGACGAATGCCAGTGTCAGTGACATTGACATCCACTTGTAGCTGTATATACTAAGAATCTAGTATTAGGTTTCTTAATAAGCTGTGAGATGAAGTGAGTGTAACATAAATATGAAATTGGTGTTTTGTAATGCTGGGGCCACACTAACGAGAAATGCCATTAATTATCGCGATAATGGATGTTAACCGTAGGTGTAAAATACACCTACGGTTTATGTCCATTAGGTGTATTTTACACCTACGGTTAACCATTATCGCGATAATTAATGGCATTTCTCGTTAGTGTGGCCCCAGCATAAGAGAGGAACATAAAGTCAATTTAAAAAAAATATAAAATTAGGTCCTTACACAATGTGAAATTGGTGTTTTGTCGTACTGGCCACTTTTATCTCGAATATGGGAATTCCAATTTCAAATGTATACAGCTATTTACCCATGCATTTGTGTTTTGAAAACCGTAATTCATTTGTTTTTTTTTTCCTGTATTGTTTTTTTAACTA
This sequence comes from Ectropis crepuscularia, assembly GCA_963693475.1. NCBI lineage: Eukaryota > Metazoa > Arthropoda > Insecta > Lepidoptera > Geometridae > Ectropis > Ectropis crepuscularia. The sequence continues at coordinate 4,712,772 of OY856340.1, forward strand.
ATTTTACAAAATGGATAACTTGAAATATCGCGTAATTTACGAGTACGAGTTCCATCGTTTCTCTACCATAAATAATAATATTAAGTTTTTTTTTTGCAAATTGTGTTGCTTTTATATTATCCGCAGGAACTTGGTTCCTACCTGATGTCCCGTAACACATCACCTTCTTTTGTAATTTGAGATATCTCTGACAGATTTTGTTTAAATCTAATTTGATTGACTTCAGAATTGATCAACGGGTCTGGTTCTACTACGGCAGGCCTTTTAGCAAACGACAGCTGTCCCGCTGACGCGGTGTGCGGTTTCAGCGTAATTAGTGCCGTTTTGCGCCGCGTGTAGAATGCATCCATACTCGTATATTCGACGGAAACACGAGACTCTAACGGTACCGCATTTTCAGTATTAGACCAACGGACAGTGGGATTTCAAAAGATGTAGTACAAGGGTGGATCCAGGGGGGTAGTAATGGGGGTCATGGCTCCCATAGTTATCATTTAGTTGTCATGTAGTTCGTTGTTACTTTGATCGATCGATTTATGACGTACTAAAAAAACTTCTTACTAGATCGAGTTCAAACTAATTTTCGATGGAAGTTTGCATGGTTATGTACATCATATCTTTTTTTGTTTTATCATTCTCTTATTTTAGTAGTTACAGAAGGGACACATTTTATAACTTTAGAAGTATTATCTCTCGCGCAAATTATTCAGTACCTATAGAAAAAAAAACACATTGGAAACCGCAACATCATTTTTAAAGACCTATCCATAAACACAAAAAAAACACGCATGCAACTCACGGATAGTACTCACTCTGTAGTAACTCACGGATGCCATAATACGAGGCCTTATTTAAAAAATGATGGCAAGGGCGACCTCAGCATTACGCTAGGACGCTTACCTTTAAATGTTAATGTGGCTCTGAGCTCTAGCTGTGCTTGGTATTCGCGGCGAGTGCGGGCTAAACGGGGTCGCACAGAAAGCCTCTACTATACAAGGAAACTCTTGTATAAGGATACTCTTTATATAGCATTTTTACAGTATAGAGTGACGAGCAGGACATGTGCCTGAAGGTAAGACTTTCGCAGTTTCCACTTCAGTCAAGCAATCGTATTTATATATTTTTGAAGTTACACTTCTTTTCACGTGTTACGGAAAAGTCATAAGAGTAAAATTTCGCGCGGAGACCGTCACGAAAAACCTTTACCTTTAGTTAATGCAACATTTTAGTAAGTGTTGTTTCTTAATACTACTTGCGATAAACTAACCTACCATCAGTTTTTTTTTATTTTTTGATTAGACTATTTATTTAAATTATTTACAAATTAATTAATAAATTGATTACAATATTGATACAATATTTACAAATAATAAATAAAAAAAGTTTATTATTATCTCACGCGTTGTATTGTAAACTCATTGTCATTTCAATTTTACGGTAACAAATGGTTTTTTTTTTATTGGACTTAAGTCCTAAAGTGTATACAAAATTCTATTTCTTCGTGTATAAAAAAAAACAAAAATGTATACTTCGTGTACACAAAATCTTTAAAATGAAGCATCTATCGCTGCGTTTACTAGATCTAAAACCAAATTTACCAACGGTTTACTCGAACTAAAGACGCTATAACGGTTCAAAGAGACCAAGTTGTGACTCAAACGCTAAAATTATTTCAGTTTTTCAGTCGTTTGGCTAAGTATTTTTTACTTTTATAGGTTCACACTTGACTGCCATCTCGCCTGATGTTAAGCGATGATGCGGCCTACGATGGATCGTGTTTACCTAGAAAAAACCGATTCACTCTCGATTTGAAGATACAAAGATTGTAACCAACAGGGAAAACCCACTCAGGCAACGCATTCCACAGCCTAGACGTTCTTATCACAAAGGTAGAGTCAAATCTCTTCGTTCGTGTCTTCGGAACATCAGCCATGAAACGATGTCGCTTTTTCGAGCTACGAGCATTCCGATAGAAAAAAGGGCAGGCACCCTAAGTATATTTCCTGGGTAACCCTAAAGTACGGCAGAGAATGCTCTCCGTCGGCAGTTTCGCACAGAGGCTGATGCAACCTCGGATGCCCGGACCGTGATTCATGTTGCTTTACATCTATTTTACATGCTTTAGGTACTCAGGTGTCTAGACGGGAACAGGCATATCAAGAAAAGGCTTGATGTCTAAAAATAATAATAATTAGTCAGTCAGTTAAATTATAAAAAAATAGTGTACACGTAATTTTTCCTTTGTTTCACAAACAAAAATGTCGAAGATAGAGTGGTTCGAAGTTTCGAGTGTCGTGTGTGTGAGTGACGTCACTTCATTATTTGGGGTTGTAACGTAAAACCCAGTGATCGAATCCAGCGCTGGATTGCTTACTGGAAACCGGCACTGGCAAACATCTATCCAGTGCCAATGCTTTCCAGTGCCGGTTTACATTATTCCAGTAAGCAATCCAGCTCTGGATTCGGTCGCTGGACTGGAATAATGTAAACCGGGTATAACGTCTTAAACGTGAGTAGAGGTCATGAGTGCTCACGTCGTCTCCGGAAGCTTGATGATCTTTAATCTTTGTCGATAATTCGATGAAATAAATAATACATGTCCCATATTTTTCCATAATATACTTGACGAACTATGTAATTAGAACAGTATATTTTTACTCTGTCATCATCCCAATAGGCATGACGACTGTGAAAAAACGGAAAAAAATAATTAATTTGTCAGATAAATTATTAAAAAATATTACACATTTAATTTTTTTGGAGCACAAGCGTAATTTGTCAACCTGCACTGGGCCATCGTGCTCGATTATGGCCTGAACTCTCTCTTTGCGGCCCCGAGTCCCAGCAGTGAGTTGCTTATGCTTATCCCATAAAATGTGTATTATCCCACAGCGATTACACACATTAAGGGCGAAACTGCTGCTAGTCAAGATATTTTTCATTTTACCTCGAGATGAAAATTCTAAGAACATGAATATACCCTGAGGTGGTCGGTGTACATTTCATATATTCGGTGTCAATTTCTCATAGAATCACCTATTTTATATTTTCTCATCATCTTTATTCTTATAAAACCTTATTTGTTTATAATGGATTTGTAATTTGAGTTGTTTAGCTAGGTATTACAAGAACAACTTAATTTTAATCGACTTCCAAAAAGGAGGTTTTATATAGCATTGTAAAATAAAATTGGCAGTCATAGGAACTGCCGATAGAATGAAGGCGTGGCCTGACCATCATGGCATGGCCATCTAGAAATGCGTTAGCATTTCCCATTGGCTCACGCATCTAGATGGCCGTGGCCCCGAGTTTACCCGAAGATTTCTTATCATACCCGAGCGTCACGCTAGAATTCAATTCACACCCCACGAAAAATCTGTCTAAAAGCGCGCCTGCGCGCCAAAAGAAGCTTTCACTTCAAAATACTTGAGAGGTGTGAAGGGACATTCTGATGGAACGAAGTTGTACAAAATATTGCAACTCTTTACTGTTTCTGTTGCCCTGGTACTGGTACCTAGGGGCAAACGCAACTCTTTTATATTTCTGTTGTCCTGGTATCTGGAGATAAACGCTGGGCTGTTGGAGGTAGGTAATCGAAACTCTTTACTGTTTCTGTTGCCCTGGTACCTACCTTTTATAGGTTTACACTTGACCGCCATCTCACCTGATGTTGAGCGACGATGCGGTCTACGATGGAGCGTGTTTACCTAGAAGAAACCGATTCAGTCTCGATTTGAAGACACCAAGGTCATAATTATCAGGGAAAACCCACTCTGGCAACTCATTCCAAAGCCTAGACGTTCTTATCACAAAAGTAGAGTCAAACCTCTTAGTCCGTGTCTTTGGAACATCAACCATGAAACGGTGCCGCTTCTTTGAGTTACGAGGAGTCCGTTCTTATCATATCCAAGCGTGACGATTAATGAATCCATTTCACAGCCCACGAAAATTCTGTCTATAGCGCGCCTAAAGAAGTTTTCACTTCAAAAATTTTACGAGTAGTATTGTCACTGATTACTTCGTCAATTGTAAACTGATTTTAAAAATTATACCAAAATATTAAATATAATAAATGTGAAAATTTCGATGTTTGCTGCTCTCAAACATGTCATAAGAACTGAACGGATTAGGGTAAAATTTAGAATTCAAGTGGATTGTCTAGAATAACACATAGGAACACTTTCGATTTTCCAATAGTACTTTTGGCGTGCTAGGAAATATTATGAGAGCATTTTTTAAATTACCGTACTCAACGAGTACTACAGTAGGTACCCACCTACTACTTCTCATACGATGACAAGCATAAAGGTGGGTACCTCAGACGGTAGGGTTTCGGCTTGAGCTGCCGTCGATAGGGAAGATTAAGGAACGACCTAGACGTCTACTCTCTTTCTACGAAAAAAGTAAATTCGAAATAAACTCGCGACTTTCCTACTCCGGGGCCTCTACCGCCTAACGAAAAACGCTTTGACGCTTTAACGTTGCTGTCTCTTTTCTTCTCGCTTGAAATGAAAGAGACGGCAATGCCAAAGCATCAAAGCGTCAAAGCGTTTTTCGTTAGGCGGTAGAGGCCCCGTTCTACTTCGATCCATCGTTTCGTCCGTTTAAATGTTCTAAGTAATATTTTTTTTTCATTCATCAGCCGCAAGACGTCCACTGTTGGACATAGGCCTCCCCCCTAGATTTCCACAACGAACGGTCCTGCGCAACCTGCAACCAGCGGTTTCCAGCGACCTTTGTGAGGTCATCTGTCCATCTAGTGGGAGGCCGTCCAACACTGCGTCTTCCGGTTCGTGGTCGCCACTCGAGAACCTTTCTTCCCCATCGGTTGTCAGTTCTGCGAGCGATGTGGCCTGCCCATTGCCACTTCAGCTTAGCTACTCTTCGAGCTATGTCGGCTACTTTCGTTCTTTTGCGAATATCCTCATTCCGAATTCTGTCGCGCAAAGAGACTCCGAGCATCGCTCTCTCCATAGCTCGCTGTGTGACTTTGAGCTTTGTTATGAGGCCTACAGTCAAGGACCACGTCTCAGTTCCATAAGTCATCACTGGCAACACGCACTGATTGAAGACTTTCGTCTTCAAGCATTGGGGTATTTTGGACTCCAAGATGTGCCGTAGTTTCCCGAACGCTGCCCATCCGAGTTGGATCCTTCGCTGGACCTCTTTGTCGAAGTTGGATCTACCTAATTGGATCTTTTGACCCAGGTAGACGTATTCGTCAACAACTTCGAGTGTGGTATTCCCAACAATAACCGGTACAGGTGAGACATGAACATTTGACATGACCTTCGTCTTGTCCATATTCATCCTCAAACCTACCTGTTGGGATACTCTACTGAGGTCTCTGAGCATAGCACCGAGGTCCTCCAGCGACTCCGCCACAATGACTATGTCGTCGGCAAACCGAAGGTGAGTGATACATTCGCCGTTGATATTGATGCCATGTCCGTTCCAGTCCAGTAACTTGAAAACATCTTCCAGCGCGGCAGTGAACAGTTTCGGAGATATAACATCTCCCTGCCTCACGCCTTTCTGTAGCTGGATATGTTTTGTGCACTGGTCCTGTAATCGAACAGACATTGTGGCTTTGCTGTAAATACACTTCAACACTTCGATATAGCGATAGTCCATGCGGCATCGCTGGAGAGACTGAAGCACTGCCCAGGTCTCGATGGAATCGAAGGCTTTCTCATAGTCCACATACGCTATACATAGTGGCCGATTATACTCCTCGGTTTTCTGTATAATCTGCCGAAGCGTATGGATGTGGTCTATGGTACTATAGCCTTTTCGGAAACCGGCTTGCTAAGTAATATATCTACTCTTATTAGAGTAGTAGGCTTAAAACATTTAAACGTCTAACAATGTTCGATCGGACGAAGCAAAGTAGAACTGCAGTTGGAAAGTCGCAAGTTTATTTCGAAATTACGTTTTTCGTAGAAAGAGAGTAGACGTCCTGGCCTTCCAGAAAGGGGTACCGTACGGCCCTACCGGGGCCTCTACCGCCTAACGAAAAACGCTTTGACGCTTTGATGCTTTGGCATTGCCGTCTCTTTCATTTCAAGCGAGAAGAAAAGAGACCAGCGAGGCGAGCGACGCGAGTCATCACAAAACGACCCTCCACACACTGGCGTTGGCCTGCACTGGCCCAGTGTGTATAGGCAGCTTTAGGCGGTAGAAGCCCGGGAAGGATCAATGTAGCCTGTATGTAGATCTAATATACTAATTTTGATTGTTATCTTACATAAAATATGTAGTATTCCGACACTGTTGTGTAGTATGTAGAGATGAAATAATATCATCAGGCTTTTAAATATTTGTTCTGTATCTGAGTGTTTCTATACATAATAAGTATATATTTACAACCATATAAGTATTAAATCAGTTATCTATCTCCCATAGTAGATACAAGCTTTGTTAAGTTTGGCGTCAGATGGTGTTGTGTGTGAAATGTCGACACGTATTTATTTATTGACTAACAGCACTCCGCGGTTTTACCCGCATAGTTGTCGTCCCCGTTATTTTCCCGGGATAAAAAATAGCCTATGTTTTCTTCCAGATAATTTATTCTATAATTTAACTGTGTTTCAAATTTCAGCCCCATCCGTTAATACGTTACGATGTGATTGAGCAACAAACATCCAAACATTGATATTTATAATCCTACTAATATTATAAATGTCAATGTATGGATGTTTGGATGTTTGTTGCTCAATCACGTCCTAACGTATGAACGGATCGGGCTGAAATTTGGAACACATATAGATTTTAGTCAGGAAGAACACATAGGCTACTTTTTATCCCGGAAAACAACACGAACGGGAACTACGCGGGTAACACCGCAGGGCGCTGCTAGTAGGATAATAAAAAATATTTCCGAACACCGCCCCCACTGAAATAGTATGGAAATAGTAAGTAACTTAGATTTACAAAATATTATAAAATATTATATTCTCAATTTAAAAGCAGCTCATCTTAGAACTTGCTCTTAAACTAAATCTAACTACCGCAGTTTCTAGGAAATCTAGCGATTTCGCTACATGTATCGTTACCGAGAACATGGCTTCAAAGACGCCATTATATTAAGTACAACATTGGCTGCACGTTAGTATTTTGATACGTAAGTACTTTTTATGTATATCGTCACAGATTTAAGATGATTTATCTCTTTCCTCTGTAATTTTTCAAACATTGCCCTCCAAACCGGAAGACATTAATGTTTGCACATTGCCGGTTGGCGGTAGAAAAGCCGACAAAGGTATAATAATACCCCAAGGTATGATAATCACTTTTGAACAATATTATACCTAAACTAGATTTCGCATTATTCGCAGTTCTGTACGCATAGAAAGTAGAAACCACGTTTGCCTGAAGAATTATTTGGGATAAAAAGACCATGACATGGCCTTTGTCATTTGGATTCTTTCTTTTAACAAATATACTGGATTAGGAAAAGAAAAGGATAATAGGGAGGAGCGATTATGTGCTCCAAACTATGTTTTATCGGTATTATCTTACCTATTATTATTATTAAATTTGCAACTTGGACAGATGTCCAAGTTGCAAATTTCAGTCGGATCCGTTCCGTTCTTACGCCGTGATTGAGTAACAACCATCCAAACTTTCGCATAAATAATAATTTCATTTGCATAAATAGATAGATTAACTCTTTATTGCACCTAATTTAAAATAAAAGACATAAAAACTTAAAGACTAAAATTCAAGTAGCAATGGGCGACCTTAAAGCATCCCTCGGCGTCATTCCCGATTCTATTTCTTTTCCGGGGATAAAAAGTACCCCATGTATTATTCCAGACTATTATCTACCAAATGTGCCAAATTTCATCAGTCAATAGTTTTTCGCTTTAAATAATAACAAACATTTATACATATTTACAAACTTTGAGATATTAACGGTATCGGACACGATGCGAGTGAAACCATGGGAAGCTGCTAGTTCACAATGAATTGAAGGCTGCTATGTACGCACGGCCGACGTGACAGCTGGAAATAGTCTACATCGAATCAGACAGACCTACGAATGACCTACATGCTTTGAATGGGCGACACTGTTGTCTGCTTCTTTGGCTTAGAACTCATGGAGCGATTTTCACACGCACACGCCGCGTTTGCGGAACCACGGTTTTCTTTAAAAACTCACGAGACCGCTGATTTTCGCGGTTTCGCAGCCGCCGCGGTTGAGATTATCGCCCGCTAACGTACCCAGTGACGGGTGGTTAAGGCCGTACCCCGGCAATTGACCTTGAGTATTTCTTACCTCATCGCACACCGCAAGAAGACCGCAAGAGAGAAACAGTGGGATTTGTCGCTGTTTTAGCTTAAATTTCAGAATAAACTATTTATAAAATCAGATTTTGGTCTTTTGTAAACAATATTTGTACCGAAATGTTCGTAACGAATTGCCTGTCTGTTGGTGTAAGTACAACATCCAAATAATAACGGGCTTTCGAGTAGATGCACGATAATAACAATTATTTATATTTTAATAGTTTTGTTGTGAGGAGATTATTTAAACAATACATTCATTACGAAAAAAAAAGAAACTACCATTTTGAACCCCAGAAATTGTAGAAATGTAATGTATTTTTACCAGTTGATATTTGTTTTGGCCAATGAATAGATAGCTCTGAAAACTAAAAAACTAAAAAGCAAAAAACTCGTTTTGCTCGGGGACGCCCCTTAACGTTTACTTGAGGTCCAACCAACGCCTACCGAGCGCAGAGCGCGCGGGCGCCACCCGCCGAGACTGCGGGCGACACGCGGGAGCCGCGCGGGTATCATGCGCGCGCCGCGGGCGTAAAACGCGTCGTGAGTTGTGCTATCAATTTTTACAATATCTGTATTCCACAGAAGCTGCGGGCCCGAACCGCGGCGGGCGCGAGGCGCGGGCTGAAAATCGTTCCATGAGTTCTTAGCCTTATTCACTTGTTCTAGTTTTGGGCCCATTGGGGCAGGATGTTTCCTTTGTGCAACCTGTAGCTTACTACTCGAAGCGACAGACGTGTGAACTTATTGGTCCCGCAACATAAGCTTTGCTTAGTTTGGCCTCAGATAGTGTTGTGTGTGAATTGTCCACCAATATATATTTATTTACAATAAACTTACACTAATATTAAAAATGCCAAAGTTTGTGTCTTTGTTGAATTTCTTATCGGTTTATTGGATACACTTTGGAAAGTACACTGTGTTACGGATTGAAGGGCAATGTTTCCAGAGAAATTACTGGGCTTAGAGATATAATATATCTGGGTGACGAGCGCAGTGCAGTGCTAGGTAATGATTTGGACTCATGTTCCAATAGATGTGTGTCACTGTGCTGTTATGTGGCAGGCATGTTACTTACCATCAGGCACATGTTCTGCTCGTCTCGTCACTCTATATTATGTTATCAATTGAGTAAAAGTAAACCAATTAAATAAAATGTAAGAATTTATATTGACAACTGTTCGATCTTTCTCATATAAAATTTCAAAAAGGAATTCCATCTACTTATAGCCCCAACCCCTTCAAAACTCTTTTTGAGATGGCGGGTAGAAGTAGATGGTTCCACACCGGCGCCCTCTATACTAATTTTTAATGGTCATATCCATTCCTTTAAAGAATCAGATACTTGTTCTTTTATATGACACATATTAGGTATATGAGTGTTGCATATTATGTACATAATTTTGTGTTTCTTTTAATTCAGTGTTTGCTATAGATTGTTAAGTATGTGTACCTAAGTTGTGTTTTTTCTGACCATCTCTAAATAAGTTAAGAGCCACTTTTGTACAAATTATATCCTTTTTCCGTACAAGGTTGCCTGGAAGGGATTGCTTTAAGCAATAAGGCCGCCAATTAAGAGTCTCACCCATTAGTTACTAAGTTTATTTTTTGTTTTGTTTGTGTTTTACTCTGTGTGGTCTTTTAATAAAGAGTTTTTTATTTATTTATTATTATTTATATTTAGACTCAAATCCCAGTATTAAATATAATACTCTATGTGAAATATACTACAAATGCTGGGGCCACACTAACGAGAAATGCCATTAATTATCGCGATAATGGACGTTAACTGTAGGTGTAAAATACACCTTATGGACAAAAACCGTAGGTGTAAAATACACCTACGGTAAACGTCCATTATCGCGATAATTAATGGCATTTCTCGTTAGTGTGGCCCCAGCAAAACAAATACAGGTGACAACAATTATTTAAAAAAAAACACCAAACAACGGTACAAAAACTTAAAAAGGTGGTTTAATTTGCTAGATGAACTCTCCAGACCGAACCATCACAAAAATTAATAATTAAAACATAACTTCATACAACTTGGTATACAAACTACCCTCCTAATAAAATTGTAGTAAAAACAAGACCAAAGTTCCTGATAAAGGCACGAACAAAAGAATAACTTTGCTAATATTATATTTTCAGCGAAAACCTTTATTGGTCAAAAACTTTCCGACATGATTTGAAAACAAATTATTTAACATTTACCGATGGATATTATCTTTTGTGCTCAATACTGAGTATTTCGCAATTAAATTCGGAACAAGTCTTCGTTAAAAGTTTCGAGACTTAAAATTTAGATACTTTAGAAAGTTGATCGAGTTTTGCTGTAGTTTTGTCTGGCGTAGATTGAGTTTATATCATTCCTAGAACAGATTATTTGCTTCATCGTCTTGTTTCTGGTGGTATAATTTTGTGGAAGTATTTATTTCTGTCTTTTTAGTACTAATTATAAATCTTACCTCCAAGGCTCCAACCATCCCTACTTCCTATTTATAAATGTACATTTTTTTGGTGTTTATATGTTTGAATGTTTCTTGCACAATCGCATCGGAAGAACTGAATGGATCGGGTTGATATTTGGAATACAATTGGATAATACTATGGAATATACACATATATATGCTACTTTTTATTAGTATAAAGCTATTTATTATATTGCGATGGTCAGCTTGAACATCACAATATAATAAATACAGTCAATATTATAGTGCCCTGAATTTCCAATTTCCAATAAACAGAACGCGTATTTTCCACAATAGTTTGGCCGAGGATTCGCTTCTATTGTATGCAATAGTCTACAATATTCTATTCACTAGAATATCTAGTAATATTTGTATGCAAAGCTCGTATCTATTCAGTATGAACTAGTTAATCTTATCTCCGCAGCAACGTTCTAAGCCGCGCGCCAAACGTTCGAGATTTTGCATCGTGTGCATTGGAAAGTAGTTCCGATTTAGGCCGGCGGCACCGGTAACGGGAAACAGAGACCGGTCTGGTTGGTGTCCGTCAAGCGTTTGACCGAGCACTTGGCAAGTTTAACTATAACTATCAAGTGCCATTGATTGACTTTTTTTCTATCAGACTGCAAGTCGAAAAAGCGACATCGTTTCGTGGCAGCCCACTCATTGTTCCTACTACTCGAGTCGGGACCTTCTCTCGTAAGGTGAAAGTCAAAGCCATAATCCACCAGAATGACTCCGAAAGATTCTAAGCACATGTTGGTTACCTCACGATTTCCTTCACCGTTTTTAAGTTAGCGGTAATACGCACATGACTTCGAAAAGACAGTGATGCGCGTGGCGTTTGAACCCGGGGCTGCGGATCTAGCTGTTCTCCCGACTGGACCAGGTGTAACTAAACATTTGCACTGGGTGGGAATTGAACCCACAATTAATGCAATTCCGATAAAAACTGATTTAAGAAACCCCATGTACCGTAGAGCACAAATTTTCAATTTACCCATTCGTTTTTAGTGGAAAATTCATAATGTGTTATTTTGTCTAATAAACCACGTATGTTAAGTTCACTTTATTCAGTTCACGATAAACATCTGCAATGCAGGAAACTAAAGATACATTAGTTGCAGTCGTTGAATCGTCGGAAGTTGGCTTACAGTCTGCCAAAAATATCAAATTTAAACTAATGGAACAGCTTTGATTTTTCAACTCTTGCGATATTTGGCTATAGAAACCTAATAAATGTAGATTTCAAACATAAAAAACTTTCATACATTTGTTCATTTGAGGCTGTTGTTTAATACGTAAATACGTATGTGTGATTATCACACACAACATTCGTTTTGTTTTGTAATGGCAGATCCTGTATTAAATAAGCTATTTCCTACAAAAATATTAAACCGACTTCAAAACCAGAAATAGGCACATAAAAACAAAAAATAAACTGATATAATTATTATAAGCGCTACTCCCTCATCTATTTGAATTCAAAATTGTAAGCAAATTTTCTTCACAGGTATTTCAAAAACCACCACACCGATTTCGATAATTGATATGGGACCATTCGGGAAGCATACCTACCCATAATGCGAACACAAAAAAAACATGGTGGTCGAATTGATAGCCTCCTCCTTTTTGGAATTCGGTTAAACTTTAAATTGCAACGAAAACTACTGACTACATGTCGTCCGGGGTACATAATAGCCTCTATATATAAGCACTCAGGGATCTCAAATATATCAAACGGTAAAATTATTTGTGACATCTGCCTGGTAGTTTCTGAGATTAGCGCGTTCTAACAAAAAACCGCTTCAGCTTTATAATATTAGTACACGAGTAGATAAAATAACGCAACTTTCTAGCCTTTAGGATCAAGCTACACCTTAAAAGGCCATTTCTGAAAAGGAGGATAAAGCCACAATCCACGCTGTCCAAGTGCATGTCGGAAGATTTCATGACCTCACATGATCGTTCTTTCTTAGATTATCTCCTTTTTTTCAGTGCTAAAAGCCTATAATGACAAACTTGGATACCTGTACTGACTGGTCTTATGGCTTAGTTGGTAGTAAGTGTGCCCACGGAACGGGAAGTCGTGAGATCGATTCCCACCCGACCACGCGAATACAAATATTTGATTTTTGTTTGGGTGTGTCTATCTACAAATTATACGTATGTATTTACAATTATATAAATAAGTATTGTATCAGCTATCTGGCTCCCATAATAGAAGGCTTGCTCAGTTTGGCCTGGACGTCTACTCTGTTTCTACGAAAACGAAATTTCGAAAAAAAACTCGCGACTTTCCTACTCTCGTCCTACTTCGTTTCGTCCGATACATCATTGTTTGACGTTTAAATGTTCTAAGCATACTCTAATTAGAGTAGGCTTAGAACATTTAAACGGACAAAACGACGGATCGAAGTAGAATCGGAGTTGGAAAATCGCGAGTTTATTTCGAAATTACGTTTTCGTTGAAATAGAGTAGACGTCCTGGTTAGTGTTATGTAAAGAATGTCAAAACAATATTTATCATTATAACTTAACATAAGTTTTTGTAGTGGTATTACTTCCCCAGGGAGACTGCATTCTCCCTGGGGAAGTAACACACTCTACCAGTTACTTTACTGCCTAGCAGTAATGAGGAAACATCGCTGTATTGCGGTTTGAGATGTTTCCAGATACATTACAGGACATAGATATAAATCATCTTAGATACCTGAGTGGCGAGCGCAGTGCAGTGCTAGGTAATTGATTGAACTCTTCATGATCCAATAGCTACGTGACACTGGTTCTTTGAGATGTTGCATACCATCAGGCACATGTCCTGATCGTCTCGACACTATACACATATAGAATACTCTATACTTTATATATATATATGTAGTGGTAGTGGTAGGACTCTTGGCAGAGTCCGCCTGGGGAAGTACCACACCTTTGCCAGTTATTCTATCGCCAAGCAGCAATGTGTAAGCGTTACTGTGTTCCGGTTTGAAGGGCAATGTTTCCAGAGAAATTACTGGGCTTAGAGATTTAACACCTTAGATCTCTGGGTGACAAGCGCAGTGCAGTGCTAGGTAATAATTTGGACTCTTCATGTTCCAATAGCTGTGTGTCACTGTGCTGTCATGTGCCAGGCATGTTGCTTACCATCAGGCACATGGCCTGCCCGTCTCATCACTTTTTAATATAAAAAAAAAAAAATAGATGTGCATGCAGGATTCGTATCTATAACCTCAATCGAGCTTGAGAATCCGGGCGTTCTCACCACCACGCTAACACGGCTTTGATCCATCACAGTTTTTCTACTTCGCCGCTGTGACATTAAATGAAAAAGCTTTCGACTCGGAACTTTTTTTCATTGTTTCGTTCGTGCTGTATCATTCGAAACGATTCGATTTTTCCATTATAATTAAAAAGTTTTTTACCAGTTTCAAAAGATAATTCTTTAAAAAAGTGTGGAGAATCCCTAGTACCGGTACTGACTGTAAACGATGACACTACTTTTGTGATGAGAACGTCTAGGTTGTGGAATGTGTTGCCTGTCTGGGTTTTTCCCGATGGTTTCTTCGTTCGTTCGAACGTTCTAGTCACTAGGCAACCCCAACTTCTTTTTCCTTTACTCACAATTTTGGCAATTCTTTGAGTCGCGTAAAACTTGAGTACCCAAAGTTCAGAATAGATGCTAAGTCATGGTCGAATGGGTTCGACGTATTATAATGATATTGACCTTATTCAGTAAATAGCTAAATAAATCTTCCACACCTGCTCAAAAGGTTACAATATTTTTATCCTTTTGATGAAAGGACGTAGTCTGTCATATAATTGGTTATAATACCTTATACTTGGTTTAAATGGAACTACCGCTCTTGCCGAAAGGGACTTATGTTGGTCAAATATAAAGACTTTTGGTTACCCAATTCTTTGAAAACATCTTCATCATATCTTATACCTTTAAACGAGCAATTCTTGTACCTATATAAATATGTATATATATATAGAATCTGAATCTCGGAAACGGCGCGAACGATTTTGATGAAATTATGTATGCAGGGGGTGTCAGGGACGATAAATCGATCTAACTAGGTTTCATTTTTAAAAAACGCATATTATGCGCGTTTTTAGACAATGAAAATCTGTCACATTAGACATTAGAATGCGAAGGTAAATTTCGCCGCATGACGTGACAGCATAATTGGCTCAGACGGGAAATCGGGCGTTCGTGGCGGTTACGAATTAAGAGCTGCGGGTTCGAATCCAGACGGGTTCTCTTTTTTTTCAAGTATTATTTTTTTTAAGAAAATCTAAGAGTATCTAAGTATTTTTAGTACTTATTTAAACCGAGCAAAGCTCGGTGACCCAGGTACTACTTGGTTTAAATGGAACTACCGCTCTTGCCGAAAGGTACTTATGTTGGTCAAATATAAAGACTTTTGGTTACCCAATTCTTTGAAAACATCTTCATCATATTATCTTGATTTTGATTTGATTTGTTAAACAGTATATGAGAATGAGAGGCAAATTGATCGTAATTTTTAAGATAGCACGAACCTGCAGGTCTACTACGAAGTCCGATAAACGATATATCGGCCAAACTTATGGACATTTCTTACCACGAAACACAATCAGTCGGTTGATCGGATCAGCCGTTTCGTTCATTCCGAATTCCGACCGACAGAGATTTGTCAGTTTTTGTGTCGTAAACCTTATTCCGAAAGCATTTAATTACCTTACCGATTATTCTGACAGCTGTCGGTCGGATCCGATTATTCGGAGGTTGTTTTCGTAGTAGACCTGCTGGGATCCTAGAAAGACTGCATTAAGGTGAAACGTCTATGAATATACAAATGTTTTTGTCAAAATGCACCAATTTTTAAGTGAAAACTTCTGTAGCCGCGTTCAGAACCTTTTGGCAGTGAAAACATCACCGACGTGCCGGTAGCGGTGTGGCATCGGTGGCGTCGTACGTAGCGTCGGTGGCGAAACAGCAGAGCGATACTCTTAAGGCCTGTTCAAACCTAAGTGTTATTCGATGCCGCCTGCGGTAGAGAAAACCGAGTGGGTAAGCGGTAATATTACTGTTCACACCAAAGCGGATTCCGTCGCCTGCGAGAACGTTTCGCTAAACAAGCAAAAAATACCGCCTAACCAGGCGGTAAGTAGCGCTTTCGCATTAGCCGCGGTACCACACCCTCATCACTGGCTGAACGGCGCGAGCTATTTACCTACTCGTTCGGGTCCTCCCGGGTGTACTAAAATCACAGGGCCGCCGGCCGTTTGCCAGAGTTGACGTGCGAACGAACGCCGAGTGTGCGCATAAATAATGTCGCCGCGTCATTGTATATGGCTGCAAGACACTAAAATATAGTAGTAATTTATCTTATTTCAAATTGCCGAAACAGGAAGCAAGATAAGTGTTATTATTGTTAATATTTATTTTTGTGCAAAATTTTAATAGGTTTCAATCGCACAGAATAAAGAAACAGTAGTGTGTAATATGTACATTGTATAATATCTATTTAGAATAGATACAGTAGAGATTATACATATATATTATTTTGTCGAAATACCTTTTTATCCCATCTTTATTATGTATCATTGAACTTAAATGAATTATTGAAGACATACTTTTTGAATATTCATGTACATACTGAATGATACTCAGGGTTGGAAAAAAAACAGTTTTTTTAAATTTTATAAAACAAACTGTTCAAAATGTTTTAAACAAGTGTTTTTTTTGTTTTTTATGTTTTTTTTTTATTCATTTTAGTTTTGTGCATTCATTTCATTTCAAATAGACGTCATATTTATTAATTTATAGGTTTATAGGCTAGGTACTTTCAAATTTGCAAAATGGTTATTGGTTACACAGTTGTTTTATGTTGCGAGCATCCCTATATCTAATCTGTACTAAACGGTTTAGATTCACCTGTGTCTTTCTAACTAATGTTCATTTTTAACAGGGGAAACCCATTGTTATAAATTTCGTATATAAGAGTTCAATGGGGAAACTCCAATATTTCTATTTTAATACGGGAAATACCCTACTAGTCCAATGAATTACTTTCTTTCGACGGTCGGATGGTCGACACCTATTACCTATTAATTCTAGAGGTATACATTGAAGTGTCTTTCTTTGTAATGTTTCTTTTCAAAAACTCAAAATTCCTTTTGTGAGTAGGTACAAAAAAATAAAATAAATAGCATAGACTCAACTGGTTTTATGCCAATCTATTTCGAGCCCTAAATATTAATTTATTTTCATTCAAAAAGTAGTTTTAAACATTGTTTGTTTTAATCTTTGTTTTTAAACATGTGATTAAAAACACTGTTTAAATTCAAACTGTTTTAAACACTGTTTTAAACATGTGTTTTAAAACAACTTGTTTTAATCATGCCAACCCTGAATTGATACTAATTTGTTCATTTATTCGCCGGTATGAAAACAACTTACAACTACCTACATTGTATATCTAAAATATGCTTCAGTATGAATTGACTATAAAACCTACCTACCCAAAAAAAAGCTAGAATTTTTACCAGATTCAAAGAAGGAGGCGGTTCTGGGCTTAATTTTTATTGGATGTAAGTATGTTTCGCGATGGCTCAGCTAATTGTGAATCAATTTTTAACCCCCGACCAAAAAAAGGTGTTATAAGTTTGACGTCGATATCTGTCTGTCTGTAAGTGTGTGTCTGTCTGTAGCACCGTAGAGCTCAAACGGACGGACCAATTTCGATGCGTTTTTTTAAAGGTTTATTTTCGTGCGCTGGTTCTTAGCTATATTTAGTTAATATCGATTTAAAATGCCCCCCTCTCCACAAAATGGCAGACAAAATATTTCTTCACAACCTACCTCTATATGGGTATCAAATGAAAGGGCTTGTCTAGTGAAATACTATACACTATGACAAATTTCATATCCAAGATGGCCGTCACCACAAAATGGCAAATTACATTTTTTTTCACTACTACCTCAATTTATATAGGGGTGTTATAAGTTTGACGTCGATGTTTGTCTGTCTGTCTGTCCGCCTGTGTATGCTTGTCATCTGTGGTAACGTAGAGCTCAAACGGATCAACCCATTTCAATGCGTTTTTTTAAAGCTAGTTTACATGAAGTGTTTGGTTAATATTGATTCAAGATGGCAGCCTCCACAAAATGGCGGATGAATTTTTCTCAATCTCAATATAGACCCCAAATGAAAAGGCTTGACTAGTAGAATTCTAAGCACTACAAATTTCAAATCCAAGATGGCTGCCATTACAAAATGGAAAATTATATTTTATTTACTACTCCTTCAATATGGGTATCAAATGAAAAAAATCTAATCCAAGGTAGTCGGAGATATTTTTTTTTAACTTTGATCTCTTTCTGTATATGTCTAATACTTCAAGAGTTATTGGGCGCTATAGAAAAACCAGTTCATTGAATGGGTCATACATCGGAAACGGTGAGTTTTACCAAAAAAAAGTTTACTTGTAACAAGAGATGTAAAACTTAATTTTCTACAATATTTTTTTCAACATTTTTTTCATTTTCATTTCATTTAAATAAGCAATAAAGAAAATTGCAATCTGCAGTTTTTTATCATCTTATCATATTTCATACAACCCTAGCACGTTTGGTCAGTGACGTAAGCAGACGACAAGTCACACGGTGCGCACGGCATTTACAACTCTGCGTGCGTGTGCAAAGGTGTATTTTTGCTTGCAAGTAACAGTAGGTAAGTAGTATACGACAGTTTAGGTGATTATCGTGTAGGTATTTGCACTTTTGTATGGCAGTGATGCATCTGTTACGAAGTAACTATTTTCTGATCTGTGGCGGTACTTTGTACAAAATACCGCGCGGTATTTACCTCTACCCACAGCGGCGAATACCGCTCCCGTGTGAACAAGCCTTTATACTCTTCTTTTAGCGGGAGCGTTATGTTATTGGGTGAAATCCTGGGAGTTCGCGTCACCGTAATGCGTAATACCAATATATGTATCGATGGTGACGTATTGTACAATGTTTGTGCTGTTTGAGTTTTACATTTTCACTTCTGTCGGCAGTCCCTATGACTCCAAATATTTTTTATAGCGAACTGTGCACGTAGCGAACACTTACTGTATAACCCAAATCTACAATACTACTATACACGCCCCGTTAATTCCTTTCACATGTTCCTGTTCGCGCCCCGAGGATAAAGCCTTTTTGAAGGCAGAATACGAACAACGTACAGCGTACCTAGAATATGTTTCAAAAACTACCATCATGCTATTAAAAAAAAAAGATTTTTGTTTTGTCTGACTTCGTGGTTTAGTTAGATGGATAGAAAACTTTTTATTGTGACTTAAATTGAAATGTTACTGTGGAAACATACGAACTGACGCCATAAGTGGCGGCCTTATTGCTGAGAGCAGTCTCTTCCAAGCAACCAGCGTTAGTAGTAAATCTGCCCGCGGAACCTGAGGGTTTAATTTCTAACTTGGACAAATATTTGTGTGAAGAATACAAATAAGTATTCGTTTCGTGTCTGGGTGTGATGTATCATAAGTACGTTTTAACGATAATATATCGGCTTCCATAACATAAGCTTTGCTTATTTTGGAGAGTTAGTATTGTGAGAATAGCCTACATAAAATACACAGAAAAAAATTGTTCCCTAAATAGGATGTTTTTTCTGAACGGAGCTTTGATTTGGTGTAGGTAGTACGTAGTGTGAATTGTGTAGATTCAAAATCATTTAATACGTTCCCAACATAATAAGTGTTACAACACAAGAATTAAGAATATATTTTTTTAGGAATTTATAACAAACTATTGACCGTAGATTTTGTCCGAGCCGTAGATAGACAAAATACCGAATTTACGGCTAGTACAGAAAACATACAATAGACTGTGAGCAACGTAACCTTAGTCACAACCTTTTATTTTTATTAATCCGAGTGACAAGACAAACAGAACAGCACCTCATAGTAAGCAATACGCTTGCCCGTTATAGAACAGTACCCCGCAGCTAATGGAACATGAAGAGCCCAAACCACTGCCCAGCACTGCCTTGGGCTAGCCAGTCTCTCATTGTTATGTCGTTGTGAAAAAGGAAAAAACCGGCCAATTGCGAGTGGGACTCGCGCTTGAAGGGTTCCATACCATTATCTGTAACCTAATAGCGTCTACCTGCCACCGTTATTAGTATCGAGCATAAAACGGTAAAAAAAACAAGTTTGTTGTATGGGAACCCCCTTAAATATGTATTTTATTTTTAGTATATGTTGTTATAGCGGCAATAGAGATACATCATCTGTGAAAATGTCAACTGTCTAGCTATCACCGTTCTTGAGATACAGCCTGGTGACAGACGGTCGGTCGGACGGACGGAGAGCGAAGTCTCAGTAATAGGGTCCCGCTTTTACCCTTTCGGTACGGAAATTTTTAGAAGTCACAAAAACAGTCATTATATGAATACCATCCCATTACCACTTACATCGCTCATGCTGAATAGAGAGCCACCTCATTGATTCAAACTAGTCAAAACATCACTAATTGGTTTAATTTTCTGATGTCATTGATCGCCTTGAAATTGCGAGTAATATTTTCCTTATTGTTTACAATTCTTACGAATTCCATTTTGTTATGTGTCAGTGTTCAGTTTTGTTGAGTTATTTATGTCAGTTAATGCTAAGTACTGAGTCATATGACATTTGAGTGCAAGTCAAGAGTCAATAGATCTCAATACTGCCAATGTGTCAGTGCCGACTTAGACTTACTCATCACAGCTAATACTTAGATACTTGACATTGAAAGTTTGTTTGTGTTACTGCTCCAATCTCCAATCATCTACAGATAATAAGAATAGTAATATTATTTATACATAACATATTGTTATTATATTGTAAAAAACTTAAAAAAAAAAGTTGAGAGGTGTCAAGGGACACCCGGATGGAACGAAGTTCTTGTCGATTAAGGCGGGTGGGTAATCCTCCCTGATCCGAGGCCAACGTTATAAGTGGAGGCAGACACGATATCCGTCGGCGTTACGACATTAGTGAAGGAATTGTAATAAAAAAAATAAGTTATAATAATATTTTTTTATTACTTATTAACAAATATAATGTAAGTACTTAACATAAACTTAAGGAGTAGCGTTGACGTATTATATAAATATTATAACAATGATTCATTATTATCATTCCGAATGTTAGCCATTCATTCGGATTGCATTTAGAAACAGTACTCATATTATTTCCAATGTTGCTTACAAATATTAGTTTTACGAATGAAATTTGTCGAAATATGCGTCAATCACACCAATCGATATTACATGAACATTACGATATAAAATATACGATAGTATATAACGTGACAACATCATTACAATACATTGATGAAATATTACAGACAATAGAATCGAGTGGAAAAACAAGTACAAAATCAAAAATTTTGATTTACCCCCAATTATGTTTTGTACCATTGTATTTTGCAATTTCTTTCTCTCGTAATATTTTTTTCTTCTTTCTGCATTAGTTTTAGGTTTTTTGGCTGGTAATTGATCAGTCTCACAACATTCATCTGATCTCTCTGCAGTTATGTTTTGTACCATTGTATTTTTTAATTTCTTTCTCTCGCGATATTTTACTATTTCAGGCATGATACAAGATAAAACAAAACCAAAGGCTAAAACAAAGTATACTATTTAAAATATTGTGATTCGAGGAAAACAACAACAATAACCTTAAAATCCTCGTATCAATTAATAGTAGAGGTGGGCGATTATGAGATATACTAATAAAATCATTCGATTATGAAAATGTCTCGAGATATCTCGATTATGACAGTTTGTAGTTACTAATTAGTAGCCAGTCACGCACGCACGGTCGCTAGTCGCGCGCGACTCGATTTACTCAGCACAGTCGCGTGGGGTGAGAAAGGGACAACACGATGTGGTCTCTCAGCGGCCCGCTATAAAAGAGGGACAGCAAGCGAAAAAGCTACCTAAAACTTACAAACTATCAATACTAAAATCGGTAAACTTACCGTTCATTAAATCCACATATATATAAGTAAAAAGTATCACGTTCACGTATCACCGGCACCGTAATACAAACAAAAGAAACCAAATAAACCTATGTCGATAGGTCGATACTACTAAAGTCACGGAAGAACTGTCGTCGACTTCCTATAACATGATTAGTACTAACTAATTACTAATATCATTCGATTATGAAAACATATTAGTTACTAATTCGATAATCGATTATCAACATTAGTAATACAAAATAAATCGATTATGCCGATCATTCATAATCGCCCACCGCTAATTAATAGACAATAAATCATAACGTTTATTTTTTAATGTTTTCCTTTCATAGACAAAGTACAATATTGATAGCATACAACACTTGTCTAATCTAAAGGTCGACTGAATTTAGTCGCTACTGATTTTAGTGTAGTGTATTAGCATTAGTAAGAATCAGAGAAGCTATACCTAGTCAGTCTGAATTTAGTACTCTAGGTAGCTAGGTCTTTCGAACCAATCACACTATCAGTTCATTACACGCAACGTGACGTACTACGTCTGAACTACGACGTAAAGTGTAATCCGGGATGAATGGAACAGTTTCGTGACTGATGCCTGCAGCTGAATATAGTAGGATGAAACCCATTGTAAATGGAAGAGAATATGACAAAAGTGAAAGAAAATCGTCAAATAACTGTATTTCGGGTTTATTTTGCGGTTCTGAATGATTACTTTACATAAATTCTCAGGAAAAAAAGAACAAAATTATCGTACCGGTAGTGACCTCTCCAGATTTTCTATGACACTAGAGTAGGATACAATCCACAGCTGATTAAATTTTGAGTTCTGCGCCACCTATTGGTAATTATAGGAACTTTGATGTGCAAGTCAATTCGGGCAGTAGTCGTAAATTAGTGGTCTAGCCTCTAACCAAATACTCATAGGGATTGTGCAACGCCATCTATTTTTAAGCGCAAGAGTCAGTTATAAATCGCCAAATATAAAATAGAAAAAAACGATAAAATAGAAACGCCAATAGAAAATACTTAGATTTAAATTAAATGCGTTGATAAGAGGGATCCCTTATAAAAACTATTATTCTCAGGAAAAAAATTACAAAAAGAATGTTGAGAGAAAAAAGAACAAAAAGAGTATTGCGGTAACTACCGAGACTCGAACCGGGGGCACCTATCATCATAGGTGACCCCATACTTACCAATTGCGCCAACCGGTCAGTGCTAACATGGGTGAAATTTGTTATCGTATTCTAATTCTTCTAATTCTATGACGTCATAGGCACGAAACGTTACACTTTTTCGTGAGAATTTTTTCCGTCTAGCTCCCTTTCATAACGCGCGATAAGGAACTTCGTTCCAATAAGAAAATAAAATAAATATATGAATATATGAAAAAGCGACATCGTTTCATGGTTGATGTTCCAAAGACACGAACGAAGAGATTTGACTCTACTTTTATGATAAGAACGTCTAGGCTGTGGAATACGTACGTGCCTGAGTGGGTTTTCCCCGATGGTTACAATCTTTGTGTCTTCAAATCGAGAGTGAATCGGTTTTTTTCTGGGTAAACACGGTCCATCGTAGACCGCATCGTCGCTTAACATCAGGCGAGATGGCGGTTAAGTGTAAATCTTTAAAAGTAAAAAACTTGATTAAAATTTAAAATTAAAATAAAGTATTTATTTTAAAAATACATGGAACATAAATTACAAATAATCTCAGTTACAATGAAACGATTACATTCACTAGCATACATATTTAACTTAATTTTGGCGGTGGACCCGCTAGAGATGCCGGAGAGACCTGTAATGTCCTGTGTTATAGGATTCAGAGGTTTTTTTTTAAATGGCTCTACTTGTACTTGGTCGTGGTTGGGATTTATTGAGCTTTACCCAATGCAGGAAAAGTTGTTTGTTTTGGTTGATCTCTTTGTAGAGTTTGTGTAAGGAGTTCGAGGTGTATGTGTACTACACACATGTACATATATCCATATTCGAGACTAAATGGAGTGACGATATACGAAAGGCAGCTGGTTGCGGTTGGAGACGTAAGACCGAAGATCGGGCTGAGTGGTATATTATGGAAGAGGCCTATGTCCAGCAGGTGACGAATACAGGCTGATGATGATTGACGTTTATTACTCAATCGCATCAGAAAAACGAAACAAATCAGATTAAAATTTGGAACAACTGATGATAAAATTTGAGATCTGGGCTTAGAAGAGCATCAAGACAACTTTTTACCCGAAAGTTACACAGCAAAGTTCCAAATAATACTCTACTGAAACTACTAGTATTATAGAAATTATACAAATACTTTACAACATTGTCAACTACCAGCCATAATTTTACGCAACAGAACTAATAAAAGTGATTAAAATTTACGATACCGTCAGACATATAATATGCAATTTACTGCAGCTGTCAAACACGGTCTAAGTTTAGACAAAAACAAGTCAGAGTTGAGTTACCATCGTCCGGCACCCACACCTAGGCTTGAGATGACCTAGGAGATGACGCGACGCTGGTTTCCAGTGTCACTATAGTGATAGAGCTTTTTTCAGAGTACACCTGGAGAAGTACCTTACCTTTGCCAGGTATTCTATCGCTGACCAGTAATATACAAACATCATTGTACTCCAGTTCAAATTGCAATATTTCGAGAGATATAACAGGGCAAAGAGATCAACAGATATCTCTAGGTGATAGTCGAATCAAATCTCACGTGGGAGAGATTAAAAAAAAAACTCAAGTAATTTTTTTCGCAAAAAATATGATGTTCATTCTTTGAGAAAACTGGGAGAAAGTTAGTAAAAAAAAACGTGTTGAATTCTCACTTGAGAGGTTTTGGGGAGAGGTTTGAACAAAATCTCACCAATTTGGACGATTTTTCGATAACCCCTCCCGGTTATCGAAAAATCGTCCAAATTACCTCACGTAATTTATGAATGTCCTACGTGTTATTCCAGACTATTATCTATGTACCATATTTGACCCAGATCCCTTTAGTCGTAAAACAGTTACAAGCAAACAGACAAAAAAACAAACAAACTTTACTTTCGCATTTGTAATATATAAATTCGCCCATACACACTGGCCCAGTGGAGGCCAACGTGAGCGCCGATAAAACGGCACGAGACGAAAGGTAGCATCCACACACTGGCCCAGCGCAGGCCAACGCGAGCGCCGACGAAACGGCACAAGACGAAAGGTAGCATCCACACACTGGCCCAGCGCAGGCCAACGCGAGCGCCGACGAAACGGCACGAGACGAAAGGTAGCATCCACACACTGGCCCAGCGCAGGCCAACGCGAGCGCCGACGAAACGGCACGAGACGAAAGGTAGCATCCACACACTGGCCCAGCGCAGGCCAACGCAAGCGCCGACAAAACGGCACGAGACGAAGGGTAGCATCCACACACTGGCCGAGCGCAGGCAAAAGCGAGATAGGCCAATAGGAGAATAGGACGCTACTCGCCGAGCGCCTTTGTTTTGTGTACAAAAACTGTCACCGGTCACGAGAGACGAGTTGAAGCAAAAGAGCCCCATACACACTGGCCGCTTGCCGTCACGGCTAGCGACGGCGAGTGATCACAAGTCATGGCAAAACGACCCTCCACACACTGGCGTTGGTCTCCACTGGGCCAGTGTGTTAGGCGGCTTAACATTAGTAGGAAGGATGATGTTGTTGCACAATATCTATCTGTTCGTCATTTTCAATCTGTTCTCCATCCGTATCAGGTTATATAATAAGAATTGATAATATCACGTAAACTTTGCAACGTTTCTATAGTAGGATTATTTGCAGAGTCCACCTGGAAAAGTACACCTTTGTCTTTGATTCTACTGTCAAGCAGTATTGTGCAAACATGTGTTTCGGGTTGAACGACAATATAACCTATTTATAATGTAATTTATAATGAAAGAAGCTAAATGTGGAGTTGAACAAGAGGAGTCCACACCTCTGCCTAACAATACCTAGGTACTCTTGATAACATTATTATCGCATTCATCACCATCATCTCGTACTGCTATGTAAAGGAGTTCCATCTCGTCGCATTAATTACAGTCCTTTAGTTTTACTTTTATTTAAATATGTAATGAACTGTCCACAGAGTCCATTTTATGAAGATGCTCATAACTGTCCGTAGAGTCCATTTTGTGAAGATGCTAGATGAACATATGATTTTGCTAGATCACGACAACTACAATGCTAGAGAAACACCAACACACGAAATAGTGAAATCGTTTCATGGTTGACTTGCCCGACCCAACAGGGAGGTTTGATTTCATTTTCGAATTATGAACATCTAAGCTGAGGAATGTGTTGGTTGAGTAGATTTTTCCCAATGGTTACATCTGCTAGGTGAGCAATCTCGTACACCGTGTCGTCGCTTAACATGAGGTGATATAGCGTTCAAATGCAGACAAAAAACATTATTTAAAAAACACAGACAGCATGTGAAATTGTTAACAACATCTTGTCAGATTAATGTCTAAAAATAAAACAATAATGATAATTTTCAATCGTATCACTGACTTGTAGTGACGCCCTCGGAATATGGCACGGCATAGCACATCGCTCGTGCGTATTTGTATTCAGCAGAGGATCTGTCGAGGTGATGTTGGCACGACTTCGGATAGACAATGCGAGTATTGTACCTCAAATATGGGATCTCTTGAAATGGTAGAAGTGTTGGTGAAGGAGAGGTGAATACAGGGTTATGTGAAAAGCTGGTAATAAGCAGAATGTACCATGTTTTTCGTTTAATAAAAAAAAACAATAAAACAAAAACATACAATAGCTTATTCATTAGTAATCAGCCAGACGATTTAGTCGGGGTTTTGCAAGAAAGACATTGCAAGAAGCGCACAAAAATGTTTTGCGAAAATTATAAAAAAATATTTGGGGCAATTTGAAATTTTGATTGTTTTATTCATTTATGACAAAAAAAATAGGGATTCTCAAAAAGACAGATTATTTTCGCGGGTCTTTCTACCCCCCATGTGATCTGAATTGAGGGGTTCATTTTGCCCTGCTACTCACCAGCCAGGTATGCACCTCCTTGTTGGGGCGTCATAGAAGAGGTATGTGACTAGTTTTCAGCTAGCCGCAAATTTTCCCAAAATTTGGTGCCAACTCTCGGTATATTAAAAATATAACGTTGGTACGATATCAAGAGGGACCCAAAATAGCCAAACTAAGGGTTCGACCACCTAACCAATGTAAGCTTGGTTTAATTTCTCTCTCATTTTCTTGATTGATAAAGAGAGGGCAAGTCATAATTTTATATGAACAGATTTAAACATGTCTAAATATTAGTCAATTAACATTTCTATCATTGAAAAATAATCATATTTGAATCAATCAAAATTAGGTCAATGAGATGAAAATAAGTTTAACTGCATTGCACGGTTTAAAATAGGTAAATCCCGCCACAGAATGGACATAAGTGAACCTACGTGTTTTGTTTAAAATTCGCGTGTACACCAAATTAACCATATTCGGAAGTGGATCAAAATATTCAAACACTGTTGTGTCAATATTTGTCGGATGTCGGCCTTCGATACAATATGGTACTGTTGGAGTTTTGTGTTACGCGTTCATAAAGTATGCATTGGCAAAATTGTTTGCATTATTTAGTTATTTATTGATATTCTTAATTTATAAGTTTTCTTACAATATATTATATAGAAAATAAGCATTTAAAAAACTTAAAAACTAGGTATTTAATTACTTTTTTTTGTAATAGACCCATGGTACTTGACCATAGGCATAGAATAGATCCTTAGGTGACCTTTACTGCCTATCGAGCTATCATTTATAAATTTTATTACTAAACAAATTATTTGGTAAACAATTAATTGATTTGGTCCTCATTTTTTACCCGACTGAAAGTAGGGTTATGTTTTTCGCGCGTGTCTTGTATGTTTGTAAATTTCTTTACTCCCACGTATCTTCCAAACGGTATCTTATTAGATGGATTTAACAATTAAGATATTGTTAAATTCGTCTCAATCACCCAAGTATCTTTATATATAGATTATATAATGTTTTTACTTATTGATTTTTTGCAGTCGGGTTTTTTAAATAATAGTCATTTAATAGTTACTCGGAATTGATTTGAGCTAGACCGCCAGCTCGTCTTATGTTAAGCGACGATGCGGTCCATGGTGGAGCGCGGTAATCCAGAAGAAACCGGTTCATAGACTTGAAGAAACCCAGGTTATATTACGAAATATCCACTCAAGCAACACATTCCAATATCTAGATGAAGATAATCTTACGAAAGTGGAATCAAAACTCTTTATTTCGAGTCTTTGGAACATCAACAATGAAAAGATATCGCTTTCTAGAGCTGCGAATAGTCCGATAGAGAGAGTACGAGGTGATAGATCATGCAGATTTTTGTACATTAGTCTTCGCTTGGACATCTCATCATCATCATCATCAACAGCCCACTAAACGTTCCCACTGCTGGGACTCGGGGCCTTCTCTCGCAAGGAGAGAGTTAAGGCCATAATCCACCACGCTGGCCCAGTGCGGGTTGGTGGATGACACATGACTTTTTTTTTTTTTTTTTAAATAAAGAGTGACGAGACGAGCAGGTCATGTGCCTGATGGTAAGCAACATGCCTGCCACATTACAACACAGTGACATGCAGCTATTGGAACATGTAGATTCCAAATCATTACCTAGCACTGCACTGCGCTCGTCACCCAGAGATCTAAGTTGTTATATCTCTAAGCCCTGTAATTTCTCTGGAAACATTGCCCTTCAGACCGGAACACAGTAATGTTTGCACATTACTGCTTGGCGGTAGAATATTTGGCAAAGGTGTGGTCCTTCCCCAGGCGGACCCTGCCAAGAGCCCTACCACTACAAAAAAAGATTCAAAAAAAGACTTCGAAAGATTCTAGGTACATGTCGGTTTCCTCACGATGTTTTCCTTCACCGTTTTAAGTTAGCGGCATTACGCACATGACTTCGAAAAGACAGTGGTGCGTGTGGGGTTTGAACCCGGGGTCTCCGGATCGGCAGGCGCCGTTCTCCCGACTAGACCAGCCGTAACTTACACATCTACCCGATGCCAACTAGTGGAAAGCGACGTTCTAGTCTGTTCTGTACCTAGATGGATATTACTTTTTTTAATACATACAGCGTTTTTTGCATTTATTTATTACATATTATTTACTTATCACAAACTTCGAATTCCTTTGAAATCATTGACGTCGGTAATTTTATCACCAATTTGAGTTTGCTCAAAAAACTTACACCTTTTTTTGCTTAAACTTTGAGTACATTCGAAACACGACGATCAAAATATAAATATAGAACACAGGGCCTGCCAAGAACTTTTCCTGTACATCCGCCCACAGTTGTTGAGTTAAATCATCGGAATGAAATCATCTGCTCAATTTGTCGCAAATTTAAGCCGCACCACCCACACGCCAAGGTTTCGCAGGTTCCTCTGATAAAACCAGTTTTTTGCGACAAAGTTTTAAACTACATTGTCCCAAAATTTTTGCACAGTACCATCGGTTTTCTAATCGGATTCTGAAAAGTTTCAGTACGCGGCGTATCTAAAAATATCGTGATACAATTAAAGGTTAAATAAAGTTGTGGTATTGTTTGAAAATTTCCACTTTGCTGCCTCGCACAATTCTGCCTCATATGTACATTGAAATATGTTTCAATCTTAAATATTACCTACTTTGAATTGCAACTACTGTACTTTGCAATATCAATTTTAAGAATAATTCTCGGCACAATTTTCTAATGCACGCTTTCCTGGGATCTCACTGTCATCTTTCAATAAAAATAAAGTGGGAGTGTGATGAATTTGACATTCAACTAGTTCTAGTAGTCGAGAACTAGGATTAATGCACTGGTTAGTGTTAATAATTTACTAAAAAAATACTTACGGCACCTACTAGTTTTCGCGGTTGACTCTTCGGTAATTCCGCCTACGTTTTTATTCTGTCACCAAGCAGCCACGCGCGAATATTGTTGTGCTCCGGGGTTCATCGCCTAACAAAAAAGCCTTTAGATTTTTAATACTTGGCTAAATTTAGTGACTGAATGCAGAAGTAAATTTAGAAGCAAGGTTAGTGGTCTGAATTCAGAAGCAAGTTAGAAGAAAGCAATCTTCGCTTCTGAATTTAGTATGTTAGCTTAGAAGCCATCACTAAATCATCGAGGTCTATGAAAGTAAATTTTAGTTTTTTGTTCTTGATTCAAAAATATGTTCAGTATTGCACAGATATCAATAAAATACATGGGACTACCTCTGAACTATGATAAATCAAACAAAAGAAAGAACCATCAAAATTGATTCATAATTGGTATTACATTATCCTGTTCTTCCTCTCTCCCTTTGGGGGAGGTCTGGGTGCCGGCCTCGAGGCGGACCTCTTTGTCGGGGTCCCTACCCCGGGCTCCCAGACTTACAAGTCTGGGGGAGTTTGGGGGTCATTTGGAACATGCAGTGCACTTAGTTGGGCGTCGTATTGCTCTT
This sequence comes from Ectropis crepuscularia, assembly GCA_963693475.1. NCBI lineage: Eukaryota > Metazoa > Arthropoda > Insecta > Lepidoptera > Geometridae > Ectropis > Ectropis crepuscularia. The sequence continues at coordinate 4,743,067 of OY856340.1, forward strand.
TTTACGCGCTACTCTTTTTGGTTTAGTACTTTTTTTTTGATTAGCTACTATTTTTTGAAGTGAAAATTTCTTTAGGCGCGCCTAGACAGATTTTTCGTGGGCTATGAATGGAATTCATTCGTCACGCTCAGGTGTGATAAGAAAAGTTCGGGTAAACTCGGGACCATGGCTATTGGCCATCTAGAAATACGTCAGCCAATGGGAAATGCTGAAAGGGCGTGGACAGGCCATCATGGCATGGCCATCTAGAAACGCATCAGCCAATGGGAAATGCCGACGCATTTCTAGATGGCCATGCCAAGATGGTGAGGCCACGCCCTCCGGTTACACCCGGGTAGTTTCCAAGGTAAGCTATCAAATTCTGAGTTATAAGTTTTCACTTCTATCGGCAGTTGCTATGACTGCCAATTTTTTTTTTTTGAAGTTACAAATGACCCCAATGTAGCTAGATACGGTGGCCGCGTCTTGGCTTTGTGGTACGAGTTGTTAAAGTGGTCTTAGTTCTAGTTGGCCTCATTTGTTGTCATCATCTCTGTCAGGTTCAGCTGACAGAAGATCTCTGGGTATGGCGCGCCAGATACGTACGTCAGGGGGGCGTGTGTGAAGAGGGGCAAAGTTGTTGAGATGAGGGTGAGGCCCGTTGTCCGCGCGGTCGAACATGTTTTGCGCTGGACGTACCACGAACTCCCTCACCGACTCGATTCTCACGTCCCTGGCGATGACAAGATCATAATTGGTGAAGCTATCGCGTAACATACCTACATACAAAAAAATACAACCGAATTGAGAACCTCTTCCTTTTTTGAAGTCGGTTAAATAATGTTTGTGAAACTTTAGCGAACCTCCCGATCTCTTTATCTTACCGGAATAAAAAGCTGCCTATGTGTTCTTCAACACTATTCTGATCTATTTATGCACCAATCAAAGACAATATACAGGCTACATAATCTTTGGCACCAATATTTATTTATTTAATTAATTCCAACGATATCCCTTCAATAGTTTTTGCGTGAAAGAGTAACGACCATCCATACACACTCACAAACTTTCGTTTTTGTAATATTAGTTGAAAATAGATTATGAGTATTTTTCTTTCTTCGTCCTAGGCAAAAGGTAAAAATCCTCATCATCCCATTGCTTCACCTCATTTTTGAGGACGATTAAAGACGGTTTGATGTCAAACGAAGCAAGTTAAATTAAATCGAGGATGAGATAAGCGAGACTAACAATTGTGTACAAGGATGACATAACTTGCATCATGTTGTCGCATGCCGACCAATTTTTGTAATGCATTCAATTGGCGTGTGAGTGGGCTCGGTGACGGCTCGCCCGTGACTCAAATTAATAACTACTTTTGCAATTGAACACAATATTCAAGAATTTTAATATCATTTTAGATTATCTTACCACTTCCACCAATAGCGAATATATTACTGAAAGATTTTTTGCATTTAAAATTACTTTTTTCTTGTGAATTAAATTAATTGTTAAGGCTAATTATGTATATGCTTATTCATGTAACCACTGCAGGGACTCGGGGCTTTATATCAATAGGAAAGGTGTCAACGCCATAATCAAACTTCGTGGCTTCGTGGCTTGACTGGCTTCGTTGCTTAATGGGTAGTAGCTCTCCCTGTGAAGCCGGGGGTCGTGGGTTCGATTCCCACCCAGTGCAAATATTTGTGTGATGAATGCAAATGTTTGCACTGTGTCTGGGTGTTTCTATAAAAAAAATATTTACGAAACATTACAGATTACAATTATTGAAGCTATAAGTACATTTAAGAAGTAGTCCTATCCTATGGTAGTATGTATAATAAGTATGTATTTAAAACTATATAAGTATTACATCAGCTATCTGGCAGCCATAGTACAAGCTTTGCTTAGTTTGGGGTCAGATGGTGTTGTGTGTGAATTGTCCACCAATATTTATTTATAAAAACGGTGGTCTAGTGCGAAATGTATGATGGTAATCCTCGAAAGAAGTCATACTTGTAACTTTCCTCACGATGCACTTCACTTGGAATAATACTCGTAGATTCGATTCCGGCGGGATGCAACCTACGGCCTCATGATTATGACTTGGAACCTTTCCGCCATCACAACACCAAAAAAAATATCAAACTAATTTAGCTTAGTCAGTGCTCGAAAGAATTTTGGTAAAGTATTGTTCTTACTACTACTGGACCGCTAGTAGACTCGGTGGCGGGACAACGTATAGATATCTGTAGTACAGGTGACGTTTTATGCAACATTACTGCTTTTTTATTTCTAAGTTGTTTTATTTCTTAGTTTTCACTTTTATCGACATTCCTAATGTTTAAAACATTAAATTTGGTAATACTCGTACACTTTTAATAAGTCAATACTGACGTCAGGGCCGTCTTTACCAGGGGGTGCAAGGGGTGCGGTGCACCCGGGCGCGTAGCGCCCGGGGGCGCCTGTCGAGTGCTGAATTTTTGGATATTTCATTGAACGTAACGCTATTGGACAGTTTTATGTAATTGCTACTTTGCATCAGCAATAATGTTTTTTTACTTTTATTACGCTTTCGGCGCTTGTCATACCGCATTACAACACTACACAAATAACAATTTAATTTGATACAACACGCGCGCAGCAAAATCTCTAATCCAAAGAGAGTGTATGTATGAATGTACGTTTGTCACGTCGCCGCCCGGTCGCCCTCACTTTATGCAAAATGATCTCTAAGTTAATAGAGTGTAAGTTCATTTGAAATGGGCGCGCGCCGCGGCACTTGTGCGTCTGATACGTCGTTTGACATAGCCGTCAGGGCGCTTGCACTTAAAGAGAAATGGTCTCTAAATCACTACAATTAGGTGTATAATATTTTTTCCCAATGTGATTTGAAATTTGTTATACTGTAGGTATAGTACTTTACTAGTCAAGCCCTTTCATTTGATACCCATATGAGGTAGATTGTGATGAAATATTTGGCGGAGGCGGCCAACTTGAATTAATAAATTAACCAAAAATAGCTCAAAGCATCAACACCAAAATTAATCTTCAAATAAAAAAACCGCATCGAAATCGGCCCATCCGTTTGAGCTCTACGGTGCCATAGACAGATACACACACAGGCAGATACAAAGAGAGACAGACCTGTATGTGTGTCTGTCTCATAGACAGACAGACTTCGACGTCGAACTTATAACACCTCTGTTTTTGGTCGGGGGTTAAAAACCGCAGTAACTGTGCCATAAAGTGGTCAAGTAAGAGTTAAAATATTGCAAAAAATTGCTAAGTTCGAAAAAAATTATAAGCTTTGAAAGACTTATTCTCAGAAACTATTGGGTGTACAGAGACAATTCTAGTACCATATTGTAGCAAATTTAGTCTACTTTACAAACGCGCTAAGAAAGTTTTTTCAAAAACTAGTCGTTTAGGGTTATAATCGCCAAAACTTGAAAATTAAACGATTTTTTGCGGTTTTTTAGATTTTTGACAAAGTTGCGTTCGAGGTCACAAACTTGGATTAATCATTAGGCCAACATCATAAACAAGTCTGCAAAAAATCAGATCTACCGGATTTAACGCATACTACTCCATACTTTCAGGCGACAAAGTTACTGGACTATTACTGGAAAAATGGAACCCGGCACTGGAAAGCATCAATCCAGTGCCAATGCTTTCCAGTGCCGGTTTATATTATACCCGGCTTACATTATTCCGGATTAAAGGGAGGGCAAACGGGCACGCGCCCCGGGGCCTCCACAACAGACACTTTGGGAAAAAATCAAATTTCAACAATAAACATCTATTATGTCAACTTTAAATTAAACAGTCCGGGTTTTGCAACCCAGGGGGAGGGGTGTTCTGCCCCGGGGCTTACACACCTCTAAATCCGGCCCTGGGCACTGGAAAGCATTAGCACGTAGCGTTGTAAACAAAACGAGGGCGCAGGCTGAGTCCCGCACCCCGGCGCAGAATAGACTTAAGACGGCCCTGACTGACGTGCATATTTTATTCATTTATTAGTCGTATCGACGCCAAGTTAACGTCAAATTGAGCCAGTTATTCAATAAACTGTATCTGCGCTGAGATAGATTGCCTGTTAATGGAAATAGATCTCCGTCACTTAGCAGCTTCTCTGCTCCCTTTGAGAGATCCGAAGTCAATACTTCGAACTATCGGCGAATATACTGCAATAGCTCGTAGCTTGGAACTTAGTCAATATTCATTTCCTCTTAGACTAGCATAGCCAATATGTTATATGTTCCCATTGTTGGGCCTCGGAGCCTTCTCTCGCAAGGAGAGAGCCAAGGCCATAATCCACCACGCTGACCCGGTGCGGGTTGGTGGATGACACACCTTGAAAGATTCTAGGTACATGTCGGTTTCCTCACGATGTTTTCCTTCACCGTTTTAAGTTAGCGGCATTACGCACATGACTTCGAAGAGATAGTGGTGCGCGTGGGATTTGAACCCAGGGGCTCCGGATCCTCAGTCGCCGTTCTCCCGACTAGACCAGCCGTAACTTTGACTAGCATTCAATTGGATACAATTCGACTGGCCTCGCGGCTCACATACTTAGTCATAGGCCAGTGTTCGATTCCACCCAAGATAAATGTTTGCTTGATGTATAATTACAAGAAAATAACCGATAAATTTATTTGAAAGAAAACATATCCTTCATGAATTTCGTGAAATATTAAGCTGTAAAACTTTTCTCTGGAACTTACTCATATGCTCTCATCGTGAAGGTAGCGTTCGTTAAAAACATTTTCGTTCGACCATTTTTTCCCGACTTATTTTGCAAATCCCACTACCGTAAAAAAGTGTTTGAATTTTTCCGGTTCTCCTGGTAAAATAATCTTGAAAATCGGTTTTCAAAGTGGATCCAGAGAGTTATCGCTACAACTTCAGACTCTGTATCTGGCATAGATAGATATCCGACTAATATTATAAATGTCCATGTTTGGATGTTTGTTGCTCAATCACGTCCTAACGTATGAACGGATCGGGCTGTAGTATGGAAGAACACATAGGTTACTTTTTATCCCGGAAAACCAACGGAAGCGGAAACTACGCGGGTAACATCACGGGGCGCTGCTAGACAGCTATATAGCTTCTAAAGAACAAGATTTCCTTGGTGTCAAAAAAGAAAAATACTCATAAGTACCTGTGTCCCTCGCTCTCGGCCTAACCTGCCTTCCACGTTAAAATCAATAGTCGGAAAGCCTTAATTGGGTAATCATATTCAAAATCATGTTTTCAAAAGGTGTTTATCGGCTCAGCCGTTCACGAATACAGACAAAATATCAAACAGTTTTTGCTCACATATTAGTTTAGTTAAAAACTTAAGAGTGCGCCTAAAGCCAGGAAAAAATCAGATTTCACCCGCGCGACGCGTTTCTTAATGTGATGTACATAAAGTCGAGAATAGCATGACACAGTTTGGAGGAAAAATCAATATTTAATCAGGCGTCCATTTTTGACCAAGTTTTATTTAATTACTCAATAACTAAACATAAATTTAAAAAAGTGTTCGGTTACTTTACTAGAACGTACAAATAGGAGTTTTATTACCAAAAAATAATGTGGGGTCATCGCTGATAATTTCGAGTACTCGAATTAAAACGGGTTTTTTCGGTGTCATTTTTATTTTTTTATTGTAAAAAACTCTGATCTATTTTCAAAATTCTATTCGGTTATTGTGCTTCTTCTTGATTGTACCCACACGTCAATATTTCTTTTTGTCATAGTTTTTAGTTTCTTAACTTCAGTGAGCGGCGTCGAAAATGTCCTTTTTTCGTTTTCTGGCTTTAGGCGCCCCCTTAACTTGACTCATAAACGTGACAGCTTTTCAGCAAGCGTCTTCCAGTTTTAGCCGCATAGTTCCCATTCTCATAATCTTCACGATGAAAAAATTAAGATAAGTCATTTATTCACCAAAACACAAAGTTACATTTCTTGTTATCCTTAAGTTAAAGCACATTCTATACATTTTGAGGGTTCCGTAAGACGTAAAAACGGAACCCTTATAGATTCGTCATATCTGTCTGTCTGTCTGTCTGTCCGTCCGTATGTCACAGCCACTTTTTGCCGAAACTATGAGAACTACACTATTGAAACTTGGTAAGTAGATGTATTCTGTGAACCGCATTAAGATTTTTACAAAAAAAAAAAAAAAGAAAAATTAGGGTTGCCCCCCATACTTAGAACTGAAACTCAAAAACATTTTTTTCATCAAACCTACACGTGTGGGATGTCTAACGATAGGTCTTCAAAAATGATGTTGAGGTTTTTAATATAGTTTTTGTCTACACTGAATAATTTGCGCGAGAGACACTTCCAAAGTGGTAAAATGTGTCCCCCCCCCCCTCTAACTTCTAAAATAAGAGAATGAAAAAACGTGTTGCTTACCATCAGGCACACGTCCTGCTCGCCTTGTCACTCTATAATATAAAAAAAAGCTATTTTCCGTAACGATAAAGTTACAGGAATAGATACTATTTCGAACACAGTTAGATTATAGTCTGGAATTGCACACGAGCTACTTTTCATCACGGGGCGTTCCCATGTGATTGAGCAACAAACATCCAAACTCACGTCTATAATATTAGTAGGAAAAAGCGGAAAGAAAAAAACTAATTATACCTCTACACCCTATTCACCAAAGACCACGCAATCCCCTCCCATCGTAACGTACAATATTCCTCAAGTATAAATACTAATTAGCAAAACAAATTGTTTGCCATTTAGTGAAACGACGTATGCCATTGTGTGGTTGTTTGAAACGTGACATAAAAGGTCCAATACAAGGGACTGTAACTGGGTGTAGCTCTGTAGCTATAGTTATGCCTCGTTCTTCTATTATAACTTGTGAAAATATAATGTTCAAAGGTTAAATTAGTTTAGTTTGATGTATTTATTTTCGGCGTTCTATTTCTGATTCGGATTTTAGTGAAATTGGAATCGAGGGTAGTTTCCAATTTCGCAGTAGGTACAGTCAGCGTGGTCAGTACACGTTTGTTTTTTTTTTAATTTGTGTTCGTTGGTACTGTTTTGAAATGGTGAATGATTACTTCGGGAGGATTCTTACGGGAGGATAATAACATAGAATAAAACAAAATGTAAGTGAATTTATATTCTGAAAACAGTGCACGTAATAATTGTAAGTCAGAGGTCGACAACGTTTCGGGAGCCATGGGCCATATGATGAAAAACTAGATAAAAGCGGGCCGCACTTCTGTAAATTTGTAATTCATTTGCACCCCCCAACGTGCAACCGAATTGAGAACTTGTTCCTTTTTTGAAATCGTTTAAACAACTTAAAAACGTCATCTAGGGACAGAAATGAGTTGTAGTGATGACTCTGGGAAGTAGGTGATTTAGGAAAAAGCAAATGATGATGTCGAGTCGATTACTAGCGGAAACTCAACCGATTTTGATCGACGCAACACGCAACAGACATCGGTCTGAAGAACACTAGAAACAGGTTGAAAATGTCCCCCACTTCCCCTTACTTCAATTTTCTCCTCCTAATCCAAAATGTATCTTAAAAAATGAACCCTAATGACAATATATCACAGACATCATCGGTGTCTGTGGAGTGGCTAATTTTTAAATGATAAAAATGTATAAAACAGAACATTGTGAAACATGGAGACAATAAACTCTCTTAATTTTTCTTAGATCTATATTTACGTTAAATTATTCTTGGAGATCATAACATGCTTTAGCGATTTACAACTCACCAATTTAAAACTCAGAAATGTCTACATATTAAAGATAGGTAAATCTAGGTGGTATAGTCTTGTATTGGAAAAGTTCGGAAATTAGAAAATCCCATTGGTAAGAAATTGTAATCAGGTAGGCACTTCCAAATTCTCTTTACCACCACATTCTGAACGTTAATTCGACTTACGCGAGCCAAATCCCGGTAAGTTTTTGGAGATTAAGCAGATAGATTAATACATTTTGATAATACATACATTTCTGACGTCAAACAACTTAATCGAACATAATTATTTTCTCCGAAAACCTGACTGACAGCCGCGCCTGATTCATGAAAATTTTGCTGAAGTTCCGTTACATTATTATTTGCACAAGCAAATTTAGGTATTGTTCATTTCTCGAAAAGCGCTAGATCGAGTTCTACAGATTTTGATATGAAACCACCTGTGAAGGTTGATCTACGACAAAAGAATCATCAAAATCGATTCATAAAATTAATGGAGCTATCGCTTAACATCCATTAATTAACATAGGTTTGACTCTACATTTGTGGTAAGAACGTCTAGGCTGTGGAATGAGCTACCAGAGTGGATTTTCCCCGATAGTTATAATCTTGGTGTCTTCAAGTCGAGAGTGAATCGGTTTCTTCTAGGTAAGCACGCTTCATCGTAGGCCGCATCGTCGCTTAACTTCAGGCGAGATGGCGGTCAAGTGTAAACCTATTCAAGTTAAAAAAAAAACATAGAAAAAAATATACTACCGAATTGAGAATCTTATTTGAAGTCGTAATTGTACTTAAGTCATTTTGAAATACGGAGGTTACGGTTATATTCTAAACATTAGTCGTAGTTGGCTCGAGCCAAAACATGCTAAATTGTTTTGAGTAAAGTCAAACCGGTGAAGGATGTTTTCGAAAGTCGTGGCGTCAAAATAACTCAGAGTCACAAAATTGTTTAGAATACAGGAGTCAGTCTCAATTGTCTTCACTTCCGGTTATACCACATCTGAAATATTTTTTTTTCTAAAAGAACCTATCCAGAACGAAAATTGAATCGATGTATACAATAAACAAACTTTAAAAAGTGGACATTTATCACAAAACACCATCTTGCCCCAAACTAAGTAAAGCATATACTATGGAATCAGATAGCTGATTAAATATTTTATATAGTTCACAGGCATACACTATTGTATATTGAAACAATAAATTACTAAAAACCTCTAGGCCAAATTAGAGTAACATTTAAATGAGACTTGTAGGAATTAAATGTACCTACCTACCCTTTGCAATTAAAAAAACATTTTCCAAATCGTTTCAGGTGTCTGTGGGTAATCGGGAAATTAACATTTAAAAAGATTTTGACGAATTACGACTTTTTTTAATTGGCTGAAAATTGGAGTAGGTACAATTTTTAGCATAAGTTTTTTTTACTACGGTACAGTTATACACTTGACGGCTATCTCGCCTGATGTTAAGCGACGATGCGGTCTTCAATGAACCATGCTTACCTAGAAGAAAGCGATAGATTTTACGAAGACTCATGGTCCACACTTATTTTAAAATTCCGGTCAAATTCGTAAATTAACCCTTGATTTATGAGCGGATTAAATTATGACAGTTACGAGCTAAAATTATGCGGTAATCAAAGTGAATATCTGCGTCATACCGATAATTTTATGTGTTGATTTCGATGCAAGTCCCCGGACGCATTTTACGGTGGCATCCATAAATAACAGCTTATTATAGATGTTATCGTCAAGGACTCTGTTTATTACAAACTGCAATTTAATTAGCCATAACTTATGTTGTATCGGCCAGCTGCGTCGGGCACTTTTTTATTTCATTGTCCATTTATTTTTGAGTGAAAAAATGTCCACAAATAAGAGTATTGTATTTATTATTTATAGCATACGTCTTTTAAGCAATTTGGATGACTAAAGGGTCAAAAATATACCATTCTAATAAGTTCGTCTTATAGATTATGGAAAAATATGGGTCACGTATTTTTTATCAAATTATCAAAAATTTATAAAGTTAGGTATAAATATATAGATCATTAAACTTTCGGAGTGGTGGGTTATAATGTCACAATCGTAAAAATCATACCATAATGTGACGTCACTGGAAACTTATAAGCACTGTATCTTCGTCATTTTTTGTTTGTGATATAAGAAAAAATACGTGTACAATATTTTTTTATAATCAAACTAACGGACTAATTAGGTGATTTAGTCGTCTCGCCTATTTATTATAGTTGTTCGGCTGCTGGACAAAGGTCCGACTTTCAATATCACATTTATATTCCAGCCTTTATTTTCGTAGGATAGTGTCTAGGATGGTGGAACGTGCTTACCTAGAATTTACTGATTTATGAATCTTTGAAGCCCCAGTCATAATGTTGTTTTTTCGAGCTACGAGCATTCATTCCTTTGCTGTTTTTTGTTTCAAACCTTGAGTTTTATACGCGTAGGAAATATTTTTGCCGGTTCTAATTGCCACTAATTATTGTAATTCTCGCGCATTACTTCCGGCACAATCAGAGCATTACTTTATACGCACTTTGAAATAAGTATTTGGTAATTTGCTTATTGTTTTTGAAGTAAAAACTTCTTTTGGCGCGCCTAGACAGATTTTTCGTGGGCTGTGAAATGAATTCTACCGTCACGCTCGGATACGATGAGAAATCTTCGGGTAAACTCGGGATCATAGCCATTGGCTATTTAAATGGGAAATGCTAAAAGGACGTGGCCTGCCCATCATGGCATGGCCATCTAGAAATGCGTCAGCCAATGGGAAATGGTGGTGCATTTCTAGATGGTCATGCCATGATGATCAGGCCACACCCTCCGGTTACACCCGTGTAGTTTCCAAAGTAAGCTATCAAATTCTGAGTTATAAGTTTTCACTTCTATCGGCAGTTCCTATGACTGCCAATTTTTTTTTTTCAACTGACTCTGTGGCCTGGACTCATGGATTCATACGCCGTGGGTTCGACAAAAACAATGAATGCTTTATCTTTATCTCTCCGTTAGAGTTAGAAAGAGAGGACTCTATAGTACCTGGTAAATAGAACTAGATTGCGCAGAACCGTAGCAAACGTCGGCAACTTTTACTGACAAGCAATCGTAGTTTTTTAACGTCGATATGGGAATCGATGTATAGTAGGTACTTATGCAATACGTAAACTTCTGTCGACAATGGGTATTATTGATACATTGATATTGATAATATAAATTTTAAACTTAAGCTGCCTACTTCATTTTTTGGAGTACTTTCAGTGCATACTTCTTTTTAGATGCGCTGGGCATTTTTTGAGATGGGATAAAACAATTGAACTGAAATTTTGGTCGTTGTAGTTTTTTTTTTGTAGAAAGTATTTATTGTATTTAATTCATATAGGTACATGTGAAATATATCTAAATAAATAAATTATAAAGTATTTCTTGAAAAATTGTAACGAAATTTAATTATTCTTAACAAATCATCAAATATACCTCACCCAATACTTCAATTTTTAACCGACTTTAAAAAAAAGTAGGTTTCTCAATTCGACCGTATATATATATATATATATATTTTTATGTGACCCACTATTATATATTATATGAATTTTATATTATGGTAAATGGAGTCAACTTTAACTTCAACTCTGGTAGTATGTACTTTCCGTTACTTTAAGATGTTACAACATTTCAAGTATCTGATAAATTAAATAAATATTATTGAAAGTCACATTGATAATGTTAGTTCCATTTTTGGTCGCTGGGCGAGATAAATTTGTCGATCTGTATGACATATGTCACTGCGCAATGTCACGGACTTATGTCACGGCACGTCAGCCTCTCAGCAATGCAGTTCTCTACCCATGTATGGGAACCTCGCGCGAACCGGCCCGAGCCGGCCTAGCTGTGGGTCAGCGTACTGCATGACTTACGGTATTCAACATAGCTGATGGATGTCTTTCTTTTTGGAACTAAGTTATCGGATATACTTCGGAGATTGTGCAACTGATCTGCATGATCTAATACCACCTTGCCCTTTCTTCTATCGTACTTCCCGTATCTCAAAAAAGCGACATCGGTCCATGGTTGATGTTCCAAAAACACGAACGAAGAGATTTGACTCCACGTTTGTGATAAGAACATCTGGTCTGTCTGGTTTGCTTTGCCTAAGTGGGGTTTTCCCGATAGTTACAATCTTGGTGTCTTCAAATCGAGAGTGAATCGGTTTCTTCTAGGTAAGCATGCTCCATCGTAGATCGCATCGTCGCTTTACATCAGGCAAGATGGTGGTCAAGTGCGAATAGATAAAAAGAAATAAGAAAAAGTTCCATACGGCAGGCTTGGAAGAGACAGGGATTTTGCTGTGCGACCGAACTGAAAAAAATGTGACACTAAACCGTAAGAAAAATATGTAACGAAAGTGACACGTAAAAAACTGCCCAGGGTTGACAACAAGGCAATGGGCTACTGCCTTGATCCTGTCTTGGTGGAGGCCGGAATCTTAGCAGTGGGAGTAGAAAATGGGCGCTTTTAATGATTTCAAAAGGATTACGCAGTACCTAATGTATAAGTTGACTTATGAACTGTTTGGGCGCTTTGCTTTAAGGATGATTACTTATTTATTTATGATACACAAACCAGGACATATACAATAGTATACAAAAAAATGATCACTATTGTTCAGAGCAGGGAAATATCCCTGAGCATTTATAGTCATTGCAGTGCCTCGCGGTTTCATCCACGCAGTTGCTATTCCCGTTATTTTCCCGTGACAAAAGTAGCCTATGTGCTAATCAAGACTATAATATAACTATGTTCCAGATTTCAACTCGATTAGGTTAGATTTTCTGACGTGATTGAGCTATAAACATCAAAACTTTCGCTTTTATAATATTAGTAGGATTCATTAGACCATCGTTCGTTAGCTGTTAAGCAAGAGTTTGGCCGGTTACCTTGCGTACATTACAGGTACCTACTATATATTTATCAACATTAGTTGTTGCTACAAAGAACCCTCTTTGTAAAAGCTAGACTCGCACTTCACCGGGCTATTTCTGCTTTAACGTTTTCAGATTGTCCTATCCGAAGAATACGTCACCATTAAACGTCTCGACGGCACCAAAAAAGGTTGTAACATTCGAACTAAATTAACCCCCTAACGCCATGTGAGCAAACCTAGACAGAACAGTCCAAGTCTATTCAGACGTCTAAATTAAAGTCTGACAGCTTTCTACCTCGCCTGAGATAATACGTAGAAAAAACTGTATGAAAAACTAACCGGTCATATAACAGAATCAGACTTTACAGTACGACCAACATATCTGTAGAATGTAGCGATGACGCCACTATCGAAAAGTATTTCCACCTATTACAAAATTGTACAACTTCTGTGTTTTTTAATACTCGTAACTCAGTAGTGCCGCTTTTGACCGTTCTACAGATAAGTTGGTGGATGTGAACCTCAATTTTCTCTTTTTCTGTTCATTAGACGTTAAAACGAACTGGTTTGACTTTACTCCATTTCACTGTTTTTTGGCTCGTTGGAATACGATGGTTGGAATCTTTCCGTCAAGTACAATAGAACACTACAGGACGTCTACTCTATTTCTACGAAAACGTAATTTCGAAAAAAACTTGCGACTCTCCTACTATCGTTCTACTTCGTTTCGTCCGATACAACATTGTTTGACGTTTAAATGTTCTAAGCCTACTCTAAAATGGTCTAAGCATACTCTAATTAGAGTAGGCTTAGAACATTTAAGCGGAAAAACGACGGACCGAAGTAGAATCGGAGTTGGAAAGTCGAGAGTTTATTTCGAAATTACGTTTTTCGTAGAAAGAGAGTAGACGTCCTGTTCCTTACTTAATTAAACCCACAAAGTGCATAATATGTGTACAATTATTTTACTAGAGCGGTAAAAAAAGAAATACATCTTATGAATTGTGATTGAGCTTGAGCCCCAAGCGGCCAAATTTGGCCAAACCGGTTTTTGGGACTTTAAAACATTATTTTTACATGATGTACATACTCGATGATTCGTTTATTTTGATGCCTAAGAGATAGGAGATTATATGAATAAGTACATTGTCGTTTACAGACACACAAAATTTGGTTTTATTTTTGAGTGATAATTTTTTTGTGTGACGTCGCGACGCCGGCGGCATCGCTGGCCGGAAAAATGGGTTAATTGGTCACCTTAGAACAATCTCTACTAGGCAAAAATAAAGTAGATGGAATACCAAACAAACCTTAATATACAGACAGAAATAAACGTAAATTAACTAAATAGTCTAAACAGTAAAAGTAAACTTCGACGAGTAACATATTTTCTAAAATTAAATGCAAACAAAAACAAATGAGTACAAATTGTAGTACTTATGGTACTCTTCGCAGAATCCGCCTACGGAAGTAAGTACCACACCTTCGCCAGTTATTCTACCGCCAAGCAGTAATGTGTTTCGGTTTGAAGGGCAATGTTTCCAGAGAAATTACTGGGCTTAGGGATATAATACCTTAGATCTCTGGGTGACGAGCACAGTGCTGTGCTAGGTAATGATTTGGACTCTTCTTGTTCCAATAGCCATATGTCACTGTGCTGTTATTGAACTAGCACTGCCCCACGGTTTTACCCGCGTAGTTCCCGTTTCTGTCATTTTCCCAGAATAAAAAGTAACCTATGTGTTCTAATAGAATATAATCTGTATACCAATTTTCAACCCGATCCGTTCAGACGTTCCGCCGTGACTGTGCAACGATCATCCAAATGTCCAAACATTGATATCCTACTTCCTACTATAAAATATATTATAATTATGTATATCCTACTAATATTATAAATGTCAATGTATGGATGTTTGGATGTTTGTTGCTCAATCACGTCCTAACGTATGAACGGATCGGGCTGAAATTTGGAACACATATAGATTATAATCTGGAAGAACACATAGGATACTTTTTATCCAGGAAAAACAACGGGAACAACGGGAACGGGAAATTCGCGGGTAACACCGCGGGGCACTGCTAGTATATAATATGAATCCTACTAATGCTATGAATGTTTGGATGTTTGTTACTCAATCACGTCGTAACGTCTGAACGAATGAGGCTGAAATTCGGAACATATAAACAGATTATAGTCTGGAATAACACATAGGCTACTTTTTATCCCGAAAAAATAACGGGATCGACGGGAACGTGAACTACGCGGGTAACACCGCGGGGCGCTGCTAGTAGGATTGTATTGTGTACTATAAGTAGTACTGCCCGCGGTGTAACCTGCGGCTAACTGAACTATTGATATATCTTATCTTATATATAAAATTCTCGTGTCACAGTGTTTGTTTCCTTACTCCTCCGAAACGGCTGTACGGATTTTTACCAAATTTTATATGCATATTCAGTAGGTCTGAGAATCGGCTACTAGCTATTTTTCATACCCCCAAGTGTTAAGGGTTGTTCACCCCAAAAATTTTTTTTTTAATTTTTCGACAAATTTTTTTGTTTTTATTTTTTTATAATGTGTTGTTAAAAAATATATACAACCCTAAATATTTACGAACCCCTATTTTTTAATAGCCATTTTAGTAATTTAATCATTTGACAGTGAACGTCTCCTAAACGGCGGCGGCGGGACCATATTGAATGATTTTTTTTGTGTGTGTACATTGATTGTTTGTGTGTGGATTCGAGGATGGTTTAGATTCACAAATAAGTCCGGCAGATGGCGCTGCAGACAGTGTCTAGGTTATGTCCGAGCGAAGCCGGAACGGGCCGCTAGTCTAAATATATAAAAATCAATGCCACTTTTCGTTGTTATTGAACTCCTCCTAAACGGCTGGACCGATTTGAATGTTTTTTTTTTGTATACGTTTGGGTAGGGCCCTGGAAGGTTTAGATTCACAAATCAGCCCGGCAGATGGCGCTGCAGTTGATATCTAGGTTATTATTCGAGCGAAGCCGGAGCGGGCCGCTAGTTAGTCATATTTTTTTCGGTGGAACAAATTTTTTTTAAAGAACTATTATTAGTTACTCCCAGTAACATCGGCTGTCTGCCACTGCAAGTGTAACCGGAACAAACAGGCAGACAAACAGGGGGTCTACCGCCTAAACGCTTCGACGCTTTGACGCTTTGGCATTGCCGTCTCTTTCATTTCAAGCGAGAAGAAAAGAGACAGCAATGTCAAAGCATCAAAGCTTCAAAGCGTTTTTCGTTAGGCGGTAGAAGAAGCGCA
Source organism: Ectropis crepuscularia (assembly GCA_963693475.1). Classification (NCBI taxonomy): domain Eukaryota; kingdom Metazoa; phylum Arthropoda; class Insecta; order Lepidoptera; family Geometridae; genus Ectropis; species Ectropis crepuscularia. Next base: position 4,759,003 of record OY856340.1, read on the forward strand.
GGACGTCTACTCTGTTTCTACGAAAACGAAATTTCGAAAAAAAACTCGCGACTTTCCTTCTCTCGTTCTACTTCGTTTCGTCCGATACAACATTGTTTGACGTTTAAATGTTCTAAGCATACTCTAATTAGAGTAGGCTTAGAACATTTAAACGGACAAAACGACGGATCGAAGTAGAATCGGAGTAGGAAAATCGCGAGTTTATTTCGAAATTACGTTTTCGTTGAATTAGAGTAGACGTCCAGGTCTTTCAAACAGGTCAAATCTTTGTAGTGGTAGGACTCTTGGCAGAGTCCGCCTGGGGAAGTACCACACCTTTGCCAGTTATTCTACCACCAAGCAGTAATGTGATAGATTTAGACTCTTCTTGTTCCGATAGCCGTATGTCACTGTGCTGCTATGTGGCAGGCATGTTGCTTACCATCAGGCACATGTCCTGCTTGTCTCGGCACTTTTTAATTTAAAAAAAATACATATCAGTTCCGTAATTACTTTCACATGCATTTATGTATATAAGTGAAAAGTCGTTAATTCGGAATTACAAAGAGACATTTCACTTTTATTCATTTTATTAAGTAAATGTATATTAAATTTAAATTATTATTTATCTGGCGCTCATAGCTCACAAGCTTAGCAAGCTTATTTAGTGTGAAACTGGACAGTATTGTGTGAAAAAGTGTCGTCCAATATTTATCCATTCAAATTAACATCTGCCCGTGACTTTGTCGGCAATGATCTTAGAAAAAGGCTATTTCCTGAGGAACTCTACATTTTTCAGGATAAAAAATAGCTTATGTATGGTAATGGTATTCTAGACCCTATTCTATCTAAGTTCCAGAAAATTTTTAGTCTGATTAGTTCTTACAATGTGATTGAACAATCGGTATCCACATATCAAAATATCCAAACTTTCAGATGTAGAATTAATATCTACGAGTATACTAATATTATAAAGCTGAAGAGTTTGTTTGTTTGTATGTTTGTTTGTTTGTTTGTTTGTTTGAACGCAAGGATCTCTGGAACTACTGGTTCGAATTGAAAGATTCTTTCTTTGTAGGATAGTCCATTTATCGAGGAAGGATATAGGCTATTTAACATTACGCTACTATCAACAGGAGCCGAGCATGAATGAAAAATGTAACAATAAAGTGGTCAAGTGCGAGTTGGACTCACCCATGAAGGGTTCCGTTGCAGCAAGTAACATAATATACATAGTACACGTAGTTCTTGTAGTTCCTTGTAACTTTGATCGAAGTTTCAATAATAGTGTATTTATGACGTACTAAAAAAAAACTACTCATCAGATCAAGTTCAAACTAATTTTCGTTGGTAGTTTACATGGTAATGTACATCATATATTTTTTTTAGATTTTTCATTCTCTTACTTTAGAAGTTAGAGGGGGGAGGACACACATTTTGCCACTTTGGAAGTGTGTCTCGCGCAAACTATTCAGTGTAGACGAAAATGATTTTAGAAACCTCAACATCATTTTTAAAGACCTATCGATAGACACACCACACGTGTAGGTATGATGAAAAAAAATTTTTTGAGTTTCAGTTCTCAGTATGGGGGGCAACCCTAATTTTTCATTTTTTTTTATTTTTTTGTTCAAATCCTAATGCGGTTCACAGAATACATCTACTCACCAAGTTTCAACAATGTAGTTCTCATAGTTTCGGCAAAAAGTGGCTGTGACATACGGACGGACAGACAGACAGACAGACAGACAGACAGACATGACGAATCTATAAGGGTTCCGTTTTTACGTTTTACGGAACCCTAAAAACGGGAAAAAAACGGGAAAAAATATTGGTTTTTGAGAGCTTTCGTTGCGTGACAGCATAATGTCATATTTTAAAGGTTGCGTCATTAGAACCTAAACTAACCGAATTTGTTCAAAATTTGAATTAGTACGCCCTATTTTCGATAGATGGCGTAGCAACGCGCGCGCGTTCAGCTAGTCTAATATATTCATTCTAACATCAAGCATTAACTTGTACAAAATTATGGTGTTTCGGTTTGAAGGTCGGTGTTTCCATCGGAAATATAGAGATATAGAAAATGAACGTATCTTATGTTTAATTTCAAAGACTTCCGAGATTTGGTAGATTTGTGCCCCGTGGCATCCCGTGACGTCCGCGGTTACTGGCAAACTCTTCTTATTATGGTTTTGTGTTGTCCGAAGAAACTCTTCGTAAGATACTTAGCAGTACTGGGGTACACCTGAGCTCTTTAGGATTATACCAATTAAAACCCCCTCTTTGGTCCGCATAAACGGAATCGCTATAGGAACGCATCTTTAACTCTGCTAGCAATTTCTTTTTGAACCAATTCTCGATTATTTTATGTAACAAATATAAAAAATTAGAACATAGTATGTGCAGATGTAAATGGGACTGTATTTTACGTACCTACATACCCTAGCGTTCACTCAAAAATGGCGATTCGTACTTCGCCTAATAGACGGGATTTTAGTTTCTTCTATTGTACAGGGAATTCAATTGTAAAGTACTTTTTATGTTGAAATAAAATAAAGTTAGCGCTTAAACTACAATAACTGCAGTGCTTTACGAGGAAACCAACTGCGAAACGTGTTCTTCTATTTCTGAACGAAGCTTTGTGAATTATTTTCTGAATGAAATAACAAGGGTACGCAGATTAACTGATCTGCTCCTAAGGGGATAATACTCGTACATTTTTAATTGTAGTAGCAGGACTCTTTGAATCCACCACTTACTACAGTTATAGGGAAGCACCACACCTTTGCCAGTTGTTCAACCACCAGTGTCAGTAATATGCAAAACATTTTGTAGTGTCCTACCACTAGAGTACTCTACTACTACTCTACTACTCTTGGTAGAGTCCGCCTGGGGAAGTACCACACCTTTGCCAATTATTATACCGCCAAGCAGTAATGTGCAAACATTACTGTGTTCCGGTTTGAAGGGCAATGTTTCCAGAGAAATTACAGGGCTTAGAGATATAATATCTTAGATCTCTGGGTGACGAGCGCAGTGCAGTGCTAGGTAATGATTTGGACTCTTCATGTTCCAATAGCTGCGTGTCACTGTGCTGTTATGTGGCAGGCATTTGCTTACCATCAGGCACATGACCTGCTCGTCTCGTCACTCTTTATTTAAAAAAAAAAACAATGCTTAACATCAGGCGAGATGGTGGTCAAGTGTAAACTTATTAAAAGTTAAAAAAACATCACTGTGTTCCTATTGAAGGGGAATGATTCCAGAACACAAGGCATAGAGTTAAATTATCTTATACCTATCTCTGTGTGAAGAGAGCAATGCAGTGCAACCTTTCATGGTTCAATAGTTATTGCTTACCATCAGACACATGTCCTGCTCGTCTTGTCTCTTTATATTATTTAAAAAACGGGTAGCTCACGTCTGATTGTCTGTATGTATATGACTGTCAAATGAAAAGGAGCCACGCGCGTTCACTCTCGTCTAAAAAAATCACTGGAAGTGGTTGAAACTAAAGTCAAATTGGACCGACCATTCTACACGTGAGTTGCCCGTGAAGTAATTTAAAATGGTTAGCAACTACGCGGTAAAAAAGGGACAATATTTATTTTTAATCAATTATTGACGAAAGGGACGTGCCCGCACGCAAAGGGAAGTGCCCTTGGAAAAGGCCGCCGGATATGGATACGTGTTGCCCGATAATTAAATAAAATTTGTGACAATCACGGTAGTTTTCATGGACAACACAACTAGACATAAAAAAATGATGCAAATGCCTGTTTGCGAAATTTATTTTGTTTTCGCGAAATTTTTCTATATTGTTCCGTATAATCGGGCAACATTATATCGGGCCGGCGATTAACGTGTCTGTGGTCGCCGGCTGTCAATTATACGTTGTCTCTGGTCGCGGGAACGACACTCACTTGTATTTTTTTGTTCTGGATAACATTTTTTTTCAATTACTGTGCTGCTATTATTGTGTGAAAGTGGGCTACTGGACGGGCCCCTTCCTCCAACGCCGGATCGTTGAACGCCGGATCGTAGTGCCGGAGAACTACTGCTAAAATTCGGAATCTCGAACGGGAATTCGAGACGACGGACGCCGCGCCGCCTGGTTTGGTATTCCAAATTCCCTTTCCGACCCTGTTCCCTTTATCCTTGACGGCCAAACTGGGTTTTGGACAGCGCCAAGGACAATAGGTGAGTTAATTCATTTGTACATTTACGGGGGACACTTAAAATCGGTTTTAGCCACTTAATTTAATGTTTTAAATCTCGCTGATGGGCCCCGAGACGATAGTTCTGGATAATTATTGAACATTTTCTGGTAGCAGGAGCGTGGTTAACCGTAAATACCCCTTTTTTGTTTTTATTTTTCTGGGAAAATATATCAGGTAGGCCAAATATTTGGGGGTTCCCAGTTTATAATTTCTCCCCAAACTGTCGGGAAATTGGTATTAAGTGGTATCCGGCTTAATAGGTTGCGGATATAATTGTTGTGACATTGTCCGAACTTTAAGTTAATTTAAAATTTAAATTTAAAAATGGCTTCGGATTTGGCCAACCAGCTCCGGTGGTTTGAATCCTTACAAGGATTGGTCGGCCGGAGGGACCGGGAGGAGGCGCTGTTAAACAGGGCAGCGCACCTCGACAGGCGCCTGGAGGTCGCTGAGAGGAGCACAGGATCGCTGCGGGATGCAAGGCCGCCTCCAACTGAGGAGCAGATGGAGAGGATCGACGCGGACATGCGGCGCATTCTGGAATTGTACGACGAGGTCTCCGAAGGGGTTCGCCAGCTGGAGAGGTCTCGTCAGGGGAGGGCGAACTCGGGACCCGTCATCAGGGATGCGGGTTCGGGTGTAGTGGGACGCCTTCCCACCCTGGACTTGCCCAAGTTTACAGGTAACCTGCGAGAGTGGAGCGGCTTCCGGAGTATGTTCGCCTCTCTCGTGGATTCACGCACGGATCTGACGAAGGCGGAGAAACTGGCCTATCTCCGCACGTCACTGGAGGGTGAGGCACTCTCCCTGATCCAGCACCTGGAGCTGGACGACGACAACTTCGGCATGGCGATGGAGTTGCTGGAGACGAGGTTTCAAAATCCTCGGCTCCTCGCCGACGCTCACGTGTCACAAATTCTGGGGCTGCCGAAGGTGACTGAGAGGTCTCAGTTGCGGCCACTAATCCTCACGCCCGTGAAGGTGGCGTACAACGCCTTGCGCAGCTTGGGACTGCCAGTAGAACACTGGTCGTTTCTGCTGGTCCACATTCTGCTGGGCAAGGTGCCGCTGGAGTTGCGCGCCCGGTTCGAGCGGGAAAGGGGCCTTCACGGCGACCCGAAGGTCTTCCCCACGTTCGAGGAGCTGCTTCGGGTCCTGGAGTGGGAGGCGAGGATGGTCGAGTCGGCGCCTCAGGAGGCGCAGCCCGCCGCTTCAGCTCGTGGCCCTGCCGGAACAGGACCGCGACCTGTGAATCCCCGCACTCAGGGTGGGGTGAAGCGGACAGCGACGGTGACGAGTGCGTCGGAGCAGGAGTGCCCGAACTGTGGCCAGCCTCACGCGCTGGTGCAGTGTCCGGCCCTGCTTGCGAGGACGACTTCCGACCGACGAGGGATCGTTCGGAAGTTGCGTCGGTGCTACGGGTGCCTGGGGGGTCATTTATTCAATGCCTGCCCCACGGCACGGCCGTGTCCTGGGTGTGGGGGACCACACCACCAGCTCTTGTGCACCAGGAGCGATGGTGCTGGTCGACAGCCCTCAGGGAGGGGGCCCTCCACGGGCGGGGGCGCTCTCACGCAGAGCCACGCATTGTATAACAATGAAGTGGCTACAGCGTGGAGCACGCCCCCTCCACCCCAACTCACGGCAGCACCGGGCAGCCCAACAAGGGGCGTCCTTCACGTGGCTCGGTCACCTCGGTCACAGCCCGCGCGGACGCGGGCGAACTGGAGGGATGGAAGGGTGATACCGGAGTCACCACTGGGGTCACCTCCCCAGCGTTACCCTTCTCCGCCGCCGGATCAGCGACTAATGCAATGGAGGCCGTTCACGCCTCCCCTCCACGAATATCCGAGGCTGGGCTACCACCCGCCCTACTTTCGGTATGGCAGGGCGGCTGGATATGCCCCCCCTCCGATGGCCCTTTGCACTCGGCAGCCATACTGGTCTGGGCCTTGTAGTCCGACGGGTTCGGACGGGCCTCGGAGGGATTGACTAGCGTCCGGTCCCTTGGCACAGGATCAACCGGTGGTCCTGCTGCCCACACTCTGGTTAAGGGTTTGGGGTCCCAGAGGCGACTACGTCCGGATACGAGCGCTCTTGGACACAGGGTCCCAGGGATGCATTGTGACAACCCGGGTTGCTCATCGCCTGGGCCTGGCTCGGTTTCCGTCGCCGACTCCGTTGCGAGGAGTCGGGAACACAGAGGTGCGGTTGGCTGGACAGACCCGCCTCTCCTTCTCGTCCGTACATTCCTATTCGGAAAGGATTGCGGTCAGTGCCACCGTCATGGATTCGGTTGTCGGTTGGCTTCCTCAGGCGGACATAGATCCGGATTTTTTGTCCTGTACTAAGGGTCTCAGGTTGGCGGATCCCCGCTTCGGGATGGCGGGTCCGGTCGATCTGTTGTTGGGTTCTGATGTACTAGGTCACATTATGAATGGGAAGCCTAGACTGTTGGACCAGTCTTCGCTGATGGCGCTGCCCACCATCTACGGGTATGCCATTTTGGGAATGGTGGATGAGTGGCAGCAGTCGAATCAGGCTTCCTTTACGGGAACGGCCCTCGCTCAGATCATGCAGAAGTTCTGGGAGATCGAAGAGCCGCCTACCGTCTCTCGGCTGGATCCTGAGCACGTGGAGTGTGAGAACTTTTATCAGGCTCACACTCGGAGAATGGTTTCTGGGCGATTGGAGACTAGGCTGCCCTTCCGGGATAACCCCCCGCGTCTGTACTTCGGGAAAAGTACATCGAGTTCATGAGGGAGTATGAGGCACTGGGCCACATGTCTCCGGCTCGCGACGACTGGTCGACCATGGACCACTACTTTTTGCCTCATCACGCTGTTTTGAAAGCGTCGACAGGCAAACTCAGGACGGTGTTCGATGGATCCGCTCCGACTTCGACAGGAGTGTCACTGAATCAGTGCCTCCACGCAGGACCGAAGTTACATCGGGATATTGTAGACATCATCCTGAATTTCCGTAGGCACCAGGTGGTGTTGGGAGCGGACATCCGAATGATGTTCCGACAAACGGTCATACACCCCGAGGACAGGAGGTTCCAGTTAATCCTCTGGCGGGAAAGTCCTCAGGACCCTATGATGGTGTATGAGTTGAACACCAACACCTATGGGTTGAGATCAAGCCCCTTCATTGCAATCCGCTCACTGCTGGAGTTGGCGGAGCAAGAACGGGCTCGGTACCCACGTGCAGCCGCAGTTCTGGAACGCGACCTATATGTGGACGACGTTTGCACTGGCGCGCAGACGGTGGAGGACGCTCTGTTGCTCCGGGATGAGCTCACTGAGCTTCTCGCATCTGGAGGCTATGAGCTTCGAAAATGGCTCTCTAACGACCCCAACGTCCTGGCTGGTATCCCGGACGATCACCAGCAGGATCCCGGGCTCTTCGAAGAAGGTGACGATCCGCACGGGATTGCGGTTCTGGGCATGCAGTATCAACCGGTTGCTGACATCTTCACCTTTCGGGTGGCACTGGAAGCCACACGCGCGTGGACAAAACGGACGGTTTTGTCCACCATCGCCAGGATGTTTGATCCAAACGGTTGGATCAGTCCGGTTCTGTTCGCAGCCAAGTGTCTGTTACAGCGACTTTGGACTCTGAAGGTCTCATGGGACGACCCCCTGGTCGGAGACTCGCTTAACATTTGGCTTCGTTTGATATCTGACCTCGAAACGGTCAATCGAGTGGCGTTACCCCGGCGCATTCTGCCACCAGGCTGTAGTCGGATCAGCCTGCACGGGTTCTGTGATGCGTCCGAGCTGGGCTATGCCGCATCTGTGTACTTACGTACAGTTGATGCTGGAGGCCAGGTTAATGTCACGCTCTTATTGGGGAAAAGCAAGGTAGCTCCTATCAGGACACGACTCACTATTCCGAAATTGGAATTGAGCGGAGCCACATTACTTGCTCGGCTGCTTAAGCACGTATATCAGGAACTGTCCACCTCGATAGACATCCGGAATGTCTATGCGTGGTCAGACAGTCAGGTCGTACTTGCCTGGTTAAGAGCAGCCCCTCACACCTTGGAGACTTTTGTGGGAAATCGGGTTTCCCAAATCCAAAACATTGGACTGGACATGGTTTGGAGACATGTCCCGGGTGAGTTGAACCCCGCTGACTGTGCTTCGCGCGGCTGTTCCGCGCCGGAGCTAGTTGATCACCCCTTATGGTGGGGTCCGGACTGGCTGCGGGAGCCAGAAGCTTCCTGGCCAGCTCTCGGCGCGGACTCGGAGCGAGCGGAGCTGCCCGGAGTCCGCGTGCATACGATTGTGGCGGAAGTGCCCCCAGACCCTGATTGGTTGACGGGTCGTTACAGCAAGTTGGATAAACTGTTGGGGGTAACTAGCTGGATTAAGCGCTTCATCCACAACTGTCGTTACCCTCGTCAGAAGATGTGTGACCAGATCGCCACTGTGGAGGAGCGTCGGAGTTCCTTGCTGCACCTCATTCGGCTGGTGCAGGGTGAGAGGTTTCCGACGGAACTTGAGGCGCTGCGCTGCGGTCGCGCTCGCTTGAAGGGTGCGGTCGCTAAATTGAATCCTTTCACAGATCAGGATGGTCTTCTGCGCGTAGGAGGTCGGCTGCGGAAAGCCAACCTGCCGTACGGCAGCAAACACCCCTTGTTGCTACCTAAAGGAGGTCCTCTGTTGGACCTGCTGATCTCCGATCGGCATATCAGTAACGCGCACGCGGGATGTGGCGCGCTTCTCGCTGTGTTGCAGCGTGAATTCTGGATCTTGTCGGCTCGCAGGGCGGTCCGAAAGGTGCTGTTTAGATGTGTCCCTTGTTATAGGCTCAAGGCGTCTACCATGCAGCCCATGATGGGAGATCTTCCTCCGGATAGGATTTCTCCCTCGAGGCCGTTCGACGGGGTCGGAACGGACTTCGCTGGGCCCTTCTCGGTCAAGTCATCGACGTTGCGTAACGCCAAGGTCGTTAAAGTCTACCTGTGCGTCTTTGTGTGTTTGGCCACCAAAGCAGTCCACCTGGAGCTGGTCTCTGCGCTGTCTACGGAGGCCTTTGTCGCGGCGCTGGATCGCTTTGTAGCGCGAAGAGGAGTACCCTCTTTAATACGTTCGGACAATGGCACAAACTATCGAGGAGCGGCGAATTATTTACGCGAAGTTAATATTTTTTTAAATTCTGGTAATAATAGTTTAAGTCTGGCTCTCGCCCAGCGGGGAATCAGCTGGCAATTTAGTGTGCCGGCCTGTCCTCACTGGGTAGGAATTTTTGAGGCTGCGGTGAAGTCTGCTAAAACCCATCTCCGCCGTGTCATCGGGGAGACCGTGTTAACTTGGGAAGAGTTAGTTACAGTACTTTGCCGCGTGGAGGCAGTGCTTAATTCCCGTCCTCTCTGTCCAATCTCGCCTGACCCTAACGATCTAGAAGTCTTGACGCCGGGTCACTTCTTGATCGGTCAGCCTTTAACCGCGTTGCCGGAGTATCCCTGGAAGGATGAGCGCCCCGGACGCCTGTCCCGTTTTCAGTTATTGCAGCAAATAAGTCAAGACTTCTGGAGGCGCTGGTCGGCCGAGTACTTGCACCTTCTGCAACAACGGGTAAAATGGACAGATAGGACGGAGGCCCCTCGGGAAGGGGACTTAGTATTATTAAAGGAGGCAAATTTGGCCCCCCTACTTTGGCGTAGGGGACGTATTTTAAAATTGATATCCGGTACTGATGGCACACCCCGCGTGGCGGAGATTCTGGTTTCTGGTTCCAGACTTCAGCGCGCGGTGTCCTCTCTGGCCCGCTTGCCTCTTTATTAGATATACGTATTTTTCAAGGTTAAAATTTAGATAGATAGATAGAAACACTTTATTGTAACACAAAGAAATTAAAATATTACACAGAAATAACTTATTAACTAGTGCCACAAGTGGCGGCCTTATTGCTGAGAGCAATCTCTTCCAGGCAACCAGCACAAAGGAAACAGCCTACATATACTCGTAGGCGGGGGAAGCGACATTCATTTAATAATACTACTACATATTTATATCTATAACTACATAAAATAATAAATATTCACCTATAAAAATGAGACTATACAATTCAACTGACAAATACTATAAATATTAAACAATTAACAAAAGTGCGGACATGATAAACAATAAATTAATACAATAAACAGTGTATTACAGCTTTAACTAAGCTAAAAGCAGATACCAACAGTACTAGCATCTACAATTTACTCGTGTCAACAGTTTTGCTTTGCGATAAATAAAAATCTTTTAATCCTCCTTTAAAAATGCTCAAGGATTGCGATTGTCTCAAAGAAGCCGGCAAAACATTCCACAAACGGACAGCCATAACGGTGAAAGAGTCTCCGTAAAAGGAAGTCTTGTGTGATGGTGCAGTAAGATTGAGTGCTACAGCGGCTCTCAGAGAGCGTGGTCGTGAAGTTTCATGACAGAAGTTGAAACGTTCCTTAAGATAAGACGGAAAGGTAGGATTATACAATACATTATAAAGAAGTGATAGGATGTGTGCATTTCTGCGGAGGCGAATTGGGAGCCACTTGAGCTTTGCGCGAAATTCAGATATGTGGTCATATTTGCGTAAGCCAAATATGAACCTTATGCAGAAGTTTTGAAGGCGCTCAAGCTTGTTCAGTTGATCCTCAGTGATATCTAGGTAACAGACGTCGGCATAATCTAGGATGGGAAGGAGTAGTGACTGGACAAGCGAAATTTTAGTTGAAGTAGGAAGAAAGTTGCGCAGTTTCATCAGAGCTCCAGCCGCGGCGTACAACTTTCTACTAGTTTCTTGAAGTTGTGGACCCCAACTCATACAGCGATCCATAATAATGCCCAGGTTCCTGACAGAGCTGCTGTAAGGTATAACGATACCATCGAACTCAATGCTAGGGAGTGATTGCCAATCAATGTTGGAAATCTGCCTAGAACTACCAATGATTATGGCCTGTGATTTGCTGGGATTAACATTCAGACCAAAGCGCTTTCCCCACTGATAGACACTAGCCAAATCCTCATTCATGGTGTTAATCGCGTCTGAAATTTTTGAAAGAGGTGTGTGAGAATAGATCTGGAGGTCATCAGCGTAAAGGTGGTAGGAAGAGGAGAGGTTGAAAGAGATGGAATTGATGAAAAAAGAGAAAAGGGGAGGGGATAGGACGCCACCCTGAGGGACTCCGGCAGAAGTTGAACACCAAGAAGACATATTATCCTCAAGGCGAACCCGCTGTCTACGACCACAGAGATAGCTATAAAACCAGTTAATAGCGGATGGGGAAAAATTAGAAGAGCGTAGCAAGGCCAAGAGAACATCGTGATCAACGGTATTGAAAGCATTACTAAAATCAAGAAGTACCAACACAGTAAGATTACAATTTTCCATCGAAAGACGGATGTCATCGGTAATCTTTACCAGTGCACTGACGGTACTATGCCCCGAACGAAACCCTGATTGTAACGAATTTATTAAATTATGACGGGAAAGGTATCTACTAAACTGATTATGGATAAGACGTTCAAGAACTTTAGACAAGAAAGGTAGTATCGAGATGGGTCGGTATTCCGAGAAAGATTTTGGATTAGGTTTTTTAGGCAAAGGAATAATTTGTGCATCTTTCCATGCTGATGGGAAAACACTAGAAGAAATAGAAGTATTAAAGATGACACAAAGTACAGGGAGGAATAATTCTAGGACAGGGACCAACATGTTGCGGCTAATGCCATCGTTACCTACCGCATTAGAAGAGATTGAAAGAATGCTCTTCTTGACCTCGTCAGTAGAAAATTCACTAAAATTAAATGAAGAATTGTCAGAGACAGTTTGATTGGAAAGAGAAAAAAGAGTATTGATTTTGGCTTGTGCATCAATAATTGAAGAGGAAGAGAAATGTAGATTTAGCAAATTTATGTCAAGATCCCGAGGAACACCATCTAACCGCGCTTTACCGATTCCCATAGTCCTCAGAAATTTCCATACTTTAGCAGGATCATCGTTGTCAACTGAAGCATGAACATGACGTCTCAAGGCATCCCTGCAAGCAGTATTACAGCGATTTCGAGCTTTGACATAAGATGCTTTTGTTTGTTCTGTCGGATGACACTTAAATCTGAATTTAGCAGAGTCTCTTTTACGCATTAAAAGTTTTATGTCGCTAGTGAGCCATGGTGCAGGAAGATGTTTAATTTTGATGGCTCGTAAGGGAGCATGCTTATCGTACAACTGAATTAAATATGTGTTGAAAAGAGCAATCTGGTCATTAACTGATTCTGCACCAAAAACCGGGGACCAATCAATATTGCGGACATCAGATTCAAATGCCACTTTGTCCATTCCACTGAAATTGCGCTGGAGAATAATTCTGGGTTTGGATTTGGGAGGTCGAACTTTATAGGAGATGAAAATGAGATCGTGATAAGAAAAACTAGCAGGACATTGACCATGCTTGGCGACATGTTGAGGAGAAGAAACAATAATCAGATCAAGTAGCGAAGGAATACAGTCAGGAAAATGATGCGTAGCGTTCAAAGGCAAAATTTGCAAATTATAAGAGTTGATGAGAGACTGAAGGGAATAAGTTCGGCGATCCTGTTTGAGGAGACAGGTGTTGAGATCACCCATTATAATAGAGTGTTTATAAAGTGGCATCAGATTTTCAAGTAGTTTTTCAAATGTTCAAATTTCAATTTAATTTTATTTTATTACTATTTTTGGTAAAGTTTTTTTGGTTTGATTTCCACTTTCGGGTCAAAGTTGGGAATTTCGTTTTATTTGGGGTCCGGATACTACTAAATACTGGTAACTAAAATTGACCTGGAGTTCAATTGGTCGGGGGTTTTGTTCCGTATAATCGGGCAACATTATATCGGGCCGGCGATTAACGTGTCTGTGGTCGCCGGCTGTCAATTATACGTTGTCTCTGGTCGCGGGAACGACACTCACTTGTATTTTTTTGTTCTGGATAACATTTTTTTTCAATTACTGTGCTGCTATTATTGTGTGAAAGTGGGCTACTGGACGGGCCCCTTCCTCCAACGCCGGATCGTTGAACGCCGGATCGTAGTGCCGGAGAACTACTGCTAAAATTCGGAATCTCGAACGAGAATTCGAGACGACGGACGCCGCGCCGCCTGGTTTGGTATTCCAAATTCCCTTTCCGACCCTGTTCCCTTTATCCTTGACGGCCAAACTGGGTTTTGGACAGCGCCAAGGACAATAGGTGAGTTAATTCATTTGTACATTTACGGGGGACACTTAAAATCGGTTTTAGCCACTTAATTTAATGTTTTAAATCTCGCTGATGGGCCCCGAGACGATAGTTCTGGATAATTATTGAACATATATATTAACCGACTTCAAAAAAGGTTCTCAATTTGACTGTATGTTCTTTTTTTGTATGTACTATGTTACGCGATAGCGCCGCCTGTTGTGAATCAATTTCGATGGCTCTTGTTTTGTTTGGTAAAGCATAGCTCACAGGTATTCCCATATAAATTTTATCGAAATCGGTGCAGTGGTTTTCAAAATATAAACAAAAAACAACTAAAATTTATTTTCGTTACCTGGATGACATAATAATTTCTCCGTTTTGAACTTGGAATGCCCGAATTAAATTTTAAATTGAAGTTGGTTTATGTTTTTTCGGAGAAGATAAATTATTGTAATTTGATTTCATGTTAATAATAGCTGATAAAAATAATGTTAATGAGCGTTTTCACATTAGACGATGACGATATCGGGTGACTGCACAGTGCGGGTCCCCCCAGTAACCAGTAAAACAGAAATGCGGCCGAGTGGCATGAGCGTGCGCCACTGGTTAACAATATGATCCTACGATATCGTTACCGTCGTCGCAATGTCAAAACGCCCATTGTTTCACACAATATTTTTACAACTAGCTGTATCTTACGCGCATTGCTACGCCACCTGTCAAAAATCAGTCGCACCAACACAGAAAACGTTCTTAGGCTCATGCAAAACAACATTGCTATAAAAATACATGATCAAATGCATAGTTTACGACTCTGTAAAGGAGATACAGTCAAACATTAATTTTAATAGATGTATTTTTTTGTTTCAGGTTAGTAGACCAGTTGCGACCTAAACCTAAAGTTGCGGCATACGTCGGGCGTATGTTTACTGAGTAAGTTGAAAGTTCTGAAATTGCTATTAAACAATATAATTAAATATGGATGAATGCGAAAACCAAAGGCGATCAAAATTGCGTTGACCTAAACACCTAAACGAACTATATCTTGCTTTTAAAGTGGCGTAAAACATAGCAAACTTACTCGTACTTAGAATGCTATGAATACCTGTGATTTGATGAGATCAAGTGCTGCAATAATATATATAATATACTTATATCGACAAAAATAGACAAGAATAGATGTTTCACCAGCATGTAAGAACTATTTGCTATTTTTGAAGTTGACACCCAGTTACCTATGCTAGGTGTAACCAGGACATCTACTCTCTTTCTACGAAAAACGTAATTTCGAAATAAACTCGTGACTTTCCTCCTCCGGTTCTACTTCGTTTCGTCCGATCGAACATTGTTTGCCGTTTAAATGTTCTAAGCCTACTCTAATTAGAACATTTAAACGCCAAAAAATTTCGTTCGGACCAAACGAAGTAGAAAGGAGTAGGAAAGGCGCGAGTTTATTTAGAAATTACGTTTTACGTAGAAAGAGAGTAGACGCCCTGTGATGCAGGTAACTGTTTTATTTAGTATGCTTTTTTTGTATAATAAAAGCCCGCGTTTGTCTACGAATTGCTTGATGTTAAGCAATGCCGTGACCCAGGATGGAGCCCGTGTACATAGAAAATACTTACCTATTTATTCTATATCATTGTCATTAAGACTTAAGACACCCCGCACAGCTAGGCTCCACATGTGGATACCTTTCATCATCATTATTTTATTGTGTATTTTATTGTGTAATAATTATCTATAAGTAATTTATAAATTGTAAGTGACGTTACCAAGTGTTCTTTTGAAATAATGGTTCGAATAAATAAATTGAATTGAATTGAATTGAATCATCAACAGCCCACTAAATGTTCCCACTGCTGGGACTCGGCCCCTTCTCTCGCAAGAAGAGAGTTAAGGCCATAATCCACCACGCTGGGCCAGTGCGGGTTGGTGGATGATACATGACTTCGAAAGATTCTAGGTACATGTCGGTTTCCTCACGATGTTTTCCTTCACCGTTTTAAGTTAGCGGCATTACGCACATGACTTCGGAAAGACTGTGGTGCGTGTGGGGTTTGAACCCGGTGTCTCCGGATCGGCAAGCGCCGTTCTCCCGAATAGACCAGCCGTAACTTGCCGTGGATACCTTTATCTCCTCTTAAATCCATCGGCGTATCCATGGATACTTCTGTTTCTTGCAGTGCGAATGATAAATGGGTATTCAAAGCGCTTTGTTCAAGTCTCCTTAATTTATATCATGAATCGGTGGTGCTTAGGTATTTGCCTAGTTGTACGATAGTAGAAGGGAGAGAGCGAAATCAAATTATGCAATGCCTGTTCATATTCTCCAAAATGTATATCCGATAAAATACAGTGAAACAACTAGCATTACGGCGAACTGGGATCTAATCAGAATTTCGTCACCTATGTATGTTCTGCCTCTCAAAAAGCACTCAAACCACCTGTCAAAGGCAGTAAAAATAGAAGCGCGATGAACTTACAATATCTAAATTATGAAGAGAAATTGTCTTAGAAATTATGTTTTGATTCCTCAAGAAGCAATAAACATACTTTTTTTTTATTTTTATATATTTAATTTAAACACTCCACAGACTCCGGGGTCCGTGACTTTTGTCATTACAATAATCTTTTTTTATTTACATAGTTCTTGGATTAGGAGAAGAAGAGGAAAATAAGGGGGGGGGGGGGTTAGGGGGGTGGTGAACATTTTAAAAGAGGTGGAGAGCATTAAATATACTGCTATAGTGCTTTACTTATATTTAATTAATTATGACCTCTGCTTCATTGCAAAAAAACCTTTTAGCCTCAATTTTCTTTGGACAGCGATATTGCTATGCACATATTTAGTATATAGTCTTCTTATGTTTTAGTTGTTTATCCTACCAATATTATAAGTATCACAGTTTGGATGTTTGTTGCTCAAACACGTCGGATCACCTGAACGGATCAGGTTGCAATTAAGAACACAGATATATTATAGTCTGCAATCACACGTAGGCTACTTTTGTGATGGAAAAGTACTACTAGGCAGAGGAGAATCCAAGCTACTAGTTGCTGCAGTATGAAAACCTCCTGACGATGCGTGCCGTTTCCTGAATGACTGCCTTTTGTATCTGTGACTTGGCCCAACCGTCTAGCGAAAGCCTCTTTAGATATTATTACTATGTTTCTTCCTGTTACCTCTGAAAATTTTGATGAAAGAAAACTCTTTATTGAGGCACAAAATACAATTTTGATTTAAGATATATTACACTAAAACACAACAACTAACGCCACAAATGGCGGCCTTATTGTTGAGAGCCATCTAGTCTAGGCAACTTGTTTAAAGGAATTTCGGTTAAATTGAAATCGGTTTTGATTTGTTTTCTTCTCGAAAATGGATCTATTTACCTACCACAATCACTTATGCCCGAGCTACACGAGGCTAGTTTTTCAAGCTAGGATAGCAAGCCAGTTTAGTAATAAATAAAATAAATAAATATTGGTAGACAATTCACACACAACACCATCTGACCCCAAACTAAGCAAAGCTTGTACTATGGCGGTCAACTAGCTGATATAATTACTCATATAGTTTTATATTTTAAGACAAAAGTCTTTAACCAGTACGTGTGCCAGTGATGGCTTATGGAACTGAGACGTGGTCCTTAACTGTGGGCCTCATAACAAAGCTCAAAGTCACACAGCGAGCTATGGAGAGAGCTATGCTCGGAGTCTCTTTTCGCGACAGAATCCGTAATGAGGAAATTCGCAAAAGAACGAAAATGGCCGACATAGCTCAAAGAGTAAACAAGATGAAGTGGCAATGGGCAGGCTACATCGCTCGCAGAACTGACAACCGATGGGGAAGAAAGGTTCTCGAGTGGCGACCACGAACCGGAAGACGCAGTGTTGGACGGCCGCCCACTAGATAGACAGATGACCTCACAAAGGTCGCTGGAAACCGCTGGTTGCAGGTTGCGCGGGACCGTTCGTTGTGGAAATCTAGGGGGGAGGCCTATGTTCAGCAGTGGACGTCGTGCGGCTGATGATGATGATAGTTTTAAATACATAGTAAGCTAGCAAGCTGGTACTTCTAGTGTAGACAAAACAAGCGTTGCGTAGCATCGTCTACGTGAAACTAGAAGTACTAGCTTGGTGGCTTACTAACACTAGCTTGAAAAACTAGCCTCGTGTAGCTCGGCCATTAGACTGCCTCTGTCGGTCCTCTGATGATGTATCGTGCGAGGTTGATGTATGACCCGTTGCAACTGCACGGGAGAATGAGTGATGGTGTCTGCACAGTCCAGACTGTTTGCGATCTCGGGTTTCGACACATTTATCATAATTGGAGGCATCGACACATCTGACGTAACCGAAGTCGATAGATCTAAAAATAAAATAAATTGTTGAAATTTGATACGTATTGTATTAATAGTAGCGCCCCGTGGTGGTACCTGCAAAGTTCCCGTTCTCATTTTTTGGGATAAAAAGTAGCCTATTTGTCCAAATTTTGACTTAATCCGGTTTCTCAGATGTTACGACGTGAAAGCAACAAAAATCCAAACATCCGAAATTTGACATTTATTTTACGAGTAGGATTATAGGACTTATCTGTAGGTAAGCCCACCCCGTCTTATCTACAGATAAGTCTAGTGGCTAGAACGTTCGATTTTATCATTTTGAGGTCGTAGGTTCAGATCCCGACTACACTTATAAGTTATTTTTCAAGTGCAAAGATGTCCAAGCTAGTCATCATCGGCCTAAGCGGTGAAGTAAATCATCGTGGGAATAGGATGAGATTACTGACCTATGACTGCTCACTATCACACTATCTTTTGACAACACCCCTGTCCATGAAAATTTAGTAAAGTAGTGATAGTGATAAAGTATTAGTACGGGGTCATGTTTCCTGTCACCCCCCCCCCCCCCCCTCCTCTTCGGACTGCGGTGTTGGACCTAGCATTGTCAAATATTGTCTTGCTATAAATATGTACAATTCCAGCCATTAACTTATCTGTACCTGTTCCAAATTGGAACCCCATCCGTTCATCCATTTCGGTGGGACGAGTTGTTGTCGAGGTAATTAATCCCACTGATATTATAAATGTGAAAGTATAGATGTTTGGATATTTGGATGTTTGGATGTTTGTTGCTCAATCACGCCGTAACGTATGAACGGATCGGGCTGAAATTTGGAATACAGTTAGGTTATAGTCTGGAAGAACACATAGGCTACTTTTTATCCCGGGAAACTGAGGGGAACGACGGGAACGGAAACTACAAAGCGGGTAAAAAAGTTGACTGGCCTCGTGGCTTAGTTGGTAGTAGCTCTGCCTGCGAAGCCGAGGGTCGTGGGTTCGATTCCCACCCAGTGCAAATATTTGTGTTATGAATTCAAATGTTTGCACTGTGTCTGGGTGTTTCTATGTATAATAAGTATGTATTTAAAACTATGTAAGTATAATATCAGCTATCTGGCCGCCATCATACAAGCTTTGCTTAGTTTGGGGTCAGATGGTGTTGTGTATGAATTGTCCACCAATATTTATTTTTTATTTTAAAACCGCGGAGCACTGCTTGTAAATAATAATTTAGATCGTGTATAGTGTTTAACTTATGTGTTCAAATCGCGAACGTTTAAATAGAATATCAACGCGATTGAGAAACAACTGTTAAAGTACTAATAATATTTGCAGTAGAGTTTTATAAACCACAAAACCGTAATTCTTTGAGAGTAAGGCCTACTGTCCACGCACGCGTCTTTTGTCGAATGCATGCATCCTACGAACAAACGCAAGACGTGCGGCTGTCGTATCGTTGTCGTTTCGTGGACACAGACTTCATTATTTGTACGCAAGATGCAAGCATTCGTCTTGCATCCGACAATTGTCGAAATCGTGCGGATGTCGTACAGCTACGTGGACAATTGGCCTAAGCCAACTGCGAAGCACATTCGTTTATTTTTTTCCCCAGGCGGAGTCTTTAGCGTTTTACATTCTACAGCAAGACAGATATTTCGATACAAATTCACGCAAAACATTTACACACATGTACTAACTTACCGAACTGTCTGCGGTGCAAAGCACGCAAGTAAAACTAAGCAGAAATAACTTCAGGAATAACTTTAGCGAGGGAAGCCGAGGTTATTTATATTACATAGTTTCGCGGCTAACGACCTCCTTTGAGAACAACTAGATACGAACGTGGAATGCGTTGCCTGATTGGATATTCCCTGAATCCCTGTACAAGCCCTGAATAATCTGAGTATTAGTAATAAGTAGTATCGAATCTTTTTTTTACGGTATAGAGTGACGAGACGAGCAGGACATGTGCCTGATAGTAAGCACATAACAGCAAAGCGCGGACGCGCAGCTATTGGAGCACGAAGAGTCCAAATCATTACCTAGCACTGCACTGCGCTCGTCACCCAGATATCTAAGATATTTTATCTCTCTAAGCCGTGTAATTTCTCTGGAAACATTTTCCTTCAATCCGGAACATAGTAAGTAATGTTAATCTGTGCTATAGATTGATGCGACAAGTATGACTTATAATTGTTAAGCTTTTTTTTTTAACAAGAAGACTCCTAATCATTACCAGGCATTGCACTGCGCTCGTCACCTCTAGAGATGATTTATTTCTATGCCCTGTCTTTCTGTGGTGCTTCTCCAGGTGGACTCTACAAAGAGTCCAACTACTACTAAATGAGTCCTGACTCCTGAACGTGGATTGTGTTTTTCAAAGAGTCCCTTTATCCATACAAATAGGTATGTTAGTAAAAAATGGTCTCAGGCGATGAGTAATCGTTGACCACGTATAAAAAATCGGACGTTTATGAACCTTCTCCTCTTATAGGTACAGTTAGTTTAAAATAAAAATTCGTTTCAAGGACTCGTTACAAAACAGAACTATAATCGATCTTCATCAATCACAACCAAGACCTCTAATGTCATAAATCACTCGAAATCCAACGATAGAGGAAAACTTTTTAACTTACAGAACTACTAGCGACGCGTCCCTACTTCGTTTAGGGTACAACAAGGAACTCACTAAAGCAGTACTAACACAGCATTTTTGAAGTAAACATTTCTGCTATGGGCGTTTTTGAGACGGGAAATAACAGTCGAACTCGCTATGCTGTTACCGACACATTTGTTTTGTAAATACATATGTTTATAACATATTTGCTCGTAAAGGGTCTCTTATTGGACCAATTTCTGTATCGTAATGTATATTATTACGTACTTGTGCTGTAATGTGTAATGTAAAACGCACGGTTTCAAAATGCTCCGTCCACAGACTAGGTAGAGAGATATGCTCCGTCTAAAACAAACGGTACCTTTTTAAATCTTAGTAAAGAGTTTTTATGTCAGAAAAGTGTGGTCAAAATTTTATGAATAAAATTAACTTTGAGAGGTAAAATATAATAAATAATTATTTAATTCGTTAATTTAATTAATTTTGACCATAAATTACAACAATTTTTCTGCAACAAAACACAAAAATATTAATTTACTTTATTACTAATAGCATACCTACCGGCTAGTTCTGTGCCGTTGCTTAAAAAAAAAGGCGCCGATGCGCGCGTATTGCTAATCTGTGATCAAGTAAATATTATTCCGCGCCTTTTTTTTCGCTGTATTGATTTTATTTGAAAATGTCGTCAGAGTTTTATTTATTTCCTCGCAAATATGTTATAAAACGTCGTATGACATACGTTCGCTTTGATAATTACAGCCTCTGCTAATTATAATAGCAATCATTTAATTAGCAATAAAGCCTCGGCTGTAATTATCAACTTAGCGCACTTACATCATAAAATACTATTATAACACATTTGCTTGTAAAGGGGCTCCTATTGCACCAATTTTTGTATCGTAATGTATCTCATTACGTACTTGTGCGGTAATGTATAATGTAAAACGCACGGTTTCAAAATGATTCGTCCACAGACTAGGTAGAGAGATATGCTCCGTCTAAAACGAACGGTACCTTTTTAAATCTTAGTAAAGAGTTTTTATGTCAGAAAAGTGTGGTCAACGTTTTTTGAATAAAATTAACTTTGAGAGGTAAAATATAATAAAAAATTAATCAATTCGTTCATTTAATAAATTTTGACCATAAATTACAACAATTTTTCTGTAACAAAACACATAAATATTAATTTACTTTATTACTAATAGTTAATAGTATACCTATAAGCTGGTTCTGTGCCGTTGCTTAAAAAAAAGGCGCCGATGCGCGCGTATTATTGCTAATCTGTGATCAAGTAAATATTATTCCGCGCCTTTTTTCACTGTATTGTTTTTATTTGAAAATGTCGTCGGAGTTTTTTTATTTATTTCCTTGCAAATATGTTATAAAACGTTGTATGACATACGTGCGCTTTGATAATTAGGTACAGCTTCTGATAATTAGCAATAAAGCCTCGGCTGTAATTATCAACTTAGCGCACTTATGTCATAATGTACTATAGATATACAAGGGTTATTAGTAATCAGCCTGCATCCTTTTAATGCATGTTATGTACATTAAATATATAATATTACTTTGGTTCAAAAGTTTTTAAAAATCCGTATATTTTGTTCTCACACAAAATAAAATTTTCCCGGTCTAACTATAAATATATAATAAATATTGCTGTACGATTCACACACAACACCATCTGACCCCAAACTAAGCAAAGCTAGTACTATGGCGGCCAGATGGCTGATATAATACTTACAAAGTTTTAAATACATACTTAGTATAAAGGTGAAACACCCAGACACAGTACAAATATTTGAATTCATCACACAAACATTTGCACTGGGTGGGAATCGAACCCACGACCCTCGGCTTCGTAGGCAGAGTTACTACCCACTAAGCCACGAGGCTAGCCGAAGTAGAAGTTGAACAAGTATTATTTGTTTAAATATACAGAAGATGCCCACAACCAGATGGGACCATACCAAATGGATAACGGCTGATTAATTACAAGTCAAGCCACTAGTTTATATTCTGAACTAGCAGAGCCCCTCAGTTTTACTCGCGCAGTTTTCGTTCCCGTTATTTTTTCGTGATAAAAAGTAGACTACGAGATATTCCAGACTTTAAATCTAACTCTGTTCCAAACTTGTTTTAAATTTCAAATTAAATTTCGATCTGCTCATATGTTCCAAAGTGTAATAAGCTGTTAAGTTGCTTAAAGAATCGAAAATGTAATAAAAAAAAGTTTGATAATAGAAAAAAGACATTTAATAGAAGAATCCAAATATATTTTGCAGTTTCAAAACAGTTCCGGAATTCCGATATTGGGTATCCAGTATCGTAACTCAGTTCTGGAATTGAAACCCTTCCGATATGAGATGCCCTAGTAGTTAGTCAAACATATGCCAACAGCGCATCTCTTCCTATTTCGGTCACACAGTACGCAGAGGCGATAAGAGTCTGGAAAAACTGATTGTCGTTGGGAACACCGAAGGCAAACGATCGCGTGGTCGTTCACCAACCAGATGGGACGATCAAGTGAAATACTCATCGTCCTCCAAATTTTACGCGATCGTGAGAGACGCGCTGGACCGAAACCGATGGAGGCAGATCATTCGCTCCAGATATAACCCCGATGCTGACCACGAGCCTCAGACAAGAGGGACCCACCATAGAGAGAGAGTAGTAGTCAAAGTTTACGGTACTCTGACAATTTCTTGAGCAAAATCGAAACGTCCAACTTAGAGATACAAAATTGAATTTAAATCAAGTTTTGTAATAGCACTGTAAGGTACGTAGGAAATTCTGTACCTGGGTATTTATTTAACAAGAAAGTTAACTGAACCTAACCAAACTTTGCCTTTAAGAGCTTGATTCAGACAACCAGTTAACCAAACACGTCTATCTAGGTGTCCAGCATAAGTTGACCCCTAGTCGCTGCGATGTGATGGATGGATCAAAATATGTCAAATCATTAATATTGACGAATGCTAAGCAATTTATCTACCAAAATTAAAAATTAACGTTACTTATGGCGTAATTGTCAACTATTTTGGTAGGTTTGTCCTCTCCAAAAACGCCAAATTATCAGGTACAAGCCCCAAATTTAGTTTTTATTTGTTTTTCCTAAAAAGTGAGTTAAACGGAGATTGTGATTCAATTTTGTGGTACAAAAAAAATATGGTAGTCGAATTGATAACCTCCCCGTTTTTGGAAGTTCGTTAACAATTGGCTTACACTTGGCCGTGATTTTGCCTGACATTAAGCGGAAATGTGGTCCGTGGTGGAGTGCACTAACCTTGAAGAAGCTGATTCACGCTAGACAGAAGATCTCAGATTATAAGCATAAGCATATACAGCCGACTAAATGATCCCACTGCGGAGGACTCTGAGCCTTTTCTCACAAAAAGAGAAATAAGGCGATATTCTTCCAAGCTGGCCCAGTGCGGATTGGCGAATAACGCATCACCACGAAAGATTCTACATGTTGTGTTTATAATTATTATAATTAGCTTTAAAATATACTATTTTTCAAAATGAGCTATTAAAATATATATTTTTTTTTTAATAAAGAGTGACGACACGATCAGGTCATGTGCCTGATGGTAAGCAACATGCCTGCCACATAACAGCACAGTGACACGCAGCTATTGGAACATGAAGAGTCCAAATCATTACCTAGCACTGCACTGCGCTCGTCACCCAGAGATCTAAGATGTTAAACCGGAACACAGTATTGTTTGCACATTACTGCTTGGCGCTAGAATAACTGGCAAAGGTGTGGTACTTCCCCAGACGGACTCTGCCAAGAGTCCTACTACTACAATAAGTATAATACCACTATAAAATACCTTATAAGTACCTACACTTCTAAAAATGTTTATTTGAGCGAAAAAAAATATGTTTTCGTGCATATTTATTTCAACGTAGGGGTGCGTTAATTACTTTTTAAAATAAATATTTTTTGTTAGATTTCTTTCGGTGTATTACGAAAATATAGTATTTTTGCGTATTATACATTTCTTCAACAAAAGGTATAGCTTAAGACCACAAGTATAGTACAATCATAGAATAGATAATACAGATAGAACGGACACTCCCCACCCCCCGCCAGTTTCAAGCTTCCTACCCCGCAAGAACGCGAGAAGCACTCAACGAAGGGTTATATCGGACGATAATTTTCTATGAGAATACGACCATGATGCTGTATTATTTAACAAAATGGTACCAAATTTTTCGTCTATTATACGAAACAAGAATAAGAGATTTTTGATTTCATAAGAATTTCTACAAAGATTGAATCATTTTTATAAACTGTGTTAAGCTATTCTGCGTAGCGATTCTGAAACCATTCGGGTCGGGCTGATCCACGGAAACTGGCCTCTACCGACTGGTTCGGGCAATTTGCGATTCTCAACGCCAATTCCGATTACTTTTGACGTTTGCAACCGACTACCAGCTGTTTTCTAATCGGATGGGATTCGGACAGCTTTTTTGTCGTGGATAGCTAAATACGATTTTCAGATTATTGTATTTACTTGATTTTTCTCTGTTTTTCTCAATATTTCTGTAAGATTATGGACAGTAAACGAGTTTTTATTAACTTTAGTGTGTAATATGTGTTTAGTTTTTGGAATTTTGGGTTATAAAATTTTCAAAGTTGGCAGTTTGTGCTCAAAAGAATTGCTAGAAATAGATTATTGCCACATTTGATTTGTTGATATTGTTTATTTTTTGAGATGAAAATATGATACATGTTTGTTGTTTGAGCAAAAAGCCAAGAAACCACAAAGAAACATTGGAGATACGAGACATCTCGTCAAACAACGATATAACAGCAAGAGCGGAAACAACTTTGGCCCCAGTGGTCAGTGGTGGTCACAAACATAGTCGGAGCTAACTAAGTAAGAAGACCGTGTGATAAGTGCGTGCGTCTATAATATTACTTAGTGCCAGCCCAAAAGGGGTGACCCACGAACCCCTCTGGTCCTTGTATAACAAACAGTATTTTCGTACCTATCTGTTCGACTTTAGTTCTATCTATAGATAAAGGAAAGGTTACTTAAATGTACTTCTGCCAGAACTTATTGGTCCCCAATCCCTATAATGACAACGCAGACCCCGTAGGTGTATATAAAAGTAGCACCTTGCCGGTGTACGGCATGTGATTTAACAAACATTAAACTTACTTAGATATAGCTAGATATGTGGGACAAAATCCCCAAAGTTATAGGTACTATGACAGGTAGGTAGGAGTCTTGGTTCAGATGACCGATCCACTTCAGGTAGTCTTCATAATCCGAACTACAGTTATTTGACGATTTGTATATTCCTACCATGAGTTAACTTTTCTACCAAATTTGTATCTGTATTCGAAAACTAGGTGGGATAGCTTGTCTTTGGTCTGGCCAAAAGACATTCCTACGCCAATCCGATTGGCGTTGTGAATCGCAGATTCCGAACCATTCGGTAGCGGGACCGCTATCGGTCGGTGAGTCGGTTCGGCTGGTCGGTCGACTGGTTTCAGCATAAGCAAACTGATTGTTGATGAAAGTTATATTTACCTACATTAAAGATCGAACACTAACTAGGTAAGATTATAGACCACTTAACACAGGCAGGTGAACTCACGGGTCATAGCTATTCCATAAAATAATTTAGTAACCCTAGATGACACGCACACATGCGTAAATGTGTTCGAACGACATAAATATGCGTAGTTGTGTGAGTGTAGGTATGTCAACTGCACCGTCTGTATAGATTTTAGGCCGAGTGTCCGGGGTGTGGTACAATACAACAAATTGTAGTATGGTTGATCCTAGATGTTCCTGCTTCTATAAACGCTCGTTTGTGTTTTGTTTACCTATTAGTCAACGTGAATACGGCCCCAGAAGCCAAACTGGTGGCTATATGATCTAAATTAAACCAAAATATTCAGTTACATCGTTATAACTTATAACTCGATTGTGAAACGGATAATGCAGAACAGATCAAATAGCGCAAGTTTACAAGGGTGTTGGTATCGTCTTTGATACAAGTTTTAGAACTTATTAATTGTCAGAACTTAAAATATTAAGTTATAAAGATTAGACGCAGAAATAGTTGAAATTCGCACATAACTTTCATGTCATTAAATAGCTCATGATATGCGTCACTTTTATATAAAGCATTTTAGAACACATTTGCTCGAAAAGGGTCCCTTATTTCACCAATTTCAATATTGTAATGTATCTCATTACGTACTCGTGCGATAATGTAATGTAAAACTCACGGTTTATCAAAATGCTCCGACTAAAACGAACGTTACTTTTTTAAATCTTAGCAAAGAGTTTTTATGCCAGAAAAGTGGTCAACATTTTGTGAATAACATTAACTTTGGGTGATAAAATATAATAAATAAACATTTATTGACTGGCCTCGTGGCTTAGTTGGTAGTAGCTCTGCCTGCGAATCCGAGGGTCGTGGGTTCGATTCCCACCCAGTGCAAATATTTGTGTGATGAATTCAAATGTTTGCACTGTGTCTAGGTGTTTCTATGTATAATAAGTATGTATTTAAAACTATATAAGTATTATATCAGCTATCTGGCCGCCATCATAAAAGCTTTGCTTAGTTTGGGGTCAGATGGTGTTGTGTGTGAATTGTCCACCAATATTTATATTTATTTATTTGATTCTTTAATTTTATTAATTTTGACCATGAATTACAACAATGTATCATTGTCATTAGAGCCAAATGCGGAGGTTCGCGGGCCGGCAAGGGCGATACTTGGCAGGGCCGTCAATATCCGGGGGGTTTTAGTCGGTTTTAGCACCATGTCCGTCCGTGGTGTCGAGCCCGACATGTCCCTGCATAGTGGTCATGAGTAGATGCATTGCTGACAAAAAGAAAAGAAAAGTAGGTGGGGGCGATATTTTTCAGATTTTGGCACGCCTAAAAATATTGAAGATCCGCGGCTGAATGTTGTCCAGTATTTTTGAAGAGAAAATGTGTTGTTGTTTGTGAAACAGGAAATATGTTTTTATACATAACAAAATTAGAAAATAATACGGTGGCAATATAATACTACATACATACTGTCGAATACTACGCATAATTTGAATGTAATAACAGCAACACGAGCGAGCTCAATTTAAATTGAGCCTTGTCAATAATTAACAGGGTACGATTTAGTTTCAGCAATTATTGTCACTCCAATTAATGCGTATTATTATATTAATTCCAATTTATTTCTCATTTGCGAAGGCGATTAATTAATTTTGGTAATGTCAACATTTCGTATAATAATTGCATACGTAAACACAAGTTATTAATCGACTAATTATAGTAGCAATTAACATATTCGTTTCAGTTGTAAATTCGCTTCTATTAGTAAACTATATACAATCTATTTGAAATTACGTAAACAGATTATGCTAAATCTGAACCTAAAATTGAACTTTATTGGGTTGAACTCTGAGAATTTTAACTGACGTACATATTCTATGAAATCGACATTTAGAATTTCGATAAAGCTAGTCAAATGTTCAGGGTTGGAAAGCTGAATTTAAGGATTTTGTACCTTAATCAAACCGCAATTGACCATCACGAGGCGGGTTCGCAAGGGCGCTAGTACCATTAATAATAATAAACTCTTTATTAAAAGACCACACAGAGTAAAACACAAACAAAACAAAAAATAAACTTAGTAACTAATGGGTGAGACTCTTAATTGGCGGCCTTATTGCTTAAAGCAATCTCTTCCAGGCAACCTGGTACGGAAAAAGGATATAATTTGTACAAAAGTGGCCCTTAACTTATTTAGAGATGGTCAGAAAAAACACAACTTAAGTACACATACTTAACAATCTATAGCAAACACTGAATTAACAGAAACACAAAATTATGTACATAATATGCAACACTCATATACCTACATACATTTTACTTGTTACTTAAATTATACATACATAAATATAATTTATGTTTTTACCATTATCATTTTATTTATTTTACCATATTCTATGGCAGTACCGTGGTTAGGATCTAACCCGCAGGCATAGAATAGATAATATTAAACGCAGGTGTACCGCCTAACTCTCCTGTTTTCTGCTATGCTTTGATTTGTGACCCAGCTGAAAGCAGACAACTAGGTACACCTGCTTTCCGTTCCGCTGCATACGGAAAGCAGATGTAGTTGTCTCCTTTCATCGGCGTTATCGAATTGGCCGATGATGTCACAAATCAAAGCATAGCAGAAAGGAGGAGAGTTAGGCAGTAGACCTGCCGGTCCAGCGACTCTGCCGGCTGGAGTAACCCGTGAAGAATTTAGTCTGTAGAGGCACCACTCCAAGTGGTGTAGCCTGACATACTCTGCCATATTCCTACACGACGTCCTTGAGCCTCACGGAATTCTAAATATCGGCTTCGTAGATTCTCTAAAACATTAAGTGGAAATTTAGATGGCGACTGGTTGTCAAATATACCATTCTAATTAGTCCGTCTGGTAGCTCATGGAAAAATGTGAGACTCGTATCTAATATTTTATCAAACTATTAACAATCGACGATATTAATATATATCATCAAATTTCCGATTCACGTTTCCTTATACATCGTACAATGAAATGACGTCACTCAAAACTTCAAAGCACTGTATTTTCATCATTTTTTGTTTGTGAAAGAAAAAAATGCGTGTACAATATTTTTTAATAATCTAATTAACGGAATAAACTAATTAATTATTCCTCATGCCTATTCTCGGTAAATTTTGTAAAAAGTTTAGCATTTATTTTAAAATATAGCGTGTTATTTTGTATTATTCTATCCATGATAGTACCCATATAGTAGATATAGTACCCACGAAGCAGTGCGTAGACTCGGTCACGCCGCGGGTTCCGTGACAGCATTATCTAATTGCGAGGCGCGGCTAATTCACGCAGTCGCGTCACTTTTTCGGACGAACTTTACACTTTTCACGCGAGTTGTTACTAAGCTATCAGCTAATTTAAAGGTTAAAAGGTTTAAGCACTGTAGTCACTTATGCAAGACTAGCGCTACCGCAAGCTAAAATGGCTATGGCCAGGCCTTTTTTGTCAATTATTCTTTGAGGGCGGGCCAATTGACGAAAGTTGTCTATAATTTATTGGAGAACTAGGTGTGCCACCGGTGCATCTTTGGAGGCAATGCGCGCCCCTGCGTGCTCCCACAAAAAATGTCCTGGGTGTGACTGTTACGAGTATTACCTATGGCTAAATGGTATTACTTTTTAGAAGCGATAACTTTTAAGCGCGTTGGGAATATATTGAGATGGAACAAAAACAATTGAACTGATGACACTGTGGCTGGCACTGCTGTATATTATGTACCTATTAGCAACGCCTAACGGTTTTAGCCGCATAGTTTCTGTTCCCGGTATAAAAAGTAGCCTGTTAGACTATAATCTGTGTTCCAAATTTCAACCCAATCCGTTCAGACGTTCCGACGTGTTTGAGCAACACACAAACGTTCACATGTATAATATTAGCAGGAAGTAAGATTTACATAATAATTTTATTGTAAAATTTTAGACTTCTGTTGGGACTCCCGAAGTCCCACTGTTATTATCGAATACAGGTTTGGATTTGACCGCCATTGCGACTTTTGTCAGACAATGCGGTATTTGATGGAACGCAGTTACCTAGAAGAAACCGATTCAGTCTAAACTCGAAGACACTCAGCAGGTCTACTACGAAAACAAACTCCGAATGATCGGATCCGACCGACAACTGAATCGGATTGTAGCCTACCACGAAAAACAGTCGGATCGATACATCTCGGTCGGAAGTTATAGACTTAGGTCGGATGAGGGTCGAATCGAACGAAACGGCCGATTCTATCTCAACCGACAGATTGTCTTTCGAGGTAGGAAAAGTCCATAAGTTCGGCCGATATATCGTTTATCGGACTTCGTAGTAGGCCTGCTGGTTATGTCCTTCAGTGAGTGCACACTCCTCAGGCAAAGTATGACATTCTATGAGATTGCATTAGATATTCTTATGATGAAATAGAGTTAAATGCTTTATTCGAATTTTAAGAACATCAACCATGACAATATGTCTAATTTTCGTAAATAGTAAAAAATCGATAAATTTGCACTCTTCACACATTCTGCACAATTTTTTAAAATTCGAATTAAGCATTTAAATCTAATGCAATCTCATAAAATGTCATACTTTGCCTGAGGAGTGTGTACTCACTGAAGGACATAATCTGAGTGTCTTCGAGTTTTGACTTAATCTGTCTCTTATGAAAAAACTCGTTTTTTAGGGTTCCGTAAAACGTAAAAACGGAACCCTTATAGATTCGTCATGTCTGTCTGTCTGTCTGTCTGTCTGTCTGTCTGTCTGTCTGTCTGTCTGTCCGTCCGTATGTCACAGCCATTTTTTGCCGAAACTATGAGAACTACACTGTTGAAACTGAGTTAGTAGATGTATTCTGTGAACCGCATTAGGATTTTTACAAAAAAAATCAAAAAAAAAGAAAAATTAGGGTTGCCCCCCATACTGAGAACTGAAACTCAAAAATTTTTTTTTCATCATACCTACACGTGTGGGGTGTCTATCGATAGGTTTTCAAAAATGATGTTGAAGTTTCTAAACTCATTTTTGTCTACACTGAATAATTTGCGCAAGAGACACTTCCAAAGTGGTAAAATGTGTGTCCCCCCCCCCCCTCTAACTTCTAAAGTAAGGGAATGAAAAATCTAAAAAAAATATATAATGTACATTACCATGTAAACTACCAACGAAAATTAGTTTGAACTCGATCTGATGAGTAGTTTTTTTTTAGTACGTCATAAATACACTATTATTGAAACTTCGACCAAAGTTACAACGAACTACAAGAACTATGTGTACTATGTATATTATGTTACTTGCTGCAACGGAACCCTTCATGGGCGAGTCCAACTCGCACTTGGCCACTTTATTTTCAAAAGAGACAGAAACTTTGAAATGGAGTAGAAGAAGACTAATATGATTTTCTGGCAGAAGATCACAATTTCCTGAGACCACATGTTCCTATTTGGTTACGAATTACAAACAAACCGATACTGATTCATTGCGTGTGTGGATCCGCTGATGGGGCAATCCATAACCGTAGAGCGTTTGAATAAGCATGCTGTAACAGTCATATTTCAAAGTTTAACTGAACCCCAATCATGTTTGTTTGAGTTCATTTGACATCGAAAATGTTGAATGTACGAGTATATTTATTTACTTTGATTTCACTGAGCTTTAAGCATTTGACAGGTTCACTCGCTGAGTAAATTTTGTTTTTAATAGATTTGTAGCACGAGGTAAGATTCAGGTATATTTTAATCATATATCTACGTAACTGACTTCTTAATTATCATCAGAATCAAATTAATTGGTTACAAACTAGAATGTTTTTTTTTATAATAAAATCAAAACCGTCCAATAAATAAATCATTAAATGTTACAAAAATTACAATTAAGTATTTAAAAAAACAAGAACCAAGTGTATGATGCTTTTCACCTTTGACACAAATAATTACTATCATATAAACGTGATAAACATACCTATACGATACACTTATCACAAGTATGAATAAGTGACACAATTTATGTTCCCAATGCTCGATGCTATCTCTCTCAATAACATGGCTGTTATTGAGAGAGTAGTGCCTTGAGGCCAAGGCATTGTCAAATGTAGGTTGGCGAATGACACTTATCCCCGAAAGATAGATCTTTCGGAGAAAACGTGAGTAAATTGAGTTTTTCCTTGTCGTGATGCCAAACTCGTCCATCTAAACTGTATGTATATGTACTGTGCCTAGGTGTTATCTATGTATAATAAGTAGTATGTAAATAAATTGATTAAAACGTATAAATCTGGCTCCCATAGCTTTGCTTAGTATGGGGCTAGATGGTGCTGTGTGTGAAATGTAAACCAATATCATTAATTTATTAATACTTAGGGAAATACCCAAAAGAGCAGACGAGATTTAAACCTACGACCTCAGGACTGCCAGCCTAGCTGGCTAATAGCTATCTAGCCACCATGACTTTTTGAAGTAAAATCTTCTTTTGACGTACCACACAAATCTGTCACACACAGATTATTCGTGGATTATGAATTGACCTCAAGCGTCACACTTGTGAATAATAATAAATAAATATTGGTAGACAATTCACACACAACACCATCTGACCCCAAACTAAGCAAAGCTTGTATGATGGCGGCCAGATAGCTGATATAATACTTACATATATAGTTTTAAATACATACTTATTATACACAGAAACACCCAGACACAGTGCAAACATTTGAATTCATCACACAAATATTTGCGCTGGGTGGGAATCGAACCCACGACCCTCGGCTTCGCAGGCAGAGCTACTACCAACTAAGCCACGAGGCCAGAGAATGTAAGAAATCTTCGGGTGAACTCGGGCAATTTCCAAAGTTTTCACTTATATCGGCAGTCCATATCACTGCCAACTTTCTTCTTAGGACAAGATGGTACTATCAACGAGATTCGCTGTCAGCTTATAACTTCCGGCACCGGTTCTTACCATATCGGGAAGCAAGGCCATCGATGGCGGTTGCGCAAGCGCATATTTCGAGAAGTGATCCGTTCTCTGTTGTCATGACGCTAACGAGGACGATACCTAACCATTAGCCACATCAAATATAATCTTATGAAAATTCAAGTAATTGGGTGACATATGCACAGTTCCTTCAGACTAGGACATAATTTACATAATAGTCAAAGTTCTTTAAAAATAAGTGGACAATTTTTACGTCAATTAAAAAAGTACATAATAATAAGGCATACAAATAATAAATAGTAGTAATATCACCATACCAATTGCAAGTCATTTAAATTAACAGTAATTGTTGTACTTACTACATTAGTTAGATACAAGTAATTTTTTACTTTACGCAACACCCTATGTACAGGGTATATATGTGTACATTGTTACATGAAAAAATGTACCCATTTTAAAGTTAATAATAGTCTGGTATCGCACTTATTCTACTTTTTAGTCCGGCAAAATCACGGAAACTCGTGATGCTCTGCTAGTACCTACTATTATAGTTATGACTCCATGACAGTTTGTATGTTTGATCAGGGTAGCGATTGTAAATGCGATTCCGAATGGTTCAGAATCGGAATAACAATCCCTGTCATGTTAAATGTCATGTCATGCTAAACAGATAAAAGCCGGGTCACACAGAGGCGATCCGATAGCGATAGCGATCCGATAGCGAGACGATATTTTTTGTAATGTTCGAATTTGTATGCAACCTGACACACAGCAAGCGGGCGCGATCCCATACTCGGTATCGGATCGCTATCGCTATCGGATCGCTATCGCTACCGGATCGCCTCTGTGTGACCCGGCTTTAAGACTAAGACCGAGAGATGAGATTCCGTGTCGGATGCAACCGAATGGATTTAGAATCGCTAACCAGGACTTATAAATATTGAAAAACTCGCGACTTTCCTACTCCAGTTCTATTTTGTTTCGTATGATCAAACGAGTAAACGATGTTTGATCGGACGAAACGAAGTACAACCGTAGTAGGAAAGTCGCGAGTTTTTTTCGAAATTACGTTTTTCGGAAAGAGAGTAGACGTTCAGATCGAGGTAAAATTTGGCACAGATTATATGTATATAGTCTGGCAACACTTTTCATCGCGAAAAAACTACAGAAATGCGAATTATGCGAGTGAAACAACGATACTACTAGTTTATGTTTAAAAAAATACGCCTCATACCGGAACACAGTGATGTGTGCACATTACTGCTTTATTAATAAATGTACTGCACCCCGCAGCGTAAGACGTGACTTTCCTAAACTATTAAATGTATTTTTCTTAAATTAAAAGTAACCTAAGTTACGCCTTATAACAACCCCAACCACCGGTATCTTGGGAATGAAAAGTCCTGTTAAAATCGGCTCAGCCTTTATAAAAATTAGCTGGAATTAACAGACCGACGTTTAGTATCGGATACATTTCGGGGAGTGTGTAAATGATCTGCATGATCTAATACCACCTTTTTCGAACTGCTCGTAGCTCGAAAAAGCGACAAAGTTTCGAGGTTGATGTTCCAAAAGCGCAAACGAAGAGTTATGGCTCTACTTTCGTGAAAGAACGTGCTTTGGAATGCGTTGCCTGAATGGGATTTCCCATTTTTTTTGGTTAATTTCTTAGTATCGAATCATAAATTGAATCGGTTCCTTCTAGGTAAGCACGCTCCATCGTGGATCATACTCGTATCGTTGCTCAACATCAAATGACATGGTGGTCAAGTGTAAAGCTATAAAAGATTCAGAAATTAAAAAAAAAATGTATTAATGTAGGTACCTACCTACTTTAATTTGTGTTTAGTGAAAAGCCGTTAATTTGTGTTAATTTTATTAATATGTATAAAATATATACATGTTGCACACGTGCTCCGGCAAACTACAGAACATTACTCCTAGTTCTAGAAATCTAGTCAGGGTTACGCGTTTTACCTGTATTATGCCAAAAGAGTAACATTGTAATCATTATCGAGAGAATCGGTTACATCTAGGTAAGTAAGAAATTGCAGGGAAATTGTTTCCAGAGAAATTACAGGGCTTAAAGATATAACATCTTAGATCTCTGGGTGACGAGCGCAGTGCAGTGCTAGGTAATGATTTGGACTCTTTTATGTTCCAAAAGCTGCGTGTCACTGTGCTGTTATGCTGTGCTGTGGTAGGCATGTTGCTTACCATCAGGCACATGTCTTGCTCGTCTCGTCACTCTCTATTTAAAAAAAAACAACGTTCCATAGTAGACCGCATCGTCGCTTAACATCATGCGAGGTGGCGAGGTGGCGAGGTCAAGCGTAAACCTATTTAAAAAATAACTCTTTTACTATCTCAGGGTGACGAACGCAGTGCAGCTCTAGGCAGTAAACTGAATTCTACATGTTCAATATCCAGAGACGCATGTCTCCACAGTCCACACTATAGAGGTATTATAAAAAAATATATGAGAGCAAATAAATCTTGAAAAAAAAGCGGTGTTCTGCATACATTTTGTCGCGTCCTAACCTGAGTTTTGTTGAAAGCAGCACTTTATAAAGCAGATGTTGGGACTTGAGGCCTCTCACAGTGGAAAGTCATGGATGTAATATGTCTTTCACTCTGTCATTCTGTCACTCTGTCCCATTGCTGGCTAGCGAAAAATACATGTCCTTAAAAGAAAGCTTTGTAGGAACATGGCGATTTCCTCACGGTGTTTTTGTCCACCGTTAAAACTGGTGGTGATGATAAATTAGTACTATATAGTACTGTATAGTGTATATGAACCAATAAATTCAAAACGGTGAAGGAAAACATCGTGAGAAAATCCAAATATTCCTAGAATCTTTCTAGGTCAGCCGTCATCCACCGACCCGCACTGGGCCACCGTGGTAAATTATGACTCTCTCCTTGCGAGAGAAGGTCCCGAGTCCCAGCAGTGGGAGCATTTATTGGGCTGCTTATGGTATGGGACCACTGATTTATTCACGCGATTTCGGGGTTGGCAACTAATTATTCTGTAACGCTTTGGCTACTTATAAGTCGCCCCTTTCCGCTAGTACATTAGTTCTGTATCATCATCAACATCATCAGCCCACTAAACGTTCCCACTGCTGGGACTCGGGGCCTTCTCTCGCAAGGAGAGAGTTGAGGCCATAATCCACCACGCTGGCCCAGTGCGGGTTGGCGGATGATACATGACTTCGAAAGATTCTAGGTGCATGTCGGTTTCCTCACGATGTTTTCCTTCACCGTTTTAAGCTAGCGGCATTACGCACATGACTTCGAAAAGACAGTGGTGCGTGTGGGTTTGAACCTGGGGTCTCCGGACCGGCAGTCGCCGTTCTCCCGACTAGACCAGCCGTAACATTATAACCGTAGCCGTAGTTCTGTATAACCTTTTGTAACTCTTCGAATTAATGGAGTAGACACTAGTCATCGATCAGTACCTTATAAGGACAGCGCCATCTGTGGAGTTCCCGTTTACTCTGAAAACATTTATATTCAAATTTGTTTTTCTGCTTAAGGCACCAAACGCATTAGGCAGTTGAGCAGCTTCTAAATTATCGTCGAATTTGCCCAAAGCTTGGGACAAATAATTATTTTTGCTCGGAAAAAAAATAATGATATCTCTACGACGTCATATATATATATATATATTGAATTTTCAATTAACCGTTTGTTCTTTTCCCTTGTCGTGAAAGAATAAAACAAATGATTTTGTGGTTTTATTAAGCGACGGCAAAAGTAAAAACTTTTTTTCGCAGAAAAAAATTTGGAAAAATATTCGATTTAAGTAATCTAAGTAACTTAACGCCATATTGGCCTCGGCTGCTCTGTCGAGCGCCTTTCGCTTTACCCCTACTCCGCGGCCGACAGTCACGCGATAAAGTTTGAGCCGATGATATAAAAGTTTCACTTTAATAATAAAAAAAACACACATATAACATAAACAAGATACAAAAACAACGAATGTTATATTTGGAACTACCTCAGAATTTAATCGCTGAGCCGAAAACAAGAACAATAAGTAAAAAAAACAGCGTTCTCGTAGCTTTCTCGCAATATAAATAATTTAAAATATATACAAATAATTGTTAATGTGAAAGTTTGGATGTTTGTTGTACCGAAGCGATTGATCACAAACAAAAAACTTCTGAATTGATCGGATTGACAATAATTTAGGTATGAAATGGCACATAGGGTGCCAAAAAATGAAGAGTTCCTTAAGCCTTTTTCCAAATTCTACGCGGACAAAGTCGCAGACAGATACTAATCTTCACTACATAGTATAAAACAATGTCACTTCCCGCGTCTGTCCATCCCTATTTATGCTTAGATCTTTAAAATCACCAAACAGATTTTAATGCGGGTTTTTTAATAGGTAGAGTGATGCAAGAGGCCTTCCTCTTGTATGTATAATACGTGCATAAAATAGCAGAGAAACACGTATAATTTAAAAGGTTTCTAATATAATGTCATAAATAAACAGATTTTTTGCCTTTACACTGCAAACGCTGGCTGAACCCTATGAGCTAGATTAGAATAATGTACAGCAGTATTGTACCTCTTCAAAAGGTTTACCAAAAAGTCTGTAATAGTATATTTATGTCTATATCTTAGGAATAACGCTCAATAACCCTTTTTATTAGTATATTTAGTATCAGCATTGCATCCGTGCGAAGCCGGGGCGGGTCGCTAGTACATAACATACTATATAAAATCAAATGTCATTATGTTTGTTTCCAGTGAACTCTACACCCAGTCAACCGATATTCACGAAAGTTTGAAAATATGTGTAATCTGGGTAGCGATTCTGAATCCATTCGGTTGCATCCGACACGGAATCTCATCTCTCGGTCTTTGTCTCATCTGTTTAGCATGACAGAGACAGGGATTGTCATTCCGATTACGAACCATTCGGAATCGCATTTAGAATCACTACCATGATTCAACTTGAGAGATAGGATAGTTAAGTTAATAGCTCAATATTGATTTAGAATTTTATAGCGTTAAAATTTTAAAATAT
The DNA here is from genome assembly GCA_963693475.1 of Ectropis crepuscularia. NCBI lineage: Eukaryota > Metazoa > Arthropoda > Insecta > Lepidoptera > Geometridae > Ectropis > Ectropis crepuscularia. Next base: position 4,796,940 of record OY856340.1, read on the forward strand.
GGACCAAAAAAAATTTAATTAACTTATTATACGACATAACCCGAACGAAGCCAGAACGAGCCGCTTGTATTATCATAATTATGTTAGCAGATGTTTTCCTCGACGGAAGAAATGTCTCCCTACCCTTCTTCCATATAATATCTCGTTTTAATTGAATACAAACATATTACATATTTATTTGACATAGGGAACTGAAGATGTTATTTGTGAACCCATTCGGTCCGAAGGTCCGAACTAGTACAAAATACTGTATCTCAGTACCTAATGGCTTCTTTCAGTAACAAAAATTTAAATGTTAGTATGTAATTAATAAAGTTCCATAGCCAGTAGACGCCACTATCGACCAACTACCATAGGCCTTTTTGCTAAAAAAAATTGGCAGGCAGGAACTGCCGATAGAAGTGAAAACTTATAACTCAGAATTCGATAGCACACTATGGAAACTACGCGGGTGAAACCGGAGGGTGCTGCTAGTCTGGAGTACATTTTCAAAGTTAAGTCTAACTAAGGCTTCTAAGCATGGCAATCTAGACTAGATGGCCATGGTTAGATGCATAAATGTGTAATGGTAACCATGGTAACACGTAACGCATTTCTAGATGGCCATGGTCCCGAGTTCACCCGAAGATCTCTTTCATTTTCGAGCGTGACGCTTGAACTCAATTCAAGGCCCACGAAAAATCTGAGTGTGGTGTGCCAAAGTAAGTTTTCACTTCAAAATTATTATTGTTCAATGATGTACATAACAGTGCTTGCAGTAAGAGCTCTGCCTCACTAGGCTGCCATGGTGACGTCGCCGGCGGCGCAAGTCTGGCTTCTTCTGGCAACCGAGGGTCGCCATGTCGAGTGGCCATGGCGTCTCGACAGTCATTCGTTTACCGTCCTCAGGAATGGGGAATGGACGTAGAAGAAATTGCACTTCTTCTTCTCACAGTTATGTACGTCGCAGTAAAATGGAAAAAGAAAAGAAGAAAAAAAGGAAACTATGGGTGTATCCCTCTCACTCATTTTTTTCAATATCAAATACAATTAAATATTTGAGCGAGCGTCCAAAATGGCGGCTGAGTGAGGGAGGTGCAGTTAACACGTGTAGATTATAGTGGCAACGTCGCCAGGCCGCCAGTGTAGCCAGAAGCCACGTAGGGAACTGTCGCTTCTGGCAACGCTTCCAAATTGGCGACGTTGCCAAACCGTCGCCAAGTGAGTTAGGTAACATACATTTCAATATTAACTGCTTGGATACGTAGCCGGCGACGTAGCCATGGCGGCCTAGTGAGGCAGAGCTCTAAAAGAGTCCAGTTCATCACTCTTGTTTATCCAGTTTTGTGACATTACATGCTAACATTGACATTGATATAGTATGGTTTTATTGATAAATACTTAATATTAGTTAGTTAGTAATTCGTTGTTATTTTTAGTAAAGTAGGTTTTAGTAGTTTTAAAGTAAGTAGTTTTAGAAAGTAAATTAACAACAAAAGAAGTTTTCACTTCAAAATTATTATTGTTCAAGTAGGTATGTACTATACCAGTTCGTCACTTTTTTTATCCAGTTTTGTGACATTACATTCGAACATTGACATTGTTTTATTGATAAACAATTAATATTAGTTAGTTAGTCAGTAATAAGTCGTTATTTATATTAATAAATTTATATTAATAAAAGTGTTCCTATAAAAGAGAGGATAAAAACAAATGCAAATACCTGTAATTTCCCAAAATTGGGGAAAAGCAAAAATGTAGAATTCATTACTAAAAATGAATAACTTGTGCTTGTCTAATTTACATTTAATAAGTGTCAATTATTTATTAAACAAATGATTAGTACACAATAACCAGCAACAGAAATAGTGGCAGGATCCAGTATAACTATAGTAGACGTAGTAATATAGAGTGATGAGAGAGTATTATGTCTAGTACAGTCCAGTTTGGACATAACAATATTTGCTTGTAATGTCCAAACTGGACTGTACTGGTCCAGTTTGGACATTACAAGCAAATATTGTTTTGAGATATGATTGCTTAGGATAAAGCAGCCTACTAAATGTTCCCACTGCTGGGACTCGGGACCGTATCTCGCATAGAGAGAGTTAGATCGCTGACCCCAGTGCAGGTTGGTGGATAACGCATAACCTCAAAAGATTCTAGTAGCACGTCGGTTTTCTCACGATATTTTCCATCACCGTTTTCTTAGAAAATAGGGTAATAGTGCGCGTAGGATTCAAACTAGGGCTCCGGATCGGCAATCACCATTTTCCCGACAAGACCAGCCGTAACTACGATTGTTTAATTTTTTTTAAATAGAGTGACGCTACGAACTGGACATATGCCTGATGGTAAGCAACACGTCTGCCACATAACAGCACAGTGACACGCAGCTGTTGGAACATGAAGAGTTCAAATCATTACCTAGCACTGCACTGCGCTCATCACCCAGAGATCTAAGTTATTATATCTCTAAGCCCTGTAATTTCTCTGGAAATATTGTCCTTCAAACCGGAACACAGTAATGTTTGCACATTACTGCTTCGGTAGAATAACTAGCAAAGGTGTGATCCTTCCCCAGGCGGACTCTGCCAAGAAACCTACCACTGCAACTTTTTTTTTTGCCACACTACAATCATTTGTCACGGAATGTTTACTCTAGCTTACCCGGAAACGTGGAAACGACGCGACGTACATCGAAATGTCGGGGACTCTATACTCTATAAGTATAAACATAACAAGGCAAATATTTAATTATAATAAATTAAATTAAATACTAGAAATAAAATATCTTACCCGCGCAGCGCGCAGTTCGTGGTTCTGTTATTTTTCGGGATAAAAAATAACGTGTGTATTAAAATGTGTTCTTTCAGACTATAATCTGCCTGTATTCCAAATTTCATATGAATCTGTTCAGACGTGATTGAGACACCAAACATCCAAACTTTCGCATTTATAATTGAAACTACGCTAACTATACATTTTTCCACTCCTTTGTCTTAATAGACCATTCATGGACTGGCGGCTGGATCATCTCTAATGGGAAAATATTCTAAGCAAATTTAACGCGAAGTTTTAGAAATATTGAAATCTTGGAAATCTAATTAACTATTATCAATTTAGGTAGCGTAGAACTTTAGTTAGGTAGGTTGTATATTATAAAGGTTTGATTTTTCGAATTCAAGGAGTAGACTTTTACATGCTTTTACACTAAGAAATATGGAAACTTAACTATAGCGACACTATCGCGTTACTTGTGAAAATTTACCGTCAGCCTTCAAAAAATGGCGGGAAAAAGTTATTTCGTTATAGTTCAGCTACTCGACACTAGATGGCGCTACAATTTCCGTTCAGTTTTGCACCAGTTGTCTTGAGAAATATTGTGAAGTAACGAAGCTAGATGGCGCTACTAATACTCAAACGAAATATTTGTGATTTCAAAATTATAATAATAAACTAAATAGGCACTTAAATTTAAATTATTAAAATTGTTGAGTAATATTATATCTTAATTGGAGCACTTTAACCAAGTTTAAATGAATTAATTGATCATACGTGAATATTTTTTTTGATGGGGGTCAAAACTATCAACGAACCATGACACCATCGCTGGAAACTGCAGTTCAGTACAGTCATCGTCATTTAGTAGGTACGTAATGTTACTGCCGAATGCTATGCAATTATAGTTGCTGCTGGTATTTAGCTATAAATTTTAATAGCACAATTAATTTTGCAATTTTGCACCTTTTACTTCAACATTAGATTATAAAGGTACTTTAGGCCACGATGAAAAATATGAGATAACGCGCTTTATCATTTGTACTACTTATGCCAATTTGTTATTACGTACTTTATTTTATTACGTACGTATCCTTACCTCTCTTGCCAAAATAATATTTGAGGATGAAAATTCACAGCACTTCTCGAGCCATCTATTAGTAGGTATTTATCTACTGACCTAAAAATATTGTCATCGTAAACACAAAGCCCTTTGTTAAATCACAGAATAAACAATAGTGGCATCTATTTTTGTGAAACAAGTCAGCGACCCCGTCACAATACACAAATAAGACGGCTAATAAGGCAGGGCAGATTTAACAGGCAATAATGCTCGGGGGTGTCGCAATTTGTCCCGTCATTTGCGGACACATTTAGCCCTGTTTGCATGGTGTATAAACCACCACACCTTGCCTCCACCCTCCCTAGCCCACCACTCTAATATGACCTCGCTGCTCGTATCCGATCACTACAAAATATTACCATCCAAAGGTCTTCTTTTCCTGGTGAATCCACGCATACCCATTGGCAGAACCAGCCGGTCTCACCTGCTATTGAATCGTAATCATAAAACTTAACTAGTGTTCCGTTGGCACCGCGGCAGACAACCCTCATCCCCAGGAAAATTTACACGGCACCATGACGCTGAAATGAATATTTTGAAAGCCATAAAAAAAATCTTCGACAATTTGAATAAAAAGAAAAAGATGGACAATATGAGAAGACGAAGAGAATCAGTGGTATCTGTTTACAAGAAAACAACTAAGTTTCTGACAGCCAATACCCCCAACATCCTCAAAATAATGCCGAACAGAAAATATAGATTACTGACCAAAATGTTAGAAGAATACGAAGGGGGTATCGAACAGAAAGATGATAAAAATAACTACACTTCTGAAGAAGAAGAAGACTTTGGCGAAAGAGATCTAGATTATTATCTAGGAGTGAGAAAGAAAGAAAAATACTGGAGGAATCCTGCAGGAAAAGAACAAATCAGAAAAGATTTCTTACTATACCACTGTGGTATCACCGAAGAAGATTACGAGAAGAATTATAAGAAATCAGACCCAAAAATATCTTATGTTGTCCAACCAAAACTGAAACAAGTGCCTTTTAAAATACATAGGAAGAATAAACAACAAAAAGGGGTCTTAAAGGATGATTCTTGGAGAGAGAAGAGATTGTTCCGATTGTTCGCTTATAAGAGAGAGAGTGAACAGTCAACTTCCGATAGCTATAGCGAATGTGACTCTAGCGGAGAGACGAAAGATACTAATTCTGATGAGAAGACTAGCACTACTGATGATTTCACAGCAAATACCGACGGGGAAGAGGTCCGTTATTGAACGAATTTGAGTAATTGTTATACATCCACACAAAATACTAAAAACTGGTTCAAAGACTTGGATGCATAACTTTTGTTATTCTGTATAGCACACCCCACTTATTAACATCTTCTTAAACCGTTTACCGTTTTTTAAAAGATGGAAATTAATATTAAGGTTACCCGGAATCTTCTAAGCAATCCATCGTTTTCAGCGATAAGGCTACCAATTTTAATAGTAGTTTGTTTGAATTGCTTTTTCCTGTATACGAGTTTTGGTTTTGATATGTAGAATAAAGAATACCTACCGATCTATACATTACAGAATTTATGTTATCAAAATAAAAACTCTTTCTATTTCGCTGACCCCTAATATTTTCTCGGGACCATTTTTAACATTTCTCTTTTGTCCTCTTTCAGGGAGTGCGAATAAAGGAGGTGTCAGAGGGCAGACCATGCGACAACTGCCCTGAGCTGTGCCCTGGATTCATCCCACACGCTTGGAGGTGAGTACCATCTTCTTTGTCCTTCCGACGATGACGAATCATGAGACATTGACGCAGTACATCGAGCACGTATTGTGATCCTTTGTCAAGATTCATGAAAATACAAGTGACGTGTTTATATACTTTGAAATGTTCTGAGTCAAATAAATTGGGTAAGCATGTTTAGTGAAGGTGGTCACGGTTATCTATAAATTGTCAATGGTAGGCAGAAAATACGCTAACTATTTTTCAATGAGGATTTGTTGGTACGTCAACGAATGGAAAGACACACCAAAACAAGCAAACCATTTTATTTTTTCATCGCTGGGACTTATGGTCTTTACAAGATGAGATTCAAAATCAAAAAATCTGTCTTACATTTCTCACAGATTTGATTTTCAGAATGACTGAGATACGAGTAATAAATGGCTGAAAATACTATAATACGTAATCCTAATTATTGACATTGACAAATGATTATTATCCTACTTGAGCCCCAACTCATAGACTAAAGGCCCGTGAACAAAAAATACGGGTCAAATGAACCGCCAGGAGACCTATGTAGTATGATAGAAGGGTATAAAGTAATAAGATTCAGCACTATGCCGTCACTTGTAAGCTGTCCAACTGAGTACAGTTGAAGAGGGAGGGTTCCAATCCTCGATCATTTCTCCTTATCGCATGATTTTTGTACGGCGTTGCGGAATAATAGATTAGAAGAGGTATGGAAACTATAAAAATTATAATTTTTAGATTTTTAATTATTATTAGTTTGTCGGAAAAAAATATGATGTGCCGACGATTTACAGAGTAAATTTGGTCATTCGATTATGTACGGCATTGGTTCCATACAGTTTCAATACCTCTTCTAATCCATTATTTCGTAACGCCGTACAAAAATCATGCGACAAAGATCCAGGGTTGCAACCCCCCCTCTTCAACTGTACTCAGTTGGACAGCTTACAAGTGATGGCATAGTGCTGAATCTTATTACTTTATACCCTTCTATCTTACTACATAGGTCTCCTGGTGGTTCATTTGACCCGTATTTTTTGTTCAATGGCCTGTAGTCTATCACAGATTTTGTCTAGTTTAGGATTCGATCAAGTATAATTGGTCGAAGAGTTTAGGGTTCATAGCCAAGTTTTTCTTTGCAGTACTTTTCTGTACTTTGAATGGTATCTTTGAATCGGCTAAAGGTAATAAATACTTCGGTTAATTTGTATTTTATCTCTGACAAATTGATACATTGGCGATATCTTAGAATGCATCTCCACATTAACGCTTAATTGTGCCACAGCTGACGTTTTTCTAAGATAAATTTGAAGAGCCTGCGTGAATTTCAATAATATGACGGATTTTATCACTCATTTATTATCAATCATTTCTGTCATTTTAAAAACGTCTTACTCTACAAACAAGTTTCAATCAACATTACAATTTTAACCAAAAGCAAATACGAATTCGGATGATTTAGGTACTACACAAAACTTGAATTAAAGAAGCGGAAGTTATGATTTTATAAGAACCTTGATGTTTGTCGACCCTGGTATAGACATTTACGTCTAGCTACATTAATGAATACTAATTTTTAGATTCTATAACTGCATTAGTACGGTGTGATACAGTGATTCATATTATGTAAACTTAAATATATTTTTTGTGTGTTATACGTTTTGCAGATTTTGCCTGGGGAAAACTTCTAATTTATTATCTAATAGCAGCGCCCTACGGTTTCACCCGCTTAGTTCCGGACCTCCGTTATTTTCTTGGAGTAATAATAAATAATCATTCTTTGTATTATTCTCGACTATATTATTTGTTTATATACCAAATTTCATTCAAATCCTTTCACTAGTTTTTGCGTGAAAGAGTAACTAAACCAGCCGTATACATACTTTCGCATTTATAATATTACTAGCAGTGCTCCGCTGTTTATCATATAATTCCCGAACCTGATATTTTCCCGAAAAAAGAACACCATATATGTGATTTTACAAACCAATTTTCATTCAAATTTTTTTGGTTGTTTTTGCGTGAAAGAGTAACAAACATCCATCCATACATTATTATAAACTTTCGCGTTTTATAATAAATATTAGGAGGAAATAGGAATAGTATGATATCCTGCTAATATTGTAGGACTACGAGTTCCACTGCCAAGCGGAAACTGTGTTCCGGTTTAAAGGTCAATGTTTTCAGAAAAATCATAGGGTAAAGAGATAATTAACCTTATGTTTCTGGGTGAAAAGCACAGTACATTTCTAGGCAGTGATTTGGACTCTTAATGTTCATGTAGCTATGGGGCGTTGTTCTTACTCGTTTCCTATTATTTTATTTACTCGACGAAACAGTGAAAAAATACTTCAAATACTCGAATTAGGTAGTTTAAGAACTTGTTATGATTGTGTGGGTTCTTATCCACAGAATCATGGATTTATTTAACCTATTGTATTATCTGACTTTAACGGCATTGAAAGAAACAATAATAGGTTTATCAATAACAAATAAATATAGATACTTCCTACATCATTACTGTCATTCGGCTTGTTATCATGATCACATTATGTAATGAGCACAAACATCTCTTACAGTCAATTTAATGATAGCAATCCCGACCATCAGCTAGTCTTATCTAAACATGACAGTCAATGTTTATAATGCCGTCGACCTATTGAGCCAGCACACACCCATCATATTACCTATTAATATAAATATTATGAACATATTGCCATTAAACACGCATAGGAATAGGTAGTCCTCCTCATCGATTTCGGTTAAGGTGACCTAATAGCTATTATTCTTGACATGAGCTCTGATATAGTTCACCCACAGAAATGTAAAGAATAAGGTATTTATTATTTAGATTTATGTCGGTTCGCTAGATCAAACTTGATTTTGAAGCCCAAATTACAAATCCCTATTGCTTACCTGCCTAGGTATAATATACCTGAAAATGACAATGTCTAGATGTTTGTTGCTCTATCACTTCGTGAGAACAGACGGGACCAAGCTGAAATTTTGAATTTAAACATATTAAGTACAGTTTGAAAAAAATATGTATTATTTTTCATCCCGAAGAAATGTGGGGTGTGCTTTGGCGAATAGCCATTTTTTTAATTCTACGCAGGTGATATTATTTCTATAACGAAGTAGTCACCAAGACATTTATTTAGTAAACAAAACACAGCATAAGTACTTATCGCATGAACCGGTTGACACTTGACACTCACAAGCTTATCGGTTTCATTAACTGTCTATCACCAAGAACACGAGAGGATAACAACTTAAAAGCAACACCAACCTCGGCAAGAGGTCACAGTCGCAAGCGCATACGAGCATCGAGGCAAAAATATTGCCATTGTCACTTGACACTCCACGCGGTGAGGACGTGCTACCAATTCGAACTACAAAACTCGATCAACAATTATGTGCCTCTCGTTAAAACAATTTGAGGTCATGGACGTGTACAGAAAGATCAGCGATCAGCCCGAGAGAGAAAGAAGAATACAAAAGTTCCCTTCAAGAGAAAGAAACTATGCGGTGAGGAGAAAGAACAATAACAACAATTTTCGTCCCCACGTTAACTGCCAAAGCTGCGCAAGAGTCGCCGAAAGGGAGAGCAGCCAAAATGGGTGACTTCTGTGGTGCTCGAAACTGAACTCTGTGACTGAGAAGTGTAGAATATAAATTAGAAACTGTGAAAACACAATGATTCCTATAGTGAGACTGTACGTGTATTTAGTATTATATATTTTAATACTTAAATAATGGACTTTGTTTTTACAAGGTTTGTGACGTGATAGAAGTTATCGTTCAGTATAGATATCAGCATTCAGCACCTACTTATTTCAACGTAATCACACTTGATATAGGGAATTAGTAAAGAACGATAATTGAATGCCAAAACCAACAACAATGTGGCATGATAGAAAAATTCATAGCTACAAATTATGTGAATGTGAACAAATTATTTTCATGGTTGGATATTATTTAAAAATGTGCTTATTCATTTTCATAGTCACTGTTTGTGTAATACTCGAGGATTTATCCACATTTGATATAAAATCGTTATAAAACAATAGTTTGTGTTATAGTCATAAAATTCTTGCATCGGTAGTATTAACATCTGTATTTGAACTGTGGTCATTAACCAACCTATTAGTAGGTATTGGAGCCCGGGTACCAATCATGATAACGAGTTCAAACAAACACTAACTTTATTGAGAAGTAAATAATGAGGATTTTCCTGTGGTTCAGTTAGGTATCGTAATTTGAAACCGGTTCCATATCGTCTGGGGTCCAAACGTATCGGTGTTGTTTTGCAAAACTAGTCTTTAATAATATTTTTCCAAACGATTATGTTTTTTTTTTCTTAGAATTCTCATCATCAACAATAATTATAAAACATATTATTTTAAAAACTTATTTTATGCGCGTGAGATATTCATTGAGATGGAAAAAACGATTCAACTCGGGGCATTGTCAGCGTTATCGACACCTCTGTATATAAGTATGTACAGTATATTGTATGTGTATACAATGATTGTTCCAATTTTGCCTTCTGGTGTGTGATCTTTAAATAAAAATGTAAATACTATACTTCAATACTACTCAATTGCCCTCAATCATTTTATTTAGACTTTGTAGAGGGCGTTGCAGTTTGAGGTTGTTTATATAGAAACATCAACCTATTATTGTTACGTCTAACATTTTAAAACACACGGGTATGTACAATGTACATACATTATTTAATACAGAACAATGAAACAATTTCAGCTCAAAGACATTGTTTTACCACCGGAATTTTCAATTCAGGAAGAGACTGTCATTTTAATTACCAAATTAACAATTTTGTGTTACCTTGCTTGACTGCAAGTTAAATGACACACAATACAGAATATATTCTTTACATAATTAAAGATTTTGTTTTATTTAATATATCTGTATGTCAATAAGTGGATTCAGAGAGAGAATAAAAAGCACCTTGAAGTATTCTAAAGCCAGACTCGACCCAAATAATATACCTATCTTAGTTCAAACTTCTGACTAATCTATTCATTTCTTACAAAATGATTGAGCAACAAACTTTCAAACACGTGAACTATTACTAATATTACTTATTCCTAAAATTGTATGTTTGTTGACATTTCATCTTGATAATTAACAGGAACTGGAACCACGCGGGTGAAACCGCGGGGTGTTACTAGTCCTTCTAAAATTATAAATGTAAATGTATGTTGCTCAATCACGTCGTAATATATGAACGGTTCGGGCTGAAATTTGGAATACAGGTATACATATATATTATAGTCTGGAAGAACACATAGGCTACTTTGTGTCCTGAAAGAATAACGGAAACTACGCTAGTAACTAGTAACACTGTGGAACTCTGCTAGTTTATAATAATAGTAGAGTAAAATATTCGCAAAAAGCTAAGAGCACTCACAAAATTTTAATCTCAATCCTACGGCCAGTAATCTGATACACGTCGAACAAACATATTGGCTTAGAACAAATCCCAAATGGCCTTCGCAAATATTTACTCACTCCGTTGAGGGGATTTACGATAGCAAACGATCTTTAATGTTATTGGACTGATAGAATGATACTACCAATTAGTAGTATTACGACACCATGTGGTATTTGTTGTGTAAGTATGTTAGAAACAGAATAATTTATTGTTAAACTGTGTAGGGACTAGTTGGTAGGTTCTATACTTCTTTTGCCGTATTCAGCAGTTTTTGTTTACCAAAAATCTTATGGATTCACGTAGCGTTGGAGCGGCGGTGGAGCAGCGGAGTGTGACGTGCGCGTTTTAGACACTTTTTGGGTGGCTTAAATCTCGAAGTTGGCCTAAACGACATGCGTAATAGCAATATATCTGAAGATAATATATTTGTAGTGGTAGGACTCTTGGCAGAGTCCGCCTGGGGAAGTACCACACCTTTGCCAGTTATTCTACCGCCAAGCAGTAATGTACAAGCATTACTGTGTTCCGGTTTGAAGGGCAATGTTTCCATCTAGTAGATGATTTGTACTCCTCATGTTCCTATAGCTACGTGTCACTGTGCTGTCATGTGGCAGGCATGTTGCTTACCATCAGGCACATGACCTGCTCGTCTCGTCACTCTATGATATAAAAAAAAAATAAAAAAAAAACAGGTGACCTATTTAGAAACATTAGCGCTGTAAAGTTCCAAGTTATAATTTCACTTCTATCGACAGTCCTCATGACTGCCAATTTTTCAACTGACTCTAAGGTAGGAGAAGGTTCTCAATTCGGTTGCATTTTATTGTGTTTATTAAATTGTTGGCTCTCGTATGATAAGGTCGGTTTGTTCTCAATTGATTCTCAAATTGTTACTATTAGTACTTTTTTAACTGACATGTCCTTATTCTTATTCTAATCTGATTATTATTTTTAATTAATTTTTATGTGACATGTCATATTATTATTTGATTGATATCCGTTTTTTTTTTTGAGCTGACATTTATATCTATCAGTATCTGACAAATAAGTACCTACATATTATGTTAAATAATTGTTTGTAGTAATGTACTCTGTGATAATGTAATAATTAATCTTTGGCGATATACCGAGATATTTTCGAATACATAATGTGTTTTAAGTTTTTTTTTTTTTTTTTTAACTTCTATAGGTTTACACTTAACCGCCATCTCGCCTGATGTTAAGCGACGATGCGGTCTACGATGGAACGTGTTTACCTAGAAATAACCGATTCACTCTCGATTTGAAGACACAAAGATTGTAACCATCAGGGAAAACCCACTCAGGCAACGTATTCCACAGCCTAGACGTTCTTATCACAAAAGTAGAGTCAAATCTTAAAGTTAGTAGTAAGTGTGTAAGTAAGTTGAATACATAATATAATTGGTTATGAATAAATACTATGACTATAGTTTCACCCGAGTTACCCGGGAATTAATCAAAAAAGGTTTATATACACTTGACTGCCTTCTCGTATGATATGAAGCGGTGATGCTGTCTACAATGAAGCGTGCTTACCTAGAAGAACCAATACACTGAACATTAATTAAGGGGGCGCCTAAAGCCAGAAAACGAAAAAAGGACATTTTCGACGCCGCTCACTGTAGTTAAGAAACTAAAAACTATGACAAAAAAAAATTGACGTGTGGGTACAATCAAAAAGAAGCACAATAACCGAATAGAATTTTAAAAATAGATCAGAGTTTTTTACAATAAAAAAATAAAAATGACACCGAAAAAACCCGTTTTAATTCGAGTACTCGAAATTATCAGCGATGACCCCACATTATTTTTTGGTAATAAAATTCCTATTTGTACGTTCTAGTAAAGTAACCGAACACTTTTTTAAATGTATGTTTAGTTATTGAGTAATAAAATAAAACTTGGTCAAAAATAGACGCCTGATTAAATATTGATTTTTCCTCCAAACTGTGTCATGCTATTCTCGACTTTATGTACATCACATTAAGAAACGCGGCGCGCGGGTGAAATCTGATTTTTTCCTGGCTTTAGGCGCACTCTTAAGACTGTTTTTTAGAAATCAGACGGCAGTATAATGTAGTATAGGTAGCTACGTAATATATTAGGTAAATACTCTAATAGGTCACAACTTAGTAACGAGCATTATTACTAGTAGGTAAATATTTACGCATTGTACAAATGCTTTGATATAAGAGTTAAAATATTTATAAATATTGGTGGACAATTACAATATTGTACTGTTACATCAAAGTATTTGTCCTATAAATACTGGTGATAAGAAACGGATACAGATTATATGAATGCTATTATCAGTTGTATTTGTCATTGTATCATAAATGTGTGATATAAATTGTCGATTTATTTAATGGAATAAGCTAAATGTGCGCCTGATGGTACGCAACACGTAATTCCAGCTATAGGCATAGAATAGATAATACAGACTATAGGTGTACATAGTCACAGAGTACAAATCATTGCCTAACACTGAACTGCCCTCGTCACCCGGAGATGAAAAATAATTTAACACTTTATCTTGTAATTTATTTGGAAACATTGCCCTTCAAACCGGTACATAATATTGTTTGTACTGTAGATTAACCGACGAAGTTACAGCACTCTGCAAAGAGTCTCTCTTGGATATAAAATGGTGGCGTACTTTTCACGTAATAAAGTATGTTTTTAAAATGCAACTCCGACAAAATTATAGCACTTTGCAAAGTCTCTCTTGGATATAAAATAGTGGCTTACTTTTTGACTCGTAATTGTTTTTAAAATGTTACTCTGCTTTGCCATCTATCAGGGAGTAGCAACATTATTATACCAAGCACAATTGATTAAGTATGTTGTTGGTAAACGTTTCTCATAGATGGCGCTGTTCCAAATATTTTGTGATTTCAACTATACTGTCACGAGGACATAGAATAGATAATACAGACGAGGATTTGTATCCACATAAAATAATATTTATAGAATGTTTTTTTATAAATTATCCCAATGAGCGTAGTTATAAATATTGTAGTGTTACTTGGAAAAGTGTTTGTTATGCTCAGAAATGTAAATCTAATTAGAAGGTACATCATGTTGAGGGACATTAATATATTTCCATAAAATATTCAGATATAAAATTACTTATATTTTAAATAAAGATGCGTTTTCCAGATGCAAATTGACTTGTCAAAATAGTTCTAAATATTGCCAAATGTGGCACCAGTGTTGGTTTTTGTTTTTTTTTTTTTTTTATAATCTTTATTTATTTATTTTAGAGGCTTATGTCGCCTAACGACAATGCCAGCCTAGGTTGGTTTTTGTGAAAATTATCTAACAAAATAAAATATGGGCGCTCCCCACGGTGAAATTGGAAACTGTCTTTGACAGGTCTTTCTTTTTTTGCACCCTGAAAATGCCCCATTAAGTTGTGTAGTGAATGCAGTAATACTTTTTTATACGTCCATGAGTAACTAGAATTTGAATACTAGCTGAATTAGTCCAAGAATTACCTAAACAGCCTTCGGATGCTCTCAAATGACAAAGTCGTTGAGATAACATTTGTTTTAGATTACAGCTAATGTCACGATAATATTGAATACTCACTGAGGTACGTATCGTAGATAAGATAGTTACGGTCTAACTTGGTCGCTAAATTGCTTTAGTAAAAGAGTAAAAAAATGTGCAAATAGACGAGAATTTTTCATATTTATTTAAAAAAAATTGGCAGTCATAGGAACTGCCGATAAAAGTGAACACTTACAACTCAGAATTTGATAGCTCACTTTGAAAACTACGCGGGTGAAACCGGAAGGCGTGGCCATGAACCATGGCCAATGGCCACCTAGAAATGTATCAACATTTCTAGATTGCTAATGGGAAATGCTGACGCATTTCTAGATACCCAATACCCATGGTCCCGAGTTCACCCAAAAATTTCTTATCATACCCGAGCGTGACGATAGAATTCAATTCATATCCCTCGAAAAATCTGTTTGCAGTGCGCCAAAAGAAGTTTTCACTTCAAAAGCCTCATTTAATTGAAGATTCAGTCATTTAAATATTTTGATCTTTGATAAAACTATTTAAGAGTTCAATGATTTTGATACAATATTTAAAATGTGCTTTTTATAGAGCAGCAAGGCTAAGGATTATTTGTATAAATGGAACTTAGGTATAGTAGTTATAGCCACTGCTGCTTATCGAACTTTTGGCTTAGACAGAAGAATATAGATTCGATCTGCGATAGATCTACCTTCTAGATGGCGGTTTAGTACCAAAAAACAATAATAATAGGTAATCAACTTTTCGCTGATTTCATTTTATTATATACATTTCACGGGAACAACAGATTGTTCCATGATTTTATTGCGTCTAATCATCTAGTTGATTAGAAATGGAGAATTATTACATTTTTTTTATTTATTTAGTATTATGAGATTAGTAGAAAATGGAGATTCAAAAACAATATTAGTCATGCCATTCCAAAAATTGTACCTATGTTCAACTTGAGATCGTTGTGTTTTCAACGAATTTAATTTGTCAACATATTCATCAATAAGGCATTTATCTGAATGCAAACACCTAGTTAGTTCTCAATTTAGCCAACGGTAGCGATTGTTTCACTTTCTTAAATTTCTCTAGCAAAGTGGAATATGACGCTACCTACCTTTGTCGAAATGATAGGTTCTGAAAACGTTTCAATTACCTTTAGATTTGGATAAAATTGGTAGGTTTTATTTTCAACCCCCGTTAGTTGTCAGGGAAGCGCCATCTTGTACAAAAAATATTTTTTTTTACTCTTTTGAAATCGCCGTAAGTACCTATTGACTTTTCCTTAGGTTTGCATATAAATAAATGTTTTATATTTTCTTGTAATGTTAATAGGCAGAAAGGCACCATCTGTTAAAAAAAATATCCATTTTTTGTTTCTTCTGAAAGCGCCAAGCGCATCATTTAGCCTAGAAGTTTCGTTTTATATTTATACTTAGGTATTAGGTACCTAATCGGCCCATTATACCTACAAGTCTTATTTATTATTTTGTATTTACAAGTTATTTTAGCTCCTTACACTAAAACCACAGCAAAGCTTGGCAATGACATCACCGTTCTTGTCGCCTCACCTGTTTATTTATCGTACCTCTACTGGAAATACACGTCCATCAAAACCAGATATGAGTCAGCCTCATACATAAAGCTGAAGAACGGTCATGCTTCGCTGGACGAAGCGCGCGTTCCGAAACCCTAATCCTTCCCTTGAACTTGAGCAGAGGTAAACACCAAACAAAACGTTCAGGCAACCCGTTGGTTGTTGGTTGACGCTCATTTGTCATTCGCCGCGAATCGCCGGCGGGCGCTAGTGTCGACGCGCGCGCTTGGCTAATATCTCGCTTTCCAACACGTCGCGAACTGTCAAACTCCGCCAAACAAAAAAAAGAAAACAAAACAAATCATTTGATTTTCAAAATTCGAGCGATGCTGTTTTTCCAGCCAGTGATAAAAGTTTAGTGTTTAGATATTATGTGCTGTGTTTATATTTTACGGTTATTGTAGTGGTTTACGAAGGAAATTACTGTAAATTGACCGATAACAAATGATAATAGGTATTTGTTTGGAGTTTAAGGTTACCTACTGTTTTATGAGGTAAATAACTTTAATTTCGCAATTTTATAAAGATGATCACTTACTACCTATTCACATAATTTAAATACCGAATTATAGATTCGGTTGAACATAAAATAGGTAGAGTGTTTAATAAATACTGATATCATTATACCGTTGTTGCACTAGTGTTGTTCTTCCGATCCGATTTTATCTGATAAGTAACTTAACATTATGGATAACGTGAAAAAGATTACTTGATTGTATTGATTCTAGGTATACGATCAACAAACAATATTCTATTCTATGTCTATCGTAGATACAATAAGCGCTCTTCTGAATATTAATTTGTAATAATTATTAGTCACAATATTTTTGTATTTTTAGATGATAGGTACGTGTGCGTAGTGGTTTTAAGTAACGTTATATCGCTATAACGTTGAATCTTCTGTTTAACTTATCTTCTCTGAATAGGTCCCATTTATATTTTAAAAGACAGTACCTATGTAATCTTAAAACCCCCATATTTATAAAATTATTTTATGTTTAAATACAAAAACGAAATACCTAGATATGTAATTTTACCGTAACAGTATCATACAGAAACATTACATACATGCTTCTTGTTGTAGTATGTCACAAAAAAATAACGTTAGCATGAAGTTAATTCGCACGTAACGTTAATTAGCGCATAGTTTATTTTTAGAATGTTTGTAACTGAATTTGATTTAAATTCAATTTTGAACCAGTTTGAGTAAATATTTCTTGCACGTAGTTAAAATGTGGAGAATTGAGTCATGCTTTCTCGACTCTGACTCAACGACTTGTTTGGTAAAAAGGAACGAACGCATTTGTATGACTGTTTGAGATTTCTAGAATGCGTGCGCGGTATTGTCATTGTTTTAGATGGAATTCGTTGTTGTTTGAACTAAACAGGAATTGATCCGATGGCTTTACCTACTTATTCAATTACATTTAATTACGATGCCCTAGCTTCCTATAACATTATGTATTTTTCCTTAAACTTTTAGCGATTAAATACTTTATTAGTAACTAGCTCAATAATAATACCGATACACATAATAGTATATGATGGGCCTGACTGCCACCACATATCACGTTGTTTTACCAATAAATCTACACATAAAGGATTTCACTATTACTTAAAATATTTTTAATGATTGAATTGATAGGCTTACCTTGGCTTGATCACCGATGGACCATGTTCACAAAAAAAAAATCGATACACTTTTGACTTGAAGACATCAAAATTCTATCCATCGAGAACAAACCACTCAGACAGTGAATTCCACAGTCTAGCCGGGCATGTAAAAATATGGCATCGAACCTATGCGTTCAACGCCTTTTTAAAGTCCGAGCAATCCAATAGAAAAAGAAAACAAATTGTAATTTGTTACTATAGGAATAGTTGCATTATTTCTTGAATCTCATATTGCTGAATTAATGTCTATTAAATTACATTTAAATACTTGCCGTTATTTACAGCTGTACTTCGTTTAATTATGTACTCACGTCTTTAGACGGTAGTAATATTTCGTCTTAAATGTAAACACACCGCAATGTTTAGTTTCCCTTTGTCCATTGGCGTCAAAGCAAATAGTTCTGAGAACTAATTAATTTGTTAAACAAATAATGTTATTGCATGAACCATAACCGAGCTATAGTTTAAATAAGAAATAACAGTAATTATGCCATTTACACTACAATGCGTGAGAAATCCCATGTGACTAGCGACATTATAGACTTTGGGTGTTTTCAAATCGATCGGTATTTTTTTTACGAAAGTGGGCTTTATCGTAGACCTTTTCATAGCCTAACGTCAAGCGTCAAGACGGCGTTCAAACATCAACTCATAAAAAAAATATCTGTCATCTACTAAAATTCTCGCGACTCGTTTTAAACAAAAAAAAGACGTGTGGCACTCGGGGACTGCCGCGGTAAAGCTATTGCATGCATTTTTTATCAACTTATGCAATTATATTTTTTTAAATTTGATTTCTACAGTGTTTTTGGGATAATGTTGAGTCTGAATCACATTTGTTTTTATCATAATCAATCTATTCTATGTCATAATGCTGGAAAGGTTGAGTACAAAATAATATAAACTCATTAAGGTAAAATTTCTACAAAAGATTTAATACAAAATGCTACTTATTTACATTAAGGTTAAAGTTATACAAAGAGATTAAGTACAAAATATCACTTATTTACAGCAATTATTCAAAACAATCTTATTATGTTTAAATAAAACACCTTTTAAGTAAACCACATGTAATTAGACACAGAGCTCTGTAGCATGACAATCTTTTTTTTTTTTTTTTTATAGCATAGAGTGACGAGACGAGCAGGTCATGTGCCTGATGGTAAGCAACATGCCTGCCACATAACAGCACAGTAACACGCAGCTATTGAAACATGATAGTCCAAATCATTACCTAGCACTGCACTGCGCTCGTCACCCAGAGATCTAAGATATTATGTCTCTAAGCCCTGTAATTTCTCTGGAATCATTGCCCTTCAAACCGGAACACAGTAAAGTTTGCACATTACTGCTTGGCGGTAGAATATTTGTGTTCTAATGTGTTCTCTGAACTTACCCTCCTATATTTATAATTAATTCATATCTACCCACTAACTAACTATTTCTAACTTATTACCTACATTGTACACAACATACCTTCCCCCTAAGAATGACAATAAAACAGAAATATGAAAATTATAGTATACAAAACTTAACTACTTATTACATATTATAAACTTATAAATCTTTAAAGCATATACAACAATTCCTTGGATTTATCATAAGGGCGTTTATTATGAGTTGACATTTTGTGCTTCTTTATCTTCCCCCCTGAATAACTAGTCTCATAATCTGAAGGAATACCCAGCATTTGTGCCCAATTATCAGAACTCGTTACCTCTAGTATTTCTTGTTCCTGTTCCCCGACTACCTGCTGTTGCTCACCACCTATTGATGGAGATTCTACTGTTGCTGGCACTTCCAAACTCTCTGTTTCCTCATTCTTTTCCTCTGAAATGCTTGTACTTTTAGTCGCAATTAATTGGTCAATGTGTCTATGTACTAAATTACCATTTTCGGTAGAGACTTCATAATTTGATCAAAATCAAATGAGTCAAACAAACTCTCTTACATCTTCATACTGTCATATACTTCTCTTAAAATTAATCACACTAACTAAATAAATATTGGTGGACTATTCACACACATGAAAATCTGACCCCAAACTAAGCAAAGCTTGTACTATGGCGGCCAGATAGCTGATATAATACTTATACAGTTTTAAATACATACTTGCTACTAGCTTTACCCGCAACTTCGTCTGTGCAAAATAAATATTAAGGTAATAATACAATTTCATCAAAATCGGTTCTGTTGTTTAGATGTGAAAGCGTAAGATACATTCGTCCCCCATTTCAACTCCAATTTCATCCCCATACAGGTCGAAATTACAAAATTGCTAGAACAAACATTTATTTGCTTCGTGTCAAGTGTCTATATATTATACAGAGTTTCATGGTTTTATCTTCAACGGTTGGGAATTTTCATATTGACATTCATCCCCCATTTCAACCTCAATTTCACCCCATACAGTTCGAAATCACAAAATTGATAAAACAAACATTTAAGTGCTTCGTATCAGGTATCTAGAGACAAAATTTGATAACTTTGAAAATCACGAATTTTCATACAACAGTTCATCCTTGTTTCACTCTCTTAGGGGTTGAATTTCGCAAAACCCCGTCTTAGTGAGCGCCTACGTGCTAAAAGGGACCTCCGTACAACATTTCAGATTCCTAGCATTTGTAGTTTCTGAGATTCCTTGATGAGTGACCTTTCGCTTTTATATTTATAGAAGACTAGCGGCCCGCTCCGGCTTCGCTCGAATAATAACCTAGATATCAACTGCAGCGCCATCTGCCAAGCTGATTTGTGAATCTAAACCTTCCAGGGTCCTACCCAAATATATACAAAAAAAACATTCAAATCGGTCCAGCCATTTAGGTGGAGTTTACTAACAATGAAAAGTGGCATTGATTTATATTTATATAGATAGATAAAATATGAAGAAACACCCAGCCACAGTGCAAACATATTTTTTTTATAATGTGACTCATCACTCTATATTATAAACGAGCAGGACATGTGCCTGATGGTAAGCAACATGCCTGCCACATAACAGCACAGTGACACGCTGCTTTTGGAACATGAAGAGTCCAAATTATTACCTGCAGCACTGCACTGCGCTCGTCACCCAGAGATATGAGATGTATTATCTGTATGCCCTGTAATTTTACTGGAAACATTGCCCTTCAAACCGGAACACAGTAATATTTGCACATTACTGCACTGGGTGGGAATCGAACCCACAACCCTCGGCTTCGCAGGCAGAGCTACTATACCCACTAAGCTCATGGCTTCTAATTCGCTCGCCAGTCTAATTCACTAACATAAGATTATTTTTATTAGTTTATTATTACATCATTATACAACTGTTAATGTTTATTTTTTTTTTATTTTCCTGTTCAATTCAATTCATTTATTCGAACCATAAATCCATAAGAACATGTGGTAACGTCATTCACAAAAAATCAAAGAATCTGTGTACATAATAAGATAACCACATAACAGCACAGTGACACGCTGCTTTTGGAACATGAAGAGTCCAAATTACTACCTGCAGCACTGCACTGCGCTCGTCACCCAGAGATATAAGATGTATTATCTGTATGCCCTGTAATTTCACTGGAAACATTGCCCTTCAAACCGGAACACAGTAATGTTTGCACATTACTGCACTGGGTGGGAATCGAACCCACAACCCTCGGCTTCGCAGGCAGAGCTACTATACCCACTAAGCTCATGGCTTCTAATTCGCTCGCCAGTCTAATTCACTAACATAAGATTATTTTTATTAGTTTATTATTACATCATTATATAAGAACATGTGGTAACGTCATTCACAAAAAATCAAAGAATCTGTGTACATAATAAGATAAAATAACTAAGGTATAATACAATTTTGTGTTTATGGTGTGCTTTAGGATTCAGATTTAATTTCTGCCATTGACTTTGATTTTTTCTTACATACATTATACATTGATAAACATATGTACAATGATCCCTTCATTGCTATCATACTAAAGTTGTTATGTGGTGAAAATCTCCCGTACTGATTCTCTAGCTGATAAATTATATAAACCATGGATTGCTCTCTTTTGCAATAAGAAAACATATTAGCTTCTTAGTTTTCTTAGCTTCTTCCACAGATTTATCATAGGCACAGGTATTTTCAGATGAAGCTGCTCCTTATCCCATATCCAAGGCTGTTTCATATTTTATTGTGTTCAGAACATACGCGACACTTGACAGTACACACATTTAGATCTCTTTTTATTTGGACATATCCAACAGCATCTGAAACAAGCAAACAAACGCTTATTATATTTTACGCACATAACCTAACTTTGTAAACAGTGTTAAAGATGAAGTTCTAAGCCGAAAATCATCTATTACATATTTATGTACTAGGCTGCTTTATGTATTATACAGAGGTAAATAGTATTAAACGTAAAACTGTACTTACAAAGATGTTTTCACGTTCATGAATTATTCTGAACTACAAAAGTCTTTGTTTCTTGATTGCAAAAAAGTTTGCCTTCTTTGGTTAATTGGAACTACCTATTCCCTTTAGTAAATCCAGATTCCATATTGTTAAGCCAAAACATCTCAATTATAGCACGCTTCTTGGAACATGAAGATTTTCAGCTTTTTCACTATATTTTGCTTTTATGGCACTTTGTTTTTTGTTAATTCATATTTAGTGACATTGACATTCATGTACATCCAAAAATTTTAAACGTCGCGAAATCAGTGTTCCATCTACTCAAAATATTTATCCCTAAACTTAAGTTAAATTAAAAATCCCTAAAATTGATTAAATAGTGAGCTAGTGAGCTTTTACGCTGACATTATTGCTTCATTGATATACCTATTCCAAAATATGCTATGATAATAGCCGTTAGAAAGTTATTTTCCCGTTCTCTACGTACTCAAATCCACTACGTATCACGGGAAATCCGTTAAGTTGGCAACACTGCTAAGAGCATTTAGTCTGTAAAAGTAAAGCTATAAGATTGAAAGTCGAATGACCGAGTGGGGAGGACGGCGTGACAGTCTTCCCTCCCTCTTTTTTTGTGAACATAAGAAAGAGATGCACCATTAGTAACAATCGGTCTCTAGGCCCGCGATAAAAGCTATGCAATAGCTTAAAACATCTACGTTTAATATGACACGATTCTTGTGGTCGTCGTATCGTCTTAATTAATCAATGGGGGGTGTGTGGAGATTATGTGGTCTCACCAAAACTATCCACTCATTAGTAGAAATATTTTTAGTCTTATTTAGTTACAAATCACGAACATAACGTGCTTATGTATAACGCTATTGTAACGTAATGGAGTTAAGTTGTGAGAAAAATCGATAATGTTCAATCGTTAATAGTCCCACGATAGATAGAACCAATAAAATATTTTTTTTTCGGCGATAAATACGTCTCATCTCTAGTTACAGGCCTTAAATTCTACTGAAGTTCTATAATATTATGCAGTTGTAGACAAACGATTACCTCCCTTGAAATCAATGATGAAATTGTTTATGAAACACGGAGCGTCTGCGAAAAATATTTACATTTTGAAATTGCAAGAACATCCAATACAGCGGCCCATTCATGAAGATCGATATAAACAAACCTTTTTTTCATTCGACGTATGTACATATAACGTGCTATTTAAATTTAACTTTGTCTTACCAAACTTAAATACATAGTTCAATAACATACAGTAATCCCATTTAAATATGTATGTTATTGGACTTACCGAAACAGTTTTTTTTTTTAATTTGTACGAGCTTATCTGAGGGTTTTTACATTTTCGTATTTTCCCTTGTCTTAGTTCCACTTATTATCCCACCCAATAAACACGTTTAGTTTACTTCATTATTGTTAAAATACACGAATAAAAAATATCTGCATACAATTCAAGTTTTCCATGATATTTTGAGACATTCTGCGTGTTTGTAAATATTTGAAATTCTTTGCCTGTATCTCATTCTCGATGTTTTGTTCTCTGGTTAGACGGTTGACAGTACAATAGATTCATGTAACCATTTCCAAACTAGCATTTTTTACTGTTAGCTGATTAACATAACTCCACAATTCGACTTTCAGTTTTTTGTAACGGGTCCAAAATAATTAAACAGTTATGTTTAAGGCAATATTATTAAAGATTATTTCACATGGTACCTAATTACATTCCTCTATTATCTATTGTTGATTATAATATTATGTTTTAAGTTACTGCGAATAAACCAATACTATCCGACCGATAGGTACAATCGACGGATTTATTCATGAACAGACAGCAACTGCGTTCTGCTAAACATCAATCAAATCCATCTCCCAGTGTTTGTCTGTTTGGGCTGTCATCGCTCATTCTAAAACAATAACAAACAGAAAAAAATGCTTACTTTCATGTGGAAACTTTGCTGTTAAAACTGCAGGGCATCTTCTATGTACTCTAACATTGCATTACATTTTTTTTTAAGTCTCGCATACACGTTATCATTAGAGACAGTTTCTCATTACACGCTTAGTGAACTGACAAGAGCTGTCTATCACATGCAATGGCACAATGTTAATTCAAACTCTTTGAACAAAACCAATTAAAATCTTTGATTGATAGATAGATCGACATGCAATCGGTCGACATCAAATATTATGTAAAATGCGATTATGTTTTTAGTTCAAATTTAACTGATGAGGATACGATTATAGACAATGACAGCACTTCACAATAGAATAGCAAATTCTATTTTACTTAAATCAATTTACAGTCGACACAAACAAAGCGTAGCAATATATTGCTGCGTATTTTTGTGTATTTGTCATTTTTATCTAAGGAACAAAGCGATAAATTTTACGTCCGGCGGGGTGTAACAGAGATTGTGTAGTGTATGTGCAGGGCTCCAAAGATGGTTTTGTAAACAAATCTATAAACTCATAAAAATCTCTTTGACAGCGATGAGCTACGGTTCTGGTACGACACTAAAAGCTGGTATGGTGTTCTTGAAAGTCTAATAAAACTTGGCAGTTATACAAGGTCGAATTGGTGGCGGGAACAGCTTGTCCAAAATTGTACAGTTTTATACCGGAAATTAGTCTTTGATCGGTTTAAATAATGTAAACTGCTAGCTAGTTAAGTAAAAAAACGACAAGTAATTGTGCTTGGTAGCTACTAAAAGTAAATTATGCTCAATTCATTAAACATTCACACTTAAATATTATCACATAATTATGGATAATATTCTACTAATGAAATAATTCACGCATATATTCGTAAACCAGGATCATCCTCGGTCAAGGCTGACCTCACCCAAGTTTCATGGTGACATAAAAAGCATTTTATTTATATCAAGCGTCATAATCATAATACTTGTCGTTTACTGTCATATTTTTGGTAGTAAAATTAATGAACTGGTGCCTATTTACGCGTTGAACGATAAAACTCATGCTGAAAATGTTGAACCATTTTTACGGAAGCAAAATCGCTACAGAATTTTATTGTCTATTGAATGTGACTTTTATGTTGTTAAATACCAGTGCCGCAAAAATATCGTTACATGCAACATATCAAAAAATAATGAGGAAGATATCAAGCGGGTGTGTAAATTGAAATAATAAATCAAGTGCCGTGACTTCAAGGTGGGCTCGGAGTCACGGAGTATAAATACAGAAGCAGTGCGCCCGTCAAAATAATGAAATGAATGAAGGGTGATCTAGATTTTTATACTCAAGACTTTTAATTTGAACTAAAAATAAAAACTGTAACGTTCAAAAATATTTTACTGTAGGTAAAATGTATTCCCGTATGTTATTGCAACGATAACGAGATTTTATGCGAAGATGCATCCTAAATAATATTTTATTATTATAAATCATTTCAAAAATAATATGCCATTTTTTTTTGTAAATTGTGTATTCGCATATCCATCCCTAGCTTTCAGCGCCATCTTGAATTACCGTCGATTGAGAGATTCGTTTAAAAACTTTACGTCTTCCGTATTCCGCCTGACAGATAAAGAAATAAAAATAAATCGATTCAATTTCAGCCAGTAAAACTCTGTGCCAAACTCAATGTTTGTTGAGTTTTTTTGCGTATTTTTTGTGATCACTATTTTTGCCTTTGATCATTATAATGAGTTATTTAAATTACCTACCTATAATCAAGTCAAAATAAAGAAATCTTTGTTGCTTGTTTTTAACCGACTTCAAAAAGGAGGAGGTTCTCAATTCGACTGTATTTTTAATGTTTGTAGCTTTCGACTGGGTGATCCGATTTTGATAATTAAAATTTAATTTAAGTATCAAAATAAAATGTTATTAATTTAATTCATCTTCGCGTCGATGATGTTTCTTATTATTACTATTTCTTGTTCCCTTAATATTTTATAACTATACCTACTACACACCCCGGACACTCGGCCTAAACTCCATACAAACGGTGAAGTCGATATACCTACACTCACACAACTACGCATATGTCGTTCGAACACATTTACGCATGTGTGCGTGTCATCTAGGGTTACTAAATTATTTTATGTTATAAGTTATTGGCGCCACTGACATATTTCACAACGATTAACGAAAGCCGCAGGCGCAGTTTAAAAACAACGAGTTTAATAATTTCGTCACAGGACTTCAGGACAGTGTTCAGGACAGGACAGTGTTGGCGCGTACTTCTAACCAGAATAGCTTAACACAGTTTATAAAAATGAATCAATCTTTGTAGAAATTCTTATGAAATTAAAAATCTCTTATTCTTGTTTCGTATAATAGACGAAAAATTTGGTAAATAATACAGCATCATGGTCGTATTCTCATAGAAAATTATCGTCCGATATAATAACCCTTCGTTGAGTCCGCCTCGCGTCCGCGAGGGGGAGGAAGCTTGAAATTGGCGGGGGGTGGGGACTGTCCGTTCTATCTATATTATCTATTCTATGCCTACTATCTAAGTTTTTTTTAGATAGTAGGCACTTCAAGTAATTTAATTTAAAATTACTCACTTGAAGTAAATTTGCAAATTGTAAATTAACAAAATGCGTGTGGAACAGCGGTTTTTGTAATCAACAAAAATACATTCGTCTATGATAGGTAATATATATACCTAGGTATTTTATTGTTAATTTAATTAAAATTAGTAAACTGTGCGAGATTATCAAAGTAAAATTATTACCATGGTACCTAAAGTACTACGATTGCAGTACCAAACTAGACTGTAGAAACCGAATTAATTTAATTATTACAGATTTCAAAGAAGTGAATTATTTCATTACTGAAATCGGGAAATTTACGGAAATAAATAAAAAGTTTAAATTACGGACGGACATATGAAAAAAAAATACACTGAATAAAAAAAAAACTTCTATTTCAAAATCGATAAAAAAATTCAAACGATTTTCGATAGTTATTTATTTGCCTATCGAATAGGTATAATAAATGTATTTGAAGTTTTGCAGTGTCGTTCTCATCCCTGAGATTTGTATCCATTCAGCCCGACAGTTGTATAGTAAGTCTCTTGGTCTAAATAATTTTCTTAGGAATCCTTACAATACCATTACGTAGTCTGACGGATGTAGGCTTTGTAAACAACTACTAGTCTATCTCATGCTATTTCTTTATGTTAAAACCTCAGAAGATAAACGACTAAATTAAATGTAATGTTACACTTTCAGTTTTAGTTACCTTTTTTTAAAAAGGCGGCCTTTTCGGTTCCAGATACCATAGACGAATATCGTGTTGCCATCGGAAATCAAAAAAAGTTTTTTTCAGTCTTATGAAAAAAAAAAACAATAAATATATTCAAATTAGAATTCTTCTGATTGAGGAAAATACCTAGGTATTTTGCGATATTACTTACCTATCTGTTAATAATTTAAATTTTTTCGAATTGGTTATAAAGCGATTTCAGGGGTAAAAAAATATCAAAAAATAACGTGACGTGCTTTTATCTGACGCTCAACATTACTTGAACGTTTTTTTTTACTTTACACATTACATACTGTTGCAACATCTTTGCAAAAAAAAAAAACATTATAAGACGCTGCGCTGGTGTGAAGCGTATGTCGCGCTCGCACTGTTCCCAATCATTCCGAGATATTGCGATGAAGACACGATTTCTATGTATGAGTTATTCAGGTAGCTTGACTTATGTATGGACTAAACTTACATATTATCGAATTATAAACATACGTAGAGCATAACTAATGGTATACACTATACATGATTTATATTCTTAGAATACACATACAGTGTAAAATTTAAATATTTTCCGCATATTAAAATAAATTACGACAATTTGTCTCGTGACGTAACTGACGTCATAACTCGTGGATATGTTAGATTACTGCTGAAAAATGTCACTAATTGGGAACCCTAAAATATGATTTTCATTTTTCGCTAGAATGTATCAAAGCTGTAACGTCATCACATCATATTTTAGTTTTTTTTGTTTGTAGCAATAAATAATGTTTTTGCAGTTTTTTTTCCTAAAATTATGTTCTTGAAACAAATAAATATAACTGGCCAATAATAATAAGACGTAACTGTGCCAAATATTCGAAAATAAGATATCTGAAATGACATTTTTACTGGCAGTCTACCAAAGTAATGACACCTGATTTTTGAAGTGAAAATTCTTTATCGACGTATAGGAGAAATTTTATAGCAATGTAACGTTTTTCTGTTACGCGCCATTTTTATTAGTCATGCTATCATAATCTTAGTACTTAGCAATTTCTGTGAAGTTGGACATAGTATTCATACACATACATATATAGTACCTACATTTTTCGAAAAACGATGCCATATAGAAGTTTCACGTGTGTAAGTACACTAACACTAATACACACACACACACCCTCACAATTTTTTTTTAATTTAGTCGATCAATTTTTAATATGTGTGAGTGTAATTTTTAGTCGTTATATTGAATAATAATATCCAAATTTAGACTCAAAATTCTTCATATTTTAATAATATAATGGTCAAATGAGACGTTTTGAGCTACCCAAAAACTATTTTAAAAAAAAATTGGCAGTCATAGGAACTGCCGATAAAAGTGAAAACTTATAACTCAGAATTTGATAGCTCATTTTGGAAAGTACACGGGTGTAACCGGAGGGTGTGGCCTGATCATCATGGCATGACCATCTAGAAATGCGTTAGCATTTCCCATTGGCTGATGCATTTCTAGATGGCTATGCCACGCCCTTTCAGCATATCCCATTGACTGACGCATTTCTAGATGGCCAATGGCTATGGTTCCGAGTTTACCCGAAGATTTCTTATCATACCCGAGCGTGACGCTAGAAATCAATTCACAGCCCACGAAATATCTGTCAAGGCGCGCCAAAAGAAGTTTTCACTTCAAAATGTGTGAGCAGCAAGGTAAAGGTCGTGGGTTCAATGCCCACCCGGGACAAACCTATGTGAGATGAATACGAATGTTTGTTCTGTGTTTGTTTCTTTGTATCATAAGTATGTATTTAGATTTAAATGGCTTCCATAGTATTTTTTTTTACTTTTATAGGCTTACACTTGACCGCCATCTTACCTGATGTTAAACGACGACGCGGTCTACGATGGGGCGTGTTTACCTAGAAGAAACCGATTCACTCTCGATTTGAAGCCACAAAGATTGTAATCAACAGGGAAAACCCACTCAGGCAACGCATTCCACAGCCTAGACGTTCTTATCACAAAAGTAGAGTCAAATCTCTTCGTACGCGTCTTTGGAACATAAACCATGAAACGATGTCGTTTTTTCGAGCTACGAGCATTCCGATAGAAAAAAGGCCAAGGTGGTATTAGATCATGGGAGAGTCGGTTATATCGTACCACTTTTTACTTTAACTTAATTATTTCGCTTATGACAAGACTTAGAATAATTGATGGATTTCCAAAATAAAGTCTTATATTTTACCTTGCTAAGCCCGGGAAATCAGTTCCATATGTTTACTCTAACATCCATAAAAAAAATTTTTTACAAGGTCCTATCATTGGTACAATTTAGCCGACTAGTCGGTAATCGTACAACTAAGTTTTTAAATCGTACCATGGGTGTTTAAGTTGTACCACTGAATTAAAGACAGTAAAATTTTCAAGTCAAGTGTGAAAAAACAGCAAGTCGCATTTACTTACTGTGTTTCTTATTTTTGATTAATTTTGATAAATGCTACACTGCTGACTTTATTGCCATTTATGAAGGACCAATAAAAATTGCTAAGTATTATATTTCTGAGTTTTATAATCAAATAGTGCCAGTAAGTTATAGTATACCAACGATTATATCTGATATTTACTTTTTGTTGTATAGCTATGTTCAATAATGATTCTTACTATGTTTTTACACTATATATGCAAATATCCATGCCATTATATTTGCAAAAATCGTTTTAAAAACCTAATTCAAAAACCTGGTAAAGGTTAATACTGTGTTTATTTTTGGTAGTTAAGGGTAAGATAGGTTAAAATAACCATTTGAAAGTTAGTAAGTCTAATAAAAAATGCACGGATACATTAAAATTATCTATAGATATGAAAACATACAGACAATCATCTTATCTATAACATACAATAATTACTTCTGCAGAATACCATGTAATCTCGAACGGCATGTCGAATATATTATGTGTTTTTTGCTCTCGTGTAAAAAACTGTTTTGCCATTTACTGTGTTTATTTTTGGGACAGCCGACATTACATTCACAAGCAAATTTTTTCTCCACTGTTCTTTATGAGTACTGTGATAATACGATTTATTACAAAATTCAAATAATAAAGTTTTCCTTCTGCCATGCGATTTTAAGCATTATTATACCAATTACTAAAATAGGTACGTGGTAGGTAAATAATTAACATTATTTCAAACACACACAAACTTTCTGTCCGAACGAATTTTTGTAGTAAAGTACCTAGTGATATTACTAAAAAAATCAATCTTACTCATGAAAAGATAAATTCGACAATTCATCTGTCCTGTTCACCAACCGCCTCCTTTTACTGAAAAAAAAGAAATCAACGTGAAATAACAAGTCCAAAATAATCAGCGTGACAAGATTTGACCACTAGATTTATGTTTCAATCGACCTAATCGTGCCCCTACACCACAACATATTATCTATTCTATGCCACAACACTAACTAGGCCTTCGCGCGGCGGGAGCCAATTTTCTAACCATACCTACCTATGAACTAAGAATGAATAATTTTAATGCATTCAATCTAAGAATGAATAATTTTAATTTTTCGATTACATACATGTTTTGTGCTAAACTAATATAATAGGTGAACTGAACTTACTTTACAATATCCGTCATATGTTCTTGTTTCTTCTGATAGCTCCTCTTCGTGGGCCTCGTTCTATTTCTTTTATTCCCCATTTTACTCGTATATCACAAATTCTATAGGTACACAATTTATTTACAAACTATTAAACAAACTACTATCGATTAAGGAACTAACAATAGGAATATTTAAACTAATAGAAACTAACAATAATATAAATAACAATAGGATAACTAAAGAAACTACTAGGAACAATATCGGTATTTTAGCAAGTATCTAGTGTCGTAGTGTCTAGCCAGCCAGGCACGTCAGCGATCACTGCAGTGTTTTGCAAAAGTAAACAATTTTTAAATTGGGAAAATTGCCACCTAAAAATCGGTAAAAATCGGGAGATTTTTTTTGATGTCTTAGTTCGTCTTCTGGGGGAGACATGATCCTCGTTCAGGTCTCTATCTGGCGCAAAAATGTTCTCTGGCCAAACAGCGTGGAATTACCGCCAGTCTGCTGAGCACTTTTGATCGGCGATTTTTTGGCAATTTCAAACTTGTGTTCGTAGTATTTAGGGAGTTGACATTTTGAATTAAATAATGAAACTTACACAAATCGGGAGATAGGGTCGCTAAATCGGTATATTGGGAGATAATGTCCAAAATCAGTAGATCTCCCGATACCTTGGAAACGTTTGCAGCACTGGGTCTCTGTCCGACTTCATAGTAGTGAACGAGAAGTAAGACAGGCCGGGGGGGGGGGTCTACCGCCTAACGAAAACGCTTTGACATTGCTGTCGGTTCGGTCGGGTTAGCTTTGTAGCAAACAATTAATTGATGTGAGTATAAATAAAAGCTTGAAAAATATCGAAGAAAGCATCTAACATTACAGTTTACAGCAATGTGAAAAAAAACATGCAAAAAATCTTGCATTGACGAGGATTGAACCTGTTGACGTACCAAGCGTTCAAACCGCTGAGCCAAACTCGCTAGTTATACAATGCAACTAAATTTTCAGACCATATGAATTCAAAGCAGTGATTTATTTTCAATTCATCGCTAAATCTAAAAATGTAGTAATAAAAAAGAAAAACGTCTCTTGTAAAATTAAACTGCATAGCATCTTCCAGCCCCGAGTACAATCTGCGTAAGCAAAAATGTTCTCACTGCGAAGACTCGGGGCTTTGACTCGCAAGGAGAGATCTTGGCTGGGGGTAGGTCATAATCCACCACGCTGGCCAAGTGCGGGTTGCTCAATGTCACATGAGGTGAAAACATTCAAGGTACATATCGGTTTCCTCACGATGTTTTCCTTCATCGTTTATAAGTTAGCGGCATTACACGCTGACATCGAGTGGTGCGCGCGGGGCTCCGAATCGGCAGTCACCGTTCTCCCGGATAGACAAGCTATAACCTAGACTTTAACAGCGACTTAGAATTTAACACCAATGTACCCTTAACCACCTTCCAGCACCTTCATCAGACCCTGGTTACCATCTAGCACCAAAGTAATCGTCAAGACAAATCAAAAGAGCCCAAACTCGATGGGGCTATGTCGTTTAATTGTTGAGTTCCTATGACCACCTTCCAGCTCCATCATCAGACCTTGGTTACCATCTAGCACTAAAGTACTCGTCAAGACAAAGAAAACGAGTCCAAACTCGGTGGCGCTATGTCGATTAATTACTGAGTTCCTATGACCACCTTCCTGCTCCATCATCAGACCCTGGTTACCATCTATCACCAAAGTACTCGTCAAGACAAAGAAAATAAGTCCAAACTCGGTGGGGCTATGTCTTTTAATTCTTGAGTTCCTATGGCAACTTTCCGGCTCCATCATCAGATCAGCATCATTCAATTTTCATACCATTGTTTGCAATAAAATTTACACACGTACCTATAATGCGAGATTTCAACTTTTTGCAAGATTTGATAATAAGCATCTGGTTTCGTAATAACTATTTTCTAATCTGTGGCTTCGGGACAGGTGAAACTAAATTTTAATTTATATAAAAGCTTGAAAACATCGGAGAAAGAATCTAACAACAACGTTATGAAAAAAAAACATGCAAAAAGATTTCACAGTGGTGAGGTTCGATTTCAGTGTTACATCCGTCCGTCGCTGACGTACGTTGCTCTCTAACCGTTGCGCCAAACTTCCTAACAACTAGGATGTCCAATTTTTAGACCATAAATATGAACTCTATTAACGTTTGTAAGAATTGATCATTTTTATTTATTGAATATTGAACGGCGAACGGAGCAAAGAGCGACGTGCGTCCGTGTAGCAAGACGTCTCTTCCGACACTGTCAGATCTTATAAGAGTGAAAGAGAAGGAAGATGCGATACGTTTCGACTTTTTAAAAACAATTAAATAAGTGTGAGTTTTTTAATTAACCCAAAATATAAACCAGCAATTTCCTTTGTCAAAATATAATACGTCATAATTTAAAAAACTACTAGTGTCCGTCTCCTAATTACACTGATATCTAAGTCTAAAACTAATTTTTAGAGGTTTGTTTACGATTTTTTTCTATCGTGATTTTTTTACCAAATCTTGTATTTATGACCTCGGGTCACTCATAAATATGTTCAAGAATAACATATATTTTACTTATTATCTCAAACCATACACATTTTGCTCAATTGGTGTTGAAAAAAGTGCCGTTTGACGATTGTCAGCGTCTTAAATGATCTTTGATTGATCTCCGTATTTGCATTTTGCATCCTGAAACCGCCTCATGGATTATAGATGTAGGTATGTTTTATTTTCGTGTGGCTTGGCTGGTGTGTGGCTACCTTATGTTTTTGATTGTCCATTTAGTTTTACACCCTATCCTACTAATGTTATAAGAATGTTTGGATGTTTGTTGCTCAATCACGTCGGACCTTCTGAACAGATAAATCAGGTTGAAATTTGTAATATATCTAGTTTATAGTTAGATTGTTCTGGAATGACACATAGGCTACGTTTTATTTCTCGAAAATAACGGGAACTATGCTACTTCACAGGTGAAACCGCGGGTGCTGCTAGTCAGATATAAACGCGCAAAAGTCGTGGAACAATATTTTGATCATGGTCAATTTAGGTATTTACTATTTAGAAAAAAAGTAAGTTGTGGTTATGGCGATGTAGGTAGTAATAAAAAATCCACTATCGCGTACCTAGTTTGGAACAATTTTTTTCTGCTAACGATTGTAAATTACGTTGTCGATTTCATGAAATGTTTGAGTATGATTGTACCAATGCCTTAGCGGTCTAGATAAATTTGACTCACTATACATACTTACTCCTTTGCAAAGTATGTACCACAACTAGGTATTGTTATACCTAGTTGTGGTATAACCATACCCGGCGAATATCTGGAACTAACTCATTCTAAACAAGAGCTAACTCATATAATAGGTAATACGACAGAAGCTCCACGCGGAAACAATCATGACTAAGAGCGGTTTCGCACTACGTCCGCGCTTCTACCGCCTAACTAAATCGGCTATAGCTTGCTAATGCTGTCTCTATCATTTCAAGCGAAAAGAAAAGAGAGAGAAACATCAAAGCGATGACATTTTTCGTTCGGCGGTAGACCCCCCGATCCGAATCCATGAAAACACTTTCCGAAGTTGTCGTCCAGCTATTTGTATGGTAGTTTACGCACTAGATCCGATTTCCGTCATCCGTAAATTTCCATTTCGGAATAGATAATTAACGGACCGAAGTAGTCATAGTATTATTTGTATGAACGCTGCCGTACTGCGTCCGAATTGAATCCGAGCCTAGAATTCCTAGATGCCTAGAAAGAAAGAAGAATTCCTATAGCATATTACTCAATACTCAAATCTTTATTGCGTCTTATGTAGGTACAGTACATTCATGGCACGGCAAAAATGGCATCAGAACGTCTCTTTTTCATCAAAATTGTCTTGAAAAAATCTTATACTTTGTAAATTCATTATCGAGGTACTAATTATTTGAGCTAAGGTACCAAATAGTACCAAAAAGGTACTAAAATTTGATGGTTATCAAACATAAAAAATCAGACCTGGTCCAGCGGTTCTGACGCTCACATTTATTCTCTAATATAGGTCTAAATATGTCTTTAGACATTTAATGAAATTGTCATTTTTCATTCAATAAAATGGTAATTTTTTCAAGGTTTTTAGATTATTTGGCAGCTTATTGTATATCGGATCGGACGCAGTGCGAAACCGTCGCTCCGAGTTTTCTAGATCCATATTTTCACGGGTTCGGATCGGATTCGGATCGGACGTAGTGCGAAACCGCTCTTACTATGACTATTCCAGGATAACGGACTCGGGTTTATTTTTTCGTTGATGACGTTATATTTGGCATTGCACGCGTGCATTACGACTTTATCTAAGTAGGTAGGTAAACTGAATACCGGTGTCAATGGTACTAATCAAATATTTGTATTTCTACTTATCTCGTTTGCTGCCAGCTTCGCGTGCAGTTTTCTCAGAATTTTACATAAAAAAATATGTACTGGGATTATACAAAAATGTTGGTAGAACTGTTAACTGGATATCAAATGATATGTACAATGATATATAATAATGGTGAATATCTCACATCTCTACTCTATATCTAGAAATTGACTCTTCGCAACTTCAGCACGGAACACTGTTCTGGCTGGAAAACGAATGAAACTGAAGCTTACCATAATGCGGACAGATTATTTCTATTATTAAAAAAAAAGGAAACTCATTGATCCGCGGGTCTACAGCCTACCGCCTAGCCAAATCTGCTTTGCCTTTGCCACTGTTGTCTTTATAATAACAATCGAAAACAAAAGAGAGCAAAAGCTTAGATAGTTTTAGCCGTGACGGACCCACCATACCACTAGCCCTACCCCTGGTGGTAGGGTGGGTCCGAAACCATACCACCATAATGATGTGACAAAGTACTCAAATTGTGATTTATCTAAGATGGTTATTTTTTCCGCAACTATTATTTTAGCTAGGCGGTAGACTCTCAGGTCTATAAAGTTCATTATCGTGAAGCAAAAACTTTTTGAAGTAAGTAAAATTATTTTCTTTAAAAGATTCCATTATTTTTCAAAAAAAAAAATCGGGAATGGTAAGACTTCTTCGGGTAAACTCGGGAGATGGCCATGGTCATGGCCACGCCCTCCGGTTTCACCCGCGTATTTTCTAAAGTGAGCAATCAAATTCTGAGTTATAAGTTTTCCGTTTAATCGCCAGTTCCTATGACTGCAAAATTTTTTTTCAGATACGAGGAAAGCTTTGGACTACATGAAATAGATAGGTGCAACCACAGGCCACAGCTAATTAGATAATATAACTAAGTCAAGTGGGATGACACAACATCCGGCGATGTCCATATCCCAATTCTAGTTTACACTGTATAAGTGTACAGTATGTAATAATTGACTGGCATCGTCCCTTAGTTGGTAGTAGCTCTGTTTGCGAAGCCGAGGGTCGTGGGTTCGATTCCCACCCAGTGCAAATATTTGTGTGATGAATTCAAATGTTAGCACTGTGTCTGGGTGTTTCTATGTATAATAAGTATGTATTTAAAACTAAATAAGTATTATATTAGCTATCTGGCCGGCATCAAACAAGCTTTGCTTAGTTTGGGGCCAGATGGTGTTGTGTGTGAATTGTCCACCAATATTTATTTATGATTTTATTTAATTATCTTTTTATTTTATATCTGTACTCACATTAGAAACTATTTTACAAAATGCTTATAAATACGTAGAGGCTACAAATGAGCCTGTCACATAAATCACGTCAACGAGTCCGATTAAAATCTTAAACCTTCAGAAACCGTATGTACATATTTTTTATGTATTTTAATGAGTTACGTTTAAACCGTCTGACCTACTAGTTACACTTAGATTACACAGAAACTCAAGTGAAAACTTCTTTTGGCGCGCCATAGACAGATTTTTCGTGGGCTGTGATTTGAATTCTAGCGTCACGCTCGGGAATGATAAGAAATCTTCGGGTGAACTCGGGACCATGCTCATGGTCACTCCCTCCGGTTTGACCCGAGTAAGCGCTCATAAAGTAAGCCAAAGTAAGCTATCATATTCTGAGTTATTAGTTTTCACTTCTATCGGCTGTTCCTATGATTGCCAATTTTTTTCATATAAGATAGTACAACATTTGACAGCGTTTTGCCTGGTGTTAAGCAAAATCATGGCATCATGTAATACATTTAGCTAGAAAAAGCCTGTTTTAGTGCCTGCCCACATATGATCCTAGGTTGTGTCTATCGGGAAACGCAGAATCGGGTAGAGTTTTTTTGATAGTTTTCGGTATTATAATAATTATACAGTGTGAAGTGTTCATTTCAAACTTTGAAAATGTATACGATGTGTATGCTCTTTTTTTGTTTTTTTTTTATTAATTGACTTGTAAATTGTACATTTCTCAATAAGGAACTTTGACTGTAAGTATTCTACCGTTTCTCTGTGCGTTTGATAAAAACGTAGATTCAAAGCGCTTGGTATGAAACTTGGGAATATACCATGTACCACTGACGCTTGCTTCTAGTTTATCCGGCCGTTCGTAGGAAACAGGAACGGTCGTAATTAGATTGTGTAATGAGCCGTTTTCCGACGAGACAAAAAGATATGGTTTAATAAAACGATAATAGGAGGCGCTTGTAGGTCTTTTGGTTTGTTGTCAAAAGCGGTAGGCATAATGGGACTCAATTCATTCAATTTGCGAAAGCACGACTTCTAGTAATAAATAATAAACTACTTTATCCATGTACGCATTTTATTCGAATGAAAACTATATCAAAACATCAAAATTTCAAATCAAATTCGTAAACCTGATGAAAGACAAAATATATATTTTTAAAATTTATTCTTGGCTATGGATACTAATCCTTCAGCCGAGAGAGTATCTCTCTACTTAGTCTGTGGATAAAATATTTTCGTATCAGTGTTGCTATTTATATCTTTGAATTTTCCTTCTACTTTGGCTTAGTTGGTGTCTATTGCCTCGGGAGTTCTAAAGATTTTTACTGAAAAGGGATTGTGATCAGTAACGGTTTTTTATTACATTATCAACCTAATTAGCTATTTTGATTCCCAATATTTTAAAATTAAAAAAGACACTTTTTACACTATACTTTTTCCCTGAAAACGGGTAGGGTCTCTAAAGGGATTACACTGTTGAGAGTATATGGTAGAGACAGATCTATCTGCATCTCGAACAATCGCCATCTAGTGCGTCCGTTGGAACTATTTTTGTCTCGTCGGAAACTCCCTCATTCCTGGGCACATTCACCGAAATGTATCTTATAGTAAACCGAAAGGCAAGCAAGCTTACGACGACGCTCGAGACTCGATGCCCATACTTATCTCCTTACCTGGTATTTAGGCCTGGCGAGTGAATGTGTCGATTTGAGCCACAGTAATCACCTGATTATACCATATACAACTAAGTTTTACTTAATCGAGGTAGTCAGTAGAATACTTGAATAAATACTCGATCTAATGAAGTGTTATCAGAAATAATAGTTCCATACTAGATAGCTAGACAGGCCATACTAGGTAGTGGGTTTATAATACCAAATCGGGTTCACCAATTTTTTTCATTTAGTTATATACATACATACACACACATTCTTTTATAGTGGTAGGACTCTTAGCAGCGTCCGCCTGGGGATTGGGGAAGTACCACACCTTTGCCAGTTATTCTACCGCCAAGCAGTAAAGTGCAAAAATTACTGGGTTTTGGTTTGAAGGGCAATGTTTCCAGAGAAATTACAGGGCTTAGAGATACCTATAATATCTTAGATCTCTGGGTGACGCGCGCAGTACAGTGCTAGGTAATGATTTGGACTCTTCATGTTCCAATAGCTGCGTGTCACTGTGCTGGTATGTGGCAGGCATGTTGCTTACCATCAGGCACAAGTGCTGCTCGTCTCGTCACACTATGCTATAAAAAAAAACATAAATTTCACGTTTACTAAAGATCAGTTCCATGACTTTGGCGTGTTTAAGTGTGACGATGCATAGGCTGCTCTCGGTAGAATAACTGGCAAAGATATTATAGTAGATACTTACTTCCCCAGCCCGACTGCGTGGTCCTACCACTACAAGAGAAGTTTGATTACGGTTTTTATGAAAACCTAACTTAATATATTCATGAAGTAAGCCTCACAATAGAATATATACAGAATACAGCATATGTTAAGTAAGCCTCAATGGCAGAATGTAGACTGTCTAGACTCTAGACTTATCTAGCTTTTATCTTAGTCCGAAGTTATAAGTCCCGTGACAAACAGTAACGAAGACAAATAGCGATAAGCGTGCAAGCGTGCGACTTTAGCTTCGGAGACAATGGACTCGCAGCGAATTGTATAAATTGGGCATTTCCGATGTACGTTTGTCTGTAGGGCTTATATTGTAATCAACGGTGAAAATTGAAGTTTTTGTTGTGAACGCTTTACTGAGTCCGTCTTGGGTACTTACCGCACCCGTTATTTTTTAGTTATTCCTCCACCGAGCAGTGATGTCTAAACATTGTATTCTGGTTTGAAAGGGAATGTTTACCAATTCAAGACTCATGTGTCCTACGTCCAATGTATATAGGGGTCGTGTCTCTCTAACACTCTGTTCAGCATTCTCCTCAACGATCTGCCCGCGGCCGTCGATGGCGCGGAAGTTTACATGTACGCCGACGATGTCGCCGCGGTGATCACCGCACCGACCGCCGGTCAGCTGCAGAGTGAGTTGAGAACGGTGACCAGAAGACTCAACTGGTGGTTCGGGGTGAATGGCTTGGCTCTGAACAAGGAGAAGACCTGCTTTATGACATTCAGCCTTAACGGAAGGTCGGCTAGCAGGTGCTCTGTGACAGTCGGCGACACCCCACTCCAACAGGTCGACAGTACGAAGTTACTGGGTTTCCACATAGACAGCGCGCTCACGTGGGAGACGCACATCGGCGAGGTGTGCGGGAAGCTGAGCCGCTCGTGCTTTGCGCTTCGGCGGCTCGCGGCCACCGCCACCCGCGACGTCGTGCGCTCCTGCTATTTCGCGACTGTCCACAGTAACATTACGTATGGATTGGAGCTATGGGGTCGAGCCGCAGATTTCTGTAGGCTGTTTGTCGTACAGAAACGGGCATTGCGCGCTATTTTTGGAGTCTCTGATAGAGTCTCTTGTGTGGAGTTCTTCAAAGAGCTTCGAATCCTGCCGTTGCCTTGTGAACTCATTTACCAGCTGGCCTTATTTACGCACAACAACTCTCACCTCTTTCAAAAGAGAGGGTCACATCAGACGAGGTTTTTGCGGAGCAACAAGAGGCAAAACCAACTTGTTACGCCGAAGCACAGAGTCGCGAAGTCAGAGAAGTCGGTTTACGTGCTGGGCCCCGCCATTCTCAACCGACTACCCGTAGACGTGCGTGATGCTCCTTCCGCCGCGGCGTTTAAAGCCAAATTAAGAAAGTGGCTATTAGAGTCATTATTTTACGACTATAACATGTTTGTTAAGTTACAAGAAAATTATTAATGACATTAACTGAAATTATATTTTACACTGTTGTGGATTATATGTATAATTTTAATATAATAATTATAATAATATAAATATAATAATAATAATTTAATTGAAATATCTAAGCAATTAGATTAATCATGTTTTGTAATTATCTTTTATAACATATTTGCTCGTAAAGGGTCTCTTATTGGACCAATTTCTGTATCGTAATGTATCTTATTACGCACTAGTGCTGTAATGTGTAATGTAAAACGCACGGTTTCAAAGTGGTCTGTCCACAGACTAGGTAGAGAGATATGCTCCGTCTAAAACGAACGGTACCTTTTTAAATCTTAGTAAAGAGTTTTTACGTCAGAAAAGTATGGTCAACATTTTATGAATAAAATTAACTTTGAGAGGTAAAATATAATAAATAATGATTAAATTCGTTAATTTAATTAATTTAGACCATAAATTACTTTAATTTTTCTGTAACAAAACACAAAAATATTAATTTACTTTATTATTAATGGCATACCGGCTGGTTCTGTGTCGTTGCTTAAAAAAAAAAGGCGCCGATGCCCGCGCATTGCTAATCTGTGATCCATAGTGATTACTTACTCTGTGCTGTGATCAAGTAAATATTATTCCGCGCGTTTTTTTTCGCTGTATTATTTTTATTTGAAAATGTTGTCAGAGTTTTGTTTATTTCCTCGCAAATATGTTATAAAACGTCGTATGACATACGTGCGCTTTGATAATTACAGCCTCTGCTAATTATAGCTCTCGCCTTCGGCTCGAGCTAGCAATAAAGCCTCGGCTGTAATTATCAACTTACCGCACTTATATCATAATGTACTATTTTAAATGACATGTAACATTGGAGTTATTAATAAAAAATGTGTGCGCTTAAAACCGCACGGCAGAAGTGAAAACTAAAATAAGAAAAACTTAACTATGTAGAGACTACTAAATAATTTTAATTTAAAACTTTTACGGCTGAATGATTCGTATCCATGGCCAAGAATAAATTAAAAAAAAATAATTACGCGGGTCGAAAATTCCGTTTGACTCACAAGTTTTTAGTGTTTGCTATTTAGTTATGTCATATTTATGTATTTCGCTAAAAATGCATAAATATGTTGTGTTATAGTGTATTTGTGTAAGCACCTTCTTATGAAAATGGGTATCATTTTGTGTGTTTACGTAGTGTAAGTGCTGTGATAAAATATTACAACCATAACTTTTTTGCAATGGACGTGAAATGCAAATTTAACATTTCGTGACAGGTTCCATTGATGTGGTAAGTACCTAGAAGTTAATGTCGTGATAAAAAAGTTTAAAAATTCGCCATTTTCAGCGAGAAAGTCGCTAAGGTGTCAGTCAACACTGGTAGTGAGCAGCGAGAGAGAGTA
Source organism: Ectropis crepuscularia (assembly GCA_963693475.1). Taxonomy (NCBI): domain Eukaryota; kingdom Metazoa; phylum Arthropoda; class Insecta; order Lepidoptera; family Geometridae; genus Ectropis; species Ectropis crepuscularia. Next base: position 4,838,921 of record OY856340.1, read on the forward strand.
AGAGTATGTATTGTCCCATGTCCTCCTCTAACAACAATTATCTTTCTCGGTCTGGCACGTTTGTTGACCACATTATCTTTCTCGCTCTAGCATCCCGAGTTTACCCGAAATTTCTTATCATATCCGAGCGTGATGATCACGTGATCATGAGTCCATTTCACAGCCCACGAAAATTCTGTCTATAACGCGCCTAAAGAAGTTTTCACTTCAAATATATTGTATTGTATTGTATAAATAATACACGGAAAAATTACAATAATACAAAACATACAAATTCGTACAATTTAGGTAAATAAATACCTACACACATTTACCTATAGGTGCTATCTATTTAATAATTAATTTATTTTGCATCCTTCCTGATCAACCACAATCTATGACAATGACTATGATATATACATATATGTACAATCACACAAAGGATAACACAAAATGTAAAAACAATGATTGCATTTAACGAGTATTATATCCAAAGCAATACAAGGCAGTGATTTTAAAACTTCTTGCACAAATGGCAGGGGGGACAGGTGTGTTGCTTACCATCAGACGTGTGTTGCTCTTCTCATCACTCTATTTTATAAAGAAGAAATACAATCCAGCTGTCTTATTTAATACGGCCAAAAATATACTCAGTTTATGTTCTAACTGGCACTAACGCAAACGCTGGCTGAACCCCACGAGATAGAACAAAATAATGTACTTACTGCAATATTAAACTAAACTCTAAAAAAATTCTCAAAAAAGTCCACAAGAGCACATAATTATCTCTACCTCTTAGGGATAACCCACAATAACCATTTTTTAGTATATTTATCATATGCGTAAATATTAGCATATTTATTAGTATAGTATCAACAAGGCACCCGTGCAAAACCGAGGCGGGTCGCTAGTTAATCATAAAAAAAATTTCATATTGCGGCTAAAACAATTATTATAATGACCAAACCATGTGTTCACTCCACTTACCTGACGTTCAAGGGCCAAGCCCTGTAAAAAAAATTGACTATTACACCTCCTGGCAACATCCAGAATCATAATCTGAATGCTTTCTGAGTTCAAAACCGTACACCGAATGCGGTCCTCACGCTATGCACACTCACCTCCTCTCATCTCCCGCTCTAGAAGTAGTTTTTTGTTTTTTCGGTGAACATAAATGACTTCCATCACTGAAAGCGAGAAAGCCAGTGATGAAGATAACTGGACGCTCTCACCACTAGGCCGCAACGCTTTTTTTTTCTGATGAGCACTCAAGCGCAAGAGTACTTACACGCACACACGTAAAAAATGGCTTCATAGTAAACAGTGATTTGCACCAGAACACAGAAGCCGAGCATATAGATCGATGCATCAAGGCCAACAAGATATCTAGAAATATTATTATTGATATCTATTTTTAGTATTATTTCACTATTTTTAGCGTTAAAAAAAACCTTCTATCTATATTCTATACTAATATCATAAAGCTGAAGAGCTTTATGATTTTAGTATAGATATAAATGTCTATGTAATGTGACTACTATTTGCCTCGCCTCTAGACCGTGCAGTTTTTGTGCATAATGCCAAATCCAGACATGCGTCTGACCTTCGAACCGGTACTTCTATCTAGGTTATTACAAAAACTAAATGAATACTTTTAAACATATTTTATTACAAACAGCGTCCCGCAGTTTAAGCTGTATAGTTCTCATAATTTTCTCGGCGTAAAAGTAGCCTATGTGCTATTCCAGATGGTAATCTGTGTTACAAATTTCAACCCCATCCTTCCAGCAGTTTCGACATGATTGAATAAACACACAAACTTTTGCATTTATAGTGAAAAAGACGGGATCAACAAATTCCATAAAGCTAAACGAATATGCTGCCCGAGAGTGAATCATCCCCAGTGAATACAATCTTGGTGTCTTTTAATCGAGCTTTTATCGGTTTCTTCTGGGTGAGCGCGTTCCATCTTTGACTGCTTCGTCGTTATACATCAGGCAAGATGGCCGAAGAAGCACAAACCTCTTTTCGATGTACAAAATCCTTTGACTATGAGACCAACCCTGAAATCAAGAAAAATATAATATCAAGTGTACCTCACACAAATGCACTTTTACAAAAAATACTATAGAATGTATGGACCAGTTAACAAAACCAGTTCACGTTATGTGCTCACAGCAGGGACCTTCTCTCACAAGGAGAGAAGTCTTGGCGAAGTATGGGTTAACAGAAGATGTATTTGTCGTACGTCAGTTTCCTCTATGTTTTTCTTCAAAGCCAGTTGTGATGATAATCTCGTATACTCGTGGAAACTCCTGCTCACAATTGCAGGTGGAATTCGAAACAATGAAATCACGATTGTGGAATCGGATGTTCTGCCTACTCCGCTACCACGGCTTTATCTTTAGCTGAAAGTCGTTAGAATACAAGTTAGCACACTAAGCATGTAGCTATAACCACCTTGACTTTGCGACCTATCACAGTTATAGCAGCAGTTACTACCTGCACCCCGATGTCAGTGACGAATCACATACGACACGTGACCTTACTGTCTACTGAGATCACGACTGCCTTTTATTTGTTGTCTCTAAAAATAGATTCACGGCTTTAAACCTAATGATATAATCCCAAAGGCATACAGGGTTACGCAGGCCACCTGTACTGAAGTGGATGGGACTAGGAGAAAGTTTTACTATGAGATCTACCTTGAAGTTACAAAAAAATACTGTTCTATATAAAAATACTCTTTAGACTCGGTATAATGGTATATGGAATTGCTGTTGTATATATTGTCAAAACGTACCTTAAATTTACTGTAGTTTATTACAGAGGTTCTAACCATCATAATTTGATAATATCAATTCTTGCATTTGCTCGCGTCTTTATCCGAATACAATTTAGAAAAAGGCTATTAAAACTGTAACTGTAAGAAACCACGTTTTTCACGATAAAAAGCGTAAGTAAATGTGTTATTCCAGATTATAATCTAAGTTGAAAAATTTTGACAGATCCTTTCAGTTCTTACAAAATGACTGAGGCACAAAAATCTTAATGTAAGCTTTCGCATTTATAATATTTGTAGCATAATTTACCTTAAATCCTCACAAAAATAAAAATCGGTAAAATTCAGCCTTCCTTCACCAACCACTACTTAACCCCGCAGTGCCTTTAAATCTCATCTGATGACCAAAGACAACCAAAGATTAGTTAAAAAAGTGCCATAGATCATTTAAATGCCTCCAACGGAGATCTCGACCGACGGCATGTTGTGCCTGTCTCGCCATGAGAACTGCCCCTGGGATGAGGCCCTGAAGACCACCGAGCCTTCCTGGAACGGGCTCAGATACGCCTGTCTGAAGATACTGCATCTTTACTGCAAAGTCTTCGGGAGGGAAGATGTTCTGGATACTATTATTAGGTAAGTAACCAATGTTTCTAAGAGCTAAAAAGTTACTGCATCCTAGTAAATATATGTACTCAATACTGTTTTACTCAATTTATTTACGAGTAAAACCTTCGTTGAGAAAAGGCGGTGTTTCGGCGCTTCTTGGCAAAACGCCAATCTTAGTAAAACAGAATTGTATTAGTGTCCAGTTTTAGGCGCCAGCGATTCCCTTTAAATTTAGTTTTTAGAAAGATTTTGTCCTAAAATAGAAGAGTCACTAAAAGCTTACTAAACAGTCACATACAAAAGTTTGAATCTAGCTGTGAATTATCAACTTTATTAAAATGGGTGAGAGGTCAACACTAATTTCACACAAAGATGTGATGTAACTATAGCAAAAATTCTCATTAATCCTGGATTCATATCCCATAATTATGATGGGTCAATCTTTCTACTTTTCTTCTCCATCTATGATTCTATGACATCGTCATCAGGACGGCTCGCGTTGCCTCTTTGCTCTACTACAGTCCTCCGCCTGGGTTTGGGTCGGCCTCTAGATGGTCTGGTTAAAATTTCATGATCGTCTTTTCACTTTAAATAAATATAAATTAAGAATTTGCTTAAAACATTCCTATTTTTAATAGTACCGATTGTCACACTAACCGAGCTATGTATCTGCTCACAACAGTCGCTAATCCCCGAACGCGTGAGCAAGCGTATGACGCTATCAGAAAATCGCGCGTTCCTCATGATCTATCTCGATGACATACTTGTTATGACTTCCAGTGAATGATGTTGTCGACGTTAAAAAAAATATATATCGTCGACATAATGATGACTGATGATTCTTTTAAAATTAATTAGCTGACGTCTCCCGCGGTTATTTTCAATGGCGAGTGAAAATTTTATGTTTTCTGGTTTGTATTGAGTTTTAATGAGTACTAAAATATTTTAAATAGCACTTTGATGTGGCCTTTGGATGGAAACCAAGTCTAAGAATAGAAAGCTATATTTCTAGTTTCTAAAACGTTATGTCAACCCATTAATATTTATAGTGCTGAAATATTGCGTTCTAATGAAATTTATTCAGTAGTCTTATGCGAGAGTGTTAATTGATGCAGACATACTTCAAAACACTACTTTTATTTATTAAGCTGGTCTTATCGGTAGTGAGTCTACATACTGAGCCGAAGACAATGACTTCAAAGGAAGAACGTGGCTAACTGATTTTTTTTTGCCATTTTAATGGCCAGCAAAAACTCGTTCACTCCCTCCCGCGCACTGGCCGCTGTGAACCGAGTCGCTTGTCGCATGGCCCTAAAAATGCATTTTTAGGCCCAACGCGGTTGTGCCATTTTGTCGCACCTTTAGCCAGGTCCTTATAAATAAGTCTATGGCTGTAGATCGTAGATTCAATTTCCACCCAAGACAATCATTTGTGTGATGAATGCAGGTGTGTGATCTTTAATTGAAAATTATGTTATAATATCAGTTATCTGGCTTCCATTGGAACACAATGTTTGCTGAGTTTGAAATATTTTATTTGTATATCATAGAGTGACGAGACGAGCAAGACATATGCCTGATGGTAAGCAACATGCCTGCCACATAACAGCACAGTGACACGCAGCTATTGGAACATGAAAGTCCAAATCATTACCTAGCACTGCACTGCTGTGGTCACCCAAAAATATAAGATGTTTTATCTCTATGCTCTGTGATTTCTAAATGGTTTTGTGTGGAATAATGTTGACCGACATCAATTATATTTTGTTGTGCACCCCCAGACACATATAGGTACTCAAAGTACCTAACCACCTCGTTCTAGTTCGTTTGAAGTAACGACAAACATTTTGATAGATTTGACTTTACTAAAAGGTTTGATATAGCCTTTTGACTAGCCTAGGTAAGTCGTAATTTAATTATTAAAATACGACAGAAAGTACCGAAATGCATGATAATCCTTTCACATTCAAATTTGGACTTAAGAAATTTAGAACAAAACGAATTTAAGTTATATCTTTCGAATTATTTTTTTCATTCAGTTTGTTCTTCTCAGAACTATTTTGTTCTATAATTACGTTTCATCTCAACATCAGTGGGTATGCGACAAGAACTTTAAAAGTTGTTCGAAATCACCTATTTCCTTGGTTTAACATCGCACCCTAAGCATCAGGAAATGCCAGCTCATTAGCTGAGCCATTAAAATCTTAACGATTCACCGGTGAACGCCAAGTCTTGAGCTCGTAACACTCAAAACTCATTTGACGAAAAAATTGTACCACTGTACTTTTATAATACGTAATATGTGTAATAAACGATAGTGGCTCCTTTTTACTATCTTCGTGATTGATGACGTCTGCTTTAGAGCCCACAAAAACATTTAATGTTGCCATCATCGCTCCATTCCGATCGAATTAAAACACGCGATTTCGATCGATTGGTGTATATCAATTCGGTTGCGGACCCGTACATAATCGATTAATTGAATTTGGAAGGTCGTGTTTTGAAATAGAGCTCGTATAGATCTGTGTCGTTTAGTTTTGTTCTGTAATATGTTTTATATTTGTATGTATTTTTTTTTTTGATATTTTATTCCGAAGTATACTTTCAGCTTTATGCTTCGTTTTTCTGACGATAATCGAAAGCCATTTATTTGGCCATTTCATTATAGCTACCTACCCGGAACTCCATGTCACCTGTTTTAGAATTGACGAGATGTACTGCTACAATTGTATATCCCTATTCTTCTTTGGAAGTTGATTTTACCGCAAAAGCCTCAGTTTTCGCGTTTCAAAATAAAAGTTATATTAACACATAGGTACGTCAATTCAGTTATTCGCAAATTGTTTCTCATTTAAGTCTGATGACTACGTCTATGCCAGACTATTTTAAAAGTAAACAGCTTAAACATATTCATAAATGCAATAGACAGCGATGATTAGCAAACTATAATTAAAAACTAGCGTTTTCTCAGTGGCGCCGGCGCAAGAAATAAACCGAGTTTTTTGACCTCATTTCTGATCGTTAAAAAGTTTGTGTAAAATCATCTTTGAACCGTTTTGATATTCGCCCGCCGTACCCTAAAGAATTGTTATTGCTGCCTTTATGCGAATTTTACTGGACGTCCATTTATTCTAATCGAATTAAATGAAAACAGAAATCTGGACCATATCAAGAGTTTTTATACGCTGGACGTGTTTCTTGGAAATACTCTAAAATCGATGTCAATGAGTAATTTATACCAAGTTTTAAACGTGTTACAAACGATGCACATGGCTTTCGTGTCTAGTTTATGTGCCTCTGAAATCGAAATCCTACTAATATTGCAAATGCGAATGTTTGGATTTTTGGATGTCTGTTGCTCAATCACGTAACGTCGTAACGGATCGGGTTGAAATTTGAAACACAGACTAAGTATAGCATACTTTTCATCGCTGAAAGATCTTGTTTTTATATTTCACAGATTACACAAAAAAAATCCTGCTTATTGTCTGCCTTGATAATATAGTTTCATCTGCCAATATCTAAAAATAATTATGAGACAGTGATATATTATAAGTACCAAATACTATATCAATATTTCTGTTTTGTGATGGATAAGTGTTAGTTATTCTTTGTACTTAAGTTTTATAGTTTACCTAATAACAATAAAAGTAGCGTAAAAATAATAGTGGTGGCGATGTTGTCGTTGATTAGGAACTGGCTTGAGTTCAATTTTGTCTATCTATATTAGTTTAGACGTCACAAACATCAAATATTTTATGACTTGACTGTTCTCACAAGTTTGCTTTTATTTTTGGTATTTTTTTTTATGAAAATCGCTTTTTAAAAAGTGTTTGATATAAAGCCTTCAAGTTCGGTTGTTAAACTACAAGTAGATACTTTTGTCCAAATAATCCAATTTCAACCGATTTCCTTCCCATATGTTTTAATTTAGCATAAATTCCGAGTGCAGTTTTATAGATAGGACCCCTATAGTTTCGATTTACAAACAAACCGTTGATACCTACTTTGTGAAACTTACAAATTACACCATTATACCAGTAGGTAAATATATAAATTAAATTATTCACAAGTAATAATTTACGTGTAAATTGTATATTTATGAATAAAGAGAGAACTTTGACTTTGAAGTGTCGTGGATCGTCGTGTGTTATTAAAAGTGATTAAATGTGATATTACATAATATACCTATGTTATAATTAATTATATGTATACGTATTACTAGCATCGCCTTGCGGTTTTACTCGCAAGGTTCCCTGTCCCGTTATTTTCCCGGGATAAAAAGTGGCCTGTATTCTTGCTGACTATAATTTAACTATGTTCCAAATATACATTTTAGCTTTAACATTTATAATATTAGTTAGATTAGATAAGTACTTTTGTCGAATAACTGACAAGACGATCAAAACGAAACTATGGATGTTTCACAACTACATTTGTGTTGTTATTATATTCACAGTAAGTATCTATGTATAGTCGTCTGTGCCGGGAGCGATCTGAAATCGTAATAATGGTTATAGAATTAGAACGAAACTTGGTCAAAATTTCAAAATGGTTACGATTCCAATTTGCTCTCATACTGTGTTTTGCACTGAAAACCTAGCACAGAACATTATTATTTGATATCTATTATTCTATTACTACCGCCCCGGCTTCGCCGTGGTACATAATATATAATTATAGCAATCAGGGATCACGTACATATACAACCAACGTTGAACATTTTTTTTGGAATTGGTCCAGTGGTTCCTGGGATTACCGCGTTCAAACAAAAAATCTGCTTTATAATATTACTAGCTTTTGCCTGCGGCTTCGCTCGCGTTTTATCAGTCGTCGGCCTAAGGGTTAACCGTTAATAAAATTAAATGAAAATAAATAAAAATTTGTACAATTAATAAACAGTTGTATACAATATTTTATACCCTATTTCACCACCCCCTTGAGGTGGAATTTTAATAAACCCTTTCTTAGTAGATCCCTAGATCATAGAAAGAATTTGTGTGCGAAATTTTAAGTTTCTAGCCTAAGGGTTTACCCTGTGCGTTTACGTAAAACTTTCATCCCCTATTTTACCCTCTTAGGAGTTGAATTTCGCAAAACCCCGTCTTAGCGAGCGCCTACGTGCTAAAACGCACCTCTATGCATAATTTCAGACTCCTAGTGTTTGTAGTTTCTGAGATTTCGTGATGAGTGACCTTTCGCTTTTATATATTTATTATTATAAATATTAGTATATATGTCTCCCAAAACACGATTGAATAAACTTGACCTGAAACGGCACATGATAGATAATAAGCGACGCGCTCTTCTAATCATGTCTAATGTGTTATTGTTTTATTTAGTAAAGTATTTACTTACGGGTCGTCTCCGAGTTACGAAACTTGACTTTTCAATTGATTACTTTATTTTTATCTGTGTTCCATAATCTTTATAATATTATTCAATTAATTATTACCATTATAACCATTATTCAATTTTCTGGATCAATGTTTTGTTAAATAAAAATTCGTTCAAGATAAAGTTAATTTTTACCTTGTAATATTTTATATTTACGACTCAAATATGTAATAATGGAAAATTTGTGATAGTAATATATTTCATGAATCTTCGATAGTAATTCATACGTCTTTCTGTACTTTGATTTATCATAGAGCTATTCATTTTAATTCAACATGGATTTCAGCGGTTTTAAGACTTCGTAGGTCCACATTTAAAACTATTCAGTTTATGGTCAGGTGAGTCATATAGTATTAAAAATAATGAGTCTAATTAATATGTACAAAAATGCAATGTCTAGTATCAGGTTGAGTACAGCGAGCAACACGGAAGGGAGTAGGCATACACAGCGTTTCCCCTCTGTCAAAGTACAAGTCCGCGTGGACCATGGAGTTTGATAATATACTGTGACGTGAGGGCGGGGCTAGATTTGTGAATGGTGCTTTATTTTTTATGTGTTAGTGATTTGGTTGTGTGAGTATGATCGGCAATGGATCGGTACAGGTATGTTTTGCATGTAATAGTGCGGCTTTGCGCTAGTGTGCAACTTCCCCTCCCGCAAGAAATGACAGAAAGATTTGAACAATATTTTTTAGCTAAGGCTACTCCCTTCCGTGTTGCTCGCTGGGTCGAGTATCATTACGGTCAGCCAAGTAAAACGAATGTCTATGAGATGTTAAGATTTTAACCTACCTCAAACAGGACAAGGTTATCAATGCGGCCAGTATTTTTCTTAAGTTCTTTCTCAATTTGTTTTTTGAAATTATTTTCAGTTAATAAAACGCCTTTTGGAATCACCTATAGGTATGTCTAAAGTATGGTACAGTTACATCCGACTCTCTACTAATATTGTAAATGCGTTTGTTGTTACTCTTTCAGGCAAACTACTATTAGATAGTACTTTGGTACCCAGATCCACATTACACCGTATTTTATTGAATCAATCCATATCCACGGCGAGATTTGTATGTTATAGGTGCTTTTAATTTTAATTTTTAAAATAGGTATTGTACATTAATTATTTCTCCATTATAAAAATGCTATCTTATACGCCAGTTGCGTAAGCTACTTATGGTAGAAAAAAAATAGGAAGACATTGACTAAAAGTTCAGTAAATCGATTTGGTAACTTTATGATGAAATAAGTTACGTTTAATTTGATTGTTTTTATAGGAGAAGTCGCGACGACCTGATCTCTCAAGCTCATAAGCTCGCAAACTGGCACTTACTTAAATAAATTGTAGTGCTCGTAGCATAGACCTGTGTTGCCAGAGTAAATAGCACAACGCATTTCTTTACAAAGCAAACTTCATTAGCCAAATGGAAGGGTTACCGGCTTAGGGTTGGCAAAGGTCAAAGTTTTTATCCAAGGAGACGTAAATAAATCTAAACGAGTAGTCTCTAGGTCAGGGAAATAGAACTGGATATAAAAACGCAAAAATCGTGCGTATTATCCGCTAGGCCAAAAGTCAATTGGCAGCAGAGGCCATGTGAGGCTAGCTTGCCATATAACGACATAAATAGGTCCCTTTATATGACAAAAAGTAATTTCAGAAAGAATTCGAAAGATTCCGCCTGCAAAAAAATCATATTTTTTTTTCTGAAAAAAATTATACAAAAACATCTATCTTTAATTTTAGATTTTCAGATTCAGACATTCCAACAAATTTCATAAGCTATCATTAAGTATTTATTCTAGATATAGGATAATAAATTGTAGTTCTTGGTTCATATTTCAATAACCACCACACCGAGTTTGATTGAATGTACCTATTTGCGACCACCTGTGAAATGTGCATCTACCACGAATCTACCAAGCAAAAATAAACATCATCACAATAAAAACAAATGGCGGAGTTATCCCGTAACATACAATGCATACAAAAAAACAACCAACCGAATTGAGAACCCCCTCCTTTTTTGAAGTCGGTTAAAAGCACACTAAAAAGACCGAAACAAGATTGAGAACACAACCTACTAAAACGTAATAAACTCTACCTTGTGTTACAGATTCCATAATGAGCAGAAAGCCTAATTTAAATAATTTACATTATGTTTGGTAGCAGGCGGGACGTGTTATTTTTTACGATTTACAGTTTGCAAACTAGCCACTCTATTTAACCCTTAAGCACCTAACGGCGGTCACTGTGACTCCAGCGGTTTTTATTTTTTTGATTATTCCGTTACTATGCGAGCTATGCGTCTGTAAGTTCATCTACTTTACCCCCCTGCTCCCCAGTACGTAGTGTGCGCTCGATCGTTTCACATGTTTGGGCGTTCAAGAGTTACAGGTAATTATATTTTGTTTGCGGTCATGGTGACCGCCGTTAGGTGTTTACGTAATTTTTAATAAAATCAATTCTTTTTGTTTTTATGGCTTTATTATGTCTGATGAACGACTAAACCGAAACATCTTGGAATGGTTAGAACAAATTTCTGATTCAGACACGGAAAATGAAAGAAATGAGCCAGAATTGTCAAACGAAGGCTGCAGCGACATCAAAAATATCCCATTGGATCATTTTATCAGAGACGAGTGTCAGTCTAACTCAGATATAGAAGATAATGATCCAGAGTATCAAGACGAAAATAGAACCAACATTGCTGATTGCATCCGTATCCATTAAAGGCTGAAGCAACTGGCTGAAAATCTTGTAAAATCTCATTTGGAACACCGTATGAACAAGCCCGGTTTGCATGGAGAACTTTAATGCGGTATTCGCCGCGTACTGAAGATGAAACAAGAGTCAAGCATTTCCTCAACTGATCGAAAGGTTTGCAATCAGGAAAAGTTGCTCAACTTGTGATGCTAAAAAACCGCAAAACATATTACATGTGTTTTCAATGTAAGAAACCCATTTGCGTTGAGTGTTCGCAAAAAATGTGCGTAAACTCGTCGTTAAAAATTGTACCTGTTTACCCATTGCAATTTCATAAAATAAGTGATTTGATTTTGTCATTAATAGTTTTATATAGTAGTTTATACATTAAACTACCAAAAAATTTGAAGATTTGATTAGATTTTACAAATACTTACTTGTCAGATCTCAGATTTTTATAATGCCTAGATTTTGTACTAAAATGTTCAAGTTAATAATAAACATTGATTATTTATATGTATTTCTATTATTTTTCAAAGTTTTTTAACTTCAATATGTTAACAAAACAGTAAAGATTACGATTAAGATCTGTTTTTAATTAATATAATTTTATATATCTAAAAAAAATTTTTTAAAAATAAGCGGTCACCATGACCGCCGTTAGGTGGTAGTGTAACTCAAAAACACGTTAGGTGGCTAAGGGTTAAAAAAAGTTATGAAAATGGCGCATATTTTCACCATTCCCCAATAAAATAGATTCCATAGCGTTCTTTACTCGACCTTCAGTGCAGACTGTCGCCGTAATGGTATTTGGATTGCTGTCCCCTTTCTTTAGTTAGGTCATTACGCCGTTAGCTGGGTAGCTTCGTTTAGTGGTGTTAACAAGAAAACAGAGTTTTTTTTCATGCACGAATATGTTAAATAGCAGAAGAACTATTTAAATAAAAACTGCCACTTCTTGTGAAACATTTCTATACCGACTCTGCGAAGGAATGCTGTCACAAATATTTTGATTCTCAAAAAATAAATGCCACATTTTTGACATACCAGCTATCTGGCTCTCACAGTACAGTACAAGCTTTGCTTAGTTTGGGGTAAAGTGTGAAGTGTCCCCTAAAAAAAGTAATTTATTCGCCAAAAATTGTGGCTACAAATAAGTTCTTAAAATAATATGTTGTGGTGCTGCACAATTTCATCCTAAAAGGCATGCGAAATCACTGTCCACCAATGTTTATTTATACCGCATTGGGCCTTTGGGCCAGCGTGTTGGATATCCTTCACTCTATGCTTGCGAGAGAAGGCCCCGAGTCCCAGAACGTTTAGTGGGCTGCTTAGTGCTTATGCAGGTCGTAGGCTTATAGTTACGAGTAATATATCACTAGGTTATAGCATTGTTAGGTCAGGGTATACAGAAATAGTAATACAATTAGCATAGTACTGTAGCCGTGACACATAGAGACACCGTACCATGTTATGCACCGTGACAGATAGAGGGCGCGCGTGAGCTGACGCTTGGCACGGTACCACGGTGTCTAATTATCCAGCTAATGGCCTGCGCAGAAATCGGACACTATATCGTTTTGTCATACGGGTATAGTTGTTAGGCGGTCAGTGACAAACTACAAGTTTTGAAATTAATTCTTTATTTATTTGATTGAAATTTACAAATATTGAGATGTGGATAATGACGAATTTGGTAAAAGAATGTGTGTGAATGGTTGGGATTTGGTGTTTTGTAATAAAGGCTCCTGAGGACAAACAACTTAATTTACTAATCACTTCTTAGCTCTATGTAAGGTCAAAGGGTGATATCGGAACACACAGCAAGAAAGAATGTAGGAACAAACCACTTAATGTACTAATCACGTACCTACATATTTGCTCTTTGTAAAGTCGAGGGGTCATATCGGGACACAAAACATAGTAACGTAAATACAAGATTTGACGTTAGATTCATACGGAGTTGCAAATTTATAAGCAGACCATTTTAGGTTCGCATTGGTGGGACTCGGACCCGCTCAGAAGGAGAAATTAAAGATATCCACCATCCACCACGCAGGTTGATGGATGACATGTATTCGAAAAGTATCCCGCGTGGTTCTTGTTTCAGATATTTTCCGGTATTTCTTCGTTTTTAGACGTTTCTACGTGATTGAGCAACAAACATCCCAACATCTAACTTTCGTATTTGTACTATTTGTAAGATGTGAATGTATGATGTAAATTTGGAAAACAGGTTAATTAAAGTCTGGAACACAGGATACTTTTTATCCCAAAAAAAATGTTTGTCTGTAAAGTCGGTTTACTGACGATAAAACGTGACAACGTCTTAAGAAAATACTGATGGAAAGGTAGCATTTTTCAAAAGAAAATTTTAATTTCATTTGTTTAATAGATTTGTATGTAAAAAGTAATCAGTAGAATTTAGTCATTTTCAATCAAAACAATGCAAAAAAGCTTTTAGATGCCGAGGATCGAACCCGGGGCATTTCACATGCAAAGCGAACTCTCTACCACTGAGCTACATCCCCGCTTGAACTACTGGTCGAAATAATTAATACAACTGTAACAAACATGCGGCGAGGTAACGACCGACGGTAACGACCGACGGTAACGGTACATGACGACATGTTTTGTGGGCGTGCAGCCGGCTTCATCGAATTATAAGACGTTATCACGTCAAAAAAATTCAGTCATAGGAACTGTCGATAGAAGCGTGATGCTAGAATTCAATTCGCAACCCACGAAAAGTATGTCTGTGGCGCGCCAAAATAAGTTTCACTTTAAAATCACGGGGCGCTACTAGTAGGTATTTTAAATGTGAAAGTATAGATGTTTTTGGCTCATTCACGATCGAACGGATCGGTTTGTTTGAAGGATCGTAGTTTTTTATTTGATCAGAATAGATAATTATTATACTCTGGAACAGAAAACGAGTACATGCTTTTTATTGCTGGAAACTTACGGGAATGGGAACAATGGGATGCGCTTTTAGTCTACTTACCGTAAAATTGTAAAAAGCGCTAGATTAGAATCTAACGACGCGACGTGATATTATAAACTAACCTAACCTACGATGAAATTATAATCTCGCGCGTTACATTGTAAACTGATGGCGCAATTTTACACTGGGCACATAATATTAGCAGGATCATATATTATGTTGGTGCCGTCTGTCGTCTGCGCAAACTGTAGATATTGACGTCCAGCGTCTAATGGATAGCGAAGCGCGCCCAACCCATTTACTTTGCAAGACCGGGTCGTCGGCGCGCGCGAGGCGCGCCCGACACGGGATCACGCTGATTTACTTGATATACTGCGACCTTTCCTGTGCAAGCTGTTCATGTTTTTCAATGGGAGAAATATAAAAAATAGCTTTCTTTTAGTAGCTAATTCGTTATATTTCTTGTGGCTTCCACTCGATAATATCACCGCAATTTCGCCAGCGTGCATCCAGCGTTTGAACATTGGGAGAGTCTCTAATGTTTCTAATTTGAAAATAATTTTTCATTAAGATGTTCAGCCTTCTTCAGATAATCTTAAGCTTTCCTGTGCTTTCTTTGGGACAAGTTGTTAATGTTTTTCTATGGGGAAAACAGAAAAAAATAGCTTTCTTTACTTATCTTTCTTATGGCTTCCGTTCAGTAATATCACCGCAATTTTGCCAGCGTTCTGCGTTTGAACATTGGGAGTCCTTAATGATCTTTATTTGAATTCGATTGTTCTTTCAGATGATCAGTCTTCTTCAGATAATCTTGTGCTTGACAATCGGAAAACAAATAAAAAAGGTACCTAACTTCTCGCAGTGTTCGATGTAACGCCAATGTCAGTGATATAAAATAGCTTAAAGATTTTTTTGGTTATCTCGAGCATCTGTTCATTGGACTATTATTAATCCTAAGTCTATTTGTCTAATCTGCTCCTATCTAATCTAAATTGGAAATCATTTGTTATTTCTGTTTATATAAAAAAAATTGACCCCTGAATTGGTTGTAGAGTGCCCAAAACTTTTTACACAATGTCTTTCGTTGTCCAGTATTCAGACCCATAACAGTTTTGTCAAAAGTAAAGATTTTCATATCAGTCTACACATTCTATGCCAAAATACGAGTAATTATAAATTATAAATTTTATATTAGCAGTTTTTCCATCTGTCTATCTGAGACTGTTGACATTTTCATTAGATTGTTATCTTTGGCCACTGCCTCTGTTTTGTTTGTACACTATAGGGATGTTAGTGTTATAGTTGGCAGTTCGGAGTAATCCTTGAGTTCCGGTGATTCTGTGATTTAGCTGCATTGAGGAATTAATCTTTGACTAATGTTCGAACGAGCGAAACGTTCAATTAGGATTATGGCTTAGTCAAAAACATACCATTCTGATCAGTCCGTCAGGTGGATTATGAAAGAATATGGGACATGTATGTTTTGTTTTATCAAGTTATTAAAATTGATAAAGATAATCAAACTTCCAGAGTGATTTTTTTTTAAGTTTTGTAGGCTTACACTCGAAACTTCTAAGCACTGTTCATCTTCGTCATCATTTGTGAAACAAAATAAAAAATACGTGTATGTAATAATGTTTTTGAATAATCTAACTGACGGATCAATTACTTTTTTTTAGTTACCATGTCTATTCACAATCGTGAGGTCTTTAGTTTTAATCCTCTGGCTATTTTTCCAAGTGCAGATGTCAGTGAAGTAAAACACAGTAAGGAAAACGGCATATTCAGAGAGAAACGTCGTTTGAGGACATGCGTCGTGCACACAAACGTATTTGGTGAGCGTGATGGATTTTTGCCATTATTCTCTCCTTGTGAGAGATGACTTAGATTCCTCATGTTCCAAGAGCTGCGTGACACTGTGCTGTTATGGACTGGTGTGCTTACTATCAGGCACAAGTCCTGCTCGTCCCATCACAAACATACCAAAAAAAAATACACTATTTATATAATATATATACAATACCCTTTATTTGTTCTTCGTACGATTACTCGTTTACATATTTTTCTAAGAACTAGATCAAACCGCTTCGTGTCAAGTGTGTGGTAACAGCAACTGGATCAATTACAATTCGGTCATAGATATATCCTTCAAATATCAACTTACAGACACACAAACAGCAAAATCAATCGTTTTCTAGCTGCATTTATATTTATGGTACATTTATTTGTGTGATAATTTTATTTGTATACGGAAAATTTACATCAATGCCCCATCAAGGTACTTACCTACATAGTTATTGTAATAAATATCCTTCCTTATTATTATTATTAAATAGACAGCGTGTAGGAAATTCGTTGTTTGAAATGGGAAATACTATAGAGCTTAGTCATCTTCCTCATAACTTATTTTTTAGTTAGAGTGACGGGTCGAGCAGGACATGTGCCTGATGGTAAGCAACATGCCTGCGTATAACGGCACATTGGAACATGAAGAGTCTAAATCACTTCTCTCAAGGAGTAAAGGAAATAATTCACCACGCTCACCAAATGTGTTCGTGCGGATACCGCATGGAATAGAAAGAGTCGAAATCATTACCTAGCGTTGCACAGCGCTCATCACTCAGATATGTAAGATGTTTTATCTATATGCCCTGCAATTTCACTGGAAACATTGCCCTTCAAACCAGAACACAGTGATGTTTTCACATTACTGCTTGGCGCTAGAACAGCTGGCAAAGGTGTGGTACTTCCTCATGCGGACTCTGCAAAGAGTACTACCACTATAAAAATGAACTATAATGTCCATGTAATGGTACGAGTATTTATTAATGTTCTCTGTGACTTGTTTTTGTTCATTATTCTGTGTGGTGTCAACAAAGTGTTTATGTATCGTACGTTATTGAGTTTCAAAACAAAACAAGCTACACTAAATCAACAATAATCTCTTGCACATTACAAATGCAATAAAGATAGCGTAGAAGTAACACAGAGCCAGGCAACCATGGAGGACCATGGGTGGAACTGGCACATGTTTGGAGTAACGCCAAACATATAAGGCTCGCGTCACATGCTCGCGAATTTGTCGCTGCGTCACGATGTGGAATGTTGCGTGGAGAGCACGAAATAGTTACGACTATTTGATGTCAAAAGCTTTGATAGAAAAAAAAACATGAACATGATGTAGTCGTTTTTCTATTTATGACTTTTCGTAACAAGCTTCATACTCGTAGCTTGTTGAATCAATGAAAAAATAACTCTGTTATTCAACTTTGAACACTTTTAAGTGTTGTTTGAACTGTGTTGTAAAGTTGTAATATCAATTATAAACATTATTGTACATAAATGTTGGCATCTATAACACATGCATTATACTTAGATATTTGTAGTGGTAGGACTTTCAGTCTGCATGAGTAAGTACAAAGTCTTTTGCTGTTATTACACGACTAAGCAGTAATGTGAAAACATTACTGTATTTTGGTTTGGCAATGTTTCCAAACAAAATACATGGTAGAGAGGTAGGATAATATTATATCTCCGAATGTGGAACATAGTACAGAGCTAGGCAGTGATTTTAATATCTGCTTGGGACTGTACTTTTATGGGCAAGGAGGGTTATCATCAGACGCATGTACTGCTCGTCACGTTGTTGTGTATTATTAAATTAAAATATCAACTAATCAGTAAATTATAAGTTCGTTGGCTTGATTGAAATCTTTTGCAAAACTAGATTTTTTTGTTTTGTTTTAATATAATGTTGTGGCCTTTGCTCTACAGTACAAAAGAAAAAAGAGATTAGTTCAAGCAAATTGAGATTGATGCTATATTTGTCAAATTCTTCGAAATAGACGCAATTACAAAACTGAAAACAAACAAAACCTACGCGTGTAAACCACACCGAAATAAGGACAGTAGGCGTTCAAACAAACGCGCGTAGGTCGCGCTAGTGTGGGCAAAGCTTTATTTCTACGCGAAAATAAACTCTGCCTATCCAAAATTCACGAAATACTAGAGCTTAGAATTAATTTAAGATCTGTGAATGGGAAATTGGGTCTTTTATTTTAGCGACATCGTTAATCGAGCGTTCACCCTGAAGAGAATTCGGAATCCAGACAGTTAATTCAGGAATCTGTGTCTGTGACAAATTCGTTTGTAGACTGAATTGTTGATTTATTTTTACTAGCAACAGCTCGCGGTTTCACCAGCGTAGGTAGTTCCGTTTATTTTCTCGGGATATAAATTAGCCTAGGTATGTGTAATTTATTCCTGGCTATTATTTATCTATGTACCAAAAGCCATCCAGATCCCTTCATTAATTTTTGCGTAAAAAGAAACAAACAGTTCGAATATGGATACAAACTAACAAACTGTGGTGTTTATAATACTAGTAAGCTAGTAGGATGTTATGCTATTATACGCAAGACGTGCGCTTAAAATTTTCACTTCAAGAAGATATAATAAACATACAAATTTCACCAGTGAACAGACAACATTGATGTGACTCCAGAATCCTGAGTTATACAAAAGTTCATTCCACAAGAGAAGCGAGTAGGATGGCGATGTAATGTTTAGTGTTCCGAATCTGCATTAAATCATACAAATAATGTTCACTTTACACGCCCGTTTCGTTTTTCACACACGATTTACGAATGGATTCATACATCCGGTAGTAAACTACTATTTTAAGAATAATTCTCAGTTCTAAGACGGAAACCGGACCGTGGGAGGACCAGACATGTCTGAATTCTAGACTATAGTCATTTGCGCACCGAGAGAAAACCAAATGTCTTCAATACCTCTAAACCTCTAATAACCTTTCTACTTCTTAGAAAAATCGACGCAATTTTAGAATAAAGGATTGCATTGTTTTAAATTTGGTTACAAAACTGTGGTTTTCATTAGTAAAGAAATGATGTGGACTTTGATGTTGCTCTTTTCATTTGAAGTTATAGACAGATAGTTAGATAGTCGAAGGTTGAAGGGCAAGTTACAGAAACGGTTTATATTATTAATCCTAATATTTAGATGCTTATTGCTCAATCACAAATTAAATTTAAAAAATGATAAAGTCGTAATTTAATGCGGCTAGTACGAAGCTACGAAGCTATAATCGTGCTGTACACACCTAAATGCTGAAGAACCTCTTCTTAGACAAACTTATTCATTATTTGCTATCTCCATCTTAAGCGAGGTGGCGGTCAAGTACAAAAATATAATTAAAAAAATAAATTATTAAGATTAGTATAATCTGTATAATGCATTTCAGTCTGAACCAGCGATGAAAGAAGCGTACAGTTGAAAGGATTCTTTCACAATCTTTGATGTTTTCTTTCTCTACGTCAATGGCGAATTTAAAAGTAACAAGTCAAAGCAATAATATGCAAAAGATCAAATCTTGATATTCGCGTAAAAACTACGCAGGAATTTCTGAGATTGAAGGTGTTAATAGCTATATTAAACAACGATTTAAGCGTTGCAATAAAAAGCGTTAAAATGCTGTCATTACTACCTCTACAATCTTGTACGTGATTTCCGATAACCAAATAACAATAATAACTTGATCCCAAAACTAGTTGAGATTCTGAATAATCTTAGTCCTAGTTACATTGGTATTCGTTCGATTCTTGCTTTGATCATTGGGATGATAAAACATAAAGGTTTAGATCAGAACAGAGATAGATCAAGCTTATAACTAAATGCCAAAGGCGTGTTTTTTCGCGCTAAATACGGCTAAGATAAATATATATAGAGATCTCGTGTCGCGATGTCGTATGTTCGTAATCTTCCGAAACGATTCGACCGATTTTTATGAAATTTTAGGTGGATAGGAAAATAGATCGTAAAGTATTTTTGTCTCTCCTCTCTTCATTTTTTAATTGCGATTTTTGTAAGTGTCGTCGTTGAAAAGCTATGGACGATAAAGGCCTGATGATTCTAAAACCATACAGAACAAGATAACTTAGTTCCATGAGCCAACAATCATTCCATGGGTCCCAAATAACGACCAATGGGGTCAAATGTTCGTAAGATCCTGTGCCATATATGAAACCAGCGTACATAGCGACTGATCAAGAGTTCTGACCGCCCTTGGCTAATTGTGAAGACGCGACCCCACTGGTTGTGTTAATATCAAGATCAAGTAGTTTGGGAGCTAAGCTTTATCGATTCACAACGCATTTACTTTATTTTGTCTTGGTCTAGGCGAAATATGTGGGGTATATTAATAGTGCATTCAAAGATACGATGTTAGCGCGCCTCCCAACCCTCGCGCCCTAGGGCCTATAAGAGTCAATCAGCCTACATAATTATGTCCTTAAAAAAAACGATTAGCTCTACAATGTACAATGTAAGCAGAGGCTGATTAAGAGTTTCCCATGGCATGTTTAATTCCTTTAATTGGTATGCGCTGTGATGCACTTGCAGCGAGGGCCGTGGGGTCAATAGCATCCGGTGAAGACCTTAAACGTTCGCTTACAGCGTTTTGCTTGTATAGTCACGAAGATAATTTGTATAAATCCTGCTAATAATAATACATGTCAAAAGTTGGATGTTTGTTGATCAACGGCTGAACGAATCGGGTTGAAATTTGGAACACAAATTACATACGGTCTAGAATATACCACATAGGCTACTTTTTATCGCAAAAAAATAACGAGAACGGGAACGACGCGAGTAAAATCGCGAGGCGTTATTAGTTTACAACAATTGTACGAGGTATACATACTTATATCACTTACAAATAAGCTAAATAATTTAATTTGTAATTTTATTTACGTAAATCTTAAATTGAAAAAGCTTGGATCACGATTTTAATGTTCCTGGAACCTACTCGTGCAGACTATTCCATTGTACGTACTACGTATGTATAACAAAACTTGCGGCAAACCGCTTCATTCGTCGTCGTCGCTTTTTCGTGGTTTCTAATGTCCGATAAAAAACGGCCGCATATACTGAAAATCAGATGCCCACTTGCCGAAATGTATCTATAGGAGACCGATAAAAAAGCTAGTTTCCTACGGTGTGCGACATTCCGGAATGTTCCAGGTGTGTGGTGAATCACGGCTGTAAACAGTACTCGAATTATTTCCGTCAATCCGCCGTCACGGAAGCGGCCTTGCGCGCCCATAAAACAAATTTCGGACGGGAACTGAAGTCTACATCGCCATACCAGGCTTTCATAAACATGATGTCCAATGATGATAATTTAAAGCTTTTATTTTTTAAATTGCGACGAAATTACAAGGTATGGTCAGGACTCAGAAGGCTATCTAGAAGAGATCGCTCTTGGCAATGTTATACCGCTATTTAAGCGACTTCAAAAAGAAGACTCAATTCAATTGATATGTTGGTTGTACTCTTAAAGTATCGATCATCATCATCATCGTCATCATCACCGGCCCGTTGTTGTCCACTGCTGGACATAAGCCTTTCCAATGTTGCGCCACCAAATCCGGTCCTCGGCTCTCCGCATCCATCCGCTTCCCGCCACTCTCTTCAGGTCGTCGCGCCGTTCCACCTCTTAGACTTAGAGGGACGTCTCGAACGTGGTCTCCACTCCAGACCAGTGGTCTTCCCCAACGTCCATCGGCTCTGCGACATATGTGATCCGCCCACTGTCGCTTCAGTATCGATATTTTGTTATAATTGTGTGGTGCCGATAAAATGTTTTTAAATTTGTTGTATCCCAAGTAGACAGCTATCTAAAGCTAGTCAAAACCATAACCCATCTCGTTGCCCCAGTGCGAGTTGGCGCATGACGTATGACTTCGGAAGACTCTACAAACATGTCGGCTACCTCACGATGTTTTCATTCAACTGGCTTAGTTGGTTGGCCTGCCTGCGAAGCCGTGGGTAATGGGTTCGATCCTCACCGAGTGCAAATATTTGTGTGATGAATACAAATATTTGTACTGTGCCTGGGTGTTTTCTATGTATAACAAGCATGTTCTTAAAAGTATATTTATTTATGTACCGTTAAAGCCAGGAGTGTTGTGGTGGTCAAATTTTTTAATACACTAATATATAACTGTACCTTTTCTACCTCCATAAGTCGGTCAATGTTATGGGAGTTTAGTTCAAGGAAGGAACATTCCCAGCTGCGTCTCAAGGCCACCTTAGCGTCTCTCGCGAATACAAAGAATTTAAAAATAATAGCGACTATCAATACGTATGACCTCATTACTATAATTTCGTGCAATGTTTTATAGTGATGGGAGTTATTCGTTTGCTGTAGGTAATTAAACTGGATTATATTTTGAAGTGAAAACTTATTTTTGGAAAAACACTTAAACGCACGCCACTGTTACCGTTACGGACACCTCTGTATAATATAAGTATCTATGTATGTATACAATTATACTTACATAAGCAATACTTATATAAAAGCATTAAAGTATAAAACTGTGTTGATTGTCGAAAAAAAAAAAGAAAATAACTAATTAGTGAAACGAAGTTCACCGGATCATCTAATCCGCTGTTAAATCTTTAAAATGTTCCTCTACCAAAATATAATTACTCAATGCGAGTAAAGAAGTCTTCACCTAAAAAAAAATTGGCAGTCGTAGAGGAACTGCCGATAGAAGTGAAAACTTAAGTATAACTCAGAATTTGACAGGTTACTTTGGAAACTACGCGGGTGACCGCGGGTACCGGAGGGCGTGCCCATGAGCATGGGCATGGTCCCGAGTTTACCCGAAGATTTCTTATCATTGCCGAACGTGACGCTACAATTCAATTCACAACCCTTTCGTGGGCTGTCTGCGGCGCGCCCATAGAAGTTTTCACATCAAAAACATACTTTAAACAAAATGCAAACTGCCATCACCAAAGTTCGTGGAACAACTACTGCATTGTTGAACAGTAATGAAATGAAAATATAAGATTTAGTGCGTCCGCGTCAATAACAGCTGACATTAATGGCCGCCGGCGGCAGATTGGGAATAGATTTATGAGTTTTCTTTGGCTGTGAACCGTTTGCTTGTGCAGCCCGATTAATTATTGATTAGGCGTATTATTGTCCGCCGATTAACGTAAATCGGACATTGTAAAGTTAATAGCTGCTCGTTAAAATTGCAAGCAATTTCGTGTAATATTTCTCTTAGCTTTTATTTATTACTGACATCTTGGATTAGAGCAATGAATAGGCAAGAAGTTTTATCTAATTCTTTCTTTTATGTTTTATACGTTTTTAGTTTTCGACGCAAAATGTGTTATAAAATTTGACATATCTGTGTGTGTGTTTGTGTCTTTCTGTGGCATTGTAGGTAGGCCGTAGGTACGAACGGATTAAGTAATCAATTTTGATTATTTTGGTTGAAAGGTGAATTAATCAAGAGCTACGTTTGATGAAAATCACGTCAAAATCACGACAGATTTGATTTAGCTCAAAAATTATACAGCTTTTTAGTTTGCGAAAGCTTTGATTAAATGACAGGAACACGGTTTGAGTTCTTTAAAAAAAAAACTGAACTCAACTCAAAAATTTTGGACTGTTTTTTTTTCGTGTGCCCGGGTTTTTAAATGCAATGAATATAATCTGTAACATTTTTTTTAATAGAAAGAGTGACTAAAGACATACAAATCGTCACGACACGCGAGCAAGCGACAGTCGTTTCATGTGCGTCATCAGAGAAGAGATAGATTTTTATTTTGTATATACCTTGTTTATCAAATGTCAGAGTGGATTTTAACTTAATTAACTCACAACAATTGGCTAAACATAGCTTGTCCCTATAAACGTGTCCGCGATGGTATCTTAGCTTCCCACGCAAATCGGTGGGCAGATCAAAGGTTATCTCGTCTATGCCGCCAAAGACCGACGTGGCGTACGCCTTTTTGGGGTTTACCTACATTACTATAAATAGGTTCCTAGAGCGGTATTTGCATTTGATCAAAAGTGGTTTAGCGACAAGTTGGTAAAGCAATACATGTCTTCAAGTAAAGTGTGAATTAGTTAGTAGTTATGGTAGTTAATAGTTGCCTAGCGTGAACCTAAATAGTTTTTATTTTAATAAAGAGAGACTAGGCGAGCAGGACATGTGCCTGATGGTAAGCAACATGCCTGCCACATAAGGCGCTGAATAGAGCCAAATGGCACTTTTTAAACACATTTTTAGCAAAATGTATAGGGTTTGAGATGTTGAATAAAATATATGTTATTCTTGAACATATTTATAAGGGAACCATTGCTTTCAAAACACGATTTGGAAAAGATATCTTGACAAGAAAAAATCGTAAACTAACCTCTAAAATGAGTTTTAAACGTAAATATCTGTGTTATTAATGAACATACATTATTCAAATTTTAAAGATTAACGTATTATTTCTTAATAAAGGGCAAGGATGTTTTATATTTTAGATTAAATTGTTTAATTCGCATTAATTAATTGTTTTTTAATACGCTAACTCGACCGAACCGGCCTGAGTCTTGCTTCTCGCTCACTACTATGAAGTCCGGCAGAAAGCGCTGATGCGCCGTGCAGGAAGGACGCTACGTCGCGTCGCTTCGCTGCGCGGCACTCGCTATTCAAAAAAATAAAAATTCTCACAAATGGAATGCAGAAACGTCAAGAGAGGTCATATGATTTGAAAATTTGACGCGTTGGTTATTAGTAGGTTTAGCTCGATGGTTTAGCATGACCGTGGTGGACGTTTATGACCCTGTGTCCAAATCTTTGAACCGTGATTATCTTTTTGCATATTTTTTTTCATATTGTTGTTGTATGTTTTCTCTGTAGTTTTCAAGCTTTTATTTTTTAGTTTCACCTGCCCTGAGGCACAGATGAGAACATAGTTATTATGGAACCCATGAATATCCGTGATGTAACCCGAGGCTTATCATGAAATCTTGCAAATTAAATCTACTTCCCGATTTACAGATTGCGTGAAAATTTGCATAATACTTGTGTAAATTGCAAGACAATAAATAAATTGCAATATGATAATTATGATGCTGATCTGATGATGGAGCTGGAAGGTTGCCATGCCATATCATTGATGTTTAATTCACATCAATCAATTGTTTTTAAAAAGCTAACTCG
This sequence comes from Ectropis crepuscularia, assembly GCA_963693475.1. Classification (NCBI taxonomy): domain Eukaryota; kingdom Metazoa; phylum Arthropoda; class Insecta; order Lepidoptera; family Geometridae; genus Ectropis; species Ectropis crepuscularia. The sequence goes on from OY856340.1 coordinate 4,864,366, forward strand.
ACTGAACGGCCCTTCTACCAGCTAACTAAATCGGCAAAAAAATAAAAATGATAAATTCTCACAAACGAAATGCGGAAACGTCAAGAGAGGTCATATGATTTGAAAATTTGACACGTTGGATATTAGTCGGGTTGGCTCGATGGTTTAGCATGACCGTGGTACGCGTACATGACCCTGTGTTCAAATCTCAGAACCGTGAACTTCTTTTTGCATGTTTTTTTTCATATTAAGCCGGAAGGTGGTCATATAAACTCAGTAATTAAACGACATAGCACAACCGAGCTTGGACTCGTTTTCTTTGTCTTAACGAGTACTTTGGTGCTAGATTATTACCAGGGTCTGATGATGGAGCCGGAAGGGGGTCATAGGAACTCAACAATTAAATGACATAACTCCATCGAGTTTGGGCTCATTTGATTTGATTGATGAGTACTTTGGTGCTAAATGGTAACAAGGGTCTGATGAAGGTGCTGGAAGATGGTTAAGGGTTGCCAGTAATTAAACGAGTACATTGGTGTTAAAGTCCAAGTCGCTGTTAAAGTCTACGTTATGGCTCATCTATTCGGGAGAACGGTGACTGCCGATTCGGAGCCCCACGCGCACCACTCGATGTTAGCATGTAATGCCGCTAACTTAAAAACGATGAAGGAAAACATCGTTAGGAAACCGAAATGTACCTAGTAAGTACATGTAGGTACCTAGTGTTTTCACCTCATGTGACATTTACCAACCCACACTTGGCCAGCGTGATGGATTATAACCTAGTCCCAGCCTAGATCTCTCCTTGCGAATGAATGCCTCGAGTCCCAGCAATGAGAACATATAGTAGGTTGTTTACGCAGATTGTAACCGGGTCTGATGATTAAGCTGGAAGATGGCCCTACGTAGTTTAATTTCACAAGATACGTTATTTCTTTAATACTACATTTTTAGATTTGGCGATGAATCGAAAATAAATCGCTGCTTTGAGACTAAAAAGCCACAACTCAAAATTCAGTTATTTTACTTTTCTACTTCTGACGATTTTCTATCATTCTCTATGTATTTTAATGGGATATTACTTTATTATTTCTACGTTGTGTTAAAATTAATAATCATAAGAATAAAATTAATATAAATATGTGGAAGTAGGGTTCCTATAAAATAGACCTGATTTTTTGCCGTTTTCATAGATATTGGTACGGAATCCTTCATTCGTTCATTCGACTTGCACTTGGCTTATTTTAAACACATTTGATATTATCTAATGTTTTATGTAAAAATGCCGTATTAGTCTCTTACCCCTCGAAAGCCCATTAACTACATTAACTACTAAGCTTCGTCGAATCGACGATGCGAATGTGAAAAAAATGATGTAATTTTTAAGTGCTCTGTTGCACCCATTGCTGCTTCTGATTATATGGATTAGTGGCACCATTTCCTTTTTTTTTATATATTTAAATTTACCACTCCACAGACTCCACGGTCCGTAGCTTTCATCATTTCAAATCTTATTTATTTTTACATATTTCTTGTATAATCTGAAGAGGAAAATATGGGGGGAGCTGGGAACATTTTGAACCTAATACTAGTGCTCCAACTTGCACTTGGCCACTTTATTTGTGTAATGGTTTTTCATCGCACCCGCTTTCACTTCACAACGCCACGAAAAACAAAATCATCTACTTGGGCAGTAAAGTTGTCCCACTGCCGGCGAGAAAACGAGTAACTATCGACTATTTTCTCGCTCAAGAAACGTACAATAGATATTATACATTCCGTGTACCTAAATAAAAGAGATGCATATACTCAGATACAGACAGTAGTTGATCGCTGACTGTTCATACTCCCGGTGAGTACTCGCTTCACTAGTTTGTCGCTGAGCGACAAGAGCTATGAAAGATAATACTCGCTCAGCGATACTCGCTAAGCGATTAGAACAATCCAAGAGAGCAACCAGCGGTTCATTTCTCTACAGTGCGGATCTGAAAGTACAGGTTTTTTTACGCCGCGAGCGAGTGATGCGAGTAATCGCTCGTACATTGATAATCATCTAACCACTAACTTGTGAATAATTAAGTTATTATTTTAAAAATAATAGAATAGCATCGATTTTATCCAGACGGTCACTATCGATCTTTAGATCGATTTTAAAAAATTTACAAAATGTTGTAGTTTTGTTTAAAAGTAACCCACGTCAACGTTCGCATTACGAGTAAATAGTCTTTTTGCTACTACCAAAAGATAATATTCTGATATCAAGTGCTAGAAGCCATCATGTTTAATTTATGATATCAGTGACAGTCAACGTCCACGTTTAGCCCCAAGTCCCTTATAAATGAACAATGTCCTTTCTCAGTAAAGTGACTTTCAGATGACATTTGGTTACATTGTATGCAATCATTTCATCTATGATTAGTTATGATGGTGTCATATTTAACTATTATCTGTAAACCGACTTAACCGATTCGTTGCGGAAAACACGGCATCCGTGTCATTCAAGTTTTTATTTTAAGGCGTATGACACGGGAAGCGTGTCATTTTTTATAACCATCGTAACTCGCACAAAATCAACTTTAAATGTTGCTAAACAGTGTATTTATTATTTTTTATGTAGATTATGGTTGTAGCCTTCGTTTCTGGATATTGATTAATTTGGATAGTTTCAAGGATTAGCTATCTTTTTCAACTGCATTAATATTTATATAAACTATTATGCAAAATTGACATTATGGCACTATATATAATGCTACATTCATTATGACAAAGTAAATTACGGAAAAAAATTGTGCGTTTTCAAACAAAGTTAATATTAAAATAAAAAATATTAACTTAGGCATTTGTGACTCATATCCAGTTTATGTTATTTTTTGTACTTGTAGAAACTATTTTTTGTCGTGTTTCGTTTTGCTGACCGGTATATGATACGAACTTCTCTTTTTTTCTGCGATATAGTGTTTATTTCTGAGTGGTTGTTTCATTTTTGTATTTTTTATATTTTATTGCATAGGTACTCAACACTAGTAAGTATAGGTGAAATTTATATTTTCAAATCATATGTCCGCTATGTCTCATATAATATGGCGCCACTAGTCCATTTAAAAACCCAAAAAAAACTTTATCCATTTGACATTTTAAAACCAACTTTTTGCATGATATAAATTCCAAAACTTTTTCCATTGCAATTTATAAATGTTTCATTTTATAAACGTTCCGCATGGTTTAAATAAAAAAAAATTCTGTTGAATTTAAAATATTTTTGTAAAATTTTGTTTGTGGACCTTTCGTTACAAAGCAGCTATATGGGGTTGTTTCAAAAACTTGTTTTTCGTGTTTTATTGAGCAATAGTTGTGGATTATTAACTTGCGAGCTCGTCTATTGATGATGATGATGATAACTATTATGTTTGTATTAATACACGTATTTAATATAATTGACGACGTGCATAGCGCATGAAAACACTAGTTCTCGTCCGATCACCGAAGTTAAGGTGAATGGGCCGAGAGCTAAACCCGCTACGTTCTCAAGAGATGGCGCTGGAGTCGTCATTTATGAAAAAATATTTTTTACGTCGTATTTTGCAATCCAATTTGAACTTAATGTTAATTCGCGGATATAAACCAATACAATGTTTCTAATGACCTAATTTTCAATTATAAATCGAAGACAATAGCTAATATTCGCCAATTTACTGATCTGTCATACATTTTACACGTTTACACACGCACACACGCATGTTATACAATCACATCAGAAAGTAATGCTTATTTTGGACGCTTACGTCATAGGCTTGATAGCTCATTTAGCAAAGTCACAGATATGTTGAATAATCCGATAAGACATGGTTCAAATCCCACCGGGGTCTTTTCTTTTTGTATGAAAAAAAATATATTTTTCTCAGCTTTTACGTAATACGCAAATATGGAGTAAGTATTGATTTTATGGAATAAGAATACCTATGGTAGACATACCTAAGCAAGCCACACATGCCACGTGTGGTTTGCTTAGGTAATTGTGATAAATAAAATAATAATTTCAGTTCTCTTACACATTTATAAAACAACCAAACGCAAACACACATTTTGTAGTAATAGGACTCTTAGTAGAGTCCGCCTGGAGAAGTACCACACCTTTGCCAGTTATTCTACCGCCAAGCAGTAATGTGACATAACTGTTGCGGTTTGAAGGGCAATGTTTCCAGAGAAATTAGAGGGCTTAGAGATATAACATCTTAGATCTCTGGGTGACGAGCGCAGTGCAGTGCTATATGTAATGATTTGGACTCTTCATGTTCCAATAGCTGCGTGTCACTGTGCTGTTATGTGGCAGGCATGTTGCTTACCATCAGGCACATGTCCCGTTCGTCTCGTCACTCTTTATTAAAAAAAAAAGCACTAATACCATACCCCACTTAGATTACTCGTGTCGGGGACTACCTACATACAACACACAAACAACATCCAGACCGAAGGGTCTACCGCATAAATAAAACTGCCTTAGCTTTGATCTTGAAATTATAGAGACAGCTATAGCAAAGCCAACCGCTACCGTCAAAATATTTACAATACTAAGTACAAATAAAATACAACAGATATAATAATTATTATTTTATTTATATGAAAATTAGTATGGATGGAACACATTATCCTCATAGGCAGAACACAAGTCATGTAAAATCCTAATTGTCCTTTTAGATTTGAATGTGGCGATAGCCATTGCTTTGTAGGATTGCATTTACAGTGCATTGTAGGGTCGTCGCTCGTCTTCTTCCATGTATTTCTGCACATGCTGCATCTCAATATAAATTCACTGTGTATGTATCTGCAACCTGTGTAAAGCTCATTCATAAATTCAATAAGTATGTGAGTTTTCAGTGTCTCGTATATTGTTCTCAAGTAAAGGCTTTATTGGTTGAATTTTGCCGTCGCATTTTTGGTGTAAACTAACGCAGAATTCACCACACAATTCACTTCAGAGTCCACCTCAACACTCAACGATTTCAAAGGCAAAATCGGATAGTTTATTTACTAAACTAACACACTCCAAATATGATGTGAAATTGTGAAACACAAACAATAACAAATTACATTTACAACTGACTATGACTAAACATCAGTGTTGCTAACAAGATTTTTTTAAATCCGCCAAGTTACTTGTGAATTTTCGTCAAAATCCGTAATTTGTCGTATAACATAATTCGTTGCCGTTTAAATAAAACAATAGCAATTTCTGAATAATAATGTAAAGTTTTTAATTCCGTTAAATATCCCGTAAGCCGTTAGAAAGTTATTTTCCCGTTATCAACGCACAAAAATTCGCTAGATATAGCGAGAAATCTTTAAGTTGGCAACACTGCTAAGCTTCAATATAGATACATTAGATCATCGATATAAAGCGAAGGACGTGCCCTAAGCACCTGAAATTTGCAATAAACTGTGTCTCTGTGTGTATCGTTAGTGGTTAACAAATAACCAACTTACTTGACCCCTGGAATCGCTATCGGCGAGATATACTGTGGTTCTACTTTTTTTGGTTGTTAACAACGAATCATGATAAATAAAAACATCAGGCGTACACCGCTTCCTGCAACCGACTAGAACGGAAAGAGTGAGCTCACTCTTCCCAACGATGACATAATTCCGTGCGCTTGAACTTTGAGAGGGCATATCCGATTATTTATATCGATGCATTAGAGCACAACACAAGTCTCTCGTCGCCAGCGAGTAAACCAAGTTTCGCCGCTATCGCAACGCCGCATGCACAGTGTGGCAACGCCGCGCGCCGCATGCACAGCACAGAACATAAAATATTACTCACTGCACAGTGTGGCAACGTCGCATTAACTTCGTACGGACATGTAGCGCCCTCTACGGACCCGCTCGGCAACTTGCACCGAAATGCGCGCAACAGCTGACGCGTGACCGCCATGTTTACTTAAAACCACTCACACATGCGTAGTCTCCGGCAAATTTTCAAAACTTATCATTTGCAAAAATAGATATTAATACAAGTTTGTTTAAATATATGAGCGTATTCGCGGATGGAAAATTAATCAAACATGTAGAAAAAAATAACAAACAGACATTATACTATTTCTATCGCCTGTATTGGTTCCCGAACGTTTGTATGGAAAATTGGCTTGGCCCATCCACCTTAAGCAACACCAGGCGTGGTCAGTACTTGGATGGGTGACCGCCTTGGAACACCACGTAATTTTGGCTTTTTGCTGTAGCTACTTTAATGCAATTAATGTTTATGTCGAATGAATCTATTTGACTTCAAATAGATGAGTGAGTAGCGCTTACAATAATTAAATGAACTTTTTTTCGCTTTCGAGTGCCTGTTTGTGATTTTGAAGTTAGTTTAATTTTCTGTATAAAAAGAGTTTATTGTAATTGTAGACCGTACATTATTATTTATAAGCTTTACTAATAGAATTTCGATAATGTTCTTCACAATCTGCAAAAGTGCAAAAAGATATCGAAGGAAACAAAAAGTTATGTTAAATTAATTACAAAATATTTTAAAAGCGCCATCTATGAGCTTGGAGCGGTAACTTTTTGTTTCCACGTTTTGTTCAATACTAATAATGTCGCCGGCTGGACGCGGTTTAGTTTGGTGGCGCTGTCTTATCGAAGTAGTAAAGAGGGCGTGGCTTAATTTCGAATTCGTGAATTTCAGTTAGCTGTTGTCAGCACAGTGACACGCAGCTATTGGAACATGCAGAATCCAAATCATTACCTAGCATTGCACTGCGCTCGCCACCCAGAGATCTAAGTTGTTATATCGCTAAGCCCTTTAATTTCTCTGGAAACATTGCCCTTCAAACCGGAACACAGTAATGTTTGCACATTACTGCTTGGCGGTAGAATAACTGGTAAAGGTGTGGTCCTTCCCCAGGCGGACTCTGCCAAGAGTCTTACCACTACGAAAAGATAGATAATTATATTATCTATTCCATATAATATAGCTTAGTCCCATTCTTCAAAATAACGAGCAACACAAAACGCCATATCGTCGATGTCATAAACAAGAGTCTTATGCCATTGTATCGTATGCCAAAATACATTGGGTTAGACTGAAAATCCATTTACACAGAGGAGATGTTTCTAGCAAAAAAATGCCTCTAAGACAGAAAGTACCAACCAGAGATTCTACCGCCTAAAACTGTCTTAGCTTCGATGTTGCTCTCTCTTTTCTTTTCGCTTGAAATTATAGAGATAGCAATACCATAGCCAAAGCAGATTTAGTTTTAGGCGGCAGACCCGAGATCCCACGTGGCGAGCGCACGTTACCTACGATCAAAACATCGGCGCCGGCGCAGCTCACATCTGAAAGAAAGGCGATAGCTTTCAAACAAATCAGTCAGTTGTAACGTGTAGGCAGACAGGGCTGCCTCCGCTCGCTCAAGGGCGTCGAAAATAGGAAAGATAAACTACCGCAATACAGCGGCCGTATTCAGGGCGATAAGCGATATACCTACACGCCTGTGAACCCTGACGTTTATTGCGCAGAATGGCAGTTAGTCTCACTTCCCTATTCCAAAACTTTACTTGGCACAATTTCCTTAGACGTCACAAACGTCAAAAATGTATGTGTTTAGCTCAAAAACTTGACAGCTGCTGATAGTAATCGACAGAGTGAAATGTCAAAGTGAATAGACATTTCGTGTTATTGTGAGTTCACGTCATTAACTGACGGTTAAATTATTATTTGGATAATTATTAGCGTATTATCGCGTTGTAAGTAGGTACTTACCCCGTGGCTTATTAGTTTTTCATGATAATTTATTTACACCAAATACGGCTTAATAGTTTATTTTTTATAAACTTTGAATGTCATATATATTTATATCTACTCAAAAGCCTAAAAACAAAATTTCCATACAAACTTTCAGCTCTTGATACTCTTTTTTCGTACTAAGTAGTAACTTAGGTATTTGCTTTCTCGGGCTCTAGATTATGTCTGCAATAAATTTCATTTAAATCGATTGTAGAATAGAAAGTGCAACAAATAGTCAGAACACATTCAAATAGGTAATTTAATTGTCGTTTAGTGACGTAAAGTCACACATTGAGTGTCGCGTCGCTTTGATAGTTAATTCAGTTGATTTATAGGGCAGAACAGCGTTTGCGGGATAATCTACAATCACATACAATTAGGATGGTGACTGGGTGAAAAATCTACCAATCTAATAGGTCTGTCAAATAAATATATTGAATAATTTACGTAGTCTTCTGGCGTCCCCACTCGTGACGTCGCGTCTACATAAAATTCCTACAAGGACGTGACGTCACCCGAAACTTTTAAGCACTGTATCTTCGGTATTGTTTGTATGAAACAAAAGAAAATACGTAAACAACATTTTTTATTAATAATCTAACTGACAGACTAATTCGTTTTTTAGTCATGATGCCAGAATCTGGCGTCCATTAATTACGTGAGGTGTTCTCGGGGGGGGGGGGGGGGGGATCTCTGCAAATCTCACGTAATTTTTTTTGGACAAAAAATGTGTTTATTCTTGGAGAAAACTGGGAGAAATTGAGCAAAAAATTTGTAAATTTCTCACGTGAGAATGAGAAATTTACATAATTTAATTGTTCGGGTTAACAAAATCTCACCAGGAGGGGGGAGAAAGTATCGAAAAATCGTCAAAATTACCTCACGTAATATAATATGGATAATAGTGTGGGGGCACACTGGAATGTCTATAATTTTCGTGGAATGTACATAAGCTCGAGTACGTAGCCCTATTCTATTCGCGGCTGGATCAGGGCGAAGGCCAAGACATCGGCGGCCGAGCGCGGCCCTGGCCTTTGATAAGGGAATGCGGATCTTATCTCTTATCAACCGAGGGAGCGCTCTCCTTTGCACGCATAAAAAGCCTATTTATTAATGAACTAGCTAACTAGGGCGAGGAGATAAGTCATTCATCTTATATATGTATGTAGGTGATGAGCGCAATGCAGTACAACTGTACACTTTTCATGTAAGCTGGCCATAGAACTAGGCCATAGAACTTTACAGTGGCCATAGAATAATAACGCCTATAAAACCGGGTCCGCGCATGAAAAGTGAGGCAAATCATAGTAAGCCATATTGGCTCAGTCCGTTCGAAACTACCATCAGTTGTGAAGGTCCAGCGCTAGTACATGCGTCTCCGACGATTAAAACATTATGATGGTTTGTGTGGTCCTTCACTTTACATACTTTGTTTGGCGAACTTCAGTACATACATCGATATAAACCAATGGATGTGCCCTGAGCACCTTGAAGTTGGTAATAAGCTGCGTGTGTGCGTGTATTGTAAGTGGGCTTACGATACCAATCTACTTGACCCCGAGAACCGCTAGCGGCGAGATATGCTGTGGTTCTACTTATTTTGGATGTTGACCACGAATAGTGATAGGTAAAAGGTAAAAAAACGTCTGGCGATCACCGCTTCCTGCAACCGACTAGAACGGCGGGTCTACCGCCCAATGAAAACGCTTTGACGCTTTGACATTGCCGTCTCTTTCATTTCAAACGAGAAGAAAAGAGACAGCAATGTCAAAGCGTCAAAGCGTTTTCGTTAGGCGGTAGACCCCCGGAAGAGTTCAGTCTTCCCAACGATGACATAATTCCGTGCGCCTGAAGTTTGGGAGGGCACATCCATTGGTTTATATCGATGAGTACATACTGCTTACGCCGAAATCAATCTGCTTTTTCCCATCACTTAAGATGAAGCATTTGTTTTAAGTTTATCGATCTAGACGTTATTAATCTATGCTGCGTGGCACCATACACGGATAGGTGTGTGGCTTACCATCACGCACATGACTTGCTCGTACCGTCAACATACAATTACAGTTCATAAATAGACTAGCAGCGCCCCGCGGGTAAACCCGCGTAGTTCCCGTTCTCGTAATTTTACCGCGACAAAAAGTAGCCTATTGAAAATTTTATAATTATTTGTTATTGATTTCCACGTTTTACAAGCATAAGTGCAATACTACCAGGTACTCGTATTGATTGTTAATCGTATCACTTGATAAGAAAGTGTAGAATTTGAATCAGTGATGATTTCATGTAGTACAAACTGACCTCATTGATAAACTTTATCTATAGAAATGTGTGATTCAGAGGGTAAGTAAACAAATCTATTTGCTTTTAAATACTAAGTAAATATGGCTTCCCAATATAGTTACTAGCCCTCCCGACTAACGTTCTTCTGCCAAATTTTAAAATTACAAAAATTACTAGCAAATTCTTGCAGTAAAAAGTATCTCTAGTAAAATTCTGCTCCAAATTTTAACCTAATCCGTTCAGACTTTCCGAAGTGATTGAGCAACAAACATCCAAACTTTGGCATTTATAATATGACTGGGATTGTTGAATATTTTTACCCGACTGCGCGACGCAAAGGAGTGGTAATGTGTTTAACAGTCTATGTATGTATGTATGTATGTATGTTTGTATGTTCCTTTGAGGCACTATACAGACCAAACGCCTGGGCCGATTTTTATGATTCACACGTCAATCGATTCCTCTTAACTTGGCGAGTGACACTAAAGACATAACATTAGTGTAAGTCAAATATGGCGGACTCAGGATGCCATATTGTCCAAATTAAAAAAAATAAAATCACCAAAATATGTCAAGAGGGGTATCGTTGAATAGGTATTTAAAAATAATGTTTAGCTTTCTCTCAATGTTTTGATTTTTTGCAATCGACTCTTCAGTTGTAATGTTCTTTTATTAGAAAATATTGTATATATTTCAATAGTATTAATACAATAACATATTATAGAATTCTAGACCACCAGAAATCTAAATGCTTGTTTTATTCTTTTCAGTTTTTTTTAGTATGCGAGTACGTAGTTTGGTTCACTTTTTACGCAGTCGGGTTTTTGAGTTTTTAAATTATATTTTTTTATCTGTGTTGTTTCTGTGTAATTTCACTAGTAGATAGATAGATAGAAACACTTTATTGTTCTCTACACAAAACTGAAATAAATATACAAAAAGATAAATTCTTAAAACTAGTGAAACAGATGGCGACCTTATCGCTAAGAGCGATCTCTTCCAGGCAACCGTATAGATAGATATAGTAGGTACAGTTACACTTTCAATGTGCTTATATTTACTTCGGCTTCGACCACTTTAACCCTTTTACTAGTATTGCTGGGGCGTCGTTCAGTGCCTCTCAAAGTTTTACTGCGAGTGCGACATCAACAGAAGCAGAGAAATTACAGGGCATGGAGATAAAACTTCTTATATCTCTGGGTGACGAGCGCAGTGCAGTGTGCCACTGTGCTGTTATGGGCATACGCGTTGCTTACCATCAGGCAAAGTCCTGCTCGTCCCATTGCCACACTGTAAAAAACGAAGCTCTTCTATTTTTAACACGCTTAATAAATAAAAGTACCTGGTTGACCGAGCTTCGCTCGGTTTTTTTAAATTATATTTAGGCAGATACAATTAAAAAATGCATTAAAATCCGTTACGTAGTTTTAAAGATCTAAGCAGAGGTACATATAAAAGAACAAAAAAAAAAGATGAGAAGTAATCATCAGGATTCGAACCCTTGAAACCGAGGGCGCCGATTTACCTCCTGAGCTATTTAGCCTTTGAGTATAGTGGCAAAATTTGCTATTGTATTCTAATGATATTCTAGGAGTTTTTCATTGCCTGAAAAAAGCACATAAAATGTCATTTTTTAACAGTGCAATCTAGCTAGAGGTCAGATAGAGATCTAGAGGTTATATATATATAACCTCTGATCACGTTGAACTAACCAATGAGACCTTTTTTATGTGGAAGAAAAGCACACATACCAACCAGGTCGGCGGTCGGATTACGTAATTACGTATGTCAGACTGGATTCACCATCAGGATGAAATTTTTTAACAATTGTTTATTTTCTAAATAAAGCACCCAATATAGGATGGTGAAGAATACTAACTAGGTGAACGAAAGCCTTGGTAAGAGAGTCTAGCTCGGACTTGACCGGAGTATGTTATCCAGTTTTTTACATGTAAAAAATCATGTAACGTTTTGGGTTTATTTTCGTAGTTCGCCTGATGGTCGCCTGATAGTTATCTATTCTATGCTGATAGTAAGCGACGGTACTTACATGGGTAGTTATTCAATCCGTCATATCTGATGCCTTGGCAACGTAACTCACAATACGCTCCACATTCTCAGTCACTATACTCACTTATCCTATTAGCCGTCTGTCTGTCCGTGGTATTGTTAGTCTTACATTGTATCCATTCTACGAGCAGCTACATTTTATTACGTAGTATGTCTTCATCTTGTCACGGATTGCTGGTTCTGCTTTAGGTATTGTACCCCGTTTACATTATTCCAGTCCAGCGACCGAATCCAGCGCTGGATTACTTACTGGAATAATGTAAACCGGCACTGGAAAGCATTGGCACTGGATTGATGCAGTGCCGATTTCCATTATTCCAGATTCCAGTAAGCAATTCGGTCGCTGGACTGGAATAATGTAAACCGGGTATTAGTCTAAATTATGTAGGTATAATAGTGCCCAGCGCTTTTACCCGCGTAGTTCACATTTCCCTTATTTTCCCGGGATAAAAAGTAGCACAAGTATTAGTCCCGCCTATATTTTAACAGTGTTCCAAACTTTAGTTCGGTCCTTTCGATTCGGATGTCGCTTTCTCGAGCTACGAGCAGTCCGATATGCATGCAACATGCCTGCCCAAAACAGCACAGTGACACGCAGCTATTGGAACATGAAGAGTCCAAATCATTACCTAGCACTGCTCTGCGCTAGTCACCCGGAGATAAAAGGTGTTTAAAGTGTGTCATATATTTGTGGTATTTCATGGTAGTAGTGTTAGTTCCAAGGTGTTTATAATATTTGTAGCATTTCATGGTTGGTAGTGAGTATTAGTCCCAAGCCAAGTCCTACCGTCTCAGGAGCCGTTGCGTTTTGCGTTAGTGTTAGTAGTACGAGATGTAGTAAGAACGTCGCTCACTTACACGACTCTGCTCTCGCTGGACATATAAAATACACGCAAATATGGGCTTTATGTCATGTCGTTTAAGATATAGATTACATTGAGCGTGTGGGTGAAGACCTGTATTAGTTGAGTAGGTACGGTACGATTAGGTTAGTAACACACTTACACATTAGCTCTAAAATAAAAGTTATTTTATGGACTGCGGATCTTTCTTGCCGATATCGTGAAATCTTTAGAGCGTAAAGGACAGGCTACATAATCTTTGGTAAAGGACATGAGAAGATTACGTACTTACCTACATTTGAAAATTTAAAAGCCTTAAAATTAACAAAATACGAGTATCCTACTAATAATTATAAATGTTAATGTTTGGACGTTTTTTGCTCTGTCACATCATCTGAACGGATGTAATTTAGAACACAGTTAGATTATAGTCCGGAATAGCACATAGACTAGTTTTTTTTCGGAAAAAAATACGGGAACGGGTACTCGGGGCACTGCTAGTCATATTATAAATGTACCAAACATCCAAACATACAACCTTTCGAGTTTATAATATTACTAGCTGTTACCCGCGACTTCGTCCGCGTGAAATAAATACTGAGGTAACTCAGGCAATAACTAATTTTACACCCAGACACATTTACTAAAACCAGCTTATAATAAAACAATGTCATCAAAATCGGTTCAGTTGTTTAGGTGTCAAAGCGTAAGAGACATTCGTCCCCCATTTCAACTTCAATTTCTTCCCCATACAGTTCGAAATTACAAAATTGCTAGAACAAACATTTATTGGCTTTGTGCCAAGTACCTATATAAAGAGTTTCATAGTTTTATCTTCAACGAAAGGAAGCTTCCATGTATACTTTCATCCCCCATTTCATCCCTATATAATTAGAAATCACAAAATTGCTAGAAAAAATATTCGTTTGCTTTGTGTCAAGTGTCTATGTTCAGAGTTTCATGGTTTTATCTTCAACAGTTGGGATCTTCCATGTTGACATTCATCCCCCATTTCAACCCCAATTTCACCCCCGTACAGTTCGAAATTGCAAGAACAAACGTTCGTTTGCTTCGTGTCCAGTGTCTATATACTTATATATACAGAGTTTCATGGTTTTATCTTCAACTGTTGGGAACTTCCATATTCACATTCATCCCTCATTTCAACCCCAATTTCACCCCCGTACAGTTCGAAATTACGAAATTGATGGAACAAACATTCGTTTGCTTCGTGTCAAGTGTCTATATATACCTACAGAGTTTCATGGTTTTATATTTAACGGTTGGGAACTTCCATATTGACATTCATCCCTCATTTCAACCCCAATTTCACCCCCGTACAGTTCGAAATTACAAAATTGATAGAACATGCATTTAATTGCTTTGTGTCAAGTGTACAAAAACAAATACAAAATTTGATAAGTTTGAAAATCACGTTTCATACAAAATTTTCATACAACCGTTCATCCCTTGTTTCACCCTCTTAGGGGTTGAATTTCGCAAAACCCCGTCTTAGCGAGCGCCTACGTGCTAAAAGGGACCTCCATGCAAAATTTCAGATTCCTAGCATTTGTAGTTTCTGAGATTCCTTGATGAGTGACCTTTCGCTTTTATATATATAGATTATAAAATGTCAAAGTTTGGATGTTTGTTGCTCAATCACGTCGGAAAGCCTGAATGGATCGGGTTGAAATTTGGAACACGGATTATAGAAATACTACATAGGAATTTCAATGCGGAAAAATGACGTGAGCTGGAGCTACGCGAGTAAAACCACGAGGCGCGGTTAGTAGTTTATATTATGTAGAGAACGAGTGTAGAATACTTTTAATTTTTAATTTAATACTATTTTAATATTATTTTTTGTAAGAAATAAATTAAATCATTGAAAAAATATGGTCTTCGTCACTACTTCGTCATACGTCATTTTCTTTGTTTTGATTTTTTCTTTGGTTTTTATTTTTATAACGTTTATTTTTGTTTTATTATTATTGTGCAATGAAATTTATTTGTGTTGTTTTATCATTATTGTACCATGAAATGTATAATTTGACATTGTAGGTATATGAGACATTATTCTTATTTTTTGACATGTAACTATGATTTGTTATGAATAAAAATCTGAATCTGAATCCATTGTTTACATAAATTTAGCATGAAAAATGTACGTGTATGTCGTCATCTTGTCAAGGTTCGTTTGTTATGCTTTATTGATTTAGAAGTTGATTGAATTCGCCACACAAAGGTCGCCATTACAATGGATGCTGCATTGTCTGTTACAACGATCATCTGCGCATAAAACAATGAAGTTTTTGTAGGCAGGGCTTGAATGTAATCCTTAGAAATTATTAATGTATTTGAATATGGTGTTTTGAAGTAGAGAATCGGTTTCTTTTAGGTAAGCACGCTCCATCGTAGTCTACAATCCGCTATGTCGCTAGCATCAGGCGAAATGGCGGTCAAGTGTATTTACTAGGTCATAATATACGTAATAAAAATGTCTAGGCGTATTCATAAACTACTTGGTAGATCTTCTATATATAGGTATAAAAGCGAAAGGTCACTCATCAAGGAATCTCAGAAACTACAAATGCTAGGAATCTGAAATTTTGCATGGAGGTCCCTCTTAGCACGTAGGCGCTCGCTATGACGGGGTTTTGCGAAATTCAACCCCTAAGAGGGTGAAATAAGGGATGGACGGTTGTATGAGAATACCGTAATTTTCAAAGTTATAAGCATGTAATCCACTAAACTAATTTTATTGACATTTGGTACACAGACGAACTAAATCCCAAAAAAAGACATAAGTACGCTACATTTTATTACGGAAAAAGGGTTGAAGCGGTTGGAATGGGGGATGAAAATTTAAGGTGGAAGTTCGTCATCGTTGAAGATAAAACCACGAAACTTCGTATCTAGACACTTGACGCGAAGGAACTACAAGTTTGTTCTAGCAATTTTGTAATTTTGAAATGTACGGGGATGAAATAGGGGTCGAAATGGGGGATGAAAGTTTACATGGAAGTTCGTCATTGTTGAAATTAAGCCACGAAATTTTGCAACTAGACAATTGATATCCATATGAATATTTTAAATATGAAAATAACTCTCTCTATCTGTTACGCTCTAACGTCTAAACCCTTATCAATTTTGATGCAATTTGTTACACAGATAGACTAGACTCAAGAAAGGACAAGGGCGACTCTTTATCACAGAAAAAGAGTTGAAGGGGTGGAAATAAAAATACAGAGTTTACATGGATATATTAATTATTATAATATTGAAGATAAAACCGTTGAAATTAGATACTTGAAATCCATACAATTTTGACTTTGATGAAATTGTATAAAAATGTTTTAATTTAAGCTGTTTATCTGTAATTTTGTACGGGTGTACAAGTAAACACTGCCTCAGTTACCTTAATATGTATTTTGCGCGGACGAAGTCGCGGGTAAAAGCTAGTATTTTATGAAAATGGTTCCCACACAGATCACAAATTGAGTGTATCTTCTGAGATCTGAGTCCCATAAGTATGTACGTAAAACTATAAGTAATCTTGGTAATGTTATTTACCTACTTATTAATTAATGGCTTAGAAAATTCAAAGCCATTGTTACATGCTTGTACATTTGCACTTTCACAATATACTCACATGTGCAGGGATTAGAATCTGTGACCTCACACTTGTAAGACCTGACGTTATCACAACTATTTTCTTCAATATTTTCTGATATAAATAAATATGTATTCCATAGTCAAATATCAACTAAGTTTTTCATCCTCGAAATTTTAACTTAAGAACTCGATTAGACCAAAATAGGCTTTAGTATTTATGTATTAACGTATTTGTTTCTGTTATTTCCAGGAAAACGTGCAAGTCATGCGGCTGCGACCGCCTGAAGCACTCCGTGTACCACGAGGAGCTGAGCTCCGTGCGCGACCGGCTCGGGCTGCGGGACTCCCAGCCCGTGCCCTCCTTCGACACGCTGCCAGGACTCAACGCTAAAGAGGTACCCACTACCCTCCCTCGATGTAATACCCCGACTCAACGCTAAAGAGGTACCCACTACCCACCCTCGACACAATACCCAGACTCAACGCTAAAGAGGTACGCTACCATCCCTTGACGCAATACCCGGACTCAACGCTAAAGGGGTACGCTACCTTTGACGGACTACCCTGCCTCTATAGACTACTCTCCCTCGATAGACTGTCCTCCCACGATAGACTACCCATCCTCGATGTACTACTTTTCCTGGATAGACTACCCTCTCTCTCGACGCAATACCCAGACCATAGAATAGATAACCCAGACTCAACGCTAAAGAGTTACGCACTACCCTCCTTCGATGGATTAAAGTCCCAGCCCTCCCTTGACACAATACCCGGACTCAGCGCTAAGGAAGTACGCATCACCCTCCCAGACGCACTACCCGGACTCAACGCAAAGATCTCACCCGTTTTATGTGACATGTATTCATGTATAACACATTTCACAGCACAGAAAAATGCTTCGTTTCCCACATTGATTCTTCGTGAGCTATTCAGGTAGCAACTCCATCACTCTGTCTAAAAAAACTTAAAATAAATTCCATCTAGAAAATTCAGGCTCTCGAAATAGGCGCCGCGCAGTAGAACTTGCCAACTTATCACTTGATCATAAACATTTCGACTTTATAGCTCTAAAAATAATAGTAGCTTAGGAATAGATTTTTGGACTGTTTGGTAAATGTTGATGTTTTGTCCTGACGAGAACAGAGTATCTATTACGTTTATTATATTATATTTAAACGTATTGTAAACGTATTACCTATTATATCAGCTGTATACCTACCTAGTTCCCATAATCCCGTAGCACAAGCGTTGCTACTAGCTAGCTAGTGTTGTGTGATGAATGATTATGTCCCTTAGATAAAGTATATAAACTTTTGTTATGCTCACAAACATTCATTTGTTTATTATGTTTCCAGACAGAAGTGTTCTGGCAGTCGTTAGAAGAGAGCGCGCCGGCGGGGTTCGCCGGCGCTGGAGCCGGGCCGGCGGCGTGGCGCGCGTGGCGGAACCGGGCGCTGGCCGGCCAGCTGCCCAAGCAGGACCTGTCGCTGGCGCACTGCAGGCACGTCGACGACGTCCATCGCAAGCAGTACGAAGACTTTGTCGCTGCTAGGAATGAAATTGCGCTCGATATTGGTGAGTGGCGCCATCTATTGATGAGTAGCGGAGACAATCGCTAGATGCTTCAAGGAGTGCAAACCTTTCCCCATACTAATATTTTCTCTGTCAGGACGATACTGAATCGAAGTTTGCCAAATCAAGCTTTTATGAAACTGTGCTACTGGTTAAAGATTTAACTTTCCGAAAAAGACGGCAAATGGTTGACACTTCTTTGTGTGTAGGAAATTCATTAATGCAATGTCTGCCATGCAGGGACATGGCGGAGTATATGAAATGGATGCCCCTACCGGCTATAACCCCCAGAAGTTTCTCCACGCCACGCCACGACAATAGCCGACGCCTATCATAAAATAAGTAAAGTCGTTAGAGTCGTTGTTGCTGCGAATATTTGTAACCAACATTTAGTTTTATTTCCATTTAATTAATGTTCAGAAAGAAAATAAATTGCTAGTGAGTGGCGGCATCTTGTGTGAAGTACCGTTGTCTCGATTAAAAATGCTTAGGCAAAACTTCTTTCATAATTTCATCGCTCTGTTCTAAACATATTTCTGTATTTTGATCTGTAGGTACCTATTTAGGATTTGCAAAAATTTCGTCGGTTCTGTTTTAATTATTATTTTGTGATTTTACAGGCATCGGGCGTCTAGTATTTGGAAAATCATTAGAATGCATCGGATGCAATAAACCAGTCCGCAGCGGAAACGTTGCCGTAGAGGCGCCTCGACTGGGAGAGCAGGTAATATATAAAAATATTATCAGAAATTAATTCAACATAATTATCTTCGCAAAACCGCAACACCGCAACACTTATTTTTATAAAATGTAACCAAGGGAAATAGCGCCCTATGTGATTTCTTAACTTATTCTGTAACTTCTGCATCTTGTTCCAAAAAGATTCCATAAACCGCCATCTATGCAAGCTTTGCAAAATCATTTTTGTGGTTTTATTAGTTCATCTACCCGTTAGTAGATGTCACGACTGATGCTTTTTAAGGTTTACTTAAGTAATATTTCTACTTGATCACAGATGTCGCTGTCAATATTGTTAAAATGAAATAAGGATTTAAATTCTACATTTTTTGGCAGGCATTTTTCCACCCGGGATGTTTCTCGTGCAGCGAATGCGAGGAGCCCCTGGTGGAGTTCGCGTACTGCGCGCTGGACGGGCGGCTGTACTGCGTCCGGCACTACGCCGAGCGCCTGAAGCCGAGGTGTCACGCTTGCGATGAGGTTAGTCACATTTCAACTTGGGTATACCTCGTCGGCAAACATCGTGAACAGCCTTTTTTTTTTTTTTTGAAGTGGTAGGACTCTTTGCAGAGTCCGCCTGGGGATGTACCACACTTTTACCAGTTATTCTATCAAACAGTGATGTGAAAACATCACTGTTTTTCGCTTTGAAGGCCAATATTTTCAAAGAAACTGTAGGGCATAGAGATATAAACCGATCCGGAACCCCACAGTACAAATCCCATGCGCACCACTGTCTTTTCGAAGTCGTGCGTAATGAAGGAAAACATCGTGAAACCGAAATGTACCTAGAATTTTCTGAGGTCATGTCATGAGGTCATTCACAAGCCCGCACTGGGCCAGCGTGGTGGATTATGGCCTTGATTCTCTCCTTGCAAGAGCCCTGAGTCCCAGCAGTGGAAACATTTGGGAGGCTGCTTGTGCTATAGCCATCGGTTCCGAAACACAGTATTACATACTAGTTCGGAACTGATGGGTTCCAATTGATCATGGTAAATGTTTTATGTTGCAATAAAGTTTTTTGTATTTTGTATAATATATTGCCGGCAAACATCAGGAATATGTAAAAGTAGAAAAGCACGTTTAGCGAACGTTAAAGAAAAAATTGCATAAGTACTTGATAGTATGTAGGTACGTGACGAGACAGCGAGGGTAGTGCGCGTACATGAATCAAGTTAGTTGGAAACTACCGATACGAACTTTAAAAATATTTACATCTTTCGTACCCTATTCCACATAGTGTAAAGCTTCAGTAGATTATGTTATTTATGCTTCATCAGCCTATAGCCCTATACGCGTTCATTGCTGAACAAATGCCCTGTCATTATAGATGCTCGTTACACTATTCAGATCCTCGGTCTTTGGATTTCAACTGCCTTTCACGTTTAAGTTATCAGTGGTCCGAGCAAAGTATGTCGCCAAAGTACAATAGTAACTTTACCTAGCATAATTTTATTATGTTAAATGGAAAATAAAATGTTTTTTCATCTGCGTATTTACTGGCGTCACGAGGCGCACACTTTCTCGTTACATATTCGTACTCGAACCATTTGTAAAATATTTTTTTATGATATTTAGCACTTATAAATAAGGCGCAATATTTCGTGCAGTACATTTTTTTTTTAAATAAAAAGTAACGATACGAACAGGACTTTTACCTGATGGTAAGCAAGATGCCTGCCACATAGCACCACAGTGACACGCAGCTATTGGAACATGAAGAGTCCAAATCATTACCTAGCGCTGCACTGCGCTCGTCACCCAGAGATCTAAGATATTATATCTCTAAGCCCTGTAATTTCACTGGAAACATTGCCCTTCAAACCGGAACACAGTAATGTTTGCCCATTACTGCTTGGCGGTAGAATAACTGGCAAAGGTGTGGTACTTCCCCAGGCGGATTCTGCTAAGAGTCCTATCACTACAATGACTTGACCCTAAAATATAAACTCCAACAAAGCGCCTGATGTTTTAACAATATCAACATACTACTATTTCTCGTTATAAAATAGGCAGGCGACGCAACATTGCTTCGAACTGTAAAAATTGTATTTAATTTTGTTTAATTTTACTGTCGGAAAAATGTTTTGATTTTCCTGCGATTTTCAGGGTAAATTTGGCCATTTGATTTTGTACGGGATTGTTTCCATACAGTTTTAATACTCCTTCCAATCCATTGTTCCCTATTTCCCCAACGCCACGCGCCGTACAAAAATCATGCGACAAGGAGAAAATATCGAGGGTTGCAACTTGCAACCTCTTTTTCTTCACCTGATAATATGGCAGAATGGTATTATTTTTTAATTAAGCATAAAACACATTTATAACATATTTGCTCGTAAAGGGTCTCTTATTGGACCAATTTCTGTATCGTAATGTATCTTATTACGCACTAGTGCTGTAATGTGTAATGTAAAACGCACGGTTTCAAAATGCTCCGTCCACAGACTAGGTAGAGAGATATGCTCCGTCTAAAATGAACGGTACCTTTTTAAATCTCAGTAAAGAGTTTTTATGTCAGAAAAGTGTGGTCAACATTTTATGAATAAAATTAACTTTGAGAGGTAAAATATAATAAAGAATTATTAAATTCGTTAATTTAATTAATTTAGACCATAAATTACTTGAATTTTCCTGTAACAAAACACAAAAATATTAATTTACTTTATTATTAATGGCATACCGGCTGGTTCTGTGCCGTTGCTTAAAAAAAAAGGCGCCGATGCGCGCGCATTGCTAATCTGTGATCCATAGTGATTACATACTCTGTGCCGAGATCTGTGATCAAGTAAATATTATTCCGCGCGTTTTTTTTCGCTGTATTGTTTTTATTTGAAAATGTCGTCAGAGTTTTGTTTATTTCCTCGCAAATATGTTATAAAACGTCGTATGACATACGTGCGCTTTGATAATTACAGCCTCTGCTAATTATAGCTCTCGCCTTCGGCTCGAGCTAGCAATAAAGCCTCGGCTATAATTATCAACTTACCGCACTTATATCATAATGTACTATTATTCAATAAAAGAACATTACACACACTACCATCTACTTGACACACACGTATAAAAACTCTTTTGTTTATTGTGTAGTTAGTTAATCTGTTATCAATTTCACAACAGAAATTGATAACAGATTATTTTTGCTTTTTGGTCCTTCACGCAATTTCGGTAGTTTCGTGAATTTATCAACCACCGATTTTTTAAAAATATTCTTCATGTAAAACTATGTAGTACTTAAAGTTTTCACTTCTATCATCCGTCCCTAGAACTGCCAATTTTTCAACAAAATACGTATTCACTTGACTGCCATTTCGCGTCGATGCGATCTACGATGGAGAATGCGTTATTTGTAGCCACAATTTCCTCAGTACTCACCCATCATAGTGAATTCTATCAACCAGAACGGAGGTGTCCGCTTCTGACTTGTGAGCCCAGTGCGCGGTGGATGGTCTATTCTGGTCGCGAATGACATTTCCCAGTTATCTGTGCCTTAGTACGTGCCTGGACACTTTTATAATTAGCATACTCATTTAACAGATAGATTAACTCTTTATTGCTGTTAGTTTAATAAGGTACCTACATAAAAACAAAAAAAATTGGCAGTCATAGGAACTCAACTGCCGATAGAAGTGAAAACTTAAAACTCAGAATTTGATAGCTTACCTTGGATACTACACGGGTATAACCGGAGGGCGTGACCTCGCCATCTTGGCATGACCATCTAGAAATGCGTCAGCATTTCCCATTGGCTGATGCGTTTCTAGATGGCAATGCCATGATGGCCTGTCTACGCCCTTTCAGCATTTCCCATTGGCTGACGTATTTCTAGATGGCCATGGTCCCGAGTTTACCCGTAGCTTTCTTATCATACCCGAGCGTGACGAATGAATTCAATTCACAGCCCACGAAAAATCTGTCTAGGCGCGCCTAAAGAAGTTTTGACTTCAAAAAGAAGTTGTAGAGGTTACCGTAAAATTTTTAATACCGTCACTTCTAATAAAATACTGTCAGAATATAAATCTATTTTATGAAATACTGCGAGATTATAAACCTACAGAAGATTAGATTAATTTATAATCTAACGTAGCGTAGATTATGATATTCTACCGCCAAGAAGTAATCAAAACATCACTGTGTTCCGGTTTGAAGGGCAATGTTTCCAGTAAAATTACAGGGCATATATACAAAATATCTTATATCATAAATATGGGTGACCAGCAGTGGCAGTAGTACAGGGCAGTAGCAGTGCAGTGCTAGGTAATTATTTGGATTATTCATGTTCCGATATAACTGCTCGACATTCAACTGTTATGGGCAGGCGTGCTGCTTACCATCAGGGACATGTCCTGCTTACCATCAGGCACATGTCCTGCTCGTCTCGTTACTCTATAACTCTATATACTTTATACTATATAAAAAATACAGTGACATCCTACTAATAGGTACGTATCATAATTTCAGTTACTCTTTTACGCAAACCGTATAGAAGGGATCTGGGCGAAATTTGGTACATAGATATAGATAGATCATAATATGGAATACAACAAAAGTTTTTTTTATCCCGAGCAAATAAAATAAATAAACTACGCGTATGAAACAGCAAACAGCGTAGCGTTGATAGTATTTAATACAGTAGATACCATCGCATATTATGTCTAGAGCTATAAAAATGCACTGTTGCTAAGATTGTAAGCGTCTAAGAGTTGTATAGGTCATGTATAAATATGCTCCTGATACATGCGGCTGTCGGCGCAATGCATTCATTCACCGAACCTCGTGTCAGCGAGCTTATACACCAACCATAAATATGTCTGTTCTATTAATTATCACATAAAGTTATTTCGCATAAACACCACACTTTATGTTCACTGACTCGGATTCTCTCACTAGAGCTGGGGTTCCCGAACTTAATATATTTTGTCTACTGAGATACTGACTCACTTTGAGAATATATTATTTGTTACCGCCCCCATTTTTGCACTTACTTCAAAACTACTATAAGACCCCGTTTACATGATTCCAGTCCAGCAACCGAATCCAGTGCCGGTCTCCATTATTCCAGTAAGCAATCCAGCGCTGGATTCGGTCGCTGGACTGGAATCATGTAAACGGGGTATAACTTCAAATTATATAATTCATTATTGTGAGTTATACCTATTAGCAGAGATTAAACATTCATTCTAAACGAGACTTTTACTATAGCCTGCAAGAGTTAATTTGAGACCTGAGCCCAGTAGGTAGAGTCGGACAACGGATTCCAAGCCGCTACGCAACGCCACCATATTTTTTGGTCTCTTTCCGCCTCCCTTTAGGCATGCGGTGCCCACAAGGGGGCGTTATCGACCACTTTGGGAAAGGCTGCACTAGATAGTCATGGTGTAAAAGCAATGGTGGCCTTGTATAAAGTCCTACGGTCTAGTGACTGGAGTGTCCGGTATAATCATGAGGTTTTAGAATCGAAGCTCGCCTGCCTCTTTTGTTACAAAAGGCGATCGTATCTCTAATAGCGGTCTCTTCAATTTTCGAAACACTAAAATTGGCTGAAATACATACATGTAATCGAGCAAACACCATCTAAAGAGGTATAAAAAATGTACAAAATAAAAACTAATCCCCGAATAACCCACTCTTAGCTGCTCACGGCGCAAAGGTGCCCATGACCCTTGCTGCGTTCAACGTGATAAGGAAAATCTTGTAAAAGTGTACATGTATGTTAAAAATGAATTACTCATAAAGAAACATTTGCTAAGTATGTGAATGTAAGTTCAAGTGGCTAAGGTATTCACACTCCATTCCCGCGCTAAATGGTCAAAAAGTTTTGGTGTTCGTTTGGAGAATTTTGATAACTTTACAACCAAGCGTCACCTTCGAAACACTTTCTGCGTGAACGAAACGTTAACTAAACCAAATTACTTCTAAGCAAATTACTCACGACTATCCATTACGGGCATTTGGTGAAAAATCGCTATAAACAATCTGAAGAGTAATTGTGAGGTATGCGTTTAAAAATAAACTGTTATCCCAAACTAATTCCTTAGTCTACACCTTACCACTTTAGCCAGTCCTCTCATACGCACCGCAGTATTTGTACGCATTATTAAAAAAAAAGTTATCAAAAAAGGTTTTTGTTTAAAAACTTACTGAAAAGTACTAGTGGTGTTGCCAACTGACGAAGTGAATTTCGAATGTAAGTTTTTGAACGTAATGTCTTTGTGGCCAGTGCTTTTATGGTCAAAATATAAGGCTTGTTATACATTGTGTAAGTTGTAATACTGGAATTTGAATTTTAATTAATCGTTTTTGAAAAGATGATGGATCCACTGTTTAGTTCTACTAGTGTTTAGTATCTACTGTTTCATCGTTATCGATCAAATTGGAATTTGAAATATTGTAAAACAAATATTAGTGTTCACATGTGTTTAACCTGTGCAGTTAGTATGGATCATTTCTATACGGTAATAAAGATCGTATTCCGGACATACATCTTTTAGGATTTTATTTTCAGATAATTTTATCGTTATTTATTTTAAGAGGTTATTCTCTTCTTGATGACCATCTTAGCTGGGTTCTGGGTTGTATTTGGGCAATGATTAGTTAGTACTGGACTTTAAGGTTATTTTAACATGATCGTTAATTATACAGGTTTCTGACGATAAACTAAATGGCATATAAGTAAATCTGTTATTCAAAATTGTAATATGGTTTGCGGAGTTTCACCGCCAGTCTTTGTACGGGAATGCGCGCATGCGACCGCAACCAGCTTGACATCGATAACTTAGAAAATGGAAAATGTGTTACAGCTATGTTAATTTTCAAAGCAAAAAGGCATTACATAAATGTTACTTCAAGCTCAGTTTAGACTAACTTTGGCGTTTTTTCTGTTATTTAAAGTCACTAAACTTTAGCTACTACCTTAGCTAAATACTAATTAGTAATTAGGTATTACAAACCTACTAGCTGTGCGTCGGTTCCTGGAGGTTTCACGCACTTTTTAAGGGGTCTTTTCATATTCCGCGGAACCCTATCTTTTCCCTCAAGTAAGAGTAGCCTAAGTTATGCATTAGTCTAAATATTCATATGTATGTAGTAAAAAGCGGTTATTTTAATATTACATACAAACAGTTCAATTTTATTTATATGTGTAAAGATTAGTAGACAACGGTAATGGTTTGGAAAAATGTGAACGTTAAACGTACATGGTATATCATAAATATGTACTATGGAGGTACATATGTAAATAAATATTTTCAGTTACATTATATTTCATGATGCAGAATTAGTAAAAGTAGAAGAAAGCCAGTCTACATTCTATACATTGTTGTCCGTTTTGACAGCTGTTGACCACGTGACTTATTAGTTATTAGTCATAATAAATGATTAAACTCGCAATATTAATAAACCACGCCTGTCTGTATGTGGGCGTCTGAAGTGGCAACCTAGATTATACAAGAGTTACTATCCGCCCTATATTCGCGAACTAACGAATTATTGCGAACATAACTGCACCGTGCGGCTAATGCGATCAGTCCATTAGTTTGAGCGCGCTATATCAAAGTAATCGAGGTTGGTTTACCGAATCTACTTTTAAAAATAGCGAATTTGATATACTTCTACTAAGTGAATAGTACGAGATGAAACAATGGCTGTTTCTGATCATTGTTTTATTCTCAAAAAGATTATCAAATAAGACAGATTTTCCAAAAAAAAACAAGTAAAAAATACAAACACGTTAATTTAAAAAATGCGCTGACTTTATGATTGACAATAGTTTCCTTTACGTATACTGAGAGATGTAGATTTGCAATGAGTCCCAAGCTATTCGTTAGTATAAGAATAAGACATGCAGGTATAATGGGGAATCAACGAGGTATTTTCAGCCCTTTGTAGGTACATATACCTCTATGAATCAAACCGTAGCTTTCAAGAAAAAATTAAATAACAAAATTATCAAAAATGCTAATAAACCTACCAGTTGATTAGTACAGAATCTACTGTTGAAGTAAATCGAAGTACAAAAATGTTGACGAAGTTGGTTGAATATCTTCCAATAGCAACCAACCAGAGTGCTTTATCACTTGGAACCCAGTTCAAGAGTAGGAATACTTGTATCATCACAGAGGTATACATATATGATACAAGTATTTCTGCTCTTGAACTGGCTTCCAATGAAATTACAGATCTATACACAATCTATATTTCAATCCAAGTCAAGATTATTGTTGTACCTAATTGCTATAAATGGTTTCACCTGGAGATTACCCAGAACGAAATATCATCCACGTTTATTTATATTACTTCGCCCATGGTATGTAGTTTAAAGGTCCTGACTATTTCGATACAAATGTTTACCGCTCGACATATTTATGAATTTATCACCAATAAGCATTCCGACTGTCATCGTAGGTGTTAAAAAAGTAAAGGGCAAAAGTGGGCTGCGTGCAAAATTCTAATTTGGTTACAATCTGCTGTAGTTACAACCTGCCTCACCATAGACTAGGTAGAAATAGATGCCATAGATCACCCAGGCATGCGGTATCGATCGCGTTGGACGATCGATCGCTTTGATGTCTGCTGTCGCTCGCATGTTTATACTCACACTGTGTAATAAATATAATTGACGCGCGACAAGGAACCTAGCCGAGTTTGCCAACCGTACTCAATACTCTTTCGACGTCTATCGGAGGACGCGTCCAGTCTCGCCTCCAGCGAATTAATTTTAAAGCTACCTCAATTTGTCATCCAAATATAAAAAATCGAAATCCGTATCGAAAATTAGTAAAAGATCGCGTGTGTCAGTGTGCATTCACCCGAATTACGTTCGAATTTTGAATTTTACGCGCGAACGGTTGCCGCGTGTTGGATTGTGTCACTGGCTGACGACTGAGAAAAAGTTTTTTGTAAGTGGAAGAAATAATACGTTGGAATGTGTGATGGTTTTATTTATCTTCCTTTTTTACTACCTAATCTTTTGCGTCTTTTTTTAATGAAATTTATTTAAATTTAATAAGTACTTTCAGTGTTAAGTGATTATAAAAAAATATTGGTCAAGTTTCGAAACAATACAAACAAAATAAATACCTAAACTATATTTTAATGTAACTTAAAACTGAGTAAAATACTTTCTCTCCTATTTAAGTATGCTGTGACCGTATGTGGTCCTCCAATTATTTTTGTAAACTATTTTGTAATACACTCTTTAAAGTACACTACATTATTAAATACAAGATCAGATAATCCTTGAAAAGTATTCCAGTACGTACCATTGTCTTTGAATCCCGTGCAATAGAAACATTTGAAAAGGAAAACATGAAACTGAAAGCAGCTGACAGTTTTGCTACTCGCCCACAGAGGGCGTCATGTGTTGCATCTCTGCTCTGAAGTAATTGTAAAACATTGTAATTTATTATGTAACAAATAATTAATTACTATTTGTAACAATTATATAAGAAATTACTATTACTAAAGCATTACTCCAGTTGAATTACAGCTTCTCCTTCTACATTTAGTATTTTTAAACCCGCGGCACAGATCAGAAAATAGTTACTTCGTAACCCGCGGGTTTAATTCGCGTAAAATTTAGAAATAGCTATTCCCTAAGAGACTTCCTTTTTTTTCTAGATTGAATGGTGTTTAATGCCTATATGTTATTCCAGACTAGGTATATCATATTTGAATTCCAAACCAAGATCGCTGTTCCAAATAGCTTGATCCCTTCATTTCTTACGACGAGATTGAGAAACAAACATTCAAACCTTATCATAATTATACTAACATGATAGTTATTAAATATAGGCAATAGCACTCAGGGATCACATATATATTAAACGGTGAAAGATTTTTTGAAATCGTGTCAATAGTTTCTGAGATTAGTGCGTTCAATCATGCTCTTCAGCTTTATAAAATTAGTATATACCTATAGGTAATAAGAGTATTAGTAAAAAAAAACATGGTTTGGTTCCTTGAAATTGCACCAAACCATAGCGTAAATGGATAAATGGTACCATTAGTAGGTGCCATAAGTACCGATTAACTTCGTAATTCTCAATTATGGCTTAAGATAATGATAACGCAAAGACACGCAGGTGTATTAATGAAAAAAAAAAATGCAACCGGGTTCTTTAAAAAGTTGTTCCGAATTTAGAATCTCTAAATTCAGGGCACTGTCGCTTACGACTCCATTTGGTAGAAGACTGTTACATCATCAAAAGTATTCCAGGCTACTCTATATCTTATACATAAAATTCTCGTGTCACAGTGCTAGTTACCTTACTCCTCCGAAACGGCTTTACTGATTTTTACCAAATTTTATATGCATATTCAGTAGGTCTGAGAATCGGCTACTTTCTATTAAGTATAGTGATAAGGATTATTCACCCCTATTTTTTTTTTTTTGTTCAAAATTTTTTGTTTTTATTTTTTTATAATGTGGCATTAAAAATACATACAACCCTAAATTTTTACCCTTTTATCACAAACCCCTATTTTTTAATAGCCATTTTAGTAATTTAATAATTTTTCATCTCGCTCGATAACTGATCAATTATCGTCTTTTTTGTAAATGTTTTTCACACTATTTCAATTAAAATTTCCCGGAGCTAAAACTGTTTTATAAAAACATAAAAAAAAAATAAAAAAAAAAATATACGGTCGAATTGAGAAACCTACTTTTTTTTTAAAGTCGGTTAAAAATAAACATTTATTTTCATTATTAAAGTTTAAGAGTTGCCATGGATGGTTTAGATTCAAAAACCAGCCCGGCAGATGGCGCTGCAGTTGGTATCTAGGTTATTATCCGAGCGAAGCCGGAACGGGCCGCTAGTACTCTATATTATATATACTCTCATGTCGAACAAAAGTGGCTTAGCCCACTTTTAATCTGGTCGGAGATTTAAGGGTGCTATATTTTCTAGTAGATAGATTTCAGACATTTTTTTTTTTTAATTTTCTTCTTTATTTTGGGACGCGGATTACCTAAACTTTTGAATGCCATATTAACATATTTTATGAGCTCCATATATATTTTATTAATTTTTAATAAAATGATTTTGTAAATTTTAAATTAAATTTAGTGCTACGCCAAATCTCATACTACGCACGCGCTCGTAATAAAAACCAATTCAAACTTTACTCGTAGATAGAGTGTAATGGCTGATGCTTACTACTGTATTACAAAATGTGATAGAAGCTCAATATTGTCTGCCTGAATTCGTTAGACGTATATATATATTTGTTTTAAGGCCGATTTAAACTGAACGAACATAGAGCTAGAGCTGGAACAAGAGCATTCTTTCTCGATCTTTTAGTGTAAATGAAAGACCGTTCTTAGCGTTTTCCATATTATACTCGTATCTTCCATAGAATCTTTGCGAACGCAAACAAAACAACGAAAGAATGCTCTACGATTGTTTACACCAAATGAATTTGATACAGTGGGGATAGAATGAGCATTCGCTCGTCTGATGTAAATCGGCCTTAATACAAACGTCGAATTTTGAAGCGTTTTGTTGTGTAGGACTCTTTGCAGAGTCCGCCAGGAGAAGTACCACAGTACCTTTGTCAGTTACGAGTATTCTACCGCCAAGCAGCAATAATCGTGTGAGCTTTAGCTCTATTTTTTCTCTTTAACCGAACAGCCTGTTTATATTCTTGTATAAAATATAAACGGTGTTCTCTTGAACCTTCTGAATAACATTTTTTTGAAGTGAAAACTTCTTTAGGCGCGCCTAGCCATTTTTTTTTGTGGGGTGTAAATTGATTTCCAGCGTCACGCTCGGGTATGATAAGAAATCTTCGGGTAAACTCGGGACCTTGGCGATTGGGCATCTAGAAATGCGTCAGCCAATAGGAAATGCTGAAAGGGCGTAGGCTCGCCATCATGGCATGGCCATCTAGAAACGCGTGAGCCAATGGGAAATGCTGACGCATTTCTAGATGGCCATGCCATGATGGCGAGGCCACGCCCTCCGGTTACACCCGTGTAGTTTCCAAGGTAAGCTATCAAATTCTAAGTTATACGTTTTCACTTCTATCGGCAGTCCCTATGACTGCCAATTTTTTTTGTTGCAACGAGGATCTAGTATATTACGACGCTTTGTTGTAACAGAATGAGGCCTCTCTGTTGTCAGGGATTTCAGTTTAAACAGTCGCTGTTGGTTGTCGCAATATTTGTTGTTTTGAAATTTCCTTTTTTAGTTTAGCAATTTTAACTTAAAAGTGTCGGACTAAGAATTGTTTCCCATTAGACAATACAAAATTATGTATAAAATTATTAAAATCAAATAATATAAAGTCTCGTCCTTCCATGAGGTTGTTTGAAACAAAAAAATATTGTACGTAATTTTTTAAGTATATGCACATCAGTTTTACACGTGCCATTTCATAACATCACCCATTGAAAACTAAATTATTTAAGTTTATTCTATTAGAGACGAACTTCTTAGCATTCCATGGATTCACCGTGCGGGTGCCGGGTCCATCGTGTGGCAGAGAGAGAAATCTCGAATAAACCCTAAGACTTGTGACTCGGGCGTAGGTTTAAAAGGGGCCCCTTTTGGTGACATACGTCAACACTCACCTTCACTACTCGTACTGCTCTCCCTGCCCAGCCAAATCCGATATGATCCTACTAGTGCAGCTTTAGATACTCGTTCTAGTATAGAACTTACTGCACTTCTGGATAAGCCAAGGTCTTTATGCAGGTTATAGAGAGATTTTGCTGGTATACCTCTCGCTCCTACTTCTACAGCGTATAATTTAACTACATAGCCATTTTTTGTTAATTCGTTTTGAAGCTCGTAATACTTATTTTGTTTCATCGCGTGGTCTTTAGGTATATTAGTTTCCCACGGTACGGTAAGTTCTACAAGGACTATGCGTTTCGTAGCTCTAGAAAAAAGGAAAATGTCCGGTCTGGATGACGAAACACCCACATCCTCTGGGATTTTGTAGTGCTTTTCATACGTGTCCATTAAAATAGTCTAATCAGGTGCTGAACCCAGGATTGAGTAAGGCTTGTTCTTGGAGTTTGAAGTTGAGCCCTCTTTTACAAAGTTAATTTGTCTTTTGTTTATCGTCAATCCCTTTTGGGCTCTAGCTACCGAAAGGCTTACGGCTTCACGTATGATTTCAAGTACTCTGTCATGTACCTATTACCTATTTTATTATGATTTACTGACAGAGATTCATAAAAACAACTTTAACTGGTAAGTACACCTCTTTAATCCATGAGAAAAACAGTTGTTTTTAACTATGATAGGTTTACACTTGACCGCGACCTCGCCCGATGTTATGCGACGACGCGGTCGAAGATGGAGCGTGCTTACCTATAAGATATCTATTCACTCTCGATCTGATTTCATTAATTCATCAGTTTGGCACAAAAGCGCTTTTTGTGTCAAAGGAGGTTTCTTATTCTAGTAAAATAAAAGAATTGTCTTCTACCTTTGAGGATTGAATGGTCTGAGTCTACTGCAAGTAAAGGCCTGTTTGCATTTTGATTGGTGCTAGTGCGAGTGATTAGTGCAGGTGTTGAGTGATTAGTAGCAAACACGTGTTGACGTTAGGATTGATTACTGCGAGTGTGTAGTAACTTGCGTAGTGAAGTGATTAGAAGCGTGTTCTATTTTTTATTGGCACTGGTATTAATCAAAATGCAAACAGCCCTAAACTTGCCCTAAAGTTTGCCTAATAATGTTATAATAGCTATTGTAGTCGTATCAGTTTGTTGAGGTCTCTGTAAAGTTGCCCATACTGTCAGGTTATAATATAACGCGCTAGATTATAAATCTATCGGTAGGTTAAGTTACTTTCTAATCTGTCGTCGATAGATTATTATAATTATATCTGTCGGTTTATACAATTTTAACGACTGGCACATTACCTTTTTGTCCCCAAAATCATAAGCTTGGCACAACCTACCAACCGGTGCAAAAACAAATGTCACTAAACTATGTTTTGCGACGAAGCAAAACAAAAAGTGCAAAAAAAAAGCGACGCTAATCACTCATTAGACAACAAACAAATATTTTTAAATACGCAAAAACACGAAGAGTCATTGTTTCTTTAGAAATAAAGTGACCGTGGCTATTTGATGAATGAAATATGACACAAAGAGTTTGGCTTCAATATGATTTATACTGTTTTATACTTAACTTTGTTTAAGCAAATAGCATAATTTATAAAAAAATCTTGTAGTGTGCTCTAACTTTGATCGATGTTTTAATAATACAATTTTTATGACGATTACAAAATAAACAGCTTACTAGATCTTGCTCAGACCAATTATTTTCGGTGGAACCTTTGCATGGTAATATACACCACATTTTTTTTTAGTTTTGCCATTCTCTTATTTTAGAAGTTACAGGAGGTACACTTTACCACTTTAGAAGAGTCTCTCGCGCAAACTATGAAGTTTAGAAAAAAAACTACAAATATTTTTAAAGACCTATCCATGAAACCATGAAAAATACTTTTTGA
This sequence comes from Ectropis crepuscularia, assembly GCA_963693475.1. Taxonomy (NCBI): domain Eukaryota; kingdom Metazoa; phylum Arthropoda; class Insecta; order Lepidoptera; family Geometridae; genus Ectropis; species Ectropis crepuscularia. Next base: position 4,897,723 of record OY856340.1, read on the forward strand.
GTTTCAGTTCTAAGTATGGGGCACCCCCAATTATTATTTTTTTCTATTTTTGTATCAATCTTAATTCGGTTCACAGAATACATCTACTTACCAAGTTTCCACAGTATAATTCTTATAGTTTCGGAAAAAAGTGGTTCTGACATGCGGACGGACAGACAGACAGACATGATGAATCTATAAGGGTCCCGTATTCTGCCATTTGTACTATGGAACCCTAAAAAGTACTTCAAAAAACTAGATCTCTCACCTTATTAGATGATGGTAGTGTTATTTTTAGTGCTATATTCTTTTGGTGTGTAAATAAAGTTGGGAGTCCACACCGAGTCTGGGAATCAAAGTTCTATCTGTTTAAGTAAAATCTATTTTGATATACTGGGAGATACAAAAGAAGATAAAATATTTATAGAGATGAATCTATTCAATGTCAGAACAAACGTTTACAACTCCATTAACTAAATCATATATCATCACTTCAGACGTATATTATCATTAAACAATTCAAATAAATCACTAAATCCATAAATTTTGCGAAATCACAGTCTCAATCTCTGAAAATCGTCATCCACGCGTCCATCCTCCACGCCACACGTGATTAAAAAAAAAACAAAAACAAGAACGAAGTTATACAATCGTCGCCACGCTGAAAAAACTAGCTAATTTATTGACTGCTTCATTCATGCAGAACCACGAGTATTTTCATTGCCAAGCGTATTTAAAAAAAAATGCGAACGATGTTATTCGGTCATCGCCACGATGTAAATACTATTTCGTGGATGCTTCATTCACGTATAACACCTACACGAACTTGAATGCACAGCGAACTTATTTATGTGCTCTAGCGTATTGTGAAAACTTAGAATGGATTGTTTTGACGGGGAATAAGGGATTTTGTCGGATTAACAAAAATATTTTGTGACACATTAACATATTTTCTTAATGAAAATGGCGGTAATTCCATTAGTTATGGCATCTCTATGGCTTCCTTATGTGATATTAATAGGCTCTGTCATATGTGTGGGTCGTGGTTAGATAACTTAATGTTATGATGTTATTTTCTGTATAATATACATACATATTATACATATGTCACCTCAATTGTCAACCCCGTCAGATTATAATCTAATGCGTAATAAAATAAAACTTTAAACGGGATTAAAGAAAAAAGCTAACATATCTAGGTATGTAGGTACATTTCAAAGAATGAAATAAAGAATTTATTACTTCATACATGTTTCATCGTATTAAATGCTGTAACAAATGATACGCCTGAATATCATTCAGTCCACTTGTTAAATGACCCTGTTTAGTAAAGCTCGGCTGATTGAATGGCTGATTAAGCTAATTGGATGCGATATTTAAAAATGACACAACTAGCTGCTTTTTAGTTATAAGTCGTGTAATGGACATTTTTGAGTTAGATTTTAGATTTTTAAACATTATTTAGTTCATTAAAAAATGAAAAAAAATTGTCATATTTCTGGAAATTTATCTAGATTTTTTTAGTAATGAGGACTTATGCCGTCATTTCGATTCGTAAAAAACACATTATTCCACATAAACTAGCTACTACCGAGGCTGGTGGTGTGATGGTATACGATTTTTTTTCTAGTTAAAAAAAAGGAAAATTTAAGTAGTTTCTTTCAACTCCTTTTCTAGGAATTGATTTAATTTTTCATACATTTTCTAGACTTTACGGGGTACGCTAGAATTTGTACGTCGCCTGTTCCGATCCCGCGGCACGCCATCCACTCGTGCGCACGGCCCGCTAGTGACGTCACGCGGTGTCGGGTTTCCCGCCCGCCCTAGCTTCGGTAACAGTTAGTTCGCCGCCCGCCCGCACGCGAGCTCTGGCAATCACATATTGCTCCTTTTTACACTTTTTTAAGTTTTCATGTTTGATCTACTGTTCTTTAATGTCGTACTGGCTGTTAAAACAAAAGAAGGATTCTATAAAATACAATACAAATTATAGAAATGTCATTCTCAGTCACATTAACAGCAAAAACTGCACCAAAATCAGTTTATTTTCTAAACTCACAACGCTACAGAAACATATACAAACAAACACTTCAATCATCGCTCATAGTTACGCACATATGCAGAGCATAACTGAAAGCATATTCGAAGTATACCTGAAATCGTTATTTATACTTATTTACTAAATTCATAAACAGCGAGAACTACGATGATATCTCGTCCGAATCCGTTTGCCGAGTTATAGATTATATAATACTACTAATAACATACATAGCACAAAGGCAATATATTTTTGATCGCGGTAAAATACAAGTCTATAATCTTAAAATAAACTATTTGTGTACTTATGTAAGTACGCACGCGAAAAGTTAATACTTCTCTATTCCTGGTGCTAAGAAGTCAAACTTCAACCATTCAATTGACAAAATATTCAACGCAAGAAATATTAACCTGAATTCAGTTTAAATTTCAATGTTTACTAAAATGTTCACTAGCTAACTTCAGAGTGTCGGGTTTTAGTGACAATGTGCGCGCGCTTCGTAAATATGTACGCTCATATTTTTTCCTAATGCGTCAAAAGGAGTATATAACAAAGAGTTTCCTACTACGTATAGAGTTAGAACAAACGCTTCACACCGAAAGCACGGGTCTGATCGCTCTTGTGGACTTGTCATACTTTTGTCGCGGCACATCACTACCTATGTTGCCAAAGCTAACATATTATGTACACCTCATCTGCTTCCGATTGGTACAAAGGAACCGTGCGGAAAAATCTGATCTACATATTTACTTATTCTTCATATAAGGTGTCGGGTTTTAGTGACGGTACTCGCGTTTCGTTAAAAAATACTCATATTTTTTATATATCTAAGGCGTCAAAAGGAGTATAACTTCAAACAAAAAGTAATGCATTGTCACCTACAAATATATAGATTTTGATTTCACGCCATTCCCATAGATGCAATAGTTAGTAAGGTATTTATTCACAGCAACTGACCATCCACCTTAGCTTGTGACCTTGTCTTTGACATCGTTGCTGAGCCGTTAATGGACTATTTCGGAGTTGGGATGGTCAGTTATGGGTTTCGCGACTCAAATAGAACAATGATGCAAACACGACGCTTCAGCTGGGAAGCTACGGCGATGTGGAAAGAGTTTTCGAATTCGTTCCTCCACTTATATTTAGGTATATTTTGGGAATAATGTTTTATTATTAAGTAATTTCATGTCTAGTCTTTCCATTGCTTATGTTTTTTTACAATTTGAACTTCTTTTCAAACATACCTAACACTGGAGTTAATGAATTAATAATTTAGATCGTGATTAAGTCATTACTACAACTGTTTATTAAAAGCCACAAGAACAGAATACATGTTATAAAAAAATACTATTAACTTAGCATTTTGATTGGAGGCCTTATCTCTCAGAGCGATCTCTACCAGGTAACCGAGCTCTGATAGGAAACGGCATACCAAACTGGGCCTTAAGTAATAGGCAAACATTAAAAACAATAACTAAAATGAGACAAACAATATAAGACCAAGTCTTTGAGTAAAAGTAATCACACTTCAATATAACAAGATAATTTCAAGTATCTATCATGTTCACCACCCCCCTATGTTCCTTTATGTCCCTTCCCCCCCCCCCCCTCTTTATGTTCCTCTTCTTCTCCTAATCCAAGATCTATGAAAATAAAAAAAAGATTATTGTAATGACAAAGGTCACGGACCCCGGTGTCTGTGGAGTGTTTAAATTAAATAAAAAATAAATAAAAAAAAAGTATCTATTATCCGTGACAAAGTAGGTCCAAATCGCATCTGCGGCTCTAATTGCCTTTTCCGAAAGAAAAAAAAAAGTAGCCAAGTGCGAGTTGGACTCGCCCATGAAGGGTTCCGTTGCAGCAAGTAACATAATATACATAGTACACATCGTTCTTGTAGTTCGTTGTAACTTTGATCGAAGTTTTAATAATAGCATATAATAGTGTATTTATGACGTACTAAAAAAAAACTACTCATCAGATCGAGTTCAAACTAATTTTCGTTGGTAGTTTTTATGGTAATGTACATCATATATTTTTTTTAGTTTTTTCATTCTCTTACTTTAGAAGTTAGAGGGGGGGGGGGCACACATTTTACCACTTTGGAAGTGTGTCTCGCGCAAACTATTCAGTGTATACGAAAATGATTTTAGAAACCTTAACATCATATTTGAAGACCTATCGATAGACACCCCACACGTGTAGGTTTGATGAAAAAAATTTTTTGAGTTTCAGTTCTTAGTATGGGGGGCAACCCTAATTTTTATTTTTTTTAATTTTTTTGTTCAAATCTTAATGCGGTTCACAGAATACATCTACTTACCAAGTTTCAATAGTGTAGTTCTCATAGTTTCGGCAAAAAGTGGCTGTGACATACGGACGGACAGACAGACAGACAGACAGACAGACATGACGAATCTATAAGGGTTCCGTTTTTACGTTTTACGGAACCCTAAAAAGACGAGGTATTACAAGTTTGACGTGTGTGTGCGTCTGTTGTATCGTAGCTGCCAAATGGATGAACCGATGTTGTTTTGTTTGTTTAAAAGGTTAGTCGGGAGTGTTTTAGCTGTTTGATGAAAATCGGATCCAAGATGGCCGCCGCCACAAAATGGCGGATTGCACATTTTTCCATAACTCCCTCAATGGATATCAAATGAAAGAGCTTGACTAGTAGAATATTAAATACTATGAAATATTTCAAATTCAAGATGATCTGGGGTAACTCATGGTTTATAATTTTGTTACAAGAACATGTACTTAATAAATATTATGTACCTAATATCAGATTGACATCCAAACATGTCAGGGAAAGATCTCAAATCTTTCCAGAGATAATAACATTATAAACGGCGCATGTTCGATTTCCCAGTTGTATTTATGAAAATGACGCACCGGCGCGCGGCGTAGGCGCAGTGGCGACGGGGTGTCTTAACGTGGTCCTGCTGTACCTACGTTTCGTGCAATGAGGAGTTAACAGACAAGACAAAAAGTTGATTATAAAAAAATATGTACGCCTAATATGATTCAATGGTTTTTTTTATGGTAGTGTTATTAATTAATTAATTATAGGATATTTACCGTGGTTATATGGTGGAGCAAGTCTCCCGATATGTCCTGTAAAAATGCAGTTTCCAATATTCACAGGTAGGTAGAGACGAACTTTTTAACATTCCATGGATTCAACGTGCGGGTGCCGGGTCCATCGTGTGACAGAGAGAGAAATCCCGAGTAGATCCCGAGACTTGTGACACGGGTGTAGGTTTAAGGGGCCCCTTTCCGACGTACATCAACACTCACCTTCACTACTCGTGTTTCTCTCCCTGCCCAGCCAAATCTGATATGAACCTACTAGTGCAGCTTTAGATACTTGTATATTACCAATAACCATATTATAAATGCGTAAGGCTGGATGTTTGAATGTTTGTTTGTCAATCACGTCGGCACTCAGAGCGCTGCTAGTTTTCCATATTATTGGTCAATAAAGATTAAACTCGTATTAAGTAAATATTGTTTTTGCACATAGCTACGATCGATATCTTCTGCCCTACATGACATACAGCCATTTATATCATCATCATAATCGACCCATACTTGTCCACAGCTGGCCATATACCTCTCCCACAATTACCTGCTCAGCCCGATCGATTCAACCGCCACCTTGCCTTTCTTAAATCGCCACTCCATCTAATCTCAGAGCATCCTACACTACATAGCTACGTTCTTCACTTCATCAACGAATACTTGTGAGACATGCCTGTCTCATAGTTAATCTGACTGTCATAAAACCTGTCAGTCGACAAGGAATTTTATTTTCCCGCGTACTAAGAAAGTCGAACTTAAAACAGCACTAAATATTTATTGGGAGGAACGCGGCCGATGTTGAAAACTGGCATTTTGACAAAGATATGTAGTCCTGCGCGCGCGCCGCTTCGTTCGCGCTGTTTTCATTACGTACTGTTGTTGGTTACGTGTGCAATGTCGGAGATACGTAAATTGATTACGGAACGTTGTAAAAATATAAACACTTTTATGCAATCAAATTATAAGTACAGTTTTGTAAAAATAGTGGCACCGCTATCGCTTACGATATGGTACCACTATTGTTAGGATAGTACTAACTATTTGCAAAAATATAATTTTTACGCTATGCGAAAACGAAATTTGAAAACTTTACTTAGGATTTACTAGGCATGATGACTAAAAAAACTAATTATTTAGTCAGATTATTTGTTAAAGAATATTTTACGCGAATTTTTCCTATTTTTCTCAAACAAAAAAATCACGAAGATACAGTGCTTAGAAGTCAATACCTACGTACGATTTTTACGAAGACATGACCTCCCTACCGCTCAGCACCCCACTCCCTATCTATATCTTTGTCGATTGCTGCGTGGTACTATAAATGTTATATGGAGTAAAGAAAAGGAAATTTAAATAGAAATGTAATTTAGTATAAATCTTCAGTCTTAAAGTTTAACATTACAATCCTATTTAAAAACAAACCGTTCCTGGGGGTCTACCGCCGAACGAAAAATGTCATAGCTTTGATGTTTCTCTCTCTTTTCTTTTCGCTTGAAATGAAAGAGATAGCAATAGCAACGCCAAAGCCGATTTTGTAAGGCGGTAGAAGGTCGGGTCCATGTTCAACATCTGTTTAAGAAATAGTTCTTAAGAAATAGTTCTCGTAACATTTCACTCAATACCTTGTTGTAAGTTAAAAAATATAACTCGTTTTTGTACAGACATACGGAACCATATTATAGTCTTTCAGACTTTGTGCTCTGCTTCTGTTTTATCTGAGGTCGACGACTTTATTATAAACCGAAATACATAGACTTGTTATTGCCAAATTTCCTCCCAGAAACCTTGAAAACTTTATACAACTAATTATATGTAATTACCAAGTTCCTCGTTGTGTAATATGTAGAGTTCTGGATATCACAACTGTTCGTTGTGTGTTTTTGATGTCATAACTTTGTATTTTGTATGTAGAGATAGGATTCTTTGCTGAGTGGGCCAGGGGAAGTACCAAACCTTTGCTAGCAATACCACTGCAAAACAGTAATGTCAAAAACATTACTACAGAGCAATGGAATGAATCATTTTGATACTATAAGTGACAAACACAGTGCAGTAGGTACTAGCTAGTAGTGCTTTGTTTTTCTTCATGTTTTAATAGATGATCTGTGCTCTTATGGACAGGCGTGTTACTTACCGCCGGACGCAAGCCTTGCTCGTCATGTCAATCTTTTTTTAAGCAAAGAAATGTCGAATTGTCCTGTACCGATTTTACTTTAATATTCCAGTTTTTAAGCTCGTCTAAGCTGAATAAAATCCAGTTAATTATACCATTTCCTCAAAAACATGGGCCAATAAATAAATCTGCAACATGCCAACGCCAAAAAGAAATTGAAACATTGAACATAGCAATTTCTCGGCCAATGTCAAGTCCGCAGCCCACGCGTGCCTTCTTTTCGCAATAAATCTGGAAAAAACACTGAAATAATACATTTCCTCCGTAATACTGTTTCGTAATTTTATGGAAAATAGAGATATTTCGTGCAAAATTAGGGTAATGGTATTTACGACTGTAGTTCTAGGTTTGCTAAATTAGACTGTAAGTTTACGTGAACAAATTATCCCTAATTCCTAGAAATCATGTCTGTGATAACGTTGTAGATAGAAAAATATTTGGGGCAAATAAATAAACAATTTCGGACTCCTACGAGTATTTCACAGATAAATCAGTCAAATTGATTTATGATGTGATGGCTCAATCTTCAATCAACCGATCTAAGGGCAACCCAATACCGGAGCCTTGAACAAATCAACTGATTTACACTCGGCTTAAACTGTTCACAGATCGAATTATCGTTCCTATTGGTCCACGACAACACACGAACAGCCGGTTGAAAGCAAAACGTTATATTTCACTTCAAAGTCACAGTTTCGGCTCATCAATCCATCCATTAGCATTTTTACTCGCCCATAAACCCTAAATCGACCTTCGGCGGGAACGTTCGATGAGACATAAAGCTAATAGAGTCTGGCCACATCGCCAAACGGTAATCTAAATGTAGATACAAAAGTTTGGCAAGATACTCTTCAATTTCAGTTGTTCAAATCTTGCCCCCGCGCTGTACCGCCGCATCCCTGCTCCCTGCGACCCTCCGAACTAATCGCGCCCCTTCCGTGTACCTCCGAGTGATAGTCTGCGATCGGTGAAATGGGACTCGTGTTATCTGTGGTCATATCGTACGCCGGGCTCCACGAGGCGGCCGAGTGTGTGAGGCACCTCGTGAGCGGCGTCGTCCCCTTCGAGCATCCCGGCTTCGATGACCTCGTCGACTATTACACCAGCGAGCTCCAGAAGTCCACCAAAAAAGCCAACGACTGGACCACGGCCTGCGGTCAAGGCTACCTCTGCCTCAACGAAAGCGACGGCAAAGTTTCCGGCGCCGCGGTCAAATACTACCACGCGCAACCCGACTCCACTGCCATCTTATTCTGTACCAAAATCTCCAGCTTCGGTGACTCAGTCGAAGAACCCCCGGTTGCGAACGGCGACTACAGAAAAGAAAGGTACTCCCCGGCCAAAACGAAAACGCTCGTTTTAAACACCACCCCCGAGACGATCACGGTCGCTAATCGAAAATCACCCGGTCCAGATCCTCGGCCGACCGATGCCGCAAACTCGACTCAGGCTGCGAGCTGCACTGAACGACGGGAAACGGCCACACCGGACGCGGAAGATAAACTGACATGGCAGTACACCCCCCTCAACTCGACTCCAGAGATACATTTCCAGTCCTACGACGACGACAAGCCCGGCTTCTTCACCGAAGACTATTTAAGGTTAATACATTTGGTGGAGCACCTCTCATCTCACGCTTGCACGGTAGCGACGTAGGCGCATCGTCACCCATGCACGGAACATTGTGTTGCCACTCACTGTACGATACCGACTCATGTGTTGTGTTGTAGATCTCTTGACGGGATCAAGTATCGTCCGTTGCAACGGAGCGACCCGAGCGGGCGGCGGCGCAGTTTCCGCAAGCGGCACTCGTCGTCGTCCAATTCTTCGAAAGATTCTCGGGCGTCGCGCGACGAGGAACTGCAAATGTTTACGTCACTGGAGGAAGCAGAGTTCGGCGCGGCGCAGGCGAGCTCGCCTCAGCCCGAAGGCTTCGGCAGCGCTCCTAATCTCTGGCCGCATTCTTTCAGAAGTCGCTCGCGGGAGCGGCGCAATGACACCCACAGCGTCGAAGAGCCCGTCGACAGCGCCGCTGACGACGCCAAACTAAATCAGACCGACTCCGTGGACGAAGCGAAAGATAAAGAGGTAATCGAGGAAGAAGATGACGTAGACTTCTGGGGTAACTCCAGCGACTAGCTCGAGCACACGGGCTTCACGTGAGCATGACTGAAATTAAAATTAAACGACTTAAGACTCCCTGTTTGTGTTTTGTTTTCGACACCTACCCTAGACGAGGCTGGTATTAACTGTATGCGATCCTTTATAACGGGATTTAGAGGGCTGCTATTTGTTTGGCTTATAGGAATTGTTTTTTTGTGTAGAGTGTTAGATAAACTTTGATTGTGTGACGTCACCGCCACTCGCCAGCACTATAGTTTGTGGTACTGACCGAAGCACACACGAGTTGTCAATCGAAAATAGTTGCCAGATTCAGGCGGAATCAAGGTCGTATAGCAATTAGTGAAACAGAAAACACGGATAAATTATAAATATAAGCTAGACTAGGCAAAGCTCCAACGATCGATGGTGATGAATATAAGATTGATCAGAAAGTATTCACAGGAATTTTGATATTTTTGACACAAATACCCATGTAGGATAGGTATACGATTAAATATCTATAAAATGTCTTTCTTATAGTTACACAAAAATATCGTGTGTCACACAGCAAAGTTTACGCAAAAAGTAAGTTTCTGTAACGGGGAATAAGATGGAAAAACCTGAGATATAAAGTCAAAATTTCAGTACCAGTGAACTTTAAAAAAAACCTGAATCGTCTTGTTAACTTACGCGACTTTCTTTCTTAAAAAGAAAATCGCGTAAGTTAACTTAAAATAAGTAGGTATAATTATTGATACAATTTACTGGTGAACTAACCAATGTCGATAATCACAAAAAAATATGTGTGCTTAGTATACACGGATGAAGTGAAAATTTAACGACAATCGTAATTTATATTAGTAATAGTAAAATAATATGACGTAGAAGATCTTATTTATAGGATAAATGAGAAACAAGTCAGAAATAAAAGTTTTTTTGTTTTCATTCTATAGATATTTAATTTTCGTTTTCTACAAACGATATAATGGGTTTGTGATAACTAAACAAGAAAACACTCTTGCATATTATGCATCCCATTCAATGTTAAATGTTGTGAGAGAGTCGAGACCTGGATTATGGTCCACGCTGGCCCAGTGCGGGTTGGTTTATGACATATGATCTCGAAAGATTCTAGGTACGTTTCGGTTTATTCACGATGTTTTCCTTTGCTTTTTTAAGTTAACAGCATTACACACATGACTTCGAAAAGACAGTGGTACGCGTGATATTTGAAGCCGAGGTCTCCGGATCGGCAGTCGCCGTACTTGAATAGTTGACAATAACAATTAATACAAATAGATTGAACAAAGGAATCACAGCGACACAGCAGCAAAGACCGCCGAATGTACAGACAGAAGCACTTTATTATGCACACCAGAAACAAATTAAAATATACAAAACATGAAATACTTATAACTAGTCCTATAAATGTACCCTAGTGCCATTGCTCCCTTAATCATTTTGTATTTATTTCAAAATATACCAATTAGTAATTACGCAATCCAATATAGAAACTAAACTTTATATAATTAATCAACTATGAAATAAACTTTACAAAATTAAAAAAAATATATATAACTGTCAACGTGTCAACCAAATAACTAGCAATAATTTTCCGTAGCGCATGGCAACACTATTCCCTGGAAGCTCATAAATCTGAGCAACAACAGGCGGCCCTATGAACTTGCCAGTACATGAGTTGCACAATACATCCCAAAATACCGAACCTCGACCTAAATGTGGCGTATATGACGCGCGCCTCATTTGCGACCTTTTGGCGAAACGCGACCGCGTATATCATTACTAGAATGCGCCACTCAAATCAGCTGGCGAAATAATTGAACTACGTATTTATTCATAAGAAGGTATTTAGTATCATTTGACTGGCTTCATGACCAGGGCCGTCTTAAGTCTATTCTGCGCCGGGGTGCGGGACTCCTGCCTGCGCCCTCGTTTTGTTTACACTGATACCTGCCAATGCTTTCCAGTGCCCAGGGCCGGATTTCGAGGTATGAAGGCCCCGGGGCAGAACTGTCCCCCCCCGTCCCCCCCCCCCCCGCCCCGATTTATATAATAGATTAAAGATATAAGATTTCTCAAGCAAAAACCCGGACTACAACTAGTTTAAAGTTTTTACTGTTAATGTTAAAAAAAAAAAAAATCCCGAAATGTCTGTTGTGGAGGCCCCGGGATGAATACCCCGTTTGCCCTCCCCTAAATCCGGCCCGGAATGTATGCCGGGTATAATATAAATCGGCACTGGAAAGCATGGGCACTGGATTGATGCTTTCTTGTGCCGGTCATGTCCCCTGTGACCCCCCCCCCCCCCATATTGTAGTGATTTAGAGATAATTTATCTTTAAGTGCGAGTGCCCGGACGGCTATGTCAAGGGACGCAACAGACGTACAAGTGCCACGCCGCGCGGCCATTTCAAATGAATTTACACTCTATTGACTTAGAGATCATTTTGCTTCAAGTGCGGGCGTCCGGGCGGCAATGTCAAAGGGCGCAATTACTCGCCTATGACAGACGCACAGGTGTCGCGCCGCGCGCCCATTTCAAATGAACTTACACTCTATTGACTTAGAGATCATTTGCTTCAAGTGCGGACGACCGGGGGGTCTACCGCCCAACGAAAAACGCTTTGATGCTTTGACGCTTTGGCATTGCCGTCTTTTTCATTTCAAGCGTGAAGAAAAGAGACAGCAATGTCAAAGCATCAAAGCGTCAAAGCGTTTTTCGTTAGGCGGTAGAAGCGCCGGCGGCGACATGTGACACGTACATTCATACATACACTCTCTTTGGATTAGAGATTTTGCTGCGCAGGTCAACACCCGAGCAAGTTGTTTTATTTAATACAACTATTCAATAAAATAATTGTTATTTGTGTAGTGTAGTAATGCGGTATGACAAGCGCCGAAAGCGTAATAAAAGTAAAAATTGCTGACGACTTTTTTTTTGCTTGCGCATACTTATTGTCGTTAAAAACAATTACATAAAACTGTGCAATAGCGTTAAGTTTAATGAAATATCGAAAAATTCAGCGCTCGAATGGCGCCCCCGGGCGCTCCGCGCCCGTGTGCACCGCACCCCTTGCACCCCCTGGTAAAGACGGCCCTGTTCATGACCGAGTGGGAGGTAGCTCTGCCTGCGAAGCCGAGGGTCGTGGGTTCGATTCCCACCCAGTGCAAATATTTGTGTGATGAATTCAAATGTTTGCACTGTGTCTGGGTGTTTCTATGTATGTATACGTATGTATTTAAAACTATATAAGTATTATATCAGCTATCTGCCCGTCATAGTCCAAGCTTTGCTTAGTTTGGGGTCAGACTGATGGTGTTGTAATATTTATTTATTTATATAGTAATACAACAGTAGCGCTACATGGAAACAGTTGACAGTGATGGCGGAGATTGTAGATCTTGATTTATACACTTTCGACGGAATTTGAAAATGTACTCTTCGTTTGTTTTAAGCTGTTAAGGTTGTTCCCTATACTCATGATCGTCATAAACAGCCCACTAAATGTTCCCACTGCTGGGACTCGGGGCCTTCTCTCGCAAGGAGATAGTCTAGATAATCCACCACGGTGGTCCAGTGCGGGTTGGTGGATGACACTTGCCCTTGAAAGATTCTAGGTACATGTCGGTATCTTCATGATGTTTTCTTTCACCGTTTAAGTTAACGGCGTTACGTACATGACTTCGAAAAGTGCGCGTGGGATTTGAACCCGGGACTCCCGGATCAACAGGCGCCGTTCTCCCGACTAACAGTTCTTAGTATTGCTAATTATGGAATATTATTTTTATCGATTAAGTTACGGCTGGCCTATTCGGGAGAACGGTGAATGCCGATCCGGAGCTCCTGGTTCGAATCCCACGTCTACCACTGTCGATCTTCACCACAATTTCAAAACGGCGAAGGAAAATATCGTGAGGAAAACGACATTTTCCTAGAATCTTTCATGGTCATGCGTCATCCACCAACCCGCACTGGGTCAGCGTGGTGGGTTATGGCCTTGACTCTCTCCTTGCGAGAAAAGGCCCCAAGTCTGTTACGCAGGCTGTTTACGCTTTACCTAATACAATTATCAGTCATTAAGACTCATCCCCTTCCTCTCAAATGCGCAATCCTAGTTTGAAAGAGAACAAAGGGTCCAGACGAGCCTTTGACAGACATTACCAACCACTGATTTCGGCAAAGAAAAGAGGAAATTGCAACAGTCTGAATGGGAAGTGAATAGAACCTCGTTAGAAAGGCTCGCTATGTCTGATTGGACGGGTTCGTGATAACAAGGCTTCTCTTGAAATCAGACTTTAATAAGCGTGTAAGCATCGTATTACAAATTACAAGCTTTCTCGATCGCTTCTCATCCTAGTTCGAATATGAAAGCACTTCAAATTATTGTTATGCAGTAGATAGACACTCGAATAAATTTTATAAGAAGCCTATGACTACGTCGACCAGATCAATGTGCAAAATAAACAATTTATGTTCAGGACAAGAAGAATTTACAAAATAATATTAAAATAACATAGGATTAAGAAGTATCAATTATATATACAACTACAGATACAACTACGTAGATAGACAGATATTTCGGTACTGCTATTTCCTTTCTATTGAGTAAACTAACAAACAATTTTACTCGCATAGATTAAAAATTTCACCTATATTGTTCAGCGTTTCCAGGGTGATTGACAAACATTCGAACATTTACCTAAACTTTGACATTTATCTATATACTTATAATAAAACTGTAGGTCGAATAAAGTACATTGAAGATATTTTGAAAAAAAAATGTTGGGGGGACTCCATAGTCGATACTGATGGCGAAACTGCATTTTTTTTCTTTCATGTCTGTCTGTCTTTCTGTTTGGGAACTCTCATCACGCCGAAACTACTGATTCAGTTCAAATAAAACTTGACATGATTTAAGATCGTACTAAGGAGATGGTAGCTGTCTACTTTTAATCCCCAAATTCTGTACGGTTTTCTTGTAAAAAAGGGTTGAAAGTCAGAATGTGTCAGAATGTGGTTATAACTCATGTTTGCGTTGTTCAATTTCGTTCGTTCGGTACATACAAACATCTAAGTATTCTGTGACACTGTAAACACTAGGGATGAAACGGAGGTCATTTTATCGGAACCGAATTTGGAGTCGGAGTTTTAAAATTTGATTTATCGGAGTCGGAACCGAAGTCAGAGGCATAGGCAGGAGAGATATTTTTATTGGGTTTTTGTTTTGCCAAACACGTGGGGACACGATAAACATTGACGAGCAATTGATTTAGGAAGTTGGGGTTTTGTATTTCCATTTACTATCCGCCACAATAAGGGATTATCTGCAATATTTATACACCTTACCTCCGATTATAACCTCCGTTTTAAAAGTTTCGGAACCGAAGGTATAATAGTAATCGGAAGTTCCGACTTATCGACGCCGTAGTCGAAGCTCATCCCTGGTACACACACCGCGCTCAAATCCGCCATCCGTCATTTATCGTCAGGTAATAATATTACAATACCTTTCTAATGTTTTTCCGCATTAACTACAGATGGCAGCTCATGGTACGAAACACGATCTATCTGATATTTGTTAGAAAATGTGTAATGTAGTATTTGTTGTTGTAGCGGCAATATAAATACATCATCTGTGAAAATTACAACTGTCTAGCTATCACCGTTCTTGAGATACAGTCTGGTGACAGACGGACGGACAAACGGACGAACAGTGAAGTCTCAGTAATAGAGTCCCTTTTTTACCATCTACATATATTATATGGAAAACAGGGAGGCGGTTTTTTGAATATAAACAAAAACTGGATGACAAGATGTTCAAGTCCATTACCAGTCGGAAGCGTGCGCAGCATGCCGGCGGCACACGCTGAATGGCAATGTTTATGCGTTGGGCCAAATAAACGCCAGCATTTTGGTCACAAGTTGCATCGGCTAAGGGCTCGGAAAGGCTTTTGAAGATGAGGTGAGCTCCCGGCCTTCACAGGCACGATGTCTCAACCCCAAAATACTTAAATATAAAACCACTACCGAGGGTTGCATATTAATTAGTTGACGTGAAATGATAATAATTGAAGTCGGTTTTTGTTGTTTCGGATATTATTTCAATCCAAATACTGTACTAAATTTATTGTGCAACAAGCTTCGGTGACCAAAGCAGACCGTTATTATTTTTAAATTGAATAAAATGTTATCTTACTACTATTAGTATTATATGTATATTATGTAAAGGTTTGATTTGGTTGAAATTTGAAATATAGATAGTTTATAGTATCATAAACTACCTATCATCTCGGAAAAATCATGGGCCCTAACGATACAAATATTAACGACAGAACGACATTACCAATTAGAATGACATTTGAAACACACATGGCTTAGAGTCTAAAATATTACATCGGCTAATAAGTCTATCACCTTTTTTTTTTTTTAAATAAAGAGTGACGAGACGAGCAGGACATGTGCCTGATGGTAAGCAACATGCCTGCCACATAACAGCACAGTGACACGCAGCTATTGGAACATGAAGAGTCCAAATCATTACCTAGCACTGCACTGCGCTCGTCACCCAGAGATCTAAGTTGTTATATCTCTCAGCCCGGTAATTTCTCTGGAAACATTGCCCTTCAAACCGGAACACAGTAATGTCTGCAAATTACTGCTTGGCGGTAGAATAAACCTACTTAGGCTATCATCCTGTAAAAATGTATAAGTGGGTAAGTATCAGATCACGGACATCAGCTACAGACTCTTCGTAATGTATCCTATAAAAATCCTACAAACTTAACACTGCGGCTATGATCAATACTCCACTACCTTACTACGAGTATGTTTGATGTTGCTAAAAATATATAAAGTAGCCAAGTGCGAGTTGGACTCGCCCATGAAGGGTTCCGTTGCAGCAAGTAACATAATATACATAGTACACATAGTTCTTGTAGTTCGTTGTAACTTTGATCGAAGTTTTAATAATAGTGTATTTATGACGTACTAAAAAAAACTACTCATCAGATCGAGTTCAAACTAATTTTCGTTGGTAGTTTTCATGGTAATGTACATCATATATTTTTTTTAGTTTTTTCATTCTCTTACTTTAGAAGTTAGAGGGGGGGGGGGGACACACATTTTACCACTTTGGAAGCGTCTCTCGCGCAAGTTATTCAGTGTAGACAAAAATGATATTAGAAACCTCAACATCATTTTTTAAGACCTATCGATAGACACCCCACACGTGTAGGTTTGATGAAAAAAAATTTTTTGAGCTTCAGTTCTCAGTATGGGGGGCACCCCTAATTTTTGTTTTTTTTTAAAAACTTTTGTAAAAATCTTAATGCGGTTCACAGAATACATCTACTTACCAAGTTTCAACAGTGTAGTTCTCATAGTTTCGGCAAAAAGTGGCTGTGACATACGGACGGACAGACAGACAGACAGACAGACAGACAGACAGACAGACAGACAGACAGACAGACATGACGAATCTATAAGGGTTCCGTTTTTACGTTTTACGGAACCCTAAAAATATGAAGTTGCTACACTCGAATAAATATATTTTTGAGTGGAAAAACAAATTCATAACAAATGTTTTTCGTAAGTACTACTAATTTACCACTAAGGTCGCAAGATCAACGTACGCGAACGAAGTAGCGGATTCAGCTAGTGTGTTAATATAAGTAGGATTAGTCTATAATTGTGGACAAATTCGAACTTTACTTTGTATTAAGGAGCTTATCAAAAACTCTCTTGCATTGTCCTTGGTTCAATTACGAATTTCTATTTTAGACAATTACCTATCTTCGTTTTGGCAAGAGTTTTATTATAACCTATACGACTTTAGTGCTCGAAACATTAAGAGTGCGCCTAGTGCTAGGAAAAAATCAGATTACACCCGCGCGAGGCCCTTCTTAATACGATATGCATAAAGTCGAGAATAGCATGACACAGTTTGGAGGGGAAATCAATATTAAATCTAGTATAATTTCGAGTACTCGAATTAAAAGGGGGTTTTTCGGTGGCATTTTAATTTTTTTTCTGTGAAAAAATGTGATCTATTTTTGAAATTCTATTCGGTTATTGTGCTTCTTCTTGATTGTACCCACACGTCAATATTTTTTTTGTTATAGTTTTTAGTTTCTTAACATCAGTGAACGGCGTTGAAAATGCCCTTTTTTCGTTTTCTGGCACTAGGCGCCCCTTTAAGTGAAAATGACATGTGTTGTTCTTCAACAATAGTAGATTAAATTATCGTGGTGTAGACCGGACTTCATTCTGACCACTGGTTTATGGTTTCATAGAAAATTATTTAAATACGCTACATCCCGCGGTTTACTATTAGTATTTCGAGATCATTTTTTTCGACAAATATTAAGGGTACATTTTTTACAAAATTTAATTGTCATATTTATTTATTTCTAATCAAAAGCCTAAAAGTTATTATTATAAGTTTCATGCTATCTTTAAAAAATACTTCAGCATTAACTTTAAAAAGTAGCCTTGTCCTTTCTTAGGATTTAGACTATATCTATACGACGTTTCATTTTAATCGGTTCATTAATTTATGGGTGGAAGCGTAATAGACAGTTAGACTTACGTTCGTTTTAATAATATTAGTAAGGATATTGTGTCATAGAAGTATACCACAAGCAATATGTGTAAGCCTACCGAAATTTGGGCTAACGTAGGAGGCACAGTGCCTAGTACATACTATACCTACTTACGCGCATACGTAGAGCATACTTTCGTCGCATTTATTTAATAGCTTACTCACTTACCGAACTCAACAAATATTACATCTCGTTGAATTGTATTTTTATTTTTACGCGTTTAAAAATAAATTTTAAGTATTGTTTATTTTTTTTCATGTAGACTAGAAGCTGATAGATAGATTGATAAGCTCTTTATTGCGCTTAAGTTATACATAACAAAAACACTTAAAATAAAGTAGGCAGTACAAAATTGGTGACCTTATCGCTAGGAGCGATCTCTTCCAGGCAACTGTAGGATAGCAAAAGATATACCTATGAATTATAAGAAGATGGAGAGAACAATTAAGAGTAGGTACATACATAGATACTTAAACTTCTATATAATAACATACCAATAATTACTAAATAATTATCGCACCGTCTGAAAACATTCCACGTCTATTTTGTTTCCAATATTGAATGAAACAAACAAGACCTCGCACAATGGATTCACTCTTCCGCTTCTAAACGCAACACAAAATATGCTAGAATAATAATACGTGTTAGATTTTCAGGAAAACCCACGTATTTTGTTTATTTTTCATTGTTAGCGGTAATTTGACGTCACTAGACTCGTTTACTTTTAAAACGAAAACATCCATTGCATATTCTTATTGTTTTACGAGCTATTCCACTTCTGAGGTTCTAGAATTTATGGCGGCAGGTTGGTCTCTCTATTCCTAGAAGTGTTTGTGGATGAAATCATAGCTTTCCCGGGACTCGTTATATTTTTATCATTGATTTTGTTTGGTTTTTATATCCGCCGTGTTGTTAAACTTGACTAAAAGCTCAATTTTTTTTGTTACCTACTTGACGTTTTGTGGTTTATGTTTCAAAGACACGAACGAAGAGGTTTGACTCTACTTTTGTGATAGTCTAAGCTGGGGAATGCGTTGCCCGAGTGAGTGTTTCCCAAAGGTGACAAACTTGTAGTCTTCAAATCGAGAGTGAATATGTTTTTTGTTGGTAAACACGCTCCGTCGTAGCTTAACATCAGGCGAATTGGCAGTCAAGTGTAAACCTAAAAATTAAAAAAAACGTAACAAACCTCAATAAGGTTGATGCTATCAAGGCTTTAGACTTTAGGCTGTACGCTTAGGTAAGCTTATAAAATATGTTACTAAAACTGGACGTAATTAATTTAAGTAGGTACAACTCTTTAATGTTTTTTTTGACTAATTACTAAAGGGTAGTAATAATACATAAATAATTGTAAATACATACTATACCTACAGACATTCAAACACAGAACCAAATTTATATTCATCACACAAATGTACTTCCAGGTCGAACTCACTGGGTCTATATGGGGTGGCATAACATTTTTTGTCCTATTTTAGGTAGGCATAACGTTTTTAGGACTAATGATAATTTACCATAACAACTAAACGCATAACTGTCTTCGCATAATGTTAACTAGCATAACCATATATAACATAACGACAACTTAGCATAATGTTTAAACGCATAGCCATATATAGCATACAGATAACTTAGTATAATGTTTCGACGCATAACTATAAATAGCATAATGGTTAAAGGC
The DNA here is from genome assembly GCA_963693475.1 of Ectropis crepuscularia. Classification (NCBI taxonomy): domain Eukaryota; kingdom Metazoa; phylum Arthropoda; class Insecta; order Lepidoptera; family Geometridae; genus Ectropis; species Ectropis crepuscularia. The sequence continues at coordinate 4,917,406 of OY856340.1, forward strand.
ACACATTGAGAAAAGCATAACAATACTTAAACATACTGATCAACGGCATAAACTTTAAACGCCTAACTAAAAAACAAGTGTAAAGAGCGGACATAAATAAAATACGTGGGTGTGTGAAATGCGGATGGGTACTTCGACAACAATATTTATTATTCGTAATGTAGGTATCTACTAATTTAATGGAATATCTATGCAGGACTATGCAGTAGTATAACAATTTTTGTACCAATTTATGTAGACATAACGTTTTTAGGACTTAAAAACTTACATACACCTAAGACATATGGTGCACTTTTTGACTCCGGGTGGGCTCCCGCCAGAAGCTCTTCGGTCAGCCCCGAGTGTCGCTTCTCCATACTCGGCCTGCACTCCACTACGGAGGTCGCATGGATCGCTCCACTCAGGACCTCCCTTGAGCTTCTGGCTCCCGCATTTTTTAAATACACTCTAGGGGTAGTAGCGACAAGACTAGGTGGAGTCGGGGTGCTCCGAGTCGGATCTGGACCCTATATAACCTGGTTATATATTACGTAGCACAACAAATAATTAAAAAATGCCTAAATGCGTCTAAGCAACAGGCGAATTGAATGTAGCACAATAGATTTTTATGATTAAAACACATAACGCCAAAAAACGATTATGCAAAAGTTACATTATGACACTATATGTTATGCTACATTCATTATGACAAAAAAAATTAGGAAAAAAAAATTATGCGATTTAAACGGCACCTTAAAAAAAATAGAACAAATAAAAAAATGCTAAAAAACTATTATGCGTCTCATCAATAGTCGAATAAAATGTAGTACAATAGATTGTTATGCTTAAAACACATGACGCCAAAAAATGATTATGCGAAAGTTGCATTATGACACTATACATTATGCTACATTCATTATGACAAAGTAAATTAGGAACAAAAAATTATGCGTTCTAATAGGCTCCCGAACTCACTTGCACTAACTCTATACATATAGCTCCTAAAACATTCGTACAAGTCAGACTAAATATAAAAACTGCTTTTTCATGTGTCACATTGTCGCCGTTTTCGTATCTTTCCATTTATCACCCGCGTGGTTCCAAAACTTCGTCGCTAATAACAATCAATCAACAGCAGCATTTTTTGCCAACGAATATAAACTCAACACCTGTGAGATTGAGTTTTTTAAAATCTATTATAGGTTTACACTTGATCACCATCTCACCTGATGTTGAACGACTATGCGGTCTGGATGGAGCCTACTTACCTAGAAGAAACTGATTCAGAATATCATTCGATATAATAACTTTAATTTAAAAAACCCGACTGTAAAAAACATTGTGATACAGTACACTAACTAAGGACACTTGGATGATTGAGATATCTTAATTGTCAAAATTCATCCAGCCGTTTGGAAGATACGTGGGAATAAAGATATATACAAACATACAAGATACGCGCGAAAAACATAACCCTACTTTCAGTCGGGTAAAGACGTACCTTGTAATGACGGAATTATGAGATAATAACCTTACCTTTTTGAGTAGGTTTAAAAAACCAATACATCGTATAGTATGAGACGTACTTCTTAGCATTCCATGGATTCACCGTGCGGGTGACGGGTCCATCGTGTGGCAGAAAGAGAAATCTAGAATAGACCCCAAGACTTGTGACTCGGGCGTAGGTTTAAAAGGGGCCCCTTATATTGACGTACGTCAACACTCACCTTCACTACTCGTATTTCTCTCCCTGCCCAGCCAAATCCGATATGATCCTACTAGTGAAGCTTTAGATACTCGTTCTAGTATAGAACTTACTGCACTTCTGGACAATCCAAGGTCTTTAAGCAGGTTATAGAGAGATTTTGCTGGTATACCTCTCGCTCCTACTTCTACAGCGTATAAATTAACTACATAGCCATTTTTTGTTAATTCGTTTTGAAGGTCGTAATACTTATTTCGTTTCATCGCGTGGTCTTTAGGTATATTAGTTTCCCACGGTACGGTAAGTTCTACCAGGACTATGCGTTTCGTAGCCCTAGAAAAAAGGAAAATGTCCGGTCTGGATGACGAAACACCCACATCCTCTGGGATTTTATAGTGATTTTCATACGTGTCCATTAAAATAGTCCAATCAGGTGCTGAACCCAGGATTGAGTAATAAGGCTTGCTCTTGGAGTTTGAAGTTGAACCCTCTTTTACAAAGTTAATTTGTCTTTTGTTTGTCGTCAATCCCTTTTGGGCTCTAGCTACCGAAAGGCTTACGGCTTCACGTATCATTTCAAGTACTCTGTCAATAGAAGTAGAATTCTGTAGTAGAATTTCATATATTTATACGTATTACTACGTAGTATTACTACGTATGTACGTACGTATTGATACAACGTTATTGGTGTCGCCTCACAGCTGGGTGATATAATTCGTTTCCAGTTGATACAATTTCTCCCCATTTCTAATCCACGAATAACTTTCCCAGGCTAAATATAGTTCTGTAAACGATGCCAAGCCAAAGTCAATAGTCCAGTGAGATTGCTATTTTTTAACACTATTCTGAGAAAACTCTCCGTGATTTTGAAGAATCTATTCTAGTCTGAGTAATCATGGAACGCTGCAGTTTTTGTGGTTTAGTCACGTTGTTACTCGGATTCCAGATATTGACGTTACTTATTCTGTACACTGTACACAATAATTACTCATCTCTAATTTTATGATTTCTCAAGAAATTTATAAATAGTAACGACTATTTGCGAAATTATTTACTTGTAATACTATTTCCTCGGATTGTTTTTTAAACTTTTCTCTTCTCTAGTTTAATGTTTTTTTTTAGAAATTGAATATTAACCAACTAGTTGTGAAAATGTTTACTATAAATACTATTTCCATGGATTGATTTTTTTTAATTAACTATATTCATCTCTTATTTTATGATACCTCACCAATTTAATAGTAACCGGCTAGTTGGAAAACTATTAACTGTAAACACTATTTCCATGTGTATTGCTAATAAATTATTCTTTTTCGTGTACTAAATAAGTTTCCTTTTTATCTAATGAGACTTAAAAAGACCACTTTGAGGTTCATTTAGAAATAGCTCGTTTAGAAATTTTACTTAGGCCAATTGTCCACGTAGCTGCACGACATCCGCACGATTTCGACAATTGTCGGATGCAAGACGAATGCTTGCATCTTGCGTACAAATAATGAAGTCTGTGTCCACGAAACGACAACGACACGACAGCCGCACGTCTTGCGTTTGTTCGTAGGATGCATGCATTCGACAAAAGACGCGTGCGTGGACAGTAGGCCTTTGACTACTCGAAGACTCTAATTTATTATAATTTAGTATCATTTAAATCAATTTAGTATCCGCTTTCATATTCCAGAGAAATTACTAGAATTTATTTTAATTTTTTTTTTTTTTTTTTTTTAAATAAAGAGTGACGAGACGAGCAGGACATGTGCTTGATGGTAAGCAACATGCCTGCCACATAACAGCACAGTGACACCCAGCTATTGGAACATGAAGAGTCCAAATCATTACCTAGCATTGCACTGCGCTCGTCACCCAGAGATCCAAGTTGTTATATCTCTAAGCCCTGTAATTTCTCTGGAAACAATGCCCTTCAAACCGGAACACAGTAATGTTTGCACATTACTGCTTGGCGGTAGAATAATTGGCAAAGGTGTGGTACTTCCCCAGGCGGACTCTGCTAAGAGTCCTACCACTACAATTACATATTACTACCTCTTAAAGATAAAACACCTTATATCTCCGGGTGACGAGCGTAGTGTGGTGCTAGGTAATGATTGGACTCTTCGTGTTCCAATAGCTGCGTGTCGCTGTGCTGGGCAGGGCAGGCTTGATCCTGCTTGTCTTGTCACTCTATACTAAAAAAAATAATTAAGAAGACATAAACTGGAATGCATTGGGGTTCAAATAGATTGTCTTGATGAATTATAGTGTCTTATGATAACAGTCAAAACAAAGTTAGCCATAACAATAATCGACCACACGAACAAGTACGGATTGTTGGATGACTAACGTCCTTGAAAGGTCCAATATCTTTCTTAGAACATGCCAATTTCCTCACGAAATTTTCCTTCACCGTTAAAACCAGTGGTGATGAAAACTTTGGACGTCTGGATTTGAAGAACTACTCAGAAGTACAGGCGGAATTCGTACCCCACAAAGGTTTACACCGCCTATCCTCCATCGATATCAAGAAGTAACTGCGCTATGCTCTAGGATCTCTAAGTCGTAGTTATGAATGCCAATCAGCTGGCTATCTTGACTGTCGTACTGTTAATCCCAGCAGAGAGCTGTTAATCCCAGACCATCACAGACCATTCGTCTCCTTCACCGTTGGCAACAGGTGCCAGATGCATCAATACGCGCGTGGGCGTACAACAATATTATATGTCTATCGGTCGGCCGTATCGACCGAGACCTTGCGAGGTCCAAGACGTCGACCCAACTACGTACATGCGGAGACAGTAACGAAACTACACACCGACTAAATGTGTAGTACAACGCAATTCACAATTTCAATGACTAGACACTAAATTTAAAAAAATATTTACTCCGAGTAAAACAAAAACCGACTTCAATTTAAAATTAAATTCAGACACTCCAACAAATTTCTAAAAAAAGTATATGAAAGTAAATTTTAGTTTTTTGTTCATTTTTTAAAAACCACTACATTAAAAAATATGGGACCACCTGAATCAGAACCTGACTGATCATCTACCAAACAAAAAATAACAATCAAAATTGATTCACGAATTGGTGAATTGGAAATATCGAGTAACAACAAAAAAAAATACAACCGAATTAAGAAACTTTTCGTTTTTTGTAGTTGGTTAAAAACCGGCCAAAAGCGACGGGCCTCTTGTACTGCTTATCACTGCACTGTGCATTTCAACGAGAGATATAAGATAATGTATCTCTTTGTCCTGTGATTTCTCTGCCATTTACATATTATACTTTACATAAACCTACTAGTGGTTGCCAAATGGCGAATATTTTACTGAATATACTTAAACCAATTTTATTTGAATCACTTTGTCTTTTTTAAATTTTTACAACGAAAACGAGATCTGTAATATTGACTGCTTAATTTTTGTCCCAGATAAACCTTGTTGAATGGTGAAATTATTTTTACCTGTAATAATATTTTATACAATTTTGTATTGTTGGTGAAATAAATTGTAAAAATTGAAGTTAGGACGAACCTAAATTCACAGTGCTTATAAAAGTTTAAGCTACCCCCGGCGTCAATACTTAGTTTATTAGGCGGCGGATATGATATACCGTTTAGTTATTTTCGACGTTTTAGAATTTATTTACGTTTTAACCCGATCCGTTCAGCCGTTACGACGTGATTGAGCAAAAAACATTAAAATTTTCGTACTTGTAACATTAGTAGGATTGAGAGTAAGTAGGTAAAATTATGGTGTAATTGTTTTTATAATTTTTGCTATACCCAAATCCTGATGTAAATCTATTAAAAGCTTATCTCGCATGGTGATGCGTTGAGCTTCTGCTCACCTCCGCTATATTGAAGTCTAGACGCATCGAAAAAATATACAAATCGAAGGCGAAGTTTGTTTTTCTCAGCTAATTTAATGTAGCCGGTGTTTAGTCATCCGTGAATTTTAGCCGGTAACTGGATATTAACGCGGGCGTTATGAATGTCGGTCGTTTCCTCTGCGACGGGTTCATTCATGAAACTGAAGGGAAAACTTACGTCATTTTCGATGGAAATGTGAATAGAGGATTTTAGACGTGTACCTACATCAGGGTTTTCATGACAATGACCCTTTTGTTTATTAACTAGCTGCGCCCGTGGTGTAGCTTTAGTGGAATTAAAAGTAGCCTATGTATTTAGCTTTAGGGATTGTAAACCCCCCACTATTTCCAAACCCGCGGGAATTTTTCTGGACTACATGACATACATTTTGATGAATTATAGTGGGATTCTGCGGGATCCCGCGTATTTTATAGCTTTATATTGAATTTAAAATAATAAACTCTATAGTAATACAAAACTCACAAACGCCTTACTTACGTAATATTCATTGTCTAATTATTTCACCAGGTCGGCTACAATAAGTAGCCTGAAATGTTATTATTAAAAGGTCCAGAAACATAAAAAATATCAATATTTGGTAGAGCTTTGAACTTTCGCACTATATTCTCTTATATCTATATTTATATAGCTCTGTCAACAACATTTTGGATTTCGTTCCATTATTCGTCCGTAAATTTTAACTCAGATTCTATGTCTCATGGACATTAACTTGCTTGGCAAGTGTGGTATGTTAGGGCCTGCCTCTCTCCTTGAGAGAGAAGACCCCGAGTCTCAATTGAGGTTACATTTAGCGGGCTGCTTATGCATGTCTAAACTTACTATATGTATATCCTGCGATTTCACCCGCTTAGTTCTCGATCCCGACATTTTCTAGGGATAAAACGTAGCCTATGTGATATTCTAAACCAGTATCCATCTACGTTCCATATCTAGATCCCTTCAATAGTTTTTGCTGATATGAGTTACACATCCATAAGCACAAAAAAAAACGTATGAATAATATGAGCTAGATATAAATTATTGGGCATTAATTCCAAAACATTAACTAGCCCCAAATACTCCAGTAACTTAATACATCACCGTATGCGTTAAATCCGGTAGATCAGATTTTTTACAGACTTGTTTATGATGTTAGCCTAATGATTGTCCCCAGTTTGTGACCTCGAGCGACGAACGCAACTTTGTCAAAAATCGAAAAAAACGCGTGAAAAAAAATGACAAATTTCAAATCCATTATGGCCGCAACCACAAAATGACGAAATACGTTTCTTTTAACACAACTACCTCGATATGGTATAAATATAAATTTTTCATAGTGTATAGTAGTCTACTAGTCAAGCTCTTTCATTTGATACCCATGTACTTCAAACTGCAATTTCTTTATGCAAAGTAATTTATGGTAGATACCATAAATTACTTTGAAATTGTGCAGCAACTAGTAGTAATTTTAAATTTTGCCTTTGTTGAAATTCGAATCGCTCGTATCGGATTTAAAAATCCAAAAGAAAAAATAAAGTTGTAAGTAGGTACTTTATGTTATTTATGATCTACACTCTACAGTAAGATCTACATTCTACAGTAAGATTTGTAGTTGTAATAAAGCGTTGTAATATTATTATCATAATAGATACTCGTAAACAACATGTTTTCTGTAGGTACAATATTCTTATTACACTACTCAAGCATAGAGAGGAGACAACTTTTTTTGACAATATTTGGCTTATAGCTAGCCTACTAATATTATAAACGCCTAAGTTTTTATGGATCGATGGATGTATGTAACTCTTTCATGTAAAAACTTCTGAAGGGTTTTGGATGAAATTTGCTACATAGATAGAGTCTGGAATAACACATAGGCTACTTTTTATCCCGGGAAAGTAACGGGATCGGGAACTACTTGGGTGAAACCACGAGTGGCTGCTAGTATCTACGGATATAATTCGTCTCTTTCGATTTAGTACACTCGTCCTGGGTAACCCTATTCGTTCTCAATTAAACTTGAGCAACATTTTAAGAACATAAAACACGTATTTTAAATTACGGAATTTCGCAGTTCGGAGTTTAAATACCATATTTATTGCTTGCTTCACTCTCGCAGCCAAGTTTCAGTTGGACTTTATCATGGGGTTAAAATACTTCGTTCGATCAGTCCAACACAAACAAAAGTTAATCGAACGAAACGGCACAAAAGGTCACCGGATTCGCGTAGGTAGAACACCTTTAAAAATAGTCACTATCAATCACTCCCAACACCTAAACAATTCGTGGACTCGGAACAATCCACACGCGCGTTTAGACGCTCAATTTATTGTTTCAGCTAATAGGACTTTGTTTGCACACTTGCATCGAAATACGACCCATTCCAACAAAAGTTACTGTTACATCATCCGATAAACAACAGCGCTTTGCGTTCGCAGATACCTCAGCCGTAACAACAGTTTGGGCGGTGTTTGGATAACAGATGTTACCAGCCAGTTCCAAGACGCATTCAACAAGGGTTAATTTATGAGCTACAATTGTAACTGTCGTCGGATTGAGACGCGAACTACGAATAATTAATCCATGTTGCTGTGTTCGATGCGTCGAAATAGCGTCAGTAGGTCGGTTTTGATCGGAGGGCGGCCGTAAATCACCGATCGTTCTCCAATTATAACCGATCGAATCTCGGCCAAGCGATAAGGCGACGTTTTAGCTCCTTAACTCTCGGCCGGCGCCGGGACTCGGCACGGATCGCTTTCGATACGTAGTAGGAGCGTGGGGGAAAGCTTCGCTCGGAAACGCCGCCCGCGCACCTGCCCTCTCCGTCACTCTTCCAAATTTAAATCCCAAACTCCCCCCACCGTCCCGTGCGCTAAACATTCTGGAATAATTCCTGCGATTCGGCCACCGTTGCTCGCCATTCGAATTCGGGTCGCGACCGCGTCCGGTGATATCGTATCCTCGCAAAGAACCCTAGCGCCATGGCTGACGTCGACGTTCAAGTACAGTACACCACCACGGAGCGCAAGACCAGGAAGGTCAAGAAGACCTCCAAGCGCAGGGAGTCCAAGGATGGCGAAGTCAGCGTCACCGAGGTGGAACAGACCAACATCACCACCAACGCCGACGATGGGTATGTGTGTGGTGGCCCTTGACCGCTGCCCGCTGTGCCCGTGACCAGTGTTGTGCTGTCGATCCCATACAGTGACGTTTACTGGGCGCTATGGCCACCCTCACATACCCGACCTAATCTAAGGTATCTAAGTGTTTGGATAACTTGACTACCTCAGTGACTCGTGTGAACTTGACCTGTGCAAGTTTTTGAGTGACCATTAAAGCTTAAAACAGAAATCTCAATGTGAACTGGTTTTTCGGCATGCCTTATTCTGAACTATGAATCATGAACAATACGAAGTGTTACTACAACCATTATTTATAGACCCCGATAAAAGCCATCATTGTCACCTGTACTTTAAAGCGTACGGATTGAATGAATAGCTGAACCACATCTGGATTGAATTTCCATAGAATAGTAATGGGATATAAGAATTTCAATGTTGGAATACAGATCGATGTCCGAAGCTGAGCGATTCTATTTTAGATTTTATATCTCGGCATTTGATGGCATTTCGAAATCTGACGTAACGCTTATCGATATAAATGTTAAATTTATTTGTAGATGAATTTGACTTGATATTGTATTACACTTTTTTTTTTGCGGGTAGATCTTTTAACAACATACCTAAAAATGGGTATTACACTACATTACATATCTAACTGCTTACACTAAGTATACCCATAAGTTACCCATACACCGATGAAAGTCCAAACATAGTCCCAGCCTGCGGCATTACCACACTGAATGGCAATGTTTATACGTTGAGCCAAATGAATGTTAGCATTTTAGTCACACATCGCGTCCTATTTCCCTTTATCATAAACAACATTTCTTACTAAGTACTCCAGATCCATTTCGGGCTACTAACTAATTTAAATTGCATTATACCTTTTACCATTCTTGGGCTAAACGTTGTGATGATGATAATGGTGATTATCGTAGAATCACAAAACATTAATGCTTATACAAAAATATTCATGTGCCACCCATCATCATACTCTCATCTCGCTCATGATCATCATAAAGCTGAATTCGACTCGCTGGTTCCAGTCTTCCTTGTCAAAATAGCTTTGAAAACACCAATTTCCAAGCAACGCTACCCCAATTTCACTTAACTAGAATTACAATCTCTATCACCCGTAACTTATCAATCAATTTCCTTTGTCCCCAGCTTATTTTCAGCGGCGAATACACCAAAGCCATGAACAAGGATTGGCATAGCGGCCACTTCTGCTGCTGGCAGTGCGACGAGTCCCTCACGGGCCAGCGCTATGTGCTGAGGGATGAGCACCCCTACTGCATCAAGTGCTACGAGAGCGTCTTCGCCAACGGCTGCGAAGAGTGCAACAAGACCATCGGCATTGACTCTAAGGTAAACAATATCCTCTATTCTGCATCTGTTTTTGTTTATAGAACCAAAAACATCAACTCCATTTTTATTTACTGTAACCACAATCTTTGAAACATGAACTTCTTTCGAAGCCAGGTTGTATCTTATAGCAGGTCCTAAATTTCTGTGGCTGTAAAACTCATATTGGCAACATTAAAAAGCTTGATAGCAGGTTATGTGTCATGTCTTCTGAGCAAAATACACGGACCTCTTTTACTCTTCCAAGATTTTTCTACCTATGTTTTGTCAAAATTAAGTGTATCTAGTATATTCGTTATCTATGTTGTTTGCCAAAACTATCATACACTCTGTTTGGAAGTTACTTATGAAAGCGCACGGGCTTTTGAGACCCCATATTCAAAAGACCTTTTCATCGTTTGCTGGTTCTGTTTTGCGTTGTTTGTTTACATTACCTAGATAAGATTGACAACAAACAGGTATGAATGGAAGCCTCACCTGACCTTCACGTTCTGTATTGTATACATCACTAGTTTCCAAGACAAAGCTTCGAAGCTTCATTACCATTCAATTGTAGTCACACACTTCTTCCTTTCTCTCTAATTCTTAATTGGCTACAGATAATTGTCTATTAATATCAATTATTTAATTGTGTTGGCTTGACTAATTTCATTACTTAAATGCAATTGCGACGCAATTGCCATCCGAATTAAAATTATGCGACGACTATAATCGAGATAAATAACATGAGACGTAGGTAACAATATAATCTGTGGAGTAATTAATGTAACTCGATTAATCGAAAAATTGGCACCGTTGTTGTTGGCTTTTGATTAATTAATGTTGTGTTGTCCATTGCTGCTGACTGTATTTCAGTTTGACTAAACACTTAAAAATTACTTTTCATATCTGAAATAGCAGACCTTAGCATTTAATAAGTACCTATCTACTTAATTTATTTTGAACTTGACATAAATTTCGAAAATGGCGTGTGATTGATGTCACTATAATTAAATACTTTACGTATAACAAGAAACAAAAAGGTAATGTCCCAACAGTACGTTCGTTGAAATAGGTAGTCAATATTTGTAAGAGAATGCCAAATAATTCTTGAACTTGACTACCGGATCTTTAATAATTTCTAAATTGGCATCACGAAAGTGTCTTGTAACAGAAACGCAGCGACAGTAATAGTATTAGTAATAGTATGTACGGCATTCGGTAGCTTTGTTTCTGCGATCAAATTTAGTAATGTCACTCCAGCCGTCCCAAATTCTTGAGCTCACGTCTGCACACGGCCCCAGGCGATCCGCTGCCAACACGAATCCCGCCCGTATCTGCCGCACTGTTACCGCTCAAAACAGCTGCATTAAAACATGTTATTGTTTCATAATTCGCTATTACCGGCCAGTACTTTTTTCTATTCGGAAACTGGCTGAAAACAAAAAAAAAGTTTGCAAAAAAAAATTATAAACGTCAAAGCTTTTTTTTTTCAAAATAATTGCTGTCTTTATGAAGACCCACAATGCAGGCGTTCATTCATCCATAGTTAAGTCAATAAAAGCATAGTCGTCGATCATTGATTTCAATTCAAGGTGTCACTTACAGTCAATATCAATGGAAAGTAAACGGATACTTGATAAAATTGACTTCATCTATTTGATACAGAAATGATCTACTTAATGTTTGCCAGCTCAATTGATCTAATAAACGATATTTAACGACACGTGCGCTTAAAACAAACACTTGTTTACATATCTCAACATGTTTATAGTCTAGAAAATGTTTCAACAATTTTCCCGGAGTTTTACGAAAACAAAACGTATTCTGTACTATTTCTGGGACGGTTACAGCTGTTATTCTTGTTGTTAGCTAACCTTGGAGCCGTCAGACGATTTTCTAAGATTTATGCGTTAGAAGAAGCTCTAAGAGTTTCGTAATCGGCCAAAATAAACTTTCATATTTTATTGACATTACGACATTCGGTTTAAAATGTCCGCGCGGCGGAAATAGAACGGATAAGGGGTAGCTATTTTGGGGTTAAGAAATGCAGCGTGAAATTATGTTGCTTGAGTGTTGAACACAGCTACGGGGGAACTATTCAACTGATATTTTTAGATGCTAGTAACCTATTAAGATTCAATATACTATGACTGTGGTCAAGTTTGAAGGGTAATGATCCCAGCGTTTTTTGCACGAAGTCCCAATAGAATTTAGAAAAAGCTGTTCCCTAAAGTACTTACTTAATTATTTTTGAGAATAAAGAAGCGTATTTGTTTTTCCAGCCTATAATCAAACGTGTTCCAAATGTCAACTGGATCCGTTTAGACGTTCGGTCGTGATTAAGCAACAAACATCCAATCTATCGCATTCGTAATATTAGTAAGATGTTTATATCAGTCTGTATATTGTCATATTACATAGCATAGGCCCTCTCATCCGTCCCTCCAATTTTACCGGTCCAAAGCAACAATTTCCCACTCTAAAAGTATCAAATTCAGTCCGCCATCTTTTCTGGATCGCCATGTCGTAGGTACATGTTGTAAGACCCAATTATCTGTTTGTATGATCCAATTATTAAAATTATATAAAATAATAATTATTATTACTCTATATAATTTTTGGCCCAAAGTTGTGACATTCGACATGAGCTTAATCCTACTTGACCACAGGCGCTGAGTAACACGAGTGATGAAAACAAATGAAAATCATTCATTCCTATTTACGCGCCATTATTTGGCCAACGAACCTCTAATGTAGGATTCAAGTGTTTGCACCAAATACCGAATTGCAGAATGATGATGAATCACCGGCCAGTAATAGAGAGAGTGACGTAGGTACATTCGATACAGTTATTTACTACGTAGCGGGGAATAATTTAATATTAACGTATTATTATTTAACGTCTAGGCTGTGGAATGCGTTGCCGGAGTGGATTTTTTTCGTTACAATCTTGGTGTCTTCAAATCGAGCACGCTCCATCTTAGACTGCATCGTCGCATCAGGCGAGATGACGGTCAAGCGTAAACCTAAAAAAGTAAAAAAAACCTAATTCCTATCTATGTGGAAATGCGATGTGAAAGTTTGGTTGTTTGTGAAATAATGTAATCGGCCCATGAATTAGATTCTTTATAAGATTTGCAGCGCACGTTATGTTGTTTGATATTGGCACAATGCTTAACTATGTATACAGATGAGAATACCTTCTAAGTTTTGAATATGTAGGTATCATACATCATCTCAAATTTTTATACCGAAATGGAGTATTATTACTTACATACTTATTATATATTTTAGATCCCTTTATAGCCATTTTCGCAAATATAGATAATTATAAATTTAATTTGTTAGGGTGATTGTTACTCAAACACGTTGGAATAACTGAACGGGTGAAATTTTAAATGTAGAGAGATTTGATTTTGGAATAGCACATTATTAAGTATATGTATAAAAAGATACAGAATTTAGTTACAGCAACAGATAACACACAATCAGTATTTTTGAGGCTATTGATGATGTGAGTAATAAATAGTTATAATTTTATAATAGTCAATGAACACAACTTTAGTTGGTATCTCTCCAACAATACGAGATTCCGTGATCGCCTCCTACAAACAAACGAATATAGTCAAACAAACATTCAAATTAAAATTAGTTGCCAAATGTGGCTTTTCGAATTAAATACAATGCCAAAAAATAACATATTCACATTCGAACGACCAAAAGACGCACAAACCGCAAAATATTTCGACGTAGAGTTGGCAACAACACAGAAATCCTGTAGCGAAAACGCAGAAAACGTAGAACTACAATTTTGTTTATTATTCAATAAATTACATAATACAGCTGGAAATCTAGGCTCACAGTATTAACATACTCTGCCTTTCATATTTGCAAATAAATTACCAAACGATGTAATTTTTCCAATGATGCGTTTGCAGAATGACCGAATTATTAATGAATGAATGAATGAATTAAATATAAAAATGTGTCAATTGAGTGACATTGACGTACGTTGATCAAATTTATCGAACAAGATGAAACACAAGCACCACCGCCGACGCAAATGAGAACTATTATGACAGGTTTTTGCAACCTGAAAACGTTTCAGAATTTCCGACTTCAAGTCATACAAACGTCACATTTGACACTAACATAGAGTGTACAGAGCGTCATCATTTTTTTCTATTTTCGGTTGAACAATTCGTCGGTCAGCTCAGCAATATAGATATACCTATTGACACTTTATTGACAATCAACATTTTAAAACTAGTGTGGCAGTTTCAGTGCAGTGTCTCGTTTATAATATTACCGTAGTGGCGCTACTGAAGATCTGTAATGCGTAATGGTTCGCAGCTTAGTGGCAAAACAATTCGAGAATAATAGTTAAACCTAGCAACATGGTATTATCTGTGGCAAACTAACGACCCTGCCATATAAGAAAACCTAAACAAACGAGGTCCGATCAAGTTTAAGGTTGTAATTACGCCTACGTATATTTAACGCCAACGTGACATTTCTGTGAAATATTTTTCCGTGTGATCTTCGTGACACATAGAGTGGCGTCCTCTTTTTGTTTGTCTATGATTTGTAGTGTCACTTTATTTAGTAGATTACAGAAACACTACTGGCTTAATAATCAGTAGGTACCTAACTTTAACGGGATAAACTATGTGTTAATCTAGGTAAAAGGTGTTTCAGTTTGAAGGACAATGTCTCCAAAGAAATTACTGGGTATAGAGATACAGTATCTTATATCATGTCGTGCTCGTCTTATCACTATTTAGTACTGATATAAAAAAATACTTAGTACTTTTAGGTTCACAAAATTCTCGCCAAAGTCTTGTCAGTACTATAGTGCATTTTATAAATCCTAATATAAATGTGAAATTTTGGATGATTGTTGCTCTACGACGTCGGAACGGTTAATCGGACCGGGTTGAAATTCGAAGCTAAGATTATTGACCGGAATATTTAATACATGGGCTACATTTTATCTCGGGAAAATTATGGAAATAAGAGTTACGCGGAAAAAACCGCGGGTCTTTTCTAGTCCTTATTATTTACGCCTTGTCATTAAAAACGTAAACGTTTTGTTAAACTCGTTAGGTTATTGTGATTAATTCACTAAAGTTGCCAAAAGAATTGTACGTTTTTTTATCTACGTAGCATTTGTCGTAAGTAAAAACGATTTTTCGTAAGTTTTTATACGTTTTTTAGTCGTCTGTTGAGCTATTGGGATTCCCAATTCTTTGGAAGCCTTTGAAGTGTGCACTGATTGAGGGCATCAATTTGATTAGCTGAATGACGCAATACACCAAATATGGTGACATGCTGAGTTCACCTGTGGGTAGATTCGTTCAATCTATTTGTTTTGGTTCTAGGACTGTAAAGTTTTATCGTATTAGAGCTGTCATTTCCAATCTCCAACAGCATTTTCAGTAAAAAAGACTTAATAGGTACAATAAACGACAGACCTACCACAAGCAGACTACGAGTATGATGCCAGTCAACATTTATCTTAATAACTTACAAATCTTTAAAAAAAATTGACCCTATTACTTGTAATTTAGACTTAATTTCGGAAAAATGTGACTACTAAGGTAAACTACTTAGGTAGTCTGATACACAGATTTTTTTTAACGTCAGACGAAATGGTGATCAAGGCTACCCAAAGAAGAAGAGGGTACGGATCCATGGCTATCATAAAAATAATCGTACTTTATTAAAACTTTTATAGGTTTACACTTGACTGCCACCTCGCCTGATGTTAAGTGACGATGCGATCCACGATGGTGCGTGTTTACCTCGAAGAAACCGATTCACTCTCGATTTGAAGACACAAAGATTACTAAATAAATGTTTCGTTGTTCTCAGGATCTGTCGTACAAGGACAAGCACTGGCACGAGGCCTGCTTCCTCTGCGCCAAGTGCCGCGTCTCGCTGGTTGACAAGCAGTTCGGCTCCAAGCTCGACAAGATCTACTGCGGGAACTGCTATGACGCCCAGTTCGCTTCCCGCTGCGACGGCTGCGGCGAGGTTTTCCGCGCTGGTGAGTACACAGCATTACAGCAACTCACTAAATGATCCCATTGCGTGGAGTCAAAGCCTGCTCTCATAAGGAAAGTTTGAACGGCAATGTTTCCAGGGAAATTACAGGGCTAAAAGATATAAAATCTTAGATATCTGGGTGACGAGCAATGCAGTTAAGGATTTGAACTCTTCATGATCCAATAGCTGCGTGTCACTGTGCTGTTACGTGGCAGGCATGTTGCTTACCATCAGGCACATGTCCTGCTCGTCTCGTCACTCATACTATAAAAAAAAGAGTCAAGCAAGGGGGGATCCAAATTTTGGGGGTGTCACAAGGCTTCAGTGGGAGGTCCACATAGTCGTGATCAAGTCACAAAACTGTGCGATAGGTACATGCATGGTTTTTAATAGTGGTACGGCTAGGTACTGGACCCAGCCCAGGCCCCTTGGATCCTCGCTTAGAATCAAGGCCTCTACGCTGGCCCAGTGAGGGTTGGTGGATGACGCATGACATCGAAAGATTCTAGGTACATATCGGTACGAAGTTTTTCTTTACCGAATTTATGTTAACGATGACTACGAAAAGATAGTGGTCCGCTTGCGATTCGGACCAGGGGCTCCGAATTGGCAGTCGTCGTTTTCCCTACTAGACCAGCCATAACCACACCTTCAGATCCATACATTGACACAGGCAGCGGTACAAGAAATGCAAAAAGCCAAAAAGAAAAGAAAAAAATACAGAGTAACTTTAGTAATAGCAAAACAAAACAAAGCGAAGAGAGACAAAGCGTTAGCTGTTTTTTGTGTTCCGCATTTTAATATTAGCTATAGTCGCATTGGTTTGAAGTTGATAAGAATAACATTAAAATATTCCGTGATAAACATGTACATACTAGCAGCGCCCCGCGGTGTTACCCGCGAAGTTCCCGTTCCCGTTGTGTTTTCCGGGATAAAAATAGCCTATGTGTTCTTCCAGACTATAATCTATCTGTGTTCCAAATTTCAGCCCGATCCGTTCATACGTTAGGACGTGATTGAGCAACAAACATCCATACAAACATTGACATTTATAATATTAGTAGGATAGGATAAGATAGTAGGATGTTTGTAAAGCATACTATAACGAGCTAAGATGAGTAGGTACCTACAAAAATAATGCATTTACCCAAAGCGGTGATGACTTACTAAGATAAATCCCGCTTTGCTATGCATTCGATCATCACTTGGAATCTGTGTCCGAGTGTTTTTCCAAGTGTCTGTACGAATAGTGTAGGTACATATGAATAAGAGAATCGGTTGTTCCGCCCGAGACAGCCGGCAAGCCGGCATGTGGTCCCATAGACCGCTCGATAAGGCGTGGAGCGAGGCGTGAACTGCGTATCCTTTGACTTGTGCACTTGTATGCTACGACATACGGCCGTCTAGAACAGAGAGCCTAGCGCGAAACATAATTTTACAACATTTTTTTTTGAAGTGAAAACTTCTTTAGGCGCGCTATAGACAGAATTTTCGTGAGCTGTGAAATGGATTCATCAATCGTCACGCTTGGATATGATAATGGATCGGATCGGATATGAAATCTTCGGGTAAACTCGGTAAAAACGGCCCGGTAGGTACCAGGGCAACAGAAACAGTAAAGAGTTTCGATTACCTACCTCCAACAGCCCAGCGTTTATCTCCAGATACCAGGACAACAGAAATATAAAAAAGTTGCGTTTGCCCCTAGGTACCAGTACCAGGGCAACAGCAAGTTTTCACTTCTATCGGCAGTTCCTATGACTGCCAATTTTTTTTTTATAGTTTAGAGTGACGAGACTAGCTCCTGATGGTAAGCAACATACCTGCCCAAAACATGTAGGTAATATTATAGATCTGTTTAGTAGTAATTAGTTGTATTGGCAAATTGTAGCTTTTATTGGATTCTCGAAAGTCTCTACGTATAGAGGTTGTCAACACAACCATAACAGACAGTCCGACAATATCCGGGGTCCAATGTTAGTTCAAACACATAATAATTTGGTATCTCTAATTTCTAAATTGAAAGTTGAATAAGTAAATTTATTTCCGCAGAAAATATAGGACATTAGAAAGGACAACACTTGCCCAGTCCACTATTTAAAAATAATCGAATTATAACAAATTGTGCCCCTTGTTTTATGCGTAAGAATTTGTTGAAAATAACAGCGTCTTCCTTGGTTTACGTAACAATGATATGTACCTTACGTCAATACCATACGCTTTTTTGTAATACGGTGGAAGTCACTTTGCTCGTCACTCTAGCTACCTGTGTAGCAAGCTCGTTCACACCGCGGCCGAAGCTTGCCATTTAAGGCCCGAAGTTTACCCTCGGTACATACTGCATAAGGCCTGTAAGGTGATTCGTCTGAGAAAAAAGTGCCTATGGCATTGCCGCAACCTTCCACCTTCTTACACGCTATTTTCGATCTCTTAAAGTTTAATGGAATGTATGAGCGGAATCGTGCTTAATGAGGGTAGAGTTTTTTGGCGATACGTCGATGTAGAGTAGTTGTTTTTTTTTCTAATTTTGGCGCATATAATGTGCTTTGTCGTTGCCAGTGTCGATTTCATGTGTTTGGCGAAAGCGTAATGAAACGCGGCTGATGCTCCACCTATGTATATCTTGAGTGTTTGGTAATAAAAAAGGACTGATGGGGTTGCGTTCTTCTTATGAAAGTAAGAGTCAACTTTTTTTTGTCTAATTATTTTATATTTAACTTTTTCATAACCATAAGAATTTGAAGTAAGCGCATTTCGTTGATTTTATCAAATCTACGATCCGAAGAAAAAGTAGCTACTTTACCTAAATTGGCATTATTTACCTTACACAACCTCCACAACACATCAAGTCTAGTAGACTAGTCAAATTTACATACAAACTGCTCTGCCAGGCCTAACACAGCAGACATACTGTAATCATCGGGAATTAAAGTAACTAAACATTACGCAACCGATGCGTACAATATAGTAATGACCATAACTACCCTAATGTAACGTAAATTTACGCTAGCGGCGATTGGAAGAGAACGGTCAGGGTATGGCAACATTTTACAAAGAAATCTTAACCGATTTTTAACAGACTTCAAAAAAGGAGGTTTCTCAATTCGACCGTATATGTACTTATGTCTTTTTTTAATAGCTAAGTGATTACAACGTAATTAATTTAATCTTTCAACCAAATATAATTTACATTCAACAATTATAAATAATAAACATTTACTACAACTAACAATTTGAACGAGTATTGGTATTGTGGTTAAGTGTATTTCTATACTATTGTTTATATAATTACAAGGTTCCATTACCGATACTTCGTTAAAATCGAAAATAAGATTGCTCATGAGCTTAGCTACAAGGTCAGATAGACATTTTGGTTTTGTTCGTCTCATCTTTCCTACAAGTTAAGTTCAAATACTAACGTCTCACATAATGTGCTATGAAATATTTAAAATTTAAAAAGAAACAATACAACACAGTAACATAACACCCCTAATGGACGTAAAGGGGACCATATCGGCTACACATCATGATATCAATGTAAATATTGACACGGCTCAAAAAACTGAAATAAAAATTCGTGGCACCCCTGGAGTCACGAATAGTGAAAGTGGTGTGCCGCCGCAGTGCAGTTGAAAGGTTTCTGGTAATTGGACACAGTTTGGGCACAAATTGGTTTGCCACAATTTGCTTATCACTGTTTCAAGACACGGTTATTTGAACTCTTTAGGTATGTTGGAATATCGACGTAACTAGTGCTATTATACTATTCAGGGTAGGAGTGTTCCTTAGTGGCGAGATGGCGGTCAAATGTAAACCTATAATAGTTAAAAAAAAACAGGGCACGTTTTTCTTATCTATTCACTTCCATACAAAAATGAACATACAAGCGAACTGATTCCTCCTTTTTAAATTCGGTTAAAAATATACGATAAATAGAATATACGATAGTAGTGAAGGTGAGTGTTGACGTACGTCAATGTAAGGGGCCCCTTTTAAACCTACAGCCCGAGTCACAAGTCTTGGGGTCTATTCGAGATTTCTCTCTCTGCCACACGATGGACCCGGCACCCGCACGGTGAATCCATGGAATGCTAAGAAGTACGTCTCTCTATAAAATATAAAATAACTTCAAGTTTCAGTCTTGTGTATCATTCTTAACTCCAACAGTATTTACATAGAACCTTCAAAGTTTATTTAAACATTATCGTCACAAATATGTTTACTAGAAATAAAATTACAAGTCACACGTCATTTTACACTTTTCGTAAATGGGTGAAAAATTACAACTTTGTCACGGATAATTGCTTGATTGGAAAAAATGGTAAAATGGCGGAACTTTTCTGAGCGTAGACAATTAACACCATTTTGTGAGAAGTAATCGAGTAGGCTGCAGGTTGTTACTTTTTAGTTCAATTAACATTTATCCTATTTTCTGTTGTTGTCTTTCGGGAAGTAAGGAAAAGTAAAAATATGGACCAAAATATATCTATATTTATTTACGCTATAGAGTAATTATTATTATTACATTAAATATAATTATTATCGTATTATATTAAAACCATGGATATCGGTGATTGAAACGTTGTTTAATGATGTTTTTTACAAGCGACAGGCTATAGTATAGTAGAAGCCTGCCTTTGATCTGAGGCAAACTGTCAGGGGGGAGTCCCATTAAAAAAAACTTTCAGGCAAAGTAGCCAACCGAATTAATTTTAATGCGATTTCGTTTCAGTGTCTATTAATAGAAATCTTGAATACTTTTACTGAAAACCATATTTCAGTCACGTAAATATTACAAGCAGTAAACAAAATATTAGACTAGAAAAGGCTATTCACTTGGAGCCTTTTCTAATCTAATATTTTGTTTACTTGGTAAAGGAAATAATACTCACAACACTGGTACTTATCTGATAGAAATGACACACTGTCGAAATATTATGTTCAAATTACTTGTTTTTAAAGGATTTCTTGTTGAAATTCAAACGAGACAGCATTTTAGATAGTACAATAACACCTAATAGTAATTGAATTTCTGTGTAACATTATATTTTTTATTCTAAAATAGCGTTAATATATCTCAAACTTGTCACAACACAGATAAATATCTAAATCTCTGTCAATCATTCAAGATATTGTACCGTACGACCACCGGTGTAAATTGGACAATCATCTGACTTAAATGAGTTTTTATAACGCCATGATGATGTTCTAATGATGGACTCCCACACCCGATGACATAGGCGCCCGGAATACACGGAAGTTGTACCTTTCAACCTTTGATTTGTAATCTGCTTATCTATATAGCGACTATGATTGATTTGTGATCTCCACGTTTGTTTGGTCAAATATAAACGTGCGATTAAAAAAAAACTTGTTCACTATTTTTCTAATATACTCGACACTTAGATACTATGTTGATATGTACTAATAAAATGATTAAGGACTAATACTAAATTGGTAGAACTCTTTACATGTATGTAGAGTCCGTGCCGGGAAGTACCAAACTACATATATAGGACGTACCATACATTTGTCAGTTATTCTACTGCAAGCAGTAATGTGCTAATACTACTGTGTTACAGTTTGGTATATTGAATATTCCCAAACATCTAGAGGGCCAAGAGATAAACCGTGTTATCTTATCTAATCGGTGATTCTAGTTCAAATAGTTGGGCGGCAGTGCTGCTTACCATCAGGCGCGTGTGTTGCTCGCCCGATCACTATATTATAACAAGACACAAATCTTTTTATTTTCTGGTAAATTATTTTGACATTAGTTTAAAAAATAAAGCTGTTTCTATATGTTCTCAAAAAGCAAAACGCAAAATAATTAAATAAATGATAGACAATCAATCGTATATTAAAATAAACCTTGATTCGCTCTTTAAATAGAATAAGAACACTAGAATGAGAACATAACTACTGTAAAAAAATAACCTGTATTTTTCCGACGCCAGTGTTCAAAACTGTATATCTCAAAATAATAAATAAGTGTTCAGGATATGGCACCGTTACCAGTAGCTAAACATCAGTTACGTACCGTACAGTTAAGATTACTCCTTGATGTAGCTTGAGATGAATCAGCCATAAATCGTTCGTGTACGTCACTTTCCACAAGCAAAAGTGTAGGTAGATATACTCGATAAGTTACTGTAAAAATAATTGTTTTCGATAAACTGCCGTTCAGCATGGGAATCCGCCGCGATCTGAACGGTAGTGGTTACCCTAGATAAATCTAACTTAAATCTAGGTCTCTGCTACCACCCAGTTTACGACTGGGAACGTTTTAACACTAAACCTATAAATAACTAGTACACGGTACCTTGGCTAACCAGTCCTTCTGGATAGGGTGTGTAAAACCTAGACTTCCCTAGAATCTACCCCAGGTTCCCCGTGTATCTAATATTATAATATATATAAATAGATGGGTACGATACGTGTCAGATTCTCGTCCGAGTCGGCCTCCTTCCGAACAATTGAGCACCGCAATCCAGTAACCAATATCTCGCGTCCGCGCGGATAACTTTTATCCCACAAACAAAAGGGTTAACGCCCGGCGTTATATAGTTCACACAACCTTCGTTCTCGCGACCGCGCTGAGAAACGAAGGCACCACAAAAACACGCGATCCTCGCGAAGGGTCCCGGACCTCTAGCAAACACTTGCACCCGGTGCACTTGAGTATGCGACAATTATTCCCGCGACCGCGCTTTCGAGTACCGACTCGACAATTCAACAGTCCCGGACTGATAGTTGAAACAAAGGGACAATAAGACATGCGCCCGCGCAGTCGACTAGTTCTCAATGCACTATGAATACTGCCGTCTCGGAGCCGTCCGAACGACCTACTTAACTTAAAACGGAACATGCGGGTAGTTTGAAAACATTGGCCGACCCCGGCTTTCGAATTATAATTACCCTGTTCTTTTACAAATTAGCAAAATACATTGTTACGTCATTCTATTCCGAACAACCCCCCGCTCTGAAGTGAATCCGTCACTTCACTAGTTCAATGCACCGGCAATCGAGACAAGGTGGCAAGGGCTCGTTTTAGTCGAGATCCGTCAACTAAAACCTCAGCGATGCGCGGTGTTCCGTCCGCGCCTGTAATCAACTTCAAAATACGGCCCCGCCGCCAATATAACGGAGGCATATTGCCCTCCTTTAACAAAACCAAATCGCCTTCCCTTGGCGGATCTGTCCGGTCTGTCCATTTGACTCTTTGTTGCAACAGATGCAGGTACTCGACCGACCACCGGCGCCAAAAGTCCTGACTCATCTGCTGCAGCAACTGGAAGCGCGATAACCGGTGAGCGCGCTCATCCTTCCAAGGATATTCGGGCAGAGCCGTAAGCGGTTGCCCGACCAAAAAATGACCAGGAGTCAAGACCTCCAGGTCGTTAGGGTCTAAAGACACCGGACAGAGCGGACGAGAGTTGAGGACCGCCTCTACTCGACAAAAGACCGTGGCCAGCTCCTCAAAGGTCAACACGGTCTCCCCAACGACGCGTCGAAGGTGGGTCTTGGCCGACTTCACTGCGGCCTCAAAGATCCCACCCCAATGAGGGCAAGCAGGCACTCCAAAGCGCCACTCTATACCTCGCTGCGCGAGTGTATGGCCCAACAAACCTGTTTGGGCAGATAAGAAGTCCCCGACCTCTTTAAGATACCTATCCGTACCCTTATAGTTGGTACCATTATCGGACCGGATTAATGACGGGACCCCCCGACGGGCCACAAACCGATCCAAGGCCGCCACAAACGCCTCCGTCGTCAGTGCGGATACCACCTCCAGGTGGACGGCTTTTGTGGCCAAACAAATAAACACACAAAGGTACGCCTTTGTGACCTTCGCACTCCTTAGCGTGGAGGATTTGACAGCGAAAGGGCCGGCAAAATCCGTGCCGACTCCGGCAAAGGGCCTAGACGGCTGAACCCGGTCAGCCGGCAGATCTCCCATTTGGGGTTGCATAGTGGGGGCCCGCAACCTATAGCAGGGCACGCACTTAAACAAGACGTGACGCACCACGCGTCGCGCCGACAAAATCCAGAAATCCCGCTGGAGTAAGGCGAGCATCGCCGTATAACCCGCATGGGAATTGATCTTATGCCTGTGAGCCACCACTAGCTCCACCAAGGGACCTCCCTTAGGTAGGAGGAGTGGATGGCGACGCCCGAAGGGCAGGTCAGCATTCCTGAGCCGACCTCCTACGCGGATGAGACCACCCTGGTCTATGAATGGATTCAGGCGCGAAACAGCACCCTTGAGCTTAGTGCCGTCCCGGAGCTTCCGAAGCTCTGACGCGAAGCGTTCCTCCTGTAACCTGCCAATCAGGTACAGCATTGCGTCCCGACGCTCGCCAGCAGTGACCACTAGGTAGACTACCTTCTCCCGTGGGTGCCGACAATTATGTATGAAGCGTCTGACCCAGCTCGTGACGCCCAGCAGTTTATCCAGACTGCTGTATTTGGTTACCAGCCAATCCATGGTAACTGACGGTTCCTCCGTCACAACGTGGACTCTGAGTCCAGGCAGCTCCTGCGTGGAGGCACTCGGTGGGCTGCTAGGCCAGGACTGCTCCGGTCCGGCCAGCCATTCCGGTCCCCACCAGAGAGAGTGGTGTATCAGCTCCGGTGCTGTACATCCCCTGGACGCGCAATCCGCGGGATTCATCACCCCTGGTACATGACGCCACAGGATCGGCGTCCCGATTTCCTGTATTTGGGAAACCCTGTTTCCCACAAAAGTTTCTAGCTTGTGCGGTGCCGCGCGTAGCCAAGCTAGGACCACCTGACTGTCAGTCCAGGCATGGACGTTCCTGATGTCCACATTGGGCCCCAATTCGGTGGACACGTGACTGATCAGTCGGGATAACAAGTGAGCTCCACATAGCTCAAGCTTCGGAATCGTGAGCCTCGTCCGAATGGGAGCAACCTTGCTCTTGGCCAGCAGCAGTGTGACTTGAGGCCGTCCTCTAGAGTCCACTGTCCGCAGGTAAACCGACGCAGCGTATCCTCGCTCTGACGCGTCGCAGAAACCGTGCAAGCTGGCCTGGTACCTGCCCGGCGGTAGTATCTTTCTTGGCAGAGCCACCTGGTTCAGATCCCCCATGGTGGATATCAGCCGCAGCCACTCGTCCAAGGGTTCTCCTACAAGGGGCTCGTCCCACGAGACACCCAACGTCCAAAGTCTCTGAAGGAGACATTTGGCGGAGAAGAGGACGGGGCAGATCCAACCATTGGGATCGAACATCCGTGCCAGAGTGGAGAGGACCGTTCGCTTGGTCCACGCCTTAGGGGCCTCCAAGTCCACCCGGAACGTAAATACATCCGTAGCGGGCTGGTATCGCATACCCAATACCGCTACCATGTTGGGATCCTCAGCATCTTCAAACAGCTGAGGGTTCTGCTGGTGGTCTTCTGGAATCCCTGCCAGAAGCCTGGGTTCGTTGGACAGCCACTTGCGCAACTCATAGCCGCCCGCGGCGAGTATGCCAATGAGCTCGTCCCTCAAGCGAACCGCTTCTTCAATGGACGCTGCTCCTGTGCAGACGTCGTCAACATACAGGTCCCGTGTGAGCACGGCCGCCGCGCGCGGGAACCTGTGTCGCTCACGCTCCGCCAATTCCAATAGCGTGCGGATTGCTATGTAGGGGCTAGACTTCAGCCCGTACGTATTGGTATTCAGCTCGTACACCCTCATTGGTTTGGTCGGGTCCTCCCGCCAAAGTATGAGCTGAAACCTTCGGTCATCAGGGTGTATCAAGGTCTGGCGGAACATCATCCGGATGTCCGCTCCAAACACCACCTGATGTCTCCTGAAGTTCAGGATGATGTCGATGATGTCCCGATGCAGCTTTGGCCCTGCATGGAGACACTGATTCAGCGACACTCCTGTGGAGGTAGGCGCTGATCCGTCGAACACCGTCCTCAGCTTGCCGTTTGAAGCCTTCAACACGGCGTGATGTGGCAAGAAGTAATGACATGTCGATGTCCAATCGACGCGAGCGAGAGACATGTGTCCTAACTCCTCGTACTCTCGCATGAAATCCACGTACTTCCCCCTAAGTACGGGATCGCGCTGCATACGTCTTTCCATAGACAGCAGACGCTTCTCGGCCAACTGTCGGGACTGGCCCAGCTCCGGCGGGCAGTCCACGAATGGCAGTCTGGTCTGAAATCTACCTGACGGTGTCCTCACCGTATGAGTCTCGTAGAAGGACTCGCATTCCACATGGGCCGGGTCCAACCTGGACACCATGGGAGGCTCTTCCACTTCCCAAAACCTCTGTATCACCCGCGCGATGGAGACTGAAGCGTAGAGCAGGTTGTCCTGGGAGAGCTCCCTCTCCACCACAGGACCCATTATGCAATGGCCAAGAAGGGTAGGAATTGCCGACAACGAAGTGTGGGCAATAGCCTTGGTTGGTCCAGACCATAGCAGCCCCAGGACATCGCAGCCCAGCAGCAGGTCCACTGGTGCTGGCTCGTAGAACCGGGGGTCTGCCAAGCGCAAGCCCTTTGCGAGAGACGCCAACCCTGGCGGTAAGAACACGGAGGGACTGCATCCAACTACCGTGTCTATGACCGTAGCCTGAACCTGGATCCTCCAGGAGGACGGTTCCGCACCTGAAAAGGCGAAGGATGTCTCGCCCGCGAGACATCTCACTTCCACACCCCCTACCCCACGGATGGGGGAAGCCTTAGCTTTATATCGCAGGCCCAGGCGTGTCGCCACTCGAGTGGTGAGCAGACAACCCTGGGCGCCTGTATCCAGGAGAGCACGTACCCGTACGTGGTCCCCTTTAGGACCCCACACGCGTACCCACGCGGTGGGGAGGAGCACAGTCCCTGGCTCCTTGTGTGACTGCGCACCGGCTAGTCAACACTGGCCGGCGCCGTCCGACACCGGCGGACTAGGCGGGCCTGGCCAGTAGGGCGGTCTCGCGCAATAGACCACCGACCGTGGTGGTGCGTATGGCGCAGACGGGTGTCCATACCGGAAGGGAGGCGGGTGATACTCCAGCCGCGGATACTCGTGTATCGGCGGCGAGAAGCTCACCGGCCTCTCCTTGTGCTGCTCTACCGGAGGCGGCGATGGGGGGTAGGAGAAGGGCAGCCGGTCCAGAATGTGCGGGCTTATAGGGCGCCCGTCCCGCCAACAGGCCCGGGTCCTCGGGGGCCCACGCGTAGCCACATATGCCTGGGGCGGGCCGGTAGCCCTACCGGCCGGCGCGTGGACCGGACTATCCACCCGGATCCCTGCCGGGTTCATGGGTTGAGCGCGGGGTGCGTCGTACACGGGATGTCCGTAGCCTCCCGGAGACTGCGGAGTCCGTGGACGCGCGCCCCCGCCCGTGGGGCCCCTGCCCCTTGGAGGGGGCGTGCTTCGCTGAGGGCGCCCTGCGCCCTGTGCGTGTCCAGGTCCTCTGGACGGCGCGCCCCCGCCCGTGCCCTCTGCATCCCCAGAGAAGCGGCACAGGGCCTCCAGGTGTGGTCCACCACACCTGGGGCACGGCTGCTGCTCGGAACAGTCGCGGTAGTTATGCTGCCCGAGGCAGCCGTAGCATAGTTGGAGCCTCTTCGCCAGCTGCCGGCGCTCCAGCACCGGGAGGTTGGCGAAGGCCCCACACCACCGCAGCTCATGTGCCTGGCCACATGAGGGGCACCCCCCTGGGGTGCTGGTCACGGCCGCGGTCACCCTTCCGTGGCCCCGTGTCCCCCTGGAACCTCCCGGAGGTTGCTGCGCACCCGTGCGCGGGGGAACCCCGGAAGACCCTGCTCCCGGGTCGGAGGACTCTGCCAGTCTGGCCTCCCACTCCAGGAACTGGAGCAGGTCCCCCAAAGTTGGGAAGGCCGTCTTCCCCTTTCCGGCCCTGTCCAGCTGCTCGCGGTCAAACCGCGACCTCGCGTCCGCCGGGATGCGGTCCTGTATGACGTGGACCAGGAGGAACCCCCACTCCTCCACCGGCAGCCCTAGGAGTCTGAGGGCGTTGATGGCCACCCTCACCGGCGTCAGGATTTCCTTCCTGATCTGTGACCGGGAGGTGACCTTCCTCAACGTCAGCAAGCTCCTGACGTGGGCATCCGCCAGTAGTCGAGGGTTCTGGTACCGCGCCTCCAGCAGTTCCACTGCTGTGTCGTACTGGTCGTCCTCGACCGGGAGATGCTGGATGAGCGACCGCGCCTCATCCCGCACCGACGCGAGCAGGTAAGCCAGTTTTTGACCCTTGGTGAGATCCGCCCTGTTCTCCACCAAGGATCCAAACATATTTCGGAAGGCCGTCCACTCCTCGGACCTACCTCCGAAACTGGGAAGCTCGAGGGTGGGCAGCCGGCTGACCACCCCCGGTCCCATGGCCATTGCTGGCTGAGCGCCAGCCGCTGGCGCCTTGGCTGCCTTGCGGATGACTTCCGCCCGCTCCGCGATGTCGTCCGCGAGCTGGAAGATCTGCTCCATGTCTTCCTCCGCATCCTTGTCGCAGGCCCCCTGACTAAGGAGCTCTGCCAGCGCTTCCTCCGCCATGCCGACGCGTTCCCGCACGTCCTGGGCCCGGAGCAGGATGGCATTCTCTTTGTTGGGCCGCTCAAGGAGCGCTGCCGCAGATGCGAACCATCGCATCTGCGATTGTAACACAGACCGTGCCTTCGCGGGCGGAGCCATGACGCGGAGCTAAACTACCAAGTTAACCCCTAAATCACAAAACAACAAGGTTGGCGACCGCACCAATTTTTTAAAACCATACAAAAGAAAATGCAAATAAAAATACACACAATCAAAGTTGTATACAAAAAAACAATATTAATTTATATGTATATGAAAGTCCAAAACAATATTCCCTATGTCGTTTGGCAAATAAATATTCTCTTATGCAGCCAAATAAACACAAAATAATTATTATGTTATCTGGCAATATCCGATGCAGATAAAAAAGCCCTCGCCAAATTGCTTCGTTTGCAAGTGTAAAAAGAACCTTAGATAGACTTTCCGAGTCTATGGTTAGTTCCGACCAATGATAGAACAACAGCTTTCACAAAATGGCCGGATATTTTCCCAACAAATAATGCAAGATGACAAAATGACGAAACAATATATTTTTCCAGATTTTCAACAAATCCTTTGTTAGAAACACAAAATATCCATTAATAACAAACCCTACAAGCAAAGTCACGCGAAACGCCTTGTAGATTAACTACGCCTGCGTACCAAAATGTTTTCGATAAACTGCCGTTCAGCATGGGAATCCGCCGCGATCTGAACGGTAGTGGTTACCCTAGATAAATCTAACTTAAATCTAGGTCTCTGCTACCACCCAGTTTACGACTGGGAACGTTTTAACACTAAACCTATAAATAACTAGTACACGGTACCTTGGCTAACCAGTCCTTCTGGATAGGGTGTGTAAAACCTAGACTTCCCTAGAATCTACCCCAGGTTCCCCGTGTATCTAATATTATAATATATATAAATAGATGGGTACGATACGTGTCAGATTCTCGTCCGAGTCGGCCTCCTTCCGAACAATTGAGCACCGCAATCCAGTAACCAATATCTCGCGTCCGCGCGGATAACTTTTATCCCACAAACAAAAGGGTTAACGCCCGGCGTTATATAGTTCACACAACCTTCGTTCTCGCGACCGCGCTGAGAAACGAAGGCACCACAAAAACACGCGATCCTCGCGAAGGGTCCCGGACCTCTAGCAAACACTTGCACCCGGTGCACTTGAGTATGCGACAATTATTCCCGCGACCGCGCTTTCGAGTACCGACTCGACAATTCAACAGTCCCGGACTGATAGTTGAAACAAAGGGACAATAAGACATGCGCCCGCGCAGTCGACTAGTTCTCAATGCACTATGAATACTGCCGTCTCGGAGCCGTCCGAACGACTTACTTAACTTAAAACGGAACATGCGGGTAGTTTGAAAACATTGGCCGACCCCGGCTTTCGAATTATAATTACCCTGTTCTTTTACAAATTAGCAAAATACATTGTTACGTCATTCTATTCCGAACAATAATAATAATTCAATAGCCACATTAAAAAGTATGCCGCGATAAATCTCACTTAGCTATTCGTGCGCGAATGTTAGTTTTCGATTACGGTTATTGAGGTGTTTTCAGAAAAATAAAAAAAGGTAATTTACAAAAATTAAAGATGGCACTTGTCGGATGTTTGAGATGAATTGTTTTATTTTTTTTAAGAATTTAAGGTTCTGTCAATGTCAACTGGGCGCGCATATTTGGCAATGTTTCCAGATGAGTTACAGGACAAAGAGATACATCGTCTAGTCTAGTGGGTAATGAGATTAAACGGTGATGGGCAAACAGCTGTGTGAACTGTGTTGTCATGGACAGACGTGATCCTAATCAACAAGAGCTTGCAAAGAAATATTTTGGCAAACTACATTCGTTCTGCTTTAACGCATCAGTTTTTAAAGCGCCCAAAGTCATGGAAAAAATCGTCGTTCACGTGAAATTTAGGCATATTTACTTACATAAAATTTAATGAGCCATTAGTGGATATGGTGTTGGAGACTTGAAAAAATACACTAGCGCTCATCTGCGCGTATTTTGAAATTATCTTTTTTTTCTGAAAACTGTCTATTATCAAGTAATCGTGCAATATGGCAAATTTAACGAATCGTAGAGTGACAGACTCCT
Source organism: Ectropis crepuscularia (assembly GCA_963693475.1). Taxonomy (NCBI): domain Eukaryota; kingdom Metazoa; phylum Arthropoda; class Insecta; order Lepidoptera; family Geometridae; genus Ectropis; species Ectropis crepuscularia. The sequence goes on from OY856340.1 coordinate 4,948,140, forward strand.
AGAGAGCTAAAATTGTACAAAAAATGAGGTACAAAAATAGTTCTTATTTTTCTTAAATTCTATGACTTCATACTATTTGTCTTTAGTTAATTGAATTTTTAGTTTTCTGTTTGTCTTGGGTCCACGCCTTTTCTATTTATCTCGGTGACAAATAACTAAGTAGTTTTGACTCATCTCGCGTGGGTTGGACGCAACCGGCTGAATAAAATAATTTATTTAATCACAGAGTTTGAGACATTAATATATTGCTAGCACAATTTTACAATATTACCGGATTCGCTAGCTCGTACCTACCTTTCCTTTATTGGGCATAAATATAACCTTAAACTGAGTTACGAGTATGACTCATACATATAAATATCGAACATCTATCATTCGTGTGTAAATATAAACTTTACTCGTAGACTGGCAACCACTAAAATGTTACCTATGTAATGAAATTATTGTTTTAACAAAGTTCAAATGTGCAGTTGGTGCACATACTAAGATGTGATAATTATTTTGAGTTTGACTTGTAATTATATTTTAAATAGTAAAATTAAATGATAAATTAACACATGATGATTTGGTACTGCGAAAAATAATACCCACCCACCTACTATGTTCATTTGTAAAGAGTAAAAACCTCCGCCATCTTCAAAAGCCGTTCATTCAAACAATCTAGTTAAATATTCATAATAAACGTTTGTTCCGAGATTAAATCAGCCCATTTGTGTGATAAATGGCTGCAAATTTATTTAACCGAGTGAATACATCACGTGCTGTATTGTTTTTTGTTAAATTTTGTTGGCGATAATACGCCACTCGTCATATTGGTAGTTGCTATGTTTTTTTTCGATTGGCGATGATACCGCAGATTTTATGCTAATAAAAAAGAAATTACAATTAGCTTGGTACGTTTTTTATGCGAGTTAATAACCAAAGCATGTACATTTACACCAAAATTGTTGCTTTGTAATTTTAATAATGATTGATTATTTAAATATGAATGTTTGAGCTCGAAACATTTGCTAACAAAAAATGTCGTTCATATTTTTATTGGAATTCAAATTGTGTAATAAGGTAATATAACGTATTAATTTAATAAGGATATTTCCTATAATTTCGCTATAAACTGGATTTAAAAACATTAAACTGACATTGATAATTTTAACTGTCCCGTTTTAACTGCTGTTCATCTAAAACGTTATCATCAAGTTTTAATGTTTTACATAATAGAAATTTCTACAATCCGTGTTTGAATCTGAAATTGTCTTATCCTAACCTTAAAGTATCTGAGTCTAAATTGACTTAATTAACAGTAGAATCGATTTGCAAAACTTGCAAACTATAAAATCCACCTACTTGCCTACTTCGAAGCAGATAAAATCTAAAACAACAATTGAATAGGCTTCGTAAACGACTTCATTAATCTTTATTGGCTATAGAACTCGGCAGGAATGCATGCCCTCAGGATTGTGTGCTCCTCTGGTGTGTAGGTAGCAATGCCAACGCTGTTTGACGCAATTGGAAAACAACATACGATGGACTTAATGTTTTTTTTAAATGAAAACTCCTTTGCGAATTTTCTGAGGTGAAAAAAACAGATGAGGTTGCTACACTTACCATTATGTCTTATGTATGTACACATTATATATTCAATACAAAAGCTTCCACAGAGCGGAATCCATGGTCCAGTTGACACATCCCTCAAGTCGCTGGAGACATAAGCTCTTAGGAGTTGAAAAAAGATGACAGTATAAGTTCAATACCGGAAGAATTGGCATTCGAAGATACATTTGCCCAGCAGTGGGTTAGATAAAGTAACAAAAAAAATGTTTGTCAGTAAAGTCGGTTTACTGACGATAGAACGTGACAACGTCTTAAGAAAATGCTGATGGAATGGTAGCATTTTTCAAAAGAAAATTTTAATTTCATTTGTTTAATAGATTTGTATGTAAAAAGTAATCAGTAGAATTTAGTCATTTTCAATCAAAACAATGCAAAAAAGCTTTTAGATGCCGGGGATCGAACCCGGGGCATTTCACATGCAAAGCGAACGCTCTACCACTGAGCTACATCCCCGCTTGAAGTACTGGTCGAAATAATTAATACAACTGTAACAAACATGCGGCGAGGTAACGACCGACGGTAACGACCGACGGTAACGATACATGACGTCATGTTTTGTGGGCGTGCAGCCGGCTTCATCGAAATATAAGACGTTATCACGTCAAAAAAAATTACGAAATAAAATTGTAACACTTCAGTGACCCAAAGACTAAATTCATACTTATTTACTTAAAAGTACAAAATCTACCATTTCCCCCGAATTTTCACAATAGAAGATACATGCTCTTGTAACTACTATAATGTAAACGACTGTTTTATATTGAGACAGCATTATCCTGCCAGGTCTTTCCTTTATAAAACTACAATGTTTTCAAGAACATCTCCGCCATTAATTTCGCTGTAGATTGTATATTAGATACACAGGAATGTATGACGAAGACATTCAAGAGATTCTTGAAAATTCAGCACAATGTAGGGACGGAAAAAAATAATTTACTCATCTTACAAATCGACTTCTTAGCATTAAAGGCTTTTTAAAATTAAAAAGCAAATTACCTTTTAACCTAATTATCTACAAACTTGGCATCACCACTGACGTCAATGGTGAAGGAAACTGTCATATTCCAAGAATTTTTCGAAGTCATGAGCTTTCTGCCAACACATAATCGGTCGGCATGGTAGAGTATGGCCTTGACACTCTCCTTGAAAAAGAATCTCCTTGCAGGCAGTGGAAACTTTTGTCCTAAAATAAAATAATAGGTTGAAGTCGAAGGATAAGTTGAAATAAGAAAATCGTTTTGTTTTAGGAATTCGTTTCAATCCTGACACAAAACTGAACTATTCAATCACGGAGCCAGTTTTGTAACTCATTTCTAACCAGGCTTTTTAATTACCATGGATTAAAATGTATAAGGTGTATCGTATACTTACGTTAAATAAAAAATCGACTATATTTAAAAATATCTAATAGTACATAGAGTATTTTTAACGCGAAACAAGACTGGAACTAAAACTACGCGGGTAAAATCGTGAGACGCTACTAGTAAAGTATTTTTTACACTATTAAAGGCCGGGTCACACAGAGGCGATCCGGTAGCGATAGCGATCCGATAGCGATAGCGAACCGATACCGAGTATGGGATCGCGCCCGCTTGCTGTGTGTCAGGTTGCATACAAATTCGAACATTACAAAAAATATCGTCTCGCTATAGGATCGCCTCTGTGTGACCCGGCTTTTAATGTATTTCTACTGATGACCTGACCTGAATGAATTTATAAGATGTCGACGATACTTTATACAAATGAGAACAGTGGGCTGGGATCTCTTATACATATTAGCTTTCAGGTTTCTATTTTTAGCTGGCTGCATAGTTTAAAGCACCAATAAAATCCAAATCGTAAAAAGACTATTTAACTGCACCTACGCAAATTCCGCTGTGTACATGTAGTTGTAGGTGCATCTTTTATTGTCATTACAACATCTTGGTTAACCTTAAGTGCCATTAAACTTGCACATTTTATAATTTACCGAGTCTATCCCTAACTACCGATCCCTAACTAACTACCTCAACTTCGGATCGAACCGCTAGTATAGAAATAGAGATTTTGATACTCGTATAAACAATAACAATATGCTACATTTGGATGTGGTCTTTCTTAATATAATTAAGCCATAAGTCATTACATAAAAATCATAGGCACAATCCAACAAAGGACTTCTTTTATAGAAAATTAAAACTAAAAACTCCAGAAATACATAATTGGAACCAACCTGTTTAATTTAAAATAAGTAAATCAGTATTCTTCTTCTCATATAAACTGTAGGTAGGTACCTAATAAAAAGAGTACTTATTGCGAATAGATTATTTTAATGTTGACCGTATGTCCAGAATAAGATATTTAATTATTTTAACTTTCAAACGTCTCTTCGTCTTCGTATCTTCAAACGTCAGTGTAATACCTAGTGTAATAGTTTTTAAACTCTAGCGATTGAACTTACGTTTTAATAATGATAAACATAATACCTATTGTTTTCATAAAATTTGGCAATGTTTTCTTCTTCATTTGCCAAATTTGTTTTAGTTAGAATTTCCAATTAGCAAAGCGATTATAAATTTACGTATAGGTATTGCGAAAAAGAACGTGACATAAACTTAGCACCTGCACAACTCTTATCAGTGTATCTTCCTTACGTGTTTTAAACTGTTTTTATTTCGATGAGACATTTGTGGACAAAGTCTTGTCAAAGTATTCAATGAGTTAACTTAACAACAGCTTTAACTTATAAAGTTAGGTTTTTTTTATAAAATTCGTTGTAGCTTCTTTCCTCGAACTATTCGAGCAATTTATTCAATTCAATTACTTCCTCATCGTGAGATCTATCTCCATTTGTTATCGCACAGGGGTTCAATTAAGCACATCGACAGCCTACGTTCATTCTCCCTCCAGTCAGAGTTTACCGTCAAGCGCTCAGTACCGCTTCGCGAGCCGAGAGCCCTGCACACGTGCCGTATCCGAAAAAAAAAAAACAAATAAAGTTGACGCGCGTTTTTCTTTTTTTTTAATTTTGTAAACAAATTCAAAATGTCAGCGGACGTGTTGAGTGAAGATTTGAAATCTCGTCTGCATTTGACGTCGAAAATAGTCGGTCAGGATCGTATTAGGCGAGCGCGGGAAAACAACGAGGATGTCGCGATACTGTCCATGTTCCTACCAAATGCGACCGCTGAGAGGGAAAACAAGAAATTCTGTTGTGCGTTACGGGATCAATGTCTGCTGGGTGACTCGAGAAAAACAATAGCAGGTGCCACATAAAATTATTATTTGTCGAATTACGCTTTCATTTAACCCTTGTGGCACAACTAAACTTAACTAGAGTACCTAATAAATTGTGCCTAAAACAACTCCAAAATTAGTATTAGTAGTATCATTATTGTTTTTATACAACAATTTTTCCATTACCTACCTCTAGTTTATAGTGATGTCACTGACATTTTCAGTTCCGTGGAGTAGTTAACTTTAGCCTTTGTTTTCATACATATAACGAAGAATTTTATTGTTTCTTGTGTATGTTCTTGTGTATAGTGTTATTATTAAAATTTAAGTATTAATAGTTATTGATTATATTTCTCCAAAAGACTAAACAACTTTTAGTTTACAAAACCAATTTCGATGAATGATTTTGGGACCAATTTGAAAATAGAATTGTTATGAATTTTGAATCCAAAAATAGTAAGTATACATATTTTAATGACAAAGTTGTGAGGTTTTAAACTTTGTACATGTAATAGAATTGGTAATATTTAAAAGTCGGTTAAAACGACGAATATATCACACGTCGTAAAGATGGTGTATCTTTCAATAGACTTCCTTGTATTGCGTCAATCTCATCAGATCAGATCAGATCACTACCACGGAATTTCTTAATATTGTCACATCAACACTGTATTGGTTTACCTCGGTCAGAGACATACCTACTCCGACACGGTCAGAGATTTATTCCAACTCGATCAGAGACATACAATACTCCGACACGGTCAGAGATTTATTCCAACGCGATCAGAGACATACATACTCCGACACGGTCAGAGATTTATTCCAACTCGATCAGAGACATACATACTCCGACATGGTCAGAGATTTATTCCAACTCGATCAGAGACATACATACTACGACACGGTCCGAGATTTATTCCAACTCGATCAGAGACATATACATACTCCGACACGGTCAGAGATTTATTCCAACTCGATCAGAGACATACAATACTCCGACACGGTCAGAGATTTATTCCAACTCGATCAGAGACTTACTCCACCTCGATCAGAGACTTACACAAAATGGGTCAGAGACATACACCAACACGGTCAGAGATTAATTCCAACTCGATCAGAGCAATACTCCACCCCAGTCAGTGACTTTTTTGTCAACACAACATCTAGGCAAGTCTAACAACAGCGCTAGAATTGAATTTTATTATCTTAGAACATTTTTATGATTATTTGTAATGACCAAATAACTTAGATGTGCCGTTTGATCGCAAGGTCTTTATCCTTTTTATTTGAATTTTAATCTATTCTTTTCTAATCAGGCATAAAAAACGGCTTTCCAAAACAAACAGGTTGGTCATTGAATCGCTCGTTCATTGGTCGTTAGTTAATCTAGACTTGATAAATTTAATCATAAACTAATAATGAAAAAGTGTTAAATATTCAACAACTGAGATCCTAACGAAATAAACAAGATACTGGTTTGATTGCTCTAAGCCATCGGGGATGTTCACTAGGCTCGATTTATTAATTACAGCTTAGCAAATATTCGTACCGGGTAATGGGTAAACGGATGAGTTGAGCAGTCACCATTGTGCATAAAACTGCGTCAAAATATCGAGCACTCGCTCTATCATTATGACCACAGCAAATATCCCGCAACTAATAAAACACTAGTGAGATTTGAAATGTTTTTTTTTTTTTATAGTAAGAAGCAACTAAGTATGTATTTCGCTAAAAATGAATAGTTCATCTGAAATATAGATTTAGAAAATAAAAATGTACCTACAAGATGAAAATAATTAATTTATAGTAGTGTTGTAGTACCTAACTCCCGCTAAAAGTAACAACTAAGAACCATCGCGTTCACGCAAATTCTAAAACTCTACAATTCGGTGAGTGTGTCAGTGTGCTGCTAAATGATCTAATTTCCTAGCCCTTTTTCCATCGGACTGCTCAGGGTTCGCGACACCGTTTCATGGTAGTTGTTTACACGCGCACGAAGAGGTTTTGTGCTACTTACGATAAACGAACCACTGGACTGTAGATTTCTATTGTATTGATAAATACTAATTGCACACATTATCTAATATACTTACCTATGTAAATATAAATGCTTACTTTTAGTGTCAATCTTGTATTTTCCAATAAAGAACTTCACTCTTCGAAGTTATTGTACAAAAAATTAATAAAATGTCTAAAAGTACTGAGTTCAATGAAACTCAAGTCAATTGAAAGTCAATGATTCCAGACAGTACCTACTCATAGTACAATTTAAAATGAATAATAAATATTGAATCTCTCATTTTGAATCGGAGAAAGCATTGACCTAACCTTTACAGCCTATAACATTTTAAATTTAAACTTCAAAGCAATCGTAAAAATTCGATTCGTTCCTGGCACAAAAATAAACTATTCAGATTCAATCATGGGGCGAGTTTCACAACTCGTTTCTAATCAGGCTTTTTAGTTAAGTTCCAATAAATAAATGATTTTTATGTATGAAGGGTCCTATAACCTCAAATTACTCTATTGCCTACCGAACTTTGAACTTACGTAGAAGAATAGAAGACAGAGATTCCTACTAATCTAAACTTACCGATTAACCACAGTTACGAATATTCGTAGGGCAAATACGATACGCATATACCAGAGGCAAACCTGAAAGTATTATATATTTTTTGAGGTAGATAAAATTCTTGTACACTTGGGTACCGTTAACATAAAAAAAAACAATCCTATACAAAGTTTGTTTTTCATTTACATCAATTGAAAAAGCTTAATAAAGGATAATTTCTTAACATTTTAATATGTATTTTGTGATATTTCTTAAGAAAGAAAGGAAAACAAGGCTAACCCAAGTCAGGGCGGACCACTAGTACCTACAAGAAACACACTATGAACAAAGATTTACTTTCAAAACAATTCGTTTCTACGCCGGCAATAAAATAAAAAGTCATAGTCTCATCACGCATGTAAAGCACTCGTGAAAATCTTTTTACTGCCAAGCTAGACGTAAAATTAAATAACTCGGAAACGAAAACGCTTTCTGTATAATTCCGTAATATCCGCTTGCAAACTTTTTATATCCGGCTGTCGGGACCTGCCACTCCATTACCTTTGAACTGGCTGGAAAGAAAATAAATGTGATGTTTTAAACGTAGATTTTTTAAAGCACACGTTCAACGTTTTGTGCAGTTTATGTTCATGTTAACCCTAAGTGACCTTTACGTGTACATTTAGATAAAATCTGTTTTTGAAGATCCTTAATCCTTAAGTTAAATATTTTGTTATGGGTAAAAAATTAAATTTGAATTGTTTATAATAAATTAGGTTTGTTTCTTGCTTATTTTATCGTATTATTGAATTTACAAACTAATTACTATGTAGTATGTGTTACCATCGTAATAATTACGTCAACTCATCGGATCGTTCAAAACCCGTCTGCCTACTGCCTACTTGTCCTATTATTGAAACCTTGATATTGATAAATATCATTACTTGTAATAATTATCTTTTTATGATAATTTTCTTAAGGTTCCATTGTTAAGTTGTGCCAAACAGGGTGAATGGGACAATAAATCACACATTTTCAGTTACAGTAAAAATAAATGATATAATATAATTTTAAAAATACGTGACAAAAAACGGAACTCTAGTCAAACTAATGACATAAAATAAAAAAATTAAACAGTGTTTCCTACTTTAGTTGTCTTTGATGTAATTTCAGAAGTTTTACAACGGAACCCTTTGAAATCTGAGCCTGTGTTGTCAAGAGAAAGTTATAAGTTCATGTGAAATATTAGAGCTATTAAATTTCAATCAATTTTGTTTTAGACGTGCGTTCTTTGAATGTAGCTTTCTCTATAAACGCTAGGTTTATTTTCTAAGAAATTAATGAATAGTTATTTTGCTAATGACTTCCATAAAATTTTAGCGATTTGTAAAAATATGGCTGTATGTGAAATGTATAAAATGGCTTACGTGATTTTTCACCTTTAGGCGCTATGTAGAAAAGGAATTAGTGGCTACTCAGTTTCAAAGATGATCATCATCATCTACTTATTCTTTTACATCTACTAACGAAACTAACATATCCAAAAAAGTGATTTTATACATCGAATGTCACATTAAATTATTGTTGTTAAATTTAACAAGTGTACAAGCAGTGCTCTTTGTACTGAATTCGTTCGTTAACTATACAATAATTAATTACGTTAAATTGTATGGAATCTTCAACATTACTGTTCAACAGCTGCTCGGTTAGGTTATCACTCTCATATAACAGCAGCACTATCCAAAATGGCATCCAATCCAAACAAAATCTCGGCTCGTTAACTATTTAATCATAAACCATGTAAAGTTGTAAAGGTATAACTTACCTAAGCGAATATACTTCGAACATCGTAAGTACCTATGGCAGATTTACCCTGCAAACAAGGTGATTCCGAGGCCCTGGCAACCGGTTCGTTAGTATCGCATAGTCATAAGGCAATAAAAAGTCTATCAAATTAGGGACTCTGCCGTATCACCTTATGTTCGCTCTAGAACGTGGCAAAAATGATTTGAAAAGTACCTATGGAATATACTGCCCTAGTAGAACATTCCCAATGGATGGTGGACACTTCAAATTTAGCGTGAATCCGTTTCTTCTGGGCAAGCGCACTCCATATCCAGCGTCGGTTTACATCAGGCGAGATGCCGGTCATAAATTTGCTTAAATAAAACCGACCCAATTTTAATCAATATAGTAAGTTTATGTTGTTTTTCACACATTTACAATTAATAAACGATCGCCTTCAGTATTATGGCCCACTTTCATATAGCCTTATGAGAAAAGTCACGGTTCAAGGTGATCTCTTCATCAATTTAATAAAATTTAATTGATAATTACATCATCGGTTTAACAAGCGTGGCGGTACAACGGTAGTCTTGTTTGATGATGAATCATTCGGGTAATTAATTGAGATCTTTGGCATTAACTTCTTATTAGATCAGTCGGAAAATAATTCGTTATCTGACGATCGTTGACAGCTCAAGAGCTGCTCTAGCGATATGACGGTCAAGCGCAAATTTATCTTAGACTAGCAGCCTCGCGCGGTTTTACTTTATCTTGTAGTGCCCGTTCCCGTAATTTTCCACGTTAAAAATGCGTAGCTTACGTGCCATTTCAGACAATCTGTGTTCCAAACCCGTACGGCCGTTGCGAAGTGATTAAGCAACAAACATCCAAACTTTGACATTTTAATACTAGTTACGTGTATTTTTATGTAAAATTTCTATCTTCATTTCCCTTCTTTCCTATTATTACCTTTAATTACCATAAACAAAACAAAAGGGAAGCCTTTTGTTCTATTCTAACCTCGGATAAAATCGATACCGATTTGACTATAATCAAAAATTTAGAAGCTTTTGACTCGCGTAATCCTTCTGTAATAATTTGAAATACTGCAGTATCAAATGAGCTTAGAGAAACCATTGGAAATGCTCGTTCAAGTTATAACTTGAACGTACGGAAGTGTAGTTAGAAGTGACAATGGCATGATGAATGCGGCCCATATCTGGCTCACCAGATGTCTGCCGGACTGCCTTGACCCTGGCCAGCGCAGACTGACCAGCGTCGGCCAATGAGACATGTGGCCTCTGCGACACGCTTCACGAAACTATGATAGTTTATTTCAAAAATAACGCTCGATGAAAACTGTGATATTTTTAGTCGGCCCGGAAACGAAAAGTGCTTTAGAGAATAGCCATTTTCTAGATTCTACGCGGACGAAATCTCAGACAAATTGAATAAATCTTATTTACTTGCTGTTTAAGAAATAATTTCAGTTGACCCAAAGTAAATAAATAACACCATGATTTAAGCCTTATGCCTTACACTCCTTCCGCCTAGCTTTTCAGCCAGCTAGCTTAGGTTAATAATAACGTAATAGTAGTCTAAACTCGAAGTGAAAACTTTTGATCCCTTTTCTAGTACTTATTCCAGATTATAGAACAAGTTCAAACTTGATATAGTTACCGGCGAAAATTGTGAATGCTGAACTACTACAGCGCATGCTTACGAACTTTGCCGGCAACTTTACCTCACAATAAGCAGTTTGTGTAGGAGTCGCAAGGATTTCAAGTGAATAAAATATCCACTGAGGCCTCCACGCATTCCGAAACAATCGATTCGTTTAGAAGTGAATTTTCCATGTCACACGTTTTTCATCTTGCAAGCACGTTCGTCGACCGGTGGTCAAACACGTGCCTCGAACATGTGCTGATAAGGTTTTACTGCAGAATTATGGTTGGATTTTTACTGGTTGCAAATGCACATGTATTAAAAACAAAACTAAACTGACTCCGGCCGATTAAATAAAATCAAGCGAAGAAACTCATAATATCTCTAACTCGTTTTACTTATGAGCTTTAGTTACCTCTAATCTTCTAGTTAGAAAACTTAGAGGCAGTGTCCTGGACGCAATAAAAAAGACATTAGAAAAAATCTGTGCCTAACGGTTAGGAGAGCAGTACAGTGATCAGATCACCAGTTAGACTCCCACCCACTGAACTGCTTATTTGAGCCCACTCTTAAAACAAGTATAAATATAATTTTAACAGATTTAGAAAATGGTTGCTTCTTATCAGATTTTAAAAATAAAACCATGAACTCGCGGAAAACAAAAGAGAAAAGAAAAGCTGCATTTTTCACGTTTTGGCGCCAATCGCTCGAACGTTGCGTGTCGAGTGCACATAAAATGTTGCCAAAATCCAAAATTGAATATGGAACGATAACTTTTTCAGAACATTAAAGCCTTAATAACAAATGACTGGCAAATATTATATGAATGAATGAATAAATTACAGAACTAAACCGTACCTCTTTACCGTGTACATAAATTCACGTATTTACATAATAATGTTTAACTTTACACCTGCCAAAGTAAATTGAATAGTTAACATTCAGTTCATACAAATCTCAGTTAGTTCAACAATGTTCAACAAATGATATCGTAAATAGACAAATTAAATCTTAAATTTATCGTGTGTAAGTTGTGAATTGTATGACAAACGATGGTACGTATAAACTTGTGGATTAGTATGTCAACCAAAATCTTACGTCATCGCTAATATTGTTAGCCATTTGAGATTTTCTTGGCCTTGGGTATTAATGCAAGAGTAAATATACTACATAACTAATGTGTTATGTACCGTATCATTAAAAACTTAAATAATTACTTACATGGTGTATTTATCATCCTTAATAATACCTTTCAATCATAGTGTGGTGTCTACGTAACTACAAATTAAGTTGGCAAAATTATTATCATGTGATTAATCAAAAGGTGGGAGTTCACAAAAAGTTCAAATTGTTAATATAAAACTTGAAGGAAAATAACAGTCATTCAGTGGCTATTAAGATCTTTACGTATTTTCGTAGTTTACGTAATTCGAAAGGTGAAAATACTTCAGAATGGTATAAGAAACATAGAAAGCTCTTATACGTAAGTATAGTTATGACTGAATAAAGTCATTTTCTATATTTTTTGCAGTAGTTACCAGAATCCGTCGATTATAAAATTTTATTTACTGTACTCAGGAATGTCCAACACTTATATGATTTTTGTGATAAAATACATTTAACACTACTTGTTCCCCCGATCTCGTTATTTTTCAGAATAAAATGTGTTATTCCAGACCTTACTATATGAACCAAATTTCATCTACTATATACTATATCTATATACCAAATTTCATCCAGATCCCTTTAGTAGTTATTGCTTGAAAGAGGAACAAACATACAAACTTCCGCATTTATGATATTAGTAGTTAATACGTGAAAGCTTCTAAGAAGTCAAGCACAGATGGACTGAATACATAATGTTTCCACGTTTGGTTACCTATAAAGTACCACATATGGTCAATATTTGTATATCGGCCCACGTTTCTGACATCAGTCGGCCTTGCGGGCCGCTAACATCCTCAACACACAATGATGCCAGACTTAATGCAACCGAATTATGAATATAAGTGCATTGTGACTTATGACATGTTGCATCGAGCTGCACTCGGAAAACAAATGTTTGTCAAATAACGTTAATTGAGGATAATGTGTCGGTTTTCTTTGGGAGAAGTTAAATATTGTATGAAAACGAATAAGTATGTTTGTTGTGGGTGTATCTTTCTTCTTATTTTCAACCTTTATCAAGGTCAAGTCAAGTCTGTCAAGTTTGCAAAGTTCGAAAAAAGGATTCTAGCATTTTAAAATTGTTTGTTTCGTTTGGAAATGGATACCAACTAAAAAAAATATCAGTACAATTTTATCTAGATACAAATCCAATGATGTTGTGTAATTCAATCAATATGACATAGAAAGCATCACTCTAAGTACCTATATACTGATACAAAACTAAGAATTTTCGTTATTTTTATAAATTTTATCCACAGGGTTTTTAATAAAAATACTATTGCGGTTTCATCACTTCATTGGAAATAAAACAAATCATAAATACGTTAGCCGCCTTGATCTGTTATCTTTCTCAATAAAACTCAAGGTGTTCTATAACCTACGACTTTATTTATCGGCTCTTAACTAAAATGTGACATTTTAAACTCATTAAATCGTAAACAAGGTCTAAGTTTACAGCTGGTTGCAACGATACGGCTGGCATCCCCAACGGTCCTTATAAGGGAACAGCAATTGAATACTGCTTTCCCAATGGCGCGACCTTAATCCGTATCGTAGCTAATTAACTGTCGGCCTAACACCCACTTGTGGTTTGGCCTGTTCTCAAAATGTCTGGAAACTAAGCTAAAATGCTAACCAGTCCTAAGCCTGTCTAACAACTCTCGACACCCCGTTTCCAACCACGCTTTCCAGTAAAATTAACTTGATTGGAATATACCATTGCAATCACATTCGCAGCTTCATTTTATCTACACCTATGGCCTCAAACTTTAATGATACACTATTCAAGCTGTCTTGGTAGAAATTACAAAGACCAAAGACCTTTATACCGACCTAGATTCACCGTGGAAACGTTGTAAATGTATTATAATACCATTTTTCTTGTATCGTTTCCTGAAATGTCAATGTACGGAAAAAAAGTTGCGTGCTGGTAGTGATTACATTTTACATTGTGAATGGAGATTAGCAAAAAATGTCCCGTGCTTCATCATGAGTGGGTTGAGTTAGAGTTAAAGGCGAACTTTGCTACAAAAGTTAGTATTGGATAGACATCAAACATTGTGCAGATATTTGTAGATCCTTCACGCAAAAACAACTCGACGAATTAAGACGATATTGTACAATAATGCAACTAATACATCAGATTAACAAACATGCAACTTTTTATTAAACTCTTACAGTATGGCGTGGTAACCGCAGTGCCTAGCTAATATTGATATACTTAGCAATTCAGTGTCCAGTTTCTAACAGACTTCGAAACAATGGCTCGAGTGGGATGAGAGATGGGGGCGACGTGAATCCATTCAACTTTGTGAAGCGTTTTGAAAAACGCGTCGCTTTTATTTGTCGTCTGGTATCGATTGCTGACCGCATTGGCAAGGCTTCTATATTGTTAAAATTTTATATGTAATTCTGCGAAAAACACTTAAATACCATACAAGTTTGCACGTAACTGTCGTAACTATAAAACCAACCTGCAAACCTCTTAACTATTTAACTGCAAAAGCTCATTTCAAACATCTTTATGAGAATATAAAGCTTATTGTTGCGCATTCAGTTACCCTCTTGAACTGCAAATAAATAGGAAAATTATGCAAACACGCGAGCAGGTATCTTATTACAAAAGTTCATAGACCTTATACGATTTGCAGACAAAAACCTAGACATGTGATGGACATAGTTGAGGGTTTGGCGCAGATTAGAAAAGGCGCACTTAGATACTAATGTTTTTTTCAATTTTTTAAGTGAGTTTGTGTTAAATATTAATTTAAAATAGTATATTGATTTATTTATAAATCAATATATATATAGATATATATAATTATATATATATATATTCAAGAATTGCTCGTTTAAAGGTATAAGATAACTATAACAACTGTATCTTCTTATTCCGAAACATTCCTCAAGCTCTTTTGATTTTAGGCTCCACAATTGTTTCTATTTAACTTTATTCAAAAAAGTTGTACAACGTTTGGTTCACTTAGAAGAAAAGAAGAGCTCAAACATTTCTGTATCAAGAAAATATTTGTAATAAAATAGCCAAAGTAAATTGTCACATTCATTAGCAACTCTAATAAAGATGATAGGATAAAGGAAGGTCAACAATAACTTACGTAAATTAATTTCGAAGAAAAATACTCGCATTTCTTAAATCAAATTAAATGTGTTTTTTGAAAGAATATTACATTCTCGTACAAATAACCCAATATATTGTAAACAGGAGCCGTTCGAGTTAGCGACAGCTCTACAATCTTTTACAACCTAGCCATATTTTCACGAAGAAATGAACTTTTATCGAACTTTTGCACCGGAACTTTCCCAATTTAAAGTTTCCCAACAAAGATACTTTTGTTTTGGTTGTGAAGTTGCGACGAAGTTTTAATGCATTTGATTTAAAAGATAATGATGATTTATATTTTCGCCCAGCCACGGCATTTGATGGTGATGGATGACTCCACTGGAAGTGTATTTTGTTGAACATTCGAAGTAATCAAGAGTGTTAATGGTTGGTATAAAAATGGTTTCGTGAAAGATCTGATGTATACTAACTCTCATAGTCGTTCGTACAAATTTGCAATATTCATCAATTTGTCGACTGTATTCCATCATATATTATATCGTGACACCTGTCGAACCTTCTTACGCAGAATAATAAAACACAGTTAAGTAACTTCGACATCCACGTACTCAATTATTTAAAACCCTTACAACTTTAAATCCTACTAATATTATAAAAAAGTTTGTAAGAATGTATGTATTTAGTTTGTTCCTCTTTCACGCAAAAATATCTGAGTGGATCTGGATGAAATTTGGTACACAGATAGATAATCGATTTTGGTCTGGAATAGTGGAATAACACACATACTATTTTTTATTCCGGGAAACAATGCAATCTGTTCCTGCGCGGGCAAAACTGCGGAGCGCATCACATGGATTTAATCTCCATGCAGGAAAATATTTGTACACTGAATAATACTATTTGTGTCTGGGTATTTCTATATATCACACGTATATGTTCACAATTTAAAAGAACTATACTTACCTATCCTACTACAGAGTCAATTTATTATTAATATAAAGTAAACACAATAAAAATACAAAAATACGTAACAAAAATTGTTGCTGGTCGAATAAAAACTCCCCCACGATCGAGCGTCGCTCAAAGGTCTTACTTAATACTCGTACTTACTAGCCGCATTCTCCCGCTGAATTGCCACGGAAATTCGTTTCTCTACTTAGTTCCCATAAATCTTTGTTTATTTTGGAGTTAGATAGTGTTGACTACCAATATTTTTTCATATATCTCTCCAATGAATAATATAAGTCCGAGTTGTCCGTCTGTCGCCATCGAAGTTATCGTAAGAGTGCAAGTCGCGTGCCAAGTTCCGATATCGTCCTGCGCGGCGGCGGCGTGCGGCGTGCGGCGTGCAGGCAGCCCCAAGGACGCGGGTACTACGCACGCGAGCTGCAGTTTACGGCCGCGTAAAACAAGCCTGTGTCGATATTTGACGGTAGTTTGTAGTTTTGTGTTTAAACGTCATAGAACAATAGCGGAAAACAAATTCAAGGATAACTTATACTATACAAATAGTCGCAATCTAAATCCTTTTAACGCCGGGATACCTCCGAAAGGTATCCCGATGTTTTGGCAGCATTGTAATGGCCGTGGTCGCGAGTTTTTCCTGTAACCACGACCAAAACGTCGGGAGGTAATTAAAAAACATTGACATATAGGTTATATCCTGTATAATGTTTGTGTATTATCTTCTGCAATTAAGTCAGTAGAATATAGAAGTGGAGAATTAATTTCGAAATCATTCTTGATAATTCCAAGAGTAAGTTATCTTAGTATCAAAAAGTTTAGTTACATTTTCGGGTTTATCTTCATGTCAAAATGTGTTCTCCAAATGTAGTCTTCATTTGGGTAACTAGATATTTCTATTTTTTTGCTATTACAAATGATTTATGGGTACATACTTAATTTTATTTTAAAAAACTTATAAATTAAGAGCCCCGTCACAGATCAGAAAATAGTTACTTTAAGCCCCGTGCTTAAATAAAAAACTCCCGAATTTGAACTTTATTAATACTCGCACCGAGTCGTGAATCTATCTGTAATTAATAAGCTTTATTTGGGAAAGCAATTTAATTGCCAATCGTAGACGTGGGATGTAATTTATAGACGAACAGGAAATTTTAATTGGCGCCACTTCAAACTTTAGGCACTCGTCTACTATTTAGCTACATATTGAACTCCGAGTTTAAATAGAGACAGAACGTACCTACATATTCAGAATATTCACCAATTGGTAGGTAACGGGATATCTTGAATTGTCTAGACATAGAATCAATAAGCGCTAACACTTAATTGCGAATAAGCTACTTGCTTATACACTAAAAATTAGATAAAAACAAACAATGTATCCCGCTGCAGAGTCGAAGTATGTAATGTAGAACCTTTTTATATATAATTTATCGTACCTATCGTAGCCTTCAATAACACCAATTTGTTCATTTAAATATACTAGTACTAGCAGATGCCCGCGGTTTTACCCGCGTAGTTCCCGACCCCGTTATTATTCTGGGATAAAAAATTATCCTGTGTTATCCCAGACCATTATCTATGTACCAAACTTCATCCAAATCCATTCAGTAGGTTTTGCGTGTGACAACAGTAGAGTAACAAACAAACACGCAGAGTAGATAGATACAAAAATATTTATGGAATCGTTTGTATCAGTAAGAATATTTTTTTTTGTCCAGTGCATATTCATTATAATATTTTTTCATTTCTGCGCCTCAAATGTCTTACTTAATAGTAGTGCAATATACTGTCGCAAAAATCTCCTAATATTTTTACGTCAAAGAATACCGTTTCTACATAATTGATAGTACCCAAAAATATACATTTTTATGGATTATTATTTTGGCGAATAAATTACTTTGACTTTGAAAAAAAAAAAAAGATATTCGATATTTTAGATAGTTCTTGGGACAATAAAATAAATAAGGTCTTAAAATAGTAAAATAAAATTCAAAGTATTTTAACGCCAACATTTGCTATATTAATTGATTCTCTATAGCACACCTAAATTTGCAAGTTCTAAGCCAGTTTTTTTGGTAAAAATGTTGCATTATTTACCTAAGTGTTCAAACATTTTAAGCTGTCAGTTTTATTTTTGTAGTTTTCGTATTAATAGCATTTTGGCTTCTAAGTGCATCTTTATGCATAAGAGTACATTGATAGACTCAGACGTACTTACCTTTTTATTATGCTCTATCCTAGTAACAAGAAAAAATCTAAGTCTTTAGTGGAAAAGCCGCATCGTAAACAAATATGGCATTGACAATGAATTTTTTTATGTAAATCGCGCTACGAGACGATAACTCCGTCAGTCCACGCGTAACCTTGCCATGCCTGATGTTACCGCCTTCGATCCCCAAGGACAGGTTTAACTGCAAATCGAACGTTCCAATCGAAAACATTCGAGATTGAGCTATGGCGTTGGAATTGGTATTCCGAACTTTTCCTATAACGTTTGGATAAAGAATTGTACGAAATGTAACTAGGTCATTGCCTAGTCGTTATTTCAATGCTTCGTTGTAAACTAACTATCTCAAATATGCATCGAGTCAATGATGGAATAAATACATTCTGATTTGCTCTGGGATTGGAATATATTTATTTACACTTAGAATTGGATTTTTGTGTAAATTGTGTCTTTATGTCTTTTGTTGGACCTTAAATCTTCTGAAGTTAAAATCAGCAAACCATTTTACATCTTAATCGTCATCAATTCCAAGCGCATCCTTCTATAGTGACTTCGCACATGAACGTATTTTAACCAGAATCCTCTATTCTCCAAAAGTTCTCGATGTATCATTAGGTACATACACAAAAACTGCCAAACATTTGTTCCAATCTAATTTCGTAATTCTTTGTCTACAGGCACCAAGAAGATGGAATACAAGACCAGGCAGTGGCACGAGAAGTGTTTCTGCTGCGTTGTGTGTAAGAACCCGATCGGCACCAAGAGCTTCATCCCCCGCGAACAGGAGATCTACTGCGCTGGCTGCTATGAGGACAAGTTCGCCACTCGCTGTGTCAAGTGCAACAAGGTAAAACAGCACATTCTAGACTATACTAGTGTCTAACATTTTTTCTTCTTCTTCAATTCTTGATCAAAACTATCTCCGAGCTCTTTTGACATTTCGTCACTGTGTAAAAGTTGTAACGCCGTCTTCGTCTCCCTCTAATCGCCATTCGTTCATCGTCTTTAGTAATGTCGTTCACCTAGTTCCCTGAGTTATTCTACTTGGTTGCGATTGCAACTCTAGAGAAATACCAAATCTTACAATAAACGTAGGTCTTGAAATACCTTGCTAATTTGTTTTGGTCTTGCAGACATCTTTACTATTAGAGTCCGCCAATCACCATCGTAAATAAAAACTGTTGGAACGAATTAGTTAAATCTCACTAATATACCCACAATATACCATTATCAGTCACCACCATCTTATCTTAGTCTACTATTAGACATGGCTTCTCTTTGGAAGTTCCTTATCATGCTTCAATCAGCTCTACCCTCCGCTTTTTTCCACCAGCTAGTTTCTCGCTACTCTTGCCTTACACCATCGTTTCATCGCGTTATTAAATCAAATTCCACTTATTGATCATTATCAATCGTTTCCAGATCATCACGCAAGGCGGAGTGACATACAAGAACGAGCCGTGGCACCGCGAGTGCTTCACCTGCACCAACTGCAACACGTCTCTGGCGGGCCAGCGGTTCACGTCTCGCGACGAGAAGCCGTACTGCGCCGACTGCTTCGGAGAGCTGTTCGCTAAGCGCTGCACCGCTTGCACCAAGCCCATCACTGGTCAGTACCATTATTGCAACCCAATAAATGTTGCCTCTGTTGAATCTCGGGTCCTTCTTTCGCAAGGAGAAAGTCTAGGACATAATCCACCACACTACCCCAGTGCTGATTACCCATGATCTCGAATTTCTTGTAACGATGTTTTATTTTACCGTCAAGATCAATGTTGATGAATGATGATACACCTGTACCATATTAGTGTTAGATTCTACACATACAGCCGTGTTGGACCACCAGGTTGACAGTTGCGGAAAGTGTAGTCTAAAGAAAATGCATGCTTCTGATTTACTACCGAGATTCAATATATCTGACAAACAATCCAACAGCAACACAGACCACATAGCCTTTATCTCCTTAATTATTTAAGGAATTAACAAAAAAAAATTTCATTGTTCAATTTCCTATTTTCCTACCTTCCTTTAAAACCTATTTTGTTTATTTGTGTGCTTTCAAAATTGGCCTAATGTATCTTCAATTTGTATCAAAGTTTATTGACTGTCTTCCGATTCTCGTTAACCGTCGTTCTTGTTCCCTAAATATATTTGGCTATTGATGTATATTCTGCTGCTTTGATACCATATAAGATAAAATCAATACGTTTATCAATTTTCTATGTTTCTATTCCAGGCATTGGTGGCACCCGCTTCATCTCGTTCGAAGACCGCCACTGGCACAACGACTGTTTCATCTGCGCGCAGTGCAAGACCAGCCTCGTGGGCAAGGGCTTCATCACCGACGGACAGGACCTCATCTGCCCCGAGTGCGCCAAGCAGAAACTCATGTAAATACTCCCTCCTTCCAACTCCTATCTTGTCCGGAATGGCTCGCTCGACCAGACCGTCTCTATCAGGTCTACCTGATGCTCTCGGGAAGCCATTGATCCTTCTGAAAGTGTTATCTACTAACGCTTAGGTACCAGTGCTCACACATGAGAGCATTCGTCTTTCAATACCAAATCAGTACTGAAAAAACCCAAATGAGTGATTTGTGATCCTTGATTGATTATTAATAACTGTTATTATTTTTGGACGTTTTGGAAGACGAATTCAGCTTCTCGTGTATAACATACCCACCTTTCCCGATCACCCGTGGCTTGTCACAGAATACTATTGTGACCATGTGACTAATCGTTTTTATGCTTGTACAGCGAAAAAACCATTCTACCGGTAGTCGCTAACGCCCGAGACTGGTGCGAGTTCAAAAAGCAGGACATGGACAGTTCTCGCTTGTTCGACATCACGGACAAATTTCAATTTCGCAAAGTCCGACCGGACCCTAGAACTTAGACATTGACGATTTTTATACAAAACCTTGAAAAAAAAACGAAAATCACAAAAAAATGTGAATGCACAAAATTTAGTTACTTATTCGCTTTTCTACGAAAACTTATTTATATATTTTGATTATCTCCCATGTTGTTACTAATATGTTATTAAGTGTATTTATTGATATTTATGTATCTATTTATTACGCTAATTGCCATATAATTTTGCTTTGGCTGTTGTATTAGTCCTAGATCTTATTATTGTCAATTTATCTAGTGCGATTCACATGTTGCCTTAATAACATATCTAAGTCAATTTCGAGGGTATAATATATATTATGTTGTAAATATAACGTATTCTTTATTTATAAAGGTTGTAATTGACAAATCTTGCCCCTCTTTCCGCCAATTCGAGTATCGAAGTGATAGGAAGGATTGTTCGGTATCGACAACGTTTATAAATGAAGTGGTGTTACAACGTCTGGGCTCGCCAGAACTAAACATCCCGATGTATTCATATGCTTGTCATATAACATAGCCGTTAAGTAACGTATTGACAGAGTAATGTAATTATGTGTTTTAATTAAGTATTTATTAAAACGGGAGTAAGCACTTATTATTCGGGCGGCGCGGCCTCGGCCCTTTCACGTTAACTTTGAGATTTTAGTTGTAGTCGGTCGCTGCGCGCGCGCCGCTCCCTAACACTCGTAATTAAGCAACATCTAGTTTTTACTAATAAAAAAAATAATAAAAATATTTTTGTTCTCGAATAAGCAAACTTGTTACAATAATGTAATTGAATGTTATCGATATTTTTACATGATAAATTAATATTTGTTAGATTTAGAGTCTTGTATGTAAGTGATACCATCTGTGTTTGAGATTCTTGAGCTGACCACGAAAAGGGGGAACATTTTTAAAAGGTTACTTGTTAAGGGTTAAATTATTCGAATGTTGAATATTAATTTATAATAATGTACACTTTAAAAAATGCTTAGCTGTGTGATCTGATTAAATATTTGTATCTATCTACCCATAGATTGTAAACTATGAAACTGAAATAAACTATTAAAAGTAATTGCTCGTTGTTTATTTTTACTCCTATCCCACAGACCAAGTAGCTTAGACCCAAACCTTAGCACTGAACTATAACAAAATTCATATAAGTATACTACGTGAATATAGCATATTAGTAAAGTTATTTTTATGATAGTACCACGTTGGGCGCCACTAAGGCGTGTTCTTTGATGGACTGATACCATGTACCGCGTTCAGAGACGGTATGAACAAGAAATGCATGGCATATCACGTTTCAGCATGCCGAGAGAATCATACGGTGCCTCGATTGTTCCATGATATCCCTCCTCATGACTGAAGCAAGTCGAGATACATAGCATAGATAAATAAACTCTTTATTGCACTTAAATTACAAAGAAAAATATCAATAATACATAAAAAAACCCTAGGATAAAGTAGCTAATGGCATACTGGGCGCTAAGACTCAAATAACCCACCAAGGGAACATCGGTGCATAGCGCAGCGACGAGCAGTTTCATTGTAATGCGATTTAAAACATTACTATTATTGTTATAATACATACTATCGCTTGAGAAATTGCGCGGTGCCGCTGCGTAGGAGTCGCAGGAGGGCGCGCGACTTAAATTTTTCAATCCTCATTCAATGTGTGATTAAAGCCTAACACAACTCGCTGCCGAAATGGAGTAAAAAAAAATTGGCAGTCATAGGAACTGCCGATAGAAGTGAAAACTTATAAGTCAGAATTTGATAGCTTACCTTGGAAACTACACGGGTGTAACAGGAAGGCGTGGCCTCCCCATCATGGTATGGCCATCTAGAAATGCGTCAGCATTTCCCATTGGCTCACGCATTTCTAGATGGCCATTCCATGACGGCGTGGGCACGCCCTTTCAGCATTTCTCATTGGCTGATGCATTTCAAGATGCCCAATCGCCAAGGTCTCGAGTTTACCCGAAGATTTCTTATCATACCCGAGCGTGACGGTAGAATTCAATTTACACCCCACGAAAAATTTGTCTAGGCGCGCCTAAAGAAGTTTTCACTTCAATAATGCGTGTCTGAATTACACAGGACTTACATTACTCTAACGTCATTAGGATACCTATGTATCGCAAGAGATGTCGTAATGTGTCACCTTGTTTCGCGGATCGCGTTTGCCATAGTTTAAAGGAACGTATCTCTGTAATGCTTGGACCTATATTGCTGAGACTGTTACTAATCTGTAACTCTATAAGCGACAGTCGTGCGGAAGATTAGTAATTTTAATGAAAACACATGTCATGATTCTGAAATTTTAGAGCAAATTACAAAACTTCACTTAAGATACTACAGGCTCGTGAACAAAATTTACGGGTCAAATGAACCACCAGGAGACCTATGTAGGATGCAGGGCCGAGCCGCCCCTGTGTGCGAAGTGTGCGGCGCACACAGGCGCCAAGACAATAGGGGCGCCAGCGCCGCCACCGAATGTTTTTTTAGACTTACTCAACACCTTGTTCATTGTAGTGTGTGATTATAAGTAGGTAGGAACAATCCATAAATTGCTAAGTTGCTATAGTTTATTGTAAAAGTCTCCCATTATGATGTTTACATTGGTGGTTTAATTTTATGGTTTGGTTTGTTTTACATTCATTACATCAAAAGA
The DNA here is from genome assembly GCA_963693475.1 of Ectropis crepuscularia. NCBI lineage: Eukaryota > Metazoa > Arthropoda > Insecta > Lepidoptera > Geometridae > Ectropis > Ectropis crepuscularia. The sequence continues at coordinate 4,971,966 of OY856340.1, forward strand.
ATCGCCGCGCCGTAAGTTTGTTGTTAATTTAATTGAGATTATAAACGCAACTCGATACAAGTAGAGTGTGTGCGATGCAAGTAGGGTAGTGTCACAGGGGTTCCCTTATTTTTTAATGAACGAGTGAGTCAAAATTATGGAACAATTATTCGAAAGTATTTGTGGAATTGGTTTTAAAAATAATTATGTTTCAAATTTCTACTGAATCCGCTTAGTAGTTCCGATGTTACGATATATTTTTGTTCCCTAAAAAGATTTACACTATTTTCGGTAAAAAAGTAGTTAATGTTAAATTTCAGACTAAAAAAAATCTGTGTTTCAAATGTCAACCAAATCTGTTTATAACCCGTTTCGATTTCGGATGTTATAGTTAATATTATATTTGTTCCTTAAGGAACTATGGACAATTTTGTGATAAAAGTACCTATGTGTTAGTAAGTTTAATGTGTTATTCTATACCATCACGTCAGAAGAACACAACGTATTGGTTCGACATTTGAAACACAGGTGTTTTATAATGTGAAATATCACAAATAATATATACTTATTATCCCGGAAAAATGTATAGTTTCATAAAAAAACTCATATTATTTATAATGCTGAAACAGTTCGACGGATTTAGTTGAAATTTAGAAAGATAAGCAGCCCACTAAATGATCCCACGGCTGGAATTCGGGGCCTTCTCTCGCAAGGAGAGAGTCAAGGCCATACTCTACCACACTGGCCCAGTGCAAGTTGGCGGATGTCACATGACTTCGAAAGATTCCAGGACGTCTACTCTCTTTCTACGAAAACGTAATTTCGCAATAAGCTCGCGACTTTCCAACTCTGATTCTACTTCGATCCGTCGTTTTGTTCATTTAAATGTTCTAAGCGAACTCTAATTAGAGTATGCTTAGAACATTTTAATCGTCAAACAATGCTGTATCGGACAAAACGAAGTAGAACGAGAGAAGGAAAGTCGCGAGTTTTTTTTCGATATTACGTTTTCGTAGAAATAGAGTAGACGTCCTGGTACATGTCGGTTTCCTCGCGATTATTTCCTTCACCGTTTTTAATTTAGCGGCATTACGCACATGGCGTCGAAAAGACAGTGGTACGTGTAGGATTTGAACTCGGTATGCTGAGTGTGAGTTTTGTCGACAACAGAACAAAACGCGCTCTACCGTGAGCGCGTAAACAAAACAATTTTATGAAGAAATCCGATGCCGCCAGACGCGCTAGAAATTTCCTCATACAAAAGGTAGTAAAATGCGTTTTGGTTTCGACAAAATTCGCACTCAGCAGCCGGGAAGGCGCCGACTAGAGCAGACTTTACTTATTAAAAGTCGAAATTTTGATAAAACAATCAATTTCTACATAGACCACATCTCAGGTTCTCTGCGGATAAAGTCGCGGGCAACAGCTGGTTTATAATATTTATTTCCTAAGAAACTAAGCACTTTTAACTATTAATAAACATTACTTTCTGTGTTTCAAATATGCATTCTGCGTTCAGTCGTTTAGACCTCCTAGCATTGACTTTTATTATATTAGTTGGATGTTTGGATGCTCGTTGCTCAATCATGCTGGAAAATGCGAACGGATCGGGTTCACATTTTAACACAGAACGTAGCCTGGTATAAATAATGTTGTCACGGGAAAATATCAGGAATGGGAGCTGCGCGGGTAAAGGGTAATAACCGTGGGGCGCTGATAGTATAATTTAAGTATGTTTATATTCTTACAGATTTTAGACTAATGTTTTTCTAAACATAGCATGCATAGGTAATAGTGAAATCAGTATTTATTACGAGACAGAATGCCCATAAATAAATTAATTTATCCCCGACTAGCTTGAATTTCAAATTTGGTAAAGTACTCTGCAAGTAAAGTCCTTTTAGGTATTTGATACCCATATTAAGGTAGGTTGTGAAGAAATAGTTTGTCCGCCATTTTGTGGAGGCGGCCATCTTGAATCGGTATTAATCAAACATAGCTAAGAACTACCATACGGAAATTAACCTTCAAATAAAAAAACCGCATCGAAATGGGTTCATCCGTTTGAGCTCAACGGTGCCACAGCACAGACAGACAGATATCAACGTCAAACTTATAACTCCGTCAAACTTATAACTTTTGGTCGGGGATTAAAAAGGGGCGCCATAAAGGTTTTGCACACAGGCGCTGGTGAAGGTCGGCTCGGCCCTGGTAGGATGATAGAAGGGTATAAAGTAATAAGATTCAGCACTATGCCGTCACTTGTAAGCTGTCCAACTGAGTGCAATTGAAGAGGGGGGGTTACAATCCTCGATCATTTCTCCTTGTCGCATTATTTTTGTACGGCGTTGCGGAATAATAGATTAAAAGAGGGATTGAAACTATAAAAAATATAAATTTTAACTTTTTAATTATTAGTTTGCCGGAAAAATTTACAGAGCACGAGTACCTAATTTACAGAGCAAATTTGGTCATTTGATTAAGTACGGCATTGGTTCCATACAGTTTCAATACCTCTTCTTATCCATTATTTCGCAATGCCGTACAAAAATCATGCGACAAGGAGAAATGGTAGAGGGTTGCAACCCCCCCTCTTCAATCACACTCAGTTGGACAGCTTACAAGTGACGGCATAGTGCTGAATCTTATTACTTTATACCCTTCTATCATCCTACATAGGTCTCCTGGTGGTTCATTTGACCCGTAAACCCGTAAACCTGTTTTGTTCACGGGCCTGTAGTCTATAAGCATTAGTTGTTTTCTGAATGACAAATGCGAGTGAAAATATAATAAATATGTCAAATTGTTAATATTTTACTATTTTCATCAAAGATAGATTTTCCTCATTTTCATCAAAACTTTATGAAGAGTAACACAACCTGTGGTGGTGTGGTGCAATTTGGATTTATTTTGACAGCTTTTTAATTCATCACTCATCTGTAATTCTAAAAACGCCTCATTCTGACTCTTTAGAGTTTGTTTGGCCTCAAAAACGTCTACGTAACATAATTGATATGAATTTGTTCAACAATATGGAGCAATCGTTTGAATTGAACGTTACAATCTTTAGATACAACCTACAATATGTAACTAATGTTGTTGTTCCTTTTACATACAGTACCTGGGTGACCGAGCTTTGCTCGGTTTAAACACTGAGTGTACTTAGATACCTACAGATAAAGGGCTCCCAGTAATAGATTTTTTCATAAAAACTTAAAAATGATATAAAAAAAAGAATTAACTTGAAAAAAAAATCAAGCAACCGTCTGGATTCGAACCCGGATCTACCGTTTCGTGACCGGACTTCCCACGTCAGCTATTATAAGGGTCAAACTGAAAGTTCTTAGAACTGGCCACTTATAAACAATATAATAAAAAAATAATTCTATAATTTGAAAATAGAACTCTTTGCCAATATTACTGAGTATATACTTCATTCATTTGTCATTTGTTTTACGATTTGGCGGCAAATTGAAAATTGTCTGTGTCACGTCAACATGAATTTAACACGAGAAAATTTTCGTGCAATGATTTTTTATGACTTTCGATGTCATTTAAGTCAACAAGAAAGTTATGATAGACTACGATTGGCCTTTCACGATGAAGCCCCATCTCGTGCGACTGTTTACAACTGGTTTAATGAGTTTAAACGTGGTCGCACTAATCTCACTGATGATTTACGTGAGGGACGGCCTTCTACGGCGACGACTGAAGATAACATCTGTGTTGTGCGGCGTATGATAGAGACTGACAAAAGAGTGACCTATCAGCAGTTTCGGACAAGCTTAGGCATCGGTATGAGTCAAGTGCACAAAATCCTACACGAACATTTAGCGGTCAGGAAGCTTTGCGCCCGGTGGATACCTCATAATTTGACTGAGGCTCAAAAACTCCATCGTGTGGATTGGTGCCGTAAAATGATTGAAAGATTTAACGGAGGTGACTCAAATGCTGTGTTCGACATACTAACAGGTGACGAAAGCTGGATTTACTGTTATGATCCTGAAACCAAAAGACAATCTGCTCAGTGGGTGTTTCCTTTCGAGGAGTTGCCAACTAAAGTGAAGAGAGATCGAAGTGCGGGGAAATAAATGGTGGCCTCGTTCTTTGGAAGGATAGGTCATTTCGCAACAATTGTGTTAGAGGATCAAAAAACAGTTTCTGCAGAATGGTACACTACCAATTGTTTGCCACTTGTCTTGGAAAAAGTTCGAGAGAAACGACCTCGCAGTAGGATCCTCCTTCACCACGACAACGCCTCATCGCACACCGCCAAGCGAACGATCGACTATTTGGCGACATCAAACGTTGAATTACTGGGTCACCCGCCGTATAGCCCCGACATCGCGCCTTGTGATTTTTATTTATTTTCAAAAATTAAAGAAAAACTTAAAGGAAAGCGGTTTATGAATGCTGAAGAAGCGGTGGCTGCGTATCGCGATGTCAATGAAGAGACCCCTAAGGACGAGTGGGCAAAGTGCTTTTCCCAGTGGTTCCATCGCATGCAGCGGTGTATTGACGTGAATGGACAATATTTTGAAAAGATATAATAAAACTAATAACTGGCTAATGTAATCAGTTTTTGATTTTCTAAGAACTTTCAGTTTGACCCTCGTACTGACGCGCGTGGCGGGGAAATTTACCGTCGCATTCTAATGTCTAATGTAACAGTTTTTTATTGTCTAAAAACGCGCATAAAATACATTTCTTAAAAATGAAACCTAGCTAGATCGACTTATCGTCCCCGAAACCCCCTGCATACATGATTTCATGAAAATCGTTCGCGCCGTTTCCGAGATTCAGATTCTATATAATTATATACTAGCTGAATCGTGCGCGCGTTGCTACGCCATCTATCGAAAATTGGTCGTACCAATTCAAATCTAGAACAAATTTGGTTACCTTAGATTCTAATGACGCAACCTTTTAAAAGATAGACACATGCTGTCACGGAACGAAAGCTCTCAAAAAGAAATATTTTTCCCGTTTTCGTTACATTTTTCATACATACTCCGCTCCTGCTGATACGAGTAGTATAGCATATAGCCTTCCTCGATAAATGGACTATCCAACAGAGAAAGAATCTTTAAATTCGGACCGGCGCTTCTACCGCCTAACTAAATCGGCTATCGCTTTGCTAATGCTGTCCTATCATTTCAAGCGAAAAGAAAAGAGAGAGAAACATCAAAGCGATGACATTTTTCGTTCGGCGGTAGACCCCCAGTAGTTCCCGAGCTCCTTGCGTTCAAACAAACAAACTCTTCAGCTTTATAATATTAGTATAAGATACCTAATAATGAGTAAAGATAATACTAGAAGCGCGTGTAGTTTCCATGACCTTTATTTTTCCGCAAAAAAAAATTAGCCTATGTGCTGTTCCAGAGTATGATCTGTTTTCCGAATTTCAACCCGATCTGCTTACCCGTTCCGACATGATTGAGCAACCAACATATGCGAAAGTTTTAGCATTTTACTAAGATTTCCGAGTGCCGTGGTGCCTTAGTGAATTGAATGAATAATTCGTGTCGTGTCGTAGGTCCGCATCCCGCCGTCGTCTTTGAATAATTATTTTCTAAAGTATACATAGTGATTAGTGATATTGTCTCGGTCGCGGGAGGTCGGTGGATGGAGGCGTCACAAGACCGTCATTGTGGAAAACATTGGGGGAGGCCTATGTCCAGCAGTGGACGTCTGCAGGCGCAGATGATGATGAGATGAAAGTATACATGAATAAGTTTGTCATTACGACTGGGTCTAACTGTGAAGGAAAACATTGTGAGGAAACTGACTTGTTCCAAGAATCATTCAAGGTTTGCGTCGTCCGCTAAAGTACACTAGGCTAGCGTGGTGTTTTTTTACTTTTATATGTTTACACTTGACCACCATCTCGCCTTATGTTAAGCGACGATGCGGTCTACGATGGAGCGTGATAACCTAGAAGAAACCGTGAATCGGTTTGAAGACACCAAGATTATCGGAAAAAAACCACCCAGGCAACTCATTCCACAGCCTGGACGTTCTTATCACAAAAGTAGAGTCAAACTTCTTCGTCCGTGGCTTTAACTGTCTCTTTTGTGAGAAGCCCCGAGTCTCAATAGTGAGAGAACATTTAGAGCACCGCTTATGATAAGATACTTGTTTTCAAAAGCGATTACAATGGGATGTGGCGCCTAAAGTGTATTAGATGAGTTGTGTGAAAAACGAGTGAAATATCAGATGAGAGATGATATAAATATTAGTGGAAGTAAAATGGCAAGATTATCGACTTCTATTAAACATTCCGAAAGAAACACATTCACATTAGGCAATTTCTGCTTTCAGCATGTAAACGTAATTGTTCCATTGCTTAGTAGGTACATAAAAATCCAGTGTCATGATGTATGTTCTCAGTGAATTCTACACCAAGTCAACCAATATTCGCAAAAGTTGGCATTTATATGTAATTTGGTCCGACTTGAGAGATAGTGTAGTTTTGATTTCGATTTATGGTCTTTATATATGTCAATATCTGTGCAAATCCAGCTGTTAGCCAACGGGCTATTAGTGTTTAATAAATTCACGGGTAACTGAAGAGTAGAGGTCAACCCCGTGACCTTTCCTTGAAAAAGCCCGCTAGATGAGGCTTAAACTCAATTCGACTCAACTCAACTCAATTCGGGCTGGATCAGCCATATCACACTTGAGTTACCCGTGAATTTAATGGAATTATTTATAATAATATAAATTAGTTTCTATTAGAGCGAAACAGGAAGTAATTTTAATAAAAGATTATTTCAAGTAGATTCAATTTAATTTCAATATCACAAAAAGTCATAGCAGTTATTGGTATAATAAATACTTTCTCTTAACTCTAATAGGAGATTATAAAATCTTACTTCGTTCTTACATATACGTAAAAGCGTAATATTTCATTTAATACATTTTTACAAATTCAAAATATTTTTTTTGTCTAAAACACATTATGTGATTTACAGTAAATATAGTGTCATTTAGAACGCATGTAATCAAGTCAATTGTAAAAAAAAACTGTTTATTAAAGCACAATCTAGTGCAACGTGCGTAAACAATACCTACATTCCATAGCTCTACATTTGTATGTGGCTCTACCACTCTCTCTCTGCCATCTCTACACATTCTTATGTGAAAAACGTAGAAATTTGTAGAGATGAATTATGATGAATTAGAGGTTGTAGAATTGCACAATTAAGAAATACAATCATGAGAGTACTAAATATACCTAGTCTTGTTTTTTTTTACAACCTTGGTCTTATATTTTCTGTCCGGAGCAGTCGGAGCAGTCCTTTCCTATCGACAGAGCCAACGTTAGCTGTAGACCAGCCTATCCCAAAGTGGGGGATAACTCCCCCTTGTGGGCGCTGCAGGCGTAAAGAGGGGCGGTTCGAGATCCAGAAAAAAATTGGGGTGTTGTGTAGATGCTTGGACTCCGGACGGGCTTAGTATTCACAAAGTGGGCAGCAGACAAAATAAGTTTGGGAACCAATGCATCAGACAGAGGTAATAATAGCAACCGCCTGCAGAATTATCTGCCAAAGATAGTTCCGAATTTCGCCAAAGGTTCGTCTTTTTTATTATATTTTTGTCACAAACAAACAAAATGAAACATAGTCGCCACCTGTGGAGGAATATCTTTAAGGTTTATTCTGCATTCTGAAAATAAGAACATTTAATGGCGATCAATGACAGTAACATTAATATTGAATTGCTAATTGTTTCAATAGGTAGGTAATACTAGATTCCAGTAATAATACCAGTTCCATACATAAATGTATCTGGAATTACCAAGTAGGTACCAGATATTCAGATGCCAAAAATGGACACTATGTGCTCCAATTATAAATGATTTCTTTTATTATGTTTGCGTATAGAATCAACAGCATTTCTACGTTGAAATACATTTTGTTACTGTCTGTGTCCCTTACTATAATATCGTCAAGATGGCGGTCAAGTAAAAACCAATAATTTCGGTTGTATAGAACAGATCGCTTTTAGCGAGAAGGTCGCCATTTGCTGCACTAACTTTGGGTCTATATTTTTGTTAACTTATTTTCGTCTGGACAATATAAAGTTTCTAACTCGTATCTTTAGTAAACAAACAAAACGTCCAAAAAAAACCTATTTTTTTTCTATCATTTTTTATCTTTTTTTTTTGGCAGATCCTATGATCTGCCGATAGAAGTGAAAACTTATAACTCAGAATTTGTTAGCTTACCTTGGAAACTACACGGGTGTAACCGGAGGGCGTGGCCTCGCCATCATGGCATGGCCCTCTAGAAATGCATCAGCATTTCCCATTGGCTCACGCATTTCTAGACGGCAATGCCATGATGGCGAGGCCACGCCCTTTCAGCATTTCCCATTGGCTGACGCATTTCTAGATGCCTAATCGCCAAGGTCCCGAGTTTGCCCGAAGATTTCTTATCATACTCGCGCGTGACGGTAGAACCCAATTTACCCCCACGAAAAATTTGTCTAGGCGCGCCTAAAGAAATTTTCACTTCAAAAAATCATAGCGACGCTTCCAAATCATTTATATTTTTTTACAATTCATATATGTATTTATTAAGATTATAGTTCTCAATAAAATGACAACACAACCAGACGTTAGACGAAATACAGTTAGTTAGTTATAAGCTTAATATTATTTTTTACAATGTAAATCTATTTAAGTTCGTTCACAGGTTCACACATTAATTCAATAAATACAATCTTAAATATGTGTCAATACACATATTTAAGATTGTCGACTGTTTTGTGTCACCTTGCTCATAATATACTACCGATAGGCACCTACTCGTACAATGTGGAAATATTTAAATCTAGAGGAACCATATTATATTAAAGGTAAGTGGACTACATCTTAAGCCACTATAATCCATTGCGCTGGCCAAGTAGGAATTGGCAGACGACACAACATCAACCTTTTCTGATGCGGTTATATACGCCGGTTTCCTCGCGATTTTTTCCTTCACTGTAAAAGCCAGAGATAAAATCGTAAATCTGCACTTGATTACACCTGAAATTATTTACAATCTCTACTAAAATGTTGACTGATTAACTTCAGGGTGTCGTTTTTTCTCTCTCTAACTCACAAAATCTTTCTCTAACGCACCAAAAACTATACAACTGCAAAAACATTCTTAAGTTACTTTTATTATTGCTTAAAAGCGCGTTTAAAAATCGTACACTGTACGATTTTATCATTGTTCCTGTCACGTTTTTTTATAGTATTGACATGTGCCAAATGCAACACGTCTGCCCATAACAGCAGTCTCACCATTCAGGGGTGGGTTCTATACGTAGGTATACTAATTAAAACGTGACCTCTGGAGCCAAAGTTGGGTCCGCCCTTGATGGAAGCATCAAGAGAGATCATTACCAAGCACTGTCTTTTTCTGAAGTTTATCTTTGTTCTGAAGTCGTTTAAAGGCCGATTTAAACTGAACGAATATAGAGCTGGAACAAGAGCATTCTCTCTTGATCTTTTAGTGTAAACAAAAGATCGTTCTTAGCGTTTTCCATAGAATCTTTGCGAACGCAAACAAAACAACGAAAGAATGTTCTACGTTTGTTTACACCAAATGAATTTGATACAGTGGGGATACAATGAGCATTCGCTCGTCTGATATAAATCGGCCTTAAAACTATCGCGAGCAAGGCGACCAAACCGCGAACACTCGTTAACACTCATCGTATCAATCGGTACCGAAGTACTTCTGCCCGAAGTGGTTGGGCGCGACCGGGTGCAGCTCCGAGGTGAGGATCTTCATGCGAGGCACGTACTCCACCACCGCCTGCACGGCCGCCGGCGTGCAGAACAGGTTCGACAGGATGATGCGCTCCTCTTTGACCCCGTGCTGCGTTAGCACGTTCACAGCCTGGACGGACACACATCGACATATTGCTTTATCAGTATACAATAAATACAGTCATTTACAACCAGCGAGCAACACGGAAGGGAGTAAGCATACACAGCGTTTCCCCTCTGTCAAAGTACAAGTCCACGTAGACCATGGAGTTTGATAATATACTGTGGCGTGAGGGCGGGGCTAGAAGGTATGTTTTGTATGTGATAGTGCGGCTTTGCGCTAGTGTGCAACTTCCCCTCCCGCAAGAAATGACAGAAAGATTTTAACAATATTTTTTAGCTAAGGCTACTCCCTTCCGTGTTGCTCGCTGTTTACAACAGTTAAGTAGTATCACATGGTAATAACAATTGTTTTCCTTTACCGTTTTAAAGTTAGCGGTATTAATTAATTATTAGCGGTATTAATTAATTATTAGCGGTATTAACACACGACTTAGAAAAGACAGTGGTATGCGCGGGATTCGTACCAGGGTCTCCGGATCGGCAGTCGTCGTTCTACCGACTAGACCAGACGTAGTTTAGTCGCGACTTAATCGGGATCTAAACTATAACATTTAATTATTAAAACGAGATGACCATGGCAGTTGTAACGCTGGCGAAATGTCGAGGCAGTATTACGAAACAAGTTGGTGTTGATCAGTGTTACCTGTCTGACATCGCTGATGAGTGTTACCTGTCTGACACTGTTGATGAGTGTTACCTGTTTAACATTATTGATGAGTGTTACCTATTTGACGGTGTTGATGAGTTTTACCTGTCTGGCATTGTTGATGAGTGTTACCTGTCTGTCACTGTTGATCAGTGTTACCTGTCTGACATTGTTGATGAGTGTTACCTGTTTAACATTATTGATGAGTTTTACCTGTGTAACATTGTTGATGAGTGTTACCTGTGTAACATTGTTGATGAGTGTTACCTGTCTGACATTGTTGATGAGTGTTACCTGTTTAACATTGTTGATGAGTGTTACCTGTTTAACATTATTGATGAGTGTTACCTGTCTGACATTGTTGATGAGTGTTACCTGTCTGACATTGAAATTGTTGATGAGTGTAATGAGTGTTACCTGTCTCCAGAGATGTATAAGATACCCTATACAAAGTATCTGAAATACAAGATGCCAGATACTTCAGAAAAAAGCATTTCAGATACCAGATACAAATACTTTTCTAAAAAGGTATCTGAAATACTAGATATAAAATACCTATCTTTCAAATACATTGTAAAGATAAAATACTTATGTAAGCAAACAACATTTAATTGAACTTAAGTTTATTGAGGACCGGATTTAGTGGCGCAACATTGGAAAGGCTTAAGTCCAGCAGTGGACGACCACGGGCTAGTGATGATGGTGATGATGAACATCGGCAAAAATTTTAAACGACACGCTGCGTTCATTTGTTTGCGTTCGGAGAAAAAAACTACGGAAGTTTAGTTCAGTAAAAGTATCTAGGTAACAAAGTATCTTCAAAATTCTAAGATAACAGGAAAATGTATCTAGACTAAAGATACAAAATATTATAAATAAAATGTATTTTAAATACAAGATGTAAATACGTATTTTGTATCTGTATTTCAGATACTTTTATCTAAAATAAGTCACATCTCTGCCTGTTGTTGATGAACATTGTTGATGAGTGTTACCTGTCTGACATTGTTGATGAGTGTTACCTGCCTAACATTGTTGATGAGTGTTACCTGTTTAACATTGTTGATGAGTGTTACCTGTCTGACATTGTTGATGAGTTTTACCTGTTTAACATTATTGATGAGTTTTACCTGTCTAACATTGTTGATGAGTGTTACCTGTCTAACATTGTTGATGAGTGTTACCTGTCTGGCATTGTTGATGAGTGTTACCTGTCTGTCATTGTTGATGAGTGTTACCTGTCTGACATTGTTGATGAGTGTTACCTGTCTGACATTGTTGATGAGTGTTACCTGTCTGGCATTGTTGATGAGTGTTACCTGTCTGTCATTGTTGATGAGTGTTACCTGTCTGACATTGTTGATGAGTGTTACCTGTCTGACATTGTTGATGAGTGTTACCTGTCTGACATTGTTGATGAGTGTTACCTGTCTGACATTGTTGATGAGTGTTACCTGTCTGACATTGTTGATGAGTGTTACCTGCCTAACATTGTTGATGAGTGTTACCTGTTTAACATTGTTGATGAGTGTTACCTGTCTGACATTGTTGATGAGTTTTACCTGTTTAACATTATTGATGAGTTTTACCTGTCTAACATTGTTGATGAGTGTTACCTGTCTAACATTGTTGATGAGTGTTACCTGTCTGGCATTGTTGATGAGTGTTACCTGTCTGTCATTGTTGATGAGTGTTACCTGTCTGACATTGTTGATGAGTGTTACCTGTCTGACATTGTTGATGAGTGTTACCTGTCTGGCATTGTTGATGAGTGTTACCTGTCTGTCATTGTTGATGAGTGTTACCTGTCTGACATTGTTGATGAGTGTTACCTGTCTGACATTGTTGATGAGTGTTACCTGTCTGACATTGTTGATGAGTGTTACCTGTCTGACATTGTTGACGAGTGTTACCTGTCTGTCATTGTTGATGAGTGTTACCTGTCTGACATTGTTGATGAGTGTTACCTGTCTGACATTGTTGATGAGTGTTACCTGTCTGGCATTGTTGATGAGTGTTACCTGTCTGTCATTGTTGATGAGTGTTACCTGTCTGACATTGTTGATGAGTGTTACCTGTCTGTCACTGTTGATGAGTGTTACCTGTCTGACATTGTTGATGAGTGTTACCTGTCTGACATTGTTGCTGAGTGTTACCTGTTTGACGGTGTTGCCAGTGCTCATGATGGGGTACATGAGCAGCACGTGCCGGCGCGCGATGTCGTCGGGGAACTTGGCGTACACGACGTGCGCCTCGTGCGTGTCCGTGTCGCTCTCCACCAGGATCTTGCCGATGCGGATCGAGCGGCAGCAGTCGCGGAGACCCTGGAACGAACAAAACTACAGTTAAAACTACACTAGGACATATTTCAGTTATTTCACTCTCGCAAAACATATTTTCAGTAGTGGTAGGACTTTTTGCAGAGTCCGTTAAACATTACTGTGTTCCGGTTTGAATGACAATGTTTCCAATGAAATTATAGGGAATATAGATATCTCTAGGTGACGAGCGCAGTATGTAGAGTAATGATTTAAATGATTATGGTAATGATTTGGACTCTTCTAGTTCCGCAGTTACACTGTGATGTTATGGAATGTTGCTTACCATCAGACACGTGTCCTGCTCCTCTCGTCTCTCTATACTATAAAAAAAATGCTAGCTACAGTTATGATCTTGACGATTGACTCCTTGTGAGAGACAGTCTCTACAGTTGGGACATTCTTATCACAAAAGTCTAGTCAAACCTCCTAGTTCGAGTCTTTGTAACCAAGAAACGATGTCGCTTTTTAGCAGTCTAACACAAAAGGAATCATGCAGATCCCACAGCGCCACTCTTCGAAATTAATAACTTGATAAGCTAGCAATAAGTGAGCAACCTCACTAAATGGAGAAAAACACTGAATCCCACAACACAGGATATCCCTAGTGTGGGACGCAGGGTCCACCGTCAAATGAAATTAAGCGGTGACTGTAATTTTTTATTGTTATCAAGGTAATTTGTAACTTCATTTATGTTCCATGTACTTATTGAAAAAAAGAATACCTATTATTTTTAATTTTGCGGTGCGATTTTCAAGACTTTGAACAAGGTTTGTCAAGTGTTGTTGCCTATGAGCAATTTTATTATTACCAGACTCTTAGGACTCTAGGGCTCTTAGGTAGGACTCTTAGCAGAGTCCGCCTGGGGAAGTACCACACCTTTGTCAGTTATTCTACCGCCAAGCAGCAATGTGCAAACATTACTGTGTTCCGGTTTGAAGGGCAATGTTTCCAGAGAAATTACAGGGCTTAGAGATATAACAACTTAGATATCTGGGTGACGAGCGCAGTGCAGTGCTAGGTAACGGTTTGGACTGTTCATGTTCCAATAGCTGCGTGTCACTGTTCTGTTATGTGGCAGGCATGTTGTTTACCATCAGGCACATGACATGCTCGTCTCGTCAAACATTATTTAAAAAAAAAAAAATTGGCCTGCCTCTAAAGGTGCAAGTTCGCGCTAAGACCGCGACTGGAGACCGCGACTGGAGACCGCGACAGGCACAGGTCTCGCTCTCGTGTCGCAGTCTCCGCGCGAACCGGTACCTTTAAGTCGATTACTAAGTTAAGTTATTATTTGTAGATGCATCAGCGACACTCACTTGTTCCATAGCCTCTCCCGAGCGAACGATGGAGACCCCACAGTTCCCGGCCCCATACTTGAGTCCCTTGTAGAGCGCCCCGGTGGGTGTGACCACCTCGCAGTCCGTGAACGGCAGCTTGTTGAGGCTCTCCTCGATCACGAGTCGGATCAGCCGGTCCGCGTAGAACTTGAAATCGTTGCGAGATGTGTTCCTGCAAAAATATTTTCGAAGTTATACTTACTACTCTTAGCAAAGATCATAGAACTCATGATCTTTGACTCGTAAGTGTGTTTGGGAAAAAATATTATCAGAATACATTTTTACGATAATAGATTTTCTCAAAAAAATCAAAGATAAAAAAAAGAGGAGCAGTCTGGATTCAAACCCGGATCTACTAATTCGTGACCGCCCAACTTCCCGCCTGTGCTTTACTGTCGCGCAACGTTGCGAAATTTACCGACGCATTCTAATGTCAATGTAACAGTTTTTGATTGTCTCAAAACGCGCATTAAATGACGTTTTTAAAAAATAAAACCCAGGTATATAATATCGATTTATCGTCCCTGAAACACCCTGTATACATTAATTTCATGAAAATCATTCCAGCCGTTTCCAATATTCAAATTCTATGTATATATATCACTGGGCTGATATGGACAGGGTAGCACAGCCATTTCAACATTATCATATCACTGCATTGCATTGTGCTAGTCACCCTGAGTAACAAGACAAGTCATATCTTTGCCATGAGGAAATTTATTTCTCTAAAAACATTACCTACACAAGTTTACAACATTGACAAGTGGAGGCCTTACACCTAAAAGCTATTGCTTTCAAGCAACTGCCAGATGGGAGACAAAATCAGAGTAAATTTGTAAGTTGCCTACTTAAATCCAAATGAACAGCCAAAATGTGTTTATGTTGCACACACATTGCACACCTTTGACAAACAACTGCACTAAATTGTTTTTTTTTGTGTTTTTATTGTTATGACATTTTTTTTTTATTAAGAAATGGCAAAACCTTATGGTTAATTACAAATGTTGAGACTGAAATTTAATAATTAATATAAGTAAATTTATTTTGACCACAAATACAATTTTTCTTTTTGAGAAATTTAAAATCCTTAATTATTTATAACAATGGGGCGTTTTCAAGATGCAAAAATGTATGTCAAAAACAGTTCCCAATTTCACCATGGGTGGCACCCATGTTATATTTTGTTAGAGAAATTTCACAAAAAACCAAGTGATGACACACTTGGCAATATTTATCTTTGGCAAGTCAATTAGCATCTGTAAAAAACCTCCTTGAAAGGTTTTTATTAAAAAAAATTTTTTTAACTAGATCTCTTAATGTTGTAAATAATTTTAAATAGTGTGAATGAGACTGTAGAGTGTAGACTATTGAAATTACAGGGCTTAGAGATATAATAACTAAGATCTCTGGGTGACGAGTGCAGTGCAGTGCTAGGTAATGATTTGGACTCTTCATATTCCAATAGCTGCGTGTCACTGTGCTGTTATGTGGCAGGCATGTTGCTTACCATCACGCACATGTTCTGCTCGTCTCATCAATCTTTATTTAAAAAAAATGAGATATTCAACAATAAAATTACAAAACAAACAAAACATTGATAAATTAACATTCCAAAAAAATTTTACTGTAGGTCTCGTGTAATATACAGAATATTACATACAGAAATATACAGAATCAATGTAAATACAGAATGTACCAAACATGTTATAAAAGCAGTGATGTTATTTAATACATAGGTAGGTGCTCTAGGTCCAGTACTTATAACGATTTTTATTAAGTAAAAATGAAGCAACGACCCTGATAGAACTTCTAAGTGCTCACCACTATCAACATTTGCAATACACCAAATGCACATGCAGTGCTGTACTTATAAAGAAGGAATCTAAACACCCTTCATTTGAATCAACCTGACGTATTTGGAATGAACATTTTAGGAACTGAGCAAAAACTTCAACGGGAAGATTGTGAACTCATTTTAATCGATTTATTTGGCTTTTGATACAAGTCTACAGCTAAATTATGATCAAATTACAAACGAAAACACAAGTTTAGCCAGTGTAGTTAACCTTACTCACTTGTCCCTTAGAATAGTTTGTAGCTCCTTCAGGTTATCATTGGAGGGCATAAGAGTCACACTGTCTCCAAAGTGATCCTTCACCTCGTCAGTATCCCACTGTCTGATATCATTATCAATTATCTCCATTGTTTACAAGAAACGTGTACTAACAAACGCGCACCAAATTCAATGAAAATTGTGGATCAGCGATCAGCTGGTTCAAGACATTGACATGTGATACGAACACGACATCACCCGGCAACTGTCATGCGTCAAGTGTCACATGAAAGTTCCCTTGGTACTTGGTAATTCGACTATACCAATACCATTTAATTCAATGCAAAATAAGCCTCAACGAAGAACCGTATTTTATATTAATTAGATCAACATATTGTTTTAAAAGATTAATAATTAATAGTAATGATGCATACACAGAACACTAACCGCTTATTACTCCCGTATGTACTTGCGTTTTACAATTTTGGCGGGAAACGGGTGTCATTAAGTGTGTTGTTTACGCTTTGGCTTAAATGAAGTGCCGCGTTACTTGTACGTATTTAAGCCCATTATTCTCAAAAGCGTTTCAAGACGCTTCTAACGGTATCTTTTGTTTATAATTCACTAATTATGTAACAAGTACACTTAGGTCATTGAACTCTTAAAACACTTTTTCACGTTTACTTAGTTTCATCAAAGACTTAGGTACTTGAAATGTAAAGTGTAAACTAACATTTTTGACACTTGACTCGATTTTTTTTCGAGTTCTCAAGTGTTCTGAAGCTATAAGATTTTAAATTGTAAGATAGACGTAGTGATTTTTTGTTTTAAATTTGTTGTATACAATATAATAAACATGAAAAAACAAAAAAACTGCATTCTATAGCATAAATTCCATTTTTTTAAATATTTCAAAAAAGTCAAAGTCAAAAGTCAAAGTAATTTATTCGCGAAAAATTGTGGTTACAAATAAGGTCTTAAAATACTATGGTTTGGTGCTGCACAATTTCAGCCTAAAAGGCATGCGAAATTTTTAAAAATTGTTACACATTTATAAAATATTCAAAACAAAGATCTTAATTTACAATAACAATTTTTATATATCTAAGGAATTCTTAATTTACAATAACAGTTTTTATATCTAAGGCATTTTAAAATGAAAGTTATAATCTGAACAACAAAAAATTACTTATATTAAAGGCAATACAATATAACAGGTTAATACAAATAGAAAAGGAAAAATAAAACTATGTGATGTGTACATCAATTAATATGTACGTTAAGTAATTAGGTTCACGCTAACATTTTAGAAATATTAATGATTATATGGGACTATACCTGTTTGCATTAAAATCAAGATAGTGTTTGACATCGTAAAAATTGTGAACAGTTAGCCATCTGTATAATCCGCATTTAAATTTTTCGTATGAAAGTGATTTAATATACTCTGGAACCTTGTTATAAATTCTTAAAGCGGCTATATAACAATTTCTACGGTAAAGTTCATTATTGCATTGAGGGAAAACTAATCTATTTGGGTATCTAGTGTTGTAGTGGCGGCTATTTCCTAACTTACAGAAAAGCTCTGGATATTTTTTAACGAATACACACATTTCGTAAATATACAGAGAAGGAAGTGGGAGCACTTTTAATTCTTTGAATAAAGGTTTACAAGAATCTAAGGGGCCAGCACAGCAGACTCACTACTTCGGGACCATTATCCCGCCAAAAAAACATTTTTTTTTATTTTCATTTTACGAAGTTTCTATGTAAATTAACTTTAATTTATTGTAGTTTATGTCAAAATAAAGACCGGTTCAAGGAGATGCCATTAGACAAAAAAATATGGGTATACCTTCCCAAATAAAAATACGAAAATTTTTTTTTGGCGCCAAAAACCCAACCGCAATAGATAAGCTTGTTTGGTTTGCGTTACTGCCCCCGTTATTGTAATTACAGTAAGTCAGAAAATGTAAAACGCAGGAAATCGCACTTTTACTTAAACTTTTTAAAATGTGTGTATCTCAATAACTATAGCAGATAACTCAGAAATTCAAACAGACAATAAAATATATATTTACGTAGATTTATTCTTGACAAATTTGATTGACTTAATGCTAGTGCTTTTTACATAATTTTAATGAATGTATCTCTATTTACTACTTCTGTTAGCTCAAATAACACTTTCTTAAACATTTTTACAGTAACTCGATAACATACTGTAAATATGTTTAACAAAATGTCCGGTCTATTTAACTTACTGTAACTATGTTTACTATAACTTCTATATAAAACGTACGAATCCAGTGATTTTGTGAAAAATTGTGTGTTTTGATATTTTATTGATATCACCAGTAAAATTAAAATAAAGTAGAGAGACAGATTAGTTATTTAATTTAGTACATATTTAAAAACATCGTCATTTTTTTCATATTTTGAGAGTTTTTACTTACCATTACTTTACTTTGACTTTTACTTACCATTTTTTTACTTACCATTCAGTTTACATCTATGAAATAATCTTCCTAACTTATATAATATAGTAGCAGCTTTTTAAAAAAACAATAATTATATTACAGAATTTTAAATTTATTGAACAATTAAAATTTCACTTAATGTTATAACAAAATTATTATTATGTTTAGTAAGAACTCAGTCTTTACCTTAGAATTAAATATTTGAGAGATAAAATAATCTTATTTGTTGATTAACTTTTCTAATTAATAATATGACTGTGTCGAAAACTCCTCATAATTATCCTAATATCAGCTAATATGCAGCTTTAGATACTCGTTCGAGTATAGAACTTACTGGACTTCTGGACAAGCCAAGGTCTTCCAGCAGGTCGTAATACTTATTTTATTTCATCGCTTGGTCTTTAGGTATATCAGTTTCCTACGGTGCGCTAAGTTCTACAAGGACAATGCGTTTCGTAGCTCTAGAAAAAAGGAAAATGTCCGATCCGGATGACGAAACACCCACATCCTCTAGTGCTTTTCACACGTCTCTATTTAAGTAGTCCAATCATACTTCAAACTGAGCTGAAACTAAAGAAACCGTCCGATCTCTCCCAAAAGGCAAAAGTGCTTCAGACCTTAAATCTAGACTTCAATTCCAATAAACAAATTTATGGCAGGTGCACAAGTATATACATCTTGATTGGGTGCAAGAAAGAAAAGGGAAGACCGAGACATAGGGAAAACCTTTATACAACAAGACGAAAATGATGGTTACAAAGTCCATGCTATGAATTTGGAAATGAGTGAGTGTGTGGTTAACCATAGGAGAGTTTTGTATTCTATTAGCTCTAAAGTGGCGCACCTTGCTCTATGACTGTCTCCTGTTATACTAAAATTTATCTAAATGCTTTCCAAATGACCCTCCCTGACCAGAGTAACTCTGAAAAATGTTGCTATACTTGTGGAGAGGTAATACGTATAGCAAGGCACATATTGGTGGGATGCAAGGTGCTCCTTAATAGGGGTCATTACTCACAGCGCCATGACAGAGTACTTGAAATCATACAAACAAAAGACAAATTAACATTGTAAAAGAAGGCTCAAATTCAAACTCCAAGATCAAGACTTACTCAGTTCTGGGTACAGCACCTGATTGGACTATTTTAATGGACACGTATGAAAAGCACTATAAAATCCCAGAGGATGTGGGTGTTTCGTCATCCAGAACGGACATTTTCCTTTTTTCTAGAGCTACGAAACGCATAGTCCTTGTAGAACTTACCGTACCGTGAGAAACTGATATACGTAAAGACCATGCGATGAAACAAAATAAGTACGAGTATATACGAGTTAACAAAAAACGGCTATGTAGTTAATTTATACGCTGTACAAATAGGAGCGAGAGAGGTATACCAGTAAAATCTCTCTATAACCTACTGAAAGATCTTGGCTTGTCCAGAAGTGCAGTAAGTTCTATACTAGAACGAGTATCTAAAGCTGCACTAGTAGGTTCTTATAAGATTTGGCTGGGCAGGGAGAGAAACGCGAGTAGTGAAGGTGAGTGTTGATGTACGTCGGAAATGGGCCCCTTAAACCTACACCCGTGTCACAAGTCAGATCCCGAGACTCGGGATTTCTCTCTCTGCCACACGATGAACCCGGCACCCACACGGTGAATCCATGGAATGCTAAAAAGTTCGTCACTCTTAGACTAAAATGTCCCCTTCCAGCTTGAACGTATGTGATGTCTCTTGTAGATACGCGGTGAAGAGTTCCGTATTTTATGTTGCGAGACGCTTTCTTCGTAGTCATAAAAATCAGAGAACATCATTTCTTTAACATTCGTTTTCATGGAATTCACACTTTTAACACGTGCAACATAATCATCAAAATCACAAACTTTCGTGTTACGATCCAAATATCTAAACATAATTACAGTAACCATCGAATTTACTGTTAGATTGAGACACATAACTTATTATTACTTATACAATAGCATACAACACTTAAGTAGTTTTACTTTGCTTAGCATTAAAAGGTATGTTCGTCTATGGTGAAGATTTTGTTGTCATAGTTACAGTATGTACATGTGTTCACTCACTTACTTGAACTATGCTTACGGATTGGCATTATTTTTACGAATCTCACAAATTATAAGGAGTGTAACTATACTAACTGTGATTATATGTTGAGCAAATACTATAATGGTAATCTCAGTAAGCTTCGTTACCGTACATATGATTAAGAAAATATGAAATAAATAAAAACATATGATAGTAAGTTTACTTACCGTCTTTATTCTCAGGAACGGTTAAATCTTGATAACATTTACTGTGATTGAGCTTATGGTATCTTTGTTAATAATTAAGATATCCAAAAAAAGAAAGATATTCCTAGTAGGTTTTAATTTAAGTATCACGACGCTGTAAAAAAAGTTATAACACAAGTAACCTGACTTACTGTATTTATTATAACGGGGGCAGGTTAGTGGTCCCGAAAGTTTTAAGCGGCTAATACTAGAGCATATCTCAAGGCAGCACTTTTATTTTTTATTACTGCAGCTTTTTTTTAAATTGATTCAATCCATTCTAGACTGTACTCTTTAAATGATATTAAATTATAGGTACTTACCGAATGTGTTTACCAACAAACAACAAAAAAGTATAAATATAAATAAATAAAGATGGAAAAAAATCTGTCTGCCTATTTGCAAAAAAGCCGTTTTCAAAAGCAAAATAGTTCCAAACTACATACCAAATGGCAAATGGCAGTAGTGGGCTAGTGGGTTTTTTAGTAACTACGAGATTACAATCAACATTACATCTATTCATTCATTTAATTTTAAGAAAATCTACTATCAAATGTAAAACAAAACATTTTTTATTTCATTTTATAAGTGAGAGTTTGTAGGTCAACCAGGTCGTAAAAGATTAACTGATCCAGCTGAAAACTTGAAAAAGCTGTATAACTAGGAAAAATTTGTCTGGCATAAAACATGCGTTACTTTCCATCCCGAAACAAAAAAAGCAGTTTCCACCTTAAAAATTAAAAATATGTACTAAAAGGAAATTGTATACTCTAGATTTGAAGAGAGTTATCCTAACAAGAGATGATAAGTATTTCATGATAAGTTATATCTTTGTAAATTTTAAACACTGATAGCATGAAGGAACAAGGTAAAGGAAACCGAAAATAGACACTACATAAATCGATAATATTTTAATAAACTTTCATTTATAGATAATACAACAGATTGTTAGAACATTTTATCATGTCATTATAAAAATGTGCACAGGCACACCATGAATGTATAAAAAGTCAGACATAGTCTCTCTAAAACAAAACCTGTATCTATAGTCGGCCACATAAATATATGCCAGTGTGCACTGTCACGCACATCAGAGGGTCATTATGTCATTACACACTCAACTAGTGTGTATGGTACACACTGATATGCACACATACGTAAGGTTGCCATCCGTCCGGTTTTCCCCGGATTTGTCCTAGTTTAGAGGGAGTCCGGGGAGCGTCCGGGCCGGACTTCATCGGTAGTCCAAATTTAATACATCTGGTTGAAAAAAAATATGTTAGGGTAGGGAGGTCTCAATGTCAAAACGAGGAAAGAAAGTTATGTGTAAAAAATCCTGTTGACATGTCCGGGTTTTTGGCTCTAAAGTCAGGAAAATCCGGGGTTTCCACGAGTCTTGTCCTGGTTCCCAAACTGTAGAGATGGCAACCCTACACATACGTAGCACACTCGCTGACTCTATAGACACAATTTTTGTTTTAGCAAGACTATGTCCGACTTTTTTTATACATCCATGATGCACACAAATTATTCTATTTTTTATTTCTTGATAAGATGACTTTCACACAAGAAATATTAATTTTTACCCTGAAGTTTTTCTAAGGGTCTCGAATTTTGGTGTCTGTGTAAAATCTTAAAATTCAGGGTGATACTATTTCGTTCCGGACCCAAGGCACAACTACTAGGCTCAACTGGTTGTGCCGTGGGTACTTTTGATTCCCTTCTACACAACTGAGTTCCCTACGGCTCAACCCAGACCTTTTGCACAACTACTATGCCCATCTGGTTGAGTTGTGGAGAACTCAGAAACCACTTTGATTCCCCATAGTACAATGTACTTCAATTCTCTCAAACACTGAAAACTGAAAGTAAAACTTTTTATTCACGTATTCCACTTTAGATGTGTCATCTTTTTAAAACGGATAAATAATATTATATTAAATTCACTTTGCTGTTTGATTTGACATCGCGTCATAGTAATTACAATTACTGTATCGTTAATAAATTTATAATTTATATTATAAAAATGAATGAAGACGATGGTATTTGCTGCATAGATTACAATGGCGGCAAGATTACACTTTATCATACAATGCGGATAAGCTGAATGTTATGCCACACTCTCACGAGGTCACGGAAGTTAACTCACATTATGTGACCTGAAGTTTATAACACTCTTCCCAAAATAATTATATCTGCCCAAAGTTTTTCCAACTTCAAAAACAGATTAAAGTGCTGGCTTATCGATCAAACTTTTTATAGTTACACCGAATTTTGAGAGAGTGATGGCAAAGTCCAAAAAAAATGAGTACAAATATTTGACATGGGTCAATACAATTTTAATAAAAACATATTGTACTCGTATAATGCTTGACAGTTTTCTGTACAATAATTATTATAATACAGTAAAGTAGTCATTTCAAACTTTGAAAGTGTATATACAATCTGTCTGCTCTTTCTTTTGTTTTTATTTTTTATTAAATGACGTGTAAATTGTCTATTTATGCATAAAATACTTTGACTTGAAGTAATACTAAAATATGTGAGTTTTTAATATTAACTTCCTTTCTTTCATGGGTTTTTAGTTTTAACTTTGGCAGAGTAGGTATGGCTATTTGCGTCTAATTTACGTTAGTTGAGCCAAAGGTAAATTATTTTCCGAACTAATCAATCAGTTGTGTCTCAAAAGAACCCACGGCACAACCATGGATTCGAGTTTTTGTGGTGGTGGTTTCAAATCAAAGTGGTTTCTGAGTTCTCCACAACTTAACCAGATGGGCATAGTAGTTGTGCAAAAGTTCTGGGTTGAGCCGTAGGGAACGCAGTTGTGTAGAAGGGAATCAAAAGTACCCACGGCACAACCAGTTGAGCCTAGTAGTTGTGCCTTGGGTCCGGAAGGATCTGAGTTGAGCCGTAGGGAACTCAGTTGTGTAGAAGGGAATCAAAAGTACCCACGGCACAACCAGTTGAGCCTAGTAGTTGTGCCTTGGGTCCGGAAGGTACTATTTCCCTACTGCACCAAAAGTATCACATCAAAAATGGTATAATTAGTAGGCAAAAAGGTTTACAACTTCAGTATTTGACTGAAGTGAACTGTTACTGATAAACATTGTTTTTCTGTGATATTGAGCAGACATGTCTTTAAAAACTCAAGAGTAGTAGTCTTAAAATGATCCCCTAGTGTTCATTCACTTAAAGTTAATAAAGTATACTGTATTTTCTAATACTGAGGTAGCAAAGGCAGTCCACAAAATAGTGTTTCATAATATTCAATTAATAAAGTTCTATAATCCAACTCTTGAAATAAATACTCATTTCTTTAATAGATTCAATGAATTTGGCTATGATAAGATCAGGTGAAATAGGTCTTATC
The DNA here is from genome assembly GCA_963693475.1 of Ectropis crepuscularia. NCBI lineage: Eukaryota > Metazoa > Arthropoda > Insecta > Lepidoptera > Geometridae > Ectropis > Ectropis crepuscularia. The sequence goes on from OY856340.1 coordinate 4,996,332, forward strand.
AAGAGTTTCATCAAGTTTCCTCTGGATGTTCTGACCGAGGGCTTGATTCACCAAGCTCTACAACAGGTATCAACTCGGCTGCATGAACTTTCATATGAGTCTTTAGAGTACATTGAATAGCTGCTTTATAATCACAAAACCCGCATTGATACGGACGTTCACCCGTATGTGTCTTCATGTGTTGGTTAAGATTACTCTGCTTCGTGGATTTATAGTCACACTCTTTGCACTGAAAAGGCTTCTCGCCAGTGTGTCTTTTAATATGTTGTTTTAACGTACTTAAAACTGCAGCTTTGTAGTCACATATCTCACACTTGTATGGTCGTTCCCCTGTGTGAGTTTTACTGTGCTGTTTCAAGTAACTCATTTTAACAGCTTTGTAATCACAAATGTCACATTGGTACATTTTTACTCCACTATGTATTACAGCGTGTTGTTTAATATAGCTTATTTTTAATGCTTTGTACCCACATATTTTACATTCATGAGGTTTATTACCAGCATGCCTTTTTAAATGTTGTCGCAGATTGTCTATGGTAGTTGTTTTATAATTACAAATATCACATGTGTATGGTTTGTCTGTTGAATGTGTTTTCATGTGTCTTTTGATTGTACCCATTGAAATAGCTCTGTAGTCACAAACTTCACATTTATAGGGTCTTTCTCCAGTGTGAACTTTTATGTGTTGTTTTAAATGACTCCGTTTTAGGGCTTTATAATCGCATATATCACATGCATATGGTTTTTTTGAGGCGACTTTTTTTACTTCTAATGACATTTTTACTAGTTTGATGAGAGAAAATAAATTTAGATTTGTTTCCTCTGTTTCACGCTTGCGGTCCACCCCTAGCAAATTTGTAAAAAGTATCGATTATCACTAATTTTCATTGTGTCTTGAAAAACTGTAGGCGACCTTTTTTACACCTTATTGAGAAAACTTGTGGTAGTCTAGCACAGAGTAAGTAATCATTACGTTATAGGTGTATGGTTCTAGGTCTCTTGAAAGGTACTAACTTTCCTGTAGTAACTAATCTCTGTGAATTTATGATTAGTATATAGGTATGTTTTCTATAAACTTAGTTCTGCAGGTCTTCATGTAAAGACTAGTTTATTGCAAACTGTAAGCAACCTTAGTAGGTAGGTTCCGTTGACTATTTAACAATACAGTAATAAGATCCAGCACTCCAGCAGGCATGTAATAGTAGGTAATCGTCTGTCTTGTAAACTTCTAAAAACAATAATAGAATCACCTTACTGACCAACTGACCTTACCGACCTAACCTTGCACCTTGCTTCAGTGTTGCCAACAAGATTTTTTAAATCCGCCAAGTCTGTTGTGAATTTCCGTCAAAAATCCGTTAAATATTTTTTATGAGCCAATAATAATCGTTTAATTTCGTAAAGTTTATATTTGCAGGTTCATCAGATTTCAAAGTCCTATTAATATTATAAATGTCTATGATTGGATGTTTGTTGGCCAATCACATCGTAACGTTTGTACAGATCGGCCTGAAATTTAAAACACAGATTAAAGTTTGGAAGAACATATAGGCTACTTTTCATCCTGGGACAACCAAGGGAACGGGAACTATGCAGGTAAATCTGGGGAGCGGTGCTAGTAATAATATACCTAAACATTGGTGTCCGATTGCTGATTGCTTAGTAGCAGTAAACCTCCTACCACGCGATTTTTTTTAGCTCCGTCTTATACCCATAAGCCTAACCCCCGTAAGCTCGTAACCTAACACCCGTAAGCCTAAAGATGGGGGTTAAAAATCGCGTGATCTGGCTTCACTGCGTAGCAGTTACAGTTAGCAAAGGCAAGTGCCGATTATAAACAAAGAAAAGTTTGTGTCTGGAATTCTGGATTACAAAAGAAGTCTTTGATCAACCTTGTTGTCATCATACAAATTATTCGTTCATATTAGGTACTGACTTTACCGTTTGAAAAACGCAAGTAGTCATTTATTGATGAAAATGTGAAGTTCTTATTTCCGTTAAATATCCCGTTAGCTGTTAGAAAGTTATTTTCCCGTTTTCAACGTACCCAAATCCGCTAGATATGACGGGAAATCCGTCAAGTTGGCAACACTGCCTTGCTTGCTTGTTGTTTTTTTTTTTTTATTCATGACCATGGATACTGAGTCCTTCAGTCGAAGTCATAAAAAATATTTACATAAAGCTTGCTTGTTGTGATCACGCTTGTGAACACACGAACACAGAGAAAGTAAAAGTAATCACTAGGTACGTGAACTACGTGAAGAGGTGAAGTTGAAAAGTTGAATTTATTCTTGACCATGGATAAGTACTAATCATTCAGCCGCATGTTACTCTTATGTTGCCGTGCTTACTAGGTTAAACTTTAAACTTGGATGAAACTAAGTAAACGTTTGTAAGTAAGTGTTTTAAGAGTTCAATGACTTTAAAGAAACATTTTAGGATGATAGGTACTACGATATGTGGCTTTTGGCTTGATTGTTGACTTCAACAACATAAGAAGTGAGATGTAAATAGATGCCAAGTTCAGTGATTAGTCCTGCAATTGATTAAAACAATATAAAATAATTCGTAAGAACTTAAAATTTATTGTTTTTTATACCTAACATAATATTTAGATAAAACCCCTTAATTAGGCAAGTTTCGTAAGATCTGAATTTTACTTGACTAATTCTCATTAAGTGGTGTCCCCAACAATAGAAAGAGAGAGAGCTTATCCTCATATTACGTGGCATTATCCACAGGAGTTTTCTCTACGCTACACCTGTGACACTTCGGTTACGAATCATACGAATGAGCGTTGAGCGGCGCTAACTGCGTTGCATCGGCGTCGCTTATAATGCCAACGGCACGCTGGTTACTGTGTGAGCGGAGGTTTCAGGGGGCGGCTACTTTGGCTACTGTGTGCATAGCGGCAGTGGTAGCCAGAATTAGGAACTTCGGCAGGAGGTGGTTTTCCACAAGTTGGAGGCCATCTGTTTCCGTGGTCTCTGACGGACACTACATGCAGGCTCAAGTCTGACATTGTGGGTGGCGTGTCTACCCCTGAGAAGCCTGAGAAGCTGACACTTTGACATCTCGGTATTTGACGTCAGATCAGCTGATGGAAGTTAGGGCACAGATCAGAAAATAGTTACTTGTTAGGGGCGTATTTGCGTCAACTTGAAGAGCGAACTGTCTCAGGACCGACACTGAGTGGGTTCAGCGAGAGCGATATAGGTACTTACTAGCGGGCGCGGGTGCTTTGAACCCTACCTGTGTAACGTCATCAAACGAGAATAATGTATCCCGAGGGTCTACCACCTAACTAAAACTGTCTTAGCTCAGATACTGCTCTCTTTTCTTTTAGCTTGAAATTATAGAGACAGCAATAGCAAAACCAAAGCCGATTTAGTTAGGCGGTAGAAAGGCCGGTGTGTCATCGGTGCAATCGAATCGGTGCGAAGAACACACCGAATAACAATCATTGAAGATGTACCCGGGAGACGTGGTGGACCTTTTACTGCCTACTATCTTAAGATGTTCGACAGTGAGAGGTCATGTCAGGCGGTGGGCTCCTTTTGAAAAATCATTATCTTGCAGATAAAGACAGCTGAGGAGCAAAAAGAAGGTGGACTCTTGCTTGTCCGCGAAGAACAAAGTGGCCACGGTAGCGAGCCACTCTGGCTCTCA